>CM066033.1:1402682290-1405182290 GCA_033557465.1 Ichthyophis bannanicus | reverse complement strand
AAGGTAGTACTGTGGATTTCCTTACTATCCCTCCTCCACTAATTAAATCAAAGGCGATCATGCTATGATCACTATTGCCAAGTGGCCCCAACACCCTTATCTCTTGCACTACATCTGGTGTTCCACTAAGGACTAGGTCTAATATTGCTTCCCCTCTGGTCGGTTCATGAACCAGTTGCTCCAAGAAGCAGTCATTTATTTCATCTAGGAACTTTATCTCCCTAGCTTGTCCTGACGTGACACTGACCCAGTCGATACCGGGGTAGTTGAAATCACCCATTATTATTACTGTGCTGTAACTTTTGTTAGCTTCCTTGATTTCCTTGCTTGGATTTAGGGACTCTGTTCTGTCTTGGTTTACTTATTTAACAGTTTTTTTTATACCGCTTTATCATTTCAGTCAAAGTGGTTTACATTGTAACTTAAACTTGATAATGTGCATTAAATAGTGACATTGATAACTTGGATTTTTCTGAGGGAATGGAGGGTTGAGCGACTTGCCCAAAGCCACAAGGAGCGCTAGTGGGAATTGAACCCTGGTCGTTTGGTTCCCAAGCCAGTGCTCTAACCACTAGGCTGCTCCTCCTCTCCTTGTTTCCTTCTTCTCTCTCCCATCACACTTCTTGGGTCTGTTCTGGTGGATCCTCCTTTGCTGTCATCCCGCTTTCAGTTGCTGTACCTCAGGGCTCTGTCTTAGGACTTCTCCTTTTCTCTCTCTACACTCAGTCCCTTGGTGCACTTATTTCCTCCCATGGTTTTCAATATCATCTTTATACTGGTGACTCTCAGATCTGCCTCTCTGTGCTTGAAATCTCTCCAAGAATCCGGGCTTAGATCTCTGCCTGCTTATCCAACATTGCTGCCTGGCTGTTTCACCGCCACCTGAAACCGAACATAGCCATTACTGAGCTCCTTATCTTTCCACTTAAGCCCACCTTCCCCCTTCCTTCCTTCTCTATTTCTGTGAATAACACTACAGTCCTCCCTGTTTCCTCAGCTCACAACCTTGGGATCATCTTTGACGCTACTCTCTCTTTCTCTGCACACATCCAACAGATAGCTAAAACCTGTCACTTCTTTCTCTGTAACATTGGCAAAATTTGTCCCTTTCTACACACACTACTGAGACCCTAATCCACTTAGTCACCTCCCGTCTTGACTGTTGTAACCCGCTCCTCACTAGTCTCCCTTTGAATCATCTTTCTCCCTTTCAATCTGTTCAGAACTGAGCTGCACAGCTTATCTTACAGTTACAGTTTATTCAATTTAATGTACCGCCTATGGCAAATTCAGCTAGGTGGTGAACAGTAGTTATTAAAAGAAAATACTATAAGAGAAAATGCACAGACAGGGACAAATCAAGACAGGGAGGAAGGATACAAAAGGGGAAGAAACAAGAGGAGAGCCTAGGTTAATTATAGGTGATTGCTGAAAGAAACGCAGGGGCCGGAAAAACAAACAAGGACGAGCCAAGAGCTAGTGCTGTGCAAACGGAAGGAAAAGGGGACAAGGGGAGCAGTCAAATCAAGGAGGCTGGATAGGAAGAAATGCCAGGGAAAAGTGATGGGTCTTTAACTGGGACTTAAAACAGAAAAACAAGAGCTGGGAATGAAGAGAGAGAGGAAGAAAATTCCAAAGGGACGGGGCCACGACCTGAAAGGAGGAAGAATGAGCTGTTGCAGAGCGAACGGCATGAGGGCCAGGAACATCAAGGAGGTGCTGGAAGACAGAGCAAAGAGCACAATGGGGAGTGCGGAGGAAAAGAAAGATAGGGTGGCCTAAATTGAGAGCATGGAAGGCAAGCAGAAGAAGTTTATACTGAATACGGAAAGGGACTGGAAGTCAGTGTTGCTATGCTTATATAACCAACCCCTCTTCTCAAGCCATTTCACTGGCTCCCTATCCACTTCCGCATCCAGTTCAGACTTCTACTGCCTATAAGTGCATTCATTTACAAGTACCTTCGCAAAGAGGCACACAGGTTCCACAGTGCTTGTCCCAGGGCAAGCATTAGATTTCCAGGGTCATCTTTAATAATGGTTTATGGACCTTTCCCCCAGGAACTTGTCCAAATCCTTTTTAAACCCAGTTACACTAACATCTTTTGCTACATCCTCTGGTAACAAATTCCAGAGTTTTGATTTACACGTTGAGTAAAATAATTTCTCTTGTTAGTCTTAAATGGGTTGCATTGTAGCGTCATCATGTGTCCTCTAGTCTTTTTCTACTTTTTGATGGTGTAAATAGCCAATCTACATTTTACTTATTCCACTCCATTCATTAATTTATAGACCATACTCTAGTCCCTAGTTTTGCAAAAATTTTTTGTCTTGATTAGATTATAAACTCTGAACAGGAGCTGTCTTACATCTACGAGGTGTGACAAAAGAGGAACGAGACTGTCCCATAAATGTTTTATTACAAAATCTACAGAGAAATTATGCATTGTCCCCTTCAAAGTAATCCCCCCCCCAAAGTTAAAGCACTTCTGCATTTGCTTCTGCCACGTACGGAAGCACTCGGTAAAGTCCTCCTCCTTGAGGTCCCTCAGCTTCCTTGTTACAGTGGCCTTGATCTCTTCTACAGAGGCGAAATGAGTTCCTTTGAGCACAGACCTCAGCCTGGGGAAAAGCCAGAAGTCGCATGGTGCGAGATCTGGGGAAAAAGGAGGGTGGTCGAGAGCTGTGATCTGTTTGTTGGCCAAGAACTGCCTCACACTGAGTGCAGTGCGTGCGGCATGTTGTCGTGGTGGAGCAGCCATGACCTGTCTCGCCACAGAGCCCGCCTGCTGCACCGAACCCGGTCATGGAGGCGATTGAGGACCTGCTGGTAGAAGTGCTGGTTGACTTTCTGACCCTCAGGCACAAACTCATGATGGACCACTCCCTTCTGGTCGAATAATGCAATCAGCATGACCTTGATCCTTGATTTGGACATACGCGCCTTCTTGGGTCTGGGTGACAGTTGAGTCTTCCACTGCAGGCTGTCTCTTGCTTTCAGGGTCATACTGGAAGACCCAAGTCTCGTCTTCTGTGATGACTCGGCCAAAGAACTCTGGATCTTCTCCGTTCTTCTCTAGCAAGTCTCGACATACATTGATCCGGTGCTCCTTCTGGTCGTCCGATAAAAGCTTGGGCACCATCTTGGCGCACACCTTCCGCATCCCCAGCTCCTGCACCAAGATGGTCTGCATTGACTCCCTGTTCAGGCTGAGTTCCTCAGCTGTCATCCGCACTGTCAATCTGCAATCATTCCGCACCAGCCGGTTCACTCTGTCAATGTTCTCAGCCATCTTTGTCGTGGAAGGCCGTCCTGACTTGGGGTCATCCTCCACCTCCTCACGGCCAGTCTTGAAGCGTTTGTGCCACTCAGACTCGCGGCCTTGACATTGCATCTTCTCCATAAGCCTTTTGGAGCAGTTGGAGACACTGTTGGGCCCTTCTCCAACTTAACCAGAAATTTCAAGTTGATTCTTTGCTGTATATTTCTGCCATCTCCAGTTGCGTGACAAAGTGATGGAGCAGTATGCTATAAAAAAACCTGAAAAAGGAGAACAGAGAGAGAGATGAAAAATATTATAGCAAAATAGTGGCGAGATGTTCCACAACACAGTGACATAAGCGGTTAGCCAATTGGCATTGAGTCATGAGCGTGGCTGCCATAGTCTCGTTTCTTTTTTGTCACACCTCGTATATGGACAGCGCTGCATGTGTCTTGTAGCGCTATACAAATGATCAGTGATAGTAGTTCCTAAATTTTTAAAAATTTTGGCCCTACCAGACTTGACTCCTCAAATCCTACAAAGGACTATCCTACTTAGAACAGCTTACGTCTTGCTCCGATACCTGCATGATTCCTGTGTGTTTCTTTACCATTCCCCTAGATATATCCTAGTCCCAATTGTTGTGGTGTTTGTCTTGACTAGACTATAAGCTCTTATGAGCAGGGACTGTCTCTTACATGTCTCTGTACAGCGCTGCTTGTGCCTGGTAGTGCTATACAAATACTATAAGTAGTAGTAGTAGTAGGTTTCAGTGACATCACTCCCATGCCTCTATCCGCCTCAGCCACCAGAGGTCTCTTCAGGATTTTTGTCTCCAGAAGATGTTGAATGAATTTTCTACACTCTGAAGAAAATCTGAATAATTGAGAGGAAAATACTGATTTAAACGCTCGTGAACAACCACCTTGAGGGTGACACTCTCTCACTTGAGCATGACATGGGAGGCTCCACTGGACTCTGGTCTGTTCCACAGGATCAGGGAAAATTCGTTCAGCTCCATGCTGTTATCCTGTTTAAGGGCCTGTTGAGCATCCAGGAAATTGGAAGGATCTGTAAGAGTTCAGCAGCCTCGCACAACCTCAGCGCCTTCTCCCTTCTCCTCTGTTCCCTCTGCTCTTACCCAAAGATTGCAGAAGGCTCTCAGAGGAATCTGCCTCCCAGCCACATTTAAACGCAGTGCTTGCAAAGCAGAGGATGGTTTAGGGGAGTAGTGCTGAGCCCGGCATGGATTTCTGCCTGGGGCTCTCAGGGGATGTGTACCAAGGTTTGACCTCATTATCGTCCTTGTTGGGGGCTCCCAATTCTGTCCGTCTTGTGCGCAATTTGGGCTGGATTGCTGGCGACTGTTGGTGCGGTGTGGGCTTTTTTTGCTGTTTCCTGCACACATTAGCAGCATATTTTACTATTGTGCGCCTGGTGGTTGCGCAGTCTGTGTGCACGTTCTCCCGAATGGCTCCAACGCGAATTCCTACCCAAGCACCCATAACATGTGTTGCTGTGTAAGTGCTGTTAACGCATGCCTTTCGGGCCACCACGAACGTGTCATGTGCTGTTGTGATACTTGACTTAATTCTTTGCCTTCTTCCAGGAAATGTTGTTTGGCTTGTGGCAAGTGAGATGCTTCATCTTCGGCTTCTGGACTGCTCTTTTTGTTCCCCCTCTCCCAGCTGGAGGATGCAGTTAGTCTGGCCTTGCCTGTCTTAGGGTATGAGATGGTGAATGGTGCTGTGGGTAAGGATGTGACCATGCTGTGGGCCACCCCCACCCCCCCCCGGTCCTCTAGGGGCTCAATGGTGGCTATGTCCCCTGGTGTAGGAGGTCATTTCCGGGAGGAGAGCTTCCAGAGTCCGGATAATCTTCCCTGGACTTCTTTTCCTTTTATAACAGGCCTGGTCTTTCTGGCATGGAAATTCAGACCTGAGGCATCTGGGTTCCCCCAAGTGTAGTCTCGTGAGGGGCAGGCTAAGAGTGGAAGCCCTTTTCAGTTGCCTATGGCTAAGCATCCCTGACAAAGGGCACCCTCTGGAGATGGGGATCACCTGGAATCTGTGAGAGGTTTGAACTATGACTTAGAATCAGATGACTCGGTTCTGGGCTCTGATGTGGGCGGAGAAGTACTCTCACATTTGAAGGATTGTGAATTGGCTGATATTATCCCCCCTATTCCGGAAGGAGGAAATGGTGGCTTTGATTGCCCGGGTCTTATCCAACTTGAGTTTGGCGGACACTCCGGACACTGAGCAGGAGCCAAAGATGCATCCGTTCCTGCAAGGGGTGCAGAAATCTACTGTACTACTGGGACTCCCTTGACACCCTGCCTAAGGGGTTAAAGCTGTATAAGAAGATGTACGCTCTCCTGGAGAAGGTGTGTTGTGTGATTTGATATTCCCAAGGTGGGATGCGCAGGTCACGGCAGTTACCAGATGGACCACCATTTTTGTGGAAGGCGGATCGGCCTTGAAGGATGCTCTGGACTGCAAGGTGGATTCCTTATTGAAGGACCAGTTAGCCATGGTGGCTGCTGCTATTCAGTTGGCAGTATGTACAGGCCTGATGTCTCGAGCCCTGCCGTCAGTGGATTCATCCGACCTTCTTTTCTGATGTCATGTATGTCCTCATCTGCCTAGCAACCATGGACAGTGCCCTGTCAAAAGTGACATGGCGTTGGATTTGAGTCCGGCACTGGGCAGTGGACACCACTTCCAAAGCCCGGTTGTCCTAACTGGCTTTTAAAGGGAAGCTTCGGTTTGGGACCGATTTGGAACAGCTGGTGAAGGACCTGGGCAAGACAAAATCTTACCACCTTCTAGAGGGCGTCCAGGGGGCCTGTGAAGTGGAAAAGAGCCCCCTCCAACAGCCTCTGCTTGTGCCTCGCAGATGCACTGGTCAGATCCTTTGGGGATCTTTGAACACCTGTCTCTACTGGCCTGGAAAGCCTTTCTTCCTCTCTCTTCCGGATTTTTGACTTGTTCTCAGTCCTTTTGAGGAACTCGTGGACCTAGGGATTTGGCCCCCTCCAGAGTTTCC
Source organism: Ichthyophis bannanicus (assembly GCA_033557465.1). Classification (NCBI taxonomy): domain Eukaryota; kingdom Metazoa; phylum Chordata; class Amphibia; order Gymnophiona; family Ichthyophiidae; genus Ichthyophis; species Ichthyophis bannanicus. Next base: position 1,405,175,980 of record CM066033.1, on the reverse strand, counting down.
AGTGACCTGTTCCTGGCAAAATCACAGGGCCTTTACTTGATCCTCATCCTTCTTGATCTTTCTGCTGCTTTTGACACTTGACCACAACCACCTTCTTGATACCTTGTACTCACTTGGTTTTAAGGGCACTGTGCTATCCTGATTCTCTTCTTATCTCTCCCATCACTCTTTCAATGTTTGTTCTATTGGATCCTCCTCTCCTGCTTATCCCGCTTTTAGTTGGTGTACCCCAAGGATCTGTCTTGGGTCCACTCCTTTTCGCTCTTTTTACCCAGTCCCTTGGTGCACTCATCTCTTCTCATGGCTTTCAGTACCATCTTTATGATGATGACTCCCAGATCTACCTCTCTACACCTGAAATCTCTCCAGCAATCTAGACCCGGGTCTCTGCCTGCCTTTCTGACATTGCTGCTTGGATGTCTCACCGCCACTTGAAATTGAACATGGCCGAAACTGAGTTGCTTATTTTTCCCCCCTAAAATTTCCTGTCCCCTTCCTCCTTTCTTGGTCTCTATGGATAACTCTCTACTCCTCCCTGTCTCCTCAGCTCGCAATCTTGTGGTCGTCTTTGACTCCTCTCTCTCGTTTTCCACACACATCCAACTAATAGCTAAAACCTGCAGTTTCTTTCTCTACAACATCAACAAAATTTGCCCATTTCTTTCTGAACACACTACTAAGATGCATCCACTCTTTAGTCACTTCCTGTAACCTATTCCTTGCTGGTCCACCTCTGAATCATCTCTCTCCCGTTCAATCTGTTCAACACTCTGCTGCGCAGCTAATCTTCCGCTAGTCTTGTCATGCTCATATTACCCCTCTTCAAGTCACTTCATTGGCTCCCTATCCATTTCCGCATCCAGTTCAAACTTCTCCTGCTGACCTAGAAGTGCATTCACCCTGCAACTCCTCACTATCTTTCCTCTTATCTCTCCCTACACCCCTCATCGGGAACTCTGCACTTCTGGGAAATTGCTTTTTTCTGTGCCCTTCTCTTCGATTGCTAACTCCAGACTTCGCTCCTTTCACCTTGCTGCTCCTTATGCCTGGAACAAACTACCTGAGTCTGTACGTCAGAGATGATTCAGAGGTGGACCAGGCGCCTTCTCTGACCCTTTTCAAATCCAGGCTGAAAATTCACCTCTTCGCTGCTACTTTTGGATCTTGACTCACCTGATCTTTGTGTTTCCTTACCATTCTCCCTAGTTGTATCTCATGTCTACAGCTACTGTGTTGTCTTTTGACTAGATTGTAAGCTCTGATGAGCAGAGACAGTCTTTTACATATGTCTGTGCAATGCTGCATATGTTTGTAGCACTATACAAATGTTCAGTAGTAGTAGTACTCCAGAGGGGGTCCTCCCGGGTTGCACAATGAAGGTTTGGGGACCCTTCCCTGGTACGTCCAGTGGGAGGCAGGCTTCACCTTTTCTTTCTGGAATGGGTCCAGGTCACTAAGGATAGCTAGGTGCTAGACACCATTCAGTACGGCTATGTCCTGGAATGAAAAGAGATGATCTCGGTTCCTTTCATCATCTCCCATTGTGGGTCTGCAAACAAAAGGGCTGCTGTGTGAATCACATTGGACAAGTTGCTACTCATGCAGGCTGTGGTGCCCGTTCCCCTCGACGATCGGGACAAGGACAGGTATTCAATATAATTTGTGGCACAGATTCGTCTTTATTTTCATTCCGGCCCATTCTGGACCTCGAGGTAATCAATGAACACTTGCGCATCCTGCGCTTTCAGATGGAAACTTTGCAATCTGTGATTCAAGCGGTGCTCCAAGGAGTTCCTGACATCTCTGGAGTTGACCAAAGCAAATTTTCATATCCCGATCTGGGAGGATCAGCAAAGATATCTGTGTTTTGCTGTGTTGGTTCTCATTTTCAGTTGGTTACCCTCCCATTTGGCCTCTCCACTGCTCCAGGAATGTTCTCCAAGGTCAATGGCAGTGATGGCTACGGCACTATGGTGCCAGAGGATTTGTGTGTACCCATATCTAGACAACTGGCTCATCTGAGCCCATTCTCTTTCAGAGACATCTTGGGTAGCACCCCGAGTGGTGTCTTTTTTGGTAGGCCTCGGCTGGGTGATCAATTTGGGGAAGAGTCAGTTGATGCCTTCCCAGTCCCTGGAGTTCCTGGGAACATATTTTGATACACAAGTGGGCAGAGTCTTCCTGCCAGTGGAAAAAGTCACAAGGTTGTTGGATGGCCTGGCGCTTTTCATTTCACAGCAGGCTCCCAGAGTTCAGGATTATCTTCATCTCCTTGGATTGATGGCAGCAGCAGTCAAGATGGTGCTGTGAGCATGGTCCTTGCTAACTCTGCTGTTTCTGAGTTCTTATTTATTTATTTAGTAAACACTTGTATACCGCTGCTTCCTACGATCAGCAGCGGTTTACTTTACAGAATCATAATGTATTGTATAGTACATTGAGATTTTCAGTTTACATTTTGATTAGTCAATGATTACGTAACACGGGATAAGCATTTGGATACGATACACATTTGATTATAGTACACAGATCAGGGTATACATTTGATTTCAATAGGTTGGGAGGGGCCCTATATATACAATTTGTACAGAGTTAATTGCCAAGGAGTACAGGCTATATATGACTATATGCTATTAGATTATATGTTCTTAGGAGTTCGAGCACAGGCTCCTGCTTCCGGTGATGGTAATGGCACGACGGATTGATGGTGCAGCAGCCCAGCCATTTGAGGAAGAGCATGCCACTGGACGATTACTCATGGATACTTCTGATGACAGATGCCAGTCTCTCAGGCTGGGGAGCCCATTGCCATGATCAAATAGCTCAGGGCTGTTGGAACTTCAGGGAGGCACTTTGGTCCATCAACCACTTAGAGGCAAAGGCCATCAGGTTGGCTGTTCTGCATTTCTGGCCCTTGGTCAAGGGCCGTACGGTTTGAGTGTTGTCGGACAACAACACAATGGTGGATTATATCAATTAGCACGGCGGAACAAGGAGTTCTGGGGTGGCCCTGGAGATGGCTCTGCTGTTTGCCTGGGCAGCGGCGTCTTGTCAAGTATGTGAAACCGGTTGGACGTGGGCAGCATCAGTCGTAAGGGTGAGGATCTCCTGAAGAAAGACTAGTTGTTGAAACGCCGCAAAGGCGCCCGATGAGAGCGTCGAGATCCGCTCGTTTAAAATGAAAATAGGGGTGAAGATTTCAAAGAAAGTCCTCTAATAAAGATGTTACTTTTTTATAATATGAAATTTTTGAGCACTGGGATTGGTGGAGTTAAAAAAAATTTTTAATCTAAAGAAGATGGAAAATGAGTATAAAAAATTGGCAATTGATTTTGAGACCTCTTGAAGTGCTTTAAAACATTCTTCTAACTTGCATTGCATTTGAAATTGAACGATCAACTGGAACTGGGGTAGACAGTGTGGCAGCGGACTTCCTCAGCCAGCACTCTCTGAATCAGGAGAGTGGGAGTTGAGTCAGGAGGTGTTTCAGCTGATTCTGCGCCAATGGGATTGCCCCAAGATCGATCGGATGGTGACCCCTTCTAGTGTCAAAGTGGGCCGTTTCTTCAGTTACTGCACAGAGACGGAATTTGAGGGTGTTAACATCCTGGCTCATCCTTGGCCATGTCTAAGCTTGCTGTATGGATTTCCTCTATGGCGCCTGGTGGGGCATGTGATTCAGTGTATAGAGCGATCACCCAGGAAGGATTGCTCTGGTGGTGCTGGATTGTCCAAGAAGAGCATGGTTTGGAGACCTGATGTGGGTCTGTCATGCTCCACCTCTTTGTTTGCCTCCATCTTGGGGTCTATTGCGTCAGGGATTGATTGTCCTGGAACATAAGAACATAAGATATGCCATACTGTGCCAGACCAAGGTCCATCAAGCCCAGTGTCCTGTTTCCAACAGTGGCCAATCTAGGTCATAAGTACCTAGCAGTTTCCCCAAAAGACACAGGTTCCTCAATGATTGTATTGGATCAAGCAGTGATATCCCATGTCCCTTTTAGTAATGATTTATGGACCTTTCTTCTAGGAACTTGTCCAAACTGTTTTTTAAGCCCAGCTACACTAACAACTTTTACTACATCCTCCAGTAACAAATTCCAGCATTTGATTACACGTTGAGTGAAAAAAATATTTTCTCTTATTAGTCTTAAATAGGATACCCTGTAGCTTCATTGCATATCCCCCAGTCTTTTTATATTCTGATGACATAAACAATTGATCTACGTTTACCCGTTCCGCTCCATTCATTAATTTATAGACCTCTATCATATCTCCCCTCAGCCGTCTCTTTTCCAGGTTGAAGAGCCCTAACCTTTTTTAGCCTCTCTTCATAGGAGTATCCTTCCACACCTTTTACCATTTTGGTGGCTCTTCTGTGTACCTTTTCTAATAACACTTATCTTTTTTAAGATATGGCGACCAGAATTGCACACAATATTCAAGGTGCGGTCGCACTATGAAACGATACAGAGGCATTATAATATCCTTTGTTTTATTTTCCATTCCTTTCCTTATGATACCTAGCATTCTGTTTGCTCTCTTGGCCGCTGCTGCACACTGGGCGGAGGGTTTTAACATGTTATCCACAATGACGCCTAAATCTTTTTCCTGGGTGGTGGTTTCCAATGTGTAACCTTGCATTGTGTAACCATAGTTTGGGTTGTTCTTTCCTAGGTGCATAACTTTGCACTTGTCCACATTAAATTTCATCTGCCATTTGGATGCCCAGTCTTCCAATTTATCAAGATCCTCGCAATTTTCCACAATCCTCTTGGGTTTTAACAATTTTAAATGGTTTTGTGTCATCTGCAAATTTGATAACCTCACTCGTTATTCCCTTTTCCAGGTCATTTATGAATATATTAAAAAGCAGTGGACCCAGCACAGATCTCTGGGATACTCCACTAGTCACCTTTTTCCATTGGGAAAATTGGCCATTTAGCCCTACCCTCTGTTTTCTAACTTGTAATGAGTTCCTGATCCACAATAGAATATCACCTCCTATCCTATGACTTCTTAGTTTTGCCAAAAGTCTCTGATGAAGGACCTTGTGAAAGGCTTTCTGAAAGTCCAAATACACTATATCAACCGACTCACCTTTGTCTACCTGTTTATTCACACCTTCAAAAAAACATAACAGATTAGTAAGACAAGATCTTCCTTGTCTAAAGCCATGTTGACTGTCTCCTATTAAGCCATGACTATCTACATGCTGAGTAATTTTGTTCTTTATGATGGTTTCTATCGTTTTTCCCGGTGCTGACGTCAGGCTCACCGGTCTGTAGTTTCCCGGATCACCCCTGGAGCCCTTTTTAAAAATTGGCTTTACATTGGCGATCCTCCACTCTTCAGATATTACAGATGATTTTAATGATAGTTCACAGATTACTAATAGCAGGTCTGCAATCTCATATTTTCAGTTCTTTCAACACCCTTGGATGTATACTATCCAGTCCAGGAGATTTGCTACTCTTCAGTTTATCAAATAGTTGTAATTCATCTTCCCGTTGTAGCGATATTTCTTTCAATTCTTCTGCAGCATTATCTTTAAATACCACTTCAGTCATGGGTAACATACCTACACCTTCCTTAGTAAAGACCGAAACAAAGAATTCATTCAGTCTCTCCGCTATAGCCGTGTCCCCCTCTTACTGCCCCTTTTACCCCTCTATCATCTAATGGTCCAACTGACTCTCTCACAGGTTTTTTGCTACGAATGTACTTGAAAAAGTCTTTTATTATGCGTTTTTGCTTCCACAGCAAGATTCTTCTCAAATTCTCTCTTTGCCTGTTTTATCAATGCCCTGCATTTAACTTTCCAGTGCTTGTGCTGTTTCCAGTTTTCGTCATTTGGCTCTTTTTTCCTTTTCCTGAAAAATGCTTTTTTGGCAACAACAGCCTCTCTGACCTCACCTTTAAACCATGCTGGCAGTTTTTTGGACTTCCTTCCACTTTTCTTAAAGCGTGGAATACAGATGGTCTGGGCTTCCAAGATAGTATTTTTAAACAACATCCAAGCTTGATGTATGTCTTTAACCTTTGCAACTGCTCCTTTTAGTTTTTTCTTAACTATTTTCCTCATTTTATCATGGTCTCCCTTTCGAAAATTAAAAGGTAGTACTGTGGATTTCCTTACTATCCCTCCTCCACTAATTAAATCAAAGGCGATCATGCTATGATCACTATTGCCAAGTGGCCCCAACACCCTTATTTCTTGCACTAGATCTAGTGTTCCACTAAGGACTAGGTCTAATATGGCTTCTCCTCTGGTCGGTTCATGAACCAGCTGCTCCAAGAAGCAGTCATTAATTTCATCTAGGAACTTTATCTCCCTAGCATGTCCTGCGGTGACAGAGACTCAGTCGATACCGGGGTAATTGAAATCACCCATTATTATTACTGCGCTGTAACTTTTGTTAGCTTCCTTGATTTCTTTGAGCATTTCATCATCCATTTGTTCATTCTGGCCAAGCGGTCGAATGTGGATTTCCTTAGCATTCCTCTTCCATTAATTAAATAATACATGATCATACTAAGATCACTATTGCCAAGTGACCTCAACACCCTTATCTCTTGCACCAGATCTGGTGTTCCACTAAGGTCTAAGTCCAAAATGGCTTACCCTCTGGTCGGTTAATGAACCAGCTGCTCTAAGAAGCAGTCATTTATTTCATCTACAAACTTTATCTCCCTAGCATGTCCTGCCATGACACTGACCCAGTCAATTCCGGGGTAATTAAAATCACCCATTATTATTACCGTTATCTAACTTTTGTTACCTTCCCTGATTTCATTGAGCATTTCATCATCCATTTGTTTATTCTGGCCAGGCGGTCGATAGTACACCCCCACTGCCTTCGCCTTCCCCTTTTTACATGAAAGTTCAATTCATAGAGTTTCTACAGCGAATTTTGTTTCCCGTAGAACTTTAATCCTCTGTGACTCAATGCCCTCTCTAATATAGAGTGCAACCCCTCAACCAATTTGATTAGCTCTTATCATTATGATATAGTTTGTACCCCAGGTATCACAGTGTCCCACTGGTTATCCCCCTTCCAACATGTCTCTGAGATACCAATCATATCTAACTTCTCATTTAGTGCTATATATTTTAACTCTCCCATCTTATTTTTTAGACTTCTAGCATTTGCATGCAAGCATTTTAGAGACTGTATTTTATTCATATTAATCTGGTTATTGGTGGGCAGGGGTAATTTGGAATCTTTAAGCTCGGTCTGCTCTGAACTCAAGGGCATTTGGGCTACCTTTGTCTTTATTGGAACCTCTCTGCTAATGTGCTCTAACTTCATTTTTTTGGTAGTATCCTTCAAGGATACATTGTTCCGAACCATGCGCTCTTGGGCGACTGTCGGCTTTCCCCTATCTCCTTTTTAAAGGTTAATGCCAGCAGCCTGGTTCCATCCTGGTTAAGATGAAGCCCATCCCTTCGGAAGAGCTCCTCCTTTCCCCAAAATGTTCCCCAATTCCTAACAAATCCAAAATCCTCATCCTTGCACCATTGTCTCATCCATGCATTAAGACTCCGGAGCTCTGCCTGCCTTTTGGGTCCTGCACGTGAAACGGGAAGCATTTCGGAGAACGCTTCCCTGGAAGTTCTGGATTTCAACTTCCTACCTAAAAGCCTAAATTTAGCCTCCCGAATCTCCCTACCACATTTTCCTATGTCATTGGTACTGACATGTACCAAGATAGCAGACTCCTCCCCAGCACTATCTAAGACCTTGTCTAGGTGGCGCGTGAGGTCCACTACCTTCACACCAGGCAGGCACGTTAGCTAGCGATTCTCACGTCCACCAGCCACCCAGCTACCTACATGCCTAATGATCAAATCACCAACTATAACGGCTGTTCTAACCCTTCCCTCATGGGCACGTGGCCCTGGAGAAACTTCCTCGGTGCGAGAGGGTTTTACATCACCTGGAGGGCAGGTCCTAGCTATAGGATCACTTCCTGCCACACCAGAGTGATGCTCTCCTGTCATGTGACCTCTCTCCTCCATGGCAACAGGGATGCTGCCAGACGAGGTGGGACTTCAGGACTATATCCCTGTAGGTCTCGTCTATGTACCTCTCTGTCTTCCTTATGTCTTCCAAATCTGCTACCTTTTCCTCCAGAGATCGGACTTGTTCCCTGAGAGCAAAGAGCTCCTTGCACCTTGTGCACATGTAAGACCCCTCACCAACTAGGAGAAAATCATACATGTGACACTCAATGCAAAAGACTGAAAAGCCCCCACCTCGCTGCTGGATTGCGGTCTGCATCTTCGTTTTAAGGTTGTGTTTAGATATTTAAGTTCTTCACGTACTAATGGTTGCTGGGGATACTTATACTAATAAAACTCTACCTAATATGTTTTATGTACTTTGTTCACCTGAAATGTAATAAATCTCAGGTCCTTAATATATGCTGATGAGAATAAACAGCTGCACCTGAGAGTGAATATGGCACCTCCTTTCCTTTAAGAGGTTTAAGCACCTATAAATCAAATAGTAGATCCAGAAGACTATCCAACAGTTTCACTTTATCTATTCTTAAAGATTATATAAAAGCCAAGCAAGTCACTTCAAGAAGTGATATTTCATTAGCTGCTCCTTCCCTCTTGAATTTACTCCCTGATCATCTCAGAGCCATCACCAATGCTAAGGATTTTAAGAAAAATCTGAAAACACTCTACTGTGAACACTTTGGTGACATCACATGATTATTTGTTTTTATTTCTACCTTTTTGTTATTTTCATTTTTATTTTCCTTTTTATGTTCTTATATTTAGGCTTTGTAAATAAGTTAATTTAATATAATCCCTGTTTGTTCTTTCCCTTGTTTTTTGTAAATTTTGAACTTCATTTTAAACCGCTTTGATTTTAGGATAAAGCAGTATATGGATCCTGTTAAATAAATAAAGCTACGATTATCCCAGGGGTGGGTGGGTGTTGGGGAGGGAGGGAAAGACTTATTAAAAGCTGGCTGCTACACAGTACCCTGTCCTTTTCTTCTATGGTAATCTGTGACCAATCTCCAGGGGGAGTCCCACGGCCCTTGCTTGGATAGAGGGAGTCTCCTCTGTGTGTTAAATTTAAACTAGTCCCTAATTGAGTTTTAAATTTAAACTGGAAGCTTTCTGCTGGGTTGTAAATTTAACCAGAAAGCTCTCCTCTGTGTTTTAAATTTAAACTAGGCCCTTACTGAGTATTAAATTTAAACTGGAAGACCCAGCTCTCTTCTTGCTTATGGCTTGGCTCTTGAAATGAGACAGCTAGTGTAAGGGCTACTCTCCATGGTGGTTTCCACGCTGCTCTGAGTCCGGAAGAGGTCTACTAACCTGGCATACGTGTGGGTTTGGTGCCTGTTTGAGTGATGGTACGATGTACGGCAGCTGGTCCCTGAGGCGGCCAAGGTACCGTCCCTGCTGGCCTTTCTGCAGGAAGGTATGGAAATGGGCCTCTCTTAACTCCTTGAAGGTCCAGGCGGCAGCTTTGGCCTGTTTCAGAGGTCTGGTGGCTGGTAAGTCGCTAGCCTTACACCCAAATGTTTTGCGCTTTCCTCAAGGTGTTCAGTATCTTCATCCTCCGCTCCGATCTTTGGTTCCTTCCTGGGATCTGGGTCTGATGTTCAGGGCCCTGATTTCAGAGCCCTTTGAGCCGTTGAAACTTGCTACTTTGAAGGATTTGACGCCCAAGACTGTTCTCTTGGTTGCGATTTGTTCCACAAGGCGGATTTCTGAGCTGAAGGCTGTCTTGCCAAGATCCTTATCTGTCTTTTTCATAGGAGGCCATTTCCATTCAGCCTGTGCCTTCCTTCTTGCCTAAGATAATTTCTGTCTTTCATGTGAACCAAGTGTTCTGCATGTCCTCCTCCTCCTCTAGGGAGCAGTGTTGGGGGAAGGATGAGGATCTTTGCCTTATAGATGTCCTGGGGATTCTTTTCTGGTATTTGGAGGTTACGAATTCCTTTCGTAAATCAGACCATCTTTGTGTACTATTCACTGGTCCGTGCAAGTTTGATGCAGTGGCTAAGTCTGCTTTGGGGCACTGGATTAAGAAGGCCATTGCTTAGGTATATCTTTTGCAGAACTGGCTAGTTCTGGGGGGTTTGCGCACCCATTCTACCTGAGCGCAAGCCTCCTTGTGGGCAGAATGGAGAATGGTAGCCCCTGCAGACATCTGTCGGGCAGCAGCATGGGCATCACTTTCCACTTGCCAAGCATTACTGCTTGGATGTCCATGCTCGGGCAGACATGGCTTTTGGCTCTAAGGTTTTGTGATCTGTGTCATCTTGGAGAGGAGGAGTGGCCTAGTGGTTGGGGCAAGGTACTTCAGGCCGGAAGGTCGGGGGTTCAAATCCCACTAAAGGATAGCAACCTTGGGCCGGAAGGACTGGGGTTTCTAGTTCCACAGGTGCTCCTTGTGGTCTTGGGCAAGCCACTTAACCCTCCACAGCTCATGTTCCCTGTAAAAATAGTTATCTCCAAGTTATAATGCCCTGTTCAATGTAATTTCAGTTTGTTCAATGTAAACCGCACTGATGCAGAATAGCGCGGTATATACGAGAATGTAAATAAATAAAATAAATAAGTAAATAAATGTTCCCTCCTAGTGGAGGTGTAGATTTCGTACATCCCACTTGTCTGGACTGGTCTAGCAGGATGATACAGCAGGTGACATTTTACTTACCAGATAATGTCCTTTCCTTGGGTCCTGCTTAGATCAGTTCAGGGTCCACCTCTGGGACTGTTAGCTCCTTTATTCCGCATCAATACCCTTTGGTCTGCTGTGATTTATATTCTTGGCTCTGCAGGTCCATCTTCTATTGATAGCTATCTGTCTAGGCTTTCCTATACATAGTTCTCTACTGTTTTGTTACTCATGGTAGCTCACGTTGAGGTTGCGTGAGGCTTGCCATTTTCTCCCATATGCTTTGGGACGAATATTAAAAAGACCTCTGGTGGTTGAAGTGGATAGAGGCATGGGAGTGATGTCATTGAAACCGGGGCATTTCATTGGTCCTTTGTCTCCACCAATCTGCTGGTAGGGGAACACAACCCACTTGTCTGAACTGGTCTAGCAGGACTCAAGGAAAGGACATTATCTGGTAAGTAAAATGTCACCTTTTGCAGCTTCATATTTTTCATAAAGAAACTTGTTGTTTAAGCTGGCTTGAAAAGTTCTTAGCTTTTTAAATTAAACAAATGAGTATGGTTGAAAGCTGCTAGGCACGTGCACCCCTGTGCAGGTGGGATTTATGTCTGTATGAGAGTGAGGCAAGATTGCTAAATGTATTTGGATTCTTTTTTTTTCCTTACCAGGGCTGATCAGTTCGAGTATGTGATGTATGGGAAAGTTTACAGGATAGAAGGTGATGAAACATCAACAGAAGCAGCAACTCGCCTGTAAGTTTCACGGCCTGTGAAAGCAAAGAGGTCAGATAATAAGAGGCGAAAGTAGTTTATGCGTGTCTCTCCAATCCAGTCCAAATGGGTTGTGCCTGTCCGCCAGCAGCTGGAGACTGAATATACACATTTTTTTTATGCCATCATCCTATAACCCTCAGGGATCTTCTGTCCTCTCTCCAGTATATTCAGTCTCTGGCACTTGGTGGGCAGACTCCCTGTTGGGCCTGAATTCATCAGAGGGGTATTAGTTTGTTTCTGTCAGAGCAGATCGAAGATGTCCTGAACGGAGGTCTCGCTGCACAATTAAGAGCAGAAGTGGCAAAGTTTTAAAGGTGACAATTTGGTTTTGCTCAGCGGTAAACTCCAGAGCCCTTGGGTGGGTTGGAGGAGACCATCGTGGGGACTCTGTGAGCCGTTTGGGCGGTCTCCTGACGGTGTCAGGTGGTCCTGCAGGGAACCGAGGAGCCTATTTCACTGTTGCTGCTTGTTTCTGTGAGTGTTTGCCAATTTTTCTCAGAGTGGTTCCTGGTAGCATGGGAAGCTTTTAGCTAGGTCAGTTATTTCATTATGCCCAGTTTAATGTTGATTTGTGCCGTGTGTGGGGCATGCCGTTCCTCTCTTTCCCAGGCAGGTTGCTGCTGTTTGTGTGAAAAAGAGAGCCGCGAATTGGAGGAAGATAGGTCAGGGCCGCGCCTCCTTCCAGGGGGATCACAGGAACCTCTACCCAGCCCAGAGAGGGATGTCGGGCTTTCTGCTCGCCAGCAAGATCTTTCCTGTGCTAATTCTCTGTTGGCCATTTTGTCTTCTAACGCAGGTTCCAGCACAGCCATGCTAGCTGCTTGAGCTGTCTGCTTTGGCAGTGCAGGTGAATCATTGAGGTCCCTGGTGGCGAGTGATTTGCTGCAGGCTGAAAGTTCCTTGTTTACCCCGGAGTTTTTGTTATTTCACAGGGAATATAAGTTGGAAAGGAACCAGGGCCTGGGGAAGAGACAGCCTCCTGGTTCATCTCTGCCTCTTAAGCATTCTCTGCCTTTGCTGGGAGAGCGGGATCCAGGGGAAGTGCTTGCGTCTCACTGAGGATTGTAATGAGAAAAATCTGGGTGATGAGACTTCCGTAGACGTGGAGGAGGCCGGAGAAGGGCCTTCCATGTCAGAGGAGGACATAGGGACTTTCAACTTCAGGAGTGGGACCTGCCCCCCCCCGGAAGGACCCAGCCATAGTGCGGGTTTTTCGCAAGGAGTTGTTATTGCCTCTCATCTCCCACTCCCTAGCAGCATTAAACCTGCAGTTTTGAGTAAACCAGGAGGAGGTTCCTCTGGAGGATCCCTTCTGTAGGTCATGCGCATTCCATAGAACTCCTTTCCGATCCACAGGCCCATCATACAGATGATCGAAGCGGTGTGGGAGGTCAGTCCCGAAGGCCAGGCTTGGGGGGGGGGGGCACGAGCAATGATTCGCCTCTATCCCATTCCTCTGGCGAAGAAGAATTTGTTTCGTACTCCCAAAGTGGACACCTTGATAACCAGGAAGACTACTATCCAGTAGAAGGAGGAGCAGTACTGAAAGATCCTCAGGGCCATCAGTTGGAAACTCTTTGAGGTTAATGCTTTCTTTGCAGACCTCTGTGAGGTGTATGTGGCGTGAGCCTATACACATTGAGTGCAGACTCTACTGGACCTCCTTTTCAATTTGGGATCGGAGCCGGCAGAGATTCCCAAGCTGGAATCAGTCTCGGTGTATTTGTCGGAGTTTTATTATGATTTGGTCCAGTCCTCCTCCAAGAGTAGTTGTGGCTCAGGAGTGGCCTAGTGGTTAGGACACAGTACAACCATACCTGGAACAAAGAGACTACAACCATACCTGAAACAAGAACTACCTGAAGTGCAAGCAGTGTTCAGGAAAGGGCGAGGAACGAGAGACGACATTGTGGATGTGAGATGGATCCTTGAAAAGACTAAAGAATACCAAAAGGATATCTATTTGTGCTTTATCGACTATAGCAAGGCTTTTGACTGTGTAAACCATGAGAAACTCTGGGCCACATTAAGAAGCATGGGTATACCAGAGCACCTGATCGTTCTCTTGCGCAATCTGTACATTGATCAAGAAGCAATAGTTCGAACGGAACAAGGAGAAACAGAATGGTTTAAAATAAGCAAAGGTGTAAGACAAGGCTGCATACTTTCCCCCTACCTGTTTAATTTATATGCAGAACAAATCATCAGAGAAGCAGGATTGTATGAAGACAACAGAGGTGTGAAGATTGGTGGAAGACTCATCAACAACCTTCGCTATGCTGATGATACCACATTACTGGCTGAAAGTGAAGATGATCTGAAACATTTGCTTCTCACAATCAAAGAACATAGTCTCAAAATGGGCCTGCACCTTAATGTAAAGAAGACAAAGATCATGACAACTGGCATAATCAACAGGTTCATCGTCGAAGGAGAAGAAATTGAAATCGTGAATAACTTTAACCTACTTGGATCAACTATCAATAAAGAAGCAACAAGCAGTCAAGAAATCAAACGACGCATTGCTCTTGGCAGAATAGCTATGAAAGACCTAGATAAGACTCTCAAGAGCAGAGATGTCTCTCTCCATACAAAGATTCGACTTGTTCAAGCCATGGTATTTTCAATAACATCATATGGATGTGAAAGCTGGACAGTGAAAAAGACAGACAGGAAGAAAATTGATGCCTTTGAATTATGGTGCTGGCGGCGAATACTGTGTATACCATGGACTGCCCGAAGAATAAACCAGTCGGTACTAGAGGAGATCAAACCTAAGCTTTCTTTAGAAGCTCAGATGACAAGACTTTGACTTTCATACTTTGGACACATCATGCGAAGAGAGATCATTAGAGAAAGACATCATGCTTGGCAAGATAGAAGGTCAACGCAAAAGAGGAAGGCCAGCAATGAGATGGATCGATACAATAACAGCAGCTACGGGTACCAGTCTGTCAACAATGAGCCGCCTGACTGAAGACCGAACACAATTTAGGATAGCTATCCAGAGGGTCGCCATGAGTCGACTCCGACTCGACAGTACTTAACAACAACAACCTCAGGCCAGAGAGCCAGGGGTTCAAGTCCCACCTGAGAACAGCAGTCTGAGGTCGGAGGGACTGGGGTTTCTAGTCCTATAGGCACTCCTTGTGGCCTTGGGCAAGCCACTTAACCCTCCATTGCCTCAGGTACACATAGATTGTGAGCCCTTTGGGGACAAGGGAATGTATTCAGTACCTGTTTGTAGTGATTACATAATGTAAACCGCTGTGATTGAACGATAAGGCGGTATAGAAAACTGGTTGGTTAAATAAATAATCTGTTTCTTTGGCTGTGTAGTTGGATGGCGGATGTATCATCCAAGGTCCAGTTGAGCAAGCTGCTCTTTGGACACTCTCTAAAGGAGTTGGTCAAGGACCTTAGGGAGTCAAAAGGTGGCAAGCTGCTGGAGGACAAGCCTCAAGGAGGCAAACAGCAGTTGGCTCCGTCATGGGGAGGGGCCCAGGATGTTACTTTATTTGTTCCGGGGGCAGTCCTTTTGGGGCAGAGGCGCGCTACCTGTGGCTATTATGTGGGAACTCCCCTGTGCTGCCAAGAAGCTGCAATGAGATGAAGGGGTCCCAGGAGTTAGAGCAGTGCATTGGGAGCAGCTTTAATGCTTTTACCACTCCTGGGTCCAAATAACCTTTGATCACTGGATCTTGGAAATAATTTGCAAGGGATATGCTCTCGAGTTTCAACATCCACTAAAAGAAGCCCTCATGCTTTCTCCATGCTCATCTCCAGGCAAGCTTCAGTCCATTGGCACCACCCTGCAGCATTTGCTGTCAATTAGGGCAATAGTGCTAGTGCCGCCAGACCAATGCGGCTTAGGTCAATACGCGATCTATTTCATCGTGCCCAATAAGGAGGGCTCCTTTCATCCCATTCTCAATCTCAAGCATGCCAGCAAGGCCTTGTGAGTCCCAAGGTTTCATATGGAAATGTTATAGTAGCGGGGAGGGGAGAGTTTTCGCTGCTCTTGCCTTGACTGAGGCATATCTACTGTACACACTCCCATATGCCTAGACCATCAGCGCTTTTTGTGGCTTGGGGCATTTTCAGTTTTGAGCACCTCCCATTAGGTCTGGTGACAGCGCCCAGAACCTTCACCAAGGTGATGGTAGTGGCGGCTGTGGCCCTGAGAAAGCAGGGGATCTTGGTGCATCCCTACCTGGACGATTGGCTAATTCGGGCGAAGTCGTGGGACAAGAGTCGAAAGGCGACTCAGACGGTGAGAGCATTTCTTCAAAGGCTGGGTTGGGTGATCAACCCGGCCAAGACAAGCTGATTCCATCCCAGAGGTTGATCTGTTTCGGAGCCCATTTCAACACGACTGCTTGAATGGTCTTAACAGAACGCATTCTCAAATTGCAGAGCCGTCTCCGTCAGTTTTTGTGGATGTCCTGGCTGTCAGCCTTGGCACTATCTGCAGGTTGTTGGTCTAATGGCAGCACTGGACTTGTTGCCCTGGGCCAGGTCGCTTATGTGGCTGCTGCAGGTTGCATTGCTCTCAAGGTGGTCGCCCTGTCCTACATGCTTCAGTGCTCAGGGGACACCAAGAAGACATTGCAGTGGTGGCTGGAAAAGAGCAACTTAAGGGAGTTTCACTGGAACAACCTGCTTCAGTCGTGATGACCATGGTCGCCAGTCTGTGGGGTTGGGGGGCACATTGCTCTTCCCAGGTGACCCAGGGCAGTGGTCACAGAAGGAGAACTCTTAGTCCATCAACCGTCTGGAGATTCAAGCAGTTTGGTTGGCCCTTAAACAGTTTGCCCCCCACCTGGAGACAAGGGCAGTGAGAGTATTTTCAGACAACACCTCGGCTGTGGCGTACATCAGCAGACATGGCAGAACGGGCAGTGCATACCGTCAGCAGAGGTTGCACCGATTCTGCAGTGGGCTAAGCAGCACCTAAGTGCACTGTCAGCTGCGCAAGCGGATTTATCTGAGCAGACATCTGATAGTTGCGGCAGAGTGGGTCCTAGCAGACTCCGTGTTTGCTCGGCTTGTGCTGCGTTAGTCAGCCGGTAATGGACCTCATGGCGAACGCCGACAATGCTAAGGCCAGCTGCTTCTACACCCATCGGAGGGAGCAAATGTCGGAGTGCTTGGATACACTGTCACAGCCCTGGCTGCAGGATGGTCTTCTCTACATCTTTCTTCTGTGGGCCCTAATCGGTCGCGTTTTATAGCGCATTGCATTTCACAATGGCTGCGTCATTCTGGTGGTGCCCAATTGGTCTCAGCGGCCTTTGTACGTGGATCTTGTCAGACTCCTGGTTGATCTGTCATGATATCTTCCACAGAGGCCCTACCTACTCTCGCAGGGGCCACTAAGAATGTTGTGGGTGGATCGATTCTCACTTATGGCCTGGCTCTTGAGCGGGCGCAGCTGTTGAAAAGATGCTAGTTGCTTAGCATAATTACAACGCTGCTAAAGGCCAGAAAACCTTTGTCCTACATGCGTGTTTGGCAAGTGTTCGAAGATTGGTGTGATCATACAGCTGGAGGCCATTGGAAACGTTGGTGGCAGATATCCTGGCATTCTTGCAATATGGTCTAGACAAGGGGCTGGCATTGAACTGTCTGAAGATTCAGGTGGCAACTTTGGCCTGTTACAGGGGAAAGGTGCAAGTTTTTCCGTTGGCGTGTCATCCGGATGTTTCTCGTTCTCCAGGAACAAGCAGGAAGTTCATCCTCATATATGGGTGGTGATGGCTCTAGCGGAGCCCACGCGGTAGCTTTTTGCCAGCTTTCAAAGAAAGCTTTTGGGAGAGCACTATGCATGCGTGGTCTCCTTCCCGCCCAAGGGTGCCATCTTGTCTCTCTCTCCTTTTTTTCCGTGGAGCTCACCGGAAGTGTGACTGTTTTCCCCGGAAAAATTTTAATTTTTTCTTTTGATTTTGCTTTTTTTCCAGTCGTATACCAGTTCCCTTTCATGCCCCCGAGTTTGCTTGCCTTGGCATTGCATCTCAGGTTCATTTTTTCATTTTTTTTTTTTTCCATCAAGATCTTCTTGACCTGCTTTGCGCCTTTTTTTTTTTTTTTGGTCCCTGGCAGGGCCAGAGATTTTTGACCTCGCAGGGGCCATATTCCCCACCATGGCCTCGGTGTAACCAATGCACTGACCCAAAGACTGCTTCTCCGATGCCTGGTGCCAGACCATGACTCTTTGGTCTGTGGTCTCTATAAAAAGATGACCTTCAAGGCCATCAAGAACTGTCAGCAATAACAGGAGTCCTTCTTCCATAAGACAGACTCTGTAGCGGAGTCTCCAGCGACACCACACTCCAGGGCCCCCTCTGGAGCCCCGAGGCCACGGGTCTTCCTGCAGGACCCCAGAGGAAGAGCCCAAAAAAAACTGGAAAGCCTGATGACCGCATCGGAGGACACGCCTGGAAAAGTGGGCAAGTCCCACGGGTCCCAGACCCATAGTTCTCGACATGAGTCTGAAGGAAGGAGCGGGAGCGGCCGCTCAAAATACTCTGTCAGGAATCATCGGCATCTGGCGACTGGCCTCAGATACCCAAAGCCATCCTGGTCAAAGACTCTCCCTCAACGGAGCCAGCGTCTGGCCCGAACTCCTCTGTGCCCACACCGAACGCTGCAGAGCCATCTGGCTTCGAGACCAGGATGGCAGTCTTGGAGCACAGTCTATCTGCCTTCGTGGCCCAGCAGCAGGCTCTGATGCCCAGCTCCGCTGGGTCATCACTCCCAGCTACCAGGCCCTCGACCTCGAGGAACTCCCCGGACGTCAAGCCGATCCTTGAGCGCCACCAACCTTAAGAGATCCCTCTGCATCGGTCCCGATCTCTGTCCTAATCTGCAGAGCCTCCGGGGCCCAGGGGCTATGGGTTCAGCGTGTGACCCCGGAGCCCGGACTGCCTTCGACACCTCCACTGACTACGAGTTGGACTGTTTAGCTCGAGGATGAGGAGTCCCCAGATAGCCATTGGCACTGGGATGCCCTCTAACTTATCTCCCCCCCAAGACTCGTGTCGATCCCCGCCGAGGACACGGCTTTCCTCAACTTCGTATGATACATGGCCAAGGCACTAGCCTTCAAGACCAACTCAGAGGAGGACCCTCAGACTGAGGAACTCAAGATCCTCCAGAACGAGGCCCCACTGAAGGAGGCACTCAGTGCCTGTTCCCCCAATCCTGTGAAAGACCCCCATGTCAGTGCCTGTAGTGAGCAGACAGCTGGACTCGATGTACCAGATCTGTCGGAGCCCCGGCTTCCAGAAAGCATAGCTGCCACACAACTCCATGATGGTGGAGTCAGCAATGTGTGTTGTCTTAAGAGCCAGAAGACGCATTCATCAGTGCTTCAGGTAGGGAGGCCTGTGTCTTGGACGCCCTAGGCAGAAAGTGCCATCAGTTCTCGATGCTTATTGGCCGGATCCAGGCATACCAGATGTACATGGGCATGTACCTGAGAGACCTGGAGAAGGAACTTTCTGGATTCCTGGCTGGTTTCTCTGAGGAACCTCTCCAGCAGTTCGGGACCCTGGCCTCGGGTATCAGAAAGTGCTCCAAATTCATGACTTGAGCAGCCTGGGACTGCTTTGAGTCGGTAACTAGAATAACTGCGGTGGGCATCAGTGCCTGATGCCACCTTGGTTACAGTCCTCCGACCTTGAGCAATGGGTTCAGGACAAACTGGTCGATGTCCCCTGCAGGGAGAAGAATCTCTTTGGAAAACTCATGACTGATAAGGCTGCAGAGTTGGAGTCAGAGTTCTTGATGAGGGACCAGGCTCTCCCCAGAAAGACTGCTGACTCTTCCCCAACAAAAGTCCTTGGGTAAAAAGCCCTTCTACCCAAAGAAGAGGAAGGCTTATGGAAACTAATTCCAGGCCTTCCCAGCTCCCCAACAGGGGCAGCAGGCCAAGGGACAAGAGCATGGCCCTCATAAGCCTAAGGCTCCTAGGCACTGGCTCCGGCCCAGTCTGGTGAGGGTTTTTGACTCCTTGAGCATAGCCTCTCTTCCCCCAGGAGGCCCAACCCAGCACCTACATGGGGTGTCTGGTTCTCTATGCCTACTGGTGGCCATCCATCACCACCAACTCTTGTGCACTGAAGGTTGTGAGGGAGGTTTACCTCCTCCACCTGGCACATGCACCCCCTCAGTTCTTTCTGGGAGAGCTCACCAGGATTCCTCTCCAACAGACATTACTATTGCAAGAGCTTGCAGGTCTTATCAAAGACAAGGCAGTAGAACCAGTGCCCTCACAGCTCGAGGGCAAGGGGTTCTACTTCTGGTACTTCCTAGTACCCAAGAGGACCGGAGGCTTCCCATTGGAACACTGCTGCCATACCTCAAGCCGGGAAACTGGCTATGGTCCTTGGACCTCAAGGATGCATACACACACATACTCGTCCATCCTAGCCACAGGAAATACCTCTGGTTCGTGGTGGGAGGCTGCCACTACCAGTACAGGGTGCTACCCTTCGGGCTGGCCTCCACACCAAGGGTGTTCACCAGGTGCCTAACACTGGTCGCGACCCACCTTGATCTCCAGGGAGTCTTCGTCTTTCCCTACCTGCACGAATGACTCATAAGGGGCCGCACGGCCGCAGAGCTGCATCATGCAACAGCGTGCACCATCCTCATCCTGCAACACTTGGGGGTCATAATAAACCACTCAAAGGCCCATTTCCTCCTAACACAGTGCCTGGGGTTCATAGGGGCAAGACTGGACACCGTTCAGGCCAAGGCCTTCCTCCCTTGGGACAGGGCCTATCGCCTCAAGGCACTAGCTGCTGCCATGCAGCGCCCATGCTCTGTGTCCATCCGCTTGCTGGGTCACATGGGGTCCACTGTCCAGGTCACCCTGGATGCCTGCCTTCACATGAGGGTGGCTCAATGGGGCCTCTGCTCCCAGTGGACCCAGGTCACAGGCCATCTGCAGGATAGGGTGGAGGGTGACCCAACAACTGGCCAACTCACTCGCCTGGTGGAAAGCCCCCCAGCAACTTCTGGCCAGGATGCCTTTCGGTCCTCCACCCCCAAAGGGTCCTAACTATGTGGATGCCTCCTTCTTAGGATAGGTAACCCACTGTGACGGCCTCTGCACTCAGGGCAGTTGGTCGCAGACTGACTGTCTGCAGCGGATCAACCTCTTGGAGCTTCGGGCCATATTCCTGGCCCTCCAAGCCTTCTGTCACCACCTGCAGCACCATTCAGTGCTGGTCCAGACGGAAAATCAAGTGGCGATGTTATACGTCAACAGGGGGGCACGGGCTCATACACCCTCTGCTAGGATGCAGTAGCTCTCGGCTCATATGCAAACAGCCACGAGATGCTCCTGCGGGCGGTGTATATGCCAGGCCAGGACAGGCTGAGGAGGGTCCTCCAGCCGTACGAGTGGCGGCTACACCTCAGAGTGGCTGTCGGATCTTCCATCTCTGACCCATTATTGCATATCTTATGTTCTTATGGACCTCTTCACCAGTCTGGCCAACACCCAGCTTACCCCGCTTCTGCTCCAGGCAGCCACACCCATCCCGGGTGGCAGTGGATGCCTTCCTCATCCCGTAGATGGAGGACCTTCTCATAAGAACATAAGATATGCCATACTGGGTCAGACCAAGGTCCATCAAGCCCAGTATCCTGTTTCCAGCAGTGGCCAATCTAGGTCATACGTACCTAGCAGTTTCCCCAAAAGACACAGGTTCCACAATGCTTGTATTGGGTCAAGCATTGATATCCTGGGTCCCTTCTTAATAATGGTTTATGGACCTTTCCTCCAGGAACTTGTCCAAACCTTTTTTAAACCCAGCTTCACTAACAGGCTTTACTACATCCTCCGGTAACAAATTCCAGATTTTGATTACACGTTGAGTGAAAAAATATTTTCTTTTATGAGTCTTAAATAGTTTACACTGTAGCTTCATTGCATGTTCCCTAGTCTTTCTATATTCTGATAACGTAAACAATCGATCTACGTTTACCCGTTCCACTCCGTTCATTAATTTATAGACTTCTATCATATCTCCCCTCAGCTGTCTCTTTTCCAGGTTAAAGAGCCCTAACCTTTTTAGCCTTTCTTCATAGGAGTATCCTTCCATCCCCTTTATCATTTTGGTGGCTCTTCTCTGAACCTTTTCTAATAACGCTATATCCTTTTTAAGATACGGCGACCAGAATTGCACACAATATTCAAGATGCGGTCTCATCATGGAATGATATAGAGGCATTATAATATCCTTTGTTTTATTTTCCATTCCTTTCCTTATGATACCTAGCATTCTATTTGCTCTCTTGGCCGCCGCTGCACACTGGGCCGAGGGTTTTAATATGTTATCCACAATGACGCCTAAATCTTTTTCCTGGGTGTTGGTTCCTAATGTGGAACCTTGCATTGTGTAACCATAGTTTGGGTTGTTCTTCCCTAGGTGCATAACTTTGCACTTGTCCACATTAAATTTCATCTGCCATTTTGATGCCCAGTCTTCCAGTTTATCAAGATCCTCTTGTAATTTTCCACAATCCTCTTGGGTTTTAACAACTTTAAATAGTTTTGTGTCATCTGCAAATTTGATAACCTCACTCGTTATTACCTTTTCCAGGTCATTTATGAATATGTCAAAAAGCAGCAGACCCGGCACAGATCCCTGGGGTACCACCACTATTCACCTTTCTCCCTTGGAAAAATTGGCCATTTAGCCCTACCCTCTGCTTTCTATCTTTTAACCAGTTCCTGATCCACTGCCTCCTATCCTATGACTCTTTAGTTTTGCCAAAAGTCTCTACACCTTCCCGCCCATGCCTCTGGTTGCCAAGACCCTGTTCAAGGTTCAGCATGACGTGGGGGTCTCTGATCTTGGTAGTCCCTCGGTGGCCCAGGCATTTGTGGTTCCCACTACTCCTTCGCTTATTCACGGCACCCCCGGACTCCCTGGGGAATGCCCTGGGGCTGCTGTCGCAGGAGGAGGTCTTGGGGTCTCTGACGCTAATAGCCTGGCTGCTGAAAAGGTAATCTTGGCTCCCTTCAGCCTTTCAAGAGAGGTGGAGGAGGTTCTCCTGGCCTCCCGCAAGACTTCCACAAGACTGGTTTACGCCTTCAAATGGTGCAGATTCTCCGTGTGGTGTGCAGAGCGACGGGTCAACCCATTCTGCTGCTCTGTGCAGCTTGTCCTGCAGTATTTACTTCACCTGTCCTAGGCAGGACTGAAGTCTAACTCCGTCCTGGTCCACCTGAGTGTACTCGCAGCGCTCCACCACCTTATCGAGGGCAAGTCCCTCTCCATCCAACGTTTCGTGACCTGCTTCCTGCGGGGTCTCTTGCTGTCCAAGCCTCCTGTCTTCCTGCCGGTGGTGGAGTGGGACCTCAACATGGTTCTGTCACAGCTCACTGGACCACCATTTGAGCCTCTGGCTACCTGCCACCTATGGTACCTTTCCTGGAAGGTTATGTTCCTGGTGGCACTCACGTTGGCTCACAAGGTTAGCGATCTCCAGGCGTTGGTGGCAGATCCACCTTACACGAGATTCTGTAAGAGCAGGTTCGTGCTCTGCACGCTTCCCAAGGTGGTATCCCCTTTCCATCTCAATCAGGAGGTAGTGCTCCCCACCTTATTTCTGCGGGCTCACGCCAGCAGGGCAGAGACTGTCCTTCACACGCTGGACTGTAATAGAGCCCTCTCCTTCTACTTCCAACGTACCCAGGGCTACCGCAAAGTCTCACAGCTTATCTCCTATGACCCCAGTCGACTGGGAGCAGTGGTGACCAAGCAGACTCTGTCACCTGGGTGGCAGACTGCATTGCCCCTGCCTACGAGCAGGCTAAGCTCTTGCTGGAGCGCTGGGTCATGGTGCACAGCATCAGGGCCATGGCGACATCCGTAACAAACCTGCGTTCTGTTCCTCTATTGGAAATCTGCCGGGCCACCATCTGGTTCTCGGTCCATACCTTTGCAGCTCATTACTTCCTAGAGAGGGAGTCCCGTAGGGGCAGTGCCTTTGGCCAGGCAGTACTCAGTCATCTATTCAGGGTTTAGGCAACTGCTAGGCAACTCCTGCCCTCCGGCCCTTGTGTGTTCAGGCTACTGCAGTGTTGGTTTCTCACTGGACATTTGGGCCGCTCGGGAGCCTGTCTTCTCAAGGATTTAATGCTGCTGCTCACAGCTTACCTTTTTCCTGGTCACCCATGGCTTTCTACAGGTTTTCAGTAGCCTGTTGCTAGGGAGTCCCATATGTGAGGACTGACTTCCTGCTTGTTCCTGAAGAAAGCTTAGTTGCTCACCTGTAACAGGTGTACTCTGGGGACAGCAGGAATCAGTCCTCACAACCCTCCCTCCTCCCCTTGGAGTTGCTTTTTGTATCATTTTTTTGCCTTTGAGCTGTATCATCCTACTAAGGCAAGATGACACCCTTGGGCGCGAAAAGGATAATGCATGCATGGTGCATCTCCCAAAGGCTTTCTTTGAAAGCTGGGGAGAAGCTACTGCTCGTGCACCGTTGGCAGCGACGTCACCCTTATGTGGGGACTGATTTCCTGCTGTCCCCGGAGAACACCTATTTACAGGTGAGTAACTATGCTTTTCTTGCAAGCCGTCAAGTAGGTTAGACCGCTGGTACAGGTGGTTGTTCCTGCCTGGGACCTGAATCTCGTGTTATCGGGTTTGGTCGCACCCCCATTTGAACCTTTGTATTGAGCGTCTTTGAAGAACTTTACTTTGAAAGTGATTTTCTTGGTGGTCATCTGTTCGTCTCCTGCATTTCGGAGTTGTAGGCCTTGTCTTGTTAAGATCCTTTCCTGATCATATCTAAGAAACGGGTGGTCCTGAGAACCATTCCCTCCTGTTTGCTCGAAGTGGTGTCGCCTTTTCATGTCAACCAAGTGGTGACTCTCCCAATTTTTTCATCATTGGCGGGAGAAAATGGAGATTCGTGCTTGCATTATCTGGATGAGAAAAAAGCGTTGCGCTGTTTCCTGAAGCGCTCACAATCCTTACAGAAGTCAGATCATCAGTTCATTTTGTTTGGAGGTCCTTGCTGAGGAGAGGCAGCATCGAAGGCCTCTATTTCCTGCTGAATTAAGGAAGCAATTTGCTTCAGCCTATCTCCTCAAGCGCAGGGTGGTCCCAAAGGGGTTATGTGCCCAATCCACATGAGCTCAGGCAGCATCTTGGGCAGAGTTTAATCTGGTTCCTCCAGCGGACATCTGTCAGCAGTGACATGGTCTTCACTGCATACATTCGTGAAGCTTTACCGCCTTGATGTGCAGGTGGGGCAGGAGGCGCGTTTTGGCACTAGAGTATTGAGGATGGGGCTCATGGTTCCCTCCCATCGTTAAGTACTGCTGTGGTACATCACATTTAACTGGGCTGGATTGGAGGGACGTGGATGAAGAGAAAATTAGTTCTTACCTGCTAATTTACTGTCATGGAATCCCTCCAATCCAGACCAGAACCCGCCCGAATATTGTTGGTAGTGGTGTTAGTGAACCTGTCCGTGTTAAGAATAGAGTAAGCGGATCTTCAGTTCCTGTGAGGGTTGCTGCTATGTACACCTTTGTTGGGGTGCTTTGATCCATCCGGGGGCTCAAATTTGTGAGGCAATAACATTTTTTAAAAAAATGGAAGGGAGTGAATGGACATTCTCTGCTATTTCTACTGTTTCTTGTCTTGCTGCTTCAGCTGGTTGTTTCTTGATTGTGTAGTTTGTATCTAGCTTTTTGGTGGAGGACTTAGTGCTGCTTTGGCAGTTTGATACTGGAGAGAGGAGAGAAGATACCTGAGAGCTATAGGGTGACATCCATTATAAAAAAAATTGCATATTCAGGCTCCAACTGCTAGAGGACATGCGCAACCCTTTTGTCTGGACTGGATTGGAGGGACTCCATGGAAGTAAATTAGCAAGTGAGAACTAATTTTCCCATATATTCCAGCTAATGGTTGGTGGTTTTGCTGCGTATAATTTGTTTGACTTGTAACTTTCCTGTTTCAGGTCTGCATATGTATCTTATGGTGGGCTGCTGATGAGGCTTCAGGGTGATGCTAATAACTTGCACGGTTTTGAAGTGGACTCCCGGGTTTACCTCTTGATGAAGAAGTTGGCTTTTTAGTGCCGATCCTGGATACAAGCTACAAGAAGCATTTGCAGATTCCGAGGCGCATATTTTCTATGGCTTTCTGTGCAGACTTGTTTTCTGCTTGTGATCAGGGCAATGAGACTCTGCAGTATGGAGCTACCTGATTCAGGTTCTACTAAGATAGCAGAGCTTCCACCCTTCCCTGCAGGATCAGAACTATCTCCTCTTCTGATTAACAAAATGAGTCATCGGGCCCGGTTTATCCAAAGGAGCTGTGAAATCATCATCTGAGCTTTGTTTTGTTAGACTGCTAATCTGTAAATTTGTTAGATGTTCTGCAGAGTGACTTGGATTAGCATTCCTGCCTTTATTAAATGATTTTCTTTTTCATTAGCAGTTCTGTAAATCTTTGTTTCATGAAAGAAGATGTATTGGGCTAATGGCACTTGAAAGCATATGTGTACTAAAATTTTTAAAGATGCATTGCACAAAAACATAGCCCCTCTCTGTTTCTTCCAGCATTGTGGAATAAGCAGGGGACGCAGAGCCCTCAGCTAGTTACTAGTTTAGATTTTGTTTGTTTCAATTAGAGAGTAAAGAAGTGTCTTTCTGTTCTGAAACGAGGCGTGTGGGTGGACTCTCACATGGAGACCAATTATCAGTTTATGGATCACCTTTGGGTAGAAAGAGAAACAAGGGACAATTATAGATTTATCCTGGTTGACATAAGAATGCCACAGTGTGCTATCAACCTGGGTTTCTCAGGCGCTCATTGGCAATGCGTAGGGTGCAGGGAAGTTGCATGACATTGAGAGGGTCAGCGATTGGACAAGGGATCTGCCACTGGTGGAGAGTAAAGAAATTCAGAACAAAAATTTGTGGCTGTTTCATGAAGTCTAGTTTCTATATGGTTATGTTTAATGGCAGGGCAATACTCAAAATGCTCAATATGTTTGGATCTTCCTGACATTTACTTAGAAGCAGATAAATTGATGGCAGATAAAGACCATACAGCCTTTCTAGTCTGTGCATCCACACAATTTCTCCTCTACAATCCCTTCCTTTTTTCTCAGAGAGCCTATGTGCTCTTTTTGCGCTTTCTTGAATTGAGATAATCCCTCCTCCCTCTCCTCTCCACTCCACCTCCCCTTCCCAACAAGCATTATTGAGTCAGGCATACAGGTCGATGTCATCCAGTGTCACTGGGATGGAATAGCTTTCCTGGAGCTCAGAAATAAAGTTCTCAGCATATGTAGCCCTTCCCTCATTCAGTGGTGATCTGTTTTTTGTTTTCTGTTTCTCACTCTGCCTAACAGACACAGAAAACAAAGTTCTCCCATATTCAAGAGGCTTTTTACCTAAGAACATAAGATATGCCATACTGGGTCAGACCAAGGTCCATCAAGCCCAGTATCCTGTTTCCAACAGTAGCCAATCTAGGTCATAAGTACCTAGCAGTTTCCCCAAAAGACACAGGTTCCACAATACTTGTATTGGGTCAAACAGTTAAACTTGCTACTGGATCGTTCAACATGAAAAATGTGTTGTAAGCTAGAATGTTATTTCAGCACACTTCTAACGGGTCTTCAATCCATTTTCATTCCTATTTTCTTTCAACTTTTATTTCAAATCTTTTACTTTATTGAAAAATCTTCCTCTTTTAAAAAATCTCAGTGTCATCAACCCCAGTGCTTAAAACATCAATATATAAGAATCATAACTTTATTAGAGGACTTTCTTTTAAAATCGTCACCCCTATGTTCAATTTTGTATAACAGATCTCGACGCTCTCATAGGGCGCCTTCACGGCGTTTCAAAAATTAGTCTTTCTTCAGGAGATCTTTACCTTAAAAACATAAACAAATAATTTAAATCAAACCCCCTCTACCATTGTGTTCCCATCCTTATCCTAAAAAACTTAACTATAATCATCTAAACTAACTTACTTTCGCAACGGATGCTGCCCACGTCCCAACAGTATTCATTCTTAGAAAAGACGCCGCGCATATGAAATGAGTACCTAATTGTATAGGATAATATCAGAGGGCTTTAAATAAGGGAAGCTGCAGCTTGCACGCATGCGCGGCGTCTTTTCTAAGAATGAATACTGTTGGGACGTGGGCAGCATCCGTTGCGAAAGTAAGTTAGTTTAGTTGATTATAGTTAAGTTTTTTAGGATAAGGATGGGAACACAATGGTAGAGGGGGTTTGATTTAAATTATTTGTTTATGTTTTTAAGGTAAAGATCTCCTGAAGAAAGACTAATTTTTGAAACGCCGTGAAGGCGCCCTATGAGAGCGTCGAGATCTGTTATACAAAATTGAACATAGGGGTGAAGATTTTAAAAGAAAGACCTCTAATAAAGTTATGATTCTTATATATTGATGTTTTAAGCACTGGGGTTGATGACACTGAGATTTTTTAAAAGAGGAAGATTTTTCAATAAAGTAAAAGATTTGAAATAAAAGTTGAAAGAAAATAGGAATGAAAATGGATTGAAGACCCGTTAGAAGTGTGCTGAAATAACATTCTAGCTTACAACACATTTTTCATGTTGAACGATCCAGTAGCAAGTTTAGCAATACGTTCAATGAAATAGACCAAATAGCTTGGGTCAAACAGTGACATCCTGGGTCCCTTTTAATAATGGTTTATGGACCTTTCCTCCAGAAACTTCTCCAAAACTTTTTTTAAACCCAGCTACACTACAGCTTTTACTACATCCTCCGGTGACAAATTCCAGAGTTTGATTACACGTTGAGTGAAAAAATATTTTCTCTTATTAGTCTTAAATAGGTTACCCTGTAGCTTCATTGCATGTCCCCTAGTCTTTCTATATTCTGATGACATGAACAATCAATGTACGTTTACCCGTTTCACTCCATTAATTTATAGACCTCTATCATATCTCCCCTCAGCCGTCTCTTTTCCAGGTTGAAGAGCCCTAACCTTTTTAGCCTCTCTTCATAGGAGTATCCTTCCATCCCCTTTACCATTTTGGTGGCTCTTCTCTGTACCTTTTCTTTTTTTCCATTTAACTTTTTATTAAATGTTGCAATAGATAGTACAAACATCCTCTGAACTCAACATTGTACAAATTCCACAACTTTCGTACAATCAAACTTGCTTTTTATCCCCTACTAGCTTTTATAACATTCTATAATACCTAATCTTCGGCCTTCCCCCCCCTTCCTTCTTCTTCCTCCCCTCCTCCCCTTCCTGCTCTATTTCCCCCTGCATTCGCACGAGCTTCTTTGTCCCATCACAGCTCTCTTATGCATCATACATATCTGCCATCGTTCCCCAGTTAGCTCATGATCAGTGTTCTATGCTTGTAGTAATAGAATAATTCCTCTTTTACTCCCTCCTCCCCTTCTCTCCACCTTTCCAGGTTTCCAACCATTTCCATACTCTCTTCCACTGTTCCATGCTCCTCTCCCCTTCCCCCTTCTCAACCCGTCAATCTATGCATCAAACACAGGTCCTCCATTCTTCTGATGAATCCTTCACTTTGAGGTTTCCCCAATCCCATCCAATATTTTGCTATCTCGCTTCTTGCTGCCACTATACAATGGTTCAAAACCCCCCTTTCCTTCTCCGAAATATCCTCCTCCAATTGATGCAATAGGCAGACCTCTGGCTTTTCTTTGTAGTCTGTGTCCTGTCATTTCATAAATTATCTCCAATACCTTATCCCATTATGCTTGAATCTGTCCACACTTCCACCACATGTGTAGCATATCACCTCTCTCTTGACACCCCCTCCAGCATTGATCAGATTGCCCCCTGCCTGCCCTTTTTTGACGTGTCGGTGTCCAATACCACTGATATAATACTTTATAAGCATTTTCTTTTATTTGAGTAGCTATTGATATGCCTGCAGCTGTCTGTATTACTTTATCCCACACCTCTTCATTCCATTGCACTTCTAAGTCTTCCTCCCATTTCTTCATAAACTCTAATTTTACTTCTCCGCCCTCCATTAACCCTTTATAAATCTTTGACAGTGCACCTTTTTGACCTAACTGTCCTGCACAAAGGGCCTCAAACCACCCCCTATTATTCCATAGAGCCTTCCATACTTTCTGTTGTCTCACAAAGTGACTTACCTATATATAGCTATAATAATCATTACATGATAACCCATATAAATCCTTAATACCCTCAAAATCTCTGACCCCCCTCTTTAGCCAAGATCTGTGAAATATGTGAGTCCCTGCTGTCCCCATCTTCGCAGTGTGCTCACCGCTGTCCCCTCTCAAAGCATGTCTTTATTGTCATTCCCTGCGTATATTCTTTATTTTGTATTAATACTTTTCTATTTTGTTTCCACACATTCAAGATATGTAGAATGATAGGGTTTATGGAGTTAATTTCTGGTGCTCTACTCCCCCTCCACACCATCCTTTCCAAGTCCACTCCCCTTACTGAGTCTTCTTCCATTTGGACCCAGTGTTTTTGTTTTTCTCTTTGCCATTCGTATACCATTTTCAACTGCACTGCCACATAATATTTTCGAAAATTGGGCACCCCTAACCCTCCCCCCCTCTTCCTTAGCTCTCTGCATAATTGACATAGCTACCCTGGGCCTCCTGTTTTGCCGTATAAATCTATTAATGATTCTTTGCAATTGCTTTAACTTTCTATGTGGTACCAATATCGGCAGTGCTTCAAACAAGAACAAAAAATGGAGCAATAGCATCATCTTTATAGCTGCTATGCGTCCGAACCAAGATAGGTATCCCTGCCCTCACCCACTCAGCAGGCTTTCCACTTGCCCAAATAGTTTGTCATATAATTCTTCCAGACTATTACTTATTTGGATCCCTAGGTACCGAATAGCCCCCTTGGCCCACCTAAATGGATATTTCATTTGGAATATTCCCTTCGCTTCCTTTTGTAATGACAAGTTCAATATTTCAGATTTTGTCCAATTTATCATAAATCCCAACAATCTTGCATATTCTTCTAATTCCCACATTAATATTGGTATGGAGAGCCCCGGTCTAGTCACGCTCATGATGATATCATCCGCAAACAATGATATCCTGCATTCTGTCTTTCCTACCACTATGCCCTTCAGATCCTCCCGTTCTCGCACCCTCTCCGTGAATAGCTCCACGGAGATCGCAAATAAAAGAGGTGACAGAGGACACCCTTGTCTCGTCCCTCTCCCCTGCTCAATGAAAGCAGAATATGCTCCATTCACCCGAACACAAGCTTTCGGATTGCCGTAGAGTGCTCGTACCCACCCCATGAACTCTTCCCCCTGCTCCATTCTTTACATTACTTGAAAAAGAAAAGGCCAAGGCACCTGGTCAAAAGCCTTTTCGGCATCCAGGGACATCAGCAATGCCTCCTCTTTACTTTGTTCCACTGACCAGATAGTGTTTTTTGTTGTTGTTAAGTGCCGTTGAGTCGGAGTCGACTCATGGCGACCCTCTGGATAGCTATCCTAAATTGTGTTCGGTCTTCAGTCAGGCGGCTCATTGTTGACAGACTGGTACCCGTAGCTGCTGTTATTGTATCGATCCATCTCATTGCTGGCCTTCCTCTTTTGCGTTGACCTTCTATCTTGCCAAGCATGATGTCTTTCTCTAATGATCTCTCTCTCCACATGATGTGTCCAAAGTATGAAAGTTGAAGTCTTGTCATCTGAGCTTCTAAAGAAAGCTTAGGTTTGATCTCCTCTAGTACAGACTGGTTTGTTCTTCGGGCAGTCCATGGTATACACAGTATTCACCGCCAGCACCATAATTCAAAGGCATCAATTTTCTTCCTGTCTATCTTTTTCACTGTCCAGCTTTCACATCCATATGATGTTATTGAAAATACCATGGCTTGAACAAGTCGAATCTTTGTATGGAGAGAGACATCTCTGCTCTTGAGAATCTTATCTAGGTCTTTCATAGCCATTCTGCCAAGAGCAATGCGTCTGATTTCTTGACTGCTTGTTGCTTCTTTATTGATAGTTGATCCAAGTAGGTTAAAGTTATTCACGATTTCAATTTCTTCTCCTTCGACGATGAACCTGTTGATTATGCCAGTTGTCATGATCTTTGTCTTCTTTACATTAAGGTGCAGGCCCATTTTGAGACTATGTTCTTTGATTGTGAGAAGCAAATGTTTCAGATCATCTTCACTTTCCGCCAGTAATGTGGTATCATCAGCATAGCGAAGGTTGTTGATGAGTCTTCCACCAATCTTCACACCTCTGTTGTCTTCATACAATCCTGCTTCTCTGATGATTTGTTCTGCATATAAATTAAACAGGTAGGGGGAAAGTATGCAGCCTTGTCTTACACCTTTGCTTATTTTAAACCATTCTGTTTCTCCTTGTTCCGTTCAAACTGTTGCTTCTTGATCAATGTACAGATTGTGCAAGAGAACGATCAGGTGTTCTGGTATACCCACGCTTCTTAATGTGGCCCAGAGTTTCTCATGGTTTACACAGTCAAAAGCTTTGCTATAGTCGATAAGCACAAATAGATATCCTTTTGGTATTCTTTAGTCTTTTCAAGGATCCATCTCACATCAGCAATGATGTCTCTCGTTCCTCGCCCTTTTCTGAACCCTGCTTGCACTTCAGGTAGTTCTTGTTCCAGGTATGATTGTAGTCTCTTTTGAATAATCTTCAGTAGAATCTTGCTGGCATGTGGGATCAGAGCGATTGTGCGATAATTTCCACAGTCAGTTGGATCACCTTTCTTTAGTATTGGTATAAACACAGATCTTTTCCAGTCAATTGGCCATGATGCTGTCTTCCATATTTCTTGGCAGAGCCTTGTAAGTACGGTAACAGCTGCATCAGATTGCTGTAATACTTCTATGGGAATGCAATCAATGCCTGGTGCTTTGTTCTTTGATAAGGCTTTCAATGCTGCTTCAACTTCTTCTTTCATCACCAATGGTTCCAGATCATAAGGTACAGGTTGAAACGGCTGTTGGTCCACTTGATCTTTATCATATAAAATCTCTGTATATTCCTTCCATCTTTTCTTGATTTTCTCAGCATCATTCAACATAGAACCTTGAGCATCTTGTAACATTCCAATTCGAGGCTGGAACTTTTTCTTTAACTCTCGTAGCTTTAGGAAAGCTGATCTTGTTCTTCCTCTAATAGTTTCTGCTTCTATTTCCTTGCATGCGTCATTGTAGTACTTTTCCTTGTCCTGTCTTGCTGCACGTTGGAAATCTCTGTTGAGTTCTGCGATTGTCTTTCTTTCTCCTCTGGCTTTAGCTTCTCTGTGTTTCTGGGCAATTTTCAGAGTTTCTTCCGTCATCCATTTTGGCCGTTTTTTCTTTTTTACCTTTTGTAGAGACGTCTCGTTTTCTTCCAACACAACCTTCTTGATGTCATTCCATAACTCTTCTGGAACTCTATCATTTGTATCTAAAGCAGCAAATCGATTTTGCAGGCAGTCTTTAAATTCCAGTGGTATATTCTCAAGGTCATATTTTGCTGCATTCATGAGTGGTTTGCTCTTTTTCAGCTTTAGCTTGAGTTTGCATACTAGTAGTTGATGATCTGTACCACAGTCAGCTCCAGGTTTTGTCTTTGTTGATGTTATAGAGCTTTTCCATTGTTGACTTCCACATATGTAGTCAATTTGATTTTTATACAATCCATTGGGTGAAGTCCATATGTACAGTCGCCGCTTGTGTTTCTGGAAGAAGGTGTTCGAGATGAATAGATCATTGGTCTTGCAGAATTCTATCAGTCTTTCTCCAGCTTCATTTTTGTTGCCAAGTCCATATTTTCCAACTACTTTGTCTTCTTCTTTGTTGCCAACCTTTGCGTTCCAGTCACCCATGACTATCAGGATATCCTGTTTGCATGTTCTGTCAATTTCAGCTTGTACTTGTTCATAGAACTCTTCAATTTCATTCTCTTTTTTTATTTAGTATTTATTTAGTATACATTTGTATACCGCTACTTCCAGCGATCAGCAGCGGTTTGATTACAGATTGGAAATTGTCAAATCATGACAGGAAATTTTTGAGTTATAAACACATTGATTAGACAGGAAAGCACAGCACACAGAGAACTATTTTACAGGGAACATGGGCTATGGAGGGTTAAGTGGCTTGCCCAAGACCACAAGGAGCACCTGTGGGACTAGAAACCCCAGTCCTTCCGGCCCAAGGTTGCTGTCCTCTAGTGGGATTTGAACCCCTGACCTTCCGGCCCGAAGTACCTTGCCCCAACCACTAGGCCACTCCTCCACTCCACTCTTCTGCAGCTGTTGTTGGGGCATATACTTGAATTATAGTTGTGTTGATAGTTATTCCTCGTAGACGAATAGAGATTAAGCGTTCGCTGACTGCATTGTATTTCATTACAGTTCTTGCAAGTTTCTTCTTTATTATAAATGCAACACCATTTCTTCTTTGTCTTTCATTTCCAGCATAGTAGACCATGTGATCATCTGATGCAAAGTGCCCGATGCCAGTCCATTTCAGTTCGCTGACACCCAACAGATCAAGTTGTACACGTTCCATTTCATTCTTGACCACCTCCAACTTCCCTTGTTTCATGCTTCGTGCGTTCCATTTTCCAATGTGTAAGACATCTTTACAGCTTCTGACTCTCATTTCATGCGCAGCTACATCAGCAGTCAGACGTCCCGAGGGCTTTGATCCAACCACATCATAAATGCTGGCTTTACTCTGAAAAGTCTTCAGCTCTTTCCCAGTAGCTAGTTGAGTGCCTTCCAACCTGGGGGTCTCATCTTCCAGCACTACAGCACAATTTGTTTTGTTGTAACTATCCATTGGGTTTTCATGGCAAGATACAGAAGTAGATTGCCGGGCCTTTCTTCCGCGCAGTTTAAGTTTGGTGTTGTTGCCGTTGTCACAGAAATGTGATCCTTCGCCGTCAACACTATCCCATTCTGCTGCTGCCCAGATGGGTGGTTTGTCTTGGTCTGGCATCTCAGCTGAGACCTGTCCATCTTGGGAGACCCTGCCAGTACTTAAACTACCGATAGTTTAGCTCTCAGCATCACTGATGCACACAAGCCCTCACAGCACGACAGGCTGCAAACCAAGTGAGGGGATAGTGTTTAGTATCTTGCAAATATTATCTGCTACCTGCCTACCTGGGATAAATCCCGCTTGATCTTGATGGATCAGTTTCCTTATTACCCCATTTAAACGCATGGCCAATATTTTAGCCAATAATTTAGCATCCAAATTTAGCAATAAAATTGGTCTGTATGAATTCCTGTGGGTCCTTTCCTTCTTTATGTATTACTGTTATTCCTGCGCACCCCATGGTATCTGCCAACATACCCCCTCTCGTGGCCGATTAAACAGCCTCACTAGTGGTACAATTATTCTCCAAATCTTTTATAAAACCTCGCTGTAAGCCCATCCAATCCCGGCGCCTTATCTACTGTTAATTGTTTTATAGCTTTCAAAACTTCCTCTTCCTTTATAGCTCTATTTAATTCTCTTTGTTCCTCCTCTTCCAATTTTGGAAGCTTTATGGAGTCCAGATTGCTCTTTGTCCTCTCCAGCTCTGGAGGGGCTCTTTCTTTGTACAGCGACTGGTAGAATCTTTTAAAGGCCTCCCTGATGTCCCCGTCTTTCTGCACTAGCTTTTTTCCAGAATCTCTTACTTTCAATATTTGTGACTTTACTTTCCTTTGTTTCAATTTCTGCGCCATATATCTCCCAGCTTTGTTTTACCCCTCAAAAAAGTCTTGTCTCAATAGCTGCATATGATACCTTATAGTTTCTGCCTGCATTGAATTTATCTGAGCTCTTACTGCCAACACTTGGCCTCTGTATGTTCCCTTTCTATCCTGCGCATCCAATTCTTCCAGTTTCATTAATCTTTCTCTCAATTCCCTATCTCATCCCTCCCTCTCCTTCCTTTTACGTGCCCCTCATTTAATTAGGACTCCCCTCACTACTGCCTTACACCCATCCCAAACTCCACCCCATGCCACCTCACCATTATTGTTCCATCTGAAATATTCCCTTGTATCTCCAGGAACAAGCAGGAATGTAGTCTTCACATATGGGTATCGTCGGTACCAAATGCTGTCCAGCGTCCAATAGGAAAGCTTTTGGGAGCATCCCACAGCACATGCGTGCTGCCTTCCCGCCTCTGTACCTCTCTCACTTCAGTTCTTCATTTTCTGTGGAGCCGACAGGACACAGTACCCTGTCACCGCAGAAAATCTACCTTTATTTCTTTTTTTTTGTGGTCGCGTCTGCCTTCATTTGACGCCTACCGGTACCGCCGATTCTCCTCTTCTTTCTTAAAAAAAACAACAACAAAAAACGTATATTTTTCTTTAGGGATCTTTCCCTGTTTCTGGTGCTGGGCAACAGTTTGGGGCACTAGGCCCATTTTTCTTCAAACATGGAGAAACCAGCCAGTGGTTTCAAAAAAGTCTTATAATGTGGCGGTACCATTTCCGTCACCGACACCCATGATTGGTGTCTAAAATGTTTGGGTCCTGAACATTGTCCAACGGAGTGTCTCTCCTGCACGAGGATGACCAAGAGGGGCCGGCAGAATAGAGCTGCAAAACTCGGTACCCTTTTTGCCTCCGATATGATGTCAGTTGCATCGACGTCTTCCAGAGTTTCATCTTCCTCCTAAAACTAGCCGGTCCTCAAAGGGAAAATCTCCTTCAAAGTATCGAGATGCCTCGGGCGTTTCCCTCGGACACTTCACCGGCAAAACAGCCCCGATGGGAGTCGTCGGGCTCCAAAGCATTAACGTGGCTCCAGAGGCCTCAACCTCTGCGGAACTACTGGTGCCATGCCCTGGGGTCGTGGCCGCATCCACCGGCACCCAGGCATCGGCAGGAGCAATGGATCACAGAATCCTCGCTATCGAACGCAGACTAGCGGCCCTCTTAGCAGCCTCGGTACCGCTAAGACTGCAACAGACGGTTCCACAGCTATCGGTACCGACATCACCTGCTTCGACAGGACTGCTTCCCCCTATGCCGATGTCCTGTATCGGGGATCAGGAACCGAGACACTTCGGTACCGCCTTCCAGCGGTACCAATATCATGCGTCACAGGAGCACCCGGTGCTTGAGTCTTCCGATTCCGATGACTCTGATGATTCTACCAGTACCAGAGTGAATCTAGTAGAAGATTCAACTCCCTCTCCTCAACGCAGGATGTCTCCTCCAGAAGATATGTCCTTCCAGGACTTCATATGTGATTTAGCAAAAGGCCTTGCAATCACTGTGATTCCAGAAAAAGAACCTAGGGCAGAGGAATTAAGAATTCTACAATACCCTATGGCTCCCAAGGAGGCAGCTATGCTTCCCATTCACAAGATCTTACATGATCTGATGTTGAGAATGTGGGAGACTCCTTTAACAGTATCTTCACATTTCCCACGCCTGGACACTATGTACCGAGTGCAAAGTTGTCCTGGTTTTCAAAAAACTCGGTTATCACACCATTCAGTGGTAGTGGAATCGGCCTTGCGAAGAATCAAGAGTGCAAAAACACACTCTTCTAATCCTCC
Organism: Ichthyophis bannanicus; assembly: GCA_033557465.1. Classification (NCBI taxonomy): domain Eukaryota; kingdom Metazoa; phylum Chordata; class Amphibia; order Gymnophiona; family Ichthyophiidae; genus Ichthyophis; species Ichthyophis bannanicus. The sequence continues at coordinate 1,405,138,957 of CM066033.1, read as the reverse complement.
GGGCTGTGAATCCAGGACACTCGATGCCTTTGGCCATCGATGTTTCCAATCCTCCATGCTGGGAGCCAGGGTCATTTCCTACATTCTGTATATGGGAATGTTCCTGGAAGAAGTCACAAAGGACTTGGAGCTCATTAGTCCTTCTGTCTCAGAGGAAAAAAGAGCAGACTACCTTATTCTGGTCAAACATGCCCAGAATGTCTCTAAATTTATGAACCATGCTGCCTTTGACTGTTTGAATGTCTTAGCAGAACCTCTGCTATATCCATAGGAGCACGTCATATTGCTTGGCTTCAAGCATCAGACTTGGAACAGTGGGTACAAGAAAAACTGGGAAACATTCCTTGCACAGGAGAAAATCTCTTTGGTAAGGACTGGCAAGACAAGGCTAATCAGCTTGAATCTGACAATACTACTTTGAACAGATTGTCAAAGGCTACAGCCAACCCAGCAAAAAAGAAAACATTCAAGAAACCTTTTTTCAGTAAGAAAAAGATGTCTTACCAATCTTGCACCCATCAAACTCGCTGTCCACGTCATGTTTCCCAAATGGGACAACAACAGAACAGACAGCAGAGAAAGCCACAAGCTCAAAAAGCTCAACCGGCTCAACAGACCCAGCCCCCTCAGGGTCTTTGACTTCCATCTAGAGAACTTAGTCATAAGTCATTCTGCCCCTAAAAGGTCCAGAACCCGTGACCATTCCAGGCAGACTATGCCATTTTGTCAAAAGATGGCAACAGATAACATCAGAAAATTGGACTCTGTCCTTTGTAAGATTGGGATACAAGCTTCATTTCCTCAACTTGCCCCCACCTACAATTCTGAGACAGTTCATCTCAGGGCCCTGCCACCAACCTCTTGTGGCTGGAGGTCACGTCACTTTTGGCTCAAGGAGCAATAGAAGAAGTGCCCATATCCCAACAGGGGACAGGGTTCTACTCCCCCTATTTTCTTATTCCAAAGAAGACAGGGGGACACAGGCCTATACTAGACCTCAGAGAATTAAACAAGTATTTGTTCTGAGAAAAGTTCAAGATGATCTCCCTCGGAACACTTTTACCATACCTTCAAAGTCAAGATTGGCTATGTTCTCTAGATCTAAGAGATGTGTACATAAATATTCTCATCCATTCAGATCACAGAAGTTCCTTCGATTCTTGATCCAAGGAAGACACTTCAGTACAGAGTTCTTCCTTTCGGACTTGCCTCTGCTCCAAGAGTCTTCACAAAATGCATGGCAGTGGTAGCAGCATTTTTGAGGACTCTGGGAATATTCGTCTTCCCTTACTTAGACGATTGGCTCATTCGAGCACCGACAGCTCCAGAGACCAGCTTCACTCTCTCTTGAGCAATGACAATTCTTTAATACTTGGGGTTGGTCATAAACCTCCCAAAATCTCATCTCACCCCCTCTCAATCTCTAGAATTCATAGGGGCTCGTCTAGACACAAGGCAGTCAAAGGCTTTTCTGCCCCAGCCACGCTGTCTACGTATAATACAATATGAAGGTATTCCTTACTGCTCGGGAGATGCTTCAACTGCTGGGACACATGGCATCCACTGTCCATGTGGTTCCCTGTGCTCGCCTGCACATGCGAGCAGCCCAGTGGACCCTTTCCTCTCAGTGGTCACAAGCCTCGGGTCGACTAACAGACAAAATCAGAACTACCATACATCTGATTTCATCCCTGCAATGGTGGCAATCCCTGGAAAATCTCCTTCTAGGCTCCCCCTTTCCAGCAGCCTCTATGCCAAACCACTCTGACGACAGATGCGTCCAAGATGGGTTGGGGGACCCACTTGCACGATCTCTCCACTCAGGGTCCTTTGGACCTCACAAGAGGTTTCTCTTCACATAAACCTCCTAGAGCTGAGAGCCATTTTCAATGCTATTCAAGTCTTTCAGGGCCATCTCAGCAACAAAACAGTTCTGGTCCAAACCAACAATCAGGTAGCTATGTTCTATGTGAACAAGCAAGGTGGAACAGGCTCTCTGTCGCTATGCAACGAAGCTTTGTGACTATGGGCCCTCGCCAGAGAGTTACAAATTCACCTGCTTGCGGTATACCTTCCGGGCATTCAAAACTTGTGGGCAGACAAACTCAGTCGAATACTGCTGCCACACGAGTTGTCCCTCCACTCATACCAGCTTGCTCGAGTGTTTCGAATCTGGGGAGCTCCAGATATAGACCTTTGCAAGTCCACAGAATGCCATACTTCCCCGATTCTGTTCCAGAATTCCAGCTCAAAACTGTCAGGCAAGAGATGCTTTCCTACTCCACTGGGGACAGGACTTCCTCTATGCCTTCCCACCCATTCCCCTCATTCCCAAGACTTTATTCAAACTTCAGAGAGACAGAGATCGTATGATATTCATAGCCCCACGTTGGCCATGGCAGATGTGGTATCTTCTTCTACTGCGTCTCTCTCAAACCACTCCTCTGGAGTTGGGGAATGCTCCAGATCTTTACTGCATCCTAATCCCCAGTCCCTACATCTCAGGGCCTGGTTACTGAAAGCCTAGAATTCCAAGATGTTAACCTTTCTCAACAAGTAAAGGATATCCTCCTGGCTTCCAGAAAACCTTCCACAAGACGTTCCTAGGCTTTCAAGTGGAAAAGGTTCTCTATCTGGTGTTCACAAAAGGGACTTAACCCCTTTTTACTACCTTTAGAGTTGCTACTAGAGTATCTTCTACAATTATCAACTTCTGGTCTGAAGACCAGTTCAGTTAGAGTCCATCTTAGTGCTATTGCTGCTTTTCATAAACTTTTCGATGGACAACCTATTTCCTCTCATCCACTTATATCAAGATTTATGAGAGGCCTACTTTTAACATAACCTCCCATCAAACCACCACCGGTGGCATGGGATCTAAATCTTGTTCTTGGTCAACTTATGAAGCCACCCTTTGAACCTTTAGCCACCTCAGACCTAAAGTTTCTTTCATGGAAAGTTATTTTATTTATTTTTATTTTATTTAAAAGGACTTATATCCCACCTTCTCCTTTAATCAAGACGGTGTACACAGCAACCAGTCTAATTATATTGACATTTGTGTTATCTTGCAGTGTTATACAGTGTATGTGTGTGTGTGTAAGTTGGCATTGATTCGTTGTGGGCTATTTACAGCATGAGCTACATTACATTGTTATGTACATGAGTGATAAAAGGTGGGGGGCCAGTATTAGTCCAGGGGCTGTCGGGCACTATTCTCCAGGACCAAGCAGGAAGTCAGTCCTCACTTATGGGTGACGTCGGCGCCGATGGAGCCCTCGCGGAGCAATTTCCCCAGCTTTCGAAGAAAACCTTTGGGATTGCAGCGCGCATGCGCGGTCCCCTTCCCGCCCAAGGGTGCCATCTTGCTCAGTCTTCTTTTTTCCGTGGAGCCCTACAGACGTTGTTTGTTACCGCCGCTGAAAAAGTGGATTAATTCTTTGTTGTTTTTCTCGGTTCGCGTGTCTCTTTCCCGCACGGTCTCGATCTCCTATCGAGTCTGTTCACATTCCTTTTTTGTGTTCTTTTGTACTTTTAACTGGCATTCCCGCCACTTGTTTCTTTACCCCTGGCGGCACGGTCTTTCGACCTTGCGGGGGCCCTTTTTCCCCCGATATCTGCCAGCGGGTTTAAAAAATGTGATCGCTGTTCCAAACTGATGTCTCTCACCGACACACATGACTGCTGCCTCCGTTGCCTCGGACCCAACCATGACCCTATGAGTTGTGGTCCGTGCAGCAAAATATCCTCTAAGTCTTTGAGGAGTCGGCAGTCACAAAGGGACCGAATCTTCTCTGACCCCGAGTCCGGTCAGGCCCGGACCTCGTCGGAGGCCTCGACGTCTCGTGACTCCGGCCACGAGCACCGTCGGAGTTCCTCTGAACAGGGGTCCCCTGGCCGGGAGCATCGTCGGGAGAAGAAACTCGTGTGGGCGGCGTCGGAGGACGCACCTGGTCCCTCGAGGGCCAGGTCGCACAGCCCCGCCAGCCGCCCCGAGTCCTCGGAGGCGGAGAGGCCTTCTAAACTTCCTCGCCTCGAGGTGGAGCCGCCTGGACACGTGAGTACTATAGTCCTCCTGGACTCCCCTCCGGAACCGATGTCAGGCCCAACGCCGTCGGGGCCCGAGTCGGAGGCTGCCAGGTCTTCTGAGTTTGTCCTCAGATTGACGACCTTGGAGCGCAGTATCACTGCCTTCTTGGACCAGCAGCGGGCTTTGATGACCGGCCTCGCCAGTGCATCTGCCCAGACCACTGGGACGTCGACGCCCAAGTCGACCCCGGCGGCCGAGTCGATCCTCGAGTCGATGCAAGCTCGAGTCGATCCTCGGTCGAGGTCTCCCTTGGCTTCCCGTTCGGGACCGAGGTCGTCGACACCGGCTTCGGCGTCGGGACGAACCCTCGCCTGCACGGAGCCCCTCGACTCCTCCTCGGAGGCGTCGGGCTGGGACACGGAAGGGGACAAGTCACCCGGTTCTTTTCAGACTCGGTGCGTCCCCTCCGACTCGCCCGAGTCGGAGCCTCGAAGGCGATCCCCTCCGGAGGATACGCGCTTCTCCGATTTCGTACGGGATATGGCCAAGGCTTTGGCTTTCCCCGCGGATCCCGAGGAGGAGCCTTGCGCCGAAGAGCTCGAAGCACTCCAGTATGACTCCCCCCCGAAGGAAGCCTTTACTGTGCCGGTTCCTCAGATGCTGGAGCGGCTGCTCTTCCGCATGTGGGAAAGCCCGGCCTCGACGCCGGTGTTGAGCAAGCGGGTCGATTCGATGTATCGAGTCCGCAAGAGCCCCGGATTTCAAAAGGCGCAATTGCCCCACCACTCCCTGGTGGTGGAATCGGCCATGCATCGGATTAAGAGTCAAAAGATGCATTCCTCGGTGCCTCCGGGTAAGGAGGCTCGGAACCTGGATGCCCTCGGTAGGAAGTGCTTCCAGGGCTCCATGCTTGCCTGCCGAGTCCAAACATACCAACTGTACATGGGCATGTTCCTTCGAGACCTGGCAAAAGAGCTCGCCGGTTTCTTGGCGGGTCTCTCCGAGGAACCGTTGCTGAGGTTCCAGGCCTTGTCCGATAGTATTCGAGAGTGCTCAAAGTTCATTTCTCGGGCGGCCTACGATGGCTTCGAGGCATCGGCCCGAGTAGCGGGAGCCGGCATCGGTGCCCGCCGGCAGGCCTGGCTTCAGTCATCCGACCTCGAGCCATGGGTACAGGACAAGTTAGTCGACGTCCCATGTAGAGGTGAAAACCTCTTTGGCAAGTCCATGGCTGAGAAGGCGGCGGAACTCGAGTCCGAGACTCTCACTAGGACTCGCCTGTCCCGGAAGACCTCCGTTCTTCCTCAGAAGAGGAAGAGTTCGGGGAAAAAGCCTTTTTACCCGAAGAAGTTGCTTGCCTATAAGCAACCCCACCTTCAATACCAAGCGTCTGCGGTTCCCAATCAGGGTCCGCAGGCTAAGGGGCAGGGCAATGGCCCCCGTAGGCTGCGGGCTCCCAAGCCCACTACACAGCCCCCCACTCAGCAGGGCGGGGTTTTTTGACTATGCCAGCATAGCCTCCCCCCGCTCCCCTCGCTCAGCACGGGGGGCAGGCTGACCCACTTCGGCCACAGGTGGTCAGCCATAACATCCGATGCCTGGGTGCTGCAGGTGGTTCAAAGGGGCTACCTCCTACATTTTCACCAGGTGCCCCCTCCCTACTTCCCAGGGGAGCCTCCAAGGCCCCCGCTGCACAGGGACTTACTCTTGCAGGAGCTACAGGGGCTGCTGGGGGAGCAGGCTGTGGAACCAGTGCCACAACACCTGTGGGGTCAAGGGTTCTACTCGAGGTACTTCCTGGTCCCAAAGAGAACAGGAGGCCTCAGACCCATACTGGACCTACGCAACCTCAACAAGTTCCTGCAGCGGGAAAAGTTCAAGATGCTTACCCTTGGAATCTTGCTGCCCTACCTCCAGCAGGGAGATTGGCTATGCTCCGTGGATCTAAAGGATGCCTATACTCACATCCTTATTCATCCGGACCACCGACAATATCTACAAATTGTGGTGGCAGGGAAGCATTATCAGTATTGCGTGCTGCCCTTTGGCTTGTGCTCCGCCCCCAGGGTGTTCACAAAATGCCTGGCAGTGGTGGCGGCCTTCCTGAGACTTCAGGGCCTTTTCGTCTTTCCCTACCTGGACGACTGGCTCGTCCGGGCCCAGTCAGCCCTAGAGGTCGCTCAGGCCACACATCGCACGGTGGCTCTGCTTCAGCACTTGGGCTTCGTCATAAACTTCGGGAAGTCCACGTTGCACCCCTCTCAGGATCTCGAGTTCATAGGGGCACGGCTAGACACTCTGCAGGCTCGTGCCTTCCTGCCTCGGGAGCGAGCCGACAGACTCATCGCTCTGGCCGGCAGGTTCCACAGCGCATCTCCGGTCCCGGCCAGGCGGTTTCCGCAGCTGCTCGGCCATATGGCTTCCACGGTCCATGTCACCCCGAACGCCCGTCTACATATGCGGCCTGTTCAGTGGTGTCTTCGCACTCAATGGCATCAGGCCACAGGGAGTCTGGCGGACCTACTGCAGATCTCCGACCGCCTGGTCGCCTCTCTGCAATGGTGGCTTCACCTGCCCAACCTGGTACTCGGCATGCCTTTTCAGCCTCCCGCCCCTTCCCAGGTGCTGACGACAGATGCTTATCTCCTGGGATGGGGAGCGCATTGCCAGGGAGCACGCACTCAAGGCCTTTGGACTCCTTGGGAGGCGGCTCAACAGATCAACTTCCTGGAGCTACGGGCGATCCGCCTAGCTCTGCGGACCTTCTCTCACCTGACCTCTCGTCAGTCTGTATTGGTGCAGACGGACAATCAGGTTGCCATGTTCTACGTGAACAAACAGGGGGGCACGGGCTCCTTCCTGCTATGTCAGGAGGCCCGGAGACTGTGCTCCTGGGCAGTCGACCATGACGTCCTTCTCAAGGCGGTTTACCTGCCCGGGCAGGAAAATTGCCTGGCCGACAGGCTGAGCTGGGTTTTGCAGCCCCACGAATGGAGGTTGAACCCCGGCGTTGCCCAGCAAATCTTCCGCCTGTGGGGTTCCCCCACCGTGGACCTCTTTGCCAGTCCCCTGAACCGGCAGATTCCCCGGTTCTGCTCTCGGCACCCGCATCCCCTCAGAGTAGCTCCGGATGCTTTCCTCATTTCGTGGTCCACGGGCCTACTGTATGCCTTTCCTCCCACGCCGCTGGTGTCCCGGACGCTGTTCAAGGTTGTCCGGGACAGGGCCTGCGTGATCCTAATAGCGCCCCGATGGCCAAGGCAACCATGGTTTCCTCTACTCCTGCAGTTAGCGGTGGACACCCCTCTTCCTCTGGGGTTTCAGCCCGATCTTCTGACCCAAGATCAGGGTACTCTCCTGCACCCCAACCTCCGGGCCCTTCACCTGATGGCCTGGCTGCTGAGAGGGTAGTCCTAGGTCTGCTCTTGCTCCTTCCGGAGGTGGAAGCGGTAGTCCTGGCGTCTCGGCAACCTTCCACCCGGAAATCTTACGCCCTTAAATGGCGTCGCTTTTCGGTCTGGTGTTCTCAGCGCTCTGAGGACCCCTTCGCCTGCCTAGTATCGGTGGTACTGCAGTACTTGCTTCACCTATCCGATCTGGGCCTAAAATCCAACTCCGTCAGAGCCCACCTCAGTGCTCTCTCTGCGCATCATTCGCCAGTGGAGGGCCAGCCTCTTTCCTCGTACCTCTTGGTGGCGCGTTTCCTCAGGGGCCTGCTTCTGCTTAAGCCTCCGTTGCGCCCTCCGGCTCCTGACTGGGATCTCAATGTGGTTCTGCAGAGGCTTACTTGCCCACCTTTTGAACCCATGGCTACCTGCCCCCTTCGTTTCCTGTCATGGAAAACTCTCTTCTTGGTAGCCCTTACCTCCGCTAGGCGCGTTAGTGAACTACAGGCCCTAGTGTCGGAGCCTCCGTACACTAGGTTCTACAAGAATAGGGTTGTCTTACGGACGCACCCTAAGTTTCTTCCGAAGGTGGTTTCCTCTTTTCACGTCAATCAAGAGGTGGTTCTTCCGACCTTCTTTCCCAGGCCGCATGCCAGCCGAGCTGAGACTGTTCTGCATACCCTGGACTGTCGAAGAGCCTTGTCCTTCTACCTTGACCGTACGCGTGAGCATAGGAAAGCTGCCCAGCTTTTCATTTCTTTTGACCCCAATCGTTTGGGGGTCCCTGTCTCTAAGCGTACTTTGTCCATCTGGGTAGCTGACTGTATCGCCTGGGCGTATGGGGCAGCCGGTCTCTCCTTGGAGAGTCGAGTCACGGCGCACCGTGTCAGGGCGAAGGCTGCATCTGTAGCCCACCTCCGCTCTGTTCCTTTGGCAGATATCTGCCGGGCCACTACTTGGTCTTCCAGCCAGACTTTTGCAGCTCATTACTGCCTGGAGAGGGAGTCCCGCAGGGATAGTGCTTTCAGACAGGCAGTCCTCCACAATCTCTTTGAGGTTTAGGCAACTCCTTCCCTCCGGCCCTGGTGTTGGGCTACCGGCCGGATTCGGATTCAGAGAAGATTCCTTCCTTCTGTGCTGTTGAGCTGGAGGGAGCTCCTTTCAGCTTGAGGTCTCCGGTAGCCTTAAGCTAGGGAGTCCCATAAGTGAGGACTGACTTCCTGCTTGGTCCTGGAGAAAGAGTAGTTACTCACCTGTAACAGGTGTTTTCCAGGAGCAGCAGGAATCAGTCCTCACTACCCTCCCTCCTCCCCTCGGAGTTGCAGTCCTTCCTATTATTTTGCTGTCTTACGCTATGTCATTCGACTGAGCAAGATGGCACCCTTGGGCGGGAAGGGGACCGCGCATGCGCGCTGCAATCCCAAAGGCTTTCTTCGAAAGCTGGGGAAATTGCTCCGCGAGGGCTCCGTCAGCGCCGACGTCACCCATAAGTGAGGACTGATTCCTGCTGCTCCTGGAGAACACCTGTTACAGGTGAGTAACTACTCTTTATGTGCTATCGCCGTAATGCTCGATGAAGAGCGTTGTCTTGAGTTGTTTTCGAAGTTCCTTAATATCTTTTGTTGATCGTAGTTCGTCAGGGAGGGCGTTCTATATTGCAGGTGCTGCCATCGATAGAGCTCTTCTTGTGGTGTTCTTGCAAGCCTTTGTGAAGTCTTTTGGTGTGTTGATGGTGTCAGAGGTGCCTCTCCTCCTTGGTCTTGTGCTGGTGTCTAGTTGTATGAGTGGTTGTAGGCTGAGTGCTGAGGTCCGGTGTTTGATTTTGAATATGTTTAGGACTGTCTTGTACCTGATGCGGGAGCTGATTGTGAGCCAGTGGAGGTCTTTTAGACTGGGGGTGATGTGGTCTTGTCTTGATGCGCCGGATATTATGCGTGCTGCTGTGTTTTGAGCCATTTGCAGTGGCCTGAGTGTTTGTTGGTTAGGCCAAGATAGATCGGGTTGCAGAAGTCTAGTTTGGGAGTTATTAGAGCTTGACAGACTGTGCGGAAGTGTTCTTGAGCGAGAAGGGGTTTGAGGCATCTGATTAGTCTCATATTGAGGTATGAATTCTTAGTGGTTCTGCTGATGTGGGACTGTAGGTTTAGTTCTTTGTCAAGAGTCACTCCGAGGTATTTCACTTCCGGTTTTATGGGTATTGTTATGCTGTTGACCTAATGGAGGGTGGAGGAATGTAGCTGGTGTTTCGGGTGATGAGTATTGCCTCTGTCTTATTGTAGTTTATGGTCAGGTTGTTGTCTTGAAACCAGCTGGATGTGTGAGACAGTCTGTTATCTTGGTGTAGTCCGGGTTGTCGAGGTTGACTGGGGTATATATCATGATGTCGTCGGCATAGATTGTGTATTGTATTTTGTGTTCCTTCATGATGTTGCAGATTGGTTGAATGTAGAGGTTGAATAAAAGTGCTGATAAGGCGGAGCCTTGTGGGACGCCTTGCTTGATTTTTGAGGGTCGGGAGGTGTTGGGGCCAATCTCGACCTGGAACTGTCTGTCCGTTAGGTATGTGTTGAACCACTTCAGGGTGGTGCTGTGTAGTCCAATGCTCTGTAGTCTTGCTAGCAGGATTCTGTGGTCCACTGTGTCGAACGCTGATGAGATGTCTAAGAAGATCATAAGTGTTCCTCTCTTACGGTTGTCTATGATTTGGATTATATCGTTGAAGAGGTATAACAGGAGTGTTTCGACTCCATGGTTCAGGCAGAAACCGTGTTGGTGGATGTCCAGTGGGGCATGTGCGTCAATGTGGTCCTGGAGTTCATGCTGTACCGCTTTTTCTATAATCTTTGCCAGTAGAGGTATGCTTGAGATGGGTCTGTAGGCTGCTGGGTTGTTCTTGTCTAGTGGGGATTTCTTCGGGATTGGCCTTATTGTAGCTAGCTTTAGTTGGCTTGGTATGACTCCTTGGGACAGTGAGTTGTGCACCATGTTGTGTAAGGCATGGATGAAGCTTTCCTTCGTTGCTTTAATCCATGTCACTGGGCATGGATATGTTGGTGCAGTGCTCGTGTTGAGTGCAGTGATGATGAGTGAGAGTTGCTTAGTAGATGGAGTGCTGAATTTGTCCCATTTTTTTAGAGGGTGTGGTTGGTTTGGTGGTTGTGCTTGTCGTTGGTTGTGGTGTGGTATCCAGCTTTTCTTGTAGGTGGTCTGCGAAGGATTGTGGGTCTATCTGTATGTCTCTTTCGGTGTTGGGTTCGTTGGTAAGATCTTTCACTATTTCGAATAGCTCTCTTGGTTTGTTGTAGGCTTTAAGTATGATGTTTGTGTGGTATTCTGTTTTTGTCTGGTTGATGAGTTTGTTGTATTCCCTTTGCTTCGTTAGGTATAGGGCCTGAGTGGAGGGGGATTTGTTGCATCTCCATCGGCGTTCTAGTTTCCTTAGGTCTCTTTTAGCGTTACCTATGTCCTTTGAGTACCAGGGCGTATGATGGTTTTTGATGCCGGGAGTCTTCTTGGCTTTGTGTTCTTTGGCTATGGCGGCAGCATTGATGATACTGTTCCATTTGTTGATTTGCTCGTCTAAATCCTCTGATTCAAGGTCCATGTGGGGTAGAGTGTCCTGTAGAAATTGGTCCTTGTCGAAGCTTCTGAATCTTCTTTGCACGGGTGGGTTGTCTTGAGGCTCGTTGTGTTTTCCTCCTTGTGGCACAATTTTTATTTTAATTCTGTGATGGTCTGACCAAGGTGCAGGTGTGATAGAGGGTGTTGATATGCAACCTCTGTCAAGTAATTGCCATCACTTCTGCAAGATGCATTAGTGAACTACAGGCATTTGTAGCTGACCCTCCTTATACAAGGTTTCACCATGATAAAATAGTCCTCAGGACTCATCCTCACTTTCTGCCAAAGGTGGTATCGCCTTTTCATTTAAACCAGTCGGTTTATCTTCCTATATTCTTCCCTAGGTCTCATGCCTCCAGTGCGGAAAGAAATCTTCACACATTGGATTGTAAAAGAGCCTTGACTTTTTATCTCCAAAGAACTAAGTCACATAGAAAATCTTCTCAGCTTTTTGTGGCCTTTGACTCTAGTCATTTGGGACTTCAGTTTCTAAAAACTCTGTCAAATTGGATTGCAAATTGCACATCCTATACATATCAGAGTAAGGGGCTTTCTCTCGAAGGCCATGTCACAGCTCACAATGTTGAGAGCAATGGCAGCCTCAACGGCTAACCTTCGTTCTGTCTCTATTGACGACATCTGTAAAGCAGCCACTTGGACTTTGGTACATACCTTCACAGCCCACTATTGCTTAGACAAGGACTCCCGTCGGGATGCCTTGTTTGACCAGGCTGTTCTACAACATCTCTTCCTGTTCTACATACATCTCTTCCATTCCACCTAGATAAGGTCTTAGATAGTGCTGGGGAGGAGTCTGCTGTCTTGGTACATGTCGGTACCAATGACATAGGAAAATGTGGTAGGGAGGTTCTGGAAGCTAAATTTAGGCTTTTAGGTAGGAAGTTGAAATCCAGAACTTCCAGGGTAGCGTTCTCTGAAATGCTTCCCGTTCCACGCGCAGGACCCAAAAGGCAGGCAGAGCTCCGGAGTCTCAATGCGTGGATGAGACAATGGTGCAGAGATGAGGGGTTTGGATTTGTTAGGAACTGGGGAACATTCTGGGGAAAGGAGGGGCTCTTCCGAAGGGATGGGCTTCACCTTAACCGGGATGGAACCAGGCTGCTGGCATTAACCTTTAAAAAGGAGATAGAGCAGCTTTTAAACTAGATAATAGGGGAAAGCCGACAGTCGTCCAAGAGAGCATGGTTCGGAAGAATGTATCCTTGAAGGATACTACAAAAAGCAGAGAGGTTCCAAAAAAGAGTAAAGTAGCCCAAATGCCCTCGAGTATGGAGCAGACAGAGCTTAAAGATCCCAATTTACCCATGTCTACCAATAGCCAAATTAATATGAATAAAATACAGTCTCTAAAATGCTTGTATGCAAATGCTAGAAGTCTACAAAACAAGATGGGAGAGTTAGAATATATAGCACTAAACGAGAGGTTAGATATGATTGGAATATCAGAGACATGGTGGAAGGAGGACAACCAGTGGGACACTGTGATACCTGGGTACAAACTATATCGTAATGATAGAGCTGATCAAATTGGAGGGGTTGCGCTCTATGTTAGAGAGGACATTGAGTCAGAAAGGATTAAAGTTTTGCAAGAAACAAAATTTGATGTAGAATCTCTATGGATTGAAATTCCATGTAAAAAGGGGAAGGCGATGGCAGTGGGGGTGTACTATCGTCCGCCTGGCCAGAATGAACAAATGGATGATGAAATGCTCAAAGAAATCAAGGAAGCTAGCAAACGTTACAGTGCAGTAGTAATAATGGGTGATTTCAATTACCCTGGCATCGACTGGGTCAGTGTCACAACAGGACATGCTAGGGAGATAAAGTTCCTAGATGAAATAAATGACTGCTTCTTGGAGCAGCTGGTTCATGAACCGACCAGAGGGGAAGCAATATTAGACCTAGTCCTTAGTGGAACACCAGATGTAGTGCAAGAGATAAGGGTGTTGGGGCCACTTGGCAATAGTGATCATAGCATGATCACCTTTGATTTAATTAGTGGAGGAGGGATAGTAAGGAAATCCACAGTACTACCCTTTAACTTTTGAAAGGGAGACTGTGATAAAATGAGGAAAACAGTTAAGAAAAAACTAAAAGGAGCAGTTGCAAAGGTTAAAGACGTACATCAAGCTTGGGTGTTGTTGAAAAATACTATCTTGGAAGCCCAGACCAGCTGTATTCCACGCTTTAAGAAAAGTGGAAGGAAGTCCAAAAAACTGCCAGCATGGTTTAAAGGTGAGGTCAGAAAGGCTGTTGCTGCCAAAAAAGCATCTTTCAGGAAATGGAAAAAAGAGCCAAACGATGAAACCTGGAAAGAGCACAAGCACTGGCAAGTCAAATGCAAGGCATTGATAAGGCAGGCAAAGAGAGAATTTGAGAAGAAGCTTGCTGCGGAAGCAAAAACGCGAAATAAAGACCTTTTCAAGTACATTCGTAGCAAAAAACCTGTGAGAGAGTCAGTTGGTCCATTAGATGATAAAGGGGTTAAAGGAGCACTAAGAGGCGACAAGGCGATAGCGGAGAGACTGAATGAATTCTTTGCTTCGGTCTTTACTGAGGAAGATGTAGGGATGTTACCCATGACTGAAGTGGTATTTAAAGGTGTGGAAGAATTGAAGGAAATATTGCTACATCGGGAAGATGTCTTACAACTATTAGATAAACTGAAGAGTAGCAAATCACCTGGGCCGGATGGTATACATCCAAGGGTGTTGAAAGAACTGAAATTTGAGATTGCAGACCTGCTATCAGTAATCTGTGAACTATCATTAAAATCATCTCTAATACCTGAGGATTGGAGGATCGCCAATGTAACACCAATTTTTAAAAAGGGTTCGAGGGGTGATCCGGGAAACTACAGACCGGTGAGCCTGACATCAGTACCGGGAAAAATGGTAGAAACCATCATAAAGAATAAAATTACTCAGCATGTAGATAGTCACGACCTAATGGGAGACAGCCAACATGGCTTTAGACAAGGAAGATCTTGTCTTACTAATCTGTTATGTTTTTTTGAAGGAGTGAATAAACAGGTGGACAAAGGTGAGTCGGTTGATATTGTGTATCTGGACTTTCAGAAAGCCTTTGACAAGGTCCCTCATGAGAGACTTTTGGCAAAACTAAAGAGTCATGGGATAGGAGGCAGTGTACTATTGTGGATCAGGAACTGGTTAAAAGATAGAAAGCAGAGGGTAGGGCTAAATGGCCAATTTTCCCAATGGAGAAAGGTGAATAGTGGTGTACCCCAGGGATCTGTGCTGGGTCCGCTGCTTTTTGATATATTCATAAATGACCTGGAAAGTGGAATAACGAGTGAGGTTATCAAATTTGCAGATGACACAAAACTATTTAAAGTTGTTAAAACCCAGGAGGATTGTGGAAAATTGCAAGAGGATCTTGATAAATTGGAAGACTGGGCATCAAAATGGCAGATGAAATTTAATGTGGAGAAGTGCAAGGTTATGCACCTAGGGAAGAACAACCCAAACTATGGTTACACGATGCAAGGTTCCACATTAGGAACCACCACCCAGGAAAAAGATTTAGGCGTCATTGTGGATACCATGTTAAAACCCTCAGCCCAGTGTGCAGCGGCGGCCAAGAGAGCAAATAGAATGCTAGGTATGATAAGGAAAGGAATGGAAAATAAAACAAAAGATATTATAATGCCTCTATATCGTTCCATGGTGAGACCGCACCTTGAATATTGTGTGCAATTCTGGTGGCCGTATCTTAAAAAGGATATAGCGCTTTTAGAAAAGGTTCAGAGAAGAGCCACCAAAATGGTAAAGGGGATGGAAGGATACTCCTATGAAGAAAGGCTAAAAAGGTTGGGGCTCTTTAACCTGGAAAAGAGACGGCTGAGGGGAGATATGATAGAAGTCTATAAATTAATGAACGGAGTGGAACGGGTAAACGTAGATCGATTGTTTACCTTATCAGAATATAGAAAAACTAGGGGACATGCAATGAAGCTACAGGGTAAACTATTTAAGACTAATAAAAGAAAATATTTTTTCACTCAACGTGTAATCAAACTCTGGAATTTGTTACCGGAGGATGTAGTAAAGGCTGTTAGTGTAGCTGGGTTTAAAAAAGGTTTGGACAAGTTCCTGGAGGAAAGGTCCATAAACCATTATTAAGAAGGGACCCAGGATATCAATGCTTGAACCAATACAAGCATTGTGGAACCTGTGTCCCTTGGGGAAACTGCTAGGTACGTGTGGCCTAGATTGGCCACTGTTGGAAACAGAATACTGGGCTTGATGGACCTTGGTCTGACCCAGTATGGCATATCTTATGTTCTTATGTTCTACTTAATTCAACTCCTACCCACCATCCACAGTTTGGATGCCTAAGGTCCATGGGAGGAAGCATGACCCATCTCACCTGTGTTCACAGCTAGCTGGGGTCACCCCTTGGCATCTTTCAGCTGGGGAGTCCCCATATATGAAGACTGTACTCCTGCTTGTTCCTGGAGATGGCGTCGTTATTCACCTGTAACAGGTGATCTCCTGGAACAGCAGGAATTTAGTCTTCACAACCCACCCACCTCCCCTAGGAGTTTTCTCTATCTCTCTCTTTCTCTTCTTCTCTCCTTTGGTCTCAGCTATAAACTCAACTGAAGCGAGAGAGATACAGAGGAGAGAAGGCAGCACGCATGTGCTGTGGGATGCTCCCAAAAGCTTTCCTACTGGACGCTGGGGAGCGTTCCCGCGCGGGCTCCATCGGTACCGACAATACCCATATGTGAAGACATTCAAAGCCATCAACGGGTTATCCGCCTCTTCAATATGTGACCTCATACAACCACCCACACCCAACAGGATAAGAAGAATCTCTGCAGCCAACATGCTAGCAATACCAAAAGTGATGACAAGATGCGCCATATCAACTTCAAACAGAGCCTTCAGTCTGAGTGCCCCAAGCCTCTGGAACTCCTTACCACCACACATCAGAGCTATCCCCAACTTGAGCCAGTTTAGGAAGGCCTTAAAACACTTCCTCTTCATTAAATACCTCACAGCCTCCCCCGAACCCCAGCCACCATATATGAGCAACACACAATAACTCCATCTCTCATATATACAGTTACCTTATTCAATGTTCCACATATGTAGATAGTTTCCCCTGTTATCCAAGTTTACTGCTCCTGTTCATTGTAATGACCTGACGCTTGTTTATTGTCGGATATTGTTTGTTCTATGTAAACCGCGCTGATCGCAAATAGTGCGGTATATAAGAGATGTAAATAAATAAAATAAATAAATAAATAAAAGACTAAATTCCTGCTGTTCCCAGAGATCACCTGTTACAGGTGAGTAACTACGCTTTCCCTCACTCTCTTCTGTAACCCTCTCGTCCTCTAATAGAGACTCATTTAACCTCCAAAACTGGGTGCCTCTCTCCTCCCCTCTATTGAAATCCTGACTTCCACTAAGGCGTGGTTCGACCACGTTATTGGTTCCATCTCCGTCCCTTTAATCCTACCCGCCAACTCCTTAGTTACCCAAATGGCGTCTATTCAGGAGTATGAACCATGTACTGGGGAGAAATATGAGAATTGTCTTTTCCGGGGATATTGAAATCTCCATGCATTTATCAAGACATTTTGTGTTACGAAATGGCGGTATTTACTTATATACGCTCTTTTGCCCTCTCTTTTCCCCATCACGTCTCTAGCAGGATTCCATGTTAAATTATAATCACCCCCACATATTTATTTATTTAGACAGATTTGTATACCACCTTATCCTTCAATCAAAGTGGTCACAGCACAATTGGGGGATACATTTAACACGAGGGGACATGAGACACATACGGTAATACTTACAGGGAACATGGGCTATGGGATGTTAAGTGGCTTGCCCAAGACCACAAGGAGCACCTGTGGGACTAGAAACCCCAGTCCTTCCGTCCCAAAGTTGCTGTCCTCTAGTGGGATTTGAACCTACGGCCTGTGGTACCTTGCCCCCCACCCCCACTAGGCCACTCCTCCCTCCATATGAGTTTACTCTCTCCTAATTTCCCCACCTCTTCATTTAGCTTTGTCCAAAATTCTCTTTGTGCTCCTGTAGGCGCGTAAATATTCATTATACAATACCACTCATTCCCTATTTTTATTTGCAGTAGTATATATCTCTCCTCTTTATCCCTGATTACTTTCTGTAACTCGATCTTTAGTTTTCAATCAATTAAGACTGCTGCTACTCCTTTCTTTTTTTTTCTACTGTGTTTGATGCATGGACACACACTCCATACCCCTTAGGTTTAACCAAATATTCTGTTGCCCGAGTTAAGTGTTTCCTGTTTCAGCCCTATCGATGCCTTTTGGTGTGTTATTTCTTTATATAATTTCTGCCATTTAAATGGTGAATTAAGCCCTTTTACATTCAATGTTACTTTTATTTTATTTTATTTAACGAACACTTATATACCGCACTTTCCCATGAATCAGGTGCGGTTTACAAATAACAAAATAAAGAGACAGAAACAATATAAGACCTGTTCTTCTTACATGAAACAACAACGAACTATGTACAATTGGCTTGTGCCTTAATACATAAAATTTTAACTATTGCATTGGTCCAACTATTATATGCATAACAACTTTGTAGGGTGCTTCGCAACTATATACATTTCATCTGTAACATTGTGTTTAGATTATATACATTACAGTACAGTTTGCAGTTTAGTCATCATATGTTAAGAGTTATTGTTACCATGAAATAGAAGAATGAGTTAAATTTTTTAGATGCAGTTATTATGTATGTCTCACTTGGTTTGATAATTAACTTGTCTTCTGTTATCCATTTTCGGTATGGTAGATGGTGTTTATCTGTTCACCATAGTGTGTCATAAATAGATGAGTTTTTAGTTTCTTACGGAATTCCTTGATATCAGTTAGGATTCTGATTTCTTCCGGTAGCGTGTTCCAGAGGATGGGGGCCGAGTGAGAAAATGCCTTGTTATTAGTAGACTTTTTGGCTTTTGTAAAGTCTTCCGGAATCAAAATTTTATTTGTATTACCTCTCCTTTGAGCGATTTTTGTTGTTTCCATATTAATAAGTTTGCAGTGTCGGTGGAGCTATATTATTTAATGCTTTGAATGTGGTTATTAGGATTTTGTAGTTTATCCTGCAGTAGATTGGTAGCCAATGTAGGTTGGCTAGTATGGGTGTTATGTGTTCAAATGTATGGACCTTCATGATGGTTCTGGCAGCTAAATTTTGTGCTAGCTGAAGTTTTTTAAGGTTCTGCTTTGTTGTTCCTAGAAGAACTGAGTTTGCAAAGTCAAAGTGGGGTGTAAGCTTGCATTATGCTCATAAAATCATGTAGATGTACAATTGGTCGAAGTTGTTTTAGAATCTTAAGTTTGTAGTGGATTTCTTTTTGTTGTGTTTCTGATGTGTGTATCCATACTGAGATTCTTATCTAGAATCACACCTAGATATTTCACTTCATTTTTTGTTTTAATCTCGTGATTTTGAAGTGTGATAGATGTTGGGGGAATGTCTGATTGTTTTTTTGTTACAAATAGGATGTCTGTTTTTGAGTAGTTGATGTATAGATTGTGGTCTTTTAACCATATTGTGAGTTCATTAAAGCACTCGGTTATTAATTGCATTGGTGGGTTAGGGATCAAGAAAGGAATGTATAGCATAATATCGTCTGCATAGATATGATAGTGGACTTTGAATTGTTTAAAGATGTTGCAGACTGGTTGGAGATAAAATATTAAAAAGGAGTGCCGATAGGGCAGATGCTTGTGGGAGGCCAAGTTCCTGTTTATATGTATTAGAAGTTTGGTTATTGATTCTTACTGTTTGTGTCCTGTTGCATAGGTATGATGTAAACCATTTATGTACTGTTGAATTAATTCCTATTTGCTTGAGTCTGTTAAGCATTATAGTGTGGTTCACACTGTCAAATGCTGCAGAGATATCTAGAAATAATAGAATGAAGGCTTGTTAGAGTTGTCAATTCCTCTTACAAGAGTGTCAAGTAGAACTGTGAGTAGTGTTTCTACTCCGTGGTAAGGGCGGAAACCGTATTGTTGTTCATCAAGAGGGGCTGATGTATCAATGTATTCTTGGGTTTGGATTTGAACTACTTTTTCAGTTAGTTTGGCCATAAAAGGTATGCTTGATATGGGTCTATATAGGATGTGGGTGATGTTTTGTCAAGGATGCCGTTTTTGAGTATTGGACGGATTTGTGCATGTTTAAGGATTGGAGGTAAATACCCTTGTTGTAATGAGAGGTTGATCATAGGAAGTATGAAGGAGAAGAGAGTTGGTAGAGCTTTTTTTATCCAGGTTACTGGACATGAGTCTAAATATGAAGTTGTAGTATTAAGGTTTGCTATAATATTCTTGAATGTGTCTTTGGATATTAGGTGGAAGTCAGACCAATTGTTTGATTGATCATAGTATGACTTACTAGGTGATTTTGGTAAGGATGTATGTTGTTTTTGTTTTGCCCATATAATGATTAGCTAATGTCTGAGGTGATTATTTTATTTATTTATTTATTTACAATTTCTTATATACCGCACTATTCGGCATCAGTGCGGTTTACATGGAACAGAGAAATCAGAACGTGAAACATAGTTCTGAGTTTACATATAACAGGACAGTAAACTTGGATAAACAGGGGAAACTATTTACACACTGGAGTCATAGAATAAATATCATGAGAAATTATGGACAGGACACCTGGCTAGGAGTGTTCCCTGGCTGAATAGGCGTGTTGGTGTAGTTACAAGTATTCAGTGTATGTGATTCAATGTTCTCTGGGAAGTATTTGAGGAACAGGTAGTGTTTGAGGGCTTTTCTGAACTGTATTAGGTTAGAGATCGATCTGATGTTTAAAGGTAAAGCGTTCCAGAGTCTTGGGGCACAGAATCTGAAAGCCCTATTTGATGTTGTCGCTGTGCATCTCGTTGATTCTCTCGGAATTGTTAATATGTTTATTGCTGCAGATCTTCTTGATCTATTAGGGGTTATGGCTTGGATGAGGTCGGTTAGTGATGAGGAGGAGAGGTTATTTACCGCTTTGAATGTCAGTAGTACTGTCTTGAAGATGATCCTGGCCTGTATAGGAAGCCAGTGTAACTGCTTCAAGAGGGGCGTCACATGGTCTCTCCTAGATGCTCCATTTAGAACCCTCGCTGCGCTATTCATTGCGAGCTGTAAGGGGTTCAGCGTGGATTGTGGAAGTCCTTGTAAAATGGCATTGGCGTAATCAAAATGCGGTATTATAAGAGCCTGGAAATTGTGCGGAAGTCCTCTGGTTCAAGCAAAGGGCGAAGATGTCTGAGGGAATGGATCTTGAAATAAACAGCTCTGACAGTGTTGACTATGTGTGCCTTCATGTTAAGATTTTGATCCAATATAACACCCAGGTACCGAATTGTGGGTTTTGTTTGTAGATCAGCTTCTTTTACCTTCAAGTATTGTGTGGAGGGTTGAAATTCAGGTTCCTCTTAATGAAGAGCACCTCAGTCTTCTTATGCTGAATTCTGAGGTTTTGCGATAGGAGCCAATCAGATATGGCATTGAAGCAATTTGCCAAAGGGGAGAGGTCCAGTTTATCTATGGAGAACGGCATATAGAGCAAGACGTCGTCGGCGTATATCATGCAACTGACATTGAAGGACCGGATGATATTACAAATGGGTTGCATGTAAACGAACATCAAGGCAGAGAGGGAGGATCCCTGTGCAACACCCTGACCTTGATGAAACGGTTGTGATATTGCTCCGCCGGATCGTACGTGTTGCCATCTTCCAGACAAGTATGATCTGCACCATTCAAGAGCTGTTCCGCAGATGCCTTTCTCCCTTAGTCGCCCTAGGAGAAGCTCATGGCTTACTGAATCAAAGGCTGCAGCAATGTCTAGGAAAATATATATGATATATCAGTGATGATAATGCTAGAATTGTATGTGTTGTTTGTTAGGTTTTGAACAATGGTAAAAAGTTCTCTTGGTCTATTTATTGCATTAGTTAGTATGACTGAGTGGTAGTTTTTCTTTGCACTTTCAGTTGCTGCTTCTTTGTATCTTTTAAGGTGATTGGAATAGGTCTCATAGCTTGTTGTAGATTTGGTTCTTCGCCATTTTTATTCTATTTTGCTCAGTTCTCTTTTCATTAATTTTAATGCATTGCTAAACCATGGGGCATTACTGCTTTTAGATATGTTATTTTTATTGATTAAATGTTTAGGAGTTATTTTATGTGTAACAGCATTGTTAATAGTTCTGTGCCAATTTTCAACAGCTTCATCAAGGTCACATGGTGTAGGGGAGAGGTGGGGTATTATTTGGTCAAGAAATTCTTCCTCATTGAATTTCTTGAATCTAGATGTTGGGGGCTGTTGTGATTTACTTTTATTGCTTGCATCTATGTAAGTGACACAAAATTTTATGAGGTGGTGGTCTGACCATGGGACTGGTGTACACTCAAGTGAAGCCATATTAAATAGTTTATGGAGTGGGTCTGGTAAGAATACTAGGTCAAGTGTTTCTCCTTTGTTGTGAGTTTTTGTGTTACTGTTCTCCAGGACCAAGCAGGAAGTCAGTCCTCACATATGGGTGACGTCGGCGCCGACGGAGCCCTCGCGGAGCAATTTTCCCCAGCTTTCAAAGAAAGCCTTTGGGAATTGCAGCGCGCATGCGCGGTCTCCTTCCCGCCCAAGGGTGCCATCTTAGCCAGTCTTCTTTTTTCCGCGGAGCCCTACAGACGTACCCGTCGTGTCCCTGCTGAAAAAGTTGATTTTAGTGACCAGCCCCTGCTCAGCAGGGTGGGGGTTTTTGACTTCATCAGCATAGCCTCTCCCCCTCAGCTGGCTCCTCCCAGCACCGGAGGCCGGCTGGTTCACTTCGCCCACAGGTGGTCCAACATCACTTCAGATGCCTGGGTGCTTCAAGTCGTAAGAGAAGGCTATCTTCTCCACTTCCACCAGGTCCCTCCCTCTTATTTCCCGGGAGAACCTCCACGACTCCCTCTGCACAGGGACTTACTCCTTCAGGAGTTAGCAAGTCTTCTTCAGGAACAGGCTGTGGAACCGGTGCCCCACCACCTGAGAGGTCAAGGCTTTTATTCCAGGTATTTCCTAATACCAAAAAGGACAGGAGGCCTCAGACCCATCCTGGACTTGCGCAACCTCAACAAGTTCCTCGTGCGGGAAAAGTTCAAGATGCTTACCCTTGGAATCCTTCTGCCCTACCTCCAGCAGGGAGATTGGCTATGCTCCTTGGATCTAAAGGATGCCTACACGCACATCCTCATCCACCCAAGCCACCGCCAATACCTAAGGTTTGTGGTGGCAGGAAATCATTACCAGTACAGAGTACTGCCCTTTGGCCTATCCTCCGCACCGCGAGTCTTCACAAAATGTCTCGCGGTGGTGGCGGCCTATCTCCGGCTTCACGGCCTCTATGTCTTTCCGTACCTCGACGACTGGCTCATCAGAGCATCGTCCTCTCCGGAAGTCACCGATGCCACACACCGCACGGTGACTCTTCTGCAGTACTTGGGCTTTGTCATAAACTTCGCAAAGTCCACTTTGCTCCCCTCACAGGATCTCGAGTTCATCGGCGCAAGACTGCACACTCCTCAGGCACGAGCTTTCCTGCCTCTCGACAGGGCTCAACGGCTCATGGACCTAGCCGGCCTTTTTTGCAGCCAGTCCCTGGTCTCGGCCAGGCGCTTCCTGAGACTACTCGGCCATATGGCTTCCACCGTCCACGTGACCCCCAATGCCCGCCTGAATATGCGGCCTGCTCAGTGGTGCCTTCGCAAGCAGTGGCAACAGGCCACGGGCGGCCTAGCCGACTTAGTGTGGATCTCCGGCCCGCTGGCCTCTTCTCTACAGTGGTGGCTTCATCGGCCGAACCTGGTGCTCGGAATGCCTTTTCAGTCTCCTCCGCCGGCTCAAGTGCTGACGACCGATGCTTCTCTCCTAGGATGGGGAGCGCATTGCCAAGGGGCATGTACTCAGGGTCTCTGGACCACGTGGGAGTCTGCGCAGCAGATCAACTTCCTGGAGCTCAGAGCAATCCGTCTGGCTCTCAAGGCTTTCTCCCACCTGACTTCTCACCAGTCCGTCCTTGTCCAGACGGACAATCAAGTTGCCATGTTCTACGTGAACAAACAGGGGGGCACGGGCTCCTTCCTTCTCTGCCGAGAAGCTCAGAAGCTCTGCTCTTGGGCCGTCAGTCACGGCATTCTTCTCAAGGCAGTTTATCTCCCAGGCCAAGAAAATTGCCTGGCGGACAAACTCAGCAGGATACTCCAGCCGCACGAGTGGCGTCTGGATCCCTTGGTAGTTCAGAAACTTTTTCTGAAGTGGGGACTCCCCACGATGGATCTCTTTGCCAGTCCTCTCAACCGGCAACTTCCTCGCTTCTGCTCTCGTCAGCCACATCCCCTTCGAGTAGCGGCAGATGCTTTTCTACTCTCATGGTCGGAGAGCCTTCTGTATGCTTTTCCTCCCATCCCGCTAGTCTCTCGAACTCTTTTCAAGGTTCTCCGAGACAAAGCTTCCATGATCCTGGTGGCTCCTCGATGGCCCAGACAGCCGTGGTTTCCACTCCTGCTGCAATTAGCGGTAGAGGATCCGTTCCCTCTGGGGTTTCAACCGGATCTCCTAACACAGGATCAGGGGTCCCTGCTACACCCCAACCTCAGATCTCTCAATCTAATGGCCTGGCTGCTGAAAGGGTAGTCCTTGCTCCCCTTCTCCTGCCGGCAGAGGTGGAAGAGGTCGTCCTAGCTTCCCGGCGACCTTCTACCCGCAAATGCTACGCCCTTAAATGGCGTCGCTTTTCCGTTTGGTGTACCCAGCAGTCTCAGGATCCCTTCTCCTGCTCGGTGTCGGTGATCTTGCAGTACTTGCTCTACCTCTCTAATCTGGGACTTAAGTCCAACTCCGTCAAAGTTCACCTCAGTGCTCTTTCAGCACATCATGTGCCGGTGGACGGCAGACCTCTTTCCAGCGACCCTCTCGTAGCGAGGTTTCTCCGAGGTCTCCTTCTACTTAAACCACCTCTGCGCCCGCCAGCTCCTGACTGGGATCTGAATGTGGTTTTACAGCGGATCACCTGTCCGCCTTTTGAACCTATGGCTACCTGTTCTCTCCGTTTTCTTTCTTGGAAAACTTTATTCCTGATAGCCCTCACTTCCGCTAGACGCGTAAGTGAATTGCAGGCCCTCGTGTCTGATCCCCCTTACACTCGGTTCTACAAAAATAGGGTAGTCCTACGGACTCACCCTAAATTTCTTCCAAAAGTGGTTTCCCCTTTTCACATCAATCAGGAGGTGGTACTTCCGACCTTCTTTCCCAGGCCACACTCCAGCCGAGCTGAAATGGTCCTGCATACCCTGGACTGTAGAAGGGCCCTGAACTTCTACCTTGACCGTACGCGGGAGCACCGTAAAGCTGCTCAGCTTTTTGTGTCTTTTGACCCCAATAAATTGGGGCTCCCGGTCTCCAAGCGTACTCTGTCCATCTGGGTTGCTGACTGTATCGCGTGGGCTTATGGGGCAGCCGGACTCTCGTTAGAAAGTCGAGTCACGGCTCATTGTGTTCGGGCGAAGGCTACGTCAGTGGCTTACCTCCGCTCTGTTCCGCTGGCAGACATCTGCCGGGCCGCTACTTGGTCTTCGAGCCAGACTTTTGCGGTCCATTACTGTCTCGAGAGGGAGTCCCGCAGGAACAGTGCTTTCGGACAGGCAGTCCTCCGAAATCTCTTCGAGGTTTGAGCAACTCCTACCCTCCATCCTGGATGTGGGCTACCGGTGGGTGATTATTCAGTGAAGATTCCTTCCTTCTGTGCCGCTGAGCTAGAGGGAGCTCATTTTTGTGCTTAGGGTCTCCGGTAGCCTTAAGCTTGGGAGTCCCATATGTGAGGACTGACTTCCTGCTTGGTCCTGGAGAAAGCGTAGTTACTCACCTGTAACAGGTGTTCTCCAGGAGCAGCAGGAATCAGTCTTCACAACCCTCCCTCCTCCCCTTGGAGTTGCAATCATCTGCTTAAGTTTTTTTGCAAATTTTTATGCTGTCTTTTAGCTATGTCATCAGACTGGCTAAGATGGCACCCTTGGGCGGGAAGGAGACCGCGCATGCGCGCTGCAATTCCCAAAGGCTTTCTTTGAAAGCTGGGGAAAATTGCTCCGCGAGGGCTCCGTCGGCGCCAACGTCACCCATATGTGAGGACTGATTCCTGCTGCTCCTGGAGAACACCTGTTACAGGTGAGTAACTACGCTTTTTTAACTCACCTTTGCAATGAATCCCCCCCCAACTCTTAACCACTGCTTCCCCCCTCCTCACTCTTCCCCCCTCCCACCTTACCTCCCTTCCCCCATCCCCTCCTACCCCTCTTCCCTTTCCCCCATCCCCTCTTTGGAGACTCATCTTCCATAAGTTGTGACTGACCATCGGGCCACCGCCTACCTTTTCCCTTCTGTTCCACCTTCCCCCTTCCCCCTTATCGCTTACCACCCTCCGCCTTACCCCCAACCTCCCTTCCCACTATTAACTACACATACACCTCATTATTATAACCAAAGACCTCCTCCTCCCTCCTCTCCCCCCTCCCCATCAAACAGCAGCTTAAACAATGCATTTAATAACGTCCTTCATCTCAGTTCAATTATTGAATCTTCTTATGCCAGGTTACCAGGGGTCATCCTTCTCAGCCGATGTCCTTTGCTGCCGCCTTTGCTCCCTGGCCTCCCTTGGTCAGTCTTGCTAGCCTCTGACCATTGGCTGGTACTCTGTGCCATCTCAAGCTGGCTGCCCTGGACCCAGAAGTCGTGACGTTCTTTGTTCTTGCCTGGCCTTCAAGGCCCGCAGGAAGATTAGTTAGTCTCAGGTCTCTGAGCACACCCCAGGCTTCCTCACTGTTCTTTTCCCTTCTCAAGCTGCCTTTCACAGTTATTAGTAGTCCAAAAGGGTATAGCCACTTATATCTCGCCTCCTCCCTCCGCAATTAAGCCGTCAACCTCCTTCATCTCTCTCCGACGCTGTAATGTGCCCAGATACAAATCCTGAAACAATTCCACCACATGTCCTTTCCACTGAAAATGTCCCATTTTCCATGCAGCCCTCAAGAGGCTTTCTTTAGCTTTGAATGATTTCAAGCATACCACAATGTCTCTTGATCGGTTGTCCCTTATGGGCCCCAGCCCCCTATGGGCCCTCTCAATTTGCAGGGATTATCTTCCCCGCTCTCTTCTAGGGTCGTCGCTTGCAACAGTGCTCCAAACACTTTTGTGATAACTTCGTCACAATTTTTATATTGAGGGCCCTCTGGTATGCCTCTCACTCTTATATTGCTTCGCCTTGATCGATCTTCCAGATCCTCCACCTTCTCTTTCAATTCTTCTTGAGCTTGTTTTATCTTCTCCCATCCTTTTTGAAGATCCTCCAATGCTTCCCCCTGTTGTTCCAGCTGATTTTCATTCTTCTACTCGAGCTCCTAGGTCCACTATATCTTGTCTTAGCAATTGCAGTGTCTCTTTTAATTCAGTTTTAACACCGCTGAATTCCACTTAAAGTTCTTCTTTCAACTCATTCAGCCACAACTTTATCATTTCAGCTACCCTGGACCACAGGAATCCGCCATCTCCTCTGCTGTTTCAGCCTCTAGTTCCTCCGTCCTTTTCCCTTCCTTCTCTCCTTCTTTCCCTCCTCTCAAGGGGGCATAAGAGGATCTGAATTCCGCCAACTTTTTCTTCGCGGAAAGCCCTCCTTTGGACTTCTCCATCTTCCCCCCCTTCTGCCCCTTTCAGTTCTCCAGGGACTTTTGAGGTGTTCAATACTGCTGTGATTATTGCCAATTCTTCCCTATGGGTTTTCCTGCTTTTCGCTCTGCTGGTACAATTTCTTCTCTTTTCTTTATTGCATTGCCACTAAGCTCTTCATTTTTTGCACTATTTGCGGGATAGCCTATTTTTGGTTTATGCAGCTTTATATTTTTATTTATTTAGGTCTGCTGTGTTGTTTTAAGTACTTTCATCCCTCGCCATGCCTTGCCTGTTACAGTTTCTCCCGTCGAGTATTCCGTTTTTACCTCCGCTCTGCTGAGTTAACTCCCCCTCTACTGCCTCTCCGATCTTTCGCCGCTTTCCTGCATCTGCATCCGTGCCTGGGTCACTCACCCCGTGATGCCCCAGCCGCCTCTCCACTCCACCATGTGCTCTTCGTTACAGGCCGCTCCGCTTCACATTCGCCCCGCTGTGTCTGTGGGCTTCACGGCTCTCTCCTTCTCGCACTCACTGCCAACTAATGCCTCGGCCTTTCTGCCATGTTCGCGCTCTTTGCATCTCCTCAGGCCACTGCTCCAAATTGCCACGTGCCTTCCCGATTGGACCCCGCACTGCTTCTGGGCTAGTTGGTTTTTTTGATCGCCGTGATTCTTTTTGCCGGTTCCTAGCCTTCAGGTGTTACTGCTTGCACTTCTCCCCAGCTCTCTTTTGTTGCGGCTCCTGCTCTCTCCGGCCCTCTTGCCGTGATGCTTTCGCCTAGGTTCGCTCATCCGCCGCTCCGTTCGGCCTCGTGCTCTCCCGTACGGGCTCGGCGCTCCATGCACTCTATACTCAGGGGATTACTACGGTCCTCTCAGCCTTCATTTAGCTCTTGGGGGTTGCCTCAGCTAAATCCTCTCCCTTTCATCACCGTTTCTTTGCTTTTAGGGGTGCATTTCCCCCTTTATGGCAGGCTTTGGTGGCGGAGCTCATACACTATGCCGCCATTCGGTTCGATGATGTCACCTGAAGTCCCTCTGTACCTTTTCTAATAACGCTATATCCTTTTTAAGATACGGCAACCAGAATTGCACACAATATTTAAAGTGTGGTTCCACCATGGAACGATACAGAGGCATTATAATAACCTTTGTTTTATTTTCCATTCCTTTCCTTATGATACATAGCATTCTATTTGCTCTCTTGGCTGCCACCGCTGCACACTGGGTGGAGGGTTTTAACGTTATCCACGATGACGCCTAAATCTTTTTCCTGAGTGGTGGTTCCTAATGTGGAACCTTGCATTGTGTAACCATAGTTTGGGTTATTCTTTCCTAGGTGCGTAGCTTTGCACTTGTCCAATTAAATTTCATCTGCCATTTGGATGCCCAGTCTTCCAATTTATCAAGATCCTCTTGCAATTTTCCACAATCCTCATGCAAATTTGATAACCTCACTCATTATTCCCATTTCCGGATCATTTATGAATATGTTAAAAAGCAGCGGACCCAGCACAGATCCCTGGGGTACTCCATTATTCACATTTCTCCATTGGGAAAATTGGCCATTTAGCCCTACCCTCTGCTTTCTATCTTTTAACCAGTTCCTATCCCAAGACTTTTTTGTTTTGCCAAGTCTCTGATGAAGGAACTTGTCAAAGGCTTTCTGAAAGTCCAGATACACTATCAACCGACTGTCTACCTGTTTGTTCACACCTTCAAAAAAACGTAAATTCCTTAGCGTCCCTCTAGTCCAGTCCCGGAACCATAGAGTTGTCAACCTCCTCCAGCAGCCTTGGAGACTGAAATACATCAGCGCTTTGCTGGCACCAGTATAAGTAGGCAAGGACCACCCCCTCTCACCAGTACTTTCAGTCTCCAAGCAGCTGAAGGAGATCCTGAGCCTGGTTCTGGGCTCAGTTGGAGAAATAGGCAGAGCTAAATAGAATACATTTACCTTTAAATTTAGATTTACTTTAATTACTTTGCCCTTCTGTGTTTTGATTACAGGAGCTGTGCTGTTGCAGGAGATTTCTTCCTCTGGCTCCATCTGCCCCTCCCCTTCCCTCTTCTCTATCACTCTCCCTTCTTTTCCTTTCACAGCCCCATTGCTTAGACGAGCAACAGTGGGGTTAAGACAGCACAAAGGAGTTTCTGTGCCTCCCTGCTCCCGAACCCGCGTTAAAGGGTGAGGAGCAGGTTGCAGGCTGGCAGCAGTGGCCCGGAGTTTGCAGGGCAGCTGTGGAAAGTGTTGCCGGTGTTGGAGCTGAAGCCGCAGTCAGGCTGAGCTCCAGCGAGGCTGCTGCATCTCTCCCTCTGTTCTTCACCCGATCTTCACAGTGGTGAGTGAGAGGTATTCCTTTCTCTGATTTTTTGGGACTCATTGAGATTTAGCAGGTAGGGGGGCTAGGTTTAGGATTGTGTCCATATCGGGGTGGTCTGCCGCGTGGTGTTTTCGGCGGGAATCGGCAGCGGCGGCCATTTTGAAAAAATCCCGTTTTGATTTTATGGGTTATTTTTGCTTCTTTTAAGCTTTCTAACCCTCGTTTTGGCTGCAGACCATCTGGATTCGACTTGGGGGAGGTCTGTGATTCTAGTGTGTGGAAAATTAAAAAAAAACCCAAAAAAAACCCTTTATAATAAAAACGGGGGTTCCTGTTCGGTAATCCAGTTTAGTCCTCCAACATCGGGTAGTGCCCCTCCTCCTGCAGCCGGGAGACTGGACCAATCAAATCTTCTGTAGTATATATACAGCCGGAGCTCCCAGAAGTCCCCAGTGTGTCCAGTCTCCCTGCAGCTGGAGGACTTCTGTGCCCCTGCTGGGCACGCTAAGTGACACTTGAAGGAGCAACACTAGTTAGTTAGTTCTTTTGGGGTTTATTTCTGGTCCTTTATGTTCTATTTCCTTTGCTAGGTAGCTGTATCTTTAAAAAAAAAAAAAAAAGACACAGGGGACTTTCTGGGGAAAGCCAGACCTGCCTTGGGCTCCTGCCTTCCTGCCTGGGAATCTCTGAAGCCTGGGTTGAGCTCTCCCCAAGGCTGTTCGGGGAAGAGCCATACCGGCTGCAACATTGCCTGTCACTTGGAGAAGTGGGCTGAGTTCCTTGCTGTTCCCAGAGCTGGTAGGAATTTTCCTTGTTTTAAGCTTTCAGCTCTCTGTTCTTTGCTTGGGCAGAGGCTCTGTCGGCTCCCCTGGCTTCCAAATTGCACTTTTTCCTGCCTTTTTTTTCGCTTGCCCTTTATTAGAGGGTCGTTTTCTTTCTTTTCCATATTATTTGGGTACCTTTGTATTTTCGCGCCGTTTTTTACCGCGGGTGAAAAAGTGCGGCGGCCATTTTGGATTTCTAAAGTGTGCTTTTTAAGGGCACTTTTTAACACTTGCGCACGGGTTCCCCTGGTGTTTTTGGGGTTTCTTTTGCTGGCGATTTTGCTCAGGGCACCCCTAGGATTCTGGGGAGTATTTTGTTTACTGTAAAAAAAAAAAAAAAAAAAAAAAAAAGGGTTTTAAATTTAATACTGTGCTGAATTGAATAAGGTTAGTCCCCTTGGTGTGGGCTTCCCTGTTCCTGTTGCCTTATTTTTCCCTGAGGGCAGGTGGCCTTGGCATGGCTGCCAAACCTCAGTGTGTAATTTGTGGCTCCCGCAGAGGTACAATGACTGACTCTGGAATCTGTAAGAGCTGTGCTGCAGTTTCTTCAGAACTGGAGCTGCCTATTGAAATTAAGGAACAGCATGTGCCCGGGGACCCTTCTCTTTCGGGGGACAGTGTCCCTTCACCGAGCATCCTTCCTTCTGGTCTGGGCCCGGCGTCTAATACGTCGGTCCCTGAGCTCCAGCAGGCAGCTATGGTGGCGTCGCCTATAGACTTTTCCCGGATTTTGTTCTTTTCATGCATCAGGCCTTCCGCTTAAGCCGGTCTGGTCATTTGCCGGAGGCTTGGCTCGCCTCTCTTCCCCCCAGCCTCCGCAGGGGGGGTTCAGCGGTGTTCCCAACCCGCTGTCAAGCGGCCCAGGTTGGGGGACCAGGATCAGGACGCCCTTTGCCTCCCGGATTCCGAGGCTGAGGGGGATCCGGATATTGAGGCGGAGGAATTAGAAGACGGAGAGCTTCCAGAACCGGAAGATCAGGCTCGCATCATTCGGGTGTTTCGAAGGGACGAGCTGGTACCTTTGGTCACGGAGTCTCTCCAAGCACTTAACCTCTCTGCGGTGCGGCCGCTGGAGGAGGAGGGTCTCGAGGATCCTCTCATTCAGGCGGTCAGGGATGCCCAGGTACTTTTTCCTGTGCACCGAGTAGTTGAGCAGATGATCCATGCGGAATGGGAGCAACCGGAATCCGCTTTGAAAGGGATTCGGACCATGAATCGTCTTTACCCCCTTGCCGACAAGGACAGGGACTTGTTTAAGTCTCCACGGGTGGATGCTGCCGTTTCGGCAGTGACTAAGAAAACCACCATCCCGGTTGAAGGGGCCGCGGCCCTGAGGGATGTTCAAGACAAAAAGGTTGATAATTTGTTGAAGCAAGCCTTCGAGACCAACGCCTTATCGTTACAAGCTTCTATATGTGGGGCGTTAGTAGCTCAAGCTTGTTTGCGATGGTCGCAGCACCTGCGCTCGGGGTCCGGTATGGACCAACAGGGGCTGTTGGACGTTACCCGCGTGGAGTCGGGATCGGCCTACTTGGCGGATCTGTGTTATGATTTAATACGCTCCCTAGCTAATAGCATGGCCTCCATGGTAGCGGCACGACGGTCCATCTGGTTGCGCAATTGGGCGGTCGACGGTTCTTCCAAGTCTCGCCTCAGTAAACTACCCTTTAAGGGCAGGTTGTTATTTGGTGAGGCTCTGGATAAGTTGGTGAAGGATCTCGGTGAGTCGAAGGGTGGTCGGCTTCCAGAGGATAAGCCTAAGCTTAATAGGTCGTCCACCTCAGCGCGCGGCCAGTTTCGGGATGCACGCAGATTTCGTTCTTCCCGGCTGTGGACTTCGCAGCGCGGCCGTTTTGGAACCCGTCATCAAGGGTTTCGTGGTTTCAGAGGAGCGGGAAGGGGCTTCTCCGGAGCCGCCTCTTCCTCGGCCTCTTCCTTTAATCGCAAGCCACAATGAAACGAGGCGGGCTCTAGAGGAAGACCCGGTCTCGGGGGTCGTTTGCGCGACTTTCTTCCTTCTTGGGCCCAAATTACGTCAGATCGGTGGGTGCTGCAGATTATAGAAGAAGGTTATGCCCTAGAGTTTGCGCACCCACTTCCGGGTTCGTTTGTTCTGTCTCCCAGCAAGGGAGCTCAAAAGGCGCGGGACATCCGCGTGACCCTGGATCGGCTTCTCTCTCTGGGGGCCGTGGTTCCGGTCCCGCCTTTGGAAAGAGGCGCAGGTCGCTACTCCATCTATTTTGTGGTTCCCAAAAAGGGCGGTTCCCTTCGTCCGATCTTGGATCTCAAAGGCGTGAATCGCGCTCTCAGAGTACCGCACTTTCGCATGGAGACCCTGCGGTCAGTCATCGTAGCGGTGCGTCAAGGGGAATTTTTGACATCCCTCGATCTTACAGAGGCCTATTTACACATTCCCATCCGGCCCTCCCATCAACGGTTTCTCCGCTTTGCGCTCCCGTGGGGCCATTTTCAATTCCGGGCCATGCCGTTCGGACTCGCCACGGCTCCCCGCACCTTCACAAAGGTAATGGTTGTAGTCGCGGTGGCGTTGCGCAAGGAGGGCATCCTGGTCCATCCATATCTCGACGACTGGTTGATTCGAGCGAAGTCCAGTCGGGAGTGTGTGCAAGTCACGAGCAGGGTGGTGGATCTCCTTCGGTCCCTCGGATGGGTGGTGAACGAATGCAAGAGTTGTCTGTCTCCGACACAGGATCTCGAGTATCTGGGAGTCCGCTTCGACACAGCAAGGGGCTTGGTGTGCCTTCCGGAGCGACGCGTGCTGGCCTTGCGGGCTCTGGTCCGTCTCTTCCGGGGGATGCCAGCTCCGTCGGCGTGGTGGTACCTGCGGCTCCTCGGCACGATGGCGGCGACCTTGGAGGTGGTGCCTTGGGCGCGCTTCCACATGCGTCCGCTGCAGAGTGCTCTTCTGCGACGTTGGTCCAACCAGTTCGACTCGTTGAACAAGAGATTGCCTTGCCCAAAGACGGTTCGCCGATCCCTCCGGTGGTGGCTCTCCACCGAGAACCTGTCGCGAGGGATTCCCTTGGAGCCTCCTCTGTGGGTTCCGTTCACGACGGATGCGAGCTTAACCGGCTGGGGGGCTCACTGCGAGTTCCGCTTTGCTCAGGGGGAATGGTCTCCCCTGGAGGCCTCTTGGTCGATCAACCGTCTCGAATTGCGGGCAGTCCGGCTAGCCCTGGTGGACCTGGAGACCCTGGTTCTCGGACGGCCGGTGAGAGTCCTGTCGGACAATGCGTCCACTGTAGCTTACATCAATCGCCAAGGGGGTACCGGCAGCGTGGCCCTGGAGGCAGAAGCGGCGGCCTTGTTCAACTGGGTGCAAACTCGCCTTCCAGCGATCTCGGCGGCTCACATTGCGGGCGTAGACAATGTCCAGGCCGATTTTCTCAGCAGAGTGCGGGTGGACCCCGGAGAATGGGAGCTAAACCCACAGGTTTACGCACAAATCGTCCGGCGGTGGGGTCCACCCATCATGGATCTCATGGCGACCTTTCAATCAGCCAAGACAGGGCGCTTCTTCAGCAGGCGAAGGGAGCGCATGTCCGAGGGGCTCGACGCTCTCATTCAGCCGTGGCCCACGTCCGGTCTTCTTTATGTCTTTCCTCCGTGGGCTCTGATCGGCCGGGTCGTACAACGTATCGAGAGCCACCGGGGTCGCGTGTTACTGGTGGCCCCGGATTGGCCCCGGAGGCCCTGGTATGCCGATCTGGTCCGGTTGCGCGACGGCGTTCCTTGGCTCCTGCCCGCTCTACCGGATCTTCTTCTTCAGGGTCCCTTGCGGATGCCCCAAGTGGATCGATTCTCGCTTACGGTTTGGCCATTGAGAGGGCTCGGCTGAAAAGGAAGGGCTACTCCCCCGCGGTGATTTCTACCCTTCTGCGGGCGAGGAAAACGTCCACTTCTCTTACTTACGTTCGGATTGGGAGGATTTTTGAAGACTGGTGCTCCCGGCGGGGAGTCCGGGCGGCGACGGTTTCCGTGCCCGTCATTTTAAGTTTTCTTCAGGATGGTTTCGATAAGGGCCTTGCGGCTAGTTCCCTAAAAGTCCAGCTGGCGGCTTTCTCGTGTTACCGCGGCAAGGTTTTGGGTCGTCTGCTCGGGGCTCATCCGGATGTACGCCGATTCCTTACGGCTGTTTTTCATTTGCGGCCCTCCCGCAGAGTTTTCGTTCCTCCTTGGGACTTGAATTTAGTTCTGAGGGCCCTGGTTCGTGAACCTTTTGAGCCCCTGCGCAGGGCGTCTCTGAAAGATCTCACGCTGAAGGCGGTTTTTCTTGTAGCCATCTGTTCGGCACGGCGCATTTCAGATCTGCATGCATTGTCCTGTCGAGAGCCTTTCTTGTCTTTTTCCGCGGATCGGATCGTTCTCCGTCCGGTTCCTTCCTTTCTGCCAAAGGTGGTGTCTCCCTTTCACATGAATCAAGCAGTGTTTCTTCCAGTGCTTTCTTCGCAATTTGTCGGGTCAACGGACAAAGGTCTTCTCCGGCTCGATGTGGGTCGTACGCTCCATCGTTATTTAAAGGTTACCGAGTCTTTTCGGAAATCTGACCGGTTTTTCGTGCTCTTCGGGGGTGCGCGTAAAGGGGAAGCGGCAGCTAAAGCCTCCATTGCTAGATGGCTCAAAGAGGCGATCGCGTCCGCGTATCTGTTGCAACAGCGGTCTGTTCCGGAGGGTCTGAGGGCTCATTCCACTAGGGCTCAGGCGACCTCTTGGGCGGAGTATAGCCTGGTTCCGCCGGCAGATATCTGTAGGGCGGCCACTTGGTCGTCTCTGCATGCTTTCAGTAGACACTATCGCTTAGATGTGTCAGCGGCTCGGGATTCCTGTTTTGGTTCGGCGGTTCTGCGCGCCGGATGGCAAGGTCCCGCCCGGTCTTAACTGCTCTGTTACATCCCGATGTTGGAGGACTAAACTGGATTACCGAACAGGAAATGGAAATTACACTAACCTGGTAATTGTAGTTCCTGGAGGGTCCAGTTTAGTCCTCCTTCCCTCCCGACTATCTGCTAATGTGGTGCGGCGCGCCTTTCCGAACGGTTGATATTAAGACGGTTCCTCTTGCCGTTCGGTCCCTCTGTGGCAGCCGCGTTTTTTGCAGAGGCTCTTCCCTGTCTCGGGGGTTCAGGCAGCTCCTGAACTTCTGGTGGGGAGCGGTGTTTTGATTCCTGAGGCGTCGGTGCCGGCGCAATGTAGTGTTCTGACTTCCTCGTTTGGGGAGGGGGTTGGATATTCCTTGGGGGGGAACAAATTGTTCTTTAATTAGGTCATTTTGTATATTAATCTAATGTGTTGCTTCGTTAAGTATGCTTTGTTACTAGTACACTGGGGACTTCTGGGAGCTCCGGCTGTATATATACTACAGAAGATTTGATTGGTCCAGTCTCCCGGCTGCAGGAGGAGGGGCACTACCCGATGTTGGAGGACTAAACTGGACCCTCCAGGAACTACAATTACCAGGTTAGTGTAATTTCCATTTTGTAGAGCCTGCCTGAAAGGCTCTTTTTCTGTGCTGTACTGCTGCTCTGCGGGGACGGGGGTGGCAGCAGAGGCTTTTCTCTGAGTATGCCTGCAAAGCCACGCTGTGTGGTTTGTGGAGCTAAGCGGGGTTTATTGGCAGGGTCCAGTGTGTGTGGGGCCTGTACTCTGGAGTCCAGCATTATGGAGGGTACAGCTCCGTCTCCGGCCGTCGCCGGTGAGGTACTTCCACTAGGGGCAGTGGCGGTATTACCTCCATCTCTAGATTTTCAGGGGCCGGAGTCTTCCCCTGGGGAGGGGTCCTCGGGTTCGCAGGGTCAGAATTCGGTGGCCTTAGCTCCGGGGATTCCGCCAGATTTCTTCTCTCTCATGCAGCAGGCTTTTGCGCTCCTGCAACCCGGGTTGGTCTCTCCGGCTCGTGGTTCGGAGGGGAAAAAGCATGCTCTCAAGCCACTTCAAATGGCACAAAATACAGCAGCTAGAATCATCAATGGATCCTCAAATTATGAACACATTACCCCCATCCTTAAAGAACTCCACTGGCTCCCAATAATCCTTCGCATAAAGTATAAATTAATCATAAATATATTCAAAATGAAACACAACAGTTCTGCAATCAGCCTTCATGCCCTCTTACTCCATGATATCAACAAAAGACCAAGAAGGTTATCCACTTCTAACACCCTCAGCACCCCAAAAAACTACTCTAAATCATGCAAATGTACCTCACAAAGAGCAATTGCTTTGGCCGCCCCTTTAATTTGGAACTCTCTCCCTCCTGATTTACGCTCACTGGATGATTTAAAAGACTTTCGTAAACAATTGAAAACTACACTTTTCATTGAACAATATGGATCAACAATTGACTAAATATATTATATTTATTTTAATTATTTTAACTAATTTGCCTTATTGTTAACCCTTGTTATTTTTCCTATATTACCATTGTACTGTTATGTTTATACTGTGTTTGTTTCCCTTGCCTATAACCTTTGTATTTCTTGTGACCGCTTTGATTGAAGGAAAAGGCGGTATAGAAAACTTGTTAAATAAATAAATAAATAAATAAAAAGCGTCCGGGGTCCCTGATTCAGCCTGAAGACAGCGCTCCTGCTGCGAAGGTGGCCAAGAGGACAGCAGATGAGGGTCCAGCGTCTCGTCTGGGGGAGGACCTAGGGGCGGAGGACGTGGACCTGGATAACACCTCGGGTGAGGAGTTAGAGGAGGGAGAGTTACCTGACACGGAGCAACACAGTCGGCTCGTCAGGGTGTTTCGTAGGGAAGAGCTTCCGGCCTTGATTGCCGAGACTCTCAAAACGTTGAATATGCCTGCGGAGGCGACAGCGCCCGATGATGCTCTGGAGGATCCACTGCTCCAGGCGGTACGTACGTCCCAGCGGGTCTTTCCCTTGCATAGGGTCTTTAGAGGGATGATTCAGGAGGAGTGGGACTCGCCGGAATCGGCGCTGAGGGGATCCCGTGCCTTGTCGCGCCTTTATCCATTGTCCGATCAGGATAGGGAGCTCTTTCGGTCTCCTAAAGTTGATGCAGCGGTATCGGCAGTAACTAAAAAGACTACGATCCCGGTTGAGGGCGCTGCAGCGTTGAAGGATGTGCAGGGTAGGAAATTGGATACGCTCTTGAAGCAGGTTTTTGATGTGTGTGCCCTCTCGATGCAAGCCGCCGTGGCTGGGGCTTGGGTCATGAGAGGTTGCTTGCGCTGGTCCCAACGATTGCAGGGGGATGTGGGGACAGCGCAGGTGGAGGATGTGGCGCGTTTGGAGTCTGGGGCCGCCTATTTGTCGGACCTTCATTATGATCCGTAGTGGAGCTAAGTCTATGGCCTCGGTGGTAGCGGCGAGGCGATATTTGTGGTTGCGCAATTGGGCGGCCGACAGTTCCTCCAAGGCTCGTCTCAGTAAGCTTCCCTTTCGAGGGAAGTTGTTGTTTGGGGAGGATTTGGAAAAGTTGGTCAAGGATCTCGGTGAGTCTAAAGGGGGACGTCTTCCGGAGGATAAACCGAAGCAGGTCCGGGCTGCCGCGGGGTCTCG
This sequence comes from Ichthyophis bannanicus, assembly GCA_033557465.1. NCBI lineage: Eukaryota > Metazoa > Chordata > Amphibia > Gymnophiona > Ichthyophiidae > Ichthyophis > Ichthyophis bannanicus. The sequence continues at coordinate 1,405,101,451 of CM066033.1, read as the reverse complement.
AGGAGCTCCTCGGGAGTTTCGCCGTTTTAGGGCGTCTCGTTTTGGGCAGCCTCAGTGCGGAAGGTTTCCGGCTAGAAGCCAGGGGTTTCGTGGCTTCAGAGGGGCCAGCAGAGGTTTCTCCGCCTTCCCCTCCTCCTCCGTTAAGAAGCCCCAATGAGATGAGGCGGGCTCAGGTGGACGTAGTTCCCGTGGGGGGGCGGTTGCGGGAATTTTACCCTATCTGGGTCCAACTTACGTCAGATCGATGGGTTCTGGAGGTAATTCGAGAGGGTTATGCTCTAGAACTCCATTGTCCCGTGTTAGATTCCTTTGTTCTGTCGCCTTGCGGAGCTCCGCTCAAGCGGTGAGCCATCGTCGACACGTTGCAGAGATTGTTGCAGCTCAGGGCCATAATTCCCGTGCCGGGGGACCAGTGCGGTTCCGGTCGGTACTCCATCTATTTCATGGTACCGAAGAAGGAGGGATCCTTTCGTCCTATCCTCGATTTAAAGAAGCTCAATCGATGTCTCCGGGTAACTCACTTTCGCATGGAGACACTTCGATCCGTCATCGCGGCTGTCAGACAGGGGGAGTTTCTGACTTCGCTCGACCTCATGGAGGCTTACCTGCATATCCCGGTTCGGCGAGAGCACCAGCGCTATCTGCGGTTTGCAGTTCCCATGGGGCATTTTCAGTTTCAGGCGTTGCCCTTCGGCCTGGCGACGGCGCCCCGCACTTTCACCAAGATCATGGTAGTCGTGGCGGCGGCTCTTCGCAAGGAGGGGGTGCTCATGGATCCTTATTTAGATGATTGATTGATTCGGGCGAAGTCTCAGGCAGAAAGTACGGAGGCCACCACCCGGGTGGTGCAGTTGCTACAGAGTCTAGGCTGGGTGGTCAACTTTGCGAAGAGCAGGTTGACTCCCTCGCAGTCTTTGGAGTACTTGGGGGCGCGATTCGAGACGCGACAAGCGGCAGTGTTCTTGCCGGATCAGCGTGCGCAGGCATTGCGGAGGCTGGTGCGGCATTTTCTCTTGCAGGCGGCGCCCACGGCGTGGCAGTATCTCCAGTTGCTCGGCACGATGGCGGCAACGATCGAGGTGGTGCCCTGGACCAGAGCGCATATGGATGTTTTATCGGCGGAGGATGGGCGTTTTGGGTCAGCGGTGCTTCAGGCTGGGCTTGCTTGTCCCTCCCGTTGATGTTCACTGCTCTGTTACATCCTCTATGGTTCCGGGACTGGACTAGAGGGACGCTAAGGAAGGTTAAATTAGACTTACCTGCTAATTGTTGTTCCTTGCGGAACTCTAGTCCAGTCCCGGATCCCTCCCTCTGTTTTTGAAGGGTCGCCAGCCTGACTGTTTCAAATCCTGCGGGTACTCTGCGTTACCTAACTTCTGGGGAGCGCGGGATGAAGCCATTGGAGGACCCTCTTGCATAGCGCTCTTGGCTGCCCATCCTCTCCGGAGGTGGTAGTGTGGGGCGTTTCTGTGTAGTAAGACGATATTCAAATTTGGAAACTGCCGATAATAATAAAAAACAAAATAAAAAATAAACCGTATATATATATATTTGTAGATATGTATATCTGTTACCGATTATTTCCCATTCTTGTTGAATGTATTCTGGTTAAATCTACTTATTTGTTGTTCTGCTCAGTGTGCTTTGTCAATAGGTACTTGTGAGAGGGGGCGGTCCTTGCCTACTTATACTGGTGCCAGCAAAGTGCTGATGTATTTCAGTCTCCAAGGCTGCTGGAGGAGGTTGACAACTCTATGGTTCCGGGACTGGACTAGAGTTCCGCAAGGAACAACAATTAGCAGGTAAGTCTAATTTAACCTTTAGTCAGACAAGATGTCTAAAGCCATATAGGTTGTTTCCCATTAAGCCATGATTATATACATGTTCAGTAATTTTGTTCTTTATGATGGTTTCTACCATTCTCCGGGAACAAGCAGGAAGTCAGTCCTCACATATGGGTGACGACGCCGATGGAACCCGCGCGGAGCAAATCCCCCAGCTTTCAAAGAAAGCTTTTGAGAGTTGCTACCATGCATGCGTGGTCGTCTTTTCGCCCAAAGGAGTCATCTTGCTCAGTCTCCTTTTTTCCGCGGAGCCCATCAGAGGTAGTCTGTCCCTATCCCGGAAAAAGTTGATTTTTCTTTCCTTTTCTTCTTTGCCTTTTGGCTGTTTTTTCCGGTCTTGCACCAGCACCTTTCCCCCCTGACCTCGGTATCGGGCGGCCCCTTTTCTTTTTCGATTTTTCTCTCTTAGGCGTCTTCGCCCCTTTTTTCCTCGCTGGCAGCCCAAAGGGTCTTCTACCTTGCTGGGGTTCTTTTTCCCCCCATGGCTACCAGTGGGTTCAAAAAGTGCTATCGGTGCAGGAAGATTATGTCCCTCACTGATACGCATGACTGCTGCCTCCGGTGCCTCGGCCTGGATCACGACCCAGTGGTCTGTGGCCTCTGCAAAAAGATGTCTTTGAAGGCCTTGAGAAGCCGCCAGCAGCAGCATGAAATTTTTTTTTCCCTATTTCCCCATGCCTCCAAGAGCCAGGTCCTCGTCTGTGGCCTCCACGCCTCGGAAGGAGCATTCTGAACCCGAGCGTCATCAAGGGTACTTGGATAGGGGATCTCCCTTGAGGGAACAGAAGAGGAGGATGAAATCCTCTTTGGCGGCATTCTCTGGATGGCTCGGAACAGCCAGGTCCCTCGCGGGGCCAGTCGCAGAGCCCCGAGCGCCAGCCCAAGACGTTGGAGAAGGCGCTCCTAGCCAAAGTTCCCCCAAAGGACCCAGTTGCAGACCGGCCCTGGCAAGTACATCCTATCCTAGTCGAGGACCCCCCTCCGGGGGAACCGGCTTCGGGCCCAAACACGTCTGTACCCGAGCCGAAGGCTGTTAAGCCTCCAGAACTGATGTCCAGGATGGCGTCCTTGGAGCGCAGGATCAGTGCCTTCCTGAAGCAGCAGCGGGCGTTGGTATCCGGCACATCCGGTTCCTCCGCCCCGACCACCGGGTGTTCGATGTCAAAGTCGACCCCGGAGGCCAAGCTGATCCTTGAAGCCCTGCGGGCCTGAGTAGATCCCTGGCCGAGGTCATGCTCGGCCTCCTGTTCATTGGGACCGAGGTTGTCGCCGGCGAGCTAGCGGGTGCTGGGGCCCAAGGAGTGACACAAGTCTTCCTTGGAGGCCTCTGCTTGGGAGTCTGAGGATGAGGAGTCACAGGACACCCGCCGTCACCGAGATGTCTCGTCCGATTCCCCTGTATTGGAGCTTTGGAGAAGGTCCCCACTTGAGGACATGGGATTTTGGGACTTCGTTCGGGATTTGTCCAAGGTTTTGGCTTTCCCTACAGAGTCTGAGGAGGACCCTCGAGCAGACGAACTCGAGATCCTCCAGTACGAGGCTCCCCATCGGGAGACCCTCACGGTGCCCATTCCTCCTATCCTGAAACGCCTTTTGCTCTGCATGTGGGAGACGCTGGCGTCAACACTGGTGATCAGCAAGCGGCTCGACTCGATGTATCGGGTCCACCGGAGTCCTGGGTTTCAGAAGTTACAACTGCCGCACAACTCCATGGTGGTGGAGTCGGCCATGCGTCGACTGAAAAGTCAGAAGATGCACTTCTCGGATGCCCTCAGCAGGAAATGTTACCAGAGTGCAATGCTGAATTGTCGGATCCAGGCCTACCAGCTGTTACCTGAGAGACCTGGCAAAAGAGATCGCTGGGTTCTCAGCTGGTCTTTCCGAGGAGCCTTTGCAGCATTCAGGGGCCTCTCCAAAGCAGTCGGTGAATGCTCCAAGTTCATGTCTCAGGCGGCGTACAACGGGTTCAAGTCTGCGGGCATCGGTGCACGCCACCAAGCCTGGCTACAGTCGTCGGACCATGAACAATGGGTGCAAGACAAATTGGTCAATGTCCCATGCCGAGGGGAGAACCTCTTCGGCAAACCCATGACCGACAAGGCCACTGAACTGGAGTCTGAGTTCGATGAGGACTAGGCTCTCTAAGAAGACCTCTGCCCCTTCCCGAAAGAAGGGCTCGGGTAAAAAGCCCTTTTACCTGAGGAAATCCACTGCTTACCAAAACTACCCCCCTTACCAGGCCTCCACGCCTCCCCAGCAGGGGCAGCAGGCCAAGGGACAGGGGCATGGCCCACATAAGCAGAAGGCTCCCGAGCCCCAGGCTCCGGCTCCGACCCAGCCTGGAGGGAGCTTTTAACTCCTGCAGCATGGCCCCTCTCCCAACCGGAGCTTGGCAGCCCACAGGAGTTCGGCTCACCCTGTATGCCCACAGGTGGGGAGCTATCACCACCGATTCATGGGCATTACAGGTGATCAAGGAGGGTTACCTCCTCTGCCTTGTCAAAGTGCCTCCACATTATTTCCCCGGAGAGCCCTTCCAGCCTCCCTTTCACCGAGACTTTCTTTTGAAGGAGTTGGCAGGTCTTCTCGAGGACCAAGTGGCGGAACCAGTGCCCCACCATCTCAAGAGCAAGGGGTTCTACTCCAGGTACTTCCTCGTGCCAAAGAGGACAGGGGGGGCCTAAGGCCCATCCTTGACCTGCGCAGCCTCAACAAATTCCTGGTGAGGGAGAAGTTCAAGCTCTCCCTTGGAACATTGCTGCCTTACCTCCGCCAGGGAGACTGGCTATGCTCCCTAGATTTAAAGGATGCCTGTACACACATCCTAATCCACCCAAAGCACAGGCAGTATCTGCGCTTTGCGGGGGGGGGGGGGGCCATCATTTTCAATATAGGGTGCTTCCCTTCGGCCTCGCCTCAGCCCCCAAGGTATTCATAAAGTGCCTAGCGGTGGTCGCTGCCTTTCTCAGGCTTCAGGGGATCTTTGTCTTCCTCTATCTTGACGACTGGTTCATCAGGGGCACCACGGCCCCCAAGGCGCAGCAGACCATGGCACGCACTATCCAGGTCCTTCAGCACTTGGGTTTCGTTATCAACTATCCAGGGAGTTGGACCGAGGGAGAGCCCTAGATGTGGTGTATTTAGATTTCAGTAAAGCCTTTGACACTGTTCCTCACAGGCGACTTATAAACAAACTGAGCACCCTAGGGATGGACCCTAAAGTTACTGCTTGGGTTAGAAATTGGTTGGGTGGGAGGCGACAAAGAGTACAAGTAAATGGAGCTCACTCTGAGGAGAAGGATGTTACTAGTGGTGTGCCCCATGGAGCTCACTCTGAGGAGAAGGATGTTACTAGTGGTGTGCCCCAGAGATCTGTCCTTGGTCCGATTCTTTTTAACATCTTTGTTAGTGATATAGCGGAAGGGCTGTTGGGTAAGGTTTGCCTCTTTGCGGATGATACCAAAATCTGCAATAGAGTAAAGACCCAGGAAGGTGTAGATAACATGAGGGATCTAGCTAAGCTTGAAGAATGGTCTAGAATTTGGTAGCTGGGATTTAATGTTAAAAAATGTAAGGTCAGGCATTTGGGCTGCAGCAATCCAAGGGAGCAATATAGTATAGGGGGTGAAGTACTTTTGTCCACTAAAGAAGAGCGGGACCTAGGCGTGGTTGTGTCTGATGATCTTAAAGTAGCTAAACAGGTAGAAAAGGCGACGGCAAAAGCTAAAAGGATGCTTGGGTGCATACGGAGAGGAATGGCTAGCAGAAAAAAGGAGATGATAATGCCTAAGTCTTTGGTGCGACCTCATTTGGAGTATAGTGTGCAATTCTGGAGACCGCACCTTCAAAAGGATGTGAACAGGATGGAGTCGGTGCAGAGGGTGGCTACTAAAATGATTAGTGGTCTTCATTATAAAGCATATGAGGACAGACTGAAGGATCTTAATATGTACACCTTAGAGAAAAGGCGGGATAGAGGTGATATGATTGAGATGTTTAAATACCTCCGTGGCATAAATGTTCAGGGAGAGAGCCTCTTTTAATTGAAAGCAAGTTCTGCTACGAGGGGACATGGGATGAGGGTGAAGGGAGATAGATTTAGGAGTGATATGCGGAAATATTTCTTTACGGAATGAGTGGTGGATCCGTGGAATAGTCTCCCAGTGGAGATAGTAGAGATGAGGACAGTAACTGAATTCAAAAAAGCATGGGACAAACACAGAGGATCTCTAAAGGTAAAAAGGGGACTGTTGTAGTTGTTGATATGGAAGGACAGGCTAGATAGGCCATGTGGTCTTTTTCTGTCATCATATTTCTATGTTTCTATCCCAAGTCCAGCCTCTGCCCGGCTCAAGAGCTGGAATTTATTGGGACAAGGATCAATACCCTTCAGTCGAAGGCCTTCCTACTTGCAGACAGGGTAGGGAGGCTCATGGCGCTGGCCAAAGACATACAGCGCCGTTCCTCAGTGCCAGAAAAAACACCTGTTGCGCCTCCTTGGTCACATGGCCTCCTCGGTCCATGTCACGCCAGATGCCCGCCTCCACATGCGAGTTGCGCAGTGGTGCCTCAGGGACCAGTGGTCCCAGGCCATGGGGCATCTCCAGGACAGATTCAAAGTGACCAGGCATCTGGCGCAGTCCCTGACCTGGTGGCTCTCGCCCCGTCACTTGGAAGCAGGGATGCCTTTTCAGCCCCCTCACCACTCAAGGGTCCTCACCACAGATGCCTCCCTGCTGGGCTGTGGAGCCAGGGGTACCACACCCAGCGCCTTTGGTCCCCAGATGAAAGTGTTCAACAGATCAATCTGTTGGAACTGCGTGCAATCCATCTCGCCCTGAAGGCATTCTGGTGGTCCCTGAGCCACAGGTCCGTCCTGGTCCAGACGGACAACCAGGTCGCCATGTTCTATGTGAACAAATAGGGGGGCACGGGGTCCCACACCCTCTGTCGGGAAGCTCTGGTCTTGTGCTCATTCGCAGTCTGACAGGGCATTCTCCTCAGGGTGGTGTACCTGCCGGGCCAGGACAACTGGCTGGCCGACAGACTCAGCAGACTGCTCCAGCCACACACAAGTGGCAGCTGGACACGGACGTGGTCTGCGGGCTTTTCCAGATCTGGGGGGAACCGGTGATGGACCTGTTTGCCAGCCCGGACAATAAGAACATAAGAACATAAGATATGCCATACTGGGTCAGACCAAGGTCCATCAAGCCCAATATCCTGTTTCCAACAGTGGCCAATCTAAGTCATACGTACCTAGAAGTATCCCCAAAAGACAAAGGTTCCAGAATGCTTGTATTGGGTCAAGCATTGCTATCCTGGGTCCCTTTTTAATAATGGTTTATGGACCTTTCCTCCAGGAACTTGTCCAAACCTTTTTTAAACCCAGCTACACTAACAGCTCTTACTATATCCTCCAGTAACAAATTCCAGAGTTTGATTACACGTTGAGTGAAAAAATATTTTCTCTTATTTGTCTTAAATAGTTTACCCTGTAGCTTCATTGCATGTCCCCTAGTCTTTCTATATTCTGATCACGTAAACAATTGATCTGCGTTTACCCGTTCCACTCCATTCATTAATTTATAGACCTCTATCATATCTCCCCTCAGCCGTCTCTTTTCCAGGTTGAAGAGCCCTAACCTTTGTAGCCTCTCTTCATAGGAGTAGCTTTCCATCCCCATTACCATTTTGGTGGCTCTTTTCTGTACCTTTTCTAATAACGCTATATCCTTTTTAAGATACGGCGACCAGAATTGCACACAATAGTCAAGGTGCGGTCGTACCATGGAACTATACAGAGGCATTATAATATCCTTTGTTTTATTTTCCATTCCTTTCCTTATTTTATTTATTTATTTATTTATTTAACATCTCTTATATACCGCACTATTGTCATCAGCGCGGTTTACATGGAACTAAACATATACATACAGAGTAACTGTAGTGCATTTTACAAGTAACAGGGATTTAGAAACTTGGGAGTACAGGTAAACTATATCAACTATATAACTACAATAAACTATATGCATTATTCACAGTTGAAATTGTCTTGGTCTGGATATGGAGGGACTATGATACCTAGCATTCTATTTGCTTTCTTGGCCGCCGCTGCAATCTCCAGGAACAAGCAGGAATGAGTCTTCACATAATGAGTCTTCACATATGGGGTACGTCGGTACCGACGGAGCCTGCGTGGGAACGCTCCTCAGCTTCCCAAAAAGGAAAGCTTTTGGGAGCATCCCACAGCACCTGCGCGCTGCCTTCCCGCCTTTCCTAACCAACTCTCCTCAGTTCTTCTTTGCCGCGGAGCCAGCAGGTCGAGCCCTGTCACCGCTGAAGAAGTTCTTTATTTTATTTTGTTTCTTTGGTCGCGTGTCTGCCTTCCCCGACTCCGGACCGGTACCGCCGGTCTTTTCTTTCTTCTTTAAAAAAAAAAAAAAAAAAAATCGATATTTTTCCTCACTTGGTGTATTTTTCTTCTTAGGCCTCAGGGCCCACAAGAAAATTTCCCTCATGGAAAAACCAGCCTCCGGGTTCAAAAAATGCACTAAGTGTAGCGGTACTATTTCTGTTACAGATACCCATGAATGGTGTCTTAAATGTTTGGGTCCTGAACACTCCATTCCGGATTGTCCGTCCTGCTCCATGATGTCTAAACGGGGGTTACAGAACCGAGCAGCTAAGCTCCATGTGCTGTTTCCCAATGATGCACCGGCGGTAGCATCGACATCTTCCAGGTCTTCGTCTCCTGATGGATCTCAGGTAACCAAACATAAACCTAGCAGGTCCTCGAAGGGTAGATCTCCCTCTAAGCATCGAGATGCCTCCGGGCTTGCCCTCGAGGATCCTGCACCAGCCAAACAACCCCGGCGGGAAGCTCCGGCTTCCAAAGCTCCTCCTATGGGGTTACAGGTTTACATCGATGGCACGGCCTCGACCGATCACCTGTTAGATTGCTCTGGGGTACCGGCACTTTCTCCCAGTACCGACTTCCAGGCTTTCATGGCATCGATGGATCAGAATGTTCTGTCCATGCAGCAGGCTATCAAGTCCTTTATTCAAGCTGCGACGCCGATGATACCGCAACGAGCTCCGTTGTTGGTATCGGCTCCGGTACCGGCACCAGCGCCGATGCCGGTACCGACTGCATCGACATCGACCAGGATACCGACTGCAGCGGTTCCTGGTCCAGGGCTATTTCTTGGTACCGATCCGGTTCCAGGGACACCCGATGTCGATACCGCTCGATACGCGTATCGAGCGTTGGAAGAGCACCCTGACAGGCGATATTTCGATTCCTCTGATGATTCTGATTCATCAGATGAGTCTCCTGAAGTATCCATAGCCCTTCCTGAAGAGCCTTCTTCTCCAAAAAGAAGAATGTCTCCTCCAGAGGACTTGTCCTTTCAAGACTTCATAAGAGAAGTAGCTAAAGGACTTTCTATTTCAGTATCCTCTGAATCAGAGCCTAGAGCAAAGAAATTAGATATTTTAGGGTACTCTAAGGCTCTTAGAGAGGCTGTCACCTTACCAATTCATGAGATTCTTCATGAACACATGATTGATTTATGGGAGACTCCTCTCACTCTCTCTCCTCATTCTCGCAGGTTGGACACTATGTATCGTGTCCCCCCTTGTCCTGGATTTCAGAAAACTCAGCTTCTTCACCATTCTATAGTGGTGCAGTCAGCTATGAAGAGGATAAAGAGTACAAAAAGACACTCTTCTGCTCCTCCAGGAAGAGAATGCAGAACCTTGGATGCTTTTGGTAGGAAAATCTTCCAAGCCAGTCTGCTTATTGCCAGAATCAACTCATATAGCCTTTACATGGGTATGTTTCTAAAAGAAGTTGCACAAACGTTGCACAACTTCCTCCCTTTTCTTCCAGAGGATAAAAGGGACAAATTCCTCCTTTGGCTTCAGCATACTCAAGACATTTCAAAGTTTTCCAACAGGGCAGCTTTTGACTCCTTTGAAGGTGCCAGCAGGGCATCAGGCATTGCCATAGCTGCTCGCAGAATTGCTTGGCTCCAGGCTTCTGATCTAGAACCCTGGGTTCAAGATGGCTTAGGAAATCTGCCCTGTACAGGTGAAAATCTATTTGGCAAAGAGTGGCAAATAAAAGCCACTCAAATGGATGCAGAGAACTCTGCTCTGGATAGACTTTCAAAGTCAACCTCCATTCCTGCCAAGAAAAATATTTTTAAGAAGTCTTTTTACAAAAAGGGCAGATTTCCTTCTACTTCTGGCCAACAATCTTCCACAGGTCGCTTTGCCACTAAGCGTCAGCAACCTAAGCAAGCCAGGCCTAAGCCTACCGGGGCTGCTGCAACTCAGCAGTCCCAACCTCCTCAGGGTTTTTGACTTGATGCTAGAGAACTTAGCCTTTCTGGCTCTACAACAGCCAGAACCTCTCACCATTCCAGGAAGGTTAGCTCACTTTGCTCCCAGATGGGAGCAAATAACATCAGAGCAGTGGACCCTCTCCATCATAAGAGAGGGCTACAAACTTCATTTCTCAGACCTTCCTCCCTTCACCATGGTGAGACATTTCAATTCTCCCACATCTCTCCTCGACCTTCTGGGTCAGGAGGTGACTACCCTTCTTGCCCAAGGGGCAATAGAAGAAGTTCCTCTTCTTCAACAGGGGTCAGGGTTCTACTCCCCCTATTTTCTCATTCCAAAGAAGACAGGGGGATACAGACCCATCTTAGATCTCAGAGAATTGAACAAATTCCTATGCAAGGAAAAGTTCAAGATGCTTTCTCTGGGCACTCTCCTTCCATATCTTCAAAGTCAGGATTGGCTTTGTTCTCTAGATCTCAAGGATGCGTACACAAATGTTCTCATCCATCCATCTCACAGAAGGTTCCTACGTTTTCTCTTCCAGGGGAAACATTACCAATACAGAGTGCTTCCTTTTGGTCTGGCCTCTGCTCCGAGAGTGTTCACCAAATGCATGGCAATAGTTGCTGCATTTCTACGCACTCTGGGAATATTTGTCTTCCCATACCTGGACGACTGGCTCATCTGAGCTCCATCTCAGTCAGAGGCCCAGATTTCCCTGGACCGCACAAGGCGCATTCTGCAGTATCTGGGACTGGTGATAAACCTCCCAAAGTCCCAGCTCACCCCTACTCAGTCCCTGGAATTCATAGGGGCCTGGTTGGATACCACCACTGCAAGGGCCTACCTTCCTCAGGCCCATTGCCAACGTCTAGTGCAGCTAGCCTCCCAGATTCAGTCAAAGAGCCACTTAACTGCCAGGGAGATGCTACAACTACTAAGCCACATGGCTTCCACAGTACATGTAGTACCCTATGCTCGCCTACACATGAGAGCAGCTCAATGGACTTTATCCACCCAGTGGACTCAAGCTTCAGGAGCTCTCTCAGACCAAATAGCAACCTCCAAACGTCTCTTTTGGTCTCTCCAATGGTGGGTGTCCACTCAAAATCTGTTGCTGGGGTCCCCCTTCCAACAGTTGTTGCCCCAAGCAACCCTCACAACAGATGCCTCCCAAACAGGTTGGGGAGCTCATCTACAAGACCTCTCCACCCAAGGCTCTTGGTCCCCACAGGAGACCTCTCATCATATCAACCACTTGGAACTTCGAGCAGTGTTTCTAGCTCTCAAGGTCTTTCATACCCTCCTCAGCTACAAGACAGTCCTCATTCATATGGACAATCAAGTAGCCATGTTTTACATAAACAAGCAAGGAGGAACTGGCTCTCTGTCGCTTTGCAACGAAGCTCTAAGATTATGGGCCTTCGCCAGAGAGCATCAAACCCATCTCCTGGCAGTATACCTCCCAGGAATCCAAAATTCTTGGGCAGACAGACTCAGTCGAGTTCTGCTTCCACACGAATGGTCCCTGCATATGGATCAGGTACTCAGAATCTTTCAAGAATGGGGAACCCCGGACATAGACCTCTTTGCAAGTCCGTGGAATGCCAAACTTCCCCGGTTCTTTTCCAGAATTCCGTGTCAGGGAGTTCAGGCCAAGGATGCCTTCCTCCTTCATTGGGGTCAGGGCTTCCCGTATGCCTTTCCACCCATTCCCTTGATTCCCAAGACTCTATTCAAACTCCAGAGGGATCAAGGATCTATGATCCTCATAGCTCCACGCTGGCCACGCCAAGCGTGGTACCCTCTCCTGCATCTATCCCAAGCCCCCTCCCTGGACTTGGGAGCTGCTCCAGACCTTCTGTCCCAGGAGGAGGGGACTTTATGGCACCCAAACCCCAAGTTCCTTCACCTCAGAGCTTGGTTACTGAAGGCCTAGACCTTCAAAACTTGAATCTTTCTCAGCAAGTAAAGGATATCCTCCATGCTTCCAGGAAACCTTCCACCAGGCGTTCCTATGCTTTTAAGTGGAAAAGATTTTCCATTTGGTGTGCTGAAAAGGGTCTTGACCCTCTGGCACTACCTTTAACTTCTTTGTTAGACTATCTCCTGCATCTCTCCAATGCAGGACTTAAGACAAATTCAGTAAGAGTCCATTTGAGTGCTATTGCAGCATCCCTTAAGCCCATCAATGGACAACCTATCTCCTCTCATCCTCTTATTTCAAGATTCATGAGAGGCCTAACTTTAACTAAACCTCCCATTAGGCCTCCTCCGGTGGCATGGGACTTAAATTTGGTTCTTGGTCAGCTTATGAAGCCACCTTTTAAACCCTTAGCCACTACCTCCTTGAAATTTCTTTCCTGGAAAGTTATTTTCCTCATTGCAGTCACTTCTGCTTGCCGCATCAGTGAACTGCAGGCCTTAGTGGCTAATCCACCTTATACAAGGTTCCATCATGAAAAGGTAGTCCTTAGGACAAATCCACACTTTATGCCTAAAGTGGTCTCACCTTTTCATCTTAATCAAGAGGTATATTTACCTGTCTTTTTTCCAGCTCCTCATGCATCCAGTGCAGAGAGGAATCTTCATACTCTGGATTGTAAAAGAGCTCTTGCTTTTTACTTACATAGGACACAGCAACATAGAAAGTCTTCCCAGCTTTTTGTTGCTTTTGATCCTTCTCATTTGGGACTTCCAGTCTCTAAGAGAACACTGTCCAGTTGGATTGCTCAGTGTATTTCTTTCGCCTACCAGAGCAAGAACCTTTCTCTGGAGAGCCATGTCACAGCTCATAATGTGAGGGCCATGGCAGCCTCTATGGCTCATCTAAATTCTGTGTCCATCGACCAGATCTGTCGAGCAGCCACCTGGGCCTCTGTTCATACCTTCACAGCCCATTACTGCTTGGACAAGGATTCCCGCCGGGATGCCTTGTTTGGTCAGGCTGTCCTCAGACACCTGTTCCATTCTTAAACAACTCCTGCCCTCCTTCCCTGGATGGATGCCTGAGATCCATAGGAGGACGCAGACCCCTCTCAGGGTCTCATATCCTTGGGGATCTCCCAGGCATCTCAGCTAGGGAGTCCCCATATGTGAAGACTCATTCCTGCTTGTTCCTGGAGATAGCACAGTTACTTACCTGTAACAGGTGATCTCTGGGAACAGCAGGAATAAGTCTTCACAACCCACCCACCTCCCCTAGGAGTTGTATCTCTTTTCTATCTTTCCTTTCCTCTCTCTCTCTATTGTCTCAGCTTTAAACTCGAACTGAGGAGAGTTGGTTAGGAAAGGCGGGAAGGCAGCGCGCAGGCGCTGTGGGATGCTCCCAAAAGCTTTCCTTTTTGGGAAGCTGGGGAGCGTTCCCGCGCAGGCTCCGTCGGTACCGACGTACCCCATATGTGAAGACTTATTCCTGCTGTTCCCAGGGATCACCTGTTACAGGTAAGTAACTGTGCTCACTGAGCGGAGGGTTTTAACATGTTATCCACGATGACTCCTAAATCTTTTTCCTGGGTGGTGGTTCCCAATGTGGAACCTTGCATTGTGTAACCATAGTGTGGGTTGTTCTTTCCTAGGTGCATAACTTTGCACTTGTCCACATTAAATTTCATCTGCCATTTGGATGCCCAGTCTTCCAATTTATCCAGATCCTCCTGCAGTTTTCCACAGTCCTCTTGGGTTTTAACAACTTTAAACAGTTTTGTGTCGTCTGCAAATTTGATAACCTCACTCGTTATTCCCTTTTCCAGGTCATTTATGAATATGTCAAAAAGTAGCGGACCCAGTACAGATCCCTGGGGTACTCCACTAGTCACCTCTTTCCATTGGGAAAATTGGCCATTTAGCCCTACCCTCTGCTTTCTATCTTTTAACCAGTTCCCGAGCCACAATAGTACACTGCCTCCTATCCCATGACTTTTTAGTTTTGCCAAAAGTCTCTGATGAGGGACCTTGTCAAAGGCTTTCTGAAAGTCCAGGTACACTATATGAACTGACTCACCTTTGTCTACCTGTTTATTCACACCTTCAAAAAAACATATCAGATTAGTGAGACAAGATCTTCCTTGTCTAAAGCCAATTACTCCGCTTCTGCTCCAGGCAACCACACCCTGCCAGGGAGGCCGCTGATGTTTTTCGAATTTCATGGTCGGTGGGTCTTCTGTATGTGTTTCCCCTGACACCTCTGATAACCAAGACCCAGTTCAAGATTCTTTGCGACAGAGCTTCAGTCATTTTGATAGCCCCACAGTGGCCTTGGCGACCGTGGTTCCCACTCCTCCTGCAGCTAGTGGTGGAGACCCCCATCCCCCTGGGGACAGCTCCACAGCTCCTTTCCCAAGAGGGGGAGCTCTCTCCTGCATTCCAACCCCAGCTCCCCTTTCGCTGACGGCGAGGCTGCTGAGAGGGTGTCACTAACTCCGCTCCTACTTCCGAAGGACGTGGAGGATGTTCTGCTGGCTTCACGCAGAATGTCTACCAGATGTGTTTTTGCCTTTAAGTGGCGCAGGTTTGCACTTTGGTGTGCAGCATGGTGTCGTCCCCTTTTCTTGCCTGGTGGTTATGGTGTTGCAATACCTTCTCCACCTCTCCAGCATGGGGCTCAAGTCCAACTCCCATCAGGGTGCATCTCAGTGCCCTAGCAGCGAACCACCATCAGGTGAATAGGAAGCCCCTCTCGGCTCGCCCAACAGTGTCCCGGTTCCTTAAGACCATTCACAACCCGGTTCCTTAAGAGCCTACTCCTGTCTAAGCCCCCGGTCTGCCCTCCGGCGACCAAATGGCATCTCAGTTAGTGTTGAGGTGGCTCACCCTGCCGCCTTTCAGGGGTATAGTCCTGAAATCCCACTTCCAGTCTGGCAGCATCTTTGTTGCCATGGAGGAGAGAGGTCACGTGACAGGACATCACCCCGGTGTGGCAGGAAGTGATGCTATATCTAGGACCTATCCTCCAGGTGATGTAAAACCCTCTCGCACCAAGGAAGTTTCTCCAGGGCCATGTGCCCATGAGGGAAGGGTTAGGACAGCCGTTATAGTTGGTGATTCGATCATTAGGCTTGTAGATAGCTGGGTGGCTGGTGGACGTGAGAATCACTTGGTAACATGCCTGCCTGGTGCGAAGATAGTGGACTTTATGCGCCACCTAGACAGGGTCTTAGATAATGCTGGGGAGGAGTCTGCTGTCTTGGTACATGTCGGTACCAATGACATAGGAAAATGTGGTATGGAGGTTCAGGAGGCTAAATTTAGGCTTTTAGGTAGGAAGTTGAAATCCACAACTTCCAGGGTAGCATTCACCGAAATGCTTCCCGTTCCACGTGCAGGACCCAAAAGACAGGCAGAGCTCTGGAGTCTCAATGCGTGGATGAGACAATGGTGCAAGGATGAGGATTTTGGATTTGTTAGGAACTGGGGAACATTCTGGGGAAAGGAGGGGGCTCTTCCGAAGGGATGGGCCTCACCTTAACTGGGATGGAACCAGGCTGCTGGCATTAACTTTTAAAAAGGAGATATAGAGAAGCTTTTTAAACTAGATAATAGGGGAGAGCCAACAGTTGCCCTAGAGCACATGGTTTGGAACAATGTATCCTTGAAGGATACTACCAAAAAAAAGAAGTTAGGGCACATCAGCAAAGAGGTTCCAGTAAAGGCAAAAGTAGCCCAAATGCCCTTGAGTACAGAGCAGACAGAGCTTAAAGATTCCAAATTACTCCTGTCTACTGATAACCAGATTAATATGAATAAAATACAGTCTCTAAAATGCTTGTATGTAAATGCTGGAAGTCTAAAAAATAAGATGGGAGAGCTAGAATATATAGCACTAAATGAGAAGTTGGATATGATTGGTATCTCAGACATGGTGGAAGGAGGACAACCAGTGGGACACTGACACCTGGGTACAAACTATATCGTAATGATAGAGCTGATCAGATTGGTGGAGGAGTTGTGCTCTGTTAGAGAGGGCATTGAGTCACAAAGGATTAAAGTTCTACAGGAAACAAAATTTGCTGTAGAATCTCTATGGATTGAAATTCCATGTAAAAAGGGAAAGCGATGGCAGTGGGGGTGTACTATTGGCCGCCTGGCCAGATTGAACAAATGGATGATAAAATGCTCAAAGAAATCAAGGAACCAGAGGGGAAGCCATTTTGGACTTAGTCCTTAGTGGAACACCAGATCTGGTGCAAGAGATAAGGGTGTTGGGGCCACTTGGCAATAGTGATCATAGCATGATCGCGTTTGGTTTAATTAATGGAGGAGGGATTACTACCTTTTAACTTTCAAAAGGGAGACTGATAAAATGAGGAAAATATTTAAGAAAAAACTAAAAGGAGCAGTTACAAAAGTTAAAGATTTACATCAAGCTTGGGGGGTGTTTAAAAATACTGTCATGGAAGCCCAGACCAGCTGTATTCCATGCTTTAAGAAAAGTGGAAGGCAGTCCAAAAACCTGACAGCATGGTTTAAAGGTGAGGTCAGAGAGGCAGTTGCCAAAAAAGCATCTTTCAGGAAATGGAAAAAAGAGCCAAATGACGAAAACTGGAAACAGCACAAGCACTGACATGTTAAATGCAAGGCATTGATAAGGCAGGCAAAGAGAGAATTTGAGAAGAAGCTTGCTGTGGAAGCAAAAATGCATAATAAAGGCTTTTTCAAGTACATTCGTAGCAAAAAACCTGTAAGAGAGTCAGTTGGACCATTAGATGATAGAGGGGTAAAATGGGCACTAAGGGGGGACAAGGCCATAGCGGAGACACTGAATGAATTCTTTGCTTCGATCTTTACTGAGGAAGATGTAGGGATGTTATCCATGACTGAAGTGGTATTTAAAGGTGATGCTGCAGAAGAATTGAAACACATATCGCTACACCGGGAAGATGTATTACAACTATTTGATAAACTGAAGAGTAGCAAATCACCTGGACCAGATAGTATACATCCAAGGGTGTTGAAAGAACTGAAATATGAGATTGCAGACCTGCTATTAGTAGTCTGTGAATTTTCATTAAAATCACCTGTAATACCTGAAGATTGGAGGATCGCCAATGTAACGCCAATTTTTAAAAAGGGTTCCAGGGTGATCCGGGAAACTACAGACCGGTGAGCTTGACGTCAGTACTGGGAAAACTAGTAGAAACCATCATAAAGAACAAAATTACTCAGCAGGTAGATAGTCATGGATTAATGGGAGAAAGCCAACATGGCTTTAGACAAGGAAGATCTTGTCTTGCTAATCTGTTATGTTTTTTTGAAGGTGTGAATAAACAGGTAGACAAAGGTGAGTCGGTTGATATAGTGTATCTCGACTTTCAGAAAGCCTTTGACAAGATCCCTTATCAGTGACTTTTGGCAAAACTAAAAAGTCATCGGATAGGAGGTGATATGCTATTGTGGATCAGGAACTGGTTAAAAGATAGAAAGCAGAGGGTAGGGCTAAATGGCCTATTTTTCCAATGGAAAAAGTTGAATAGTTGAGTACCCCAGGGATCTGTTCTGGGTCTGCTGCTTTTTAACATATTCATAAATGACCTGGAAAAGGGAACAATGAGTGAGGTAATCAAATTTGCAGATGACACAAAACTATTTAAAGTTGTTAAAACCCAAGAGGATTATGGAAAACTGCAAGAGGATCTTGATAACTTGGAAGACTTGGCATCCAAATGGCAGATGAAATTTAATGTGGACAAGTGCAAAGCTATGCACCTAGGAAAGAACAACCCAAACTATGGTTACATGATGCAAAGTTCCACATTGTGAACCACCACCCAGGAAAAAGATTTAGGAGTCATCGTGGATAACATGTTAAAACCCTCTGCCCAGTGTGCAACTGTGGCCAAGAGAGCAAATAGAATGCTAGGTGTCATAAGGAAAGGAATGTAAAATAAAACAAAGGATATTATAATACCTCTATTGTTTCATGGTTCGACTGCACCTTGAATGTTGTGTGCAATTCTGGTTGCCATATCTTAAAGAATATAGCATTATTAGAAACGGTACAGAGAAGAGCCACCAAAATGGTAAAGGGGATGGAAGGATATTCCTATGAAGAGAGGCTAAAATGGTTAGGACTCTTCAACCTGGAAAAGAGACGCCTGAGAGGAGATATGATAGAGGTCTATAAATTAATGAATGGCGTGGAACAGGTAAACGTAGATCGATTGTTTACGCCGAATATAAAAAAACTAGGGGACATGCAATGAAGCTACAGGGTAAACTATTTAAGACTAATAAGAGAAAATATTTTTTCACTCAACGTGTAATCAAACTCTGGAATTTGTTACCGGAGGATGTAGTAAAAGCTGTTTGTGTAGCTGGGTTTAAAAAAGGTTTGGAAAAGTTCCCGGAGGAAAGATCCATAAACCATTATTAAAAGGGACACGGGATATCACTGCTTGACCCAATACAAGCATTGTGGAACCTGTGTCTTTTGGGGAAACTGCTAGGTATTTATGACCTAGATTGGCCACTGTTGGAAACAGTATATTGGGCTTGATGTACCTTGGTCTGGCATATCTTGATATGGCATATCTTATGTTCTTATTTCATTGCGGCTGTTTGCGGCTCTTGATGAGGGAGCCTTTTTTAGGCTATAGGTTAATGGTAGCCTGTAGCTGAGGAGTCCGATATGTGAAGACTGACTTCCTGCTTGTTCCCAGAGAAAGGGTAGATCTCCAGGAACAAGCAGGAATGAGTCTTCACATATGGGTATCGTCGGTACCGATGGAGCCTGCGTGGGAACGCTCCCCAGCATCCAATAGGAAAGCTTTTGGGAGCATCCCACAGCGCCTGCTTGCTGCCTTCCCGCCTTTCCCAACCGCCTCTCTCCAGTTCTTCTTTTCCGCGGAGCCAGCAGGTCGTGTTCCTGTCACCGCAGAAGAAGTTCTTTATTTTTTCGTTATTCTTTTGTGTCGCGTCTGCCTTCTTCGATATCGGACCAGTACCGCCGGTCTTTCTTTTCTTTCTTTCAAAAAAAAAAAATGCTTTATCTTTACTCTGCATTTTCAGTTCTTGGGCCCTAGGCCTAAAACTTTTTTCCTCATGGAGAAGCCCGCTTCTGGGTTTAAAAAATGCACAAAATGTGGCGGTACTAGCGGTACTATTTCTGTCACCGACACCCATGACTGTTGTCTAAAGTTTTTGGGACCTGACCACTCCATCACTGATTGTGTGGCCTGTACCATGATGTCCAAGAGAGGTCGGCAGAACCGAGCAGCCAAGCTCAGTACCCTGTTTCCCTCTGATGCAGCTTTCGTAACATCAACGTCTTCCAGGGCCTCCTCTTCCTCCCATGGATCTCAGGTAACCAAGCATAAATCTGGCCGGTCCTCGAAGGGTAGATCTCCCTCTAAGCATCGAGATGCCTCCGGGCTTGCCCTTGAGGATTCTGCACCGGCAAAATTACCCTGGCGGGAAGCTCCGGCTTCCAAAGCATTATCTATGGGGTCACAGGTTGACATCGATGGCTCGGCCTCGACAGATCACCTGTTGCCGTGTTCTGGGGTACCGGTGGCTCCCACTGGTACCGACATCCAGACTCTGGTGGCGTCGATGGATCAGAAGATTCTGACCATGCAGCGCATCTTAACGGCTTTCATACAGGCTGCGACGCCTCCGGTACCTCAACAATCACCGTTGCTGGCACCGGCATCGCTCCCGGTACTGGTACCGATTGCATCGACATGGGCTTCGGTGTCAACTGCAACGGTACCCTGTCCTATGATGCCCATCGGTACCGAACCGGTACCGATTACTCCTTATGTCGATCCCACTCGATATGGTTATCGGGCTTTACAGGAGCATCCAGACAGGCGATACTTCGATTCCTCTGAGGACTCTGATGAGTCTGAGGGTTCTGTAGAAGCATCGATACTTCTTCCTCAGGAGTCTTCTTCACCTAAACGAAGAATGTCTCCTCCAGAAGACTTGTCTTTTCAAGACTTTGTTAGGGAAGTGGCTAGGGGCCTCTCTATCACAGTGGCCCCTGAGTCAGAACCCAGAGCCAAGGAGTTGGATATTTTACAATATCCTAAAGCTCCTAAGGAGGCAGCTACTTTACCTGTTCATGAGATTCTTTATGATCTCATGTTGAGGATGTGGAAGACACCTCTCACCACCTCTCCTCATTCTCGCAGGTTAGACACCATGTATCGTGTCCCTCCTTGTCCTGGCTTCCACAAGACTCAGCTTCCTCACCACTCTATTGTGGTAGAGTCTGCCATGAAGAAGATAAAGAGTGCAAAAAGACACTCATCTAATCCTCCAGGGCGTGAATGCAGGACCTTGGATGCTTTTGGCCGAAGGGTTTTCCAAGCTGCTATGCTAGCTGCTAGGATCAATTCTTATAGTCTCTATATAGGAATGTTTCTAAAAGAAGTCACAGATCATCTGCAGACTTTAACCCCTTTCATTTCAGAGGATAAAAGAGAGGAGTTTCTCACTTGGCTCAAACATGCCCAAGATGTCTCCAAATTTTCCAACCGTGCAGCCTTTGACTCTTTTGAGTGTGTAAGCAGAGCTTCGGCTATTGCCATAGTGGCACACAGAATTGCTTGGCTACAAGCTTCTGATTTGGAGCTCTGGGTCCAAGATCAATTGGGAAATCTCCCTTGTACAGGTGAAACCCTTTTTGGTAAGGATTGGCAAGCAAAGGCCACTCAGATGGATACTGAAAAATCTGCTTTGGATCAACTTTCAAAGTCTACCTCTGCCCCTGTTAAGAAAAGATTGTTTAAAAAGACATCTTTTTCCAAAAAGAGAAGATACTATCCTGCTTATGGTCAGCAGGCATCTTCTGCAGGTCGTTTTGCTGCAAAGCGTCAGCAACCACCTAAACAGGCCAAGTCAAAGGCAGCTAGACCTTCCATGGCCCAGCAGCCTCAGCCTCCTCAGGGCCTTTGACTCGCTACTAGAGAACTTAGCCTTTCTAGTTCTGGAAGGACCAGAGCCCCTTTCCATCCCAGGAAGGTTGACTTATTTTGCTCCCAGATGGGAGCAAATCACAGCAGAGCAATGGACACTCTCCATCATAAGGGAAGGGTACAAGCTTCATTTCTTAAGCCTTCCCCCTCACACCATGGTGAAACAGTTCAATTCTCCAACATCTCTCCTCAGCCTTCTAGGTCAGGAGATTGCCATCCTTCTTGCCCAAGGGGCAATAAAAGAAGTACCTCTAATTCAACAAGGCACAGGGTTCTACTCCCCTTATTTTCTTATTCCAAAGAAGACAGGGGGCTACAGACCCATCTTAGATCTCAGAGAATTGAACAAATTTCTATTCAAGGAGAAATTCAAAATGATTTCTCTCAATGCTCTGCTTCCATACCTTCAGAGTCAGGACTGGCTTTGTTCTCTAGATCTCAAGGATGCGTACACCCATGTCCTCATCCATCCAACTCACAGAAGGTTCCTTCGGTTCCTTTTTCAAGAAAAGCACTACCAGTACAGGGTGCTTCCTTTTGGTCTGGCCTCTGCACCAAGGGTGTTCACGAAATGCATGGCAGTAATAGCTGCATTTCTACGCACTCTAGGAATATTTGTCTTCCCATATCTGGACGACTGGCTCATTCGAGCTCCATCTCAAGCAGAGGCCAGCCAAGACTTGTCTAATCTGCACAATGCGTGTCCTTCAGTATTTGGGACTAGTAATAAACATCCCAAAATCCAGTCTCACCCCTACTCAATCCCTCGAGTTTATAGGGGCTTTGTTGGATACCACAACTGCAAGGGCCTATCTTCCTCAGGCCCGTTGTCTACGCTTGGTGCAGTTAGCCTCCCAAATACAGTTAAAGCCCCTTTTAACTGTTCTAGAAATGCTGCAACTCTTAGGCCACATGGCATCCACTGTGCATGTGGTTCCATATGCTCGCCTTCACATGAGGGCAGCTCAATGGACTTTGTCCACCCAATGGACTCAGGCATCAGGTTGCCTGTCAGACAAAATAGCAAACTCCAGTCGCCTTTTTTGGTCTCTCCAGTGGTGGAAGTCCTCTCAAAACCTGTTGTTGGGGTCCCCTTTTCAACAGTCACTTCCCCAAGCAACCCTTACAACAGATGCCTCTCCAATGGTTTGGGGAGCTCATCTGCAAGATCTCTCCACCCAGGGCATCTGGTCTCCACAGGAGACTTCACTACACATAAATCTCTTGGAACTCAGAGCAATTTTCTTAGCTCTCAGAGTGTTCCACTCCCTGCTCAGCTACAAGATAGTCCTCATCCACATGGACAATCAAGTAGCCATGTTCTATGTAAACAAGTGGGGGGGGACTGGCTGTCGCTTTGCAACGAAGCTTTGCGACTGTGGGCCTTCGCCAGAGAGCATCAAATTCATCTTATGGCAGTATATCTTCCAGGCGTTCAAAACTCTTGGGCAGACAGACTCAGTCGAGTTCTGCTTCCACACGAATGGTCCCTCCACAGGGACCAGATAGCCAGGATTTTTCGAATTTGGGGAACCCCGGACATAGACCTGTTTGCAAGTCTGTGGAATGCCAAACTTCCCCGGTTCTGTTCCAGGATTCCGTGTCAGGGAGTTCAGGCCAAGGATGCCTTCCTCCTTCACTGGGGTCAAGACTTCCTTTATGCCTTTCCACCCATTCCCCTAATTCCCAAAACACTGTTCAAGCTTCAGAGAGACCGAGGGTCTATGATCCTCATAGCACCACATTGGCCACGCCAAGTGTGGTACCCTCTACTTCTGCATCTCTCTCAAGCTCCATCCCTGGAGTTGGGCTCTGCTCCAGATCTTCTCTCCCAGGAAGACGGAACGTTGTGGCACCCAAACCCCCAGTCTCTCCATCTCAGGGCCTGGTTGCTGAAGGCCTAGACCTTCAAGTTTTCCATCTCTCTCAGCAAGTCAGAGATATTATTCATGCTTCTAGAAAGCCTTCCACTAGACGTTCCTATGCGTTCAAATGGAAAAGATTTACCATTTGGTGTTCTGAGAAGGGTCTTAACCCTCTAGCAATACCTGTGAATTCTTTACTAGAGTATCTTCTGCATCATTCACATGCAGGCCTCAAAACGAATTCGGTAAGAGTCCATTTGAGTGCTATTGCAGCGTCCCTCAAGCCTCTCAATGGACAGCCTGTTTCCTCTCATCCTCTTATAGCAAGATTTATGAGAGGCCTTCTTTTAACTAAACCTCCCATTAGACCACCTCCAGTGGCATGGGACTTAAATCTGGTTCTTGGCCAGCTTATGAAGCCACCCTTTGAACCTTTAGCCACCACCTCCTTGAAATTTTTTTCCTGGAATGTTATCTTTCTCATTGCAGTCACCTCAGCACGTCGCATCAGTGAGTTGCAAGCCTTGGTGGCTAACCCTCCTTATACAAGGTTCCATCATGATAAGTTAGTCCTCAGGACCAATCCACACTTTATGCCCAAAGTGGTCTCGCCTTTTCATCTGAACCAAGAGGTATACTTACCTGTCTTTTTTCCAGGACCTCATGCATCAAGTGCAGAGAGGAATCTTCATACTTTGGATTGTAAAAGAGCTCTCGCCTTTTACTTACAAAGGACACAGCAACATAGAAAGTCTTCTCAACTCTTTGTTGCTTTTGATCCTTCCCATTTAGGACTTCCAGTTTCTAAGAGAACACTGTCCAACTGGATTGCTCAGTGTATTTCTTTTGCCTACCAGAGTAGGAACCTTTCACTGGAAGGCCATGTCACAGCTCACAATGTGAGGGCCATGGCAGCCTCAATGGCTCATCTGAACTCTGTGTCCATCGACCAAATCTGTCGAGCGGCCACCTGGGCCTCAGTTCATACCTTCACAGCCCATTACTGTTTGGACAAGGACTCCCGCTGGGATGCCTCGTTTGGTCAGGCTGTTCTCAAACACCTGTTCCATTCCTAATCAACTCCTACCCACCTACCCTGGTTGGATGCCAGAGATCCATGGGGGGAGGTGGAGCCCTTTTCAGGGACACACAACTCTGGGGTCTCTCCCTGGCATCTGCAGCTAGGGAGTCCCCATATGTGAAGACTCATTCCTGCTTGTTCCTGGAGATAGCACAGTTACTTACCTGTAGCAGGTGATCTCTGGGAACAGCAGGAATAAGTCTTCACAACCCACCTACCTCCCCTAGGAGTTCTATCTCTCTATCTATCTTTCCTTCCCTCTCTCTCTTTGTCTTAGCTTTAAAACTCGAACTGGAGAGAGGCGGTTGGGAAAGGTGGGAAGGCAGTACGCAGGTGCTGTGGGATGCTCCCAACAGCTTTCCTATTGGACGCTGGGGAGCGTTCCCGTGCAGGCTCCGTCGGTACCGACGATACCCATATGTGAAGACTTTTTCCTGCTGTTCCCAGAGATCACCTGTTACAGGTAAGTAACTGTGCTTTACTCACCAGTAGCAGGTGTTCTCCGAGGACATCAGGAATCAGTTCTCACAACCCTCCCTCCTCCCTTTGGAGTTGCAGTCCTCCTATCTTCAGTGTTTTGTTTTTTGCCGTCTTTAGCTATGTCATTTGACTAAGATGGCTCTTTTGGGTGGGAAGGGGACCACGCATACGTGGTAGCAACTCCCAAAAGCTTTCTTTGAAAGCTGGGGCTTTGCGCCACACGGTCTCCGTCGGTGTCGCCGTCACCCATATGTGAGGACTGTTTCCTCTTGTCCCCGGAGAACACCTGATCTCCAGGAACAAGCAGGAATGTAGTCTTCACATATGGGTATTGTCGGTACCGCCAGAGCCTGCGTGGGAACGCTCCCCAGTGTCTAATTAGAAAGCTTTTGGGAGCATCCCACAGCGCCTGCATGCTGCCTTCCCGCCTTTCCCAACTGCCTCTCTCCAGTTCTACGTTTTCCGCGGAGCCAGCAGGTCGTTTTCCCTGTCACCGCAGAAATTATCCCATCTTTTTCATTCTTTTTTGTGGTAGCATCTGCCTTTCTCGACGCTATACCGGTACCGCCGGTTCTTTCTTTCTGTCTTCAAAAAAAAAAAATTGTAATCTTTTTTCTGGACTTTCCAGTCTTTTTTTCTGTCGGGTGCCACGTGCCATTTTGGGCACTAGGCCCAACTTTTCCTTCAGAATGGAAAAACCCGCCTCTGGTTTTAAAAAGTGTTCCAAGTGTGGCGGTACCATCTCTGTCACTGACACCCACAAGTGGTGCCTTAAATGTTTAGGTCCTGACCACTCCATCTCAGAGTGTGTTGCCTGTGGGATGATGTCGAAGAGGGGTCGGCAAAACTGAGCTGCTAAGCTTAGCACCCTTTTTCCCTCCGATGCAGCATCTGTGACATCGACATCTTCCAGGGCTTCGTCTTCCACCCATGGATCTCAGGTAGCCAAACATAAATCTGGCCAGTCCTCAAAGGGTAGATCTCCTTCTAAGCATCGAGATGCCTCTGGCGTTGCCCTTGAGGGACTTGTACCAGCAAAATTGCCCCGGCGGGAGGCTTCAGCTTCCAAAGCACTATCGGGGTTCCAGGATGTTCTCGAGGCCTCAACCTCGGCAGAACTACTGGTGCCATGCTCTGGGGTACCGGCCGCTTTGTCCGATACCGATACCCAGGCATCGGCAGCATCAATAGACGAGAGGTTCTTGGCTATTGAACGCAGTCTGGCAGCTCTCCTTGCGGCTTCGGTGCCTTCGGGACCGTTTCAGACGGTTCAGCCGGTATCGGTACCGGTTTCGGCACCGATATCGGTAACTGGTACTGTTACTGACACCGAGTCATGCTTTTCCTCCAGTATCGACAGGCCAGTACTGGACTCCTCTGGTACCGACTTCGATCGGTACCGGTATCGTGCTTTCCAAGAGCACCCAGATAGGAGATATTTTGAATCCTCCGATGAGTCTGAGGATTCTGACAGCTCTGTCGGTACCGGAGTACTTCTCTCTGAAGAGCCTTCCTCTCCTAAACGTAGGATGTCTCCTCCAGAGGATATATCCTTTCAGGATTTCATCCGGGAGGTGGCTAGAGGTCTTTCCATCACAGTGGCTCCTGAAATAGAACCCAGAGCAAAGGAGTTGGAGATTTTACTATATCCCAAAGCTCCCAAGGAGGCAGCTACTTTGCCTATTCATGAGATCTTGCATGATCTCATGTTAAGAATGTTGGGAACACCTCTTACCACCTCTCCCCATTCTCGTAGGCTTGATACCATGTATCGAGTACCTCCTTGTCCTGGATTTCAAAAAACTCAGTTCCTTATCGTTCCGCCAGTTCAGTCCTCTACCTCTGGGTTGTCAATCTCCTCCTGCAGCTAGGAGACTGGTTTGTCAGAATGATGACATCACTGGATATAGCCTGCTGCACTCCCACTTGCATCCCAGTGTAACCAGTGTCCTTGCAGCAGGAGGACTTGACGAGCCTTAGGAGAGGCTCTTTGGAGGAATGGATAAGGAGCCAAAGGGTGTTAGTTTAGTTTAGTGGCTTGTACTTAGGTTTCTTTATGCTACTGTTTTAAAAAAAAAGAAAAAAGAAAGAACCTAACCGGTTCAATCAGAGCATGAGCCTTAGCCCTGCTGCTCATTAGCAGTAAGCAGTGACAGGAAGAAAGGCTTTCTTGCACCCTGCCTGAGTCGGTGCTCTGTTTTTCTGCCTAAGGGGTTCTGACTCAGGTCTATTTGGGTCCTCTCCCCTCTCCCGCTTGGCCCGGAAGCCTCACCTCCCTGACTCTACGGGGGTGAGTCCTTCCCTGTTGCTGTGCACCGCGGAGCTGCTGTCTCTGAGCTCCGCGGTTGCAGAGCTGGCAGCTTACAGCGTCCTTTTTATGGGCCCAGGTTTCCCGGCACTCTCGACGTGCAGAGCTGTGTGACTGGTGCGGTAAGTGTGGCGCCGGCTCCCGGCTGCTTATTTTCGCAGGCCCGCTCCGGTAGCAAGGAGCTTCGGGGCTTTGGCGCCCTTTTTGTATTTCCTTCGCGATGGCCATTTTGGGAGTCGCGGTGCAGCCGCGTGGCAGCTGCTTGCCCTCCATTTTCCCTTTAGCGGTTTTAATTTTCTTTAATTTCTTTAATTTCTTTTGCTTTCTTTTAGTTTCTTTTCAGTTATTTTAATTTCATTGCTTTCTGGTAGTGTGTAGTGTCCGGTGCTTCCGTCGGCCCCTCAGGATCGCGGGGGGGGGGGGCGGCTGGAGGGAGTACTTTGCTCTGACAGCCTTCTCAGTTAAAAAAAAAAAAAAAAAAAGAAAACACAAAGGGACCAAGGCAGAAAGCCTCCCTAATAACAGGAGGACATAGCCAGCGTGCTTGGCCAGCTTTGCTCAAGACAGGGCTGTCTGGCTGCGGGCTCAGTAGTTTGCTTAGCTCTGCTTATGGCTGCCCGGCCTCAGTGCCTCGTGTGTGGCACTAGGAGGGGCACAGTCACTGACGGGTGTGTGCAGAGGCTGTGCTGCCCTTTCTTCGGCGGTTGAGTTGCAAATGGAGGCCCCGGAGGCGCAGGTTCCGCCGGTGGTGGTGGAGCCTGCTCCAGCGCGCCTCTTGGCGCCAGAGGCGGACTCGGAGGAGCGGGCAGGGCCCTCTGGGCTCCCTCCGTCAGATCCGGAGTCCGGCCTTGGTATCTTTAGCCCGGAGTTTGTTCTCCTTATGCATAAGGCATTTTGTCTGCGACAGCAGGGCAAGCGGTCGCGCTCGGAGACGCCGGCGGTCCAGCCTCCGCCTCTAGTGGCGGAGGGAGGGCTGGACGCTGACTCCCCAGCCCCGAAGCGGGCGAAGCTGTCCGAGCCGGTGGAAGGTGTCTGGCCGGAAGCTGACGATCCGGAATGGGATCCTGAAGAGGGATCACAGGACCTGGAGGAAGGTGAGATTCCGCAGCCAGAGGATCAGGCTAAAATCATTAGGGTGTTCCACAGGGAGGAGTTGGCGGCCTTGATTGCGGAAACCTTGCAAATCTTGAACCTTACACCGCCGGCAGCGGCGGAGGACGACGTGGAAGATCCGGTCATTCAGGCGGTTCGTCAGACTCAGGTGGTGTTTCCTTTGCACCATGTGGTGGACAAGATGATTCAGGATGAATGGGATAAGCCGGAAGCTGGGTTGCGAGGAATTCGAACGCTTAATCGGTTATATCCCTTGGCGGATTCTGCTAAGTATCGGTTCTGTGCCCCGCGCATAGACACGGTAGTCTCCGCTGTTACGAAGAAAACCACGATTCCGGTTGAAGGGAGTGCGGCCTTGAAGGATGCCCAAGACCGTAAGGTTGATGGTCTGCTAAAGCAGGTTTTTGAAGCGGATTCTATTTCGCTTCAGGCATCCATCTGCGGAGCTTGGGTGGCCAGAGCGTGTTTACGCTGGGCGCAGCGGCTCCGCCAATCATCGCACATCGTTCCGGAGGAGATGAAGGAGTTGGATCGCTTAGAGTCCGGTGCGGCCTTCCTCGCCAACGTCCATTATGATTTGGTTAGAGCTCTGGCCAACAGCACAGGGTCTGTGGTGGCTGCCCGAAGGTCTTTGTGGCTCCGCAATTGGGCAGCGGATGGCTCTTCTAAGTCCCGCCTCAGCAAGCTTCCCTTTAAGGGTGGTTTGCTGTTTGGAGAGGACTTGGATAAGTTGGTGAAGGATCTCGGTGAGTCCAAGGCGGGTCGGCTGCCTGAGGACAAGCCGAAGCAATCCAAGCCCGGCCAGGGCGGTCGGGGTCAGTTTCAGGATTTTCGGCGGTTTCGCTCGATGCGTCCCGGTGCCTTCCAGAGGGGGCGGTTCTCTTCTAGAGGCCTGGGCTTTCGTGGGTTCCGGGGAGCGACTAGAGGCTTCTCGGCTAACCCTGGGTCCGCCACGCGTAAAGCCCAATGAGGCGAGGCGGGTCCCGGCGGGGGAACCTCCCATAGGCGGGAGGCTTCGGGAGTTTCTTCCCGCCTGGACCCTCATCACATCCGATCAATGGGTGTTGGAAATCATTCAACAAGGCTACACGTTGGAGTTGGCGCGGCCCGTGCGGGACTCCTTTGTCTTGTCTCCTTGCAGGGGCCCCAAGAAAACGGCGGCAGTTCGCAAAACTGTGCAAAGGCTCATTCGGTTGGGATCCGTGGTGGAAGTGCCCAAAGTCGATTACGGCATGGGTCGCTACTCCATTTATTTTGTGGTGCCCAAGAAGGACGGCAAGCTAAGACCCATACTCAACCTGAAAGGGGTGAATCGGTGCTTAAGGGTGCCACACTTTCGGATGGAAACGTTGCGATCCGTCATAGTGGCAGTGCGGCAAGGCGAATTCTTGACGTCTCTAGACCTGTCGGAGGCGTATTTGCACATTCCCATTCGAGAGGCTCACCAACGCTTCCTGCGATTCGCCCTTCCTTGGGGTCACTATCAGTTTCAAGCGTTGCTGTTCAGCTTGGCACCGCGGACCTTCACCAAAATTATGGTGGTGGTAGCGGCGGCGTTGCGCAAGGAAGGGATCCTGGTTCACCCTTATCTAGACAACTGGTTGATCCGGGCCAAGTCCGCGGAGGAAAGCCTCCGTGTGACGGACCGGGTGGTCCGGTTCTTGCAGGAGCTTGGTTGGGTGGTCAACCCGACCAAGAGCCGGTTAGCGCCTTCGCAGGACCTCGAATACTTGGGGGTACGGTTCGATACGAAGGAGGGACGAGTGTTTCTTCCGCACAAGCGGGCCGCGGGCTTGCAG
The DNA here is from genome assembly GCA_033557465.1 of Ichthyophis bannanicus. Classification (NCBI taxonomy): domain Eukaryota; kingdom Metazoa; phylum Chordata; class Amphibia; order Gymnophiona; family Ichthyophiidae; genus Ichthyophis; species Ichthyophis bannanicus. The sequence goes on along the minus strand of CM066033.1, from coordinate 1,405,071,690 downwards.
TCCCTAGTGCGACAGTTCCTGTTGGTGCCGGCACCCTCGGCGTGGGATTATCTCCGGGTGCTGGGCACCATGGCAGCGACCCTCGAAGCGGTGCCTTGGGCTCGCTTCCATATGCGTCCTCTCCAGAGGGCGCTGCTCCGTCGTTGGTCGCATCAGACGGATTCCTTGGACAAGCGTCTCCCTTGCCTGGGCAGAGTTCGGCAGTCCCTTCGGTGGTGGCTTTGCCCGGCTTCTCTGGCAGCCGGCCTGCCGCTGGAACAGCCGGAATGTATTCCATTGATAACGGATGCCAGTCTGGTGGGCTGGGGAGCCCACTGCGGGGTCAAATTTGCGCAAGGGCTTTGGACTCCCCTGGAGGCCTCGTGGGCGATCAATCGCTTGGAGCTGCGGGCGGTGTTCCGGGGCCTTCAGGCGTTCGAGATGGTCGTGCGCGACCGGCCGGTGCGGGTGCTGTCCGACAACTCGTCAACGGTGGCATACATCAACCGGCAGGGCGGCACCGGGAGTGCCGCGATGGAGGCAGAAGCCGACGAGTTGTTCGCGTGGGTGGTGCCTCGCTTGACCGCGATCTCGGCAGCACACATCGCCGACAAGGACAATGTCACCGCGGACTTCCTCAGCAGAGTGCAGGTGGATGCCGGAGAGTGGGAGCTCCATCCCGAGGTTTTCCGACAAATAGTCTGGCGCTGGGGAACGCCGGTCATGGATCTCATGGCGACCTTTCAGTCAGCCAAAGTCGGCTGTTTCTTCAGCAGGCGTCGGGAACGAATGTCGGAGGGCATCGACGCATTGCTTCGTCAGTGGCTGTCGTGCGGTCTTCTGTATGTTTTCCCACCCTGGGCACTAATAGGCCGGGTGCTTCAGAAGATCGGAGCGCACGCCGGGAGAGTGTTACTGGTGGCGCCCGATTGGCCGAGGCATCCTTGGTACGCCGATCTCATCCGTCTCCTGGACGGGGAACCTTGGAGGTTACCGACGAGGTCGGATCTCTTGCTCCAGGGGCCCCTGTTAATGCCGCAAGTGGATCGATTCTCGCTTACGGTTTGGCCGTTGAGAGGGCTAAGTTCCTAAAGAAAGGTTACTCGTCAGCGGTGGTCGCGACTTTACTGAGAGCGCGTAAGCATTCCACTTCCCTGGCTTATGTGCGGGTCTAGCGTATCTTTGAGGATTGGTGTGCGCCGCGCAAGGTTCGGCCGAGTTCGGCTTCAGTTCCGCTGGTCTTAGAGTTTCTTCAGGCCAGCTTTCAGAAAGGGCTTGCGGCCAGTCCCTTACGGGTTCAGCTGGCGGCTCTTTCTTGTTATCGGGGCAAGGTCAACGGCGTGCCTTTAGGGGCTCATCCTGACGTAAGTCGCTTTCTTAGGGCGGCTTCTCGGTTGCGCCTGGCGCGTAGAGTGTTCGTTCCGCCGTGGGACCTGAATCTTGTTCTCACGGCTCTGGCCGAGTCCCCCTTTGAGCCCTTGCGTCGGGCGTCGGTGAAAGATTTGACTTTGAAGACGGTTTTTCTGGTGGCTATTTGTTCCGCGCAGAGAATTTCAGAGCTACAGGCTTTGTCCTGCCGAGAACCTTTCTTGTCATTTTCCAAGGAAAAGGTGGTTTTGCGGCCGGTCCCGTCCTTTTTACCTAAGGTGGTGTCTCCCTTTCATGTGAACCAGGCCGTGTGTTTGCCCGTCCTGGGGTCTGTAGGGGGTGATGCCTCGAGGCGAAGGCTCCGGCATCTGGACGTGAAGAGGACCTTGCGGCAGTATTTGCAGGTTACGGAGCCGTTCAGAAAGTCATAGCAATTGTTTTGTTCGGAGGAGTGCGCAAAGGGGAGGCGGCGGCTAAGGCCTCCATCGCCCACTGGCTTAGGGAAGCGATTGTGTCCGCTTATTTGCTTCGCGGCCGCCTTGCGCCGGTGGGGCTCAGAGCACATTCTACTAGGGCACAAGCGGCGTCGTGGGCGGAGCATAGTTTGGTTCCGCCGGGGGACATTTATAGAGCAGCGACTTGGTCGTCGCTGCACACGTTCAGCAAGTATTACCGTCTGGATGTGGCGGCAGCTTCGGATGCTCGTTTCGGTGCGGCGGTTTTATCTGCCGGCTGGAAGGGTCCCTCCCGTTAATCACTGCTCTGGTACATCCCAGAGGTAGAGGACTGAACTGGCGGAACGATAAGGAAATGATAATTACACTTACCTGGTAATTGTAGTTCCTTGAGTTACGACAGTTCAGTCCTCCTTCCCGCCCGGATGTGTCAGGGGGTTCCTGATTAGTAGCAGGCGGCAGATGGTTACAGGTGAGTCTGCATTTCTTCTTTTCTGTGCTTTGTTTCCTTCTCAATGACGGGGCAGAGAGTACGAAAGCCTTGTCGGGGGGGAGTGCGTTTCTTTGGATAGTAGTTGTTATTTTCTTTAGCTTCTTATTTGTTGCTCCTTTGAGTCTGCTTTGTTATAGTTTACACTGGGATGCAAGTGGGAGTGCAGCAGGCTATATCCAGTGATGTCATCATTCTGACAAACCAGTCTCCTAGCTGCAGGAGGAGATTGACAACCCAGAGGTAGAGGACTGAACTGTCGTAACTCAAGGAACTACAATTACCAGGTAAGTGTAATTATCATTTACCACACCACTCCATGGTGGTGGAATCAGCTATGAGAAGGATCAAGAGTGCAAAAAGACATGCATCTAATCCTCCAGGACGTGAATTTAGGACTCTTGATGCCTTTGGGCGTCGAACCTTCCAGGCCTCTATGCTTTCTGCCTGGGTTAGTTCCTACATCTTATACATGGGCATGTTCCTTAAGGAGATTACAGGAGATCTAGAGCTTATGAGCCCTCTCCTTCCTGATGATAAGAGACAAGATTATCTTACACTTATCAAACATGCCCAATATGTTTCTAAGTTCGTTTATCATGCAGCTTTTGACTGCTTTGAGTGCATAAGCAGAACCTCTGCCATTGCCATAGGGGCTCGTAGGATTGCCTGGCTCCAGGCATCTGACTTAGAACTCTGGGTACTGGACAAACTGGGGAATAGCCCTTGCACAGGCGAAAATCTCTTTGGCAAAAATTGGCAAGAGAAAGCTAATGAGCTGGATGCTGATAACACCATTTTGGATAGACTATCCAATGCTACAGCTGATCCTGCAAGGAGAAAATCCTACAAGAAATCATTCTTCTTTAAAAAGAAGAGGTTTTACCCCCTCCTATACCCAGCAGGGACATTCTACAGGTCAGTCTGCCCGAAAGGGACAGCAGCCACCAAAACAAAAGAAAAACAAATTCTCCTAAGCCTCAACCGGCCCAACAGACTCAGCCTCCACAAGGGCTTTGACTCCCATCTAGAGAACTTGGCCTTCCTGGCCCTCAACGGGCCAGAGCCCTCCACCATTCCAGGAAGGCTATGTCATTTTGCCCCCAGATGGGAGCAAATAACAGCAGAAGAATGGACTCTCTCCATTGTAAAGGAGGGGTACAAGCTTCATTTCCTCAGCATGCCCCCTCCTACAGTTCTAAGAGGGTTCAATTCTCAGACTTCACTCCAAAATAAGTTAGGTCAAGAGCTCAATTTACTTCTTGCCCATGGGGCAATAGAAAACGTACCCATTTCTCAACAGGGTACAGGGTTTTACTCCCCCTATTTCCTTATTCCAAAGAAAACAGGGGGACACAGACCCATTTTAGACCTCAGAGAATTGAACAAATTCCCGTTCAGAGAGAAGTTCAAGATGATTTCTCTAGGAACTCTTTTGCCATACCTTCAGAGTCAGGATTGGCTTTGTTCTCTAGATCTCAAGGATGCGTACACCCATGGTCTTATCCATCCAACCCACCGAAGATTCCTTCGGTTTCTATTTCAGAGGAAGCACTACCAGTACAGAGTTCTTCCTTTCGGCCTGGCCTCAGCACCAAGGGTGTTTACAAAATGCATGGCTATGGTTGCAGCCTTTCTTCGCACTCTAGGAATATTTGTCTTCCCTTATTTAGACGACTGGCTCATTCGAGCCCCATCAGAGCCAGAAGCCAGGATTTCTCTGTCTTGCACAATGCGTATCCTTCAATATTTGGGCCTTATCATAAACATCCCAAAATCCAACCTAACTCCTAATGTTGACTGTTTTGAGTGCATAAGCAGAACATCTGCCATTGCCATAGGTGCACGTAGGATTGCCTGGCTCCAGGCATCTGACTTGGAGCTCTTGGTACAGGACAAACTGGGCAATATCCCTTGTACAGGTGAGAATCCTTTTGGCAAAAATTGGCAAGAAAAAGCCAATGAACTGGATGCTGATAACTCCACCTTGGATAGATTACCCAAAACTACAGCTGATCCTGCAGGGAAGAAATCTTTCAAAAAACCATTCTTCTCCAAAAGGAAGAGGTTTTACCCCTCTTATACCCACCAGGGACGTTCTGCAGGTCAGTCTGCCTGAAAGGGTCAGCAACCACCTAAACAAAGGAAAGCAAAGACTGCTAAGCCTCAACCGTCTCAGCAGTCTCAGCCTCCACAAGGCCTTTGACTTCCATCTAGAGAACTTAGCCTGCATGGCTGTGGTGGCAGCCTTTCTTCGCACTCTAGGAATATTCGTCTTCCCTTACTTAGACGACTGGCTCATTCGAGCCCCATCAGAGCCAGAAGCCAGGATTTCTCTGTCTTGCACAATGCGTATCCTTCAATATTTGGGCCTTATCATAAACATCCCAAAATCCAACCTAACTCCTACTCAGTCCCTGGAGTTTATAGGAGCTATGCTGGATACCACAAAGGCAAGGGCCTGTCTTCCTCAGACCCGTTGCCTTCGCATTGTGCAGTTAGCTTCTCAAGCAGTGCTAAAGCCTTACCTCACTGCTCGAGAAATGTTACAACTACTAGGCCACATGGCATCTACCGTGCATGTGGTTCCTTATGCTCGCCTCCCTCTGAGAGCAGCCCAGTGGATTTTATCCACTCAATGGACCCAGGCATCAGGGTGCCTGTCAGACAAAATAGCAAACACAGATCGCCTTATTTTGTCCCTCCAATGGTGGCAGTCCACTCAAAACCTGTTGCTGGGGTCCCCATTTCAACAACCTTTACCCCAGGCAACTCTCACAACAGATGCTTCACCAATGGGTTGGAGAGCTCATCCTCACGACCTCTCCACCCAAGGCACTTGGACTCCACAGGAGACTCATCTACACATCAATCTCTTAGAGCTCAGAGCAATCTTCTTTGCTCTTCGAGTGTTCCACACCCTGCTAAACTACAAGACAGTCCTCATTCATACGGACAATCAAGTAGCCATGTTCTACGTGAACAAGTAGAGAGGAACAGGCTCTCTGTCGCTTTGCAAAGAAGCTTTGCGACTATGGGCCCTCGCCAGAGAGCATCAGATTCATCTCCTGGCAGTGTATCTTCCGGGCATCCAAAACTTGGGCAGACAGACTCAGTCGAGTTCTGCTTCCACACGAATGGTCTCTACATGCAGACCAGGTAGCCAAGATTTTTCAAATTTGGGGAACCCCGGAAATAGACCTCTTTGCAAGTCCATTAAATGCCAAACTTCCCCAGTTCTGTTCCAGAATTCCGGTTCAGAGCTCTCAGGCCAGGGATGCTTTCCTCCTTCATTGGGGTCAAGACTTCCTTTATGCCTTTCCACCCATTCCCCTAATTCCCAAAACCCTGTTCAAGCTTCAGAGAGACAGAGGCCATATGATTCTCATAGCTCCACATTGACCACGGCAAATGTGGTACCCTCTGCTTCTACATCTCTCTCAAGCTCCGTGTCTGGAGTTAGGGTCTGCTCCAGATCTCCTGTCTCAGGAGGACGGAATGTTATGGCCTCCCAATCCCCAGTCTCTCCATCTCAGGGCTTGGTTGCTGAAGGCGTAGATCTTCATGATCTTAACCTTTCTCAGCAAGTAAAGGATATCCTTTATGCTTCCAGGAAGCCTTCCACAAGAAGCTCTTATGCTTTCAAGTGGAAAAGCTGTACCATATGGTGCTCGCAGAAGGGTCTTAGCCCCCTTGTGATACCTCTGGAATCATTACTGGAGTATCTCCTTCATTTATCCAATGCAGGACTTAAGACTAACTCAGTAAGAGTCCATTTGAGTGCTATTGTAGCTTCTTTCAAGCCTTTAAATGGACAGCCTATTTCCTCCCATCCTCTTATAGCAAGATTTATGAGAGGCCTTCTTCTAACTAAGCCTCCCATTAGGCCACCACCGGTGGCATGGGACTTAAACCTGGTTCTTGGCCAGCTTATGAAGCCATCTTTCAAACCCTTAGCTACTACCTTGTTGAAATTCCTTTCCTAGAGAGTTATCTTTCTCATTGCAATCACATCAGCACGTCGCATCAGTGAGTTGCAAGCACTAGTGGCTGATCCTCATTATACAAGGTTCCATCATGACAAGGTAGTCTTTAGGATTCATCCACACTTTATGCCAAAGGTGGTCTCGCCTTTTCATCTAAACCAAGCGGTCTACCTGCCTGTGTTTTTTCCAAGGCCTCATGCATCAAATGCAGAAAGGAATCTTCATACTTTGGACTGTAAAAGAGCTTTCGCCTTTTACTTACAAAGAACACAGCAACATAGAAAGATCTTTCAACTCTTTGTTGCTTTTGATCCTTCTCATTTGGGACTCCCAGTCTCCAAGAGAACACTGTCCAACTGGATTGCACAGTGTATTTCCTTTACCTATCAGAGTAAGAATCTTCCTCTGGAGGGCCATGTCACAGCTCACAATGTGAGTCAATGGCTCATCTGCACTCAGTGTCTATCGACGACATCTGTCGAGCAGCCACTTGGGCCTCGGTTCATACCTTCACAGCCCATTACTGCTTGGACAAGGACTCCCGCCGGGATGCCTTGTTTGGTCAGGCTGTTCTCCAACACCTGTTCCATACCTAACCAACTCCTACCCACCATCCCTGGTAGGATGCCAGAGATCCATGGGGGGAAGTGGAGCCCTTTCACAGGGACACACAACTTCTGGGGTTCTCTCCTTGGCATCTAAAGCTAGCGAGTCCCCATATGTGAAGACTACATTCCTGCTTGTTCCTGGAGATAGCATAGTTACTCACCTGTAACAGGTGATCTCCGGGAACAGCAGGAAATCATAATTACTCACCTGTAACAGGTGATCTCTGGGAACAGCAGGAATTTAGTCTTCACAACCCACCCACCTCCCCTAGAAGTTGTATCTCTCTATCTCTTTCTCTTTCCCTCTCTCTCTCTTTGTCTCAGCTTTAAACTCAACTGGAGAGAGGCAGTTGGGAAAGGCGGGAAGGCAGCACACAGGCGCTGTGGGATGCTCCCAAAAGCTTTCTAATTGGACGCTGGGGAGCGTTCCCGCGCAGGCTCCGTCGGTACCGACGATACCCATATGTGAAGACTAAATTCCTGCTGTTCCCGGAGATCACCTGTTACAGGTGAGTAGCTATGCTTTACAGGTGAGTAACTACGCTTTTTTCCTGGTACTGACGTCAGGCTCACCGGTTTGTAGTTTCCCGGATCACTCCTGGAACCCTTTTTAAAAATTGGTGTTACATTGGCCATCCTCCGAACTTCAGGTATTAGAGATGATTTTAATGATTGTTCCTTATCGTCCCTCCAGTCCAGTCCTGAAACCTCCTCCAGCAGCTTGGAGACTGAGCATGTCATTTTTCTGATTACACTGGTATTAAGCAGCTGGCACCGCCTACCAGCCCCCAGTAAGCTCATTCTCCAAGCAGTTGGCGGAGGATGTGAGCCAGGGGCTGGACTCACTAAGGAACAACTAAGGAGAGTTAGCTTTCTCTATAATTGATTTTAGTTTATTCTCTGTACTGTTGCAGAATCCTGCTTGTGAAAAAAACAAACAAACAAACTGGAGAGAGAGCGCAGGATATTCGGGGTCCCTTCCGTCCCCAGGATTTGCGGGGCAGGCAGTGCTGAAACAGTAACGGTAGGAGGCGGCTCCCGAACCTGTGATTGGGTGAGGAGCCCCCAACAGCACAACAGCCGGGAGCAGGCAGTTCCTTTTTTCCCTCCTCAGCGCTGAAGCCCCCGATCGCAGGCTGAGCGCGAGGGAAGAGCGGCTCAAGCACGAGGAGAGAGAGCAGAGCCACAGGAGGTCCCAGGAGTGAGATAAGCCAGGGGGACTCCTCTAAGGCTGGAAGCATGCAGGAGCGTCTTAAACGCATGGCTTAGGCCGCGAGGAACGGTGGCTGGCTGCAGACCAGGCCACGTGGCAGTGAGGGAAACGGTACGCTCCGGTGGCATGGCCTGTTTCCTGCGGTCACAGGGCGCTTGTCAGCCTCATGCGGGTGGCGTCATCCCCCCCCCCCCCCGGGGTCGAGGAAGCTGGATCAGCTGTAGAGGTCTTTAGGTTTTATTTTCTGTATGTCTTGTTTTTTCTTCCAATCTGTTCACCAGGGCCTTGGCAGTCCTGCCCCCCGGGGTGAGGGGTGGCTGGGACCGGGTCCTTCCCTGGCAGAAAGGGGTGCTTTCACGCAGGCCCCCTCCTCCAGGAGCTATGCCTTCTAGACCTCAGTGTCTGGCTTGCAGAACAAGGCGGGAAGCGGTTTCTGATGGAGGAGTCTGTCGAGGCTGCGCTCAGGAGACCGCTACAGTGGAGAAGGTTCTTCAGGAAGGTCTGGAGGGGTCTCCTCCCCCGGTTGGGGGGAGCCAAGACGCAGGGGGGTTGTTGAAGGTGCTGGAATCAGCCTCCGTCTGAACCTGGGCCCTCCTCTTCGCGCCAGAGCAGGTCAGGGCTTCTGGGAGGTTTTTCTCCCGGGTTTGTTTTGCTTATTAACAGGGCCTTTTGTCCGCGTCAGCAGGGACAGCAGGGCGCCCCACCCATTCGAAACATAGGGGCGAAGAGGCCTTTGGCGGACGGAAGGTCTATGACTGAGGTACGGGCGAAGAAGGCGCGACCCTCGGAGTAGGGGCAGGTGCAATTCCTGGGGTCAGATGTACCGTATCTGGAGACAGAGTTCGACTCCCAGGAGGAGTTGGAGGAAGGAGAGATCCCGGAGCAAGAAGACCAGTCAAGAGTAGTTTGCGTGCTTTGCAGAGAACAATTGGCAGCTATCATTGGAGAGTCTTTTGAAGGCGCTGAATATGCCAGCATGTGAGTCGACAGAGTATCAAGCACTGGAGGACCCGCTGCTCCATGAGGTGTGGAAGCCACAGAAGATCTTTCTGGTACATAGAGTGGTTAAGCAGATGATCCAGGAGGAGTGGAGTCTGCCGGAGGCAGGTCTCAGGGGGGTACGAGCCATGACGCGGCTTTACCCCTTGCCAGAGGAAGAGTGCGAGTTGTTTCAGTCCCCCAAAGTGGATGCCGCGGTGTCCGCAGTCACCAAGAAGATGACAATCGAAGGTAGCGCAGCCCTGAAAGATGCCCAGGACAGGAAGGTAGACACCTTGTTGAAGCAAGCCTTTGATATCAATGCCCTTGCCCTGCAGGCTTCTATTTGTGGGGTCTGGGTGGCGAGGGTATGCGTCCGCTGGGTCCAGCAGGTGCAGCAGGGAGAGCTGAGGGATGACTCCCCCGATGAGGCGGTAAAGTTGGAGTCGGGGGCTGCGTATCTAACGCATTCCCACTACTATCTCATCAGGGGGCTCTCGAGCATGGCTTCGCTGGTGGCGGTCTGTCTGTCTGTGGCTAAGGAACTGGGTGGCGGACGGATCCTCCAAGGCCCATCTTAGTAAGCTCCCTTTCAAGGGCAAGTTGCTCTTTAGGAAGGATTTGGAGAAGCTGGTTAAGGATTTGGGGGGATTCAAGGGGTCCGCCTTCCCGAGGATAAGCAGAAGCAGAACCGCCCTGCCTTGGCAGGGAAGGGGCAGGCGAGAGACCTCAGACGTTTTCGACCCTGCCGGTTTGGTCCTTACCAGAGAGGTAAGTCTGCCTTTCGTGGGCAGGGATTTCGGGGCTTCCGGGGAGCAGAAAAGGGGTTTGGATCCCCTTCCTCCTCGGGGCCAAAGAAAACACAATGAAATGAGGGGGTCCCAGGTGGGTGGGATTTCTACTCTGCTTAGGTCCAGATCACGTCGGACCAATGGGTCCTGGAGGTCATCCGAGAAGGCTATGCCCTCGAGTGGGCATGCCCAATCAGCCACTTTTTTGTCCAGTCTCCTTGCAAGGTGCCGGGCAAAGCAGCAGCGGTAAAGGAGACCTTAGCAAGGTTGTTACAGCTAAGGCCTGTGGTGCTGGTACCCAGAGACCAACTTGGGTGTGGTCGATGGTCAATTGGCTCATCCAGGCAAAGCCCGAAAGCGTGAGGGCCACGGTAAAGGTAGTGCAGTTTCTAGAAAGTCTGGGATGGGTGGTCAACGTGGCCAAGAGCCGGTTGGTGCCCTCCCAGAGTATTTGGGGGCAGATTTCAATACCATGGAGGGAAAGTTCTTCCTACCAGAGAAGCAAGCCCAGGGCATGCGGCATCTGCTGAGTCAGTTCTTGCAGATGCCGCAACCCTCGGCTTGGCATTCTCCAGTACCAAGCAGGAAGTCAGTCCTCACGTATGGGTGATGTCAGCACCGACGGAGCCCCCTTGCGGAGCATTTCCTCAGCTTTCAGAGAAAGCCTTTGGGAATGCAGCGAGCATGCGCGATCCCCTTCCCGCCCAAGGGTGCCATCTTGCTCAGTCTTCTTTTTTCCGCGGAGCCCGATGGACGTGTTTCGTTTTCACCCGAGGAAAAAATTGATTTTCTGCGTGGACCCGTTTTTTCTTCGGTTCGACGCCGGCTTCCCTTTCCCGCCTGGGCCTGATATGTCGGTATCAAGCCCGGATCTTATTTTTCGTTTTTTGTCCTTAGCGACTAGCGTGCGCGCCATTTTTTCTATTTTCACTGGCAGCCCTTTCTTTTGACCTTGCAGGGGCCCTTTTTCCCCCGATGGCTGCCAGCGGGTTTAAAAAGTGTGATCGGTGTAAGAAACTTATGTCTCTCACTGACACACATGACTGCTGTCTCCGCTGCCTTGGGCCCGATCATGACCTGATGATCTGTGGCCCATGTGGGAAGATGTCCTTGAAGGCATTGAGGAGCCGGCAGCACCAGAAGGAAAGAATCTTCTCTGACTCCGCATCCGGACGGGCCCGGACTTCGTCAGAGGCCTCGACATCCGGGACTCCGGTCCCGAGCACCGCCGAGGCTCCTCTGAGAGGGGGTCTCCCTCGCGGGAACATCAAAGGAAGAATAAACCCGCGAGAGCGGCATCGGTGGACGCACCTGGCTCCTCGAGGGCCAGGTCGCATAGCCCCGAGCGCCGTCCTGGGTCTTCGGAGTCTGAGAGGCCCGCCAAACAACCTCGTGTGGAGATGGAGTCACCGGGTCACGTGACTACTGTAGTCCTCGTGGACTCTCCTCCAGGGGAGCCGACGTCGGGGCCCGAGTCGGGGGCTGCTGAGTCTCCTGAGCTCGGACTCAGGTTAACGGCCTTGGAGTGCAGCTTGGCTGCCTTCATGGAACAGCCGCGGGCACTGATCACCGGTCTCACCGGTGCATCTGCCCCGACCACCGGGACATTGACGTCCAAGTCGACCCCGGAGGTCGAGCCGATGCTCTCGAGTCCATGCGCTTTCGAGTCGATCCTCGGCCAAGGTCTCCCTCGGCCTCCCGTTCGGGACCGAGGTCGTCGACGCTGGTACCCTCGGCGTCGGGGCAGATGGAATCGGTGCCTGCCCGACCGGAGCCGCTCGATTCCTCCTCTGAGGGGTCGGGCTGGGAAACGGAGGACGAGGAGTCTCCAAACACTTTTCGGACCCGGTGTGTCCCATCGGACTCACCGAAGTCCGAACCTCGGAGAAGGTCCCCCCCCCCCGGAGGATACCCGGTTCTCAGACTTCGTGTAGGATATGGCCAAGGCTTTGGCATTCCCCGCGGATCCCGAGGAGGAGCCTCGAGCTGAGGAGCTCGAGGCCCTGCAGTATGACTCTCCCCCCAAGGAGGCCTTTACTGTACCGGTTCCTCCGATGCTGGAGCGGTTGCTCTTCTGCATGTGGGAGGCGCCGGCCTCGATGCCGGTTTTTATCAAGCGGGTCGATTCCATCTATAGAGTCTGCAAGAGCCCCGGGTTCCAGAAGGCACAATTACTGCACCACTCCATGGTTGTGGAATCGGCCTTGCATCATCTGAAGAGTCAGAGGCCTGGAACCTGGATGCCCTCTGTAAGAAGTGCTTCCAGGGCTCTATGCTTTCTTGCCGTGTCCAGACCTACCAGCTGTACATGGGCATGTACCTTCGAGATCTGGCAAAGGAGATTGCCGAGTTCTCTGCTGCTCTCTCCGAGGAATCTTTGCAGAGGTTCAAGGCTCTGTCATCGGGTATTCAAGAGTGCTCAAAGTTTATTTCTCGAGCAGCCTACAATGGCTTCGAGGCTTCGGCCCGAGTAGCTGCGGCCGGCATCGGTGCACAACGTCAGGCCTGGCTACAGTCATCGGACCTCGAGCCATGGGTACAGGACAAGTTGGTCGATGTCCCCTGCTAAGGTGAAAACCTCTTTGACAAGCATATGGCTGAAAAGGCTGCAGAACTCGAGTCCGAGACTCTTACCCGGACTAGGCTGTCCAGGAAAACCTCTGCCCCTTCTCAGAAGAAGGGCTCGGGAAAAAAGGCAGGGTCATGGGGCCCCATAGGCAGAAGACCCTCAAGCCACCAGCTCCGGCTCCTACACAGCAGGGAGCGGGGTTTTGACTCCAGTGGCATAGCCTCTCCTCCTCAGCTGGCCCCTCTCAGCACAGGAGGCCGGCTGGTCCTGTATGCCCACAGGTGGCCAGCTGTAACAAGGGATACCTGGGTGTTAAGCATAGTCCAAAAGGGCTATCTCCTCCACTTCCACCAGGTACCCCCCTCATACTTTCCATGAGAGCCTCCAAGACTTCCTCTTCACAGGGACCTACTCCTGCAGGAGTTAGCAGGTCTTGTAAAGGAACAGGCGGTGGAACCAGAGCCCCACCACCTGAGAGGTCAAGGCTTCTATTCCAGGTATTTTCTGGTACCAAAAAGAACAGGAGGCCTCCGGCCCATCCTAGACTTGCATAATCTCAACAAGTTCCTGGAGAGGGAAAAGTTCAAGATGCTTACCCTTGGAATCCTGCTGCCCTACCTCCAGCAGGGAGATTGGCTATGCTCCTTAGACCTAAAGGATGCTTATACTCACATCCTCATTCATCCAGACCACAGACAATATCTTCGATTTGTAGTGGGAGGAAACCATTATCAATACAAGGTACTGCATTTTGGCCTATACCAAGTGCCTGGCGGTGGTGGCGGCCTACCTCAGGGTGCAAGGACTCTGTCTTTCCATACCTGGACGACTGGCTCATCAGAGGCCAGTCCCCACAAGAGACCAATCAAGCCACCCTTTACACTGTCGCTCTTCTCCAGCATCTGGGGTTTGTTATAAACTTCGCAAAGTACACATTGCGCCCCTCGCAGAACATGGAGTTCATAGGAGCGAGACTAGACACCCTTCAGGCAAAGGCCTTTTTACCCGTGGACAGGGCCCACAGGTTGATGGATCTCGTCAGGCAATTTCACAGCAATTCTCTGGTCTCCGCCAGACAATTCCTGAGACTCTTAGGCCACATGGCTTCCATGGCCCATGTAACTCTAAATGCCCGTCTACACATGAGGCCTGCTCAGTGGGCCCTCAGAACTCAGTGGCATCAAGCCACAGGAAACCTAAAGGACAAGGTCAGGGTGTCTTTGCTACTAGCGTTTTCTCTACAGTGGTGGCTTCATCTCCCGAATCTAGTGCAGGGGGTGCCGTTTCAAGCACCTCCCCACTCTCAAGTGCTGACAACCGATGCTTCTCTTCACAGTTGGGGAGTGCATTGCCAGGGAGCATGCACTCAAGGCCTGTGGTCTCCTTGGGAGACTGCACAGCAGATCAGTCTCTTAGAACTGAGAGCTATCCGCTTAGTCCTGCGGGCTTTCTCTCATGTCCTCTCTCACCAGTCTGTCTTAGTTCAGACTGACAATCAAGTTGCTATCTTCTATGCGAACAAACAGGGGGGCACGGGATCCCAACTTCTCTGTCAGGAAGCACAGAACCTGTGCTCCTGGGCAGTCAATCATGGAATGCTTCTCAAAGCAGTCTATCTCCCTGGCCAGGACAATTACCTGGCAGACAGATTGAGCAGAATCCTACAGCCACACGAGTGGCAATTGAATCCTCTGGTGGTTCAAAAGATCTTCCTAAGATGGGGTCTTCCGACCATAGATCTCTTTGCCAGTCCTCTGAACCGTCAACTGCCCAGGTTCTGCTCCAGACAACCGCATCCTCTCATATTGGCAGCGGATGCCTTTCTCATTCCGTGGTCTACAGGCCTCCTATATGCGTTTCCTCCCACGTAGTGCCCAACACACTATTCAAAGTGATCCGGGACAAGGCCTCGGTTATCCTAGTGGCCCCCAGATGGCCAAGGCAACCGTGGTTTCCACTTCTTTTACAACTAGCGGCGGACACTCCTCTTCCTCTGGGGATGCAACCAGATCTCCTGTCTCAGGAGCAGGGATCTCTCTTACACCCCAACCTCCAGTCCCTCAATCTGATGGCCTGGCTGCTGAGAGGGTAGTTCTAGCGCCTTTACTACTGCCTAGAGAAGTGGAGGACGTGGTCTTGGCCTCTAGGAGGCAGTCCACCCAGAAGTCTTATGCCCTTAAGTGGCGTAGATTCTCCACCTGGTGTGCTCAACACAACAAGGATCCTTTCTCATGCCTGGTACCAGTGGTGCTGCAATATTTGCTTCACCTGTCCAACCTAGGCCTTAAATCCAATTCTGTTAGAGTTCATCTCAGTGCTCTTTCAGCGCACCACTCACCGGTGTAGGGTCAGTCTCTCTCAAGCCACCCTTTGGTGGCTCCCTTCCTCAGAGGCCTGCTTTTGCTTATCCCTCCAGTTCGTCCGCTTGCCCCTGAGTGGGATTTGAATGTCGTCTTGCAACAGCTTACTTGCCCACCATTTGAGCCTATGGCTACTTGTCCTTTGCGCTTTCTCTCCTGGAAAGTGTTGTTTTTGGTAGCTCTTACCTCAGCAAGGCGAGTGAGTGAGCTTCAAGCCCTGGTGTCAGATGCACCATACACTATGTTCTATAGGAACAGAGCAGTCTTACAGACTCGCCCTAGGTTCCTTCCAAAGGTTGTCTCCTCCTTTCACCTCAATCAGGAGGTGGTTCTTCCAACTTTCTTTCCCAGGCCGCATGCCAGCCAGGCTGAGATGGTCTTGCATACCCTGGACTGTAGGTGGGCGTTGTCCTTCTACCTTGACCGTACGCGGGGGCACCGAAGGGCTGTTCAGCTCTTTGTCTCTTTTGACCCTAATAAGTTGGGGTTACCTGTCTCCAAGCATACTTTGTCCATCTGGGTAGCCGACTGTATTGCCTAGGCTTACAGGGCAGCCGGCCTCTCCTTGCAGGGTCGAGTTACGGCCCACCGTGTCAGGGCGAAGTCTGCGTCAGTGGCTCTTCTCCGCTGTGTTCCGTTGGCAGACATCTGTAGGGCCGCTACTTGGTCTTCAAGCCAGACGTTTGCGGCCCACTACTGCCTCGAGAGGGAGTCCCACAGGGACAGTACTTTCTGACAGGTGGTACTCCGTAATCTCTTTGAGGTATAGGCAACTCCTACCCTCCGGCCCTGGTGTTGGGCTACGGTACGGGGGTGATATCAGAGAAGATTCTTTTCGCCCATGCTGGGGCTCTATAGGAAGCTCATTTTTCAGCTTGGGTTCCTGGTAGCCTTAAGCTGGGGAGTCCCATATGTGAGGACTGACTTTCTGCTTGGTCCTGGAGAAAGAGTAGTTACCTGTAACAGGTGTTCTCCAGGAGCAGCAGGAATCAATTCTCACAACCCTCCCTCCTCCCCTTGGAGTTGCAGTCATATGATTTATTTTGGTTTTTTGCTGTCTTTTAGCTATGTCATCAGACTGAGCAAGATGGCATCCTTGGGCGGGAAAGGGACCGCGCATGCGCGCTGCATTCCCAAAGGCTTTCTTTGAAAGCTGGGGAAATGCTCCGCACAGGGGCTCCGTCGGCGCCAACATCACCCATATGTGAGGACTGATTCCTGCTGCTCCTGGAGAACACCTGTTACAGGTGAGTAACTACTCTTTCCCCGGTTGGGGGAAGGAGTTTATCAGATTATCAATTTATTAGTGATAGTTCATTTGTTAATTTTGTTCAACTACTTATTTGTTGCTAATGTGAGTCTGCTTTGTCAATAGATTACTGGAGGCTGGTAGGCGGTGCCAGCTGGTTAAGCATATACCAGTGTCATCAGAAAAATGACATGCTCAGTCTCCAAGCTGCTGGAGAAGGTGCACAACCCAGTGATATCGGGTCTGGACTGGAGTTCCTCAAGGAACTACAATTAGCAGGTAAGTCTAATTTCTCTTTGCAGACCTGCTATTAGTAATCTGTGAATCTCATATTTCAGTTCTTTCAACACCCTTGGATGTATACTATCTGGTCCTGGTGATTTGCTGCTCTTCAGTTTATCAAATAGATGTAATACATTTTCCCGGTGTATCGATACTGCAGAAGAATTGAAAAAAATATCACCTTAAATACCACTTCAGTCATGGGTAACATCCCTACATCTTCCTCGGTAAAGACCGAAGCAAAGAATTCATTCGGTCTCTCTACTATGGCCTTGTCCCCTCTTAGTGCCCCTTTTACCCCTCTATCATCTAGTAGTCCAACTGATTCTCTCAGGTTTTTTGCTACGAATGTACTGGAAAAAGTCTTTATACGCGTTTTTGCTTCCACAGCAAGCTACTTCTCAAATTGTCTCTTTGCCTGCCTTATCAATGCCTTGCATCTAACTTGCCAGTGCTTGTGTAGGTCTTGAACATTTGCAACTGCTCCTTTGAGTTTTTTCTTAACTATTTTCCTCATTTTATCATAGTCTCCCTTTCGAAAGTTAATGAAGCAGGAACCCTGTCTCCCATACCCTCGGAAAGAACACACAGACAGACTAGAATGCAAACAGAAACTTTTATTGTGTACACAAGACTCAGATAGCCAGGGCCGGCACCCTGGACAAAAGATCTGAGAGCGTAAATGACGTCCCACACTGTCTTATATACAGTACATTCTCAAACCCCCTTGCTACCTTCCCATTCGCCCCAGGTATCTCCTCTTCACCAATCGGTAGCCCCTGAAGGGGGGGACAGTGGGCTCTCATCAAGCATTCCAGAGTGACCTGTTTAGACTGGTATGCTCTGGTCTACTGGTTTTCTGGGCAAAAGGGTATGTGTAAGTGCTGCTTCGCTGCAGCCTGAGGGGTAGAGGGGGGGCTTTCTCTCACAGCTGCCTTTTCCGGCTGCCTCACTCCCCCCTTTTTCGAGTATGACCTCAACCGCTAGGAGCGGTAGATGGCAGTATTACTAGGGGCAGGCCGCAGAGGGGTATAGGGGGTTAGGGCCATGACAGAGGCAGCCGCCTTGCGTTCCACCAAGGCGTCAAGGGTGGTGGTGATAAAGCGGTGGAGGATAGGGATACAGCATGGTATGAGAGCACAAAGCAGGAAAAGAAAGAAAACTCCTACAACCAGGGTCTTAAGGCCCCCCAGCCAACCAAACAACTTCCCGAACCATCCCGTTCCCAGTCCCATGGAGGGGTCTGTGATATGTTTTGCTAAATTACGTAAGTCTTGGATAGAGCGTTCGATGGACACGCTTTCGTCAGTGAGGTTAAAACAACACATACCCTCGAACTCTTCACAGCCATGGTTAAGGCGTAGGAGTAGGAAATCAATGGTCATCCTATTCTGCAGTATCGCCGTGTGTAAGCCGGACATTTCATGATTCATGGTGGCCAGTATGGTTGAGGTCAGATTAAGGGATTTAGCTAGAGAACAGACAAGTCGGCTTATCTCCATTGAGTTGTGTAGGGCTAACCCAGGTGTTGCAACAATTGATAGCGACAGCCCAAGGGCCGTCTCATCACTGTAGGGTTCTACATGTGAATTACAGGTTGAGGGCATGGGGATAGAGCGGGGAGGTCTGGGGCGGACTTTGGTTACTTTGGGCGTGTGGAGGAAAGCAGCGGTCGTTAGCCTGCCAAGGGTGCATGGGCCACCGGTGGCGTTCATGGGAACATAGGTATAAGTCATCCTCCCACATATCAAAAACCAGCCTAAGGGTAGATACATTTCTGAGTACACATAAGATACCCTTGTAACAGAGTTGCATGATAATTCAGTATTAGACACATTAAACCCTCCTGTCTTGGTATTTACAAAAATAAAACAATCAGTAGCATTAAGAGTGGAAACTACCTGCAGGGAGAAAGGAACTCGGTTAAAAGCTGAGGTAGGCTGGGTGGCTCCAATACTATAGAGGAGGGTAGAAAACGACATGTTAGGTTGTTGACAGTCCAGGCTAGTAAATATGGTAAAACTCAGCAGTTCACATATACTGGAGGGTACAGCAATGAGACAGGTTGATAGAAAAACCCCAGTTTGTAGAGAGTTACGTATGCAAAAGTCTGTCATGTTTAAGGCAGTTTGGGCAAGTAATATTGCTGTATTAGTAGTCCCTGTGCTCGGCTGGAAACAGGCCCACATCAAGGATAGCAGTAAAAATATGGCACTTCTATGCATTTTGGGGGTGGTTTCGTCTCTTAAGCAGTCCAGATGCGTTAGCCGTCTCTAGGCAGAAGTATCTCTCTTTAGTGTCAAACGCAGAGGCTGGTTTGGAACCGTGACAGAAGTCCAGGCCGGAACGGGTTCTGGCGCTGCGGCCTTGACACGGGTGTGATGAATCCACGGAGTAATCTCAGCCACCTTGATAGCTGTCGGGGTAGCCAGCAGAACGGTATACGGGCCTCGCCACTGGGGGGTCAGCGGATCCTTCTTCCACTCCTTGACCCACACTAGCGAACCAGGTTGATGTGTATGGAGTGGTTCCGTCAGGTTGATGGGGAGCCGCTCCTGAATCCACTGGTGCAATTCCTGCAAAACAGAACTGAGAGCCAACAGTTCCTGTTGGGTTATTTCTGAACCTATCTGAATCAAGTCCCCATGGACGCCCTGTATGAGGGGTGCAGGGCGGCCATACACAGCTTCAAAGGGGGAAGCACCAATACCCTTTCGTGGGGCTGAGCATATACGAAGCAGGGTTATGGGGAGCAATTGGGGCCACTTCAAGGCGGTTTCCTGACACAGTTTTGCTAGGTGCATTTTAATTGTACGGTTCATACGTTCCACCTTCCCTGAACTCTGCGGACAGTAAGCTGTATGTAGCTTCCAATCAATCTGCAAGGCTTTGGCTACCTGTTGTACTATCTGGGCCACAAATGCAGGTCCGTTATCTGATCCCATTACTATTGGAAGCCCAAAACGGGGGATGATTTCATGCAGTAGCACCTTTGTCACTTCTCTGGCTCTTTCTGTACGGACTGGGAAGGCCTCCACCCACCCCGTGAATGTACAAACCAGAACTAACAGATATCGGTATCCATTTGCTCGGGGCATTTCTGTAAAATCAACTTGGATATTTCCCATGGGGGTGACCCCATAGTACTGCACTCCTGGGGGTTGGCAAGGACCCTGACGAGCATTGTTCTTAGCACACATGGTACATTGCCTAACAGTTGCGGCTGCCAGGGAAGATAAGCAGGAAATAAAGAAATATGGGCGGAGAGTAGTTTCCATGGCTGTCTTGCCAAAGTGAGTAGTCTGATGAAAAGATGACAGGAAAGCTGGGGCAAGGCTGTCTGGGATGACTATTACTGGGGCTGTTCCCTTTCTAGGTAATCTTATCCAACCATCGGAGTGTAATACCCCACCCTCCTCCTGACAGAAGAAATCCATTTCCCATGTAGTGTATCTTTTAGCCCATTGGCTTAACGGGACTGGGAACAGGGGGGCTTGCAAATCTTCGGAGCTTTCAGGGTAGGGCTGGGACAGAGGCAATCGCAACCCGCCGGGCTTCTGCATCAGCCCGTCTATTGCCCTTGGCTGTCCCGTCGTTCCCCTTTTGATGGCCCTTACAGTGCATGACTG
Organism: Ichthyophis bannanicus; assembly: GCA_033557465.1. Lineage (NCBI taxonomy): Eukaryota > Metazoa > Chordata > Amphibia > Gymnophiona > Ichthyophiidae > Ichthyophis > Ichthyophis bannanicus. The sequence continues at coordinate 1,405,051,733 of CM066033.1, read as the reverse complement.
CTACAGCTTTGGGATACCAGAATGCTTCTAACAGGGCCACTACTTGGGGACCATTCTTAATTTCGGACCCAGCTGCAGTGAGCAACCCCCTTTCTTTGTATAGAGCACCATGGGCATGGAGAGTGGCAAAGGCATATCGGGAATCTGTGTATATGTTTACATGAAGGTTTGTCCCAAGGGTTAGGGCACGGGTGAGGGCAATGAGTTCCGCCTTCTGTGCGGAAGTGCCCGAGGGCAGTGGCTGAGCTTCGACTATTACTTCCAGCGTCACCACCGCGTACCCCGCACACCTGCGGCCTTCCACTACCAGGCTGCTTCCCTCTACAAAGTAGTTCTCATCCGGGTTGTTTAGTGGTACATCTGTCAGATCAGGGCGACTGGAAAAGATCGTGTCCATTACTTCCAGGCATTCGTGATCAGGTGGTCCTGGGCCTACAGGCAGGAACGTGGCAGGATTTAAGGCTTGACTGGTGGTTATCCGCACTCTGGGGTTTCCCCATAACATACTCTGGTATTTTAACATTCGGGAACTGGTAAACCAGTGGCTTCCTTTATGTTCCAGTAAAGTTTGGACAGAATGTGGGACGGTGACTAAGAGGTCTTGGCCCATGGATAGTTTATCCAACTCTTCCACCAATAGGGCTGTTGCTGCTATCGCTCTTAAACAGGGTGGCCATCCCTTGGCCACTGGATCCAGCTGTTTAGACAGGTAAGCGACCGGGCGTGGCCAGGATCCCAGCTATTGAGTCAAGACCCCTAGAGCTATGCCCGCTGCTTCATGCACATAAAGAGTGAAGGGCTTAGTGACAACCGGAAGGCCCAAGGCTGGTGACTATAGCAACGCTCTCTTCAACTGTTTGAAGGCCCCCCGTTGGTCTGGTCCCCATTCAAGGGGACTCGTCTCTGGGCCTTTCGTAGATTCATAGAGGGGCTTTGCAATCCTGGTGAAGTTGGGAATCCAGATGCGACAGTATCCTGCAGCCCCGAGGAAAGCGCGTACCTGCTTGCGAGATGTTGGCTCAGGAATCCGGCATACCGCCTCCTTCCGTTCTTTCCCCACCCACCGACTTCCTTTAGACAGGTAGAATCCCAGGTACTTCACTTCCAACTGGCATAATTGAGCTTTCTTCTTTGAAGCGCGGTAGCCTGCGTTATACAACAACTGTAGCAGCTCTGTGGTTGCCAGAATACATTCAGTCTCAGAGTCAGCAGCAACCAACAGATTGTCAACGTATTGCAGGAGGGCTCTTCTCCCAGGCACTCCCGGGGGGGTAACCAGCAAGATCCTGGGCCAAAGCGGTACTGAAGATAGTGGGGGAGTTCTTGAACCCCTGTGGTAAGCGAGTCCAGGTTACTTGGGTCTTACTGCCAGTGGCAGGGTCCTCTCTCTCAAAGGCGAAGAGGTGTTGGCTTTCTGCAGACAGTCGTATGCAAAAGAAGGCATCCTTCAGATCTAGCACGGAGAAATGAGAGGCCGCAGCTGGGATGAGACCCAACAGGGTATAGGGGTTGGGTACCACTGGATGCAGAGTCACAGCGGCGTCATTGACGCGGCAGAGATCCTGGACAGGTCGGTAGTCGGTAGTACCTGGCTTTCGGACTGGTAGTAAAGGAGTGTTCCATGCTGATTGACAGGGCCACAGGATACCGTACTGCAGGAGTCGCTCCAGATGATGATGAATTCCTTCCACAGCCGCCTGTGGCAGCGGATACTGCCGCACGTGTACTTGGGAGACTCCTGGCTTCAACTCGATACAGACAGGGGGGATGTTGATGGCCATTCCGGGGGGGGGGGGGGGTTTGCCTTCTGCCCATATTCCTGGGGGTACCGCATCCCACTTATCCAGGGCAATCACACCAGGCTTGAGTTTGTCCTCAAACAACCGCCATTCTTCTTCTCGGGGGACGGACAATACCAAAACTTCTGGGCCCAGGCTGGGTATGTCGAGCTCAGCCTGGCCCCCGGGCCCGAATGATATCTGGGCCTGTAGTTTCGCCAGGACATCCCTCCCCAACAGGGGTATAGGACATTCAGGCATATACAGGAACTGGTGGGTGATAGTCCGTCCCCCCAACTGACACATGCGGTTTTGCAGAAAGGATCGTTGCACTCTTTCTCCTGTAGCTCCCACTACAGTTACCGTCCGGGAGGAAATCGGGGCCACTTGCTGAGTAACCACTGAGTGTGTTGCTCCGGTATCAACCATGAACTGCATTTCTTGGTCCCCTAAATTCATCTTGACCATAGGCTCCTGGGGACCCAACAGAAGCTTGGAGCCCGGTCTGGCCTAGTCTTCATCTGAGTAATAATGTTCCACTGCTGCGAGGCCTTCAAGATCTGGTGGAGGGGGCGGGAAGGTATCATATGGATATACCATGGGCTGGCCTCGCCCTCGTGTGGTGTGTACGGGTACCCTTGTGCCCCTCATGGACGGATATTGCCCCCTCCGATTTGGACACTCATTCTTCCAATGTCCCTCCTCACAGTATGCACACTGATTGGGGCCCAGGAGAAATCTCGGCCCCCTTTGTCCTCGTCCATGTCCCCTGCTCCCGTCCTTGGTCCAGGCCGATACTGGTGGCCGTTCGGTTAGGGCAGCCGCTAGGAAATCTGCCTTCTTCTTCATCCGACGCTCAGATTCTCGCCTCTGCTCCTGATCACGATTTACAAAGATCTTCTGTGCCACTTCCATCAATTGTGCAGCGTTCATGCCCGCAAATCCTTCCAATTTCTGCAGCTTCCGCCGTATATCACCCTGGGCCTGTGCTACGAAAGCGGTATTCACCATACGAAGATTCTCAGGAGCTGCTGGATCGTAAGGGGTGTACAGTCGATACGCTTCAGACAGACGCTCATAAAACGCTGTTGGGCTCTCATCAGGAAGCTGGAGGATTTCTGCAATTTTGCTGATATTCATAGCCCGCTGCCCTCCCTTCTTGAGGCCTTCTAGGAGCGTGGTCCGGAAGCGAGTGAGAGCCCGTGCTCCTACGGGATCATTCGGGTTCCACTCAGGGTCTTCATTCAGGAAATCCACAGTTGCTTGCTGCCGGGGATTTATAACCCCAGCGTCTGCAGGATGTGCCTCCAGCCACGTGAGGGTGGCCCGCACAATACGTGCTCGTTCTTCCGTGCTGAATAGGGTGGAAAGCAATTGTCTACAGTCTGACCAAGTAGGCTGGTGCGTTTGCATAATACTGGTCATAAGGTCTGTCAACTCCTGAGGCTTTTCAGTATAGGAGGCGTAATGGGTTTTCCAATTCAGCAAGTCAGTGGTAGAGAAAGGAACATATATCAGACTAGAAGGTCCTACTGCCACCCGTCCGGCAGCATCAAGGTACGGGAGTCCCTGTACTTGTCGTAAAGGCAGTTGGAAATCCTGTTTTGTCTGCTTCTCTGTAGCAGCTGACTGCAGGCGCTGGGCCAGTGGGGTAGATGCCTGAAGCTCAGCCGGAGTGCTCTCAGGGGGTGAGGCTATAACACTGGAAGCAGTACCGGGAGTAGGAGGAGAGGAGGATGATGGAGGGGTCTGTAGGGGCGTATCACTATGAGAAAGGGAATCTGATGAGGAGCTGGAATCTACAGAATCCTCCCCAGGTCCTGCTTCACCCGCCCCGGGGGAAGGTTCTCCTGACACTCCATCTCTTAGGGGCGGATCCTGTAAGGGCGCAGACGGGACAGTAGGGTAAAGCAGATTGAGGGGGCGTGCAGGGACCTCCGGGGAATCCCGCCCCTGGTAGACAGGGGCAGGTGTTCGTTCCTTCCTGCGACTGGCAGCTGCCACATTCCAGAAGCTGGAATAACCTACCTCCCACCATCAGAGCAATTACGGACCTCAAGCAATTCAGAAAAGCCATAAAGCACCACCTCTTCCTTCTACACTTCTCCCAATCCCAAGGCACATCAACAACCCTCTAACACATTCCAAGCCCTCATAGTAAAATTGTACATACCTTATTTACTAAAGATGTTAATAAATTCTATTCATTTTTATATAGGTTCACAACGAATATGTACAAAGTTTCCCAAAGTTATAATCCCAGTTTAATTCTCCTGTTATATGTAAACTCACAACAGCCTGTTGCTTGTAATGAGTATTCTTGTTTAATGTGAACCGCGCTGATGAAAAAGAGTGCGGTATAGAAGAACTACAAATAAATAAAATAAATAAATAAAATTATTCTACACTGATCCTCGTGGCAGCGCTGGAGCCATTTTGGCCGTTTCTGGCATATGGCCAGCCATGAATCAATATAGGGAAACTGCTCCGGGTGTTCCTGCACTACAATCTGATGGACTAAAAACACAGTAGGCAAATCAGTGGACCCCTGGGGAGGCCACAGCTTCACTAAGGCTGGCCACTCCCGTTCACATAAAACAGACAATCAAAAGGCAGAGAGTGAAACCCCGTAATCCTCTCCAAACCCAGACTTGAAATTACGGAGCATACACTGCAGGGGTGTCTGCCCTTTAGATTCTCCCACCCCCATGCTCTAATCACAATAGGCTCTAATCACAATATGCTCTAATCACAATTACAATGCACAATTCTCAATGCAGTAACACTGGCAGCATTTCCAGCTCACACAGGGTTAAACCGACAAACAGACAGACACTGAACACTGAACATTTGAGAGGAGACGAGAATGCTTTCTGGAACCTGGACTCCGCCTCCCCAAGAGGAGGAGGGAGCAGTTGGAGAGCCCAGGAGCTCGGACCTCAACACAGGACAACGAAGAAAACAAAGGGAGAAAGGACAAACACATTATCAACAGGTACACTTATACACAGCTACCCTTCCTTCCCCCTCCCCCCCAGCACAGACAGGACGAGTAATGGTTTCAGAACCCCTGTGGTTCTTACTCAGACCGCTCGTGCGGGTGATTAAACCGCTACAGGATTACAGAATACCAGGATTTCCAGATTACCAGACTCACAGAACTACCCAAAACAGAAAGGCAGTAGTACTCACCAGACCTCCGGCTGGAGAAAGTTTGGATGCCAGTCTATCCTGCCGGAAGACAAACGGAGTAATCAGCCCGCTGGGACCGACCAGCCAGACGTATCAAGGAGTCCTGCCGGGACACAAGGGACCCGGTGGCGCCAAGGAGCGTTGATGGCCTGGGGGCCGGTCACCAGCCAGCCGAGGCCCGGTCCTGCAGAACCGCAGGGAGGGTCCCTCCGCGGGTGCGAGGAGAAAGGACTTCCCGGCCAAACACACCAAAATGAAGCAGGAACCCTGTCTCCCACACCCTCGGAAGGAACACACAGACAGACTAGAATGCAAACAGAAACTTTTATTGTGTACACAAGACTCAGATAGCCAGGGCTGGCACCCTGGACAAAAGATCTGAGAGCGTAAATGACGTCCCACACTGTCTTATATACAGTACATTCTCAAACCCCCTTGCTACCTTCCCATTCGCCCCAGGTATCTCCTCTTCACCAATCGGTAGCCCCTGAAGGCGGGGACAGTGGGCTCTCATTAAAAGGTAGTACTGTGGATTTTCTTACCATCCCTCCTCCATTAATTAAATCAAATGCGATCATGCTATGATCACTATTGCCAAGTGGCCCCAACACCCTTATCTCTTGCACCAGATCTAGTGTTCCACTAATGACTAGGCCCAAAATGGCTTCCCCTCTGGTTGGTTCATGAACCAGCTGCTGCAAGAAGCATTTATTTCATCTAGAAACTATCTCCCTAGCATGTCCTGCCGTGACACTGACCTAGACGATACCGGGGTAATTGAAATCACCCATTATTATTACTGTGCTTTAACTTTTGTTAGCTTCCCTGATTTCATTGAGCATTTCATCATCTGTTTGTTCATTCTGGCTAGGTGGTGGATAGTACACCTCCACTGCCATCACCTTCCCCTTCCCCTTTTTATATGGAATTTCAAACCACAGAGATTCTACAGTGAATTTTGTTTGCTGCAAAACTTTAATCCTTTCTGTCTCGATGCCCTCTCCAAGATAGAGCGCAACACCTCCACCAATTTGATCAGCTCTATCATTACGATATAGTTTGTACCCAGGTATCAGTGTCCACTGGTTGTCCTCCTTCCACCATGTCTGAGATACCAGTCATATCTAACCTCTCATTTAGTGCTATATATTCTAACTCTCTTGTCTTATTTTTTAGACTTCTAGCATTTGCATACAAGCATTTTAGAGACTGTATTTTATTCATATTAATCTGACTATCGGTAGGCAGGGGTAATTTAGAATCTTTGAGCTCTGTCTGCTCCGTACTCAAGGTCATTTGGGTTTGTTTTGTCTTTATTGGAACCTCTCTGCTGATTTGCCCTAACTTCATTTTTTTGGTAGTATCCTTCAAGGAAACATTGTTCCAAACCATGCACTCTTGGGCGACTGTCGGCTCTTCCCTATTTATCTAGTTTAAAACCTAGTCTATCTCCTTTTTAAAGGTTAATGCCAGAAGCCTGGGTCCATCCCAGTTAAGGTGAAGCCCATCCCTTCGGAAGAGCCCCTCCTTTCCCCAGATTGTTCCCCAGTTCCTAACAAATCCAAAGCCCTCGTCCTTGCACCATTGTCTCATCTACGCATTGAGACCCCAGAGCTCTGCCTGCCTTTGGGGTCCTGTGCGTGAAACAGGAAGCATTTCGGAGAATGCTATCCTGGAAGTTCTGGATTTCAACTTCCTACTTAAAAGCCTAAATTTAGCCTCCAGAACCTTCCTACCACATTTTCCTATGTCATTGATTACCGATATGTACCAAGACAGCAGTCTCCTCCCCTGCATTATCTAAGACCTTGTCTTGGTGGTGCGTGAAGTCTGCTACCTTTGCACCAGGCAGGCATTTTACCAGGCGATCCTCACGTCCACCAGCCACCCAGCTATCTACATGCCTAATGATCGAATCACCAACTATAATGGCTGTCCTAACCCTTGCCCCATGGGCACATTGCCCTGGAGAAACTTTCTCCGTGCAAGAGGGTTTTACATCACCTGTAGGACAGGTCCTTATCAAACAACAGAGCGAGCAGGATAAGGGTCACTTGCACTTTATTAATGAACAACCCCGACGCGTTTCGGCAGGTGCCTTCATCAGGGGGCTTAAGGACTGCAAACCACATAAACAAATAAATAAAACATTAATAAATACAAGTTAAAAACAAATATGTGTTAAAAAATAATAATAATAATATATATAATAATAATATATATAAACATCAATATAAGACCACAAATAAGAAAAATTATACTCACACGTTGTACTCTAGTCATGCATTAAAGGAAGCGCATAAGCAATGTGTGACCAATAGTACAATTAAAATGCTGTAAGAACAATAAATACGTTAAAATATCTAAAATACATATAAACATAAGCAACATATGCAACACCAATGGATGAACAGTAAAAAAAAGGAAAATGGGAGACCCAGACCAACCGTATGTTGTATAGAATCTAAATAAGAACAATATACCGTCAACATCAATAAAAAATTAAAAAAATTAAAAAATTAATAAATAAAAAATTAAAAGATTAAAATTAATAAAAAATTAAAAAATTAAAAATATTTTAAACACATCATAAAAACGTAAATAAATAACTTAATGTAAGAACAGAAAAAGTACATAAAAGACCTATGAAAAATCATGTGTATAGTAATTGCCAACACATTAAAAATATGGCGGTAAATACCGTATAAAAAATCATGTAAAAATAAAATACATATAAGACCTAAAAAATCATGTGTATAATAAATACCAATAAATTAAAAGAAAATGTGTCAACTTCTAAACCATAAATAATTGCAAAAATACATACAACATAAAAACTGTGCTCTAAATAAAATATGAGACAAAATATATATAATAATATAAATTATACAAAATATCAATTATACCTTTGGCAACAAAATTAAAAACAAAATAATAAGATATTCAATAATAAGAATATATGAAAAAAAGAAGAAGAAATGTATGAAAAAAAGACCCTACAGGGAAAATCAAAAAACCTAAGTAAACATGAATCAACTCATTATAAGAAACATGTGTAACCCAGAAATGGCATATAATAGTTGTGTATTTAAAAATAATCATAAAAGATAAATAATATAAAAAATATATTAAAAACATTTTTTATACACATTGAACATAAAAAATTGTGTCAATACAATTTAAAAACATGTTATAAAACCACCTTTAGAATAGCCCATAATGAACATGTGTTGCAAAAATAATATAAGGGCTGAATGATGAATAAAATAATTGCTAAATCTCATCGAGCATACTATCTGACCTTAAAAAAGTAACAAGCCAGGAGATCCCAAGGGAAGTACACCAGAAGTTAAAAAAGATTAATAAACCATGATTACTACAAAAAGTGGAGTAAAAAGTAACAATGCCTTCAAAAAACTTGTAATTCAAGCACAGCTTTTTTATTTAAAAAAACGCGCTGAATTTCTAACACGTTGAAATGTTGAAAAAACTGACTGACACCAGAAATTGTAGATAAAAACCTTTAATAATAAAGTAAAAAAAGGGGGGGAAGGCAGGCACTAAAAATTGTATAGCATAAATATTAAAAGAGGAAAGACCTGCAAGAATCCTCATTGCTAAAAAAAAATTTTATATACCATACCATGGAAAACGCATAAGCAAACGGCACCTTTTAACACCGCTTTAAATTTGGCACGTTGCTTATAAAAATGTACATGCACGAAGGAGACCGTATTTCAAAAAGTGCTAATACATAAAAAATGTCGTATAGAATGCTGCAGAGCATAAAAAAGGAGGAAGGCTAGGAACAAACAGCTTCAAAAACCACAGATGTAACAATGAATAAAGCCTTCAATAAAGAGCAGTTCTTACTTGACACATTACCTTGCCTTGACTCAACTGAACTTGATTTGAACAAACAAGTGAACAACTGGTATAACACCATTAGCACTGCATCCAAGGCCTTTTCAGACTCAAGAACATTCAAAAACAGACATCATGCTCCATGGTATTCCAAAAACATACGCAATGCTAAGAGGGAATTAAGGAGAATTGAACGCCACTGGAGACGATCAAAATCTCCTACTCTCAAAATTTATATTTAATTCAGCAAAAGAATTACAACGATCTCATCAACAAAACTAAAAAAGAGCACCACACAAATACTATACAGAAAGCATTTAACAAACCTAGAGAACTTTTTGCAATTGTAAAAAATCTAGTCAACGAACCAAGCTCTGATAAAGACATTCAGATCAGTCCTCAAGTATATGCAGATCATCTTCAATTGAAAATAGGCCAAACACCACCTTTAAAACAACCTGAAAACAACAGCCTTATTTTACCAAGTACAATTTGGAACAAGTTTTACACTCCCTCGACTACACAACTTTCAGACATCATTGCTGCACTAAACAAGCACTGCACCCACAGATCCTTGCCCTGTACCTTGGATCAAAGCTACCAAGTCAAACTTTATTAATTTTATTCACAATCTTGTAACTAACTCCTTAACTCATGGAATCATGCCAGAACAACTTAAATTAGCAACAATTAGGCCTACCCATAAAAAAACCAACCTTGAAAAAGACAATCCAGCTGCATATAGACCAATTTCCAGCTTACCACTCTTAGCAAAATTATTGAGAAGGCAGTACAGCTACAACTTCAAGACCATATTGATGAACATGCGCCACTTGATATACATCAGCATGGCTTCCGCCCCAACCATGGTGTTGAAACGCTCCTACTATACTTATTTAATGACATCACTCAAACAATAGATAATTTCAACAAAGGTACCTTAATGATCTTCTTAGATATTTCAGCTGCCTTCGATACAGTGGACCATGCAATCCTCTTAACAAGACTAAAGAGCATCGGATTAACTGGCACCGTCCTAAAATGGTTTGAATCCTACCTAGTTGATAGACAGTTCCAAGTTAAAATTGGCCTAAACACTTCACGTCACATAGTAATCAAACAAGGCGTGCCGCAAGGATCTGCACTCTCTTCACTTCTTTTTAATTTGTTTATCCAACCAATCTGTCACATAATAGCAGATCATCAAATAGATTACACGATTTATGCGGATGATATCATGATTTACACTCCAATTGATATCAACTGCCCAGATTACAGCAAAATTTCAAACTGTATTACCAGCATTTCAAATTGGCTAACAAATAATAACCTTGCAATAAACCTGAACAAAACGGAAGCACTTATTGTAACTAGAAACACCAGCTTTATCCCTCCACCTTACATTACATGCAACAACACAAAGATTCCAGTTAAGGACGAAGTAAGATACCTCGGAATAACCCTCGATAAGAAGCTAAACCTGCGTTCTCATATAAGAAAAACTGTTAAAAACGCGTATTACAAAATGAAGATAATTAGACGACTTAAGCCTCTTATCTCTTATGATCACTTTCGAACAGTCTGTCAGGCACTCATTACTCCCATTCTGGATTTCTGCAACCCTATTTACAATGGACTGCCTAAGCATGCTCTCAAGCCACTTCAAATGGCACAAAATACAGCAGCTAGAATCATCAATGGATCCTCAAATTATGAACACATTACCCCCATCCTTAAAGAACTCCACTGGCTCCCAATAATCCTTCGCATAAAGTATAAATTAATCATAAATATATTCAAAATGAAACACAACAGTTCTGCAATCAGCCTTCATGCCCTCTTACTCCATGATATCAACAAAAGACCAAGAAGGTTATCCACTTCTAACACCCTCAGCACCCCAAAAAACTACTCTAAATCATGCAAATGTACCTCACAAAGAGCAATTGCTTTGGCCGCCCTTTAATTTGGAACTCTCTCCCTCCTGATTTACGCTCACTGGATGATTTAAAAGACTTTCGTAAACAATTGAAAACTACACTTTTCATTGAACAATATGGATCAACAATTGACTAAATATATTATATTTATTTTAATTATTTTAACTAATTTGCCTTATTGTTAAACCCTTGTTATTTTTCTATATTACCATTGTACTGTTATGTTTATACTGTGTTTGTTTCCCTTGCCTATAACCTTTGTATTTCTTGTGACCGCTTTGATTGAAGGAAAAGGCGGTATAGAAAACTTGTTAAATAAATAAATAAAATAAATGAATGAATAAAAACATGACTACTAAAAGAAATGGAGTAAAAGGTAACAATGCCTTCAAAAAACTTTTAAGTTAAACGCAGCTGTGTTGCAAAAACCGCGCTGAATTTTTAACACGTTAGATTATTAAAAAACGTGGGTAAAAAGACTTTTAAAAATGACGTGAAGAAAGGGAGTATGTACAGGCTCAATCGCGAATAAAACTACAAACACTAAAAATTGTATACAAGGGGGAACCTGCAGGAGAACTCATTACTACAGCATTAACATACCTCGGAAACAGCATCGAAAAAACGGCAGCAGCCTTAAACACCGCTTTTAATTTTGACACGTTGCTTCTTAGAAAATTGGACCAAGGTATAAATATACATACATATGGCAACTAATCAATGACATAAACATAAAATTCAAGCAATTAAAAAAAAAAAACACATTGAAACTGTTCCTTGCAAGAGAAACACATACCTGCAGAACCGGCATAAAGACTGCAACAGTTTTAAAATGACGCGCTGGATTTTGGCGCGAATTTAAAAGACTCGATTTTGCATATATACATATGCATAAGAAAACGTAATAGCACTTAACTAATGACACAAAAGAGACGTGTATTGCTTGGTCATGGTACTGACTAAACCAGAATGCACTGGATGACAAATAAGATGAAAACTATAACTACCGGTGAGCCAAAGAAGCTAATGAACCCCATCTAAAATGAAAAATCGCTAGGAGGAATTAAAAAACAAGATGCAATTGAAAACCATAATCCAAACTATGCTATAAACAAGGGACCTAACATATACCAAAAAAAAGGGGGGAATTATGTATAATAAATACAATAAATCATCCACATAAAAAAATAAATAAATAATATTAATAATAATAACATAACTGTTCCTAGCTCAAAAATTGGACCATAGAAAAGAATATTTAAATAAAGGCAATAGAGAATAAAAAATTGATAAAAATAAAAAATTGAATAATAAAAAAATAAATAAAATTTTAAAAATAAAAATTAAGTATATTATAATAATAATAATAAAAAAAATAATAAAAATGAAAATAAAATTAAAAACAACCGAAACTGGCAAGATTATTATTTGGACCTAACTCTAAAAACACATAGCTGGAAAAAACTATCCATAAAGGAACGTGGTATCCAAATGTTAAAACCAATCATAAAAACACCGACAAATTAAATTCTTGATTAAGGCCCAGTGGCTCAAGCGATTGAAGCTCATAGATGTAACGTTGCTCTAATCTTAGGAGGATCTGATCTAAATTACCTCCTCGCCAATGTGGGTGTACCACCTTGATAACAAAAAACTTGAGATCAGAAACTAAGTGCCCTTTATTGATCCAATGTTGAACCAAAGGTTTATCTTCTGCACGTCTGTTCAAACAACTCTTGTGTTCAATAATACGTGTTTTGATTGGACGAGTCGTCTTCCCAACATACAGAAGTTGACAAGGACATGTGATAACGTATATCACATTGCTTGTAGTGCAATTAGAGAAATGATTTAAAAAGAATTTTCTAGCAGTAATTGGATGTACAAAAGCATCTTTAATGGATAAACTGTTTAAACAGACGGAACACCGTCCACATGTAAAGTGACCCTTAATTCTAACTATCGGTTTAGGTTTTGCAAGAGCAGAAGGAACTAAAATATTTTTAATGTTACGGTTTCTTTTATATGCAACCATAAGGGACTTACGTGCCATCACTGGCAAAGCGGAAAGAAGATGCCATTCACGTCTCAAAATACGAGATATATCTATAGAAAGGGAGGAGAAGGTGAGGGCACAAACTACTCGATCTTCTTTAGGAAGTGTATGCTTATGCAAAAGCTCATTCCTGTTGGAAGATTTTGCCTTACTATATGCTTCTTGAATCACATGTTTAGGATAACCCCTCTCTTTGAACCTGTCAACCATATTAACAGAATGGCGCTCAAAATCGTGATCTAAAGTACACAAACGCTTAACACGTAAAAACTGCCCATAGGGTAAATTGTCCTTAAGGGACTTATTATGGAAGCTATCGTATCGAAGCAAAGAATTCCGATCCATGGGTTTTCGAAAGAGATCTGTCTCAAAACAATTCTTACCTTTTTTAATATTGATATCAAGATATGAAATATGTGTAGGGCTGAAGGACCCTTCAAATTGTAAATGCTCATCTTTAGAGTTGAGCCACTGAAAAAAATCTTGTAAATGATCTTCAGTCCCATCCCAAATAAGAAGCACATCATCTATGTAGCGTAGCCACAACCTAATATATTTCTTGAAAGGGTGATGTTGAAGAAACTTACTCTCAAAGTTAGCAACGTACAGGTTTGCGACATCTGGCGCCATCGAGGACCCCATGGCCACACCTTTAATTTGCTTATAAAAAATCCCTTGAAAGCAGAAAAAGTTTTCACACATAGCTATAGCTGCCATCTGGGTTAAAAAACAAGTAGGAGTGCGTACTGGTGGTTCTCGCTGAATAAGGGTGTTTGCAATAACTTCCAGAGCCTCAGCTTGTGGAATATTGGTATAAAGCGAGTTAATATCCAACGTAGCCAAAATAAGTTTGTCATGATAATTTGTAAAATCACGCAGAATGTTAATTACGTGCGTGAAATCTCGCACAAAAGATGGAATTTTAGGAACAAATGGACGAAGGAAAAAATCCAAAAACTTGGATAGGGGTTCTAACAAGGACCCAACGGCTGATATGATAGGTCGTCCAGGTGGATTATGAAGAGACTTGCGAATTTTGGGTAAAACGTAAATGGTGGGTATGACGGGATGTTGAACAGAGAGAAAACTAACCTCATTGGGAGTGAGATAGCCGGCTTGTTGTCCAATAAAGATAAGAGTATCCACTCTATGTTTGAGATTAACTGTGGGATCGTCAAAAATCTTTTTATAAAAAACGGGATCATTCACCTGACGTAATATTTCTTTAACATAATCTGTCCTATTTTGGATAACTAGGGCTCCACCTTTATCAGCTGGTTTTATAATGATGGATAGATTGTTCTGTAATTCACGGAGAGCCGACGTCTGATCAGACGTAAGATTATAGAAGGACCGAACCTTTTTTGTATAAAGTGCTTCTACCTGGGATAAAACAACTTGTTCAAAAGCCTCTATCACTACATTGGTATTATTGGGTGGTACCCAAGTAGAGGGCTTGCGAAGAACAGAATTGTCTACTGTGGCTGTACATTGATTAGAGAAAAAATCAATAATTTTCAATTTCCTAAAAAACTTTTTAAAAAAAATTTATAAAGCTCTACACGAGTAGTAAACCGATCATGTTTTGCAAAGGGAACAAATGAAAGGCCTTTCTCCAAAACTGTGATCTGATCATTACTTAAAACGAAATCAGATAAATTAAAAATACCACTATTGGTAGTTAATCTAGGAATCTCTGACCCCTCCCTCTGCCCCTGCCCCTGGGGAGTGAAGTGGGCCGCGCCTCCCAAGTTTTGTATTGCTGGTACGGTGATTTCACCTGATTGTGGGGCGGGACCCACTTCCTGCCTCCTCCCTTCCAAAGGGAATCCATTGAAAAACCCGATGGGTGCTGAGAGTTGCCAGCAGCAGAGACCTGAGGAGCAGAGGCATCCTGTTCTATGGTATCATCAACATGACCGACTTCTTTTGTTGACATGTTCCAAAACGGGGTCAGGAGAAAAAAGTATAGTCTTAGCTTTGCTTTTACCAGATTTTGTATTGTAAGTGCTAGGTCCTGGTCTGGGTGATTCTGCATCCCACCTGTGGGATGCAATACGTGGTCTGGGTTTCCCATTAATCCAGTAATACACTGTACCATTTTTGTAATCACTCTCATCGCGTTTGAATTTATTCAGCTTTCTATCTTTGATAACTTTACTGTATTCCAAAGAATTTCTATCAAAGTTCTTCTTCATTTTATCAAACTTGTGGTCCTTATCTACAGGATCACTTTCTTGCCACACCAGGGTGATGCTGTCCTGTAACGTGACCTCTCTCCTCCATGGCAACGGGGATGCTGCCAGAGTAGAGGTGGGACTTCAGTACTATATCCCTGTAGGTCTCGTCTTTGTAGCTCTGTCTTCCTTATGTCCTCCAAATCTGCTACTCTAACCTCCAGAGATCGGACTTGTTCCCTGAGAGCAGAGTTCCTTGCACCTAGCACACACGTAAGACCCCTCTCCAATTGGGAGAAAATCATACATGTAACACTCAAATGTGTCCAACATAACCTTTTTTTCTTGAGATGAAAAGCAATTAGCTTTTTTTCTTCTGTGACGATGTGCAAGATGAAGTCAAGGTTTCAACTTTGCCCGCAGTGGGAGAAAGATCTAGATCTTCGACATCCACTCAAGTGCTTAATTTGCTTAGGCTTGGAGCATAATCAGCTTAACTGCAAGTATTGTGCCAGGATGTCTCGGCCCGAATTAATTCTGAAGTAGAGAAGACTCAACAGAAATACCTCGTCTGTGCAGAGATCACTTGAATCTGCAGATCCTTCTGCACAGAGACCTTGAGTCCGCCTGCAGAGGAGCAGTGCCAGTGCCTCTACATCGATATGAATCTTCTTGCTTTCTAGGCCCAAATTGCAGCAATCTTCTGCATGTTGACACAGGCCTGAGGGTGAAGGCTTCCTCTGAGGTTCTTTACGAAACAGTGGAGAAATGCAAACACCTCAGTGCAGATGACAGCATTTCCTGTGCTGTCTGCGCAAAGGAGACTCTGACCAGTCTCTTCATCTGTTAGTGTACTTATCGTGACACTATTAGACCTGCAGAGATCGTGAATAGACTGCTGCAGCATAAGATTCATTTCACATCAACAGCAGAGAATCCAGCACAGGGATGCTCTTACTCGCCCATTTGAGACAGTTTCCCATAACTTCATTTTAAAACTTAAGCAATGCTATGCAGACTAACTGGACCATGCTGGTCTTTATCTGCCATCTTTAGTATGTTATGCTACCTGTACAGTGGTTCACCATTTAGTTTCACATGGCGGCAGCTCTGGTCCTAGTTATAGCTCATAAGCTCATTGAACATCTTTTGCAGGAACAAATGAGGCTGCTCTGGAAGAGGCAGTGACACAGCTGGAGATGACTCAAGGGCTGCTATAAAATGTGCTGTCTGTTCAAAATCAGCAGCCTAGTTCATTGTTATCTCAATCCACAGACATTGCTCCTGCACAAAGAGAGACTCTCATTCATTTCAAGATTTATTTCATAGTCTCTCTGCTGTCTGCTTCACACTCTGAACCATGAAAAGACCATTCTCTACTGTGCCTGGAATGCTCTGAAAACGCCCTTATCTATACCTGGAATCCTAGAAGACGAAAGTACAAGAATGCCCTTCAGTCCATCGCCTCCTCTTACCTCGTTTTTTCACTGCATGGTGAGAGAGGGGTCTTTTTTTTCTGTTGCAGCAGGAATTGAAGCACATTGGATGTTTATGGGCTCTTAGGGAGACAGAGTCAAAGGCATTTATTCAAACGGAATAAATGGTGCTGAACATCCTCCACTAACTGGTTAAATGCCCCAGCGCTATCCAGACAGTGCTGGAGCGTTTCATGGGCAGCACCAGCAGTAACATTCAGTCGCTAAATTGCAAAATGTTAGGACAGATGAAAGGCTGCTAACTGGAATTAAAAAATCAATCTGGCCAAACTGGATTTCAGCACTGGCTGTTAGAATATGTGGGTAGCCGGCTGCTTTAACAGTGCTGAGCGCCGCCGCTGAAAATTGATGCCTTAGTTCATAAAGCCTCAAAAACCACCATATCTATACCAGTCCATACCTCCTATAAAGTCAACAATCCCCACTAATTATGTGACCTGCAGGTCTGCAAAAAATTTTTTTCCGAGAGCTGTTTTGGTTATTCCACGTAATCTTTATGTTTTTTGGTGCGCTGAATCCGAAAATGACCTCCATTTTGTCATAGGACATCACGTTTCCTGACAATTTAGGTAACTATGTTAAATAAGGCAATACCTCAAAATAAATGGAAATAGACTTATAAAATTAAAGTTTTATTACAATATTTTCATGAAAATCCTTTTTTGAACTGAAATGAGCTCACCTACACACACTAAACTTGATTCTTCTTTCTTGTGAGGCTCCTCTTGGTGCATTTACGCTTGTGAGTAGCATCTGGAATGTCCCTCTGAAGCATCCAACAGTAGTCTGCCATCATTGTAATGCTCCTTTCTCCCTGGTATCTCCTTTCCATCTCTTTAATATCTTGGTGGCATCGTTCACCTTGTTCCTCACTCACAGCTCCCAAATTTTCAGGAAAGTAGTCAAGGTGGTACTGGAGGAAATGCACTTTCAAACTCATCAGGCAACCTAAAGCTTGAAATGCTTTCAGCATTCGTCCGACGATCTTTTTGTAGTGAGGATCTTTGTTGTTGCCTAAAAATTTCTGTACGACTTCTTTAAATGCAATCCACCCTTCTTTTTGAGGATCCATCATGGTATTGACAAACTCTTGATCAACTATAAGCCTTCTAATGTCTGGTCCGACAAACACACCTTCCTTCAATTTTGCCTCCGACAGGCCTGGAAACTTGGTTATCAAGTATTTGAAGCATTCTCCATCTCTTGGAAGTGATTTTATGAATTGCTTCATCAATCCCAATTTTATGTGCGAGGTGGTAGAAGAACTTTATGGGAAGGTACCAAAGTTTCTCGGAAGACATTTTTTTCACCAACTGTTAGCACCCTTGCCTGCCAACTCTTCTTGGTCCAGTGATTTTGTCATTCTCGACTGTCCCATAGACACAGAAAGCAAGGATATTTGGTATACCCAGCTTGTTGCCCGAGCAGCATGCACAAGACCTTCAAGTCCCCACACACTTGCCAACCATGGTCTTCATATTTAAGTTTACGAAGAACCAATTCCAAGTTCTTGTAGGTTTCCTTCAAGTGTACGGAATGACCTACAGGTATGGAAGCATAAAAACCGTTGTGGAGTAAAACTGCTTTGAGACTTCTTTTTGAATAATCTATAAAAAGACGCCATTGCTCTGAATCATATTGGATTTTAAATTGACCCATCAGACCTTCGACATCAGTGCAATAAACCAACTTGTCTTCCTGGGCGAAGTAAGGAACGAACTCCTTTTCACGATGTCTGAACCATGAAGATGACACTCCTGGCAACAATAAATTCCTGCTTTTCAGCCTTGATCCGAGTAACTCAGCGGCATCTTTGTGAAGATTCAAGTCTCTTACCAAATCATTCATCTCCTCCTGAGAAAACAATTTTGGACTTGTATCATCTTCAAAGTCAGAACTTGATTCGTCATCTGGTTCAGGTATGACTTCACCTTCATCGGAGCTAGGTATCTCTTCCAAGGTAGCAGGGGGCTTGGGTACTGGTATATATCTGTGCCATGGGGGATGGGATGAATTGCCGAGTGAAGATTGGGGTATGAAATGGAATGCTTCCATTTGGAATTAAACCCTTTCACATCGCATGAACAAAAGTAACAGTCGTTACTATGGTTCTTTTGCTCTCGCCATACCATAGGAATCCAATAACAGAAAGATTTTTTCTTACCCTTGAACAATGTTCCCTCTAATTTTCCGTAGGCTGTGTGCGCATAAAATATCAGCTGTGCAGCTTTTGAAGGAAGGTTAAATTTTTGTGCGCCACATAACGACACTCGGAGTTATATACTTTAAAATTTGACTACACGGCAGAATACAGTATGTACACCACATTGATTGCACTAGAAAATATTGTAGAACTTGTGAAAACCGTAAATGCACAACTTTCAAATTTTAAGATGTCTGTGTTTTCTATCAGAATCAGAACCGTAATTTTTGTGCGCTCTGTTGTAAAGTATGTGCGCTCGCTCGGCGAGGTGTGTGCGCGCGCACACGCGCACAGCTTAGAGGGAACAGTGCCCTTGAACCAGTTTCGGAGGTCCTCAACACACCGTTTGCACACTTTATGAAGCGCCCAGACTTTATCTTGATCTCCAATTTTTAGTCCAAAGTATACTTTTTTCACAAAGTCTGTAATATTCTGCTGTTGCTTCAACACTGTATATTCACCACAGATGAAACAGAAACTGTCTGGCGAATTAATGCACTTTTGCGGAGCCATAACATAACGGTTGAAGAATGACGAGCTAACACGAATTGCGATGAAAAAGTGTGAACAGCCTAGAACCAAGAATCTGATGATGATTCGTGCACAAGTGTGGCATGCAGGAGAGAGTAGCTCTGTGTTTGTACACGAGACATCACAGTGCTGGCCACGCCCCCCTGCACTGACCGGAGCTGCTGCTATCTGCCCTGTGTCTCCCTCCCACTGGATTCTTCAGGAAAGATTAACTCCTACCATTAGAAGCACGGACTTAAAACTTGCTTAGCTTATGTATATATTGCTGACCATCATATTTACAGTGCTATATTTTTTTTTTCATAACTCGGGCAACCCCTTTAAGGTTTTTTTGGCATTTTATATCTTAAATGCACTTATGTGAATTAATTAATAGTAATTTGAATTAATTAATAGTAATTTGAAAAAATTTGATAAATTTGAAGACAATTTTGCATGTTGTGGCAAATCATGACGTCTAGGAGTTTTTTCAATATTTTATTTGTTTTCAGCACACCAAAATACATGGAAATTAGATGAAAATAATCAAACAGCTTTTTAGTCGCAGACCTGTAGTGCCTGGTTTCAGTAAAGTCCAGCTTTTTCATTCTTCAGTAGTATTGAGTCAGCAGTGAGAAGAGAAGGTAAGGAAATGCAGAGAACCTTTTCCAAGACACACATTTTTAAGCTCAAAACAACAACTGAACTTTTTTCTGTGTTTTGATGTTTAAAAAATGTGCCTGATCCAGCTGTCAGTCATCTGGAACCACAGGGAAGTGGAGTCTTTTTTTTCCCACTTACTTTTCATTGAGAGAAAAATTTCCACTCAAAAATCAATCAAACAAGCAGATAAGCAGTATACCTGCCCAACTCCCCCTGCCTCCCCTTATACAGAAAACATATGGGTAACATTTACTAGACAGCAATCTCCCTTCCCTCATTGCAGGTCTTACCATATATAACACTAAATGGGATGTAGGTTAGTGCTGCCCCCACTATTTACAGCACTCTACATACTACTTATCATGGTAAGCATCAACACATCTTCCCACCATCACACCATAAGAACATCAGATAAGCCATACTAGGTCAGACCAAAGTCCATCAAGCCCAGTATCCTGTTTCCAACAGTGGCCAATCTGGGTCATACGTACCTAGCAGTTTCCCCAAAAGACACAGGTTCCACAATGCTTGTACTGGGTCAAGCATTGATATCCTGGGTCCCTTCTTAATAATGGTTTATGGACCTTTCCTCCAGGAACTTGTCCAAACCTTTTTTAACCCCAGCTACACTAACAGCCTTTACTACATCTTCTGGTAACATAAAAACATAGAAATATGATGACAGAAAAAGACCACATGGCCTATCTAGTCTGTCCTTCCATATCAACAATTACAACAGTCCCCTTTTTACCTTTAGAGATCCTCTGTGTTTGTCCCATGCTTTTTTGAATTCAATTACTGTCCTCATCTCTACCACGTCCACTGGGAGACTATTCCATGGATCCACTACTCTTTCCGTAAAGAAATATTTCCGCATAACACTCCTGAATCTATCTCCCTTCACCCACATCCCATGTCCCCTCGTAGCAGAACTTGCTTTCAGTTGAAAGAGGCTCTCTCCCTGAACATTTATGCCACGGAGGTATTTAAACATCTCAATCATATCACCTCTATCCCGCCTTTCCTCTAAGGTGAACATATTAAGATCCTTCAGTCTGTCCTCATATGCTTTATAATGAAGACCACTAATCATTTTAGTAGCCACCCTCTGCACCAACTCCATCCTGTTCACATCCTTTTGAAGGTGCGGTCTCCAGAATTGCACACTATACTCCTAATGAGGTTGTACCAAAGACTTATACAGAGGCACTATCACCTCCTTTTTTTCTGCTAGCCATTCCTCTCTGTATGCACCCAAGCATCCTTCTAGCTTTTGCCGTCGCCTTTTCTACCTGTTTAGCTACTTTAAGATCATCAGACACAACCACGCCTACGTCCCGCTCTTCTTTAGTGGACAAAAGTACTTCATCCCCTATAATATATTGCTCCCTTGGATTGCTGCAGCCCAAATGCAAGACCTTACATTTTTTAACATTAAATCCCAGCTGCCAAATTCTAGACCATTCTTCAAGCTTAGCTAGATCCCTCTTCATGTTATCTACACCTTCCTGGGTGTCTACTCTATTGCAGATTTTGGTATCATCCGCAAAGAGGCAAACCTTACCCGACAACCCTTCCGCTATATCACTAACAAAGATGTTAAAAAGAATCGGACCAAGGACAGATCCCTGGGGCACATCACTGGTAACATCCTTCTCCTCAGAGTGAGCTCCATTTACTTGTACTCTTTGTCGCCTCCCACCCAACCAATTTCTAACCCAAACAGTAACTTTAGGGTCCATCCCTAGGATGCTCAGTTTGTTTATAGGTCGCCTGTGAGGAACAGTGTCAAAGGCTTTACTGAAATCTAAATACACTACATCTAGGGCTCTCCTTCGGTCCAACTCCCTGGTCACCCAGTCAAAGAAATCAATCAGATTTGTCTGACAAGACCTGCCTCTGGTGAATGCATGCTGCCTCGGATCCTGTAATCCGCTGGACTCCAGAAACCTCACTATTTTCTCTTTCAGCAGCGTTTCTAATAATTTACTCACCACCAAAGTTAAACTAACCGGCCTGTAGTTTTCAACCACATCCTTACTTCCACTTTTGTGTAAAGGCACCACATGAGCCTCTCTCCAGTCCTTTGGCACTACTCCCGACTCCAACGAGGCATTGAAAAGGTCAGTCAGTGGAGCTGCTAGAACGTCCCCAAGTTCCCTCAGTATTCTAGGGTATATCCCATCGCTTTGTCTGCTTTAAGTTGAGCTAGTTTCTCACGAACACAGTCTTCTGGAAATTGTAACAAATTCCAGAATTTGATTACACGTTGAGTGAAGAAATATTTTCCTTTATTAGTCTTAAATAGTTTACCCTGTAGCTTCATTGCATGTCCCCTAGTCTTTCTATATTCTGATAACGTAAACAATTGATCTACCTTTACCCGTTCCACTCCGTTCATTAATTTATAGACTTCTATCATATCTCCCCTCAGCCGTCTCTTTTCCAGGTTAAAGAGCTCTAACCTTTTTAGCCTTTCTTATTTATTTAACAGTTCTTATATACCGCGCTCTTTGTCATCAGTGCAGTTTACATTGAAACAAAATAACACTTGGTCAGTCAATTCTGGCCTACGTTTAGAATTAACAGGGCTTTAACATGAAGGTAAACAGGGGAAACTATTTACATTTTGAACAATATACTTGCAGGTGCTCAATTGGCTATATTAAGATTCTAGCATGTCTAAGTTATCAGATAGCACAGGATTGAAATTGGAGGGTGGGAGGGGTGATGGGAGGGTACATCTGGCTGTGTGAAGTGCATGAGAAACAGGTGGTGTTTGAGGGCCTTTCTAAACTGCATAAGGTCCCTGATTAAGGCTGGGTGGGAGTCTGTTCCAACACCTGGGAGCGTAGTTCACAAATGCCCTATTGATGGTTAACTGGTTAAGTTTTGTAGATTCACTTGGTATAAGTAGCATATCTGCAGCTAGTGATCTCCTAGATCTGTTGTTCATGGTGTGTACAAGAAAGTCAGAAATTGATGGTGATATTTTGTTGAAGGCCTTGAAGGTAATGAGGAGGGCCTTATATAAGATTCTGCAGCTTATTGGAAGACAATGGAGATCATTTAGAATGCGGGAGATGTGGTCACTCCTTGAGGCTCAGCACAGGACATGGGCTGCTGCGTTCATGGCTAACTGTAGAGGGTTTAAGGTAATCTTGGGGAGGCCGTGCAGGATTATGTTAGCGTAGTCGAAATGCGGTGTAACTAGCGCTTGGAAGATGGTGCGGAAGTCATCGGGCTCCATCATGGGTCTCAAGTGCCGCAGGGTTTTGATCTTGAAGTAGATAGCTTTTACCGTGCGTTTAATGTGCTCCTTGAAGTCCAACTGTTGATCCAGTATCACACCTAGATAGCGTATGTTGGACTTGAATGGGAGTTCTGCATCTCTCACTTTTAGTGGAGGTGGAGGTGAGAAGCATTTATTTCTTGTGACTATTAGGACTTCTGTTTTTTTGAAATTTATACGCAAGTTCTGGTTGAGCAGCCAATCCGTTATTGCGTTGAAGCAGTTGATTAATGCTGTATAGTCCGGGCATGTGACAGTTATAGGTGTAAACAACAGCACATCGTCTTCATACATGAGGCAAGATATGCCGAAGGAACAGGTGATGTCACAAATTGGCTGCATATAAATATTAAAGAGCAGCGCAGACAGGGAGGAGCCTTGGGGTACTCCTTGTTTCTGTTGGAAGGGTTCAGATGTAATGTTACCAATTCAAACTTGCTGCCATCTGCCTTTGAGGTAGGATTTGCACCAATCCCATGCACAGTCTTGGATACCCTTCTCATGAAGCCTTTTAAGGAGTTGTACGTGGTCTACTGAGTCGAAGGCTGCCCCTATATCGAGGAAGATTAACACAAAGCCCTTCTTGATGCTGTCTATCCCATAGATAAGTGTGTTGGTTAATGTAGTTAAGAGGGTTTCCAAACCATGGGCCTCTCTGAATCCATGTTGACATGGGTCTAATGGGGAAGATGAATCTATATGTTGCTGGATCTGTCTCTGCGTCATCTTCTCAAGGATTTTAGCTAGTAAAGGGATACTAGAGATTGGTCGGTAAGAATCCTCTTTCTTTGGCTCCAGCTGGTTGTTTTTTAGTAATGGTCGAATGGATGTATGCTTGAGAGCATCAGGGAAAACTCCAGTTGCAAAGGACTGTTTTGCAATGTTGGCTATGAACGGACTGAGTTCTGAACACATGGATCTGATCCAGTGAGCTGGGCATGGGTCAGTTGGAGCAGTTGTAGTGTTGATGGTGGCGATAGTGTCTTCGATGGTTTTTGCTGAAGGAGGTGAGAGATTGGTGAGGGGAAACTGCATGTAGGAGGTCAGGGAGGGTTCATGTGATGTGGCGGTAATTATTTTTACTGCTTTAGATTGAATGTAATTCGCATACGCCTGAGGCTGAATACATTCTTGTTGTGGTGGAGATAGCTGGTTAAGGATTTTACTAAGTTGAAGAGGTCACGTGGCTTATTTAGCGAGCGGCTGAGGAGCTCAGCATGGAATTCCTTCCTCCTGACCCATGTTGATTCCCGATGGAGTTTCAGGTATGCTAAATAGGTGGCTTGGTCAGAGGTGCTACGGGTATGTCGCCATTTTCTCTCTAGTTTTCTTAGATGGAGTAGAGAAGATCGTAGCTCGGGAGAGAACAATGGAGCAGACTGCTTTTTAGTAGCTCGGTTGTCAGGTATTGATTGTTTATTAATGTCCTGTTGTTGAGCATATAAGGAGAGGGTGTCATTCCAGTTGGTAGCCATTTCATTGAGGTTGACTGTTGGTCGGGCAAGTTTTGGGAGTGCGTGGTTCGTGATCAGCTCTCTGTCTAGCGGCTTGAAGCAGGCAGTTTTTGACATTTCCCTTGTGTTTGAACGGGTGTCAGTGGTTTGTTGCGCTGATATCTGAAATGTTATCAGGCTGTGATCTGACCAGTGGACAGGGATGATGGAGGGCTCGATTCGGCTTATCTTGCTTGTATCTGTAAGAGGGACGAAGACTAGATCCAAGATGTTTCCTCGTTGGTGGGTGGGGTCATCCACTACTTGCTTGTAGTTAAGGTTGATCGTCGCCTCTAGGAAGGTGTTAGCTAATGCAGGTTGGATAGAGGAGAGATTAAAGTCGCCCAATAACCAATTTGGTTTAGTGGGATCTTCGGGCTTGCAGGCTAAGTCAATAATATCTGAGAGCTCATCTGACACGGCGCCTGGTGCCCTGTAAATGAGGTTGATAGTATTGGTTTTATTGGTAATAGTTAGTGTGTTCAGTAACTGTGTGCTCTTGGTTGAGTTCGTCCGATATTGTAGGTCAGCATTTTCGAGTATAAGGACACCTCCTCCTTTTCTGTCTCCTCTGTTGCAGGTGTAGATCATAAGAACATAAGATATGCCATACTGGGTCAGACCAAGGTCCATCAAGCCCAGTATTCTGTTTCCAACAGTGGCCAATCTAGGTCATATGTACCTAGCAGTTTCCCCAAGAGACACAAGTTCCACAATGCTTGTACTGAGTCAAGCATTGATATCTTCGGTCACTTCTTAATAATGGTTTATGGACCTTTCCTCCAGGAACTTGTCCAAACCTTTTTTAACCCCAGCTACACTAACAGCCTTTACTACATCCTCCGGTAACAAATTCCAGAGTTTGATTACACGTTGAGTGAAAAAATATAACGTAAACAATCGATCTACGTTTACCCGTTCCACTCCGTTCATTAATTTATAGACTTCTATCATATCTCCCCTCAGCCGTCTCTTTTCCAGGTTAAAGAGCCCTAACCTTTTTAGCCTTTCTTCATAGGAGTATCCTTCCATCCCCTTTACCATTTTGGTGGCTTTTCTCTGAATCTTTTCTAAAATCACTATATCCTTTTTAAGATACGGTGACCAGAATTGCACACAATATTCAAGGTGCGGTCTCACCATGGAACGATATAGAGGCATTATAATATCTTTTGTTTTATTTTCCATTCCTTTCCTTATCATACCTAGCATTCTATTTGCTCTCTTGGCTGCCACTGCACACTGGGCCGAGGGTTTTAACATGGTATCCACAATGACGCCTAAATCTTTTTCCTGGGCGGTGGTTCCTAATGTGGAACCTTGCATCGTGTTACCATAGTTTGGGTTGTTCTTCCCTAGGTGCATAACCTTGCACTTGTCCACATTAAATTTCATCTGCCATTTTGATGCC
The DNA here is from genome assembly GCA_033557465.1 of Ichthyophis bannanicus. NCBI lineage: Eukaryota > Metazoa > Chordata > Amphibia > Gymnophiona > Ichthyophiidae > Ichthyophis > Ichthyophis bannanicus. Next base: position 1,405,025,658 of record CM066033.1, on the reverse strand, counting down.
CGATCTTCCAATTTATCAAGATCCTCTTGCAATTTTTCACAATCCTCTTGGGTTTTAACAACTTTAAATAGTTTTGTGTCATTTGCAAATTTGATAACCTCACTCGTTATTCCACTTTCCAGGTCATTTATGAATATGTCAAAAAGCAGCGGACCCAGCACAGATCCCTGGGGTACACCACTATTCACCTTTCTCCATTGGGAAAATTGGCCATTTAGCCCTACCCTCTGCTTTCTATCTTTTAACCAGTTCCTGATCCACAATAGTACACTGCCTCCTATCCCATGACTCTTTAGTTTTGCCAAAAGTCTCTGATGAGGGACCTTGTCAAAGGCTTTCTGAAAGTCCAGATACACAATATCAACCGACTCACCTTTGTCCACCTGTTTATTCACTCCTTCAAGAAGTTTGGTGGTGTAAGTTGGTTTAATATGATGTTGTCAGAGTCTGAAAGCCATGTTTCAGTTACCATTACTATATCTAGGTTGAGATTGGCTATTAAATCAGTAATTACTGGCCATTTATTACGAGCTGAGCGTACGTTGATGAGGGCGCACCTGAGGTCTCGCTGAGGCTCTGTAGTTTTGCATTTTGAGGGTGTTGTGAGATCTAGAGAAACATAAAGTAAGTGTGTCTGTCTTCTATGGTAGGAGTTTGGAGGAAGTTGGTGTTGGTTTCTGAAGTATTTCCTGTTTGCAGTGTGGATTAGTTGGATGGGGTTCAAGCCTTTTGGGAGCGCATTGGCGTCATGGAAAATGTTGGCCAGAGTGTAAATTAGAACAAGAGTAAATAAGGAGGAAGCCATGTGTGCCTGTGTGTTGGGACAGCTTTGGTCACTGAGTATTGTTTTTGGAGTAAGTATGTGCACTTCTGGGGGAGCGTGGGGTGGGAGAACACAGTTTATGGTCAACACAAATCAAATGTACAGATACAGGATGATGGCTAACATGTTGGTATTACAGGTTACAGAAAGCTCATTTGTTACACAGTTCAAACATTAATAAGTGAAATAATTTTCGTGTGATCTGTGGTCATCTGAGATTGACTTACAGTTCTGTTGCAGTGACTTGATCAATGCCTATTCGGTCTGTTTTGGGTCTGTGGGCTTGCCAGCTGAGTTCCTCCCGTTTGTGGCGGAGTGATGTGGGCAATGAGAGCTGAGTGAGAAGTGGGTCTTTCATAGGCCCGTCCCGTCGGGCCCGCGCCTAAGGGCCAAGCCAAAGGGCCCTCTGGCGAGGCCCTCAGGCGTGGACCTGCCAGGTGCGGGCGTGCCGGACAGCGCTTCCTTTTTAAATGGCCCACCGGCTGCCCCGATTGAGCAGTCGGCGCTGGAGGAGGCGTCCCGGTGCCCTGGCTCGCTCTATCCCCGCCGGGAGAGCTGATAGAGAGCCGAGGTGCTGGCAAAGAGAGGGCCATGCGCCGGACGGCGCTTCCTTTTTAAATGGCCCACCGGCTACCCCGATTTTGCAGTCGGCACTGGAGGAGGCGGTCCCGGTGCCCCGGCTCGCTCTATCCCCGCCGGGAGAGCTGATGGAGGGCCGGGGTGCTGGCGAAGAGAGGGCCACGCGCCGGATGGCGCTTCCTTTTTAAATGGCCTGCCGGCTGACCCGATTGGGCAGTCGGCGCTGGAGGGAGGCGGTCCCGGTGCCCCGGCTCGCTCTATCCCCACCGGGAGAGCTGATGGAGAGCCGGTGTGTTGGCGAAGATAGGAGTCTCCTTCCATCCCCTTTACCATTTTGGTGGCTCTTCTCTGAACCTTTTCTAATAACGCTATATCCTTTTTAAAATACGGCGACCAGAATTGCACACAATATTCAAGGTGCAGTCTCACCATGGAACGATATAGAGGCATTATAATATCTTTTGTTTTATTTTCCATGCTTTTCCTTATGATACCTAGCATTCTATTTGCTCTCTTGGCCGCCGCTGCACACTGGACCGAGGGTTTTAATATATTATCCACAATGACGCCTAAATCTTTTTCCTGGGTGATGGTTCCTAATATGGAACCTTGCATCGTGTAACCATAGTTTGGGTTGTTCTTCCCTAGGTGCATAACTTTGCACTTATCCACATTAAATTTCATCTGCCATTTTGATGCCCAGTCTTCCAATTTATCAAGATCCTCTTGCAATTTTCCGCAATCCTCTTGGATTTTAACAACTTTAAATAGTTTTGTGTCCTTCTGCAACCAATATACACATATAAATTCAACAACCCCCCTTGTAATAGCATCCCCATCATCCACAACCCCAACCGCAATCTAACACGCCCTCCGCTACACCATCACTCATACAACCCGCCACCAAATAGTTCCCACAGACATCCTCCTAGAGTAATCCAAATAAACTGTAAAAACCATGACTACAAAATATCCTCCACTTGCACGGACACCAAACTAAAATTGATCCTAATAAACATTCGCTCTATTAGGAACAAAATACCAATAGTAAATGACATAATAAGAGACGAACAACCTGACATTATCTTCATCACTGAAACATGGCTAACACCTACAGACACAATATTATTAAACCAACTTCACACATCACAATATGATGTATTCAACTGCCACCGTGACACAAAAAGAGGAGGTGGAGCACTCATCCTCACTAAAAAAAACCTACAATACACCCTAACGAACTCAAACAATGTCGAAGGAATGGACATAATAAACATTGAAAACAGAACACTAGCATTCTCCTTAATCTATAGACCCCCATCAGCTGATCACAAAAATCTCTCCCCCATCCTTGAACTCGCATGCACAACATCTCAGAGAAAACCCCTTATAATCTTAGGTGACCTTAACCTCCCATCTCTGAACCAATCCCAAAAAGACAACTTCATTGACTCAATGTCCCACATAGGATTTAACCAGATAGTCCATACTCCCACACATAATAAAGGAAACTCACTTGATCTTGTTTTCCTCCCTTCCCCCTTTAACCTACATAAACTCCATTCTTCCCCGATAGCTAGGGAAGTACCATGGTCTGACCACCATTTGATAACATTCCACCTATTAGCACAAACAACATCACAGTCCACAAACACAATATCACATATCTCACGCTTTCCCCACTTTGATAATGACACATTCCTTGACAACATACTACCTAAACTCACCACAAGTCTAAATGACATAGAACAAACAATAGAGAACTGGAACCAAACTATCCAAAAAGCAGCAACCCCCACTCAAACAATACAGAAGATAAAGAAGGAATCACAAAAATGGTTCACTAAAGAAATTGCCAGGCTAAAAAAGCAACTACGGAAACAAGAAAAAATTTGGAGAAAAACAAAATCACACGATAACAAAACTAAATATATAATATACTTAATAGATACAAGGAAGCAATCAATAAGTCAAAAAGGGAATACTACTCCAAACTAATAAATCATGCTATCAATCGGCCAAGAGAACTTTTCTCAATTGTGAATACATTAACAAAACACAAAACCCCGAACTGAACCAAGACTCAATCAGTGTACAAACCTTAGCATTACATTTTGCTGAGAAACTAAAGGCAAAACCTTACTCTACAACCACCACAATATCTAAACAAGTCAGTAATTATGAATGGACAACCTTTCACAAGATTGAAAGAAAGCATATTCTTAATATTATAACAATGATTAACACCACAACCTCACCGCTTGACCCTTGCCCTGTATCATGGATCAAAAATACTAAGGAATTTCTTGCAGAAAATATCCAACATATAGTAAACCAATCACTCTCTCAAGGAACCATGCCCAATGCCCTAAAGCTCTCCTCGATCCGTCCCATAATAAAAAACAATAAACTAGACCCAAAAGACCCCAACTCCTACAGGCCAATAGCTAGCATACCACTAATTGCCAAAATAATAGAAAAGACCATACAACTCCAACTACAAGACTACATTGATGAACAAAAACTCCTTGATGAGCATCAATTTGGCTTCCGACCCTTCCATGGAGTTGAAACTCTCCTAATCGCCCTAACTGATCTACTCATCAGAGGCACCAATGACAACAACAAAGGCTTCCTTCTCCTCTTCATAGACCTATCTGCTGCATTCGATAGCATCAATCATAATACCCTCATTAACAGACTAGAATACCTAAAAATAGGAGGGACAGTCCTTGAATGGTTCAAATCATACATCTCAAACAGGTTAATACGGATACAACTAGGTAACGACACATCCGAAACTTTCCCACAAGGTCAAGGCATCCCCCAAGGATCAGCCCTCTCAGCCCTCCTCTTCAATTTATACCTCCAGCCCATTACAAACATATTTAAGAAGCACAAAATTAACCATTTCATATATGCAGATGATATCATGCTTGCCACCCCCATAAACCCTAACAATCCCGAATATGATAGCCTACTCCAATGTATGAACGAGACTACTAAATGGCTTGAAGACAACCACCTAAGCATTAACCTCAAAAAACAGAGGCAATGTTCATAACGAGGAAATCAGACACTGAATACATATACCCCAACACAATCACAATAAACAATACACCTATACCTGTTAAAAAGGAGGTAAAATACCTTGGAATAATCTTAGACCACTCACTCTCCATGATTCCACACATAAAACACACAGTAAAAACCATATTTTATAAACTCAAGACAACACAACATCTGAGACCCCTACTCAACACCGATGACTTTAGATCTGTAGTTAATACACTCATAACCCCCCACTTCGACTATTGTAATAGTCTCCTAAATGGACTTCCATTAAAAAGCATATACTATCTCCAAAGAGCCCAAAACATATGCGCCAAGATGGTCACTAAAGCTAATCTAACAGACCACGTGACCCCAATTCTCCTAGACTTACACTGGCTCCCTATAAACAGCCGAATAAAATATAAAATCCTCCTAACTACTTTCAAAATCGTCAACAACATCTCCCCAACACAACTATCCACCCTAATACACCCTCCATCAGATACTAGATCACGCAGACAGAATGCAACCCACTCCCTCAACATAAAAACAAATTTTAGAAAAACTAAAGCGACAACAAGTGACAGGGCATTCTCCTTCGCTGCCCCCACCCTCTGGAATGAAACACCATTAACACTCCGCATGATAAAAGACCTTCACCAATTCAAAAAGAATTAAAAACCTACCTCTTTACAAAACACTTTGAAATCCCCTACCAACAAAGAACTTCGCCAATACAATCACAGAAACACATACACTGTACCCAAGACAGAACAAATGACTAACACAGGAAAATTCACTAACCCCACTAACCCCACACAACCCGCTAATGAACCACTCAAACAGTTGATTATTTTCACCACTGTAACTGTATCTAACTAAGATGCGCTCCATGTATATAACTTGTAAATAGTTTGAAAAGCTCTGTTATAGTTAATGTTCAAAATGTTGTTCAAAATGTTGTTCAAAATCTGTTCAAAATATGTTCCCTGTAAGTACACCTGTACATAGTTAAAGCATAATGTTCCCTGTAAATGTATACAGAAGTATACAATTGTTCTGTTTAATGTTCAATGTAAACCGCCCCTGATCTCTGGAAGGGGCGGTATAGAAAAGACTGTTAAATAAATAAATAAATAAAAATAAATAAATCTGGACTACATCCGCAGCCTGCGCTTGGGCTCGCCTGTTCTCTTTGCTGCTACTGATTTCTATGTTCTGTCCAATGTCTGCCATTCCTACTTTACTGGGCTGGAGGCCTTCTCCCTCCTACCCCCCCCTCTACTTTGTCTTATGTTGCTGCTTGTCGCTCTGCTAACCTCATCCCTTGTTTATCTTCCTCTGCCTTCCCTTCCCCCCCCGCAACTAATTTTACTCCAGATGGCCTTGTTAAATTGTCGTTCCCTCCAGTCCAAGACCGTGCTTATTCACGATCTTGTCTCTCAGCACTCTCTGGACATTTTGTTTCTGACGGAGACCTGGCTCAAGGATGGGGAGGAGCCTCTCCTGAACCGCTGTCTCCCCCCTGGCTTCTCCTTCTCTGCGGTGTCCCGCCAGGGTCGTTCCGGCGGGGGGGTTGCTGTGATCCACCACTCCTCCCTCCCCTTGCGCGAAGTACTCCCTTCTCCTTTTCCCTACCCGGAAGCCCTTCTCCTCCATTTAGAGGTCTCCCCCCCTTTGTACATTATTCTTCTCTATGTTCCTCCCTCTCTGTCTCCCTCTCTATGGGACTCTGTTCTTTTAACTTTATCAGAAGTCTCTCTTAGGTACCATCACTTTTTGCTACTTGGTGATTTTAATGTTCACGTAGATTCCCCTTCTTCTCAACGTGATCTCTCCTTCCTTTCTCTGCTTTCTGATCTTTCCCTCTCCCAGCATGTCCAGCTCCCTACTCACGCGACTGGCCATACCTTGGACCTAGTTATCTCCCGCCACTCTCCCTCCTTTGTTCCTTCCTCTTTCTCTTCCCAGCCCCTTCCCTGGTCAGACCACTATTGTTTGTTTTGTCCTTTCCTGTCCTTTCTCTTCTTCCCCCCTTCTTCCCCTTTACTGCCCCCTGCTCGCTCAGCCTGTCTTTTCACCCCTGATTCCCTCCAGCGATTTCCGTCCTCGGATACTCTTTTCCCTGATGACTTCTCTCTGCTCTCTGCTGACCTTCAAGCCCAGTGCTGGGACTCTTCTCTCTCTACTGCTTTAGATAAGGTTGCTCCTTTGCGCCCTTCTTCTGTAGCTCGTCATCGCCCCAATTCCCCTTGGTATCTCCCAGGCTTCCGTCTTCACCGCTCTTACCTACGTTGGGCTCTCCGCCGCTGGCGTAAGTCCCCCTCACCTGCTACTCTCTCACATTTTCGTTACTGTCACTCTCATTATCGCTCCCTTCTGCACTCTGCTAAGCGGGATTAATTTTCTAGGCTTATCTCCTCCTCGGCAAATTCTACTCGTCAGCTGTATCGCATCCTCCACTCCCTCTCTGCATCCTCCTCGTCCCCTGTCGCTTCTCTTCCTGCTACATCCTCCTCTAATAACCCCACCACCGATGCTTTGGCTTCATTTTTTGTGGGCAAGGTCCTTTCTATCCGGCAGCTTTTCCCCTCCTGCCCCTCTCCTCTCTCACCCCCTCCTCCTCTTTCCCCAGTTTCCTCCTCAGCATCACTTTCCCCTAATGTTCCTCCTCTTTCACACTGTTGGTCTGCTTTCCGGCCCATCACACTTCCCGAACTTTCTACTGCCCTTTCCTCCACTCGGAAAACCACTTGTCTGTCCGATCCTATTCCCTCTCACTGGCTCACTGAGTCCTCACTGGCTCTGCTCCCTTTTGTTCTCTCCATCTTTAACACCAGTCTTTCATCCGGTACTTTCCCCTCCCACTGGAAGCACGCTCTTATACGTCCTCTTTTGAAGAAACCTTCTCTGGATCCTTCTTCTCCCTCTAACTGGCGCCCTATCTCTAATCTCCCTTTTCTCTCCAAGCTTCTCGAAAGATTGGTTTTCTCTCAGGTATCTTCACACTTAGAGGATTCTTTGGTTCTTCACCCCCGTCAATCTGGTTTCCGCCCTGGGCACAGTACTGAAGCTATTCTCATCTCTTTTCTTAACGAGTTGCACATTGCCCATGACCATGGTTCTATCTCTTTGGCTGTCTCACTCGATCTCTCTGCCGCTTTCGATGTTGTTGATCACCATACTCTTCTCCTAAGGCTTCGTTCTATTGGTCTTTCTGGTTCGGTTCTTCGCTGGTTTCACTCTTTTCTTTTTGATCGGTCGTTCTCAGTCCTGTCAGGTTCTACTTCGTCTTCTCCTTCACCTCTGCCATGTGGTGTCCCTCAGGGTTCTGTATTAGCCCCTCTGTTGTTTAACATTATCTCCAGGAACAAGCAGGAATGAGTCCTCACATATGGGTACGTCGGAACCGACGGAGCCTGCGCGGAAAAGCTCCCCAGCTTCCCAGAAAGGAAGCTTTTGGGGCCTCCCACAGCGCATGCGCGCTGCCTTCCCGCCTTCCTGACCAACTCTCTTCATAAGAACATAAGAACATAAGACATGCCATACTGGGTCAGACCGAGGTCCATCAAGCCCAGTATCCTGTTTCCAACAGTGGCCAATCTAGGTCCTACACACCTAGCAATATCCCCAAAAGACCACAGGTTCCACAATGCTTGTACTGGGTCAAGCATTGATATCCTGGGTCCCTTTTTAATAGTGGTTTATGGACCTTTCCTCCAGGAACTTGTCCAAACCTTTTTTAAACCCAGCTATACTAACAGCCCTTACTACATCCTCCGGTAACAGATTCCAGAGTTTGATTACACGTTGAGTGAAAAAATATTTTCTCTTATTTGTCTTAAATAGTTTACCCTGTAGTTTCATTACATGTCCCCTAGTCTTTCTATATTCTGCTAGCGTAAACAATTGATCCACGTTTATCCGTTCCACTCCATTCATTAATTTATAGACCTCTATCATATCTCCTCTCAGCCGTCTCTTTTCCAGGTTAAAGAGCCCTAACCTTTTTAGCCTCTCTTCATAGGAGTAGCCTTCCATCCCCTTCACCAATTTGGTGGCTCTTCTCTGTACTTTTTCTAATAACGCTATGTCCCTTTTTAAGATACGGTGACCAGAATTGCACACAATATTCAAGGTGCGGTCGTACCATGGAGCGATACAGAGGCATTATAATATCCTTTGTTTTATTCTCCATCCCTTTCTTTATGATACCTAGCATTCTATTTGCTTTCTTGGCCGCCGCTGCACACTGGGCGGAGGGTTTTAACATGTTATCCACGATGACTCCTAAGTCCTTTTCCTGGGTGGTGGTTTCTAATGTGGAGCCTTGCATCGTGTAACTATAGTGTGGGTTGTTCTTTCCTAGGTGCATAACTTTGCATTTGTCCACATTAAATTTTCATCTGCCATTTGGATGCCCAGTCTTCCAATTTATCCAGATCCTCCTGCAGCTTTCCACAATCCTCTTGGGTTTTAACAACTTTAAACAGTTTTGTGTCATCTGCAAATTTGATAACCTGACTAGTTATTCCCTTTTCCAGGTCATCTATGAATATGTCAAAAAGTAGCGGACCCAGTACAGATCCCTGGGGTACTCCACTATTCACTTTTTTCCATTGGGAATATTGGCCATTTAGCCCTACCCTCTGCTTTCTATCTTTTAACCAGTTCCCGATCCACAATAGTACACTGCCTCCTATCCCATGACTTTTTAGTTTTGCCAAAAGTCTCTGATGGGGGACCTTGTCAAAAGCTTTCTGGAAGTCCAGATACACTATATCAACTGACTCACCTTTGTCTACCTGTTTATGCACACCTTCAAAGAAACATATCAGATTAGTAAGACAAGATCTTCCTTGTCTAAAGCCATGTTGGCTGTCTCCCATTAGGCCATGACTATCTACATGTTGTGTAATTTTGTTCTTTATGATGGTTTCTACCATTTTCCCCGGTACTGATGTCAGGCTCACCGGTCTGTAATTTCCCGGGTCACCCCTGGAACCTTTTTTAAAAATTGGTGTTACGTTGGCGACCCTCCAATCTTCAGGTATTACAGATGATTTTAATGAAAGTTCACAGATTACCAATAGCAGGTCCGCGATCTCATATTTCAGTTCTTTCAACACTCTGGGATGTATACCATCCGGTCCAGGTGATTTGCTACTATTCAGTTTATCAAATAGTTGTAATATATCTTCCCGGTGTAGTGATATTTCTCTCAATTCCTCTGCAGTATCACCTTTAAGTACCACTTCAGTCATGGGTAACATCCCTACATCTTCCTCAGTAAAGCAAAGAATTCATTCAGTCTCTCTGCTATATCCTTGTCTCCTCTTACTGCCCCTTTTACCCCTCTATCATCTAACGGTCCAATTGACTCTCTCACAGGCCTTTTGCTACGAATGTACTTGAAAAAGTCTTTATTTCGTGTTTTTGCTTCCGTAGCAAGTTTCTTCTCAAATTCCCGCTTTGCCCGCCTTATCAATGCTTTGCATTTAACTTGCCAGTGCTTGTGATGTTTCCAGTTTTCATCATTTGGCTCTTTTTTCCATTTCCTGAAGGTTGCTTTTTTGGCAGCAACAGCCTCTCTGACCTCACCTTTAAACCACGCTGGCAGTTTTTGGACTTTCTTCCACTCTTCTTAATGCGTGGAATACAGCTGGTCTGGGCTTCGAGGATAGTATTTTTAAATAACACCCAAGCTTGCTGTAAGTCTTTAACCTTTGGAACCGCTCCTTTTAGTTTTTTCCTAACTATATTCCTCATTCTATCATAGTCTCCCTTTTGAAAGTTAAAAGATAATACTGTGGATTCCTTTACTATCTGTCCTCCACTAATTAAATCAAACATGATCATACTATGATCACTATTGCCAAGTGGTCCCAACACCCTTATTTCTTGCACCAGATCTGGCGTTCCACTAAGGATTAGGTCCAGTATGGCTTCCCCTCTGGTCGGTTCATGAACCAGCTGCTCCAAGAAGCAGTCATTTATTCCATCTAGAAACTTTATCTCTTTAGCTTGTCCTGCCGTGACACTGACCCAGTCGATACCGGGGTAATTGAAATCACCCATTATTACTACTCTGTTGTGACTTTTGTTAGCTTCCTTGATTTCTTTGAGCATTTCATCATCCATTTGTTCATTCTGGCCAGGCGGTCGATAGTATACTCCCACTGCCATCGCCTTCCCCTTCATAAATGGGATTTCAATCCATAGAGATTCTACAGCAAATTTTGTTCCCTGCAAAACTTTAATCCTTTCTGACTCAATGCCCGCTCTAACATAGAGCGCAACCCCTCCACCAATTTGATCAGCTCTATCATTACGATATAGTTTGTATCCAGGTATCACAGTGTCCCACTGGTTATCCTCCTTCCACCATGTCTCTGAGAGTGCAATCATATCTAACCTCTCATTTAGTGCTATATATTCTAACTCTCCCATCTTATTGTTTAGACTTCTAGCATTGGCATACAAGCATTTTAGAGACTGTATTTTTTTCATATTAATCTGGCTATTGGTAGGCAGGGGTAATTTGGAATCTTTATGCTCTGTCTGCTCCTTACTCAAGGGCATTTGGGCTACTATACCCCCTTTTGGAACCTCACTGCTTTTGGTAGTATCCTTCAAGGATACCTTTGTCCGAACCATGCACTCCTGGGTGACTGTCGGCTTTCCCCTATTTTCTAGTTTAAAAGCTTCTCTATCTCTTTTTTAAAGGTTAATGCCAGCAGTCTGGTCCCATCCTGATTAAGGTGAAGCCCATCCCTTCGGAAGAGCCCCCCCTTTCCCCAGAATGTTCCCCAGTTCCTAACAAATCCAAAACCCTCATCCTTGCACCATTGTCTCATCCACGCATTGAGACTCCGGAGCTCTGCCTGTCTTTTGGGTCCTGCACGTGGAACAGGAAGCATTTCGGAGAACGCTATCCTGGAAGTTCTGGATTTCAACTTCCTACCTAAAAGCCTAAATTTAGCCTCCAGAACTTCCCTACCACATTTTCCTATGTCATTGGTACCAACATGTACCAAGACAGCAGACTCCTCCCCAGCACTATCTACGATCCTATCTAGGCGGTGCGTGAGGTCCGCTACCTTCGCACCAGGCAGGCATGTTACCAGGCGATCCTCACGTCCACCAGCCACCCAACTATCTACATTCCTAATGATTGAATCACCGACTATAACAGCTGTCCTGACCCTCCCCTCATGGGCACCTGGCCCTGGAGAAACGCCCTCGGTGCGAGAGGGTTTGGCATCACCTGGAGGACAGGTCCTAGTTACAGGATCACTTCCTGCCACACCAGGGTGATGCTCTCCTGTCACGTGACCTCTCTCCTCCATGGCAACAGGGATGCTGCCAGACTGGAGGTGGGACTTCAGGACTATATCCCTGAAGGTCACGTCCATGCACTTCTCTGTCTTTCTTATGTCTTCCAGGTCTGCTACTCTAGCCTCTAGAGAACGGACTTGTTCCCTGAGAGCAAAGAGTTCTTTGCACTTCGTGCATACGTAAGATCTCTCACCAACTGGGAGAAAATCATACATGTGACACTCAATGCAAAAGACCGGAGAACCCCCATCTCGTTGCTGGACTTCTGTCTGCATCTTAGTTTAAAGCTTGTGCTTAGATCTTTTAAATTCTGTATATAATAAGGATTGGTGTAGATGCTTATACCAATAAAAGTGTATCTAATACCCCTAATACACCTTGTGTACCTAAAGCTTAATTAATTAATTGCAGGTCCTCCGTGTGTGACTGATCTGGATAATGAGCTGCACCTGAGAGCAGCCCCTTTCCTCTAAGATGTGCAAGTACCTATAAAGCTACAATTACCCCAGGGGTGGGTGGGTGCTGGGGAGGGAGGGAGGGAGATAAGTCCTATTAAAGAGGGCAGTTACAAGGTACCTTGTCCTGGACCCTCAGCGGGGGGGGGGGGAGGGGGTAACACAAAAAGCCCAGTTAGTTGAGAGAGGCAAGGTAATTTACAGCTGAAAACAGCTGAACTAGCACTAAGACAAACAATAAATAATTAAACAAACAGTTAGACAAACAATAAATAGTTAAATAAACAGCTAGAACTCACAGCAAAGTTTCTCAGAAGGCAAAATCCACCTTTCAGTTCTTCTTTTTCCGCGGAGCCAACAGGTCGTGTTCCTGTCACCGCTGAAGAAATTGTTATTTTAATTTGTTTCTTTGACCGCGTGTCTGCCTTCTCCGATTCCGGACCGGTACCGCCGGTCGTTTTTTCGTTTATTTAAAAAAAAAAAATAATAATTACTTTCTCTTCACTTGGTGTATTTTTTCTGTGAGGCCTCTAGGCCTTCTCAGGTCTCCCTCATGGAAAAACCAGCTTCTGGTTTTAAAAAATGCACTAAGTGTACCGGTACTATTTCAGTTACAGATACCCATGAGTGGTGTCTTAAATGTTTGGGGCCTGACCATTCCATTCCGGATTGTCCATCCTGCTCTCTGATGTCCAAAAGGGGCTTACAGAACAGAGCAGCTAAGTTTCATATGCTTTTCTACTGATACTCCAGCATCAACATCCTCCAGGTCTTCTTCTCCTGATGGATCTCAGGTAACCAAACATTCTTCAGGCAAGTCCTCAAAAGGCAAATCTCCCTCTAAGCAGCGAGAGGCCCTTACATTTGACCCTGAGGACCCTGCCCCAGCCAAACAACCCCGGCGGGAAGCTCCGGCTTCCAAAGCTCCTCCTATGGGGTTACAGGTAGACATCGATGGCACGGCCTCGACCGATCTCCTGTTAGACTGCTCTGGGGTACCGGCTAACACCGGTACCGATTTCCAGGCAGTTGTGGCGACTATGGGTACTACGGTACAATCCATGCAGCAGGCCTTACTGGCTTTCATTAATGCTGCACCGCCATCGGTACCGCGACAATCGGTTCCGATTCCGGTACCGCAACCGATACCGGTACCCAGGGCATCTACTTCCAGTAGCATGCCGGTTCCGGTCTCCGGTTCCGGAGCTTTCTTCGATACCGCTCCGATTCCCGGTACGCCCGATATCGATACCGATCGGTACGCGTATCGATCTCTGGAAGCAAATAGACGATACTTTGAATCCTCTGAAGATTCTGATACATCAGATGATTCTGCTGACGTCTCTTTTACTCTTTCTGAGGAGCCCTCTTCTCCAAAAAGGAGAATGTCTCCTCCAGAGGATTTGTCCTTTCAAGACTTCATCATTGAAGGTAGCTAAAGGACTCTCCATATCTGTATCCTCTGAAAAGGAACCTAGAGCAAAAAAATTGGATATTTTAGGATACTCTAAGGTTCCCAAAGAGGCAGCCACCTTACCCATACATGAAATTCTTCAAGAACACATGATGGACTTGTGGGAGGCTCCTCTCACCCTATCTCCACATTCTCGACGTTTGGACACCATGTATCGGGTCCCTCCTTCTCCTGGTTTTCAAAAGACTCAGCTTCCTCACCACTCTATTGTGGTGAAGTCTGCTATGAAAAAGATAAAGAGTACCAAAAGGCACTCTTCTACCCCTCCAGGAAGAGAATGTAGGACTCTGGATGCTTTTGGGAGAAAGATCTTCCAAGCTAGCATGCTTATTGCCAGAATCAATTCATACAGCCTCTATATGGGCATGTTTTTGAAAGAGATTGCATTAAAAGATACGTCAGTTTCTCCCCTTTATCCCAGAGGATAAGCAAGAGGAGTTCCTTCTTTTGCTAAAGCAAACTCAAGATGTTTCAAAGTTCTCAAACAGAGCAGCCTTTGACTCTTTTGAGGGGGAAAGCAGAGCCTCTGGCATTGCCATAGCTGCTCGCAGACTGGCTTGGCTCCAGGCCTCTGATTTGGAACCCTGGATACAAGAAGGCTTGGGCAATCTGCCCTGTACAGGTGAAAATCTGTTTGGCAAGGAGTGGCAAATCAAAGCCACTCAAATGGATGCAGAGAATGCTGCTTTAGATAGACTTTCTAAGTCTACCTCTACCCCTGCCAAGAAAAAGCCTTTTAAGAAACCTTTCTATAAAAAGACCAGATTTTCCACAAATACTGGCCAGCAATCTTCCCAAGTTTGCTTTGCTCCTAAGCGTCAGCAAACTAAACAGGCCAGAACAAAGTCTACAGGGGTTGCTACAATCCAGCAGTCCCAACCCCCTCAGGGTTTTTGACTTAATTCTAGAGAACTTAACCTTTCTGGCTCTGCAACAACCAGAACCTCTCACCATTCCAGGAAGGTTGGCTCATTTTGCTCCCAGATGGGAACAAATCACATCAGAACCGTGGACCCTCTCTATCATCAAAGAGGGCTACAAACTACATTTCTCCAGCCTTCCTCCCCATTTCATGGTGAGACAATTCAATTCTCCCCCTTCTCTCCTGTACCTGTTGGGCCAGGAGGTAACCACTCTTCTCGCCCAAAAGGCAATAGAAGAGGTTCCTCTTCCTCAACAAGGGTCAGCTTTTTACTCCCCTTATTTTCTCATTCCCAAGAAAACAGGGGGGTACAGACCCATTCTGGATCTCAGAGAATTGAACAAATTCCTATACAAGGAGAAATTCAAGATGCTTTCTCTAGGCACTCTCCTTCCATACCTACAGAGTCAGGACTGGCTTTGTTCTCTAGATCTCAAGGATGCGTACACACATATACTCATCCATCCATCCCACAGAAAATTCCTACGGTTTCTGTTCCAGGGAAAACATTTCCAATACAGAGTCCTTCCCTTCGGTCTAGCCTCTGCTCCAAGGGTATTTACCAAATGCATGGCAATAGTAGCTGCATTTCTACGCACTCTGGGAATCTTTGCCTTCCCATACCTGGACGACTGGCTCATCCGAGCTCCATCTCAGTCCGAGGCTCAGACTTCCCTGGACCACACCAAACGCATACTGCAGTATCTGGGACTTGTCATCAATCTGCCAAAGTCTCAACTCACCCCTACTCAGTCCCTAGAATTCATAGGGGCCTGGCTAGATACCACCACTGCAAGGGCCTATCTTCCTCAGGCCCGTTGCCACCGTCTAGTGCACTTGGCCTCTCAAGTTCAGTCCAAAAGCCACTTGACGGCCAGGGAGATGCTACAACTGCTAGGCCACATGACATCCACAGTTCATGTGGTGCCTTATGCACGCCTACATATGAGAGCAGCTCAATGGACTCTGTCCACCCAGTGGACACAAGCCTCAGGAGCTCTCTCAGACCAAATAGCAACCTCAAAACGTCTTTTTTGGTCTCTCCAATGGTGGATATCCACTCAAAATCTGTTGTTGGGGGCCCCCTTCCAACCTTTGTTACCCCAAGCAACTCTCACTACAGATGCCTCCCAAGCAGGTTGGGGAGCTCATCTCCAAGACCTCTCCACTCAGGGCACTTGGTCTCCACTGGAGACCACCCTTCATATCAACCTTCTGGAGCTGCGAGCAATTTTCCTTGCTCTCAAGGTCTTTCATACCCTCCTCATCAACATGACAGTTCTTGTTCATACCGACAATCAAGTAGCCATGTTCTACATAAATAAACAAGGAGGGACTGGCTCTCTGTTGCTTTGCAACGAAGCTCTAAAACTGTGGGCCTTCGCCAGAGAGCATCGGATCCATCTCCTGGCAGTGTACCTCCCAGGAATCCAAAACTCTTGGGCAGACAGACTCAGTCGAGTTCTGCTTCCACACGAATGGTCCCTGCACATGGATCAGGTACACAGAATCTTTCAGGAATGGGGAACCCTGGACATAGACCTCTTTGCAAGTCCGTACAATG
This sequence comes from Ichthyophis bannanicus, assembly GCA_033557465.1. Classification (NCBI taxonomy): domain Eukaryota; kingdom Metazoa; phylum Chordata; class Amphibia; order Gymnophiona; family Ichthyophiidae; genus Ichthyophis; species Ichthyophis bannanicus. The sequence continues at coordinate 1,405,009,449 of CM066033.1, read as the reverse complement.
CCAAACTTCCCCGTTCTGTTCCAGGATTCCGTGTCAGGGAGCTCAGGCCAAGGATGCCTTCCTCCTTCATTGGGGTCAGGCCTTCCTATATGCCTTTCCACCCATTCCCTTGATTCCCAAGACTCTATTCAAACTTCGGAGGGATCAAGGATCTATGATCCTCATAGCTCCACGCTGGCCACGCCAAGTGTGGTACCCTCTACTTCTGCATCTCTCCCAGGTACCCTCCCTGGATCTGGGAGCTGCTCCAGACCTTCTTTCTCAAGAGGAGGGGACTTTGTGGCACCCAAACCCCAAGTCCCTTCACCTCAGAGCTTGGTTACTGAAGGCCTAGACCTTCAAGACTTGAATCTTTCTCAACAGGTGAAGGATGTCCTCCATGCATCCAGGAAACCTTCCACCAGGCGTTCTTATGCTTTTAAATGGAAAAGATTTTCAATTTGGTGTGCTGACAAAGGTCTTTACCCTCTAGCACTACCTTTGAATTCTTTACTCGAATATCTCCTGCATCTTTCCAATGCAGGACTTAACACCAATTCTATAAAGGTCCATTTGAGTGCTATTGCAGCATCTCTTCAGCCTATCAATGGACAATCTGTTTCCTCTCATCCTCTTATTGCAAGATTCATGAGAGGTCTAACTTTAACTAAGCCTCCCATTCGGCCTCCTCCAGTGGCATGGGACTTAAACGTGGTTCTTGGTCAGCTTATGAAGCCACCCTTTGAACCCTTAGCCACTACCTCCTTGAAATTCCTTTCCTGGAAAGTCATTTTCCTTATTGCAATCACTTCTGCTCGCCGCATCAGTGAACTGCAGGCTTTAGTGGCTAATCCACCTTATACAAGGTTCCATCATGATAAGGTAGTCCTTAGGACAAATCCCCACTTTATGCCTAAAGTGGTCTCACCTTTTCATCTGAATCAAGAGATATATTTACCTATCTTTTTTCCAGCTCCTCATGCATCAAATGCAGAGCGGAACCTTCATACTCTAGACTGTAAAAGAGCTCTTGCCTTTTACTTCCACAGGACACAGCAACATCGAAAGTCTTCTCAACTTTTTGTTGCTTTTGATCCTTCTCATTTAGGACTTCCAGTCTCAAAAAGAACACTGTCCAATTGGATTGCTCAGTGTATTTCTTTTGCTTACCAGAGTAAGAACCTTTCTCTGGAAGGCCATGTCACAGCTCACAATAGAGCCATGGCCACATCTATGGCTCATCTTCATTCTGTATCCATTGATCAGATCTGTCGAGCAGCCACCTGGGCCTCGATTCATACCTTCACAGCCCATTACTGCTTGGACAAGGACTCCCGCCGGGATGCCTTGTTTGATCAGGCTGTCCTCAGACACCTGTTCCATTCTTAAACAACTCCTGCCCACCTTCCCTGAATGGATGCCTGAGATCCATAGGAAGATCAGGAACCCTTGGGAGGGGGATCTCCCCGGCATCTTAGCTAGGGAGTCCCCATATTTGAGGACTCATTCCTGCTTGTTCCTGGAGATAGCACAGTTACTTACCTGTAACAGGTGATTTCTGGGAACAGCAGGAATTAGTCCTCACAACCCACCCACCTCCCCTAGGAGTTGTATCTCTCTCTCTCTCTCTTTCCTTTCCTCTCTCTATTGTCTCAGCTTTAAACTCGAACTGAAGAGAGTTGGTCAGGAAGGCGGGAAGGCAGCGCGCATGCGCTGTGGGAGGCCCCAAAAGCTTCCTTTCTGGGAAGCTGGGGAGCTTTTCCGCGCAGGCTCCGTCGGTTCCGACGTACCCATATGTGAGGACTAATTCCTGCTGTTCCCAGAGATCACCTGTTACAGGTAAGTAACTGTGCTTTTCTGGCCCCTCTTGCTTTACTTATCCAACAGCACGGTATCTCTGCGTATTATTACGCAGATGATATCATTCTTCTCTACCACACTTGCCCTCTTTCCCCTGATATCGGTCCCCTCAATGCCTGTCTCTCCGCTGTTTCCTCCTGGTTTTCTGAGAACTTTCTGCATGTCAATCTGTCTAAGACTTCCGCCATCTGGTTCACTGCTGGTGCTCCTCTTCCCACCCTCACCCCTTCTCTGTCTGCTGGGCCTATTCCTCTTGTTTCATCTATGCGATACCTTGGTGTTACCCTGGATTCGGCTTTAACTTTTAAAGAGCACGTTTCTTCTATTGTTCAGCGTTCTTTCTATACACTGCGTCGACTTCGTGCTATCCGACCTTTCCTTTCTTTCTCCTCATTGACTACACTTCTTTCTCTCGTAGTTTCTCGTTTAGACTATTGTAACGCTTCTCTGGCCGGCCTTCCTCTTTCTCAGCTTCGTCATCTTCAACTGGTCCACCATACCGCTGCTCGTCTTCTGACCAACTATTCTCGCTCAGCTCATATCACTCCTCTTCTTATTCGCTTACACTGGCTGCCTATTCCTTTCCGCATTCAATATAAGGTTCTGATTTGCACACTGGCGTTGCACACTGGCTTTGCACACTGGCGTTCCTCTTTATCTCTCTGACTTGGTCCACTTTCACTGTCCCTCTAGAACTATTCGGTCGATTTACGCTAACCGTCTTTTTCTTCCACCTCCTTCCAGGGCTCGTCTTGAATCAACACGTTCTTCTGCTTTCTTTTTCCTCGGCCCCCGCTTTGGAATTCTTTCCCCTTAGCTTTACGTCTGGAATCATCCTATGGCACTTTCAAGGCTTCTCTCAAGACTCACCTCTTTTATACCGCTTTTGATATCCCTTCCCTTCCTGCCCACAGTTGATTGGTCTTTTTCTCTGATTTCTTATTCTATCCTTTGCTGTCTCTTTTGTGAATAATTGGCGTTCTTTTCTGTTTCCCCAGTAGCCTTTGTTTTATTGTACACCGCTGTATGCCTTTCGGTTTAGGCGGTATAATAAGTTTTTAATAAAGATAAAGATAAAGATCTGCAAATTTGATAACCTCACTCGTTATTCCCTTTTCCAGATCATTTAAGACTATGTCAAAAAGCAACGGACCCAGCACAGATCCCTGGTGTACACCACTATTCACCTTTCTCCATTGGGAAAATTGACCATTGAGCCCTACCCTCTGCTTTCTATCTTTTAACCAGTTCCTGATCCACAATAGTACACTGCCTCCTATCCCATGACTCTTTAGTTTTACAAAAAGTCTCTGATGAGGGACCTTGTCAAAGGCTTTCTGAAAGTCCAGATACACTATATCAACTGACTCACCTTTGTCCACCTGTTTATTCACACCTTCAAAAAAACCATAACAGATTAGTAAGACAAGATCTTCCTTGTCTAAAGCCATGTTGGCTGTCTCCCATTAGGCCATGACTTTCTACATGCTGAGTAATTTTATTCTTAATGATGGTTTTTACCATTTTTCCCGGTACTGACGTCAGGCTCACCGGTCTGTAGTTTCCCAGATCACCCCTGGAACCCTTTTTTTTTTTTTTTTAAACTTTTATTTTCATTTTGCAACAAACAAAAGAAACAACACACCAAAAGAGACAAAACAAGTATACAATAAGGAAAAGTAAACCCATTACCCCCCACCCCGATGCTTCTTCTCTACCCGATTATATCAGCATGTGAGCGCTTCCAATTAACAGTGATTATACATCAAACGATCAAAAGAGTATCTACAATACAGCATGATCATGGGACAGAGATATATACAAAGTTAGACAGTCAGATGAGAGCATTTAGCAAAATGTACATAGTCATTGAGCATCTTCCATTGAGACCAATGAGAAGGAGTCTGAACGGAGGAAGCGAACAGACGAGGTATTTGTTCATATTTACTGTAAAGACAGGCATGATTCCACCATTCATTGGGGCTCAGATGGGAGCTAATTTTCCAGTATTACTTAATTAGGGAAATAGCAATGCCAAGCATAAAGTTCGAAAGGAGATAAGCCATTTTTGGGAGAGAGGGGATCCCCGCAACTGGGCGAAGTCCCACTATCCTCCAAGAAAGGGGCTCCTGAGAGTGCGAGATAGACTAAATACGACCCCAGACCCGACGCCAGTAATACTGTAGTGCGGGATATTCATGCATAACATGAGGCAATGAACCAATGGCCGCAGGACGTGTCCAGCAACCATTGCCCTAAGTAGTGTTCCATTTGTCTAATCTGTGAGAAGTGTAAAAAACACCGGTGGGCTAGAAAGAAGAGGGTCTGAGTGAGTGAGGCGAATCGGGAACCCGTGTCCCTCTACTCCAGATAAGGCTCCATTGCTCCGAGGTCAAAGTCACATGCAATTCTCTCTCCCATACTTTCTGCGCTATAGGGGTATTTCTAGTTATAGCATTACATAAGGTTTAGTAAAATTGGATGCTACACCCGGTGAACTACCGAGAGATCGGAAAGTCTCCAATCAACCTTATGTAGGGAATGCCGATGGCGGGAGTACTCTAGTGCTCCGAAGGCGATGCTGAAGTTGCACTGACCAGAGTCGGGAGTCTAAAGATTGCATAAGAGTATTAAAGGCACCTAAAGTGTCTAAAAGCATTGGTGGATAGTGGGAGTCTGATGGGAGAGTCATACCAGGGAGAAAGGTAAGAGGAATCGGTTTGCAAAGGCCCGCTTCTACATCTAGCCACACAGGTCTACTCGGTACTGGATCTTCCAACCAACGAGCACCGTGTTTGAGAAGAAAAGATTGAGGGAACACTTGAGTAAAATCGCCACCAAGTATTAATGGAGCATTGGCAGAGGCCTAGGCCAACTGCGCAATACTTGCATAGTAAGCAGGGTTGTCCACATTCGGGGCATAATGCAAATACACGTGAATTCACTATCTCCAACCTCAAGGTGTACACGGGCCCATCTACCCTCCTTGTCAGCGCTAATATCAGGTACAGTAGCATGCAAAGACTTCTTAACCAGAATGGTTATCCCGTACCATTTGGAAACGGTGGGAGAATAGGCAGCTACCATGTGAGGCTTAGCATTGAGTTTCAGTGTTTCAGCAGAGTTTAAATGCGTTTCCTGAAGAAACACTAAATCAACATGCTCATGGCTAAGATAGCTAAGGATTTTCTTTCCTTTGAGTGGACCATTAATGCCTTTGACGGTGAATGATAAGATTTTACATAAGGCCATTCAGAAAAGTTAAAAATTCTGAGCATGATAGCACACATAATTTCACTATGTCCCTCAAGCTGACTGTATCTGGCTGTACACATGACATAGGAAAAAATAAACTAATATAATACAATGAAGCGCCCCACATTAACAAAGAAAACCGCAGTACGGTAGAGGAGAAGCAAAACCCCAAAATTACTGGCGACCATGTGTCTGCGGGGAGAAACCCCAGAGAAGGCCGAAATTGAAAAAAACACATAACCTGTAGGACTGTGCGTGCTCCGAATCCGACCGAGGCACACATCATGAAGGGATAGGAGACCAAAAAACAAAAGTCATATAGAGAAAGAAAGAAAGTCCAGGCTATTTCTGTGCTTGGCTATGACCGCCGCATCGGGCCCTTCAAAATGGCGGATAGAGCCGGCAGATAAGAGTCCAAGATTTGGGATTAGCGCATCTGCTCTGCTTCTTTGGAGTCTAAAAATGTTGATAGTAGATCAGGATCTTCGAACGTCCTGGTTTGGTTGTGGAGAGTCACTCGGAGCTTCGCTGGATACAACAGGCCAAAGCGAGCCTGTAGCTGTTGAAGTCGAGGGCGAAAAGCAAGGAGTTTCTTCCGACGGTCAACGGTAGGCTTTGCCAAATCAGGAAAGAAGGAGACCTTACTACCTTCAAATTCCAAATGATGATTCGCTCGGGCAACATGTAAAATTTGTTCCACTTGTTGATATCGTAGCAAGCTAAAGATAATAGGCCGGGGGGTCGTGCGGTTGAGCGCCATGTGGGCAGGAACACGGTGTGCACGTTCGATTTCCAGTTCTCTGTGAAAAGTGATCTTCAGCAAGGAGGGAAGAGTTTTGAGCAAGAATTCTCTTATATCTCCTGCTTCCACCCCCTCCGGCATTCCGAGGAGCCTCACATTGTTGCGACGGGCTCGATTATTGCTATCTTCTAACTCCTTTTGAAGATTCTGTATCTGGCGCTCAGCCTTGTCCAGTTTGCCCAAGCGCACCTCGTGCGAGTCGAGGACCCCCGCCATGTTGTCCTGCCGTAATGAAAGACTTTCAAGTCGGTCCTGGAGCACTCCAAAGTCTTCTCGCATGGCTCGAAGCGCTTCTCCATTGGACTGCACCAATTCCTTCACGCCGCGTATTTCCTCCAAAATCTCCAGGTGCATTTCGGGGTTTTCACGAAATGGGACCATCTTCTGTGGGGAGGACACCTCTGTTTTGGAGCGCTTTCCGTGAGAAGAAGAAGGAGACCCGAAGTCCAAGCGCGCTGGTTTATGGGCCGCCATCCCCCCCGAGGTGCCCCGGTCAGCTTGGAGCGAAATAGTAAATTTGTATAGGGATTAAGTCAGGATTCTAAGTAGGCCTCTCGGGAGCTTCAACGCAAAGCGTCCTACCCGCTGGACATCAGGCTCCGCCCCCTGGAACCCTTTTTAAAAATTGGTGTTACATTGACGATCCTCCAATCTTCAGGTATTACAGATGATTTTAATGAAAATTCACAGATTACTAATAGCAGGTCTGCAATCTCATATTTAAGTTCTTTCAACACCCTTGGATGTATACCATCCGGCCCAGGTGATTTTCTACTCTTCAGTTTATCTAATAGTTGTAATACATCTTCCCGGTGTATCGATATTTCCTTCAGTTCTTCCGCACCTTTAAATACCACTTCAGTCATGGGTAACATCCCTACATCTTCCTCAGTAAAGACCGAAGCAAAGAATTCATTCAGTCTCTCCGCTATCACCTTGTCGCCTCTTAGTGCCCCTTTAACCCCTCTATCATCTAATGCAGGGGTCTCAAACACGCGGCCCGCGAGAGACCTTTGTGCGGCCCGCGATGCATAGGGGGAAAAAAAAAACACCCCGGCTTCTGCTGCTGCTGCCGCAGCTGCCGTGGCCGGCAATAGCAGCAATATCGCAAGTCCCGCGGGCTCCGCTCCCCCCCCTTCCTTCCTGCTTGCCTGCCAGTTTTCCGCTTCGGCTTCGCCTTTCAGAGCCGCGAAGGGAGAGCTTCTCCCTCGCGACTCTGTTCAGCCCGCTGGGGCAGATGGGAAATTTCCCATCTGCCCCAGCGGGCTGAGCAGAGTCACGAGGGAGAAGCTCTCCCTTCGCGGCTCTGAAAGCCAAAGCCGAAGCGGAGAACTGGCAGGCAAGCAGGAAGGAAGGAAGGAAGGGGGGGGGGAACGGAGCCCGCGGGACTTGCGATATTGCTGCTATTGCCGGCCACGGCAGCGGCGGCAGCAGCAGCAGAAGCTGGGTTTTTTTTAAAGTTTAATTTTCCCGGGGGGGGGGGGGGGGGGGGGGGGGAGCAGGGCTTGAGGGGGGGCGCAGGCCGGGGGGGGGCAGGACTTGATGTGGGGGGGGCCAGGACTTGATGTGGGGGGGGGAGCAGGACTTGATGTGTGGCTGGGGGGGGTAGTACTGAAACTGGGGTGTTGGGGGTTAGGACTGGTAATGGACAGATGGGGGTTAGGACTGGAGGTGGTCTGATTGGGGGGCTAAGACTGAAATGGGGTTATGGGGGGGCTAAGAATGAAGATAGGGCGATGGAAGGGTTAGGCCTGGAAGTGGGCTGTTGGGGGGCTTAGGACCGATAATGGGCTAGGGGGGGGGCTAGAACTGGTAATGGACTGGGGGGGGTGCTATGACTGGAAATGGGCCGAGTAGAAGGGGGAGCTTGAACTGCAAATAGCTGATGGGGACAGGGTCTTGGAATGGTAATGGGCTGAGTGGAAGGGGGCTTGGAATGGAAAGGGGCAGAGGGGGCGGGCGCCTTGGAAAGGAAATGGGCTGTGAGGGGAGGGAGCTAGGACTGGAAATGGGCTGATGATGCGGGGACTAGAAGGGAGCGGATGCTGGGTGGGGCAGGAGCTAGAAGGGAGTTGATGTTGGGGGACGATTAGAATGGGATGGGGCTGGGAGAGTGAAATGGAGAGGGGAAATATATTTTGTGTGGGAGGGAAGAAAAAATCTACAATTGGCCGGGTATTGGGAGAGTAAGTGGGGATTGAGGATGGAGGGTAAGATTTGAGTGGATGAAATAGGAATGAGGAAAGAGCAAAAGGAGAATGATTAGTATGTTAAAGCAGATGTAGAGAGAATGGAAAAAAACTAGGAAAGAAGAAAGGACAAATGGACAGCAGACGATGGAGAGTTAGCAGAAGACACAAAGAAACCAGAAAGAAAGTGAATGGAACAATTGCAACTGAAAAAAAAATGCACAAAAGGTAGAAAAATCTCTCTTTATTTTGAATTTATTAACTGAAATATGTCAGCTCTTGGAAATGTGCATCTTTAACGTCTGCACTTTATTTAATACAAGAGGAAATCAATGTATAGTTTTATTTCTACAGTGTTGTACATTCTAAGTTTGGCTTTTGGGGTTCCCAGTTTAATTGTCTTCCTGTTTCTAAATTGTGATTCCTTGTTTGGTGATGGTGTATGTTCTGCATGTGTAACTGAGCTGAGGTATTCTGTTTATGTAATTCCTATTTGACATTGCCACTTGTTCTCTTTCCCGAGTAGGTCATGTATTGTTATTCTCTGAAATGTGTTGATTTAATATTTGCAGTGTTGCCTTTTGATAGTTAGGTTATGGTGCTTTGTGAGTCCTGGTAGTGCTGTTAGGACACGGCAGGTTTGCTATGGGTTCTAAATGAGCAGTGTTTCTAGTAGTTTCCTAATGTGCCTGGCGGTTGGCACTGGTTTATAGTAATGTAGAAATCTTTTAGTCTTTCTTTATCCATACACTCATTAAGAGGCATGTTTACTAAAAGTTAGTGTATGGTAACATTATGCAAATATTTATGCAAATGATGCCCTTATGCAAATGAGGCCTGCGTCTTGTGCGGTCCCCGGGTTACTCTACAAGTCCTCATTTGGCCCTCAAAGCAATTTGAGTTTGAGACCTCTGATCTAATGGACCAACTGACACTCTCACAGGTTTTTTGCTACGAATGTACTTGAAAAAGTCTTTATTTCGCGTTTTTGCTTCCGCATCAAGCTTCTTCTCAAATTCTCCCTTTGCCTGCCTTATCAATGCCTTGCATTTGACTTGCCAGTGCCTGTACTGTTTCCAGGATTCGTCGTTTGGCTCTTTTTTCCATTTCCTGAAAGATGCTTTTTTGGAAACAACAGCCTCTCTGACCTCACCTTTAAACCATGCTGGCAGTTTTTTGGACTTCCTTCCACTTTTCTTAAAGCGTGGAATACAGCTGGTCTGGGCTTCCAAGATAGTATTTTTCAACAACACCCAAGCTTGATGTAAGTCTTTAACCTTTGCAACAGCTCCTTTTAGTTTTTTCTTAGCTATTTTCCTCATTTTATCATAGTCTCCTTTTCGAAAGTTAAAAGGTAGTACTGTGGATTTCCTTACTGTCCCTCCTCCACTAATTAAATCAAATGCGATCATGTTATGATCACTATTGCCAAGTGACCCCAACACCCTTATCTCTTGCACTAGATCTGGTGTTCCACTAAGGACTAGGTCTAATATGGCTTCTCCTCTGGTCGGTTCATGAACCAGCTGCTCCAAGAAGCAGTCATTTATTTCATCTAGGAACTTTATCTCCCTAGTATGTCCTGCTGTGACACTGACCCAGTCGATACCGGGATAATTGAAATCACCCATTATTATTACTGCGCTGTAACATTTGTTAGCTTCCTTGATTTCTTTGAGCATTTCATCATCCATTTGTTCATTCTGGCCAGGCGGTCGATAGTTCACCCCCACTGCCATCGCCTTCCCCTTTTTACATGGAATTTCAATCCATAGAGGTTCTACAGCAAATTTTGTTTCCTGCAAAACTTTAGTCCTTTCTGACTCAATGCCCTCTCTAACATAGAGCGCAACCCCTCCACCAATTTTACCAGCTCTGTCATTACGATATAGTTTGTACCCAGGTATCACAGTGTCCCACTGGTTGTCCTCCTTTCACCATGTCTCTGATATTCCAATCATATCTAACTTCTCATTTAGTGCTATATATTCTAACTCTCCCATCTTATTTTTTAGACTTCTAGCATTTGCATACAAGCATTTTAGAGACTGTATTTTATTCATATTAATTTGGCTATTGGTAGACATGGGTAATTTGGGATCTTTAAGCTCTGTCTGCTCCATACTCGAGGACATTTGGGCTACTTTACTCTTTTTTGGAACCTCTCTGCTTTTGGTAGTATCCTTCAAGGATACATTCTTCTGAACCATCCGCTCTTCGGCGACTGTCGGCTTTCCCCTATTATCTAGTTTAAAAGCTGCTCTATCTCCTTTTTAAAGGTTAATACCAGCATCCTGGTTCCATCCCGGTTAAGTTGAAGCACATCCCTTCGGAAGAGCCCCTCCTTTCCCCAGAATGTTCCCCAGTTCCTAACAAATCCAAAACCCTCATCTCTGCACCATTGTCTCATCCACGCATTGAGACTCCAGAGCTCTGCTTGCCTTTTGGGTCCTGCACGTGGAACGGGAAGCATTTCAGAGAATGCTATCCTGGAAGTTCTGGATTTCAACTTCCTACCTAAAAGCCTAAATTTATCCTCCAGAACCTCCCTACCACATTTTCCTATGTCATTTGTACCGACGTGTACCAAGACAGCAGACTCCTCCCCAGCACTATCTAAGACCTTATCTAGGTAGTGCGTGAGGTCCACTACCTTCGCACCAGGCAGGCATGTTACCAGGCGATCCTCACGTCCACCAGCCACCCAGCTATCTACATGCCTAATGATCGAATCACCAACTATAACGGCTGTCCTAACCCTTCCCTCATGGGCACATGGCCCTGGAGAAACTTCCTCGGTGCTAGAGGATTTTACATCACCTGGAGGACAGGTCCTAGTTACAGGATCACTTCCTGCCACACCAGGGTGATGGTTTCCTGTCACGTGACCTCTCTCCTCCATGGCAACAGGGATGTTGCCAGACTGGTGGTGGGACTTCAGGACTATGTCCCTGTAGGTCTCGTCTATGTACCTCTCTGTCTTTCTTATGTTTTCCAAGTCTGCTACTCTAGCCTCTAGAGAACAGACTCGTTCCCTGAGAGCAAAGAGCTCCTTGCACCTAGTGCACACGTAAGACCTCTCACCAACTGGGAGAAAATCATACATGTGACACTCAATGCAAAAGACTGGAAAGCCCCCATCTCGCTGCTGGACTGCTGTCTGCATCCTAGTTTTAAGTTTGTGTTTAGATCTTTAAGTTCTTTACTTACTAAGGGTTGCTATGGATATTTATACTAATAAAACTGTACCTAATACATTTAATATACCTTGTTCACCTGAAGCTTAATTAATCTCAGGTCCTTAGTATATGACTGATTTGGGTAACGAGCTACACCTAATAGCACCTCTTGTCTTTTAAGATGTGTAAGTACCTATAAAGCTATGATTATCCCAGGGGTGGGTGAGTGTTGGAGGGAGGGAGGGAGGGAAATAACACTTACTAAAAGAGGGTTGCTACACAGTACCCTATCATGTGCTGCTGAGATAAGCTATATTCTGATTTGATTTAAATTATAGCTCTTTGTTGTTGCTAGGCTTATTATGAAATTTAAACTACAAGCTCTCTGCTGGGTTCTAAATTTAACCAGAAAGTCCTCTTCTGTGTTTTAAATTTAAACAGGCCGATTTAACAAAAAATAGTGGGTTCACAGATTAATTAGCTTTAATAGAAAGAATTCTTTTCAGAAAATTCCCAGAAGTATATACTCACAATTGCAGATCTCTCTCCAGAAGTAAAAGTCCCCTTTTCTAGTCCTTCAAGACTCAATCAGATTTGTTTGGCAAGATCATCCTTCGGTAAAACCATGTTGCCTCAGATCATGCAACCTGTTGGTTTTGAGAAAGTCCACTAGTCGCTCTTTCAGGAGGTCCTCCATTACTTTTCTCGCTACCGAGGTAAGGCCTGTAGTTTGTCACTTCTTCCCTGTCACCACTTTTATGAAGAGGTACCATATCAGCCATTCTGCAGTCCTGAGGAACTTCTACCATTTCCAAGGATCTGTTAAAAAATTCCTTTAAAGGCCCTGCAAGAACCTCTCTGAGCTCTTTCAGTATCCTGGGATGTATCCCATCCGGTCCCATGGCCTTGTCCACTATCAGTTTTGCAAGTTATTCTAACACATCATCTTCTGTGCATGGTGTGGTATCTACTTCATTCCCAAGGACCACCCTTGACTCCCAAGGATTTTCTTTAGTAAAAACAGAGCATAAGTATTTGTTTAGCAATTTCGCTTTTCAATGTCACTTTCCACAAGTCCATTCCCAGCACTTCTGAGTCCTGCAATTCCACCTCTGATTTTTCTCCTCTCTCGAATATACCTGAAGAAAATTTTGTTGCCACACTTCACATCTTTAGCCATCTTTTCCTCTGCCTCTGATTTTGCTCTCCTTATTTCTTTTTTTGTCTCTTTTAGTTTGATCCTGTATTCCTTTCTGTGTTCCTCTGTTTGCAAGCTTTTGAATTTTGTGAAAGCTGTGGTTTTTGCCTTTATTTGAGCAGCCACTTCTTTGGAAAACCAAATAGGTTTCCTTCTCCTCTTGTTTTTATTTACTTTCCTTTATCTGTTTCCCCTTTTATTGGCACCTTTAGTTTAGCCCATTGCATTTCCATTTCCCTTATCCCCTCGTACCCTGCCAACTCCTCCTTCAGGTACTTGGCCATTTTACTGAAGTCAGTGTTTTTGAAGTTTAGGACTTTGAGCTTGCTATGATTGGACTGCACCTTGGCTTTTATCTCAAACCACACCATGTGATGATCGCTGCTGCTCACAGGGGCACCCACCCGGACATTCGACACGCTATCAACGTTGGTGAGCACTAAATCCAGCATTGAGCTTTCCCTGGTTGGTTCCATAACCATTTGTCTAAATAATCCATCTTGGAAAGCATCCACAATTTTTTTGCTTCTTTCCAGATTTGCAGAAGGAGTAATCCAATCCACATCGGGTAGATTAAAGTCACCCAATATGATCACTTCCCCCTTTGTGGCTATCTTGGTAATATAATCAATTCATTATCTATTTCTTCGATTTGAATCGGAGCTCTGTAGACTACAGCAGTATGGATGACAGTGCCATCTCCTCTTTCCAACACAATCCAGAGCGCTTCTTCTTTTCCCCATGCCCCCTACATTTCAGTAGCTTTAATATTGCTTTTGACATACAAGGCTACTCCTCCTCATTTTCCACTTTCTCTGCCTCTTCTGAATAGATTATAGCCAGCTATGGCTATATCCCAATCATGCGATTCATTAAACCATGTTTCTGTAATGGCCACAATGTCCAAGTCCATTTCCACCATTAGGGCTTCCAGGTCCGGAACTTTGCTGGCTAAGCTTCGAGCATTTGTGCTCATTGCTTTCCAGCATTTAACTGGCTTGCATGTATTTTGCATTGATTTTGTTCTGCCCACTTCTTCTCACTTATCGTTGATGTGTGGTTTAAAAGTGTGGCTGTTTCTGACGTTATTCTGCTTTTGCTGGGAGTTACATCCTGAACTTGTCCTTCCCCATCCGTCACCCCTTTTTTCTAGTTTAAATGCATATCCACATACTGCCTGAATTTTTCACTTGGGATTCTTTTCCCTGCGACAGAGAGATGTAGTCCATCAGCACAGTATAGTCTCTTGTTGGTCCTCCTGTTTCCCCAGTCACCTATAAATCTGAATCCTTCTTGTTTGCACCAGGTCTGGAGCCATGTATTAAAGCTGTTTATGTGATGCAGCCTTTCTGCCCCCTTACCAAGAACAGGTAGAACGTCTGAGAATGCTACAGTGTTAACAATGGGCTTGAGTTTCTCTCCCAGAATTTGGAAGTCCCTTTGAACCGCAGAGGCACTATTTCTAGCCAGGTCATTTGTACCCAAGTGGATGACATCATCAAGTTTTGGAGTGCTCACTTTCTGCGCTAAGTACATCAACAAATTGGTTTGTATTCCTGCTGGCTGAAGAGCCTGGGAGGCATTTGACTATCTTCTCTCCTTTGAACTGTGTTCCCAAGTTGGTGCCTCTGATGATGGAATCTCCAAGTAGTAGTAGTTTTCTGTTCGGTGAGTTTTTCTTCATATTTGGTGCTTTATCAGGAGATTAAACTAAACAAAAGAATTCGTCCACAACAACTTACTGGGAAATACTTATAACTATATAATATTTCTAAATGCAGCCAGAGACGTTTTTCATTGATGATAATATCCATTGTAAAGGTCTCAGACATTTTTGGCACTATTTTTCAGACTCACGTCTGGATATATGTCATGTGCCAAGTTGCATCAATGACCTATTTTTTCATTGTTAGAAATGTGATAGTATATCTTCCACTTGAAAAAAGACTCAGAGAGATGTTAACTCGCTAGCTCTGTAGCATTTACTTAGGCAAAAAACATCTCTGTATCTTCGTTATTATAAATTATCTTGTGTACGATATACTCAAAAGTTTCTTTAATGAATACTTAGCTTCTGTTCCATTTTTCATCTATCTCTATAATCCAACTTCCTGCTTTCGCTACTTTTTTATTCGATCCCAACGCTCACCCCAGGCACCACCGTAGCGTTTCACCGCTTTGGTTTCCTCAGGGGATCAACTGTTTACTCTCCTATATTGTAAAAACATAACATTAACATCACAATATTAATATTAAAAAAGCCCACAGACTTCATTGAAGTTTTCATACACATATGTGAAAAATATATACCCACAATTTATCCGAATCTATGCTGCCCGCGTCTAAAAATGCTGTTACTCTAAACCGGCTCACGCCGTGCTCTTCAGTCTTTCAAAAGACGCCACGCATGCGGAGCTCGTCCCTATTGCTCTACTTTTAAAGACCTCCCACTCGCAATCAACCAGGATCCTCCCAAGATGTTTGTTCATTGGACACCTCTCACTACAGTGGTCGGCAGAACTACTTCACTTCTAATCCCTACCGCCCTCCATCATTTAGGAAGAAAACCACCAGATGAGGTTTCATTATAAAGCTTGACTACAATATATAGGACTATTGAATTTCCCTTACTACTCATTATAGTCCAGTGAATAAAGTATGGGCTATCCTGATGTTTATTATATAATGTAATTGTACTTCTTCAACTTCTTCTTACAGACATGCCGCCGCCCATGTTATAGTTGCATTTAATCCCTTTGGCATCACTGAATCCAATCGATAGATCCATTGTTGTTCTCTTATAATGAGGGATTCCTAATCGCTTCTCCGGGCCAGTCCAGGGACAGGTAGGGTTGTCAATCCTCTATAGCCACTGAGGACTGATTTCAAGTTTTGATGAGATGTGAAGCCACTCCCCCAGAGGGTTACCCAGCAGTCTTTCAGTCCTCAGCAGCTAAAGAGGATCGACTCTCTGCTTCTCCCTCAGTTTGCTATCTGATATTTGGTTATTTTATTGTTTTTCCTATATATATATTAGCTCTAGCAGGGCTGATATTTTCTTGTGTCCTTGTGTTCAAACTTTGGGGCGCTGCCCCTTTAAGAGCTGTGGAGACGTCGAGTGAGTTAATCCCCCGGTGAGAGACAGAGCCTGTCTCCCTTCACCGACTCCGTCTCCATCGGCAGAGGATTATTTCTGGGAGCCCCAGTTGGTACCTCTGCCGCGAGCGCTGCTCTGGTAGGCAGTTTCCCGCTGGCTGCGGGACTACCTGCTTGACTCTGCCGGTTCTTCAGGCTGCGGTGAGTCTCTGTATTTTTTCTTGTTTTGGGCGCTCGTGCCGGCTCTGCCTTCCGCTTCGCGTTTACTTTTCGCGGCGTTTCTCTGACTTCATCGCACGGCCTTTGTCTTTTTTCATTGGGTGTTTTTTGGGCCTTATTCCCTCGTTTTCGGCATGGCCGACAAGACGGAACATAAATTAGACGGCCCTTCGTTCCCCGCCGAAAAGGCGGGTCAGCTCCCCGACGGAGCAGCCCCGGCCACACAAACGAAAGGCAAAGTCCTCTAAGGAGCCTCTGCCTGTTATTCAGCCTGCACAGCCCTCTTTACTGGCTCAGGGGGACGTGGCTTCTTTTTTCTCGCCCGAATTTATTCTTGCCATGCACAGGGCGTTCTTACTGCAGTCGGCTCAGCCTGAACAGGCTGCAGCGTGTCCCACTATGGAGTTTCCGCCCCCATACACTGCAGGGTGCAGAAGATCCTGGGGAAGGGTCTTCTAAGCCTAAAGAGGGTCTAGCAGATCCTTTGGGCTCTTTTTTACCTCAGGAATCTTTACTTCTGGGTCAGGCTGTCTCAGAGGAGGTAGCAGATCTCTCTTTGGATCCAGATAATGAAGAGTTAGAGGAGGGGGAGATAGCTCCTGGAGAAGATCCCAATCTTTTCAGAGTCTTCCGTAAGGAGGAGCTCGCTGCTCTTATTGCCCAATCTTTAGCGTCTCTCCATCTGGTTCCTCCTTCCTCCTCTCAGGAACCTTTAGAGGATCCCTTGTTGCAGAGTTTTAAGTCTCAGCAGCGCTGTTTTCCCATGCATCGGGTAATTCGGCAGATGATTGAATCGGAATGGGAGTGTCCTGAGGCTACTATGAGAGGGGGGCGTGCTGTGGCGCGCTTGTACCCCCTTCCACAAGAAGACCGGGATTTATTCCGTATGCCTAAGGTAGATGCATTAGTGTCAGCGGTCACTAAAAAGACTACCATCCCTGTGGAGGGCGCAGCTGCGCTTAAAGATCTGCAGGATAGGAAATTGGAGGTACTCCTCAAGCAAGCTTTTGAGGCTAGCACTCCAAGCAGCGGTTTGTGGAGCCTATGTTTCTCGGGCATCCATTCGCTGGCTGCAGGGGGACGCGGCGGGGGAGTCCGCTTCGGAGGTAGCCGATACCGCAAAGTTGGAATCGGCTGCAGCTTATGCAGCGGATGCTTTTTATGATTTGGTACGGATTGCGGCTAAGACCATGGCCTCTATGGTAGCGGCCAGGCATTTCCTGTGGTTACGTAACTGGTCGGCGGATGTTTCCTCGAAAGTTCGTCTTAGTAAATTGCCCTTTAAGGGCAGGTTGCTTTTTGGGGAAGCCTTGGAGAAGATTGTGAAAGATTTAGGGGACTCCAAGGGCGGGCGTTTGCCGGAGGATCGGCCCAAGCCACTGCGTGGTGGGGGTGCGGTTCGAGGCTCTGCCCGAGAGTCCCGCAGATTTCACGGGGCCCGCTTCGCGCTTTATTCTAGGGGGCGCTCCAGTTTTCGTGGATCGTCCTTTCGAGGAGCCAGAGGTTTCGGCCGATCTTACGGGACGACCTCTCAACCTTCTGTTAAGAAGCCGCAATGAAGGTCAGCAGGTCCAGCCGTTAGTTCCTGTAGGCGGGCATTTACAGAGTTTTCTGACGGCCTGGACCGCAATTACTTCCGACAAATGGGTTCTGGAAGTCATTCAGAGAGGCTATGCACTGGACTTCGCTTACCCGTTGCAACCCGCTTTCGTACTTTCCCCTTGTCCGCCCGGGAAGAAGATGCAAGCCATTTCCGAAACGCTCGTTCGCCTTTTGCAACTGCAGGCGATTGTTCCCGTGCCATTGGACCAGTGCGGCTGCGGTCGATACTCGATCTATTTTGTGGTTCCCAAAAAGGAGGATTCTTTTCGTCCCGTACTAGATCTCAAAGGTGTAAACCGTACTTTGCGGGTTCCACACTTTCGCATGGAAACCTTGCGTACAGTGATTCGAGCGGTTCAACCGGGAGAATTTCTCTCCTCCATAGATCTCACAGAGGCGTATCTTCATATTCCCATCAGACTGTCCCATCAGCGCTATTTACGTTTCGCGCTTCCCATGGGACATTTCCAATTTCGCGCATTGCCGTTCGGTCTCGCGACCGCTCCGCGTACCTTCACAAAGCTGATGGTGGTCGTGGCGGCGGCGCTTCGGAAAGAAGGTATTCGAGTACACCCATATCTCGACGATTGGTTGATCCGGGCCGATTCTTGGGAAGCGTCTCTGACGGCGACAGCACGAGTAGTTCAACTTCTCGAGCAGCTCGGTTGGGTGATCAATCACTCCAAGAGCCATTTGATGCCGCGGCAACAGTTAACTTATCTCGGGGCCTGCTTCGACACGGAGCGGGGGACCGTTTCGTTGCCCACTCTGCGGGTGCAAAAGCTTTTGCAACAAATTCAAACCTTCCTGTCTCTTCAAGCTCCATCGGCATGGACCTATTTACAGGTCTTGGGGTCCATGGCGGCTGCTCTGGATCTGGTTCCCTGGGCCAAAGCTCACATGCGCCCTTTGCAGCAGGCGCTTCTTTCCAGGTGGTCGCCACAACTTCACCCACTCGCGCAGCGCCTTCCCTGTCCAGACCAGGTGAGACACAGTCTTCGGTGGTGGTTACTTCCCGAACATCTTGCGGCAGGGGTTCCTTTAGCGGATCCCTCCTGGATCTTGGTTACCACCGATGCCAGTCTTTCCGGCTGGGGAGCGCATTGTCAAACGCAGGTCGTTCAGGGTTTCTGGTCTCCAGAGGAGAGTTCGTGGTCGATCAACCGTCTGGAGCTGCGAGCAGCTCGTCTAGCCTTGCTTCGCTTCACGAGGTTGCTCACAGGCAAGGCGGTCAAGATTTTCTCGGACAATGCGGTGACCGTCGCTTACATCAATCGTCAAGGGGGCACCAAGTCTCCCGCTCTCCTCTCCGAATGTCAGGATTTGATGGATTGGGCGGAATCACATCTCACGGCGATCTCAGCGGCCCATGTCGCTGGCAAGGACAATGTCCAGGCCGATTATCTCAGCCGCAATGTTCTGGATCCCGGGGAATGGGAACTCAACGCGGCAATTTATCACGATCTGACGCTCCATTGGGGGTCTCCGGTGATGGACTTGATGGCAACGTTTGCCAATGCCAAAGTCGGCCGTTTTTTTCAGCAGACGCCGAGAGCGCATGTCGGAAGGACTCGATGCTCTCGTTCAGCCATGGCCGCCGGACTCCCTCTTGTACGT
Organism: Ichthyophis bannanicus; assembly: GCA_033557465.1. NCBI lineage: Eukaryota > Metazoa > Chordata > Amphibia > Gymnophiona > Ichthyophiidae > Ichthyophis > Ichthyophis bannanicus. Next base: position 1,404,990,453 of record CM066033.1, on the reverse strand, counting down.
TTTCCCTCCTTGGCCAATGTTGAGTCGGGTCATTCAGCGGATTGCTCATCACCCGGGCCGAGTGATTCTCATCGCTCCGGATTGGCCTCGTCGTCCCTGGTATGCCGATCTCGTTCGACTTCTCATAGCTCCGCCTTGGCCTCTTCCGGCTCGAATCAATTTATTGCATCAAGGGCCGATTCTCATGCCCAAGGTGGATCGCTTCTTGCTTACAGCTTGGCTCTTGAGAGGTCTCGGTTGAAACGTCAGGGTTATGATGATGCCGTAATTGACACATTGCTTCAGTCTAAGAGGCCGACGACTTCTCTGGCCTATGTGCGTGTCTGGCGTCTGTTTGAGTCGTGGTGTGCTCAGCGTAAGGTTATTCCTATGTCGTCTACCTTGCCTCAGCTTCTCCTTTTTCTTCAACATGGCTTCGACAAAGGTCTGGCGCTCAGTACCCTGAAGGTTCAGGTAGCGGCACTTGCTTGTTTTCGGGGTTACGTTCGCCATCGGCGTCTTTCGGCGCTTCCAGATGTCCAACGTTTTTTACGGGCGGCGCGGATTCTCCGTCCTCCAGTGCGTCCCTTAGTTCCACCTTGGGATTTAAATGTGGTGTTGGAGGCTTTTTCTCAATCATCTTTAGTTCTCGAGAGATCCGCGCGTGTTCTTTGAAAACGGCCTTTTTGGTCGCTTTGTGTTCAGCTCGCCGGATTTCTGATTTACAGGCCTTGTCTTGCAAGGAGCCTTATCTTCAGTTTCTGCCGGAGCGTGTGCTCCTACGGACAGTACCGTCCTATTTGCCTAAGGTGGTCTCGGTTTTCCATGTTAATCAAACAGTGGCTTTGCCCGTGTTTACTGATTCTCCCAGTTCGCTGATGGATCGGGCTCTCAAGCGTTTGGATCTTGCTCGGGTTTTGCGGACGTACCTTCGGGTTTCCAAGTCCTTTCGAAAAACGGATAGACTTTTTGTCCAATACGCCGGCTCTCGTAAGGGTCAACCGGCATCCAAATCCACCATAGCGCGGTGGGTTCGCAGTGCTATTCTTGCAGCTTACGCGGCTAAAGGGCTTTCTCTCCGCCGCTGGGGTTACGGGCTCACTCTACTCGAGCTCTCGCCACTTCTTGGGCGGAGTTTGCGTTTGTTCCACCCATAGACATCTGCCGAGCGGCTACTTGGTCTTCCTTGCATTCTTTTACTAAGCATTACCGCTTGGATCTTCAAGCCCGGGACGATGCAAAAGTGGGGTCCGCGGCTATTATCGCAGGCCTCGCGGGTCCCTCCCATCATTAGGTACTGCTTTGGTACTGCCCTACCTGTCCCTGGACTGGCCCGGAGAAGCGATTAGGAATAAGAAATTAGTTCTTACCTGCTAATTATCTTTCCTGGAGCTTTCTCCGGGCCAGTCCAGGGTCCCACCTCTGTCTGGTGTTAAGATTTCTAGTTCATCACCTAACCTTTCAGTCCTTCATCCGTAACAGGGGTCATCATTGGGGCTTTCAGATTTCCTTCAGTGCGGACTAGTGTGAAGTTTTAATCGTGTGTTTAAAAAAAAAAAAAAAAAAAAAAATTTAATTCCAATTTAATAGCCTATTTCATGGCTTCTACAGTTTGCAAGGACTATAGAAAGTTATCAGTGTTTCAGTGGTTATCTGTTCATTTCAGTTCTTCCTTTTAGTTGCTTTGTCATAAGAAGACTGCTGGGTAACCCTCTGGGGGAGTGGCTTCACATCTCATCAAAACTTGAAATCAGTCCTCAGTGGCTATAGAGGATTGACAACCCTACCTGTCCCTGGACTGGCCCGGAGAAAGCTCCAGGAAAGATAATTAGCAGGTAAGAACTAATTTCTTATTGATCACGTGTCTTTCCTGACCGACCCCCCTCCACCTTCTCTGAACAAAAACAACCCAGTTCTTCAAAAGTATGTTTTTCCACTAAACAATGTTGAACTAAGGGGGCTTGTTCCACCCTACGCCGCAACCTGCTCTGATGTTCTCTCATTTGTGTCCGAAAGGAGCGAAGGGTTTTCCCAACATAGAGTAATCCACACGGACACCGTACCGCATAAACTTTCCCAATAGTATTACAAGTGGTAGATGATTTCAAAAAATATTCAACACCGTGATATGTAAAGCCGGTAGTTTCGACGGTCACGGCACAGATGTCACAACTCCCACATTTTTTATGGCCGCTCTCTTAAATGCTTGTCATTCGAGGGGGTAACATCGCCGGGCTAAGCCATTCTTTCAAATTGCGATCCCTTTGCCACACGCATCGTATTGTTTTACCGGTCAGCCCCGGAACGGCTGCCAAAACATTACTATGTTTTCGCAGGATACGTTGAATCCCCTTACTTAAAGGGGAAAATTTCGTGATTAAATTAACTTTGGTCTCATCAACCTCCCCTCTATCATTTTGTGACCTCGTCAGCAGTAATAAACCTTTGTAGGCCCGTTGAATTATCTTATGGGGATATCCCCTCGCCTTAAAATCTTTCATCAATTGTTTAGATCTTCGTCGAAACTCAGTATCGTTAGAACAATTTCTTCTGAACCATAGAAACTGTGAGAAGGGGAGACCATCCTTTAGTTGCCTGGGATGTGCACTAGTATAGTGCAGGAAAGTATTTCTATCTGTGAATTTTTTTATACACAGATGTTTGCCATTCTCCTCTACCTCTAGTAATTTCTACATCAAGATATGTCAATGTAATATTGTGATACTGATGAGTAAACTGAATATTAGGATCCAGCTGGTTGATCCATTGTAAAAAAAGAATCAACTCACTCTCTAAACCTTTCCAAAGTACAAAGATGTCATCTATGTATCTCTTCCATATGATAATATTAGGGGCATAAGGGGATTGAACCAGCCACCGCTCCTCAAAACGAGCCATGTAAAAATTTGCTATGGAGGGAGCGCAAGTTGCACCCATAGCAACGCCTGCTATCTGCTGGAACAGGGAACGCCTTCAAACAGGAAATAATTTCTAAAGATAGTTAGGCGTGCTAATTCCAGTAGAAATATAACCAGTGTGCCGGAAAGGTCTCCCCACTGTAGCAATGTAGCTTTCACCACTTCCATCGCGGCTTCCTGTGGGATATTTGTGCAGAGGGAGGCCACATCCATGGTGACAAGTATCGTGTCTGGATCTCTCGACCAGTCAGAATGTTCAAAAAACAAGTTGTATCCTTGATATAAGATGGTATTTTTGTCAACATAGGACGTAAATAGGAATCCAAGAACATTGATAAGGGTTCCAAAATGCTGCCCCTGGTAGCGACAATAGGTCTACCTGGGGGTTGCATCAAATTCTTATGGATCTGTGGCACCAAGTAAAATTTTGCCGTTGTTGGGGCAACCACATTTAAATATTTAAATTATTTTCTGGAAATTAATTTATTATCTAAAGCGGATGATGTTATCTCCTTAATTTCCAATTGTAAAGAAATTTTAGGATCTACTTCTAATTTCTTATAGGTGGCACTATCTCGTAATTTTCTATATGCCTCTTCCACATAAGCCTCACGTTTAAGCTACCACAGCACCCCCTTTGTCTGCCCTTTTGATTACTATATCAGTCCGTTGTTTCAGTTGTTTTAAAGCTTGATCTTCTACTTTAGTCAGGACTATATCCCTCTAGGACTTCAGGACTATATCCCTTTAGGTATCGTCTATGTACCTCTCTGTCTTTCTTATGTTTTCCAAGTCTGCTACTGTAGCCTCTAGAGAACAGACTCGTTCCCTGAGAGCAAAGAGCTCCTTGCACCTAGTGCACACGTAAGACCTCTCAACAACTGGGAGAAAATCATACATGCAAAAGACTGGAAAAGCCCCCATCTCGCTGCTGAACTGTTGTCTGCATCTTAGTTTTAAGCTTGTGTTCAGATCTTTAAGTTCTTTACTTACTAAGGGTTGCTATGGATATTTATACTAATAAAACTGTACCTAATACGTTTAATATACCTTGTTCACCTGAAGCTTAATTAACCTCAGGTCCTTAGTGTATGACAGATTTGGGTAACGAGCTTCACCTGAGAGCACCTCCTGTCCTTTATGATGTGTAAGTACTTATAAAGCTACGATTATCCCAGGGGTGGTTGGGTGGGTAGGTGTTGGGGAGGGAGGGAAATAACACTTATTAAAAGAGGTCTGCTACGCAGTACCCTGTCCTTTGCTGCTGAGGTAAGCTGTGACCGACTTCCTGAGTGATTAACAGTCCTTGCTTGGATAGAATGAGTTTTTCAAGATGGCCTTTTGACCTGCCACCTGGTGTTAACACCTATTGAAAAAATTTCACAGGTCTCTTGCCCCCCCTAGGTAGAAGGCCTCTTTGTAAAGGTCTCTAGAAGACTTTATTTGTTGCTCAAAGAGTACTGATCCTGTTTTGCCTTTTATGCTAAGCTATATTCTGATTTGATTTAAATTATAGCTCTTTGCTGCTGCTAGGCTCTGACTTATTATGAAATTTAAACTACAAGCTCTCCACCAGATGGGCCTCCATTCATACTATATAATAACAGAAACACAAAGAACATAGCTTTTCATTTTGAACTCTTATTCTGCTCCTGCCATTCTAGGTAGGGGGACCATGTCTTTTGGAACAAAGTCAGCTTTCTTTGTCGCAAGGCCGTAAGGCGATACATTAGATAGAGGTGCTCCATCCGAGAATAGATGTCTATGATCGATGGTACCTCCACACACTTCCATTGTCGAGCTATAGCTTGCCTGGTTGCTGTACAGGTGGTGTCACCTTTATTCAGTAATGCCATACATCGACCAACATTTATTGTCCCGCCAGCAAGGTCACACATCCACTCCCTCACCCTACCCCATAAGGGTCGCAGCTTCTCACACTCCCACCACATATGCATAAATGACCCAGCCACACCACACTCTCTCCAACATAACCCCGGTCCTCCCTTCCACTTCTGAATCCTCTGGGGTGTCGAGAACCAACGGTACAATATTTTATAATAATGTTCTACAATACTGCTTGCCAGCACTCCCTTAAGCAGTCCCTCACATATTGACTCCCATTGGGGCCCATCACAGGATTTACCCAAATCTTCCTCCCAGGCCTTCTTGGGTGCCCATCCCAAACAATCAGCCCTTTCCATTTCCCTATATAATTTAGAGATCGCACCTTTAATTCCCGGACCCTCGAAGAGACCATCAATCTCCTCCCTCCTAATGCCAGGTTCTCCCTCCCTTACTTCAGCCTTAATACCATAGTGAATAGCCTGCAAGTACTTATACCTTATACCTGTCTTGTGGAGGCATATGGTACTCCTCTTGCAAATCTTCAAAGGTTACCCAACTACCCCCTGCTCTAAGTTGTCCAATATATTTTAATCCCCTCAGAAGGCAGGGTCTTGCACTCCAGGAGGAAATTCTGGATTGTCCACCAAGGGCAAGAATTTAGAGCATCCCCGTGGACCATACCACTTATGCTGCCATTTCCTCCAATGGTGCAGGGTTAGAAGTATAAAGGGGTTCTCTCATGCCTTCCCAAACACACCACTCCCTCGGAGCCATATCAGCCTCTCGTAATCAACACCCTCCAGGCTCTGTCCCTCTATTTCCACCCATTCAGCTTGACCTCGGAGCCACCATTCCAGCACCGCCCGCACTCTATCCCTTCATAATATCTCAGCAGCGAGGGGACCCCCATCCCCTCCTTTATACTTCCCTGAACACAGTATATCTTTTGCAACCCAAGGCTTCCTCCCCTTCCAGATATACCTCATAAATCATTTTTGCAGATCTTCCAAAAATCATGAAGGGACCTCTATTGGCAGGTTCATAAACAGATATAAAAGTCTAGGGAGCGCCACCATTTTATTAGTGCTATCCTCCCCATCCACGACACTTCCAATTTCTCCCACCTCTTAAGTTCCCAAAGAAGTTTACTTTTTGCCGGGCCATAATTTGTTTGAAACAGCTTACCCCTCTGGGCAGCTATCTTAACCCCTAAGTATTTAATAATATCTTTTACCCATTTGAAAGGGAATCTCTGTCTCATCCGATCTACCCTCGCCTTATCTATTGTTACATTCAGAAGCTTTGATTTAGATGAGTTGATATGGAACCCCGACACTCTTCCATAAGACTCAAGCTCCTGTAGGATCACTGGCAGTCACTGTTCTGGCTCCGTGATAAAAAATAACGCGTCGTCTGCAAACAATTAAATTTTCTGCCGTTTTCCACCTACCTGAATACCCTCTATAGCTTCTTGATCACGGATGTGTTGCGCCTTGGGCTCCATCGCTAAAATAAATAGCAAAGGAGATAGGGGGCATCCCTGTCTCGTTCCTCTAAAGAGCTTGGAGGAGCCAGTTACAGCCGCATTGATTTTCAAACAGGTCAGCGGTGACCTGTACAAGATTTGAACCCATTTTAAGTAAGGTCCGGCTATTCCCACTTTCTTGAGCACGCCAAACAGAAAGACCAACTCACCCTATCGAAAGCTTCCTCCAAATCTACCGCCAATAGGGCCAACGCTTCCCCTCTGTTCTCCTCCTGCCACATTAAATTCAGGGCCCTCCGAATAGTGTCCGATTGTCTGCCTACCAGGAGCAAACCCCAACTGATTCGGGTGGATTAGCCTAGTAAGACTCGGCATAAGGTGATTCAAGAGGATTCTGGCAAAAATCTTTGTCGCTACGTAACAAGATGGGCCAATAAGACCCACATTCAGACGGATCTTTGCCCTCTTTATGTATAATACTGATCCCTGCCAGCCTAAGCGAGGCAGGCATTTGGACTCCTCACTAAAAGTTAAACATCTTTGTAAGCGGTCCCACCAGAGCCCCAGCAAACACCTTGTAAAAACGATTAGGGAATCCAACCATTCCTGGGGCTTTATGGGAGGGAAGGCCCTTAATTACCTCATATTTATATGTTTACATTTATTATTGTAGCACGCCAATATACCCCTGAGGAAGTTTTACGAAACACGGCCTGTGTCGGGTCTTTGGCGTATGATCCTCTATATGGTGATATAATAAATTAGTTCTTTTCCTTGGTATTCCACGTTTTTAGACTGGGTTTCTTTGGTATATGTGTTTTTTGCTGTTTTTTGGTGGACCACTATTGAACTCCTTCCAGACGTTGACCAAGTCCAGGACACTCTATTAGCTGTTTCAGTTGCCGCCTGTGTATTCTTGGGGTAGAGGCCGACCCTCTCCACCAGAGGCTTTAAGGCTACATTAAAATCCCTCCCCCCGGATTATTTTGCCTTCTGCATTTTGTACCAAAAAGTCATGGAGTTTCTGAAAGAACTGGCTTGGTTGGAGTTCAGAGCATATACACTGGCCAAAGTATACACCATCGAATCCCACTTTACTTTAACTATCACATAATGTCCCTCCCTATCTCTATGCACCCCAGTAACCTGACCAGACACTTTATTTGAAAGAAGAATCCCCACTCCTCCCTTTTTCTTCTCTTTTTTATTGGACGCAAAGATTTGTTGAGAATAATGGGGGTGACTCAATCTACCCTCATCCCTAGGCAAGAGATGGGTCTCCTGTATAAACACTATGTCCCCACTTAATCGCTTACATTCCTTAAAGAGCATTTGATGCTTAAAATATGAATTAAGGCCCTTAACATTAAGCGTCACCAACTTAATTTCCACCATGTTGCTGCCCAAACTCCTTCTGCCCAGCTGACCCACATATAATTACAAGCCCCCATCCTCTTACCTCACTGCCCACAGCACTACCCCACCCTTTTCCCGTCTGCCCTCCCTCCCCTTCCTCACCTCTCCGGGCCCATCACCATAGGCCCCATAGTGACTAATCAGCCCCGAACAGCCTTGAGATATCTACACACACACAAGCATTTCTAACACCCTTCAGAATATCCCCCACACCTTTCATCCACCCCCGCCCCCCCCTTGTCTCAACAAGCTAATAATCAGAACTCCATTTTCCCCTGTTCACTCACAATGTACATGTACAAGGCTTAAGCCAATATAACAATCAATCTCCAGGAACAAGCAGGAATGTAGTCTTCACATATGGGTATCGTTGGTACCGACGGAGCCTGTGCAGGAACGCTCCCCAGCATCCAATTAGAAAGCTTTTGGGAGCATCCCACAGCGCCTGCGTGCTGCCTTCCCGCCTTTCCCAACTGCCTCTCTCCAGTTCTTCGTTTTCTGCAGAGCCAGCAGGTGGTCGTTCCTGTCACCGCAGAAAATATTTCCCTGTTAACCTTCTTTTTTGTGGTTGCGTCTGCCTTCTTTGACGCAATACCGGTACCGCCGGTCTTTCTTTCTTTCTTCTTTAAAAAAAAAAAAAATATATATATATACTTTTAGTACTTTTCCATTTTTTTCCAGGTGCACGCGCTATTTTGGGCCTTAGACCCAAAACTTCTTCCAACATGGAAAAACCCGCTTCGGGTTTTAAAAAGTGCACCAAGTGTGGCGGTACCATCTCCGTCACCGACACCCATGAGTGGTGTCTTAAATATTTAGGTCCTGACTACTCCATCACAGAATGTATGGCCTGTGCCATGATGTCCAAAAGGGGTCGACAGAACCGAGCTGCCAAGCTCAGTACCCTGTTTCCTTCCGATGCAGCCTCGATGGCATCGACGTCTTCCAGGGCTTCGTCTTCCTCCCATGGATCTCAGGTAACTAAACATAAGTCCAGCCGGTCCTCAAGGGGTAGATCTCCTTCTAAGCATCGAGATGCCTCTGGCGTTGCCCTTGAGGATTCTCCACCAGCAAAATTGCCCCTGCGGGGGTTTTCGGCTTCCAAAGCATTATCGGGGCTCCAGGACGTTATCAAGGCCTCGACCTCAGCAGAACTACTGGTGCCATGCTCTGGGGTACCGGCTGTATTTTCCGGTACCAATACCCAGGCATTGGCAGCGTCGATAGACCAGAGGTTCCTGGCTATTGAACACAGTCTGGCGGCTCTCCTTGCGGCATCGATCCCCTCGGAACCGCGTCAGACAGTTCAACCGACTCCGGCACCGGTATCGGTACCGGTACCAACAGCATCGACATCGGGTTTCGCATTGCTGGTACCCAGTCAGCCCATGCCTTCCGGTACCAATACTCTGGTACCGATTCCCCCCGGTACCAACTTCGGTCGGTACGGGTATCGGGCTCTACAAGAGCATCCGGACAGAAGATACTTCGAGTCCTCAGAGGAATCTGAGGATTCGGATAGTTCTGTCGGTACCGGGATACTTCTCCCAGAGGAGCCTTCCTCCCCTAAACGCAGGATGTCTCCTCCAGAGGATATCTCCTTCCAAGACTTCATCAGGGAAGTGGCTCGAGGTCTCTCTATTACTGTGGCTCCTGAGACAGAGCCCAGAGCAAAGCAGTTGGAAATTTTACAATATTCCAAAGCTCCTAAGGAGGCTGACACTTTGCCTATCCATGAGATCTTACATGATCTCATGTTGAGAATGTGGGATACACCTCTTACCACCTCTCCTCACTCACGTAGACTGGATACCATGTACAGGGTGCCCCCGTGTCCTGGTTTCCAGAAAGCTCAGCTTCCCCACCGCTCTATTGTAGTGGAATCAGCTATGAGAAGGATCAGAAGTGCAAAGAGGCATGCCTCTAATCCTCCAGGACGTGTTTGTCGAACCCTGGATGCCTTTGGACGTCGTACCTTCCATGCTTTCTGCTAGGATCAGTTCCTATATCCTATATATGGGAATGTTCCTTAAAGAAGTCACAGGTGATTTAGAAGTTTTGAGCCCTCTTCTTCCTGAAGATAAGAGGCAAGACTTTCTCAAACTGGTTAAACATGTCCAGGATGTTTCCAAATTTGTCAACCGTGCAGCTTTTGACTGTTTTGAGTGCATAAGCAGAACCTCTGCCATTGACATAGGTGCACGTAGAATTGCCTGGCTCCAGGCATCTGATTTGGAGCTCTGGGTACAAGACAAATTGGGCAATATCCCCTGTACAGGCGAGAATCTGTTTGGCAAAGATTGGCAGGAAAAGGCCAATGAGATGGATGCTGACAACTCCACCTTGGACAGACTGTCCAAGGCCACTGCTGATCCTGCAAGAAAGAAGTCTTTCAAGAAACCATTTTTCTCTAAGAAGAAGAGGCTTTACCCTTCTTATTCCCAGCAGGGACGTTCTGGGGGTCAGCCTGCCCAGAAGGGTCAGCAACCACTTAAACAGAGAAAAACAAAGACTGCTAAGCCTCAACCGTCTCAGCAGTCTCAGACTCCACAAGACCTTTGCCTTTCAGCTAGAGAACTTAGCCTTCCTGGCCCTCAATGGACCAGAGCCTTCCACCATTCCAGGAAGGTTGTCTCATTTTGCCCCCAGATGGGGGCAAATAACAGCAGAACATTGGACACTCTCCATTATAAAAGAGGGGTACAAGCTTCACTTCCTGTGCATGCCCCCTCCCACAATGGTAAGACAGTTCAATTCTCAGACCTCTCTACTCAACTGTTAGATCAATAGGTCACCATGCTTCTTGCCCAAGGGGCAATAGAAGAATTACCCATCAACCAAAAGGGTACAGGGTTCTACTTCCCCTCTTTCCTTATCCCAAAGAAAACAGGTGGTTACAGACCTATCTTAGACCTCAGAGAATTGAACAAATTCCTGTTCAAAGAGAAATTCAAAATGGTTTTTCTGGGAACTCTGCTGCCATACCTTCAGAGCCAGAATTGGCTTTGTTCTCTAGATCTCAAGGATGCGTACACTCATGTGCTCATCCATCCAACTCACAGAAAGTTCCTTCGGTTCCTTTTTCAAGGAAAGCACTACCAGTACAGGGTGCTTCCTTTTGGCCTGGCCTCAGCACCAAGGGTGTTTACGAAATGCATGGCTGTGGTAGCTGCATTCCTTCGCACTCTGGGAATATTCGTCTTCCCCTACTTAGACGACTGGCTCATTCGAGCCCCATCAGAGTCAGAGGCCAGGATCGCTCTGTCTTGCACAATGCGTATCCTTCAGTATTTGGGGTTGGTCATAAACATCCCAATATCCAATCTAACTCCTACTCAATCTCTAGAGTTCATAGGAGCTTTATTGGACACCAAAAAAGCAAGGGCCTATCTTCCTCAGGCCCGTTGCCTTCACATGGTGCACTTAGCTTCTCAAGCAGTGCTAAAGACCCATGTCACTGCTCAGGAGATGATTCAACTGCTAGGCCACATGGAAACTACCGTGCATGTGGTTCCTTATGCTCGCCTCCATATGAGAGCAGCCCAGTGGACCTTATCCACTCAGTAGACCCAGGCATCAGGGTGTTTGTCAGACAAAATAGCAAACACAAGTCGCCTTATTTTGTCCCTCCAATGGTGGCAGTCCACTCAAAACCTGTTGCTGGGGTCCCTTTTTCAACAACCTTTACCCCCAAGCAACTCTCACAACAGATGCTTCTCCAATGGGTTGGGGGGCTCACCTACAGGACCTCTCCACCCAGGGCAATTGGACTCCACTGGAGACTCAACTACATATCAATCTCTTAGAGCTCAGAGCAATCTTCCTTGCTCTCTGAGTGTTCCACACCCTACTCGGCTGCAAGACAGTCCTTATCCACACGGACAATCAAGTAGCCATGTTCTATGTGAACAAGCAGGGGGGAACAGGCTCTCTGTCGCTTTGCAATGAAGCTTTGCGACTATGGGCCCTTGCCAGAGAGCATCAGATTCATCTCCTGGCAGTGTATCTTTCAGGCATACAAAACTCTTGGGCAGACAGAGTCGAGTTCTGCTTCCACACGAATGGTCTCTACATGTAGACCAGGTGGCCAAGATTTTTCAAATTTGGGGAACCCCAGACATAGACCTCTTTGCAAGCCCGTTGAATGCCAAACTTCCCCAGTTCTGTTCCAGAATCCCGGCTCAGGGCTCTCAGGCCAAGGATGCTTTCCTCCTTCACTGGGGACAAGTCTTCCTTTATGCCTTTCCACCCATTCCCCTAATTCCCAAAACCCTGTTCAAGCTTCAGAGAGACAAAGGCCGTATGATCCTCATAGCTCCACACTGGCCACGGCAAGTGTGGTATTCTCTGCTTCTATATCTCTCTCAAGCTCCCTCCCTGGAGTTAGGGTCTGCTCCAGATCTCCTATCTCAGGAGGACGGAATGTTATGGCATCCCAATCCCCAGTCTCTGCATCTCAGGGCTTGGTTACTGAAGGCCTAGATCTCCATGATCTTAACCTTCCTCAGCAGGTGAAGGATATTCTTTATGCTTCCAGAAAACCTTCCACAAGATGCTCTTATGCTTTCAAGTGGAAAAGGTTTACCATATGGTGTTTGCAAAAGAGTCTTTACTCCCTTGCGATACCTCTGGAATCATTACTGGAGTAGCTCCTTCATTTATCCAATGCAAGACTTAAAACTAACTCAGTGAGAGTCCATTTGAGTGCCATTGCAGCTTCTTTTAAGCCTCTAAATGGACAGCCTATTTCCTCCCATCCTCTTATAGCAAGATTTATGAGAGGCCTACTACTAACTAAGCCTCCCATTAGGCCACCACCTGTGGCATGGGACTTAAACTTGGTTCTTGGTCAGCTCATGATGCCACCTTTCGAACCCTTAGCTACTACCTCCTTGAAATTCCTTTCTTGGAAGGTTATCTTTCTCATTGCAATGACATCAGCACGTCGCATCAGTGAGTTGCAGGCACTAGTAGCTGATCCACCTTATACAAGGTTCCATCATGATAAGGTAGTCCTTAGGACTCATCCACACTTTATGCCAAAGGTTGTCTCGCCTTTTCAATCTAAACCAAGCGGTCTACCTACCAATGTTTTTTCCTAGGCCTCATGCATCAAATGCAGAAAGGAATCTTCATACTTTGGACTGTAAAAGAGCTTTAGCCTTTTACTTACAAAGAACACAGCAACATAGAAAGTCCTCCCAACTCTTTGTTGCTTTTGATCCTTCTCATTTGGGACTTCCAGTCTCCAAAAAAACATTGTCTAACTGGATTGCTCGGTGCATTTCCTTCGCATATCAGAGTAAGAATCTTCCTCTGGAGGGCCATGTCACAGTTCACAATGTGAGAGCCATGGCAGCTTCAATGGCTCATCTGCACTCTGTGTCTATCGACGACATCTGTCGAGCAGCCACCTGGGCCTCGTTTCATACTTTCACAGCCCATTACTGCTTGGACAAGGACTCCCGCCGGGATGCCTTGTTTGGTCAGGCTGTTCTCCAACACCTGTTTCATACCTAATCAACTCCTCCCCACCATCCCTGGTAGGATCCCAGAGATCCATGGGGGGAAGTGGAGCCCTTTCACAGGGACACACTACTTCTGGGGTTCTGTCCCTGGCATCTAAAGCTAGGGAGTCCCCATATGTGAAGACTACATTCCTGCTTGTTCCTGGAGATAGCATAGTTACTCACCTGTAACAGTTGATCTCTGGGAACAGCAGGAATTTAGTCTTCACAACCCACCCACCTCCCCTAGGAGTTGTCTCTCTCTCTCTTTCCCTTTCCCTCTCTCTCTCTTTGTCTCAGCTTTAAAACTCAACTGGAGAGAGGCAGTTGGGAAAGGCGGGACGGCAGCATGCAGGCGCTGTGGGATGTTCCCAAAAGCTTTCTAATTGGACGCTGGGGAGCGTTCCCGTGCAGGCTCCGTCGGTACCGACGATACCCATATGTGAAGACTAAATTCCTACTGTTCCCGGAGATCACCTGTTACAGGTGAGTAACTATGCTGTCTCAGCAGCTACATTCAGTCCACACCGGATCATCAGGGTGACTTGTGCTCTTGGCCCTTAACAGGCTTCTGCTGCCGAAGGCGCTTGTCTCCACCTGGTGCCCTGCGCCACTGCGAATGCGAGTCACCGCTATCTTGTCTTGAGGCCTCAGGAGTGCGCGGGGTGGGGGGGCAAGTTGGGATGTCGACCCATCCAGATTTCGGCAAGCTTGCAATCGCCTCTTCCACCGACTTGGCCACAGTAGTTTTCCCGCCAATTGTGAATTGTAATCCTGCTGGAAACAACCATTTATAGCGGTCATTCTCTTCTCTAAGCTTCTTTGTTACAGTTTGATATTCTCTGCGTTTTTGCATTGTAATACTTGAGATGTCTGAATATACCTCCACTTCTATATCTTTCCAGCGGATCTTCCCTAGTTTCCTTGCTGCTGACATCACCAATTCTTTTGTCTGGAACTCATGTAGACAGGCAGTAATATCCCGGGATCTATTCTCCCTCTGAGGCCCCAGTGATCTATGCGCCGGTTTATTGTAAAACATACTCCATCGAGGGGCACTTCTGCCTCACTTAACACTGCCTTGCAGAACTCCTCCACCATAGCGGGGTAATTTATAGTATTCTCTCCTTCCGGCAAGCCCCAAATTCTTATATTGGAACGCCGAGATCTATTCTCCAGATCTTCAAGTTTTTGCAACAGTTCCTCCTGCATATTGCTCACAGCACTCATTCGTTGCTCCATTTGGCTATAGTGCTCCTCAAACTCCTCCACGCGGTTTTCCATCTCCTCGATTCGCATTCCCAGCGATGCCACATCCTTTTTTTTTAGCTCATTAAGCCAGACATGCACCTCGGATTTTAACGTGCCCAGTTCCTCTTTAGTGCTGGCAAACCATTTTTTTAAATCTTCACATAGTCCCTGTATTTCACTAGAGACTCCCTTGCCTGCATCAGTGTCCATTGCTCTGCCAGCTTCACTGCATCCCGCCGCCATTTTAGCAGTTAGCTGTTTAGGCCCCACAGTTGCCTTGAACGAGAAGGCTTTGAGGTCAATACCGGGCTTCTTTCCTGCCATTCACCAAAATTCTCACCTCCGTGCAGTCTGGGCGCTCTCTCCTACTTATTATGAGGGGGTTTCAGGTTGAGATGACCCAAGCAAACCGTGTTTTTATCCTACTGTTCATGTGGTGCTCTCTCTCAAGCAGCCATTCTAGTGCTGACGTCACCGGAACTCAGAAGTGGAGTCTTGAAGGGACTGCTACTACTGAAGAGAGATCTGCACTTGTATTTACTTCTGGAAAACTTTCTAAATCTTGGGGAGAAAAGGAATTTTTTAGATTAAAGCTGATTAATCTGTGCAAATTAAATCCAGTATATTTCTTAACTAAGTCAGAGCCTAGTATCAGCAAAGAGCTTTTAGTTTAAATTTAAAACTCGGTCAGGGTCTAGTATCATCAGACAGCTTTTAGTTAAACTGAAAGCTACCTGCTGAGTTTTAAATTTAAGTTCAAAACTCAACAGAGAGCTTTCAGTTTTAAATTTCAAACCCAGCAGAGGGCTTTCAGTTTAAATTTAATACTTGGTCAGGGCCTAGTATCAGCAGGAACTTTTAGTTTAAATTTAAAACTCAGCAGAGAGCTTCAAGTTTAAGTTTAAAACAGTCAGGGCCTAGTATTAGCAGAGAGTTTTAATTTAAATCAAATCAGAGTATAGCTTGGCATAAAAGGCAAAATAAGGTCAATATTCTTTGATCAGAAAGGAATAAATTGTTTCTAAAGACCTTTACATAGAGGCCTTCTAGATAGGGGGCAAGAGACCTGTGAAATTATTTTAAACAGGTGTTAAAGCCAGGTGACGGATCAAAAGGGCAATTTGAAAGGCTCCTTCTGTCAAAGCAAGGGCTGTGTGAATCATCCAGGAAATTGTTCACAGATTACCTTAGAAGCACAGGTCTGGGACCTGTGTAGCAAGCCAGCCTTTACTAAGTGTTGGTTCCCTCCCACTCCAGACATAATCATAGCTTTATAGAGTCTTAGACCTATTAAAGGGGTGGGGGTATACAAATTCAGGTGCAGCTTGTTATCCTCACCAGAAATAGATGAATTAAAGCATTGAAATTAATTAATCTCGAGGTCAACAAAGTCCCTTAAACTTATTTAGTATAGTTGTATTAGTACAAGTATCCCTAATAACTTCAAACAACTTAAATAGCTAAACAACGCTTTGAAATTAAGATGCAGACAACCTCCATATCGCTGCTGGACTGCTATCCAGTCTTCTGCATTAAGTGTCACGTGTACAATTTTCTCCCATTTGGTGAGGGGGTTTTATGTGTGCACTAGGTGCAAGGAGCTCTTTGCCCTCAGGGAATGAGTGCGATCTCTGGAGGCTAGAGTAGCAGACTTGGAGAACATAAGGAAGTCAGAGAGGTACATAGACGAGACCTACAGGGATGTAGTATTGAAACCCCACCTCCAGTCTGGCAGCATAAGAACATAAGATATGCCATACTGGGTCAGACCAAGGTCCATCAAGCCCAGTATCCTGTTTCCAACAGTGGCCAATCTAGGTCATACGTACCTAGCAGTATCCCCAAAAGACAAAGGTTCCACAATGCTTGTATTCCCTTTACTTGCATTGATATCCTGGGTCCCTTTTTAATAATGGTTTAAGGACCTTTCCTCCAGGAACTTGTCCAAACCTTTTTTAAACCCAGCTACACTTACAGCTCTTACTACATCCTCCGGTAACAAATTCCAGAGTTTGATTACACGTTGAGTGAAAAAATATTTTCTCTTATTTGTTTTAAATAGTTGACCCTGTAGCTTCATTGCATGTCCCCTAGTCTTTCTATATTCTGATAGCGTAAACAATTGATCTACGTTTACCCGTTCCACTCCATTCATTAATTTATAGACTTATATCATATCTCCCCTCAGCCGTCTCTTTTCCAGGTTGAAGAGCCCTAACCTTTGTAGCCTCTCTTCATAGGAGTATGCTTCCATCCCCTTTACCATTTTGGTGGCTCTTCTCTGTACCTTTTCTAATAACGCTATATCCTTTTTAAGATACGGCGACCAGAACTGCACACAATATTCAAGGTGCGGTCGTACCATGGAACGATACAGAGGCATTATAATATCCTTTGTTTTATTTTCCATTCCTTTCCTTATGATACCTAGCATTCTATTTGCTTTCTTGGCTGCCGCTGCACACTGGGCAGAGGGTTTAACATGTTATCCACGATGACTCCTAAATCTTTTTCCTGGGTGGTGGTTCCCAATGTGGAACCTTGCATCGTGTAACCATAGTGTGGGTTGTTCTTTACTAGGTGCATAACTTTGCACTTGTCCACATTAAATTTCATCTGCCATTTGGATGCCCAGTCTTCCAATTTATCCAGATCCTCCTGCAGTTTTCCACAGTCCTCTTGGGTTTTAACAACTTTAAACAGTTTTGTGTCGTCTGCAAATTTGATAACCTCACTCGTTATTCCCTTTTCCAAGTCATTTATGAATATGTCAAAAAGTAGCGGACCCAGTACAGATCCCTGGGGTACACCACTAATCACCTTTTTCCATTGGGAAAATTGGCCATTTAGCCCTACCCTCTGCTTTCTATCCTTTAACCAGTTCCCGAGCCACAATAGTACACTGCCTCCTATCCCATGACTTTTTAGTTTTGCCAAAAGTCTCTGATGAGGGACCTTGTCAAAGGCTTTCTGAAAGTCCAGATACACTATATCAACAGACTCACCTTTGTCTACCTGTTTATTCACACCTTCAAAAAAACATATCAGATTAGTGAGACAAGATCTTCCTTGTCTAAAGCCATGTTGGCTATCTCCCATTAGGCCATGACTATCCACATGCTGTGTAATTTTGTTCTTTATGATGTTTATGTTTATGTTTATTTGAATTTGATATACCGCTCAGGCCGAAGCATTAGAGCGGTTTACAATAATATATCATTTGTGGAAACATGAAAGGAATGCCATTTGTAAGATAGGAAAGAGTAGAGGACAGAAACAGTCAAAAGGATAGGCAAAGAAAAGAAAGGGAACAGCAGGTTACCATAATATAAGCGTATGACAATCCAGACCACATATTCAATGCTCAGTATGTTGGATGGCGGGGGTTGCACTGCTTGGTATAGCTCAATGAGACCTGTGTGCCACCTCTGTTGCCAGTTATAGATGCAGGAGCAGGATGGTGAGCTGATGGTACTCTTTGTACTCGGAGCACTGGCAGAAGCCTGCACAAGGGTGGTAGCTGACCACTGCTGGCTGTATGTCCCCCTCAGGTCATGATGGAGTGCATGCATTTTCTCTAGGAGGTCACAAATGTAATCCCTATGTTCCCGCTGCATCTCCAGGGTCTGCCTCATTATGTCTACCTGTCCCTGACCAATCTGGAGGTAATTGCATTTTGCTGCAGCTGCCTTTCCCCGCAGCACAAGAGATGTTGACTCCAGCAGCTGGCACCAATTATGCCTCATCAGCAGGTAGATCTGTATTTTCTATGGGAGAGGATGGTGGTAGATCAAAGGCTTCACCTCCTATGTTATCGCTCTTCCTCCACCACCTCCTCCAGGTCTGATGGGTCAACTCTAGAATTGCTCACTCCCATGTCAGCTCTGGGTGGCTGCTCCCCTGATAGCTCATGGGTGTCCATGGACTTCGCTGCTGTGCTTGTCTGTGCTTCTAGCATCTCCCTTTCATCATATGATGGTTTCTACCATTTTCCCCGGTACTGATGTCAGGCTCACCGGTCTGTAATTTCCTTGATCACCCATGGAACCTTTTTTAAAAATTGGCGTTACATTAGCAATCTTCCAATCTTCAGGTATTACAGATGATTTTAATGAAAGTTCACAGATTACTAATAGCAGGTCTGCAATCTCATATTTCAGTTCTTTCAACACTCTTGGATGTATACCATCCGGTCCAGGTGATTTGCTACTATTCAGTTTATCAAATAGTTGTAATACATCTTCCCGGTGTAGTGATATTTCTCTCAATTCCTCTGCAGTATCACCTTTAAATACCACTTCGGTCTTGGGTAACATCCCTACATCTTCCTCAGTAAAGACTGAAGCAAAGAATTCATTCAGTCTCTCTGCTATAGCCTTGTCTCCTTTTACTGCCCCTTTTACCCCTCTGTCATCTAATGGTCCAATTGACTCTTTCACAGGCCTTTTGCTACGAATGTACTTGAAAAAGTCTTTGTTTCGTGTTTTTGCTTCCGTAGCAAGTTCCTTCTCAAATTCTCGCTTTGCCTGCCTTATCAATGCTTTGCATTTAACTTGCCAATGCTTGTGATGTTTCCAGTTT
Source organism: Ichthyophis bannanicus (assembly GCA_033557465.1). Lineage (NCBI taxonomy): Eukaryota > Metazoa > Chordata > Amphibia > Gymnophiona > Ichthyophiidae > Ichthyophis > Ichthyophis bannanicus. The sequence goes on along the minus strand of CM066033.1, from coordinate 1,404,971,467 downwards.
TCTTTGTTTGGCTCTTTTTTCCATTTCCTGAAAGATGCTTTTTTGGCAGCAACAGCCTCTCTGAACTCACCTTTAAACCATGCTGGCAGTTTTTTGGACTTTCTTCCACTCTTCTTAATGCGTGGAATACAGCTGGTCTGGGCTTCCAGGATAGTATTTTTAAACAACACCCAAGCTTGATGCAACTGCTCCTTTTAGTTTTTTCTTAACTATATTCCTCATTTTATCATAGTCTCCCTTTCGAAAGTTAAAAGGTAGTACTGTGGATTTCTTTACTATCCCTCCTCCACTAATTAAATCAAACACGATCATGCTGTGATCACTATTGCCAAGTGGTCCCAACACCCTTATTTCTTGCACCAGTTCTGGTGTTCCACTAAGGACTAGATCCAGTATGGCTTCCCCTCTGGTCGGTTCATGAACCAGCTGCTCCAAGAAGCAGTCATTTATTTTTATCTAGAAACTTTATCTCCCTAGCATGTCCTGCCGTGACACTGAGCCAGTCGATACTGGGGTAATTGAAATCGCCCATTATCACTACTCTGCTGTAACTTTTGTTAGCTTCCTTGATCTCTTTAAGCATTTCATCATTCATTTGTTTATTCTGGCCAGGCGGTCGATAGTACACCCTCACTGCCATCATCTTCCCCTTCATACATGGAATTTCAATCCATAGAGATTCTACAGCAAATTTTGTTTCCTGCAGTACTTTAATCCTTTCTGACTCAATGCCCTCTCTAACATAGAGCGCAACCCCTCCTCCAATTTGATCAGTTCTATCATTACGATATAGTTTGTATCCAGGTATCACAGTGTCCCACTGGTTGTCCTCCTTCCACCATGTCTCTGAGTTGCAATCATATCTAATCTCTCATTTAGTGCTATATATTCTAACTCTCCCATCTTATTGTTTAGACTTCTAGCATTTGCATACAAGCATTTCAGAGACTGTATTTTATTAATATTAATCTGGCTATTGGTAGGCATGGGTAATTTGGAATTTTTATGCTCTGTCTGCACCATACTCAAGGGCATTTGGGCATCTCGGTTGCCATGGAGGAGAGAGGTAACATGAAAGGAGACCATCACCTTCGTGAGGCAGGAAGTGATCCTGTAGCAAGGACCTGTCCACCAGGAGATATAAAACCCTCTTACACTAAGAAGGTTTCTACAAGACCATGTGCCCATGAGGGAAGGGTTAGGATGGCTGTTATAGTGGGTGATTTGATCATTAAGCATATAGATAGCTGGGTGGCTGGTGGACGTGAGGATCGTTTGGTAACATGCCTGCCTGGTGTGAAGGTAGAAGACCTCACGTGCCACCTAGGCAAGGTTTTAAATAGTGCTGGTACTACTACTACTACTGAGAATTTCTAAAGCGCTACCAGTCATACGCAGCGCTGCACAGACATGTAAGAGACAGTCCCTGCCCATCAGAGCTTACAATCTAGTCAAGACAAAACACAGAAGGTGTAAGCAGGGATAGAACTAGGGGGAAGAAAACGGGGAAAGAAAGGAGATCAGGTGAGTCAAGATCCAAAAGCAGCAGCGAAGAGGTGAGTCTTCAACCTGGATTTGAAAAGGGTCAGAGAGGGTGCCTGGCGTACAGACACAGGTAGTTTGTTCCAGGCGTAAGGTGCAGCAAGGTGAAAGGAGCGAAGTCTGGAATTAGCAATAGAAGAGAAGGGCACAGACAGAAGTAGTTTGCTAGAAGAGCGGAGTTCCTGAGGGGGGTTGTAAGGAGAGATAAGAGAAGAAAGGTACTGAGGAGCCGCCAAGTAAATGCATTTATAGGTCAGCAGGAGAAGTTTGAACTGGATGCGGAAACGGATAGGGAGCCAATGAAGTGACTTGAGAAGAGGAGTAATATGGGCATGACGAGGCTGGTGGAAGATAAGTCGCGCAGCAGAGTGTTGAAGAGATTGAAGGGGAGAGAGATGATTCAAAGGGAGACCAGCAAGGAGTAGGTTACAGTAGTCAAGACGGGAGGTGATTAAGGAGTGGATAAGCATTTTAGTAGTGTGTTCAGAAAGGAAAGGGCGGATTTTGCTAATGTTATAAAGAAAGAAACGGCAGATCTTAGCTACGAGCTAGATATGTGTGGAGAAAGAGAGAGAGGAGTCAAAGAAACTCCCAGAAACCTCAGAAATCTCTGCTTTTGTACTGGTTACTATTTAGTCCTACTGCATGCATAAGGGGTTCTTAATTCCCTAATGAACACAGGACTAAAATGCCATATATATAGTGCAGTAAACAAGGACTTCATCAATCTCTTGTAAAAAAAATGTGTCTTCTGTGTAACAGGTTAGAGATGGAAACAAAACTCCTACTGCAAAGAAAGTTAGGGCAGTCTAAATTCAGGAGACCTAGTCTTAGCAGCAACATCAGCATCATGTCGATTTTGTTTTTGTTTTTTGGTGTGCAGTAATATAAATAATATTTTCATAGCATATGCACTTAAATTACTCCCTTACCCTCCTGTTGCTTTCCCTACTCTCCTTTTGTGTTTCGATTTAATATGTATCTGATTATATTTTATTGAGTTTTTTAATTTTATTGGAATTTTAACCTTGTAAACTGCTCAGATACTGCATAATGGTGGTCTATCAAATAACAAGCTAAACTAAACTAAAACTATAAAGTACTCATTAAGTTACCCCTGAATTTAATAGTTCAGGTACAGCAAAATGATTCTTAATCATATTGCGATGGATAATGAAGCTAAAAGTACAATATGTTCTACAACAGGAACATATATTGGATAGCTTCTGGCTAACAGCACTCTCATCTGGACTGCTCTCATACACAAGTGATTCATGTAGCTGGGGGGGAGTCTGCTTTTTGGGTGACATAGGAAAATGTGGGAGGGATGTTCTGGAGACAAAATTTAGGCTTTTAGGTAGGAAGTTGAAATCCAGAACTTCCAGGGTAGCATTCTCTGAAATGCTTCCTGTGCCATGCTCAGGACCGAAAAGGCAGGCAGAGCTCTGGAGTCTCAATGCAATGGATGAGACAATTGAGCAAGGATGAGGGTTTTGGATTTGTTAGAAACTGGGCAACATTCTGGGGAAAGGAGGTGCTCTTCCGAAGGGATGGCTACACCTTAACCGGGATGGAGGCAGGCTGCTGGCATTAACATTTAAAAAGGAGAGAGAGCAGCTTTAAAACTAGATAATAGGGGAAAACTGATAGTCGCTAGAGCACATGGTTCGGAAGAGTGTATCCTTGAAGGATACTAGCAAAAGAGGGTAGTTAGGACATCCTAACAGAGAGATTCCAATAAAGATAAAAGTATCCCAGAGGCCTTTAAATATAGAGCTGAAAGATTCAAAATTATCCCTGTCTACTGATAACCAGATCAATATGAATGAAATACAACCTCTAAAATGCCTTATCAAATGCTAGAAGTTTAAAAAATAAGATGGGAGAGTTAAAATATATAGCTGTAAATGAGAGGTTAGATATGATTGGTATCTCAGAGACCTGGTGGAAGGAGGACATCCAGTGGGACACTGTGATACCTGGTTTCAAACTATAGCACAATGACAGAGTAGATCAAATTGGTGGAAGGGTTGCACTCTGTTAGAGAGGGCATTGAGTCACACAGGATTAGTTTTGCAGGAAACAAAATATGCTGTAGAATCTCTATGGGTTGAAATCCCATGTAAAAAGAGGAAGGCGATGACTGAAGGGGGTGTACTATCGACCGCCTGGCCAGAATGAACAGATGGATGATGAAATGCTGAAAGAAATTGGGAAAGCTAACAAAAGTTACAGCACAGTAATGGGTGATTTCAATTACCTGGGTATTGACTGGTCAGTGTCACAGCAGGACATGCTAGGGAGATAAATTTTCTAGATGAAATAAACAACTGCTTCTTGGAGCAGCTGGTTCATGAACCGAGAAGATGGAAAGCTATTTTGGACCTAGCCCTTACTGGCATGCAGGATCCGGTGCAAGGGATAAGGGTGTTGGGACCACTTGGCGATAGTGATCATAGCATGATTGCATTTGATTTAATAAATGAAAGAAGGCTGGTAAGGAAATGCACAGTATTGCCATTTAACTTTCAAAGGGAAAACCATGATAAAATGAGGAAAATACTTAAAGACTAAAAGGAGCAGCTGCAAAGATTAAAGATTTACATAATGCGTGGTCAGTGTTTAAAAGTACTATCTTGAAAGCCCAAAAGAGATGTATTCCACGCTTTAAGAAAAGTGGAAGGAAGTCCGAAAAACTGCCAGCTTGGTTTAAAAGTGAGGCTGTTGCTGCCAAAAAAAGAATCTTTCAGGAAATGTAAAAAGGAGCAAAATGACAAAAACAGGAAACAATATAAGCATTGGCAAGTTACTGTAGATGCAAGGCATTGAAAAGGCAGATAAGGAAAATTTGTTCTCGTTGTCAATTGTTCTTTGTAAAACATTCTATTTTGTTCCTTGTAAAACCGTTTTGCCTCTTAGAAAAACGGTATATTAAAAATCAGTTAAATAAATAAATTTGGGGGGAAAAATAGCTATGGAAACAAAAATGCATAATAAAAATATTTTCAAGTACATTCTTAGCAAAAAATCTGTGAGAGAGTCAGTTGGATTATAGAGGGGTAAAAGGAGTGCTAAGTGAGGACAAGGCCATAGCGGAGAGACTGAATTAATTCTTTACTGAAGAAGATGTAGGGAATTTACCTGTGCCTGAAATGGTATATAAAGGTGATGTATCGGAAGAATTGAAAGAAATATCGATAAACTGTGAAGATGTATTACAACTATTTGATAAATTCAAGAGTAGCAAATCACCTGGACTGGATGGTATATATCCGAGGGTATTGAAAGAATTGAAATATGAGATTGCAGACCTACTATTGGTAATCTGTGAACTATCATTAAAATCATCTGTAGTACCTGAAGAGTGGAGAATGGCCAATGAGGGAGGAGTGGCTCAGTGGTTGGGACAGGTTACCTCAGGCCGGAAGGCCAGGGGTTCAATTCCCGCATGGGGGCAAACAGCTTCATTCCGGAGGGACTGGGGTGTCTAGTCCCATGGCCACTCCTTGTGGCCTTGGGCAAGCCACTTAACCATTGCCTCTGGTACACTTAGATTGTGAGCCCTTCAGGGACAAGGGAATAAAAAGTACCTGTTAGTATACATGTAAACCGCACTGATTCTAAATAGCGGGGTATAAAAAAAATAAAATGTAATGCCGATATTTAAAATGGTTCCAGGGGTGATCTGGGAAACTACAGACCGATGAGTCTGACGTCAGTACCAGGCAAAATGGTAGAAGCTATTGTAAAGAATAAAATTACTGATCATGTATATAGTCATAGAAATATGACGACAGAAAAAGACCACATGGCTTATCTAGTCTGTCCTTCCATATCAACTACAACAGTCCCCTTTTTTCCTTTAGAGATCCTCTGTGTTTGTCCCATGCTTTTTTGAATTCAGTTACTGTCCTCATCTCTACCACCTCCACTGGGAGACTATTCCACGGATCCACCACTCTTTCCGTAAAGAAATATTTCCGCATATCACTCCTGAATTTATCCCCTTCACCCTCTTCCCATGTCCCCTTGTAGCAGAACTTGCTTTCAATTGAAAGAGGCTCTCCCCCTGAACATTTATGCCACGGAGGTATTTAAACATCTCAATCATATCACCTCTATCCCGCCCCCTGAGGTGTACATATTAAGATCCTTAAGTCTGTTCTCATATGCTTTATAATGAAGACCACTAACCATTTTAGTAGCCACCCTTTGCACCGACTCCATCCTGTTCACATCCTTTTGAAAGTGCGGTCTCCAAAATTGCACACTATACTCCAAATGAGGTCGCACCACAGACTTATACAGAGGCAATGTTCCCTCTAATTTTCTGTAGCCTGTGTGCGCACAAAATATCAGCTGTGCAGCTTTTGAAGGAAGGTTAAATTTTTGTGCGCCACATAACGACATTCGGAGTTATATACTTTAAAATTTGACTACACATCAGAATACAGTATGTACACCACATTGATTGCACTAGAAAACATTGTAGAACTTGTGAAAACCATAAATACATAACAACTTTTAAATTTTAAGATGTCTGTGTTGTTTCCTATCAGAATCAGAACCGTAATTTTTGTGCGCTCTCTTGTAAAAGTATGTGCGCTCGCTCGGCGAGGTGTGTGCGCGCGCACAGCTTAGAGGGAACAGTGTACAGAGGCACTATCACCTCCTTTTTTCTGTTAGCTATTCCTCTCCGTATGCACCCAAGCATCCTCCTAGCTTTTGCCGTCGCCTTTTCTACCTGTTCAGCTACTTTAAGTTCACCAGACACAACCACGCCTTTAGTGGACAAAAGTACTTCACCCCCTATACTATATTGCTCCCTTGGATTGCTGCAGCCCAAATGCATGACATCACATTTTTTAACATTAAATCCCAGCTGCCAAATTCTAGACCTTTCTTCAAGCTTAGCTAGATCCCTCCTCATGTTATCTACACCTTCCTGGGTGTCTACTCTATTGCAGATTTTGGTATCATCCGCAAAGAGGCAAACCTTACCCGACAGCCCTTCCGCTATATCACTAACAAAGATGTTAAAAATGATTTAATGGGAGAAAGCCAACATGGATTTAGTCAAGGAAAGTCTTGTCTTAATAATTTCTGTTCTTTTTTGAAGGTGTGAATAAGCAGGTAGTCAAAAGTGAGCTGGTTGATAGAATGTATCTGGATTTTCAGAAACCTTTGATAAGGTCCCTCATGAGAGACTGTTGGCAAAATTAATAAGTCATGGAATTGGAGGCAGTGTAGTGGATTAGGATCTAGTTAAAAGATAGAAAGTAGAGAGTAGGGCTAAATGGACAATTTTCTCAATGGAGAAAAGTAAATAATGGTATACCGCAGGTGTCTGTGCTGGGCCCGCTGCTTTTTAACATGTTCATAAATGAACTGGAAATAGGAATAACGAGTGATGACACAAAATTATTCAAAATTGTTAAAACCTAAGAGGATTGCGAAAAATTGCAAGAGGATCTTCATAAATTGGAAGACTGGGCATCCTAATGGCAGCTGAAATTTAATGTGGACTAGTTCAAAGTTATGCACTTAGGAAAGCACAACCCAAATTTTGTTACACAATGCAAGGTACCACCTTAGAAACCACTACCCAGGAAAAAGATTGACGTCATCGTGGATAATACATTGAAATTCTCCGCCCAGTGTGTGGCGGTGGCCAATAAAGCAAATAGAATGCTAGGAATCATAAGGAAAGGAATGGAGAATAAAACTAAGGATGATGATATGCCTCTGTATCGTTCCATGGTGTGACCATACCTTGATTATTATGTGCAATTATGGTCACCGTTTCTTAAAAAGGATAGAGCAGAATTAGAAAAGGTACAGAGAAGAGCCACCAAAATGGTAAAGGGGATGGAAGGATATCCCCCTTAGGAGGAGAGGCTTAAAAGATTAAGGCTCTTCAACTTGGAAAAGAGATGGCTGAGGGAAGATATGATGGAAGTCTATAAATTAAAGAGTGGAGTGGAACGGGTTAACGTAGATTGGTTGTTTATGCCATCAAAAAGTAGAAAGACTAGAGGCCACCCTATGAAGTGTAACCCATTTAAGACTAATAAGAGAAAATATTTTTTTGCTCAATGCATCATCAAAACTCTGGAATTTATCGGAAGATGTAGTAAAAGCTGTTAGTGTAGCTGGGTTCAAAAATGGTTTGGACAAGTTCCTGGAGGAAAAGCCCATAAACCATTATTAAAGAGGACCCAGGAAATCCACTGCTTGCCCCAGAACGTGCATTGTGGAACCTGTGTGCCTATTTGGGAACCCTGCCAGGTACTTGTGACCTGGATTGGCCACTGTTGGAAACAGGATACTGGGCTTGATGGACCTTAGTCTGACCCAGTATGGCATATCTTATGTTTTCATGTAAGAAGTATGTTAGAGAAGGTGCTGCTCTCTGAAGGTACTGGCACTGCAGGTTGGAACTAGGGGAAGCAGTGTACTACTGGATTTTTTCTCCAGTGCTGACACTGCTGAGCAGTAATAGGGACAAATGCTGTAGTGAGGTCTTCCAGTACAGATACTGCAGGATGGTATTAGGGGAGACATTCTACTGCTGCAGTGCTGTCCTTCCAGGGCGGACATTACAGGTCAGTACTAGGGGAAGCATTGTACTGCTGCAGTGCTGTCCTTCTGGGCGGACTCTACAGGTCAGTACTAGCGGAAGTATTCTACTGCTGCAGTGCTGTCCTTCCGGGGCGGACACTACAGATCAGTACTAGGGGAAGCATTGCACTGCTGCAGTGCTGTCCTTCTGGGGCGGACACTACGGGTCAGTACTAGGGGAAGCATTCTACTGCTGCAGTGCTGTCCTTCCGGGGCGGACACTACAGGTCAGTTCTAGGGGAAGCATTCTACTGCTGCAGTGCTGTCCTTCCGGGGCGGACACTACAGGTCAGTCCTAGGGGAAGCATTGTACTGCTGCAGTGCTGTCTTTTCAGGGCAGACACTACAGGTCAGTACTAGGGGAAGCATTGTACTGTTGCAGTGCTGTCTTTTCAGGGCAGACACTACAGGTCAGTACTAGGGGAAGCATTGTACTGCTGCAGTGCTGTCCTTCCGGGGCGGACTCTACAGGTCAGGACTAGGGGAAGCATTGTACTGCTGCAGTGCTGTCCTTCCGGGACGGACACTACAGGTCAGTACTAGGGGAAGCATTCTACTGCTGCAGTGCCTTTGATTTAATTAGTGGAGGAGGGATAGTAAGGAAATCCACAGCACTACCTTTTAACTTTCGAAAGGGAGACTATGATAAAATGCGGAAAATAGTTAAGAAAAAACTAAAAGGAGCAGTTGTAAAGGTTAAAGACTTACATCAAGCTTGGGTGTTGTTGAAAAATACTATCTTGGAAGCCCAGACCAGCTGTATTCTACACTTTAAGAAAAGTGAAAGGAAGTCCAAAAAACTGCCAGCCTGGTTTAAAGGTGAGGACAGAGAGGCTGTTGTTGCCAAGAAAGCATCTTTCAGGAAATGGAAAAAAGAGCCAAACGATGAAACCTGGAAACAGCACAAGCACTGGCAGGTCAAATGCAAGACATTGATAAAGAAGGCAAAGAGAGAATTTGAGAAGAAGCTTGCTGCGGAAGCAAAAACGCGAAATAAAGATTTTTTTCAAGTACATTCGTAGCAAAAAACCTGTGAGAGAGTCAGTTGGACCATTAGATGATAGAGGAGTTAAAGGGGCACTAAGAGGCAACAAGGCGATAGCGGAGAGACTGAATGAATTCTTTGCTTCGGTCTTTACTGAGGAAGATGTAGGGATGTTACCCATGACTGAAGTGGTATTTAAAGGTGCGGAAGAATTGAAGGAAATATCGATACATCGGGAAGATGTATTACAACTATTAGATAAACTGAAGAGTAGCAAATCACCTGGGCTGGATGATATACATCCAAGGGTGTTGAAAGAACTGAAATATGAGATTGCAGACCTCCTATTAGTAACCTGTGAACTATCATTAAAATCATCTCTAATACCTGAAGATTGGCGGATCGCCAGTGTAACACCAATTTTTAAAAAGGGTTCGAGGGGTGATCCGGGAAACTACAGACCGGTGAGCCTCACGTCAGTACTGGGAAAATGGTAGAAACCATCATAAAGAATAAAATTACTCAGCATGTAGATAGTCATGGCCTAATGGGAGACAGCCAACATGGCTTTAGACAAGGAAGATCTTGTCTTACTAATCTGTTATGTTTTTTTGCAAGTGTGAATAAACAGGTGGACAAAGGTGAGTCGGTTGATATAGTGTATCTGGACTTTCAGAAAGCCTTTGACAAGGTCCCTCATCAGAGACTTTTGGCAAAACTAAAGAGTCATGGGATAGGAGGCAGTGTACTACTGTGGATCAGGAACTGGTTAAAAGATAGAAAGCAGAGGGTTGGGCTAAATGGCCAATTTTCCCATTGGAGAAAGGTGAATAGTGGTGTACCCCAGGGATCTATGCTGGGTCCGCTGCTTTTTGACATATTCATAAATGACCTGGAAAGTGGAATAACGAGTGAGGTTATCAAATTTGCAGATGACAAAAAACTATTTAAAGTTGTTAAAACCCAAGAGGATTGTGGAAAATTGCAAGAGGATCTTGATAAATTGGAAGACTGGGCATCCAAATGGCAGATGAAATTTAATGTGGACAAGTGCAAAGTTATGCACCTAGGGAAGAACAACCCAAACTATGGTTACACGATGCAAGGTCCCGCATTAGGAACCACCACCCAGGAAAAAGATTTAGGCGTCATTGTGGATAACATGTTAAAACCCTCGGCCCAGTGTGCAGCGGCAGCCAAGAGAGCAAATAGAATGCTAGGTATCAAAAGGAAAGGAATGGAAAATAAAACAAAAGATATTATAATGCCTCTATACCGTTCCATGGTGAGACCGCACCTTGAATATTGTGTGCAATTCTGGTCGCCGTATCTTAAAAAGGATATAGCATTATTAGAAAAGGTTCAGAGAAGAGCCACCAAAATGGTAAAGGGGATGGAAGGATACTCCTATGAAGAAAGGCTAAAAAGGTTAGGGCTCTTTAACCTGGAAAAGAGACGGCTGAGGGGAGATATGATAGAAGTCTATAAATTAATGAATGGAGTGGAACGGGTAAACGTAGATCGACTGTTTAGGTTATCAGAATATAGAAAGACTAGGGGACATGCAATGAAGCTACAGGGTAAACTATTTAAGACTAATAAAATAAAATATTTTTTCACTCAACGTGTAATCAAACTCTGGAATTTGATACCGGAGGATGTAGTAAAGGCTGTTAGTTTAGCTGGGTTTAAAAAAGGTTTGGACAAGTTCCTGGAGGAAAGGTCCATAAACCATTATTAAGAAGGGACCCAGGATATCAATGCTTGACCTAGTACAAGCATTGCAGAAGCTGTGTCTTTTGGGGAAACTGCTAGGTACGTATGACCTAGTTTGGCCACTGTTGGAAACAGGATACTGGGCTTGATGGACCTTGGTCTGACCCAGTATGGCATATCTTATGTTCTTATGTAGTACTTGTGCTAGACCACTTTGTATTGGTTACCATGCACTATACGCTCCATCTTATATTGGACCTCTCTTCAGAATCAATGGTTCTCTGCAGTGTCAAGAGTACTTACATTCCTAACAGTGGCTATACATTTCAAGCAAAGTTAAGAGGCTGTGGCTTTTTAAATTACTAGCTCTCTGCCTGGGATCTCTTAAAAGGGTTTTGGTACATTTTTAAAATGGTTACATTCTTTTTGGTGCTTTAGTTTAATAGGAGAAATACTTTCTTTATTGGTGCAGGTTTAAAACTCTGCTTTAGTATCTTTCTCAGTTCTTTGAAGCTACTGACGCCTAATCAGGTGTTAGTTCCCTCCCTACCCCCAACTCCCACCCACCCCTAGTGAGCAGTCTTGCTTTATAGGGCTCCTCCCCAATTAACTCCACATAGGGACTTTGAACAGCACATTTTGAATATACTTAGAGATTTAACTGCTTTTTCTCTGAAAGGACAGCTGGAAAACCAACTGGTACTTTTGTAGATCTCTTTTTTGTTTTAACAGATAAGTAAGCTCCATGAATTGAACAATGGCTGGGAAAAATCGTATTGCTAAAGCTGTTGCCCACGTTACAGCTTCTACCTCTGGCCAGACAGAGGTCCCAATGCCAGTTGAAGGACCGGTTCCATGTGCAGGATGCCTGCATGCTAAAGCTCGCAGGAAACAAGTGGAGGTACTCAGAGAGGAGGTGGCGAGGCTGAGGAGCATTCAAGACAGTGAGAAATACATTGATGAAATGCTTCTTGCAACATCCAAGCTCTCCAGCAGAGGAGAAGATGGGTGCCTACAGAATGACGAAGGTTGGACACGAGTCACCAGGGCCTGCAGAATCACCAGTAAAACTTCTTCAGCCCTTGAATTGAAGAACCATTATGCAGCCCTGGAAGTGGAGGAGGTGAAAGCATCCCTGGAAAGGGAAGAACCAGAGCTCAAGTACCCCAAAGTTGCAGAATCATTGACCACAGGAAACAAAGGATAGTGTTGGTTGGTGACTCTTCTGAGGGGTACTGAGGCATTCCATCTGCTGACCAGACCTAGAAACAGAAAAATGACGACAGAAAAAAAGACCACATGGCCTATCTAGTCTGACCTTCCATATCAACAACTACAACAGTCCCCTTTTTTCTTTTAGAGATCATCTGTGTTTGTCCCATGCTTTTTTGAATTCAGATACTGTCCTCATCTCTACCATCTCCACTGGGAGACTATTCCACGGATCCACCACTCTTTCCGTAAAGAAATAATTCTGCATATCACTCCTGAATTTTATCACCTTTCACCCTCATCCCATGTCCCCTCGTAGCAAAACTTGCTTTCAATCGAAAGAGGCTCTCCCCCTGTGCATTTATGCCACGGAGGTATTTAAACATCTCAGTCATATCACCTCTATCCTGCCTTTCCTCTAAGGTATACATATTAAGATCCTTAAGTCTGTCCTCATATGCTTTATACCTCCCTCAGAGCATTATCACTCTCAGCACCAGTCCTCTGGAACTCCCTTCCGGATGATTTAAGAGATATGAATGACTTCAAAGATTTCCGCAAATCAGTTAAGACACTCTTATTCACGGAGGTTTATGGTCAATTTATGTAAGAATCCCTGCTCCTTTAACATTTTAGAAAGATTGATGAACTCATTAACTTATGCTATATGTATGTCTTGTCTCCCCTTCCCTTATGTTCCATGTCAACCTTCAATTATATTGTAACCTTTAGTTGTATTGTTGACCACTTTGATTGAAGGATAAAGTGGTATACAAATCTGGTTAAATAGACAAATAAATAATGAAGACCATTAACCATTTTAGTAGCCACCCTCTGTACTGACTCCATCCTGTTTATATCCTTTTGTAGGTGCATTCTCCAGAATTGCACACAATACTCCAAATGAGGTCGCACCAAAGACTTATACAGAGGCACTATCACCTCCTTTTTTCTGCTAGCCATTCCTCTCCGTATGCACCCAAGCATCCTTCTAGCTTTTGCCGTCACCTTTTCTACCTGTATGGCTACTTTAAAATCATCAGACACAGCCACGCCTAGGTCCCGCTCTTCTTTAGTGGATAAAGGTTCTTCACTTTTTATTGCTCTCTTGGATTGCTGCATCCCAAATGCATGACTTTGCATTTTTTAACATTAATTCTCCGGGAACAAGCAGGAAGTCAGTCCTCACATATGGGTGACGTCGACACCGACGGAGCCCTCGTGTGGAGCAAATCCCCAGCTTTCAGAGAGAGCCTTTGGGAGTTGCATCATACATGCGCGTTCCCCTTCCCCCCAAGGGTGCCATCTTGCTCAGTCTCCTTTTTTCTGTGGAGCCCTTCGGACGTTGTCCCCGTGTCCCTGTGAAAAAAAAAAGTAAAAAAAGGTAAGCTTTCTTTTACCGGTCGACACCGGTTCCTCTTCCCGCCTTTGGCTTGGTACATCGGTATCGAGTCCGGCTTAGTTTTTCGTTTTTTGTCCTTCGTGACTGTCGTTTGTGCCCTTTTTTCTTTTTCACTGGCAGCCCGGGTCTTCAACCTCACAGGGACCCTTTTTCCCCCAACGGCTGCCAGCGGGTTTAAAAAATGTGATCGGTGTGTAACACTTATGTCCCTCACCGATACACATTTATTTATTTGGTTTTATACTGCACTATTCAAGATCAGCACGGTTTACAAATTAACAACATCAAACAAGGAACAGTTTACATTTAACATTTAACATATTAAACATGTGAACAAGATATAGACTGTTAGCTATTTACATTGGTAGATCAATAGATCATTCACGGTGTCTTATAATATTGGGGAACTATTTACATACTGATAGGATCTTGAGTATGATGTTGATGAGACACTTTAAGTTATATGATCGAAAGCAAGGTGGAATAGGCGAGTCTTAATTGCTTTGCGAAAGATGGCCAAATCTGATATGAGATGAATAGGGGGAGGTAGAGAGTTCTATAGTAGAGGGGCGTAGAGGGAAAAGGCCCTGTTAATGGCGAATTAAGAGCTTTTTCTTGCTATGGATGGGATGGTAAGAGTGTTTATCATATTTGTTTGTCTCTCTATTGTCAGGAGTCCAATGAAGAATATCTTTAAGTGAGGGTGCTGATAGATGGTGGAGAATCTTGAATGTTATCAGGAGAGTTTTGTATTTGAGTCGACTGCTTATTGGGAGTCAGTTAAGTTGGATTAGGAGAGGAGATACATGCTGATATCTAGATGCTCTGTAGATGGTTCGTGCCGCAGTATTCAATGCTAATTATAAAGGATGGATGGAATATCTGATCTTTCTTCTGCTTTCCAGTCCCAGATCTCTTGCTGTCTCTCTGCCATTGCTGCCTGGATGTTCCATCGTCGCCTGAAATTGAACATGGCCAAGACTGAACTTCTCATTTTTTCTCCTAAAATTTCCCTTTCTCCTTCTTCTTTTTCAGTCTCTGTTGATGGCTGTGTTCTCCAACCTGTTTCGTCTGCTCGCAATTTGGGTGTTACTTTTGACTCTTTGCTCTCTTTCTCCTCTCATATCCAACTCATCGCTAAGACCTGTCGCTTCTTTCTCTTCAACATTGGCAAAATCCGCCCCTTTCTCTCTGAGCGCACTACTAAAACCCTCATCCATTCCCTAATCATCTCCCGCCTTGATTATTGTAACCTCCTTCTTGCTGGTCTCCCTCAGTCTCATCTCTTCCCTCTTCAGTCTATTCAGCACTCCGCTGCCCGTTTGATTTTCCGTCAGCCTCGTTTTGCCCACATCACTCCTCTCCTCATATCTCTTCACTGGCTCCCTATCCGTTTCCGTATTCACTTTAAGCTTCTCCTTCTGACCTATAAGTGCATTCACTCTGTGGCTCCTCAGTACCTTTCTTCTCTCATTTCTCCCTATTTCCCCCTTGTGTACTCTGTTCTTCTTTCCAGTTGCTTCTTGCTATGCCCTTCTCCTCTATTGCCAATTCCAGATTTCGCTCTTTTCAACTTGGAATAAACTTCCTTTGTCTATACGTCAGGCATCTTCTTTGCCCCTCTTCAAACTCAAGTTAAAAGCTCATCTTTTCACCTCTGCCTTTGGCTCTTGATTTTGCTGTTCTCCTTCCTTCCCCTCTTTTATTTCACCTTTCTTTCTTCTCTTACACTTGTTCTTACCTCTTTCCTTTGTCCTGTCTCTCCTGCTCTTGTCTCTTTGCCCTTGTTCTTATCTTTTTCTACTCCTTTTCTTGCTTTGTCTTTTTAGATTGTAAGCTCTTTTGAGCAGGGACTGTCTTTTTGTGTTTTCATTGTACAGCGCTGCGTGCGCCTGGTAGCGCTTTATAAATGCTTAGTAGTAGTAGTAGGATGATATTTGCATAGTTGAAGAGGGGAGTGATCAGGGCTTGGAAGATAGTGCAGAAGTCTGTAGGTTCCAGTAAGGGTCGGAGATGACGGAGGGAACGTATTTTATGATAGACGGACTTTGTGATATTGCTTATATATGGCTCCATAAGAACATAAGATATACCATACTGGGTCAGACCAAGGTCCATCAAGCCCAGTATTCTGTTTCCAACAGTGGCCAATCTAGGTCATATGTACCTAGCAGTTTCCCCAAGAGACACAAGTTCCACAATGCTTGTACTGTGTTTAGGGACTGGTCAAGCGTGACACCCAAATATCATCTAACCTCATGATTCGATTTCAGTTCAGCATTCTTAACCTGCAGAGTTGTCAGGGATATGAATGTTAGGACTTTCGTGATAAAAAGGACTTCAGTCTTTTTATAATAATTCACTTTCAGGTTGTGCACAGCCAGCCAGTCAGAGACAGCGTTGAAACAGTCGATGATTCTAGTGAAACTTGGATTTTCTGTTGAGAAAGGAGTGTAGAGGAGCACATCATCTGCGTAGATGTGATACAGGATGCCGAAGGATTGTATGATTGTACAAATTGGTTGTATGTATATGTATATGCAAGGTGGATAGGGAAGAGCCTTGTGGTACACCTTGTGTTTGCAGAAACATATTTGATCGCCGATACAGACTTGTTGCCGATCTGTTAGGTTATGAGCGACACCAATCTAGAGCTGAGCTCTGAATGCCCTTAAGTTTAAGCAGTTTAATTAATTGGATGTGACAGACTGTATCGAAGGCTGAAGCAATATCCATGAATATTAAGATAAAGCCCTTTTTAGGATTATTTAAGCCTAAAATCAGGTTGTCAAGTAAGGATGTAAGTAGAGTCTTGACACGATGATGTTGCCGGAAACCATGTTGTTGCGGATCAAGTGGTGCGTGGCAATCGATATGGTCTTGTATTTGTTGCTGTACTATTTTCTCCATTATTTTAGACAAGAAAGGAAGACTAGATATGGGACAGTAGAAGTTTGGGTCCTGTGGGTCTAGCTTGGGATTTTTTAGCAGCGGTTTGATTGTGGCAGTTTTCAGTGGTGCTGGTACAATTCTCTTGTTGAAGAAAAGGTGAATAATCTTGGCGATGTGGGAGCTTAATTTAGGGCAGGTAGATTTGATCCAATGAGAAGGGCATGGGTCAGAGGGCGAGGTGGTAGAATTAAGACCTTTTATTATATTTTCGATTTGTTTTGGGGAGTATGGGTAAAAATGTTCTAGGGCAGGGATGTTGAAGTTTTCAGGTGATGGGGTGTCTATGTAGATGTCTTCCATATTGTTGAGGGTCGCTTTGGTCTTATTGTGAGAAGGTGATTTGCAATGTCTTGGGAGTGGATTACATTCTTCGATTGAGGCAGAGATGACTCATTTGTAAGGGATTGAATTAATCTAAAGAGCTCACGGGGCTTGTTGAGCGAGCGCATAAGGAGATTTGTATGGTATTCTTTCTTCCTTTGCATAATAGTATTGCGGTGTTCTTGTAAGTTCTTCATGTATAACTCTCAGTCATTGGGGAGCCTAGAGTTGCGCCATTTTCGCTCAAGCTTTTTGAGATTCTTTAGTGATTTGTGCAGGTCAGCTGTATACCAGATAGCTGTATGTGTCTTTTTCTTTGTTTGTTTTTGTTGGGTTAGAAGTGCAGCTTTACGTGTGTATTATTCCAGATAAATCAGTGGATTCAGAGTAGGAGTTAAGGTCAGGTAGAATTTCTGCAAGGAATAAGTCTCTGCTGAATGGCTTAAAGCGACGAGCAGGTGGTATGTCAGTATTAGTAGGAGCTTTCGATACTGGCATGTTGAATGGGATATGAAAAAGGATAGCTTTGTGGTCTGACCCAGGGTACTGGGAAGACTTGTGGTTGTATAGAGTTCACTGTGCCATAAGTATGGGGGGGGGGCGCAAAGATAAGGTCCAAAGTGTTGCCTTTAGTGTGGGTAGGGGCACATGTATCAGTTGTTGGTAGTTAAGAGCAGACATAGCATCCAGAAAAGCTGTGGAGTTCTTCTTCGATAGTGCTGGGAGGTTGAAGTCTCCTAGAATCCAGAGAGGTTTGGTGTGTGGTTACAGATTAGGTCTAATGTTATGGAGAGGTCATCAGTACAGGTAGCAGGAGCACGATAGAATAGTGCTGTTGCTATTTGCTTATTTGCTATCGTGATGGCGTCTAGGTTGCTAGTATTATGTGAAGAAAGGCACTGGAACTGCAGGTCAGATCTCGCCATTATGAGTGCGCCTCCACCTCTTTTGTTGGTCCTTGGGCAGTTGAAGACATCATAATTGGGAATCTTGAGCTGATTAATAAGTACTGTATCAGAATCTGTTAGTCATGATTCCATGATGAAACTTATATCTAGCTTCTGATTGTGCACATAGTCCCCATAATTGGCCATTTCTTCTGAACAGATCTTGCATTTATAAGCATGCATTTTAGAGCTTTCTGATCTGTGGACTTCGGAGTGAGATGTTTTCCTGGTTGCTAGCATGTGATATCAGATGAGGTTGTCATTTGGTGGTGAAGACATCTTCTTGTTTGTTTCGGCCAAAACCTTGAATGGTGGAGATTCGGTTATGGTGGTGAGAAAATGAGTCAGCCGAAATGAAAAAGAGGACAAGACCATATAGGCACAGGATGAAGGGTAAGTAGTCAGGCATCGTGGTGCAACAGCTACCAGCAGATGTAGGTTCTTATAGGTGCTTTAGGTGGATGAGGCCAGTTAGAATGATCTAGAGTTAGGATAGTTGACTAGTGGTAGGGGTATTAGAGCGAGGAACAAATAGAAGCAGCACTTATAGTCTGGATTGAGGCAATTATGCTGTGGACGTCACTCTAGATGAATGGAGGGAATATGATTTTAGATTAACGTAAGAATCACTTATTTATTTTATTTATTTAACAAACATTTATATACCGCATCTTCCTGAGATCAGTTGCGGTTCACAATAAACAACCAATTAACAAAGCAGCGTTTGTTTTACATGTAACGTCAAATAACGAAGAATATTATAAGTAAACAACAATGTTAAGCTTGAGCAGAACATAACAGTAAAAACTATATACATTATATACAGATACAGTTTTTAGGGCTTTAGCATTGGGGTAGTACAGTTTCAGCTGGGATGCGATGTCTGTTTAGATCGTGGTCAACTAAGGTCAATACTGGTTAGCCTTTATCCAAATCACTTACGGCACTATACAGGATCGGAGATGATCAACTGTTGATTGTGGGGCTTTTTGTTCCTTTTTCTGCCTCCTGTGTTCCCCGCCAAAGGGGCCCTCAGGTACGGGCGTGCCCAATGGTGCTGAGCTGTTTAAACTTGCTGAAAGGCCCTGATTGGCCTTGGGCCAGTGAGCGGAGAGGGGATCTCCTTCCCGCTCCCTCGCCCGAAGCCGGTCAGAGGAGGAGGAGGTGATGCCTCTGGCCCGACCACGACCCGATGGTCTGCGATTCATGTAGGAAGATGTCCTCTAAGGCCCTGAAGAGCCGCCAGCAGCAGCATGATAGGATTTTTCTGAATCAGTGTCTTCGCGAGCCCGGTCCTTGTCTGAGGCCTCTACGTCTCGGGGGGAGCATTCCGAGCCTGAGCGTCATCGAGGTTCCTCGCAGAGGGGGTCTCCCTCGAGGGAACACAGGATGAAGAAGTAGTCGCGAAGCCCAGAGCACCGGCCGGGATCTTTGGAGATGGAGTGCCAGGCAAAGGTTCCTCATCAGGAGATGGATCAGCTGAGGCAGGTAACAACTGTCCTCATCGAGGACTCCCCTCCGGGGAAAACGGCTTCGGGCCCGACTGTGTCAGGACCCGACCCGGTGGCTGCAGAGCCTTCTGGACTCGAGTCCAGAATGGTGGCCTTGGAGCACAGTTTTACTGCCTTCATGGAATAGCTGCGGGTGCTGATTGCTGGTATGTCCGGTTCTTCCGCCCCGACCACCGGGCCATCGACGTTGAAATCGACCCCGGAGGCCGAGGATCGACTGGAGTCCAAAAGGTCTCGAGGAGCCATTCGGGACCAAGGTCGTCACCGCTGAGCCTCCCGGCGTCGGGGCGGTCGGTGCCAGAGCCCTTGATGCCAGAGCCCATCGATTCCTCCTCGGAGGCATCGGGGTGCGAAACTGAGGAAGAGGAGTACCCGGACACCTGTCGACACAGGGACTTCTGATTCCCCAGTGTCCAAACCTTGGAGAAGGTCCCCTCCGGAGAACATGAGGTTCTTGGACTTCATGAGGGATATGTCCAAGGCTTTGGCATTACCCCCGAGTCCGAGGAGGATCCTCGAGCCGACGAGCTCAAGATCCTGCAGTATGAGGCCCCACCTCAGGAGGCCCTTACTATACCCGTGCCTCCGATCCTGGAACAACTGATGCTCCGCATGTGGGAGACACTGGCGTCGGCGCTGGTTATCAGCAAACGGATCGATTCGATGTATCGAGTCCGCCAGAGCCCTGGGTTTCAAAAGTCGCAGCTGCCGCACAACTCCATGGTTGTGTAATCGGCCATGCGCAGGCTGAAGAGCCAGAAGATGCACTCCTCAGTGCCTCCTGGCAGGGAGGCCCGCAACTTGGATGCCCTCGGCAGAAAGTGCTTCCAGGGTTCAATGCTGACTTGTTGAATCCAGGTCTACCAGCTGTACATGGGCATGTACCTGAGGGACCTGGCGAAGGAACTTGCTGCATTCTCAGCTGGTCTTTCCAAGGGGCCTTTGCAGCGCTTCAGGAGCCTGTCCTCCGCTGTCCGTGAATGCTCAAAGTTTGTCTCGAGCGGCCTATGACGGGTTCACATTGGCGGCACAGTTAGCCGCGGCGGGCTTCGGTGCACGTCGCCAGACATAGCTACAGTCGTCGGACCTCGAGCAATGGGTTCAGGACAAGTTGGTCGATATCCATGCCAAGGGGAGAACCTCTTTGGCAAACTCATGACCAACAAGGCCGCAGAACTGGAGACCCAAGTACATGACGAGGACACGGTTCTCCAAGAAGACCTCTGCCCCTTCTCACAAGACGGGCTCGGGTAAAAAACCCTTTTACCCGAGGAAGAGTACTGCTTACCGAAGCTACCCCCATTTTCAGGCCTCCCCGACTCGGGCAGCAGGCCAAGGGACAGGAGCATGGCCCGCGTAAGCAGAAAGCCCCCAAACCCCAGGCACCAGCTCCGGCCCAGACTGGCAGTGGCTTTTGACTCTCAGCGTGGCCCCTCTTCCCACAGGGGACAGGCAGTGCACAGGAGGCAGGCTTGCCCTGTATGCCCACAGGTGGACAGCCATTACCACCGATGCCTGGGTCTTGCAGATAGTCCAAGAGGGCTACCTTCTTCACCTAGTCCAGGTGCCTCCTCCTTACTTTCCGGGAGAGCCCCTCAGGTCTCCCCTTCATCGGGACCACCTTCTGAAGGAGTTGGCGAGTCTTCGCGAGGTTCAGGTACTTCAAAATACGCACTCTTAGACACCTGCGTCCCCTACTAGACCACGAAGACTTCAGAACCATCTACCAAGCACTGATACTGCCGCACTTCGACTTCGCCAATTCCATTCTACAAGGACTCCCACAATCCACAATAAGCTCCTTGCAACTCGCAATGAACACCGCTGCCAGGGTTCTTCTAGGAGCGGCCAGAAGTGAACACATTACACCTATCCTCAAAGAGCTACATTGGCTCCCTATACACGGAAGACTTACATTCAAAACCCTCCTTCTCACATTCAAGGCCTTAAATGGTTTATCGTCCACATCACTTACCAAACTCATCCAATCCGTCCCATCAAATAGAAATAGGAGACATGCAGCATTAAACTCACTAACAACCCCAAAGGCTATAACAACGTGCAGCCTATCAACATCAAACAGAGCTTTCATGTTTAGCGCACCAAAATACTGGAATGCTCTCCCACCTGATCTCCGCGCCATAACCGAACTAACCCAGTTCAGAAAGGCCCTTAAACTGCACCTTTTCATCAAATACTACCCTACATGAACCGTAACATAACAGCCTCACCCTAGTATAATCCACAATATCCCTCTTGTTCCAAGCAGCACTGCTAATTTTATGTAAATAGTTCGAGCATGCTATCTATCTAATAGATTAATACTCCATGTAAATAGTGTAAATAGTTCTCCCATGTTATCCAAGTTGATACTCCTGTTATATGTAATACCAAACAGCCTGTTGTTCTGGTTTCTTTCTGTTATTTGTAAACCGCGCTGATGTCAAAGAGTGCGGTATATAAGAAGTTGAAATAAATAAAATAAATAAATAAACCGGTGCCCCACCACCTGCAGGCAAGGGCTTCTACTCCAGGTACTTTCTGGTACCAAAGAGAACAGGAGGCCTCAGACCTATCCTCGACCTGTGCAATCTAAACAAGTTCCTGGTGAGGGAGAAGTTAAAGATACTTTCCCTTGGAATATTGCTGTCTTACCTCCGCCAGGGAGACTGGCTATGCTCCTTAGACCTAAAAGATGCGTATACACACATACTAATACACACAGACCACAGGCAGTATCTATGCTTTGTGGTGGGGGCAATCACTACCAGTACAGGTTACTCCCCTTTGGCTTGGCCTCGGCCCCCAGGGTATTCACAAAGTGCCTAGCTGTGGTGGCCACCTTCCTCAGGCTCCATGTGGGGTCTGTCTTCCCCTACCTAGACGACTGGCTCATCAGAGGCACTTCAGCCAGTTAGGTCCACTAGGCCACATCTCGCACCATTCAGGTGCTCCAGCATCTGTGGTTTGTAATCAACTACCCAACGTCCAGCCTTGCTCCAACTCAGCAGCTAGAGTTCATTGGGGCCAGACTCGACACCCTTTAGGCAAGGGCCTATCTGCCTGCAGACAGGGCAAGCAGGCTTCTGGCTCTGGCACGTCAGGTCAGTCGCAAATCCGTAGTGTCAGGAAGACAATTTCTGTGCCTTCTCGGGCACATGGCTTCCACGGTCCATGTCACCCCAGACACCCACCTCCACATGTGGACTGCTCAGTGGTGCCTCAGAGACCAGTGGTCACAGGCCACAGGTTGCCTCAGGAACAAGGTCAGTGTCCAGGTGGCTAGTATGGTCCCTGAACTGGTGGCTTCAGCCACTCCACTTGGAGGCAGGGATGCCTTTCTAGGCTCCTCTACACACGAGAATCCTGACCATGGATGCATCCCTGCTGGGCTGGGGGACCCATTGCCAGGGCTTCCGTACTCAGGGAGTGTGGTCCCCAAACTAGAGAGCACAGCAGATCAATTTCTTGGAGCTCCGTGCGAGCCGTCTGGCTCTAGGAGTTTTCCGGCAGATCCTGGCCTACGAACCTGTCTTGGTACAGACAGACAACCAGGTGGCCATGGTCCACGTGAACAAGCAGGGTGGCATGGGGTCCCGTTGCCTATGTCAGGAAACCCTGGATCTGTGCTTGTTTGCAGCCCGGCAGGGCATTCATCTGTGGGCCGTCTACCTGCCGGGCCAAGACAACTGGTTAGCTGACAGGCTAAGCAGGATTCTCCAGCCTCACGAGTGGCAGTTGGACTGTGGGGTAGCCAATTGGCTTTTCCACACCTGGGGATGGCCAGTGATGGATTTGTTTGCGAGTCTGGTCAATCACCGGTTGCCCCGGTTCTGCTCCAGGCAGCCGCATCCGCACAGGGTGGCCACCGATGCCTTTCTGGTATCATGGTCTGTGGGCCTCCTGTATGTGTTTCCTCCAATGCCTCTGGTGGCCAAGACTTTATTCAAGATCCTACAGGACAAGGCCTCGGTCATCCTGGTGGCCCCGAGGTGGCCGAGGCAACCCTGGTTTTCACTTCTACTTCAGCTAGCGTTGGAGGCCCCCATTCCCCTGGGGTCCTCCCCAAGCCTTCTGTCCCAGGAGGGGGGCACTCCCCTGCACCCCAACCTAGCTCCCTCAACCTGATAGCATGGCTGCTGAAAGGGTGATACTCGCCCTGCTCCTCCTTCCAAAGGATGTTGAGAAGAGGTCTTGCTGGCATCAAGGAGGCCGTCGACTAGACGGACCTATTCCTTGAAGTGGCTTAAGTGTGTGACTTGGTGCAAGGGCAGGGTGTGGATCCTTTCTCCTGCCAGGTTGGGGTGGTTTTACAGTACCTTCTCCACCTCTCGGATTTGGGCCTCAAGTCCAACTCTGTCAGAGTGCACCTCAGTGCCCTTGCAGCAAACCACTTCCCGGTGGAGGAAAAGCTCCTCTCTGCCCATCCCTTGGTTTCTTGGTTTTTGAGAGGCCTGTTTCTTTTGAAGCCTCCGGTTCGCCCTCCGGCAACCGAGTGGGATCTGAATGTGGTTTTAGGGCATCTTACTTGGCCACCCTTTGAGCCGATGGCTACCTGCCATTTCCGCTACCTCTCTTGGAAGGTGGTTTTCTTGGTGGCTCTCACGTCAGCTCGGAGGGTGAGTAAGCTTCAGGCCCTTGTGTCAGACAGGCCTTACACCAGGTTCTATAGGAACTGGGTGGTGCTTCGCACACACCCCAAGGTCCTTCCGAAAGTGGTCTCCTCGTTCCACCTCAATCAGGAGGTGATGGTGCCTACCTTTTTTCCCAGGCCACATGCCAGTCTGGCAGAGACAGTACTGCATACCCTGAGCTGTAAGAGGGCGTTGGCCTTCTATATTCAGCGTACGCAAGCCCATAGATGGGCTCCTCAGTTCTTCATATCCTATGACCCCAGTAAACTGGGGATGGCTGTTTCCAAGCGTACGCTGTCCACCTGGGTAGCGGACTGTATTGCCTGGGCATACAGGGCAGCCAAGCTTTCGTTGGAGGGTTGTGTTACGGCCCATCGGGTCAGCGCCATGGCAGCATCAGTGTCTCATTTCCACTCTGTTCCACTGGTTGACATCTGCCAGGCCACCATCTGGTCTTCGGGCCAGACTTTCGCAACCCATTACTGCCTGGATAGGGAGTCCCGATGGGGCAGTGCTTTTGGCCAGGCTGTACTCCGTAACCTTTTCGAGGTCTAAGCAACTCCTGCCCTCTGACCCTTCTATGTCAGGCTACCGGAGTGCTACTCTCTTAGTTAAATTCCTATTGTGGCTCTTTGCGGCTCTCGTAGTGGGAGCCTATATTTCACCTGTGGGTTCTCGGTAGCCTGCCATATATGAGTCCCATATATGAGGACTGACTTCCTGCTTGTTCCCGGAGAAAGCATAGTTACTCACTATAACAGGTGTTCTCCGGGGACAGCAGAAATCAGTCCTCATGACCCTCCCTCCCTCCTCCCCTTGGAGTTACAGTCCTATTATTATTTTTGTTCTTTTTTGCCGTCTTTTTAGCTATGTCATTTGACTGAGCAAGATGGCACCCTTGGGCGGGAAGGGGACCGCGCATGCGTGATGCAATTCCCAAAGGCTTTCTCTGAAAGCTGGGGATTTGCTCCGCACGAGGGCTCTGTCAATGCCGACATCACCCATATTTGAGGACTGATTCCTGCTGTCCCCGGAGAACTCCGGTTACAGATGAATAACTACGCTATCCCAGCTGCCAAATTCTAGACCATTCTTCAAGCTTAGCTAGATCCCTCCTCGTTATCTACACCTTCCTGGGTGTCTACTCTATTGCAGATTTTGGTATCATCCGCAAAGAGGCAAACCTTACCCGATAGCCCTTCTGCTATATCGCTAACAAAGATGTTAAAAAGAATCGGACCAAGGACAGATCCCTGGCACACACCACTGGTAACTTCCTTCTTCTCAGAGTGAGCTCCATTTACCTGTACTCTTTGTCGCCTCCCACTCAACCAATTTCTAACCCAATCAGTAACTTTAGGGTCCATCCCTAGGGTGCTCAGTTTGTTTATAAGTCGCCTGTGAGGAACGGTGGAAAAGCCTATCTCCAGGAACAAGCAGGAATGAGTCTTCACATATGGGTACGTCGGTACCGACGGAGTCTGTGCGGGAACGCTTCCCAGCGTCCAATCAAAGAGCTTGTGGAAGCATCCCACCACGCCTGCGTGCTGCCTTCCTGCCTTTCCCAACTGCCTCTCCTCAGTTTTCGTTTTTCCGCAGAAAATTCTTCTTTTATTTCTTTATTTTTCTTGTGGTCGCGGCTGTCTTCCCAATGCCACCGGTACCGCCGGTGTTTTCTTTTCTTTTCTTGTAAAATCTTCCTTCTTCAAGGAATATATTTTTTCTTCATAGTGTCTCATGGTATCTTAGGCCTTTTAGGCCTCTTCTTTTCCTTCATGGAACCGCCAGCCACTTTCTCCAAGAAATGTTCACACTGTGGCGGTACAACTTTATTTTTAGACCCTCGAAATCGGTGTCTAACCTGTTTGAGTCTTCACAACAGTTTGGTGAGAAGAAGTTTTCAATATCGAGGTTCCCTCGATACACAGTTTCCCTCCAGCTTCAGGGCACCGTCCCTGTCTTCTTCTACACAGCATCAGGTAACCCACAAACAGTCTGTTAAGACTAGCCAGCCCTCGAGTGGTAGGTCTCATGCACAGCATGTAGATGGCTCCGGCCTTGCCCTCGAGGGCCCTCTGGCTTCAAAACCCCAGCGGGAGTCTTCGGTCTCCAAAGCGTTTGAGGGGTTTCAGGTTGTTCCTGGGGTTCACCCCTCACAGAACAAACCTGAGCCGTGTCTGGTGGTGGCATCCGCTTCGAGCGGTACCGATACCCCGACATCGGCACTGGTGTTGGATGAAACACTCCTCACCAGGGATGGTCATCTGGCGTCCTCGGTGCCTTCGGGACCGGTGGATACGCTCCAGACTGACCTTCCATTATGGGTACCACCGATGTCGGTACCCTCCAGACGTGCATCGATAGCCTCGCTTCCCTCGATGCCTAGTCTGGAATCGATCTCCAGTCTGGAGGACTGGGTACCAACTCGCCTTGGTACCGGCTCTCGGTACCGAAGGCTCGGTTCCGACAATTCGGATCCACAACTCTCGGTTCCCTCGAGGCCCACTGAGTTGCCACTGGTTGACCTTCATTCACCGGTTTCAGGCATGGTACCGAAGTCGGTGACGATGTCCTCATTACCCTTACGGTCGGTGTCTTCGATGCCCAGTTTAGAATCGCTCTCTAGTCTGGAAGACTCGGTACCAATATCATTTGGTACCGACACCGACGGCTCGGTACCGAGGATAGCACCGGGATGTTTTCGGTTGCCTCTGTACCGATTGAACGGTTTCTGATGACTGCTCCGATGTCTTTGTCGGGCTCGATTCTGACATCGGTACCGGTATCCACAGTACCATCGTGGCCAACTCCTGCAATGATTTTTTCAACAGGATCGCTCCCTTCTAGGCCAAGCTTGGAGTCGATACCTGGCATGGACAACGTGGTAATATCGGTCGCTGCTCCTGACAGTCAGTACCGGCGTCCATCCTTTAAACATTCCACATTGCACTGTGCAGGATCTTCTTTTCCTATATATCTGGATAGCTCTGTCGGTGCTCAGGCTAATTCTTCAGATCTAACCTGTCCAAAGGACATTCCTATTTGGGAACCCTCTTTTCAGAGTTTCCTCCGGGATATAGCAAGATCTCTTGCCATTCCTATCCCAGGACATGATCCTGCACAGGCCTGTCTTTCTACCAAAGCAAAGGAGAACATAATGCTTCCTTTGCATCATTCCTTGCAGGATCTCCTTCTAGGAATGTGGGAAACACCTTTAAGGGTACCCTCACCTTCCAGAGCAACTGATCTTTTATATCAGGTGCCCCCCTCTCCAGGGTTTCAAAAGACTCAACTTCCTCATCATTCCATAGTTGTGGAATCAGCATTGAGGCGGGTAAAGAGCAAGAAAAAGCACTCTTCTTATCCGCCAGGTCGTGAATCTAGGATGCTTGATGACTTTGGACGTCAAGCCTTCCAGACATCTATGCTTTCTGCAAGAATTCTCTCATATATTTTCTATATGAGTCTATCTCTTAAGGAGGTCACAAAGCAATTACATCTTTTGACTCCTTCCCTTCCAGAGTCCAAGAGTGCAGCCTACTCTTCACTGCTCAAGCATCTTCAGAATATCTCTTGGTTTCTTACTCGTGCTTCCCTAGACTCTTTTGAGTCTGTGAGCAGGACTTCTGCTATAACCATAGGGGCACGACGTAGAGCCTGGCTCCAAGCTTCAGGCTTGGACAAATGGGCACAGCACAGACTGGGACATACTCCTTGCACTGGAGATAATCTTTTCAACAAGGAGTCTTTACGTCAGGTTACTCAGTTTTCCACTGACTTACCTGTTCCTAGGGGCTCTTCTGCACCTTCTTCTGTCCCAGTAGGTAAGAAATTTCCTGCCAAACCTTCTTCCCATAGCAGAAGAAGGTTTTATGCATCATCTGCCCATCCTACAGATGTTCCCAAACAGGGGAAGCATCGTCCTGGTCTTCAGGGTTCAACCTCTCACCAGGCTCAGCAAACCCAGCAACCACAGGGTTTCTAATCAACCCATCAGATGCTTGTGACTCTGGGAATTACAATCTGCAGTTGTTTCTTCTCCATAGAGACAATCCACTGCTGTCATTCTAAATCTTAAACATGGATCTCTTCCCCTAAGACATCCATCTTTCTCTATGAGCTGTCAGGATGTTCATGCTTCTAGGTCACAGGGTTCTCCTCTTTTCCTTCTAGGGAAAGAGGTCCATCCATTATTAAATGATAGTTTCCTGTGCCAGCATGCCTCCTTTCCTTTCTATTAACTTACTATATTGTAAGTTTTCTTCGGCTCCATTTTCTTTACCCTCTTCCCAGGGTTTTCCTCTATAAGAGTGGTATTGCTCACTGGAGGGCTTTTCTTCAGCCTCTCTAATTTCTTTCTTTTCTAGTGCGGAGTTCTCTTTTCTGAGTCTTTCCTCTTTTTCAATCTTGCTTTGCAGCAGTTCATCAGACACCTCCAGAGTTTCTACTCTTGTTTTGTCTGTCCTTTCTGTTTTTCAACAGTACCATTCTTCTGCTGTCTGGCAAGCAGCTACCAGTGCAGGAGCCTTTATGTTTCGACCACTGGTTCTTGTCCACCAGTAATCAGATTTGTCCTCCAATAATATTCTATCTAGTATTAGTAGTGACTCCAAGTCAGTGCTGTCATCTGTCTTGGAAAATATTTCACTACAAACTTGTTGGATTGTCTTCTTTTCTACCATCTCCATTCCCATGGGTTTGGCAGCATAGTTGACATAGCTACTGGCTTCTCTGTAGCCAGTTCTATCTCCTCATTCTCCTGCATAATGCTCTCTGCAATTTTACAGAGGAGCTCTCCACTATAGGCCCTTGCTAGAGAGCATGGTTTTTTTTTCTCCAACAGCTATACTAGATGGTTGAAAAAGGCTTTTTTCAGTCATATCTGCCATGACTAGAAAAGTTCTCCTTTTTTACTATAACGCACATAGGCCTACTCTTACGTGAAAGCTTAAGGAGTTGCTAATTCCCTTCTTTGGTCCATAGTATTTCCAATAGGGAATACGTTTCCTCCTTCCAGCTCGTCCTCATGGTAAGAACGCATGATACCTTTTTGCCCTTAACCAGGTCACTATGGTATCTCATTCCTATGCGTCTTCTGTTCACTTACCATGCTAGAGTTCTAAAATACTCAGGACTTGCAAACTACTGGCTGATATCATCCTCTGTTTTTCACGTAACCATCCTGGTTATCCTACTACCTAGCATCCCTGTAGCCATAACCAGTTGGAATTGATTCTCTACATGTCTTCTCAAGTAGGTTCCACCTTCTTGTTCTTAGATGAATCTTTCCTCTCCACATTTTTCCTATGTGAATGCCTTGTGGACATATTCTGTCTGCTTCCTGCAGACTTCCATATACAGGTATATATTATATATATTCATACCTATAGCACACATCTTACAGATGTCTATGTCTATCATGTGTGAGTATTTATACCCTTCATATCTCACTATAGATATATTCCCATATATCTATATATGTAATATGTGTATATATATATATATATATATATATATGTATATATCGAGATATTCTACTATCGGTAGATATGTATTCTCCAGGACCAAGCAGGAAGTCAGTCCTCACATACGGGTGACGTCGGCGCCGACGGAGCCCTCGCGGAGCAATTTTCCCCAGCTTTCAAAGAAAGCCTTTGGGAATTGCAGCACGCATGTGCGGTCCTCTTCCCGCCCAAGGGTGCCATCTTGCTCAGTCTTCTTTTTTCCGCGGAGCCCTACAGACGTTGTTTGTAATTCCCCGCTAGAAAAGTTGATTTTATTTGTCTTTTTTCTCGGTTCAACGCCGGTTCTTTTCCCGCCCGGACCCGCGACGCCGGTTGCGAGTCCGTTCTGTATTTTTCGGTTTTTTGTCCTTCGTGACAGTTTTCGCGCCTTTTTTTCTTTTTCACTGGCAGCCCTGTCTTTTGACCTTGCAGGGGCCCTTTTTCCCCCGATGGCTGCCAGCGGGTTTAAGAAGTGTGATCGGTGTAAGAAGCTCATGTTTCTTACCGACACACACGACTGCTGCCTCCGCTGCCTCAGACCCGATCATGACCCGATGATCTGTGGTCCGTGTGGCAAGATGTCCTCAAAAGCGTTGAGGAGTCGGCAGCATCAGCGGGAACGTATCTTCTCTGACTCCTGCTGGGCCCGGACCTCGTCAGAGGCTTCGACGGCTCGGGACTCTGGTCCTGAGCATCGTCGAAGTTCCTCTGAGCGGGGGTCTCCTACCCGGGAGCATCATCGGAAGAAGAAACCCGCGAGGGCGGCGTCGGTGGACGCTCCTGGTTCCTCGAGGTCCAGGTCACATAGCCCCGATAGCCGTCCCGGGTCCTTGGAGATGGAGAGGCCTTCCAAACATCCTCGTCTCGAGATGGACTCGCCTGCTCACGTAAGTGCTGTTGTCCTCGTGGACTCGCCTCCGAAGTTGCCGACGTCAGGCCCGACGCCGTCGGGGCCCGAGTCGGGGGCTGCTGGATCTCCTGAGCTCGGACTCAGGTTGACGGCCTTGGAGAGCAGTCTGACTGCCTTCATGGACCAGCAGCGGGCATTGATCCCTGGCCTCGCCGGTGCTTCTGCCCTGACCACCGGGACGTCGACGTCCAAGTCAACCCCGGAGACCGAGCCGATCCTCGAGTCCATGAGGGCTCGAGTCGATCCTCGGTCACGGTCTCCTTCGGTCTCCCGTTCGGGACCGAGGTCGTCGACGGCATCGATGCCCGCCCGACCGGAGCCGCTTGACTCCTCCTCCGAGGAGTCAGCCTGGGAATCCGAGGATGAAGAGTCACCTGGTTCTTTTCGGACTCGGTGTGTCCCATTGGACTCCCCCGAGTCCGAACCTCGGAGACGGTCCCCCCCGGAGGATACCCGGTTCTCGGACTTCGTGCGGGATATGGCCAAGGCCTTGGCCTTCCCCGCGGATCCCGAGGAGGAACCTCGAGCCGAAGAGCTCGATGCCCTCCAGTATGACTCTCCCCCAAAGGAGGCCTTTACTGTACCGGTTCCTCCGATGCTGGAACGACTTCTCTTCCGCATGTGGGAGAGCCCGGCGTCGTTGCCGGTGTTAAGCAAGCGGGTCGATTCCATTTATCGAGTCCGCAAGAGCCCCGGGTTCCAAAAGACACAACTGCCGCACCATTCCATGGTGGTGGAATCGGCCATGCATAGACTTAAAAGTCAGAAAATGCACTCCTCGGTGCCTCCCGGTCGGGAGGCTCGAAGCCTGGATGCCCTCAGTAGGAAGTGTTTCCAGGGCTCTATGCTTGCTTGTCGAGTCCAGACCTACCAGCTCTATATGGGCATGTATCTCCGAGACCTGGCTAAAGAAATAGCCGGGTTCTCTGCTGGTCTCTCCGAAGAACCTTTGCAGAGGTTCCAAGCCTTGCCAACTGGTATTCGGGAGTGCTCGAAGTTTATCTCTCGAGCAGCCTATGATGGCTTCGAAGCATCGGCTCGAGTAGCCGGAGCCGGCATCGGTGCCCGCCGACAGGCTTGGCTTCAGTCATCTGACCTCGAGCCATGGGTGCAGGACAAGTTGGTCGATGTCCCCTGCAGAGGTGAAAACCTCTTTGGCAAACCCATGGATGAGAAGGCTGCACAGATCGAGACCGAGACACTCACCAGGACTCGGCTCTCAAGGAAGACCTCTGCCCCTTCTCAGAAGAAGAAGGGCTCGGGGAAAAAGCCCTTTTACCCGAGGAAGGCAGCTGCCTATAAACACTACCCTCATTATCAGGCCTCAGCAGCTCCCCAACAGGGTCAGCAGGCCAAGGGACGGGGTAATGGGTCCCGTAGGCAGCAAGCCCCCAAGCCTGCACCACCGGCCCCTGCTCAGCAGGGTGGGGGGTTTTGACTTCATCAAAATAGCCTCTCCCCCTCAGCTGGTTTCTCTCAGCACAGGAGGCCGGCTGGTCCACTTTGCCCACAGGTGGACCAACATCACTTCAGATGCCTGGGTGCTTCACATAGTCCAAGAAGGCTATCTTCTGCACTTCCACCAGGTACCTCCCTCCTACTTTCCAGGGGAGCCTCTCAGACTCCCTCTGCACAGGGACTTACTCCTTCAGGAGTTAGCAAGTCTTCTTCAGGAACAGACTGTGGAACCGGTGCCCCACCACCTGAGAGGTCAAGGTTTTTACTCCAGGTACTTTCTGATACCAAAAAGAACAGGAGGCCTCAGACCCATCCTGGACTTGCGGAAGCTCAACAAGTTCCTCGCAAGGGAAAAGTTCAAGATGCTTATCCTTGGAATCCTGCTGCCCTACCTCCAGCAGGGAGACTGGCTATGCTCCTTGGATCTAAAGGATGCCTACACTCACATCCTCATCCACCCAAGCCACAGACAATATCTCAGGTTTGTTGTGGGAGGCAATCATTACCAGTACAGAGTACTACCCTTTGGCCTATCCTCCGCACCACGGGTATTCACCAAATGTCTAGCAGTGGTGGCGGCTTATCTCAGACTTCAAGGCCTCTTTGTATTTCCATACCTGGACGACTGGCTCATCAGAGCACAGTCTTCCCAAGAGGCCACTCACGCCACGCACCGCACTGTGGCTCTGCTCCAGCACTTGGGCTTTGTCATAAACTTCGCAAAGTCCACTTTGCTCCCCTCTCAGGATCTCGAATTCATCGGCGCAAGATTAAACACGCTTCAGGCACGAGCCTTTTTGCCTCTCGACAGGGCACACAGGCTCATGGATCTTGCCAGCCACTTTCACAGCAATTCCCTGGTCTCTGCCAGGCAATTTCTGAGACTGCTCGGCCATATGGCTTCCACAGTCCATGTGACCCCCAATGCCCGCCTGAACATGCAGCCTGCTCAGTGGTACCTTCGCACACAATGGCATCAGGCCACGGGGAGCCTAGCGGACTCAGTACAGATCTCCGACCTGCTGGTCTCTTCTCTGCAATGGTGGCTTCATCTGCCAAACCTAGTGCTCGGAATGGCTTTTCAGTGTCCTCCGCCTTCTCAGGTCCTGACGACCGATGCTTCTCTCCTGGGTTGGGGAGCACATTGCCAAGGGACATGTACTCAAGGCCTCTGGACTCCTTGGGAGTCTGCCCAGCAGATCAACTTCCTGGAGCTCAGAGCAATCCGCCTGGCTCTAAGGGCCTTCTCCCACCTCACGTCTCACCAGTCTGTGCTGGTCCAGACGGACAATCAAGTTGCCATGTTCTACGTGAACAAACAAGGGGGCACAGGCTCCTTCCTTTTCTGTCGGGAAGCACAAAAACTGTGTTCTTGGGCCGTCAGCCACGGCATCCTCCTCAAAGCTGTTTATCTCCCGGATCAAGAAAATTGCCTGGCAGACAAACTGAGCAGAATCCTCCAGCCACACGAGTGGAGATTGAATCCGTTAGTACTTCAGCGGATCTTTCTCAAGTGGGGCCTACCCAACATGGATCTCTTTGCCAGTCCTCTCAACCGGCAACTTCCCCGATTCTGCTCTCGACAACCGCATCCTCTCAGAGTAGCGGTGGATGCTTTTCTTCTCTCCTGGTCCACAGGCCTTCTGTATGCCTTTCCTCCCATGCCACTGGTGTCTCGGACGCTCTTCAAGGTTCTCCGAGACAAAGCCTCAATGATCCTTGTGGCTCCCAGGTGGCCGAGACAGCCCTGGTTCCCGCTTCTGATGCAGCTGGCGGTGGACACTCCTCTCCCTCTGGGGTTTCAGCCCGATCTCCTGACCCAGGATCACGGGACTCTCCTACACACCAACCTCCGGTCCCTTCATCTGATGGCCTGGCTGTTGAAAGGGTAGTCCTTGCTCCCCTCCTGCTGCCTCCAGATGTGGAGGAAGTCGTCTTGGCCTCCAGGCGACCCTCCATCCGGAAGTCCTACGCTCTTAAGTGGCGTCGGTTCTCTGTCTGGTGTGTTCAGCAGTCTCAAGATCCCTTCTCCTGTTCGGTATCAGTGGTCTTGCAGTACTTGCTTTGCCTCTCCAATCTTGGCCTTAAGTCCAACTCGGTCAGAGTCCACCTCAGTGCTCTTTCTGCGCATCACAGGCCAGTGGATGGCAGGCCTCTTTCCAGCCACCCTCTAGTGGCTCATTTTCTCAGAGGCCTCCTTCTCCTTAAACCACCTTTGCACCCACCAGCCCCTGACTGGGAACTGAACGTGGTTTTACAGCGGATTACCTGTCCGCCTTTTGAACCTATGGCTACCTGTCCTCTTCGTTTTCTTTCTTGGAAAACCTTATTCTTGGTAGCCCTCACTTCTGCTAGACGCGTTAGTGAACTACAGGCCCTAGTGTCTGATCCTCCTTACACTAGGTTCTACAAGAATAGGGTAGTCCTACGGACTCACCCTAAGTTTCTTCCTAAAGTGGTTTCCACTTTTCACATCAACCAGGAGGTGGTACTTCCGACCTTCTTTCCCAGGCCACACTCCAGCCGAGCTGAGATGGTCCTGCATACCCTGGACTGTAGGAGGGCGTTAACCTTCTACCTTGACCGTACGCGGGAGCACCGAAGGGCTGTTCAGCTCTTCGTGTCTTATGACCCCAATAAGTTGGGGCTCCCTGTCTCCAAGCGTACTCTGTCCATCTGGGTTGCTGACTGTATCGCTTGGGCTTATGGGGCAGCCGGCCTCTCATTGGAGAGTCGAATCACGGCTCATCGTGTTAGGGCGAAGGCTGCGTCAGTGGCTTACCTCCGCTCTGTTCCATTGGCAGACATTTGCCGGGCCGCTACTTGGTCTTCAAGCCAGACTTTTGCGGCCCATTACTGCCTGGAGAGGGAGTCCCGCAGGGACAGTGCTTTCGGACAGGCAGTCCTCCGTAATCTCTTTGAGGTATAGGCAACTCCTACCCTCCGTCCCGGATGTTGGGCTACCGGTTGGAGGCGTATTCGGAGAAGATTCCTTCCTTCTGTGCTACTGAGCTTGAGGGAGCTCCTTTTTTGTGCTTAGGGTCTCCGGTAGCCTTAAGCTTGGGAGTCCCATATGTGAGGACTGACTTCATGCTTGGTCCTGGAGAAAGAGTAGTTACTCACCTGTAACAGGTGTTCTCCAGGAGCAGCAGGAATCAGTTCTCACAACCCTCCCTCCTCCCCTTGGAGTTGCAGTCCTATGATTTCGTTTTTGCTAATTTTTTGCTGTCTTTTAGCTATGTCATCAGACTGAGCAAGATGGCACCCTTGGGCGGGAAGAGGACCGCGCATGCGCGCTGCAATTCCCAAAGGCTTTCTTTGAAAGCTGGGGAAAATTGCTCCGCGAGGGCTCCATCGGCGCCGACGTCACCCGTATGTGAGGACTGATTCCTGCTGCTCCTGGAGAACACCTGTTACAGGTGAGTTTCTGCTTTATCTACCTAACTGTCGAGGCTCATATAGCCATATGATTCTGACAGAAGGGTTTTTACCTATACTATGCTATCCAGCATGTTTTGGGATCCTACACTCACAACCACTGGTGATAGTTAACACCTACCATAACCCTAAGGTTTAGGTACCTCTGAAGCTCTCCATGTCCAATATCTCTCCCAGCTGACTTCAGTTTGGAGAGATATTGCGGATCTTCAGCTACTCACAGGCTAACACCTCTGGCGTTGTCCTTCCCTTTGGGATACAGGGGGTTCCCATACCCTTTCCCCCCACAAGGACTGAGCCTGTTTGTCCAAATCGGTTAGCTTTTCTCTTTTGTTGCTAAAAGTGAACCACTCTTTTGCCAAAAGAGTTCGGTTTTTATCATAAAGCCTTCTGCTGAAGGCCCTCCATTTTTTGTACTACCCCAGGGTTTTCCTACTGGGGTTCCCTGTTCCCTTTCAGGATTCTGACCTCCATTATTTTTCCTACAGGTTCCCTACCTCCACTATAGTGAGGTCCTTCTTGAGGTTCCTCTACTGGGTTCCCCAGTAGATCCCATGAACCTCCATACTTCTCTAAAGTCCTGTTAGGGGAGGTCCCTATTGCATTTTATTTCTTTGCAATATCATTAATGACATTTATCATCCACACATGGACTCCTTCTGCAGTCCTATGTTAGGTTAGCTGTTCCACAGCACCTTTCTTTCTTCAACTCCTACCCTCCATCCTCAGGATGCCTGGTGTTGTGCAGGATAGCATGTTCCAACCTATAACATGCTGGGACTCCAGGCATCTCAGCTTGGGAGTCCCCATATGTGAAGACTCATTCCTGCTTGTTCCTGGAGATAGCACAGTTACTTACCTGTAACAGGTGATCTCTGGGAACAGCAGGAATAAGTCTTCACAACCCACCCACCTCCCCAGGAGTTGTATCTCTATCTATCTTTCCTTTCCTCTCTTTGTCTCAGCTTTAAAACTTAACTAGGAGAGGCAGTTGGGAAAGGCGGGAAGGCAGCACGCAGGCGTGGTGGGATGCTTCCAAAAGCTCTTTGATTGGACGCTGGGAAGCGTTCCCGCGCAGACTCCGTCAGTACCGACGTACCCATATGTGAAGACTTATTCCTGCTGTTCCCAGAGACTACCTGTTACAGTGCTTTACTGAAATCTAAATACACCACATCTAGGGCTCTCCCTCGGTCCAACTCCCTGGTCACCCAGTCAAAGAAATCAATCAGATTTGTCTGACAAGACCTGCCTCTGGTGAATCCATGCTGCCTCGGATCCTGTAATCCGCTGGACTCCAGAAACCTCACTGTTTTCTCTTTCAGCAGCTTTTCCAATAATTTACTCACCACCGAAGTTAAACTAACTGGCCTGTAGTTTTTAACCACATCCTTCTGCTTTTGTGTAAAGGCACCACATGAGCCTCTCTCCAGTCCTTTGGCACCACTCCTGTCTCCGAGGCATTGAAAAGGTCAGTCAGTGGAGCTGCTAGAACATCCCCAAGTTCCCTCAGTATTCAAGTGTGTATCCCATCCGGTCCCATCGCTTTGTCTACTTTAGGTTTAGCTAGTTTCTCACAAACACAGTCTTCTGAAAATTGTTGAAGATACCCCTCGCTTCTGTTCCTGTTTGTGGGTATTTTCTGAGGTCCTTATTTATTTAGCTGTATTTATATCCCGCTTTTCACCGGGTCAAAGCGGTCAATTGGGGGATACATTTAACACAAGGGGATATGAGACACATACGCTAATACTTACAGGGAACATGGGCAATGGAGGGTTAAGTGGCTTGCCCAAGACCACAAGGAGTGCCTATAGGACTAGAAATCCCAGTCCCTCCGGCCTGAGATTGCTGTCCCCAGGTGGGACTTGAACCCCCGGCCCTCCGGCCTGAAGTACCTTGTCCTAACCACTAGACCACTCCTCCCCTGTTCCTGGTTCTTCATCTGTGAACACAGAACAGAAATATTTGTTAAGCAATTCTGCTTTTTCCTCATCAGCTTCTACATATTCCTCCCCTTCAGCCTTGAGTCTGACAATACCACTTTTGCCCTTCCTCTTCTCACTAAGATATCTGAAAAATGTCTTATCCTCCCATTTTATTGCATTGGCTATTTCCTCCTCTTTTTGAATCTTTGCTTTCCTGGCTATTTTACTAGCTTCTCTAAGGTTTTCCAAATATAGATGCCTGTCTCTCTGTGATCTCTTGTATTTCATGAAGTCCTCCCTCTTTTTCTTCACCTTTTCAGCTACTTCTTTCGAAAACTATAGCGGTCTTTTCCTTTTGCCTTTATTTACCATTTTAACAAAAAGGTTGGTTGCCCTTAAATAACCCCTTTCAGTTTTGCCCCACTGTTTTTCTACATCCCCCAGCTGTTCCCATCCCGCTAACGACTTCCTGAGGTATTGGCCCATCTTGGAAAAGTTAGTTTTCCCTAAAGTCTAAGACCCTCGCTTTTGAATGGATTCTAACAGCCCTAGTCCTAATACTGAACCACACCATCCGGTGATCACTGGATGCAAAATGATCTCCCCCTATAACATCAGAAACACTTTCACCATTGGTAAGCACCGAGTCCAGTATGTCCCCTTCACCTGTGACGTTTGTTACCTATTGCCTGAATAGTTCTCCCTGTAGAGAATCCAGGATCTCCTTACTTCTAGATGATACTGCAGCAGGAATGTGCCAATCTACATCTGGCATATTGAAATCTCCTATCAGTAGCACTTCCTCATTCCTAGCAATGCTGTGTATGTCTTCAATTAACTCTGTCCACCTCTTCCTCTTGTGAGGGAGGTCTGTAAATCACGCCAATGCAAATTGATTTCTCTTTCTTGTTTAACCCAGAGTGCCTCCTCTCTCCTTTTTAAGCTCTGTAATGGCAAAGCTTTAATATTATTTTTTTACATATAGTGCCACTCCTCCACCCCTTCTTCCTACCCTGTCCTTTCTGAATAAAGTATAGCCTGGTATTGTTACATCCCAGTCATAGTTTTCTGTGAACCATGTTTCTGTAAGTGCCACTAAATCCAAGTCAGCCACTCCCACCAAAGCTTCAAAAAAGAAAATTGATTTTACTCTCAGGAGAGGAGGTGGTTACCAGTTGTGTGCCCCAGGGATCTATCCTTGGTCCGATTCTTTTTTTTTTTTTTTTAATTCTTTATTTTCGTTTTATAACAACAAAGGAAAGGAAGACATACAGCTAAAGACAGATACATAACGTGTAATACATACACCAAAATAAACCCCTACCACCCCCCTCCCCCCGGCTTCTTCTCTAGAAAACTAAACAGTCCCGAAGCGGGCGTGTACTTACATTATTGTGTTACAAAACCTAACGGTGATCTAAGACATGATGAGTGCGTATTATACAGGCATGTTGGAGCAGTGAGCAGATTGTACATAATCATTAAGCATCTGCCATTTAGACAAGCGAGAGTGAGTTTGGACATGGGGAATAGCTCTCCTAGGTATCTGCTCATATTTACTATATAAGCAGACGAGGTTCCACCATTCATTGACAGTAAGTCGAGAGCTATCCTTCCAATTCCTCGTGATTAAGCATATGGCTATACCCAGCATGAAATCAAGGAGAAAGCGACCCTTCTTAGGAAGAGAGGGGACCTCCGCCGCAGAGCGGAGTCCCACAACCTTCCAAGAGAGAGGTTCATGAAAGTGCAAGATAGATTGAATACGACCCCAGACCCGCCCCCAATAGACCTGCAGTTGAGGACATTCATAAATAACATGAGCGAAGGTTCCCACAGCAGTATGGCAAGACCAACACAGGTCCCTAGCATTTGGGTTCCATTTGGCTATTTTTTCTGGGGTATAAAAGCATCTGTGTGCAAAGAAGAAGAGAGTTTGGGTAACAGAGGCAGACCGGGAAACCCGCACTACTTTACTCCAGAAAACGCTCCATTGCACAAGGGTTAAAGTGGTTTGCAGTTCGCGCTCCCAGGCTTGTTGGGCTCTAAAAGTGTCCGTGTCTGTACCCTGACATATTATTTTATAAAAGTTAGTGGGGTACAGTAGTGTTTAATTGAAAGGAAATGGCAGCATGATCTGAAATATGTTGGGAGTGAATCTTTGCAGTGTCCACCTGAGGAACTAGCAGTTTTGAGATTAGAAAGAAGTCTATGCGAGACTGAGATTTAAGAGGGAAGGAGAAGAAGGTGAAGTCAAGCTCATTGGGGTGTAGTAACCGCCATAGATCAACTAAAGCAAGATCCTTAATCAGGGAGGTAAGCGTGGCATGACTCTTGGGGGGACCACTCGTCCTAGGCGGCTGTTTGTCAATCAGGGGATCAAGGACTAGATTGAAATCCCCCCCTGTGATCAATGAAGTATTAGCAGAAGCCTGCGCAGCCTGAGCAATGGTAGCAAAAAAAAAAAAAAAAAAAAAGGCAGGGTTATCAACATTAGGAGCGTAAAGGCATATACATGTAACTTCAAGGCTACCTATCTTGAGGTGAACTCTAGACCATCTACCTTCTGTATCTGAGCTAGTCGCAAGAACAGTAGCATGCAAAGATTTCCTAGCCAGTATGGCAACCCCACATTTCTTAGAAACGGCTGGGGAATAGGCGGCCACCATGTAAGGTTTAATATTAAGTTTAAGAGTTTCCTTCGAATTTAAATGCGTTTCTTGGAGAAAAATCCGATCCGCTGCTTCCTGACTGAGGTAGCTTAGGATTTTCTTCCGTTTTTATCGGATTATTGATTCCTTTTACGTTCAATGAGAAAAGCTTACATGGTGCCATCAATCGGTAATAGACATTTTAGGTAAGGGCGCTTGATAACATATAACATAAGCAGAATCTATACAACAATGTCCTAATCACCGAGTATTCTGGGTAATACACCCCATATTGAAAAGTATGTACCAACGTATCCTAGAGAAGAAGCAAACCCCCAAAGAATATGGCGACCAAAAGTCTGCGGGAGGAGGCCCTAGAGAGGAAATAGAAAGACATGTAAAAAAAAAAGACAAGAAACACCAGAGTCCATAATAACACTGTCTCTGATACTCATCAAGGCTGCTGTGGGTAGATGGAGTCGGGTCACAGATACCATCAAAAGCAAGGCCACAGACTGCCCACGCCAGACTCTTTGCTAGGCTGCGGCAGATCCAATATGGCAGGTACAGCGGAGATGAGGAGACTTGCAGGAATACTCTAGAAGTCAGCGCATCAAGTCGGCTTCTTTGGAATCCAAAAACTCCGCTAGTAGATCAGGGTCCTCAAATGTTCTTGTCTGATTGTGAAGCGTGACTCGGAGCTTGGCCGGGTACATCAGGCCATAGCGTGCTTGTAGTTGTTGAAGCCTCGGCCGGAATTCCAGAAAGCGCTTTCGGCGGTCGGCCATGGGTTTAGCCAAGTCGGGATAGAAGGAGATCTTGTGGCTCTCAAACTCCATATGGCCCTTTGCCCGAGAGGCACTTAGAATTTGCTCCACGTGTTGATATCTCAATAATCGAAAAATGATAGGCCGCGGGGTCTTCCTGTTAAGCGTTATGCTTGTGGGTACACGATAAGCGCGATCAATCTCCAACTCTTTGGTAAAGGTGATTTGGAGCAGGGAAGGGAGGATTTTGCATAAAAACTCTTTCATGTCTCCCGATTCCGCTCCCTCCGGTATGCCCACGAGTCGTATGTTGTTGCGGCGCGCTCTATTATTGCCATCTTCCACCTCTTTCTGCAAGGTCCGCACCTGTCGTTCAACTTTGTCGAGTTTGGACAACCGGGCTGCATGGGAGTCCAATATGCTCTCCATTTTGTCCTGACGCGAAGAAAGCCCTTCTAGCTTGCTTTGCAGCACACCAAAATCTTCCCGCAGCGCTCGGAGTGCTTCACCGTTTGCCTGCACAAGGTTTTTGACCCCTCTAATCTCTACGAGGATTTCCTGCTGCATTTCGGGGCCCTCGCACAAGGCCGGCCCCTTCTGCGGGGACGGAGGTTCAGTTTTGGAGCGTTTGCCGTGAGAAGCCGCTGGAGATCCAAATTCCAGGCGCGTTGGTTTGGTCCCCGCCATCTCACCAATGTGCCCCGGCAAGATCAGAGTAGAAGTTCTAAGTTAGTGAGGTGTTAATTCAGGATTCTGAGTAGGCCTCTCGGGAGCCTCAGCGTTATGCGACCATCCCGCTGGACATCAGGCTCCGCCCCTTGGTCCGATTCTTTTTAACATCTTTGTTAGTGATATAGCAGAAGAGCTGTCGGGTAAGGTTTGCCTCTTTGCGGATGATACCAAAATCTGCAATAGAGTAGACACCCAAGAAGGTGTAGATAACATGAGCTTGAAGAATGGTCTAGAATTTGGAAGCTGAGATTTAATGTTAAAAAATGCAAGGTC
The DNA here is from genome assembly GCA_033557465.1 of Ichthyophis bannanicus. Lineage (NCBI taxonomy): Eukaryota > Metazoa > Chordata > Amphibia > Gymnophiona > Ichthyophiidae > Ichthyophis > Ichthyophis bannanicus. The sequence continues at coordinate 1,404,929,963 of CM066033.1, read as the reverse complement.
ATGCATTTGGGCTGCAGCAATCCAAGGGAGCATAGTATTGGGGGTGAAGTACTTTTGTCCACTAAAGAAGAGTTGGACCAAGGCATGTTTGTGTCTGATCTTAAAGTAGCTAAACAGGTAGAAAAAGTGACAGCAAGAGCTAGAAGGATGCATAGGAGAGGAATGGCCACCAGAAGAAAGGAGGTGAAAGTGCCTCTGTATAAGTCTTTGGTGCAACCTCATTTGGAGTATTGTGTGCAATTCTGGAGACCGTACCTTCAAAAGGATATAAACAGGCTGGAGTCAGTATAGAGGGTTAGTGGTCTTCATTTGAAAGCATATGAGGACAGACTTAAGGATGTTAATATGTACACCTCAGAGGAAAGGTGGGATAGAGGTGATATGATTGAGATGTTTAAATACCTCCATGGCATAAATGCACAGGAGGAGAGCTTCTTTCGATTGAAAGCAAGCTCTGCTATGAGGAAACATGGGATGAGGGTGAAAGGGGATAGATTCAGGAGTGATATGTGGAAATATTTCTTTACAGAAATTGTGGTGGATGCGTGGAATAGTCTCCCAGTGGAGGTGGTAGAGATGAGGACAGTATCTGAATTCAAAGAAGGATGGGACAAACACAGAGGACCTCTAAAGGTAAAAAGGGGACTGTTGTAGTGGTTGATGTGGAAGGACAGCCTCGATAGGCCATGTAGTCTTTTTCTGTCGTCATTTCCTATGTTTCTGTATTTCTAAATACAAGAAAGCACAGAGAGAGGAAGACAAGCATCTATATTTGGAAAAACTTAGAGAAACTAACAAAGTAGTCAGGAAAGCAAAAATAACAAAAAGAAGAAGAAATATCCGATGCAATAAAATGGGGGGATAAGACCTTTTTCACATGTTAGTGAGAGGAGTAAGGGTAAAAGTGGTATTGGGAATAGTGGGAAAAGCAGGATATAAATACAGCTAAATATTGTCAGGCTCAAGGGTAAAGGGGAGGAATATATAGAAGCTGATGAGGATAAAGCGGAATTATTTAACAAATATTTCTGTTCTGTGTTCACAGATGAAGGGCCAGGAGCAGGACCGCAGAAAACACCTAGAAATAGGAACAGAAGCGACTGGGATCTCAAACGATTTTCAGAAGACTGTTCGTGAGGAACTAGCTAAATTTAAAAGTAAACAAAGTGATGGGACCAGATGGGATACATCCGAGAATACTAAAGGGGACATTCTAACAACTCCACTAACTGACCTTTTGAATGCCTCTTTGAAATCGGAAGTGGTGCAAGAGGAATGAAAAAATACTACAAAAAATTCTGAACAATACAGAAACAAAGAAAGACCTCCTCATCCTAGAGGACCTCAACCTCCCCTCACTGCAACTGAAACAATCGGAATCATTCCTCACAGCCATGGCTGACTTGGGTTTCACACAGAACATAAAAAGCCCCCACTCATGAAAAAGGTAGCATCCTTACCTGATATTCACCCACTTACATCTGACCCTCTCCCATCCCCCACACACAATACAAACACACAAGGTGTCCTGGTCAGATAAAACGCTAGTCACCTCCCTTTCCCTCAACCAACAAATACCCCATGCCACACACCAACAGCCCCATCGCAGATTCAAACAATTCAACCAAGTCTCCTTCATAGAGGACCTACCAAACCTAGAGATCAACTCAGATGACCCATCTACACTTACAAACAACTGGAACCACATCAAAAGAACAGTAGCTGACATGCCAACAAGCCCACCCAGAACAACCAAAAAACCACATGGTATCCCCAAGGTCTACAACAGCTGAAAACCCAATTTCAAAAGCTTGAGAGAAGGTAGAGGAAAACAGCACTTGAGGAAGATCGCAAAAATTACCTAAATCTGCTATGGGACCACCGTACTGCCACAGACAAAGCTAAGCACCAATATCATACAAATGTTATCAACTCATTGATCAACTGCCCCAGAGAACTCTTTGACCTTGTCAAACGGCTCACAAACCCATCCGCCACTCAGCCCCCACTTTTAATCATCAACAGCTGGCAACACACTGCAAGCAACTGCACCCCATCCCTTCCCACAACCCCACTCTGCCCGATGGACCACCCTCAACACTATCACCAGAGACATCTTCACTCACCTGCTGGGCTACCTTCAACACCATCACCAGAGATAACATCAAATCCATCCTAACTACAATCAGCACCACCACCTCCCCCCTCGATCCCTGCCCTGTCAACTGGATCAAACCAGCAAAGACAGATCTCAGTCCTCACCAGAATAACCCAAGCAGTATAAAAACAAGGATAAATTCCTGAGCCCCTAAAACTCTCCTCCATCCAGCCAACCATGAAGAAACCCAACCTTGACCCATCGGACCCTGCCTCCTACAGACTCATCACCAGCCTCCCCTTCCTAGCAAAGGTCATTGAGAAGACCGTCTAGATGCAACTACAGGACCATATTGACAAAAGCTCCCTCTGTGACCAACAACAGTACGGATTCCGCCCTCTGCATGGAATGGAAACCCTGATGGCCACACGTCAACATTCTAATCAAAGCCATACAAGACCCAACCTAAGGCTTCTTTCTGATCTTTCTCGACATCTCAGCAGCGTTCGACACCATTGACCACAAAACTCTCCTCCAGCATTTAAAATCAATGGAAATACAAGAAACAGTATACAGATGGTTCCACTCTTATCTGTCTAACAGACAGCAACAAATAAAACAAGGAACAAATACTTCCAACAAACACAGGGAGTCCCTCAAGGATCCACTCTATCTGCACCCTCTTCAGCCTTTTCCTGCAACCCCTCTGCAAGATCATCAGAACACACATTAATTTCCGCATCTACGCCGGCGATACCATGTTGTACAGTCCACTCCACACCAAGCAACCATCATACATAAGGATTCAAGAATGCTTTGCTGACATGTCCCACTGGTTGACAGCCAACAATCTCTCAATCAATTATCAAAAAACAGAATCCTCATTCATTACGAGACAACACATTCACCCCCCATCTACCATACCCATGAACATCATCCAAATAAACATACATCAAGAGCTTAAATACCCAGGCGTCATCGACCAAAACCTCTCCTTCAAGACACAAATAGCAGATACAGCCAAAGCAATATTCTACAAATCCAAGACACTATAATGCCTCCGGCCCATCTTTGATTCATCTGATTTCTGCTGGGCCCTCCAAGCCCTAATCCTTCCTCATGCTGATTACTGTAACACAATATACCATGGTCTTCCACAGTCCACCCTCCTCTCATTACAAACTGCCCTCCACACTGCTGCACGCATCATACAAGGAGTATCCAAATTCAACAGAATCACCCTTATACTCAACTCCACTGGCTACCACTCCCCAGCAGAATCACATACAAAACCCTACTACTAACACAAATCTCTCCACTGCACCCCTGCTACCCATCTGCAAACCCTTCTTCAACCCCTCAACCCCAACAGGCCATGAAGACGCTCCACAATCCACAGACTCACTATAGCACACTCCAGAACAAAGCACTCACAACAAACATACCACAGAGCTTTCGAACTATATGCACTTTCTCTGGAATGCACTCCCAAACCCTATAAGAAATATCTCTGACCTCCATTCCTTCCGCAAATACCTCAAAACCTTCCTGTTCTCAAAACACTTCAACCTTGACTCCGAACCAGGAGCAGACTGATCCCCCTCTGTAAATGTACCACTAAAACTGCTGATAATATGGATCTACTAGTTACCTGTATATAGTTACAATGTTCCTTGTACATAGATGGCTGTTATATGTAATTTGAATCTCTTCTGTTCAATGTAAACCGCATTGACTTGGTGAAAAGCGGTATATAAGCTTTGCTAAGTAAATAAATGTAGCCCCCTTACACAAAAGTGAAAGTAAGGATTTGGTTGAAAACTACAGGCCGGTTAATTTAACCTCTTTGGTGAGTAAACTATTGGAAATGCTGCTGAAAGAGAAAATAGTGAGGTTTCTGGAGTCCAGTGGATTACCGGATCCGAGGCAGCGGTTCACCAGAGACAGGTCTTGTCAGACAAATCTAATTGATTTCTTTGACTGGGTGACCATTGAGTTGGACCGAGAGAGAGAGCCCTAGATGTGGTGTGCTTAGATTTCAGTAAAGCCTTTGACACTGTTCCTCACAAGCGACCTATAAACAAACTGAGCACCCTAGGTATGGACTCTAAACTGCTTGGGTTAGAAATTGGTTGAGTGGGAGGCGACAGAGTACAGGTAAATGGAGCTCACTCTGAGGAGAAGGAAGTTACCAGTGGTGTGTCTCAGGAATCTATCCTTGGTCCGATTCTTTTTAACATCTTTGTTAGTGATATAGCGGAAGGGCTGTCGGGTAAGGTTTGCCACTTTTCAGATGATACCAAAATCTGCAATAGAGTAGACACCCAGGAAGGTGTATATAACATGAAGAGGGATCTAGCTAAGCTTGAAGAATGGTCTAGAATTTGGCAGCTGAGATTTAGGGGTATGTTTACTAAACCGGGCTAACGGTTAACCCGGGCTATCTGCAACTAGGTCCCATTGAATAATATGGGACCTAGTGGCAAATAGCCCGGGTTAACGGTTAGCCCGGTTTAGTAAACATACCCCTTAATGTTAAAAAATGCAAGGTCATGCATTTGGGCTGCAGCAGTCCAAGGGAGCGATATAGTATAGGGGGTGAAGTACTTTTGTCCACTAAAGAAGAGTTGGACCAATGTGTGATTGTGTCTGATGATCTTAAAGTAGCTAAACAGATAGAAAAGGCGTCAGCAAAAGCTAGAAGGATGCTTGGGTGCATAGGGAGAGGAATGGCCAGCAGTAGAAAGGAGGTGATAGTGCCTCTGTATAAGACCCTCACTTTTGAATGGATTTTATCAGCCCTAGGCCTATTACTGAACCACACCATCTGGTGATCACTAGATGCCAGAGAATCTCCCACTATAACATCAGAAACACTTTCACTATTGGTTACACCATCATGTCCAATATGGCTCTATCACGTGTGGGTTCTGTTACTAGTTCCTGAATAGTTCTCCCTATGGAGAATCCAGGATCTTCTAACTTCTAGATGACACCGCAGACAGGGTTGTGCCAGTCAACATCTGGCATGTTGAAATCACCTATCAGTAGCCCTTCCCCTTTCCTAGCAATGCTGCATATGTCTTCTATTAAATCTACGTCCACTACTACTTCCTGTGAGGAAAGTCTTTATATCACGCCAATGCAAATTTCTCTTTCCCTCTTTCTAGTTTAACCCACAGTGCTTCTTCTCTCCCTTTTTAAGCCCTGTAATTCTATAGATTTAATATTATTTTGTATATATAGTGCCACTCCTCCTCCCCTTCTTCCTACCCTGTCCTTTCTGATAAAAGTATAACCTGGTATAATTACATCCCAGTCATGGTTATCCTTGAATCATGTCTCTGTAACCACCACTAAATACAAGTTGACTTCTTCCATTAAAGCCTCAACATCTGGGACCTTATTTCCCATGCTTCGGGCATTTATACACACTGCTTTCCAGATATTGCCCCTTTTACCCATTTCTATAGAGGTTTTTAATGTTTCACTTACCTGGGAGCTTTCTTCACTCAGCCCCACTGAATCTAATTTAAAGCCCTCTTCAGTGGTGTACTTAGATTTCAGTAAAAGCCTTTGATACTGCTTTTCAAAGGAGACTTATAAATATGTTGAACGCCCTAGAGATAGATCCTAAAGTGACTGAGTTAGAAATTGGTTGAGTGGGAATGGACAAAAGGTACGGATAAATGGAGCTCATTCTGAGAAGAAGGATGTTACTGGTAGTGTGATGCAGGGATCTATCCTTGGTCCAATCTTTTAACATTTTTGTATGTGATATTGTAGTAAGGTAAGGTTTGCTCTTTATGGATGATACCAAAATCTGCAATAGAGTAGATACCCAGCAAGATGTAGATAACATGAGGAGAGGTTTAGTGAAACTAGAAGAGTAGTCAAACAATTTGGCAGCTGAGATTTAATGCTAAAAAAATGCAGGGTCATGCATTTGGGCTGCAAAAATCCAAGGGAGCCATATAGTATAAAGGGTGAAGTACTTCTATCCATAAGAAAATTGCAGGACCTAGGGGTGATTGTTTCTGATGATCTTAAGGTGGCTAAAGATGTAGAATAGGCAATAGCAAAAGAAGACAGATGCTTGGGCACATAAGGAGAGGAATGGCCAGCAGGAAGAAGGAGGTGATGGTGTCTCTGTATAAGTCTTTGGTGAGACCTAATTTAGAGTAGGGTGTACAATTCTGGAGACCCCACCTTCAAAGGGATATAAACAGGATGGAGTCAGTGGCTACCAAAATGGTCAGTGGACTTCATCTTAAGGCATTTGGGGATAGACTTAAAGATCTCAATATGTGTACTTTGAAAGAAAGACAGGAGAAGGGGCTATATGATAGATGTTTAGATACATCCGTGGCATAAATGCACTGGAGAAGAGTTTCTTTCAATTGATAGAAAGCTCTGCAATGAGGGGGTATTGGATGAAGGTGAAAGGAAATAGACTCAGGCAAAATTTGAGGACGTATTTCTTTATGGAAAGAGTGGTAGATGCATGGACTAGTCTCCCAGTGGAGGTAATACAAACAGAGACTGTCTGAATTCAGGAAAGCATGGGACAAACACAGAAGATCTCAAAAGGAAAAAAAATGGACTGTAGAGCTTAGTAGTTGGTATGGAAGGGCAGACTGAATAGGCCGTATGGCCTTTATCTGCCTCTGTTTCTAAGTTTCTGTGGGTATGATTTTCAGCAGCGGCAGCCAGCACAGTTAAAGTGTCTGGCCACCACCACTTTAACTTTGCCCCAAATATTAAATGCCGGGGCCATATCCAGGTTACCAAGATTAAGAGCTTGCAGTCCAGTCAGCAGCTATATTCAGGCACTGGCCAGATTGTAAAACTGGCTAATTTTAGGACAGCCATTCAGCTGTCCTAACTTTAGCTAGTTAGGATAACCAGGTAGCGGCTGAATATTGCTGCTGCCCTGTTAATCTGCAGTGCCACTCCCAGAAACTCCAACACTAAGCACTTAGCATTGGGGCATTTAATGACCAAAGCCAGGGATATTCAGCTGCACTATAACCGGGTTAATGACATGGAATATCCCAGCAAGCAGCATTTATGCAGTTTGCAGGTCGCAAATCACATAAATGTCTTTGAATATTCCCCTCTGCTTCTAAGATCCTCTCCACTAACACTCAGTAGGATTCGATTCATGATCACCAACTTCAAATCAGCAAAGGAATGTTGGCATCTTCCGCAGTCTGCTTCCACTGGTGCTCTTAAGATCTTAATTAGCAATTCTTTTGTACTCATTGATCCATAGGCAGAACGTGTACTACCTTCGCAACATATATTAGCGGACAAGGACATATGATGATGTCTGATATGTGCAGGAAAACTTGATCAATATTGGTCTGTGATTAGGCAAGCACCTGTGGATAGCTGAAACTGATCCTATGGGAAAAAAAACAGTTGGCAATGATTTGTCTAAAGCACCATGGCATGCGGAACGCACTAACATATCCTATAGATTCACACCTCGCTGATAGGCAAATCGTGCAAAACTGGATAATGCTGATGTGTATATGCCAGTGTTTCTTGATAGTAGTAGAAAGCAAGCTAATTGTGATTGGTTGTCTTATTTCTGCCTAGGCTGTAACAACAAGCGATTAGCACATTGAGCTCGCTGAAATGCCCTTCTAAGATATTGGTAGGGATACCCTAACGCAGAGGTTCCCAACTCCGGTCCTGGAGGGCCAAACACCATTCAGGTTTTCAGGCTGTCCCTAATGAATATGCATGAGATACATTTGAATACACAGGGGGCAGTGCATGCAAATGAATTCATGCATATTTATTAGGGACAGCCTGAAAACCTGAATGGTGTTTGGCCTTCCAGGACTGGGGTTGGGAACCTCTGCTTTAATGTGAAAAACCTTTGTACCATGTGCTCCGATTGCATCACAGACTCTTGTTCTGTGCAGCAAATCCTTTGCAAACGTAGAAACTGACTTATAGGTAAACTTTCATGTAATGCCCAGGGATGTGCACTTGAGAAATATAAAAGACTATTGCAGTCAGTTCTCTGTCTGTAAATAGAAAATGGAAGTTGGTGCCGCCCCAAGTAATTTGTAAATTGAAATAATTGATTTGCTTTGCATTATAAGTATAAGGAATTGCAAATTTGGATCACAGGTGTTAAGCCATAGGAAAAAAAAACCTGTTGTAATTGAACAATAGTGCCTGAGCAGAACAAGAGCCTGTCATCAGTGAATCTTTTTCACAGTGTGATTCAGAATTGCCATTTGGATTGTGTCAGCCAGGTCTCTTCAAACTGGAAACATGCAGATTCCCTGCATCTGGTGCCATCGTTGCTCCTATAGCTATCATCTTAATTAGAAGAAAAAAAATGATTTTCAAACCTGAAAAAATTAGTTTTCTGGACAGTGGTTAATGAAATGAGTACAAAGTGAATACCAAAGTTTTCTAAAGAACACCGAGTTGTTTTAAAAGATGAGTATCGTTGCTATCAGAGTTAAGTACTGTTGACACTGCAGAGAACCATTGATGTTGAAGAGGCGCACGATATAAGATGAAGTGAGTGTATAGTGCATTGTGACCAATACAAAGTGGTCAAGCATGAGTAATATATAAAATGAAAATTTATTTTCTCCAGGACCAAGCAGGAAGTCAGTCCTCACATATGGGGTGACGTCGGCGCCGACGGAGCCCCCGTGCGGAGCATTTCCCCAGCTTTCAAAGAAAGCCTTTGGGAATGCAGCGTGCTCAGTCTTTCTTTTTCCGCAGAGCCCGACAGACGTGAGTTCGTGTCACCCGGGAAAAGTTGATTTTTTTCTGCGATTTTCGCGTTGTCTTGTCCGGTTCGACGCCGGTTCCCCTTCCCGCCTGGGCTCAGTACACCGGTATCGAGTCTGGACTTGTGATTTTCGTTTTTTGTCCTTCGTGACTAGCGTTCGCGCTCTTTTTGTGTTTTCACTGGCAGCACGGTCTTTTGACCTTGCAGGGGCCCTTTCTCCCCGATGGCTGCCAGCGGGTTCAAAAAGTGTGATCAGTGCAAGAAACTTATGTCTCTCACAGACACACATGACTGCTGCCTCCGATGCCTCGGGCCCGACCATGACCCGCTGGCCTGTGGTCCGTGTGGCAAAATGTCGTCAAAGGCGCTTCGGAGCCGTCAGCATCAACGTGGGAGAATTTTCTCTGACTCCGCGTCCGGCCGGGCCCGAACTTCGTCAGAAACCTCGACAACTCGGGAGTCCGACCCCGAGCACCGTTGGGGTTCCTCTGACAGGGAGTCTCCCTCCCGGGAGCACCGAAGGAAGAAAAAGCTTGCGAGGGCGGCATTGGTGGAGGCACCTAGTTCCTCAAGGGCCAGGTCGCATAGCTCTGACCGCCGCCCCGGGCTCTCGGAGTCGGAGAGGCCTTCCAAGTGACCTAATGTGAAGCCGGAATCCCCGAGTCACGTAAGTGCTGTTGTCCTCGTAGACTCTCCTCCGGGGGAGCCAACGTCGGGCCCGATGCCGTCAGGGCCCGAGTCGGGGGCTGCTGAGTCTCTTGAGCTTGGACTCAGGTTGACAGCCTTGGAGAGCAGCTTGGCTGCCTTCATGGAACAGCAGTGGGTGCTGATCGCCGGTCTGACCGGTGCATCTGCCCCGACCACCGGGACCTCGACGTCTAAGTCGACCCCGGAGACCGAGCCGATCCTCAAGTCGATGAATTCTCGAGTCGATCCTCGGTCAAGGTCCCTCTCGACCTTCCGTGTGGGGCCGAGGTCGTCGACGCCGATACCCTCGGCATCGGGGCGGGTGGCACCAAGACCCACACGGCCGCAGCCGCTCGACGACTCCTCGGGGGAGTCAGAGTGGGAGACGGAGGACGAGGAGTCCTCGGACAACTTCCGGACCCGGTACGTCCCTTCGGACTCACCGGAGTCTGAGCCTCGGAGATGGTCCCCCCCCTGGAGGATACCCGGTTCTCGGACTTCGTGAGGGATATGGCCTCCAGTATGATTTTTCTCCGAAAGAAGCCTTTACTGTACCGGTTCCTCCGATGCTGGAACAGTTGCTCTTCCGTATGTAGGAGGCACCGGCCTCGATGCCGGTTCTTAGCAAATGGGTCGATTCCATTTATCGAGTCCGTAAGAGCCCTGGGTTCCAAAAGGCGCAGCTACTGCACCACTCCATGGTTGTGGAATCCGCCATGCACCGTCTGAAGAGTCAGAAGATGCACTCCTCGGTGTCCCCCCGGGCCGGGAGGCCCGAAACCTGGAGGCCCTAGGTAGAAAGTGCTTCCAGGGCTCTATGCTGTCTTGCCGTGTCCAGACCTACCAGCTGTACATGGGCATGTATCTACGAGACCTGGCAAAGGAGATTGCCGGGTTCTCAGCTGGCCTCTCCGAGAAACCTTTGCAGAGGTTCCAGGCTTTGTCAACAGGGATTCGAGAGTGCTCAAAGTTTATCTCTCGAGCAGCCTATGATGGCTTCGAGGCTTCGGCCCGGGTAGCTGCAGCCGGCATCGGTGCATGCCATCAGGCCTGGTTACAGTCGTCAGACCTGGAGCCATGGGTGCAGGACAAGTTGGTCGATGTCCCCTGCCGAGGTGAAAACCTTTTCGGTAAGCCCATGACTGAAAAGGCTGCGGAAATCGAGACTGAGACTCTCACCAGGACAAGGCTGTTCAGGAAGACTTTTGCCCCTTCTCAGAAAAAGTAGGGCTCGGGGGGAAAAGCCCTTTTTCCCGAGGAAGGGTGCTGCCTACAAATCCTACCCTCAATATCAAGCCTTTCAGCTCCCCAACAGGGCCAGCAGGCCAAGGGGCATGGGCCCCATAGGCAGAAGACCCCCCAAGCCGCCAGCTCCGGCTCCTGCACAGCAGGGAGCAGGGTTTTGACTCTCACAGCATAGCCTCGTCTCCACAGCTGGCTCCACTCAGCACAGGAGGCCGGCTGACCCTGTATGCCTACAGGTGGCCAGCCATCACAGGGGATACCTGGGTCCTCAGCATAGTCCAAAAGGGCTACATGCTCCACTTCCACCAGATACCCCCCTCCTACTTTCCAGGGGAGCCTCCAAGACTCCCTCTGCACAGAAACCTCCTCCTTCAGGAATTGGCAAGTCTTCTAAATGAACAAGCGGTGGAACCAGTGCCTCACCACCTGAAAGAAATGAGCCAAAATGCAGATCCAGTGAACAAAATATATAACTACAGGAAAAGGTCCACCAAATTTATAAAAACCTATACTCTATAATTGCTATTATTTTTTTGTCGAAGCAAACTGTAGGAGGGTTGAGATGGACACTCAATCCACACCAAGCAGCTAGCTACTTTTTATCAAGTGAAGGTTCTCCTCCAAAAATTTTCTTTATTCATCATTAATATTAAAAAGCACACTTATCTTGTTAAAGTCCTCCGAAATATGTTGCTCTTAAGACGAACTATTTGACACGACATGCACGTTTTGGGCCACAGCCCTGTATCCTGACCACCTGAAAGGGCAAGGCTTCTACTCCAGGTACTTTCTGGTACCAAAAAGGACGGGAGGCCTCCGGCCTATCCTAGACTTGCAAAACCTAAACAAGTTTCTTGAGAGGGAAAAGTTCAAGATGCTTACCCTTGGTATACTGCTGCCCTACCTCCAGCAGGGAGACTGGCTATGCTCCTTAGACCTCAAGTATGCTTATACTCACATCCTCATTCATCCAGACCACAGACAATATCTCAGATTTGTGGTGGGAGGAAACCATTTCCAGTACAGGGTACTTCCCTTTGGCCTAACTTCCGCCCCCAGGGTTTTCACCAAATGCCTGGCAGTGGTGGCGGCCTATCTCAGAAATCAGGGAATCTTTGTCTTCCCATACCTAGACGACTGGCTCATCAGAGGTCAGTCTCTCCAGGAGGCCAGACAAGCCACTTTTCGCACTGTCTCTCTTCTTTGGCATCTGGGCTTTGTCATAAACTACGCAAAGTCCACTTTGCTCCCCTCACAGAACCTAGAGTTTATAGGGGCAAGATTAGACACCCTGCAGGAAAGAGCTTACTTGCCCGAGGACAGGGCCCACAGACTGATGGACTTGGCCAACGAGTTCCAAAGCAATTCTCAGATCTCCGCCAGACACTTCCTGTGGCTCCTGGGCCACATGGCATCCACGGTACATGTGACCCCGAATGCCCGTCTGCACATGCGGGCAGCCCAGTGGTGCCTCAGCTCAGTGGGCGCAAGCCACAGGCGACCTTCGAGACAGAGTAAAGGTGTCCAAACCACTCTTGGACTCCTTGCAGTGGTGGCTACATCTCCCAAACCTTCTCAGGGGGTACCCTTTCAGGCCCCGGCACACACCAGGGTGCTGACGACCAATGCGTCCTTAAAGGGCTGGGGTGCACATTGTCAGGGCACGTACACTCAAGGCCTCTGGTCTCCTCAGGAGGCCACACAGCAGATCAATCTTTTGGAGCTGCGAGCAATCCACTTGGCTCTACAGACTTTTTCTCATGCCCTCTCTCACCAGTCTGTCTTAGTTCAGACAGACAATCAGGTAGCAATGTTTTATGTGAACCAGCAAGGGGGCGCAGGGTCCAGACTCCTATATCAAGAGGCGCAAGCCCTTTGCTCCTTTGCAATCAAACAAGGCATGTTTCTCAAAGCAGTTTGTCTACCTGGTCAGGAGAACCTTTTGGCAGACAAACTAAGCCGGATTCTCCAGCCTCACGAATGGCAGTTGAATCCACTGGTGGTTCAACAGATCTTTCTGCGATGGGGACTTCCATCCATCGATCTCTTTGCAAGTCCACTGAACCGTCAGCTGCCCAGGTTTTGCTCCAGACAGCCGCATCCCCTGAGAGTGGCAGCAGATGCGTTTCTGATCTCTTGGTCTACGGGCCTCCTGTATGCGTTTCCTCCCACGCCCCTGGTGGCCCGAACTCTGTTCAAGATTCTACGGGACAAGGCCTCTGTGATTCTGGTAGCCCCAGATGGCCGAGGCAACTGTGGTTTCCACTTCTTCTGCAGTTGGCAGTGGAAACTCCATTCCCTCTGGGGTTGCAACCTGATCTCCTGTCTCAGGATCAGGGTTCCCCTTCTGCACCCCAATCTCAGATCCATCAATCTGATGGCCTGGCTGCTGAAAGGATAGTGCTAGCTCCCTTTCTTCTACCTATGGCAGTTGAGGGGGTAGTCTTGGCCTCGAGGAGGCAATCCACCAGAAAGTTCTATGCACTCAAGTGGCGCAGGTTCTCAGTGTGGTGTGCGCAGCACAATGAAGATCCTTTCTCCTGCCTGGTGCCAGTAGTGCTACAATTCCTACTTCACCTGTCAGACCTAGGCCTTAAGTCCGACTCTGTTCGGGTCCACCTTAGTGCTCTTTCAGCACACCACTTACCGGTGGAGGAACAGTCTGTTGGTTGACCCCTTGGTGTCCCGCTTCCTCAGAGGCCTGCTTTTGCTCAAGCCTCCGATTCATCCATCTGCCACTGAGTGGGACTTGAACGTGGTCTTGCAACAACTTACTCGCCCACCGTTTGAGCCGATGGCTACTTGCCATTTACGCTTCCTTTCTTGGAAGGCGCTCTTCCTGGTAGCTCTTACCTCGGCCAGACATGTGAGTGAACTACAAGCTCTGGTTTCTGATAGACCATACACACGGTTCTATAGGAACAGGGTGGTCTTTCGGACTCATCCGAAGTTCCTTCCAAAAGTTGTCTCCTCTTTCCACCTCAACCAGGAGGTGGTTCTTCTGACATTCTTTCCCAGGCCGCATATCAGCCGGGCTGAGACAGTCTTGCATACTCTGGACTGTAAGAGGGTGTTGCCCTTTTTCATTGAACGTACACGGGGGCATCGAAGGGCTACTTAGCTCTTCGTTTCCTTTGACCCTAATAAATTGGGATTACCTGTCTCCAAGCGTACGTTGTCCACTTGGGTAGCAGATTGTATCGCCTGGGCATACAAGGCAGCCAACCTTCCCTTGTAGGGTCGAGTCACGGCCCACCGTGTCAGGGCGAAAGCCGCGTTAGTAGCTCATCTCCGCTCTGTTCCGTTGGCAGACATCTGCCGGGCCGCTACTTGGTCTTCAAGCCAGACTTTTGCAGCCCACTACTGCCTCGAGAGAGAGTCCCAAAGGGATAGTGCTTTCAGACAGGCGGTACTCCGTAATCTCTTTGAGGTTTAGGCAACTCCTACCCTCCCCTCCGGCCCTTGTGTTGTGCTACCATACGTGGGCGTTCTCAGAGGATATTCTTATCACAGATGCTGAGGCTCTTGAGAGGGAGCCATTTTTTCAGCTTTGGGTTCCCGGTTGCCTAGAGCTGGGGAGTCCCATATGTGAGGACTGACTTCCTGCTTGGTCCTGGAGAAAGAGTAGTTACTCACCTGTAACAGGTGTTCTCCAGGAGCATCAGGAATCAGTCCTCACAACCCTCCCTCCTCCCCTGGGAGTTGCAGTCATATCATTCATTTTTGGGGGGGGGGGGTTGCTGTCTTTTAGCTATGTCATCAGACTGAGCAAGATGGCACCCTTGGGCGGGAAGGGGACCGCACATGCGCGCTGCATTCCCAAAAGCTTTCTTTGAAAGCTGGGGAAATGCTCCGCATGGGGGCTCCGTCGGCGCCGACGTCACCCATATGTGAGGACTGATTCCTGATGCTCCTGGAGAACACCTGTTACAGGTGAGTAACTACTCTTTAGACGCTATTTGAAAAGGGCAGAGCCTTTCCGAAATTCGGACAGGCTGTTTTTTGTTCAGAGGTCCTGTATTTCTGCTACAGTGGAGAGCAGAATTCCAGGGTTTGGTGCCGCCAGCAGAAATTGGTAGGGCGGTTACTTGGTCATTTCTTTAGACCTTCGTGAAGCTTGATGGCCTAGATGTGCAGGCTAGGGGGACGTAGCGTTTGAGGCGGCATTCATTGAGGCCAGGCTTGCTGGTCCCTCCCGAGTGTAATACTCCTATGGTACATCCTAGAGGTCGGGACTGGATTTGGAGGGATGATAAGAGAAATTAGACTTACCTGCTAACTGTTGTTCCTTGAGTAACCCTCCCTCCCTGATACAGTAACTGCGACACTTTGGTGATCCTGGGCCAGGAGAAGAGTTTTCCGGGAGAGAGTGGTCTGACACATAGTATCAAGGAAGGAAGCCTGTTGGAGCTCGCGACAGGTGGCCTTTCAGAAGATTGACTGGTAAGCCGCCTTTTCTTCTTTGCGACTGGAGGGTCCCTGAATAAGTGGATCTGTTTCCAGCTTCTGGTCTTTGTTTTGGAATATGATTAAATGTAGTGCTATTTTAACATTTCTTGCTCCTGTGAGTCGTCTTTGTCAATAGGTTACTGGGGCTGGTAGGTGGGGCCAGCTGCCTAAGAACTCGTATGCAAATGCTAGAAGTCTAAAAAATAAGATGGGAGAGTTAGAATATATAGCACTAAATGAGAGGTTAGATATGATTGGTATCTCAGAAACATGGTGGAAGGAGGACAACCAGTGGGACACTGTGATACCTCGTACAAACTTTATTGTAATGATAGAAATGATCAAATTGATGGAGGAGTTGTGCTCTATGTTAGAGAGGGCATTGAGTCACAAAGGATTAAAGTTTTGCAGGAATCAAAATTTGCTGTAGAATCTAGGGATTGAAATTCCATGTAAAAAGGGGAAGGCGATGGCAGTGGGGGGTGTACTATTGACTACCTGGCCAGAATAAGCAAATAGATTATGAAATGCTCAAAGAAATCAGGGAAGCTAACAAAAGTTGCAGCACAATAATAATAATGGATGATTTCAATTACCCCTGTATTAAACATAGAAATATGAAGACAGAAAAAGACCACATGGCCTATCTAGTCTGTTCGTCCGTATCAACAACTACAGCAGTCCCCTTTTTTCCTTTAGAGATCCTCTGTGTTTGTCCCATGCTTTTTTGAATTAAGATACTGTCTTCATCTCTACCACCTCCACTGGGAGATTATTCCACGGATCCGCCATTCTTTCCGTAAAGAAATATTTCCGCATATCACTCCTGAATCTATCCCCCTTCACCCTCATCCCATGTTCCCTCGTAGCAGAACTTGCTTTCAATTGAAAGAGGCTCTCCTCCTGAACGTTTATGCCACAGAGGTATTTAAACATCTCAATCATATCACCTCTATCCCGCCTTTCCTCTAAAGTGTACGTATTAAGATCCTTAAGTCTGTCCTCATATGCTTTATAATGAAGACCACTAACCATTTTAGTAGCCACCCTCTGTACTGACTCCATCCTGTTTATATCCTTTTGAAGTTGTGGTCTCCAGAATTGCACACTATACTCCAAATGATGTCGCACCAAAGACTTATACATAGGCACTATCACCTCCTTTTTTCTGCTAGCCATTCCTCTCCGTATGCACCCAAGCATCCTTCTAGCTTTTGCCGTCGCCTTTTCTACCTGTTTAGCTACTTTAAGATCATCAGACACAACCACGCCTAGGTCCCACTCTTCTTTAGTGGACAAAAGTACTTCACCCCCTATACTATATTGCTCCCTTGGATTGCTTCAGCCTAAATACATGACCTTACGTTTTTTAACATTAAATCCCAGCTGCCAAATTGACTGGGTCAGTGTCATGGCAAGACATGGTAGGGAGATAAAGTTTCAAGATAAAATAAATGACTGCTTCTTGGAGCAGCTGGTTCATGAACCGACTAGAGGAGAAGCCATTTTGGACCTAATCCTTAGTGGAACACCAGATCTTGTGCAAGAGAATAAGGGTGTTGGGGCCACTTGGCAATAGTGATCATAGCATGATCACATTTGATTTAATTAATGGAGGAGGGATGGTAAGGAAATCCACAATACTACCTTTTAACTTTCAAAAGGGAGACTATTGAAATCCCCTATTAGTAGCACTTCCCCTTTCTTACCAGTGCTGAGTATGTCTTTTATTAGATCTCTATCCACCTCTTCTCCCAGTGAAGGAGGTCTGCATATCATGCCAATGCAAAGAGATTTCTCTTTCCCTCTTTCTAATTTAACCCACAGTTCCTCCTCTCTCCCTTTTAAGCCCTGTATTTCCATAGCTTTAATATTGTATGGGATAAAGGGGCAATGTGATGAACTGCAGAATTTAACTGAAGAGGGGAGAGAGGAGGAGCAGGAGAAAGGACCACAGGAAGAGGTATTATTGACCCCCAAAAGCAGAGGAGACTCATCTTCCATATCACAGATTTTAGGACTGTTCAAATGAATATATGTTGCAATGCACTACTTACCAGAGTCTTTTAATGTGTCTAAAGAGGCCCCTGTGTAATGCAGATGTGAGTTAGCACTGACAATAAATCTCTTCCTTTGCTTATTACACTGTGGTGTTGACAGGCCGGAAGGTCAGGGGTTCAAATCCCATTAGAGGACAGCAACCTTGGGCTGGAAGGACTGGGGTTTCTAGTCCCACAGGTGCTCCTTGTGGTCTCCATAGCCCATGTTCCCTGTAAAATAGTTATCTCCAAGTTATAATGCCCTGTTCAATGTAATTTCAGTTTGTTCAATGTAAACCGCACTGATGCAGAATAGCGCAGTATATAAGGGAATGTAAATAAATAAATAAATAAATTGTATGTGTGCGCATCGGTACATGTATGGATCAGTAGTAGGAACTGTATGTTAGCTTGTGTTAGTAAGTAGCTTATTTCATGGTAACACAGTAGATGGCAGAAAAAGATCAATTGTCCCATCCAGTCTCCATCCATTGATCCATCCTAGCAGTCAGCCATGGAAGACTGCCTGAAATATATTGCTCCTTATCCAGTTATATTTGGAACCCCCCTAACCACAATAGCTTAGCATACAGAATTCCATATTGACTTCAAACCCCCTGCCCCCCAGTCTTACATCAAAGCTTTGTAAAGTCAAGAGGCCTTCAAGGTACCTACCTGGTTGGTTTCTCGGGCACAGTAGCCACTGCTATCGCCTCACAACCGAACAGACTGCCAAACCATTTACTCCTGTTTCCTTTCTCTGGCCTATCTTTTCATCCTTTTCCTCTCACCTTGCTTCTGCCCTTCAGTTGTGAAGGGTGGATTGTTTGCAATGCTGCAACCTCCCATTTGTGTTACTGCGGCTAGGGTGGCACCCCCAGCCAGGCCGGTCCAATCACCAGGCAGTTGCCTAGGGTAGCACTTTCTCGGGTGGGGGGCGGGTGTATCAGAGAGCGTGGGGACGAGGTGGGGTAGCTCTCTCCATCCCCAAACACTGGCAAACCATTACGCAAGCAAGCTAACTACCACAGAGACCACTCTCTGTGTATAACCACCACACCAGAGAACAGATGTTGAGCAAGAACAGACATGGAGCATCTTCCACAATATAAATGAACAACAAACTATCAACATAATAACTAGCATAAACACCACCACCTCCCCACTGGACCCCTGCCCAACTACGTGGATCAAAGCAGCAAAAAAGGAGATTGTACGACAAATATCTCACATTGTAAACCAATCACTAAGTCAAGGAATCATGCCCGCCCAACTAAAGAAATCTATAATAAGGCCAATCCTAAAGAACAACTCACTCAACAAAGAGAACCCCACCTCATACCGTCCCATCTCCAGCATATCGTTCCTGGCAAAAATCATTGAGAAAGCAGTGCTCATACAACTTTAAGAACACCTTGATGACCATGAAACCCTGGACAAACAGCAATACGGTTTCAGACGAAATCATGGGGTCGAAACGCTTCTAACAGCACTGATGAACAACCTCCTCAGAGGCCTGGAAGACAGAAAGAAGATGTTCATACTCATCTTCATTGACATCTCTTCCGCCTTCGATACTGTACACCATGGGATCCTCCTTAACAAACTTGAAGCAATAGGTATTTTGGGAACCCCCCTCAAATGGTTCTCCTCGTACATAACGAACAGAATGCCACAAGTACAATTCAATGGCGAAAAGGCTGAAGCTTTTTCTCAAACTCAAGGCATACCCCAGGGATCGGCTCTCTCGGCACTACTGTTCAAAATTTACATGCAGCCCCTCTGTGACATTTTCAAAAGGCATAACATCAGCTACCATATTTACGCAGATGATATTATGCTTTACACCCAATTGGACACCACAGACCCTAAATACACGAAACTCGAAACCTGCCTAGACGAAATGTTAAGATGGCTGCACCGAAACAACATGACCATCAACCATAAGAAAACCGAAGTCATGTATTTATCCAGTAAACCGAATTTTGAGCCTCCCCCTACAATCACCCTGTGTAACAACACGTACAACACAAAGAATGAAATCAAATATCTCGGAGTCACACTCGACTGCAACCTAAAAATGGAATCACACCTGCGTAAAACAAACAAGGCCATCTTCCATAAACGTAGAGTGATACAACCTCTGAGGAATATAATCGATCCCCATGATTTTCGCTCTGTTGCACAAGCACTCATAATGCCACACCTGGACTATTGTAATGCCATCCTGCAAGGTCTGCCCAAAAAATCGTTAAGCATCCTTCAAATGGCCCAAAATGTGACGGCAAGGATCATCATGAGAACAAGCCTGGCTGAGCACATTACACCTGTCTTGATGGAACTACATTGGCTCCCCATTGCAGCCAGGGTACAATACAAAACACTGGTAACTACGTTCAAACTGATAAATAACATAGCTCCCTCATTCCTCTCCACTCTTATCAGCACGCAACCAACAAACAGGGAAAGGAGAACTACTAACTCAGGCACACTCCATGTCCCAACCAACATCAGATCTGTGAAAGCAAGTACTAGTCGCAGGGCATTCTCATTTTCTGCACCAACTATCTGGAATCAGCTACCTTTCGAGCTGCGCTCAATCAAGGACATTACTGTTTTCCGGAAGGAACTAAAGACTCATCTATTCAAAAGTCATTACAAGCTGCTGTAACTCTCCGTACGAGATAGATGAAGCAAAACAACCAAATAATCATGCTCCGTTGAACTACTATATGTATAAGTATGTATAAATGTAAAAATGTAAATATGTATAGTCAAATCTCCTATACACTAATACTGTGTGCTGTGCCTCACCCCCAAAACTATGTATATATTTGCCCCACTTTTCGGTCTTGATTTGACAACTCCCAAAGTTGTAATCAAACCGCTGCTGATCGCTGGAAGTGGCGGTATATAAGTGAGTGCTAAATAAAAATAAATAAAAAGAGAGCAGCTACAATCTAGGCAAAGCAATAGATCCTGGTTGCCACATAAACTCAAAAGTCATGAGTAGGTACTTTTACTGCAAGAAGAATGGGTAATATGTAAATAGTCCATTTGCCTTCGTAAGAGGCTTTCTCCAGGAACAAGCAGGAAGTAAGTCTTCACTTATGGGTGATGTGTGCACCAATGGAGCCCACGCGGAGCAATTCCCCAGCTTGTTCCTCTTCCTGCCCAAGGGTGCCATTTTGCTCAGTCTCCCTTTTTCCGCGGAGCCCTTCTGACGCACGTCCTTGTCCCTCGGAAAAAGTGTCTCATTTTTGGCCTACAGGCCTATTTCTCTTTTCTGGTTGCACCGGTCCTCTACCCATCCTTCCCCTGCTCTATCTTTCTAGAGCCATTAGGGAACATTTTTTTTTTGCCTTTTTTGTTTTTAACGGGCTTTGCGCTCGTTTTTTCCTCCAACCGCTGTCTGCTTGGGTCTTTGACCTCGCGTGGGCCATTTTTGCCCCTATGGCCACCAGATTCAAAAAATGCGATAGATGCTTTAAGAACATTTCGCTTACGGACACCCATGACTGTTGCCTGCAGTGTCTCGGGGCTCACCATGATCCAGAGCTCTTTTCGCTTTGTAAGAAAATGTCCTCCAAAGCCATGCTCAGTTGTAAGCAGAAGTCCGAAGACATTTTCAGAAAGGCTGCCTCAGAGTCCACGGTGGTGCCCTCGGTCATCTGTCCTCTGGTGGGATCCCCCACCTCGTCCCCACGCTCTCGGCATCACTCCGACCAGGGGTCCCCTGAAGTGGAGCGGCGCAAAAAGAAGAAGGCCGCGAAGTTGCTGTCGCGGGCCCCCCGACAAGTGCGAGCGCTCCTGCGCTCGGTCGCTTAGCCCCCTTCAGCGTTCCCAAGAGTCGGACAAGGAGCGGCCCCGCCCCGTCTCCTGAGGGCTGTCCCGGCGAGCACCCCCTCCCCTCCTCGACGCCTGATCCGGTGATGTCGGTGTCGCAGGGCCCCACACCTGCATGGGAGTCTTGCATGCTGGCGCTAGAATGCAGTGTTTCTGCATTCATCGCTTCCCAGCAGGCGCTCACAGCCAGCTTTGCTGGCTCGTGCCCAGAAACCAAGGTTCCCTCGCATGGGACGCCTAACCCATTCCGGAAACCCCTGAGAGCCGTTGGCCTCGTGAGGGTCCTCGACGTTGGTCTCACTCGCCTTCCCATTCCTCGGGGGCAAGATCCTCCAGGGCCTCCGCTCCAAGTGTGCCTCGGCGGCTGGATGGGGAGATCAGCCCGGTTCAGATTCCTCATCCGACTTCTCGGACTGGGAGTCCAATGGGGATACCTCCCCGGAAACCCGTGCCCATCGGGACCTTCCGTCAGACCCCTCCCTGCTCACATTTCAGCAGTGCTTGCCACCCGGGGACACCTCCTTCCTGGTGTTCGTTCAGGATATAGCACTGGCTCTCAATCT
This sequence comes from Ichthyophis bannanicus, assembly GCA_033557465.1. NCBI lineage: Eukaryota > Metazoa > Chordata > Amphibia > Gymnophiona > Ichthyophiidae > Ichthyophis > Ichthyophis bannanicus. The sequence continues at coordinate 1,404,908,267 of CM066033.1, read as the reverse complement.
GGCCACCCAGGCTAAGGAGGACCCTTGAGCTGAAGAGCTCAATATCCTTCAGTACAAGTCCCCACCTCGGGAGTCTCTTACTGTTCCAGTTCCTCCCATCCTGTCCAGGCTGCTACTCCGCATGTGGGAGGCGCCTGCCTCGGTTCCCATCATGAGTAAGCGCCTCAACGCCATGTATAAGGTCCAGCGTGGCCCTGGGTTCAGGTACACCCAACTCCCCTATACCTCCATGGTGGTGGAGTCAGCCATGAGGAAGCAAAAGAGCCCAAAGTCTCACTCTTCACTTCCCCTGGGCAGGGAGTCGAGAGCCTTCGATGCCCTAGGCTGCAAGGCCTACTAGGGGTCCATGCTCTCTTGCCGTATTCAGGCAAACCAGTTATACATGGGCATGTTCTTGTGCGACTTGGCCAAGGAGCTCGGATGTTTCTCCATGGGTCTCAAGGGCAAACCCCTCAATAGGTTCAGTACCCTGCTAAAGTCCGTTGCATACTGCTCAAAGTACCTCTCTCCTACCGCCTTCGATGGCTTCGAGTCCTCCGCTCAAGTTTCGGCCGCTGGCATTGGGGCCCATCGCCAGGCATGGCTCCAATCCTCAGATTTGGAGCAGTGGGTACAGGAGAAGCTCCTGGATGTACCCTGCCTCGATGAGCAGCTCTTTGGCAAACTGATGGAGGACAAGGCCGCGGAGATAGAGACAGAGTTCATTCCCCGAACCCGTCTCTTGCGCAAGACCTCCATCCTGCCTCGAAAGAGACAATAAACCAAAAAGTCTTCCTTTCCGAGGAAGGGCCTGCCCTACCGTGGCTACACACCGTACCCACCCACTCTCACGCCAACCACTGCAGCACAAGGGAAGTCCGAGCCCCAGGGTCACTGCAAGCCGAAAGGGCCAAGGCCCAAACACAGGCGCCGCCTCAACCCTCGCAGGGTTTTTGTCGCCAGCTGCATAGCCTTTCACCCCTGGCAACTCAGCAGCAGGTAGGGGGACGCCTGTCCTCCTTTGCCCCTTAGTGGGCTTCCATCACCTTGGATACCTGGGTCCTCTGGGTAATCCGGGATGGCTATCACCTCTGCCTGGTCAGGCTTCCCCCTCCCTTTTCCCCAGCGGAGCCTCCTTGACTCCCCGTGCATCAGGTCTTCCTGCATCGGGAATTAATCAACCTCCTCACCCAGCAGGCGTTCAAGAGGGTGCCGTCGCACCTCCGAGGTCGGGGCTTCTATTCCTGATACTTCCTCATCTCAAAGAAGATGGGAGGTCTGCGGTCCATCCTCAACCTCCGAAAGCTAAACAAGTTCTTGGTGTGGGAGAAGTTCAAGATGTTATCCCCTTGGCGTTCTGCTGCCCTTCCTCCGGCAGGGCAACTGGCAATGCTTCTTGGATATAAAGGACACTTATGCCACATTTTAATTCCCTCCAGCAAAGGCAGTACCTGCGCTTCAGGGTGCAGGGGGAGCACTTCCAGTACAGGGTGCTCCCCTTCGGCCTCGCATCCGCCCCACGGGTCTTCACGAAGTGCCTCCGCAGTCGCTGCCTCCCTCAGGCATCAGGGCGTACCAGTCTTCCCCTACCTCAATGACTGGCTCATCACGGGATCCTCGGTCGAAGAAACCCGCCTGGCGACATCGCGAACAATCCTCCTGTTCGAGCGCCTGGGTTTCTTGGTCAACTATCACAAGTCCCACCTCGAACCGGTACAGGCCTTAGAATTCATCGCCTTTCTGCCAGCGGACTGTGCCAACCGCCTCCGTGCCCTGGCGGCCCAGGTCCAGAGCACCTCTCTGATTATGGCCCAAACTATGCTGCGCCTCCTGGGCCACATGGCCTCTACTGTCTATGTGGTTCTCCAAGCCCGCCTGCACATGTGGACAGCTCGGTGCCTCAGCTCCCAGTGAAGCCCGTCCATCGGCCACCTCAGAGACCCCGTAAGGGTCTCCCACAGCCTTCGCCTGTCCCTGGGCTGGTGGCAAAACCCCCGCAACCTCCTCTGGGGGTTGCCCTTCCAGACCCCGCAGCACGAGATAATGCTGACAATAGACACCTCCCTGCTGGGGTGGGGAGCCCACTGCAGTGCATTGTGCACGCAGGGGCAATGGTCGCTCGTAGAATATCAACTGCAAATAAACTTGCTCGAGCTCCAGGTGGTTCGGTGGGCCCTGAGGGCCTTCGAGGATCACCTTGGGGAAGTCGGTGATCGTGCAGACCGACAACCGCGTGGCGATATTCTACATCAACAAGGAGGGGGGGTACCGGATCACGCTCCCTCTGCCGGGAAGCAGTCCTCTGCTCCTTTGCCTTCCATAAGGAGATGACCCTCAGGGCAGTCTACGTCCCGGGCCAGGAGAACGTCCTGGTGGACAAACTCAGCAGAATCCTCCGCCCTCATGAATGGCGACTGGATCTGGGGGTGGCCGGCTGGCTGCTTCATCGGTGGGGACCTCCAGCCATGGACCTATTTGCCAGCCTGTCAAACACACAGCTGCCCTGCTTCTGTGGCCCAATGCCACACCCAAGGAGGGAGGACCCAGACCTCCGGCCTGCTCTATATGTCCCCTCCCCACCCCTCTCATTGCGAGGACCCTCCACAAAGCTCAGCAGGACCGGGCATCGATGATCCTCGTAGCTCCCTCGTGGCCTCGACAGCCCTGGTTCCCACTCCTGCTCTGGCTGTTGATGGAGCCTCCAGTTCCCCTAGACTGTATCCCGGGCCTCCTAATGCAGGAGGAGGGACGGTTACTGCACCCGAACCTGGCCTCGTTATCCCTCGCAGCCTGGTAGCTGAATGGGTCTCCCTAGCCCCGCTGGACCTTCCGGATGAGGTCGAGGAGGTCCTATTCACATCGAGGAAGACCTTGACTAGACGAGCTTACGCCTTCAAGTGGCGGCGAGTCTTGGTCTGGTGCTCCAGGCTTCAGATTGACCCATTCTAATGCCACACTCGGTGGGTCCTTCAGTACCTCCTCTATCTCTCGAAGGAAGGCCTAAAGTCGAACTCCATCAGGGTACATTTGAGTGCCATCTCGGTGAATCACCTCCCCATCGAGGTCAAGCCCCTCTCGGGGCAGCCCTCGGTCTCCTGCTTTATGCAGGGTCTCTTGCTGTCCAAGGCACCCATCTGGCCTCCCCCGGCAGAATGGGACCTGAATGTAGTGCTCATGCAACTCACGCGTTCACCCTTTGAGCCGATGGCAATGTGCTCGCTCCGGCACCAATCCTGGAAGGTAGTCTTCCTGGTGGCTCTGACCTCAGCCCGTTGAGTCAGTGAGCTCCAGGCTATCATGGCTGATGCCCCTACACTAGATTCTATAGAAATAGGGTGGTCCTCCGTACCCACCCCAAGTTCCTGCTGAAGATGGTTTCAGACTTCCATCTCAATCAAGAGATTATCTTACCGACTTTCTTTCCGAGACTCCATGCCGACCAGGCGTCGGTGGCTCTCCATACACTCAACTGCAAAAGGACTCTTGTCTTCTATCTGCAGCGCCCCCAGGTTCATCGCAAGTCTGGCCGACTCTTTGTGACCTATGATCCCAATCGACTGTGGCAGGCAGTCACTAAAAGCACCCTCTCCATTTGGGTGGTGGACTGCATCGCCTTTGCCCACGTGAAGGCAGGTGCCCCGTTCGATCGTCGAGTCACCGCGCATGGGGTCTGGGCCAAAGTGGCTTCGGTGGCCTCGTTGCACTCTGTACCCCTGCTGGACATCGGCCGGGCAGCGACCTGGTATTCAGCGAACACCTTCGCTGCGCATTACTGCCTGGAGAGGGAGTCCCATCGAGACAGTGCCTTCGGCCAGGCTGTACTCCATAATCTGTTCGGGGTATAAGCAACTCTTGCCCGCCGACCCTTCTTAACTCCGAGGGCTTCACCCTGAGGACTCTGGGTCCTTCAGGCATCGGCTTCTGCTCATGACCTCACAGAGGTGTTTTTTGGCTACAGGTTCGGTAGCCTGTAGCTGGGGAGTCCCATAAGTGAGGAATGACTTCCTGCTTGCTCCTGGAGAAAGCGTAGTTACTCACCTGTAACAAGTGTTCTCCAGGGACAGCAGGAATCGGTCCTCACTACCCTCCCACCTCCCCTGATGAGTTGCTGGATTTTTATCCTTCCCTTGCAATCTGCTTGGTAGGGCTCAAGCTAAGGGACCTGACTGAGCAAGATGGCACCCTTGGGCGGGAAGAGGACCACGCATGCCTGGCAGCAATCCCAAAGGCTTTCTTTGAAAGCTGGGGAATTGCTTCGCGCAGGCTCCATTGGTGCTGACGTCACCTATAAGTGAGGACTGATTCCTGCTGTCCCTGGAGAACACTTGTTACAGGTCAGTAACTACGCTTTATGAAATCTCCCTTATGTATATATTTACAAAACAAAGTTGAATATTTAAAAGTGTGATGTTCAAATATGCATTTTTATAGGATTGTCTGGTAGGGATGGTATTCAGAAGAATACAATTGTTTAATCATCAAAATGTTGGGAAGTGCTAAGGATTTACAAGCTAATTACCAGAGGGGGATAAGGCTGATGTTTCGCCTAGGGAACTTAATATGCTTACACTGGCCCTGGCCCTGGCCCTGGCCCAGCCTCCCCTTTACCTCCCTCCTAGTGCTGCAATCCAGCCACCTCTTTGCTGCTATACATGGCCATCCTGCCCCCACCCACCCCTTTAACGCCATCCTAGTACACAGGGCCGGTGCTAGGGTTTCTAGCACCCCCTGCAACCTATAAATCGGCGCCCCTCCCTCATTATTGATGTTGACCGCACCCTACCCTCTTTTTCCCAAAACCGCTTTGTGAACTCTTTTCAAGTGATATTAGTATTTCTCCTTCAAATCCAATGTTTTAAGAAAATTTCAGCAAAAGAGCAAATGCATAACCAAAATAAAAATACTTACAAACAGGCTGTGATAGTCCAAAAAAAAAAAAAAATCTGATTCTGGTTATCTCACTAAACAACATAACATTCTCCGGTGCCAGGCATATTGTGAACTAATATAAAAAACACTGTAAAAGTCACTGAAAATCTACAAAGTCAAATCTATCATACCATACCAGCCTATACGAGTACTTCCAAAACTCCAATAAGGGACCTACCCAGAAAAAAGTAGCAGTACAAATACTGCAATGGGCCCCAAAACCTTCATACACCTATTTGAAAAGCTGTACAAGTCAAATTACTAAAGTACAGATCCCTAAATACAAACTCCATACAGAACACCTTTATCTTTATTCAGTTTTTAATATATGGCCCACATGTGAGCATCGGAGTGGTTTACAGTAAAATGTCAATGCTGCTAGGAAAGGAAACAGAACGCCAATAAATAAACAGGAAAGGGATAGTTTTAGAGAAGAGAATACAGAGGAAGAGACCTGAAATGGAAGGGGGGGGGGGGTAGGAGTCTTATTGGGAGGGGTGGGTGGAGGGAGAAGGCGGGGGAGGGAGGTCAAAAGGTCAAAATAGGTGGGTCTTCAGTCTTGCTTTAAAATTGGTGAAAGAGGGCTCTAGGAGGAGGGCTGGCTGGGGCGGGGGGGGGGGGGAGTGGATGCCCTGGGCAGAAAGTGCTACCAGGGCTCAATGCTCATTGGCCGGATCCAGGCATACTAGCTGTTAAGGGGGTATGTACCTGAGAGACCTGGCAAAGGAACTTGCCGAGTTTTCGGCTGGTCTCTTCAAGGAATGTTTCAAGAAGTTCCGGATCTTGGCCTCGGGTATCAGAGTGCTCCAAATTCATGATTTGGCTATAGTCTTCTGACTGGAGCAATGTGTTCAGGACAAACTGGTCGATATTCCTTGTCAGTTAAAGAATCTCTTTTGCAAACCCATGACGGATATGGCTGCAGAGATGGAGTCCGAGTTCTTAACAAGGATCAGGCTCTCCAAGAGGTCCGCTGACTCTTCCCGACATAAGTCTTCAGGTAAAAAGCCCTTCTACCTGAAGAAGAGGAAGGCTTATGGAAACTACCCTCAGAACCAGGCCTTCTCAGCTTCCCAACAGGGGCAGTAGGCTATAGGACAAGGGTATATCCCTCATAAGCATAAGGTTCCCAGAAACCAGGCACTTGCTCCCGCCCAGCCTGGCAAGAGTTCTTGACTCCTTGGGCATAGCCTCTCTTCTCCCAGGAGGCCCAGCCCACAGGGGGGTAGCTTGTTCTTTTTGCTCACTGTTGGCCATCCATCATAACAGACTCCTGGGCCCTGCAGGTGATGGAGAGTTACCTCCTCCACCTGACACAGACACCCCCTCAGTTCTTTCTGGGAGAGCCTCCCCCCCCCCAGGACTGCACTCCACCAGACTCTACTGCTGCAAGAGCTCGCAGGCCTTCTGAAAGACAAGGCAGTGGTACTGGGGCCCACACACCTCGAGGGCAACAGGTTCTACTTCCAGTACTTCCTTGTACCTAAGAGGACCGGAGGCTTCCAGCCCATTTTGGACCTGTGGGACCTAAACAGGTTCCTGGTGAGGGAGAAGTTCAAAATGCTCTCCCTTGGAACATTGCTGCCATACCTCCAGCCGGGAGACTGGCTATGGTCCTTGGACTTAAAGGATGGATGCATGCACATACACCCTCATCCATCCCAAACACAGGAAATTCCTCAAGTTCATGGTGTGAGGTGGCAACTACCAGTACAGGGTGTTACCTTTCGAGCTGGCCTCTGCATCCAGAGTGTTCACCAAGTACCTAACGTTGCTTGTGGCATACCTTTGTCTCCAGGGTGTCTTCGCCTTTCCATGCCTGGACAACTGGCTCATAAGGGGCCGCAGAGGTGCATCACACAACAGTGTGCACCATCCTCACCCTATAACACTTTGGGTGGTTTATTATGAATCCCAAGTCCCATCTCCTCCCAACACAATGCCTGGAGTTCATAGGGACAAGACTGGACAGGCCAAGGCCAGCCTCAGGACACTGCTGCCATGTAGCACCGATGCTCTGTGTCTGCCCACCTTCTGCTCCGCCTGCTGGGTCACATGGTATCCACAGTCCATGTCAACCCAGATGCCCATCTTCACATGAGGGTGGCTCAATGGGGCCTCCACTCCCAGTGGACACAGGCTATCTGCCAGACAGGGTGTTGGTGAACCGCCAACTCCTCACCTGGTGGCAAGCCCCCTAGCACCTTCTGGCCAGGATGCCTTCCAGGCCCCTGCCCCCCACAGGGTCCTGACCACAGACGCTTCCCTCATAGGCTGGGGATCCCACTGTGCTGGCCTCTGCACTCAGGGCAGTTGGTCACAGGCGGATAGTCTGCAGCATATCAACTTCTTGGAGTTTAGAGCCATATTCTTGGCTCTCCGAGCCTTCCGTCACCACCTGCAGCATCATTCAGTGCTGATCGAGACAGACAATCAAGTGGCAATGTTCTACATCAACAAGCAGGGGGGCAGAGGATCATACACCCTCTGTCAAGAGGCAGTAGCACTCTGCTTGTAATCGAACTGCCACTGGATTCTTCTGCGGGCAGTGTATCTGCCAGGCCAGGACAATGCCCTGGCATAGAGGCTGAGCAGGCTCCTCCAGCTGCATGAATGGTGGCTAGACCCCAGAGTGGCCTGTTAGCTCTTCCAGCTCTGGGAGACTCCACGGATGGACCTTTTTGCCAGTCCGGCCAACACCCAGTTGCCCTGCTTCTGCTCCAGGCAGCCCCACCCATCCTGGGTGGCAGCAGATGCCTTCCTCATCCCATGGATGGGAGGGCCTTCTCTACACATTCTTGCCCATGCAGCTGGTTGCCAAGACTCTGTTCAAGGTTCAACACGACGGGACATCTGTGATACTAGTAGCTCCTTGATGGCCCAGACAACCATGGTTCCCACCGCTCCTTCGCTTATCAACGGCACCCCAGGACTTCTGTTGGAGGAGGAGGACTCCCTCCTACACCCCAGCTTGGGCCTGGTTGCTGAAAGGGTAGTCTTGACCCCTTTCAAGGAAGATGGAGGAGGTCCTCCTGGCCCTCATAAGAACATAAGATATGCCATACTAGGTCAGACCAAGGTCCATCAAGCCCAGTATCCTGTTTTCAGCAGTGGCCAATCTAGGTCATACGTACCTAGCAGTATCCCCAAAAGACACAGGTTCCACAATGCTTGTATTGGGTCAAGCATTGATATCCTGGGTCCCTTTTTAGTAATGGTTTAAGGCCCTTTCCTCCAGGAACTTGTCCAAACCTTTTTTAAACCCAGCTACACTAACAGCTCTTACTACATCCTCCGGTAACAAATTCCAGAGTTTGTTTATACGTTGAGTAAAAAAATATTTTCTCTTATTTGTCTTAAATAGTTTACCCTGTAGCTTCATTACATGTGCCCTAGTCTTTCTGTATTCTGATAGCGTAAACAATCGATCTACGTTTACCCGTTCCACTCCATTCATTAATTTATAGACCTCTATAATATCTCCCCTCAGCCGTCTCTTTTCCAGGTTGAAGAGCCCCAACCTTTGTAGCCTCTCTTCATAGGAGTAGCCTTCCATCCCCTTTACCATTTTGGTGGCTCTTCTCTGTACCTTTTCTAATAACGCTATATCCTTTTTAAGATACGGTGACCAGAATTGCACACAATTTTCAAGGTGCGGTCGTACCATGGAACGATACAGAGGGATTATAATATCCTTTGTTTTATTTTTCATTCCTTTCCTTATGATACCTAGCATTCTATTTGCTTTCTTGGCCGCCACTGTACACTAGGCGGAGAGTTTTAACATGTTATCCACGATGACTCCTAAATCTTTTTAAGACCTCTACAAAACGGGCTTACGCCTTCAAATGGTGCAGATTTTCAGTATGGTGCGCAGAGCAATAGGTCAACCCGTTCTGCTCAGTGCAGCTTGTGCTACAATATTTGCTTCACCTGTTCCAGGCAGGACTGAAGTCCTACTCTGTTCAGGTTCACCTGAGTGCACTCGCAGCACACCACCACCTTATCGAGGACAAGTCCCTCTCCATCCCGCTTTCTGCAGGGTCTCTTTCTGTTAAAGCCTCCTATCTGCCCATTGGCGGCAGAGTGGGACCTCAGTGTGATGCTGTTGCAGCTCTCTGGCCCACTGTTTGAGTCCTTGGCTACCTGCCACCTATGGTACTTTTCCTGGAAGGTCACGTTCCTGGTGGCACTTAAGTCGACTCGCAGGGGCAGCAAGCTGCAGGCGTTGTTGGCGGATCCACCTTACATGAAGTTCTATAAGAACAGGGTCGTGCTCTGCATGCACCCCAAGTTTCTTCCCAAGGTGGTGTCCCCTTTCCACCTCAATCAGGAAGTGGTGCACCCCACCTTCTTTCCGTGGCCTCATGCCAGCAAGGCAGAGACCATCCTTCACACTATGGACTATAAGAGGGCCTTTCCTTCTTCCTTCATCATACCCAGGGCCACCGCAAAGCCTTGCAGCTTTTTGTCTTCTTTGACCCAGTCGGTTTGGAGCAGTGGTGACCAAGAGGACTCTGTCCACCTGGAAGGCAGACTGCATTGCCCTCGCCTACGAGTAGGCTGGGCTCTCGCTGGAGTGCCGGGTCATGGCGCACGGTGTCAGGGTCATAGTGGCATCTGTAGCAAACCTGTGTTCTGTCCCTCAGTTGGAAATCTGCCAGGCCGCCATCTGGTCCTCAAGCCATACCTTCACAGCCCATTACTGCCTAGAGAGAGAGTCTGTAGAAATAGCGCCTTTGGCCAGGTGGTACTCTGTCATCTATTCAGGGTATAGGCAACTCCTGTCCTCTGGCCCTTGTGTGTTCAGGATACTGTAGTGCTGGTTTTCACACTGGACACTTGAACCACTCGGGAGTCTGTCTTCTCAAGGACTTATTGCTGTTGCTCACGGCTCACCTTTCCTGGTCACCCTTGGCTTTTTACAGGTTTTCGGTAGCCTGTAGCAAGGGAGTCCCATATATGAGGACTGACTTCCTGCATGTTCTTGGAGAAAGCATAGTTACTCACCTGTAACAGGTGTTTTCGGGGGACAGCAGGAATCAGTCCTCACAACCCCCTCCCTGCTTCCCATGGAGTTGTTTTTGTGTCATTTTTTGCCTTTGAGCTATATCATCCTACTAAAGCAGAATGGCACCCTTGGACAGGAAGGGGACCACACATGGTTGGTGCATCTCCCAAAAGCTTTCTTTGAAAGCTGGGGAGAAGCTACTGTGTGTGCTCTGTTGGTGCCGACATCACCCATATGTGAGGACTGATTCCTGCTGTCCCCGGAGAACATTTTGTTACAGGTGAGTAACTATGCTTTACCTCCTTCCTAGTGCAGCGCCCCAGCCTCCTCCTTAGTTCTAGAGATCCTCTATACATAGCCATCCTGCCCCCAGCCTCCTCTATACATAGCCATCCTGTCCCCAACCTCCCCTTTACCTCCCTCCTAGTGCAGTACACCAGCGTCCTTGTTCCTGCTACAGATCCCCATTAGATAACCATACCGTCTCCAACCTCCTCTTTACATCCCTCCTAGTGCAGCACCCCAGCCTCCTCCTTGCTGGTAATCCTCTATGCATAGCCATCCTTTCTCCAGGACCAAGCAGGAAGTCAGTCCTCACTTATGGGTGACGTCGGCGCCGACGGAGCCCTCGCGGAGCAATTTTCCCCAGCTTTCAAAGAAAGCCTTTGGGAATTGCAGCGCGCATGCGCGGTCGTCTTCCCGCCCGAAGGTACCATCTTAGCCAGTCTTCTTTTTTCCGCGGAGCCCTACAGACGTCCCCGTCTTGTCCCCGCGAAAAAGTCGATTTTCTTCTTTATTTTATCCTTTTTTCCTTCGGTTCGACCGATCCTTTTCCCGCCCGGACTCGCGACGCCGGTCACGAGTCCTCTTACTTTTTCGGTTTTTCTGACTTGGTCAGCTTTCGTTTTCGGTTTTTCCCTGGCAGCCCGGTCCTTTGACCTCGCAGGGGCCCTTTTTCCCCCGATGGCTGCCAGTGGGTTTAAGCGGTGTGGTCGGTGTGACCGAAATATGTCACTAACCGACACACACGACTTTTGCCTCCGCTGCCTGGGCCCGGATCATGAGGAACTGATCTGTGGGCCCTGCAGCAAAATGTCCTCGAAGGCGTTGAGAAGTCGGCGGCATCAGCGTGAGAGAATCTTCGCTGACCCCAGCCGTACCCGGACCTCGTCGGAGGCCTCCGCGTCGATAGGCTCCAGCTCTGACCGTCGACGGAGTTCCTCCGACCGGGGTTCTCCCTCCGGGGACCATCGTCGGAAGGTGAAACCCGCGAGGGCGGCGTCGGTGGACGCTCCTGGTTCCGCGAGGGCCAGGTCGCATAGCCCCGACAGCCGCCCCGGGTCCTTGGAGAAGGAACACATCCCGAAGCGGCCTCGCCTGGAGTCGGAGATGCCTGCCCGGGTAAGTCCTGTGGTCCTTCTGGACTCGCCTCCGCGACAGCCGACGTCGGGCCCGACGCCGTCGGGGCCCGAGTCGGGAGCTGCTGGGTCACCTGAGCTCGGACTCAGGTTGACGGCCTTGGAGAGCAGACTGTCTGCCTTCATGGACCAGCAGAGGGCACTGCTCGCTGGCTTCGCTGGCGCCGCTGCCCCGACCGCCGCCGGACGTCGACGTCCAAGTCGACCCCGGAGACCGAGCCGATCCTCGAGTCGATGAGAACTCGAGTCGATCCTCGGTCGAGGTCACCCTCGGCCTCCCGTTCGGGACCGAGGTCGCCGACGCCGACTCCCTCGGCGTCGGGGCGGCTGGCGCCGCACCCTGCCCGGGCCGACCCCACCGAGTCCTCGTCGGAGTCGGTCTGGGAGTCTGAGGAAGACGAGTCGCCTGATTCTTTCCGGACTCGGTGTGTCCCATCGGACTCACCGGAGTCCGAGCCTCGGAAGCAGTCCCCCCGGAGGATGCCCGGTTCTCGGACTTCGTTAGGGATATGGCCAAGGCTTTGGCCTTCCCTGCGGATCCCGAGGAGGAGCCTCGAGCCGAAGAGCTCGACGCCCTCCAGTATGACTCTCCCGCGAGGGAGCACTTTACTGTACCGGTTCCTCCTATGCTGGAACGACTACTCTTCCGCATGTGGGAGAGTCCGGCCTCCTCGCCGGTCCTGAGCAAGCGGGTCGATTCTATCTATCGAGTCCGCAAGAGCCCTGGCTTTCAAAAGGCACAGCTGCCACACCATTCCATGGTAGTGGAATCGGCCATGCATCGTCTTAAGAGCCAGAAGATGCACTCCTCGGTGCCTCCTGGAAGGGAGGCCCGTAACCTGGATGGCCTTGGCAAGAAGTGTTTCCAGGGCTCTATGCTCGCATGTCGTGTCCAGACTTACCAGCTATACATGGGCATGTATCTCCGGGATCTGGCTAAAGAGCTAGCCGGATTCTCCGCTGGTCTGTCCGAGGAATCCTTGCGGAGGTTCCTAGCCTTGTCCTCTGGCATTCGGGAATGCTCAAAGTTCATGTCCCGAGCAGCCTACGATGGCTTTGAAGCTTCGGCTCGAGTGGCCGCAGCCGGCATCGGTGCCCGCCGACAGGCTTGGCTTCAGTCGTCAGACCTTGAGCCCTGGGTGCAGGACAAGTTGGTCGATGTCCCCTGCCGAGGCGAGAACCTCTTTGGCAAGCCCATGGCGGAAAAGGCTGCGCAAATTGAGACTGAGACTCTCACCAGGACCAGGCTTTCTAGGAAGGGCTCGGGGAAGAAGTCCTTTTACCCGAGGAAGGCGGCTGCCTACAAACAATACCCCCATTATCAGGCCCCTGCAGCTCCCCAACAGGGCCAGCAGGCCAAGGGACGGGGTAACGGGTCCCGTAGGCAGCAAGCCCCCAAGCCTGCACCACCAGCCCCTGCTCAGCAGGGTGGGGGTTTTTGACTCACACAGCATAGCCTTTCCCCCCCCGCTGGTTCCTCCCAGCACCGGTGGCCGGCTGGTTCACTTCGCCCACAGGTGGTCCAGCGTCACCGCAGATGCCTGGGTGCTTCAAGTCGTGCGAGAAGGCTATCTTCTCCACTTCCACCAGGTTCCTCCCTCCTATTTTCCGGGAGAACCTCCGCGACCCCCTCTGCACAGGGAATTACTCCTTCAGGAGTTAGCAGGTCTTCTGCAGGAACAGGCGGTGGAACCGGTGCCACACCACCTGAGAGGTCAAGGCTTTTATTCCAGGTATTTTCTGATACCAAAGAGAACAGGGGGCCTCAGACCCATCCTGGACTTGCGCAACCTCAACAAGTTCCTTGTGCGGGAGAAGTTCAAAATGCTTACCCTTGGAATCCTTCTGCCCTACCTCCAGCAGGGAGATTGGCTATGCTCCTTGGATCTAAAGGATGCCTACACGCACATCCTCATCCACCCAAGCCACCGCCAATACCTAAGGTTTGTGGTGGCAGGAAATCATTACCAGTACAGAGTACTGCCCTTTGGCCTGTCCTCCGCACCGCGAGTCTTCACAAAATGTCTCGCGGTCGTGGCAGCCCATCTCCGGCTTCACGGCCTCTATGTCTTTCCGTACCTCGACGACTGGCTCATCAGAGCAGCGTCAGCTCGGGAGGTCACCAACGCCACGCGCCGCACGGTGACTCTTCTGCAGCACTTGGGCTTTGTTATAAACTTCGCAAAGTCCACTTTGCTCCCCTCACAGGATCTCGAGTTCATCGGCGCAAGGCTGCACACTCCTCAGGCGCGAGCATACCTACCGCTCGACAGGGCTCAACGGCTCATGGACCTAGCCGACCGCTTTCGCAGCCAGCCCCTGGTCTCCGCCAGGCGCTTCCTGAGACTACTCGGCCATATGGCTTCCACCGTCCATGTGACCCCCAATGCCCGCCTGAATATGCGGTCTGCTCAATGGTGTCTCCGCCAGCAGTGGCGTCAAGCCACAGGCGGCCTAGCAGACCTAGTGCGCGTCTCCGAGCCGCTGATCTCGTCTCTCCGGTGGTGGCTCCGGCAGCCGAACCTCCTATTCGGAATGCCTTTCCAGTCACCTCAGCCGACCCGGGTGCTGACCACCGATGCATCCCTCCTGGGCTGGGGAGCACATTGCCAAGAGGCACGTACTCAGGGCCTCTGGACCACGTGGGAGTCTGCTCAGCAGATCAACTTCCTGGAGCTCAGGGCGATCCGCCTAGCTCTCAAGGCCTTCTCCCACCTGACTTCCCACCAGTCCATCCTTGTCCAGACGGACAATCAAGTTGCCATGTTCTACGTGAACAAGCAGGGGGGCACGGGCTCCTTCCTCCTCTGCCGGGAGGCACAGAAGCTCTGCTCTTGGGCCGTCAGTCACGGCATTCTCCTCAAGGCAGTTTATCTCCCGGGCCAAGAAAATTGCCTTGCGGACAAACTCAGCAGGGTCCTCCAGCCGCACGAGTGGCGTCTGGATCCCTTGGTAGTTCAGAAGCTCTTCCTCAAGTGGGGCCTCCCCACGGTGGCTCTCTTTGCCAGTCCTCACAACCGGCAGCTTCCTCGCTTCTGCTCTCGTCAGCCACACCCCCTTCGGGTTGCGGCAAACGCTTTTCTGATCTCATAGTCGGGGAGCCTTCTGTACGCTTTCCCTCCCATCCCGCTAGTCTCTCGGACTCTTTTCAAGGTTCTCCGAGACACGGCCTTCATGATCCTGGTGGCCCCTCGCTGGCCCAGGCAGCCGTGGTTTCCGCTCCTACTGCAACTGGCGGTGGAGGATCCAATCCCTCTGGGGGTACAACCGGATCTCCTCACTCAGGATCAGGGGTCCCTACTGCACCCCAACCTCAGGTCTCTCAACCTCATGGCCTGGCTGCTGAGAGGGTAGTCCTTGCTCCCCTTCTCCTGCCGGCGGAGGTGGAGGAGGTCGTCTTAGCTTCGCGACGGCCTTCTACCCGCAAATGCTACGCCCTTAAATGGCGTCGCTTTGCAGTCTGGTGTACCCAACAGTCTCAGGATCCCTTCTCCTGCCCGGTGTCGGTGATCTTGCAGTACTTGCTACACCTCTCTAATCTGGGACTTAAGTCCAACTCCGTCAAAGTTCACCTCAGTGCTCTTTCGGCACATCATGTGCCGGTGGACGGTAGACCTCTCTCAAGCGACCCTCTCGTAGCGAGGTTTCTCCGAGGTCTCCTTCTACTTAAACCACCTCTGCGGCCGCCAGCGCCTGACTGGGACCTGAATGTGGTTTTGCAGCGGATCACCTGTCCGCCTTTTGAACCTATGGCTACCTGTTCTCTTCCGTTTTCTGTCTTGGAAAACACTGTTCTTGATAGCCCTCACTTCCGCTAGACGCGTAAGTGAATTGCAGGCCCTCGTGTCTGATCCCCCTTACACTAGGTTCTACAAAAATAGGGTAGTCCTACGGACTCACCCAAAATTTCTGCCTAAAGTGGTCTCCCCTTTTCACATCAATCAGGAGGTGGTACTTCCAACCTTCTTTCCCAGACCACACTCCAGCCGAGCTGAAACGGTCCTCCATACCCTGGACTGTAGAAGGGCATTGAACTTCTACCTTGACCGTACGCGGGAGCACCGTAAAGCTGCTCAGCTTTTTGTGTCTTTTGACCCCAATAAATTGGGGCTCCCGGTCTCCAAGCGTACTCTGTCCATCTGGGTTGCGGACTGTATCTCTTGGGCTTATGGGGCAGCCGGACTCTCCTTAGAAAGCCGAGTCACGGCTCATTGCGTTCGGGCAAAGGCTACGTCAGTGGCTTACCTCCGCTCTGTTCCGCTGGCAGACATCTGCCGGGCCGCTACTTGGTCTTCGAGCCAGACTTTTGCGGTCCATTACTGTCTCGAGAGGGAGTCCCGTAGGGACAGTGCTTTCGGACAGGCAGTCCTCCGTAATCTCTTTGAGGTCTGAGCAACTCCTACCCTCCATCCCGGATGTGGGCTACCGGTGGGTGATAATTCAGCGAAGATTCTATCCTTCTGTGCTGCTGAGCTAGAGGGAGCTCATTTTTGTGCTTAGGGTCTCCGGTAGCCTTGAGCTTGGGAGTCCCATAAGTGAGGACTGACTTCCTGCTTGGTCCTGGAGAAAGCGTAGTTACTCACCTGTAACAGGTGTTCTCCAGGAGCAGCAGGAATCAGTCCTCTCTACCCTCCCTCCTCCCCTTGGAGTTGCAATCGTCTGCTTATGTTCTTTTTGCTAATTTTTATGCTGTCTTTTTTAGCTATGTCATCTGACTGGCTAAGATGGCACCTTCGGGCGGGAAGACGACCGCGCATGCGCGCTGCAATTCCCAAAGGCTTTCTTTGAAAGCTGGGGAAAATTGCTCCGCGAGGGCTACGTCGGCGCCGACGTCACCCATAAGTGAGGACTGATTCCTGCTGCTCCTGGAGAACACCTGTTACAGGTGAGTAACTACACTGTCCCCAACCTCTCCTTTATCTCCCTCCTAGGGAAGCACCAGAGCCTCTTCCTTGCTGCCAGAGATCCTCTAACCATAGCCATCTTGCCCCCACCATCCCCTTTACCTCCCCCTTAGTGGGTACCCAAGCCGCCTCCTTGCTGCTAGAGATCCTGTATACCTAGGCACCCTGCCCCCAGCTTCCCCTTTACCTCCCTCCTAGTGCATCACCACAGACTGCTGCTTGCTGCTAGAGATCCTCGATATATAGGCATCCTGTCCCCAGCCTCCCCATTACCTCTCTAATAGTCCAACACCCCAGCTGCCTCCTTGCTGCTAATTCTCTATACATAGCCATCCTGCCCCCAGTCTCCACTTTGCCTACCTCATAGTGCAGCACCAGAAACAAAACTCCTTTCTGCTAGAGATAAAGGGGAAGTGTAGCATAAACTGTGAACTGCTGTGCTTTCCTTGGGATAGGGATTATAGTTCCCTCCCCAAGTCTTGCTGGGTACCTTCATGTGGTAATCCTGCTGTATAAAATCTATACTGAATCCCAGCAAGGTGACACTACAATTGTAGTATGTTAGGAATAAAAAAGAAAAATATATGCTGGCTGCATGTCGCCCAGGATAAAAAGGTGCCCACCTGTAGCTTACACACTAGGGCTAGTGATGGTGGTTGTGATAGTGCAAGCACTGCAGATATAGATAACAAGCTTGCTTGAGAAGAAGCTTGCTGCGGAAGCAAAAACGCGAAATAAAGACCTTTTCAAGTACATTCATAGCAAAAAACCTGTGAGAGTCAGTTGGTCCATTAGATGATAAAGGGGTTAAAGGAGCACTAAGAGGCGACAAGGCGATAGCGGAGAGACTGAATGAATTCTTTGCTTCGGTCTTTACTGAGGAAGATGTAGGGATGTTATCCATGACTGAAGTGGTATTTAAAGGTGCGGAAGAATTGAAGGAAATATCGATACATCGGGAAGATGTCTTACAACTATTGGATAAACTGAAGAGTAGCAAATCACCTGGGCCGGATGGTATACATCCAAGGGTGTTGAAAGAACTGAAATATGAGATTGCAGACCTGCTATCAGTAATCTGTGAACTATCATTAAAATCATCTCTAATACCTGAAGATTGGAGGATCGCCAATGTAACACCAATTTTTAAAAAGGGTTCCAGGGGTGATCCGGGAAACTACAGACCGGTGAGCCTGACATCAGTACCAGGAAAAATGGTAGAAACCATCATAAAGAATAAAATTACTCAGCATGTAGATAGTCACGACCTAATGGGAGACAACCAACATGGCTTTAGACAAGGAAGATCTTGTCTTACTAATCTGTTATGTTTTTTTGAAGGAGTGAATAAACAGGTGGACAAAGGTGAGTCGGTTGATATTGTGTATCTGGACTTTCAGAAAGCCTTTGACAAGGTCCCTTATCAGAGACTTTTGGCAAAACTAAAGAGTCATGGGATAGGAGGCAGTGTACTATTGTGGATCAGGAACTGGTTAAAAGATAGAAAGCAGAGGGTAGGGCTAAATGGCCAATTTTCCCAATGGAGAAAGGTGAATAGTGGTGTACCCCAGGGATCTGTGCTGGGTCCGCTGCTTTTTGACATATTCATAAATGACCTGGAAAGTGGAATAACGAGTGAGGTTATCAAATTTGCAGATGACACAAAACTATTTAAAGTTGTTAAAAGCCAAGAGGATTGTGAAAAATTGCAAGAGGATCTTGATAAATTGGAAGACTGGGCATCAAAATGTCAGATGAAATTTAATGTGGACAAGTGCAAGGTTATGCACCTAGGGAAGAACAACCCAAACTATGGTTACACGATGCAAGGTTCCACATTAGGAACCACCACCCAGGAAAAAGATTTAAGCGTCACTTTGGATACCATGTTAAAACCCTTGGTCCATTGTGCAGCGGCGGCCAAGAGAGCAAATAGAATGCTAGGTATGATAAGGAAAGGAATAGAAAATAAAACAAAAGATATTATAATGCCTCTATATTGTTCCATGGTGAGACCGCACCTTGAATATTGTGTGCAATTCCGGTCGCCGTATCTTAAAAATGATATAGCGATTTTAGAAAAGGTTCAGAGAAGAGCCACCAAAATGGTAAAGGGGATGGAAGGATACTCCTATGAGGAAAGGCTAAAAAGGTTAGGGCTCTTTAACCTGGAAAAGAGACGGCTGAGGGGAGATATGATAGAAGTCTATAAATTAATGAATGGAGTGGAATGGGTAAACGTAGATCGATTGTTTACGTTATCAGAATATAGAAAGACTAGGGGACATGCAATGAAGCTACAGGGTAAACTATTTAAGACTAATAAAAGAAAATATTTTTTCACTCAACGTGTAATCAAACTCTGGAATTTGTTACCGGAGGATGTAGTAAAGGCTGTTAGTGTAGCTGGGTTTAAAAAAGGTTTGGACAAGTTTCTGGAGGAAATGTCCATAAACCATTATTAAGAAGTGACCGAAGATATCAATGCTTGACCCATTACAAGCATTGTGGAACTTGTGTCTCTTGGGGAAACTGCTAGGTACATATGACCTAGATTGGCCACTTTTGGAAACAGAATACTGGGCTTGATGGACCTTGGTCTGACCCAGTATGGCATATCTTATGTTCTTATCCCTGCCACAGATAAAGGCCATGGTGAACATGTTCATGGACCCACTGTCGCAGGAGATAAACCACGGAAATTAATGAAAAAGTTAAGAGGATTAGCTACACTTAAGCCACTTAACCCTCCATTGCCCATGTTCCCTGTAAAATAGTTATCTCCAAGTTATAATGCCCTGTTCAATCTAATTTCAGTTTGTTCAATGTAAACTGCCTTGATATCATGAAAGGCGATATATAAGAAATGTTAAATAAAATAAATAAATACAGTTAAGTGGACTTCTGCAGATGAAGAGACAATGTACTGCTACTTTTATGCAACAAATCCTATATTTAAATCAAGAGGGTATACAAGAAGAATCTACCAAAAACTGGAAGAAAGAGGAAAATTGCCACAAGAAAAACTGCAAAAAGCAACGGATGCAAATTTAAGTTCTTTAATTTTGCAGATCAAAGCAAAGAAGTATATGAATGATAACATCTTGAAGCAACTAAGTGCTTCTGTGGAAAGAGAAATACAGGGAGGAGGAAGCGATCTGGGTGAGAGTACTAGAAAAAAGGAATATGCAGGAACAGAAAGAACAGTTAAGGGGGAGATGGAGCTTGGAGATCTGGAACTGTAGGAGAGTGAGGTAATACAGGACAGGTCAACCAGTCAACTGAAGAGAAGAAAGGGAAGGGAGAGACCCATAGATAGAGGAATTCAAGTTTGAACTCCTAGTCCCTATGGAAAAAGATGTACAGTATATGCTGAGTTGCAGGCAAGGGAAAAATTACCCAAGTTAAATTGAACACCAAAGGTTAAAAGTATGATTATAAAGCTGAACAAGGCCATATCCAGTATAAAGGGACCATCTACTGACATCACTAAAATAAATCAAATACAGTATTGTGCAGCTAAAATTATTACTGCAAGAATAATACCAGCTGAAATACAGGGCCAGAAGAAAAAGAAAATATCAGTTCCTCCTTGGAAAAAACATATTGAGGGAAAAATACAGTCATTGCGTGTGGAGGTATCCCTGATAGAATGGTATCTAAAAGGATTAAGATCATCAAAAATATTAAGGAAGATCCAAAACATTAAGCTGAAGCATGCTGCGTTAACAGAAGACCTGAAATGTATATGTTCCAACAGTAAATTAAAAATATCAGCAGAAGTGTGAAAACTATGAAGATATGAAGAAAACCGAAAAGAAAGATATCGAAATAAGCTATTTAGAGAGAACCCACAACAATTTTACAGGGAATTGGAAAAGAGCATTAAGATACTAAAAGCACTACCAACCAAAGCCGAAACAGAGAGCTTCTGGAGAAAACTATACGAGGACCCTATAAAGCACAATCAAGAAGCAGAATGGTTATCCTGCATACAGGCGCATTTAGAAAAAGCAAACATCACACTTATGGAATGGCCTGCAGTGACAACAAAAGAGCTGGCAAGTAGGTTAAAACAAGCCCCAAACTGGAAGAGCCCTGGCCCAGATGGAGTAGCCAACTTTTGGCTCCAACAGTTAACATCACTTCACCCAGACCTGGAGAATTGCAAAAATCAATTGTTTCTGCAGCCAGACTTAACACCACAGAGGCTTAATACAGGAAAAACATTTCTCCATCCAAAAGGAGAACCAAGTAACACTCCCAACAATTGTAGACCAATAACTTGTCTATCTACAATCTATAAGCTGTTCACTGCAATAGATGCAGACAGAATAAAACATCATATTGAGTCCAATAACATCATGGCAATAGAGCAAAAGGGCAACGAGAGGGGCATATGGTACCAAAGACCAGTTAATGTTGAATAAAGCCATCATGGCTGGCGCTAAGAAAAGCAGAAATCTCGGTATAGCATGGATTGATTATAAGAAAGCTTTTGACAGCGTCCCAGACTCATGGATAATTAATTGCCTTGAAATGTATAAGATAAATCCTGGTTTGATAGAGTACCTTAAGTTCGCACTGAAAATATGGCAAACCACACTCTTCTTGAAATATGAAGATGGTCAGTATATCATTCCTAACATTACGATCCAGCAAGGAATATTTCAGGGAGATTCTCTGTCGCCCCTTCTGTTTTGTGTGACGCTTAATCCAATGAGTACTCTCATCAACTCTTTGGGATATGGATTTAACATGAATCCTAAAGAAGGTAGCAACCCAGGTGATCTGAAGCTCTGTAGTTCCAGCGAACAACAATTAGCAGAGCAACTCCGTGTGGTGAAAAGCTTTTCTGATGACATCAGAATGACCTCTAGCCTTGACAAATGTGCTACGGCAACGTTATTTTCTTAGTGGAAAATTGAGCAAAACAGAAAACATCTCCCCGGCTGAAGAGTATCCACACGTTCAACCTGTCCTAAAGATAAATATATCGACTATTATTCTAATTTGTACATAGTGTATATAGTTCACCCCATTCTCCTTGTTTAATTTTCCCTGTTCTCTGTAAATGTCAGTGTTAGACTGTTATACATTGTACAATTTTTGGGTTACATGTAAACCGCGCTGATGATAAATAGTGCGGTATAGAAGAAATCACAAAATAAAATAAATAAAATAAAGACTGTGACATCAAGGACCTTGAACAGGAAGGCATCTATAAGTATCTCAGAGTAGAAGGACAATACTCAAGCAGAAATTAATGAGAGAAAAGATAAGTAAAGAATACTATAGGAGATTAAAATCATTGAAAAGTGCTTTAACATCACGGAATAAGATACAAGCCATCAAATAGTTGGCAATTCCTGTACTTTCAAACAGCTTTGAGGTTGTGGACTGGCCTTTTAAAGAGCTTGAAAAACTGGATGCGTGAACACGAAAAATTCTCCATGCCCGTGAAGTGATTTACAAGAATCAATGTATGCCAAGACTGTACATCCCTAGAGCTGAAGGAAGACTAGGACTCATAGAGATTGATTACGCATACAGAGCTACTATCATAAGCCTCCTGACCTACTTAACTGCATTCTCTGATCCAAATATGCCAAAAGTGCTGAAATATGACAGTAAACGTCCAGAATCTATTTCCATCATCAAACTTGGACAAGCGTTCCTACGACTAGAAGGAATGAATGAAAATTCACAAACATGCACAGGGAAGGCAGTTACAGAATCTGCAAAGCAATAGAAAAAAACTCTTCAAGGAACTAGATCAGCAAACAAGGAAAGACAAGTGGCAGACACACAAATACAGTGGGAAATACAAAGTGTTATTCCAGGAACCCTTTGTCAAACAAGAATGGACACACGAATTACGTAGGGGTGAACTGAAACCAAAGGATGAGAAGTTACATAAGAGATGCCATACTGGGTCAGGCCAAGGTCCATCAAGCCCAGTATCCTGTTTCTAATAGTGGCCAATCTAAGTCACAAGTACCTAGCAGTTTCTCAAAAGACACAGGTTCCACAATGCTTGTATTGGGGCAAGCCATGGATAGCCTGGGACCTCCTTAATAATGGTTTATGGACATTTTCTCCAGGAACTTGTCCAAACCTTTTTTAAACCCAGCTCCACTAACAGCTTTTACTACATCCTCCTCATGATACCTAGCATTCTATTTGCTCTCTTGGCCGCCGCTGCACACTGGGCGGAGGGTTTTAACATGTTAGCCACAATGACACCTAAATCTTTTTCCTGGGTGGTGGTTCCTAATGTGGAACCTTGCATCGTGTAACCATAGTTTGGGTTTTTCTTTCCTAGGTGCAAAACTTTGCACTTGTCCACATTAAATTTCATCTGCCATTTGGATGGCCAGTCTTCCAGTTTATCAAGGTCCTCTTGCAATTTTTCACAATTCTCATGGGCTTTAACAGCTTTGAATAGTTTTCATGACTTCACTCGTTATTCCCATTTCCAGGTCATTTATGAATATGTTAATAAGCAGCGGACTCAGCACACATCCCTGGGGTACTCCACTATTCACCTTTCTCCATTGGGAAAATTGGCTATTTAGCCCTACCCTCTGCTTTCTATCTTTTAACCAGTTCCTGATCCACAATAGTACACTGCCTCCTCTCCCATGACTTTTTAATTTTGCAAATCTCTCACGAGGGACCTTATCAAAGGTTTTCTGAAAATCCAGATACACTATATTAACCAACCCACCTTTGTCTACTTGTTTATTTATACCTTCAAAAAAACATAACAGATTAGTAAGACAAGACCTTCCTTGGCTAAAGCCATATTGGCTGTCTCCCATTAAGCCATTTAATCACTTGAAATCCGTTTAATATTTTAAACCCACCAACCAAGAACCTTTCACATATGTCACCACACAAAATATATCATTATATGAAACACTGGCCTCAGTAGAATCTTATAGCACTACAGCAAGGGTATTAACCCATTAACTGTGCCACTCATCACATCAATGGCCCACTTCATATAACGATATATTATGAAACATAACCTATTACACATGTACTCAGCTATTTGTCACTCGTTAAATTCTCATATAAGCTGAAGAATTACATACATACAACAACAACGATATGGTTATGTGCTTATTCTACAACACATTTCTTCTGCTGTCAATTACTCATCGCATTCTTAATAGAACTAAAGAAATAAATGTATTATCAAACAATGATAGCCAATGTGCGGGACTCGAGATTCTACAGACATTCTGTTGTCGGCTTCTTATAATATTCAACAGCTTCTTATGATGTCCAATGAAATAACCGTTGTAAAACAGTTCATGGTGTCCGATGGTAAATCTGATGTTGGAAATCAAAGCTGAATATAGTCACTTAACTTATCAGCAGCAAACCACCAACTGACTGGAGTAAAATCAATCCCGCTGCACAATCCAACGCCTGCTATGGGCACCTCCTGCGTTTCAAGGTTTCATCAGGGAACTATGCAATTTGGCTTCATTTATCTTGCTGCCCGCGTTTCCGTTGTTCTTTTCATTTCGGACAATGCTCACTTCTGGGATCTCAGCAAAAACGCCGTGCCATGTCAAATCCTAGCTCCCCTCCACTCAGCCCATTTCCAATCCAAGCCCCCCATGAGCCTACTTCCAGTTCTAGCCCCTCCATAAGTCTATTTCAATCCAAGCCCCCACCACAGCCCATTTCCAATCTTAGCTCCCCCAACACCCAATTCCCAGTCCTATCCTAGCCCCCTTCATCAGCCCATTTCCTGTCCTAGCTCCCTCCCCTCACAACCCATTTCCATTCCAAGCCCCCTCCCCATCAGCTATTTGCAGTTCAGGCCCCACTTCCACTCAGCCCATTTCCATTCCAAGCCCCCCTCCCCATCAGCTATTTGCAGTTCAAGCCCCCCCTTCCCCTCAGTCCATTTCCAGTCCTAGGAACCCCCCCCCCAACCCATTACCAGTCCTAGCCCTCCCCCATAGCCTATTACCAGTCCTAAGTCCCCATCAGCCCATTCTCAGTTCTAATCCCATCAGCCCATTCTCAGTTCTAATCCCATCAGCCCATTTCCAGTCCTAACCCCCCATCACCCAATTTTCAGTTTAAGCCCCCCATAGCCCATTACCAGTCCTAACCCCCCATTAGCCCACTCCCAGTCCTAACCCCATCAGCCCATTTCCAGTCCTAACGCCCATCACCCAATTTTCAGTTTAAGCCCCCCCCCATAGCCCATTACTAGTCCTAAACCCCATCAGCTCACTTCCAGTCCTAACCCCCATCACCCCATTTCCAGACTTAGCTCCCCATAGCCCCAGTCCTAACCCCCTATCAGCCCTCTTCCAGTCCTAACCCCATTAGCCCATTTCCAGTCCTAACTTCCACCCCAACAGCCCAGGGAAATTTTAAAATAAAAAAAAAAAGCAGCCGCTGCCACCGCAGCAGCAACGGCAGAATCGCATATCCCGCGGGCCCCCCCCCCCCCCGACAGAGCCTGCTCTCCCTGCATTAGCTCCGTCGGCTTTCAAAGCGCAAAAGGAGAGTTTCTCCCGCGCGGCTCTGTTAAGCCTGCGGGGGCTGATGGGAAAGTCCCATTAGCCCCTGCGGGCTTAACAGAGCCACGGAAGGGAAACTAGTCTCCTTTCGAGCTCTGAAAGCCGACGGAGCTGATGCAGGACGAGCAGGCTCTGTCGGGGGGGGGGGGGGACTCGCGGGATATGCGATTCTGCCATTGGCGGCGGCGGCAGCGGCAGCAGACAGCTTTTTTTTAAAATTTTAAAATTTACTTTGCAAGCAGAATGTTCTTTGCGCGGGGCCCCCTGAAACGCGGGGCCCTGTGCAAAAAACATTCTTGCTCAATGGACGGGCCGGTCCTGGTTCCAAGCGACTACTCTGAATAGCGTGGAGAGGCAGATGATCCTGAAATACCAGGAAATGCAATCAGTAACCAAGAAAATGTGGCAGGAAGGTACAGAAATATTTCCCATTGTGTTGGGGGGCTACTGGCTTGTTAAAGAAGAATTTCCAAGCACATCTTAACAAACTACCCATACATGTGACATCTTATGAACTCCAGCAGGAGGCTTTCTTTGGCACGATGCAAGTATTATGCTGAGACTTAGCAGTAAATTTGAGATGCTGAGACCATACTCCCCATGCCCTGGCCTAGAAGTGAGGTTCATGCCTGCCATGGTATGCGCAAAACTAATTAAACCAAAATCTCACTGCTCTAAGGGCAACATTAACTCCAAGTAACAAAATTCCTTAGACATGCAAAAGATACACAAACACACATACAAGAAATTAATCTGCAAAAATTCATTACTCCCAGTCCCTAAAGAACTATTCACGGAGAAAAAAAAGACCTCAGGATGGCATTAATCCCAGCATGTGGTAATCCAATGCACTTTTCTCTATGGTAACTTGGATTACCGCATGCAGGGATTAATGCCATCCTGAGGTCTTTTTTCTCTCCCTGTGGATAGTTCTTCAGGGACAGGGAGTAATGAGTTCTCTGTAGATTGATTTCTTGTAGGCGCAAAACTAACCCAGTTGGATAAACTGCCTAGAGATCCTCTATACATAGCCATCCTGCCTCCAGCCTCCTCTTTACCTCCCCTCTAGTGTAGCACCCCCAGCCTCCTTACTGCTAGAGATTCTCTATATATAGCCATTCTGCCTCCCCTTTACCTTCTTCCTACTGCAGCACCGGAGCTGCCTCCTTCTTGCTAGAGATCCTCTATACATAGGCATCCTGTCCCCAACCTCATCGTTACCTCCTTCTAGTGCAGCACCACAGACTCCCCCAGCCTCATCGTTACCTTCCCCCTAGTGCAGCACCCCAGTCGCCTCCTTGCTGCTAGAGATTCTCTGTACATAGCTGTCCTGCCTCCCCTTTACCTTCTTCCTACTGCAGCACCGGAGCCGCCTCCTTCTTGCTAGAGATCCTCTATAAATAGGCATTCTGTCCCCAGCCTCCCCTTTACTTCCTTCTAGTGCAGCACCCCAGCCGCCTCCTTGCTGCTAGAGATTCTCTGTACATAGCTGTCCTGCCTCTCCTGTACCTTCTTCCTACTGCAGCACCAGAGCCGCCTCCTTCTTGCTAGAGATCCTCTATGCATAGCCATCCTTCCCCCAGCCTCACCTTTACCTTCCCCCGAGTGCAGCACCCCAGCCGCCTCCTTTCTGTAGAGATCCTCTATATATAGCCATCCTTCCCCCAGCCTCACCTTTACCTTCTTCCTACTGCAGCACCGGAGCCGCCTCCTTCTTGCTAGAGATCCTTTATGCATAGCCATCCTTCCCCCAGCCTCACCTTTACCTCCCTCTAGTGCAGCACCCCAGCCGCCTCCTTCTTGTAGAGATCCTCTATATATAGTCATCTTGTCTCCAGTGTCTCCTTTACCTCCCTCCTCGTGCAAAAGCACAGACACCTGCTTTCTACTAGAGACGATCTATACATAGACATCCTGCCCACATCCTCCCCTTTACCTCCCTCCTAGAGCAGCACCCAAGCCTCTGCCTTACTGCTAGAGATCCTCTATACATAGCCATCCTGTCACTAACCCCAGCCTCCTCTTTGCTGCTAGTGATCCTCTGTACATAGCCCTCCTGCCTCCCCTTTACCTCCCTTCTAAAGCAGCACCCAAGCCTCTGCCTTTCTGCTACAGATCCTTTATACTTAGCCATCCTGCCCCCAGCCTCCCCTTTAATTCTTTCCTAGTGCAGCACCACAGACTCCTATTGAATGCTAGAGATCCTCTGTACATAACCATCTTGCCACCAGCCTCCCCTTCACCTTCCTCCTAGGGGAGCACCCCTTCCTCCTTTTGTGCTTGTAATTGAACAGTAGTGCCTGAGCATTACTGTACAAGAGCTTGTTATCAGTGAATCTTCTCCACAGTGTGATTCAGGATTGCCCTTTGGACTGTGTCAGCCAGATCTCTTCAAAATGGGCACATGCAAATTCCCTACATCTGTTGCCATCGTT
Organism: Ichthyophis bannanicus; assembly: GCA_033557465.1. Classification (NCBI taxonomy): domain Eukaryota; kingdom Metazoa; phylum Chordata; class Amphibia; order Gymnophiona; family Ichthyophiidae; genus Ichthyophis; species Ichthyophis bannanicus. The sequence goes on along the minus strand of CM066033.1, from coordinate 1,404,881,036 downwards.
GCTCTCATAGCTATCCCCTTAATTTGAAGAAAAAATTTATTTTTGAACTGAAAAAAATAGTTTTCTGGGAGTGGTTAATGAAATGAGTAGAAAATGATTAGCAAAGTTTACTAAAGAACACTGAGTTTGTTTAAAAGACCAGTATTGTTGCTATCTGAGTAAGGACTGTTGACACTGCATGTTGAAGAGAGGCACGATATGCGATGAAGAAAGTGTATTGGTATGGTGACCAATACAAAGTGGTCTAGCACAAGTAATATATAAAATAAAAATTTATTCAGAGCATACAGGAGTACGAGAAGCCATAAAGTGTTGTAGAGGAAGTACAGTGATTGCCTGCCACTCCCTCTACTGCTGGCTTTTGTTTATTTTCCCAGTTCATGGCATGAGAAGGTAGGTGTGGCTGTTAGTTTTCTTTCTCTAACCACCATTGAATTACCTGAGAAATCCTTAGAAACTGCAGGAGAAAGAGAGAGGGAGCGCTGACTGCTTTTGCTCACTGCACATACACAGTTCAGCAAGTATCCCTTGCTGTGCCTCCTATCTGAATTTACTCTCTCTTTAAGAGTTTGTGCTGTTAACTCTCACTAGCTGTCCTAGCTCCATGGGAACCTTTATTGGGCACATCTCTCCAGGTCTCGCATTCCTATCTTTTGGCATCTGCTATGCCTTTCGCTTCTCCTGGATGGTTTTGAATGGCGAGAGGATCCAGTATGCAGAACGGAGAAAACCTCAGATGCAGCCAGGCTTACGCACTTTCCTCCACACCCTTCCATTGGAAGGTGTACTGAAGGTCATCTACGGGACCCTTGCAGTTATGGCTGAATTCTTCTACCCCCCTGGAGTCAACAAGTTTTACTTGTACCTGCGGGAAGACACTGAGTTACAGTTTCGGAACCCCAATGAATGGCAGCATGTGACCATGTATGGCTATTTTGCTTTCAGTGGCTGGATGGATATTGTTAGCCAGGCCTGTATGCCTAGGCGGCTAGTCCTACTGGAACAGGTGGCCATCACTGTGGCGTTTTATATCACTACGCTGCTGCTTAAGTTCCACATGAATGGCAAGGAGGAAGTGGAGAATCGGATACACACAATGCTGCTTCTGACCTGCTTCCTCACTTCTCTCATCCTTACCGCTGAGATCTGGAAGCCTAATTACCGGCAGCTTTGGTTCTCCAAGACCTGCCTGGTGATCGTGCAGGGCACCTGGCTGCTCCATTCTGCCTTCATTTTGTACCTGCCACCCACAGGCAAGCATTGGGACAGTACTAATATGGCCAACCTCATGTTTGTCACCAATTTCTACTGCTGGCATGTGGCAGTGGATGCACTGTTGCTAGCTGTTATTTTTGGTTTAACTGCTCTCCTCTACAGGCTACACCTGAGACTGCCGGGACATGGGGAACTGTTGAAGGGCAAGTACTATCTGGGCTGGAATGGGATAAAGGGGCAATGTGATGAGCTGCAGTTGTTAACTGAAGAGGGGAGGGAGAAGGAGCAGGAGAAAGGGATGCAAGAAGAGGTATTATAGACCCCCAAAAGCAGAGAGCCCTCATCTTCCATACCATAGATTTTAGAACTCTATTCAAATGAACATGTGATGCAATGCACTACTTATCAGGATCTTTGTGTCTAAAGAAGCCTCTGTGTAATGGAGGTGTTAGAAGAGTCAGCACTGACAATAAATCTCTTCCTTTGCTTATTACTCTGTGATGTTGACTGTTCTCAGGTATGAGAGATTGTATGTGTGCGCATCGGTACATATATGTGGCAGTAGTAAGAATCATATGTTAGCGTGTGTTAGTAAGTAGCTTATTTCATGGTAGCAGTAGATGATGGCAGAATAAGACCAACTGTCCCATCCAGTCTCCATCCTAGCAGTCAGCCATGGAAGACTGCCTGAAACACATTGCTCCTTATCCAGTTATATTTTGAACCCCCCTAACCACAATAGCTTAGCATACAGAATTCCATATTGACTTCAAACCCCCCGCCCCCCAGTCTTACATCAAAGCTTTGTAAAGTCGAGGCCTTCAAGGTACCTACCTGGTTGGTTTCTCGGGCACAGTAGCCACTGCTATTGCCTCACAACCGAACAGACTGCCAAACCATTTACTCATGTTTCCTTTCTCTGGCCTGTCTTTCATCCTTCTCCTCTCCCTTTGCTTCTGCCCTTCAGTTGTGAAGGGTGGATTGTTTGCAATGCTACAACCTCCCATTTGTGTTACTGTGGCCAGTTTGGCACCCCCAGCCAGGGTGGCCCAATACCAGGCAGTTGCCTAGGGTAGGGGGGGGGCAGGTGTAGCAGAGTGCAGCTACAATCGAGGCAAAGCAATAGACCCTGGTTACCACATAAACTCAAAAGTCACGAGGAAGTACTTTTACTGCAAGAAGAATGGGTAATATGTAAATAGCCCATTCGCCTTTGTAAGAGGCTTTTTGAAATCACCTTCATTATGTTTATATTTACAAAACAGAGTTTAGTATTTGTAAGTGTGATGTTCAAATATGCATTTTTACAGGATTGTTCTGGGCATGGTATATGATGGCAGATAAAGACCAGTATGGTCCATCTAGTCTGCCCAGCAAGGCGGCAAGAGTAGGTGCACCTGCTGCTCTATGCAGGTCACCTCTCCCTATGCCTTTGTTTAGGGTTATAACTTCAAAAAACCTGAATAGTCTCTTTGTAACATTATGTAAACTATATACATCTTAATGATAGTAATGGGGTGTTTGTATGGTGTGGGTATCATGGTTTAAATCGGTTTGTGGAGTGATCAGGGTGATTGGTGGTCTTCAGATATAAGAGATAGATAGTTATGCTTATTTTGATTTTATCCGGTTGCTATAAAGGGATCCACTATCTGTGTCCTATGCCATTTTGAATTCTGTCACTGTATTTGCCCCCACCACTTCCATCGGGAAGGCATTCCAAGCATCCACCACCCTTTCAGTGAAAAAGTATATCTCCAGGAACAAGCAGGAATGTAGTCATCACATATGGGTATCAACGGTACCAACGGAGCCTGCGCGGGAACACTCCCCAGCATCCAATCAGAAAGCTTTTGGGAGCATCCCACAGTGCCTGCGTGCTGCCTTCCCGCCTTTCCCAACTGCCTCTCTCCAGTTCTTCTTTTTACGCGGAGCCAGCAGGTCATGTTCCTGTCACTGCAGAAGAATTTCTTTTTTCTTTCTTTCTTTTTGTGGTCGCGTCTGCCTTCTTCTACGCTCTACCGGTACCGCCGGTCTTTCTTTTCTTATTTCTGTAAAAAAAAAAAAATCTTTTTTCCTTTTCTTCAGGTGCATGCGCCTTTTTGGGCCTTAGGCCCAAAATCTTTTTCCTTAACAATGGAAAAACCTGCCTCAGGTTTTAAAAAGTGCACCAAGTGTGGTGGTACCATTTCCGTCACCGACACCCATGAATGGTGTTTAAAATGTTTAGGTCCTGACCACTCCATCACGGATTGTGTGTCCTGTGCCATGATGTCTAAAAGAGGTCGGAAGAACCGAGCTGCCAAGCTCAGTACCCTGTTTCCCTCTGATGCAGCTTCGGTGGCATCGACGTCTTCCAGGGCTTCTTCTTCCTCCCGTGGATCTCAGGTAACTAAACTTAAATCCAGCCGGTCCTCGAAGGGTAGATCTCCTTCTAAGCATCGAGATACCTCTGGCGTTGCCCTCGAGGATTCTGCACCGGCAAAATTACCCCGGCGGGAGGCTTCGGCTTCCAAAGCATTATCGGGGTTCCAGGATGTTCTCGATGGCTCGGCCTTGACAGATCTCCTGGTGCCATGCTCTGGGGTACCGGTGGTCTCCACTGGTACCGACATCCAGGCATTGGTGGCGTCCATAGACCAGAGAGTTCTGGCTATGGAACGCAGTCTGGCGGCTTTCCTTGCGGCATCGACGCCCTTGGTACCTCGACAGACAACTCCACCGGTACCGACACTGGCATCGGCATCGGTACCGGTACCGATAGCATTGGCATCGGTGTCTGCTCTGCCGGTACCCTGTCCTCCAATGCCCTCCGGTACCGATTCTCCAGTACCAGTTATTCCCGGTACCAACCTTGGTCGGTACGGGTATCGGGCTCTGCAGGAGCATCCGGACAGACGATACTTTGAGTCCTCAGAAGAATCTGAGGATTCTGAAAGTTCTGTCGATGCAGCGATGCTTCTTTCAGAGGAGTCCTCCTCCCCTAAACGCAGGATGTCTCCTCTAGAGGACATGTCCTTCCAAGACTTCATCAGGGAGGTGGCTCGGGGCCTGTCCATTACTGTGGCCCCTGAAATAGAGCCAAGGACCAAGGAGTTGGAAATTTTACAATATCCCAAAACTCCTAAGGAGGCAGCTACCTTACCCATTCATGAGATTCTATATGATCTCATGTTGAGGATGTGGGAAACAGTGAGAGGCAAGAGACGTGGATGAACACAGATTGTAAAAGAGAACACTGAATTTGAACACTAAAAACAAAGATGGATATCCTTTTTATTCATATATTTATTTTATTTATTGTTTATTTATTTATATATTTATATACTTCAATATAGTAAAAGGTGACGAAGCTACACGTTATTTCCACAATTCGTGTTCTTTCACCAATAGTGCCTTGTAAGTAGAGTTTTTGTGTTTAGTTTGGTTTGTATAGTGGTGCATGTCTGCCCTACGTCTTTGTTTTTAGTGTTCAAATTCAGTGTTCTCTTTTACAATATATTTATATTTTTAATACCTTTATGTTTTTAAGACTGTTATTATTTATTTCTTACATTATATTCATTATTTTATTACAATCATTGTAAGTATGATTTTATTCTCAATGGATGTATTTGTATGCATGTTCATAAGTGTGACATGCCTGTTTTAATTCACTATTTCCTATTTTACATATTATTTAACACTATTTTATATGTTTGTGTTTGCATGTTTAAGTATATCCCCCTGAGGAAGGCTTAGGCCGAAACGCGTAGGGGACTGAATAAAGGCATCTGTGCTCATCCACGTCTCTTGCCTCTCACTGTTCCTGTTGGACTAGCAAGAGCATCCTGCTCTTTTTGTGCCTGAGGATGTGGCAAACACCTCTTACCACCTCTCCTCATTCTCGTAGATTGGATACTATATATCGAGTCCCTCCTTGTCCTGGTTTCCATAAGACTCAGCTTCCTCACCACTCTATTGTGGTGGAGTCAGCTATGAGAAGGATCAGAAGTGCAAAAAGGCATGCCTCTAATCCTCCAGGACGTGAGTGCAGAACCCTGGATGCTTTTGGACGTAGAGTCTTCCAAGCTTCCATGCTTTCTGCCAGAATCAGTTCCTATAGTCTCTACATGGGAATGTTCCTAACGGAGGTCACAGATAATTTACAGACTAAGTCCTTTCATTTCTGAGGATAAAAGACAGGACTTTCTCACTTGGGTCAAACATGCCCAAGATGTTTCTACATTTTCTAACCGTGCAGCCTTTGACTGCTTTGAGTGTATAAGCAGAACCTCGGCTATCGCCATAGGTGCACGTAGAATTGCTTGGCTCCAGGCATCTGATCTAGAGCTCTGGGTACAAGATAAATTGGGATATATCCCTTGTACTGGTGAGAACTGCTTGGTAAAGATTGGCAGGAAAAAGCCAATGAAATGGATACTGAGAATTCTACTTTGGATAGGCTATCCAAGTCTACTGCTAATCCTGTTAGAAAGAAGTTGTTCAAGAAAACATCTTTTTCTAAAAAGAAAAGATTTTATCCTGCTTATGTTCAGCAGGCATCTTCTACAGGTCAGTTTTCAAACAAACGTCAGCAACCACCCAAACAGAAGAAAGCAAAGGCTGTTAGGCCTCCACCGGCCCAGCTGCCTCAACCTCCTCAGGGCCTTTGACTTTCAGCTAGAGAACTTAGCCTTTCTGGTTCTGGAGGGACCAGAACCGTCCACCATTCCAGGAAGCTTATGCCATTTTGCCCCCAGATGGGGGCAGATAACAGCAGAGCATTGGACACTCTCCATCATAAAGGAGGGGTACAAGCTTCATTTTTCAAGCATGCCCCCTCACACAATAGTGAAGCAGTTCAATTCTCAGACCTCTCTCATCAACCTGTTAGGTCAGGAGGTTGCCATCCTTCTTGCCCAAGGGGCAATAGAAGAAGTACCTCTTCATCAACAGGGCACAGGGTTCTATTCCCCTTATTTTCTTGTTCCAAAGAAAACAGGGGGGTACAGGCCTATTTTAGATCTCAGAGAATTGAACAAATTCCTTGTCAAGGAGAAATTCAAGATGATTTCTCTCGGAACTCTGCTACCATACCTTTAGAGTCAGGATTGGCTTTGTTCTCTAGATCTCAAGGATGCGTACACCCATATCCTCATCCATCCAACCCACAGAAGGTTCCTTTGGTTCCTCTTTCAAGGAAAGCACTACCAATACAGGGTGCTTCCTTTTGGTCTGGCCTCGGTACCAAGGGTGTTCACGAAATGCATGGCTGTCATAGCAGCATTTCTCCGCACTCTAGGGATATTTGTCTTCCCTTACTTGGACGACTAGCTCATTCGAGCTCCAACACAGTCAGAGGCCAAGACTTCTCTATCCTGTACAATGCATATCCTTCAGTATTTAGGGCTGGTAATAAGCATCCCAAAATCCAGTCTAACTCCCACTCAGTCTTTAGAGTTCATAGGAGCTTTCCTGGATACCACAAGGGCAAGGGCCTATCTCCCCCAGGCCCGGTGCCTTCACTTGGTGCAGTTAGCTTCTCAAGCAGTGCTAAAGCCTCTTCTAACTGCTCGAGAAATTTTGCAATTACTAGATCACATGGCATCCACCGTGCATGTGGTTCCATATGCTCGCCTCCACATGAGGGCAGCTCAGTGGACTTTATCCACCCAATGGACTCGGGCATCAGGGTGCCTTTCAGACAAAATAGCAAACACAAGTCACCTCATTTTGTCCCTCCAATGGTGGAGGTCCACTCAAAACCTGTTGCGGGGGTCCCCCTTTTAGCAACCCTTACCCCAAGCAACCCTCACAACAGATGCTTCTCCAATGGGTTGGGGAGCTCATCTGCAAGACTTCTCCACCCAGGGCACCTGGTCTCCGCAAGAGAGTTGTCTACATATCAATCTCTTGGAACTCAGAGCAATCTTCCTGGCTCTGCGAGTGTTCCACTCCCTGCTCAGCTACAAGACAGTTGTCATTCATACGGACAATCAAGTAGCCATGTTCTATGTGAACAAGCAGGGGGGAACGGACTCTCTGTCACTTTGCAACGAAGCTTTGCGACTATGGGCCCTCGCCAGAGAGCATCAGATTCATCTGCTGGCAGTATATCTTCCAGGCATTTAAAACTCTTGGGCAGACAGACTCAATCGAGTTCTGCTTCCACACGAGTGGTCTCTGCATGCAGACCAGGTGACCAGGATTTTTCAACTCTGGGGAACCCCGGACATAGACCTCTTTGCAAGTCCATGGAATGCCAAACTTCCCCGGTTCTGTTCCAGAACTCCGGCTCAGGGGGCTCAGGCCAGAAATGCTTTCCTCCTTTACTGGGGTCAAGACTTCCTGTATGCCTTTCCACCCATTCCCCTAATTCCCAAAACCCTCTTCAAGCTTCAGAGAGACAGAGGCCGTATGATTCTCATAGCACCACATTGGCCATGGCAAGTGTGGTACCCTGTGCTTCTAAATCTCTCTCAAGCTCCCTCTCTGGAGTTAGGGTCTGCTCCAGATCTCCTATCTCAGGAGGACGGAATGTTATGGCATCCCAATCCCCAGTCTCTGCATCTCAGGGTTTGGTTGCTGAAGGCCTAGATCTCCAATTTCTTTTTTTTTTTTTAAGTAGTTTATTTACAATCCACCAAAAACAGTACAGTGCGACACAGTACAGATAAGCAAACGAGGGGCCCGGGAGGGTGGGGTGTACTCTGATCCCCCCCGCCCGGGCAATACAAAATGGAACATAGGGTGGCTTTTAACACATTTTTGTTTTCATCCCCCTCCCCCGCCCCCTTCCACCCTCCTGTCCCTCCCCCCCTCCCACCATGCCTGCCCCTCCCGTTCTTTCCCCCCCCCCGTCCCCCAGATACAACTCGTGGTACTGCACTACTCAGGATTAATCCTCGTCATGTTATTTAAGGTAGTGCCTCAGCTCCCGTACTGTAAAATCTCATTCCGACTTCTGGGCCCCAGTTGAAGAATGTAGGGCTCCCAAACCGCCATAAAGGCCGGCCACCGTTTGACACTGCCTCGCGCCCAGCGATGTTCCATTTGCATCAATTGGTAGAAATTGTTCCTCCACTCCCCGAAAGTGGGGGGCTGGGGGTCCCTCCATAATCTAAGAATCGGCGCCTTCCCCACCAGACAGGCCTTACGGACCAACAGCCGTTCCCCTTTCTTCCCTGGGCATGGGGGGGTTATGCAGTCCAGCACCACAAGGGAGCCCGACCACCTGATACGCTGCTGAAGAAGCCCCTCCAAAAAGGAAGATATTTTAACCCAATAGGGCTGCAAAGATGGACAGTCCCACCACATATGGAGAAGGGTCGCCAAAGGCTCCGAACAGCGGGGACAGCTGCCATCAGTAGTAAGTCGGCTCCGCAACGCCCGCCTCGGGGAGAAATGAACTCTAGTGAGACATTTAAATTGCATTTCCCTCCAACGCATCCCCTGGGCCAGGCTAACTATGCGGGAAAGCGCCGCCCGCACCGTGCCAGGAGCCACCGCGCAGGCCAGCTCCCCTTCCCACGCCAGCTCGATCCCGATAGTCTGTGGCGGGATTCAGGTCAGCCACTCGGACTTTAAAGACAGATATCGATACCGGAGTATCGCCCCCAAGTCCAAGGAAATCCAGAATCCGTTGAGCCCGCTCAGCACACAGTGCCGCTCGCGGCAATGACGATGTGGGCCACCTGAATGTAAGCATAGGCGTGCCGAGGAGAGAGGCCCCACTCTCGGCTCAGTGCCCAAAGGACTTGCAGGCTCCTGTAGGTTCCACCAAATGGCCAAGAAGCTTAATTCCGCGGCTATCCCAATCCTGAAAAAGAACCGACTCCGAGCCCGAAGAAAAAGACAGATTCCCTCGCAATGGCAACCAACTAGAGGTCTGCCATGATTCACCCCAGCGAACGTTGAGATATTGCCAGGTCCGTTTCGCCGAGGTTATCAACACACTCTGTCTCAGATAGCGGGGGAGGGCCGAATTGGCTCCATGTAGGACCCCTAAAAGAGTAAGCGGGGCAACAAAACATTCCTCCAGACGCCGGGGCATGTAATAAGCAGTGTCACCAAACCAGTCGGTCAAATGTCGCATTTGGCAGGCTAAGGCATAAGCACGCAGATCTGGGAAACCCATCCCCCCCGCACGCCACTTGCCCAGCAGCCGGGCCCACGGGATACGCGCCCTTCCTCCCTTCCAGAAAAAGGAGTGAAAACAGGCCTCAATGCGGCGCAGGTCTTTACGGAGCAGCCACACTGGCAGGGTCTGGAGCCAGTAAAGGAGGCGGGGAAGGACCACCATCTGTACCGCCGCTATCTTCCCTGAGAGGGATAATGGGAGAGCCCCCCACGCCCGCAGCTGCGTGTGCAATCTCCGCAGAATCCGATCAAGGTTACGGCCATACAACCTACTGGGGTGGCTGGGTAAAACAATCCCCAGATACAGGAACTCGCCCGTGGCCCATTTAAGCGGGAACTCTCCAGCCCACGCACCCCGAAGGGTGCCTAACACATCAAGGGCTTCCGATTTCTCCTGATTGATGCGTAGTCCCGCCACTCTCCCAAACCTTTCGAATTCCAACATCAGACCGCGCAGGGAACGCTTCGGGGAGAGTAGGTGAACAAGTAGATCGTCGGCGAAGGCAGAGAGCTTGAATTCTTGTGACCCAATGCGTACTCCGGAGATCTCTCCGGAGGCCTCGATAGTCCTAATCAAAGGGTCAAGAGAAAGGACAAAAAGCAGGGGGGAAAGGGGGCACCCCTGCCGTGTCCCGCGGCCCAGGGCAAAAGCGTCTGAGGCGACGCCATTGCAAACCACCCCCGCCGTCGGTTGGGTATAAAGACTTCTCACCATCCGGCAGAAGTGGGCACCAAGTCCATATTTAGGCAAAAGTGCCCAGAGGTAGTCCCAGTTCACCCGGTCGAAAGCCTTCTCCGCATCGAAGCTAATCAACAAAGAAGGTATTTGGCGATGATGCACCCACTCCAGAGAGGCCAGAATTTTTCGCAAATTCCGCACCGCGTAGCGGCTCTTGACAAAGCCCACCTGGGAGACATGCACGAGGTGACTCAACACCTCCGCCAGCCGAATAGCCAAAATCTTAGCTAAAATTTTCAGGTCAAAATTAAGCAGCGAAATGGGCCTATAGGAGCCAGCCGCTAAGGGATCCTTGCCTGGTTTAGGAAGCAACACAATGTGAGCGTGATTGCTCCCCCAGCGGAAGGCCCCCTGCGCAATACGCTGGTCGTAAACCGCCAGCAGTGTGGGGGCCACAGTGTCTCCCAAGAGCTTATAAAACTCAGCGCCCAGGCTGTCCGGGCCAGGCGACTTGAAACAACAGGCCGAGGTGATTACCGCCTGGACCTCCTGCGCCGTCAGTGGCCGTTCAAGGGACTCACGTTGAGCTGGAGTCAGCTGGGGGAGGTCAAGGCCCCTCAGATAATCATGAAGGTCGGCTGGTGGCACCCTTTCGGTCTCATATAGAGATTGAAAGAAGGTCCGGAAAACTCGCACGATCTCTTCATTGTCTCTGTGGAGTCTACCCGCGGCATCTCGCAGGGCTGCCACCAGGCGGGAGCCTCGTTGTCCTCGCAAACATCGGGCAAGCAATCGCCCTGTTTTGTCTCCATGGCAATACATTTGGTAACGATAGTAAAGGTGGGATTTCTTAGCCCGCTGATGTATTAGCTCGTTTAACGCCACCTGAGCTTCCCAAAGCCGTTTTTTATTCAATGCGAGCGGGGCACGAGCACAGCGCCGGCGTAGACTCACCACCTGCCTTTCCAACCGGATGATTCGGTCAGCGATCATTCTGCGCTTGCGAGCCGCAAAGCCGATAATATCGCCACGCAACACTACTTTCGCCGTCTCCCATACCAGTTCCGGGTCCCCCTCATGGCACCTGTGATCGTCCAAAAATTCTTGCCAGCGCTGGCGGAGGAAGCCATGAAACTGAGCATCATGGTAAAGGTCAAGCGGGAAGCGCCAGAGCCGGGACCCAGAAGAGGAGGCCTTTCCCCAATATAGCTCCAACCACACCCAGGCGTGGTCGGAGATCTCCACAGGACCAATCTGAGTCTCTCCCACCTTGGCAATGGCTCCCCCCGAAAGCAGAATGTAATCAATACGGGCACTTGAACCATGTGCCCGGGATTGATGGGTGTAATCCCTCTCCTGGGGATGGAGCAGTCGCCAGGGGTCTACTAGATCCAGCCGTCTCCGGAATCTCTGCAGCATGCGGGTCGTGGGGATCCTGTCCCGGTTCCCCCCTTCCGTCGAAGTATCCAACTCGGCATCTAAAATGCCATTGAAATCACCCCCTAAGAGCAACGGACAATCAGGAAGCTGTTCAATCCGGGAGGCCAAATCGCAAAAGAAATTGGGGACAAACGTATTAGGCCCATAGAGGTTACCAATAGTGATTAATTTCCCATCAAGATGACCATGCAGAAGCAAATATCGGCCCCTGTCATCTGCTGTAAGGGTGGCCAATGAGAAGCGAACTCTTTTGTGGAACAAAATCGCCACGCCACCCTTCCGCCCCTGTGCGGGGGACCCCCAAACTTGACCCACCCATGAACGGCAGAGTTTATCATGTTCCTCAGCTGTCTGGTGGGTCTCCTGCAGGAGGGCGATATCACACTTTTGGCGGGCAAGGGCTTGTAGCACCTTATATCGCTTGATCGGGCTCCCCAGTCCACACACATTCCAAGTGACAATCTTTAAAAGCATGAGACAGTGTCAAAGATCCACCAAAATGCTAAGCGCTCATATAATAGGGAGGTCCTCCCAGCCTGGGACCCCCCTCTTTCCAACATGTTGAGGGTGCAGCACCACAAAGTTACCCGTAAGAGCCCAGTTACCCCATATCCTCCCACACTCACTCCCCCTTCCCCCCTCCCCCTCCCCTCCAACTCCTAAAGGTCCACCCACCTGGTCGGACAACTTCCACTGACAGTCGGGCTACCCCCCCTTATGATCCTCCACACCCCCCCTACACTTGCGATGCCCCCCTGTTGGTGTCTCCCGGGGGGCCAGGGCACCCAATCTTATGAAGGGAGTCTCTCAGGGGCGCAACTCGATCCGCTCTGCAGCTCACCCAAGCGCGAATCGCGGGAGGTCGACAAATCCACCCCTCCCCCTGTTGAGTTCTCTTCCCACCCTCCCCCCCCACCGCGATCAGCCTCATAGTGGGCAGAAGGGATCTCCTGGCCCAACGACCCGGGATTCCAGGGTACCCCCCGACAGTGCCCCCAGGCTTCATGCAGTCAGGGGGATGGACAGAACCCGTCCCCCCCCCCCTGGACAGGACCCCTCCCTCCCCGGCCCCGCAGCCCGGATGACCGGACGGCGGCACCCAGAAGCAGGGCAAGCCCCAAGATCCCAGGGAGTCCACCCCCGGCCAGGCGCACGCGCTGGGATCGTGGTCGCCCCTCTATACTCCCGCCCGTCAGGGGTGAATGCAAGATGACATTAAGAATGTTGGTCTCCCCCGGCCAGGCACAGATCTCCCAGTTATCTCCACCCGTATCAGCAGGCGCATGGGTATGCCTCCTCCCCCGGAGATCCGATTCTACACTGGAGGGAGGGGGGGAGGGGGCCAGGGCGCCATCCTAGGGAACTCCACTAATGTGAATGTGAGAAATAGGTGCAGGAACTGAAACAAAGTAACCCTGCGGACCTTACAACAGTGAGTCAAAGTAACTCCACCTAAGCTACATATTGCTATATTGTTGCTAGCATCTGGAACAGTTGCAAGGAGACATTCAGGGGCAGGAGTTCCTAGAGATCGCATCAGTGGTGGGGCCTATTCAAAAAAAAAAAAAAAAACCACCGAACCAACTAACGAGACACAAAATAGAAAAGTGAGAGAGAAAACCGAGGCCCAGTAGAATTGGCAAAAGAAAAAGTAAAAATAAAAAGGAAAATGTATAAGATAAGGATAGGAAGGATAATGAAAAAGGGGGGAAAATCAAAAATAAAAAAAAGGAGAAAAAAAGGATGGGGGGGGGAGGGGGAGGGAAAGAAGGAGGGGGGGGGAACCAAACAACCAACAAACAAAAACAAATAAAGAAAAATAAATAAAAAGGAATTTAAGTAAATAAAGAGGAGAGGCGGGAGCCCGGGTCCTCCACACTAATCTGATTCTGTTAAACTAAAAAAATGAGAGAGTATGAAAATAGGACCCCAAGAACAAAGTAGGAGTCCAACAAAGCTCCAGGCTAGCTGGCTCAGAGCAGTCCACGGCTGTCCAAGGTCTTTGGAGCCCAGCGGTGCAGTTTCAGTCCAGGCTACGCGTGGGCCCTCTGGAGGGGTTTGGGCTTGGTGCGTTGAGAGACTCCAGGAACGCGGAGGCTTCTGCAGGCGTCGATAGGACTTTTGTACGGCCCTGGTGTTCCACCCTCAAGCGGGCCGGGTATAGCAACGAAAATCGGAGGCCTTTAGTGAAGAGCTGGGTGCAGGCCGAAGAGAAGGCACGCCGTTGTTGGCTAACAAGGACGGAGTAGTCCTGGAAAACGAGAATGCGTTCTGCAGTCGAGTGGTCGGAAGACCTGCGGTTGCGAGCAAGTCGCAGAACCTCCTCCTTCTGGCGGTACTCCTGGAAGCGGGCGATGACTGCTCGAGGTCGCTGCGCTTGTTCTCTGCGGGGTCCCAGTCTGTGCACGCGGTCCAGCTTTACCCGGCTTCCGTCAGCCCTGCCAATAAGTTGGTCGAGCCAAGATTGCAGGTAATTGAAGAGGGCTCCGTCTCCCACGGATTCAGGGATCCCCACGAAACGTAAATTTTTGCGGCGCCCCCTGTTCTCCAAGTCGTCCAGCTTCTCACTTTGCTGTTTAACGACGGATTCAAGGGCAGCCACCTTAGCCGTGAGAGAGTGTTGGGAGTCCTCGACCTCAGCAATATGCGCCTCCGCCTGCTCCATTCGCCCAGCAAATTCAGAAAAATTTTGGTTGAGAGTCTGTAGGCTCCCCGCAAGGTTTTGAAAACGGGTCTCCAGTGCGCTCACCACCGCTGCGCTCACCTCGGCCACCAGGTCAGAGCCATTCCCCGATTTTGGGCTAGCAGGGGTCCCTTCAGCCATTTTGGCCTCCACTGCACGTGGCTTCTCTCTCCGGACAGATTTCGTTGCCATTGGGCTATCGCTCGTAGACAGCCTGTTTCTGCAGTCCTAGGGCTAGAATTTAAAGCTCTTGGCAAAGTGTTCTAGTGGGTCAGCAGTTTCGAAGGCAATCGGCGGTGCGAGGGCAGATTTTTAGCAGTTTTGTGGGGTATTTTGCCCGGAGCTGATCAGAGCACGTCTGGTCAGCTCATTGCCAGACCGGAAGTAGATCTCCAATTTCTTAATCTTTCTCAGCAAGTGAAAGATGTTCTTTATGCTTCCAGAAAACCTTCCACTAGACGCTCTTATGCTTTCAAGTGGAAAAGGTTTACTATTTGGTGTTCGGCAAAGGGTCTTAATCCTCTTGCGATACCTCTGGAATCTTTGCTGGAGTATCTCCCCATTTATCTAATGCAGGCCTTAAGACAAATTCAGTAAGAGTCCATTTGAGTGCTATTGCAGCTTCTCTTAAACCTCTAAATGGACAGCCTATTTCCTCTCATCCTCTTATAGCAAGATTTATGAGAGGCCTCCTTCTAACTAAGCCTCCCATTAGACCACCTCCAGTGGCATGGGACTTGAACCTGGTTCTTGAGCAGCTCATGAAGCCACCTTTCGAACCTTTAGCTACCACCTCCTTGAAATTCCTTTCTTGGAAGGTTATCTTTCTCATTGCAATCACATCAGCGCGCCGCATTAGTGAGTTGCAAGCGCTAGTAGCTAATCCACCTTATACAAGGTTCCATCATGACAAGGTAGTCCTTAGGACTCATCCACACTTTATGCCTAAGGTGGTCTCGCCTTTTCATCTGAACCAAGAGGTCTGCTTACCTGTCTTTTTTCCAGGACCTCATGCATCAAATGCAGAGAGGAATCTTCATACCTTGGACTGTAAAAGAGCTCTAGCTTTTTACTTACAAAGAACACAGCAACATAGAAAGTCCTCTCAACTCTTTGTTGCTTTTGATCCTTCTCATTTGGGACTTCCAGTTTCCAAGAGAACACTATCTAACTGGATTGCTCAGTGTATTTCCTTCGCCTATCAGAGTAAGAACCTTTCTCTGGAGGGCCATGTCATGGCTCACAATGTGAGAGCCATGGCAGCCTCAATGGCTCATCTGCACTCTGTGTCTATTGACGACATCTGTTGAGCAGCCACTTGGGCCTTAGTTCATACCTTCACAGCCCATTACTGCTTGGACAAGGACTCCCGCCGGGATGCCTTGTTTGGTCAGGCTGTTCTTAAACACCTGTTCCATACTTAATCAACTCCTACCCACCATCCCTGGCTGGATGCCAGAGATCCATGGGGGGAAGTGGAGCCCTTTTCAGGGACACACAACTTCTGGGGTCTCTCCCTGGCACCTAAAGCTAGGGAGTCCCCATATGTGATGACTACATTCCTGCTTGTTCCTGGAGATAGCATAGTTACTCACCTGTAACAGGTGATCTCCGGGAACAGCAGGAATTTAGTCCTCACAACCCACCCACCTCCCCTAGGAGTTGTATCTCTCTATCTCTTTCATTTCCCTCTCTCTCTCTTTGTCTCAGCTTTAAAACTCAACTGGAGAGAGGCAGTTGGGAAAGGCGGGAAGGCAGCATGCAGGCGCTGTGGGATGCTCCCAAAAGCTTTCTGATTGGACGCTGGGGAGCGTTCCAGCGCAGTCTCTGTTGGTACCGACGATACCCATATGTGAGGACTAAATTCCTGCTGTTCCCGGAGATCACCTGTTACAGGTGAGTAACTGTGCTTCCTGACATTGCCTTTCAGTTTACCCCCTTGCAACTTCATGTTATGCCTTCTAGTTTTACAGCTTCCCCATCTTTGGAAGAGGTTGGTTTATTCATTAATGCTATTTAAGTATTTAAAGGTCTGAATCATATCTCCTCTGTCCCTCCTCCCCTCCAGAGTGTACATATTTAGGTCTTCAAGTCTCTTCTCATAAATCTTCTGACGCAGGCTGCAAATCATGTTGGTCGCCTTCCTCTGAACCACTTCTAGCCTTTTTATATCCTTTGTGAGATACGGTCTCCAAAACTGAACACAGTATTCGAAGTGGGGCCTCACCAGCGACTTGTACAGTGGCATTAGTACTGATATAAACATGTGATATGTTATTTTTACAATGTAATATAATTCTTGTATTCCATTCATTTACCACTCTAATATAATTTTGTATGTAATGACTTTCTGACTCCCTTTGCTGTATATCTGCATCCTGGAAGGAGAGACTACGTGGCTAGTAATACGCACCCTGTCACAGGTTCGGAAGTGCAAAGAAGTGGAATGAGACAGTATTAACCAATGATTAAAAGACATGATGGAAGAAGGAGAGGACATAGTGTACTTTAAAAAGAACTGTAAAACAGAGGATAAGTATGTCTGCTCAGTCAAGAGGGCACCCTTGCAAGAAAGTAATGGAATTAAAGTAACCCTTTGCTTCACTGAGGAGTCTGTTATTGTGTAAAAAGTTATGTTTATTACAGATTGGGTGCTCATCCGAGATTGTGTCATTGCTGGAGGAGACCACCGCCGCCGAGGATGGGGAGACGTGTCCCGTTGAGTTCAATGGCCTCGTGTATCGACAACGGGGGGCTCAGACAGTGTACTGACAGCAAAATCCCGAGACCATGAAGGAAAAATCAATATAAACTCCGTGAAACAGACCAGGTATTAAGCAGGCACAAACGCGTCAACCAGGTAACTCCGTGCATGGACCAAGGTAAGAAACAAGACTGTAAAGTATTGTCCTGGTGGTTGGATATCGAGACATTGTTGTGTGTATGAGACGTGTCCTAGACACGAAGTGAGTGCGGGGTCTTAATCCGGAGTTCTGACACATCCGTGAGGAGAGAGACGAAGTGAAAAACACATTGGTGAAAGGTCTCGATGGGTATTAGGAATTCTAACTCGAGTAAGGATGGGGCTAGGAATAAAGACCCCAGGGACATTCCTCCATACAGTCCATTAGGGAGGATGTTGAAATATTGGAAGGATAATAAGAGTACCAGGGATAAAGATAAAACTAAGATAAGATACTGTTGTTTTATTTGAACTAAAGAAAGTATAAGGCTGCCTGCAATCTTCTGGCTGAAATTTGGCATGGATGAAGGGTGGTTATGTCAAATCCTTAACGTATATGTAAACAGTGAAAAGAAACCTTTCTCCCAAGAAGAGTCAGACTATGCTGCCTGTTGGGAAAGGATGGGGGAGTGGAGGAGAAGCCTAGTGGCTTGGGAACCAAGAGACCAGGGTTTGATTCCCACTAGCACTTCTTGTGACCTTGGGCAAGTCACTTAACCCTCCATTGCTCAGAAATATCCAAGTTATCAATGTCCCTGTTTAATGTACATTTACGAAGTTTAAGTTACAAAGTAAACCGCTTTGATTGAAATGATAAAGCGGTATAAAAAACTGCTAAATAAAATAAATAAATAAAAGTTATATCCCTTAAGGATAGTAAGAACCCAGGATTTGGAAAACTCCGGAAATAAGGATAAACAACAATTGGTTGGGTGGAACCCTCTTGATTGTCTCCCCCCCCCCCTTATACAGCCCCTTGCAATCAGAATCTTCTCTATCCACCACTGCAAGAGATAGAATGAGAAGTTGTCCCAACTTCGCAAGAGCAGGCTAGAGCCTCAGCTCCTCCAACCTCATCAAGAGAAAGAGAGGAGGAGGAAATAAGAGATATTATAGAAGTGGACCCAAGGGACCCCATTAGGACTATAACATGGTCCCTGGAAGACAAGAATAAGACTTCAAGAGAATTAAGGGGTTCTCTAGAAGATGTAAGGAAGTTTCCCTTTAAAGAGTCAGGGGATATCAGGAAAAGGAGAAAGGTCTATGTAAAAGAGATAACTTCATCACATGAGGGAGGCATGTACCCCCTTAGGAAGGTCCCAATGGGACCCGATAATGTGGGATACGTTAATGCCCCCCTCACTAGAGCAGAGATCAGGAATTTTAAAAAGGAAATTAAATCCCTAATGGAAGACCCTGTGGGATTGGCAGAACAGGTAGACCAATTCCTGGGGCCCAATATTTACACATGGGGGGAAATGGTGTCCATTTTAAGTATACTATTTACCGGTGAAGAACAGGGAATGATTAGGTGGGCGGCAATGAGGAAATGGGAGAGGACAAATCCCCCGGGCCAGTATGTGACCCCCGCAGACCAGAAATACCCTAATGTGGACCCTAAATGGAATAATTTGGACATAGATCATAGAAACCACATGCACAATTTAAGGACATTAGTAGTAAAAGGCATAAGAGAGGCAATTCCAAAGTCCCAGAATTTAACAAAAGTGTTTGAAATACATCAAAATAAGGAGGCGGCCCCGGCAGTTTTTCTACAGCGGCTGAGAGACCAAATGAAAAAATACTCAGGAATGGATCCAGAGGATGTCCTGGGAAAGGGACTCCTTAAGGTCCATTTTGTGAGAAAATCTTGGCCAGATATAAAAAGAAAATTGGAGAAAATGGAGGGGTGGGAGGTTAAAACATTGGAGGAATTATTGACGGAAGCTCAGAAAGTTTATGAGGCGGGAAGACGAAAGACAGAAACAGAAAACCAAGATGATGGTTAACACCATAGAAGAAGTATTAAGGAGGAAGGACGAAACAGGCGGAAGAGAGGGAAAAGGTATATGGCAAAAGGGAAGAGGACGCGGAAGAGGCTCGGGGAGAAGATGGGCTGACAGGACTGCAGGACAAGGGTGGCCGGAGTACCAAGTTGGTAATTCCCAGTCCGGACCCCAAGTCTGGGCAGGATGTTATCAATGTGGAAAAATAGGGCACTTTAAAAGAGAGTCCTGAATTAAAAAGAGAAGAGAGAGTGCTACCACTGATGAGTTTTGATGAAGATTAGGGGTGTCTGGGGTTTCTAAATCTAAGGTCCCACCGAGAACCCTTGATAAACATGAAGGTGAGGCCAAAGGGAGAAGAAGTAGTATTTTTAGTAGATACAGGAGCTGCCCGGACATCTTTAAATTATATATCAGAGAGAATGAGATTATCAAATCAGAAGCTTACAGTCTCGGGGGTAAAAGGAGAGGGTTTTCCGGTCTCAATATTTGAGCCCACCCTGTTAAAAATGGACCATGATGAGATAGAGGGACAGTTGTTGTATATCCCAGAAGCAGGGAGTAATCTATTAGGAAGGGATATGATTACACAGTTAAACTTAGAAATAAAGGTGAAAGACAGCCAGATCATTGTAGAAATGGCTGTCCTCACCGAGAAAGAAGAAAGTCAAATAGACCCTATAGTCTGGGCAAGGGAAGGAAATAGGGGAGGATTGAACATCCCGCCATTGAAAGTTGAACTGAACAAGGAAGGAGAAGTAGTGCGCCAAAAACAATATCCCATTTCTTTGGAAGGTCGTAAGGGCCTCCAGCCTGTTATAAGAAGTTTGCTAAAAGATGCACTATTAGAACCATGCATGTCCCTATTTAATACTCCTGTCTTACCAGTAAGAAAACCAAATAGATCATATAGGTTATTACAGGATTTGAGGAAACTGAACCAAATAGTACGGATAAGGCACCCAGTGGTACCGAACCCCTATACAATACTGAGTAAAATACCCCATGAGCACAAATGGTTTAGTGTTATAAATTTGAAGGATGCATTTTGGTCCTGTCCCTTAGACCCAAGCAGTAGGGACATGTTTGCTTTTGAATGGGAAGACCCCAATACTGGCCAGAAACAACACTTATTAAAAGAGGACTGCTACACAGTACCTTGTCCTGTGCTTCTGAGGTAAGCTGTGGCCAACTTCCTGGGTGATTAACAGTCCTTGCTTGGATAGAAGGAGTCTTTCATAATGGCCTTTTGACTTGCCACTTGGAGTTAACACCTATTGAAAACGTTTCACAGGTCTCTTGCCCCCTAGGTAGGCGGCCTTTTTGTAAAGGTCTCCAGAAGACTTTATTTGTTGCTCAAGGAATACTGACCCTGTTTTGCCTTTTATTCTAAGTTATATTCTGATTTGATTTAAATTAAAGCACTTTGCTGCTGCTAGGCTCTGACTTATGAAATTTAAACTAGAAGCTCTCTGCTGGGTTCTAAATTTAACCAGAAAGCTCTCTAATATGTTTTAAATTTAAACTAAAAGTACTTTGCTGATACTAGGCCCTGAGTGAGTATTAAATTTAAACTACAAGCTCTCTGCTGGGTATGAGATCTAACCAGAAAGCTCTCTTCTGTGTATTAAATTTAAACTGAAACTGCTGCTACTAGGCCCTGACTGATTTAACAATTACACTGGGTTCACAGCTTTAATCCAAAGAAGTCCCTTCAGAAAAATCCCCAGAAGTATATACTCACAATTGCAGATCTCTCTCCAGAAGTAGCAGTACCCTTTTCTGGTCCTTCATGACTGAGGATCACAGAACTCTGGTTGAGCTATTTATGCCTCTGCTGCTGAGGTAAGCTGTGACCAACTTCCTGGGTGATTAACAGTCCTTGCTTGGATAGAAGGAGTCTTTCAAAATGGCCTTTTGACCTGCCACCTGGTCAAAAGGTGGCAGGTCATAGATTACCAGGCCATGGTAAGACCAGACTTAAGGTACATCTTGCATGCAGGGAAGTATCTGTTTGTGGATGGGTCTTCTAGGGTGATTGAAGGAAAGAGGCAAAATAGATATGCTGTAGTGGATGGAGAAAGTCAGTACCCGCTTGAAACTGGTAGGCTACGCAACAAATTGTCAGCACAAACATGTGAATTATATGCCTTGAATCAAGCTTTGAAGTTATTAGAGAATGGAGATGGGACCATCTTCACAGACTCAAAATATGCCTTTGGGGTGGTACATACCTTTGGAAACATTTGGGAGGAACGGGGCCTGATAAACAGCAAGGGGAAGGAGTTGGTACACGGGGAATTAATTTAACAAGTGTTAAAGAATTTGCTGCTGCCACAAGAAATAGCAGTGGTGCATGTAAACGGTCATCAAGCAGGGAATTCTTCTGAAGCTAGAGGAAATAGCAGTGGTGCATGTAAACGGTCATCAAGCAGGAAATTCTTTTGAAGCTAGAGGAAATAGCAGTGGTGCATGTAAACGGTCATCAAGCAGGGAATTCTTCTGAAGCTAGAGGAAATAGCAGGGGTGCCTGTAAATGGTCATCAAGCAGGGAATTCTTTTAAAGCTAGAGGAAATAGCAGTGCTGCCTGTAAACGGTCATCAAGCAGGGAATTCTTTTGAAGCTAGAGGAAATAGCAGTGGTGCATGTAAACGGTCATCAAGCAGGGAATTCTTCTGAAGCTAGAGGAAATAGCAGTATTGCATGTAAACGGTCATCAAGCAGGGAATTCTTCTGAAGCTAGAGGAAATAACAGTGGTGCCTGTAAACGGTCATCAAGCAGGGAATTCTTCTGAAGCTAGAGGAAATAGCAGTGGTGCCTGTAAACGGTCATCAAGCATGAAATTCTTCTGAAGCCAGAGGAAATAGCAGTGCTGCCTGTAAACGGTCATCAAGCAAAGAATTCTTCTGAAGCTAGAGGAAATAGCAGTGGTGCATGTAAACGGTCATCAAGCAGGGAATTCTTTTAAAGCTAGAGGAAATAGCAGTATTGCATGTAAACGGTCATCAAGCAGGGAATTCTTCTGAAGCTAGAGGAAATAGCAGTGCTGCATGTAAATGGTCATCAAGCAGGAAATTCTTTTGAAGCTGGAGGAAATAGCAGTGGTGCCTGTAAACGGTCATCAAGCACGGAATTCTTCTGAAGCTAGAGGAAATAGCAGTGGTGCCTGTAAATGGTCATCAAGCAGGAAATTCTTTTAAAGCTAGAGGAAATAGCAGTGGTGCCTGTAAACGGTCATCAAGCAGGGAATTCTTCTGAAGCTAGAGGAAATAGCAGTGGTGCATGTAAACGGTCATCAAGCAGGGAATTCTTCTGAAGCTAGAGGAAATAGCAGTGGTGCATGTAAACGGTCATCAAGCAGGGAATTCTTTTGAAGCTGGAGGAAATAGCAGTGGTGCATGTAAACGGTCATCAAGCAGAGAATTCTTTTGAAGCTAGAGGAAATAGCAGTGGTGCATGTAAACGGTCATCAAGCAGGGAATTCTTTTGAAGCTAGAGGAAATAGCAGTGCTGCCTGTAAACGGTCATCAAGCAGGAAATTCTTTTGAAGCTAGAGGAAATAGCAGTGCTGCCTGTAAACGGTCATCAAGCAGGGAATTCTTCTGAAGCTAGAGGAAATAGCAGTGGTGCATGTAAACGGTCATCAAGCAGGGAATTCTTCTGAAGCTAGAGGAAATAGCAGTGGTGCATGTAAACGGTCATCAAGCAGGGAATTCTTCTGAAGCTAGAGGAAATAGCAGTGCTGCCTGTAAACGGTCATCAAGCAGGGAATTCTTCTGAAGCTAGAGGAAATAGCAGTGGTGCCTGTAAACGGTCATCAAGCAGGGAATTCTTTTAAAGCTAGAGGAAATAGCAGTGGTGCATATAAACGGTCATCAAGCAGGAAATTCCTCTGAAGCTAGAGGAAATAGCAGTGGTGCTTGTAAACGGTCATCAAGCAGGGTATTCTTCTGAAGCTGGAGGAAATAGCAGTGCTGCATGTAAACGGTCATCAAGCAGGGAATTCTTCTGAAGCTAGAGGAAACAGCAGTGGTGCCTGTAAACGGTCATCAAGCAGGGAATTCTTCTGAAGCTAGAGGAAATAGCAGTGCTGCCTGTAAACGGTCATCAAGCAGGGAATTCTTCTGAAGCTAGAGGAAATAGCAGTGCTGCCTGTAAACGATCATCAAGCAGGGAATTCTTCTGAAGCTAGAGGAAATAGCAGTGCTTGCCTGTAAACGGTCATCAAGCAGGGAATTCTTCTGAAGCTAGAGGAAATAGCAGTGCTGCATGTAAACGGTCATCAAGCAGGGAATTCTTTTAAAGCTAGAGGAAATAGCAGTGGTGCATGTAAATGGTCATCAAGCAGGGAATTCTTTTAAAGCTAGAGGAAATAGCAGTGCTGCCTGTAAACGGACATCAAGCAGGGAATTCTTTTGAAGCTGGAGGAAATAGCAGTGCTGCATGTAAACGGTCATCAAGCAGGGAATTCTTCTGAAGCTAGTGGAAATAGCAGTGGTGCCTGTAAACGGTCATCAAGCAGGGAATTCTTTTGAAGCTAGAGGAAATAGCAGTGGTGCATGTAAACGGTCATCAAGCAGGGAATTCTTCTGAAGCCAGAGGAAATAGCAGTGCTGCATGTAAACGGTCATCAAGCAGGGAATTCTTCTGAAGCTAGAGGAAATAGCAGTGCTGCATGTAAACGGTCATCAAGCAGGAAATTCTTTTGAAGCTAGAGGATATAGCAGTGCTGCCTGTAAACGGTCATCAAGCAGGGAATTCTTCTGAAGCTAGAGGAAATAGCAGTGGTGCATGTAAACGGTCATCAAGCAGGGAATTCTTTTGAAGCTAGAGGAAATAGCAGTGCTGCCTGTAAACGGTCATCAAGCAGGGAATTCTTCTGAAGCTAGAGGAAATAGCAGTGCTGCCTGTAAACGGTCATCAAGCAGGGAATTCTTCTGAAGCTAGAGGAAATAGCAGTGCTGCTTGTAAACGGTCATCAAGCAGGGAATTCTTCTGAAGCTAGATGAAATAGCAGTGCTGCCTGTAAACGGTCATCAAGCAGGAAATTCTTTTGAAGCTAGAGGATATAGCAGTGCTGCCTGTAAACGGTCATCAAGCAGGGAATTCTTCTTAAGCTAGAGGTAATAGCAGGGGTGCCTGTAAATGGTCATCAAGCAGGGAATTCTTTTGAAGCTAGAGGAAATAGCAGTGCTGCATGTAAACGGTCATCAAGCAGGGAATTCTTTTAAAGCTAGAGGAAATAGCAGTGCTGCCTGTAAACGGTCATCAAGCAGGGAATTCTTCTGAAGCTAGAGGAAATAGCAGTGCTGCATGTAAACGGTCATCAAGCAGGGAATTCTTCTGAAGCTAGAGGAAATAGCAGTGGTGCATGTAAACGGTCATCAAGCAGGGAATTCTTCTGAAGCTAGAGGAAATAGCAGTGGTGCCTGTAAACGGTCATCAAGCAGGGAATTCTTCTGAAGCTAGAGGAAATAGCAGTGGTGCATGTAAACCGTCATCAAGCAGGGAATTCTTCTGAAGCTAGAGGAAATAGCAGTGATGCCTGTAAACGGTCATCAAGCAGGGAATTCTTCTGAAGCTAGAGGAAATAGCAGTGGTGCATGTAAACCTGGGTTCACCAACCTCCAGAGGGCCGCGGGCCGCACAGCCGACTACCGGGAGCCTCGCAGGCCGCACCCCCCTTCTCCCCGCCCCCGCGAAAAAAAACAACAAACGCAAAATTATGAAAACAATGGCTGATCACCTTTATTGAATTTAATGAGATGGCTGATGATTCATGCTAGCAGACAAACGCTTAAAGTCCGGCTTCACAGATGACACTGACAGGAGAAGGGACGCTTGCAGGTGGTCGTCGGTGAGCTGCGAGCGCGTGGATACAATGGCGGGAATCCTTGGCGGGCCGCACGTAATGTTAACCGGGGTAGAGCCTTGCGGGCCGCACGAAGGGACCTCGTGGGCCGCATGCGGCCCACGGGCCGCAGGTTGGTGACCCCTGATGTAAACGGTCATCAAGCAGGGAATTGTTTTGAAGCTAGAGGAAATAGCGGTGGTGCATGTAAACGGTCATCAAGCAGGGAATTCTTCTGAAGCTAGAGGAAATAGCAGTGGTGCCTGTAAACGGTCATCAAGCAGGGAATTCTTCTGAAGCTGGAGGAAATAGCAGTGGTGCATGTAAACGGTCATCAAGCAGGGAATTCTTTTGAAGCTAGAGGAAATAGCAGTGGTGCCTGTAAACGATCAAGCAGGAAGTTTTTTTGAAGCTAGAGGAAATAGGTTAGCAGATGAGACTGCTAAGGAAGCTGCCTTAGTGGAAGACCTAACCCCTTTATACAGTTTAACCCCCGAAGTAGTAAGTCATACAGCAAATCCCATATTTACTGAAAGGGAAAAACGACAATTCGAAGATATAGGGGCAGTAGAAACTGAAGGGGAAAAATGGGTTTTACACGATGGCAGGCAGATGGCAAACAAACAAATTATGAGAGAAATTATGGCCATTCTACATCAAGGGAGTCATTGGGGGGTACAGGCAATGTGTGGTCTGGTTCTAAGGCACTATAGGTGTATGAGAATATACACAGTAGGCAAGCAAGTGTGTGAGAGGTGTATAACCTTTAAGAAAATAAACAAAAAGGTCCTTAGGAAACAACCGCAGGGAGGCAGAGACCCTGGTGTTCGTCCATTCCAAAGTATACAGGTTGATTTCACTGAGTTGCCCCTGGTTGGGCAGGTGAAGTACCTTTTGGTAATAGTGGACCATTTGATGGGATGGGTAGAGCCATATCCCATGGTAGCCGCCACGGCAATAGGAGTAGCAAAAATAGTCTTGGAACAAATCATTCCAACATATGGAATGATAGGACATATTGACTCGGACCAGGGAAGTCACTTCACAGCCAAGGTATTGCAAAACATAATGGAAACTCTGGGAGTATCCTGGGATTTCCATACTCCATGGCATCCACTCTCCTCAGGGAGAGTGGAATGCATGAATCAGACTATAAAGAAGCAGTTAGCCAAATTAATGTTAGAAACAATATTACCTTGGACTAAGTGTTTGCCCTTAGCATGGTTAAGAATCCAAACAGCCCCTCGAAAAGATTTAGGATTGTCCCCCTACGAAATGTTATTCGGATTACCCTATATGGGACAATTAAAGGAATCTCCTCAGTTTGAAACTAAAGATAAGTTTGAAACTAAAGATAAGTTTCCTAAAGAATATATACTTGGGCTATGCTCTTCTTTAACTGTTCTCAGGAATAAAGGACTGTTGGCACAAACACTTCTATTGGAGTTTGCAGTTCACAGTCTCAAACCAGGATAGTGGGTCGTACTGAAATCCTGGAAGGAGTCCAAATTGCAACCAGACTGGGAAGGCCCGTTCCAGGTCTTACTGAGACTGTTTTAAGAACTGTGGAAAAAGGTTGGTCTCATTATACACGAATTAAAGGTCCGGTCGAAGCTCCTTCAGACAAACAATGGAAGGTCCAGGGAACTAATGACCCTCTGTGCCTGAAAATAACAAGGAAAAACAGAAGAACAGAAGAGGAGTTGGTTAAAAAGGACTAATAAAAATTATAGCATGGACAAAGAAAATTGGATGGCGTTGCTATGGTGGGCGGGATCACTTTCTCTGTTAAGGGGAATGACATGGGATCTAGGACGGGGAAAGGGATGGATGGATGAATAAATACAAACACAGACATGATGGGGAAGGGTGTACCCTAACATATTTACTGTAACTGTACCAGAGGGAGAGGGACCAGTGAGCCTAGAATTTGATGCCTGCCAAGTGATAAGTTGTGATGGGGGATACTACGAAAAGTTGTGGGGAAATAGTCATAAGTATATGTGTCCAGAGACTGCCCAAACACTTGTGTACAGGATGCCCTGTTATGGGTGGTCACAAGTTTGGTGGACCACCGAGGATGGAGTCTGGGTCTCCCCAGAGGGGAAGAGGCACCCAGTTCAAAAGAAAATAAGAATGATAAAGAAACACAGCATTCAGCAATGTAACCCAGGAAGTTGCAACTCCATCGTGGTCACCCTTTCTGGAAGGGATGACTCACTGGATGAGACCTATGGACTAGGAATAGACATTAATGGGCAAGATCCCCTGGGAAGATTAAGGATAAGAATACCCCTCAAGAAT
Source organism: Ichthyophis bannanicus (assembly GCA_033557465.1). NCBI lineage: Eukaryota > Metazoa > Chordata > Amphibia > Gymnophiona > Ichthyophiidae > Ichthyophis > Ichthyophis bannanicus. The sequence continues at coordinate 1,404,853,992 of CM066033.1, read as the reverse complement.
CAGACTCAGGTCTCCACACCATTCCCCAGCATATCCTTTGAAGCTAATAAGGACCTTAAGGCGGTCAAGATAGTGGAGATTAAAGATTTGAGGGACACTCTAGAGGTGGAAACGGGTTATGGGGATGTAAATGCCTGGGTGGAATGGGTTAAATATACCAGGGGGCATAAGGCTGGTATTTCGCTTAGGGAACCTAATATGCTTGCACCAGCTCTAGCCCTGCCTCCCCTTTACCTCTGTCCTAGTGCTGCACCCCTGCTGCTTCCTTACTGCTAATCCTCTATGCATAGCCATACTGCCCCCCGCCTCCCCTTTACCTCCCTCCTAGTGCAGCACCCCATCCTTCTCCTTGCTGCTAGAGGTCCTCTATACATAGCCATCCTGCCCCCAGCTTCCCCTTTACCTCCCCCCTAGTGCAGCACCCCAGCTTCCTCTTTTCTGCTAGAGGTCCTCTATACATAGCCATTTTACCCCCAACCTCCCTTTTTACGGACAGTCCCTCTTACAAGCAAGGTAATACTCTGTCTGAAAGCTCTCCAAGGGATTCTGATGATTTTTAAAAGCTAAGGGCCCGATATTCAGTTGGGCAGGCTATGCGCTCCATTGGCGCATAGCCCTGCCTGCTGACCTCTAAACCTCAATATTCAATGCCACGGTGATGGTGTGGCAGGCAATGGCCTAGAATAGCCTGTAAACGTATGAGAGGCCTGTGAGCTAGGCCTGAGTCCCAACCCCCACCTGAGAATAGTAATGCTGAGAAAAACCAAAGTCAGTAAGAGTTAGAGAAACTGCTTTAAACTGCTTTTGATAAGGTTGTATGAATCCTTTGTTGAATTCTTCTATGCTGATGACAGATATGTTCCAGTGCTCTGTATTCACACATTCTCTAAGCTAGCAGTGACCTTGTAGGAGAAATGTATCAAAGTCTAAGAACTGTGCCTTTGTTAGAGAGTTCTGAGCAGATATGTTCCAGTGCTCTGTATTCACACATTCTCTAAGCTAGAAGTGACCTTGTAGGAGAAATGTATCAAAGTCTTAGAACTGTGCCTTTGTTAGAGAAGTCTGAGCAGATATGTTCCAGTGCTCTGTATTCACACATTCTCTAAGCTAGAAGTGACCTTGTAGGAGAAATGTATCAAAGTCTTAGAACTGTGCCTTTGTTAGAGAAGTCTGAGCAGATATGTTCCAGTGCTCTGTATTCACACATTCTCTAAGCTAGAAGTGACCTTGTAGAAGAAATGTATCAAAGTCTAAGAACTGTGCCTTTGTTAGAGAAGTCTGAGCAGGGGGAACAGAGTGCTAGGCCCAGAGAGAGTTCCCAATTGGATAGGGGCTGGGGACATTGGGACCAATAGAAAGTTTGCCTATGTTAAACTGAAGAAGAAAGGTATAAAAGGTGTTGTTTGCTGGACTCCATTGCTCAGACCTTTTTGAATTTATTTATTTTATTTATTACAAGTTCTTATATACCGCACTATTCGGCATCAGCGCGGTTTACATTATAAAATAAAGACCATAACAACAAGCTGTTTGGTTTACATCGAACAGGAGTACAAACTTGGAGAACCGGGGTAAACTATATACAAGAGATAATTACATAGAACAGAATAGAGTCTTAATAGAATAGAGTCTGAATGTGACATTGCCTGAGACTTGTGCACAATAAATTGACTTGGAGGGTTTCCATAGCTTCTAGGAAGGGAGAGAATTGCTTGTAGTGAAGAGAGGACACGTTCAAATCGTCTAGAAGGATAACGGTGTGATGGATATTAGGAGGGGAGCAGGCAATCTCTACTAGGGTGGATAGGTCTGCAGCATCAGTGTGAAGTGCTCTGTAAACTAGGCACAGAGAGGAACTTCCATTAGAAATTGTAAGAGTATCCATTGTGGTGGTGGAGTTCGATTCTATGGTGTTGAATGTCAGGGTATTCTTTGCTATAATGCAAACTCCTCCTCCTCTGCTGGTTGCTCTATCGCATAAGTGGATGATATATAAATGAGGGCATAGCTGATTTGTAAGGATGGTGTCTGTTTGTTAAACCAGGTTTCAGTTATGCAGAGTACGTCCAGAACATGGTCAAGGATGAAGTCAACTATCAGTGATTTTGTTTCTGGCAGAGCGGGCCTTGATAAGTGTACATTTGAGGTTTGGGTTAGTGTTGTGTGGGCGGGAGATTGAAGCTGGTATGTTGATTAAGTTAATCTTCGTTAATGAGCATTTCCGTATATGATAGTAGTTGTACAAATTCACTTGATGGTAAATGTCAGGTAGGGTCTATAGGTGTGGATTATGGGGATCTGTGCATTGTGTTTTAATTTAGCAGAGTTTGTGATTAGTGTTGATAGCACTAGGAGTAGTGCTGACAGAATGAGGAAGGTCGAGTACCTGCTTATGGTGCCTTCCATCTTGCTTGTGTCCTTTATCAACAGGAGCACCTCAGGTGATGTGGGTAGGCAGTTCCGCTTGGATCCTGTGGCGTGTTTGTTGGTTGCCAGTGGGAACCTTAACAGTTGGGAGGATATCGGCTGGCCTAGCCTTTAGTTGATTGTTTCCTGTTCTATGTGTAGATCCCCACCTAAGGGCCACCCCAAAAGGCCCTCTGGTGAGGCCCTGAGGCGCGGGCCCACCAGACATGGGCAGGCGTGGACATGCCTGGTCTTGCTGGAATATATAAAAGTTGCGTCTGGGCTGGAGCTGCGGAATGTCAGAGGGGAGCAGGGAGGAGCTTACCTGCCTGCTCTCCCTCGACGACGCCGATCGCGCTGCAGTGCCGGTGAAAAGGGCTGGGGTCTTCTGCTGCTGAAGTTTAAATGCTGCAGAAGCTGGAGCTGCAGCCCATGTTGGAGCGGAGCAGGGAGGAGCTCACCTGCCTGCTCTCCCTCTATGCCGCCAGTCGCATTGTAGGGCCGGTGAACATGCCTTGATCTTCTTTGACGTTTCCCCTCAGATGATCCAGGCATCAGGGAAAGCACCTGATGCCATCCAAATACACTCAGGAGCACATGCTAGATATTTAAGCCATCTGAAGACCAGGCGTAGAGATATTGGTGCTAAGGCTGGTTGTGAAATCCTCTACCCATTTCTCTGCATCAGGCACAGCCAATATTAGCATAGCATTTTATGATGTACAACTTATCTACCTATAATTTAAATTAGTGAAGATACTCTTGCCATTAATTGTGCATTAGTTTTTCCTTTGATGTTTATGCACATCTGTCTCTTTTCTGTACTTTGCGATGCAGCAATTATTATGCTTAAAAGTGGCATTATCTTTGCTTAAAGTGTGCTAATTTTCTGCATCGGCCCATATATTGCAATGATAGGATAGATCACATTGGTACAGGGATGGCTATATGTTAGAGGACATTGAGTCAGACAGGATAAAGGTCTTACAGAAAACAAAATACACTGTATAATATGGATAGAAATTCCATGTAAAAAGGGGAAGGGAATGGCAGTAGGGGTATACTACCGTTCGCCTGGACAGAATGAATAGACAGATGATACAATTCGAACAGAAATTAGGGAAGCTAGCAAAGTTTAGAACACAGTAATAATTGGAGATTTCAGTTGCCCCTGTATTGACTGGGACAATGTTACCTCAGGACATGGTAGGGAGATAAAGATTCTAGATGAAATAAATTACTGCTTCATGGAGCAGCTGGTTCATGAACCATCACAAGGGGAAGCTATTTAGACCTTGTCCCTAGTGGAACGCAGGATGCAGTGCAAGAGATAATGGTGTTGGGGCCGTTTGACAATGATCATAACATGATCACATTTGATTTAATAAATGCAAGGAGGATAGACATTGCTGTGCTAGCATTTAACTTTCAAAAAGGAGACTATGATAAAATGAGGAAAATGGCTAAGAAAAAACTAAAAGGAGTAACTGCAAAGGTTAAGAGTTTATATCAAGCCTGGGCGTTATTTAAAAATACTATCATGGAAGCCCAGTCCAGACATATTATTCCTCGCTTTAAGAAAGGTGGAAGGAAGGCCAAACAGCCAGCATGGTTTAAAGGTGAGATCAGAGAGGCTGTTGTAGCCAAAAAAACATCCAAATAGCGAGAGGAATTAGGTGGTCACCAATGCTTTATTAATTAAAACGCCCCAACGTGTTTCGGCAAAGCCTTCATCAAGGGGGCTGAGAACTGCAAAACCAACAAATAGATAATAATAATACATAAACATATATAGGATATGAAAAATATAACATAAATCATATAGATAATAATAAAAGAAGAATAGAAGAATAAAACAATTATTAATATAATGTCTAACAACATGTATAGACAACTTCAAAAAATAACAATAAAGAATATATATATATATTTATCTATTTATTTAACAGCTTTTATATACCGCGCTATTTGTTATCAGTGCGGTTTACATTGAACAACATTACACTCAGACTTAGAGATCTAGTCCGAGTTTACAGGTGACAGGTAATAAAACAGTTAAACTGGGGAATAGTATACAGCAGTTAAACATTTATATATATATAAATCCAATGTGATTTATAATATAAATATACAACAAGGACTAAAAAATAAATAGTAAAACTTATATGCAATAAATAAGGCAATACTTACAGATAGAATTGGTCAACAACCACGATAAATTGCACAGCAACCGATGTAAACCAATACCTAAAGTAAAAGCTGGAATCATATCACAAACAACATAATTTAATGTAAAATAATGTATATTACAAAATTAACCAAGTATGAGACAACAGCGAGAAACCAGGACCAAGGGGCAAAAAGGAAACTTATGAGGGCAGAAATGAAACTTGTATGGAGAGTAAAAGAACTGTTTGTGGGGTACAAATAAAAAGAATGACCAAAAGAAGGTCAGCTTGTGGATTGGTATCACGGCTTATAATATAGCCTTAGAACAACATATAAAAGAGGTACTTCACGAGGACAATAAAAGTTTTACTTAGACTGAATGTGTATTGCACAATAGATATTGAATTATTGCCAAGAATTATAGAAGCCCTCTGGGGCTCAAAAAAATGAAATTGAGCTCTAGTTATACGGTTCAAAGGGTTAAAAACGGACCAAGCATCAAAGATACATGAAAGTGCATTTAAAGGTTATATTATCAATAGTCAAGACGAAGGCTGACCTTATATGCACAATAGGAAAACTATATGAGTTCCTTAGCAGACGTAGAAAAGTAATATTGTTTAAATGCCGGGGCTGCGTACAGCTGAAAGACAGCCAGATCTAAAAGAATAAAAATGAAACCAGAACCAAAAATAAAACGTATCATAATCTAAATCCAAGTGAACATACATACCCCTTTTAAGGGCAAGAATTGCATCTATTCTTACTCTCCATATAAGTTTCATTTCTGCCCATATAAGTTTCCTTTTTGCCCCTTGGTCCTGGTTTCTCGCTGTTGTCTCATACTTGGTTAATTTTGTAATATACATTATTTTACATTAAATTATGTTGTTTGTGATATGATTCCAGCTTTTACTTTAGGTATTGGTTTACATCGGTTGCTGTGCAATTTATAGTGGTTGTTGACCAATTCTATCTGTAAGTATTGCCTTATTTATTGCATATAAGTTTTACTATTTATTTTTTAGTCCTTGTTGTATATTTATATTATAAATCACATTGGATATATATATATTCTTGTTATTTTTTGAAGTTGTCTATACATGTTGTTAATAGACTCGTAAAAATGAGGTGTTTATCACAGAGTGTGAATACTCCACTAAAATATGAATACACTCCAAGTATATCAATTATCAAACAAGCAGGTGATATCTTTTATGTCTCCCTCGCAGGTAGTATATATAATGAACTACACTTTTAGTATATCTCACGAGGTCTCAGACTGAAGGGTAGAAGACGGGGCCAACATTGACCCTCAACAACTCCCAATTTGCATCAATGACCTCTTCTTAGTTAACTTTAATACAGTGTAATTTCAAATGAACTTCTCCCACTAAAAATCGAGTACTAATATAGAAAAATTGAAAATGCATAAAATACAAAACTCTTTTGGTAAGGCTGAATGCTTATCATGCCTTCTATCATTGACACTTCTCCTATGCAAAACTCTCTTGGTAAAGCTGAATGCTTATCGTGCGTTCTATCGTTGACACTTCTCTTGTACGCGGTCATTGACAAAGTCCATACATAAAAACTTAAAGTCTCCCAACACCGTTCAATGGCATTGCCTACGGGTTTCTCCACACGGTTCCTCAGGGATCAATCTTCAGAATCAAACTGTCCTCTGCACTTCTGCATTTACCTGGTAAAAATCCAAACAAAAACACAAACAGAACTCTTAACCTACCACCCACTAAACTCCATACTAAAAATATTTCCTTAAATAACAAAGTATTATATCTACTGCTCTTAAAACTTACTCATTGCTGCCCGCGTTCACCATCAATACTGTTCTGTTCCTCAGACAAGTTAACCAACTGCCTTGAAAAAATGCCGCGCATGCGGAGTGACCCTCCACCTGGGTTTTAAACCTGTTGTCTCTTAGGGGACTGTCATCAAATTACTATGTTTCAAGGGGCTGCCTATCATTCCAAAAAGATCCTAGATATTCACAGATCAAGTCTACTTTAAACTATACATGCTCGCCAATCAATTTGCATATTCAACCCCCCTGGCGCTACAGAATCAAGTTCAAAGATCCACCATTGTTCACGCATGGTCAGCCACTGGTCTAATGACCTGCCCTGATGACCTCGTTGCACCTTTTCTATGCAAAAACACTGTAAATCAGTGAACAAATGTTTAAATGTTAAACAGTGTTGCACCATAGGTGCCTCCAGCTTGTGATATTTAAGCCGGCTCCTATGTTCGGCCATACGTAATTTAAAGGCTCTATTCGTCTTCCCTATATACAATAGTCGACAGGGACACTGCACTACATAGACTACATGAGTTGACGTACAATCTGAATTATGACGCAAAGGATATTCTTTATTCCTATATCGAAAGATATCTATTTCACAAGTTATTGAACAAATCTTACAGCCCCCACACCTACGATGACCCTTGACAACTTGCTCATTGCCCTCACGAGGTACCCTTGTCCTCAACCGTGATAGACTCAAATACTCTTTAAAATTCTTTCCCCTCTGCCAGACACATCGAATGGTCTTATTTTGAAGAGCTGGTACTAGCTGCAGCACAGGACTATGCTTTTTCACTATTCGATGAATAAAACCACTTAGGCAATGCCATTGAACGGCGTTGGGAGACTTTAAGTTTTTATGTATGGACTTTGTCAATGACTGCGTACAAGAGAAGTGTCAACGATAGAACACACGATAAGCATTCAGCTTTACCAAGAGAGTTTTGCATAGGAGAAGTGTCAACGATAGAACGCACGATAAGCATTCAGCCTTACCAAGAGAGTTTTGTATTTTATGCATTTTCAATTTTTCTATATTAGTACTCGATTTTTAGTGGGAGAAGTTCATTTGAAATTACACTGTATTAAAGTTAACTAAGAAGAGGTCATTGATGCAAATTGGGAGTTGTTGAGGGTCAATGTTGACCCCGTCTTCTACCCTTCAGTCTGAGACCTCGTGAGATATACTAAAAGTGTAGTTCATTATATATACTACCTGCGAGGGAGACATAAAAGATATCACCTGCTTGTTTGATAATTGATATACTTGGAGTGTATTCATATTTTAGTGGAGTATACATGTTGTTAGACATGTTAATAATTATGTTTTATTCTTCTATTCTTTTATTATTATCTATATGATTTATGTTATATTTTTCATATCCTATATATGTTTATGTATTATTATTATCTATTTGTTGGTTTTGCAGTTCTCAGCCCCCTGATGAAGGCTTTGCCGAAACGCGTTGGGGTGTTTTAATTAATAAAGCATTGGTGACCACCTAATTCCCCTCGCTATTTGTGTGTTTCTTCTGGTGATTGCGAGAGGTCGCTTCTCTTGTGGCTCCCCTGCCAAAAAAACATCCGTTTAGTCTCCTATGTGTTTCCTTACCATTCCCCTAGATATATCCTTGCCCTCAGCTATTGCGTTGTCTGTCTTGACTAGACTGTAAGCTCTGATGAGCAGGGACTGTCTTTTACATGTCTGTACAACACTGTATGCCTTATAGTGCTATACAAATGATAAGTAGTAATAGTAGATGGGTAAAAGAGGCACTAAGAGAGGACAAGGCCATAGAGGAGAGACTGAATGAATTCTTTACTTCAGTCTTTACTGAACTGAAGAAGATGTAGGAAACTTACCCATGCCAGAAATGATATTTAAAGGGATGTATCCAAGGAATTGAAATAGCTCTCAATAAATTGGGACGAGGTAATACAGCTATTTAATAAACTAAAAAGTAGCAAACCATCTGGACTGGATGACATACATCCCAGGGTGATGAAAGAACTGAAATATGAGACTGTAGACTTTACTACTTTTAGTAATCTATGAACTATCATTAAAATTATGTGTAGTACCTGAAGATTGAAGAGTGGCCAATATAATGCCGAATTTTCAAAAGGGTTCCAGGGGTGACTGGAAAATCACTGGCTAGTGAGCCTGACATAGAAACCATTATAAAAAACAAAATTACTGAACATGTAGATAGTCATAGGGGTATGTTTACTAAATCGCAGTAGCGGACTCCGTCCGATATCGGAGCCGCAGCCCCCATTGATTTCAATGGGGCTGCGGCTCCGATATTGGACGGAGTCCACTACCGTGGTTAAGTAAACATACCCCATAGTTTAATGGCAGAAAGCCAAAATGGATTTAGCCAAGGAAAGTCTTATCTCACTAATCTATTATATTTTTTTGAAGGTGTGAATAAACAGCTAGATAAAAGTGAGCTGATTCATATAATGTATCTGGATTTTCAGAAAGCCTTTGAGAAGTTCCCTCATGAGAGACTCTTGGGAAACTTAAAAAGTCATGGGCTAGGAAACACTGTACTACTTAGATTGTCAGCTCTGATGAGCAGGGACCATCTTTTATATAGAAACATGATGGCAGAAAAAGACCACAAGGCCTATCTAGTCTGCCCTTCCATATCAACCACTACAACAGTCCCCTTTTTTCCTTAAGAGATCCTCTGTGTTTGTCCCATGCTTTTTTGAATTCAGATACTATCCTCATCTCTATCACCTCCACTGGAAGACTCTTCCACACATCCACCACTCTTTCTGTGAAGAAATATTTCCGCATATTACTCCTGAATCTATTCCCTTTCACCCTCATCCTATGTCCCCCAATAGCAAAGATTGCTTTCAATCGAAAGAGGCTCTCCTCCTGTGCATTTATGCCATGGAGGTATTTAAACATCTAAATCATATCACCTCTATCCCGTCTTTCCTCTAAAGTCTACATATTAAGATCCTTAAGTCTGTCCTCATATGCTTTATTATGAAGACCATTAACCATTTTAGTAGCAACCCTCTGCACCGACTCCAATCTATTTATATCCTTTTGAAGGTGTGGTCTCCAGAATTGCACACAATACTCCAAAAGAGGTCGCACCAAAGACTTATATAGAGGCACTTTTACCTCCTTTCTTCTGCTGGCAATTCCTCTCCCTGTGCATCCAAGCATCCTTCTAGCTCTCGCCATTGCCTTTTGTACTTGTTTAGCTACTTTAAGATCATCAGACACAATCACACGTAGGTCCTGCTCTTCTTTTGTGGACAGAAGTGCTTCACCCCTATACTATATTGCTCCCTTGGATTGCTGCAGCCCAAATGCATGACCTTGCATTTTTAACAATAAAACTCAGCTACCAAATTCTAGACCATTCTTCAAGCTTAGCTACATCCCTTCTCATGTTATCTGCACCTTCCTGGGTGTCTATTGCTGATTTTGGTATCATCCACAAAGAGGCAAACCTTACCAGACAGCCCTTCTGCAATATCACTAACAAAGAATGTTAAAAAGAATCGGACCAAGGACATATCTCTGGGGCACACCACTGGTAACCACCTCCTCCTCAGAGTGAACTCCATTTACCTGTACCCTTTGCTTCCTCCCACTCAACCAATTTCTAACCCAAGCAGTAACTTTAGGGTCCGTCCCTAGGGTGCTCAGTTTGTTTATAAGTTGCTTGTGCGGAACGGTGTCAAAGGCTTTACTGAAATCTAGATACACCACATCTATGGCTCTCTCTCGGTCCAACTCCCTGGTCAGCCAGTCAAAAAAATCAAGCAGATTTGTCTGACAAAACCTGCCTCTGGTGAATCCATGCTGCCTTAGATCCGGTAATGTGTTGGACTCCAGAAACCTCACTATTTTCTCTTTCAGCAGCATTTCCAATAATTTACTCACCACATAGGTTATACTAACCAGCCTGTAGTTTTCAACCACATCCTTACTTCAGCTTTTGTGTAAAGGGACCACATGTGCCTCTATCCAGTCCTCTGGCACCACTCCTGACTCCGACGAGGCATTGAAATGTTCAGTCAGTGGAGCTGCTAGCACGTCCCCAAGTATTTTCGGGTGTATCCCATCTGGTCCCATTGCTTTGTCTACATTAGGTTTAGCTAGTTCATCACGAACACAGTCTTCTGAAAGTTGTTCAAGATGCCCCTCGCTTCTATTCCTGTTTGTGGGTGTTTTCTGAGGTCCTGTTCCTGGTTCTTCATCTGTAAACACCGAACAGAAAGATTTGTTAAGCAATTCTGCTTTATCCTCATCAGCTTCTACATATTCCTTGCCTTCACCCTTGAGTCTGACAATACCACTTTTGCCCTTCCTCTTCTCACTAACATATTTAAAAAATATCTTATCCCCCATTTTATTGTATTGGCTATTTTCTCCTCTTTTTAAATCTTTGCTTTCTGACTACTTTGCTAGCTTCTCTAAGTTTTTCCAAATATAGATGCCGGTCTTCCTCTCTCTGTGATCTCTTATTTATTTATTTATTTATTTATTTAACATTTCTTATATACCGCGCTATTAAGATCAGTGCGGTGTACATTGAACAAAATATACAACAATGTATGCAAGTAACATTGAGTTTACATAGAACATGGGAATATATAACATGGATTAACAGGTAAAACTATGTACAGTCAACATCATATATGTATATGTTTTTACTAAATAAATAAATATGTTAGCTCAAGTGGATATTATCTGCGTAATTTATGTAGGAGGTGGGAATCAACAGAGGATGTGGAGCTATCGTGGAGCTTAAACCATTTTCTGGTTGAATTAAGGTAATATGGTGTTTAGTGCACGTTGGAGGTCTGTTGTTTGAGTGGACATGCGGGGTCACTTCTGGGTAGAATTTTGTGAATAAGTGATGCTTCACGGCTTTCCTGAATTGTAAAAGGTTTTTGATACAACGAATTTCATGAGGAAGTAAATTCCAGTTCAGGGGTGCAAATAAAGAGAAAGCTCTGTTCGATGTAGCTTTAGTACAAGATGTCATCATCTTGGGAACTACTAAGGTATTCATAGCAGTGGTCCTTCTGTTTCTATTTTCGAGGGTGTTATGTATTAGTTTGCTAATTGGTGTCGGAGGGTAGTTATTCCTGGCCTTGAAGGTCAGAACTAGAGACTTATATGTAAGTCTGGCTTGTAATGGTAACCAGTGTAGGTCCTTCATGATCGGCGTTATGTGAGCAGCTCTTGGTGACCCAGAGAGGACTCTTGCAGCTGCGTTCATAGCCAGACGAAGTGGATTTAAGGTTGATTGAGAGAGGCCATGGAGGATAATATTCGCAAAATCTAGGTGAGGGATGACTAGAGCCTGGAATATTGAGCGATAATCAGTATAGTCAAGTAGTGGTCGGAGGTGGCGTAGCGATCTGATCTTATGATATATCCTCTTTGTCACATTCTTCACATGCGTTGTCATATCTAGGTGTTGATCCAATGTGATGCCGAGGTATCGGATAGTGGGTTTTGACGTCAGTTCTATGTTATTGATTAGCAGTGACGGAGGGGGTATGAACTTGCGATTTCTTGTGACAAATAATACATCAGTTTTGTTGTGATTTATTCTTAAGTTTTGTGTCAACAGCCATTCGGCTATTGCACCAAAACAATTAATTATTGGTGTGAACACTGGTTGGTCAGTATTAAACGGCATGTAAATGAGGATGTCATCTGCGTATGCCAGGCATTGCACGTTGAAGGATCGGATCAACTCACATATCGGCTGCATATAAATGTTGAACATTAATGCTGATAATGAAGATCCTTGAGGTACACCTTGAGACTGTAGGAATGGCTCTGATGATTCCTGACCTGTTTTAACTTGTTGCCACCTATTGGAAAGGTAGGATCTACACCATTCAAGTGCTGTGTTTTGAATTCCCTTCTCACTCAGACGTTGCAGCAGTATGTTGTGGTTTACAGAATCAAAGGCAGCGGAGATGTCCAAAAATATGAGCACAAATCCCTGTTTAATGTCGTTTATTCCCGTGATAAGATCATTGAATAAGGTTGTAAGGATTGTGTCAACTCCATGTGCTTCTCTGAAACCATGTTGTGATTTGTCTAGAGGCGCTTCAATGTCAATATGCTGTATTTCCATGAAGGCCTCCCTCTTTTTCTTCATGTTTTCAGCTACTTCTTTCGAAAACCATAGCAGTCTCCTTTTCCTTTTACCTTTATTTACCATTTTAACAGAGGTTGGTTGCCCTTAAAATATCTCCTTTCAGTTTTGCCCATTGTTTTTATACATCCCCCAGCTGTTCCCCTCCTGCTAACAACTCCTTGAGGTATTGGCCCACCTTGGCAAAGTTAGTTTTCCTAAAGTCTAAGATCTTGGATTTTATCAGCCATAGTCCTAATACTGAACCACACCATCTGGTGATCACTGGATGCAAAATGATCTCCCACTATAACATCAAACACTTTCACCATTGGTAAGCACCAAGTCCAGTATGGTCCCTTCACATGTGGGTTCTATTACCAGTTGCCTGAATAGTTCTCCCTGTAGAGAATCCAGGATCTCCTTACTTCTAGATGATACTGCAGAAGGGATGTACCAAGCCACATTTATTTATTTTATTTTATTTACATTCTCTTATATACCGCGCTATTCTGCATCAGTGCGGTTTACATCGAACAAACTGAAATTACATTGAACAGGGCATTATAACTTGGAGATAACTATTTTACAGGGAACATGGGCTATGGAGGGTTAAGTGGCTTGCCCAAGACCACAAGGAGCACCTGTGGGACTAGAAACCCCAGTCCTTCCGGCCCAAGGTTGCTGTCCTCTAGTGGGATTTGAACCCACGACCTGCTGGCCTGAAGTACCTTGCCCCAACCACTAGGCCACTCCTCCACTCCTCCACACATATGGCATACTGAAATCCCCTATCAGTAGCACTTCTTTTTTTCTGGCATTGCTGAGTATGTCTTCTATAAATCTCCATCCCCCTCTTCTCCATGTGAAGGAGTTCTGTATATCACACCAATGCAAATAGATTTCTTTCCCTCTTTCTAATTTAACCCACAGTGCCTCCTCTCTCCCTTTTAAGCCCTGTATTTCCATAGCTTTAATATTATTTTTTACATAGTGCCCACCACTCCCCCTCCCCTACTTCCTAACCTGTCCTTTCCGAATAAAGTATAGCTTGATATAGTTACATCCCAGTCATGGTTGTCTGAACATGTTTCTGTTGCCTCCATTAAATCCAAATCAGCCACTTCCATAAAAGCCTCAAAATCTGGGATCTTATTTCCCATGCTACTGACATTTATACACACTGCTTTCCATATGTTGCCCCTTTTACCCATTTCCATAAAGGTATTTAATGTTTCACTTACCTGGGGGCTTTCACTTACCTAAGAACTTTCTTCACCCATCCCAAATGAATCTAGTTTGGCTAACCTACTGAAGAGGTCTTTAGTCTGCTACTGAAGACATGTCGACCCTTCTTGGACTGATGGATGCTATCTCTGCTCCGCAATGCTTGGAACAGCATCGGAAGATCCAGGAACCCAAAACGTTCTCAATGACACCATCCACACAGCCATAAATTTACCTCCAGGATGCAAGCTTCTCTGCCTTGGCCTTTGGTGTGCAGATGGTGTTCTCTTCAGTACTCCCTGCTGAAGATACTCTGCTTCACCCTCTGTCCCAGAGCAATGAAGTCATTTTTGATATGTTCAGAGGGATACCTGGCAGTATCATTTGTGCCGACATGGATGAGCAACATCGGGTAATAGTCAGTGGGCTTGATGAGTCTCTGCATAACTCTCCATAACATCTTGGATTTTGGCACCTGGCAGACAGCGTACCTCTTGGATATCAAGTCTGGTCGGCAGATGGATGCCTCAATTTATTTTTATTTTATTTATTTATATTCTCTTATATACCACGCTATTCTGCATCAGTGCGGTTTACATTGAACAAACTGAAATTACATTGAACAGGGCATTATAACTTGGAGATAACTATTTTACAGGGAACATGGGCTATGGAGGGTTAAGTGGCTTGCCCAAGACCACACAGAGCACCCGTGGGACTAGAAACCCCAGTCCTTCCGGCCCAAGGTTGCTGTCCTCTAGTGGGATTTGAACCCCCGACCTTCCGGCCTGAAGTACCTTGCCCCAATCACTAGGCCACTCCTCCTCAATACCCCTCAGAAGAGAGTCACCAATCATCACTACCCTTTGCTTCCTTGTGGTCACTGATTCTGCAACTTTGGGGTGCTTGAGCTTTGGTTCTTCCCTTTCCAGGGATGCTTTCACCACCTCCACTTCCAGGGCTGCATAATGGTTCTTCATTTCAAGGGCTGAATGAGCAGGATTGGTGATTCTGCAGGCCCTGATGACTTGTCCAACCTTCGTCATTCTGTAGGCTCTTATCTTCTCCTCTGCTGGAGAGCTTGGATGTTTCAAGAAGCATCTCATCAATGTACTTCTCACTGTCTTGAGTGCTCCTCAGCCTTGCCACCTCCTCTCTGAGCTCCTCCACTTGTTTCCTGAGAGCATGCAGGTATCCTGCACATGGAACCGGTCCTTCAACTGGCATTGGGACCTCTTTCTGGACAGAAGTAGAAGCTGTAATGGGGGCAACAGCATTGGCGATATGATTTTTCCCAGCTATTGTTCAGTTGGTGGAGCTTAGGTACCTGTTGAAGCAAAAGAGAGAGAGACCTATCAAAGTACCAGCTGGTTTCCCAGCTGTCCTGTCAGAGAAAAAATAATTAACCTCTTTTAAGTGTGTTCTAAATGTGCTGTTCTAAGTCCCCGTGTGTAGCTAATTGGGGAGGTGCCCTATAAAGGAAGACTGCTCACATGGGGTGGGTGGGAGTTGGGGGGGGTAGGGAGGGAACAAACACCTGATGAGGTGTGTCAGACGGCTGCCTAGGGTGAGAACTTACACAATCTTGACGATGCATATATTCATATGATTCTTGCAAGGTATTGTGGGTATTGTAGTTCATTCACTCCCAAACACAGCTGATGACAATAATTGAGTTGTGAAACGAGTGGTAAGGCCAATAAAATACTTCTTTTATTGATGGGGTTTAATTCACCCAGCACAGGTATGCTTGTTAGCAATATAAATGAGGTTACTTGCTTGCAGTGTTTAAATGGATAACAAAAAGTCAGAAAGCAAACCAGAAAACAACCTTCAGCTTGTCAGGCAATTAGCTAATGTTTTCTTAGCAAATGATTACCAAATACAAAGGCACAAAGAAAAGAATAAACTTTGCTGGTTAGGTTAACTTCTGCTTATTTTTCACTCAGATCCAGCAGTGATTTTCCCTTGCTCACACACACAATCAGGTGCAGGTTTAATTACTATCAATTGACCAGCTGAAAGCCTTTAGCTGGCTGGCTGCTACTGTGTGAACCCAAATCCTGCTTTAAGAGCTGTTTGCAGTGGAAATAAAGAACAAAGTTAGGTTTCTTTGTGATGGCTGATGTGTTTGCTCACAGAAAGCTAGCAATAGCAATTAGATAGAGAACAGTCCATGTAAACTGTACTTTCATCTGCTCTATCTCCCCCTTCATCAATCAGCATAGGGTCACTATCATACATTGGCACAGACGAGTCTTTCATTAAGGCACTATCATGAGAATGCTTATTCCCTTGCTGCCATTCTCTATTATAGATAGGGTCTGGATCAGTGTTCATACCTGAGCCTCTCCTGCCATCATAATTCCTCTCTGTAAAGCCTGGCCAGTATGTAATCCAATTCTGATGTCCAGCCTTCCAATCTTGATCCCTGGACACTGGATCTCCTCTCACATACCTTCTGGCCTTGGTCTGAAAGTCCCTTCCACGTGCAGTCTTCTCTCTTCCAGGTAGCCACTGGTGATTCCTATCTCTGCCATTCCATTCCTCTGGCTGAATCCAGTCCAATGGACTCTGCTGGCACTTGGAATACCTCCCAGTATGGGTACTGCCTTGGACTCTCCCAGACCATCCAATGGGCTTTCTTCTCTTCCTTCCAGAGAGTTTCCTTCTTTCTCTATCCGCTTGGCTTGGCTTCTCTTCCTCCAGGTGATACTGGTGCTTGAGCTTGTAGCCGTTGCTGTCTCTGTCTCTCTTCCTGAAGCTCTTTCTGTAGCTGAAGCTGTTATCTGAAGAATAATCTCTATTCTTATTCTTTCCTAATGTGTGCTCCTCCCTAACACAGCGCAGCTGTCTTGAATCAGGCCCTGCCCTTTGAGATGAGTGCTTAGGGATTACCTCATAGCTCTCTTGATTGCACACACATTTTCTCACTTCAGCCCCTCTCATGGCTGCTGGAAACCTGGTGCATTCTGGGACTGGTAGTCTTTTATGTGAAAACTCTGTTTTCTTGCTTCTACCAAAACTGACAGGTTGCTTGTTCTGAGTCACATCATCTTTTCTATAGCTCCTACCTGAGCTATGATAAGCTTCCTTATCACAGGTGGCAGTAGCTTCAAAGAGCTGAGAAAGATACTGAAAGCAGAGTTTCTAAACCTACACCGTTAAAGAACATATTTCCCCTTTTGAACAAAGGCACCAAAAAGAATGTAACTTTATTTTAAAACTGTACCAAAAACCCTTTTAAGAGCTCTCAGGCAGAGAAAAAGTAATTAATAGCCACACACCCTTACCGTTGCTTGAAATGCAGAACCTCTGTTAGGAATGCCACAACTTGCAAGACTCTGAAGCCCTTTATGCAACCCTCAGCTGCTCTCAGTTCTTTCACAGGTGAATCAGGCCCACTAACTCCTGGTGAGGTGTCAGCAGCTTCAAAGCGCTGAGAAAGATGCTGAAAGCAGAGTTTCTAAACCTACACCACTAAAGAAAATTATTTCCACTTTTGAGCTAAGGCACCAAAAAGAATGTAACTTTGTTTTAAAACTGTACCAAAGACCCTTTTAGGAGCTCTCAGGCTGAGAACTAGTAATTAATAGCCACACACCCTTACCTTTGCTGTATTTGCTTTGTAGTGCTATATAAATGATCAATAGTAGTAGTAGTAGTATAGATTAACAACTGGTTAAAAGATAGAAAACAGTAGGGCTGAATGTCCAATTTTCTCAGTGGATAGTGAATAGTGGAGTACCCTAGGGATCTGTGCTGGGCCTGCTGTGTTTTTTTTATTTTTATTTTTATTTTTATTTTCACTTTTTATTAGTATTGGTAGCAAAACAACTAAACAGTCATAAACTTTCCAATACAAGTATATACCAATAATTATCCCCCTCCCTCCTAACCACCCCATCCCTTCCCACCACTCCTCGGAAGGTATCTCAAGTCGCTGTCTAACAGTGGTTGCCAGCAGCAATTAAATTGCTTACTCCATTGCTGTCCAGCAGCAGTCAGTCTTTCCATCAAGACCAGTTTTCATAGTTGAGTTTTCTAGGCGTCCTTATCCGGGGCGTGTGGCTGCTTCCAGTTCCATGCGATTTCCCCCTGTGCTTCCTGTATGCAGGCACAGATGGGGCAAGTCCATTTGGCCCACAACTCCTTAGGCCACACCCCAATAGGCAAAAATCAGGGTCTATCCTTATATCCACTGTAAACGTTCCCCCCTCCCCCCCATAGTGAACTATCTCCAAGCAGTCCCACCAAATGTGAAACAGAGCCCCTCTAGCACCACAATTTGTCCATCAGCAGTCCGTAGTCTGGTAGAACATCCTGTGCAAGCAATCCAGAGTGTAGTACCACCACATTAGCAGCTTATAGAATGTTTTTTGGACCGGTACCAAAAGGGCCTTGTGCCCTATACCCAAACACACTCGTTCCCATTCTTTCTCAGCCAAGTTTCTCCCCACATCCTTCTCCCATGTCCTCATATATGGTAATTTCTGAAATATACTCCCCTATAAGCTCCGATATAACAACTATATTAAACCCCTGTCCTGGAAATATCCCAAACACAGGGCCTCAAGATCATTGTAGCCCCCCCTCAAAGGTCACCAAATGAGATTGCTGTTTTAATAAATGTGCAATTTGCATGTATGCAAATGAAATCCCCCCACTGGCAGCTGGAAACACTCCCACAACTCATGATAGTACCGTACCCTGTTTAACTAGTGTCGCAAAGGTATCCAAACCCACCACCTCCCATTTACAGAACACCCCTCTCTACTTGGAGCAAAAGCCAAAATACCCCATATGGGTGCCAAGGTGATGAACACTGACTGAGGGGCCACCTGCCGCCACCCTCAATGCCACTAACCCCAGAGTTGATAAATTTATTTATTTTATTTAAAAGGTTTTCTGTACCGCCTTTACAAAAATAAAAGCAGTTTACAGTGTAACAACAATTTACATTAAAACATGAAATAAAATACAAATTAACATAAGGTGCAATATAGTAAACTAGCTCTAAGGAAATCATATAGCCATATATGATATATATCATATAGCCATATACGACTCAAGGAGAAGGGAATCACCGATAAAGCACTTGAGTGGTGTATGTCCTACCTTTCTGATAGATGGCAGCAGATACGATCCAGCGATACATCATCTGATCCGTTCCACCAAAAGCAAGGTGTTCCACAAGGGTCCTCCCTCTCCGCCCTGATGTTCAATATATACATGCAGCCTATCTGCAACCTGATCCAGTCCTTCAGTGTTAACTGCCTTATTTACGCTGATGACGTGCTGTTATACATGCCTTTTGCAACAGAGAAACCCAACCTCACACCTATAACAAACTGCATAAATGAACTTTCTAACTGGCTGCAATCCCAAAACCTTAGGATACAACACAAGAAAACGGAGGTTTTATTTATTACAAGGAATCGAAACTTCACTGCTCCGTCTTTCATAAAAGTGAAGGATGCAGATCTCCAGACCAAGCCCACTATCAGATACCTAGGCGTGACCTTAGACCAGCACTTGGATATGAAGGCGCACATAGGAAACATTGTAAGAGCGGTATACCATAAAATCCGATCCCTTAGACATCTAAGATCCCTGCTTGCACCTGACGATTTCAGAACCATCTATCAGGCACTAATCATACCGCATTTTGATTATGCAAATTCAATCCTGCAAGGTCTCCCTCAAGCCACCTTAAATCCACTTCAACTTGCAATGAATGCCGCAGCAAGAGTTCTACATGGCGCTTCTAGGAAAGACCATGTCACACCCATTCTAAAACATCTCCACTGGCTCCCGATACAAGGTAGAATCACTTACAAGACCTTACTACTTACCTTCAAGGTTATTAAAGGGCTTTCGTCGACATCATTGACTGAACTAATCCAGACAACTCCTCTCAATAGGGACAGAAGGTCAGTAACACTTAACACCCTGGTAGTCCCAAAATTAATAACACAATGCACCAAGGCAACAGTAGGCAGGGCCTACAATTTCTGCGCACCAAGGTACTGGAACAGCCTACCTCACGGCATCCGATCAATCCAGGACTTATTTCAGTTCAGAAAGGCCTTAAAACTTCACCTCTTCCTCCAGTTTTACCCAGAAGCCAATGTGGACGCTGCACCATCCTCACAAGCCTCTCAGAACCCCCTTGACTGAAGTCAAAAGAGTTCCCAATTATGTCTTAAATTGTAAATAGTTACCCTGTTATCCAAGTTGCATTACCTGTTCAATTGTAAACACAAAGTACCATCGGAAATGTGTATTTTATTGTTCATTGTAAACCGCACTGATGCTGAATAGCGCGGTATAAAAGAGACTCTAATAAATAATAAATAAATAAATAAATATACACTGTGGCTGTTTAACTTATGTGCAATCTCACTTGGTTTGCAGCTTGTCGTGCTGTGAGGGCTTGCGTGCATCAGTGATGCTGAGAGCTAAACTATCGGTAGTTTAACTACTGGCAGGGTCTCCCAAGATGGACAGGTCTCAGCTGAGGTGCCAGACGAAGACAAACCACCCATCTGGGCAGCAGCAGAATGGGATAGTGTTGACGGCGGAGGATCACATTTCTGTGACAACGGCAACAACACCAAACTTAAACTGCGCAGAAGGAAGGCCCGGCAATCTACTTCTGTATCTTGCCATGAAAACCCAATGGATAGTTACAACAAAACAAATTGTGCTATGGTGCTGGAAGATGAGACTCCCAGGTCGGAAGGCACTCAACTAGCTACTGGGGAAGAGCTGAAGACTTTTCAGAGTAAAGCCAGCATTTATGATGTGGTTGGATCAAAGCCCTCGGGAAGTCTGACTGCTGATGTAGCTGCGCATGAAATGAGAGTCAGAAGCTGTAAAGATGTCTTACACATTGGAACATGGAACGTACGAAGCATGAACCAAGGGAAGTTGGAGGTGGTCAAGAATGAAATGGAACGTGTACAACTTGATCTGTTGGGTGTCAGCGAACTGAAATGGACTGGCATGGGGCACTTTGCATCAGATGATCACATGGTCTACTATGCTGGAAATGAAAGACAAAGAAGAAATGGTGTTGCACTTATAATAAAGAAGAAACTTGCAAGAACTGTAATGAAATACAATGCAGTCAGTGAACGCTTAATCTCTATTCGTCTACGAGGATTGCCTATCAACACAACTATAATTCAAGTATATGCCCCAACAACAGCTGCAGAAGAGAATGAAATTGAAGAGTTCTATGAACAAGTACAAGCTGAAATTGACAGAACATGCAAACAGGATATCCTGATAGTCATGGGTGACTGGAACGCAAAAGTTGGCAACAAAGAAGAAGGCAAAGTAGTTGGAAAATATGGACTTGGCAACAGAAATGAAGCTGGAGAAAGATTGATAGAATTCTGCAAGACCAATGATCTATTCATCTCAAACACCTTCTTCCAGCAACACAAGCGGCGACTGTACACATGGACTTCACCCAATGGATTGTATAAAAATCAAATTGACTACATCTGTGGAAGTCAACGATGGAAAAGCTCTGTAACATCAACAAAGACAAAACCTGGAGCTGATTGTGGTACAGATCATCAACTACTAGTATGCAAACTCAAGCTAAAGTTGAAAAAGAGCAAACCACTCATGAATGCAGCAAAATATGACCTTGAGAATATACCACTGGAATTTAAAGACTGCCTGCAAAATCGATTTGCTGCTTTAGATACAAATGACAGAACTCCGGATGAGTTATGGAATGACATCAAGAAGGTTGTGCTGGAAGAAAGCGAGAAGTCTCTACAAAAGGTGAAAAAACAAAAACGGCCAAAATGGATGACGGAAGAAACTCTGAAAATTGCCCAGAAACGCAGAGAAGCTAAAGCCAAAGGAGAAAGAAAGACAATCGCAGAACTCAACAGAGATTTCCAACGTGCAGCTAGACAGGACAAGGAAAAGTACTACAATGACACTTGCAAGGAAATAGAAGCAGAAACTATTAGAGGAAGAACAAGATCGGCTTTCCTAAAGCTGCGAGAGTTAAAGAAAAAGTTCCAGCCTCGAATTGGAATGTTACAAGATGCTCAAGGTTCTATGTTGAATGATGCTGAGAAGATCAAGAAAAGGTGGAAGGAATATACAGAGTTTTTTATATGATAAAGATCAAGTGGACCAACAGCCGTTTCAACCGATACCTTATGATCAGGAACCATTGGTGATGAAAGAAGAAGTTGAAGCAGCATTGAAAGACTTATCAAAGAACAAAGCACCAGGCATTGATGGCATTCCCATAGAAGTATTGCAGCAATCTGATGCAGCTGTTACCGTACTTACAAGGCTCTGCCAAGAAATATGGACGACAACATCATGGCCAACTGACTGGAAAAGATCTGTGTTTATACCAATACTAAAGAAAGGTGATCCAACTGACTGTGGAAATTATCGCACAATCGCTCTGATCCCACATGCCAGCAAGATTCTACTGAAGATTATTCAAAAGAGACTACAGCCATACCTAGAACAAGAACTACCTGAAGTGCAAGCAGGGTTCAGGAAAGGGCGAGGAACGAGAGACATCATTGCAGATGTGAGATGGATCCTTGAAAAGACTAAAGAATACCAAAAGGATATCTATTTGTGCTTTATCGACTATAGCAAGGCTTTTGACTGTGTAAACCATGAGAAACTCTGGGCCACATTAAGAAGCATGGGTATACCAGAACACCTGATCGTTCTCTTGCGCAATCTGTACATTGATCAAGAAGCAACAGTTCGAACGGAACAAGGAGAAACAGAATGGTTTAAAATAAGCAAAGGTGTAAGACAAGGCTGCATACTTTCCCCCTACCTGTTTAATTTATATGCAGAACAAATCATCAGAGAAGCAGGATTGTATGAAGACAACAGAGGTGTGAAGATTGGTGGAAGACTCATCAACAACCTTCGCTATGCTGATGATACCACACTACTGGCAGAAAGTGAAGATGATCTGAAACATTTGCTTCTCACAATCAAAGAACATAGTCTCAAAATGGGCCTGCACCTTAATGTAAAGAAGACAAAGATCATGACAACTGGCATAATCAACAGGTTCATCGTTGAAGGAGAAGAAATTGAAATCGTGAACAACTTTAACCTACTTGGATCAACTATCAATAAAGAAGCAACAAGCAGTCAAGAAATCAGACGACGCATTGCTCTTGGCAGAATGGCTATGAAAGACCTAGATAAGATTCTCAAGAGCAGAGATGTCTCTCTCCATACAAAGATTCGACTTGTTCATGCCATGGTATTTTCAATAACATCATATGGATGTGAAAGCTGGACAGTGAAAAAGACAGACAGGAAGAAAATTGATGCCTTTGAATTATGGTGCTGGCGGCGAATACTGTGTATACCATGGACTGCCCGAAGAACAAACCAGTCGGTACTAGAGGAGATCAAACCTAAGCTTTCTTTAGAAGCTCAGATGACAAGACTTCGACTTTCATACTTCGGACACATCATGCGAAGAGAGAGATCATTAGAGAAAGACATCATGCTTGGCAAGATAGAAGGTCAACGCAAAAGAGGAAGGCCAGCAATGAGATGGATCGCTACAATAACAGCAGCTACGGGTACCAGTCTGTCAACAATGAGCCGCCTGACTGAAGACCGAACACAATTTAGGATAGCTATCCAGAGGGTCGCCATGAGTAGACTCCGACTCGACGGCACTTAACAACATGTAGAATTGTGGAAGGTTGAGTAAGAAATGGGTTATTGTGGATCACTGTACATTTCTAGCACGTTTACATGACGCTGGGCTCTCTGGTACTGTTCTCTCTTGGTTTCATTCATTCCTCTCCATTAGATCTTTTTCCATTTCCACAGGTCTCTCCTCTTCTCCTCCCACCTCTCTCCCATGCGGTGTCCCTCAGGGTTCTGTCCTTGCCCCTCTCCTGTTCAATGTTTTCATGGCCCCCCTTGCACTTTTAGTTCAGCAGCACAGCATCTCTGCCCACTATTATGCTGATGATATTATTCTTCTCCACCATACAGACCCCTCTATCCCGGATCTCGCCCCCTCAACTCCTGCTTAGCCTCGGTGTCCTCCTGGTTCTCCGCTAATTTTTTGCATGTGAATCCCTCTAAAACATCTGCCATTTGGTTCACCTCCGGTGCCCCGACTCCCTCTCCCGCCCCCATCTTGTTCTGCTCCCCCTTGCCAGTAGTTTCTTCCCTGCGCTATCTAGGAGTCATTCTGGACTCCTCCCTGTCTTTCAAAGAACATATTTCCTCTGTCGTACAGTGGTCCTTTCACACCCTACGACAACTTTGCAACGTCCACCCCTTCATATCAGTTTCCTCTTTGACCACATTGATACTGTCCCTGGTAGTATCTCGTTTGGACTACTGCAATGTTGTGCTGGCTGACTTTCCTCAAACCCAGTTGCGCAGACTACAACTTGTCCACCACACAGCTGCACGTATTCTCACTCACGCCTCCTGTTTCAACCATATCACCCCCATTCTGATTCATCTTCACTGGCTTCCCTTGGTCTATCGTATACAATTCAAAGTACTCATATACGTGCACAGAACCATCCACACTGGTATCCCCCTTTATCTCGCCAATTTAATACATCTTCACTCAGCTCACCGTTCTCTTAGGTCTGTTCACTTGAATCGTATGTCCCTTCCCTCCCCATCACAAGCCCACTTGGAGTCTATCTGTTCCTCAGCATTTTTCTTTTTGGGCCCCCGACTCTGGAACTCGCTCCCCCCCGCCCTCCGTTTGGAGCCCTCTTACAAAACCTTTAAGGCCAGATTGAAGACCCACCTTTTCTGCACTGCTTTCAATCTTCCTCCTTCCTCCATCCCCCTTTCTCCCCCGCCTCGATAATTCTAGATGTACCAATTTCTGTTGCCGTGCACTCTGCTTGTTCTGTCTGTTGTTTTACTCTTCCTCTACACTCTATCCTTTTCTTAATTCCTTATGGCGTTCCTTTTCCTTTTCAGCAGCTCATATAGTTTGTTATTGTACACTGCTCTGATGCCACCGGTAAAGAGCGGTATATTAAATGAACCAATAAAGATAAAGATCCCTCCAATGCCCTCCAGGAACTGTCCTCAACCGCCAAGGAAGGTGGGCCAACTTGACCTCCCCCACTCAAGAATGCTCTATAGCCCTAAAACGCTTCTCCCCACCCCCTCCATCCGATTCATCACCTGCCTCATCTGCGAGGCCAAGTAATAGAGGCCTCGATCTAGAACCCCCAATCCCCCTGCCTCCAAATTAAGTACAGCACCCAGCAGGCCATTTGTGGCAGCAAACGCTTCCGTATAAATGCAAAAATCTGCTTCTGCAGCCTCCTCAAATCCTCTGACAGAATCTCCAAGGATAGCATCTGAAAAGGGTACAACAAGCGGGGCAGCACATTCATTTTTATACTTTGAATCCTCGGATGAGTCTGAAGACTCTGAAAGCTCTGCCGATACCAGAGTACTTCTTCCCGAGGATTCTTCTTCTCCTCAGCGTAGGATGTCTCCTCCAGAGGCTATGTCCTTTCAGGATTTTATCCAAGATGTGGCTCGAGGTCTTTCCATCACAGTGGCTCCTGAAAAAGAGCCTAGGACAAAGGAATTAGAAATCCTGCAATACCCTAAAGCTCCCAAGGAGGCAGCTACCTTACCTATTCATGAGATCTTGCATGATCTCATGTTAAGGATGTGGCAAACACCTCTAGCCACTTCTCCTCACTCTCGAAGGCTCGACACCATGTATCGAGTTCCTCCTTGTCCTGGATTTCAAAAAACTCAGCTACCACACCATTCCATGGTGGTAGAATCAGCTATGAGAAGGATCAAGAGTACAAAAAGACATGCATCTAATCCTCCAGGACGTGAGTGTAGGACTCTTGACGCCTTTGGACGTCGATCCTTCCAGGCTTCCATGCTTTCTGCCGGGATCGGTTCCTATATATTAAGGAGGTCACCAGAGATTTAGAGCTTATGAGCCCTCTCCTTCATGATGATAAGAGGCAGGATTACCTTGCACTTGTCAAAGATGCTCAGGATGTTTCCAAGTTTGTAAATCGTGCAGCCTTTGAGTGCATAAGCAGAACTTCTGCTATTGCCATAGGTGCACGTAGGATTGCCTGGCTCCAGGCATCTGACTTGGAACTTTGGGTACAGGACAAACTGGGGACTATTCCTTGCACAGGAGAGAATCTCTTTGGCAAGAATAAGCTAATGAGATACATTTATTTATTTTATTTAGTATACATTTGTATACCGCTACTTCCAGCGATCAGCAGCGGTTTGATTACAGATTGGAAATTGTCAAATCATGACAGGAAATTTTTGAGGTATAAACACATTGATTAGACAGGAAAGCACAGCACACAGAGAACTATTTTACAGGGAACATGGGCTATGGAGGGTTAAGTGGCTTGCCCAAGACCACAAGGAGCACCTGTGGGACTAGAAACCCCAGTCCTTCCGGCCCAAGGTTGCTGTCCTCTAGTGGGATTTGAACCCCCGACCTTCCGGCCCGAAGTACCTTGCCCCAACCACTAGGCCACTCCTCCACTCCCTGGATAGATTGTCTAAATCTACAGCTGATCCTGCAAGGAAAAAATCCTACAAGAAACCATTCTTCAGTAAGAAGTAGAAGTTTTACCCCTCCTATACCCAACAGGGACATCGTGTAGGTCAGTCTGCCCAAAAGGGACAGCAGCAACAGCCTAGGCAAAGAAAATCAAAAGCTGCTAAGCCTCAACCTGCTCAGCAGACTCAGCCTCCACAGGGGCTTTGACTCCTATCTAGAGAACTTTGTCTTCCTGACCCTAAACGGCCCAGAGTCTTCCACCATTCCACGAAGGTTATGTCATTTTGCCCCCAGATGGGAGCAGATAACAGCAGAAAGTTGGACTCTGTCCATTGTAAGAGAGGGATACAAGCTTCACTTCCTCAGCATACCCCCTCCTACAGTGGTAAGACAGTTCAATTCTCAGACCTCTCTCAACGCCCAGTTAGGTCAAGAGGTCACTTTGCTTCTTGCCCAAGGGGCAATAGAAGAGGTACCCATTCCCCAACAGGGTACAGGGTTCTACTCCCCCCCTTTCCTTATCCCAAAGAAAACAGGAGGGCACAGACCCATTTTGGACCTCAGAGAATTGAACAAATTCTTGTTCAAAGAGAAGTTCAAAATGATTTCTCTGAGAACTCTACTGCCATACCTTCAGAGTCAGGATTAGCTTTGTTCTCTAGATCTCAAGGATGCGTACACCCATGTTCTTATCCATCCAACCCACCGAAGATTCCTTCGGTTTCTATTTCAGGGGAAGCACTACCAATACAGAGTTCTTCCTTTTGGACTGGCCTCGGCATCAAGGGTGTTTACAAAATGCATGGCTGTGGTGGCAGCATTTCTTTGCACTC
Source organism: Ichthyophis bannanicus (assembly GCA_033557465.1). Classification (NCBI taxonomy): domain Eukaryota; kingdom Metazoa; phylum Chordata; class Amphibia; order Gymnophiona; family Ichthyophiidae; genus Ichthyophis; species Ichthyophis bannanicus. The sequence continues at coordinate 1,404,826,809 of CM066033.1, read as the reverse complement.
TGGGAATATTCATCTTCCCTTACTTAGACGACTGGCTCATTCGAGCCCCATAAGAGCCAGAGACCAGGATTTCTCTATCTCACACAATGTGTATCCTTCAGTATTTGGGACTTGTCATAAACTTCCCAAAATCCAACCTAGCTCCCACTCAGTCTCTAGAGTTTATAGGAGCTCTGCTGGATACCAGACAGACAAGGGCCTATCTTCCACAGCCCCGCTACCTTCGCATGGTGCAGTTAGCTTCCCAAGCAGTGCTAAAGCCTCACCTCACTCCTCGGGAAATGTTACAATTGCTAGGCCACATGGCATCCACTGTGCATGTGGTTCCTTAAGCTCACCTCCATATGACGGCAGCATAGTGGACTTTATCCACTCAATGGACGCAGGCATCAGGTTGCCTGTCAGACCAAATAACAAACACGGATCGTCTTATTTTGTCCCTCCAATGCTGGTAGTCACCCCAAAACCTTTTGGTGGGGTCCCCTTTCCAACAACCCCCACTCCAAGCCACTCTGACAACAGATGCCTCACTGGTGGGCTGGGGAGCTCACCTGCAAGGCCTCTCTACCCAGAGTACCTGGACTCCACAGAAGACCTATCTACACATCAATCTCCTGGAACTCAGAGCAATCTTGCTTGCTCTTTGAGTATTCCACACCCAGCTCAGCTACAAGACAGTCCTAGTTCAAACGGACAATCAGGTAGCCATGTTCTATGTGAACAAACAGGGCGGAACAGGCTCTCTGTCGCTCTGCAATGAAGCTTTGCGACTATGGGCCCTCGCCAGAGAGCATCAGATTCATCTCCTTGCGGTGTATCTTCCAGGCATTCAAAACTCTTGGGCAGACAGACTCAGTCGAGTTCTGCTTCCATACGAATGGTCTCTCCATGTAGACCAGGTGGCCAACATTTTTCAAATTTGGGGAACCCCGGACATTGACCTCTTCACATGTCCACTGAATGCCAAACTTCCCCGGTTCTGTTCGAGAATTCCGGCTCAGGGTTGTCATGCCAGGGATGCTTTCCTCCTCCATTGGGGTCAGGACTTCCTGTATGCCTTTCCACCCATTCCCCTAATTCCCAAAACCCTGTTCAAGCTTCAGAGAGACAGAAGCCATATGATTCTCATAGCTCCACATTGACCACGGCAAGTGTGGTACCCTCTGCTTCTACATCTCTTTCAAGCTCCCTCTCTGGAGTTGGGATCTGCTCCAGATCTCCTGTCTCAGGAGGACGGGATGCTGTGGCATCCCAATTCCCAGTCTCTGCATCTCAAGGCCTGGTTGCTGAAAGCCTAGAACTTCATGGTCTTAACCTTTGTTGTTGTTGTTAAGTGCCGTCGAGTCGAAGTCGACTCATGGTGACCCTCTAGATAGCTATCCTAAATTGTGTTCGGTCTTCAGTCAGGCGGCTCATTGTTGACAGACTGATACCCGAACCTTTCTCAGCAGGTAAAGGATATCCTTTATGCTTCCAGGAAACCTTCCACAAGACGCTCTTATGCTTTCAAGTGGAAAAGGTTTACCATATGGTGCTCGTAGAAGGGTCTTGACCCTCTTGCGATACCTCTGGAATCATTACTGGAGTATCTCCTTCATTTGTCTAATACAGGGCTTAAGACCAATTCAGTGAGAGTTCATTTGAGTGCTATTGCAACTTCTTTCAAGCCTCTGAATGGACAACCTATTTCCTCTCATCCTCTCATAGCGAGATTTATGAGAGGCCTTCTTTTAACTAAGCCTCCCATTATGCCACCACCGGTGGCATGGGACTTAAATCCAGTTCTTGGGCAGCTCATGAAGCCGCCTTTTGAACCGTTAGCTACTACCTCTTTGAAATTCCTTTCCTGGAAGGTCATCTTTCTTATTGCAATCACATCAGCCCGGCGCATCAGTGAATTGCAAGCATTGGTGGCTGATCCTCCTTATACAAGGTTCCATCATGATAAGGTAGTCCTTAGGACTCATCCACACTTTATGCCAAAGGTGGTGTCACCTTTTCATTTAAACCAAGCAGTTTACCTTCCTGTATTCTTCCCAAGGCCTCACACCTCAAATGCAGAAAGGAATCTTCATACTTTGGACTGTAAAAGAGCTTTAGCTTTTTACTTGCAAAGAACTCAGCAACATAGAAAGTCCTCTCAAATTTTTGTTGCTTTTGATCCTAGTCATTTGGGACTTCCAGTCTCCAAGAGAACACTGTCCAACTGGATTGCACAGTGTATTTCTTTTGCCTATGAGAGTAAAAACCTTCCTTTGGAAGGCCATGTCACAGCTCACAATGTGAGGGCCATGGCAGCCTCTATGGCTCATCTTCACTCTATTTTTCGACGACATCTGTTGAGCAGCTACTTGGGCCTCGGTTCATACCTTCACAGCCCATTACTGCTTAGACAAGGACTCCCGCCAGGATGCCTTGTTTGGTCAGGTTGTTCTTCAACACCTGTTCCATACTTAATCAACTCCTACCCACTATCCCTGGTAGGATGCCAGAGATCCATGGGGGGAAGTGGAGCCCTTTCACAAGGGCACACAACTTCTGGGGTTTCTCCCTGGCATCTGTAGCTAGGGAGTCCCCATATGTGAAGACCACATTCCTGCTTGTTCCTGGAGATAGCATAGTTACTCACCTGTAACAGGTGATCTCCTGGAACAGCAGGAATTTAGTCTTCACAGCCCACCCATCTCCCCTAGGAGTTGTATCTCTCTCTTTCTCTCTTTCCCTCTCTCTTTCTGTCTCAGCTATAAACTCAACTGGAGAGGGACAGTTGGAAAAGGCGGGAAGGCAGCACACAGGTGCTGTGGGATGCTCCCAAAAGCTTTCCTATTGGATGCTGGGGAGCGTTCCCGCGCAGGCTCCGTCGGTACCGACGATACCCATATGTGAAGACTAAATTCCTGCTGTTCCCGGAGATCAGCTGTTACAGGTGAGTAACTATGCTTTATCATACCTTGTCCTAATACTGAGCCACACCATCTGATGATCACTGGATGTGAGATGATTGTCTACTATAATATCAGAAACACTCTCCCTATTCATTGGCACCAGGTCCATTATGGCCCTCTCACATATGAGTTCTGTTACCAATTGCTGGAATAGTTCTCCCTGTAAAGAATCCAGGATCTCACTTCTAGATGACACTGCAGCAGGGATGCGTCAATCAACATCCAGCATATTGAAACCATCTATCAGCAGCACTTTGCCTTTCATAGCAATACTGTGAATGTCCTCAGTTAAATCTCTGTTCACTTCTGCCTATGAACGTCTATTTACACACTAATGCAAATGGATGCTCCCTTGCCTCTTTCCAGTTTAACCCACAGTGCTTCCCCCTTCTCTCAGAAGCTCTGCAGTTCTGTAGTTTTAAGCTTATTTTTTACATGTAGTGCTGCAATCTCTCTTTCTTCATTCCTGAATAAATTATAGCCCAGTGTAATTACATCCCATGAACCATGTCTCCGTAACTGCCACTAAATCCAAGTTACCCTCTTCCATTAAAGCCTCAACATCCGTAATCTTATTTCCCATGCTATGAGCATTAATACACACTGCTTTCCAGGTATCCCTTTTTAGCCCCCAGGCAAGTAAAACATTAATGGTTAGGACAAGGTACCTTAGGCTGGAGGACCAGGGGTTCAATTCCCACCTGGGGACAGCAATCTCAGGCTGGAGGGACTGGAGTTTCTAAGTCCTATAGGCACTCCTTGTGGCCTTGGGCAAATCACTTAACTCTCCATTGCCTCAGGTACACATAGATTGTGAGCCCTTTGGGGACAAGGGAAGGTATCCTGTACCTGCTTGTAGTGATTGTAAACTGCTCTGATGCCCTTCAGACTGGGCAGTATATTTATTTATTTAACCAGTTTTCTATACCGCCTTAGCCTTCAATCAAAGTGGTTTACATTATGTAATTACTACATTTAGATAGTCATGGCCTAATGGGAGACAGCCAACATGGCTTTAGACAAGGAAGATCTTGTCTTACTAATCTGTTATGTTTTTTGAAGGTGTGAATAAACAGGTGGACAAAGGTGAGTTGGTTGATATAGTGTATCTTGACTTTCAGAAAGCATTTGACAAGGTCCCCCATCAGAGACTTTTGACAAAACTAAAGAGTCATGGGATAGGAGGCAGTGTACTATTGTGGATCAGGAACTGGTTAAAAAGATAGAAAGTAGAGGGTTGGGCTGAATGGCCAATTTTCCCAATGGAGAAAGGTGAATAGTGGTGTACCCCAGGGATCTGTGCTGGGTCCGCTGCTTTTTGACATATTCCACTTTCCAGGTCAATTATGAATAACGAGTGAGGTTATCATATTTGCAGATGACACAAAACTATTTAAAGTTGTTAAAACCCATGAGGATTGTGGAAAATTGCAAGAGGATCTTGATAAATTTAATGTGGACAAGTGCAAAGTTATGCACCTAGGGAAGAACAACCCAAACTATGGTTACACGATGCAAGGTTCCACTTTAGGAACCACCACCCAGGAAAAAGATTTAGGCGTCATTGTGGATACCATGTTAAAACCCTCGGCCCAGTGTGCAGCGGCGGCCAAGAGAGCAAATAGAATGCTAGGTATGATAAGGAAAGGAATGGAAAATAAAACAAAAGATATTATAATGCCTCTATATCGTTCCATGGTGAGACCGCACCTTGAATATTGTGTGCAGTTCTGGTCGCCGTATCTTAAAAAGGATATAGCGATTTTAGAAAAGGTACAGAGAAGAGCCACCAAAATGGTAAAGGGGATGGAAGGAAACTCCTATGAAGAAAGGCTAAAAAGGTTAGGGCTCTTTAACCTGGAAAAGAGACGGCTGAGGGGAGATATGATAGAAGTCTATAAATTAATGAACGGAGTGGAACGGGTAAACGTAGATCGATTGTTTACCTTATCAGAATATAGAAAGACTAGGGGACATGCAATGAAGCTACTGGGTAAACTATTTAAGACTAATAAAAGAAAATATTTTTTCACTCAACATGTAATCAAACTCTGGAATTTGTTACCGGAGGATGTAGTAAAGGCTGTTAGTGTAGCTGGGTTTAAAAAAGGTTTGGACAAGTTCCTGGAGGAAAGGTCCATAAACCATTATTAAGAAGTGACCGAAGATATCAATGCTTGACCCAGTTACAAGCATTGTGGAACTTGTGTCTCTTGGGGAAACTGCTAGGTACATATGACCTAGATTGGCCACTGTTGGAAACAGAATACTGGGCTTGATGGACCTTGGTCTGACCCAGTATGGCATATCTTATGTTCTTATGTTCTCTGATCATACTGGTCCCGATCTGAGGCTTCTGCTTTCCTGTCTTCTCTTAGCTCTCTTTCTGTGGTCTATGGTCCATCTGCTATTTCTTATCTCTTCTTTTGTTTTCTTCATGTCTTTTCATCAGCCTATGTCCATTCCCAGTAACCCTCCCCAGTATCAGCCCCTTTCCAGTCCTCACTCTCAGTACCTTCCAATGTCAACTTGCATTCCCATGACTGCCACTGGTGTCCATTCCCTTCCAGTCCCTTCTAGTACAAATACCTTGGCAGCCCCTCTCAGATCCACTCCCTTCCAGTTCCATTCTCTCATCCCCTCGTATCAGCCCATTTGTAGCCTTAGCCCCCAGTTTTCTTCCAGGGCCAGCAGCTCTATCCTCCCCTCCCCACAATCAGCCCATTCCCAGTCGAAGCCCCCCTATCAGCTCACTTCCAGTGCTAGTCCCCCCTCAACCCTATTACCAGTGCTAGCCTCCCCTAATCAGCCCAATACCAGTCCTACCCCCCCCCCCATCAGCTCATTACCAGTCCTAGCCTCCTCTAATCAGCCCATTTCCAGTCCTAACCTCCCCGATCAGCTCATTTCCAATGCTAGCCCTCCATCAGTCCATTACCAGTCCTACCCCCTATCAGCACATTACCAGTCCCAACCCCCCGTTGATCAGTCCATTCCCAGTCCTAGCCTTCCCTAATCAACCCATTACCAGTCCTAGCCCACTCCCCTTCTGCCCATTATAATCCTAACCCGCACTCTCTCCCCCCTCTGTCCAGCATTTATCCCCCATCTGTCCAGTATGTCCCCCTGTCTCTTCCCTTTGTCCATGTCAACCCCCCTCCCTCCCTCCATCCCTCCCTGTCAGCCCCTCTCCTTTGTCCATGTCAGCCCCCCTCCCTCCCTCCATCCATCCATTCATCCATCAATCAATGTCAGCCCCCCTCCCTCCCACTCTCTCTCTCTCCATGTCAGCCCTCCCCTCCCCTTCCTCCCACCCTCTCTATCTCCTTATCAGGCTCCTCCTCTGTACATTTCATCCCTCCCTCCCTCCCTCCATGTCAGTCCCCCCTCTGTCCATGTCTGCCTCTGTCCATATCAGCCCCTCCCTCCCTCCATCCATCCATCAATGTCAGCCACCCCTCCCTCCCTCTCTCCAAGTCAGCCCCCCCTCCCTCCCTCCCTCTGTCCATGTCAGCCCCCCTGTCCATGTCAGCCCCCTCCCTCCCTCCATCCCTCCGTTAGTCCCCCCTCCGTCCATGTCAGCCCCCCTCCCTCCATCTATCAATGTCAGCCCCCTCCCTCCCTCCCTCCCTCAATGTCAGCCCTCCTCCCTCCCTCCCCTCCATCAATGTCAGCCCCCCTCCCTCACTCTCTCCATGTCAGCCTCCCTCCCTCCCTCCATCCATCCGTGTCAGCCCCCTCCCTCCCTCCATGTCAGCCCTCCCCTTCCTCCATCCATGTCAGCCCCCTCCATCCATCCATCAATGTCAGCCCCCCTCCCTCCCTCCATGTCAGCCCCCCTCCCTCCCTCCATGTCAGCCTCCCTCCCTCCCTCATGTCAGCCCCGTTGCAGGTTCCCTGCCCCCTCCTCCCCTCTCCCTGTCTGCCTGCTGCTGCCCTGCTTTTCTTCTACAGCCGCGGCTCCCTGTCTCTTAGGGAACCACGGCTATGCCTGTAAAACCGTTGCGGAGCCTTCCTGTCTCTTGACGGGCTCCATGCAGCATTGTCCCGCCACCAAAGGAAGTGGTAAACAACTTCCTTTGGAGGCGGGAAAATGCTGCATGGAGCCCGTCAAGAGATAGGAAGGCTCCGCAATGGTTTTACTGGCATAGCCGCGGTTCCCTAAGAGGCAGGGAGCCGTGGATGCATTAGAAGGGACTGGGAGGCGGTGAGTTTGCCACTGCGAAGAAGTGGACTCGGCAGCAGCAGCAACTTGTGCGCTTTTTTTTTTTTTTGTTAACGGCGGAGTGAGGCGACCGCCATGGGGGTCGTGACCCACAGATTGAGAACTGCTGCATTAGACAGTTTGGTGATGCGGTTGTCATTGTAATGTCATCTTCCCAGCTGATGATAAAGAGGCTATGCAGAGTTGGTGATACATTGTTCTATTGTTGATTGTCATTGTAATGTCACTAACTTATTGTTATATTACCTGTCATATTAAATATCTTATTAACTACCATGCACGCGTGGCTGTTTGCTCTTGAATTTAATATCTAAGCGAGGCAATACATCAGTCTGCGATGGAGGACACTTTGACCCTTCCCTTATCCTCCATGAGTGTCCTTTTTATCCTTCAATTGTGGTAGGCGATCCTTGAAACGACTCCTGGTTTTATTTATTGCATGCTTATCTGCTGCTACACAATCAACTACTGATCCAGCCAACTCCCTCACAGGCTTCTTGCTTCAGATATACCTGCACAAGATTTTATTATGAGTTCTTTCATCTGTGGTAACCTCCTTTTCAAATATGATTTTCTCTGATCAGGGTCTGGAAATAAAACAAAGGATATTATAATGCCTCTGTATCGTTCCATGGTGCGACTGCACCTTGAATTTTGTGTGCAATTCTGGTCTCCGTATCTTAAAAAAAGATATAGCGTTATTAGAAAAGGTACAGAGAAGAGCAACCAGTATGGTAAAGGGGATGGAAGGCTACCCCTATGAAGAGAGGCTAAAAAGGTTAGGGCTCTTCAACCTGGAAAAGAGACGGCTGAGGGGAGATATGATAGCTGCGGTGCAGGTTAGTGCTGGATTTATTCTTTGTCTGAGTTCGGTGACCCTCCTTAAAAGAAGCACTGGCTGGACATGGAAGAGCAGGCATCCGTGCATTTTGGGGGCTCTGATGACCCCTTGGAGGGCCCCTCGGGCCTCTGTAGGGACTCTGCGGTGGCAGAGCTTGACGAGGGCGACATTTCCCCTGGGGAGGACCCTAACATTGTCAGAGTCTTCTAGTGAGAGTAGTTGGTGATGCTTATTGCCAAATCGCTAGCGGCGCTAAATATTCCACAGAATTCCCTGCCCAACGATGAGCCTTGGAGGGCCCTCTTTTCCAGGGCATTAAAACCTTCTACATGGCATTTACGGTGCATTGGGCTATCAAGCAGATGATAGAGGCCAAGTGGGAAGTACTGGTGGCTGGCTTATGGGGAGGTAGAGCCATGGCACGGCTGTACCAGATTAGGGTGGGTGAGAAAGAGCTGCTTAATCTCCTAAAGGTGGATGCCCTGGTTTTGGCAGTAACTAAGAAGACAGCCATCCCCATAAAGGGGGGGGGGGGTATGTCTTTGAAGGATGCTCAAGATCGGAAGCTGGAAGCTCTGTTGAAGCAGTCCTTTAAAATCAATACCCTGACACTATAGGCATCAATTTGAAGGGCCTATGTGGTGTGGACCTGCTTGTAATGAGCTCTAGGCTTGCCATACTCAGAACTGGAGTCTCAACAGCCAATGTCTGAGGCTGCGAAGTTGGAATCTGGTTCCACCTACTTAGCTGATGCCTTCTACGATCTGGTGCATCAGTCAACAGTATGGCATTGGTCATAGCGGCAAGGCAGATTTTGTGGGTGTGTCATCCAAAGATGCGCCTCAGTAAACTTCCTTTCAAAAGCAAACTTCTCTTTGGAGAACCATTGGAGAAGATGGTTCAGGACCTGGGGGAAACCAAGGGAGCTCATCTCCCAGGAACAAGCCCAGGGATAAAAAGTTGACAGTCCCGGTGAGGGGGCAGTCCCATGATTTCTGACATTTTTGAGCTATCTGCTTCACTCCCTATCAGCAGAGTTGCTATCCTGCAAGGAGTCAGTCCTTTCAGGGCAACAGAAGAGTCAGTCATGGCTATTATGTAGGGGCCAAGGTAGGCTCCAAGAAGCTGCAGTGAAGCAAGGGGGGCCCAGGCAGAGGTGCTCCCTGTAGGTGGTCGGCTACAACACTTTTACTCCATCTAGGTCTGGACTATCACCAACCAGTGGGTCCTGAAGGTGATTTGAGATGAATATCAGCATAAGAACTGTCAAAGCAGAAACAAGCAACAGATCATTCTCATACGCAGCACCTCTCCATTGGAACCAGCTCCCTCATGAGATACGACTAACAAGTGAATTGGGTGACTTTAGAAAGAAACTCAAAACTCACCTCTTTCAGTCTCACTACAACCTGATCTAGATTGTTGCATCTTTCCACTATAACTGCAACTAAATAGTTCCTGCCTGTCACAAGGACAATTCAAATGCCGGTCTGTAACATTGTATATTTGTATATATCTGTCCCCACTCACACCACTAAATCCAATGTATACTTAGATTTGTGAACTCCAATCAAATGTATATTTCTAACTTATTGTTTTTGCGGTGATGTCTAAATCATTACTCAATCGAAATGTTTATCTTGTAAATTAATGTATGGTACGATACATTCTGATCTGTAAAGTAAACCGCTACTGATCGTAGGAAGTAGCGGTATACAAATGTTTACTAAATAAATATGCCCTGGAATTGGCATAGCCTATCTCTGATGCATTCATGCAATTCCCCTGCAGGGCTCCCCTCAAGGTGCAGGCTGTAAGAGACACTCTGCAGAGATTCTTGCAGCTCGTGGCGGTGATAAAAGTTCCTGTTGACTAGTTAGGTCAAGGTCAATACTCCATTTATTTTGTGGAGCCAAAAAGGAGGGGTTCTATCTCCCCATTCTGGACCTCAAGCACGTCAACAGGTCTTGGCAGGTTCTGCACTTCCGCATGGAAACCCTGGGCTCAGTAATAGTAGCAGTGCAAAAGGGAGAGTTCCTCATGGCACTTGAACTTAGCAAGGCTTATGTCCACATTCTCATTCATCCGGATCGCCAACGCTTCCTGCCGTTTACAGTCCAGATGAGGCATTTCCAGTTTCAAGCGCTGCCCTTTGGGTTAGCCGCTGCCCCGCACAAAGGTGATAATGGTCATGGCAGTGGCGTTGTGTTGAGAAGGGATTTTGCTGCACCCCTATCTGAACGACTGGTTGATCAGGGCGAAGTCATTATACGAAAGCTGCAAGGTTATGCAACTCTTAGTGGACGTCCTTTAGCAGCTCGGCTGGGTGGTCAACTTTTTCAAGAGCAACTTGGTTCCATCTGAAGATCTCATATATGTGGGGGTGTAGTTCCAGAAAGGCAAGGGACTGGTGTCGCTCCACTCAGATCAGGCTCAGAAGTTGCAAGACCAAGTACATCTTTCTTTGGATGGCGGTGCCCTCAATACCTGCAGTTGCTCGGCTCCATGGCAGTGATGCTCAACTGGTCCCATGATCCAGGGCTAATATCTAGCCATTGCAGAAGGCCCTCCTGTCTCGCTAATCACCGCAGACACACCAAATCTCAAGGCAGCTGCCTTGCCCGCTGGAAATGAGGTTATCCTTGCAGTGGTAAATGTTTTCAGAGAGCTTGCTAGCGGGGATGCTGCTGGAGTCTCCCAGTTGGACAGTGGTAACCATAGATGCCAGTCTGTCTGCATGGGGAGCGCATTGCGAGTCACAGGTAGCTCAGGGGTAGTAGTCTCAAGAAGAGTCCACTTGGTCCATCAATTGCTTGGAGATGCGGCCGATGTTTCTGGCCCTGCGATTCTTTCGGTCCTGTGTCTACAGCAAGGCCATGAGGGTTTTCTTGCACAATGCATGACCGTAGCGTACATCAATTGTCAAGGAAGGGCAGGAAGCGTGGCTCTGGCCACTGAGGTAGGTCCTCTGCTGATCTTGGTGGAGGCAAATCTCCTGGCACACTCAGCAGCACATGTGACCAGAAAGGAGAATTTGCAGGCCAACTTCCTCAGCTGTCATCAGTTGAATCCAGGGGAGTGGACCCTGGACGTGGCTGTGTTTTGCAGCAGAGTGCAGTGCTGGGGGGTGCTGATCACGGATCTGATGGATTCAGTCAGCAATACCTAGGCATGTCATTTCTTCAGTCGGCGAAGAGAACAGATGTCCAAGGGGCTGGATGCTCTTGCGCAATCATGGCTGACGGAGGGTCTCTTGTACATGTTCCCTCTCTGAGCGCTTATTAGGTGTCTTTTCCAATGGATAGCAGCGCATGGAGAACTGGTGATCTTGACTGCACTGGATTGGCCTCGGCATCCATGATACTTGGATCTGCTGTGGCTGACGATAACCCCTCCATGGCGTTTTCTGACGAAACCCAACTTGCTCTCGCAGGGTCCCGTCCTCATGCCCCAAGTGGCTCGATTCTCGCATATGGTCTGGCTATTGAGAATCCACCAAATTGGAAAATTGCAAGAGGATCTTCATAAATTGGAAGACTGGGCATTGAAATGGCAGATGAAATTTAATGTGGACAAGTGCATAGTTTTGCACCTAGGAAAGAACAACGCAAACTATGGTTACACAATGCAAGGTTGCACATTAGGAACCACCACCCAGGAAAAATATTTAGGCGTCATTATGGTTAACATGTTAAAACCCTCGGCCCAATGTGCAGCGGCGGCCAAGAGAGCAAATAGAATGCTAGGTATCATAAGGAAAGGAATGGAAAATAAAACAAAGGATATTATAATGCCTCTGTGTGCAATTCTGGTCTCCGTATCTTAAAAAGGATATAGTGTTAGAAAAGATACAGAGAAGAGCCACCAAAATGGTAAAGGGGATGGATGGATACTCCTATGAAGAGAGGCTAAAAAGGTTAGGGCTCTTCAACCTGGAAAAGAGACGGCTGAGGGGAGATATGATAGAGGTCTATAAATTAATGAATGGAATGGAACGGGTAAACGTAAATCGATTGTTTATGTCATCAGAATATAAAAAGACTAGCAGACATGCAATGAAGCTACAGTGTAACCTATTTAAGACTAATAAGAGAAAATATTTTTTCTCTCAACGTGTAATCAAACTCTGGAATTTTTTTACTGGAGGATGTAGTAAAAGCTGTTAGTGTAGCTGGGTTTAAAATGGTTTGGACAAGTTCCAGGAGGAATGGTCCATAAACCATTATTAAAAGGGACCCAGGATATCACTGCTTGACCTAATACAAGCACTGAGGAACCTGTGTCTTTTGTGGAGACTGCTAGGTACTTATGACCTAGATTGGCCACTGTTGGAAACAGGATACTGGGCTTGATGGACCTTGATCTGACCCAGTATGGCATATCTTATGTTCTAATTTTACTGCAATGGGAATGTGGTTCTTCTGTTCAAAGTGATTTGAATTGTTTATAAGGGTGTCAGTAATCATGCCGTGGCAAAGTCCTAGTTTTCATACTGTTTCCTTTTTTAATTGGTCTTGTTTTATTTGATTCTTTTATATGTCAAATGTGTGCGCATAGATAGTCCAAAGCCATTTCATTGGCCACCTTTTTTTTTTTTTTTTAAGGAGATATTGTACATTTTGGGGTTCAACTATAAGGGTGCCAATAATGTTGACCACAACTGTAACGCTAGTGTCACCCCTGGAATAGCTGATGCTGGCATAAAAACTGGTTAGCAGATGATATTTAGCGGTACTAATGGTTTAGTGCCACTAAATATATTGCTGACAGCGGTAATCCGATTAGCAGGTCTGGTAACCAGTCACATTGCTTTACATATGCTCCCCTAAGATAATCTAGAGAAAATGAGGAAATGCTTTAATACATGTGGAGACATGGAGGAGAGTAGCCTAGTGGTTAGTGCTCTGGCTTGGGAACCAAGAGACCAGGGTTCGATTCCCACTAGCACTCCTTGTTGCCTTGGGCAAGACAATTAATCCTCCCTGTTTAATGTACGTTTACTAAGTTTAAGTTACAATGTAAACTGCTTTTATTGAAATGATAAAGCTGTATAGAAAAACTTAAATAAATAAATAAATGAGACTGTAAGCAGAGGTGAAAATAAAGCAAATCACAGGACGGTGCCTGTAATTGCTGATTGACAGCAGAATCTGACTGGAGGTGCACTTGTTGAAAGTTGAGCCTGTTCCTGAATGTTCACGACTGGTTCATGCTTAATTCTATAATGAAGTCTAAAGGCTCTGCCGCTCCCTGCACTTTGTATGACAACATTTAAATCACATTATGTGCTTCAGAAATCTGTCTGGCAGAGAACACGCTTTCCCAACAACTTTGAACTGCAGTTGTGAGAACTTCCTCTTTCATGGGAATGTACCAGGTCTTATCCGTGTACACACTTGATCCAGTCCCTCCCACAGTTAGACTGCTACTGTTCTCTGCATGGTCTTACTGAACCTGCTCGGTTGCACAAGAGTCTTTCCAGGATTTTGAAGAATGTGTTCCCTGTCAGTTAATCCTAAGCAGAAAGAGATTGTGAAGCACTGGGCAGTGGTCGGCTTTCTAGCTTTTTGGGGCACACTTTGCACTCTGAAGCATCACAGCCTCCTTTAAATGAGGTGAATTCATGATGTGAATGTGCAGCAAGGACTTTACACTGAGGTAATCAAAGACTGAGACCTCTTTAAAAGGCAAAGGGAACTTTATTTAGTTCAAAGTGAGTTATATTCAGGTGCGGGAGGTAATTCCTTGCTCCTGCAATGCTTGCAGTCTAAGGACCCCATATTTGAAAAGGTTTATACAGTATGGTTAGTAAGTCCTGCTAAATGGATAAACACCACTGAGAGGGATATTCCACAGCACTGACTGGATAGTACCTCTGCAGTTCAAAGGGACTTCCAGATTCTGGGAGAGAAACTCAAACCCATTGCTAACACTGTAGCATTCTCAGAAGTTCTACCTGTTCATGGTAAGGGGACAGAAAGGCTGCATCGCATAAGCAACTTTAATACATGGCTCCAAACCTGGTGCACACAAGGATTCAGATATATTGGCATCTGGGGAAACAGATGGATCAACAAGAGGCTATTTTGTGCTGATGGCCTACTGTCACAGGGAAAAGGATCCTGAGTGAAAATTCAGGCAGTATGTGGACAGACATTTAAATTAGGGAAAGGGGGTGATGGATGGGGAAGGACAAGTTCAGGACGCCACTCCCAACAAAAGCATAACAACATTGGAAACAGCCACACTTTTAAACCACACATCAATGGCAAGTGGGAAGAGGTGTGTAGAACAAAATCCAGCAAAATACAGGCAAGCCATTCAACAAATGCTGGAAAGCAATGAGCACAAATGCTCGAAGCCTAGCCAACAAAGTTCATGACCTAGAAGCCCTAATGGTGGAAATGGACTTGGACATTGTGGCCGTTAAAGAAACATGGTTTAAGGAGTCGCATGAATGGGATATAACCATAGCTGGCTATGATCTATTTAGAAGAGATAGAGAGGGTAGAAAAGAAGGAGGAGTAACATATATTGCAAAAGCAATATTAAAGCTGCTGAAATGCAGGGGATATGGGGAAAGAAGAAGCGCTGTGGATTGTGTTGGAAAGAGGAGATGGCACTGTCATCCATATTGGTGTAGTCTACTGGCCTCCAACTCAAACCGGAGAAGTAGATAGCAAATTGATTATTGATATTGCAAAGAGAGCCACGAAGGGGGAAGTGATCATATTGGATGACTTTAATCTACCTGATGTGGACTGGAGTATTCTTTCTGCAAATCTGGAAAGAATTTTAAAAAATTGTGGATGCCTTCCAAGATGCGTTACTTAGACAAATGGTGATGGAACAGACCAGGGAAAGCTCGATGCTAGATTTAGTGCTCACCAATGGAGATAGTATGTTGAATATCCAGGTGGGTGCCCAAGTGAACAGCACGATCTACACACGGTGTGATTTGAGATAAAAGCTAAGGTGCAGCCCAATCACAACAAGCTCAAAGTCCTAGACTTCAAAAACACTGTCTTCAGTAAAATGGCCAAGTATCTGAAGGAGGGAGTTGGCAGGGTGTGAGGAGATAAGGGAAGTGGAATTGCAATGAGCTAAACTAAAGAAGGCAATAAAAGGGGCAACAGATACATATGTAAGGAAAGTAAATAAAAACAAGAGGAAAAGGAAATCTTTTTTGGTTCTCCAAAGAAGTGGCTGCTCTAATAAAGGCAAAAACAACAGCTTTCACAAAATTCAGAAGCTTGCAAACCGAGGAACACAGAAAGGAATACAGGATCAAACTAAAAGAGAGAAAAAAAGAAATAAGGAAAGCAAAATCTAAGGCAGAAGATAAGGTTAATAAAGATGTGAAGTGTGGTGACAAAACTTTCTTCAGGTATATTCGGGAGAGGAGGAAAATCAGAGGTGGAATTTCAGGTCTCAAAAGTGCTGGGAACGGATTCGTGGAATGTGACATTGAAAAAGCGAAAATGCTAAACAAATAATTCTGCTCTGTTTTGCTAAAGAAAATCCTGGAAAAGGACCACCTGTGATTCCCAAATATAAAAATGGGAATTGGGTAGATCCCACACCATTCACAGAAGATGATGTGATTGAACATCTTGCAAAACTGAAAGTGGACAAGGCCATGGGACTGGATGGGATATGTCCCAGGATATTGAAATAGCTCAGAGAGGTTCTTGCAGGGCCATTAAAGGATGTTTTTAATAGATCCTTGAAGACAGACGTTTCACAGGACAGGAGAAGGATTGATGTGGTACCTCTTCACAAAAGAGGTAACAGGGAAGAAGTGACAAACTACAGGCCAGTAAGCCTTACCTCTGTGGTGGGAAAAGTAATGGAGGTGCTCCTGAAAGAGCGAATATGGACTTTCTCAAAACCAACAGGCAACATGGTTTTTCCAAAGGACGATCTTCCCAAACAAATCTAATTGAGTTCTTTGACTGGATGACCACAGAACTAGATCAAGGGCATGTGATGGATGTCATCTACCTGAATTTCATCAAAGCCTTTGATACTGTTCCTCATAGGAGGCTTATCAATAAACTCAACAGCTTGGGGATGGGTCCCAAGGTGGCGATCTGGATCAGGAATTGGTTGACTGACAGACAACAGAAGGTGATGGTAAACTGAACTCTCTTGGATGAAAGGAGGGTGATTAGCGGTGTGCCACAGGGTTTGTTCCTGGGACTGGTACAGTTCAATGTATTTGTGAGCGATATTGCTGAATGACTAAGTGGGAAAGTCTGTCTTTTTGCAGATGACACAAAAATTTGCAACAAAGTGGACTCCCCTGAGGGAGTGGATAACAGGAGGAAAAATCTACAGAAGCTGGAAGAATGGTCTAATGCTTGGCAGTTAAAATTTAATGTAAAGAAGTTCAGTGTCCTGCACTTAGGAAGCAGAAATCCAAGGGAATTGTACGCTATAGGGGGCAAGAGGTTAGTGTGCACGGACCAGGAGAAGGACCTCTGAGTGATTATTTCTGAGGATTTCAAGGTGGCAAAACAATATGACAAGGTGGTGGCAAAAGCCAGAAGGATGCTGGGTTGCATACAAAGAGGAATTACCAGCAGAAAGGAAGAGGTACTAATGTCACTGTACAAGTCGCTGGTGAGACCTCACTTGGAATACTGTGTTCAGTTTTGAAGATAATATCTCGCAAAGGATATAAAAAGACTGGAAACTGATCAGAGGTAAGCGACCAAAATGATTTGCAGCCTACGTCAGAAGACTTATGAGAAGAGACTTTAAGACCTAAATATGTACACTCTGGAGGAGAGGAAGGATTGGGGAGATATGATTCAGACCTTTAAATAGAGTATTAATGAACAAACCTCTTCCAAAGACAGGGTAGCTGTAAAATTAGAGGGCATAACCTGAAGCTAAAAGGGGGTTAATTTAAAGGCAATGTCAGGAAATACTTTCTCACTGAAAGGGTGGTGGATGCTTGGAATGCCCTCCTAATGGACATGGTGGGGGCAAATACAGTGACAGAATTCAAGATGGCATGGGACAGACACAGTGGATCCCTTTATAGCAACAGGCTAAAATCAAAACAAACACAGCTATCTCTTATATCTCAGTAAATAGGGGTGACCTTTACAGAGTGGCAGGTACAGCTCTAAGCAAAGGCATGCAGGGGGCAACCTGCACAGAGTGGCAGGTACACCTACTCTTGCTGCCTAGATGGACCATGCTGGTCTCTATCTGCCATCGTTTACTGTGTTACTATCTCCTCTAATCGTCATGGCACAGCCTGGACAGTGCTCGGGAGGTCTGTGGGCAGGGGCGAGGGTGATCCGAGCACTTAGCCAGTTACCATCGATTTTTAGTGTCTGCAGAAACGTAGGCCATCTCAATAGCTCTCCTTTCTGTGATTGGCTCTCTGGCCAGCGACTGAATATCACTGCTCTCTGACTAGCCGCACCAGTCAGTGCTGAAACCAGATTTTCAGCGCCATAGAATATCCAAATTCTGCTGAATATCCAGTTTGACTTTTGCCCGTGGTAGTCAGTTCTTTAAAAATACTAACTGCTGGGCCCTAAGTCTGTATCTGAGGCAATGGAGAGTTAAGTGGCTTGCCCAAGATCACAGAGGGCAGCGGTGCGAGCCAAACCCTGGCGTCCCTGGTTCTAGGCACTATTCTAGGCATTAGGCTACTCCTCTACTTGAGGAGGGCTATTTATCTGTTTGCCCAGAGAAAAGGGCGTTTTGAAAATTGCCTCCCCCTGGTTTATGTTAAAAGTAGTGAATGTGGTCATTCTGTTTCTGGCAAGAAGTATCACCAGAAGAACGAGTGCAAAGCTGTGCGCTCTTTTTCTCTAAGTGTGTTTCAAAGGAATGCATGTGCGCACACTCTCCTTGAAAATTAATTTTCCAAGTACCTGCACAGTTTTGAAAATTGTTCCATATCTATAATCACTGCTGTGTGACTGTACAGTGCTGTGTACATAGAGGCTAGATTTATTTTTAGCCCATCTTCCCAAATACTGTTCAGGATAGGGAGGGGAGCACAGCATTAACGTTTAGGTACAGTAAGTTCTTTCCCACTAGATGGCTAAATGATTCTTGCTGGCTCCCTTTACAGTTCTGTGTTCACAAATGGGGAAGGCTGAGTCTGAGAGGAAAGCTATGTGGTAGGTATTTAGGGAGATAAAGACAGTGAGAAAGTCATAGACCCATTCACTTCACAATCATCCTGAAATTATTTCCTGTCCTGACCATCTGAACATGGCAGGGGCTCTGGCTGAGACTGTAACATAGTACATGATGGCAGACAAAGACCAGTATGGTCCATCTAGTCTGCCCAGCAAGGTGGCAAGAGTAGGTGCACTTGCTGCTCCGTGCAGGTCACCTCTCCCCATGCCTTTGTTTAGGAGTGTACCCATCACACCATGCATGTCACCCTTATTTGTTGAGATATAAGAAATAGTTAAGTTTATTTTGATTTTATCCTGTTGCTATTAAGGGATCCACTGTGTCTGTCCCATGCCATTTTGAATTCTGTCACCACCCTTTCAGTGAAAAAGTATTTCCTGATGTTGCTTTTCAGTTTACCCTCTTGCGGCATCATGTTATGCCCTCTAGTTTTACAACTTCCCCATCTTTGACAAAAAGGTTTGTTTGTTTGTTAATACTCTTTAACTATTTAAAGGTCTGTATCATATCTTCATATAACGCCTATCATGAAAGACCTACACTGGCTACCTCTACAAGCCAGACTCTCATATAAGTCACTAGTCTTGACCTTCAAAGCCATGAATATCTACCCACCAACACCAATCAGAAAACTAATCCGTAACACCCCTGAAAATAGAAACAGAAGGACTACAACTATGAACACCTTAATAGTTCCCAAGATGATGACATCATGTACTAAAGCTACATCAAACAGAGCTTTTTCATTATTCGCACCCAGGAACTGGAATATACTTCCCCATGAAATCCGCGGCATCAAAAGCCTATTACAATTCCGCAAAGCCGTAAAGCATCACTTATTCACAAAATACTACCCAGAAGTGACCACAGACACTCACACAGCCAACAGGCCTCCCACTCACACCAAACACCTTAGCACCTTTATCCAATCAGAAAATGGTTAGTTCCCACGATATTTCACTTTACTACTATTGACCCATGCCACCCATGAATACACGTACAATATCCACTCGAGTTTAAATATGGTATATAATAAAAGCCTATTCATAGTATAATGTTGATTGTACATAGTTATCCCTGTTATTCCATGTTATATATTCCCTCGTTCTCTGTAAACTTCGATGTTACCTGTACACATTGCAGTATATTTTGTTCAATGTACACCGCACTGATTTTAATAGCGCGGTATATAAGAGATGTTAAATAAATAAATAAATAAATAAATATCTTCCCTGCCTCTCCCCTCTTCTAGCGTATACATATTTAGGTTTTCAAGTCTCTTCTCATACATCTTCTGGCACAGGCTCCAAATCATTTTGGTCGCCTTCCTCTAAACCATTTCAAGTCTTTTTATATCCTTTGTGAGATACGGTCTCCAAAACTGAACACAATACTCCAAGTGAAGCCTCACCAGCGACTTGTACAGTGGCATTAGTACATCTTCCTTTTTGCTGGTAATTCCTCTCTGTATGCAACCCAGCATCCTTCTGGCTTTGGCCACCGTCTTGTCACACTGTTCCACCACCTTGAGATCCTCAGAAACAATCACTCTGAGGTCGTCCTTATCAGCGCATACCAACCTCTTGCCCCCTATCGCATACAATTCCCTTGGATTTCTGCTTCCCAAGTGCATGACACTGCACTTTTTCACATTAAATTTTAACTGCCAGGCATTAGACCATTCTTCCAGCTTTTGTAGATCTTTCCATATGTTATCCATTCCTTCAGGGGAGTCCGCTCGTGTCATGTGCATAAAGGCAAACTTTTCCATTCAGCCCTTTGGAAATATCATTCACGAATATATTGAACAGTACTGGACCCTGGGGCACACCGCTAATCATCTTCCTTTCATCCGAGTGAGTTCCGTTTACCATCACCTTCTGTCTGTCAGTCAACCAATTTCTGATCCAGTTCACCACCTTGGTACCCATCCCCAAGCTGTTTAGTTTATTGATAAGCCTCCTATGAGGAACAGTTATCAAAGGCTTTGCTGAAATCTAGGTAGATCACATCCGTCACATGCCCTTGATGTAATTCTCTGGTCACCTAGTCAAAGAACTCAATCAGATTTGTTTGCCACGATCATCCTTTGGTAAAACCATATTGCTGTGGATCATGCAACCTATTGGTTTCAAAAAAGTCCACTATTTTCTCTTTCAAGAGCACTCCATTACTTTTCCCGTCACTAAGATAAGGCTTACTGGCCTGTAGTTTGTCACTTCTTCCCTATTACCACATCAGTCCTTCTCCAGTCCTGTGGAACCTCTCCTGACTCCAAGGATCTATTAAAAATATCCTTTAAAGGCCCTACAAGAACCTCTCTGAGCTCTTTCAGTATCCTGGGGTGTATTCCATCCGGTCCCATGGCCTTGTCCACTTTCAGTTTTGCAAGTTGTTCTAACACATCATCTTCTGTGAATGGTGTGGTATCTACTCCATTC
Source organism: Ichthyophis bannanicus (assembly GCA_033557465.1). Classification (NCBI taxonomy): domain Eukaryota; kingdom Metazoa; phylum Chordata; class Amphibia; order Gymnophiona; family Ichthyophiidae; genus Ichthyophis; species Ichthyophis bannanicus. Next base: position 1,404,806,184 of record CM066033.1, on the reverse strand, counting down.
CCATTTGTATATTTGTCAATCACAGGTGGTCCTGCTCCAGGATTTTTTTTAGTAAAACAGAATAGACGTATTTGTTTAGAATTTTCACTTTTTCAATGTCATTTTCCATGAATCCACCCTTGGCACTTATTGAGTCTTGAAATTCCACCTCTGATGTTCCTCTTCTCCAGAATATACCTGAAAAGGTTTTGTCACCACGTTTCACATATTTAGCCATTTTTTCTTCTGCCTTTGCTTTTGCTATCCTTATTTCTCTTTTTGTCTTTTAGCTTTATCCTGCATTCTTTTCTGTTTTCCTCTGTTTGTGAACGTCTGAATTTTGTGAAAGCTGTGTTTTTTGCCTTTATTTGTGCAGCCACTTCTTTTGAGAACCAAATAGGTTTCCTTTCCCTCTTGTTTTTTATTTCCTTTCCTACATATGTAACTGTTGCCCCTTTTATTGTTTCCTTTAGTTTAGCCCAGGGGTGTCCAACATACGGCCCGCGGGCCAGAGTCCAGCCTGCCAGGCATTTTTATCCGGCCCGATCCAGCCTACCTCCCTACCCATCGGCGCCCTAAGATCAGACCCCGCCTTGCTGCCATGGCTCCGCTCCATCTGAGCTTAGACCCCACCCCCACGGTCATAGGATGCGAGCAGGAAAGGGGCGGTGGTCACACTTTGTATTCGGCGCCCCGCCTCACTATGCTTCTGGTCAGCTGATGAGTCAAAGCAGCCAGTCTCCTGGCAGCTGGAGCATGAGCTCACCTGGACCACGGAGGTGCTGATGCTACCTCTTCAGCAGCAATGGTGAGTCCCGGGGGGCAGGGAGAGGCTGGGCCGATGGGATTCCACCATTGCTCCCCCCTGCCTTTAACCTATGACTTGAGCGATAGACGGTAGGTGTGTGTGGCGACTCCCGGCTTCTAGCTACATCTGTGCTGCTGCTGCACCCATCTTCCATCTCCGGCCCCTCTGACCCCGTTTCTCCTGTACGCTATATATTGGAGATGGTACAAACACACAGAGCCATGTGCAAGAAACTGGTACTGAGATCCAGCTGAGCACCAGACCCGTTGTGCCTTCTCCAACTCCGGTCACATATAGCGTGTGTGTGTGTGTGTGTGTGTGTTATACACACATGTGCTATGTATCTATACATACATATAAAATGTGTGTGTGTGCCCATGCCCGTATAGCCAGTATATCTATGTGTCTGTTGTTATAATCCATAATATTTACATATTTTAGTGAACGCTAACTGGATGCAGTGCTGTACAGACATGAGGGTATTCTGGCTTTCTGCACACCCATTTCAAATTCCTGTGTCAAAAGGTCTGAATTATGCAAAGTTATGCATGCTTTGTGAAAAATAACAAAGCATATTGTTTTTGAGTGATACTTGGTAAAATAAAATACCAAGATTTTGAATTATTGTGGGCAGAATTCCAGCAGGGTTATGCGTGTATGTGATATAAGTATATAATACAGGGGCAACAGAACATCTTTTTAGCTGGTTTGGTTGGTCCATCCAATTTCCAGCCTCAATCCCAGGCTGTCTAGTTGCTGATGCTGCATTGGGCAAAATATTGGTGGGGCCATGGCTCTAGTTGCCAATGCATCATGGAATGCAGAAAATTCACTCATATGGACACGTTTTAGCTACAGAATATCTGTGTAGTTCAGAAAACCATGCACCAGACTCTCTATGGATTGCCAGTCCCTGTATTTGGAATACTTTTTAAATGCTGATTTAACGTCAGAAAATGATTATTTATTTTGTGTTTTACTTGTGATAGTGCTGCTTTGGCCCGTGACCTTTTTAAAAATTGCCCATGTAGCCCTGCAAGCTAAAAGGTTGGGCACCCCTGGTTTAGCCCATTGCAGTTTCACGTCCCTTATCCCTTCTCACCCTGCCAACTCCACCTTCAGACACGGCCAATTTACTGAAGTCAGCGTTTTTGAAGTCTAGGACTATGGGCTTGCTGTGATTGGACTGGGTCATATGAATGTGTGTCCTTGCACAAACAGCTGTGACACAATTAGATGCATCAGATATCCCCACTTAAACCCAGGAGAGCTTGCGGCCCTGACAGAATATGAAATGAAATGTTCAGATACAGCAATTTAGAAATGCAGGAAGCGTTAGTAAAATTATTTTATTCTCTGTTCACTTCCCTAGGACATAGAGGGGCTAAATTGCACCAAGCTATAAACAAGGGAATACCACTAACTAACCCAAATAATTCAGATGGATTGTATATCGATGGCAACATTAGTAAATTGCTCTATAACGTACTTAACAAACCAATACAAAGATTCTTAATGAAGAGCCAAAGTGTGCATACAAGTCAGATCGGGACCTTCCAAGGCTCCGAACCACTGAGCATATCTATAACTGACGGACATTAATTAAGAAACAGGTAAAAAAACACCCCTTAGGGAGAAGATTTGCATATTTCATTTTCACAAACTCATTCTAGGGCCGGCATCTGGCCATAACTGGAGAGCGATGATATTGAGCCACTGCTCAGTCATGGCAAAGCGGTGAAAGTCAGATGCATTAAAGGCTTGTCTAAGTTTTGCCGCAGCAGCTAACCGGGTTAGTGGCTGAATATTGCTCCTGCCTGGTTAGCTTTCTAGCAATCTGGACAACCCAGATATTCAGTGTCCGGCATTCGATGTTCAGTGGCAGCGGTGAGTCACTAGAGCTGTACTAGCTGCTGCTGCCTGGTTAGCTTTCTGGCAATCTGGACAACCCAGATATTCAGTGTCCGGCATTCGATGTTCAGTGGCAGCGGTGAGTCACTAGAGCTGTACTAGCTGCTGCTGCCTGGTTAGCTTTCTGGCAATCTGGACAACCCAGATATTCAGTGTCCGGCATTCGATGTTCAGTGGCAGCGGTGAGTCACTAGAGCTGTACTAGCTGCTGCTGCTGCCTGGTTAGCTTTCTGGCAATCTGGGCAACCCAGATATTCAGTGCCTGGCATTCGATGTTCAGTGGCAGCGGCGAGCCACTAGAGCTGTACTAGCTGCTGCTGCCTGGTCAGCTTTCTGGCAATCTGGACAACCCAGATATTCAGTGTCCGGCATTCGATGTTCAGTGGCAGCGGTGAGTCACTAGAGCTGTACTAGCTGCTGCTGCTGCCTGGTTAGCTTTCTGGCAATCTGGGTAACCCAGATATTCAGTGCCTGGCATTCGATGTTCAGTGGCAGCGGCGAGTCGCTAGAGCTGTACTAGCTGCTGCTGCTGCTGCCTGGCTAGCTTTCTGGCAATCTGGACAACCCAGATATTCAGTGCCTGGCATTCGATGTTCAGTGGCAGCGGCGAGTCGCTAGAGCTGTAATTGCTGCTGCTGCCTGGCTAGCATTCTGGCAGTGTGGGTAACCCAGATATTCAGTGCCCGGCATTCGATGTTCAGTGGCAGCGGCGAGTCGCTAGAGCTGTAATTGCTGCTGCTGCCTGGCTAGCTTTCTGGCAGTCTGGGTAACCCAGATATTCAGTGCCCGGCATTCGATGTTTAGTGGCAGCGGGGAGTCGCTAGAGCTGTACTAGCTGCTGCTGCCTGGTTAGCTTTCTGGCAATCTGGGCAACCCAGATATTCAGTGCCTGGCATTCGATGTTCAGTGGCAACGGCGAGTCACTAGAGCTGTAATTGCTGCTGCTGCCTGGCTAGCTTTCTGGCAATCTGGGTAACCCAGATATTCAGTGCCCGGCATTCGATGTTCAGTGGCAGCGGTGAGTCACTAGAGCTGTACTAGCTGCTGCTGCTGCTGAATATTGGACCCAAAGATGCAATGGCATTAGCCAATGCTGTAATGTGGCAAATTGAATATCCGGGTTTAATGCTGGGCGCATATTCGGCAGTCGGCCGTGAATGTCATAAGCGGAACCGTCTAAAGTTAGGCTTGCCTTCTAAGTGCCTAATCTTAGCTAATTCATGTGGCTGAATATCACCTCTGACCAGTTAAATCGAGCACTGCCCCCCAGAATACCCCAATGCATGCAGCGGAAGTGTGGTGGGAGAGGGGATCTGATGCATATGATGTGGCAGTGTCCAAAAGTGAAGGGTTATTGGGGGAAGATAGGATGTTTATGTGAAAAATTATGGGAATATTAATAGAATTAACGCCAGCAATGGTATTGCTCAATGAGGGGGAGGTAGAAGGGGAAGGAGATCAAGGGAGGTTTATTGGGTATGTTATTCTGGCAGCACGTATGAGTCTCTTACGAAGGTGGAAAAATGTTGATGTACCTGCACTAAAGGAAGTGGTGTGTAAGTTGGAACAGCTGTGGAGTTTTGTGTGATTGAAGAACATCAAAGGCATCGAATTAGTAAATATAAAAAAGTGTGGCAGTGGTATGAAAAGTGGAGAAGGAAGATAGTGGAACAAATATGTGGAGAAGCAGATGAGTCAAAGGGGCAGGAAGCTGAAGGGGGGTATGGGCGAGGGAGGGGGGAGATGGGAGGGTTAACTAAACGTAATTACAAAGTAAAGTAGGAGTCAAGTTTAGGTTGATGTTATTTATTATAATAGTGCAGTGGATGTGGAAATGGATATATATATTTGTTAAAAGAAAAGTAACGGCCTGTAACATGTGTAAATCTTTGAAAAATAATAATAATAAAAATTATAAATTAAAAAAAAGGAAAGGATATTCAGCAACACAAAATGGCTATGTACCACAGAATATCTTGCTCACTGGGATTAACGCAGTTAACAGGTCTGCTAATCGCATTAATCCTTTTGAACATGCCACCCTATGATTTTCCAGAAAGAAGCAAAAAATATCCAAAACAATTTCAAATTCTTTATAAATGAGCAGGAAATAGAGCCCACTCGAGAATATATGTACATTGGCTTGAGATAGAGTCATGTTTACTAAGCTTGACAGACAGCTTGCGCTATCAGGCCACATTTACAGCACAGAGAAGATGCAGATAGCGCTGCGATTTTTTGCACTCTCTTCAGAAGTTGTGTTGTCTGCCAAAATGGGCAGGATATGGGCAAAGGATGGGCATATCTGTAACATGTGGTTACTGTGGGCATCAGCAGCTCACCGTAACCGTCAAAGCTGCTGACAGCACGGATGAGATAAACCACCCGTTGAGATGGGGCTATGTGCTTCTGTGGTGCTGCTGACAGCACGGATGAGATAAACCACCCGTTGAGATGGGGCTATGTGCTTCTATGGTGCTGCTGACAGCACGGATGAGATAAACCACCCGTTGAGATGGGGCTATGTGCTTCTGTGGTGCTGCTGACAGCACAGATGAGATAAACCACCCGTTGAGATGGGGCTATGTGCTTCTGTGGTGCTGCTGACAGCACGGATGAGATAAACCACCCGTTGAGATGGGGCTATGTGCTTCTATGGTGCTGCTGACAGCACGGATGAGATAAACCACCCGTTGAGATGGGGCTATGTGCTTCTGTGGTGCTGCTGACAGCACGGATGAGATAAACCACCCGTTGAGATGGGGCTATGTGCTTCTTTGGTGCTGCTGACAGCACGGATGAGATAAACCACCCGTTGAGATGGGGCTATGTGCTTCTATGGTGCTGCTGACAGCACGGATGAGATAAACCACCCATTGAGATGGGGCTATGTGCTTCTGTGGTGCTGCTGACAGCACGGATGAGATAAACCACCCGTTGAGATGGGGCTATGTGCTTCTGTGGTGCTGCTGACAGCACGGATGAGATAAACCACCCGTTGAGATGGGGCTATGTGCTTCTATGGTGCTGCTGACAGCACGGATGAGATAAACCACCCGTTGAGATGGGGCTATGTGCTTCTATGGTGCTGCTGGGCAATACATAGGTCTCAAAACGGGGTGGGACACACTGTCCCTGGCCCCACCAAAATTTTGTTTGCCAGCTGCATCCTCCATTGAGGTCACGATCATGGCCTTCCTCTCCTGTCTGCCCGCAGGGATCCGATCTGCCATGGGCAGACAGAAGGCATCTGAGTGATCGCGGCTGCTCTCTTCTGCCCATGGAGATGGGATCCTTGCAGCAGAACAGAAGGGGGGGGGCTGGGGGTGGAGTTAAATCAGCATTAGGGCAGTGCATAGGGCTAAATTTGGCCCTTCCCCACCTGCTGCTCCTGCGGTCATGTTCTATATAGTGTCTGTGTACTATCTGCTGGGGAAATGCTGTGTACACCCCCAAAAGATAGCGCATGGCTTTTGCAGCTAACGCAGTACTGTTTGCACAAAAATACTGCATTAGCTGCAAAAGCCTAATGCTGCTTAATAAACATATCTGTAAGTAGATTTAGCTCATGTCTGTCTCAGAGGTTCAGGGGCGCTAGTAGTGTCATGATATCTCCATAGAATAAACACGCTGGAGGTGGCCCTCTTCCAGTTGTAAGGAAGCTCTGGAATAAGGGGTCATAGGATGAACGTGAAAAGAGATAGACCTAGGAGTATCTTTATGGAAACGGTGGTAGGTGAGTGCAACAGCCTCCCAGTGGAGGTGGTGGAGATGAGAAGAAAGCGTGGGACAGGTACCAAGGACCTCTGAGAGAGAGGAAAGGATTGTACAGTTTAGTAGATGGTGTGGAAAAGCAGACTGGATAGGCAGTATGGTTTTGTCTGCCACTGTTTTCTGTTCTAATTGCATGGCAAGAAAAAGCTAGCATACGCAACAAAGAAACCTCTGCATAAATACAGCCCCCAAGTACAACTACAACTAAAATGACTTGATACTACTGTTACTACTTATTTCTCTAGCATTACAAAGCATAAGCAGTGCTGTACCTGTGCATGTAACATAGTAACATAGTAAATGACGACAGATAAAGACCAGTATGGTCCATCTAGTCTGGCCAGCAAGGCGACAAGAGTAGCTGCACCTGCTGCTCTGTGCAGACCACCCCTCCCCATGTCTTTGTTTAGGGGTGAACCCACTGCTCCTTGTAGTACACCCCAATTTTTTGAGAAATGAAATAGTTGAGTTTATTTGATTTTTATCCTGTTGCTGTAAAGGGATCCACTGTCTGTCCCATGCCATCTTGAATTCTGTCACTGTATTTGCCCCCAACACTTCCATCGGGAGGGCATTCCAAGCATCCACCACCCTTTCAGTGAAGTATTTCCTGACATTGCCTTTCAATTTACCCCCTTGCAGCTTCATGTTATGCCCTCTAGTTTTACAGCTTCCCCGTCTTTGGAAGAGGTTTGTTTGTTCACTATTTCTCTTTAAGTATTTAAAGGTCTGAATCATATCTCCCCTATCCCTCCTCTCCTCCAAAGTGTACATATTTAGGTCTTCAAGTCTCTTCTCATAAGGCTTCTGATGCAGGCTCCAAATCATTTTGGATGCCTTCCTCTGAACAGTTTCCAGTCTTTTTACATACTTTGCAAGATATGGTCTCCAAACCTGAACACAGTATTCCAAGTGAGGCCTCACCAGTGACTTATACAGTGGCATTAGTACCTCTTCCTTTCTGAAGGTAATTCCACTTTCAATGCAACACAACATCCTCCTGACTTTTGCCACCGCCTTGTTGCACTGTTTTGCTACCTTGAGATCCTAAGAAATAATCACACCAAGGTCCTTCTGGTCCGTGCACACCAACCTCTCATCCCCTATTGCATATATTTTCCTTGGATTTATGCCTCCCAAGTGCATGACACTGCACTTCTTCACATTAAATCTTAACTGCCAAGTATTAGACCATTCTTCCAGCTTTTGTAGATCTTTCCTCTTGTTATCCACTCCCTAAGGGGAATCCATTCTGTTGCAAATTTTTGTGTCATCTGCAAAAAGACAGACACTTCCATTCAGTCCTTCAGCAATATCACCCACAAATACATTGAACAGTGCTGGGCCCAGGACCGAATCCTGGGGCACCCTGCTAATCACCCTCCTTTCATCCGAGTGAGCTCCATTTACCATCACCTTGTGTCATCTGTCAGTCAACCAATTTCTGATCCAGTTCACCACTTTGGGATCCGTCCCCAAACTACTGAGTTTATTGATAAGCCTCCTATGAGGAACAGTATCAAAGGCTTTGCTGAAATCCAGGTAGATGACATCCATCGCATGCCCCTGATCTAGTTCTCTGGTCACCTAGTCAAAGAACTCAATCAGATTTGTTTGGCAAGATCGTCCTTCGGTAAAACCATGTTACCTCATATCATGCAAACTGTTGGTTTTGAGAAAGTCCACTATTCGCTCTTTCAGGAGTGCCTCCATTACTTTTCCCGCCACCGAGGTAAGGCTCACGGGCCTGTAGTTTGTCACTTCTTCCCTGTCACCACTTTTGTGAAGAGGTACCACATCTGCCCTTCTCCAGTCCTGAGGAACTTCTCCTGTTTCCAAGGATCTGTTGAAAACATCCTTTAATGGCCCTGCAAGAACCTCTCAGCTCTTTCAGTATCCTGGGATGTATCCCATCCGGTCCTTTGGCCTTGTCCACTTTCAGTTTTGCAAGTTGTTCTAACACATCATCTTCTGTGAATAGTGTGGTATCTACTTCATTCCCATTTTTATATTTGGGAGTCACAGGTGGTCCTTCTCCAGGATTTTCTTTAGTAAAAACAGAGTAGAAGTATTTGTTTAGTAATTTCTCTTTTTTAATGTCACTCTCCACGAGTCTGTTCCCAGCATTTCTGAGTCCTGCAATTCCATCTCTGATTTTCCTCCTCTCTCGAATATACCTGAAGAAAGTTTTGTCGCCACACGTCACATCTTTAGTCATCTTTTCCTCTGTCTTTGATTTTGCTTTCCTTATTGCTCTTTTTGTCTATTTTAGTTTGATCCTGTATTCCTTTCTGTGTTCCTCTGTTTGCAAGCTTTTGAATTTTGTGAAAGCAGTGTTTTTTGCCTTTATTTGAGCAGAAATGTCTTTGGAAAACCAAATAGGTTTCCTTCTCCTCTTGTTTTTATTTATGTTCCTTACATATGCATCTGTTGCCCCTTTTATTGCCACCTTTAATTTAGCCCATTGCAATTCCACTTCCCTTATCCCCTCCCACCCTACCAATTCCTCCTTCAGGTATTGGGCCATTTTCCTGAAGTCAGTATTTTTGAAGTTTAGGACTTTGAGCTTGCTATGATTGGACTGCACCTTGGCTTTTATCTCAAACCACACTGTGTGATGATTGCTGCTGCTCACAGGGGCACCCACCCAGACTTTTGACACACTATCACCTTTGGTGAGCACTAAATCCAGCATTGAGCTTTCCCTGGTTGGTTCCATCACCATTTGTCTAAGTAACGCATCTTGGAAAGCATCCACAATTTTTTTGCTTCTTTCCAGATTTGCAGTAGGAGTAATCCAATCCACATCGGGTAGATTAAAGTCACCCAATATGATCACTTCCCCCTTTGTGTCTATCTTGGCAATATCTATAATCAATTTGTTATCTATTTCTTCGATTTGAGTTGGAGCTCTGTAGACTACAGCAGTATGGATGACAGTGCCATCTCCTCTTTCCAACACAATCCAGAGCGCTTCTTCTTTTCCCCATGTCCCCTGCATTTCAGTAGCATTAATATTGCTTTCAACATACAAGGCTACTCCTCCTCCTTTTCCACTTTCTTTCTCTCTTCTGAATAAATTATAGCTATCTATGTTTATATCCCAATCATGCGATGCATTAAACTATGTTTCTGTAATGGCCACAATGTCCAAGTCCATTTCCACCATTAGGGCTGCTCAAAAGAGCTTGCAATCTATCCAAGACAGACATTCATGAAACTGGAGACTAGTGCAAAAAAAAGGGGAAATGGTTATAATGCACATGAGTGGTAAACAAGGGAATAAGGGGGTCAGGATCGAAAAGCAGTCTCAACGAGGTGGGTTTTTAACCTGGCAAGCAGCAGAATGAAGGCACTTGTGGCATATTAAACCCATCGTACTATATGAGAGTGAGGTCTGGAATCAACACCAACCCAAAACCACACAGAATAGGACAAACCTCAGTAGAAAACCTGCATTTCCAATTCTGTAAGCAGATATTGCATGTACACTGAAGCCACGCCCAGCCCCGCCCCCTCCCCATCCCCATATTGGACGCAGTGCAGAACTACGATTTTCCCCTTACTGCTCACAATATAAAAGAGAATATACAGATTCTGCTATTTCAACAGCAACAAAAACTCACTCTACTTTCAGGCACTCTGTGAAGTAACACAAAATCCTGAAAAAATACACTCAATACATATATAAAAATCCTGCCCTGCAAAACCAAAATTAACACCCAGAACCAAAACAGCGACAACCCTGCCTATGAAAAACACACAGTTCAAGTCCTGCGAAGTGTTGTAGAACACCAGTACACCACCTACTGGGAGGCGCAGACTGGGAAACAGAACAAACTGGACTGTTGCAGGTCCCTGCACAGGAACTACACACCAGCAGAATATCTGACCTCAGTCAAACGTGCAAAACACAGACAGACCCTCACAAAATGCAGAATATCTGACCTCAGTCAAACGTGCAAAACACAGACAGACCCTCGGCAACTGCAGAATACCTGACCTCAGTCACATGTGCAAAACACAGACAGACCCTCGGCAACTGCAGAATATCTGACCTCAGTCAAACGTGCAAAACACAGACAGACCCTCAGCAACTGCAGAATACCTGACCTCAGTCACACGTGCAAAACACAGACAGACCCTCACCAACTGCACAATACCTGACCTCAGTCACACGTGCAAAACACAGACAGACCCTCAGCAACTGCACAATACCTGACCTCAGTCACACGTGCAAAACACAGACAGACCCTCACCAACTGCACAATACCTGACCTCAGTCACACGTGCAAAACACAGACAGACCCTCACCAACTGCACAATACCTGACCTCAGTCACACGTGCAAAACACAGACAGACCCTCACCAACTGCACAATACCTGACCTCAGTCACACGTGCAAAACACAGACAGACCCTCAGCAACTGCAGAATACCTGACCTCAGTCACACGTGCAAAACACAGACAGACCCTCACCAACTGCAGAATACCTGACCTCAGTCACACGTGCAAAACACAGACAGACCCTCAGCAACTGCAGAATACCTGACCTCAGTCACACATGCAAAACACAGACAGACCCTCAGCAACTGCACAATACCTGACCTCAGTCACACGTGCAAAACACAGACAGACCCTCACCAACTGCAGAATACCTGACTTAAGTCACACATGCAAAACACAGACAGACCCTCACCAACTGCAGAATACCTGACTTCAGTCACACATGCAAAACACAGACAGACCCTCAGCAACTGCACAATACCTGACCTCAGTCACACATGAAAAACACAGACAGACCCTCACCAACTGCAGAATACCTGACCTCAGTCACACGTGCAAAACACAGACAGACCCTCAGCAACTGCAGAATACCTGACCTCAGTCAAACGTGCAAAACACAGACAGACCCTCACCAACTGCAGAATACCTGACCTCAGTCACACATGCAAAACACAGACAGACCCTCAGCAACTGCAGAATACCTGACCTCAGTCACACGTGCAAAACACAGACAGACCCTCACCAACTGCACAATACCTGACCTCAGTCACACGTGCAAAACACAGACAGACCCTCGGCAACTGCAGAATATCTGACCTCAGTCAAACGTGCAAAACACAGACAGACCCTCAGCAACTGCAGAATACCTGACCTCAGTCAAACGTGCAAAACACAGACAGACCCTCACAAAATGCAGAATACCTGACCTCAGTCACACGTGCAAAACACAGACAGACCCTCGGCAACTGCAGAATACCTGACCTCAGTCACACATGCAAAACACAGACAGACCCTCAGCAACTGCAGAATACCTGACCTCAGTCACACATGCAAAACACAGACAGACCCTCACAAAATGCAGAATACCTGACCTCAGTCACACGTGCAAAACACAGACAGACCCTCACAAAATGCAGAATACCTGACCGCAGTCACACGTGCAAAACACAGACAGACCCTCAGCAACTGCAGAATACCTGACCTCAGTCACACGTGCAAAACACAGACAGACCCTCAGCAACTGCACAATACCTGACCTCAGTCACACATGCAAAACACAGACAGACCCTCAGCAACTGCAGAATACCTGACCTCAGTCACACGTGCAAAACACAGACAGACCCTCGGCAACTGCAGAATACCTGACCTCAGTCACACATGCAAAACACAGACAGACCCTCAGCAACTGCAGAATACCTGACCTCAGTCACACATGCAAAACACAGACAGACCCTCACAAAATGCAGAATACCTGACCTCAGTCACACATGCAAAACACAGACAGACCCTCACCAACTGCAGAATACCTGACCTCAGTCACACGTGCAAAACACAGACAGACCCTCAGCAACTGCAGAATACCTGACCTCAGTCACACATGCAAAACACAGACAGACCCTCAGCAACTGCAGAATACCTGACCTCAGTCACACGTGCAAAACACAGACAGACCCTCAGCAACTGCACAATACCTGACCTCAGTCACACATGTAAACACAGACAGACCCTCAGCAACTGCAGAATACCTGACCTCAGTCACACGTGCAAAACACAGACAGACCCTCAGCAACTGCAGAATACCTGACCTCAGTCACACATGCAAAACACAGACAGACCCTCAGCAACTGCAGAATACCTGACTTCAGTCACACATGTGCAAAACACAGACAGACCCTCAGCAACTGCAGAATACCTGACCTCAGTCACACATGCAAACACAGACAGACCCTCACCAACTGCAGAATACCTGACCTCAGTCACACATGCAAAACACAGACAGACCCTCACCAACTGCAGAATACCTGACCTCAGTCACACGTGCAAAACACAGACAGACCCTCAGCAACTGCACAATACCTGACCTCAGTCACACATGTAAACACAGACAGACCCTCACCAACTGCAGAATACCTGACCTCAGTCACACATGTAAACACAGACAGACCCTCAGCAACTGCAGAATACCTGACCTCAGTCACACATGTAAACACAGACAGACCCTCAGCAACTGCACAATACCTGACCTCAGTCACACATGTAAACACAGACAGACCCTCACCAACTGCAGAATACCTGACCTCAGTCACACATGTAAACACAGACAGACCCTCACCAACTGCAGAATACCTGACCTCAGTCACACATGTAAACACAGACAGACCCTCAGCAACTGCAGAATACCTGACCTCAGTCACACGTGCAAAACACAGACAGACCCTCAGCAACTGCAGAATACCTGACCTCAGTCACACGTGCAAAACACAGACAGACCCTCAGCAACTGCAGAATACCTGACCTCAGTCACACATGCAAAACACAGACAGACCCTCAGCAACTGCAGAATACCTGACCTCAGTCACACGTGCAAAACACAGACAGACCCTCAGCAACTGCACAATACCTGACCTCAGTCACACGTGCAAAACACATACAGACCCTCAGCAACTGCAGAATACCTGACCTCAGTCACACGTGCAAAACACAGACAGACCCTCAGCAACTGCAGAATACCTGACCTCAGTCACACGTGCAAAACACAGACAGACCCTCAGCAACTGCAGAATACCTGACCTCAGTCACACGTGCAAAACACAGACAGACCCTCAGCAACTTCAGAATACCTGACCTCAGTCACACATGCAAAACACAGACAGACCCTCACCAACTGCAGAATACCTGACCTCAGTCACACATGTAAACACAGACAGACCCTCAGCAACTGCAGAATACCTGACCTCAGTCACACATGCAAAACACAGACAGACCCTCAGCAACTGCAGAATACCTGACCTCAGTCACACGTGCAAAACACAGACAGACCCTCAGCAACTGCAGAATACCTGACCTCAGTCACACATGCAAAACACAGACAGACCCTCAGCAACTGCAGAATACCTGACCTCAGTCACACGTGCAAAACACAGACAGACCCTCAGCAACTGCAGAATACCTGACCTCAGTCACACGTGCAAAACACAGACAGACCCTCAGCAACTGCAGAATACCTGACCTCAGTCACACATGCAAAACACAGACAGACCCTCAGCAACTGCAGAATACCTGACCTCAGTCACACGTGCAAAGCACAGACAGACCCTCAGCAACTGCAGAATACCTGACTTCAGTCACACATGCAAAACACAGACAGACCCTCAGCAACTGCAGAATACCTGACTTCAGTCACACATGTGCAAAACACAGACAGACCCTCAGCAACTGCAGAATACCTGACTTCAGTCACACATGCAAAACACAGACAGACCCTCAGCAACTGCAGAATACCTGACTTCAGTCACACATGCAAAACACAGACAGACCCTCAGCAACTGCAGAATACCTGACTTCAGTCACACATGCAAAACACAGACAGACCCTCAGCAACTGCAGAATACCTGACCTCAGTCACACGTGCAAAACATAGACAGACCCTCAGCAACTGCAGAATACCTGACCGCAGTCACACGTGCAAAACACAGACAGACCCTCGGCAACTGCAGAATACCTGACCTCAGTCACACATGCAAAACACAGACAGACCCTCACCAACTGCAGAATACCTGACCTCAGTCACACATGCAAAACACAGACAGACCCTCAGCAACTTCAGAATACCTGACCTCAGTCACACATGCAAAACACAGACAGACCCTCACCAACTGCAGAATACCTGACCTCAGTCACACATGCAAAACACAGACAGACCCTCAGCAACTGCACAATACCTGACCTCAGTCACACGTGCAAAACACAGACAGACCCTCAGCAACTGCAGAATACCTGACCTCAGTCACACGTGCAAAACACAGACAGACCCTCAGCAACTGCAGAATACCTGACCTCAGTCACACGTGCAAAGCACAGACAGACCCTCACAAAATGCAGAATACCTGACCTCAGTCACACATGTAAACACAGACAGACCCTCAGCAACTGCAGAATACCTGACCTCAGTCACACATGCAAAACACAGACAGACCCTCACCAACTGCAGAATACCTGACCTCAGTCAAATGTGCAAAACACAGACAGACCCTCGGCAACTGCAGAATACCTGACCTCAGTCACACATGCAAAGCACAGACAGACCCTCACAAAATGCAGAATACCTGACCTCAGTCAAACGTGCAAAACACAGACAGACCCTCACAAAATGCAGAATACCTGACCTCAGTCACACATGCAAAACACAGACAGACCCTCAGCAACTGCAGAATACCTGACCTCAGTCACACATGCAAAACACAGACAGACCCTCAGCAACTGCAGAATACCTGACCTCAGTCACATGTGCAAAACATAGACAGACCCTCACCAACTGCAGAATACCTGACCTCAGTCACACGTGCAAAACACAGACAGACCCTCGGCAACTGCAGAATACCTGACCTCAGTCAAATGTGCAAAACACAGACAGACCCTCGGCAACTGCAGAATACCTGACCTCAGTCAAACGTGCAAAACACAGACAGACCCTCACAAAATGCAGAATACCTGACCTCAGTCACATGTGCAAAACACAGACAGACCCTCACAAAATGCAGAATAAGTGACCTCAGTCACACGTGCAAAACACAGACAGACCCTCGGCAACTGCAGAATACCTGACCGCAGTCACACGTGCAAAACACAGACAGACCCTCGGCAACTGCAGAATACCTGACCTCAGCTTCCCCATCTTTGGAAGAGGTTTGTTTGTCCATTAATACTCTTTAAGTATTTAAAGATCTGAATCATATCTCCCCTGTCCCTCCTCTCCTCCAGAGTGTGCATATTTAGGTCTTCAAGTCTCTTCTCATACTTCTCCTGATGCAGGCTGCAAATCATTTTGGTCGCCTTCCTCTGAACCACTTCCATTCTTTTTATATCCTTTCTCTCTGTATGCAACCCAGCATCCTTCTGGCTTTGGCCACCGTCTTGTCACACATTTCTACCACCTTGAGATCCTCAGAAACAATCACTCTGTGGTCGTCCTTATCAGTGCACACCACATCTCTCCCCCTATCACATACAATTCCCTTGGATTTCTGCATCGCAAGTGCATGACACTGCACTTTTTCACATTAAATTTTAATGGGGAGGCATTAGACCATTCTTCCAGCTTTTGTAGCTCTTTGCTTATGTTATCCATTCCCTCAGGGGAGTCCACTCTGATGCAAATTTTGGTGTCATCTGCATAAAGGCAGACTTTTCCATTCAGCCCTTCGGGAATATCACTCACAAATATATTGAACAGTACCGGCCCCAAGACCGAACCCTGGGGCACACTGCTAATCACCTTCCTTTCATCCGAGTGAGTTCCGTTTACCATCATCCTCTGTTGTCTGTCAGTCAACCAATTTCTGATCCAGTTCACCATCTTGGGACCCATCCCCAAGCTGTTGAGTTTTGTGATAAGCCTCCTATGAGGAACAGTATCAAAGGCTTTGCTGAAATCAAGGTAGAATTTATTTTATTATTTTATTTTATTTATTTTATTTGAAAACTTTTATATACCGCCCCTTCCCAAGATCAGTGACGGTTTACATAGAACATTGGTGAACAAATACATAGAACATTATGCAACATTGCAACTATGTACAAGGAACATTATAAACAAAAGCAATCATGTATAGCTCATAACAGGAACCTTTGATTATTTAGACAGTTAATTATTTACAGAAGTTATAACAAAAAAATCTTGATTATTTGCAGAACTGTGGTATTTTACAGCCTGTGACATAACATCGGCTTTGGGAATGATAATATTATTAAGTGAATGAGTATTTTTTTTTTTTTTGGCAGATTAGCAGAATGAGCTATGGGGGGGTGGGAGGCTAGATCTGAGAATTGACAGTAATGTTGGGTGAATAAGTGTGTTTTTAGTTCCTTTCTAAACTTTTGGAGATCTTTTGTCTCTCTTAGTTGATCAGGGAGGTTGTTCCATAGTGTAGGTGCTACGTAAGTGAAAGCGCTGTTGCTTGTTATTTGCTTTGTCTTTCTTATTGTATCTGGTACTTGCACTGTATTGAGATTCCTCCTTCTTCTTACTCTACTATCTGAGGGGCTATGGATAAGGGTAGATAGGTAAGATGGGGCAGTGTTGTTAATTAACTTGAATGTAGTCAGTATAATTTTGTAATGTATCCTGCATGCAACGGGAAGCCAATGTAATGAGTATAAAATGGGAGAAATGTGGTCGAATAATTTAGCCTTGGAAATTATTCTTGCGGCAACATTCTGAGCCATTTGGAGAATATTTTGATTTTTCTTTGTTATGCCTTTAAGGATACCATTGCAATAGTCAAGGTGAGGTGTTATTAAAATTTGAGTAATGGTCCGGAAGTCGTCACTTTCTATAAGTGGTCTAAGCTGCTGGATAGTTCTAAGCTTGTAGAAGATTGTTCTGGTTATTTTCTTAATGTGTGAAGTGAAGCTGAGAGTTTTATCAAGTATGACTCCCAAATATTTGATTTCATGCTTCACTGGGAGGGAGAAGTTATGTAGTTTGATTTCTGATGGAGGTGCGAAATTGGGGTTTCTTGATGTAAACAGTATTTCAGTTTTCTTAAAATTAATGTTCATATTCTTTGAGCAAAGCCACTGTTCGGCTTCGGCGAGGCAGGTTGAGAGGTTATCATAGCTAGGGTCATTTGTATTAATTGGGGTGTACAACATAATATCATCCGCATAAATGTGGTAATTTATATTATGTCTTTTAAAGATGGTGCATATCGGTTGCAGATATAAGTTGAATAATAGGGCAGAAAGTGATGATCCTTGAGGGATTCCCTGTTCTTGTGGAAATAGTGGAGAGGGATCTTGATCTATTTGTACAAATTGTGAACGGTTGGATATATAAGATTTAAACCATTTGAGAGCTACTTCTTTTATACCTAATTGGCCAAGTCTTCAGATTAGAATGTTATGGTTTACACTGTCAAAAGCAGCGGAAATGTCAATAAATACTAATATGAAAGCTTGTTTGATATTGTCCATACCTCTGACAAGGGAGTCAAGAAGGACAAGTAATAATGTTTCTACGCCGTGTGATGGTCGAAACCCATATTGGTGTTCATCAAGGGGTGTTGAGGTGTCTATAAAATCTTGAAGTTGGATTTGAACAACTTTTTCAATAATTTTAGTCAGGAAGGGTATACTAGCTATAGGTCTGTATGATGATGGATCTTTGCTATCTAGTGAGTTGTTTTTCAAAAGTGGCGGATTGCTGAGATTTTGAGTTCATTTGGTAGTATACCCTGTTGTAGGGATTTATTTACTATATCTAATATGTATGGGGCTAGTTCTTCTTTTGTAGTCTTAATCCATGCTGCTGGGCATGGGTCTAAGAGGGATGTAGTTGTATTAAGGTTTGTAATTATATTTAGTAATTGATTTCTATCTATGGGGTGGAAAGATTTCCATTCACTGAGGACATTTATTTTTGTAGGAAAGGGATCAGGTACAGATGGTGTATTTTGCTTGAGTTTGCCCTTGATCTAGTTCTCTGTTCACCTAGTCAAAGAACTCAATCAGATTTGTTTAGCATGATCATCCTTTGGTAAAACCATGTTACCTCGGATCATGCAACCTGTTGGTTTCGAGGAAGTCTACGATTTGCTCTTTCAGGAGCACCTCCATTACTTTTCCCGCCACTGAGGTAAGGCTTACTGGCCTATAGTTTGTCACTTCTTCCCTATTACCACTTTTGTGGAGAGGTACCACATCAGCCCTTCTCCAGTCCTTCTCATTATCCAAGGCAGAGAAGGTATTATGCAGGGATATCTCTTGATGTATAGGGGGTATCTGCATTACAGGTCGCAACCTACCAGAGCCCACTGTGATCCATTTGTTCCTGGGCTGTTCGATTCTTTGTGGAAGTGGTGGTGGATTTTGTTCAGTTTGTAACCTAGAGGAAGTGTGTTTAATTGCAGCTAATTCTTCCCTTAGTAGAGTCAATTCTTTATGCATAGCAGCTAACTTGAGGCATATAGGGCAAGATCTTAGGATCGAAATGATGATTCTTGGAATTTGAAAAGAAGCTTGCCCTAGAAGGAAAAACTCATAATAAAAACATTTTCAAATACATTTGTAGCAAACAGCCTGTGAGAGAGTCATTTGGACCATTAGATTACAGATGAGTAATCTAATGGTCCAAATGCTGTTCTGTATTATCTCACATTGTTTAGACTATATATTCTACATATAATATGATGTTCCTTGTAAATATGTTCTGTTATAATATGACGTTCCCTGTAAAACAAACTTGCTTTGTTAATTGTTGTTCACTGTGAACCGCAACTGAACTTTGGAAGATGCGGTATATAAATGTGTATAAAATAAATAAAAATAAATAAAATAAAAGGGTCGCTAAGGAAGGACAAGGCCTTATCAGAGAGACTGAATGAATTCTGTGCTTTGGTCTTTACTAAAGAAGATTTAAAACATTACCCATGCCAGAAATCATATTTAAAGGTGATGTATGGAAGGAATTGAAATAACTCTTGATAAACTTGGAAGATGTAATACATCAATTTAATAAACTATAAAAAGTAGCAAATCACCTGGACTGAAAAGTATACATTGCAGGGTGCTGAAATATGAAAACATGAAACTGCAAGCCTACTATTAACTATTTGTAAACTAGCATTAAAATTGTCTATTTTACCTGAAGATTGGAGAGTGGCCAACATAATGCCAGTTTTTTAAAAGGGTTCCAACGGTGATCAGGGAAACTACAGACCAGTGAGCCTGACATCAGTATGGGGACAAGATGCTAGAAATCATTATAAAGAACAAAATGGTTTAATAGGACAAAGCCAACATGGATTTAGAAACATAGATGTTACTCCTACATTTCTCTCCACCCAACAGCACCTCTCCTCCTCCCACCCACACCCCAAACTGCAAATAGCCTACCTACCCTCATCCCTAATTGCTTCAAATGTACATAGTTTCCCCAATTATAACTTCAATTCCATATTACTTTCCCTGTTATATGTAAACACAGGACAGTTCTGTATTGCCCTAGAGTCAAATTGTTAATTTGTAAACTGCACTGATGACAAAGAGCGCAGTATAGAAAACCTTTTAAATAAGTAGAGACATGAAAGCAGAAAAAGACCACATGGATTATCAAATCTGCCTTTCCATATCAATTACAATAGTCTCCTTCTTTTTGTCCTATGCTTTCTTGAATACAGATACTGTCCACATCTCTACCACTTCCACTGGAAGACTATTCCATGCATCTACCACTCTTTCCATAAAGCCAAGTAAAGTCACTAATCTGCTATATTTTTTTTGAAGGTGTGAATAAACAGGTAGGTAAAGGTGAACTGGTTGATATAGTGTACCTGACTTTTCAGAAAGCCTTTGACAAGGTCTCTCATGGGAGACTCTTGCAGAAAGTAGAAAGCCATGGGATAGGAGGAAGTGTACTATTGTGGATTAGGAATTGATTGAAAGAGAGAAAACGGAGTAGGACTAAATGGCCAATTTTCTCAATGGGAAAATGTGAATAGTGGAGTACTCCAAGAAACTATGCAGGGCCGCTGTTTTTTTAACATTTTTATTTATTTATTTATTTATTTAACAGGTTTTATATCCTGCTTTATCCAAGGTGGTTTATATCAAACATAACAATTGGAAAAGAATTGTTTTACATTAAACAGGGAATGAAACTTGGAGATAAATACGAGATATATTACGTGAGGGGAACAAACTATTTACATGTAGAGATGGTCTATGTTTTATTGGAAGGGATCGTTGGTTCAGCTTAGCTGTCCTTCTATGTGGTATTTTAGCGCCTAGATTATGTTTTCTCATCAGGTCTGTAGTATTCTCTGAATAGGTGGGGTTTTAGTTGTTTTCTAAGTTCAGTGATCGATTTTCCTGATCTTATGTTATCTGGTAGAGAGTTCCACATTGATGGGACAAATAAGGAGAATGCTCTGTTGCTGGTTTGCTGTGTGGTTTTGGTCATGAGCGGATAGATGTTTAGAAGGTTCTGATTGAAGGTTCTTCTTGGTCTTGTTGAATAGGTTGTTGTGATCAGTTCTGAGAGGTAAGGAGCCAAGAGGTTATGCATTATCTTGAAGGTGGTAGTGATGGATTTGTATTTTGCTCGTTATGATATTGGTAGCCAGTGTAGGTTTTTTAGGATTGGTGTTATGATTCATGGATGAGCTGGCAGTGAGGATTCTGGCGGCAGTATTTTGGTTTAGTTGGATTGGGTATAGAGCGTTTTTTTGGGAGGCCTTGGTAAATGATGTTGCCATAGTCGAGGTGTGGTGTGACTATGGCTTGTAGTACTGATCTGAAGTCTGTCTCTTCATGTTGTTGTTAAGTGCCGTCGAGTCGGAGTCGACTCATGGCGACCCTCTGGATAGCTATCCTAAATTGTGTTCGGTCTTCAGTCAGGCGGCTCATTGTTGACAGACTGGTACCCGTAGCTGCTGTTATTGTATCGATCCATCTCATTGCTGGCCTTCCTCTTTTGCATTGACCTTCTATCTTGCCAAGCATAATGTCTTTCTCTAATGATCTCTCTCTTCGCATGATGTGTCCAAAGTATGAAAGTCGAAGTCTTGTCATCTGAGCTTCTAAAGAAAGCTTAGGTTTGATCTCCTCTAGTACCGACTGGTTTGTTCTTCGGGCAGTCCATGGTATACACAGTATTCGCCGCCAGCACCATAATTCAAAGGCATCAATTTTCTTCCTGTCTATCTTTTTCACCGTCCAGCTTTCACATCCATATGATGTTATTGAAAATACCATGGTTTGAACAAGTCGAATCTTTGTATGGAGAGAGACATCTCTGCTCTTGAGAATCTTATCTAGGTCTTTCATAGCCATTCTTCCAAGAGCAATGCGTCGTCTGATTTCTTGACTGCTTGTTGCTTCTTTATTGATAGTTGATCCAAGTAGGTTAAAGTTGTTCACAATTTCAATTTCTTCTCCTTCAACAATGAACCTGTTGATTATGCCAGTTGTCATGATCTTTGTCTTCTTTACATTAAGGTGCAGGCCCATTTTGAGACTATGTTCTTTGATTGTGAGAAGCAAATGTTTCAGATCACTTTCAGCCAGTAATGTGGTATCATCAGCATAGCGAAGGTTGTTGATGAGTCTTCCACCAATCTTCACACCTCTGTTGTCTTCATACAATCCTGCTTCTGTGATGATTTGTTCTGCATATAAATTAAACAGGTAGGGGGAAAGTATGCAGCCTTGTCTTACACCTTTGCTTATTTTAAACCATTCTGTTTCTCCTTGTTCCGTTCGAACTGTTGCTTCTTGATCAATGTACAGATTGCGCAAGAGAACGATCAGGTGTTCTGGTATACCCATGCTTCTTAATGTGGCCCAGAGTTTCTCATGGTTTACACAGTCAAAAGCCTTGCTATAGTCGATAAAGCACAAATAGATATCCTTTTGGTATTCTTTAGTCTTTTCAAGGATCCATCTCACATCTGCAATGTCGTCTCTCATTCCCCGCCTTTTCCTGAACCCTGCTTGCACTTCAGGTAGTTATTTTTCCAGGTATGGTTGTAGTCTCTTTTGAATAATCTTCAGTAGAATCTTGCTGGCATGTGGGATCAGAGCGATTGTGCGATAATTTCCACAGTCAGTTGGATCACCTTTCTTTAGTATTGGTATTAACACAGATCTTTTCCAGTCAGTTGGCCATGATGTTGTCTTCCATATTTCTTGGCAGAGCCTTGTGAATACGGTAACAGTTGCATCAGATTGCTGCAATACCTCCATGGGAATGCTATCAATGCCTGGTGCTTTGTTCTTTGATAAGGCTTTCAATGCTGCTTCAACTTCTTCTTTCATCACCAATGGTTCCCGATCATAAGGTACAGGTTGAAACGGCTGTTGGTCCACTTGATCTTTATCATATAAAAACTGTATATTCCTTCCACCTTTTCTTGATCTTCTCAGCATCATTCAACATAGAACCTTGAGCATCTTGTAACATTCCAATTCGAGGCTGGAACTTTTTCTTTAACTCTCGTAGCTTTAGGAAAGCCGATCTTGTTCTTCCTCTAATAGTTTCTGCTTCTATTTCCTTGCAAGTGTCATTGTAGTACTTTTCCTTGTCCTGTCTTGCTGCACGTTGGAAATCTCTGTTGAGTTCGGCGATTGTCTTTCTTTCTCCTCTGGCTTTAGCTTCTCGGCGTTTCTGGGCAATTTTCAGAGTTTCTTCCATCATCCATTTTGGCCGTTTTTGCTTTTTCACCTTTTGTAGAGACTTCTCGCTTTCTTCCAACACAACCTTCTTGATGTCATTCCATAACTCTTCCGGAGCTCTGTCATTTGTATCTAAAGCAGCAAATCGATTTTGCAGGCAGTCTTTAAATTCCAGTTGTATATTCTCAAGGTCATATTTTGCTGCATTCATGAGTGGTTTGCTCTTTTTCAACTTTAGCTTGAGTTTGCATACTAGTAGTTGATGATCTGTACCACAGTCAGCTCCAGGTTTGTCTTTGTTGATGTTACAGAGCTTTTCCATCGTTGACTTCCGCATATGTAGTCAATTTGATTTTTATATAATCCATTCGGTGAAGTCCATGTGTACAGTCGCCACTTGTGTTGCTGGAAGAAGGTGTTTGAGATGAATAGATCATTGGTCTTGCAGAATTCTATCAGTCTTTCTCCAAGCTTCATTTCTGTTGCCAAGTCCATATTTTCCAACTACTTTGCCTTCTGCTTTGTTGCCAACTTTTGCGTTCCAGTCACCCATGACTATCAGGATATCCTGTTTGTATGTTCTGTCAATTTCAGCTTGTACTTGTTCATAGAACTCTTCAATTTCATTCTCTTCTGCAGCTATTGTTGGGGCATATACTTGAATTATAGTTGTGTTGATAGGCAATCCTCGTAGACGAATAGAGATTAAGCGTTCGCTGACTGCATTGTATTTCATTACAGTTCTTGCAGGTTTCTTCTTTATTATAAATGCAACACCATTTCTTCTTTGTCTTTCATTTCCAGCATAGTAGACCATGTGATCATCTGATGCAAAGTGCCCCATGTCAGTCCATTTCAGTTCGCTGACACCCAACAGATCAAGTTGTACACGTTCCATTTCATTCTTGACCACCTCCAACTTCCCTTGGTTCATGCTTCGTACGTTCCATGTTCCAATGTGTAAGACATCTTTACAGCTTCTGACTCTCATTTCATGCGCAGCTACATCAGCAGTCAGACTTCCCGAGGGCTTTGATCCAACCACATCATAAATGCTGGCTTTACTCTGAAAAGTCTTCAGCTCTTCCCCAGTAGCTAGTTGAGTGCCTTCTGACCTGGGGGTCTCATCTTCCAGCACCATAGCACAATTTGTTTTGTTGTAACTATCCATTGGGTTTTCATGGCAAGATACAGAAGTAGATTGCCGGGCCTTTCTTCTGCGCAGTTTAAGTTTGGTGTTGTTGCCATTGTCTTCATATATGATCTCAAATGGGAACAGTGAGTAAAACAATCAAATTTGCATATGACACAAAATTATTCAAACTTGTTAAATCACAAGAGAACTTTATTTATTTATTTATTAACATTTTTTATATACCGCACTATTCGTTATCAGCGCGGTTTACATGGAACAAGAAAAGTCAGACAAGTTACATTTATCTGGTTATTACAGTTAACAGGAAAATCAACTTGGATAACAGGATAACAGGAGCAACTATTTACAAAACAACTATTTACATAACTGTCATAGCGTCTGAAAAGTGTACTGTTAATCTGTTGAAGTAGTGTAGTGTGCTGTTGAGACAGGAAAGATTACGTGGTTGGAATGTTGTTTCTTTGTTCTCTGGGAAGTATTTGAGGAATAGGTGATGTTTCAGGGCCTTCCTGAACTGGCTGAGATCAGAGATGGCCCTAATGTGTGATGGAAGGGTGTTCCAAAGTTTTGGGGCACATAGACTGAAGGCTCTGCTCGGTGTTGTGGAGTTGTATCTTATGACTTCCTTTGGTACGATTATCATATTTAGTTCCATGGTTCTTCTTAGTCTGTTGGGTATGATTGGTTTTATCATCTCCGATAGAGAGGTGGAGGCGAGACCTTTGTATGCTTTGAAGGCCAGGAGCAGTGTCTTGAAAGTGATTCTCGCTTGAATAGGAAGCCAGTGTAGTTGTTTTAGAAGGGGTGTTACATGGTCTCTTTTGGATGTTCCAAAAAGCACTCTCGCTGCACTGTTCAAGGCAAGTTGAAGAGGATTTAAGGTAGATTGAGGAAGCCCTTGTAGTATGGAGTTTGCGTAATCGAAATGGGGAATGATTAGAGCCTGTTAAACAGTACGGAAATCGTCTGGATCAATTAGTTGGCGAAGATGTCTGAGGGAGCGGATCTTGAAGTAAATTGTTCTTACTGTGTTGGATATGTGAGTCTTCATGTCAAGGTTTTGATCAAGAGTCACTCCTAGGTATCGTATATGGGGTTTTACTTACAACTTGGCATCTTGAACCTCCAGGCATGTAGGTGGTATGAAGTTCGAGTTCCTTGAGATAAAGAGAACCTCTGTTTTTTTTATGTTGGATTCTGAGATTTTGTGTCAGTAGCCAGTTTGATATGGCGTTGAAACAGTTGGTTAAGGGAGTGAGGTCCACCTTATCTAAGCAGATCGGCATGTATAATAACACGTCATCAGCATATATCATACAGTTGACATTAAAAGATCTGATGATGTTACATATAGGTTGCATGTAAATGTTAAATATTAATGATGATAGAGAGGATCCTTGTGGGACCCCTTGTCCTTGATGAAACGGATCTGATATTGCCAAATCTGATCGCACATGCTTCCATCTACCTGACAGGTATGAGTTACACCATTTGAGTGCTGTTCCACAGATGCCCTTTTCTTTTAGGCGGATAATAAGAAGCTCATGACATACCGAATCGAATGCTGCTGCAATGTCTAAAAAGATGAGTACGAATCCATTCCGGATGTTATCAATGCCGGAGTTAAGGTTATTGAGGAGGGTGGTAAGGAGAGTCTCGACACCATGTGATTCTCTGAAACCATGTTGGCATGTATCCAATGGAGCTGCAGAGTCAATATGGTCTTGTAACTGCCTATAAACCACTTTTTCAATTATTTTTGCAAGCGTAGGTATGCTGGAAATGGGTCTGTATGAGTCTGCTTTTTGTGGATCCAACTTGCAGTTTTTTAGTAAAGGTCTGATGGAGGTCTGTTTGAGAGCAGCAGGGAATGAGCCGGTGTCGAATGATAGCCTTATAATCTTGGATATTATTGGAGCGAGATCGTTGCGGAGATCCTTTATCCAGAAGGCTGGGCAGGGATCAGTGTGAGCTGTGGAAGTGTTGAGAGTTGAGATAATGTCTTTAATCAGTTTCAATGAGGGAGTAGTGAAGGACGTTAGAGGTGTTGGGTGCCCTTGAATGGTAGGGGAAGAGGGTATTGCAATTTTATTTGTCCGGCACATCTTAGATTGTATGTAATCAGCAAATTCTTGCGGGCTGATTTCACACTGGTGCTCGGGTGACGGTTCCTTGGCTAATCTCTTGACTAAACTAAACAGGTCATGAGGTTTATTTAGAGCACATCTCAGGGTGTCTGTGTGGTACTGTTTCATCTTTTCTGCAGTGAACTTACGGTGAGTAGCAAGATGCTGCATGTATGCAGTCTGATTGCTATTAGTGTGTGACCTCCGCCATCGCTTCTCAAGCTTTCGTAGTAGTTTTAGAGATTCTTTCAGCTCGGATGTGAACCATGGGGCTGTCGCTTTTTTCCTTGAAGACCTGCTCCTAGGTGGGCGTGAAGCAATGGAGTTAAGTCTGTTGTTCCAATAAGTAATCATCTCATCCAAGTTTAGGGTAGTGTCTTTGAAGAGTGCATCAGTTTCGGCCAGGATACGTTCCCTGTTAAAAGGTTGGAAGAATCTGGCTGTAGCATTTGTGTGTTTGTTTAAATCAGTGTCACTTGTAGGTTGTTTGTTTTGAGTAGGAATCTGGAAAATAATAAGCTTATGGTCTGCCCATGGGACCGTTGTGATTGATAATAGGATGTTTTGAAGCTGATTATGAGCTGACTGTGGAACAAATATGAGGTCAAGAATATTGCTTTTTACATGCGTGGATTCCTGCACTACTTGCTTGTATCCTAAGATTTCCAGGGCATCTATAAAGGCGGAAGATTGGTTGTCTTGTAGGGATGGTAAGTTAATGTCTCCTAGAATCCAGTTGGGTCTATTTGAGTTCGGAGTGTTGGAGGCGAGGTTTATTATAGCTGATAGCTCGTCCGGGGAGGATGATGGAGCTCTGTATAGTAAATTTATTGAACATAAGTTGTTGGAGATAGAAGCAGTTTCAAGGTAGTTGTTGCTAGTGGAGTCATCCATTTTGAACTGGAGTTCCGTCTTGGTGAGGATAAGTACCCCTCCTCCTCTTCTGTTTTGTCTGTTGCTAGTGAAAACTACAAAGTTATTGGGGAGGAGCTGGTTGAGAATTATATTATCTTCAGGGGACAACCATGTTTCGGTGACCATAAGGATGTCTAGGTTGTGAGATGTTATTACGTCTGTGATAACTGGCCATTTTTTACGAAGTAAGCGAGCATTAATGAGGGCACACTTTAGGCTTCGAGGGTGGTAGTGGTTTTCTTGTCTTAAATTTGTAGTGTGTTGAAGAGGTATATGTAATAGACAGTGGTGATGCGATCGGTGGGCCCAATTTGAGTTGTGATAATTTGTGCCTGACCATTTTCTCCAGTTGTTATGTAAGATAGGTATATAATTGTGTGATGAGGTTAGTGCTAGAATATTCGGTAGCAAACCTATGAGAAAGAGGTATAGGCCTAATGTTATCTTGATAAGGAGCCCTATTCTCAGCCTATATCATTGAGGAGGAAAATCCTGCTAGGGGAAGGAAGGAACTTATAGTATGATATTGGAGAGTTGTTTTACAAATAACTTGTGAGGAGTTATCTAGTGTTTAGCCAAGCATGGACAGATGTTACCAGAAACTTGCTTGATGAGAAACAAAATTCTGCGGAAAAGTACTTATTATCCAGCCAAGCATAGACAGAAATCTGCCTGAATTTTGTCTACTGAGAGAAAAACAATCTGTGAAAGGTTACATGTTGTTTAGCTAAGCATTAACAAGAGTTATAAGAATACTGCATAATGAGAGAGAAACAGTATGTGAACAGATACAAAATATTTGGTCAAGCATAAGAAAGTTATACAAGTATTGCTTGATGTGAAATGAACAAAGCACGATACATATTATTTGTGCTTACGTGGGTGAAGGAAGGCTGTTTTCTAGTGCCCCGCCTAAGGGCCACGCCAAAGGGCCCTCTGGCGAGGCCTTCAGGCGCGGGCCCAACAGGCACGGGCCTGCCTGTTGGCAGCCGTATAAATGTCCTTGCTGTTCCCTCCCACAGCCCCGATTGGGCTGGAGGCCAGAGCATGTTGGTGGACGGCCTGCTCTGGAGCTCTACCCCGATCGGGGGAGCGGAGGATGACTGGAGGTGGAAAGAGGAGTGTTCCCGCCGTCGGCAGCCGTTTAAATGGCCTTGCTGTTCCCTCCCACAGCCCCGATTGGGCTGGAGGCCAGAGCGTGGTTGGTGGACGGTCTGCTCTGGAGCTGTACCCCGATCGGGGGAGCAGAGGATGACTGGAGGTGGAAAGAGGAGTGTTCCCGCCGTCGGCAGCCGTTTAAATGGCCTTGCTGTTCCCTCCCACAGCCCCGATTGGGCTGGAGGCCAGAGCGTGGTTGGTGGACGGCCTGCTCTGGAGCTCTACCCCGATCGGGGGAGCGGAGGATGACTGGAGGTGGAAAGAGAAAAATTGCAAGAGGATCTTGAAAAATTGGGAGACTGGCCTTCCAAATGGCAGTTGAAATTTAATGAGGACAAGTGCAAAGTTATGCAGTTACGGAAGAACAGTCCAAACTACAGTTACAAGATGTAAAGTTCTACATTAAGAATCACCACCCAGCAAAAGGATCTAGGTGTCCTCGTGGGTAGTACATTGAAATCCTTTGCCTAGTGTGCAGCAGTGGCCAAGAAAGCAAACAGAATGCTAGGAATCATAGGGAAAGGAATGGAGAATAAAAGCAAGGATATTGTTATGGCCTCTATCGCACATTTAACATTGTGTGCAGTTCTGGTCTCCATATCTGAAAAAGGATATAGCAGAATTAGAAAAGGTACAGAGAAGAGCCACCAAAATGATGAAGGGGATGGAAGGGTATTCTATAAGGAAAGGCTTAAAAGGTTAGGGTTCTTCAGCTTAGAAAAGAGATGGCTGAGGAGAGATATGATAGAGGTCTGCAAATTAATGGACTAGAATGGGTAAACTTAGATCGGTTGTTTACTCCATCAAAAAGTAGAAAGACTAGGGAACATGCAACAAAGCCACTATATAACCCATTTAAGACTAATAAGAGAAAATATTCTCTCTCTCAGTGCGTAATCAAACTCTGGAATTTGTTGCTGGAGAATGTAGCAAAAGCTATTAGTGTACCTGGCTTAAGAACATAAGATATGCCATACTGGGTCAGAATAATGTCCATCAAGCCCAGTATCCTTTTTCCAACACTGGCCAATCTAGGTCATACGTACCTAGCAGTTTCCCCAAAAGACACAGGTTCCACAATGCTTATATTGGGTCAAGCAGGGATATCCTGGGTCCCTTTTAATAATGGTTTATGGACCTTTCCTCCAGGAACTTGTCCAAACCTTTTTTAAACCCGGCTACACTAACAGCCTTTACTACATCCTCTGGTAACAAATTCCAGAGTTTGATTACACGTTGAGTGAAAAAATATTTTCTCTTATTAGTCTTGAATAGTTTACCCTGTAGCTTCATTGCATGTCCCCTAGTCTTTCTATATTCTGATGATGTAAACAATCGATTGACGTTTACCTGTTCCACTCCATTCATTAATTTATCGACCTCTATCATATTTCACCTCAGCCGTCTCTTTTCCAGATTGAAGAGCCCTAACCTTTTTAGCCTCTCTTCATAGGAATATTCTTCCATCCCCTTTACCATTTTGGTGACTCTTCTCTGTACGTTTCCCAATAACGCTATATCCTTTTTAAGATACGGCAACCAGAATTGCACACAATATTCAAGGTGCGGTCGCACCATGGAACAATATAGAGGCATTATAATATTTGTTTTATTTTCCATTCCTTTCCTTATGATACCTAGCATTCTATTTGCTCTCTTGGCCGCCGCTGCACACTGGGTGGAGGGTTTTAACATGTTATCCACGATGACACCTAAATCTTTTTCCTCGGTAGTGGTTCCTAATGTGGAAACTTGCATCGTGTAACCATAGTTTGGGTTTTTCTTTTAGAGGTGCATAACTTTGCACTTGTCCACATTAAATTTCATCTGCCATTTGGAAGCCCAGTCTTCCAATTTATCAAGATCCTCTTGCAATTTTCCACAATAATCATGGGTTTTAACAACTTTAAATAGTTTCATGTCATCTGCAAATTTGATAACCTCATCGTTATTCCCTTTTCCAGGTCATTTATGTATATCTGTATACCTCTGACTCAAAGCTACATTAACCTGCCCATGTCCAAAGACTGTCCCAAGTCCAAAGTATGTCCTATGTCAAAATCATCAATTTTGCCTCCCCGGTGATGGCCCCGCCCTTACTTAATTTCCCCCCTTTTATGTAACGCCGCTTTGACCCGGTGAAAAGCGGGATATAAATACAGCTAAATAAATAAATAAATATCTAAAAAAGCAGTGGACCCAGCGCTGATCCTTGGAGTACTCCACTATTCACCTTTCTTCATTGGGAAAACTGGCCATTTAGCCCTATCCTCTGCTTTCTATCTTTTAACCAGTTCCTGATCCACAATAGTACACTGCCTCCTACCCCATGACTTTTTAGTTTTGCCAAAAGTCTCTGATGAGGGACCTTATCAAAGGCTTTCTAAAAGTCCAGATATATTATATCAACTGACTCACCTTTGTCTACCTGTTTATTCACACATTCAAAAAAACATAACAGATTAGTAAGACAAGATCTTCCTTGTCTAAAGCCATGTTGGTTGTCTCCCATTAAGCCACGACTATCTATATGTTCAGTAATTTTGTCCTTTATTAGGGTTTCTACCATTTTTCCTGGTACTGACATCAGGCTCACCGGCCTGTAGTTTTCCGGATCACCCCTTTTTAAAAATTGGCGTTACATTGGCCATCCTCCAATCTTCAGGTATTACAGATGATTTTAATGATAGTTCACAGATTACTAATAGCAGGTCTGCAATCTCATATTTCAGTTCTTTCAACACCCTTGGATGTATACCAGCTGGTCCAGGTGATTTGCTACTCTTCAGTTTATCAAAAAGTTGTAATACATCTTCTCGGTGTATCAATATTTCTTTCAATTCTTCCACAGTATCACCTTTAAATACCACTTCAGTCATGGGTAACATCCCTACATCTTCCTCAGTAAAGACCGAAGCAAAGAATTAATTCAGTCTCTCCACTATCGCCTTGTCGCCTATTAGTGCCTATTTTAACCTTCTATCATCTAATGGTCCAACTGACTCTCTTACAGGTTTTTTGTTATGAATGTACTTGAAAAAGTCTTTATTACATGTTTTTGCTTCCACAGGAAGCTTCTCAAATTCCCTTTTTGCCTGCTTTATTAATGCCTCGCATCTATCTTGCCATTATTTGTGCAGTTTCCACTTTTTATCATTTGACTCTTTTTTTCCATTTCTTGAAAGATGCTTTTTTGGGAATAACAGCCTTTCTGACCTCACCTTTAAATCATGCTGGCAGTTTTTTGGACTTCCTTCCACTTTTCTTAAAGTGTGGAATACAACTGGTCTAGGCTTCCAAGATAGTATTTTTAAACAACACCCAAACTTGATGTAAGTTTTTAACCTTTGCAACTGCTCCTTTTAGTGGTTTTTTAAACTATTTTCCTCATTTTATCATAGTCTCCCTTTCAAAAGTTAAAAGGTAGTACTGTGGATTTCCTTACCATCCCTCCTCCATTAATTAAATCAAACGCGATCATGCTATGATCACTATTGCCAAGTGGCCCCAACACCCTTATCTCTTGCACCAGATCTGGTGCTCCACTAAGGACTAGGTCCAAAATGGCTTCCCCTCTTGTCTGTTCATGAACCAGCTGCTCCAAGAAGCAGTCATTTATTTCATCTAGAAACTTTATCTCCCTAGCATGTCCTGCCATGACAATGACCCAGTCAATACCGGGGTAATTGAAATCACCCATTATTAATACTGTGCTGTAACTTTTGTTAACATCCCTGATTTCTTTGAGCATTTCATCATCCATTTGTTCATTCTGGCCAGGCACACCCCCACTGCCATCGCCTTCCCCTTCCCCTTTTTACATGGAATTTCAATCCATAGAGATTCTACAGCAAAATTTGTTTCCTGCAAAACTTTAATCCTTTGTGACTCAATGCCCTCTCTAACAGAGTGTAACCCCTCCATCAATTTGATCAGTTCTAGCATTGTGATATAGTTTGTAACCCAGGTATCACAGTGTTCCACTGGTTATCCTCCTTCCACCATGTCTCTGAGATACCAATCATATCTAACCTCTCATTTAGTGCTATATGTTCTAGCTCTCCCATCTTATTTTTTAGACTTCTAGCATTTACATACAAGCATTTTAGAGACTGTATTTTATTCATATTAATCTGGCTATCGGTAGACAGGGGTAATTTGGAATCTTTAAGCTCTGTCTGCTCTGTACTCAAGGGCATTTGGGCTACTTTTGTCTTTATTGGAACCTCTCTGCTGATATGCCCTAACTTCATTCTTTTGGTAGTATCCAAGGATACATTGTTCCGAACCATGCGCTCCTGGGGCAACTGTCGGTTCTCCCCTGTTATCTAATTTAAAAGCTGCTCTATCTCCTTTTTAAAGGTTAATGCCAGCAGCCTGGTTCCATCCCGGTTAAGGTGAAGCCCATCCCTTCGGAAGAGCCCCTCCTTTCCCCAGAATGTTCCCCAGTTCCTAACAAATCCAAAACCCTCATCCATGTACCATTGTCTCCTCCACGCATTGAGACTCCGGAGCTCTGCCTGCCTTTTGGGTCCTGCGCGTGGAACGGGAAGCATTTCGGAGAACGCTACCCTGGAATTTCTGGATTTCAACTTCCTACCTAAAAGCCTAAATTTAGCCTCCAGAACCTCCCTACCACACTTTCCTATATCATTGGTACCGACATGTACCAAGGCTTAAGAGAGGTTTGGATGAGTTCCTAGAAGGAAAGCCCATAACCCATTATTAAAATGTATTGGGAAAATCTCTTCTTATTCCTGGGATAAGCAACGTGGAATCTGACTACCTTTTGGAGACCTGACAGGTGACTTGGACTGGGCACTGTTGGAAACAGGTTACTGGGCTTGATGGATCTTTGGTCTGACGCAGTGTGGTGTTTATGTTCTTATGTTAGGTCATTGTCTCAGCCAGCACTTATCTGAGTGCTTACCTCTTTGCTGGCAATTCCTCTTGAGCTTTTCTTAGCTTAGCTGGATTCTTCTCTTTCAAAGTCCTCCCACACACACTCCTGCTGTGGCAGGTGCAGGCCTGTGACCCACAGTGTCCGAACATAAGCAGGCCAGCATGGCTAGCTTGACCTGCAAATGAGGCCTGTGGAGAGGCATATAGGATTGCACATCCCCCAATATGCTGCTATTGTAAGATAGAACTCAGTAGAAGTATTGAATTAGCTTAGGTAAGCAGAACTGCAGTATTGAAAGATGGAAAAATACAGAAAATACATGTTTAAAAGTTACTGATAAGAAAAAGTACATCTGCAAAGAAATAATTGGGAGTGCTGACAGATGAGTTGCAGAGCCCAGCTCCTCTGCACGTACAAATTGGGTCTATGGCCTTGAGAGTGTGAAAGTAACAAGTTGATGAACTGACCATTGTAATTGGGACTAGAAGGGGGGTATGCAGGTGTCATGCCCACTGGAGGGACATAATTGGATAAACTTATCAGTACCGGGACCAATAGAAGAGGTACGGGAGGTACGGGAGGTTACCGGGACCAATGAAATGTTTTTCTATACCTAGAATGGAACAGAAGTCTATAAAAGTTGTTGTAATGCTTGAAAACTTTGCTCAGCCATTTTGAAATTGACTGGTTCGAGACTTGTGCACAAATAAATGATTTGGACCTTCTGAACAGACTCCTGGTATCATTGGTTTGTCTGCGCTTTGCTGCTACATATTCCTTGGTGCATTGGCCGGGAAGTTGTGGAATCAAAGTGTATATAGGGCAATATACCACGACTTTCCGCCTCTATAGGCTTGGTCCTGCCGGGATCGCGCCCTTCCGACGAGGGCTGCTCCCTGGCGCCACCGGTCCCTTGTATCGGAGGGAGCTGGTCGGACCTCGGCGGGTGACGAGCCCGGCTGGAGTCAACGCCTCGAACCCGAGTGAGGGGAGTCCGAGGTCCAACTCATGCGCCTGCTTGGGAAGTTTGAGGACCGGATCCGGTGAGTATAGTTTTGATTTTGGGTCTAGACAGAAATAGAAAGCGCAGTACTGCCATTGGAACTTGGAACTTTGGAATTTGTAATCTCGAGATATTGGGAATTGGTAAGAGAGCATGATCAACTCTCAAGGAAGGGCCGAGTAACCCCGCATGGGAATTCGCCGGGTGAAACCCCCATCCTTTTTGTAATTGGGAAATTGGAAAAGACTAGTCAGAATAGATAGAAACGAATGCATTCTGGGATACGTTGCTAGCATGATTGTGTGAACGAAGTGTGAATGAGAGGTCTGGCAGCACGGACCAAGTGAAGGCGGACCCCTGAGTAGCGCATTTCCTGACCGGGCGACCGCGTTCAGGTCGCAAAAAGGGGGAAGCGATTGTCGTCTTGTCTTGTTATTTGTACTCCTTATACGTTTCCAGGGCCGTGAGGACCCCTTACCCACGGTCCGCCCTCCTTTTCCCTTCTGTCTGTTGTTGCGCGCACACATCGAAATGGGAGGGGCGGGGTCTACTAGAAACACTCCATTAGAATGTATGATCGCACATTTTAAAGAGGGATATTCAGGAGATTATGGTATTAAAATGACAGCAGCCCGTTTGCAGATTTTGTGTACTAGGGAGTGGCCCGATCTAGACCCCATCTGGCCCCGAGAGGGAACGTTCAATGTAGAGATTATTCAGTCAATACACCGTAGAGTGCGGATAGCGCACCCCGATCAGTACCCCTATATAGATTCCTGGTTAAGTATTTGTGAAGATCCGCCCTCCTGGGCGCAGCGCTGTTATGAGGAACAGTGCAGAATAATGTTAGCTAAAACAGATTCTAGACAGAAAACGGAACAGCCTAGAATGAAAGAGCAGGATAAGAAAGCCAGAAAGAAGCCCATCCTGGCAGAGCCTGATTCCCCAGAAATAATTCTCAGGCAGCCCCGAACCCCAGGTCCAGTAAGAGTAGCCCGGCGTCCTGCCCCAGAACCCCAGAGACGGCCAGAGCCGAGGCGGGACCCAACCCCTGATCCCCCTCCCGGAGGAGAAAAAGAGGAAGAACTAGTGGAAAAAGAAGAGGAGGACATAAAAAGCGAGTCAGAAGTGGAGATAGAAGAAGGAGAAAGAGAGAATCCCCCAGATGAGGAGGACAATGTACAAATAATTGAGAAAGCTAGCGCTAGCACTAGCACGCCAGTGAGAGAGAAACCCAAAGCAAAACCTGTTGAGAAAAAGAAAGTGACTCCTGCAAAGGCAACGACGATAACCCTTAGATCCCAAAAGACACCCATGGCAGCCAAACTGTTTCCCTTACGGCAAGTCCCGGGAGTGCCCGTAAAGAATGATAATGATGAAGTGGTAGCGGGACCCCTAACTTATGTGTATATCCCTTTCTCTACAACTGATTTATTAAATTGGAGGTCGCATTACGCCTCCTATACTAGTAAGCCGCAGGAGCTGACAGAATTAGTAACTAGTATTATGGAAACTCACCAACCCACTTGGCCAGATTGCCGTCAGCTCCTGACCACCCTATTTACGACAGAAGAGCGAGCAAGAATTAGAAAAGCAGCTATTGAATGGATGGCAGAGAACCCTGTAGCTCCGGCACAGGGGCAGAATATAATAGACCGTCGGGAAGCAGCTCAGAGAGAATTCCCGAATGAAGACCCCCAATGGGATCCAAATACAGATGAAGGATCCACGGCCCTAGCCCGTTTTCGCCAAGGCTTCTTACAAGGCCTGAGAAGGGGGGGCAAAAAAGCTATGAACCTTTCCAAAGTTGCAGGAGTTATCCAAGGGATAGATGAGAGCCCAGCAGATTTTTATGAGAGATTAACTGAAGCATACAGAATGTATACTCCCTATGATCCCGAGGCACCAGGAAGTTTATGTATGGTGAATTCTGCTTTTGTAAAGCAGTCTCAACCAGACATTAGACGCAAATTACAGAAGTTAGAAGGGTTTGCGGGCTTGAATGCAACACAGTTATTGGAAGTCGCTCATAAGGTGTATGTGAATCGTGATACTGAAAGACAGAGAGAATGTGATAGAAAGATGAAGAAGAAAGCTGATTTTTTGGCTGCGGCCATAGTGGAACAGAAAAGGGGAGGTGTCCCTAGTCGAAGGAGCAGAGGAAGAGGGCGGGGTCAAGGCGGAGGCCGGACCCAGAGACTAGGCATGAACCAATGCGCCTATTGCAGAGAGGAAGGACATTGGAGAGATACGTGCCCGCAACTCGAAGACGCCCAGCATGATGACAACAGCAGCCATCAGTGGCGAGAAGAAAGACGAAGCTATCCCCGAAGCCGAGGAGGAGCCAATCGAGAACAATTCCAGCGAGAGAGAGGAGGAGCCATTCAAGCATTGGCCACACCAGCCCATGACGAGAATGACGTGGATTAGGACAGACCGGGTTCCAAGTTTGCTTTAGGTCTCCAGGAGCCTATGGTCGGAATACAAATAGGAGACCAAATTATGGACTTTATGGTTGATACTGGAGCACAACATTCAGTAATAGACAAAAAGATAGCCCCATTCACTACAAAAGCAGTCACCATCATAGGAGCAACTGGTGCCAAAGCCACAAAGTCTTTTCTTCAAAACCGAATATGCAGTCTGGGAGGACAGCAAGTAACTCATCAATTCCTTTACATGCCCGAATGTCCAGTGCCACTACTGGGACGAGATATGTTAGCCAAGCTTCAAGCACAGATATCTTTCTCTGAACAAGGAGAAATGCAAATGACAGTAAATCCCCAAACCAAACCAGCAGGAGTAATGCTGCTGACAGTTCCTCGAGAAGAAGAATGGAGGTATTACGTTGATGACTCCATTCAAGATACCTATTTTGAACAAACTATAAAGAACATCGATGCACCACCTGGAGTATGGGCAGAAGGCAGTCCCCAGGCCTAGCCAAGCATATAGCTCCAGTAATTGTAACCCTCAAGCCTAGTGCTACACCAGTGCACGTCAAACAGTACCCACTCCCAAGAGCCGCAATTGAAGGCATTCATCGCCACCTACAAAGATTGCTTGAGTATGGCCTACTAAAAGTATGTCAATCCCCATGGAACACTCCACTTTTGCCAGTAAAGAAACCTGGGACAGATGATTATCGCCCAGTGCAAGATTTGAGAAGAGTAAATGATGCAGCTGAGACCATACATCCAGTCGTACCCAATCCTTACACCCTTCTAGGACTGATACCTGCTGAAGCTACCCATTTCACTGTACTGGATTTGAAAGATGCATTCTTTTGCATAAGATTAGCCCCTGTAAGCCAAATATTGTTTGCATTCGAATGGCAGGACTCCATCTCTGGAAGAGGGGGCCAACTTACCTGGACAAGATTACCCCAAGGATTCAAGAATTCACCTACCATCTTTAGTGCTGCACTGAATCAAGACCTTTCAAGCTATCCAGTAGCCCCGGGAAAGAGAGTGCTTCTCCAATACGTGGATGATCTGTTGATAGCTGCCGTGTCAGAAGGTGAATGTATACTAGCCACCAAAGATCTCTTGCAGTTACTAGATGAAGCTGGATACAAAGTTTCCAGAGCCAAAGCACAGCTATGCCAAAAAGAAGTGAAATACTTGGGTTTTCGTATCACCCAAGGAAGCAGAAGATTAGGCAGAGAAAGAAAAGAAGCAGTATGTAGAATTCCAACTCCAACAACCAGAAAGCAAGTCAGAGCCTTTCTGGGTGCAGCAGGATACTGCCGAATCTGGATACCCAACTTTGCCCAAATTGCCAAACCACTGTATGAAGCCACGAAAGGAGAAGAAAAGTCACCGCTGGAGTGGGGACTTGAGCAGGATACAGCCTTCCAGAAGTTAAAAGAAGAATTGATGTCATCACCAGCACTTGGACTACCAGATGTCCACAAACCTTTCCACTTGGTTGTACATGAAGCACAGGGAAATGCCTTAGGCATGTTGACTCAGAAATTGGGAGCGACCTGTAGCCTACCTATCGAAACAATTGGACCCTGTGGCCAAAGGATGGCCACCTTGCTTGAGAGCAGTTGCAGCTACAGCGCTACTAGTGAGTGAAGCAGACAAACTCACACTAGGACAAAACATACGAGTCACTGTGCCACATGCAGTCCTTGCCCTTATGGAACAGAAAGCAAATTATTGGCTCACCAATTCCCGAATGTTGAAATACCAGAGCATGTTATGTGAAAACCCACAGATACAACTTGAAGTGAGCCATGCCCTGAATCCAGCTACCTTGATACCCATCAGTGAAGAACTCCCAGAACATGATTGTATCGAAGTCATGGAGACTGTGTTCTCCAGCCGACCTGACTTGACAGATGTGCCCATAGACAATCCTGACCAAATCTATTATGTTGATGGGAGCAGTCTCATCCTTGATGGACGACGCTGTGCCGGATATGCAGTCGTCACTCAACATGAAGTAGTTGAATCATCAGCCCTAGCCTCAGGCACATCAGCCCAGAAAGCCGAATTGATAGCACTTACCAGAGCATTGCTGTTAGGAGAAAAACTTGTGCTGAATGTCTATACGGATTCCAAATATGCCTTCACTACCTTGCATGCCCATGGAGCTCTCTATAAAGAAAGAGGACTCATCACATCCGGAGGAAAATCAGTCAAATATGGTCCCGAAATATTGATGTTACTTGATGCAGTATGGGCCCCAACACGTGTAGCTGTCATGCATTGTAGAGGACATCAAGCAGGAAAAGGAGAAGTTGCCCGAGGAAATAGATTTGCAGATGCCTCAGCACGACAAGCAGCTATGACAGGACAAATTGCCCCACAAGCTATGCCAATGCAAGCAGCATTGTTTCCAGTACCCTTGAATTTATGGACACCACGATATACCACCAAAGAAATGGATTACTACTGTAACAGAGAAAATGGAGTACTGAAAGACGGATGGATTGAGCTGCCACCAGATGAGGGCAGTCAACCTCCGGGAAGAATAGTAATTCCTGAATTGTTAGGACCAGCCTTTGTCAAAGCTTTCCACGAAGCTACGCACTATGGAAAAAGTGCCATGGAAAAAGCACTCAGACCACATTTCTACATCCCTCTGATGACAACCATATCAGCTTCAGTAGCACGACAATGTCAAACTTGTGCCAAGAATAATGCCAAGCAAGGCCTTATTACAGCACCCCGAGTTCAGTCAAGAGGTGTGACCCCCATGCACAACCTCCAAGTTGATTTCATCGAAATGCCAAAAGCCAATGGGTACCATTACCTATTAGTATTAGTTTGTACTTTCTCTGGGTGGGTAGAAGCATTCCCAACCAGAACTGAGAAAGCCCGAGAAGTTACCAAAGTCTTAATGAGAGAGATTATCCCCAGATTTGGAATCCCAGCAATAATAGGGTCAGACAATGGACCCTCATTTGTCTCCCAAGTTACTCAGCAGTTAGCAAAAGCCTTGCAGATACAATGGAAACTCCACACTGCATACAGACCCCAGAGTTCAGGGAAAGTTGAGCGAATGAATCGTACCTTGAAAGCCCAAATGTCCAAGCTTTGTCAGGAGACACACTTGAAATGGCCCCAAGTGCTCCCCATAGCTTTACTCAGAATACGCTCAGCTCCTGTAAAGTCAACAGGATTTTCCCCTTTTGAAGTTTTGTATGGTAAACCCCCACCAATAGTGCAGGGAATCAAAGGAAGTCTAGCCCAAATTGGTTCAGAAATAACCAGACAAGAACTCCTAGCTCTTAGTTTTGTTCTGCAGACTCTCCATACGTGGATCCAAGACCAGTTGCCTATCAACTTGACGGAACCCTTGCATCCCTACCAGCCTGGTACCTCGGTGTGGATCAAAGATTGGAAGAGGACACCGTTGGAACCCCATTGGAAGGGACCGTACACCGTCATCCTGTCTACCCCAACTGCAGTAAAGGTAGCCGAGATTGACGCCTGGATCCACCAGAGCAGAGTCAAGCCCGCCGCTGATCCTGAACCTGAGCAGTGGACAGCAGAACAGCATCTTGATGCACCCTTGCGAGTTACTTTGAGACGGCAACCAGCAGCTTAGACACTTCATCACAAGTGCTTTGCAGCAGCCAAGTCTTTCGAAGAGGATTGCTGTTTTCCATACAGCAACAGCTTTGTTTCAACGAACCCAATCTGCGTGCGATTTTGCGCACTACTTTGATACTATATTGAACCATACTTCAGAAACCAACTAAATTACCAAGTTGGTTGAGGTGTGATGGACAACTTGAGGATCTTCAATCAACACTCAGCACCCGTTAAATTGCTTCATTAGCAGACGGGACGAAGAATAAAAGACCGTCGTGATCAAGATCAGCAAGCTGAGGATTCAGAAGAACTCCAATCAACATCGACATGCATCTTTACTTTTGCTTTGCTTTGGTTGCCTTCTTTGGAGGTTTTGAACAGACTCATGCTTTACCTCCATGCACTGCCTGCATTACTTCTACTAGAACTGGACTGAAAGTAACTCAGACTTTGCTTTATCATTCTTACTATACCTGCAAGGGGACAGTAATCCGGTGCATCTATAACACCACTGAACTGAATGTTTGCACTCATGGGAAAATTAAAGCATGCTATAATCCGCATCAGAATCCATCCTATTACACGTTGGAAATAGGATGGAAGGATGCAGATGGACCTATATTAGCTGCTACGTCACCACTTAAGGACATTACTAAACCTGCTGTTTTGAATTTTGATGCATGTAATGCTATTAATAGAGATAGTTATTCCACCTGTGGTACATGGGAGAAAGCGTATCGAAATGACCATAAGTATATGTGTCCAGAAGGTGCCACGGGATGGAGAAAGTGTACAGGTAAAAAGGAACCAGGCTATAGTACTGCCCCAGCAGCAGACTACTATTGCCCGTATTGGGGATGTGTTTTTTATGCTACCTGGAACACTGGTATAACTGATGAGAAAATAGATAAACGGATGGCTACTCTAACCAAGCCAACCACAAATGATAAATGTCAGAAAGATGCTTGCAACCCCTTACACTTGCGTATACATAATCCCCATGCATGGAAACAAGGATACAAGTTTGGTTTACGTATTGCTGGAGGAGCAATAGATCCAGGGACCATTGTGTGTATCAGATTGAATACCCAAGCCCACAAGTCATCTAAATATCATATTCATAATACTTTTTATGAAGCCATGCATGTAAATAAATTTGAGATCCCTCACCCCTCACAGAATTTATTTCTAGAATTAGCCGGAGCAGTAGTATCTAGTCTTAAGATCACAGATTGTTATTTCTGTGGCGGAACCCAAATGGGAGATCAATGGCCATGGGAAGCCCAAGAATTAAATTATTCTATGATTTACAACCAGACTGAATTACACAAGACAACCAGTGAATGGGTGTTAGCGCACTCAATCGTTGGACGTCTTTGCTATGCCAGAACTGGACCCCAGTTCACCCAAAAGGTAGGACAGCTGGTCTGTCTTAGCCAGAAGTACTATAATGCCACGACCAAAAAGACGGCTTGGTGGTCAGGAATTAGACATCCTGAACCTCCTAACCCATTAGCCAGATTTCCTGAACTTGCTGGTTTATGGACTGACCTTGCCAAAGTCCAAACCTGGCAAGCCCCACCTGGCCTATATTGGATCTGTGGAAACCGAGCATATGCGCAACTCCCACCACACTGGGGAGGAGCATGTGTCTTAGGAACCATCAGACCTTCTTTCTTCCTGTTAAACACTGAACATGGAGAACAATTAGGATACCCTGTATACACTACTCACAGACACAAAAGAGCATTGAGACAGAAAAGAGAAGCCTTACAGATAGGTAAGTGGGAGAAGTGGCAAGGTGATGATTGGCCACCAGAAAGAATTATTGAGTATTATGGACCTGCCACTTGGAATGATGATGGTATGTATGGTTATCGCACCCCAATTTATATGATCAATCGTATTATTCGCTTACAAGCAGTAGTTGAGATAATAACTAATGAGACTAGTCATGCACTTACACTTTTAGCTAGACAAAGTACTCAGATGCGCACTGCTATATATCAGAACCGCTTAGCACTTGATTATTTGTTAGCAGCTGAAGGAGGAGTATGTGGTAAACTGAACTTAACCAATTGCTGTTTGAAAATAGATGATAAAGGTCAAGTAGTTGAAGAAATTGCTAAAGATATGCAAAGACATGCTTATGTGCCAGTGCAGACTTGGCACTCATTGAAATTTCCTAATTGGTTTGCTAACCTCTTTTCATGGGTGGGAGGATTTAAGACTTTCATCGTATTGGTACTAATCCTTGTTGCTGTTATCTTCTTATTACCATGTTTAATCCCATGTTGTATGCGTTCCATTCATAACACTATTGATAGTACAGTAGAGCGGAAGACCGCAACAAAAATCATGGCTTTATATACAGCTAGTCCTGGTAGAAATCCTTTAATCAGGATGTGATTCTTCAGAAAGTGATTTAATTCTCACACCTTATTAAGTAATAGGGTGAGATTAATCAAAGGGGGGAATGTGGCAGGTGCAGGCCTGTGACCCACAGTGTCCGAACATAAGCAGGCCAGCATGGCTAGCTTGACCTGCAAATGAGGCCTGTGGAGAGGCATATAGGATTGCACATCCCCCAATATGCTGCTATTGTAAGATAGAACTCAGTAGAAGTATTGAATTAGCTTAGGTAAGCAGAACTGCAGTATTGAAAGATGGAAAAATACAGAAAATACATGTTTAAAAGTTACTGATAAGAAAAAGTACATCTGCAAAGAAATAATTGGGAGTGCTGACAGATGAGTTGCAGAGCCCAGCTCCTCTGCACGTACAAATTGGGTCTATGGCCTTGAGAGTGTGAAAGTAACAAGTTGATGAACTGACCATTGTAATTGGGACTAGAAGGGGGGTATGCAGGTGTCATGCCCACTGGAGGGACATAATTGGATAAACTTATCAGTACCGGGACCAATAGAAGAGGTACGGGAGGTACGGGAGGTTACCGGGACCAATGAAATGTTTTTCTATACCTAGAATGGAACAGAAGTCTATAAAAGTTGTTGTAATGCTTGAAAACTTTGCTCAGCCATTTTGAAATTGACTGGTTCGAGACTTGTGCACAAATAAATGATTTGGACCTTCTGAACAGACTCCTGGTATCATTGGTTTGTCTGCGCTTTGCTGCTACACTGCCTTGATCTGGGCATTTCTCTCTTCGTGTTCTTTTCCCTTCTCTGTCCTTCACTGTTCTGAAAGGGAGAGACCCCTTATCTCCTTTCAGCACTCCTCCTCTCCAAAACACAGGCTTCTGCTCTCTCAGCAAGTGGTCTCATTGATCTTGTTTCCCCTTCAGCATGCGCCTGTGTGTGCCCTCTATGTGCTCTTATGGCAGGCACTTGACTCCTTCCTACCTATCACTCATTCTGAACTTCTTTGAAACTTCATATTAGGTCTCTGATGTCGTTCTTCCTCTCTGGTGGGTGGGTTGAGTGTGTGCGAGGGGGGGGGGCAATCTTCCTTATCTGGTATCAGACTTCTTCCTCTCCCAGAGTCCCTTGCTCCACTGATGTCACTTCCAGTAGTCTGAGGAGCACAGGGCTCTTCCTGCTCTCTGGAGCCTTGGAGCTCCACTTCCCCTCCTCAGAGGTAATTGTAAAACCTTTTCTTCTGTACTGTTCACAGAAGATATATGATAAAAATATGTCACAATTCGGTATCACAACGTGAAAGTATCCTGCAATCTTTGGCTGACTTATTAATTCTTACGTAGCATTCAAAACTGACTTCAAAAGTGGCAAGAGAGGCCTCAGAAAAACCGGGCAACCAATAACTGTTCATATACGGTCATTGAGAAATACTGCCCTCCATACATCAATGACCCTCTATACAGCCACTAGCCAGTCTAGAAGAATGCGTTTCACCTTAGGCGGTTTCCTCAGGGGAATACAGAAGCACTACAAAAAAATTGTCTAGTTAGTGCATACTTCCAAAAACAATATCAAATCAAAAACACTCCATGTTTCATCCAAGGAATTAGAAAGAGAAACAATTGCACCTTTACCCATGGCACGATAACGTTGTTCCCCAGAACCTTGCTTTTTTTCAACTGCTAAAAAACGCCGCGCATGCGGGCTGATTTAAATAGGGTCCCATTCAGTATCAATCCTGTGTCTCGGAATAATCAAAAACACGCCTCCCATTCAATTCGTGCATTCAACATTGCAGGGGCCACAGTGCCTAATTTGTAAATCCATTGCTGCTCTCGATAGAGTAGAGCTTTTTCTCTAGATCTCCCATAGCATGGTGCTGATACATGATCAATACAAAAA
The DNA here is from genome assembly GCA_033557465.1 of Ichthyophis bannanicus. NCBI lineage: Eukaryota > Metazoa > Chordata > Amphibia > Gymnophiona > Ichthyophiidae > Ichthyophis > Ichthyophis bannanicus. Next base: position 1,404,761,441 of record CM066033.1, on the reverse strand, counting down.
CACTGCAATTCCATGTAGGTGTGATGCAACTCCAGGCAATGTTCCACTATCGGCGCCTCACACCTGCAGCATTTCAATTTGCTTTTATGTTCATTTATACGTATTTTAAATTGTCGATTGGTTTTACCCACGTATAGCAAATTGCATGAACACCGTATGCAATATACCACGTGAGTTGTGAGGCATGTAGTGAGGCTTTTGAGCTCATATTTTACACCTTTATGACAGAATTCGGATAATTCTTGGGTTATTTCACAGATGTTACACGTCCCGCACTTAAAGTGACCTCTTTTTGGGAATGCATTCTTCTAGCGCGCAGCCTAGCGTCGGGAAAAACAGACCAGAAGCCGAATGGGAAAAACACACCAGAAGCTGGATTCTTTTAAGTTAAGCTCTATTTCCTATAACATTTATAAAAATTGATAAAAAATTGGAAATTAAGACTGGCTAGTTTTGAATGCTACGTAAGAATTAATAAGTCAGCTAAAGATTGCAGGATACTTTCACGTTGTGATACCGAGTTGTGACATATTTTTATCAGTTTAGCTCGGGATAGAAAAGACCACAATTTGATGTTGTGAGCCACAGAAGATATATGACAGACTGAATTTATATGACACTAATATTGATTTTTTTCAAGCTAAAAGGGAGACTCCTCCAAGATGTCTTCCATAAGGAAGGAATAGTTTGTGTTAAAATATTCTTGTTGTATTTTTTTCTATCTGGCCTAGGGTTGCCAACTGGCTGGTTTTCAATTGGCCTGTTTTTATATGGCCAGGCCGGCTGCTGGCAGCAACTTAAAACCAGTCATGCAAAAGCCATTTTTTTTGTGAGGGGATCAGCAGCCTTGATCTGCTGCTGTCATTGTTGCTATTGCTACGCTGCATCTCCCAGATCTGCAGCACAGCAGCAACAATCACCCCCTGGCCTCCACCCAGCCAACAGTGGCAGCAGCGGCTTAAAAATAACCCAGGCAAAAGTGCAGGGTCGTGATTCCTGTGTGCTTATAAGTCTCTCAGCAGTCCCACCCCCTTTTGACATGGAAGTATGCGTCAGAAGGGGACAGTACCGGCAGAGAAAGCACACTGGAATCAGGACTCCGCACTTTTGCTTGGGTTTTTAAAATTCCCTTTTTAAAGCCGCTGCCACAGCCACCAATGTTAAAGGCAGTGGAAGCAGTTTGGGGGTAAGATGGGAGGGAGGCCACAATGGGCTTGGGAGAAGGGGGCCAGTGTTGGAGAATATCTGCTGGGGCAGGGGAACAGATGCTGCACAAGGGGGAGGGAAGGGGACAGATACTGGATATGGGAGAGAGATACTGGACAAGGGGAGGCAAAGAGAGCTACTGGACACTGGGGCAGAGGAAAGATGCTGGATATGGGGGGACAGCGAGACAGATGCTGGTCAGGGAAGAGCAAATTGCAAGAAGACCTTGATAAACTAGAAAACTGGGCATCCAAATGGCAGATGAAATTTAATGTGGACAAGTGCAAAGTTATGCACCTAGAAAAGAACAATCCAAACTATGGATACACAATGCAAGGTTCCACATTAGGAACCACCACCCAGGAAAAAGATTTAGGCGTCATCGTGAATAACATGTTAAAACCCTCCGCCCAGTGTGCAGCAGCGGCCAAGAAAGCAAGTAGAATGCTAGGAATCATAAGGAAAGGAATGGAGAATAAAACAAAGGATATTATAATGCCTCTGTATTGTTCTATGGTGCGACCGCACCTTGAATATTGTAAGCAATTCTGGTTGCCGTATCTTAAAAAGGATATAGAGTTATTAGAAAAGATTACACGAGGCAAGATTCCACATCGGGAACCACCACCCAGGAAAAGGATTTAGCCATCATTGTGGATAATACACTGAAACCCTCGGCCCAGGGTTCAGAGGTAGCCAAGAAAGGAAATAAAATGCTAGGAATCATAAGGAAAGGGATGGAGAACAAAATCAAGGCTATTATAATGCCTCTGTATCATTCCATGATGCGACCGCACCTTGAATATTGTGTGCAATTCTGGTCGCCATATCTTAAAAAGGATATAGCAGAATTAGAAAAGTACAGAGAAGAGCCACTAAAATGGTATAGAAGATGGAAGGATTACCCCCATGAGGAGAGGCCTAAAAGGTTAGGGTTCTTCAACTTGGAAAAGATACGACTAAGGGGAGATATGAAAGATCTCTATAAATTGATGAATGGAGTGGAATGGGTAAATGTAGATCTGTTGTTTACTTCAAAACATAGAAAGACTAGGGAATACTCAATGTAGCCCATTTAGAACTAATAAGAGAAAATATTTTTTCACTCAACAAGTAATCAAACTCTGCAATTTGTTACTGGAGGATATAGTAAAAGCTGTTAGTGTAGCTGCGTTTAAAAAAGGTTTGGACAAGATCCTGGAGGAGGTCCATAAATCATTATTAAACGTGACCCGGGAAATCCACTGCTTGTCCAAATACAAGCATTGTGGAACCTATGCCTGGACCTGACCTGGAAGCCCTAATGGTGACAATAGGCTTGGACATTGTGGCTATTACAAAAACATGGTTTAAGGAGTCACATGAATGGGATATAGCCATAGCTGGCTATAATCTATTTAGAAGAGATAAGGAGGGTAGAAAAGGAGGAGGAGTAGCCCTATATGTTAAAAGCAATATTAAAGCTGCTGAAATGCAGGGGACATGGGGAAAAGAAGCAGCACTGTGGATTGTGTTGGAAAGAGGAGATGGCACTGTCATCCATACTGGTGTAGTCTACAGGGCTCCAACTCAAAACAAAGAAATGGATAGTGAATTGATTGTTGATATTGTAAAGATAGTCATGAAGGGGGAAGTGATCATATTGGGCGACTTTAATTTACCTGATGTGGACTGGAGGATTCCTTCTGCAAATCTGGAAAGAAATAAAAAAAATAAGTTGAGGATGGGTCCCAAGGTGGTGAATTGGATCAGAAATTGTTTGACTGACAGACAACAGAAGGTGATGGTAAACGGAACTCATTTGGATGAAAGAAAGGTGATTAGCTGTGTTCCCCAGGGTTCGGTCCTGGGACCAGTACTGTTCAATGCATTTGTGAGTGATATTCCTGAAGGACTGAATGGAAAAGTCTGTCTTTTTGCAGATGACACAAAAATTTGCAACAGAGTGGACTCCCTTGAGGGAGTGGAGAACATGAGGAAAGATCTACAAAAGCTGGAAGAATGGTCTAATGCTTGGTAGTTAAGATTTAATGTGAAGAGGTGCAGTGCCATTCACTTGGGAAGCAGAAATCCAAGGGAACTGTATGCGATAGAGGGTGAGAGGTTGGAGTGCATGGACCAGGAGAAAGACCTCTGAGTGATTGTTTCTGCGGTTCTCAAGGTGGCAAAACAGTGTGACAAGGCGGCAGCAAAAGCCAGAAGGATGCTGGGTTGCATACAAAGAAGAATTACCAGCAGAAAGGAAGAGGTACTAATGCCACTGTACAAGTCGCTGGTGAGGCCTTGCTTGGAATAGTGTGTTCAGTTTTGGAGACCATATCTTGCAAAGGATATAGAAAGACTGGAAAGGGTTCAAAGGAAGGCAATCAAAATGATTTGGAGCCTGCATCGGGAAATGTATAAGAAGAGACTTGAAGACCTAAATATGTACACTCTGGAGGAGAGGAGGGACAGGGGAGATATGATTCAGGCTTTTAAATACTTAAAGAGTATTAATGAACAAACAAACCTCTTCCAAAGATGGGAAAGCTGTAAAACTAGAGGGCATAACATGAAGCTGCAAGGGGGTAAAACTGAGAGGCAATGTCAGGAAATACTTTTTCACTGAAAGGGTGGTGGATGCTTGGAATGCCTTCCCGATGGAAGTGGTAGGGGCAGAGACAGTGACGGAATTCAAAATGGCATGGGACAGACACTGTGGATCCCTTTATAGCAACAGGATAAAATCAAAATAAACCTAAGTATTTCAACAAATAGGGGTGACCTACATGGAGCGGTTGGTACACCCCTAAACAAAGACATGCAGAGGGTGTCCTGCATGGCGTGGCAGGTGCACCTGTTCTTGCCGTCTGGCTGGGCAGACTAGATGGATCATATTGGTCTTTATCTGCCGTCATATCCTATGTTACTATGTGGAAATTGCTAGGCACTTGTGACCTGGATTGGCCACTGTTAGTAACAGGATTCTGGGCTTGATAGACCTTGGTCTGACCCAGTATAGCATTTTTTATGTTCTTATGGCCTCACCTTTAAACCATGCTGTCAGAAATTTGGCCTTCATTTAACCTTTCTTAAAGTGTGAAATACGTCTAGTCTGGGCTTCCAAGATGGTATTTTTAAACAACACGCATGCTTGATGTAAACTTTTAACCTCCAGACTATACAAAACACCGCGATTTGTATTTTGTCCTGTGCCAAGAAATTTGACCATTTAACCCCTTTGTTTATCTACCACAACTGGCTTTCAGTACAGTAGCATATACAATTTAATATTCTTTCATTGATTCATAAGTCCACACAACAATGCCCCATATGCACCTCCATGTTGCTTTCGTTCCCTTCATGTGAATAGGCTTGTCATTCCTGCCCCTTCTAGGGTTAAATGAGTCTGCAAGATGTTTGACTTTTTTTTTCTGTTTTGCCCCATCCTTCTGGAATTATTTACACTGCTCTCTTCGACTGGACCCCTCATTTAAAAAGTTTACAACACTTCTTAAAACTCACTTGTTTGTACAGGCATTCGGAAGATGGTTTATGGCTCGGCAAGCACTAACTTTTTCTATTTCTTTATTGTTACAGTTTTCCTATTTGAATGTTGTTAAGTACCATTGAGTCGGTGTCGACTCATGGCGACCCTTTGGATAGTTGTCCTAAACTATGTTCGGTCTTCAGTCAGGCAGCTCATTGTTGATAAAGAGGCATCCGTAGCTGCTGTTAATGTATCGATCCATCTCATTGCTGGCCTTACTCATTTGCACTGACCTTCTACCTTGTAAAGCATGGTATCTTTCTCTAATGATCTCTGTCTTCGCATGATGTGTCCAAAGTATGAAAGTCAAAGTCTTGTCATCTGAGCTTCTAAGGAAAGCTTAAGTTTGATCTCTTCTAGTACTGACTGGTTTGTTCAGGCAGTCCATGATATACACAGTATTCATCGCCAGCACTATAATTCAAAGGCATTGATTTTCTTCCTATCTTTTTCACTGTCCAACTTTTGCATCCATATGGCAAGGATCTTGTCTAGGTCCTTCATAGCCATTCTACCAAGAGCAATACGTTGTTGGATTTCTTTACTGCAAGTCCTTTCTTTATTGATTGTTGATCCAAGTTAGTTAAAACTATCAATTACTTCAATTTCTTCTCCATCAATGATGAACTTATTGATTTTTCCAGTTGTCAGGATCTTGGTTTTCTTAACCTTAAAATGCAGACTCATTTTAAGACTATATTCCTTAATCTTGAGAAGCAAATGTTTCAAAATGATGATGTCTTCCAGATTTCCTGGCAGAGCCTTGTAAGTATGGTAACAGCTGCATCTGATTGCTGTAATACTTCAATGGGAATGCCATCAATGCCTGGTGCTTTATTCTTTGATAAGGTTTTCAATGCTACTTCAACTTCTTCTTTCATCATAAGGTTCCTGATCATAAGGTTCAGATTGAAATGGCTGCTAGTCCACTTGATCTGTATGGTATAATGGACTCTTTATTCTTTTCACCTTTTCTTGACCTTCTCAGCATCATTCAACATGGATCCTTGAACATCTTGCAACATTCCATTTCGAGGCTGGAATTTTTTCTTTAACTCTTTTAGCTTTAGGAAAGCTGATCTTGTTCTTCCTCTAATAGTTTCTGATTCTATTTCATTGCATGCGTCAATATAGTACTTCTCCTTGTCTTGTCATGCTGCACGTTGGAAATCTCTGATCTGTCCAAAGTTTGAAAGTCAAAGTCTTTCATAAAAAAGCTTTGGTTTGATCTACTCTAATACTGACTGGTTTGTTCTTTGCGTGGTCCGTGGTATCCAGAGTATTCTTCGCCAGCACCGTTATTCAAAGACATTGATTTTCTTCTATCTTTTTCACTGTTCAGTTTTTGCTTCCATAAGATGTTATTGAAAATACCATGGCTTGCAGTTAGCTAGAAGCGCCACACTGGTAATGTGGACCACATGTGCGTACTGCCCCAGGGCTTGTAAACATGTCCCTGAGTTGTTCTGTCCTTCCAGACAGCAGGACTGTGGGCACTTATCTGACGTTGGACTTCTAGGGCCCGATATTCAAAAGATATTTACAAGATTAAGCGATCGGTAGGTAAAACTAGGCATAGCAAAAGCTGCCTAGTTTTACCTGCGGAAGCTAACCAGGTAGATGTGCAAGAACGTGCTACGCGGTTAGCTTTGGCAGCTCTGGAGCATATGCGGCAACCTTGAATATCTGGGGTTAAGGAGCGACAGGGAGTGCTATGTAATAGCACATAGCCTGCCCAATTCAATATCAGGTCCCTAGATTTCAGGCTCATCTTCAGCTATGATCTTCTTCGATTTTTTACCCCCTCTTCTCAAAAAAAAAAAAAAAACAAAAAAGTGTACAATTCAGTCTAGTCTCACAGATTTAAGGGATGGCAATATTCCCAAAGAGGGGACCTATCCGGCCATGAAGAAGGCAGCACTGCAGGCTGTGCATCAGCTACTTCTCCTAATATTCACAGGATCTGTGCTAACAACTTTGAGAGTTATGCTCCTAAATTGGTGCCTTTGTGAATTTACTATGGCTGACTGCCTAAATTTTAAATCATATGGGGGCACATTCAAAAGGATTAACATGATTAGCAAACTTGCTAACTACATTAATCCTACTGAGGAGGATATTCCGGTGCACAAAGTGGGGGTAAGAGACTAAGGCACAGAGAGTGGAGCTGTAATAGGCGTAAGAGACTAAGGCACAGACAGCGGGACTCTAATAGGGGTAAGAGATCATAGATTAGTAGTTGTTCACACCATTAAAAAGTAGAAATACTAGAGGACACACAAAGAAGCTACAATCAGAGCCAGCCTGTCCATTTTGAGGGAATGTTGTTCGCATTGAGCCCCGCACCAACTTCATGCCACACATGCTGTTTGGCTCCCGACCGCCTGCAGGGCCAGCTTCAGAGGGAGCTGTGGAGGCCAGAGTCCCCAACTCACCTCTGCACAGCCGCCGGAGTGAAGAGTGGTGTTTTCCTCCACTCCAGTGGATGTATTCTCGTGCAGCCCTTTGGTGCACCGGAGGTTAAAGGTCATTTCCTGTTTCCCGGTACTTAGTGTGCCAGCGGGCTGCACGAGAACACAGCACTGGAGTGAAAGAAAATGCTATTCTTCGCTCCAGTGGCTGTACAGAGGTGAGCCGGGGCCTCTGGCCTCCCCGGCTCCCTCTGAAGCCTGTCAGAGAGGTGCAGGGCTCTTCGGGGGAGGGGAGGGGCTAGGACTGGAAATGGAATGATGGGTGGCTAGCATAGAATTGGAAATGGCTCATGGGGGGGCTAGGACAGGAAATGCACTGATGTGGGGGATGGGAGAATGCGATTAGAAGGGAGCGGATGCTGGGTCTAGAAAGGAGCTGATGTTGGGGGAGGACTAGAAGAGGATGGGTTGGGGGAGTGAGGATAGAGAAGGGAAAATATATTTTGTGTCGGAGGGAAGAAAAATCTAAGATTGGCCAGATTTTGGGAGAGTAAGTGGGGATTGAGGATGGAGGGGTGAAATTTGAGTGGATGAAAAAGGAAGAAAGAAAGAAATGGAGGAAAGAGCAAAAGGGGAAGATCAGTATGTTAAAGCAGATGTAGAGAGAGAAAGGAAAAAAAACCTAGAAGAGACAAGAAAGGACAAATGGACAGCAGACGATGGAGAGTTAGCAGAAGACACGAAGAAACCAGAAGAAATTGACTGGAACAATAGCAACTGAAAAATAAAATGCACAAACAACAAAAAGTCGAAAAATACTTTTTTATTTTGAATTTATTAACTGGAATATGTCAGCTCTGGGAAATGTGCATCACTAACGTCTTTGCATTTTGTTTAATACAGTACAAGAGGAAATTAATTTTTAGTTTTATTTCTCCAGTGGTGGTGTACTTCCAAGTTTGGCTTTTGGGGTTCCCAGTTTAATTATTGTCTTCCTATTTCTAAATTGTGATCCCTTGGTTCTTCGTTAGTTGATGGTCTGTGTTCTGCATGTGTAACCCAACCGAGGTATTCTATTCATGTAGTTTCTATCTGACAGTGCCACTTGTTCTCTTTCCCCAGTAGGAGATGTATTGGTATTCTCTGAGATGTATTGGTTTAATATTTGCAGTGTTGCCTTTTGATAGGTAAGGTTTTGTGCTTTGTGAGTCCTGGTAATGCTGTTATGATACGGCGGGTTTGCTATGGGTTCTAAATGGACAAGGTTTATAGTACTTCCTAATATGCCCGGCGGTTGGCACTGGAGTATAATAATGTAGAAATCTGGTAGCCTTTCCTTATCCTCACTGCCCATGTATATGGTATTCAGACACTCATTAAGAGGCATGTTTGCTAAAGGTTAATGCGCATTCACAAATATTAATGTGTGTTAAGTGCAGGAACGCCCCTTTATTTCTATTGGTGCAGTGACACTTAATACACATTAATATTTAGTAAATATGCCCCTAAGTCATTGCCAGGAGAAAAAAAGAGGCTTGTGAAGGGATCCTTTGAAAGTTGCCTACAAGTTTAGATGTGCAACATATACATTTTAAATAAAATAAAATAAATTAAATGTATGCAAATAATGTCCAGTGGATATGCAAATGAGGCCCCACATCACCCATGGCTACAAAGCAACCCATTTAAGACTAATAAGGGAAAATATTGTTTTACTCAACATGTAATCAAACTCTGGAATTCGTTACCGGAGGATATAGTAAAAGCTGTTAGTGTACCCTGTATATAGCTCCTTGTACATAGCTCACTCTGTAACTAGCTCACCAAGAAATCATCGCCGTCACACACACAAATATTCACGTTAACACTGCATGCCTACACTTACTGACATTGAACTTTGATTTCGTTGAAGCGTAAACCGCTTTGCTTTCAGGATAAAGGGGTATATAAATCCTTTTAAATAAATAAATAAAAATAAACAAGGTTTGGACAAGTTCCTGGAGGAAAGGTCCATAAACCATAATTAAAGAGGACCCAAGAAATCCACTGCTTGCCCTGGGACAAGCACTGTGGAACCTGTGCGTCTTTTGGGAACCTGTCAGATATTTGTGACCTTAATTGACCACTGTTGGAAATGGGATACTGGACTTAATGGACCTTGGTCTGATGCAGTAAGGCATTTCTTATGTTCTTAAGAGACTGAGGCATAGAGAGCAGGACTCTAATGGGGGTACGAGACTGAGACACAGAGAGAGGGCTCTAGTCCTGTCTTCTGGGGAAATTGCTAGGTACTTGTGACCTAGATCGGCCACTGTTGGAAACAGGATACTGGGCTTGATGGACCTTGGTCTGATCCAGTATGGCATATCTTATGATATGTTCATAAGAGACTGTGGCACAGAAAGTGGGGCTCTAGTAGGGGAAAGAAACTGATGCATACAGAGCCGGACTCTAGATGGGATAAGAGACTGAGGCATAGAGAGCGGGGCTCTAGTTGGGGGTAAGAGACCGAGACACAGATAGTAGGGATCTAGTGGGTGTAAGAGACTGAGGCACAGAAAGCGGAGCTCTAGTGGGTGACCTACAAAAAGGGGTCTCCTTTGTCCCATCATGCAGACCTTTTAACACTAGAGTTGAATTATATAAATTTTTCTGAAAACTTAAGTGCTGACCTTTTTTCAAACAAAGATGCCAATGTCCCTGACCCCTGTGTGATTTAGAAAGCTTCCTCTTGTATACCCCCTAATAGTAGTAATGTTCTCTTTGAGGTTTACGAGAAAGTGGTTCTCCACAGGGTTGATGACCTGTATAAAAAGAACCAACATATGTTTTACAGTATGTCTAAGAGTGAGAAACAGGCAACTTTTATACAAAGTTGTACCAAGATCCTACGGAGAGGCTTAAAAGCAAAGTGGATATTTTGCTCTATATTGGCCATGAAGCAGATTATTTTACACAAAAAGAATCCAGTTTTGACTGTTTCACACCCAGTTACACCAACGATTTATGTTTTGCCAAAAATACATAGATCTCTACAACAGCCTCCGGGTTGCCCTATAATTTCTGCGATTGGTTCCCTGTTTGGGCCAGTTTCTAAATTCTTGGACGTGTTCTTAAGTCCTTTTGTAGCAATGACACTGTCTTATGTACATGATTCCTCCCACATGATTCAGTTATTAGATGAATTCAATGATTATCATAGTAAGCTTATTTTAGTCACCTTGGATATTAAATCTCTATACACCAACATACTGCAGGAGATTGCTATAAAAATACTTGAAGATGTATTACTTGAGTGGACAAGACCAGTCAGAACCCCCAAATGTTTTTTAATTCAACTGGCGAGTTTGGCCATGACAGAGAACTGTTATTGTTTCAGAGATGTTTTTTATCTACAGATTAAAGGGGTTGCCATGGGGTCGTCCATGGCTCAGGATGAAGCCAATTTATATGTCTCCTCATTCAAGAAGAAGCATCTCATGAGCCAATGCCTTTAGGAATCAAGTAAAGATGTGGAGAAGATTTATCGATGGCATTTTTATGGTCTGGGATGGTACAGAAGGAGACCTTTTAGAATTTCTCGCATGATTGAATACACTGGAGGAGAATCAACAATTTGAACACACATACAGTTTACATCAAGTTTCATATTTGGACATTTTAATTCAGAAAGGCTCAAGTGGTTTTCTCACTAATTTGTATAGGAAACCCACGGACAGAAATTCAATACTTCACTTTACTAGTTATCACAACAGGTCATTGAAATATAATCTTCCGGTTAGTCAATTCTTAAGGATTCGCAGAATTTGTGCCAAAGATGATTTTGAACAGGCCAAAATGTTGTACCAATGGTTTAAGAGTGAGGCTATCCACGACAGAGTATCTTGAAAGCATATCACAAGGCTAGAATGGCAAATCGAGGGTCCCTTTTATAAAGAGCAAAACAAAATTAGCAGGGTACCCCAGGGTTCGGTCCTGGGCCCGGCACTGTTCAATGTATTTGTGAGTGATATTGCTGAAGGACTGCATGGAAAAGTCTGTCTTTTTGCAGATGACATGAAAATTTGCAACAGAGTGTACACCCCTGAGGGAGTAGATAACATGAGGAAAGATCTACAAAAGTTGGAAGAATGGTCTAATGCTTGGCAGTTAAGATTTAATGCGAAGAAGTGCAGTGTCATGCACTTGGGAAGCAGAAATCCTGGGGAAATGTACACGATAGGGGGCGAGAGGTTGGTGTGCACGGACCAGAAGGACCTTGGTGTGATTATTTCTGAGGATCTCAAGGTGGCAAAACAGTGCGACAAGGCAGTGGCAAAAGCCAGGCGGATGTTGGGTTGCATACAAAGAGGAATTACCAGCAGAAAGGAAGAGGTACTAATGCCACTGTATAAGTCACTGGTGAGGCCTCACTTGGAATACTGTGTTCAGTTTTGGAGACCATATCTTGCAAAGGATATAAAAAGACTGGAAACTGTTCAGAGGAAGGCAACCAAAATGATTTGGAGCCTGCATCAGAAGCCTTATTTATTTATTTACATTCTCTTATATACCGTGCTATTCTGCATCAGTGCGGTTTACATTGAACGAACTGAAATTACATTGAACAGGGTATTATAACTTGGAGATAACTATTTTACAGGGAACATGGGCTATGGAGGGTTAAGTGGCTTGCCCAAGACCACAAGGAGCACTTATGAGACTTGAAGACCTAAATATGTACACTCTGGAGGAGAGGAGGGACAGGGGAGATGTGATTCAGAGCTTTAAATACTTAAAGAGAAATAATGAACAAACAAACCTGTTCCACAGATGGGGAAGCTGTAAAACTAGAGGGCATAACATGAAGCTGCAAGGGGGTGAATTGAAAGGCAATGTCAGAAAATATTTTTTCACTGAAAGGGTGGTGGATGCTTGGAATGCCTTCCCGATGGAAGTGTTGGGGGCAAATACAGTGACAGAATTCAAAATGGCATAGGACAGACACAGTGGATCCCTTTACAGCAACAGGATAAAATCAAAATAAACTTAACTAACTAATTTCTCAACAGACAGGGGTGTCCTACACGGAGCGGTGAGTTCACCCCTAAAACAAAGACATGGGGAGGGGTGGCCTGCACGGAGCCGCAGGTGCACCTACTCTTGCCATCTTACTGGGCAGACAAGATGGACCATACTGGTCTTTATCTGCCGTCATTTACTATGATACTATGTAAAATGCACCGGATAGGCCTGTTTGTGCCCTTACTTTTTCTAATTTGTAATGACACCTCCTAGCTTCAGCTCCAGCTTTACAATCCAAGCAACTCACCATAGCACACATGAAAAACCGCAGTATAGTGAGTATCCTCGCACCCTCAGCATTATCAAAGTCACAAGTTATTCCTAAGATCCGAGAATATTTCAGCTGTGGACAATGCTCTGTCTGTGTCCATTAACTAAACAACAAGAAATTTTTTAAGCACCCTGTTACCCAAAAGAAGATATTTCTGGAAGAGTTTTCTGTGAATCACAGCAAATGATATATCTCATTTTGTGTCCCTGCAAATTACTCTACATTGGCAAAACCAAACGGCCTGTCAAAACAAGAATAATCGAAAACAAGAGTAATATTCAAAGGAAACTTGCTTGATCGGCCATTGGTGAATCACTGGATAGAATCCCATCACAATCTTGTGGATCTTAAGTTTCTGGTGGTAAAAGTATTACGTCCCCATTTGAGAGGGGGAGGCACGTATGTCTACTGTTGGGTCTGGAACAAAGGTTATAATGCCCTGTTCAATGTAATTTCAGTTTGTTCAATGTAAACCGCCTTGATATCATGAAAGGCGGTATATAAGAAATGATAAATAAAAATAATAAATAAAAAATAAAGGTTTATCTAAAACCTTAACACAGTACATACACATGGTCTTAATTTGGAAGACAGTCTTTCAGTGTTTTATGATCCCCTCCCCTCTTTTTTTAGCTTCTTTTATTGTGCTTATTTATTTTTTATTTTACTTTTTAATATATTCCCCTTCCCTTCCTTCCAAATTTTATTGATTTATAATATTTATATTATGTATCCCTCACTTGGTTTGCAGCTTGTCGTGCTGTGAGGACTTGTGTGCATCAGTGATGCCGATAACTAAACTATCAGCTTAGCTACTGGCAGGGTCTCCCCAGATAGACAGGTCTCAGGCGAGATTTTATTTATTTATTTATATTTCTTCTATACTGCGCTATTATAATCAGTGCAGTTTACAGTTGAACAGAACATACTACAATGTTACAGGTCACATTGAGTTTACATTTAGCAGGGGTAGTAAACATGGAAGAAACCGGGGAGACTATATTCAAATTATGAATACTCTTACGAAGGACATATAAGGATCTTTAAACAGAGGCATATGCTCATAGATCAGGGAGAGAAGGTGGGGGAAAGCTGATTAATCATTATCTGCGGGAGGCTGATCTATGGGACGGGCTAGGTAGGAAGGCAAGGTGATGGCTGAGATGCCAGACTAAGACAAACCACTCATGTGGGCAGCAGCAGAACGGGACGGTGTTATAAGCGGAGGATCATATTTCTGTGACAAATGCAACAACATTGGAATTAATTGCTCAGAAGAAAGATTTGGCAAATCTACTTCTGTATCTTGCCTCGAAAACCCAATGGATAGTCACAAAACAGATTGCACTATAGTGCTGGAAGATGAGACCCCCATGTTGGAAGGCACTCAAATGGCTACTGGGGATGTACTGAAGACTTCTCAGAGTAGAGCCAGCATTTATGATGTGGTTGGATCTACTGATGTAGCTGTGCATGAAAAGAGTCAGAGGTTGCAAAGATATCTTATATATTGGGACATAGAACATATGAAGCATAAACCAAGGGAAGTTGGAGGTAGTCAAGAATGAAATGGAATGTGTGCAACTCGATCTGTTGCATGTCAGTGAACTGAAATGGACTGGCTTTGCATCTGATGATCATAAGAACATAAGAACATAAGATATGCCATACTGGGTCAGACCAAGGTCCATCAAGCCGAGTATTCTGTTTCCAACAGTGGCCAATCTAGGTCATATGTACCTAGCAGTTTCCCCAAGGGACATAGGTTCCACAATGCTTGTATTGGTTCAAGCATTGATATCCTGGGTCCCTTCTTAATAATGGTTTATGGACCTTTCCTCCAGGAACTTGTCCAAAACTTTTTTAAACCCAGCTACACTAACAGCCTTTACTACATCCTCCGGTAACAAATTCCAGAGTTTGATTACACGTTGAATGAAAAAATATTTTCTTTTATTAGTCTTAAATAGTTTACCTGTAGCTTCATTGCATGTCCCCTAGTCTTTCTATATTCTGATAAGGTAAACAATCGATCGACGTTTACCCGTTCCACTCCGTTCATGAATTTATAGACTTCTATCATATCTCCCCTCAGCCGTCTCTTTTCCAGGTTAAAGAGCCCTAACCTTTTTAGCCTTTCTTCATAGGAGTATCCTTCCATCCCCTTTACCATTTTGGTGGCTCTTCTCTGAACCTTTTCTAAAATCGCTATATCCTTTTTAAGATACGGCGACCAGAATTGCACACAATATTCAAGGTGCGGTCTCACCATGGAACGATATAGAGGCATTATAATATCTTTTGTTTTATTTTCCATTCCTTTCCTTATCATACCTAGCATTCTATTTGCTCTCTTGGCCACTGCTGCACACTGGGCCGAGGGTTTTAACATGGTATTCATAATGACGCCTAAATCTTTTTCCTGGGTGGTGTTTCCTAATGTGGAACCTTGCATCGTGTAACCATAGTTTGGGTTGTTCTTCCCTAGGTGCATAACCTTGCCCTTGTCCACATTAAATTTCATCTGCCATTTTGATGCCCAGTCTTCCAATTTATCAAGATCCTCTTGCAATTTTCGACAATCCTCTTGGGTTTTAACAACTTTAAATAGTTTTGTGTCATCTGCAAATTTGATAACCTCACTCGTTATTCCACTTTCCAGGTCATTTATGAATATGTCAAAAAGCAGCGGACCCAGCACTGATCCCTGGGGTACACCACTATTCACCTTTCTCCATTGGGAAAATTGGCCATTTAGCCCTACCCTCTGCTTTCTATCTTTTAACCAGTTCCTGATCCACAATAGTACACTGCCCCCTATCCCATGACTCTTTAGTTTTGCCAAAAGTCTCTCATGAGGGATCTTGTCAAAGGCTTTCTGAAAGTCCAGATACACAATATCAACCGACTCACCTTTGTCCACCTGATTATTCACTCCTTCAAAAAAACATAACAGATTAGTAAGACAAGATCTTCCTTGTCTAAAGCCATGTTGGCTGTCTCTCATTAGGTCATGACTATCTACATGCTGAGTAATTTTATTCTTTATGATGGTTTCTACCATTTTTCCCGGTACTGATGTCAGGCTCACCGGTCTGTAGTTTCCCGGATCACCCCTGGAACCCTTTTTAAAAATTGGTGTTACATTGGCGATCCTCCAATCTTCAGGTATTAGAGATGATTTTAATGAAAGTTCACAGATTACTAATAGCAGGTCTGCAATCTCGTATTTGAGTTCTTTCAACACTCTTGGATGTATACCATCCGGCCCAGGTGATTTGCTACTCTTCAGCTTATCTAATAGTTGTAATACATCTTCCCGATATATCGATATTTCCTTCAATTCTTCCGCACCTTTAAATACCACTTCAGTCATGGGTAACATCCCTACATCTTCCTCAGTAAAGACTGAAGCAAAGAATTCATTCAGTCTCTCCGCTATCGCCTTGTCGCCTCTTAGTGCTCCTTTATCATCTAATGGACCAACTGACTCTCTCACAGGTTTTTTGCTACGAATGTACTTGAAAAGGTCTTTACTTCGCGTTTTTGCTTCTGCAGCAAGCTTCTTCTCGAATTCTCCCTTTGCCTGCCTTATCAATGCCTTGCATTTGACTTGCCAGTGCTTGTGCTCTTTCCAGGTTTCGTCGTTTGGCTCTTTTTTCCATTTCCTGAAAGATTCCTTACTATGGAGGAAAGATGGCTTACTATGGAGGAAATGAAAGACAAAGAAGAAATGGTGTTGCATGGTGTTGCATTTATAGTTAAGAAGAAACTTGCAAGAATTGTAATGAAATACAGTGCAATCAGTGAACACTTAATTTCTATTCATCTATGAGGAAAGCCCATCAACACAACTATAATTCAGTTATATGCCCCAACAACAGCTGCAGAAGAGGAAGACATTGCTCGAGATAATTACAAAGCTAAATACAACCACATCCCTCTTGGATCCGTGCCCAGTAGCCTGGATCAAGACAACAAAACTAGAAATTACCCCTTACATCTTAGACACCAAGAATCCTTACACCAAGGCTTCTTCTCCAGGACCAAGCAGGAAGTCAGTCCTCACATATGGGGTGACGTCGGTGCCGACAGAGCCCCCGTGCGGAGCATTTCCCCAGCTTTCAAAGAAAGCCTTTGGGAATGCAGCACGGTCCCCTTCCCGCCCATCTTGCTCAGTCTTCTTTTTTCCGTGGAGCCCAACGGATGTATTTTCGTTTCACCCGAGGAAAAAGCCAATTTTATTCTGCGTGAACCTGTTCTTAATTTGGTTCGACGCCGGTTACCCTTTCCCGCCTGGGCCCGATACATCGGTATCAAGCCCGGTCCTCTTTTTTCGGTTTTTGTCCTTAGTGACTAGCGTATGCGCCATTTTTTCTGTTTTCACCGGCAGCCCTGTCTTTTGACCTCGCAGGGGCCCTTTTTCCCCCGATGGCTGCCAGCGGGTTTAAAAAGTGCGATCGGTGTAAGAAATTCATGTCTCTCACCGACACACATGACTGCTGCCTCCGGTGCCTCGGACCCGATCATGACCCGATGATCTGTGGTCCGTGTGAGAAAATGTCCTCTAAGGCGTTAAGGAGTCGGCAGCACCAAAAGGAAAGAATCTTCTCTGATTCCGCGTCCAGTCAGGCCCAGACCTCGTCAGAGGCCTCGACATCTCGGGACTCCGGCCCCGAGCAGTGTCGAGGCTCCTCTGAAAGGGGGTCTCCCTCATGGGAGCATCGCAAGAAGAAAAAACCCATGAGGGCGGCGTCGGTGGACGCACTTGGCTCCTCGAGGGCCAAGTCGCATAGCCTCGAGCGCCGTTCCGGGTCTTCGGAGTTGGAGAGGCCTGCAAAACAACCTTGTGTGGAGATGGAGTCCCCGGGTCACATGAGTACTGTAGTCCTCGTGGACTCTCCTCCAGGGGAGCCGACGTCGGGCCCGGCGCCACCGGGAGTCGAGTCGGGGGCTGCTGAGTCTCCTGAGCTCAGACTCAGGTTGACGGTCTTGGAGAGCAGCTTGGCTGCCTTCATGGAACAGCAGCGGGCACTGATCGCCGATCTCACCGGTGCATCTGCCCTGACCACCGGGACATCGACGTCCAAGTCGACCCCGGAGGCCGAGCCGATCCTCGAGTCCATGCGCGCTCGAGTCGATCCTCGGCCAAGGTCTCCCTCGGCCTCCCGTTCGGGACCGAGGTCGTCGATGCCGGTACCCTCAGCGTCGGGGCGGATGGCATCGATGCCTGCCCGACCGGAGCTGCTTGATTCCTCCTCCAAGTAGTCCGTCTGGGAGACGGAGGATGAGGAGTCACCCGACACCTTTCGGACTCGGTGCGTCCCTTCGGACTCACTCGAGTCCGAGTCTCGGAGAAGGTCCACACCGGAGGATACCCGGTTCTTGGACTTCGTGCAGGATATGGCCAAGACTTTGGCATTCCCCGCGGATCCCGAGGAGGAGCCTCGAGTCGAGGAGCTCGAGGCCCTACAGTATGACTCTCCTCCGAAGGAGGCCTTTACTGTTCCGGTTCCTCCGATGTTGGAATGGTTGCTCTTCCGCATGTGGGAGGCGCCGGCGTTGACTCTGGTTTTAAGCAAGCGGGTCGATTCCATCTATCGAATCCGCAAGAGCCCCGGGTTCCAAAACGCACAATTACCGCTCCACTCCATGGTTGTGGAATCGGCCATGCATCGTCTGAAGAGTCAGAAGATGCACTCCTCGGTGCCTCCCGGCCAGGAGGCCCAGAACCTGGATGCCCTCGGTAAGAAGTGCTTCCAGGGCTCTATGCTTGCTTGCCGTGTTCAGACCTACCAGCTGTACATGGGCATGTACCTTCGAGACCTGGCAAAGGAGATTGCCGGGTTCTCTGCTGGTCTCTCCAAGGAACCTTTGCAGAGGTTCAATGCTCTGTCCTCGGGTATTCGTGAGTGCTCGAAGTTTCTCTCTCGAGCAGCCTATGATGGCTTTGAGGCTTCGGCCCGAGTAGCCGCGGCCGGCATCGGTGCACGCCGTCAGGCCTGGCTACAGTCATCGGACCTCGAGCCATGGGTGCAGGACAAGTTGGTCGATGTCCCCTGCCGAGGTGAAAACCTCTTTGGCAAGCCCATGGCTGACAAGGCTGCAGAACTCAAGACTGAGACTCTTACCCGGACAAGGCTGTCCAGAAAAACCTCTGCCCCTTCTCAGAAGAAGAAGGGCTCGGGGAAAAAGACCTTTTACCCGAGGAAGTCATCTGCCTATAAACAGTACCCTCATTTTCAGGCCTCTGTAGCTCCCCAACAGGGTCAGCAGGCCAAGGGGCAGAGACATGGGCCCCATAGGCAGAAAACCCCCAAGCCACCAGCTCCGGCTCCTGCACAGCAGGGAGTGGGGTTTTGACTCCAGTGGCATAGTCTCTCCTCCTCAGCTGGCCCCTATCAGCATTGGAGACCGGCTGGCCCTGTACGTCCACAGGTGGCCAGCCAAAACAAGGGATACCTGAGTGCTAAGTATAGTCCAGAAGGGCTATCTCCTCCACTTCCACCAGGTACCCCCCTCCTATTTTCCAGGGGAGCCTCCCAGACTTCCTCTGCACAGGGACTTACTCCTGCAGGAGTTGGCAAGTCTTCTAAAGGAACAGGCAGTGGAACCGGTGCCCCACCACCTGAGAGGTCAAGGCTTCTATTCCAGGTACTTCCTGGTACCAAAAAGAACAGGAGGTCTCAGGCCCATCCTAGACTTGCGAAATCTGAACAAGTTCCTGGAGAGGGAAAAGTTCAAGATGCTTACCCTTGGAATTCTGCTGCAGGGAGATTGGCTATGCTCCTTAGACCTAAAGGATGCTTATACTCACATCCTCATTCATCCAGACCACAGACAATATCTCAGATTTGTAGTGGGAGGAAACCACTATCAGTACAGAGTACTGCCTTTTGGCCTTACATCCGCCCCCAGGGTATTCACCAAGTGCCTAGTGGTGGTAGCGGCCTACCTCAGGGTTCAAGGCCTCTTTGTCTTTCCATACCTGGATGATTGGCTCATCAGGAGTCAATCCCCGCAAGAGGCTAATCAAGCCACCCTTCGCACTGTCGCTCTGCTTCAGCATCTGGGGTTTGTTATAAACTTCGCAAAGTCCAGTTAGCGCCCCTCCCAGAACATGGAGTTCATAGGAGCTCGACTAGACACCTTTCAGGCAAAAGCCTTTCTACCAGTGGACAGGGCCCACAGATTGATGGATCTAGCCAGGCTATTCCACAGCAATTCTCTGGTCTCCGCCAGACAATTCCTGAGGCTCTTAGGCCACATGGCATCCACGGTCCATGTAACTCCAAATGCCCATCTACACATGAGGCCAGCTCAATGGGGACTCAGTGGCACCAAGCCACAAGAAGCCTCGCGGACAAAGTGAGGGTGTCCAGCCTACTACAGTCTTCTCTGCAGTGGTGGCTTCATCTTCCGAATCTTCTGCAAGGGGTGCCTTTTCAAACACCTCCACACTCTCAGGTGCTGACAACCGATGCTTCTGTTCAAGGTTGGGGGGCACATTGCCAAGTAGCATGTACTCAAGGCCTGTGGTCTCCTTGGGAGGCTGCACAGCAGATCAATTTCTTGGAACTCAGAGCTATCCGCTTAGCCCTGAGAACTTTCTCCCATCTCATCTCTCCAGTCCGTCTTGGTTCAGACGGACAATCAAGTTGCTATGTTCTATGTGAACAAACAAGGGGGCACAAGGTCCCGCCTTCTATGTCAGGAAGCACAGAAACTGTGCTCCTGGGCAGTCACTCACGGCATTCTTCTCAAAGCGGTCTATCTCCCAGGTCAGGAAAATTACCTGGTGGACAGAATGAGCAGGATCCTGCAGCTGCAGGAGTGGCAGTTGAATCCTCTAGTGGTTCAACAGATCTTCCTGAGATGGGGTCTTCCAAAGGGCCTATTGAATGGAATAATCTTCCAGTCCAGTTAAGGGAGATTAAAGACCTCCAAATGTTCCGAAAGGAACTAAAAACATACTTATTCACTCAGCATTATCATAACTTAGACCACGGCTCGGATGAAGCCCCTCTAGCACAAACCAACCATCCTACCTAATATCCTACTTAGACAATCACAGTCTTAACCCTACTGAATCACTGGCGAACACTGTTTCACCTCATACAAAAATATATACCTCTGTCCAACCTGAACCCCAAGGTTATGATGCAAGTTGTAAATAATTACCCCATTCAACTGTTTTATGATGCAAGTTGTAAATAATTACCCCATTCAATTGTTTTATTGGAGTGGAGGAGTGGCCTAGTGGTTGGGGCAAGGTACTTCAGGCCGGAAGGTCGGGGGTTCAAATCCCACTAGAGGACAGCAACCTTGGGCCGGAAGGACTGGGGTTTCTAGTCCCACAGGTGCTCCTTGTGGTCTTGGGCAAGCCACTTAACCCTCCATAGCCCATTTTCCCTGTAAAATAGTTATCTCCAAGTTATAATGCCCTGTTCAATGTAATTTCAGTTTGTTCAATGTAAACCGCACTGATGCAGAATAGCGCGGTATATAAGAGAATGTAAATAAATAAATAAATAAAAATAAAGGTTACGATGCAAGGTGTAAATAGTTACTTCGTTCAACTGTTTTATTGTAATGTTTCAAAATGTCCAATGTATGGTTCCATTGTTTTATGTAAACCACCCCTGATCTCTGGAAGGGGCGGTATATAAAAGTTTCCAAATAAATAAAAAATAAAATGAGTTCTATGAACAAGTACAAGCTGAAATTGACAGAACATGCAAACAGGATATCCTGATAGTCATGGGTGACTGGAACGCAAAAGTTGGCAACAAAGAGGGAGGCAAAGTGGTTGGAAAATATGGACTTGGCAACAGAAACTAAGCTGGAGAAAGACTGTCCACTATAATGATTATGATCTTTAGTATATTTAGATAGTGTAGCACCATAGGGTATTTTTGTATCATTAATTAATTACACTGGATATTAGCGGTATGACTTTTTCTCCAATTCAAAACAGGGTGCGGAGCTTTGTCTAATCACTATCCTGAAAGTTAGATGTCCTTTTTTAATTTTTCAGTTTATACAAGAATTGGAATGCTCTCGTTTTCACATACATTTTAGCAATTTATATTCACATTTCTGTGTGGCACATTCGCTGAACAGGTTTTTTGAAATAATGACTTTTGACCTGTGCCCTTTGGCGCGAGATTTTTAAATGATGACGTTTCTTTTCAGTCCCTCTCTCTTTCACTAGAGCTTTGGCATCTTAAAGTGTGCAATGTTCAACACAGCAGGCAAGTAATTCATGACTTATTTCCTTTATGGCCACTACAATTATGAGTCCTTTCCTTAGGTAACTTTTCATTATTATTTAACCAGGACATTTCCCATGCATCTTAGCTTCACAAAGTTACTTTGAAGCAGTATTACAGTGAGTTCGCTGCTTCTTGTGCACTACACTCCTTGGATACACACAGGCTTTCCTTTGTTTAATTTGGCAGTTCATGCAGTCTTAGTGTTTTTTTGCTACTTGAAACTTCACACAACAACCGATGTACTCCTCATCCCTCTCAGTTTGTTGTCTTTTAATGCAATTGAAATACCTTTGTTTCGGTTCTTTTAATAGAATGGTCTGATCCATGGCCGCTTTTATCATTACCTGTTAAATATCTCACACATGGTTTTAATATCTGGTTGTTATAAGGCAGATGACCCCTGGCTCCCCTCCCCCTCCGTCTGGCTCATCTACCCTCTCACTCTTGTCCGTCTCTGTCTGTTGCTTTCCGGTCTAAACAAGAACATTCCTTTCTCTCATTGCCTGCAGCCTATTATTATTGATTGTACACTGCCATGACACTTTGCTTGGGGGTATATCAAGTGTTACAAGAAAGAAAGAAAGATGCTATTTTTATATGGGTGTATTTCTTTATTTTATTTTATTTTCCTATGTCTGGTTATTCCCTTTATACTTTTTATTTTGTTTTTATCATTTATATTCTATATATTTGTTTCTAAATAATGGTTGTTTTCATGATTTCTAATTTTTTGAAAATGTATTTTTGAGGTTAATACACCCTGAAGAAGGCATCAAACCAAAACGCATTGGGGTTTGTATAACTACCACTGTTTGGTGCACTTGCCCTTTACTGTTTCGTTTAAGAGACTGAGGCACAGAGAGTGGTGCTATAGTGGGCGTAAGAGACTGCAGAACAGAGAGCGTGGCTCTAGTGGGGGTAAGAGACTGCAGCACACAGAGTGAGACTCCAGTGTGGATAAGAGAATGCGGCAGAGAGTAAGACTCTAGTGGGGGTAAGAGACTGAGGCACAGAGAGTGGGGCTATAGTGGGCATAAAAGAATGCAGAACAGAGGGCAGGGCTCTAGTGCAGGTAAAAGACTACAGAACAGAGAGTGAGGCTCTAGTGGGGGTAAGAGACTGCAGCACAGAGAGCGGGACTGTATTGGGGGAAGAGACTGAGGCACAGAGAGCGGGGCTGTAGTGGGGGAAGAGACTGAGGCACAGAGAGCAGGGCTGTAGTGGGGGTAAGAGACTGCACATAAACTCCACATAAACCATTCAAAAACAGAAGTATTAATTGTAACAAAAAACCATTCATACGTCCCTCCAACCCACATAACAATACAAAACCATGACATCGTAATAAAAAATGAAATAAGATACCTAGGAGTCATATTAGATACACACCTTACGATGAACACTCACATTAGACACACTATAAAGAAAATCTACTTCAAACTCAAAATACTCAAGCAACTACGCCCCTTAGTACACTTACAAGATTTCATTAATATAATACAGGCAACCATAACCCCGCACTTTGATTTTTCCAACCTAATCCTCTTAGGTATAACGAAACAAAACATCAAAAGAATACAACTAGCACAGAACGCAGCAGCTAGAATTGTAATGAAAGCACACTCATTCCAGCATATTACTCCAATATTAGCAACCCTGCATTGGCTCCCAATACAAAGCAGGATAATATATAAGACCACAATAACCACATTTAAAGCTCTCAATGGCATGGCTCCAATCCCATTAAGCAAACTTATAAGCAAGGAATCTCAAAAAGTCACTCACAGAAAAGGACACTCAAATAAATTAAGGACTCCTAATGATTTTATAAAAGCAAACAAACTAACTAATAACAGAGCCTTCTCACATGCGGCACCCCTCATTTGGAACTCCATCCCGGAGGACCTACGATCTACAACAGAAATTATAGAATTCCGCAAAAAACTGAAAACCTATCTCTTTGCCATGCACTACAACATCATAGATAATCCATTGATCATCCCAGAAAAAGGCTAAATTACACTCAACTAAGTAAAGCTAAACCTCATAACTTAACAGATATTACACCCACTTGTAAATAACTATGATTTAAATCTAAAGAGCTTACAAACCTGTATTTGTACATAGTTCTTAACCTTGTTCTTGTTCTGTTATGTATTTAACCATTACATTGTTCTGTTACGTATTTAACTATTACATTGTTTACTGTCAAAAATTGTTCCATGTAAAACAAGCCCTTGCTTTGTTGACTGTTGTTCAATTGTAAACCGCATCTGAACTCTGGAAGATGCGGGATATAAATGATTGTTAAATAAATAAATAAATAAAATTGAGGGTCTAATTAGTATAGGAGACTGATGCACAGTGAGAGGGGCACTAGTGGGTGGAAGAGACTGAGGCACTGAGAGTGGGGCTTTAGTGGGGGTATGAGACTGAGGAACTGAGAGCGGGACTGTAGTGGGGGGAAGAGACTGAGGAACTGAGAGCGGGACTGTAGTGGGGGGAAGAGACTAAGGCACTGACAGCTGGACTGTAGTGGAGGGAAGAGACTGAGGAAAAGAGCTGGACTGTCGTGGAGGGAGAGAGACTGAGGCACAGAGAGCGGGGCTGTAGTGGAGGGAAGAGACTGAGGCCAGACAGCTGGACTGTAGTGGGGGTAAGAGACTGAGGCACAGAGAGCTGGACTGTAGTGTGGGTAAGAGACTGAGGCACAGAGAACAGGACTGTAGTGGAGGGAAGACACTGAGGCACTGAGAGTGGGGCTGTAGTGGAGGGAAGAGACTGAGGCAAAGAGAGCGGGGCTGTAGTGGGGGAAGAGACTGAGGCACAGAGAGCAGGACTGTAGTGGAGGGAAGAGACTGAAGCACATAAAATGGGGCTGTAGTGGAGGTAAGAGACTGAAGCACAGAGAGCGGGACTGCAGTTGGTGGAAGAGACTGAGACACAGAGAGAGTGGGGCTGTAGTTTGTGTAAGACTGAGGCACAGAGAGCAGGGCTGTAGTGCCGGGAAGAGACTGAAGCATAGAGTGGGGCTGTAGTGGATGTAAGAGACTGAGGCACTGAGAGCGTGGCTCTAATGTTGGGAAGAGATTGAGGCACAGAGAGCGGGGCTGTAGTGAGGGAAGAGACTGAGGCACAGAGAGCGGGGCTGTAGTGGGGGGAAGAGACTGAGGCACTGAGAGCGTGGCTCTAATGTTGGGAAGAGATTGAGGTACAGAGAGCGGGGCTGTAGTTGGGGCGGGAAGAGATTGAGGCACAGAGAGGACAGGGCTCTAATGGGGTAAGAGACACTGAGAGCAGGGCTGTAATGGGGGAAGAGACTGAGGCACATAGAGCGGGACTATAGTGGGGGGAAGAGACTGAGGCACTGAGAGCGGGGATGTAGTGGAGGGAAGAGACTGAGGCACATAGAGCGGGACTATAGTGGGGGGAAGAGACTGAGGCACAGAGTGGGGCTGTAGTGGAGGGAAGAGACTGAGGCACAGAGAGCGGGGCTGTAGTGGGGGAAGAGACTGAGGCACAGAGAGTGGGGCTGTAGTGGAGGGAAGAGACTGAGGCACTGAGAGCGGGGATGTAGTGGAGGGAAGAGACTGAGGCACATAGAGCAGGACTATAGTGGGGGGAAGAGACTGAGGCACAGAGTGGGGCTGTAGTGGAGGGAAGAGACTGAGGCACAGAGTGGGGCTGTAGTGGAGGGAAGAGACTGAGGCACAGAGAGCGGGACTGTAGTGGGGGAAGAGACTGAGGCACATAGAGTGGGGCTGTAGTGGAGGGAAGAGACTGAAGCACAGAGAGCGGGACTGCAGTTGGTGGAAGAGACAGACACAGAGAGAGTGGGGCTGTAGTTTGTGTAAGACTGAGGCACAGAGAGCAGGGCTGTAGTGCCGGGAAGAGACTGAAGCATAGAGCGGGGCTGTAGTGGATGTAAGAGACTGAGGCACTGAGAGCGGGGCTGTAGTTGGTATAAGAGACTGAGGCACTGAGAGCGGGGCAGTTGTGGGGTTAAGAGACTGAGGCATAGAGAGCAGGGCTGTAGTGGATGTAAGAGACTGAGGCACTGAGAGCGTGGCTGTAATGTTGGGAAGAGGTCGAGGTACAGAGAGCGGGGCTGTAGTTGGGGCAGGAAGAGATTGAGGCACAGAGAGAACAGGGCTCTAATGGGGTAAGAGACACTGAGAGCAGGGCTGTAATGGGGGAAGAGACTGAGGCACTGAGAGCGGGGCTCTAGTGGGGGGAAGAGACTGAGGCACAGAGAGGAGAGGGCTCTAATGGGGTAAGAGACACTGAGAGCAGGGCTGTAATGGGGGAAGTGACCAAGGCACAGAGAGCGGGGCTGTAGTTGGTATAAGAGACTGAGGCACTGAGAGCGGGGCAGTTGTGGGGTTAAGAGACTGAGGCATAGAGAGCAGGGCTGTAGTGGGAGAAAGAGACTGAGTTACAGTCTCTTACCCCCCCCCCTCCCCTACAGCCTCAGTCTCTTACCCCCACTATATCCTCAGTCACTCTTCCCCATTATAGCCCCGCTCTCTGACCCTCAGACTCTTATCCCCCATTAGAGCCCTGCTGTCTGTGCCTCAGTTTCTTGAACCCACTGGAGCCCCACTCGCAGAGAGCGTGCTTCTAGTGGATGTAAGATTCTGAGGTTCTACTCGGGGTAAGAGATTGATGAAAAAGTGAGAGGGGCTCTAGTGGATGTATGAGACTGAGGCTCTAATGGAGGTAAAAGACTTAAGCACAAAGGCTGGGGCTGTAGTGGGGGGAAGAGACCAAGACACAGAGAGCAGGTGGGTGTAAGAGACTGAAGCGTAGAGAGAACGGGGCTCTAGAGGGGTAAGAGACTGAGGCTGCAGGGGGTGTAAGAGACTGTGCCTCAGTCCCTTACACCAACTAGAGTCCCGCTCTCTGTACCTCAGTCTCTTCCACCCACTACATCCCCGCTCTCTGTGCCTCTTAGACCCACTGGAGCCCCACTCTCCGTGCCTCAGTGTATTCCCCCCACTACAGCCCCGCTCTCTGTTCCTTAATCTGTTACCCCCACTACAACCCTGCTCTCTGTGCCTCAGTCTCTTAGACCCACTGGAGCCTTGCTCTAATAGCGGAATTCTAGTGTATGTAAGAGACTGAGGCTCTAAGGGGGTAAGAGACTGAGGCTCTAAGGGGGTAAGAGCCTGAGGCACAGAGACTGGGGCTCTAGTGGGTGTAAGGCACAGAGAGTGTGGCACTAGTGATGTAAGAGACTGAGGCTCTAATGGGGGTAAGAGCCTGAGGCACAGAGACTGGGGATCTAATGGGGGTAAGAGACTGAGGCACAGAGACTGGGGCTCTAATGGGGGTAAGAGCCTGAGGCACAGAGACTGGGGCTCTAATGGGGGTAAGAGACTGAGGCACAGAGAGCGTGGCACTAGTGATGTAAGAGCCTGAGGCACAGAGACTGGGGCTCTAGTGGGTGTAAGAGACTGGGGCTCTAGTTGGTGTAAGAGACTGAGGCTCTAGTGGGTGTAAGAGACTGAGGCACAGAGACTGGGGCTCTAGTGGGTGTAAGAGACTGAGGCACAGAGAGCATCGCACTAGTGATGTAAGAGACTGAGGCTCTAATGGGGGTAAGAGCCTGAGGCACAGAGACTGGGGCTCTAATGGGGGTAAGAGACTGAGGCACAGAGAGCGTGGCACTAGTGATGTAAGAGCCTGAGGCACAGAGACTGGGGCTCTAGTGGGTGTAAGAGACTGAGGCTCTAGTGGGTGTAAGAGACTGAGGCACAGAGACTGGGGCTCTAGTGGGTGTAAGAGACTGAGGCACAGAGACTGGGGCACTAGTGATGTAAGAGACTGAGGCTCTAGTGGTGGTAAGAGACTGAGGCACAGAGAGCGGGGCACTAGTGGTGTAAGAGACTGAGGCTCTAATGGGGGTAAGAGAATGAAGCACAGAGAGCAGGCTGTAGTGGTGGTAAGAGACTGAGGCACAGAGAGTGGGGAAGTAGTGCAGGGAAGAGACTGAGGCACAGATAGCGGGGCACTAGTGGTGTAAGAGACTGAGGCTCTAGTGGTGGTAAGAGACTGAGGCAAAGAGAGCGGAGCTATTGTAGGGGTAAGAGACTGAGACCCAGAGAGCAGAGCCCTGGTGGAATAAGAGACAGAGGTACAGAGAGCGGATCTCTGGTGGGGTAAGAGACTGAGGCACAGAGAATGGGTCTCATGTGGGGTTAAAAGGATGAGGAATTAATAGTAAGACTAATGTATGTTTAAGACTTCGCTTAGAAAATCAGGTCTTTGTTTCTATGCCTTAAAGAATGTGTTTTAATTACTGAAATGAGAACTTGGAATGTGTCCCAGAAACAGAGAGCTAAGGGTTTTTTGGAATGCTGAAATGTTCCTTGAAAAATACATTTCATGAATAACGTTTGACAGAGCTTTTGTGGATGAGGTCCAGGCCTCTTAGTGACTTATGAAATGCAGGGTGTCTGTGTGTCACTCAGTCTATCAGCCCACATGTTGGGACTAGGTGGCATACTCTCTCCATCACTCTCTTCACTAATAAAGATAGTGAATAAACAAGCCTGGGATTAGTAGAGGTGTGAGGGATAAAGCTTATGGAAGTACAGAGGAGTAAAGCTTTCAATAAGCACATAGGATCCTCAGGAAGGAGGAGTAAAGCTTGGGATAAGCACAGAGGATTCTCAGGAAGGAGGAGTAAAGCTTGGGATTAGCACAGAGAATCCTCAGGAGTGTGGGGTAAAGTTTAGGATAAGCACAGTGGATCCTCAGGAGTGAGGAGTAAAGCTTGGGATAAGCACAGTGGATCCTCAGGAGTGAGGAGTAAAGCTTGGGATAAGCACAGAGGATCCTCAGGAGAGAGGAGTAAAGCTTGGGATAAGCACATAAGATCCTCAGGAGAGAGGAGTAAAGCTTTCAATAAGCACATAGGATCCTCAGGGAGGAGTAAAGCTTGGGATAAGCACATAGGATCCTCAGGAGAGAGGAGTAAAGCTTGGGATAAGCACAGAAGATCCTCAGGAGAGAGGAGTAAAGCTTGGGATAAGCACAGAGGATCCTCAGGAGAGAGGAGTAAAGCTTGGGATAAGCACATAAGATCCATAGGAGAGAGGAGTAAAGCTTTCAATAAGCACATAGGATCCTCAGGAAGGAGGAGTAAAGCTTGGGATAAGCACATAAGATCCTCAGGAGAGAGGAGTAAAGCTTTCAATAAGCACATAGGATCCTCAGGAAGGAGGAGTAAAGCTTGGGATAAGCACAGTGGATCCTCAGGAGTGAGGAGTAAAGCTTGGGATAAGCACAGAGGATCCTCAGGAGAGAGGAGTAAAGCTTGGGATAAGCACAGAGGATTCTCAGGAAGGAGGAGTAAAGCTTGGGATTAGCACAGAGAATCCTCAGGAGTGTGGGGTAAAGTTTAGGATAAGCACAGTGGATCCTCAGGAGTGAGGAGTAAAGCTTGGGATAAGCACAGTGGATCCTCAGGAGTGAGGAGTAAAGCTTGGGATAAGCACAGAGGATCCTCAGGAGAGAGGAGTAAAGCTTGGGATAAGCACATAAGATCCTCAGGAGAGAGGAGTAAAGCTTTCAATAAGCACATAGGATCCTCAGGGAGGAGTAAAGCTTGGGATAAGCACATAGGATCCTCAGGAGAGAGGAGTAAAGCTTGGGATAAGCACAGAGGATCCTCAGGAGAGAGGAGTAAAGCTTGGGATAAGCACATAAGATCCATAGGAGAGAGGAGTAAAGCTTTCAATAAGCACATAGGATCCTCAGGAAGGAGGAGTAAAGCTTGGGATAAGCACATAAGATCCTCAGGAGAGAGGAGTAAAGCTTTCAATAAGCACATAGGATCCTCAGGAAGGAGGAGTAAAGCTTGGGATAAGCACAGTGGATCCTCAGGAGTGAGGAGTAAAGCTTGGGATAAGCACAGAGGATCCTCAGGAGAGAGGAGTAAAGCTTGGGATAAGCACATAGGATCCTCAGGAGAGAGGAGTAAAGCTTTCAATAAGCACATAGGATCCTCAGGAAGGAGGAGTAAAGCTTGGGATAAGCACAGAGGATCCTCAGGAAGGAGGAGTAAAGCTTGGGATAAGCACAGAGGATCCTCAGGAGTGAGGATTAAAGCTTGGGATAAGCACATAAGATCCTCAGGAGTGTGGGGTAAAACTTGGGATAAGCACAGAGGATCCTCAGGAGTGAGGGGTAAAGCTTGGGATAAGCACAGAGGATCCTCAGGAGTGATGGATATAGCTTTTAAGCACAGAGGATCCTCAGTAGTGAAGAGTAAAGCTTGGGATAAGCACAGTGGATCCTCAGGAGTGAGGGGGTAAAGCTTGGGATAAGCACAGAGGATCCTCAGGAGTGAGGAATAAAGCTTGGGATAAGCACATAAGATCCTCAGGAGTGAGGAATAAAGCTTGGGATAAGCACAGAGAATCCTCAGGAGTGAGGAGAAAAGCTTGGGTTAAGCACAGAGAATCCTCAGGAGTGAGGAGTAAAGCTTGGGATAAGCACAGAGGATCCTCAGGAGTGATGGATATAGCTTTTAGGCACAGAGGATCCTCAGTAGTGAGCTGTGAAGCTTGGGATAAGCACAGAGGATCCTCAGGAGTGAGGGGTAAAGCCAGGGATAAGCACACAGGATCTTCAGGAGTGAGGAGTAAAACTTGTGATAAGCACACAGGATCCTCAGGAGTGAAGAGTAAAACAGGATAAGCACACAGGATCCTCAGGAGTGAGGGGTAAAGCTTGGGATAAGCACACAGGATCCTCAGGAGTGAGCTGTAAAGCTTGGGATTATTACAGAGGATCCTCAGGAGTGAGGGGTAAATCTTGGGATAAGCACACAGGATCCTCAGAAGGGAAGAATAAAGCTTTGGATAAGAACATAAGATCCTTAGTAGTGAGGGGTAAAGCTTGGGATAAGCACAGAGGATCCTCAGGATTGAGGGCTAAATCTTGGGATTAGCACAGAGGATCCTCAGGAGTGAGGGATAAAGCTTGGAATAAGCACATAGGATCCTCAGAAGGGAGGAATAAAGTTTGGATAAGCACAGAAGATCCTTAGGAGTGAGGGGTAAAGCTGGGGATAAGTACATGTTAACTACTGCGGTGTGAGGGGTAAAGCTTGGGATTAGCACAGAGAATCTGCAGGAGTGAAGGGTGAAGCTTGTGATAAGCACTAAGGATCCTCAGGAGAGAGGAGTAAAGCTTGGCATAAGCACGGGATCCTCAGGAGTGAGGAGTAAAGCTTGAGATTAGCACAGAGAATCCTCAGGAGTGTGGGGTAAAGCTTGGGATAAGCACAGTGGATCCTCAGGGGTGAGGGGTAAAGCTTGGGATAAGCACAGAGGATCCTCAGGAGAGAGGAGTAAAGCTTGGGATTAGCACAGTGGATCCTCAGGAGTGAGGAGTAAAGCTTGGGATTAGCACAGAGAATCCTCAGGAGTGTGGGGTAAAGCTTGGCATAATTACAGAGGATCCTCAGGATTGAGGGCTAAATCTTGGGATTAGCACAGAGGATCCTCAGGAGTGAGGGATAAAGCTTGGAATAAGCACACAGGATCCTCAGGAGGGAGGAATAAAGTTTGGATAAGCACAGAAGATCCTTAGGAGTGAGGGGTAAAGCTCGGGATAAGTACATGTTAACTACTGCGGTGTGAGGGGTAAAGCTTGGGATTAGCACAGAGAATCTGCAGGAATGAGGGGTGAAGCTTGTGATAAGCACTAAGGATCCTCAGGAGAGAGGAGTAAAGCTTGGCATAAGCACGGGATCCTCAGGAGTGAGGAGTAAAGCTTGGGATTAGCACAGAGAATCCTCAGGAGTGTGGGGTAAAGCTTGGGATAAGCACAATGGATCCTCAGGGGTGAGGGGTAAAGCTTGGGATAAGCAGAGGGGATCCTCAGGAGAGAGGAGTAAAGCTTGGGATTAGCACAGAGAATCCTCAGGAGTGTGGGGTAAAGCTTGGAATAAGCACAATGGATCCTCAGGGGTGAGGGGTAAAGCTTGGGATAAGCACACAGGATCCTCAGGGGTGAGGGGTAAAGCTTGGGATTAGCACAGATAATCCTCAGGAGTGAGGGGTAAAGCTTGGGATAAGCACAGAGGACTCTTTAGGTGCAAGTGGTAAAGCTGGGGTAAGTAGAGTGGTTTGAGGGGTAAAGGTTGGGATAAGTAGAGAGGATTCTCATAAGTTTGCGATAAAGCTTGGAATAAGTACAGAAGATCCTGACTTGTGAGGGGTAAACGTAGGTGTAGATACAGAGTTGTAAGGGGTAAAGCCTGGGAAAAGCACAGAGGATCTTCAGGTGTGAGGGGTAAAGGCAGAGGTGAAACGGGTTCTCTAATCCTGCAGTGTGGATCTTCAGCAGGAAGCAGGCTGGGTCTCACCCTTTGTTTCTAGTATACGACATGAGATGTATCAACTTTCTTAGTGCAGAGCATATGACTTGCACTGGCGTTCTCTGTGGAGGAAAGGGGCTCTGCTGTTTTTAAGTCCTTGGATTTTTTGTATTTACTCTTCACAAATGACTTTATAACAGTGAGTACGAGGGCTGGGAGACAGAGAAGGGAGCGGCGCATTGCTTTGTTTGCAACTTTTCATATGAAGCCAAAAATGTTGTGTGTTATTGGTGCCAGCAGTCCATTAAAAGCAGCTGGAAGTAAGTTGCCTTTGTTTTGGCACCCGCTCTTCACTACGAGTCCTTCCCTTTCTGTCCTGTGGTGGTAGGAAAGGCCTCACTCTGGCCACATGAGGGAGATATCAGCTGGGTCATGGAGAAAAGCCGCTGCTTTGCATTCCAGACCTGGATTTAATTATGTTGCCTGGTCCAGGTCCTCTGCAACCAGAGATTTCAGTAATAGGGCAGACTCCCTGATCCCAGAAGCAGGCTTTCATTGTTATTGGAGCTGCCAAGGGGGAGTCATTTTTAGAAGAAAGATTTTAGCGTGTAGCAATGCAAGCTCCCTTCACCCACTCCCCAGTCTTCCCATAAAAAATCTTTATTTACACAGGTGATAAGCAAGAGAAATGCAAAGGACAGATAATAGCCAATTTGGCTACCTCTGGGAGCTTCTTGTCTTAGTCTATCTACCTGAAATCGGAGCCAAAATTAGAATAAATATTCTCCCAACCTGTATATCTACGGTCTGATTTCTGTCCTTATATCTCTGCTTCTTCTCTGTCTTCTGCCTTATCCTTTCTGGTGTCTCTTTTTCTTTCTTTTTTGTGTTCTCACTTTCCTGCCTTCTTTCCTTTTCACGGGGTGAATACTTTAATATTTTTTCTTATGTCTGTTTTCTCTTGTCTCTTAGTGCATATTCTTCTTTCCCAGACCTTCCTCCCCTTTCCCAAGCACTCTCTTTTGATCGACATGCCTTCTCCATAATCTCCGTAGATTTCTTCCCCTTAACACATCCTGCCACCTCACTTTCTCACAACCATTCTCTGTCCTCTCTCCCACCCCCTTCTCATCCATCATGGGTTCTTTTCTGCCTTTTCCTCCACTGAGCACTACTAGTAGGCATATGCACTATTGTACCTAAACATGTACGAGACAGAGCTTTCAATCTGTTCTGTTGGGTGTCAGCAAACTGAAATGGACTGGCATCGAGGACTTTGCATCTAATGATCACATGGTCTGCTGGAAATGAAAGACAAAGAAGAAATGGTGCTGCATTTATAATTAAGAAGAAACTTGCAAGAACTATAATGAAATACAGTGAACGCTTAATTTCTATTCATCTACGAGGAGTGCCCATCAACACAACTATAATTCAAGTATATGCCCCAGCAACAGCTGCAGAAGAGGAAGAAGTTGATGAGTTCTATGAATAAGTACAAGCTGAAATTGACAGAACATGCAAACAAAAATGAAGCTGGAGAAAGACTGATAGAATTCTGCAAGACCAACGATCTATTCATCTCAAACACCTTCTTCCAGCAACACAAGTGCTGACTGTACATATGAACTTCACCCAATGGATTGTACAAAAATCAAATTGACTACATCTGTGGAAGTCAACGATGGAAAAGATTGATAACATCGACAAAGACAAAACCTAGAGCTTACTGTACAGCTACACCCCAGACCAGACCTCACCACTACCTTACCCATCCAAATTCCTCCTAACACCACTTGCTGGTCCACCTTTCAGACGATCACTAGTGAAGAGACTGAGAGAATTCTCTCAAACACTTAACACATCCACCTCACCACTTGACCCATGCCCAGCCACATGAATCAAAGCTGCAGAAATTGAACTCAGCCCATTCCTTACCAAAATAACAAATGAAGCACTGCAACTAGGAGTAATGCCAAACTTCCTCAAACTTTCCTCTATCTGCCCACCTTAAAGAATCTGAACCTCGACCCTACAGACCCTACATCATACAGACCCATCTCCAGTCTCCCCTTCTCTGTACAACTCCAGCTTCAAGACTGCACTGATGAACACTGCCTACTTGATCCTAAACAGCACGGGTTCCGCCCTCTATATGGAGTCGAAACCCTGATGACAGTACTAATCAACACATTAACCCCAGGGATACAAAACCACTCACAAGCCTATCAGCTTATATTCCTCTATCTCTGCAGTGTTTGATACAGTGGACCATGGCACACCTCTACTATGACTACAATCTTATGGCATCTAAGATACAGTTTTCAATTGGTTTCAGTAATACCTCACTGATAGGCGACAACAGATAAAAATGGGTACAAGCACCTCCAAACAATGCCAACAAACCCAAGGAGTACACCAGGGTTCAACACTATCCATGCCCCTTTTCAACTTATATCTCCAACCCTTCTGTTCAATCATCAAAAAACACAACATCCACTTCCACCTATATGCTGATGACATAATACAATACTGCCCAATCCACATAAATCAGCTGTCATACACACAGATTCAAGACTGTTTCATTGACGTCTCCCAGTGGCTTTCAACAAACAACCTGTTCATCAACTACAAAAAGACCGAGACACTGTTTATTACAAGGAACCCCTCATTCACTCCTCCAACCACAATAACACTAAACAACATTCAGATAAAGGTTCAACAGAACTGAAATACTTCGGGATCATTCTCAACCAGCAACTTTCCTTTAAAACTCAAGTAATGAAGACAGCCAAATCTATATACTTCCAAACGAAGACCCTACAACAACACCGTTCCCTACTTGAAGCAACCGACTTCAGGACATCCCTACAAGCTCTTACTGTCCCTCGTGCAGACTATTGCAACAGCATCTACCAGGGCCTATCACAAGCCACCCTCCTCCCCATTCAAATTGCTCTACACACTGCCGCACGTACAATCCAGGTTGCTGCTAAATATGACCTAATTACCCCCATTCTGAAACAGTTCCACTGGCTGCCCCTTCACAGAAGAATCAAATATAAAGCATTGCTTCTTACACACAAGGCACTACACTCCCAACCACCTACCCAACTTCAATCCCTCCTTCAGAAACCCTTCTACAAACGGACCACGAAGAACTGCCACAACCAACAAACTCACCATACCACATTCTAAAACAAAATTCAACCAACAAATCTGCCATAGAGCATTTGAACGCTATGCACCATCCCTCTGGAATTCTCTGCCAGACACAACAAAGAATATCACTAACCTCCTCTCCTTCCGCACTGAACTGAAAACCCTCTTATTCATTGAACACATTGGACCCTCCACCTGACCCCCTCCCCTCACATATTACATACACCATGAAGACAGGATCTGCTTTTGTAAATAATGAATGAACATAATATCTATACACTACTCTCATATTGTATATAGTTCAATGCTTGTAAATATGCTGTTATACATAATACATAACAAAAGTGTTAATAGCTCCATATAACTTTATTAATATTGTTAACTGTTATCTAAATTAATACGTGTTCTATGTAATTGTTGTTCTGTTCCCTGTAAACCACTTTGACCTGGTGAAAAGCGGTATATAAGCCTAGCTAAATAAATAAATAAATAACCAGATCTCCAGGAACAAGCAGGAATGTAGTCTTCACATATGGGTATCGTCGGTACCGACGGAGTCTGCGCGGGAACGCTCCCCAGCGTCCAATTAGAAAGCTTTTGGGAGCATCCCACAGCGACTGCGTATTGCCTTCCCGCCTTTCTCAACTGCCTCTCTCCAGTTCTTCATTTTCCGCGGAGCCAGCAGGTCGTTGTTCCTGTCACCGCAAAAAATCTGTCCTTATTCTTTTTCTTTTTTGTGGTCGCGTCTGCCTTCCTCGACGCTATACCAGTACCGCCGGTTCTCTTTTCTTTTCTTTTTAAAAAAAAAGGATTTTTTTCCAAACTTTTCTTTTCCAGGTGCACGCACCATTTTGGGCCTTAGGCCCAAAAATTTCCACCACTATGGAAAAACCCGCTTCGGGTTTCAAAAAGTGCACCAAGTGTGGCGGTACCATCTCCGTCACCGACACCCATGAGTGGTGTCTTAAATGTTTAGGTCCTGACCACTCCATCACCGAGTGTATGGCTTGTGCCATGATGTCCAAAAGGGGTTGACAAAACCGAGCTGCCAAGCTCAGCACCCTGTTTCCCTCCGATGCAGCCTCTGTGGCATCGACGTCGTCCAGGGCTTCGTCTTCCTCCCATGGATCTCAGGTAACTAAACATAAGTCTAGCCGGTCCTCAAAGGGTAGATCTCCTTCCAAGCATCGAGATGCCTCTGGCGTTGCCCTTGAGGGTTCTGTACCGGCAAAATTGCCCTGGTGGGAGGCTTTGGCTTCCAAAGCATTATCGGGGCTCCAGGACGTTCTCGAGTCCTCGGCAGAACTACTGGTGCCATGCTCTGGGGTACCGGCGAGAATCGCCGGTACCGATCCCCAGGCATCGGCAGTGTCGATAGACCAGAGGTTCCTGGCTATGGAACGCAGTCTGGCGGCTCTCCTTGCGGCATCGACACCCTCAGAACTGCGTCAGACAGTTCGACTGGTACCGGCACCGACCCCGGCACCGGTACCGATAGCATCGGCATCAACATCGGTGTCTGCTTTGCCGGCAACCAGTCATCCGATGCCTTCCGGTACCGATACACCGGTACCGATTCCCCCCGGTACGGTACGGGTATGGGTATCGGGCTCTACAAGAGCATCCGGACAGAAGGTACTTTGAGTCCTCGGAGGGATCTGAGGATTCTGACAGTTCTGTCGGTACCGGAATACTTCTCCCAGAGGAGCCTTCCTCCCCTAAACGCAGGATGTCTCCTCCAGAGGATATCTCCTTTCAGGATTTCATCAGGGAGGTGGCTCGAGGTCTGTCCATTACTGTGGCTCCTGAAACAGAGCCCAGGGCAAAGGAGTTGGAAATTTTACAATATCCCAAAGCTCCTAAGGAGGCAGCTACTTTGCCTATCCATGAGATCTTACATGATCTCATGCTGAGAATGTGGGAGACACCTCTTACCACCTCTCCTCACTCCCGTAGACTGGATACCATGTACCGAGTGCCTCTGTGTCCTGGTTTCCAGAAAACTCAGATTCCCCACCGCTCTATCATAGTGGAGTCAGCTATGAGAAGGATCAGAAGTGCAAAGAGGCATGCCTCTAATCCTCCAGGACGTGAGTGTCGAACCTTGGATTCCTTTGGATGTCGTACCTTCCAGGCTTCCATGCTTTCTGCTAGGATCAGTTCCTATATTTTATATATGGGAATGTTCCTTAAGGAAGTCACAGGTGATTTAGAGGTTTTGAACCCTCTTCTTCTTGAAGATAAGAGGCAAGACTTTCTCACACTGGTTAAACATGCCCAGGATGTCAACCGTGCAGCTTTTGACTGTTTTGAGTGCATAAGCAGAACCTCTGCCATTGCCATA
The DNA here is from genome assembly GCA_033557465.1 of Ichthyophis bannanicus. Taxonomy (NCBI): domain Eukaryota; kingdom Metazoa; phylum Chordata; class Amphibia; order Gymnophiona; family Ichthyophiidae; genus Ichthyophis; species Ichthyophis bannanicus. The sequence continues at coordinate 1,404,723,846 of CM066033.1, read as the reverse complement.
GGTGCATGTAGAATTGCCTGGCTCCAGGCATCTGCATTGGAGCTCTGGGTACAGGACAAACTGGGCAATATTCCTTGTACAGGTGAGAATCTGTTTGGCAAAGATTAGCAAGAGAAAGCCAGTGAGTTGGATGCTGACAACTCCACCTTGGATAGACTGTCCAAGGCCACTGCTGATCCTGCAAGAAAGAAATCTTTCAAGAAACCATTCTTCTCCAAGAAGAAGAGGTTTTACCCCTCTTATTCCCAGCAGGGACGTTCTACAGGTCAGCCTGCCTGAAAGGGTCAGCAACCACCTAAACAAAGGAAAGCAAAGACTGCTAAGCCGTAACCGTCTCAGCAGTCTCAGCCTCCACAAGGCCTTGGACTTCCATCTAGAGAACTTAGCCTTCCTGGCCCTCAATGGACCAGAGCCTTCCACCATTCCAGGAAGGTTGTCTCATTTTGCCTCCAGATGGGGGTAAATAACAGCAGAACATTGGACACTCTCCATTATAAAAGAGGGGTACAAGCTTCACTTCCTGTGCATGCCCCCTCCCACAATGGTAAGACAGTTCAATTCTCAGACCTCTCTTATCAAACTGTTAGATCAAGAGGTCACTATACTCCTTGCCCAAGGGGCAATAGAAGAAGTACCCATCCATCAACAGGGTACAGGATTCTACTCCCCCTATTTCCTTATCCCAAAGAAAACAGGGGGACACAGGCCTATCTTAGACCTCAGAGAATTGAACAAATTCCTGTTCAAAGAGAAAGTCAAGATGATTTCTCTGGGAACTCTGCTGCCATACCTTCAGAGTCAGGATTGGCTTTGCTCTCTAGACCTCAAGGATGCGTTCACTCATGTTCTCATCCATCCAACTCACAGAAAGTTCCTTCGGTTCCGTTTTCAAGGAAAGCACTACCAATACAGGGTGCTTCCTTTTGGCCTGGCCTCAGCACCAAGGATGTTCACGAAATGCATGGCTGTGGTAGCAGCATTTCTTCGAGCCCCATCAGAGGCAGAGGCAGGACTGCTCTATCTTGCACAATGTGTATTCTTCAGTATTTGGGTTTAGTCATAAACATCCCAAAATCCAGTCTAACTCCCACTCAGTCTCTAGAGTTCATAGGAGCTTTGCTGGACACCAGAAAAGCAAGGACCTATCTTCCTCAGACCCGTTGCCTTCGCATGGTGCAGTTAGCTTCTCAAGCAGTGCTACAGCCTCATCTCTCTGCTCAAGAGATGTTACAACTACTAGGCCACATGGCATCTACTGTGCATGTGATCCCTTATGCCCACCTCCATATGAGACCCAGGCATCAGGGTGCCTGTCAGACAAAATAGCAAACACAAATCGCCTTATTTTGTCCCTCCAATGGTGGCAGTCCACTCAAAACCTGTTGCTGGGGTCCCCTTTTCAACTACCTTTACCCCAGGCAATTCTCACAACAGATGCTTCTCCAATGGGTTGGGGAGCTCATCTGCAGGACCTCTCCACCCAAGGCACTTGGACTCCACAGGAGACTCATCTACATATCAATCTCTTAAAGCTCAGAGCGATCTTCCTTGCTCTTCGAGTGTTCCACACCCTACTCAGCTACAAGACAGTCCTCATTCATACAGACAATCAAGTAGCCATGTTCTACGTGAACAAGCAGGGGGGAACAGGCTCTCTGTCGCTTTGCAACGAAGTTTTGCGACTATGGGCCTTCGCCAGAGAGCATCAGATTCATCTCCTGGCAGTGTATCTTCCAGGCATACAAAACTCTTGGGCAGACAGACTCAGTCGAGTTCTGCTTCCACAAGAGTGGTCTCTACATGTAGACCAGGTGGCCAAGATTTTTCAAAATTGGGGAACCCCAGACATAGACCTCTTTGCAAGTCTGTTGAATGCCAAACTTCCCCGGTTCTGTTCCAGAATTCCGGCTCAGGGCTCTCAGGCCAGGGATGCTTTCCTCCTTCACTGGGGTCAAGACTTCCTTTATGCCTTTCCACCCATTCCCCTAATTCCCAAAACCCTGTTCAAGCTTCAGAGAGACAGAGGCCGCATGATTCTCATAGCTCCACATTGGCCCCGGCAAGTGTGGTACCCTCTGCTTCTACATCTCTCTCAAGCTCCCTCCCTGGAGTTAGGATCTGCACCAGATCTCCTATCTCAGGAGGACAAAATGTTATGGCATCCCAATCCCCAGTCTCTGCATCTCAGGGTTTGGTTGCTGAAGGCCTAGATCTCCATGATCTTAACCTCCCTCAGCAAGTAAAGGATATTCTTTATGCTTCCAGGAAGCCTTCCACAAGACATTCTTATGCTTTTAAGTGGAAAAGGTTTACCATATGGTGTTCGCAGAAGGGTCTTAACCCCCTTGCGATACCTCTGGAATCATTACTGGAGTATCTCCTTCATTTATCCAATGCAGGACTTAAGACTAACTCAGTAAGAGTCCATTTGAGTGCTATTGCAGCTTCTTTTAAGCCTCTAAATGGACAATCTATTTCCTCTCATCCTCTTATAGCAAGATTTATGAGAGGCCTTCTTCTAACTAAGCCTCCCATTAGGCCACCACCGGTGGCATGGGACTTAAACCTGGTTCTTGGTCAACTCATGAAGCCACCTTTCGAACCCTTAGCTACTACCTCCTTGAAATTCCTTTCCTGGAAGGTTATTTTTCTCATTGCAATCACATCAGCACGTCGCATCAGTGAGTTGCAGGCACTAGTAGCTAATCCACCTTATACAAAGGTTCCATCATGACAAGGTAGTCCTTAGGACTCATCCACACTTTATGCCAAAGGTGGTCTCGCCTTTTCATCTAAACCAAGCGGTCTACCTGCCTGTGTTTTTTCCAAGGCCTCATGCATCAAATGCAGAAAGGAATCTTCATACTTTGGACTGTAAAAGAGCTTTAGCCTGTTACTTACAAAGAATACAGCAACATAGAAAGTCCTCTCAACTCTTTGTTGCTTTTGATCCTTCTCATTTGGGACTTCCAGTCTCCAAGAGAACACTGTCTTCACAACCCCCCCACCTCCCCCCTAGGAGTTGTATCTCTCTATCTCTTTCTCTTTCCCTCTTTCTCTCTCTCTCTCTTTGTTTCAGCTTTAAACTCAACTGGAGAGAGGCAGTTGGGAAAGGCGGGAAGGCAGCACGCAGGCGCTGTGGGATGCTCCCAAAAGCTTTCCAATTGGACGCTGGGGAGTGTTCCTGCGCAGGCTCCGTCGGTACCGACGATACCCATATGTGAAGACTAAATTCCTGCTGTTCCTGGAGATCACCTGTTACAGGTAACTATGCTTTCCTGATCTGCAATAGTATACTGCCTTCTATCCTATGACTTTAATTTTGCCAAGAGTCTCTCATGAGGGACCTTGTCAAAGGCTTTCTGATAATCCAGGTACACTATATCGACCTTCCTTGGAGTGGAATGGGTAAACGTAGATCGATTCTTTATGGCATCAAAAGTAGAAAGACTAGGGGACATGTAATGAAGCTACAGGGTAACCTATTTAAGACTAATAAGAGAAAATATTTTTTCACTCACCGTGTAATCAAACTCTAGAATTTGTTACCAGAGGATGTAGTAAAAGCTGTTAGTGTAGTCGGGTTTAAAAAAAGTTTGAAGACGTTCCTGGATGAAAGGTCCATAAACCATTATTAAAGAGGACCCGGGAAATCCACTGTTTGCCCTGAGACAAACACTGTGGAACCTGTGTGTCTTTTGGGAACCTGCCAGATATTTGTGACCTGGATTAGCCACGATTGAAAACAGGATACTGGGCTTGATGGACTTTGGTCTGACCCAGTATGTCAGTTCTTATGTAATAAGGTGCTGGTTTTGCAAAGTTCTATCAATCTTTCTCCAGCTTTGTTTCTGTTGCCAAGCCCATTTCCAGTTGCCCATGACTATCAGTTCATCTTCTTTGCCTGTACTGTCTATTCCAGCTTGCACTTGATCATAGAACGGATCAACTTCTTTCTCTACTGAAGCTGCTGTTGGTGCCTTTATCTGAATAATAGTTATGTTGATGGGCATTCCTCCTAGATGAATAGAACTTAAAAGCCTGATACTCAAAGGCAAGTGCAGGGTTTATAGACCTGTAAACTGTGTAACTGCCTCTAAGTGGGATATTCAGTGGCACTAACAATATCCCCGGATCCTGCTGCTATATGCCCTGCTGTTACATGGTCAACATTGGGGTCTTCTGTGGACGTTCCGGAGGTGGTATCTGGGGATAACCCATCAGCAGCAATATTCAGCCATTGCCCGGTTCTCTCTCAGCAGTAAAAGTTAGGTGCAACAAAAGCTGTCCTGATTTTTGCTGCTGAAACCACTGCCCGGTTAGCTTCCGATTTCTGTGGCAGCCAGATATGGTCCCAGCATTGAATATCCGGATTAACTCTTCAGCAGCGACGACTAGGCGTTGTTCTTGCACTAGCTGCCGCTGGTGAATATCGGGCCCTAACTGTTCACTGACTGCACTGTATTTATTATAGTTCTTACAAACTTTCTGTTTGTCTTTCATTTCTGGCGTAGTATATTATGTGATCATCAGATTAAAAGTGCTCGATGCCCGTTCATTTCAGTTCACTGACACCCAACATATTGCGTTATACATGTTTCATTTCTTTCTTGACCAACTCCAACTTCCTTTGTTCCATGCTTTGTATGTTCCATTTCCCAATATGTAAGACATCTTTGCAGCTTCTGACTTTTATTTCATGTGCAGCTACATCAGCACTCAGATGTCCTGAGGGCTTTCATCCAACCACATTATAAATGCTGGCTTTACTCTGAAGAGTCTTAAGCTCTTTTCTACTAGCCTCTTGAGTCCTTTTGACCTGGAGGTTTCATCTTCCAGCACTATGTTTTATTGTGATTATCCACTGGGCTTTTGTGGAAGTATTTTGCCAGGCCTTTCTTCCGCACACTTAATGTCAGTGTTGTTGCCATTGTCACAGAAATGTGATCCTCCACCACCAACACCATCTCATACAGCTGTCTGGCACCTCAGCTGAGATATGTCCATCCTGGAAGACCCTTCCATTAGATAAGCTATTGATAGTGTAGCTCTCAGCATCACTGATGCACGCAACAAGCTGCAAACCAAACGAGAATGGATCTGATTATGGATAAGCAATCTAATAACACAGTATTTCCAAATCTAGGATTTTAAACTCCATTATCTAAGATCAATGCCTTGTTGATTCCTGTAGATTACATCCTGTTGGGAGAAAAAATATAATTTTTATTTTCTCGCTGATCTTACTCAAGAATTGACTATTTTTTGGTGTCTAAAGATTAAGGGGATAATTATGGCAATAATGCATGCCATTTGACATTTAATGCACATCAAAGGTCAATAACGAGTTATTTTACCATAACGCCCAAATCTGCCACCACAACACTCGCTGAACACTAATAAGATGCAAAGTATGTAAATTCATGCAAACACCTCATTAGTATTAAAATGGCATTATTTTTCAAGCTGGAAGCACTGAGCCGCTAGCATATGGTTCAAAGCTCCAGGCCATTTATTTATTTAAATTTATTTTTATACTGCCTTTCTACAATTCAAAGTGGTTTACAATTAACCAAAGCGTAACAGGGCCTTGAGGGACATACTGTTTTACATGAAACTAGAACAGTGTAACAATAGGCAAACATATGTTTAAAACTCTGAACTATTTACAGTGTTAGTCTGAATGGTAGGTAGTTATTCAACATATATACATTTATACATGATACTAGGACTGGTGATTTCTTGAAAGTATGCTACTAGGGTAGTTGAGTCCATCAGTCTAGGTTTATGCTGTATGTTTTTAGTTTTTTTCCCTGAATTCAGATAGGTCTGAGTATCCTCCTAATGTTGCGGGTAAGGAGCCCCTCAGTGTGGGGGCGAATAGGGTGAAAGATGGATTGCTTACTTCTGATTTTCTGTGTTGCGATTATTAGAAGGTTGAGGGTGGTGTTTTTCGTGACCTTACGGTCATGGAGTCTGAGGCAGGTGGCAGATTCTTTATGTAGGATTTTAAAGATTGTGATGAGAGCTTTGTATTTAATTCTAGCGGTGATGGGAAGCCAATGCAGTTGTATTAGTATTGGGGTGATGTGGGCTCGGCTGGGGGCCCCAGTGATTGATTATTCGTGCTGCCGTGTTCTAGGCCATTTGTAAAGAGTGGAAGATATGTTTGGGAAGGCCCTGGTAAATGATATTACAGTAGTCCAAAGCAGGTGTAATCATGGCTTGGCATAGGGTTTGGATAGTTGTGCTGGGAGAAGGGGGCGGAAGTGTTTAAGGGTTCTTAATTTATAATAGATGGATGTAGTTCTTTTTATATCTGGTTGGAAGTTTAGTTGTTGGTCTGTTATACCCAGATATTTTATTTTGGTTTTGACTTTGATTTCCACGTTGTCAAGTCTCAACATTGGTGGGGAGGAAAAGGTTGGATCAGTAGTTATGTATAGGGCTTCAGTTTTCTCATTATTGATGTGCAGGTTGTACAGAGTAAGTCATCTTTTTGCATCTTTTAAGCATTTTAAAAGGCTAGTGAGGTCAGGAGAAAATGTTGATGGGGGTGAAAAACATTTATATCATCAGCGTAAATTTGGTATTGGATTTTGTGTGTTCTGAATATTTGGTATAATGGTTGGATGAAGATATTGAAAAGGAGTGCCAAGAGGCTTGATAACCCTGAGGAACGCCTGTTTGTTGGGTGAGTAGAATTGAGATCTTTTTGCTTTGTAGGAGTAGTTAGTGTGGGATGGAATTGAAAGCAGAAGCAATGTTGAGGAATATTAGGATAAAACCATTCTTAGGGTTTTGTGAGCAGGTTCCGAGTGTATTTAGTAGAGAGGTGATTAGGATTTCGACCCTGTGATATTGCCTGAACCCCTGCTGATAAGGGTCATGTGGAGCATGCTTGGTGAGGTGGTCCTGGAGTTGTATGGGGATGATTTTCTCTGAAATCTTCGCAATAAATGGGATGCTGGATATAGGTCTACAGTATAAGACTTTGGGGAGGCTAGGTCAAGCTTGGTACTTTTCAAAAGAGGTCGAATTGATGTTTGTTTCAGTGAGGTGGGTATACAGCCTAGTGACAAGGAGGCATGTACTATGCTCATTCGATATGTGCTGAAATTAAAAGAGCGACTTAGTAATACAAATGATGATCTGGAGGTCCTCTTCCAGGTATTGCATTCTTCAACTTAACCTTTCACTTCCATATCAACTAATGATACATAGAGACAGAAAAATGATGACAGAAAAAGACCACATGGCCTATCTAGTCTGTTCTTGCATATCAACCATTACAACAGTCCCCTTTTTTCCTTTAGAGATCCTGTATGTTTGTCCCATGCTTCTTTAAATTCAGATACTGTCCTCATCTCTACTACATTCACTGGGAGACTATTCCACGCCTCTACCACTCTTTCTGTAAAGAAATATTTCCGCATATCACTCCTGAATTTATCCCCTTTCACCCTCATCCTATGTCCCCTCGTAGCAGAGCTTGCTTTCAATTTATTTTATTTATTTCAACTTCTTATATACCGCACTCTTTGACATCAGCGCGGTTTACAGATAACATGAAGAAACCAGAACAACAGGCTGTTTGATATTACATATAACAGGAGTATCAACTTGGATAACATGGGAGAACTATTTACATGGAGTATATAATCTATTAACTAGATAACATGCTTAAACTATTTACATAAAATTAGCAGGAATACTTGGAAAAAGGAGAGAGGCTGTGGATTTGTGGGTTGTATTAGGGTGGGGCTATTATGTTACGCTTCATGTGGGGTAGTATTTGATGAAAAGGTGCAGTTTAAGGGCCTTTCTGAACTGGGTTTATTTATTTATTTATTTATTTATTTATTTAACAGCTTTTATATACCGCGCTATTTGTTATCAGTGCGGTTTACATACAACAAGGGTGCACAGTCAGAAAACTGTTCTGTGCTTACATTGTAACAGGAGTTTAAACTTGGACAGTACATTGTAACAGGAGCATAAACTTGGAGTAACAGAGAGACTATAAACATATGTACAAAATATAATTAGATTTGGTTTGTATATACAGTAGGTCTAAAGCGGGCTCAAGATACTTGTGACAGGATGCAGTTTGTAGACATTGGTGGGTGGGTGGGTAGAGGTGGGGCAGATGCTTGAGCAAAGTGAAGTAGGAAAATGTGGTGTTTGATTGCCTTACGGAACTGCATAAGGCCTTTGATGGATCTAATTTCAGGTGGAAGTTCGTTCCAACATTTTGGGGCATAGAAGGCGAATGTTCTTTTCTTGGTCGTCTGTGTGCACTTGATGGATTCTTTGGGGATGATCAAGGTATTGTCGGTTACTGATCTTCTGAGTCTGTTTTTCGGGGTGAGGGTGATAAGGTCACTGAGTGTTGTGGGGGCTAGGTTGTTAATGATCTTGAAGGAGATGAGAAGGATTTTGTATGTTAACCTGCAGTGAATTGGAAGCCAGTGGAGTTCCTTGAGTATCGGGGTAATATGGTCTGATCTTGTTAAACCACATAGAACACGCGCAGCCGCATTCATGGCGAGTTGCAGCGGATTAAGGGTGTTCTTGGGGAGTCCATAAAGGGCCACATTTGCGTAATCAAAATGTGGAAGAATGAGGGCCTGGAAGATGGTCCTGAAGTCATTGTGAGGTAACATGGGCCTGAGGTGCCTTAGTGTTCTAATTTTGTTGTAAACAGCTCTGGTGGTGTTTCGTATGTGCTCCTTAAAGTCGAAATGCTGGTCAAGAGTAATCCCTAAGTAGCGAATGGAAGGTTTACTAGGGAGTTCAGCATCTCTTACTTTTAAGGAGGATGGAGGTGAGAAATCTTTGTTCCTTGAAATGAAGAGAACTTCCGTCTTCTTGAAATTTATGCGGAGATTTTGGGATAGTAACCAGTCAGTAATGGCGTTGAAACAATTGATAAGGATGGAGAAGTCTGGTTGTTTGATTTTGAATGGTGTAAATAGCAGGATGTCGTCTGCATAGATTAGAGTGGAGATATTGAAGGAGCGAATGATGTCACATATCGGCTGCATGTAGACATTGAACAGCAGTGCGGACAGGGAGGAGCCCTGCGGAACACCTTGGAGTTGGCGAAAAGGCGTGGAAGTGGGGGAACCAACCTTGACATGCTGCCAGCGATCTGATAGATAAGACCTACACCATTCCCAGGCGAGGCCCCGGATGCCCTTCTCCTGGAGACGAGTGAGAAGTTGAATGTGGTTAACGGAGTCAAAGGCAGCGGAGATATCTAGGAAAATGAGAGCGAATCCATTTTCAACCTTGTCTAGTCCTCTGTTCAAAGTGTTGGTTAGGGTGGTGAGGAGAGTTTCTACACCGTGAGACTCCCTGAATCCGTGTTGAGAGGAGTCGAGAGGTGCCATCTCATCGATGTGGTGTTGAATCTGCTGCTGAACAACCTTCTCTATTATCTTGGACAGTATAGGTATACTGGAGATTGGTCGGTAGGAGTCAGTTTTTAGTGGGTCAAGTCTGTTATTCTTCAGAAGTGGTCTTATTGATGTTTGTTTGAGAGAAGTGGGGAAACAGCCTGTTTTAAATGAGAGTTTAATGATGTTGATTAGAATTGAGCTAAGTTCAACTCGCAGAGTTCTGATCCAGTATGCTGGGCAGGGATCACTTGGAGCTGTAGAAGTGTTGATGATGGCGATGAGGTCTTGGATGTTTTTCTCTGTTGGAGTTGTGAACATTGTGATAGGTGGAATTGAGGAGAGTGTATAGCTGGGAGTGGTTGCTGAGACTGTGTCTGTTATGGAAGTTTTAGATTGGAGGTAGTCAGCATATGCTTGGGGGGAGATAGATTCAAGTTGGGAAGGTGACGGTTCTTTGGTTAGGGATTTTACTAAGCTGAAGAGGTCTCTAGGGTTAGGGTTGGTTATGGCGCGGAGATCAGGTGGGAGAGAATTCCAGCATTTTGGTGCGCTAAACATGAAAGCTCTGTTTGACGTTGATAGGCTGCACGTTGTTATAGCCTTTGGGGTTGTTAGTGAGTTTAATGCTGCCTGTCTCCTATTTCTGTTTGATGGGACGGTTTGGATGAGTTTAGAAAGTGATGTGGACGATAAACCATTTATGGCCTTAAAAGTGAGAGTGAGGGTTTTGAATGTAAGTCTTCCGTGTATAGGGAGCCAATGGAGCTGGTTGAGGATAGGTGTGATGTGTTCATTTTTGGGCGCTCCTAGGAGAACCCTGGCAGTGGTGTTCATGGCAAGCTGTAAGGAGCTTACGGTGGATTGTGGGAGTCCTTGTAGAATGGAGTTGGCGAAGTCGAAATGCGGTAGTATCAGAGCTTGGTAGATGGTTCTGAAGTCTTCGTGGTCTAGTAGGGGATGTAGGTGTCTAAGCGTGCGTATTTTGAAGTACACAGATTTTACGATATTGTTTATGTGTGATTTCATATCGAGCCTATGGTCTAGTGTGACTCCGAGGTATTTTATTGTTTCCTTGGTGCCTAGGTCAGCTCCCTTGACACTTATGTGTGGTGGTGGAGTGAAGTTGGGGTCTCTTGTGATAAAGAGAACCTCAGTTTTCTTATGCTGAATGCGGAGGTTCTGTGACAGGAGCCATTGTGAGACTGCGTCGAAGCAGTTTGTTATAGGCAATAAATCCATTTGCATTGTGGAAAATGGCATGTAGAGTAGGATATCGTCAGCGTATATCATACATTTCACATTGAAAGACCTGATGATATCGCAGATAGGCTGCATATAGATGTTGAACATGAGGGATGAAAGTGAGGACCCTTGCGGAACGCCTTGTCTTTGATGGAAGAGTTTTGATTCTCCTGTTGCAGATTTAACGTATTGCATTCTGGTATCGAGGTATGATTTACACCATTCAAGTGCTGAGTTGCATATGCCTTTTTCTTTCAGTCGACTGAGGAGGATCTCGTGATTTACCGAGTCAAACGCTGCTGCTATATCCAAGAAGATTAGCACAACGCCTTGTCGGATGTTGTCTATGGTATTGAGAACATCATTGAAGAGCGTGGTAAGCAGTGTCTCAACGCCATGGAATTCTCTGAAGCCATGTTGAGAATGGTCTAGAGGGGCTGCGGAGTCAATGTGGTCTTGGATTTGGCACTGTGCCTCTTTCTCAAAGATCTTTGCTAAGAGGGGGATACTGGCTATAGGCCTGTAGGAGTCTGGCCGTTTTGGGTCTAGTTTAGCGTTTTTTAGAAGTGGCCTGATGGATGTGAGCTTTAATGCAGATGGGAAGGAGCCAGTAGTGAAGGAGAGGTTTATGATTCTTGCAATGAAAGGGCTAAATGCACACCGAAGATCCTTTATCCAAAAGGCTGGGCAGGGATCGGTCTGCGCGGTGGTCGTGTTGCGTGAGGTGATTGTGTCTTCAATGTGTTTAGAAGAAGGCGTGGTAAGTGCGGACAGGGATGTTGGGCAAGTTGTTTCTTGTATATTGTTTTTTGAGAGTTCATCTGTCTGTAGGAGTTTTGATTGCAAGTAATCAGCGAATTCTTGCGGGTGGATATCATTATTTTGTTCAGAGGATGGTTCCTTTGATAGTGACTTAACCAGGTTGAAAAGGTCACGAGGTTTGTTCAATGATCTCTTGAGCATATCTGAGTGGTATTGCTTCTTTCTGGTTGTGATTGCCTCGCGGTGAGTTGAGAGGTGGAGAATGTAGGCTTCGTGGTCATCGATAGCTAGTGAGCGGCGCCAGCGTTTTTCGAGCCTTCGTAGGTGCGTAAGAGAGGACCGTAGCTCGGAGGAAAACCATGGAGCAGAGGTTCTTTTCCCTGATATGGACTGAGGCTCTCCTCCTTTGCATTTATGCCACAGAGGTATTTAAATGTCTCAATCATATCACCTCTGTCCCACCTTTCCTCTAAGGTGTACGTATTAAGATCCTTAAGTCTGTCCTCATATGCTTTATAATGAAGACCACTAACCATTTTAGTAGCCACACTCTGTACTGACTCCATCCCGTTATATCCTTTTGAAGGTGCGGTCTCCAGAATTGCACACAATACTTCAAATGAGGTCGCACCAAAGACTTATACAGAGGCACTATCATCTCCTTTTTTCTGCTAGCCATTCCTCTCCCTATGCACCCAAGCAACCTTCTAGCTTTTGCCGTCGCTTTTTCTACCTGTTTAGCTACTTTAAGATCATCAGATACAACCATGCCTAAGTCCTGCTCTTCTTTAGTGGACAAAAGTATTTCACCCCCTATACTATATTGCTCCCTTGGACTGCTGCAGCCCATTTATCTGTACCCTTTGTTGTCTCCCACTCAACTAATTTCTAACCCAAGCAGTAACTTTAGGGTCCATCCCTAGGGTGTTCAGTTTGTTTATAAGTCGCCTGTGAGGAACAGTGTCAAAGGCTTTACTGAAATCTAAATACACCACATCTAGGGCTCTCCCTCGGTCGAACTCCCTGGTCACCCAGTCAAAGAAATCAATCAGATTTGTCTGACAAGACCTGCCTCTGGTGAATCCATGCTGCCTCGGATCCTGCAATCCGCTGTACTCCAGAAACCTCACTATTTTCTCTTTCAGCAGCGTTTCCAATAATTTACTCAACACCGAAGTTAAACTAACCAGCCTGTAGTTTTCAATGACATCCTTACTTCCGCTTTTTGTGTAAATGGACCACATGAGCCTCTCTCCAGTCCTTTGGCACCACTCCCAACTCCAATGAGGCATTGAAAAGGTCAGTCAGTGGAGCTGCTAGAACGTCCCCAAGTTCCCTCAGTATTCTAGGGTGTATCCCATCCGGTCCCATCGCTTTGTCTACTTTAATGTTACTGAAATGTTCTATGCTGAATTTGTTTAAAACCACCTCAAAGGAAACTTTTGGATTGTTTTGTTATGTGATTAAGAATAATTGGAGAGAGAATAGTTTATTCAGTGTCAATTTATGGCGGTGGACTGTGTCCATGTTGTGGCAGCTGAAAGACACAGCAAAGGATGGAGACTTGTAGAAACTTATCTAAATATATTATAATTTCTGTTTGATGCTAGTAAATATCAATATATTTTGAAGTATCTTCTTTTGTCCCATGGAACATTGTTTCCCTTAATAAGATTCAATAAAATTTTGAAGTTAGTAATAATAACATTTATGAGGTTGTAGGGTAAGGATGAAGAATGCACCTGGGATCCTGTAATCCAAACTCCCCAACCTGTCACCATGTCACCTGCTTATCTTGAATGGGCAAAGCACAGCCAATCTTCAAACTACACTTTGGCTCTAGTATCTTCTGGCTACTGATGAAACTTAAACATATTTAGGCTGCTGATTTGTAGTATCTGTCCAAATCCTATCAGTGAGGGCTCTTGAAATTTCTCATAAAGCTTAAGCTGGAAAATGCCTGAGGGCTCCAAATAAACTCTTGACAGCTGTGGGAACTTCTGATGTCAGCTTGGAAACTCTCTGCTGCTTATGAAGTTTGAGGAATAACTGAATAACATAAATCACTCAGAATAAGCTTAGCGCCTATGTTCAGGTATATGCGATCAATATGTAACCGTATTACTTTACTTAATTATGGAAGACACTTTCTATGGTCTGTTTTTAGGCTGCTGGTCATTTTTTTATGCAGTGTTCTCTTGGTTCTGTGTTGTCTCCCTATAGAACCATTTCTTATTTCTTCCTACTCAGGTGGTCGCATCTCCCCTCAGTCATGTCTTCTCCAGAATGAAGAGTCCTAACTTCTTTAGCCCATTCCATCCCCTTACATTTTGTTTGTCTTTTTTCTCTACCTTTGCTAATTCTGCTATATCTTTTTGGAGATATGGTCAATAAAATTGTTTAAAATGTTTAATGTATCCCTGTTAATAATGTAAACCGCTATGATTACTCAAAATGGTGGTATAAAAGTCACATAAATAATTAAATAAAATGCAGTCGCATTATGGAGTGATGCAGAGGCATGATATTTTGTGTTTAATTCTCTATTCCTTTCCTAATAGTTCCTAACATTCTATTTGCTTTTTGGACCACTTTAACATACTGAATAGAAGCTTTCAACATATTGTCCACAACAAGGCCTAGATCCTTGTCTTGGGTGGTTATTCCTAATGAGGATAGAGATTTCTTACGACAAGGAAGTCTGGAGCTCCTTTACCCAGAGCTTGAGGGTGCACGCTAGTGGCATGGAACACAGAATAGGGACTTATGCCAGTGATATAGATCAGTCTTCCTGCCAATGCCATTGAGACCTAGAGTCCAGAGCATTGATTCATGCCAATGCCACCAGGGGCGACCCAAGGGGGGTGCGGGGCCATGTGCGGAGACTCGGTGCGGGGCCTCATTTGCATAAGGGGCCTCATTTGCATAAATATTTGCATAATGTTACCATATACTAACTTTTAGTAAACATGCCTCTTAATGAGTGTATGGATAAAGAAAGACTAAAAGATTTCTACATTACTATAATCCAGTACCAACCGCCAGGCACATTAGGAACTACTACAAACACTGCCCATTTAGAACCCATAGCAAACCCGCCATATCCTGACAGCATTACCAGGACTCACAAAGCACCATACCCTACCTATCAAAAGGAAACATGCAAATATTAAACCAATACATTTCAGAGAACAACAATACATGACCTACTGGGGAAAGAGAACAAGTGGCAATGTCAAATAGGAATTATATAAACAGAACACCTCAGCTCAGTTACACATGCAGAACATAGACCATCACCAAACAAGTAATCACAATTTAGAAACAGGAAGACAATAATTAAATTGGGAATCCCAAAAGCCAAACTTGGAATGTACAACACTGTAGAAATAAAACTATACATTAATTTGCTCTTGTACTAAACAAAGCGCAGACTTTAATGATGCACATTTACCAGAGCTGACATATTCCAGTTAATAAATTCAAAATAAAGAGATATTTTTCTACCTTTTGTGCATTTTTTATCAGCTGCAATTGCTCCAGCTACTTTCTTCTGGTTTCTTCGTGTCTTCTGCTAACTCTCCATCGTCTGCTGTCCATTTGTCCTTTCTTCTCTCTTCTAGTTTTTTTCCATTCTCTCTCTACATCTGCTTTAACATACTAATCTTTCTCCTTTTGCTCTTTCCTCAATCCTATTTCATCCACTCAAATTTTACCCCTCCATCCTCAATCTCCACTTACTCTCCCAATTCCCGGCCAATTGTAGATTTTTTTATCCCTCCCACACAAAATATTTTTCCCCTCTCCATTTTACTCTCCCAGCCCCATCCAATTCTAATCCTCCCCCAACATCAGCTCCCTTCTAGTTCCAGCCTCACCCAGCATCCATTCCCTTCTAGTCCCTGCATCAGCCCATTTCCAGTCCTAGCCCCCCCATCAACCCACTTCCAGTCCTAACCCCCATCACCCCATTTTCAGTTTAAGCCCCCCCTATAACCCATTACCAGTCCTAACCCCCCATCAGCCCACTTCCAGTCCTAACCCCATCAACCCATTTCCAGTCAGTCCCCCATAGCCCATTGCCAGTCCTAACCCCCCCCCCATCAGCCCACAGCCCATTACCAGTCCTAACCCCATCAGCCCACCTCAAGTCCTAACCCCTCCCCATCAGCCCATTTCCTGTCCTAGCCCCCCATCAGCCCATTTCCTGTCCTAGCCCCCCATAGCCCATTATCAGTCCTAGCCCCCCCCATAGCCCATTACCAGACAGCCCCCATCAGCCCACCGCCCATTACCCGTCTTAACCCCCCCATCGCCCGTTACCAGACCTAACCCCCCCCCCCCATCGGCTCAAGTAAAATTTAAAAAAAAAAAAAAAAAGCTGGCTGCTACCGCTGCCGCTGCCGTTGCCGCAGCGGCAGCATCAGAATGGAGTGTCCCGCGGGGCCCCCTCTGCCCGGATGAGTCCCTCCCTCCCTCTGCGACGGCTGAGCCCCTCTGTGCCGGCTATCAGATTCGCGAAGGGACATTTATTTATTTATTATTTATTTATTAACAATTCTTATATACCGCACTATTAGACATCAGCGCGGTTTACATTGAACAGAAAACATCCGACAGTTTACATATGTCTGGTCAGTTACATTTAACAGGAAGTATAACTTGGCGAAAATAGGGGAAACTAAATACAATGGAGGGTTATCTGATAAGGGATATCATGGTTAACTATATACAAAGGTGGTACAATAGTACTTGGAACTGCTTGTTATTTCATTGAGAAGTTGGCCTGTTATGAGGGTCTGTTTGTTTGACCACTCAAGCTATTCGTCTGGGGGTTATGTTCGGAGCTGTCATTGAGATATTTAAGGAAGAGGAAATGTTTTAGTGCCTTTCTGAACTGACTCAAGTTGGGTACTGCTCTGATTTGTGCTGGTAAGTTGTTCCATAAAGTCGGGGCGCAGAGTCGGAAGGCTCTGTTGGCTGTTGATCTAGTGCATCTTGTGGTGTCATTTGGGATAACTAGTGTGTTTAATTCTGCTGTTCTTCGTGGCCTGTTTGGTGCAAGTGGTTGTATGAGGTTGGAGAGAGAGGAAGAGGTGAGCCCCTTAGCCGCTTTGAATGTTAGCAGTAAGGTCTTGAAACTGATCCTTGCTTGAATGGGGAGCCAGTGTAGCTGTTTTAGAAGGGGTGTTAGGTGATCTCTCCTGGATGCCCCGAGGAGTACCCTCGCTGCACTATTCATGGCTAATTGCAGGGGGTTCAGGGTGGACCGGGGGAGTCCTTGTAGTATGGAGTTTGAGAAGTCGAAATGGGGGAGTATAAGGGCTTGATAAATGGTACGGAAATCATCCGGTTCAAGTAGCATGCGTAGGTGTCTGAGGGATCTGATTTTAAAGTAGATTTAAAGTAGATACTGGGCTTCATGGTCCCTGGTCTGATCCACTATGACATTTCTTATGTTATCTTATGTTCTTATATCCAGCCACCAGCAATGAATATTCGGATCAGTCAGATAGCGTAGAAGCGAGCCCGGCAGCTGGTTAGCTTCTGTGGCGAAAGGTAGGCCACCCTTGTAGACCTGCAAACTGCCTAAATGCCACTCATTGGGATATTCAGCATTGCTAACTTTAATGTGTGGCCTAACCTTGTTAAGTTTAGCTGAATATTCTCACTGGCGGTAAGCTAAATCTCTATCCAGACAACCTGGATATTCAGTATCGGTGACTGGATATGACCCTAGCATTGCATATCTGGGTTCAATTTAAAGTGCTTTAACAACATTTTCACTGCCCCTGAATATCCACCTCTGGTCTTGGATCCTTCAGACTGATTCAGGTTCTGTGTCGCAATGGTGTTGGCATGAATGCATGCTCTAGACCTCAGTGACATTGGCATGAATCCATGCTCTGGGCTCTAGACCTCAGAAGCGCTGGCATGAATCCATGCTGTAGAGTAGACTCTAGGCCTCAGTGGCGTTGGCATGAATCCATGACCAGTTGTTCTCAACTCAATCCTCTGGGACCCCCAGGCCAGTCAGGTTTTCAGGATATCCACAATAAATATGCATGAGATAGAACTGCATACACTGCTTCCATTGTATGCAGATCTATCTCATGCATATTAATTGTGGATATCCTGAAAACCCAACTGGACTAGGGTTCCAGAGGATGGGGTTGAGAACCACTGCTCTAGACTCTAGGCTGCAGTGGCATTCAGGGCCGGCCCGTCCATTGAGCAAGAATGTTTTTTGCACAGGGCCCCGCGTTTCAGGGGGCCCCGCACAAAGAACATTCTGCTTTTTTTCAAATTTAAATTTTAAAAAAAATATAAATAAATAAATAAATAAATAAATAAATAAATAAATAAATATTAATAAATAAATAATAAATAAATAAATATCCTGTGTCCAACAGTGGCCAATCCAGGTCACAAGTATCCAGCAGTTTCCCAAAAAGACACGGGTTCCATGCTGCTTATATTGGGGCAAGCAGTGGATATCCAGGTCACCTTTAATAATGCTTTATGGATCTTAACTCCAGGAATTTGTCCAAACCTTTTTTAAGCCCGCCTACACTAACAGCTTTTACTACATAATTCTCCCTAATTCTTGCAGCTAGCTGTGTTCTTCATCGACACATGAGCCGAATGATCCACTATTAAGTGTCGCAGCTTCATCAGAAGTGTTTCCTGCGCTAGCCCCCTCCTGGCCGAGGGAAGGCCATACCGCAACCAGGGCGGTAGGTGCCACATGCTCGGCTGCCTTAGAGGTCAATGGACCACCAGCATTGACTATCTGTGTCTTTGGTTCAGCGGTAACGACTAGCCGCAACTGCTGACTATAAAGACCCTTTATTTTTATTCATGTTTTTATGTATTTTGTAGTTTAGACAATGGACACAGGTGGGTTAGAAACATTGAAACGTGACAACAGAAAAAGACCACATGGCCTATCTAGTCTGCCCTTTCATATCAACCCTACAACAGTCCCCTTCTTTGATTAGAGATCCTCTGTGTTTGTATGTCTTCATCTCTACCACCTCCACTGGAAGACTATTCCACGGATCCACCACTCTTTCCATAAAGAAATAGTTCCGCATATCACTCCTGAATCTATCTCCTTTCACCCTCATCCCATATCCCTTCATAGCAGAGCTTGCTTTCAATCAAAAGAGGCTCTCCTCCTGTGCATTTATGGCACGGATTTATTTAAATGTCTCAATCATATCACCTCTATCCCACCTTTCCTCTTAAGTATATATATTAAGCTCCTTAAATCTGTCTTCATATGCTTTATAATGAAGACCACTAACCACTTCAGTAGCAGCCCTCTGCACCAACTCCAACCTGTTTATATCCTTTTGAAGATGTGGTCACCAGAATCGCACACTATACTCCAAATGAGGTCGCACCAAAGACTTATATAGAGGCACTATCACCTCCTTTCTTCTGCTGGACATTCCTCTCCCTATGCATCCAAGCATCCTTCCAGCTTTCGCCGTTGCCTTTTTTACCTGTTTAGCTACTCTAAGATCATCAGACACAATCACACTTAGATCCTCCTCTTCTTTTGTGGACAGAAGTACTTCACCCCCTATACTATATTGCTCCCTTGGATTGCTACAGCCCAAATGCACCTTGCATTTTTTAACATTAAATCTCAGCAGCCAAATTTTAGACCATTCTTCAAGCTTAGCGAGATCTCTCCTCATGTTATCTACACCTTCCTGAGAGTCTACTCTACTGCAGATTTTGGTATCATTCACAAAGAGGCAAACCTTACCCGACAGCCCTTCTGCAATATCATTAACAAAAATGTTAAAAAGAATCAGACCAAGAACAGATCCCTAGGGCACACCACTGGTAACCACCTCCTCCTCAGAATGAGCTCCATTTACCTGTACTCGTTGCCACCTCCCACTCAACCAATTTTTAATCCAAGCAGTAACTTTAGGGTCCATCCCTAGGGTGCTCAGTTTGTTTATAAGTTGCCTGTGTGGAACGGTGTCAAAGGCTTTACTGAAATCTAAATACACCATATCTAGGGCTCTCCCTTGGTCCAACTCCCTGGTCACACAGTCAAAGAAATCAATCATATTTGTCTGACAAGACACCCCTCTGGTAAATCCATGCTGCCTCGGATCCGGTAATCCGTTGGACTCCAGAAACCTCACTATTTTCTCTTTCAGCAGCGTTTCCAATCATTTACTCACCACAGAGGTTAGACTAGCTGGCCTGTAGTTTTCAACTATATCTTTATTTCCACTTTTGTGTAAAGGCACCACATGAGCCTCTCTCCAGTCCTTTGGCACCACTCCCGACTCCAAAGAGGCATTGAAAAGGTCAGTCAGTGGAACAGCTAGAATGTTCCCAAGTTCCCTCAGTATTCTAGGGTGTGTCCCATATTCCATTGCTTGGTCTACTTTAGGTTTAGCTAGTTCCTCACGAACACAGTCTTCTGAAAATCATTCAAGATGCCCCTCGCTTCTGTTCCTGCTTGTGGGTATTTACTGAGGTTTTTCATCTGTGAACACAGAACAGAAATATTTGTTAAGCAATTCTACTTTATCCTCGTCAGCTTCTACATATTCCTCCCTTCCACCCTTGAGTCTGTCAACACCACTTTTGCCCTTATTCTTCTCACTAAAATATATGAAAAATGTCTTATCCCCCCATTTTATTGCATTGACTATTTCTTCCTCTTTTTGAATCTTTGCTTTCCTGACTACTTTGCTAGCTTCTCTAATTTTTTCCAAATATAGATGCCTGTCTTCCTCTCTCTCTGTGATCTCTTGTATTTCATGAAGGCCTCCCTCTTATTCTTCACCTTTTCGGCTACTTCTTTTGAAAACCATAGCAGTCTCCTTTTCCTTTTACCTTTATTTATTATTTTAACAAAAAAGATTGGTTGCCCTTAAAATATCCCCTTTCAGTTTTACCAACTGTTTTTCTACATCCCCCAGCTGTTCCCATCCTGCTAACAACTCCTTGAGGTATTGTCCCACCTTGGCAAAGTTAGTTTCCCAAAATCTAAGACCTTCGCTTTTGAATAGATTTTATCAGCCGTAATCCTTATATTGAACGACTCCATCTGGTGATCACTGGATGCGAGATGATCTCCCACTATAACATCAAAAACACTTTCACCATTGGTAAGTACCAAGACCAATATGGCCCCTTCATGTGTGGGTTCTGTTACCAGTTGCCTGATTGGTTCTCCCTGTAGCGACTCCAGGATCTCCTTACTTCTAGATGATACTGCAGCAGGGATGTACCAATCAACATCCGGCATTCTGAAATCTCCCATCAGTAGTACTTCCCCTTTCCTGGCAATGCTGAGTATGTCTTCTATTAAATCTCCATCCACCTCTTCTCCCTGTGAAGGAGGTCTGTATATCACGCCATTGCAAATAGATTTCTCTTTTCCTCTTTCTAATTTAACCCACAGTGCCTCCTCTCTCCCTTTTAAGCCATGTATTTCCACAACTTTAATATTATTTTTTTTATATACAGTTCCACTCCTCCTCCCCTTCTTCCTATCCTGTCCTTCCTGAATAAAGTATAGCCTGGTATAGTTACATCCCAGTCATGGTTGTCCGTGAACCATTTTTCTGTTACCACCACTAAATCCAAGTCAGCCACTCCCATTAAAGCCTCAGATCTTATTTCCCATGCTACAAGCATTTATACACACTGCTTTCCATATGTTGCCCCTTTTACCCATTTTCATAAAGGTATTTAATGTTTCACTTACTTGGGGGCTTTCTTCACACATCCCCAACAAATCTAGTTTAAAGCCCTCTTCAGTAGATTAGCCAATCTGCTATTGAAGACATTTTGACCCTTCTCGGACAGATGGACACCATCTCTGCTCTGCAACAGCATCCCATGGTCCAGGAAACCAAAACGCTCTCAATGACACCATCCATGCAGCCATGAATTTACCTCTAGGATGCAAGCTTCTCTGCCTTGGCTTTTACCCTCAACAGGGAGTATTGAAGAGAACATCACCTGCACATCAATCTGCTTCACCCTCTGTCCAGAGCCATGAAGTCGCTTTTGATTTGCTCAGAGGGATACCTGGCAGTATCATTTGTGCCAACATGGATGAGCAACATCGATAGTCAGTGGGCTTGATGAGTCTCGGCAAACTCTTCATAATATCCCGGATTTTTGCATCTGGCAGACAGCATACCTCTCTGGATATCAAGTCTGGTCGACAGATGGATGTCTCGGTACCCCTCAGAAAAGAGTCACCAACCACCATTACCCTTTGCTTCCTTGTGGTCACTGATTCTGCAACTTTGGGGTGCTCAAGCTCTGGTTCTTCCCTTTCTTGGGATACTTTCACTTCCTTGACTTCCAGGCTCCATAATGGTTCTTCATTTCAAGGGCTGAAGGAGCAGGATTGGTGTTTCTGCAGGTCCTGGTGACTTGCGTCCAACCTTCATCATTCTGTAGGCACCCATCTTCTCCTCTGCTGGAGAGCTGGAATATTTCAAGAAGCATCTCATCAATGTACTTCTCACTGTCTTGAATGCTCTTCAGCCTCGTCACCTCTTCTCTGAGTTCCTCCACTTGTTTCCTGAGAGCTTCAGCATGCAGGGATCCTGTACATGGAACCAGTCCAACTAGCATTGGGATCTCTGTCTGGACAGAGGCAGAAGCTATAACGGGGGCAACAGCTTTGGTGATATGATTTTTCCCAGCCATTTATTTATTTATTTTATTTAGTATACACTTATATACCGCTACTTCCAGCGATCAGTAGCGGTTTGATTACAAATTTGGGAGTTGTCAAATCATGACAGAAATGATTGGGAAATACACACATAGATTTGAGGGTATGGCACATCACACAGAATTAGGGATTCAACTTTACATATATACATATTTACATTTTTACACATAACATTTCTACAGAGCAGAATTATGTTGGTTAGTTGGTGGAGCTTAGGTACCTACCAAAGTACCAGCTGGTTTCCCAGCCTTACCTTTGCTTGAATTGCAGAGCCATGCAATCTGTTTTGGGTAGTTTTTGTTGTTGTGTGCCGTCGAGATGATACTGACTTCCAGTGACTTTGTGGACATTTACCCCTATCCCTGGGGTTTTCATGGCAAGGCGCGACCAGAAGTAGATTGCTAGGCTTTTCGTCCACACAGTAAGTATACAGCATCTGGTATTCCAAGGTGGTCTTCCATCTAGAATTATAACTGATATTACCAATCAAGCAGTGCTCCTAAATGGGAGTAAAATCAAAGGTCTATCAAGAACCTCAATACATTCAGAATAGAACAGAACCCCCAACAGAAAGCCTGCATCTTGCACCCACCTATAGGTTCCCAGAGGCTAAAAGCATGGGAGCTACAGTGGGGCCTCTTCTTAAACAGCGGGGGATGGTACCAAGAAGGTGTTGATATGCCCCCTGGGAATTGTAGTCCCACAAGCTAATATAAGAATGTAGTTGCAGACGAGTAGCAAGGCTTAAAGAGAGGACTTTTTATTTTCCCTTCCCGGGTGAATTTTCAGCACATTGGAAACAAAAGACAAAAGACCATACTTCTGGTACAACATAAAGGTAAACTACTGGAACAAAATAAATGCTTGTATCTTCAGCTTGGCAATAAACAAAAGGTAATTCAAACAGTCCTTTTTCCTGAACAAGCAAGTTTCTTCAATGCTGTTTTCCTTAAACAGATTTTCTGTAGCCACTTCAGCACAATGAAGAAATCTCATCAGAAATTATTAACGTACAATCCATGCAAGACTCAGAAGATGTTTCCTCACAGAAATCACATTGCATTTCTTCACCTACTTCTTCGGAGCTATACTCCCTAGGATTGTAACTTAGGCTATTTTTAAACAGCCCCTCTTCTCGGTTAAGAGAACTCCCCTCCTCCTCTCTGCTAGAGTAAAATGGGAGGTTACCACACACAATAGAGTTTCCTTCCTGAGAGCCACACACTCTTGGATAAGTGCAGGTAAAACTCTTACTTTCAGCTTCCCTTATACTAGAAGGAATAAGCCTACCTTCCAGCTTAGTTCTCACAGAGCTTCTGGGTACAGGGAACTTAACGGAGCTTTGCCAAGATGAAAGCCTCTCACTGCCTTTCTTTCTCTGCTTTCTTTTGGGCACAAAAGTATCCTCAAGATAAAAACTTTTGCCCTCCTTGTACCTGTTGTACCTCTGGCTCCCTGTCCAGCTCTCTGATCGGTTCTCCAATCGGCTCTGCAATCAGCTCTCCTATCGGCTCTGACTCTAACCTCCGGTGAGTGAATTTTAACTGCGTCACTCTTGGTGTTTCCCTGAGCCCCGCCTCCTCCCAGCTGTCCCTCATTACCTAATGGGCTGTGAGGTAACCTACTGCTTGGGCGTGCTCTCACACCTGGTAATTCAGTTTGTGTACGTTGCCTATAGCAACTCTGGTCCATGTGCTGCTCTAACCTGTCATTATTAGAACTGTTCTGCTCAGTTTTTCCTATTTCCATAGGCTCTGGCTGATCCACCTCATGACAATCTGCAGCTTCAGCACACGGTCTCCACAAACTCCCAGAGATGAGCACAGAGTCAGAACTAGGACATGTCCCCTCACTAATCACAATGGAAAAAAACTCAAATTTTGTGTTTAATTTAACAGTGACACAAGCGTTGTCTGCTGCCGGGTACTTTGTGAAGTCACAAAATCATTCAACACCTATGTAGCTTACCTGTAACAGACATAAGGTTTAATCAGATGCACAATTGAGTGACATTGCAAGGTTCTGGGATGGGACAACTTTCCCAGAGCTCAGACCTTACTGTAAATAAGCTGTATGGTAAGAACTTCTTGAGTATGCATGGCCCGAAATTAATTTAACTATTGGGTAGTTGAGAGGGATTGTGTGCCTCATCAATCCTGCTATCTATGAAAAACACTTGATGGAAAAAGCATTGTTGCTCATCTCTAACAATGGGAAGGAATGAGTCATGTACACAATTGGGTGATTCCCAAACACAAGGCTGCTGTATTTATGTATTGTCCAGGCCCAGCCCACACATCAAAACAGGTGTGACTTGCAAGTTCACATAGACAGATTGGCCAGCACTGCTCAACCAAATGAACTATTGTGGACTGGTCCAAGCAGTTATGCGAGGGAAAGTTATGAAGCATTGACTAGATTGCTGCTTTACAAAGAGTAGCCAGTGAAGCAGACTTTACAAGAGACACAGCGGTCACAGTGGCTCTGACCTAAGATTTCACTGCAGTAGTTGGAACAACGTAAGTTTTTATTTTTCATAGCAGAATTACTGAATTGGATAAGCAGAACCCTTACTAATTTGCTAAAGTGCATTTAGCGACTGGAATGCCAATTCTACTGAAGTCAAAGGAGACCAATATCTGCATAGACTTTGATAGATTCAGTTCTTTTCAGTACCTGTTTACAGTCCGGAGTGGAGACAACTATGTGGATTGTTATGAAACTTTGGACATATTTTGCTCCTGTTTTGTGGAATGCGTTAACCTGAAGATTTATGCAAGATTTCTGAATTGCTATTATTTAGACAGTAGTTAAAAGCCCATCTTTTCAGACAAGTGTTTTCTATATTATGTTGATAATTGCATATAATTGATGTTCTGATGTACGTTATACTGGGACTTAATTATTTTGGACTCGATATTTGAAAGGCATTTATATGGTTTACAGCCCAGTAAACCATGTAAATGCCTTAATCGGGACTATTCAATGGCATCTACACGGTTAGTGCTGTTGAATATTCCTATGTCCCCTATGCGCTTTGGTGCTATCCAGGTAGCATCGGGGCATGTTTTATTTATTTATTTTTATTTTATTTATTTGCATTTTCTTCTATACTGCGCTATTCAACATCAGTGCGGTTTGCATAAAACATAAAACTTACACATTGCATTGGCTGAACTGTGCTTACAAGTAACAGGTATTAAAACTTGGATAACTTGGGGTAACTATTTACATCTAGGCGTCATGGGAAGTCGTAGTCATGGGAGTCTTGTAGGGTCAGATTCAATTGTGTGTCTTGTAGGGACAGATTCAGTTGAACGGCCGAGTCTAGATCATGGATGGGGCAATTGTAGCACCGTCTACCGGGTAGTACATGAGGAAGAGGTGGTGCTTCACTGCCTTCCTAAACTGGGCCAGGTCAGGGATTGCGCGGATGCTGTTTGGTAGGGTGTTCCAGCATCTGGGTGCACAGAGTTTGAAGGCTCTGTTTGCTGTTGCCTGAGTGCATTGGGTTATTTCTTTTGGGACTACCAGTGTGTTGGGGGCGTTCTGGAGCAGAAGTGGGGAGTCTCGATAACCAGGTAGCAGCGATATTGGACCGCTACCCAGTTAACCCTCCACATCAAAAACTAGGCGAGCTTTTGGCTTGCCTAGTTCTAGTCACGGCTGCTAACCAGGTAGCGGTCCAGTATTGCCGCTACCAGGTTAGTCTCTGCGGCTGACTCCTCACAGCGCCTAACCTGGATTTTCAATGCTGTCGCTGCGGCATTGAGGGGTTTAGAGGTCAGCGTGCAGGGCTATGCACTGACACAGTGCATAACGGGCCTTTTATGTTTAATTTTAATTTGATGTTTTTGTCATGTTATTTTGGGAATTAAGTATTTTATGTTTTATATTAATTTTATTTTATTTCTAAGATTATGTATGTGCTTCTGTAATTCGCCACGTTAGTATATGGAATATACATTTTTTAAATAAATAAACATAAGCTGCATTATTTCCTCATTAACATGAGAAAATCTAAATTATTAAAATGACTTTTCTTTCATTGCCTCTTGTGATATGGCCTACGACTCCTCCCCCGTTCCTTTTTATGGTTTATTCACTCTTCATATACCATTCCTCTAATTGCGAAGCGGTTTACAATTAAAACAAAGATCAGTGAAAAGAACTCCATAGTAGAATAGAGACAGGACAGGAGACAGAAATGACAAAATGGTAACCCTGAGCACCCCGAATCAGGATGCCTACCTATTACTGTATGCTGTTGGGCTTTATGTTGTAATCTGTTTATTGCAAAAAAATACAAACAGTCCAGGGGTACAGGGTTGCTTACGCACTACCTGCCCACTACAATAGCAGTACAACAGAACATAGGGGTTTTTCCCCTCCCCCTTAACCTCCCATGTACCTCCCACTGCCACCCCCTCCCTCCACCCCCAACTCACTCAACAGCCTTCCACCCAATTCCCTCTAAAGCAGCTGCAGCATTCCAAACCACAGGAGATCAGCTTCAGTAACCGCCAGGAAGTGAACAAATAAAATGCCCTCTTGCTAACCGAATCCAAATTCCCCACCCCCCTTGCCCCACCCCACGACTCTCTACAATGCCCCTCAGAATCACTCAATAGCATCAGACATTAAAGATTATTCAAAACCAAACTGTGCGGCTGAGGAGATAGTGTCGATATGTAATCCTCCCATATTGCCACAAATCTGGGGACCCATGTCCTTTCCCTCACTGTCCAAAGATGATCTGACTGCATGTGCTGGTGTAACACATTTCTTCAATGCCAAAAGCTAGAGGCTCAAGCCAAGCAGACAACCCTGTCCCTTTTGGCCAACAACCAGGACAGCCTCAACCAACATTTCCACAGTGCCCACCACCTGCGCTCCCTCCATAACGTGAAACAATACCGACTGAGCCATCACTGACATTTCAACACTCTCTCTAATTACTCATGGACTTATGGCCAATATAATTGCACCTGAGGGCACAACCAGAGCATATGACTTAGGGATGCTGTCCATTCTCCAGGCGATGTGCCACATCCCATCTTAAATGCATAAGTTGTGGAGTGGAGGAGTGGCCTAGTGGTTGGGGCAAGGTACTTCAGGCCGGAAGATCGGGGGTTCAAATCCCACTAGAGGACAGCAACCTTGGGCCGGAAGGACTGGGGTTTCTAGTCCCACAGGTGCTCCTTGTGGTCTTGGGCAAGCCACTTAACCCTCCATAGCCCATGTTCCCTGTAAAATAGTTATCTCCAAGTTATAATGCCCTGTTCAATGTAATTTCAGTTTGTTCAATGTAAACCGCACTGATGCAGAATAGCGCGGTATATAAGAGAATGTAAGTAAATAAATAAGTTAGCATTATAAATGCCCCGCGCTGCCATCTAAAAGATGGGTTTTAAAAAGCTGTTTAAATCTAGAATATGTTCCAGAGGAAAGGAGAGGAAGTAAAGAGCAGCAGAATAAGTAGATTCCAGGTGGGTGTATGATGCCAAACGGAGCACAAGTTTATTTTCATGAATTGACCTAAGGGAGCATCTGGGGCATTGTAGTACAGTTATCAAGGTTAAATATGACAGTAAAGATGTGTGCAATGTGTTATATGTAAGGATTTTCAACTGTAAGGATTTTCTCCATTCTTCTCCTTTTTCATACTGATCCCTCTTTCCCCGACCTCTCTCCCCTAAATGCATGTTTCTACCTTGTCACTGCTTGGCTGTCCACAAATCATCTTCAACTCAACCCTTCCAAGACTACCGTTGCATGGCTCACTGGACCAATCACCCCTCCCTCTGTCTGTCCTATCCTTCAGGGGACATCCATCCAGCTTAAAACTTCCTTCTGCTATCTTGGGGTCATATTTGATTTTGCCCTTTCTTTTTCATGATCACATCAGTCAGGTTACACAGCATTCTCTTTTCTTCCTTGACAAATCAGAGCAGCTTGCCTTCTTCTGTCTACATCTGCCTTAATCACTCTTGTAGTTTCACTTGTTTTATCCCACTTAGATTATTGCAATCCATCTCTCGTCGGTCTACTGCAACACTCTCTGGAATGTCTCCAGTTAGTTCAGCACACGGCTGCATAAGAACATAAGATATGCCATACTGGGTCAAACCAAGGTCCATCAAGCCCAGTATCCTGTTTCCAACAGTGGCCAATCTAGGTCATACGTACCTAGCAGTTTCCCCAAAAGACACATGTTCCACAATGCTTGTATTGGGTCAAGCATTGATATCCTGGGTCCCTTCTTAATAATGGTTTATGGACCTTTCCTCCAGGAACTTGTCCAAACCTTTTTTTTTTTTTTTTTTATTTATTTATTTATAATCATTTTACATTATAAATCAAGAAAGTTCACAGAACAATCTTGAAAGAAAAAGTACAGATACAATCAGGAACAATCATAGCAGATTAATTATAACAAGAAAATTTTTCAAAAATCAATGCATCTGTTCACCCTAGCCCACAATATAAGAGGGGAGAATTCCAAAATTCCAAATACACAATATACTAACAAAGTAGAAAGGAAAAGGCAGCTAACTAACTCCAGTATTATTTTATGAGAGCACAGGTGAGGCCCCAATAGAAGTCTCCAAGCGCCTGGCAGCAATAAAGGCCGTTAACTGGGAAGGATCATAAAAAATATATGAAATAGCTCTGTATTTCACCAAGCATTTGCATGGGTGTTTAAGAAAAAAGAGCCCTCCCAGTTGAAGAACCCCAGGGCGTAACAGGAGAAAATCCTTGCGACGCCTCTGTGTTTCTTTAGCTAAGTCTGGAAAAATGCGTACCATTAAACCCTTAAACAATAAATTTCTTTCTTAAAGAATAGCCTAAGAAGCCAC
Source organism: Ichthyophis bannanicus (assembly GCA_033557465.1). Lineage (NCBI taxonomy): Eukaryota > Metazoa > Chordata > Amphibia > Gymnophiona > Ichthyophiidae > Ichthyophis > Ichthyophis bannanicus. The sequence goes on along the minus strand of CM066033.1, from coordinate 1,404,694,840 downwards.
TCTCTATCTGACAATAATGCAAAAGTAACAAGCAGCGTAGATGAAACCGGAGTCTCACATTCAGAGGTTTCCAATAAATCTGTAACATTCAGAACATTAACTTGATCTTTTACCCCCTCCGAATCAGCCCCTTTTTCAACCCCATTTTCAACAATTTTTGCCTTAGGAAGATAATAAATTCTCACCAAAGGAGGCATTAATTCAGAGGCCACCCCCAACGTCTCCATTAAATACTGCTTAAACATTTCTCTAGGAGATACAGAGATTAATTTAGGAAAATTAATTAAACGGAGATTATGAGCTCTTGAAACATTATCTAAACGCTCTAACTTAACTTGAATATTGGAAAGGTCCTTTTGAAACGCATCTGCACGTTCTTCCAAAATTGTTACTGTTCTCCGAGATTCATCCACGTCCAAACCTTTTTTAAACCCAGCTACACTGACAGCCTTTACTACATCCTCCGGTAACAAATTCCAGAGTTTGATTACACGTTGAGTGAAAAAATATTTTCTTTTATTAGTCTTAAATAGTTTACCCTGTAGCTTCATTGCATGTCCCCTATTCTTTCTATATTCTGATAACAAACAATCAATCTACGTTTACCCGTTCCACTCCATTCATTAATTTATAGACTTCTATCATATCTCCCCTCAGCCGTCTCTTTTCCAGGTTAAAGAGCCCTAACCTTTTTAGCCTTTCTTCATAGGAGTATCCTTCCATCCCCTTTACCATTTTGGTGGCTCTTCTCTGAACCTTTTCTAATAACTCGATATCCTTTTTAAGATACGGCGACCAGAATTGCACACAATATTCAAGGTGCGGTCTCACCATGGAACGATATAGAGACATTATAATATCTTTTGTTTTATTTTCCATTCCTTTCCTTATGATACCTACCATTTTATTTGCTCTCTTGGCTACCGCTGCACACTGGGCCGAGGGTTTTAACTTGTTATCCACAATGACGCCTAAATCTTTTTCCTGGGTGGTGGTTCCTAATGTGGAACCTTGCATCGTGTAACCATAGTTTGGGTTGTTCTTCCCTAGGTGCATAACTTTGCACTTGTCCACATTAAATTTCATCTGCCATTTTGATGCCCAGTCTTCTAATTTATCAAGATCCTCTTGCAATTTTCCACAATCCTCTTGGGTTTTAACAACTTTAAATAGTTTTGTGTCATCTGCAAATTTGATAACCTCACTCGTTATTCCACTTTCCAGGTCATTTATGAATATGTCAAAAAGCAGCGGACCCAGCACAGATCCCTGGGGTACACCACTATTCACCTTTCTCCATTGGGAAAATGTGGCCATTTAGCCCAACCCTCTGCTTTCTATCTTTTAACCAGTTCTTGATCCACAGTAGTACACTGCCTCCTATCCCATGACTCTTTAGTTTTGCCAAAAGTCTCTGATGAGGGACCTTGTCAAAGGCTTTCTGAAAGTCCAGATACACTATATCAGAGGTACTCAAATCCAGTCCTGGAGGATCGCAAACCAGTCAGGTTTTCGGGATATCCCTAATGAATATGCATGAGATAGATTCAAATACAATGGAGGCAGTGCATGCAAATATATCTCATGCATATTCATTAGGGATATCCCGAAAGCCTGACTGGTTTGCGGCCCTCCAGGACTGGATTTGAGTACCTCTGCACTATATCAACCGACTCACCTTTGTCCACCTGTTTATTTACACCTTCAAAAAAACATAACAGATTAGTAAGACAAGATCTTCCTTGTCTAAAGCCATGTTGGCTGTCTCCCATTAGGCCAAGACTATCTACATGCTGAGTAATTTTATTCTTTATGATGGTTTCTACCATTTTTCCTGGTACTGACGTGAGGCTCACCGGTCTGTAGTTTCCCAGCTCACCCCTGGAACCCTTTTTAAATATTGGTGTTACATTGGCGATCCTCCAGTCTTCAGGTATTAGAGATGATTTTAATGATAGTTCACAGATTACTAATAGCAGGTCTGCAATCTCATATTTCAGTTCTTTCAACACCCTTGGATGTATACCATCCGGCCCAGGTGATTTGCTACTCTTCAGTTTATCTAATAGTTGTAATACATCTTCCCGATGTATCAATATTTCCTTCAATTCTTCCGCACCTTTAAATACCACTTCAGTCATGGGTAACATCCCTACATCTTCCTCAGTAAAGACCAAAGCAAAGAATTCATTCAGTCTCTCTGCTATCGCCTTGTCGCCTCTTAGTGCCCCTTTAACTCCTCTATCATCTAATGGATCAACTGACTCTCTCACAGGTTTTTTGCTGCGAATGTACTTGAAAAAATCCTTATTTCGCGTTTTTGCTTCCACAGCAAGCTTCTTCTCAAATTCTCCCTTTGCCTGCTTTATCAATGCCTTGCATTTGATTTGCCAGTGCTTGTCCTATTTCCAGGTTTCGTTGTTTGGCTCTTTTTTCCATTTCCTGAAAGATGTTTTTTTGGCAACAACAGCCTCTCTGACCTCACCTTTAAACCATGCTGGCAGTTTTTTGGACTTCCTTCCACTTTTCTTGAAGAATGGAATACAGCTGGTCTGGGCTGCCAAGATAGTGTTTTTCAACAACACCCAAGCTTGATGTAAGTCTTTAACCTTTGCAACTGCTCCTTTTAGTTTGTTCTTAACCATTTTCCTCATTTTATCATAGTCTCCCTTTCGAAAGTTAAAAGGTAGTACTGTAGATATCCGTACTATCCCTCCTCCACTAATTAAATCAAAGGCGATCATGCTATGATCACTATTGCCAAGTGGCCCCAACACCCCTATCTCTTGCACTAGATCTGGTGTTCCACTAAGGACCAGGTCTAATATGGCTTCCCCTCTGGTCGGTTCATGAACCAGCTGCTCCAAGAAGCAGTCATTTATGTCATCTAGGAACTTTATCTCCCTAGCATGTCCTGCCGTGACACTGACCCAGTCGATACCGGGGTAATTGAAATCACCCATTATTATTACTGCACTGTAACTTTTGTTAGCTTCCTTGATTTCTTTGAATATTTCATGATCCATTTGTTCATTCTGGCCCGGTGGTCAATAGTACACCCCCACTGCCATCCCCTTCCCCTTTTTACATGGAATTTCAATCCATAGAGATTCTACAGCAAATTTTGTTTCCTGCAAAACTGTAATCCTTTCTGACTCAATGCCCTCTCTAACGTACAGCGCAACCCCTCCACCAATTTGATCAGCTCTATCATTATGATATAGTTTGTACCCAGGTATCACAGTGTCCCACTGGTTGTCCTCCTTCCACCATGTCTCTGATATTCCAATCATATCTAACCTCTCATTTAGTGCTATATATTCTAACTCTCCCATCTTATTTTTTAGACTTCTAGCATTTGCATACAAGCATTTTAGAGACTGTATTTTATTCATATTAATTTGGCTATTGGTAGACATAGGTAATTTGGGATCTTTAAGCTCTGTCTGCTCCATACTTGAGGGCATTTGGGCTACTTTACTCTTTTTTGGACCTCTCTGCTTTTGGAAGTATCCTTCAAGGATACATTCTTCCGAACCATGCGCTCTTGGGCGACTGTCGGCTTTCCCCTATTATCTAGTTTAAAAGCTGCTCTATCTCCTTTTTAAAGGTTAATGCCAGCAGCCTGGTTCCATCCCAGTTAAGGTGAAGCCCATCCCTTCGGAAGAGCCCCTCCTTTCCCCAGACTGTTCCCCAGTTCCTAACAAATCCAAAACCCTCATCTCTGCACCATTGTCTCATCCACGCATTGAGACTTCGCAGCTCTGCCTGCCTTTTGGGTCCTGCACGTGGAACGGGAAGCATTTTGGAGAACACTACCCTGGACGTTCTGGATTTCAACTTCCTACCTAAAAGCCTAAATTTAGCCTCCATAACCTCCCTACCACTTTTTCCTATGTCATTGGTACCGACATGTACCAAGACAGCAGACTCCTCCCCAGCACTATCTAAGACCTTATCTAGGTGGCGCATGAGGTCCGTTACCTTCGCACCAGGCAGACTTGTTACCAGGCGATCCTCACGTCCACCAGCCACCCAGCTATCTACATGCCTAATGATCGAATCACCAACTATAACGGCTGTCCTATCCCTTCCCTCATGGGCACATGGCCCTGGAGAAACTTCCTCGGTGCGAGAGGGTTTTACATCACCTGGAGGACAGGTCCTAGTTATAGGATCACTCCCTGCCACACCAGGGTGATGCTCTCCTGTCACGTGACCTCTCTTTTCCATGGCAACAGGGATGCTGCCAGACTGGAGGTGGGACTTCAGGACTATATCCCTGTAGGTCTCGTCTATGTACCTCTCTGTCTGTCTTATGTTTTCCAAGTCTGCTACTCTAGCCTCTAGAGAACGGACTCGTTCCCTGAGAGCAAAGAGCTCCTTGCACCTAGTACACACGTAAGACCTCTCACCAACTGGGAGAAAATCATACATGTGACACTCAATGCAAAAGACTGGAAAGCCCCCATTTCGCTGCTGGACTGCTGTCTGCATCTTTGTTTTAAGTTTTTGTTTAGATCTTTAAGTTCTTTACTTACTTAGGGTTGCCAATAAATCTGTACCTAATACGTTTAATATACCTTGTTCACCTGATGCTTAATTAATCTCAGGTCCTTAATGTATGACTGACTTGGGTAACGAGCTTCACCTGCGAGCACCTCCTGTCTTTTGAGATGTGTAAGTACCTATAAAGCTACGATTATCCCAGGGGTGGGTGGGTGTGGGGAGGGAGGGAAATAACACTTATTAAAAGAGGGCTGCTACACAGTACCCTATCCTGTGCTGCTGAGGTAAGCTATATTCTTATTTGATTTAAATTATAGCTCTTTGCTGCTGCTAGGCTCTAACTTATTATGAAATTTAAACTACAAGCTCTCTGCTGGGTTCTAAATTTAACCAGAAAGCTCTCTTCTGTGTTTTAAATTTAAACTAAAAGTACTTTGCTGATGCTAGGCCCTGAATGACTATTAAATTTAAACTACAAGCTCTCTGCTGGGTTCTAAATTTAACCAGAAAGCTCTCTTCTGTGTTTGAAATTTAAACTAAAAGTACTTTGCTGATGCTAGACCCTGAATGACTATTAAATTTAAACTACAATCTCTCTGCTGGGTTCTAAATTTAACCAGAAAGCTCTCTTCTGTGTTTGAAATTTAAACTAAAAGTACTTTGCTGATGCTAGGACCTGAATGACTATTAAATTTAAACTACAAGCTCTCTGCTGGGTATGAAATTTAACCAGAAAACTCTCTTCTGTGTTTTAAATGTAAACTTAAACTGCTGCTACTAGGCCCTGACTGATTTAACAAAAGATAGTGGGTTCGCAGATTAATTAGCTTTAATAAAAAGAATTCCTTTCAGAAAATTCCCAGAAGTATATACTCACAGTTATACAGCTGCCAGACTGATCTATCATGCAACCCGCTTTGATCACGTAACTCCTCCTCTTATCCGCCTCCATCATCTTCCTATCCCATCCCGCATTCACTACAACATTCTTACTCAAGTTCACAAGACTCTTCATACCAGTTGCCCAGAATATCTTGCATCCTCATTTATCCTGCATGCCCCCCAGTGATCCCTCCGCACCATCCATTTGAATCGCCTTTTCCTGCTCTCTCCTTCTCAGGAAATGATGCATCCTCAGCCTTCTATTTCCTTGACCCCCTCCCTTTGGAACAGCCTCACTTCGTCCCTCCATCTAAAACTTTCTTTCGTAAAATTCAAGGCACAACTCAAGACTCCTCTCTTTTGTGCAGCTTTTGACATTTCACCCAATTCTATCTGATCACTTCTAGCAGAATTTCTCCCTCTCTCCCTTATTCTCTACAGCCTCTGTGTTGTCTTGTCTCGTCTCGTGCTTCCCTACTCTCCTATATATTATTGGCATACTTTTCCTCTCTAGGGTTTTATGGCATTTTATTGTAAACCGCTCTGTTGTCCCCACTAAGGGGGTATATAAAGTTTTAATAAATGAAATTAAATGAATGAATGAATCTTATATATATTGGGAAGCCAGTGAATTTGAATAAAAAAGGGGTGATGTGGTCAGATTTCTGCACATAGCCCAAGGTCCTAAGAGCAGTATTTTGAATAGTCTATAATCGGTGTAAAAGATAGTTTAAGAGTCCAGGATAAATTGCATTACAGTAGTCTAGTTTAAAAGTGATAAGACAATGTATTAACGTCTGACATGCAGGGATGTCAAGAGCTGGGAGCAAAGCCCAGATTTGATGGAGAGTTTGAGATGTGGGACATATGGCAGATGAAATATGGTCTGTAAAAAAAAGATTGGAATCTAGTAACACTCCAAGGTATTAAAAGGAAGCAGTCATAGTAATAGGCTGACTTTAGACTATTAGTGAGATAGGCCATCGCAGGTCATAACCCGTGATCCAGGTAGTGGTAGTTTTTGATGGATTCAACTTTAATTTAAACTGGTCCAACCAACTATCAGCTTGTTCTAGACACGTATTTAGTAAGGAGAGATTTGGAGAGATGAAGCTTGTATAGTGAATCGGAAGGATGTCATCCACCTAAAAGAAAAAGGAAATACCAGCTTTTTGGATAATAGTGAGTAAAGGGCTAAGGTAGATGTTAAAAAGTAAAGGAGAGAATGCAGAGCCCTGTGGGACTTGATTTCCCTTGTGTGGTTCCTGCCTTCTATACTTCTGTCCCATATACGTGAAGATGCCAATTTAGAACAAGGGCTTTTTAAATATGGGGATGCTTGCCATATTTAAAAATCCTAAAGGCATGGTGAGGGTGAAGAGAGGGAGTGGTTTGGGCAGATCTACAATACAGACATAGATTCCACATTTCACATAGGGAATCAACGCCTGTAGTGGAAATGCTTGATGATGACATTTGCAGCTGCCCCTGTGGAAGGGGCAGCTATCAATGTTGACATCTGCTCTCCCCCCCAATACTCCCCACCAACCTTGATCCCTCCCTTTGTTAGCACTGCAAACATCCAATCCCATCCCAACCTCTCCCACCAATGACCCTCTTCCAACACATCAGATCCCCTCTATCTTCCCTTTCAGCTGGGGGGGGGGGGAATGCTTAGAGAAGGCCAATGAGACACACTAAGGCAGGGTAGGGAGATCTAATGTTTTGAGGGCGTCAGTTGGAGGGCGGTTGGTAGGAGATGTTTGCAGTACTAACAAGAGGAAGGATCAAGATGATGGTTGATGGGGGGAATCAAAGTTGGAAGAATCGGGGGGGGGGGGTGTGGAATGTTCATTCTGGCTCAGGTTGTCCATTCATAGAAAGACTCCTCTCTGCCTCACACTCTCTGTGTCCTCTCTGCCCTGCACTCTTCTACTTCTTCTTCTTTCTTCTGGAGATATCAACCCCAACCCTGGCCCCCCTAGACTTTTGTCACACTCCCAGAACAGATCCTCATAAAACAGCTCATATCTTATTCATATTCCTCTCTTTTCCCCGTCCTCTCTCCCTTTCTCATGTGCCTTGTGGAACGCACACGCCATCTCAAATAAACTTGCTTTTACTCATGATCTCTTTATCTCTAATGCTCTCCATCTCCTTTCTCTAACTGAGATCTGGCTCCTCCCAGAGGACTCAGCTTCAGTTGCTGCTCTCTGTCACAGTGACTATCAATTCTCCCACATGCCTCATCCCACTGGCCATGGTGGTGGTGTTGGCATCGGCCTCATTCTCTCTCCTTTCCCTCCTTTGTAGTCCACTATCTCTCTGATTAGCTGTTATTTATCGACCTCTTGACAAGTCCACCAATACCTTTCTCTGACTTTGACTCATGGTTTTCCTTCTTTCTAGATTCATCTTCCCCTCCCATATTCTTGGGGATTTTAGCATTCATGTTGATAACCCCTCTGACCCTTATGCTTTAAAGCTCCTCTCCCTTACCTCAATCTTTCAACCTCCAGCTTTGCTCTACTGCTCCTACTCACCAGCAAGGCCACTGCCTCAACTTTGTATTCTTCTCTAATTGCTTACCTTCAAACTCCTGTATCTCACTTCTTCCCTTATCAGACCATAACCTGATAAGCTTCATCACCTGATACCTTAACCTGTCTCCTCCAACCTTTTTAGAAATCTTCATGCTATTGACCCATTGGTTCTCTCCCCCACTGTTTCATCACCTTTTTCCTCCACTATGTCATCTGAGTCTGTTGATGAGGCAGTAGTTTCCTATAACACTGCACTCTCCTTTGCTCTGGACACTCTTGCTCCACCCATGCCACGCCCTGTGAGACATGTACTGTACCTCAACCTTGGCTGTCTTCCAGTACCCAAATTCTACATTCCTGTGCCCATTCAGCTGAGCATGCTTGGCTCAAATCCCACACCCTTGTGGACTTTCTACACTTCAAATTCATGTGTGTCTCTTTCCAGTCAGCCATAGCACTTGCCAAACAAGACTATTATATCCATCTAACTCTTTTGCCTCTGACCCTCGTTGTCTCTTTACAACACTCAACTCCCTGCTCAAGGTGCCTCTGACCCCTCCTTCCCTTTCTGCCCAAACCCTGGCTGAATGCTTCCATGAAAAAATCCACAAGATCACACTCCAATTCCCCATGAGGTCAGCTAGTTCCCCTCCTCCCCCTCTTCACTCCAAACATCCCCCTCTTCACTCCCATCTCCCTCCTCCTACCTCTGCTACCCTTTCTTCCTTTTCTATGATCTCTGAGGAGGAAACCACTCACCTTCTTTCCTCATCCAAACTCACTACCTGCCCCTCTGATCCTATTCCCACCTGTCTCCTTAGCTCCATCTCCTCCACTGAAGTCTCTTTCATCTCTCATATTCTCAACCTATTGATCTCCACTGCAACTTTTCCTGCAGCCTTCAAGCATGCTGTGGTCACTCCTCGCCTCAAGAACCCTCTCTAGATCCTACCCATCCTTCTAACCATTGACCCATCTCCCTCCTCCTCTTCGTTTCTAAACTACTTGAATGTGTGCTTCACCGCCATTGCCTTGAATTACTCTTCTCTCAAGCCCTTCTGGATCCTCTACAATCTGGCTTTCGTCCTTTACATTACACAGAAACAGCTCTTGCCAAAGTCTCTAGTGACCTGTTCCTGGCAAAACAATCCTCATCCTTCTTGACCTTTCTGCTACTTTTGACCCTGTTGACCACAACCTTGCCCTTGCTTGTTTTAAGAGCTCTCTGCTAGCCTGGTTCTCTTATCTCTCCCATCGCTCCTTCAGTGTTTGTTCTGGTGGATCCTCCTTTCCTGCTATCACACGCAGTTGGTGTACCCCAAGGGCCTGTCTTGGGTCCACTCCTTTTCTCTCTCTATACCCAGCTCCTTGATGCATTCATCTCTTCCCATGGCTTTCAGTAAACAATAATATTAAAGCTTTGGAATTACAGAGCTTAAAAGGGAGAGAGGAGGCATTGTGGGTTAAACTAGAAAGAGGGAAAGAGAAATCTATTTGCATTGGCGTGATATAAAGACCTCCCTCACAAAAGGAAGAGGTGGACAGAGAGTTAATTGAAGACATACGCAGCATTGCTAGGAAAGGGGAAGTGCTACTGATAGGAGATTTCAATATGCCAGATGTTGATTGGCACATTCCTGCTGCTGTATCATCTAGAAGTAAGGAGAGCCTCGATTCTCTACAGGGAGAACTCTTCAAGCAATTGGTAACAGACCCAACACGTGAAGGGGCCATACTGGACTTGGTGCTTACCAATGGTGAAAGTGTTTCTGATGTTGTAGTGGGAGATCATTTTGCTTCCAGTGATCACCAGATGGTGTGGTTCAGTATTAGGACTAGGGCTGTTAGAATCCATTCAAAAGTGAGGGTTTTAGACTTTAGGAAGACTAACTTTGCCAAGATGGGCCAATACCTCAGGGAGTCATTAGCGGGATGGAAACAGCTGGGGGATGTAGAAAAACAATGGGCAAAACTGAAAGAGGATATTATAAGGGCAACCAACCTTTTTGTTAAAATGGTAATAAAGGTAAAAGGAAAAGGATACCGTTATGGCTTTTGAAAGAAGTAGCTGAAAAAGTGAAGAAAAAGAGGGAAGCCTTCATGAAATACAAGAGATCACAGAGAGAGGAAGACAGGCATCTATATTTGGAAAAACTTAGAGAAGCTAGCAAAATAGTCAGGAAAGCAAAGGTTCAAAAAGAGGAGGAAATATCCAGTGCAATAAAATGGGGGAATAAGACATTTTTCAGATATGTTAGTGAGAAGAGGAAGGGCAAAAGTGGTATTGTCAGACTCAAGGGTGAAGGAGAGGAAAATGTAAAAGCTGATAAGGATAAAGTGAAATTGCTTAACAAATATTTCTGTTCCGTGTTCACAGATGAAGAACCAGGAGCAGGACCTCAGAAAATACCCACAAATAGGAACAGAAGCGAGAGGCATCTTGAACAATTTTCAGAAGACTGTGTTCATGAGAAACTAGCTCAACTTAAAGTAGACAAAGCGATGAGACATGATGGGAATACTGAGGGAACTTGGGGATGTTCTAGCAGCTCCACTGACTGACCTTTTCAATGCCTCTTTAGAGTCAGGAGTGGTGCCAAAGGACTGGAGAGAGGCTCATGTGGTGCCTATACACAAAAGCGGAAGTAAGGATGTGGTTGAAAACTACAGGCCGGTTAGTTTAACTTCGGTGGTGAGTAAATTATTGGAAACGCTGCTGAAAGAAAAAATAGTGAGGTTTCTGGAGTCCAGCGGATTACAGGATCTGAGGCAGTATGCATTCACCAGAGGCAGGTCTTGTCAGACAAATCTGATTGATTTCTTTGACTGGGTGACCAGGGAGTTGGACCGAGGGAGAGCCCTAGATGTGGTGTATTTAGATTTCAGTAAAGCCTTTGACACTGTTCATCACAGGCGACTTATAAACAAACTGAGCACCCTAGGGATGGACCCTAAAGTTACTGCTTGGGTTAGAAATTGGTTGGGTGGGAGGCAACAAAGAGTACAGGTAAATGGAGCTTACTCTGAGGAGAAGGATGTTACCAGTGGTGTGCCCCAGGGATCTGTCCTTGGTCCGATTCTTTTTAAAATCTATGTTAGTGATAAAGCGGACTGGCTGTCAGGTAAGGTTCGCCTTTTTGCGGATGATACCAAAATCTGCCCTAGAGTAGAAACCCAGGAAGGTGTAGATAACATGAGGAGGGATCTAGCTAAGCTTGAAGAATGGTGTAGAATTTGGCAGCTGGGATTTAATGTTAAAAAATGCAAGGTCATGCATTTGGGCTGCAGCAATCCAAGGGAGCAATATAGTATAGGGGGTGAAGTACTTTTGTCGACTAAAGAAGAGCGGGACCTAGGCGTGGTTGTCTGATGATCTTAAAGTAGCTCAACAAGTAGAAAAGGCGACAGCAAAAGCTAGAAGAATGCTTGGGTGCATATGGAGAGGAATGGCTAGCAGAAAAAAGGAGGTGATAGTGCCTCTGTATAAGTCTTTGGTGCGACCTCATTTGGAGTATACTGTGCAATTCTGGAGAGCGCACCTTCAAATAATGTTTAACAGGATGGAGTCAGTGCAGAGGGTGGCTACTAAAATGGTTAGTGGTCTTCATTATAAAGCATATGAGGACAGACTGAGGGATCTTAATATGTACACCTTAGAGGAAAGGCGGGATAGAGGTGATATGACTGAGATGTTTAAATACCTCCATGGCATAAATGTTCAGGGGGAGAGCCTCTTTCAATTGAAAGCAAGTTCTGCTACAAGGGGACATGGGATGAGGGTGAAGGGGGATAGATTCAGGAGTGATATGCGGAAATATTTCTTTACGGAAAGACTGGTGGATCCATAGAATAGTCTCCCAGTGGAGATGGTAGAGATGAGGACAGTAACTGAATTTAAAAAAGCATGGGACAAACACAGAGGATCTCTAAAGGAAAAAAGGGGACTGTTGTAGTTGTTATGGAAGGACAGACTAGATAGGCCATGTGGTGTTTTTCTGTCGTCATATTTCTATATTTCTTTGTCTCTTCCCATGTCTTTCAGTACTATCTTTGCGCTGATGACTCCCAGATCTACCTTTCCACACGTGAAATCTCTCCGGTAATTCAGGTCTGGATCTCTGCCTGCCTTTCTGACATTGCTGCTTGGATGTCTCGCTGCCGCTTGAAATTGAACATGGTCAAAACTGAGCTTCTTATTTTTCCCACTAAACCTTCCTCGCCCCTTCTTCCTTTCTCAATGTGTGTGGATAACTCTCTACTCCTCCCTGTTTCCTAAGCTCACAACCTTGGGGTCATCTTCGACCCATTCTCTTTCCTTCTGCTTACACATCCAACTGATAGCAAAAACCTGCCATTTCTTTCTGTACAACATCACCAAAATTCATCTATTCTTTTCTGAACATGCTACTAAGACACTATTGTAACCTACTACTTGCTGGTCTCCCTCTGAATCATCTCTCTCCCTTTCAATCTGTTCAACACTCTGCTGTGCAGCTAATCTTCCACCAGCCTCATCATGCCCCTCTTCTCAAGTCACTTCATTGGCTCCCTATTCATTTCCATATCCAGATCAATCTTGTCCTGCTGACCTATGTGCAGTTACTCTGCAGCTCCTCACTACCTTTCCTCTCTTATCTCTCCCTACACCCCTCCTCGGGAACTCTGCTCTTCTGGCAAATCACTTCTATTTGTGCCCTTCTCTTCTACTGCCAACTCTAGACTCGGTTCCTTTCATCTTGCTGCTCCTTATGCCTGGAACAAACTACCTGAGTCTGTATATCAGGTGCCTTCTCTGACTCTTTTCAAATCCAGGCTGAAAACTGACCTCTTTGTTGCCACTTTCGGATCTTCATTCACCTAATCTTATTTGTGTTTCCTTACCATTCCTGTAAGGCTGGTGCCTGAGGCCTGCTCAGAAACTAAAGCCTGTACCATGCAACTTGGCTTCCTGTTACAAGATGGGGCCTGTTCTGAACCAAACCAGATGGATTCTTTCTGCTATGTTCTCAGGATCAAACCTGCAAATCAAGCAATTTTGCAAAGTCATGTACTTTACAGCAGAGTTATTATTTATGACTATGTGCAAGAGAACTCAAGGTTGAGACCAGAGACTGTATTTGCAACAATGTATGGACTTGCATATCAGCATCTTTCTTGCACCATGGACCTTTATTTGGAGAAGGATGACCTGACCACTGTTACATGATTCGCTGAAGATGACATACAGGAGCTGAAACCAGCCACTCACTGTGCCATGACACAGGACAAAGAATTATACACTGGACTCAGAGGGATGCAGGACATTTCTAGACACTCTTTTGGGACAGTTTTGAACACTTGGGGACCATTTTTAGACTTGCAGAACTCTTGAATACTTCATAGGAACTTTAACTTAGCTCCCTGACACTGGCAGCTTTGATTATTGCAGTGCTGCTTGTCTAGCCCTGCTGCCTGTCTCTTTCTAAAAGACAAAGACTAACCTCGGGAAGGAGTGAATCTCTCCCACAGACCTGAAGTTCGGTGCTGCCATGTGGCTCAGCTGGACCACCTGCAACCTGCATTGGACCTCTGCATACTTTGGACTTTGTGCCATTCTTGACATGACCTTGGACCCAGTCACAATTGTTCTTCTGGCAAAAGCTAAGGTACTGGTCTAAATTCTCCTGGGTGTGTGGGTCTAGTCTAGACAGACAGATAATTTGCTATACACCTGAATGCAGAGCGAATCAATAACGTTGGTTACTAAAACAGTGATTTATTGTCTTAGTAATTGCAATCATAGGGCTACATAACTTGCTACCTCAGAAAACTAACTTATTCTATATCTGCATTATTTTTCTAGCAGCAATAAAGTCTAATTTATATATAAACACGGAATTGGTTCCTTTATATCACGTGGTTCATTTGCCAGACAGACCTATAGAATCTTGGAAAAAGTGGGAAGTAGCAATTACCCCTGCCTGGACCAATCACATATGTATATGTGGCCCAAAAAAAGTAAGAACATCTCGTAGCATATAAGTTATTTAAAATTTCACAAAGACAGATGTAAACGATTGACAAATTAAAAAAACAAAGATGGTGACCACAAATTGTCGAAATAAAGATGTTATATAGCTAAAAAAGGTAAATAAGTAAACTATTTAAGCTTACGAGATGTTCTCACTTTTTTTGGGCCACCATATATATATAGAGAGAGATTTATTTGCTACTGACAATAACCCCCACAGGTTTATGTACATCCAGAATGAGTAATTCTGAATGAGCTATACCCCTACATTCTCCCTATGTGTATTCTATTTCTGTAGCTACTGTGTTGACTGTAAGCTCTGATGAGCAGAGACTGTCTTTTACATGTGTCTGTGCAGTGCTGTGTACATCTTGTAGCACTATACAAGCGTTCAGTAGTAGTAGGAGCAGGGATTTTAGAAAGTTGTGTCTCTTGGTGGGGGGAGGGGGGTATTTCAATGTTTTTTCTCCCCCATCTGCAGCTTTCTAAAATCTCTGCTTACTTTTGCTTGCAGAGTCATAGACATGCAGAGCTACATGGATCTTACATTTGTCAGAGCCTCTCCTAAAATGCCATGGGAATTCCCCATTTCATGATATGGATGTCTGACTTCCCCTCTCCATGTACTATCTAAAACCTGCCTTCACATGGATTGCAATTTTTGTACCAATCACAATTTATAGAATGTGGTCACAGTTGTTTTCACATGATTCTTAAATGTCAGAAATTCATCCATCCCTACCCCTAAATTTCAGGACACCGTACAAACCGACTGGACTGGGAGTGTAGGGTTATTAGTGCACAGTGATGCACCTGCACCGCAAACTGAGAAAAACTGTGTGTAGTGCAGCACCAACCTGAGCCTGTCAGGTCCTAACACATAAAGAAACATAGAAGAACCTCCAGTGCTTCCTATCTACGATGTATGTGTAAATATATTTATTAATGACAAAATCCAAAATCGATCACCTTCCAGAGCGAGTTATACTAGCAGGTATCATCTAACAAATTTTTAACGCTCCACTCCTAACCTACAGAGGTATAGTATTTTCTATTATTAATGACGCCGCGGCGCCTTAGTAGCAAACTGTGAAGAATAACAATGAAAGACGACAGCCACGGTTGAATCGACAAATTGGTGTGAAAGCTGAGTACGGACGTGACCCCTTGATAAAACATTCCAGTGAAACGCAACGGCGCATTGGTTGGCGTTGGGGGAAGCTAACCAAACCAGATAAGTACTTTGGTGCCACTACTTAAAAGTGAATTAATAGTGGATATACTTGAAATCTGGTTTTGGCTGAACAGCGTCAGTACATTTGCTTTATTTAAAGAAGATAATACTCAGCTAATGAATCAACAAGAACAGTAATATAAGCTAAATAGAAGAGGCAACATAACGGATCGTTGATGCAATCTGAGAGCAAGAGTTCAGGATTTTATCCTAAACTTGACATCCCGCTCTTCTACAGTCTGAGATTTAGTTGCCATTAATAATAGAAAATACTATACCTCTGTAGGTTAGGAGTGGAGCGTTAAAAATTTGTTAGATGATACCTGTAAATATATTTATTGGCAAACATCAACATGTCACAGCAACAGAGGGTAATCATGGAGTTCTAGTAACAAAGACACCATTACAGGACAAAAGATAGACACTATCACATTAGTAATTAAAAAAGTGCATCATATATAGGACTGATGTAACTGAGGCCATACAATATTCAGGCAAACTCAAGGACCATTAACTTGGTAGGTCCTCAATCCACCTCCTATACAAACCAATAAAGAAAAAGGTGACAATATCTGCCGAAACTGTGAGAATATTTATATCTGCATGTTTTTTTATTTTTATAAATGTTTAGTTAAGGCCCGATTCCATTCAAGACGTAGATCTCTTTTGCACGTCTGGGCGGACCCTGACGTACAAAGGAGCAGCACTGTACGTGCAGGACAGGACTGCGATCCAGTCCCAGCCTGCACATACAGAGCTAGCCCAGCTAACTCAGTCAGTGCTTTTAAATGGAGCCACGGTGCCATGGCATTGCGGCTCCATTTAAAAGCCATGATGCCGGCTGCTGCCCCACAAGTTAATTCCCCGCAGCCTGACCCCCAATCTGGCCTCCTAAGGCCAGGGTCGGGCTGAGGGGGATTAACTTTGCTCCCCCCAGCCCCTTTTGTACCCCAAAGCGAAAAAAAAAACACATCCAGGAAGTTTATTCCACCCTGGGGGTGGAATAACTTCCCTGGGCAATTTGCCAGCCCTGGGCGTACAGGGCAGATATTAGAATCGGCTCTGTACGTCCAGGGCCAGCGACTGCCCACTGCCCGCCCACTATCCGCCCACGGGCTGCCTCTTCCCTGCCTCCGACTAACTTCCCCGCACAACCAGCAGGGACGTTATTCGGGGCAGGCAGCCGGCACGAATAGCGGGGATGGACGTCCCATTGGGATGTCCATCCCCAATATTGTTGCCTCGGAATGACCCCCTTAGTGTCCATTCATACTGCCCCCCCCCCCACACACACACATCCTGCATGCAGTCAACAAAACATATTCAGCAACACCAGGTGGGCGTCACTTAGCACCTAGCAGATGCTCCTGGAAAACCTTCCCCTTGCTCCCCCCCCTTGGAGGACTCCTTAAGCAGAGTGTAACCAGATAAGAGACTGAGCCACCTCAAATACAGAGCCCTCTCAAAGACTAATACAAGGGGAGAGTAAGAGTTCACTAAGTAAGTATATCGTTTCAGGCCCTTGAGGACAAACTAGTCAAATAAGGGTCCCAAATTGCTAGGAAGGGGTCACGGTGCTTCCACCCGCTCTTGGATGCCAGCCCTTCCCACGCTGCCAATTGGCGAAAAGCATTTCTCCCTCCCAAGTTGGGGTCTCGCCAATGCCACAGGATATATTGTTTAGTGAGAAGGCAACCCTTACAAAAAAAAAGGCGCCCACCAGCCCTCCTCAAACCAAGCGGATCCAGAGCACCAATACTGCGAAGCCTGGAGGGATTGCCAGACGCTGTCCCAGTAAATGCCCCATAAAATTTTACAGATGATCCCAAAACGCCTTTGCCTTCACTCTGGTGCATCCACAAAACATACATCCTAAACGTGTTGGCTCTTTTTTATATCAGGAGCACTTCGTGGAGTCTGCGAATCCCACCTTCCAGGTCCGATGGGAGGAAAAGTATGCACTCATCAATATCTTAAATTGCATTTCCCGGAGCTGAGCACCTGAGTTAAGTCCAGGTATACGGGCCACCGCCAACTTCCAAGCAAATCCCATGAGCGAAATCTCTAGCTCTTCCTCCCACCCTCGAGTCCAATGCACATAAAAGCGATCCCGCGGGAGAGTACTATAGCACAGCAATATTGGTTCACTGAGATCCACCCTCTGTCCTCAAATTTAAACTAAGCTTCTCATTTATCTAGGACTCCTTTCTCCAGTCCTTGCTGTTGTAAGAGGCTACATAATGGTGTAATTGCATGTACGCAAATTGGTGTCCCTCAGATATCCTGAATTGATCCTGGAGTTCTTGTAGTGGAAGTAGTCAACCCTGATCATTAACCATCTGTCCTATTCGTGTTACTCCCTAAGAGGCCCAGATACGAAAAGATTTAGAGTCGAGACTTGGGGCAAAGGTGACATTGCCCTGGAGCAGCAAATATCCCGTGGTCTCTGGCATAAGTCCCAGAAGTCTACATAGAGCTCTCCACCCATCCCGCATCCCCTTAACAATGAGACTGTCCCAAACCCGAGGGGGCGACATGGCACTGAGGGCATGGAGGACAGAGAGCAGAGACAGAGGGGCAACCATGGCCACCTCAAAATCTCATGAAGTGAATGCTGACCCTCCCCCTAGCCAATCCCCTACATGTCTGAGTACGCACGCCAAATTATAGTGTATCAGGGAGAGAAGCCCTATACCTCCTACAGTCCAGGGGTCCTGTAGATTTATTTATTTATTTGTTAGTTTGTTTTTCTATACTGCGCTATTACAGATCAGTGTGGTTTACATAGAACATATGAACGAGGTTTACATGTAACTTTTGAACATGGTTTACATATAACATATGAACAATAAACTGGTTTACATCGAACAGGTTGCATATAACAAATTAGCAGCAGGTTGGTACACCTAAGAACATACTTACATCACAGGAACATATTTACATTATTTACATTAAAACAGGATTAAATTGGCATCGGCTGATTCGGCTGTTTGTATGACTGATCTAGGGTGGATGGTTAAACATTAGTTGGAAGAGGTAAGTCTTCAGAGCCTTCCTAAAAGAAGTAAGATCCGCGATGGCGCGTATCATTTGGGGTAGTATGTTCCATTGAGTTGGCGCAAATAGTGAGAAAGCATGGTTCCAAGTTGATTGGGTACAGGTTCATACTGTTGAAGGGGTCATGAGAGAGTTTATCATGCATGTTCTTCTGGTCCTGGTCTCCGGTGTTCGTTGTATAAGTTCTGAAAGCGAGGTTACCGACATTCTATGCAGGGCCTTAAAAGTGAGTAGCAGTGCTTTATAAGTCAGGCGACATGCTATGGTGAGCCAATGAAGTTGAATCAGAAGAGGAGTGATGTGGTCTTATCTGGATGCAGACAGGATTGTGCGGGTAGCTGTGTTCATGGCGAGTTGTAGTGGCTGGAGAATGAGCTTCGACATACCATGAAAGATGATGTTGGAATAGTCCAGATGAGGGAGGATGAGAGCTTGAGCAACCGAGCGGAAGTCTGAGGACTCAAGGAGAGGACATAAGTGCCGGAGGGTTCTCAGTTTATGGTAGACTGTTTTGGTGATATTTTTAATGTAGGTCTCCCAGCCCAGGCGTTGGTCGATTGCTCTTCCCAGATAGCGGACTTCTTGTTTGGTTATGAGGTTGAAGTCTTTCACTTTGAGGGAGGGCAGTGGGGTAAATGTGGTGTCTATGGATATGAATAAGACCTCAGTCTTGTTGGTGTTGACCATCAGGTTGTGTGTCTCGTTGAAGCATTCAACTATGGATGAGTAGTCCGGCTTGTCGTCGTGGAATGGGGAGTACAGTAACACATCATCGGCGTAGATGTGGTAGAGTATGTTGAATGATTGAATGATAGAACAGATTGGCTGCATGTAGATGTTAAAGAGTAGGGCTGAGAGGGAAGATCCTTGGGGAACCCCTTGTGTTTGTTGGAAAGGCCTGGGTGTATGGTTATCTATACGGACTTGTCGTTTTTGGTCGGACAGGTAGGATTTGAACCAATCTAAGGCTAGGCTTCTTATGCCTTTTTGGTACAGTTGGGTGATCAGGAGGTTGTGGTTGACAGTATCGAAAGCTGAGGTGATGTCCATAAATATGAGGATGAAGCCTTGTTTTTTCTTATCAAAACCTGCATGGAGTCTGTCAAGGAGAGTCGTAAGAAGGGTTTCAACTCTATGCTGTTGCTGAAATCCATGTTGTTGCTGGTCTAGGGGTGCGTAGGAGTCGATGTGGTCCTGTGTCTGTTGGTAGATGATCTTTTCTAGGATTTTGGTTAGGAAGGGGAGGCTTGAGATAGGTCTGTAGGATTTGATATCTGATGGGTCAAGTTTGTTATTCTTGATCAGAGGTCTGATAGAGGCAGTTTTCAAAGGGGGAGGAAGGATGTCTTCAGATAGTGATATGTTGGCAATTCTGGCTATGATTGGGCTGAGGTAGGTTTGTGTTTCTTTGATCCAGAATGGTGGGCAAGGGTCCATTGGGGAGGTTGTGGTGTTGATCCCACTGATGATTCTTTCTATTTGTTCAGGAGGGTATGGATAGAATGATTCCAGAGTTGGTGAGGGAGTGCCGGCAGAGTTGTAGGGGTGCTTGGGTAGTTCATGATTCGTTGGGTTGGTTGTTGGTGAAGTAGTTTTACTCTGAAAGTATGTGGTAAAGTCATCTGGGCTGGGAGTGTTTATTGGTTGTTTTGTAGATGGATTTTTGTGAGTGATTTGACCAGGTTGAAGAGTTTGTGAGGTTTATTAAGAGAGCGCATGAGGGTGTTGGTGTGATGTTCCTTTCTATTGTTGATCATTCTTCAATGGTGTAGATTGTTCAGGTAGGCATCTTTGTCACTAATCAGTTTGGAGTGTCGCCAGTGGTGTTCAAGCTTCTTGAGTTGTACTAGTGATTTGCGCAGGTCAGCGGTGGACCATACTGCTGTGTGGTTTTTGTGGGCAGACTTTGAGGATGGTGGAAGAAGTGCAGCTCCGGTAAGGTGGTTGTTCCAGCTGTCTAGTAGATTATCCAGGTCATTAGTGTCGAGGTTAAGGTGATGTAACGTGCTGCTGAGGAAGGTTTCTTTATCGAAAAGCCTGAATCAGTGGTGAGTGAGAGCGATTGATGCTGTAGATTGCTCTTCTTTATTATCGTGTGGAATGTCAAAGAGGATGGCCTTATGGTCGGACCATGGCACTGGGTGTACCTGTGGAGAGTACTGATTGCATAAGGTGTTGTGAAGTCGCAGAGCAAAAACAAGGTCCAAGGTGTTGCCTCCAGTGTGTGTAGAAGTGTGAACGATTTAGTGGTAGCCTATTGTGATCATCGCGTCCAGGAATGCTATGGAGTGTTTGACCGGGAGAGAGGGAAGATTAAAGTCACCAAGGATCCAGAGCTGTTTCCGCTGGATATTGTTGTTGCATGCGTGATCAAGGATTGTTGCCAGCTCGTCGGTACTTGAAAAGTGTGGGCGGTATAGGAGATAGATTGTTAGGGTCTTGTTGGAGATTTGGATGATGTCCAAGCTGGTAGAGCTTGATGTTAAAGTACAATGAAAATGGAGGTTGCTTCTGGCTATTATTAGGACCCTGCCTCCACGCTGGTTAGTTCTAGGGCAGCTGAAGAGATCGTACCCAGGTGGTTTTAGCTGCTTGGTAATCACTGTATCTGTGTCTGTTAACCACGTTTCAGTGACGAGGAGTAGGTCTAGATTCCATTGATTAATATAGTCAGTGAGGGCAGGCCATTTGGTACGGATGGAACGAGCATTAATTAGCATGCTGATAAGGTTTTCTTCATCAACTGGGGTTTCTTCCCACACCAGAGAAACCTCTTTGATGACCACTCCACTGCTTCTACATCCCAGTGAAGTAATTTAAGAGGCAATAATTGTAGGACATATAGGATCTCATCTTATAGGCATCAATCCATCCCACCATTGACAAGAGGAGAGGGTTTCATTCATGTAATTTGTCCCGAACTCACTTGAGAAGAGAGGGAATGTTTAGGCAGTTTGGTCGCCCCAGGGTAGCCGGAAGTCAAATTCCTAAATATTTAAATTTATCCTCAGCCCATTTAAATGGGAAAGGCCCAGGCCATCCCTGCTTCAAGCAACCCAACACATCAAAGGCTTCCAATATTTAAACACAACCACAACAAGGCCCCAAATTCCCCAATCTCTTAATAAATTAGATAAAGAAATAAGGGGTTGGTCAGCAGTACAAGTAGATTATCTGCAAAAGCAGAGACTTTAAAGGGGAAGTCCCTATCTCCACCCCTCTGATGTCTACATGCAAGTGAATAACCCATAGGAGAGGGTGCAGGGACAGAATGAAGAGCAGGGGGGACAGGGAACATCCCTGATATGTTCCACTCTACAGTCCAAATCGGGAGGTTAGGCCCCCGTTGAACACCACTGCTGTCTTCGGGTTACAGAAGAACATAATAGATGCCATACTCGGTCAGAACAAGGTCCATCAAGCCCAATATCCTGTTTTCAACAGTTGCCAATCCAAGTCACAAGTACCTGGCAGGTACCCAAAGTCCACAGCTTCCACAATGATCATCCTAGGGTACGTAGTGGATTTCCTGAGTCCTCTTTAATGGTTTATGGACCATTCCTCCAGGTTCTGGTACAAAGCCTGCACCCTGCAAAGAAATGCTTCCCCAAGACCATATGCCTCCAGGGTCTCAGAAAAACAAAAACATAGAAGCATGGAAAAATGATGACAGAAAAAGACCACATGGCCTATCTAGTCTTTCCTTCCATATCTACAACTACAACAGTCCCCTAATTACCTTTAGAGATCCTGTGTGTTTGTCCCGTACTTCTTTGAATTCAGATACTGTCCTCATCTCTACCACCTCCACTGGGAGACTATTCCACGGATCCACCACTCTTTCCGTAAAGAAATATTTCTACAGAACACTCCTGAATCTATCCCCTTTCACCCTCATCCCATGTCCCCTCATTGCAGAACTTGCTTTCAATCGAAAGAGGCTCTCCCCCTGTGCATTTATGTCTCAATCATATAACCTTTATCCCGCCTTTCCTCTAAGGTGTACATATTAAGATCCTTCAGTCTGTCCTCATATGCTTTATAATGAAGACCATTAACCATTTTAGTAGCCACCCTCTGCACTGACTCCATCCTGTTTATATCCTTTTGAAGGTGTGGTCTCCAGAATTGCAGCACACAATGCTCCAAATGAGGTCGCACCAAAGACTTATACAGAGGCACTATCACCTCCTTTTTTCTGCTAGCCATTCCTCTCCCTATAACCCAAGCATCCTTTAGCTTTTGCTGTCACCTTTTCTAAATGTTTAGCTACTTTAAGATTACCAGACAACCACGCCAAGGTCCCGCTCTTCTTTAGTGGGCAAAAGTACTTCACCCCCTATACTATATCGCTTCCTTGGATTGCTGCAGCTGAAATGCATGACCTTGCATTTAACATTAAATCTCAGCTGCCAAATTCTAGACCATTCTTCAAGCTTAGCTAGATCAATCCTCATGTTATCTACATCTTCCTGGGTGTCTACTCTATTGCAGATTTTGGTATCATCCGCAAAGAGGCAAACCTTACCCGACAGCCCTTCCGCTATATCACTAACAAAGATGTTAAAAAGAATCGGACCAAGGACAGATCCCTGGGGCACACCACTGGTAATCTCCTTCTCCTCAGAGTGAGGTCCATTTACCTGTACCCTTTGTTGCCTCCCACTCAACGAATTTCCAACCCAAGCAGTAACTTTAGGGTCTATCCCTAGGGTGCTCAGTTTGTTTATAATGAAAACACACAAACCTTCTGAATTGAGCTTATACTAAATAGTGAAACCACCAAACACTCAAAAGAAAAACCAGTGTAAAATACTTTTTTTGTCGGAATGGCCGGCACAGTATAAACAGGAAGAACACCTGCTACCACTGCGGCCCGTCCTTTTAATCAATTTAAATGTCCATTTAAAACCGCTATTAGAAAAATTAGCTGGTACTTAGCTTTAAGAAAAACATCTCAGGCTGTGATGACAGTACAAAAATCCGTAGGATACTGTTGTAGCAATTTTGTAGCAGTAGGTCAATTCAACACGACGTGCCACGTTTCGGGGGTACACTCTGCAACCCCCTGCTTCAGGCAAGACCTCTGTAAGATAGAACCGTCAGCCCTAAATCAAAGCCAAGAATGATCTGGTCTTATAACCCCGGCAAGCCTCCTGATCCACCAAAAACAGGTCATGCCCCTCCAAGACGTCACGTTAACTAAACCAATCCACATCAGGAAGTGAAACCACCAACCAGATTCCTCCTCCTGATCTGAACGGTTGATGGACAGTAAACAGAACCAATCCTCTGAGGAATAATACAGTCCAATCATTGATGTCATAACTCTAAGCAATCAATGAACAGTGTGCCAATCTACTTGCTGATTGAGGCCATCCGGGTGAACAGAGTTCAAGCGAAAGATCCATTTTTGCTCCAAGTTCTGCAATCGCTGAGTCCTGTCGCCCCCACAGGGATCGGGAGGCACATGATCCAAAATGCGCCAACGAAGATCAGTAAATTGGTGAGCATATTCCAAGCAATGACCTACAATCGGAGCTGTTAATACCTTGGTATGTAATCGAGAAGCATGTTCAGTTAATCTTTGTTTGAAGACATGCGAAGTCCTTCCCACATTTGGGAGCTGACAAGGGCACATAATTAAATAAACTGCATAAGTCGTATTGCAATCCGTGTGCCATCGAGTGTAATGATTTTTACCCGTACGATTATCTATCCAAGTGGGACCCAGTAGGGCGCCCGAACAAAAAGAGCAGGCTCCACATGAAAAATGCCCAACCTGATCATGACCCTTAATAGGCCGATCTGCAGGGGATGCAGTTTTTACCAATAGATCCCGTAAGTTGGCCTTTCGGGAATAGGCTATTCGAAGGGGTGTTCGAAAACAAGAATGAATAGCCAAAATTGGCCAAAATTTGTGAATCATACCCACCACTGCAGGAGTTCCCCTCATAAATGGCAGAACCCCTGTTGTGATCTCCATCTCTGGTACCCTGGTCTGTAGTTTTCAACCCATCTCCAGAGTTTGATTACACGTTGAGTGAAAAAATATTTTCTTTTATTAGTCTTAAATAGTTTACCCTGTAGCTTCATTACATGTCCCCTAGTCTTTCTATATTCTGATAAGGTAAACAATCGATCTACGTTTACCCGTTCCACTCCGTTCATTAATTTATAGACTTTTATCATATCTCCCCTCAGCCGTCTCTTTTCCAGGTTAAAGAGCCCTAACCTTTTTAGCCTTTCTTCATAGGAGTATCCTTCCATCCCCTTTACCATTTTGGTGGCTCTTCTCTGAACCTTTTCTAATAACGCTATATCCTTTTTAAGATACGGCGACCAGAATTGCACACAATATCCAAGGTGCGGTCTCACCATGGAACGGTATAGAGGCATTATAATATCTTTTGTTTTATTTTCCATTCTTTTCCTTATGATGCCTAGCATTCTATTTGCTCTCTTGGCCACCGCTGCACACTGGCCCGAGGGTTTTAACATGTTATCCACAATGACGCCTAAATCTTTTTCCTGGGTGGTGGTTCCTAATGTGAAACCTTGCATCGTGTAACCATAATTTGGGTTGTTCTTCCCTAAGTGCATAAATTTGCACTTGTCCACATTAAATTTCATCTGCCATTTTGATGCCCAGTCTTCCAATTTATCAAGATCCTCTTGCAATTTTCCACAATCCTCTTGGGTTTTAACAACTTTAAATAGTTTTGTGTCATCTGCAGATTTGATAACCTCACTCTTATTCCACTTTCCAGGTCATTTATGAATATGTCAAAAAGCAGCGGACCCAGCACAGATCCCTGGGGTACACCACTATTCACCTTTCTCCATTGGGAAAATTGGCCATTTAGCCCAACCCTCTGCTTTCTATCTTTTAACCAGCTCCTGATCCACAGCAGTACACTGCCTCCTATCCAATGACTCTTTAGTTTTGCCAAAAGTCTCTGTTGAGGGACCTTGTCAAAGGTTTTCTGAAAGTCCAGATACACTATATCAACCGACTCACCTTTGTCCACCTGTTTATTCACACTTTCAAAAAAACATAACAGATTAGTAAGACAGATCTTCCTTGTCGAAAGCCATGTTGGCTGTCTCCCATTAGGCCATGACTATCTACATGCTGAGTAATTTTATTCTTTATGATGGTTTCTACCATTTTTCCCGGTACTGACGTGAGGCTCACGGGTCTGTAGTTTCCCGGATCACCCCTGGAACCCTTTTTAAAAATTGGTGTTACATTGGCGATCCACCAATCAAAAAGGTTGGTTGCCCTTAAAATATCCCCTTTCAGTTTTGCCCACTGTTTTTCTACATCCCCCAACTGTTCCCATCCCTCTAATGACTCCCTGAGGTATTGGCCCATCTTGGCAAAGTTAGTTTTCCTAAAGTCTAAGATCCTCACTTTTGAATGGATTCTAACAGCCCTAGTCATAATACTGAACCGCACCATCTGGTGATCACTGGATGCGAGATGATCTCCCACTATAACATCAGAAACACTTTCACCAAGTGGTAAGCACCAAGTCCAGTATGGCCCCTTCACATGTGGGTACTGTTGCCAATTGCCTAAATAGTTCTCCCTGTAGAGAATCCAGGATCTCCTTACTTTTGGTGATACTGCAGCAGGAATGTGTCAATCAACATCTAGCATATTGAAATCCCCTATCAGTAGCACTTCCCCATTCCTATCAATGCTGCGTATGTCTTCAATTAACTCTCCATCCACCTCTTCCTCCTGTGAGGAAGGTCTGTATATCACGCCAATGCAAATAGATTTCTCTTTCTCTCTTCCTAGTTTAACCCACAATGCCCCCTCTCTCCCTTTTAAGCTCTTTAGTTCCAAAGCTTACTATTATTTTTTACATATAGTGCCACTCCTTCTCCCCTTCTTTCTACCCTGTCCTTTCTGAATAAAGTATAGCCTTGTATAGTTACATCCCAGTTTTGGTTTTCTGTGAACCATATTTCTGTAACTGACACTAAATCCAAATCAGCCTCTCCCAGTATCAAATGACGGTGAGACAACCAGGCAGCAATGGTAGATAGGCAGGCAGAGATTTGAGCCTGGGGCGCTGGAGAGATATCAGGTGTAGAGAGAGAGATCTGAGAGTCATCAGTGTAAAAGTGGTACTGAAAACTATGGGAGAAAATGAGAGCACCAAAGGACTGGGTATAGAGAGAGAAGAGGAGTGGGCCCATAACAGACCATGGGGGTACACCAACTGAGAGTGGGATAGCAGTAGAGGACAATCCCCAGAACACTGAAAGAGTGATGGGAGAGATAAGAAGAGAACCAGGATAGCAGAGAGCTCTTAAAACCAAGCGATAAGGTATTGAGGAGACAGTGGTGGTCAACAGTGTCAAAAGCTGCAGAAAGGTCAAGAAGGATGAGGATTGAGTAAAGGCCTTTGGATTTAGCCAGGAACAGGTCGCTGGACGTCCGGCATTTATTTATTTATTATTTATCAATATCTCTTATATACCGCACTCTTTAAAATCAGTGCAGTTTACAGTTAACTCTAATTTGTACAGTGCAGGTAGAGTCTGTGCCGTACTTACAATGAACAGGTATTGCAAGTTGGGACACACCAGGGTAACTATGTACAAACTGAGCAATCTGGTCGCCGATATACAATGTTGGCCAGATCTGCTTGTCAACTATTTACAAGGTTGGGTAATTATATACAGGCTGAGCAGTCGGTCGCAGAAGTACAATGGCGACCACAGCTGCTCGGCACCTATTTACAGGTTTGGACAACTATATGCATATTCAATATCAGGGCGTACTGTTTTGCTGTTTGGTGGAGCTGCATTAGTGTGGAGTGGGTGTGCTCATGGAGTTGTCCTGGTGGCTGATCCTGTCTGGTTGAGATTTTTCACTAGTTTGGGAGTAGTGCTGCAGGAGGAGATGGTGCTTCAGTGCCTTGCTAAATTGGGCAAGGTTAGTGATTGCCCTGATGGTGGGTGGGAGGGCATTCCAACATGTGGGTGCATAAAACACAAAGGTTCTGTTCCTTGTTGCTTGAGAGCATTTCGTGATTGTGTTTGGGATTATCAGCGTGTTGGCAGCGAGTGACCTTCTGGCTCTGTTGGGGGGGTGGGGCGGAGGAGATCCGTAAGGGAGGTAGAGGAGCAGTTGTTGAGGGCTTTGAAGGTCATCAAAAGTAATTTGAATAAGAGTCTACAGTGGACCGGCAGCCAGTGGAGGTGTTTCAAGATTGGGGTTATATAGTCCCTCCTGGAGGCTCCATGTAGTATTCTGGCAGCTGCGTTTTTATTTATTTATTTTATTTATTTATTTATCTATTACTTTTATACCGCCCCTTCCAGAGATCAAGGGCGGTTTACATTGAACAGTTTAACAAACTTGTACACATCTGTATACATTTTTACATTGTACAGTAGAATTCAACTATGTACAGGTAATAATACAAACAACTGTCAAACTATTTACATTGGCTATTTACAGAGGCTATGTATAGTGTGTTACAGAGTTGGATAGTTATTGGGCATGTGTAGGTATTGGAATTAATTTCCTTTTTTTCGTAAGTCAGGAGTGTGTGTGGCGGGGGAATGTTATGAGTTAGTTAATTGTAGTTTTAGGGGTTTTGTGTTTGTGTGACTGTGGTTGCTGTGGAGCTGGACTTGGGGGGTAGGGGATTTCAAAGTGTTCGGAAAATAGGTAGGTTTTTAGTTCTTTCCTGAATTGAGAGAGGTCTTTTATGATGCGAAGGTCTATTGGGAGATCGTTCCAGAGTGTAGGGGCAGCGAATGAGAATGCTCTGGAGCTTGTAGTTTTCTTAGACTTCCTGAAGGCTTCTGGTGTGTTAAGGGAGTGGGCTGCGTTTTGTCTGTGGGCTCTCGTTTCAGTTGGAGCGTGCAGCAGTGTGGACAGATGTGAGGGGGCGATGCCGTTTATGAGTTTGAAGGTTGTTAGGATTATTTTATATCTGATTCGGCTATTTATAGGGAGCCAGTGTAGTTCTAGCAGTATTGGGGTTATGTGGTCAGTTAGGCGAGCTTTGGCAATTTCTTTTGCGCAGATGTTCTGGGCTCTTTGTAGCAGGTAGGTGTTTTTTTGTGGAAGGCCAATTAGGAGACTATTGCAATAGTCGAAGTGGGGTGTGATGAGTGTACTGACTACAGATCTGCATTCATTGCGAGCTGAAGTGGGTTCAGCGTGCTCTTCGGGAGTCCATGCAGGATTGAGTTGGCATAGTCAAAATGGGGGATTACAAGTGCTTGATAGATTGTCTGGAAGTTGTCTGGCTCCACGAGGAGTCGAAGATGCCAGATTGTCTATATTTTGTGGTAGACAGCCTTGACAGTGTTGTTTATATGGGCCTTCATGCCTAGTTCTTGATCTAGAGTGACCCCTAGATAGCAGATTGTGGGCTTGCTTAGGAGCTCTGCACTCCTTACTTTTAGTGAGACAGGAGGGTTAAATACTTGGTTCCTGGTAATGAATGGGGCCTCCGTTTTGTTGAAGTTTATTCTGAGGTTTTGGGTGTGGAGCCAGTCAGTGACGGCATCAAACACAGAAACATAGAAATATGATGACAGAAAAAGACCACATGGCCTATCTAGTCTGTCCATCCATATCAACAACTACAACAGTCCCCTTTTTACCTTTAGAGATCCTCTGCGTTTGTCCCATGCTTTTTTGAATTCAGTTACTGTCCTCATCTCTACCACCTCCACTGGGAGACTATTCCACGGATCCACTACTCTTTCCGTAATATCACTCCTGAATCTATTTCCATTCACCCTCATCCCATGTCCCCTAGTAGCAGAACTTGCTTTCAATTGAAAGAGGCTCTCTCCCTGAACATTTATGCCACGGAGGTATTTAAACATCTCAATCATATCACCTCTATCCCACCTTTCTTCTAAGGTGTACATATTAAGATCCTTTAGTCTGTCCTCGTATATGCTTTATAATGAAGCCCACTAATCATTTTAGTAGCCACCCTCTGCACCGACTCCACATCCTTTTGAAGGTGTGGTCTCCAGAATTGCACACTATACTCCAAATGAGGTCGCACCAAAGACTTATACAGAGGCACTATCACCTCCTTTTTTCTGCTAGCCATTCCTCTCCGTATGCACCCAAGCATCGTTCTAGCTTTTGCAGTCGTCTTTCCTACCTGTTTAGCTACTTTAAGATCATCAGACACAACCACGCCTAGGTCCCGCTCTTCTTTAGTGGACAAAAGTACTTCACCTCCTAGACTATATTGCTCCCTTGGATTGCTGCAGCCCAAATGCATGACCTTACATTTTTTAACATTAAATCCCAGCTGCCAAATTCTAGACCATTCTTCAGGCTTGGCTAGATCCCTCCTCATGTTATCTGCACCTTCCTGGGTGTCTACTCTTGCAGATTTTGGTATCATCCGCAAAGAGGCAAAGCAGGTTGTTAGTGGTGAATAGTCTGGCTGGTTGGTGGAGAATGGCATGTATAGCAGTACGTCATCGGCATAGATCAGACAGGCAATCTTGAAGGAGTGGATGAGTGAGCAGATGGGCTGCATGTATATATTGAAAAGCAGGGCAGAGAGCAAGGATCCCTGTGGCATGCCTTGTTTTTGTTGGAACAGTTTGGAGGTCGTGGAGCCAGCTCGTGCATGTTGCCATCTGTCTGTCAGGTACGATTTGCACCAGCTTAGTGCAGTGCCGTGGATTCCCTTCTTGAGCTGCGCCAAGAGTAGGTCATGGTTGATGGAGTCGAATGCTGCGGCAATATCCATTAAGATTAGGGCAAATCCTTGTCTGATGTTATCCAGTCTGGTATTTAAAGTGCTGAAGAGAGTGGTCAGGAGAGTCTCAATGCCATGTGATTCCCTGAATCCATGCTGGCATGGTTCGAGAGGGGTGATGATCTCAATGTGGTGTTGTATTTGGCGTTGGACGACCTTTTCAGTTATTTTGGCTAGTAGTGGGATGCTTGATATTGGTCTGTATGAATCCACCTTCTGGGGGTCCAGTTTGCTGGGTTTTTTTAGAAGTGGCCTGATGGATGTCTGTTTTAGGCTTTGTGGGAATGTCCCTGTAGAGAATGATAGGTCCAGGAATGGGCTTGAACTCCATGCGCAGTGACTTTATCCAGAATGCAGGGCAGGGGTCGTTTGGAGCTGTGGAGATGTTGATGGCACTGATGATGTCCTCGATGCTTTTCTTTGATGGGGTAGAGGAGGTGGTCAGTGGTGTTGGGTGGTGTGATTTGTGCACTGGGGTGAGGTTCGTGGTCTTGTTGATCTGGATTGTTTTGGACTGTAGATAGTCTGTGAATTCCTGTGGTTGTGGCATGCTTCGTTGAGTCGGGGAAGGCTCTTTGGTTAGGGTCTTCACTATGTTAAAAAGGTCATGCAGTTTGCTTAGGGGGCGCTGCAGGAGGTCTGCATTGTATTGCTTCATCTTCTTGGTGACTGCATTGCGATGTCTTTTTAGGTAAGAGGTGTAGGTTCCCTGGTCATCAGTAGAGCGGGATCGATGCCATCGTCTTTCGAGCTTCCTTAAGTGGAGGAGTGATGTTTGTAGCTCAGGGGAGTACCATAGAGTGGTCTTTCTTCTCCTTGCTGGCTTATTTGCGGCCAGTAGTTGAGCGATGGAGGCTAGGCTATTGTTCCAGGCAGAGATCATCTCCTCGAGGCTCGTGCTGCGAGGTCGAGGAGTGGTAGGGTTTTGTTGAGGGTTTCTTCTTTGTCAAAAAGCCGGAATCGTCTAGTTGGTGCTATGGAGGCATCGGCTGAGGTGTGTGTGCTTATGTGCTCAGAGTGCATGGGCATTTGGAATGTTATCAAGCTGTGGTCAGACCATGGGACTGGGGTGATGGCAAGGCCGAGGTCCTAGTTTGGGCCTATGGCTGACCATGGGGCAAAGACCAAGTCCAGCTTGTTACCTTTTAAGTGGGTGGGCGCATTGATTACTTGACTGTAACCCAACTCGTTAAGCACCTCGAGGAAGGCTTTTGCATGGGCGTCTTGGAGGGCAGGCAGGTTGAAGTCGCCCATTATCCAGTTTGGTGTTCGTGGGTTCTTGGCATTACAGGCAAGGTCGATTATCATTGAGAGGTCTTCCGGGGAGGGAGCCGGGGATCTGTAGATCAGGTTGATAGAACTGTGCTTGTTGGCTATGGTGATTGAGTCAAGGTGCGTTGTGCTGGTGGCAGAGATCAGCTGAAATTGGATCTCCATTTTGGTGAGGACGAGTGCTCCTCCACCCCTCCGGTCAGATCTGTGGCAGGTGTGGATTGAGAAGTTGGGGGTGGGTGACCGTGTCTGAGTTGGACAGCCATATCTCAGTGACCAGTAGGATGTCCAGGTTATGAATGGTTATTAAGTCAGAAATGGCTGGCCATTTCTTGCGGACTGAGCGTGCGTTTATGAGGGCGCATTTCAGATTGTGGGGTTGTGGGTGCTTCGCTAGCTAGGATTTTTTGGTGTGTTGCAGGGAAAACGTAGAGTAGGTGTGGGTGTAGAGTGTGCTTGGTTCCAATGATGTTGGTGGGGATCACCCAACCATCTCCTCCCTGAGCCCTGTAGGACTGGTAGGAGATTATAGTCTGTGGTGAGGGCGAGGGTGCCATGGAGTAGGCTGATGAGGAGGTAACAGATGACTAGGGCTAGAAGGGAGGGTGCCATTTGGGTGTCTACTTCGTGGCCCTGAGCAGTTTGGAGGTGTCCCTCTCGGGGTGCTGCTCTGGCTGGATGGAGGGGTGATCTCATCTGGATACCTTTCTGCAGGTAACTCTAGCGGTAGTGCAGCTCCAGGCACGAAACAGGTACCTGAAAAGTGCTTATTTTGGCTAAAAAACATCCAGAGGGTGTAGAGGAGAAAGCGCTCCATCATCCCCAATACTCGGTACAATTTTCACTGATAGCAGCAGTGGGATTTGAACTCAAAACTTACAGTTTCCTTGCACACTATGGAAACACAAACATAGACACCCCCTCACAAACTACATCACAACACACCCCCTCAGAGACACGCACATTCCGCATCCTCAAACTCAAAGAAAATCATCATAATCAAAGATTATGTACATAGTTTATTAGTTTCTTGTTCTAAACAAAATGTAAATTGTAAATTGTTATGTTAACTGTAATTACAAAGTTTATGATGTAAAAGGTTATACCACTGTTCTATGTAAAATGTTCTTTTCTTTGTAAACCGCCCCTGATCTTTGGAAAGGGCGGTATAAAAGAATCTAATAAATAAGTAAATAAATAAAATAAACCGTGGCTTCTCTGTTCCTAGCCCACTACTCAACTATTAGGCTATTCCAAGACTTCCAGGTTCTGAAATACTATTCTGTGGATGTCTATGTAGATGCCCCCACAGACATCCATATTGAGCACGTCCATATTTGTGAAATCATGTCTGCACCTGGCTCTCAAGATGTCTCTGTGCTTTGGACATCCAGAATAGGACTTCCAAACTGACCCCCTAAATTTCATTTAATTTTATTTATTAAAATCTGATATACCACCCTTTCAGTAGACCTCAGAGCAGTTTACAATAAAATAAAATAATATAACATTTAGAAAAAGAAAGGGAAGTCTAATAAAATGCAGGAAAGTAAAATATGGCACATGGACAACGAGGAACAGAAGGGCTGAAAGGGATGCACACAAAAGGTAGGGGAGCAATTAGGAGTAAAGATGGTGGGGGGAAGATTAGGGGTGGTCAGGGCGGGAGGTCAAAGGCTTTATGGAACAGATGGGTTTTGAGCTGCGACTTAAATTTGGGAAATGAAGGTTCTAACCGAAGAGCCAGGGGGAGACTATTCCACAGAGAGGGGCTGAAAAAATAAAATGCAGAGAGATGAGTCTATCCTAAGTGAGCCTGTAAGGGGGATGGGAGGTAAACTTGGTTCATATGGATAGAGCGAAGAGCACAGGATGGGGTATGGGGTATGATGAGCATGCGGAGATATTGTGGGGTGCCAGAGTGGAGAACTTTATGAACCAGGGTGAGTATCTTGAATTGAGCACAGTAATGGATAGGGAGCCAGTGTAGATGAATTAATAGGGAGGTGACATGATCGGAACGGGAGGCATGAAATAATTTGGCAGTTGTGTTTTGGATGAATTCTTTGTTTTGTTCCTCACTGAAGGAGATACAGAGAAGATACCCATGTCAGAAATTATATTTAAAGGTAATTACTGTAATTTGAGGAATTGAAGCAAATCTAGATGAACCTGTAAGATGCAACAGGGCAGTTTGAAAAACTAAGGAGTAACAAATTACCTAGACCAGATGGCATGCATCCCAGCAATCTGAAAGAACTCAAAAATGAACCTGCAGACCTACTATTTGTAATTTGTGAACTATCATTAAAATTATCTATAGTATCTGAAGATTGGAGAGTAGCCAAGGTAACGCCTATTTTTTTTTTTTAAGTTCCAGGGGTGAGCCAGGAAATTACAGACTGGTGAGGCTAATGTCAATGTCAGGCAAAAGGGTAGAAATTGTTATAAAAAACAAGATTACTGAACATGTGAAGTGGCATTTTAGAAAGCACCTAAATGCCCTATCTCTTACTCAAACATCCAAAATGTCATGAGGGGAGAAGCCGAGAAGGTGGGGCACATGTAAATGTGTTATACAATTGACCTATCAGCACCCCAAATGATAAATGTCTTAGAGGTGCAGCATCAACCTCCAGACACCCTCCCGATAGAAGTGGTGGGGGCAAACATGGTGATGGAATTCAAAACGGCATGGGACAAACACAGTGGATCCCTTTACAGCAACAGGATAAAAACAAAAAAACGGAACCATCTAACTTCTAAACCATCTAACTTCTCAACAAATAGGGGTGTCCTACATGGAGTTGTGGATTCACCCCTAAACAGACATGGGGAGGGGTGGCCTGCACAGAGCGACAGGTGCACCTACTCTTACCATATTGCTGGGCAGACTGGATGGACCATGCTGGTCTTTATCTGCCGTCATTTACTATGTTACTAGACACGTGAAGGGAAATGGCCAATTTTAGAAATGTGCATCTCAGTGAAAGAGGCAACACAGACATAGCCTTGATGGTCTTCCAGAATGTGCACATGTACTGTATCTTGTCCCCACTTACAAGTCTTGGCCTGCCATTTTGCAAGCACAGACAAGCAGCTCCACGGCAACTCACAAAACAGCCTTTGTATTTACCTATATGTTTTCTGAGGGGGCAACAATAATTGGGGGAATTAGGGGGCTTCTCATCTTCTCCCTACTGTTGCTTGCTGGCCATAAACAGCACTTTCCATAAACATAGATGTGTCTGCCAACGGTCACAAATGTGTGTCTCTGTTCTAAAATCAAATGTACATTTCAGTCTTTTACAGACTACCCACCCGGCCAACATAGACATGATCACGCCACACATGTAAATTCAAGCTTTTAGTAGCCTGCTAATCACTATAATGACTTTAAATCTCACTGACCTTTCCTGCAACAAAAATTCATGAACTCAATCCATACTGCAACAATGTTGCCTCTAGATAACTATAAAATGTAACCACAAGACCCACTTTCATGCAAGAATGCAGATGTACATAGTTTAAGAAGTTAAATGTTATATACTCCATATAACCCAATAAGTTATTCCTCCCTGTTCTATGTAAAGCTTGTGTCTACAATTGTTATATGTAAACCTCTATGAATCTATGAAAAGGCGGCATGTAAAACCTGTTAAATAAAACAAATAAATAAATGAAATGACTCTTAGGCATGGGTGTGATTGGCACATCTGAATGGATGTCTTCAGACATGCCGATAATGACTAGAGCTTCTAAAATGACTTGCATAGATAGTTATGGTAATGAGACAAAGCCAGCATGGATTTAGCTAAGGAAAGTCTTGCCTTATTCTTTTTGAAGGTATGAATAAATAGGTAGATAAAGGTAAGCTGGTTGATAAAATGTATCTGGATTTTCAGAAAGTCTTTGACAAGGTCCCTCATGAGAGAATCCTGGGGAAATTAAAAAGTAATGGGATTGGAGGCAGTGTATAATTGTGGGCTAAATGGTCACTTTTCTCAATGGAGAAAGGTCAATAGTGGAGTACCCTCCCCCCCCCCCACCCCTTCCCCAGAGATCTGTGCTGGTCCCGCTGCTTTTTAACATATTTATAAATGACCTGGAAAGTGAAGTGATAAAATTTGCAGATGACATCAAATTAATCAAAGTTGTTAAAACCTAAGAGGTTGTGAAAAATTGCAAGAGGACCTTCAGAAATTGGGAGACTGGACATCCAAATGGCAGATGAAATTTAATGTGGACAAATGCAATATTTATGTACTTAGGGAAGAACAACCCACACTGCAGTTGCACGATACAAGGTTCCATATTAGGAATCACCACTCAGGAAAAGGATCTAGGTATCATCATGGATAATACCTTGAAATCCTCTGTTCAGTGTGCAGCAGCAGCCAAGAAAGCTAATCAAATGCTAGGAATCATAAGAAAGGAATGGAAAATAAAAACAAAGATATTATAATGCCTTTGGATGAAGTGTGATCAAAAAGTATCAAGGCTTGTTGTGTAGCTATATAACAATACGTTGCTGCACGATGTTATTAAGCATGCATTGACCTAGTTATGTGCTCTGCATGTGCAGAGTGTAGCATGGCTGCAGCACATCTGTATTTTTTTAATCACGTGATGTTTGGTATCACGTAAAAGCAGTTCGTCAGTTTTACGATGAGCGAAAAAATTGAACAGCGAATTTGCAGTAAATTCTGCCAGAAACTTGGAGATTCGTGCAAAGAGACTTATGACGTTACAGCAAGTGTATGGCGATGAATGCATGAGTCATGTCAAAGTTTCCAAGGGGTCCGCCAAAGTGTTGACAGCGAGGAATGTTCTGGAAGGCCATTCACGAGCAGGAATGAAGACAACGTTGAAGCAGTGTGTGCCACAATACACTCAAATCATTGATTGACTATCAGGGGAGCTTGCAGAGGACATGGACATCAGTTTCGGGTTGGTACAGTCCATTCTTACTGTCATTTTGGGGATGAGATGTGTGGCTACAAAATTTGTGCCTAAACTCCTGTCCCCTGACCAAAAAGATGATCGACTGTCTACAGCCAGGGAGTTAAGAACATAAGAACATAAGATATGCCATACTGGGTCAGACCAAGGTCCATCAAGCCCAGTATTCCGTTTCCAACAGTGGCCAATCTAGGTCATATGTACCTAGCAGTTTCCCCAAAGGACACAGATTCCACAATGCTTGTATTGGTTCAAGCATTGATATCCTAGGTCCCTTCTTAATAATGGTTTATGGACCTTTCCTCCAGGAACTTGTCCAAACCTTTTTTAAACCCAGCTACACTAACAGCCTTTACTGCATCCTTCAGTAACAAATTCCAGAGTTTGATTACACGTTGAGTGAAAAAATATTTTCTTTTATTAGTCTTAAATAGTTTACCCTGTAGCTTCATTGCATGTCCCCTAGTCTTTCTATATTCTGATAAGGTAAACAATCGATCTACGTTTACCCGTTCCACTCCGTTCATTAATTTATAGACTTTTATCATATCTCCCCTCAGCCGTCTCTTTTCCAGGTTAAAGAGCCCTAACCTTTTTAGCCTTTCTTCATAGGAGTATCCTTCCATCCCCTTTACAATTTTGGTGGCTCTTCTCTGAACCTTTTCTAAAATTGCTATATCCTTTTTAAGATACGGCGACCAGAATTGCACACAATATTCAAGGTGCAGTCTCACCATGGAACGATATAGAGGCATTATAATATCTTTTGTTTTATTTTCCATTCCTTTCCTTATCATACCTAGTATTCTATTTGCTCTCTTGGCCGCTGCTGCACACTGGGCCGAGGGTTTTAACATGGTATCTACAATGACGCCTAAATCTTTTTCCTGGGTGGTAGTTCCTAATGTGGAACCTTGCATCGTGTAACCATAGTTTGGGTTGTTCTTCCCTAGGTGCATAACCTTGCACTTGTCCACATTAAATTTCATCTGCCATTTTGATGCCCAGTCTTCCAATTTATCAAGATCCTCTTGCAATTTTCCACAATCCTCTTGGCTTTTAACAACTTTACATAGTTTTGTGTCATCTGCAAATTTGATAACCTCACTCGTTATTCCACTTTCCAGGTCATTTATGAATATGTCAAAAAGCAGCGGACCCAGCACAGATCCCTGGGGTACACCACTATTCACCTTTCTCCATTGGGAAAATTGGCTATTTAGCCCTACCCTCTGCTTTCTATCTTTTAACCAGTTCCTGATCCACAATAGTACACTGCCTCCTATTCCATGACTCTTTAGTTTTGCCAAAAGTCTCTCATGAGGGACCTTGTCAAAGGCTTTCTGAAAGTCCAGATACACAATATCAACCGACTCACCTTTGTCCACCTGATTATTCACTCCTTCAAAAAAACATAACAGATTAGTAAGACAAGATCTTCCTTGTCTAAAGCCATGTTGGCTGTCTCCCATTAGGTCATGACTATCTACATGCTGAGTAATTTTATTCTTTATGATGGTTTCTACCATTTTTCCCGGTACTGACGTGAGGCTCACCGGTCTGTAGTTTCGCGGATCACCCCTGGAACCCTTTTTGAAAATTGGTGTTACATTGGCGATCCTCCAATCTTCAGGTATTAGAGATGATTTTAATGATAGTTCACAGATTACTAATAGCAGGTCTGAAATCTCATATTTCAGTTCTTTCAACACCCTTGGATGTATACCATCCGGCCCAGGTGATTTG
Source organism: Ichthyophis bannanicus (assembly GCA_033557465.1). Taxonomy (NCBI): domain Eukaryota; kingdom Metazoa; phylum Chordata; class Amphibia; order Gymnophiona; family Ichthyophiidae; genus Ichthyophis; species Ichthyophis bannanicus. Next base: position 1,404,656,851 of record CM066033.1, on the reverse strand, counting down.
CTACTCTTCAGTTTATCTAATAGTTGTAATACATCTTCCCGATGTATCGATATTTCCCTCAATTCTTCCGCACCTTTAAATACCACTTCAGTCATGGGTAACATCCCTACATCTTCCTCAGTAAAGACCGAAGCAAAGAATTCATTCAGTCTCTCCGCTATCGCCTTGTCGCCTCTTAGTGCTCCTTTAACCCCTTTATCATCTAATGGACCAACTGACTCTCTCACAGGTTTTTTGCTACGAATGTACTTGAAAAGGTCTTTACTTCGCGTTTTTGCTTCCGCAGCAAGCTTCTTCTCAAATTCTCCCTTTGCCTGCCTTATCAATGCCTTGCATTTGACTTGCCAGTGCTTGTGCTGTTTCCAGGTTTCGTTGTTTGGCTCTTTTTTCCATTTCCTGAAAGATGCATTTTTGGCAACAACAGCCTCTCTGACCTCACCTTTAAACCATGCTGGCAGTTTTTTGGACTTCCATCCACTTTTCTTAAAGCGTGGAATACAGCTGGTCTGGGCTTTCAAGATAGTATTTTTCAACAACAGCCAAGCCTGATGTACGTCTTTAACCTTTGCAACTGCTCCTTTTAGTTTTTTCTTAACTGTTTTCCTCATTTTATCATAGTCTCCCTTTCGAAAGTTAAAAGTTGTTGGAGTGCATTGAAAAGACTCAGATTTCATCAAAAAGATTCTTTATCTTTATTGAATTTTTCATATGCTGCTCAGGTAATGCATCAGAGCGGTTCACACAATATATTATCAGCTACATAAAAGAAAAGGAAAAGAACACCATTGTCAATAGGAAAATGGAAAGGACTATGGAGTTCCAGGAGGGGACAGGTAGAGAGAGGCAGGAGAGTTCCAGGCGTGGGAACATATTTGAAGCAGCAGCCCAATCGGCATCGGCAAAAGGGAGCAGGTAGGTAAGCCCCTCCTGCTCCCCTTCACCACGGTCAATCAGGCCAAAGACCACAACCAGCAGGACTTTTAAAAGCAGAAGAGCTCCAGGCTCGCCCGCACCTGAGGGACTCGGCAGAGGGCCCTTTGGTGTGGCCCTTAGGTGTGGACCATCCAAGAAGGAAAAGAGAACAGAAAAATAACCGGCAACCACAACCTACAAACCCACGCATTGCCAAGCACCACTCACCTATAGATCACCAAGATACTCACCAAACCCTTCAAGAAAAGACAACTACGGTAAGCTCCGAATTTATAGACAAACATAACACCACATAATCTAATATATCATGGTTACATTGCTGCTCATATCCTCTACTCATCTAAGCAACAATTGGAACAAAAGCATACAAGTTCTTCACAGAGCAAACCTCCTCCACCGTACAACTCACCACAAACTACCATTCACTAAACAAGCATGCAGGCTCATACATATGAGCACTGAATGACTAACGATAAATACTACAAACACCAAACACCATCTTCATCCAAATCAAATGTTCTCTCATCAATGCTCGCTCTATCTGCAACAAAATTCAGGCTATCGCAGACCACATTCACCTCACTGAAACAGATGTAATGTGCATCACAGAAAGCTGGATCAATGACTATGAAAATGTCCAATTAACTACATCACAATATACGCTATTTAGTTGCCCTAGATTACATCAGAGAGGGAGTGGAGTACACATACTTGCAAAGAAACACATGAACTTCACACTGAACAACTCTCTATCTCTACAGACAGTAGACCTCCTAACCATCTCTAACTCGGAGCACACCATAACGTATAGAAAACCTACTCCCAATATAGACGATCTAGCAGCAATCTTAGATGAGGCATGTACAGTACACATACAGCCACAAGAAATCACTTCACCCTCATGGGTGACCTCAACCTTCCCTCAACCACGGAAAAACATGTTAATGCATTCCTTACTGCCATGGAGTCCCCTACAGCTATCCCAAATAATTGATGCACCAACCCATTGCAAAGGATCAATCTTGGACCTTATATTCATACCCAACAACCTACTTAAAGAAAACCTAAATCTGCAAATTGACCCAGTATCATGGTCAGATCACACCAGATATCCCTCAATATACCAGCCAATACTACTTAACCAAAAACAGCGCAGCAGCAGCAACAGTTCAAACGTTGATTTAAGGGATTCAATGCACAATACTTCCTTGAACAGACTTCGGCACTAATAGATGAAGACATAACTGATTTGGACTCATTTATAGACTTATGGAATCAGACAATATATACAACTTCAACCTTCAACAAAATGTTCACCAAAAAACACAACATATCCTCACATCCTCCATGGTTCTCCAAAAACATGGACCAGCACAGAAGAGAACTTAGATACCTTGAAAGAAAATGGAAAAGAACACAGGACGATACATAAAAACATAGAAAAATGATGACAGAAAAAGACCACATGGCCTATCTAGTCTGTCCTTCCATATCAACAACTACAACAGTCCCCTTTTTTCCTTTAGAGATCCTCTGTGTTTGTCCCATGCTTTTTTGAATTCAGATACTGTCCTCATCTCTACCACCTCCACTGGGAGACTATTCCACGGATCCACTACTCTTTCTGTAAAGAAATATTTCCGCGTGTCACTCCTGAATCTATCCCCTTTCACCCTCATCCCATGTCCCCTCATAGCATTACTTGCTTTCAATCGAAAGAGGCTCTCCCCCTGTGCATTTATACCATGGAGATATTTAAACGTCTCAATCATATCACCTCTATCCCGCCTTTCCTCTAATGTGTACATATTAAGATCCTTAAGTCTGTCCACATATGCTTTATAACGAAGACCACTAACCATTTTATTCTCCAGGACCAAGCAGGAAGTCAGTCCTCACATATGGGTGACGTCGGCGCGACGGAGCCCTCGCGGAGCAATTTCCCCAGCTTTCAAAGAAAGCCTTTGGGAATTGCAGTGCGCATGCGCGGTCCCCTTCCCGCCCAAAGGTGCCATCTTGCTCAGTCTTCTTTTTTCCGCGGAGCCCTACAGACGCTGTTTGTGATCGCCGCTTAAAAAGTTGATTTTATTTATTTTATTTTCTCGGTTCGACGCCGGATCCTTTTCCCGCCTGGACCCGATACACCGGTATCGAGTCCATTCAAAATTTTTCGGTTTTTGTCCTTCGTGACTAGCATTCGCGCCAATTTTTCCTTTTTCACTGGCAGCCCTGTCTTTTGACCTCGCAGGGGCCCTTTTTCCCCCGATGGCTGCCAGCGGGTTTAAAAAGTGTGATCGGTGTAAGAAACTTATGTCTCTTACCGACACACACGACTGCTGCCTCCGCTGCCTTGGACCCGATCATGACCCGATGATCTTTGGTCCGTGTGGCAAGATGTCCTCTAAAGCGTTGAGGAGTCGGCAGCAACAAAAAGAAAGAATCTTCTCTGACTCCGCGTCCGGCCAGTCCCGGACCTCGTCAGAGGCTTCGACGTCCCGGGACTCTGGTCCTAAGCATCGTCGGAGTTCCTCTGAGCGGGGGTCTCCTGCCCGGGAACATCATCGAAGAAGAAACCCGCGAGGGCGGCGTCGGTGGACGCTCCTGGTTCCTTGAGGGCCAGGTCGCATAGCCCCGATAGCCGTCCCGGGTCCTCGGAGTCGGAGAGGCCTTCGAAACATCCTTGTCTTGAAATGGAGTCTCCTAGACACGTGAGTACTGTAGTCCTCGTACGATGGCTTCGAAGCATCGGCTCGAGTAGCCGGAGCCGGCATCGGTGCCCGCCGACAGGCTTGGCTTCAGTCATCCAACCTCGAGCCATGGGTACAGGACAAGTTGGTCGATGTCCCCTGCCGAGGTGAAAACCTCTTTGGCAAGCCCATGGCTGAAAAGGCTGCACAGATCGAGACCGAGACTCTGACCAGGACTCGGCTGTCCCGAAAAACCTCTGCCCCTTCTCAGAAGAAGGGCTCGGGGCAAAAGCCCTTTTACCCGAGGAAGGCGGCTGCCTATAAACACTACCCTCATTATCAGGCCTCAGCAGCTCCCCAACAGGGTCAGCAGGCCAAGGGACGGGGTAATGGGTCCCGTAGGCAGCAGGCCCCCAAGCCCACAACACCGGCCCCTGCTCAGCAGGGTGGGGGTTTTTGACTCCATCAGCATAGCCTCTTCCCCTCCGCTGGTTTCTCTCAGCACAGGAGGTCGGCTGGTCCACTTTGCCCACAGGTGGTCAGCCACCACATCAGATACCTGGGTGCTTCATATAGTTCAAAAAGGCTATCTTCTTCACTTTCACCAGGTACCTCCCTCCTACTTTCCAGGGGAGCCTCCAAGACTACCTCTGCACAGGGACTTACTCCTTCAGGAGTTGGCAAGTCTTCTTCAGGAACAGGCTGTGGAACCGGTGCCCCACCACCTGAGAGGTCAAGGCTTTTATTCCAGGTACTTTCTGATACCAAAACGAACAGGAGGCCTCAGACCCATCCTGGACTTGCGAAACCTCAACAGGTTCCTGGCAAGGGAAAAGTTCAAGATGCTTACCCTTGGAATCCTGCTGCCCTACCTCCAGCAGGGAGACTGGCTATGCTCTTTGGATCTAAAGGATGCCTATATTCACATCCTTATTCATCCAGACCACAGACAATATCTCAGGTTTGTTGTGGGAGGAAATCATTACCAATACAGAGTCCTGCCCTTTGGCCTATCCTCCGCCCCCAGGGTGTTCACCAAATTCCTAGCAGTGGTGGCGGCCTATCTAAGGCTTCAAGGCCTCTTTGTGTTTCCATACCTGGACGACTGGCTCATCAGGGCCCAGTCTTCCCAAGAGGCCACTCAGGCCACTCATCGCACTGTGACTCTGCTCCAGCACTTGGGGTTTGTCATAAACTTCGCAAAGTCCACTTTGCTCCCCTCTCAAGATCTCGAATTCATCGGGGCAAGGTTGAACACACTTCAGGCGTGGGCCTTCCTGCCTCTGGACAGGGCACACAGGCTCATGGATCTAGCCAGCCACTTTCACAGCAATTCCCTGGTCTCTGCCAGGCAATTTCTGAGACTGCTCGGCCATATGGCTTCCACGGTCCATGTGACCCCCAATGCCTGCCTGAACATGCGACCTGCTCAGTGGTGCCTTCGCACTCAATGGCATCAGGCCACGGGGAGCCTGGCGGACTCAGTACAGGTATCCACCCTGCTGGTCTCTTCTCTGCGGTGGTGGCTTCATCTACCAAACCTGGTGCTGGGAGTAGATTTTCAATCTCCTCCGCCTTCTCAGGTGCTGACAACCGATGCTTCTCTCCTGGGTTGGGGAGCACATTGCCAAGGGACATGTACTCAAGGCCTCTGGACTCCTTGGGAGTCTGCTCAGCAGATAAACATCCTAGAGCTCAGAGCCATCCGCCTAGCTCTGAGAGCCTTCTCCCACCTCACTTCTCACCAGTCTGTGCTGGTCCAGACGGACAATCAAGTTGCAATGTTCTACGTGAACAAACAAGGAGGCACAGGCTCCTTCGTTCTCTGTCAGGAGGCGTGGAGACTATGCTCTTGGGCCGTCAATCACGGCATCCTCCTCAAAGCTGTCTATCTCCCTGGTCAAGAAAATTACCTGGCAGACAGGCTGAGCAGGATCCTCCAACCTCACGAGTGGAGATTGGATCCGTTGGTGGTTCAGCAGATCTTTCTCAAGTGGGGCCTCCCCACCATGGATCTATTTGCCAGTCCCCTGAACCGGCAGCTTCCCAGATTCTGCTCTCGACAACCGCATCCTCTCAGAGTGGTGGCGGATGCTTTTCTAATTCCATGGTCCACAGGCCTCTTGTATGCCTTTCCTCCCATGCCACTGGTGTCTCGGACGCTCTTCAAAGTTCTCAGAGACAGAGCCTCGATGATCCTAGTAGCTCCCCGGTGGCCGAGACAACCCTGGTTCCCGCTTCTAATGCAGCTGGCGGTGGACACTCCTCTTTCCTCTGGGGTTTCAACCCGATCTCCTGTCACAGGATCAGGGGACTCTCCTACACCCCAATCTCCGGTCCCTTCATCTGATGGCCTGGCTGCTGAAAGGGTAGTCCTTGCTCCCCCTCCTGCTGCCTCGTGAGGTGGAAGAGGTTGTCTTGGCCTCCAGGCAGCCCTCCACCCGGACGTCCTATGCTCTTAAGTGGCGTAGGTTCATCGTGTGGTGTGCTCAGCAGTCGGAGAATCCCTTCTCCTGCTTAGTGGCAGTGGTCTTGCAATATTTGCTTTACCTCTCCAATCTGGGCCTTAAGTCCAACTCTGTCAGAGTCCACCTCAGAGCTCTCTCTGCACATCATGCACCGGTGGATGGCAGGCCTCTTTCCAGCCTCCCTTTGGTGGCTCGTTTTCTCCGAAGCCTCCTTCTCCTTAAACCTCCTTTGCGCCCACCAGCCCCTGAATGGGATCTGAATGTGGTCTTGCAGCGGATTACCTGTCCGCCCTTTGAACCTATGGCTACCTGCCCTCTTCGTTTTCTTTCTTGAAAAACCTTGTTTTTGGTAGGCGCGTTAGTGAACTGAAGGCCCTAGTGTCTGATCCTCCTTACACTAGGTTCTACAGAAATAGGGTAGTCTTACGGACTCACCCTAAGTTTCTTCCTAAAGTGGTTTCTCCTTTTCATCTCAACCAGGAGGTGGTTCTTCCGACCTTCTTTCCCAGGCCGCACTCCAGCCGGGCTGAGATGGTCCTGCATACCCTGGCCTGTAGGAGGGCATTGTCCTTCTACCTTGACCGTATGCGGGAGCATAGGAGGGCTGTTCAGCTCTTCGTTTCTTTTGACCCCAATAAGTTGGGGCTACCTGTCTCCAAGCGTATTTTGTCCATATGGGTTGCTGACTGTATCACTTGGGCTTATGGGGCAGCCGGCCTCTCCTTAGAGGGTCGTGTCACGGCTCATCGTGTTAGGGCGAAGGCTGCGTCAGTGGCTCATCTCCGCTCTGTTCCATTGGCAGACATCTGCCGGGCCGCTACTTGGTCTTCAAGCCAGACTTTTGCGGCCCCTTACTGCCTGGAGAGGGAGTCCCGCAGGGACAGTGCTTTCGGTTAGGCAGTCCTCCATAATCTCTTTGAGGTTTAGGCAACTCCTACCCTCCGGCCCTGATGTTGGGCTACCGATCGGGGGCGTTTTCAGAGAAGTTTCCTTCCTTCTGTGCTACTGAGCTAGATGGAGCTCATTTTTCCGCTTGAGGTCTCCGGTAGCCTTAAGCTAGGGAGTCCCATATGTGAGGACTGACTTCCTGCTTGGTCCTGGAGAAAGAGTAGTTACTCACCTGTAACAGGTGTTCTCCAGGAGCAGCAGGAATCAGTCCTCACAACCCTCCCTCCTCCCCTCGGAGTTGCAGTCCTATCATTTCGTTTTTGCTAAATTTTATGCTGTCTTTTAGCTATGTCATCAGACTGAGCAAGATGGCACCCTTGGGCGGGAAGGGGACCGTGCATGCGCGCTGCAGTTCCCAAAGGCTTTCTTTGAAAGCTGGGGAAATTGCTCCGCGAGGGCTCCGTCGGTGCCGACGTCACCCATATGTGAGGACTGATTCCTACTGCTCCTGGAGAACACCTGTTACAGGTGAGTAACTACTCTGTAGCCACCCTCTGTACCGACTCCATCCTGTTTATATCCTTTTGAAGGTGCGGTCTCCAGAATTGCACACAATACTCCAAATGAGGCCGCACCAAAGACTTATACAGAGGCACTATCACCTCCTTTTTTCTGCTAGCCATTCCTCTCTGTATGCACCCAAGCATCCTTCTGGCTTTTGCTGTCACCTTTTCTACCTGTTTAACCACTTTAAGATCATCAAACACAACCATGCCTAGGTCCCGCTCTTCTTTAGTGGACAAAAGTACTTCTCCCGCTACACTATATTGCTCCCTTGGATTGCTGCAGCCCAAATGCATGACCTTGCATTTTTTTAACATTAAATCCCAGCTGCCAAATTCTAGACCATTCTTCAAGCTTAGCTAAATCCCTCCTCATGTTATCTACACCTTCCTGGGTGTCCACTCTATTGCAGATTTTGGTATCATCAGCAAAGAAGCAACCCTTACCCGACAGCCCTTCTGCTATATCACTAACAAAGATGTTAAAAAGAATCGGACCAAGAACAGATCCCTGGGGCACACTACTGGTAACTTCCTTCTCCTCAAAGTGAGCTCCATTTACCTGTACTCTTTGTCGCCTCCCACTCAACCAATTTCTAACACAAACAGTAACTTTAGGGTCCATCCCTAGGGTGCTCAGTTTGTTTATTAGTCGCCTTTGAGGAACAGTGTCAAAGGCTTTACTGAAATCGAAATACACCACATCTAGGGCTTTCCCTCGGTCCAACTCCCTGGTCACCCATTCAAAGAAATCAGTCAGATTTGTCATAAGAACATAAGATATGCCATACTGGGTCAGACCAAGGTCCATCAAGCCCAGTATTCTGTTTCCAACAGTGGCCAATATAGGTCATACGTACCTAGCAGTTTCCCCAAGGGACACAGGTTCCACAATGCTTGTATTGGTTCAAGCATTGATATCCTGGGTCCCTTCTTAATAATGGCTTATGGACCTTTCCTCCAGGAACTTGTCCAAACCTTTTTTAAACCCAGCTACACTAACAGCCTTTACTACATCCTCCGGTAACAAATTCCAGAGTTTGATTACACGTTGAGTGAAAAAATATTTTCTTTTATTAGTCTTAAATAGTTTACCCTGTAGCTTCATTGCATGTCCCCTAGTCTTTCTATATTCTGATAAGGTAAACAATCGATCTATGTTTACCCATTCCACTCCGCTCATTAATTTATAGACTTCTATCATATCTCCCCTCAGCCGTCTCTTTTCCAGGTTAAAGAGCCCTAACCTTTTTAGCCATTCTTCATAGGAGTATCCTTCCATCCCCTTTACCATTTTGGTGGCTCTTCTCTGAACCTTTTCTAATAACTCTATATCCTTTTTAAGATACGGCGACCAGAATTGCACACTATATTCAAGGTGCGGTCTCACCATTGAACGATATAGAGGCATTATAATATCCTTTGTTTTATTTTCCATTCCTTTCCTTATCATACCTAGCATTCTATTTGCTCTCTTGGCCGCCGCTGCACACTGGGCCGAGGGTTTTAACATGGTATCCACAATGACGCCTAAATCTTTTTCCTGGGTGGTGGTTCCTAATGTGGAACCTTGCATCGTGTAACCATGGTTTGGGTTGTTCTTCCCTAGGTGCATAACCTTGCACTTGTCCACATTAAATTTCATCTGCCATTTTGATGCCCAGTCTTCCAATTTATCAAGATCCTCTTGTAATTTTCCACAATCCTCTTGGGTTTTAACAACTTTAAATAGTTTTGTGTCATCTGCAAATTTGATAACCTCACTCGTTATTCCACTTTCCAGGTCATTTATGAATATGTCAAAAAGCAGCGGACCCAGCACAGATCCCTGGGGTACACCACTATTCATCTTTCTCCATTGGGAAAATTGGCCATTTAGCCCTACCCTCTGCTTTCTATCTTTTAACCAGTTCCTGATCCACAATAGTACACTGCCTCCTATCCCATGACTCTGGTGAATCCACGCTGCCTCGAATCCTGTAATCCGGTGGACTCCAGAAACCTCATGATTTTCTCTTTCAGCAGCATTACCAATAATTTACTCAGCACCGAAGTTAAACTAACTGGCCTGTAGTTTTCAATCACATCCTTACTTCTGCTTTTGTGTAAAGGCACCACATGAGCCTCTCTCCAATCCTTTGGCACCACTCCCGACTCCAACGAGGCATTGAAAAGGTCAGTCAGTGGAGCTGCTAGAACTTCCCCAAGTTCCCTCAGTATTCTAGGGTGTATCTCATCCGGTCCCATCGCTTTGTCTACTTTAAGTTTTGTTAGTTTCTCACGAAGGCAGTCTTCTGAAAATTGTTCAAGATGCCCCTCGCTTCTGTTCCTGTTTGTGTGTGTTTTCTGAGGTCCTGTTCCTGGTTCTTCATCTGTGAACACAGAATAAAAATATGTGTTAAGCAATTACGCTTTATCTTCATCAGCTTCTACATATTCCCCTTCACCCTTGAGTCTGACAATACCACTTTTACCCTTCCTCTTCTCACTTACATATCTGAAAAATGTCTTATCCCCCATTTTATTGCATTGGCTATTTCCTCCTCTTTTTGAATCTTTGCTTTCCTGACTACTTTGCTAGCTTCTCTAAGTTTTTCCAAATATAGATGCCCATCTTCCTCTCTCTGTGATCTTTTGTATTTCATGAAGGCCGCCCTCTTTTTCTTCACCTTTTCAGCTACTTCTTTTGAAAACCATAGCGGTCTCCTTTTCCTTTATTTACCATTTTAACAAAAAGGTTGGTTGCCCTTAAAATATCCCCTTTCAGTTTTACCCACTGTTTTTCTACATCCCCCAGCTGTTCCCATCCCGCTAACAACTCCCTGAGATATTGGCCCATCTTGGCAAAGTTAGTTTTCCTAAAGTCTAAGACCCTCGCTTTTGAATGGATTCTAACAGCCCTAGTCCTAGTACTGAACCACACCATCTGGTGATCACTGGATGCAAAATGATCTCCCACTATAACATCAGAAACACTTTCACCATTGGTAAGCACCAAGTCCAATATGGCCCCTTCACGTGTGGGGTCTGTTACCAATTGCCTGAATAGTTCTCCCTGTAGAGAATCCAGGGACTCCTTACTTCTAGATGATATTGCAGCAGGAATGTGCCAATCAACATCTGGCATATTGAAATCCCCTATCAGTAGCACTTCCCCTTTCCTAGCAATACTGCATGTGTCTTCAGTTAACTCTCTGTCCACTTCTTCCTCTTGTGAAGGAGGTCTGTATATCACGCCAATGCAAATAGGTTTCTCTTTCCCTCTTTCTAGTTTAACCCACAGTGCTTCCTCTCTCCCTTTTAAGCTCTGTAATTCCAAAGCTTTAATATTATTTTTTTACATATAGTGCCACTCCTCCTCCCCTTCTTCCTACCTTGTCCTTTCTGAATAGTATAACCTGGTATAGTTACATCCCAGTCATGGTTTTCTGTGAAACATGTTTCTGTAACTGTCACTAAATCCAAGTCAGCCTCTCCCATCAAAGCTTCAACATCAGGGATCTTATTTCCCATCCTATGGGCATTTATACATACTGCTTTCCATATGTTACCCCTTTTACCCATTTCCATACCAACCAGCTACTCAACATTCATAAGAAATACAACAACCTATGTAACAAGACACAAAAGGAATTCATCACAAACAAACTTATGAAATCACTCAACCACCCTAGAGAACTATTCTCAGTTGTATCCCAACTGAGCAATGACCCTAACACAGCCGACACAACCATCGAAAGAATACAAATTGATCCACAAGTTATGGCAGACTTTCTCCACAATAAACAACTCACAACAATGTATTACAACTATTTAATAAACTGAAGAGTAGCAAATCACCTGGACCGGATGGTATACATCCAAGGGTATTGAAAGAACTATGAGATTGCAGACCTGCTATTAGTAATCTGTGAACTATCATTAAAATCATCTGTAATACCTGAAGATTGGAGGAAGGCCAATGTAACCCCAATTTTTAAAACGGGTTCCAGGGGTGATCCGGGAAACTACAGATAGTTCACTCCTCCCTCACCCATGAATGAAATCTAGGTAACCCCACATAAGAAAGTAACCATATGTTACTTCTGATGTAGTGTCAGCACCCGCCTGCAGATTTATGTACACATTCTACTCATGTTATCTTAGCTTTTACTCTTGTTCTTTGTAAATATTTTATGTATATAGTTCTCCCATGTTATCCAAGTTTGTACTCCTGTTTTCTGTAAAACCGAACAGCTTGTTGTTCTGGTCATTTTGTTATACTGTAAACCGCGCTGATACCGAATAGTGCGGTATATAAGACATTGTAATAAATAAATAAATAATAAATGGATACCTTCCTCCAATGCTCAAACAGACCTCTACACGTTCTATCATAAAAAAAGACTTCACTAGACAAGACCCTCCCAAGCTCCTATCGCCCAATTGCGAGTATCCCATTCCTGGCCAAAATAATTGAAAAAAACAAACACCACCAACTTCAAGACCATATGGATACCCATGCACCCCTAGACTAACACCAACATGGCTTCCGCCCACAACATGGCATCGGCACCCTCCTAACAGACCTATTCAACAGAATCATCATCGGACTGGATAAACCCCATCAGGGATTTGTGCTGCTGTTCCTCGACATAAGTGCCGCTTTTGACTCAGTATCTCACCCCATCATGCTAAACAGGCTAAGCAACATTGGTCTAATAGACAGCACGCTATGATGGTTCAAGTCATATCTATCTGACGAACCATGCAAGTAAAGGCAGGCACCTCCAAATCAAGACCCTTCAAGTCAGTACAAGCATCCCTCAAGGCTCAGAACTCTCCGGACTATTATTCAACCTATACATCCAGCCAATCTGCAGCCTACTACGGAAATGGAATGCACACTATCACCTCTATACAGATGACATCGTGTTCGACCTGCCATTTGACACCAAGAACCCAGACTTCTCAACCATATCAGATGTCTTCAACGCTGTGACAGACTTTCTAGCCAGTATAAATCTCACAGTAAACCAAAGCAAAACCAAAGCTCTACTCATATTTAGAGATAAAGATTTCAAGCCTCCAAAAAAGATTATAACACAGGATGCAGAAATACCAATAAAACAAGAGATTAAATACTTACGTATAACCATTGACAGCAACCTCAACATGGCCTCTCACATCAAAATCTCATCCAAAACAGCATACTGGAAGCTAAAACTCATCAAACCCCTTCTACATCATCTGCAAGAGACAGACTTCAGATCAGTACTACAAGCCATAGTCGCACCACACCTCGACTATGGCAACTTCATTTATCTAGGCCTCCCAAAAAATTCTCTATACCCAATCCAATTAGTCCAAAACACTGCCGCCAGAATCCTCACTGCCAGCTCGTCCATGCACCATATAACACCAATCCTAAAAAAACAATAACACAACAAGCAAAATACAAAACCATCACTACCACCTTCAAGATACTTCATAACCTCTCAGCTCCCTGCCTCTCAGAACTAATCACAACAACCTACTCAACAAGAACAAGAGCAGCCTCCCAATCAGAACCTCCAGAACATCCATCCGCTCATGACCAAAACCACACAACAGATCAGCAACAGAACATTCTCCTTGAATGCCCCATCAATGTGGAACTCACTACAAGATAACATAAGATCAGAAAATACATCACCGAACTAAAAAAAAACCTAAAAACACACCTATTCAGAGAATACTATGGACCTGATGATAAAACATAATCTAGGAGCTAAAATACCACATAGAAGGACAGCTAAGCCGAACCAAACATCCCTCCCCATGAAACATAGACCATCTCTACATCTCGCTCCCCTCACATAATGTATCTCATATTTATCTCCAAATTACAATCCCTGTATAATGTAAAACAATTACTCTTTTATTGTTATGTTGCTTGATGTAAATTGCCTTGAATAAATGAGGTATAGAAAACCTGTTAAATAAATAAGTACAAACAAAGGCTAAACTGAGAGAGCAGGGAATTGTGGGGAGCTGAGTGGTAGAAGGTGGAAGGTAAAAAGCTGTGTGAAAGAGGTGGGTCTTGTGCATGACTTTAGATTTTACAAAGGAGGCTTCTGAATGGAGGAAGGGGGTAAGGAGTTCCAAAGGGCAGGACCCAGAAAAAAGAAAGCAGAATGGCGGGTGAGTTCAAGGCGAATGCGAGAAGGGGAAGGAATAGCTAGGCGAGGAGAGTGGATAGACCTGAAAAGATGATGTGGGGTATAATGTTGCAAGAGATCCGAGAGATATTGGGGAAGACCGGTATTTTATAATCAATGCGATATCTGAGTGGCAGCCAGTGCAACTGGATGAGCAGGGGGGGAGGGGTGGAGAGGGGTGATGTGATCTGAGATTATTACTGGTGATGAATTATGGGTTTATGGTTATGACCCAGAAACTAAGGCTCACAATGGAAGACTCCAAAATCTCCCAGACCCAAGAAAGTCCGTCAGGTGAGGAGCAATGTCTAAGTCATGCTCACTATTTTATTTGATCACCAGGGTATTGTTCATCACGAGTATGCTCCAAAATGCTAAACCATCAATAAGGAGTACTTCATGCAAGTTCTGACTCAGTTGAGAGATAAACTTCATCGTAAGAGGCCAGAGTTGCACAGGAATGCTGAATGTTTACTTCATCACAATAACGCCCAGCACGCATCACATCTTGTCCAGCAGTTCTTGGCCAAACAGCAAATCAAGCAAGTCTGTCAGCCTCTGTACTCACCTGACCTCACACCCTGTGACTTTTTCATGTTTCCAAATCTGAAATTACCAGTGAAAGGAAGGAGATTTGACGACTTTGAGACCATTAAGCAAAATTTGACACAGCAGAGCTTCACAACATAATGAAAAAGGCATTTAAAAATTGTTTCCAGCAGTAGCAGGAACGCTGGAAGAAGTGTGTTTTATCGGAAGGGGATTAATTTGATGGAGAGTGAGTGCAATAACTGTCAGTGTTATACTTCTTTATCTTCATCATATCTCTTGATTGACTGCTTAGGCGGAGGCATCAGAACGGTTTACAATAATGAGCTGCAGTGAAATTAGAAAGGACACATACCCGATTAGGGCACACAGAAAGAATAAGGAGGCATGCAGAAGAAATACACACAATCGTTAGGTAGGTCAGGTGGTCTTATGTTACTGTATAAGTCTCGATACTTTTTATTTTCACTTTGTATCATTCCATGATACTGCACCTTGAATATTGTGGGCAATTCTGATCCCCATATCTAGAAAAGGTTATAGCAGAATTAGAAAAGTAGCAGGAAGGTCAACCAGAAAGATATTCCTATGTGGAAGTGCTGAAAAGGTTGGGGCTCTTCAGCTTGGAAAAGAGGCGACTGAGGAGAGATATGATAGAGGTCTATAAAATAATGAGCAGAGCAGAGCAGAACAAGTAAATGTGAATAGTTCTGTATTCCTCGAAAAAGCATGGTGGGGGGGGGGGGATATTCAGGGTGGTGCTAGCCCTTGTGAAGTGGCTAGCTGGCCAGGGACATCTGGCCACTGGTCTTAAATATCTGGGTGTCTGGGATAGCAGTGAAACTAATTGGGCAGCAGTGATATTCAGGCCAGCCTTTAGGGTGCCTAATTTCCTCCACTTAGGGATAACCAAGCAGCCGCTGAATATCACCGCTGCCTGCTTATGCCCAGGTGCCCTCGAGTACCCCAATGCTAGCTGGCCGGCTGGTTAGCATCAGATGTTCAGCAGCACTTAATCACATTAGTGCTGTGAATATCCCAGTTGCCATGATTAACACGATTAATCGCTCTGAATATAAACCCCATAAAGACTAGGACATGCAGCAAAGCTACAAAGTAGCACATTTTAGATAAATCAGAGAAAATATTTCTTCCATTGATGACTAATAAAGCTCTGAACTTCATTGCCAGAGGATGTAGTAAAAGTTGTTATGTAGCTGGGTTTAAAAAAGATTTGGACACGTTCATTGAGGAAAAATCCATAAACCATTATTAAAAAGAACCCGGAAATCCGCTGCTTGTCCACTGGACAAGTAGCAGAAATCTGTCTGTCTTTTGAGAACCTGCCAGGTACTTGTGACATGGATTGGCCACTGTTGGAAACAGGAATCTGGGCTTAATGGACCCTTGGTCTGACCCAGTATGGCAAATGTTATGTTCTTATGTTTGGCACATGTTAGAACACTGTGTGCTGAAGCGTAATGCACCGTTCTAATGTATAGCCTATTACCAAAGCCCTCCATGTATGTTACACACTGTGTGTGTGTATCTGTGTTAGGCAAGAATGTCTTCATTCATGCAGCACAGTCATCAGAGCTGTAGTGAGGGTTGTCAGATATGTTAGAAGTGGATCATAATGAGCCTTTGTGAGAACAGCCTCCAGCAGAGGGCGCTCTGACCCTATCTTCCCTGCTTTCCTGTCTGACACTGCTCCCATTTCGGAGTCAGGAATTTTTCTTGGCATGAGATCTTTTTATGTATTGCCAAAATAATACATAGAACAGTAGGAAAAGGGCATTTTACCTGGGGAAATCAGAAGGTTCATTATTATCCACATTGTCCATGGATAAAAGTATCTGGGTTCTCCAGTAACGTGCACGTCTGTAGCCCCAGACGGAGGAGCAGGATTAAGCAAAGGAAGTAACGATGTTTGCAGTTTATGAATCAGTTGGTCATTTCTGTTTCTGTCATTCCTTTCTGCTCATTATTACAGTAAATCTTGCAGGCGTGAAGGATAATTTTCACATGCATCCACAAGTATTTATTAAGCCATCGTATTTTATAAAGCGAAGCACGTGCGTAGTGATGCGTCGAACTCCAGGTGTGTCAGTTATGCTTGCCCTAGAGCAGTGCCTAGATCGATGCAGGATGCGTGGACTTCATAGGTCTCTTCTTCCACGGTGGGCACCACCATGCACTCGCTGCTCTAGGCTGAAGTACAGAACTGCTGGAGCAGTCAGTGCCATGCGGTTGGACCAAAGCACTGTCAGGCTCAGTTCCTCCTTGTGCCATGTTAGGTTTGGTTGAGTTGGTGTCAGGTGATCTTCGACACAATGCAGCAGAGCTGAGCTGCTGGGCCAGGGTCCTGCTTCTCCTCTCTCTGTGGCAGACAGGGGGACAGCTGCACAACTGAGAGAGAGAGAGAGAGAGAGAGAGAGAGAGAGAAAGCACAATGTGAATTCCTTCTCATTGTGCACAACTGACCAATCTGGAGGCTTCTCAGTAAATTCAGTATATTCAATGACAGTATCTGGATAATGCCGAGGAATGTTGTGCTTTAGTGCCGGCTGGCTAGGACTTTGAAGATTGGCCCAATCGTTTTCTTGATGCAATTTTCAAAACAAAATTACATACCTGCTTTTTCACTTTGAAAATTAAATTTAATTAATTAATTTAACTAGGCTTATATATCGCTTTTCTCCAAGGGTTGCAGAGCAGAGATGGCGTCCATCTCTCCAAGAAAGGTCGAACCGTCTTCAATAGTAGACTGGCTAATCTACCGAAGAGGGCTCTAAACTAGATTAGTTGGGAATGGGTGAAAAAAGCCCCCAGGTAAGTGAAACATTAAATACCTTTATGGAAATGGGTAACAGGGGTAACATATGGAAAGCAGTGTGTATAAATGCCCGTAGCATGGGAAATAAGATCCCTGAAGTTGAAGCTTTGGTGGGAGTGGCTGACTTGGATTTAGTGGCAGTTACAGAAACATGGTTCACAGAAAACCATGACTGGGATGTAACTATACCTGGCTATACTTTATTCAGAAAGGACAGGGTAGGAAGAAGGGGAGGAGGATTGGCACTATATGTAAAAACTACTATTAAAGCTTTGGAATTACAGAGCTTAAAAGGGAGAGAGGAGGCATTGTGGGTTAAACTAGAAAAAGGGAAAGAGAAATCTGTTTGCATTGGTGTGATATACAGACCTCCCTCACAAGAGGAAGAGGTGGACAGAGTTAATTGAAGACATACGCTGCATTGCTAGGAAAGGGGAAGTGCTACTGATAGGAGATTTCAATATGCCAGATGTTGATTGGCACATTCCTGCTGCAGTATCATCTAGAAGTAAGGAGATCCTGGACTCTCTACAGGGAGAACTATTCAGGCAATTGGTAACAGACCCCACACGTGAAGGGGCCATACTGGACTTGGTGCTTACCAATGGTGAAAGTGTTTCTGATGTTGTAGTGGGAGATCATTTTACATCCAGTGATCACCAGATGGTGTGGTTCAGTATTAGGACTAGGGCTGTTAGAATCCATTCCAAGGTGAGGATCTTAGACTTTAGGAAGACTAACTTTGCGAAGATGGGCCAATACCTCAGGGAGTATTTTAAAGGCAACCGACCTTTTTGTTAAAATGGTAAATAAAGTCAAAAGGAACAGGAGACCGCTATGGTTTTCGAAGGAAGTAGCTGAAAAAGTGAAGAAAAAGAGGGAGGCCTTCATGAAATACAAGAGATCACAGTGAAAGGAAGACAGGCATCTGTATTTGGAAAAACTTAGAGAAGCTAGCAAAGTAGTAAAGAAGGCAAAGAATCAAAAGGAGGAGGAAATAGCCAATGCAATAAAATGGGTGGATAAGACATTTTTCAGATATATTAGTGAGAAGAGGAAGGGCAAAAGTGGTATTGTCAGACTCAAGGGTGCAGGGGGGGAATATGTAGAAGCTGATAAGGATAAAGCGGAATTGCTTAACAAATATTTTTGTTCTGTGTTCACAGATGAAGAACCAGGAGCAGGACCTCAGAAAACACCCACAAATAAGAACAGAAGCGAGGGACATCTTGAACAATTTTCAGAAGACTGTGTTCGTGAGAAACTAGCTCAACTTAAAGTACACAAATCGATGGGACCGGATGGGATACACTCTAGAATACTGAGGGAACTTGGGGACGTTCAAGCAACTCCACTGACTGACCTTTTCAATGCCTCGTTGGAGTCGGGAGTGGTGCCAAAGGACTGGAGAGAGGCTCATGTGGTGCCTTTACACAAAAGCGGAAGTAAGGATGTGGTTGAAAACTACAGGCTGGTTAGTTTAACTTCGGTGGTGAGTAAATTATTGGAAATGCTGCTGAAAGAGAAAATCATGAGGTTTCTGGAGTCGAGCGGATTACAGGATCCGAGGCAGCATGAATTCACCAGAGGCAGGTCTTGTCAGACAAATCTGATTGATTTCTTTGACTGGGTGACCAGGGAGTAGGACCGAGGGAGAGCTCTAGATGTGATGTGTTTAGATTTCAGTAAAGCCTTTGACACTGTTCCTCACAGGCGACTTATAAAAAACTGAGCACCCTAGGGATGGACCCTAAAGTTATTGCTTGGGTTAGAAATTGGTTGGGTGGGAGGCGACAAAGAGTACAAGTAAATGGAGCTCACTCTGAGGAGAAGGATGTTACCAGTGGTGTGCCCCAGGGATCTGTCCTTGGTCCGATTCTTTTTAACATCTTTGTTAGTGATATAGTGGAAGGGCTGTCGGGTAAGGTTTGCCTCTTTGCAGATGATACCAAAATCTGCAATAGAGTAGACACCCAGGAAGGTGTAGATAACATGAGGAAGGATTTAGCTAAGCTTGAAGAATGGTCTAGAATTTGGCAGCTGGGATTTAATGTTAAAAAATGTAAGGTCATGCATTTGGGCTGCAGCAATCCAAGGGAGCAATACAGTATAGGAGTTGAAGTACTTTTGTCCACTAAAGAAGAGCGGGACCTAGGCGTGGTTGTGTCTGATGATCTTAAAGTAGCTAAACAGGTAGAAAAGGCAACGGCAAAAGTTAGAAGGATGCTTGGGTGCATACGGAGAGGAATGGCTAGCAGAAGAAAGGAGGTGATAATGCCTCTGTATAAGTCTTTGGTGCGACCTCATTTGGAGTATGGTGTGCAATTCTGGAGACCACACCTTCAAAAGGATGTGAACAGGATGGAGTCGGTGCAGAGGGTGGCTACTAAAATGATTAGTGGGCTTCATTATAAAGCATATGAGGACAGACTGAAGGATCTTAATATGTACACCTTAGAGGAAAGGCGGGATAGAGGTGATATGATTGAGATGTTTAAATACCTCCGTGGCATAAATGTTCAGGGAGAGAGCCTCTTTCAATTGAAAGCAAGTTTTGCTACGAGGGGACATGGGATGAGGGTGAAGGGAGATAGATTCAGGAGTGATATGCGGAAATATTTCTTTACAGAAAGAGTAGTGGATCCATGGACTAGTCTCCCAGTGGAGGTGGTAGAGATGAGGACAGTAACTGAATTCAAAAAAGCATGGGACCAACACAGAGGATCTCTAAAGGTAAAAAGTGGACTGTTGTAGTTGTTGTTATGGAAGGACAGACTAGATAGGCCATGTGGTCTTTTTCTGTCATCATGTTTCTATGTTTCTACTACAACCAGACGACTTTCGAACAATCTTTCAGGCACTAACCCTTCCCCATCTCGACTACGCCAATGCAATCTTCTAAGGGCTTCCACAATCCACCCTGAGCCCGCTCCAACTCGCCATGAACGCTGCAGCCAGAGTTCTAAATGGGACCTCAAGACGAGACCATATAACACCCATCCTCAAATGTCTCCACTGGCTCCCAATCCATTGTAGGATCACCTTCAAGATCTTGCTACTAACATTCAAGACCATCAATGGCCTCGCCCCCTCTTCACTCACTGACCTCACGCACATTACTCCCCCAAATAGAGTCAGACGACAGACTGCAATAAACACCTTGGTAATCCCCAAAGCAGTGACCCATTGTACACAAACAACTGTAAACAGGGCCTTCAGCCTCTGCGCACCCAGATCCTGGAACGCTCTTCCACCCAATATACGAGCAATCCCTGATCTAGCTAAATTCAGGAAAGCACTGAAGCACTACCTCTTCCTCAAATGCTACCCGGAGGTAGACACACCCTCTCTCACAACAAAGCTACATGACCACATGTAAATACCCTCAAAGTGATGTATAACGTGTAATTACTTTTCTGTTAGCCATACAGATGTAAATAGTTAATACTGTTATCCAAGTTGAGCTACCTGTTATATGTAATTACGGTGTAATCCCTCACCGTAAAACACCCCGATGTTCCATGTAAACCGCACTGATATCGAAGAGCGCGGTATATAAGAGAAATAAATAAAATAAAATAAATAAATAACATCTTTGTTAGTGATATAGCGGTTGGGCTATTGGGTAAGGTTTGCCTCTTTGCAGATGATATGTTTATGTTTATGTTTATTTCACTTGATATACCGCCCTTCTGGGGAAGCAGAGCGGTTCACAAAATACAAATAGTTAGAGAAAGTACTAGGTTAGAGGGAAGGAAAAGGAAGTTACAATCTTTGAGAGGAAAGCGGGAGAAAGAAGGGATACGACACGAGACTTAGAGATTAGAATCACACAAAAGGGGAGGGAAGGTCAAAGGCCAGGGAGAAGAGATGGGTTTTTAGATCACGCTTAAAGGAGGGGAGATGGGGCTCGATTCGGAGGGAGGTGGGGAGGGAATTCCAAAGGGAGGGCCTGCAAAGAAAAAGGCTGAGGAGCGGGTGGACTGTAGATGAGCAAGAGAGGGGGAAGGGAGAGTGCGACGGTTAAGATGGAATGAACGAGGTGTGTGTCTAGGGGTATGAAAGGTGATGAGGTCTGCCAGGTATTGCGGGGTGCTGGTGTGGATGGCTCGGTGGTGGCTTGGTGATACCAAAATCTGCAATAGAGTAGACACCCAGGAAGGTGTAGCTAACATGAGGAGGGATCTAGCTAAGCTTGAAGAATGGTCTAGAATTTGGCAGCTGGGATTTAATGTTAAAAAATGTAAGGTCATGCATTTGGGCTGCAGCAATCCAAGGGAGCAATATAGTATAGGGGGTGAAGTACTTTTGTCCAATAAAGAAGAGAGGAACCTAGGTGTGGTTGTGGCTGATGATCTTAAAGTGGCTAAACAGATAGAGAAAGCGACAGCAAAAGCTAGAAGGATGCTTGGGTGCATACGGAGGGGAATGGCTAGCAGAAAAAAGGAGGTGATAGTGCCTCTGTATAAGCCTTTGGTGCGACCTCATTTGGAGTATTGTGTGCCATTCTGGAGACCGCACCTTCAAAAGGATATAAACAGGATGGAGTCAGTGCAGAAGGTGGCTACTAAAATGGTTAGTGGTCTTTATTATAAAGCATATGAGGACAGACTTAAGGATCTTAATATGTACATCTTAGAGAAAAGGCCCGATAGAGGTGATATGATTGAGATGTTTAAATACCTCCATGGCATAAATGCACAGGAGGAGAGCCTCTTTTGATTGAAAGCAAATTCTGCTATGAGGGGACCTGGGATGAGGGTGAAAGGGGATAGATTCAGGAGTGATATGCAGAAATATTTCTTTACAGAAAGAGTGGTGGATCCGTGGAATAGTCTCCCAGTGGAGGTGGTAGAGATGAGGACGGTATCTGAATTCAAAAAAGCATGGGACAAACACAGAGGAGCTCTAAAGGAAAAAAGAGGACTGTTGTAGTTGTTGATATGGAAGGACAGACTAGATAGGCCATGTGGTCTTTTTCTGTCATCATTTTTCTATGTTTGTATGTTTCTATCAGTCAAAGTGGTGTACATTCAAGTACTGTATATATATTTTTCCGTTGTCCCTGAAGGGTTCTATGTTTTTTGTACCTGAAGCAACAGAGGGTTAAGTGGCTTGCCCATGGCCACAAGGAGCACCTGTGGGACTGGAAACCCCAGTCCTTCTGGTCCAAGGTTGCTGTTCTCTAGCAGGATTCCAAACCCTGGCCCTCCAGCCCTAGTTAACTTGGCCCAACCATTAGGCCACTCCTCCCATATATAGTCTGCCTATACCTCTGGATTCTAGGTGGGTTACAGTAGTCAGAGAGAACCTTCTTTAACAGTACAGTCTTTTACAGAGGAGATATCATAGAGATGTTTAATACTTCCATGTCATAAATGCACAGGAGGAGAGTCTCTTTTGATTGAAAGCAAGCTCTGCTATGAGGGGGCATAGGAAGAGGGTGAAAAGGGGATAGACTCAGGAGGAATATGTGGAAATATTTCTTTACGGAAAGAGTGGTAGATGTGTGGAATAGTCTCCCAGTCGATGTGGTGGACATAAGGAAAGTAACTGAATTCAGAAAAGCATGGGACAAACACAGAGGATCTCTGAAGTTAAAAAGGGGACAATTGTAGTTGATATGGAAGGGTAGACTAGATTGGCCATGTGGTCTTTTTCTGCTGTTATGTTTTTATTCAAAGTTACTATCTAACAAAAAATCTTCTGAATAAATGTGTGCATTCATTAGTGCATCTTCGGTTTGTTATCACACTTAAAAAACGTTGTTATTGTTAAGTGCAGTCGAGTTGATATGGACTTATGGCAACCCTGTGTATAGTTGTCCTAAACTGTGTTTGGCCTTCAGTCAGGCGGCTCGTTGTTGACAGAGTGGCACCCTTAGCTGCTGTTATTGTATCGATCCATCTCATTGCTGGCCTTCCTCTTTTGCGATGACCTTCTACCTTGCCAAACATGTTGTCTTTCTCTAATGATCTCTCTCTTCGTATGATGTGTCCAAAGTATGAAAGTCGAAGTCTTGTCATCTGAGCTTTTAAAGAAATCTTAGGTTTGATCTCATCTAGTACTGACTGGTTTGTTCTTTGGGCAGTCCATGGTATACACAGCATTCGTCACCAGCACCATAATTCAAAGGCATCAATTTTCTTTTTGTCTATCTTTTTCACTGTCCAGCTTTCACATCCATTTGATATTATTGGAAAATAATATGGCTTGAATGAGTTGAATCTTTGTATGAAGAGGTACATCTCTGTTCTTCAGAATCTTGTCAAGGTCCTTCATAGTCATTCTGCCAAGACCAATGCATCATCTGATTTCTCGCCTGTTTGTTGTTTAGTGCATGCAAAATCAATATGCAGGCATTAAAAAATTACAATGCAGGTTCATTTTTTTTATTAAGTTGAATGTGTGAAATGAACTGAAAAATGTCCACAAATTGCCCAATAATGAATTAAGTATTTGTTTCCGTGCACAGCCCTAAAAAGTACCAACACACTTTTCTTTGTGTGGATTCTACTGGATTGGTTGTATTCCGGTTTATATGACTGAAATTGAACTTTTTAAGATTTCTTCTAGCATATCTCGATCAGGAAAGAGTCTCTCTTTAGCTATTCCATCAGTGAAGAATTACAAGTTTAAACTGATACTGGATAGGTTTATTTGCTTATAGGGTCATTCCGAGGTGCGAATGGCGGGGATAGACGTCCTGTTGGAGCATCCATCCCCGCTATTCGGCCCCTCTGCTGACCCTGACTAACTTCCCAGCACGTTGCACAGGAAGGTTAGATGGGGGCAGGAAAGGAATGTTGTGGGGGCAGAGTTAGGGCAGGCAGTGGGCGGCCCTGGATGTACAGAGCCGATTCCAATGTCGGCCCTGTACGTCCGGGGCCGGCGGCCTGAACGGGGAACTTATTTCACCTCTGAGGTGGAATAAGTTCCCTTAGAAGTGGGCCCGGGGTGCAGATAAGGCGGGAGGGGGCAGAGGAGATTCCCTGCAGCCTGACCTTGGCCTTGGGAGGGCAAATCGGGGGTCAGGCTGTGGGGAATGAAGATTGCAGTCCGGCGGTCGGAGGTTGGGGCTTCTGAATGGAGCCACAGTGCCGCGGCTCTATTCAGGAGCCCTGACTGAGTTAGTCGGGGAAGGCCTGTATGTGGCAGGCCGACCAGAATCGGGGTCCCGGCCTGCACATACAGGCCTCGACGTGATTCTGATCCTGCGGGGCTAGATGTGCCCCGTGGGATCAGAATCCCGGCTCACTCTGTGCGTCCAGTTCCAACTGGGCGCACAGAGGGCTGGCACGTCCAGGACTGAATTGGGCCCTTACTGTACGCTACTGCTATAGAATGGAATGGTTTGTCAATGGAAATTAGAAAGATTGCATATTATATGTGGCTGCTATTTCTTCTCTTCCCTCCAGGATTATGCAGTTTTTCCTACTTGTTCTTTGCTTTCTCTGTTAATTAACCTCATAAGGGGAGTAGGCAACACAAAAAAAGGATTTCTCCTAGTCTTTATGGACCTAACTGCTGCCTTCGACTCAGTCTCCCACAACAAAATGATCCAACGACTGTATGATATTGGCCTACGCAACACCACAATAAAATGGTTCAAATCCTACCTCACCAACCGAACACAACAGGTGAAATGTGGCGACAAGATATCAGCACGCTTTGACATGCTACATGGCGTACCCCAGGGATCCGCATTGTCATCCATCCTCTTCAACCTGTACATGCAACCCATCTGCAACATTCTCAAAAGTCACGGGATGCTCTACCACATTTATGCAGACGACATCATGGTATACACACCAACAAACATACAAACACTGGACCTCACCCCAATAACCAACTGCCTAGATGAAATAATCATGTGGCTCACAAACAACCTGTTGGTAAACTATAGCAAAACGGAAGTCATGTTCGTAACAAGAGGAACCAACTTCAACCCACCACCTACAATCAGCATCTGGGACAAATCCATCTATGTGGAGGATGAGGTAAAATACTTCGGAATCACCCTAGACAGCAAACTAAACCTCCACTCGCACATCAAAAAAACCACAGGAAAGGCATACTACAAACTAAAAATCATAAGACGACTCAAACCAATCCTAAGCCAAGACCACTTCAGAACAGTTTGTCAGGCACTCATCACACCCATCCTAGACTATGGTAACCCATTATATATCGGTCTCCCCAAACAAACCATGCACCCCCTTCAACTGGTGCAGAATACAGCAGCTAGAATCATCACGAAACACACAAAGAAATGAACACATCACTCCAGTACTCCAGAACCTCCACTGGCTGCCCATACTAGCTCGCGAAAGATTCAAGGCAACTTTAAACATCTTCAAAATCCTCAACAACATGTCAACGAATGTCCTCCAGAACCTAATAACCCGATACACCAGCGCAAGAGCACTGAGAAGTAGCATGGATAATAAGATAGCCACCCCACCGAATACCAAAGGACTACTCACACAACATCCAGAAGGGCACCATCGCTCTATGCACCAGACTACCAAAGGACTGCTCACACAACATCCAGAAGGGCACCATCTCTCTATGCACCAGACTACCAAAGGACTTACTCACACAACATCCAGAAGGGCACCATCGCTCTATGCACCAGACTACCAAAGGACTTACTCACACAACATCCAGAAGGGCACCATCTCTCTACGCACCTGAATACCAAAGGACTACACACACAACATCCAGAAGGGCACCATCGCTCTATGCACCTGAATACCAAAGGACTACTCACACAACATCCAGAAGGGCACCATCGCTCTATGCACCAGACTACCAAAGGACTGCTCACACAACATCCAGAAGGGCACCATCGCTCTATGCACCTGAATACCAAAGGACTACTCACACAACATCCAGAAGGGCACCATCGCTCTATGCACCAGACTACCAAAGGACTGCTCACACAACATCCAGAAGGGCACCATCACTCTATGCACCAGACTACCAAAGGACTACTCACACAACATCCAGAAGGGCACCATCGCTCTATGCAGCAGACTACCAAAGGACTACTCACACAACATCCAGAAGGGCACCATCGCTCTATGCAGCAGACTACCAAAGGACTTACTCACACAACATCCAGAAGGGCACCATCGCTCTATGCACCAGACTACCAAAGGACTACTCACACAACATCCAGAAGGGCACCATCACTCTATGCACCAGACTACCAAAGGACTTACTCACACAACATCCAGAAGGGCACCATCGCTCTATGCACCAGACTACCAAAGGACTACTCACACAACATCCAGAAGGGCACCATCGCTCTATGCACCTGAATACCAAAGGACTACTCACACAACATCCAGAAGGGCACCATCGCTCTATGCACCAGACTACCAAAGGACTGCTCACACAACATCCAGAAGGGCACCATCACTCTATGCACCAGACTACCAAAGGACTACACACACAACATCCAGAAGGGCACCATCGCTCTATGCACCAGACTACCAAAGGACTACTCACACAACATCCAGAAGGGCACCATCGCTCTATGCACCAGACTACCAAAGGACTACTCACACAACATCCAGAAGGGCACCATCGCTCTATGCACCTGAATACCAAAGGACTACACACACAACATCCAGAAGCGCACCATCACTCTATGCACCAGACTACCAAAGGACTTACTCACACAACATCCAGAAGGGCACCATCTCTCTACGCACCTGAATACCAAAGGACTACACACACAACATCCAGAAGGGCACCATCGCTCTATGCACCTGAATACCAAAGGACTACTCACACAACATCCAGAAGGGCACCATCGCTCTATGCACCAGACTACCAAAGGACTTACTCACACAACATCCAGAAGGGCACCATCACTCTATGCACCAGACTACCAAAGGACTTACTCACACAACATCCAGAAGGGCACCATCACTCTATGCACCAGACTACCAAAGGACTACACACACAACATCCAGAAGCGCACCATCACTCTATGCACCAGACTACCAAAGGACTTACTCACACAACATCCAGAAGGGCACCATCGCTCTATGCACCAGACTACCAAAGGAGTACTCACACAACATCCAGAAGGGCACCATCACTCTATGCAGCAGACTACCAAAGGACTACACACACAACATCCAGAAGGGCACCATCGCTCTATGCACCAGACTACCAAAGGACTACACACACAACATCCAGAAGGGCACCATCACTCTATGCACCAGACTACCAAAGGACTACACACACAACATCCAGAAGGGCACCATCACTCTATGCACCAGACTACCAAAGGACTACACACACAACATCCAGAAGGGCACCATCGCTCTATGCACCTGAATACCAAAGGACTACTCACACAACATCCAGAAGGGCACCATCGCTCTATGCACCAGACTACCAAAGGACTACTCACACAACATCCAGAAGGGCACCATCACTCTATGCACCAGACTACCAAAGGACTGCACACACAACATCCAGAAGGGCACCATCGCTCTATGCACCAGACTACCAAAGGACTGCACACACAACATCCAGAAGCGCACCATCGCTCTATGCACCAGACTACCAAAGGACTACACACACAACATCCAGAAGGGCACCATCGCTCTATGCAGCAGACTACCAAAGGACTACACACACAACATCCAGAAGGGCACCATCGCTCTATGCACCAGACTACCAAAGGACTACACACACAACATCCAGAAGGGCACCATCACTCTATGCAGCAGACTACCAAAGGACTACTCACACAACATCCAGAAGGGCACCATCGCTCTATGCACCTGAATACCAAAGGACTACTCACACAACATCCAGAAGGGCACCATCACTCTATGCACCAGACTACCAAAGGACTGCTCACACAACATCCAGAAGGGCACCATCACTCTACGCACCAGACTACCAAAGGACTTACTCACACAACATCCAGAAGGGCACCATCACTCTATGCACCAGACTACCAAAGGACTGCTCACACAACATCCAGAAGGGCACCATCGCTCTACGCACCAGACTACCAAAGGACTACACACACAACATCCAGAAGGGCACCATCGCTCTACGCACCAGACTACCAAAGGACTACTCACACAACATCCAGAAGGGCACCATCGCTCTATGCACCAGACTACCAAAGGAGTACTCACACAACATCCAGAAGGGCACCATCTCTCTATGCACCAGAATTATGGAATATCCTGCCTGACAGCATGAGATATATGAGTGACATAAAGGACTTCAAAACTATGCTCAAAACCACACTATTTATACAATACTATGGACCCTCCCAGAACCTACAAAGCAACATATGAGCACAATCGCAACCAAGCAACTCAGGGCACCCTCACAGCCCGCAAACTTCCTTCCCAAGTGCCCACCCCAACAACCTTTCCTCTCCTATCCTCACCTAACCCTAACGCACACTTAGCAACATGTAAACCACTTTGATTGACGGAAAAGGTGGTATATAAAACTGGTTAAATAAATAAATTTTGTGAAGTTTGCATTTCTGATGTCTTTGGATTCTTCAAAGTGCAAGAGAAACTGCTTTTCGATTTCTCCATGTTGCAGTACATACAAAGTCTGGGTTGTTGGGATTTCCAAACAGAACTATATCTAGACTGTGTTTGCATAGTCTGCATTTGATTCTGTGTACATGAATCTGTAGTTCATTTTGTTCTCAAATCTGAACCTCCTAACAGAAAGGTGTTCTATGGCACCTTGGAATTTTTTCCTTTCTGCCTTTTCATAGGTTGTATTTTAGATGCTGCAACTCTGTGTGTTGCATGTGTGCTGAGTTTTTTTTGCAGAGTATTTTGTAAACAGGAAGTTGGTGTCAGGTGTCTGAGGAGGAGGAAGCCAAACAGCCTTGCAGCAGCAGAGATTAAACACTGTGGGGCTGTTGAAGCCATTGGCACCACGTCCACCCCTCTCACTGCAGTGGTGGCAGTGGGATGCCCCTGGACTACTGGCATTCTAGGTGGCTACCTGGTTTGCCTAATGGTCGCACCAGCCCTGCCCAGAAGCAGGCTAAGAAATCTGCAACAAGGAGTCTCAGACCATGTTGGGGGCTGTGCTCTAAAGTGCCAAACCAGTCTTTTGGTAAGGGGAAAAGAGTAATATACTAAAGAGGGAAAATCATTTGGGGATTTTTGCCTTACAAGAGAGGAATCCTGTGCAATGCTTATGACCAGTGTGAAGAGTCGCTGGGCAACAGGACATGTAGCAGTAAGCGGCTTTTTGCCTGTGATCATGGCTGGAGCGATCTGGACAAGAGGATGTGCTACTTGGAGAGATGAAATAACTGCCAAAAACCAAAGGAGGAGAGCCCATAGGGAGACTGGAATAGTAAACTGAAGGCTTAAAACCAGGGGTGGGAGAGCAGGGGCACCCTCTGTGGGATGCAGGGTCATGTGAATGCCAGTAAGGACAGTTTCATGCATCCACCATATTTTATGTCAGTAAACAGGGAGGCAAGGCTCCCCCCGTCTCTAACAGGAAGCAGCAAAGATTTGGGACTTTGTCATTACCAGTCACATACAAATTCAGGCTGTGTATCTCCCCAGCATTGAAAACTAGATAGCCAACAGGCTCAGCAGAGTTCTTCAACCAATTGAACGGCTCCTGAATCAGTTCTGCAGAACAACTTTTAGGTTTGTGGAACCCCTCAAATAGAAGCAAAACTGCTCAGTTATTCAGTGTTTCCATCTTCAGAGAGCTGGGAGGAATGCCCTAGCAATCCTTTGGACTAGGCTTCTATTTTATACATACCTACCTCCTTCCTACTAACGAAGTCAAAATCTAAAATGGTTGATTCAAAACAAAGTAAATCCCCACTAAAGACATTTTTTGTCGGACAAGGACCAACAGGTGGGAGTTAGCCACCGCTGAAGGTCACGTCCTGTTAATCATTTGCAGTAAGAGATCAAACTTATCTTTTTAGCTTGCACTTATCTGAACAGACTATAGCACAACGGAGCCAACGGAGCTTGGTGAATCAACAACACAGTCCTGCGTTTCGGGTCTGCCAAATTTGAAAACCCTGCTTCAGGTCTCCAGTCACCAAAAACAGAACTCAGTCCCACACTAAAGGCCAAAGCCGTCAGGGAAACCATTTAACACACACAGCGTCTGATGTCACAACCAGATCACATGCTTACTGCTGAGTCAACGGGGGCAGAGAACAACATTGTAAACGCCACCCAAATCCGCTCACAGAATCATCACAAACTGACCAATCCAGCTCCAAGTTTAAACCATTCGGAGCAACTGAGTTCAGTTTAAAAATCCATTGTTGTTCCCTATATTGTAACCGAGATAGCCTGTCTCCTCCCCAGACCGAAGCAATTGGTCCTGGCTGATTTGGCTAAAATGGAACAAACATCTTCTTATGTTGACCATAATCTATCAGTACCACAGAAACAAGCATTGCATCAACTGATAGATGACAAGGATTTGATCATCAGGAATGCAGATAAAG
This sequence comes from Ichthyophis bannanicus, assembly GCA_033557465.1. NCBI lineage: Eukaryota > Metazoa > Chordata > Amphibia > Gymnophiona > Ichthyophiidae > Ichthyophis > Ichthyophis bannanicus. The sequence goes on along the minus strand of CM066033.1, from coordinate 1,404,626,241 downwards.
GGGGTGCAATTGTATTACACTCATGTGGTGATTATCATCAACAGATCATGGCACAACTTAATGATGACCATTAGTATCAGGTCTTAGATCAGGACCCAATTTCATCTTTGATTTCTGAGATTGCGGTTTTGTGCCATCAGGCTCTAAAGGCAGGCTGGATAACACAAAAGGAATATAAATTTTTGTTAGCAGAGAATCCTAGGATCCCCTTGATCTATACAGTGCCTAACAAACACAAGTCTTTGGAGTGTCCACCCAGGCGCCTTATTGTTTGGTGTCATTGCTCAGTGTTAGAATTCTGTGACAAGTTTCCACAACCGGCTGCAGCAAGGGCACGGTCCTTTATTCGAGACACATCACACTTTCTAAATGAACTACAGTCAGTTATTTTACCTGACTCTCCAGTTCTTTTAGTAACTTTGTGAGGCATTGTATACTAATATCCCGCAGACTGAAGCACTGGCCGTTATCTCAGATGTTCCCTTCATACTGCTCATACCATTACCTAACCATTTTGTACTGTCTCTTTTAGAGATGGTATTGGGTAACTATTATTTTTATTATGAGGGAATTTTTATTTACAAGTTTCTGGGATTGCCAAGGGGGAGCGACAGTTGCTCCATCCAGCACAACCTTATTTATGGCTAGCTTTGAGGATCGATTTGTATATCCCTCTATGTGGTCCCAATACATACTGCTGTGGAGGTGGGTTTTCGATGATGTTTTTATGCTATGGACAGGAGGGATTCCTCAATTACATCAGTTTGTGGACTGGTTAAATGGGGTGGACGGTAACATTAAGTTTACAGTTAAATTTGTTCCACATTCGATTGAATATCTAGATGTTTTGGTCAAATGTGTGGATAATACTTTGTCTACTTCTCTTTTTCGTAAATCAGTGCAGCATAACACCCTTTTAAATTTCTATAGCTTCCATCCTCCAAAGCGGTTTCCTGTTTGGACAGTTTTTGCATATAAGATGAATTTGTTCAACAACAGAAGATTTTTAAATTTTATGCTCAGGAATTGTGTCAGTGCCTATACCATCACGGCTACCCTAGGGATGTGGTTAGAAGAGCTTATAGGGAGCTGTTAGGGAGGAGTGGCTCAGTGGTTGGGACAGGTTACCTCAGGCCGGAAGGCCGGGGTTCAATTCCCACATGGGGGGATAAACAACTTCAGGCCGGAGGGACTGGGGTCTCTAGTCCCATGGCCACTCCTTGTGGCCTTAGGCAAGCCACTTAACCCTCTATTGCCTGAGGTACACTTAGATTGTGAGCCCTTCAGGGACAAGGGAATAAAAAATACCTGTTAGTATACATGTAAACCGCACTGATTCTAAAGAGTGTGGTATAAAAAAGAAATAAATAAATAAAAATAAATAAATATAAATGGGGGTGGTGTAATCATAGAGAATGGTTACTAGCTCCCACAAATGGAGGTCAATGATCAGCATCCCATGAGGACACAATAGCAAGCATTTTAGCATTTAGTACTAGCTCTTTGGGACTACAATCTATTTTGCGCAAGCATTGGCATGCACTTAGCTTACACTCCTGTTCTGACAAACGTCTGTGTTTGGCCTACAGTCGGTGCAAGAATTTGCGGGACTGGTTGGTTCAGGTTTGCCCCCATATCCAGAGCAGTGATGAACAGGCTGGACATTTCCCTTGCGGGCAATGCACATTCTGTTTGGTATCTCTGGTGGTGGGGGAGACCTGGACAGATCCCATAATACAGAGGACATGGTATTCTAAGCACCACACTATGTGTGACACTTCTTATGTATCTTCTGCTTTGTCCCTGTGGCCTCAAGTATGTTGGCTGTACTATACGTCTGTTTAAGAAGAGGTTGACTGAGCATGCCTCATGAATTCGGACTCATACTGTGACAGCCCCGATTATACAACACAATCACTCTTTTTCTGAATTTCCATGGAGAATAATTGATTCAGTTGCCCCTTCGGTCCGGGAAGGAGACAGGCTATCTCGATTACAATATAGGGAACAACGGATTTTTAAATTGAACTCAGTTGCTCCGAATAGTTTAAAATTGCAGCTGGATTGGTCAGTTTGTGCTGATTCTGTGAGCGGATTGGGTGGCGTTTACAATGTTGTTCTCTGCCCCCATTGACTCAGCAGTAAGCAGGTGATCTGGTTGTGACATCAGACAGCTTTGGCCTTTAATGTGGGACGGAGTGCTGTTTTTAGTGACTGGAGACCTGAAGCAAGGTTTTGAAATTTGGCAGACACAAAACGCAGGACTGTGTTGTTGATTCACTAAGCTCCGTTGGCTCCATTGTGCTATAGTCTGTTCAGATAAGTGCAAGCTAAAAAGATAAGTTTGATCTCTTACTGCAAATGATTAAAAGGACGTGACCTTCAGCAGTGGCTAACTCCCACCTGTTGGTCCTTGTCCGACAAAAAAATTTCTTTAGCGGGGATTTACATTGTTTTGAACCAACCATTTTAGATTTTGACTTTATGGGGTGGGTTTATTTATTTATTTAGTAGTTTTTATATACCGCGCTATTCATCATCAGTGCGGTTTACATTTTAACAACATTGTACTTAAGCATAAAACATATGTCAAGTTTACAGATAACAGGAAGTGGAACAGGGATAATTGGGGTTAAAGACAATATAACAACAGCAAATAATTTACAACTATTTACAGTAAATTAGTATAGGCTTTGAGCTTCGTAGGTTAGGCATGAATAGATTTTGATTTGGGGGAAGGAATGGAGTTTTGGGAATTTATTTGCCTAACCATATTCACTAGTTTGGGTTGGAAGGGGGGTAGGTGAGGAGGTAGTGTCTTGGAGGAAGTGTTGAGTGAAGAGGTGTGTTTTTAGAGATTTTCTGAATTGGGACAGGTCTTTTAGTGATCTGATGTTGGTTGGTAACATGTTCCAGCACCTGGGGGCGAAGGATGAGAAAGCTCTCATGGTAGTCATCTGCGTGGCTTTCGCTGGTCTTTTGGGACTATGAGTGTGTTTTCTGTTACCGATCTTCTAGAACTGATATTTTGGGGGTGGTGGAGGATGTCAGATAGTGAGGATGGAGAGATTTGATGGAACGCTTTGAAGGTCAAGAGGAGAGTTTTGTATAATACACTAATCATCCCAGAAAAAGGCTAAAAACACCCAACTGAGTAAAGCTAAACCTCATAATTAACAGATTTGCACCCTCTTGTAAATAACCATGATTTAAATCTAAGGAACCTACAAACCTGTATCTGTACATAGTTCATAAATTGTTCTTGTTCTGTTATGTATTTAACCATTACATTGTTCTGTTATGCATTTAACTATTCACCGTTCTGTTACGTATTTAACTATTACATTGTTTACTGTCAAAAATTGTTCCATGTAAAACAAGCCCTGCTTTGTTGACTGTTGTTCAATTGTGAGCCACATCTGAACTCTGGAAGATGCGGGATATAAATGTTTGTTAAATAAAATAAAAAATAAGATCCTGCATGTTATTGGGAGCCAATGAAGTTCAAACAGAATGGGGGTAATATATTGACTCCTAGGAGCCCCGTATAGCACTCTTGCTGCTGTATTCATGGCCAACTGTAGTGGGTTCAATGTGCTCTTGGGAAGGCCATGGAGAACAATGTTAGCGTAGTCGAGGTGCGGGGTGACTAACGCTTGGAAGGTTGTGCGGAAGTCATTTGGTTCAAGCATGGGTCTAAGGCAGGGGTCTCAAACACGCGGCCCGCGGGCCGCATGCGGCCCGCGAGAGACCCTTGTGCGGCCCGTGATGCATAGGGGGGAAAAAAAAAAACCGGCTTCTGCTGCTGCTGCCGCCGCTGCCGTGGCCGGCAATAGCAGCAATATCGCAAGTCCCGCGGGCTCCCCCCCACCCGGCAGATCCCTTCCTGCTTGCCTGCCAATGCTGCCAGTTCTCCGCTTCGGCTTTCAGAGCCGCGAAGGGAGAACTTCTCCCTCGTGACTCTGTTAAGCTCGCCGGGGCAGATGGGAAATTTCCCATCTGCCCCAGCGGGCTTAACAGAGTCACGAGGGAGAAGCTCTCCCTTCGCGGCTCTGAAAGCCGAAGCGGAGAACTGGCAGGCAAGCAGGAAGGGATCTGCCGGGTGGGGGGGAGCCCGCGGGACTTGCGATATTGCTGCTATTGCCGGCCACGGCAGCGGCGGCAGCAGCAGCAGAAGCCGGGTTTTTTTTAAAGTTTAATTTTCCCGGGGGGGGGGAGGGAGCAGGACTTGATGGGGGGGGGAGCAGGACTTGATGGGGGGGGGAGCAGGACTTGATGTGTGGCTGGGGAGCAGGACTTGATGTGAGGGGGGAGCAGGACTTGATGGGGGGGGGAGCAGGACTTGATGGGGGGGGAGCAGGACTTGATGTGTGGCTGGGGGGGAGCAGGACTTGATGGGGGGAGCAGGACTTGATGTGGGGGGGGGAGCAGGACTTGATGTAGGGGGGGAGCAGGACTTGATGGGGGGGAGCAGGACTTGATGTGGGCTGGGGGGGTAGTACTGAAAATGGGGTGCTGGGGGTTAGGACTGGTAATGGACAGATGGGGGTTAGGACTGGAGGTGGTCTGACTGGGGGCCTAAGACTGAAAATGGGGTTATGGGGGGGCTAAGAATGAAGATGGGGCGATGGAAGGGTTAGGCCTGGAAGTGGGCTGTTGGGGGGCTTAGGACCGATAATGGGCTAGGGGGGGGGCTAGAACTGGTAATGGACTGGGGGGGGGTGCTATGACTGGAAATGGGCCGAGTAGAAGGGGGAGCTTGAACTGCAAATAGCTGATGGGGACAAGGTCTTGGAATGGTAATGGGCTGAGTGGAAGGGGGCTTGGAATGGAAATGGGCTGATGGGAAGGGGGGCTTGGAAAGGAAATGGGCTGTGAGGGGAGGGAGCTAGGACTGGAAATGGGCTGATGATGCGGGGACTAGAAGGGAGCGGATGCTGGGTTGGGCAGGAGCTAGAAGGGAGTTGATGTTGGGGGACGATTAGAATGGGATGGGGCTGGGAGAGTGAAATGGAGAGGGGAAATATATTTTGTGTGGGAGGGAAGAAAAATCTACAATTGGCCGGGTATTGGGAGAGTAAGTGGGGATTGAGGATGGAGGGGTAAAATTTGAGTGGATGAAATAGGAATGAGGAAAGAGCAAAAGGAGAATGATTAGTATGTTAAAGCAGATGTAGAGAGAATGGAAAAAAACTAGGAAAGAAGAAAGGAGAAATGGACAGCAGACGATGGAGAGTTAGCAGAAGACACAAAGAAACCAGAAGAAAGTGACTGGAACAATTGCAACTGAAAAAAAAATGCACAAAAGGTAGAAAAATATCTCTTTATTTTGAATTTATTAACTGAAATATGTCAGCTCTTGGAAATGTGCATCTTTAACGTCTGCACTTTATTTAATACAAGAGGAAATCAATGTATAGTTTTATTTCTACAGTGTTGTACATTCTAAGTTTGGCTTTTGGGGTTCCCAGTTTAATTGTCTTCCTGTTTCTAAATTGTGATTCCTTGTTTGGTGATGGTGTATGTTCTGCATGTGTAACTGAGCTGAGGTATTCTGTTTATGTAATTCCTATTTGACATTGCCACTTGTTCTCTTTCCCCAGTAGGTCATGTATTGTTATTCTCTGAAATGTGTTGATTTAATATTTGCAGTGTTGCCTTTTGATAGTTAGGGTATGGTGCTTTGTGAGTCCTGGTAGTGCTGTTAGGACACGGCAGGTTTGCTATGGGTTCTAAATGGGCAGTGTTTCTAGTAGTTCCTAATGTGCCTGGCGGTTGGCACTGGTTTATAGTAATGTAGAAATCTTTTAGTCTTTCTTTATCCATACACTCATTAAGAGGCATGTTTACTAAAAGTTAGTGTATGGTAACATTATGCAAATATTTATGCAAATGATGCCCTTATGCAAATGATGCCCTTATGCAAATGAGGCCTGCGTCTTGTGCGGCCCCCGGGTTACTCTACAAGTCCTCATTTGGCCCTCAAAGCAATTTGAGTTTGAGACCCCTGGTCTAAGGAGTCGTAGCGTCCTGATTTTATGGTAGATGGTTTTTACTGTATTCTTTATGTGATCTTTGAATTCCAGCCGTTGATCCAGGATGACACCTAGGTAACGTATCGTGGTTTTAACCGGTAGATCGGCATCTCTTGTTCTTAACGTTGGTGGAGGAGAGAAGTCTTTATTCCTTGTGATAATCAAGACCTCCGTTTTTTCCGGTTGTGTTCTTTAGGCCCTTGGATATATTTTGCTTTGGATCCCTTCCTATTTATAGCAAAAACTGTGCACAAGTTTCAAGAGAGCTAGAAATATTATTCTCATAATACTAGACAGGCCTTGTCAAACATGATCCCTCTGCTAAAAAAAAAGGCATGAATTTCTACCTCTCTGCAGGCTAGCATTGTTTCTGTCATTAGTCACTCAAAATGAGGACTGTCTTCTCCATTCCAGTTTCAGATCGCTTGCCTTCAGTGTGGAAATTCAGCAGCACTGAATCTTCACTCTTGGACTACCAGAGACTATTCAGAATATATTAATTGCTGCAGGAAACAATGTACCAGACCTACCTGGGCTTTTAAGTAGAAAAGGTTTTCCATTTGGTGTTTCATGAATGGCCAACATCTCTATCATCTGTGACTGCAAACATCCTCTATCAGTATACCTCACGGTGCTGTCTCAGGCTATCGCGCTCCGGTTGATATAAGATTGGGAAGTCAGATATCGTTCATTTCTTGGGCCATGAAAAAGGCTTCTCCATATGTCACGACCTTTGCAGATGCTTTCTCTGCCACGGGACCTCAGCATTGTCCTAACACAGCTTACAAAGCTGTAGTTTGAGCCAATGGGGTCGGCTTTGCTTAAGCAATATCACCTGTAAAGCGCTTCCTACCTTCTGTCCAAAGCCTTCTAGGAATCTACAAAGAGAGAGCCCTCCAAGCCCTGGACCGAAACAGGTTCTCACTTACTACCTCAAAAGATCTGAATCCATCAGAAAATCTACACAACTCTCTGTCTCTTGACAATGCAGTCACCAAATTGGCCGGCATCCTGCATCCAGTTCCATTATGAACTAACCGGTAAAGTGAAATCTCATGAGATCAGAGCCACTGCTTCGCTGGATAGAGTTTTGCCCTCACTACTCAACAACAATCAAGCTGTGCTAGCCAATCTATGTGATCTTGCAATTCTCACACTGTTTTTATATGCAGGCTGCTCCTGGAAAATGAGCAATATGTTCAGAAAGCATTGACAAAGTCATTCAAGAGACTCCTGAAGAAATCACAGACTCGTGAGATAGGAGGCAATGTCCTATTGAGGATTGGGAACTGGTTAGAAAATAGAAAACTGTAGGGTTAGTCAGTTTTCTCAGAGGGTGAATAGTGAAGTACCCCAGGGATCTGTACTGGGACCAATGCTTTTTAATATATTTATAAATTTATTTATTTATTTAACAATTTTTATATACCGCACTATTTGTTATCAGCGCGGTTTACATATAACAAAGGTTGCACAGTCAGAAACTGTTCTGTGTTTACATTATAACAGGGGTTTAAACTTGGAGCAACAGGGTAACTATATACATATGTACATCAAACACAGTTAGATTAGGTTGGTATTTCTAGAAGAGCTGAAGGCTCTTGATTGATTTTGAAATGGGAACCACCAGTGAAATGATCAAATTTGCAGATGACAGCAAAATTATTCAAAGTTGTTAAATCACATGTGTTTTGTGAGACGTTGCAGGAGGATCAGGTAGTGCAGGATATTTAGTGCAGGAGCCTTGCTACATTTTAGCACAGTGCCCAAACTGCATGTTAAACCCTGCATAGGGTAGCACAGTTTAGTAAACATGCCTCTAAATGAATTCTTTGCTTCGGTCTTTACTGAGGAAGATATGAGGAAGTTATCCATGTCAATAAAGGTATTTAATGGTGATGAGTCAGAAGAACTAAAGCATTTTTCAGTGAACCTGGAAGATGTAGTAGAACAAATTCACAAACTAAAGAGCAGCAAATCACCTGGAACAGATGGTATACACCTAAGAATACTGAAACAACGCCAAAGATGAAATTGGCAAACTACTGGTAATTACTTTTAACCTATCATTAAAATCATCTATGGTACCAGAAGATTGGAAGGTGGCCTTCATAATGCCAGTTTTTAAAAAGGGCTCCAGGGGAAATTCCAAACTAATGAGCCTAAGATTGGTGCTAGACAATACTGTATAGTGAAAACCATTATAAAAAATAAAGGGGCTAATATTCAGAACCCTTAAGTGGACAGCCTGCCATTTGTCAAGCATCTGTGTGCTAACCATGATCTTCCATGGCACTGCTGACTATGTCCACAGATGGCCCCAGTATTATCCATTTAGTGCAGGGGTGGTCTGTGGGCAGAGTGAGGGTGGTATTGGTACTATCTAGATAAGTGCTGACTTTATCTGGTTACTACTACTACTTATTTGTATAGCGCTACAAGGTGTTTGCAGTGCTGTATATATGATGTAAAACACAATCCCTGCTCATCAGAGCTTACAATCTAATCAAGACGAAAAACATCACAAAACTGGAGATTAGAGTATGGTAAGCTACACATAAGTGGTGAACAAGAGAGAGGGGCATCAGGATCCAAAAGCAGCCTCGAAGAGATAGGTTTTTAGCCTGGATTTGTATAAGGCTCAAGAAGGAGCCTGACATACTGACTCAAGTAGTTTGTTCCAGGTATATGGAGCAGGTCTGGAGTTGGCAGTGGCAGAGAAGGGCACAGGTAAAAGGGATCTGCCAGAGGAGCGGAGTCCCCGAGGAGAAGTGTAGAGCGAGATAAGAGGAAATGTAGTGAGAAGCGGCAGAATGAATGCACTTGTAGATTAGTAGGAGAAGTTAGAACTGAATATAGAAATGGAAAGGGAGCCAGTGAAGTGACTGGAGAAGAGGGGATATGTGAGCATAGCGACACTGGTGGAAGATGAGCCGTGCAGCGGAGTCCCCGAGGAGGAGTGCAGAGCGAGATAAGAAAGGAAAGGTAGTGAGGAGCCGCACTTGTAGGTCAGTAGGATAAGTTAGAACTGGATATGGAAATGCATAGGGAGCCAGTGAAGTGATTAGCAGGAGAAGTTAGAACTGGATATGGAAATGGATAGGAAGCCAGTGAAGTGATTAGTAGGAGAAGTTAGAACTGGATATGGAAATGGATAGGGAGCCAGAGAAGTGATTAGTAGGAGAAGTTAGAACTGGATATGGAAATAGATAGGGAGCCAGAGAAGTGATTAGCAGGAGAAGTTAGAACTGGATATGGAAATGGATAGGAAGCCAGTGAAGTGATTAGTAGGAGAAGTTAGAACTGGATATGGAAATGGATAGGGAGCCAGAGAAGTGATTAGTAGGAGAAGTTAGAACTGGATATGAAAATGGATAGGGAGCCAGTGAAGTGATTAGTAGGAGAAGTTAGAACTGGATATGGAAATGGATAGGGAGCCAGTGAAGTGATTAGTAGGAGAAGTTAGAACTGGATATGGAAATGGATAGGGAGCCAGAGAAGTGATTAGCAGGAGAAGTTAGAACTGGATATGGAAATGGATAGGAAGCCAGTGAAGTGATTAGCAGGAGAAGTTAGAACTGGATATAGAAATGGAAAGGAAGCCAGTGAAGTGACTGGAGAAGAGGGGATATGTGAGCATAGCAACACTAGTGGAAGATGAGCCGTGCAGCTGAGTCCCCGAGGAGGCGTTTAGAGCGAGATAAGAAAGGAAAGGTAGTGAGGAGCCGCACTTGTAGGTCAGTAGGAGAAGTTAGAACTGGATATGGAAATGGATAGGGAGCCAGAGAAGTGATTAGTAGGAGAAGTTAGAACTGGATATGGAAATGGATAGGAAGCCAGTGAAGTGCCTGGAGAAGAGGGGATATGTGAGCATAGCGACACTGGTGGAAGATGAGCCGTGCAGCGGAGTTCTGAGTAAGATTTTGAGTCATTGCTTATCCAGGTAACTTAGAGCAGCTTTTGATATGGTCTATGTTGCAATCCAGATAAGTACCACCTGAAAATCCCACTAATCGGAGAAGTGTCAGAACTTACCAGATACTGCCACTCAGTCCTATCCTCCTTGAACTAAATATGGGCCCTTTTGAAATCGGGCCCAGATATGGTTTAATGGGACACAGTCGACATGGATTTAGCTAAGGGAAGTCTTGCTCACCAATCTGTTCTATTTCTTTGAAGGCATGAATAAATGTGGATATAGGTGAGCCACCACTACTGGAACTAAAACCAGTTATTCATCACTGGAGTCTATGCAGTATCTGGCACTGTATATCCACTTTTGCCGGCGATTGTGGCCAGTTAGTGGTGATATTCAGTCACTAACCGGATAGAGAAAACCACATAAAGTTAGAGCAGCCATTGACGTTTCCCAACGTTATTCAAAATGGCATCCCTTTATAGCAACAGGATAAAATCAGAACAAACATAACTATCTTTTACATCTCAACAAATAGGGGTGACCTGCATGGAGCGATGGGTACACCCCTAAACGAAGGCATGCAGAGGGGTGACCTGCACGGAGCGGCAAGTGCACCTGCTCTTGCCACCTTGCTGGGCAGACTAGATGGACCATACTGGTCTTTATCTGCCATCATATGCTATGTTACTATGTTATACATTTTAGCAATCCACTTATGGTTTACTTAGCAGCTCAGTATCACCAATTACCATGTACTGCCGTGACTGTCCTGGATTTGACAGTGTCCTTTTTGCAGTCTGTGGGGATATTTAGTGGCAGGATCGCCTGGTTTTATCTGGCCTGCAGGTTCTGCTAACCGTCTAAACCATTTTAAATATTACCCCCAGTATATTTGGACTTCCAGAAAGCATTTGATAAAGTCTCATATGAGAGACTCCTGAGGAAAATTCAAATCCTAGAATAAAGGGCAGTGTCCTGGTGTGGACTGGAAAAAGGTTGAGAGAGAGAAAACAAAGTAAGGATAAATGGTCAGTTTTCTCAATGGAGGAGGGTAAACAGTGATGTATCTCAGGGATCTGTATTGGGATCGGTGATTTTTAACCTATTTATAAATGATCTGTAATTGGGAACTACAAGCGAGGTGATTAAATTTGCAGATGACACCAAAATATTCAAAGTTGTTAAATCGCATGCGGCTTGTGAGAAATTCTAGGAGGACCTTGTGAGACTGTGAGATTAGGCATCCAAATGGCAGATTAAATTTAATGTAGACAAGTGTAAAGTGATGCACATAGGGGATAAAACAGAAAAAAACAGAATGTTAGGAATCATTAGGAAAGGAATGGATAATCAAACAAGGATCCAGAAAATAAGAGCGAGTCATCAGATGATGATTCAAGAGCTTTATTCAGGGGTACACTACAGCCACACCCGACACGACCATGTTTCAGCAGCTGCCTCCCTCAGGAGTGCAACGGCTGTACAACAAACAGTTGTGCAAATTAAAATACAAATATAAATAAGTCACGAGGATGTCATAAAATCATAAAACTAGCACATATATTGAATCAAATGAAGTTCTTTAAAAAATATTCTTAAAAAGTAAAAAATAAATATTGACAAAAATTAAAAACATGAAAAGTCATTCATAAATAATGTATAAAACCATAATATATGATATAAATGATAATGATCTCAAGTGTAAATCATAACTTTAAACAAAGGTAGACCTGTAGAGGCCAATTCTGATATAGGCGTCCCCTGCCTGTCCGAGCGCCCAGAATCTGGACATGGCCCGTTTGCACCCGATTTGGATCCTGCGGGGGCTAGACATGCCCATGGGATCAGAATTAGATGAAACCAGGCAGACATGCAGGCCATGCCCCAATTCTGGGCACCTGAATCTCCAATCCATTACCTGGCTAGCCCAGCCTGGCTCCTGCATGGAGCCACCGTACTATGGCGTCATGCTGCCATGGCATTGCGGTTTCATGCAAGAGTGATGATCCCCGGCCGACCATCAAAATCTTCTTTCCCTGCAGCCTGACGCCTGATCAGGCCTACCGTGGAAAGGGTCAGGCTACAGGGACCCCCTGCACCCTCTCACCTTACTTCTCCATGCCGGCTACTGCAAGTGCCCTGTACATCCAGGGTCAGGTACCTGTCCATTCCCTAACACGCTCCTCCTCGGGACCACCCCCTCCCATCCACAAACAAAGCTCCCCGTACAAGCTGTCTATACGTGCGGGAAGCTCTGTCAGCAGGATAGCCATCCCAGCATTTAGCGGGTCTCGATGTCCGGATTGGACGTCCAGACCCACTAAACGCGGTTCAGAATGGCCACAATTTTTCCCAAAATAAATAAAGTATCAGGCAGAATCATTTAGCGATGTCTAACAAAACGAGCAGATACTAGAACAGAAGTGCATGCAGGAGAGTGAAAAACAAGGGATCAAATAGGCGGCATATTACCCATTACCGCAAAATTGAGGTTAACCTTCTTGTGTAACCCACACTCCCTAGGAAACATTGTGAACAGAAACAATTGTTCTTAAATGAACACTGCTTTAATTTTAAAATAAAATAAAATAAAATAAAATAAACTGTCCTGAAAAACAATCTGAAAGGGGGAACCATTGTAAAAATGAGATGGGTCCAATCAAATATATACTGATTGCTGGAGAAATATGATTAGCAAAAGAGTAATAAAAACACCAGATATGTTTGAGCATGTTCAGAAGGAAGGCAAATCACCAGATAACAGTGAGAAGAAATTAAGACACATGTGCTGCACCCAGTTTCTCATGTGTGTCATTAAGTTATATTATGTACAAAGAAGATGTGTCAGATAAAACCATTATGCTAAGGACCAGCTCAAAAGCGATAGAAAGGTGGTTGCAAGGTTTTGGACTGTCAAGCAGTAAAGTACAGACTCCGGTAGTGCATATCGAGCAATATCTAAATAGATGTGAAAGGAAGAAAATTGTAGTAGCAAATCACTTTTAGCGATACCATAAATGTATGTAAAATACCTTCATTATAAAACGCAAATCTTTTTGAAACTCATCAACAGTCAATGCAGCGAAATGTGTTGTCTGATCAGGGCATCTATTTTAAAGGGAAGCCTTTGGCGCTAAAAACGTGGGTGGGGGAGGATTTTTACATTTTTTAAAATTAATATTTATTCAGTTTAAAAATTATTAACAAGACAACCTTGTACAGAAAAGGGAAACCCAATACATATCCTTATACTATGTTACAAAGAAAATATACCAAAGAAAACTACCCACAGAGAACCCTGAAGTCCACATAGAGAAGAGGCGTGAAAGACAACAATAACGGGGTAGGAGGAAACCCTATCTCTCAACACAATAGCAAGACAACGCCAACCTAAACATATAAGATAGAAGCATACAAAGGGCCCTGAGGTAAAGAACCTCCTGCCCCTGAGGTAAATTAGTTCCTGGACGGTTAAGCAACTCCTCCTTAGTCAGTCAGAGAGGGAACAATAGACACCCTGGCATTGCTAAAAGCTACTAAATTATTCGGTTGGAAAAAATATATCTTTGCAAATTATAAACAACTAAACATTTACAAGGAAAACGTAGAAAAAACTATGCTCCCTACTGCAACATACCCGGTTTCAAAAGCAAAAATTGCCTTTGCTTCTTCTGGGTCTCACGTGCCACATCAGGAAAAATAGAGATTTTAACACCATGAAAAAGAAGTGAACACTTTTTATAATGCAATCTCAAAAGTCATTCTTGATCTGAGACTAGGGCATATGTTAGTTAATAGAGGTGTAGAAACCTGCAAAACAGACTCTGAAATAGACGAGGTCAGTAAATCAGAAACATTAAGTACATCAGAGGCCGTAGCACCCAGCTCCTTCTTTCCTTGCGGTAAATAGAACGCTTTCGAAATAGGTGGAATCAGATCTTGTGGCACAGAGAGAATCTCGATCATATGCTGCTTAAACATATCTAATGCAGATGTCCCGGTTGTTCTAGTAAAGTTTAAAATCGTCAAGTTCGATGCATGGGCAGAATTCTCCAGCATTTCAATTTTAGCTCTTAAAGCTACATTATCCTTAATTAGAGCCCCAGTTAGATCAGAAAATGAGGCCAGCTTCTGAACATTCTCATCTACTTTAAGCTTTAAATCATTAGTCAATGTCTTGTAGGAATCCAAACTCACTGTGTTTTGCTCCACCTTAGCCGATAACGCTGCCGTCTGATGTGAAATAGCTGTAGACAAATTAATTGTTGCATCCCAAATGCTGTCAAGCGTGATCTTCGAAGGGCGCAAAATAATAAACAACAAAGCACCAACATCTATCAGCACACTGATAAACATGCAGCAACACACAAGAACAAAAAGAGACAACTTGAAAAACATACTGTCTACTCCAATGAATATAAGAAAAGTAAATCAATCAACATCCAATAGAGCCTTCTCACTCTACGACCCTGCCCTATGGAATAATCTACTTAACACTCTAAGAGAAATCAAAGACCTAATGCAATTTAGAAAACATCTCAAAACATTCATCTTTACAGACTACTATCAATGCGATCAGCCACCATAGACCTTATATATCACAGGTCAACATTCCCCCAGATCCTAACTGCTCCTACACACTCTCTTCACATAACTATATCATATCACCCCAGACCATGAACAATTATTCCTCATGTAAATAGTTATTGCTTTTCATTATTACTGTTAATCGTAACTTTTCTCTGTAATTGTTCCCTGTAAACTGCCTCGCACTGTAGTTAAAATGTTCTCTGTAATCTGCTCTGACTACTTTGACAAAGCAGTATATAAAAATAAATAAATAAAGGCTGAAAGGAAATAGGTGATGAAGAAGTGAAGAGTGCCTGCAAAACATTACCCATGCCTGGGGTATTTCCATCACCAGTTCCACTTCAGGGGAGCTTCCGAGAACCTCAGAAGCAGTCACCCCTCATCCATATGCTGTCTCTCCCCGAACTGGGACCTTCACCTCATCGACTTCCGACATTAGAGGAATCTGAGCAAGTGGGGCAGAAGCGAACTCCCCTAAGGGTTGTGGCGGACGTCGTTCTAGCTCCGGAGACAGAGTGGTATCAGGATCCTCAGTACATTGGGAGCCCTCCTCACTTCCAGCAAACACACCTGACTGAATCTCCTACTTGGCCACCTCAGGAATGACAACAAAATGGTCCATGGGACCCGGGCCGGCACTGAAGGCTGAGGCTTGGCAGGGTAAACCTTGGCCTTCCTTTTCCTTTCTGACATGAGTAAAGTGAATGCGTTACACCCTCAGGCATCCATCTTGATAAAAACAGGCCTCTCATCGGAATTTTACATTTACTTCTTTAATGGACTATTTTTCAAAAAAATAGATTTAAATATTGAGATGAGGGGGGAGCCAGACCTTACTGAAACAACTGATAAAATAAACCAACCATATGATTAAGAAACAGAATAATATATGCAAATGAGAAGTGCCAAGGTACTATGGGTAAATTGTATACTGATAAAAATGTCAAGAATATTATCAACACTGATAAGGTGAGGAGCTGTTGCAGAACTGGATAAGTAAAAAATAGTGTTGGCTATCTGCTGTGTGAACATATGACAAGCACACAGAGATCATATGTGATCACCCCAATTTTATTATGTAACAATATAGGAGCGATAAAAGGAATGATTAAAACCAGAAAGTAAAAATCAACAAAAGTGATGAAAACAAAACCAAACCATTGGTCCTCCCTCTGAAGACCAGACCAGCAAAACCAGTATAAGCTATCCGTCATATGGACATATGACAAGATCTACAATAAACATGTGGGATCACCTCAATAATTATTAATGACAATATTGGAAGGATTAAAAGAACAATTTAAACAAAAAAAAACAAAATAAGTAATTAAACAACAGTGATAAAAATAAGCATAAGTAAAGCCATCTGTCCTCCCAAAACAATCTCGCACCAGAACAGAGGGAATCAAATGTGAAATGCACTGGGAACACACGACCAGAGGTTAAAAGACATAAAACATTCAGGCCGGAAGGTCGGGGGTTCAAATCCCACTAGAGGACAGCAACCTTGGGCCGGAAGGACTGGGGTT
The DNA here is from genome assembly GCA_033557465.1 of Ichthyophis bannanicus. Lineage (NCBI taxonomy): Eukaryota > Metazoa > Chordata > Amphibia > Gymnophiona > Ichthyophiidae > Ichthyophis > Ichthyophis bannanicus. Next base: position 1,404,610,168 of record CM066033.1, on the reverse strand, counting down.
TCTAGTCCCACAGGTGCTCCTTGTGGTCTTGGGCAAGCCACTTAACCCTCCATAGCCCATGTTCCCTGTAAAATAGTTATCTCCAAATTATAATGCCCTGTTCAATGTAATTTCAGTTTGTTCAATGTAAACCGCACTGATGCAGAATAGCGCGGTATATAAGAGAATGTAAATAAATAAATAAAATTAATTAATTAAAATTCAGATACAATCCATTTCCTCTAAAAATAGACATTAAAAAAATGCTAAAAGAATGTAGGATTTGGGATAGTAAAGTTCTGCCATTATTTGTTATGGCTGTATTGTACCCCTGTCATCTGATGACTCGCTCTTGTTTGCTGGTTACTCCATCATAATACCTCTGTATCGCTCCATGATGCAACCGCACCTTTCATTATTGTGTTCAGATCTCCGCATCTCAAAAAAGATATAGTGACATTAGGAAAGGTATAGAGAAGGGCAAGTAGCATGATAGACGGGATGGAAGACTTGGAGAGGAGACAGCTGAGGGGATGTGATAGAGGTCTGTAAAACCCTGAGTGGAGTGGAATGGATAAACACAGATCAATTTAAACAAAAAAACAGAAAGACTAGGGGAGACACCATGAAGTTACAAAGCAGTATATTTAAAACAATTAGGAGAAAGTATTTTTTCTCTCAATCTATAATTAAGCTTTGGAACTTGTTACTGGATGATGTGTTAAAGGCATGTAGTTTGGACAAATTCCTGGAGGAAAAGTCTGTAAACTGTTATTAGGGTAGACAAAGAATACAACTGCATGAAACCACCTTTGGGATATGTTAAGTTCTTGTGAGCTGGATTGACAACTGTTGGAATGAAGACACTGGGCTTGATGGACCTTTGGTCTGACCCAGTATTGCATTTCTTATATTCTTATTGAAAGCATGTATATTAGTACGGGGTACCATACACTATTAGACTAACTAAAACTGAGAAAGAGTTAATTCTGTTCAGAACCTTGCTTAGAAATAAAACTTCATATATTAGCTTACTAGGTGAAGGTTTACATGTCCTGAAATAAAGAAAGGGCACGTTGTACCCCAGCCTCTCTGTCTCAGGGATACCAGATAGCAGTCTCAGGGTTATTAGCTAAAATACTTTCAGGGTTAGTAATTAGTAGATATCAAGAGGTATTAGCAGTAAACAATTATGTCAATTAGGTCATTTTATATCTTGGAATCCTGTATGTCTCCTTATAATGGCCATGTAACAGTAAATAATTATGTCTCGGACTCCATTTACGGCTCCACACTGACCCACACTGAATAAGTTGACCTACAATATGATAAACATACATGACGTATAATGATAAAGTGAAATTATGCTGTATCATCTACAAAAGCCTTATAAATAAAGTGAACCATGGCTAAGAAGTTAGAGTAAACAGGGAGAACGTGCTTCTCTCAGTTTCTCTCCGCAAAGCTTTGGTGTATTTTTCTATAGAACTGTGTTGTATTTATTGCTGTATTTGATAACCTTCCCATTGTTTGTGAATGTAGTTATTTGTAGCTTCAAGAACCCAGTGAGGTTACTGGTGAGGAGAGAGTTAAGTAAGCTCTTCACTTATAATTGAACTATGAATGTTTATGAAGAATGCACAAATGAACATCCCACCAGGGGTGAAGTCTTTAATGTTCAAATTACTGCTCACACTTTAAAATTTGTGACAATTCAAACCCTTAATGTATTTTCTTCCTTATCGACCTGCACATATTCTCTCTCATCCCTTCATAGTCTTTTTCTTCCTCCTCTCTCTGACACATATCTGACTTCTATCTATGTACCCAGTACCTCCCTGGCCCTCGGCCTTGCCTTGTTGCACCATTTCACTATTTTGATTGCATATAATCACCCCAAAGTTTCTTATTGGTTCTGTTTGTTGCTCTGTGGATTTCTGCACCCAACAAAGGAAACACTTTAGGACATACCTCCTCCTACCAAACCCAGCAAGTACCATGATCTGATCATTTCAGCATCACCTTCAAGATCTCACATAATAATCTAAACAACAGACAAAAACACGCTTCAAAATAAACAAAGAAACGTTCCTACAAGATATACTCCCACAGCTAAACCTCGACACCTCCAATATAAATATCCTACTAGATAGATGGAACACTGCCATTTCTAAAGCTGCAACTGCCCCAACAAACACAAGTAAAGGAAATCCTAAAAAGACTAACATATGGTATAGCAATGAACTAAGATCTCTTAAGAGAGCCTTGCGCAAAATAGAAAGAAAATGAGGAGATCCAAACACACAGAGGACAGGGAACAACATATGAACACATTAAACAACTATAAAGAGGCCATAAACAACACTAAGAGGGAAAACCATACCAGGATACTAATGAAATCACTCAATAGACCAAGAGAGCTGTTTGAGATTGTAAAGTCTTTAACCCAATCATCACACAGAGATGATCCCTCTACATATATTAGCCCGCAGGTACTAGTTAACTTCTACAGTACCAAACTATGGGGCTTGTTTACAAAGCCGCGGTAGCGGTTTCCGATTGTTATTGAAATCAATGGGGCCGCGGCTCTGATAACGATCGGAAACCTCTACCGCGGCTTTGTAAACAAGCCCCTATATGTCCTCACCAACGACCCACCTGTACCTAAATCAGAACCAACTCCCAACATACCACTATGGCACACCCTTCCACAGTAAACCTGGAACACCTTGATCATATAATCACAGCAATAAACACTACCACAGCCCCAGGAGACCCTTGCCCTGTCATCTGGGTAAAAATGCCACGTGATGAATTAGCGCCAACAATGCTAAAAAATAGTAAACCTTTCTCTAATCCAAGGATTCATGCCAAAAACACTAAAGCAGGCTTCCATACGCCCAATTCTAAAAAGCAAACAATTGGACAAACTACAAGCAAACTCCTACCGACCAATTTCGAGCCTACCTTACATAGAAAAGATAATAGAAAAAATTAGAACCAGTTGCAAGACTACCTAGATTCCTACGCCCCACTGGACCCATACCAGTATGGCTTCAGAATCCACCACGGTGTCAAAACACTCATCATAATCCTCTTCGATAGACTCAAAGGTATTGAAACACCCAGGAATGCATTCATAATGATATTCCTTGACATCGCTTCAGCGTTTGACTCAATCAACCCCAACATATTCTTATCAAGACTACAACAAATTGGAATTTGTGGAACTGCCCTCAGCCGGTTCATATCATACTTACATAAGATATGCCATACTGGGTCAGACCAAGGTCCATCAAGCCCAGCATTCTGTTTCCAATAGTGGCCAATCTAGGTCATACGTGCCTACTTGGAGGACCGCACCCAAAAGGTAAAATTGGTCAAAACACATCTAAACCATTTACCCAAAACCAAGGAATACCACAGGGCTCTGTTCTATCTGCCCTATTATTTAACATTTTCCTACAGCAAATATGCAACATCTTTCACAAGCATAAAGTGAACTATCACATTTATGCTGATGACATAATGATGTACCTCCCAATTAACACTGAAAAAGTTAACCTTGAACAAATCTCAATATGCTTCGATGAAGCCTCTCAGTAGCGCTTACCAAACAATCTGAAGATAAACTTCAACAAAACAGAGGCAATTTTCATTAGACAAAGAATTCACACCCCCACCACACATTCAACTGAAAGAAGCAACAATAGTAGTAAGGGAAGAGGTAAAGTACCTAGGAATTACGCTAGATAAAACCCTAAGCCTAGCATCTCTCATAAATAAATCCACCCAGGCCATTTCTAGAAAAATTAAGATGTTGCAATGACTAAGACCGCTACTGGAACCGACAGACTTCAGAATAGTCATTCAAGCAATGATTAACCCCCATATAGACTACTATAATAGAATATTACAAGGATTACCCAACAAACACTAGCACACCTTCTGTTAGCACAAAATACATTAGCACGGGGAATCATGAAAGCCTCTAGATCTGAGCACATTATCCCTATCTTGCACAAAATACATTGGCTCCCTGTTTCCAGTAGAAGCAAATGCAAAAACCTGGTCATCATATTCAAACTACTACACAACATATCACCTTCCTACCTTCCTACCCTAATAGCCAAAACCCCAGACACCAGATAGAGAAGGGGATGTACACAAAACTCCCTATCCACCCCAACTGATTTCCATAAAACAACAAGCAACAGAACTTTCTCGTATTATGCACCAACATTATGGAACTCCTCCCACCTACAATAAGAAAAATAAAAGATCTTATGGAATTCAGAAGAAGAATCAAAACACTACTCTTCACAGAACACTATGGGCAACACCATAGTCTTGAAGGACTAGAAAGGGGGACTGTTACTTCTGGAGAGAAATCTGCAACTGTGAGTATATACTTCTGGTAATTTTCTAAAAAGAATTCTTTGTATTAAAGCTACTTAATCTGTGAACCCACTGTTTTTTGTTGGGTCAGTTAGGGCCTAGTAGCATCAATTAAAGTTTGAATTTAGAACACAGAGGAGAACTTTCTGGTTACATTTCATACCCAGCAGAGAGCTTGTAGTTTAAATTTAATAGTCACTCAGAGCCAAGTAACAGCAAGGTACTTTTAGTTTAAATTTAACACACAGAAGAGAGCTTTCTGGTTACATTTGGAACCCAGCAGAGAGCTTGTAGTGTACATTTAATAGTCACTCAGGGCCAAGTAACAGCAAAGTACTTTTAGTTTAAATTTAACACACAGAAGAGAGCTTTCTGGTTACATTTGGAACCCAGCAGAGAGCTTGTAGTGTACATTTAATAGTCACTCAGGGCCTAGCATCAGAAAAGTACTTTTAGTTTTAAAACACAGAAGAGAGCTTTCTGGTTAAATTTAGAACCCAGCAGAGAGCTTGTAGTTTAAATTTCATAAGAAGTTAGAGCCTAGCAGCAGCTAAGAGCTATAATTTAAATCAAATCAGAATTTAGCTTACCTCAGCAGCACAAGACAGGGTACTGTGTAGCAGCCCTCTTTTAATAAGTGTTATTTCCCACCCACCCACCCCTGGGATAATCATAGCTTTATAGGTACTTACACATCTCAAAAGACAGGAGGTGCTTTCAGGTGAAGCTCATTACCCAAATCAGTCATACACTAAGGACCTGAGACTAATTAAACTTCAGGTGAACAAGGTATATTAAACGTATTAGGTACAGTTTTATTGGTATAAATACCCATAGCAACCCCTAGTAAGTAAGAACTTAAAGATCTAGACACAAACTTAAAACTAAGATGCAGACAGCAGTCCAGCAGCGGGATGAGGGCTTTCCAGTCTTTTGCATTGAGTGTCACATGTATGATTTTCTCCCAGTTGGTGAGAGGTCTTACGTGTGCACTAGGTGCAAGGAGCTCTTTGCTCTCCGGGAACAAGTCTGTTCTCTAGAGGCTAAAGTAGCAGACTTGGAAAACATAAGATATACAGAGAGGTACATAGACGAGACCTACAGGGATATAGTCCTGAAGTCCCACCTCCAGTCTGGCAGCACCCCTGTTGCCATGGAGGAGAGAGGTCACGTGACAGGAGAGCATCACCCTGGTGTGGCAGGAAGTGATCCTGTAACTAGGACCTGTCCTCCAGGTGATGTAAAACCCTCTCGCACCAAGGAAGTTTCTCCAGGGCCATGTGCCCATGAGGGAAGGGTTAGGACAGCCGTTATAGTAGGTGATTTGATCATTAGGCATGTAGATAGCTGGGTTGCTGGTGGACGTGAGGATCGCCTGGTAACATGCCTGCCTGGTGCGAAGGTAGCGGACCTCAGCGCCAACTAGATAAGGTCTTAGATAGTGCTGGGGAGGAGTCTGCTGTCTTGGTACATGTCGGTACCAATGACATAGGAAAATGTGGTAGGGAGGTTCTGGAGGCTAAATTTAGGCTTTTAGGTAGGAAGTTGAAATCCAGAACTTCCATGGTAGCATTCTCCGAAATGCTTCCTGTTCCACGCGCAGGACCCAAAAGGCAGGCAGAGCTCCGGAGTCTCAATGCGTGGATGAGACAATGGTGCAGAGATGAGGGTTTTGGATTTGTTAGGAACTGGGGAACATTCTGGGGAAAGGAGGGGCTCTTCTGAAGGGATGGGCTTCACCTTAACCGGGATGGAACCAGGCTGCTGGCATTAACCTATAAAAAGGAGATAGAGCAGCTTTTAAACTAGATATTAGGGGAAAGCCGACAGTCGCCCAAGAGCGGATGGTTCGGAAGAATGTATCCTTGAAGGATACTACCAAAAGCAGAGAGGTTCCACAAAAGAGTAAAGTAGCCCAAATGCCCTCAAGTATGGAGCAGACAGAGCTTAAAGATCCCAATTTACCCATGTCTAGCAATAGCCAAATTAACATGAATAAAATACATTCTCTAAAATGCTTGTATGCAAATGCTAGAAGTCTAAAGAATAAGATGGGAGAGTTAGAATATATAGCACTAAATGAAAGGTTAGATATGATTGGAATATCAGAGACATGGTGGAAGGAGGACAACCAGTGGGACACTGTGATACCTGGGTACAAACTATATCGTAATGATAGAGCTGATCAAATTGGTGGGGGGGGGGGGTTGCGCTGTATGTTAGAGAGGGCATTGACTCAGAAAGGATTAAAGTTTTGCAGGAAACAAAATCTGCTGTAGAATCTATATGGATTGAAATTCCATATAAAAGGGGGAAGGAAATGGCAGCGGGGGTGTACTATCGAGCACCTGGCCAGAATGACCAAATGGATGATGAAATGCTCAAAGAAATCAAGGAAGCTAACAAAAGTTACAGCGCAGTAATAATAATGAGTGATTTCAATTACCCCAGTATCGACTGGGTCAGTGTCAAGTCAGGACATGCTAGGGAGATAAAGTTCCTAGATGAAATAAATGACTGCTTCTTGGAGCAGCTGGTTCATGAACCAACCAGAGGGGAAGCCATATTAGACCTAGTCCTTAGTGGAACACCAGATCTAGTGCAAGAGATAAGGGTGTTGGGGCCACTTGGCAATAGTGATCATAGCATGATCGCCTTTGATTTAATTAGTGGAGGAGGGATAGTAAGGAAATCCACAGTACTACCTTTTAACTTTCGAAAGGGAGACTATGATAAAATGAGGAAAACAGTTAAGAAAAAACTAAAAGGAGCAGTTGCAAAGGTTAAAGACGTACATCAAGCTTGGGTGTTGTTGAAAAATACTATCTTGGAAGCCCAGACCAGCTGTATTCCACGCTTTAAGAAAAGTGGAAGTAAGTCCAAAAAACTGCCTGCATGGTTTAAAGGTGAGGTCAGAGAGGCTGTTTTTGCCAAAAAAGCATCTTTCAGGAAATGGAAAAAAGAGCCAAACGACGAAACCTGGAAACAGCACAAGCACTGGCAAGTCAAATGCAAGGCATTGATAAGGCAGGCAAAGAGAGAATTTGAGAAGAAGCTTGCTGCAGAAGCAAAAACGCGAAATAAAGACCTTTTCAAGTACAATCGTAGCAAAAAACCTGTGAGAGAGTCAGTTGGTCCATTAGATGATAAAGGGGTTAAAGGAGCACTAAGAGGCGACAAGGCGATAGCGGAGAGACTGAATGAATTCTTTGCTTCGGTCTTTACTGAGGAAGATGTAGGGATGTTACCCATGACTGAAGTGGTATTTAAAGTGCGGAAGAATTGAAGGAAATATCAATACATCGGGAAGATGTCTTACAACTATTAGATAAACTGAAGAGTAGCAAATCACCTGGGCCGGATGGTATACATCCAAGGGTGTTGAAAGAACTGAAATATGAGATTGCAGACCTGCTATCAGTAATCTGTGAACTATCATTAAAATCATCTCTAATACCTGAAGATTGGAGGATCGCCAATGTAACACCAATTTTTAAAAAGGGTTCCAGGGGTGATCCGGGAAACTACAGACCAGTGAGCCTGACGTCAGTACCAGGGAAAATGGTAGAAATCATCATAAAGAATAAAATTACTCAGCATGTAGATAGTCACGACCTAATGGGAGACAGCCAACATGGCTTTAGACAAGGAAGATCTTGTCTTACTAATCTGTTATGTATTTTTGAAGGAGTGAATAAACAGGTGGAGAAAGGTGAGTCGGTTGATATTGTGTATCTGGACTTTCAGAAAGCCTTTGACAAGGTCCCTCATCAGAGACTTTTGGCAAAACTAAAGAGTCATGGGATAGGAGGCAGTGTACTATTGTGGATCAGGAACTGGTTAAAAGATAGAAAGCAGAGGGTAGGGCTAAATGGCCAATTTTCCCAATGGAGAAAGGTGAATAGTGGTGTACCCCAGGGATCTGTGCTGGGTCCGCTGCTTTTTGACATATTCATAAATGACCTGGAAAGTGGAATAACGAGTGAGGTTATCAAATTTGCAGATGACACAAAACTATTTAAAGTTGTTAAAAGCCAAGAGGATTGTGAAAAATTGCAAGAGGATCTTGATAAATTGGAAGACTGGGCATGAAAATGGCAGATGAAATTTAATGTGGACAAGTGCAAGGTTATGCACCTAGGGAAGAACCACCCAAACTATGGTTACACGATGCAAGGTTCCACATTAGGAACCACCACCCAGGAAAAAGATTTAGGCGTCATTGTGGATACGATGTTAAAACCCTCGGCCCAGTGTGCAGCGGCGGCGAAGAGAGCAAATAGAATGCTAGGTATGATAAGGAAAGGAATGGAAAATAAAACAAAAGATATTATAATGCCTCTATATCGTTCCATGGTGAGACCGCACCTTGAATATTGTGTGCAATTCTGGTCGCCATATCTTAAAAAGGATATAGTGATTTTAGAAAAGGTTCAGAGAAGAGCCACCAAAATGGTAAAGGGGATGGAAGGATACTCCTATGAAGAAAGGCTAAAAAGGTTAGGGCTCTTTAACCTGGAAAAGAGACGGCTGAGGGGAGATATGATAGAAGTCTATAAATTAATGAACGGAGTGGAACGGGTAAATGTAGATCGATTGTTTACGTTATCAGAATATAGAAAGACTAGGGGACATGCAATGAAGCTACAGGGTAAACTATTTAAGACTAATAAAAGAAAATATTTTTTCACTCAACGTGTAATCAAACTCTGGAATTTGTTACCGGAGGATGTAGTAAAGGCTGTTAGTGTAGCTGGGTTTAAAAAAAGGTTTGGACAAGTTCCTGGAGGAAAGATCCATAAACCATTATTAAGAAGTGACCGAAGATATCAATGCTTGACCCAGTACAAGCACTGTGGAACTTGTGTCTCTTGGGGAAACTGCTAGGTACATATGACCTAGATTGGCCACTGTTGGAAACAGAATACTGGGCTTGATGGACCTTGGTGTGACCCAGTATGGCATATCTTATGTTCTTACCATACTACGCCGTTCACACCAGATGTAAATGACCAGCCAAACAGCGCAATCAATGATTCCGATAAAACTAAAATTGATTCCTACTATTAACTAAACTATAAATATCAGTTTAAGATGAGGCACAACTAATATGCTGTACACCGATCTGTTGATATTCATAGTTAATGTACAAACATAATGTTCTTAATGACAATAACAATAGCATAGTTACCTCTCTTAAATGTTGAAGTTTTAGTCATTGTAAATCGCTTTGACTGTTGGATAAAGCGGTATCTTTATCTTTATTCAGCTTTTAATATACAGCCCACACATGAGTATCAGAGCGGTTTACAATAAAACGCTAAACGCTGCTAGGAAAGGACACAGAACGCAGCAAATGAACAGGAAAGGTATAGTTTAAGAAAAGAAAACATGTGGGGAGAGACCTGAGGCATAGGTTGGGTAGGAGCTTTACTGAGAGGGGTAGGAGGAGAGAGAGGGCGGAGGAGCGAGGTCGAAGGTTAGGTGGAAAAGGTGGTCTTCAATTTTACTTTAAAGTTGGTGAAGGAGGGCTCTAAGTGGAGGACTGGATGGAGCGAGTTCCAAAACCTGGGGCTGAGGAAAAAGAAGGCAGAGGACCAGGTGGACTCCAGTTGGGCCTGGGAAGGAGAGGGAAGGGACATGCGGATTGAATTTATGGACCTAAGCGAACGCTGGGAAGTGTGAAGGCGGACCAGGTTGGAGCGATATTATGGTGACCAGTGTGAATTGCATTATCGATAAAGGTGAGAGTTTTATACTGAATGCAGAAAGCCACAGGGAGCCAATGGAGATGAATAAGGAGGGGAGTGACATGGTCTGAGCGGGAGGTGTGCATGAGAATAGAGGCCGCTCTGTTCTGAACAAGCTGGAGTCTGTGCAATTGGTATTGGGGGAGACTGGCCAGAGACATTACAGTAGCCCAAACGAGACATAATAAAGGAAAGAGGCAATGTAGTCAGAGAGGGGGTAGGGTAGGGAGGAAAGATCAGATAGCATGGATTTGCCTTAGGGAGTGGAAAGAATGCTGGACGACGGAGGATATGTGGTCTCAGAATGTCAGAGCGGAGTCGAGAGTGACGTCAAGATAGTACAGGGAGGGGACAAGGGGATGGGGGAGGAGGAAAGCAAGGGGGTAATAGAGGGGGTAGGACCACTGAATGTGAACCTAATAGCCATGGTTTTAGAGAGGTTAACGTGAAGATAATTGGAAGACATCCATGAGTCAACACAGGTGAGACAGACATTAAGAGGGCTGATATTGGGGGAGGAGTCGTTACTGTGATGGAGAAGGATGATATCATTCGTGTAATAGTACATGGAGATGCCATACTGCTGAACCAAAAGGGTCAGAGGGGCCAGGAGAATATTGAACAAGAGCGGGGTTAAGACAGATCCTTGAATAACACCACAAGAAAGAGGGGTTACTGGGGAAAGAGGTGGACCCAGAGAGAACCAAAACGGACCTGTTGGTGAGGAAGGAAAGAAACCAGAGAAGGACAGTACCTGAAATCCCAACATCTTGAAGACGAGTAAGGAGAGTATTGTGATTGACCAAGTCAAAGGTGGCAGACAGGTCGAGAGAGATTGCAAGGGAATTGGAGCCGCGGTCATGTGCAATGTGTAATTCGTTCAGGAGAGAGAGAAGGCCGGGGCAGAAACCTGACTGGCGGGGATGAAGAGCTAAGGTGACATTGAGATGGGAGGAGAGTTGGGCAAAAACTAGTTTTTCTGAGAGTTTGGAGAGGAAAGGAAGGTTACAGATAGGGCGCCAATTGGCAGGGACAGAGGGGTCCAGGGAGGCTTTTTTGAGAATGGGACGGATCAAAGCATGTTTCCAGGGGGAAGGGAAAGAACCGGAGTGGAGACTGGAATTGAAAATAGACAGAACAAGCGGGACAAGTGCTAAAGAGGGCTCAGCAAGCCAGTGCGAAGGAATAGGATCGGAGCAACAGGTGGTTTTGCGAATAGTGGCAAGAGTCTTGGACAGCTCTGGGAGAGTGATAAGCTGAAAGAAAGACCAAAGTTGCAGAACTGATGGACCTCTAGGACTGGATGGAGGGGTGGGGAAGGGAGGACCAGAAGAGATGGGAGAAGGGGGGGAGGCAGGTGGGAAACAAAAGATGCATTGATTATACTTTGTTGGTAAAGTGATTGGTTAGAAGGGAGGGGTCGGGCATGGGAGGAGGAGGGGCAGAGGAGGCAGAGGAATGTGCAGCAGAGAGTGATCAGAGGATGGAACAGAGTTGACGGGAGGAGTTGGAAGATGAGGAAATATGGTTGGAGAAATAGGTTTGCTTGGCAGAGTGGAGGCGGCGGCGGTAATGATGATGACAGTAACGGTAATGAACTTGGGAGTCAGGAGAAGGATGCTTGTACCAAAGATGCTCAGTACGTCGAAGATAGGAGCGGTGGAGGTAGAGACCAGGATGATACCAGGGATGGTGGTGTGCATGGGAAACAGGTTGGAGGGGAGCAAGTTTGTCTAAGGCAGCTGATAGGGTCTGATTCCATGTCAGGACCTGGAGGTCGGCAGGCAGTGTAAAGAAGTCAGAGGAAAAGAAGGTGTCGGAGAAGGGGAATTGCAGGAGGGTTGTAGGCTTGATGCGGCAGGCCAGGGAGAGGGTGGCAGTAGGGGGCCTTGGGGGAGGTAGGGGAGGAGAAAGGGAGGGGACAGAAAAAAGAAGACAGAAATGGTCAGACCAGGGTATAGGGAGGGTAGAAAGAGAGGAGGAAATGAAAGAGGAGCATATAGGGGAAATTATCTGTCCAGGGTGCGACCAGCAGAGTGTGTGGGAAGATGGACATGCTGCTGCAGAGAAAGGTCAGCAAGGAGCGAGAGAAAAGCAACATCACGAGGCTTGGTAGGACAATCAGAATGGACATTGAAGTCCCCTAAAATTAACATATGGGGATAGAGGAGCGAAATTTCAGATAAGGTAAGGAGAAGGGAGTCCCAGAGATAAGGTTGCATGGAGGGGGAGGCATAGGCAAGAAGCAGATAGAGGGGAGAGGAGGACCCGAAACAGAGCAGAAGGGACTCTGGATAATGGAGAGCAGGGGATGAGAGCTCTTGAATGGGAAGGGAGGAGTAATATAAAACTGCAACTCCTCCACCACTCCTATCGTGGCGAGGGGTAGAAAGGGCGGAATAACCTCGGGGGAGACAGCATTTGAGCAGAAGCTCCTCGCCGTCCTTAAGCCAGGTCTGTTAGAAAGAGCAGGTCAAGGGAATGCTGCAACACGATCATGAATAGGGATGGATTTGGACCGAAGGGAACGGAGTGGAGGAGTGGCCTAGTGGTTGGGGCAAGGTACTTCAGGCCGGAAGGTCGGGGGTTCAAATCCCACTAGAGGACAGCAACTTTGGGCCGGAAGGACTGGGGTTTCTAGTCCCACAGGTGCTTCTTGTGGTCTTGGGCAAGCCACTTAACCCTCCATAGCCCATGTTCCCTGTGAAATAGTTATCTCCAAGTTATAATGCCCTGTTCAATGTAATTTCACTTTGTTCAATGTAAACCGCACTGATGCAGAATAGCGCAGTATATAAGAGAATTAAATAAATAAATAAATAAATAATGGCAATTTAACAGGGCCAAATGCAAAAACAGGAGTGCAGGCGGAGGGGAAGGCCCCTGATGATTGGCCAGGGCAGAGGGCAGACAAGAAATAAGATTGGAGGTGTTTCTTGCAAGAGAACCAGACAGGGCAGGGATAGCGGAAGCTGGGCACCAGCCCCAATGCATAGGGATAGCGCACATAATGAGTAAAAGTAGGCCACACAGGGCTATCGCAGAGTGTGGGAAGTCTGGGGCGGTGGACTTACCAGGAGTAGAGGGGCTGGAAGCCAGGCAGGAGGTGAAAAAGAGGCTGGTTGCTGGATAGGAGGGCTGAGAAGTGGGTCCCTGTTCTTATTCTTCGCCCCAAGGAGCTCGCCCAAGGAGCCCTTCATGCGGCGGCACAGAACACCACACCAGACTTGAATTTAAACAGACTGGCCACCTTGAGGAAAGGCGGTCGTGCTTCGCGCTGCTGCGTCACTTCCGGTTCTATGTGGATTCATTTGATTGGATGAGAGGCAGCACGGGGGAGGGTACCTGATGGTAGAACAGCAGGCAGCAAGCAAGAGAAGAAGCAGCAGACATAACCTTGAAATAAAGAAATAAAACATACACCTTGGCATTAAAATCCCTCCACAGGTTTGACCCCACATCATACAGACCTATTGCCAGTATACCATTTGTAGCCAAAATAATTGAGAAAACTGTCCAAAACCAATTGCAGGACTTTATAGACCTCAACGCTCCCCTCAGTGATCAGCAATTTGGATTCCGTCCTTTTCACGATGTTTAATCCCTTCTACTAGGTTACATAAGATATGCCATACTGGGTCAGACCAAGGTCCATCAAGTCCAGTATCCTGTTTCCAACAGTGGCCACTCTAGGTCATACGTACCTAGCAGTTTCCCTAAAAGACACAGGTTCCACAATGCTTGTATTGGCTCAAGCATTGATATCCTGGGTCCCTTCTTAATAATGGCTTATGGACCTTTCCTCCAGGAACTTGTCCAAACCTTTTTTAAACCCAGCTACACTAACAGCCTTTAATACATCCTCCGGTAACAAATTACAGAGTTTGATTACACGTTGAGTGAAAAAATATTTTCTTTTATTAGTCTTAAATAGTTTATTCTGTAGCTTCATTGCATGTCCCCTAGTCTTTCTATATTCTGATAATGTAAGCAATCGATCTACGTTTACCCGTTCCACTCCGTTCATTAATTTATAGACTTCTATCATATCTCCCCTCAGCCGTCTCTTTTCCAGGTTAAAGAGCCCTAACCTTTCTAGCCTTTTTTCATAGGGGTATCCTTCCATCCCCTTTACCATTTTGGTGGCTCTTCTCTGAACCTTTTCTAATAATGCTATATCCTTTTTAAGATACGGCGACCAGAATTGCATACAGTATTCAAGGTGCGGTCTCACCATGGAACGATATAGAGGCATTATAATATCCTTTGTTTTATTTTCCATTCCTTTCCTTATGATACTTAGCAATCTATTTCTCTCTTGGCTGCCACTGTACACTGGGCTGAGGGTTTTAACATGTTATCCACAATGACGCCTAAATCTTTTTCCTGGGTGGTGGTTCCTAATGTGGAACCTTGCATTGTGTAACCATAGTTTGGGTTGTTCTTCCTTAGGTGCATAACTTTGCACTTGTCCACATTAAATTTCATCTGCCATTTTGATGCCCAGTCTTCCAATTTATCAAGATCCTCTTGCAATTTTCGACAATCCTCTTGGCTTTTAACAACTTGAAATTATGTCATCTGCAAATTTGATAACCTCACTCGTTATTCCCTTTTCCAGGTCATTTATGAATATGTCAAAAAGCAGTGGACCCAGCAGAGATCCCTGGGGTACACCACTATTTACCTTTCTCCATTGGGAAAATTGGCCATTTAGCCCTATCCTCTGCTTTCTATCTTTTAACCAGTTCCTGATCCACAACAGTACACTGCCTCCTATCCCATGACTCTTTAGTTTTGCCAAAAGTCTCTGATGAGGGACCTTGTCAAAGGCTTTCTGAAAGTCCAAATACAATATATCAACTGACACACCTTTGTCTACCTGTTTATTCACACCTTCAAAAAAACATAACAGATTAGTAAGACAAGATCTTCCTTGTCTAAAGCCATGTTGGCTGTCTCCCATTAAGCCATGACTATCTACATGTTCAGCAATTTTGTTCTTTATGATGGTTTCTACTATTTTTCCCGGTACTGGCGTCAGGCTCACCGGTCTGTAGTTTCCTGGATCACTCCTGGAACCCTTTTTAAAAATTGGTGTTACGTTCGCCATCTTCCAATCTTCAGGTATTACAGATAATTTTAATGATAGTTCACAGATTACTAATAGCAGGTCTGCAATCTCACATTTCAGTTCTTTCAACACCCTTGGATGTATAATCATCCGGCCCAGGTGATTTGCTACTCTTCAGTTTATCTAATAGTTATAATACATCTTCCCGATGTATTGATATTTCCTTCAATTCTTCCGCACCTTTAAATACCACTTCAGTCATGGGTAACATCCCTACATCTTCCTCAGTAAAGACCGAAGCTAAGAATTCATTCAGTCTCTCCGCTATCGCCTTGTCGCCTCTTAGTGCCCCTTTAACCCCTCTGTCATCTAATGGACCAACTGATTCTCTCACAGGTTTTTTGCTACGAATGTACTTGCAAAAATCTTTATTATGCGTTTTCGCTTCCGCAGCAAGCTTCTTCTCCAATTCTCCCTTTGCCTGCCTTATCAATGCTTTGCATTTAACTTGCCAGTGCTTGTGCTGTTTCCAGGTTTCGTCGTTTGGCTTTTTTCCATTTCCTGAAAGATGCTTTTTTGGCAACAACAGCCTCTCTGATCTCACCTTTAAACCAAGCTGGCAGTTTTTTGGACTTCCTTCCACTTTTCTTAAAGGTGGAATACAGCTGGTCTGGCCTTCTAAGATAGTATTTTTCAACAACTCCCAAGCTTGATGTAAGTCTTTAACCTTTGCAACTGCTCCTTTTAAGCTTTTTCTTAACTATTTTGCTCATTTTATCATAGTCTCCCTTTCAGAAGTTAAAAGGTAGTACTGTGGATTTCCTTACTATCCCTCCTCCACTAATTAAATCAAACACAATCATACTATGATCACTATTGCCAAGTGGCCCCAACACCCTTATCTCTTGCACCAGATCTGGTGTTCCACTAAGGACTAGGTCCAATATGGCTTCCCCTCTGGTTTGTTCATGAACCAGCTGCTCCAAGAAGCAGTCATTTATTTTATCTAGGAACTTTATCTCCCTAGCATGTCCTGCCTTGACACTGACCCAGTCGATACCGGGGTAATTGAAATCACCCATTATTATTACTGTGCTGTAACTTTTGTTAGCTTCCTTGATTTCTTTGAGAATTTCATCATCCATTTGTTCATTCTGGCCAGGCGGACGATAGTACACCCCCACTGCCATCGCCTTCCCCTTTTTACATGGAATTTCAATCCATAGAGATTCTACAGCAAATTTTGTTTCCTGCAAAACTTTAATCCTTTCTGACTCAATGCCCTCTCTAACATAGAGCGCAACCCCTCCACCAATTTGATCAGCTCTATCATTACGATATAATTTGTACCCAGGTATCACAGTGTCCCACTGGTTGTCCTCCTTCCACCATGTCTCTGATATTCCAATCATATCTAACCTCTCATTTAGTGCTATATATTCTAACTCTCCCATCTTATTTTTTAGACTTCTAGCATTTGCATACCAACATTTTAGAGACTATATTTTATTCATATTAATTTGGCTATTGGTAGGCATGGGTAATTTGGGATCTTTAAGCTCTGTCTGCTCCATACTTGAGGGCATTTGGGCTATTTTACTCTTTTTTGGAACCTCTCTGCTTTTGGTTGTATCCTTCAAGGATACATTCTTCCGAACCGTGCGACTGTCAGCTTTCCCCTATTATCTAGTTTAAAAGCTGCTCTCTCTCCTTTTTAAAGGTAAATTCCAGCAGCCTGGTTCCATCCCGGTTAAGGTGAAGCCCATCCCTTCGGAAGAGCCCCTCCTTTCCCCAGAATGTTCCCCAGTTCCTAACAAATCCAAAACCCTCATCCTTGCACCATTGTCTCATCCACGCATTGAGACTCCGGAGCTGTGCCTGCCTGCCTTTTGTGTTCTGCGCGTGGAACGGGAAGCATTTCGGAGAACGCTACCCTTGAACTTCTGGATTCAACTTCCTACCTAAAAGCCTAAATTTAGCCTCCAGAACCTCCCTACCACATTTTCCTATGTCATTGGTAACAACATGTACCAAGACAGCAGACTCTTCCCCAGCACTCTCTAAGACCTTATCAAGGTGGCGCATGAGGTCTGCTACCTTCGCACCAGGCAGGCATGTTACCAGGTGTTCCTCACGTCCACCAGCCACCCAGCTATCTACATGCCTAATGATCGAATCACCAACTATAACGGCTGTCCCAACCTTTCCCTCATGGGCACATGGCCCTGGAGAAACTTCCTCAGTGCAAGAGGGTTTTACATCACCTGGAGGACAGGTCCTAGTTACAGGATCACTTCCTGCCACACCAGGGTGATGCTCTCCTGTCATGTGACCTCTCTCCTCCATGGCAACAGGGATGCTGCCACACTGGAAGTGGGTCTTCAGGACTATATCCCTGTAGGTCTTGTCTATGTACCTCTCTGTCATTCTTATGTCTTCCAAGTCTGCTACTCTAGCCTCTAGAGAACGGACTCGTTCCCTGAGAGCAAAGAGCTCCTTGCACCTAGTGCACATGTAAGACCTCTCACCAACTGGGAGAAAATCATACATGTGACACGCAATGCAATAGACTGGAAAGCTCCCATCTTGCTGCTGGACTTCTGTCTGCATCTTAGTTTTAATCTTGTGTTTAGATCGTTAAGTTCTTTACTTACTAATGGTTGCTATGGATACTTATACTAATAAAATTGTACCTAATACATTTAATATACCTTGTTTATCTGAAGCTTAATTAATCTCAGGTCCTTAGTGTATGACTGATTTGGATAATGAGCTGCACCTGAGAGCACCTCCTTTCCTTTAAGATTTGTAAGTACCTATAAAGCTACGATTATCCCAGGGATGGGTGGGTGTTGGGGAGGGAAGGAGGGAAATAACACTTATTAAAAGAGGGCTGCTACACAGTACCCTGTCCTGTGCTTCTGAGGTAAGCTGTGACCAACTTCCTGGGTGATTAACAGTCCTTGCTTGGATAGAAGGGGTCTTTCAAAATGGCCTTTTGACCTACCACCTGGCGTTAACACCTATTGAAAAAGTTTCACAGGTCTCTTGCCCCCTAGGTAGAAGGCCTCTTTGTAAAGGTCTCTAGAAGACTTTATTTGTTGCTCAAAGAATACTGACCTTGTTTTGCCTTTTATGCTAAGTTATATTCTGATTTGATTTAAATTAAAGCTCTTTGCTGCTGCTAGGTTCTGACTTATTATGAAATTTAAACTAGAAGCTCTCTGCTGGGTTCTAAATTTAACCAGAAAGCTCTCTTCTGTGTTTTAAATTTAAACTAAAAGTACTTTGCTGATACTAGGCCCTGAGTGAGTATTAAATTTAAACTACAAGCTCTATGCTGGGTATGAAATATAACCAGAAAGCTCTCTTCTGTGTTTTAAATTTAAACTAAAAGTACTTTGCTGATTCTAGGCCCTGAGTGAGTATTAAATTTAAACTACAAGCTCTCTGCTGGGTATGAAATATAACCAGAAAGCTCTCTTCTGTGTTTTAAATTTAAACTTAAACTGCTGCTACTAGGCCCTGACTGATTTAACAAATACACTGGGTTCACAGATTAATCAGCTTTAATCCAAAGAAGTCCCTTCAGAAAAATTCCCATTAGTATATACTCACAATTGCAGATCTCTCTCCAGAAGTAGCAGTCCCCTTTTCTAGTCCTTCTCTTTGACACCCTAATACGTGGGATAGATGACTAAAAACTCTCATTCATTCTCATCTTTCTTGATATAAGTTCTACCTTTGATAATGTTAACCATGACATATTACTTACCAGATTGACACATATCGGAATCACAGGTACAACTCTGGAATGGTTTCAATCATATATCTCAAACCGTACACAAGTTCTCCAATATTTTAAAACAGGAGCAAAGAATACCACAGGGCTCTGCCCTATAAGCCCTTCTATTTAACCTATATTTACAACCCATTTGTAAGATATTCAAGAAATTCAAAGTAAATTACCACATATAGGCAGATATTATATTATATCTCCCCATGGATAACCTAGTCACAGCCCAACACTTAATTGAATCCTGTATCACTGAAGCGCAAACCTGGTTAACTTCAAATAATCTGTCCATTAATTTAAGAAAAACTGAAGTTCTATTCATCTCACGAAATTTAAATTTTAGCCCCCTCAAACAATCAAAATAAATAATACTATCCTCCCAGTTAAAAAATAAGTTAGATATCTCGGTATCTTATTTGATCAAACTTTATCCCTAGTGTACCACGTAAAACAATTAACTAAAATTATATATTTCAAACTAAGAACGCTACAGCACCTCAGACCCCTTCTTGACATGCATGATTTCAGATCTGTAGTACATGCACGCATCACACCCCACTTCAATTTTTGCAATAGCCTTCTATACGGTATTCCAAAAAAGTATCTGAACCAACTCCAAACTGCACAAAATGATATATTTCAAACTAAGAACACTACAGCACCTCAGGCCCCTTCTTGACATGCATGATTTCAGATCTGTAGTACATGCACGCATCACACCCCACTTCAATTTTTGCAATAGCCTTCTATACAGTATTCCAAAAAAGTATCTGAACCAACTCCAAACTGCACAAAATGTCACTGCCAGGATTATATATAAAGCACGTCTGTCTAACCACATAGCACCAATATTGTATGACCCATACTGGTTACCAATTTCAAGCAGAATCAAATATAAAATGCTTATGACTACATTTAACATGGCAAATAAAATTGCACCATCTTACCTCTCAACATTAATCTCCCACGCCACAAATACCAGATCTAGGAGAGAACATTCACAATTCCACCCACCTTTTGAAAATTAAAGCAAGTCACTAGCAACCGTGCCTTTTCATTCGCTGCTCCCATATAATGGAATGCCCTATTCTCCACCAAAGACTTGCAAACATTTAGGAGAGTCTTAAAAACCTACCTATTCATTCAGCATTTTGGAGACAACACTGGAGTGAATGACTCCTCCCACGAGCCATCTCAAAACTAACCCTCCCCAGAAGAATCCCCCATTATGTAGAAACTTGCAGATTCTCTCTGTAAATAGTCATTGTTCTTAGTTCTATATACATTGTGCTGACTTCCATTGGAGCGACAGACGGTTAAGATGTGTTCTATGTATTACTGTTGTTTTATTGTAAACCACCCTTGACTGCAGGAAGGGGCGATAAAAAAGAAACACCAAATAAATAAAATATCCCTTTTCAGTTTCGTCCACTGTTTTTCTACATCCCCCATCTGTTCCCATCCAATGACTCTTTGAGGTATTGTCCCATCTTGGCAAAGTTAGTTTTCCTAAAGTCTAAGACCCTTGCTTTTGAATGAATCTTAGACTTTAGGAAAACTTCTAGGTGACAACGCAGCAGGGATGTACCAATCCACATCCAGCATATTGAAATCAACTATCATTAGCACTTCTCCTTTCATGACAATACTGCATATATCTTCTATTAAATCTACGTCCAGTTCGACTCCCTGGGTGGGGGATCTGAGCCTATGAGGAAAGGCTTAAATTAAACTCTATAAATTAATGAATGGAGCGGAACGGGTAAATGTAGATCGATTGTTTACGTCATCAGTATAGAGAAAGATTAGAGGACATGCAATAAAGCTACAGGGTAATCTATTTAAGACTAATAAGAGAAAATATTTTTCATTCTACGTGTAATCAAACTCTGGAATTTCTTACCAGAGGATGTTGTAAAAGCTGTTAGTGTAGCTGGGTTTAAAAAAGGTTTGAACAAGTTCCTGGAGGAAAGGTCCATAAACCATTATTAAAAGGGACCCAGAATATCACTGCTTGACCCAATACAAGCATTGTGGAACCTGTGTCTTTTGGGGAAACTGCTAGGTACTTATGACCTAGATTGACCACTGTTGGAAACAGGATACTGGGCTTAATGGACCTTGATCTGACCCAGTATGGCATATCTTATGTCCTTATGTTCTCTGACCTCAGCTTTAAACCATGCTGGTAGTTTTTTGGCCTTCCTTCTACTTTAAGAATGTAAGATATGCCATACTGGGTCAGACTAAGGTCCAACAAGACCAGTATTCATTTGTTCATTCTGGCCAGGCAGTCTGTAGTAGACCCCCCCACTGCCATCACCTTCCCCTTTTTTACATGGGATTTCAATCCATAGAGATTCTATCATGTATTTTGTTTCCTGCAAAACTTTAATCCTGTGTGACTCAATGCCCTCTCTAACATACAGCGCAACTCCTCCATCAATTTGTTCGACCCTAATACTGTGATATCATTTGTACTCAGCACAGTGTCCCACTGGTTGTCCTCCTTCTAACAGGTCTCTGAGATGGCAATTAGATCTAGCCTTTCATTTAGTGCTATATATTCTAACTCTCCAGTCTTATTTTTTAGACTTTTAACATTTGCATACAGGCATTTTAGAGGTTGCATTTTTTTCATATGAATCTGGTTATCAGTTGACAGGGCTAATTTGGAATCTTTCAGCTCTGTCTTCTCTGTACTTAAGGTCATCTGGGTTACTTTTATCTGGATTGGAACCTCTCCATTGGGATGCTCTAACTTCCCTCTTTTGCTAGTATCCTTCAAGATACATCCTTCTTAACCATACGCTCTTGGGCAACTGTCGGCTTTCCCCTATGATCTAGTTTAAAAGCTGCTCTATCTCCTTTTTAAAGATTAATTATTTTATTTATTTATTTTATTTAACATTTCTTTTATACCGTGCTCTTTATCATCAGTGCGGTTTACAGTTAACAGAACGACTCGAGGACTGCAGGGCACTCCCGAGTTTACATCGAACAGGGAAAACAACTTGAAGAAAAACAGGGAAAACTATGTACAATTTACATACTGCTGTGTCAATAATGTTACAAGGGTAGAACAGGGAGTGAGAACCAGTGTGGACCGTGTTCCATTTACGGGCCACTTCCTCTTATCAAACTTGTGTATGCTGTTAAGCTATCAGGTTGAGGGATGGTATGTGTGAGGGCGTGAGGCGTGAGGGGGATTGTTGTGTTGTGAAAAGTACGTAATGAACAAATGGTGCTTGAGGGCCTTTCTAAATTGAGTGATGTCCTTGATTGCTCTGATGTCATGTGGGAGGTTGTTCCATGATCTGGGTGCGTAGGACACAAATGCCCGATTGTTGGTTGATTGTGCCCACTTTGTGGATACTTTTGGCGTAATAAGTGTATTGGAGGAGTGCAACCTCTTGGATCTGTTGTTGGGAGGTTGGGAGATGAGCATGGAGATTGAGGGGGGGGGGGCGCTATGTTGTTTATGGCCTTAAAAGTGATTAGTAGGGTCTTGAAGGAGATCCTACAGCTTATCGGGAGCCAGTGTAGATCTCTTAGGACGGGGGATATGTGATCTCGTCTTGAGGTCCCACACAATACACAGGCAGCAGCATTCATCGCTAATTGCAGAGGATTAAGTGTGTTTTTGGGGAGGCCTTGAAGTATAACGTTTGCGTAGTCAAAATGAGGTATGACAAGAGCCTGGAATATTGTGCGGAAGCTGTCAGGATCTAGCATGGGTCTCAGGTGGCGAAGGGTCTTGATCTTGTAATAGACAGACTTTACTGTGCGGCTTATGTGCTCTTTGAAGTTTAGTTGCTGATCTAATGCCAGCAGCCTGGTTCCATCTTGATTAAGTAGATTGCAAAGCCTTTCTTCCACACAGGTAATGCTAGTTTCCTATTCGTCTCTCCGGGCCAGTCCAGGAAAGTAGGGTAGTCAACCTCCTCTAGCAGCTGAGGGCTGAAAAGAACTGAAAACTCTTTGCTGACAGGCGCACTAGCTCCCCCTGGTGTCCGAGAGAGTCCATCAGTCTTTCAGTCCTCAACAGCTGAGTTGGTTGCATAGCTGACAGGCTCCGGAAAGACTGCTAGAATCAGAGACTTATTAATAATTATATTTCTTTATCATCTGGTAGAGGGATTCAGGTGATCTGAAAGCTGACTGAAAAGCTCTAGCAGGGTTATTCAGTGCAACCACTTTCCGTTTTTGTTCTGTGCTACAGAGGGGAAAGTGCAGAATCCCTCCATTTATTTCTCCAGAACCACCAAGTCGGTGTGTTTTTACAAGCAGAGCCTGCTTAAGGGAGATTGGCTTATTTACTGAAATTACACCGGAGAAATTCGCTGGGAGCCCCAGGGAAGACTTCTCTGTTCGAATGACGGCAGTTCTGGCTACCCGCTGGCAGCGGGGAAGCGGTTTGCTGAAAGATTAACACCGCGTTTTGTTTTTCAGGTAGGAGCTACTAGATACCGGGACGATCGTAGTTTCAGGCTTGGGGCTTAAGCCGTCGCGGGGTTAGATTGCGGGTTGTCGGGTCAAGAAGTGCCTCGTTTCCTGCTAGCTTAGTTTCCCAGGACGCGTTTGGTTCTCCGTGGTTTTAAAGCCGGCTCCGCGGCGTCGCGTCTGTGCGGTTTAGAATTTTTCTTTTTAATTCTTTTGATTTCTTCGGTTTATTTCTGGTTTGCGTGGGTTCATGGAGCCTCAAAAGCGCAGAGAGGCTAAAGAGGAAGAGCTGGTTAAGGCCCCGAGTGGGACAGAAAGAGCGGGAACGGCGGCCATTTTAGCTCAGCCGCCGGTTTCTCCCATGCTGCCAGTCAAGTCAGGGAAAAAGAGAGCGAAATCACACAAAGCTCCTTCGGCTGAGGGAGCAGTGCAGTTATCTGTGTCTAAGGAGACAGGATCCTTAGAGTCCTTTTTCTCCGCGGAATTTATTTTGGCACTCCATAATGCTTATTTAATGAAGAGATCACAGTCTTTTTTCTCTCCCCCTGCAACCTGCAAGTCAGGGGGAACAAAGCTGGAGTCCTCCGAGGCAGACCCGGGGGAAGGAGTCTCCTCCATGTTACCCGGGGGTGAAACAGCCTCAGAAGGCTTGGGACCTCTGAGTTCGGGGTCTCAGCTTCCAGAGGATGGTGAAATTCTGTCAGAGGCAGGACTTGATTTTTGGCCTGGGGAGTTGGAGGAGGGTGAGTTAGGTCCAGGAGAGGATCCTAATATTTTCAGAGTCTTCAGAAAGGAAGAGTTAGGAGCCTTAATTACGCAGTCGCTTGCGGCGTTAAATCTTGTACTTCCTACGGTTCAGCAGGAGCCGTTAGAGGATCCCCTGCTGCAAGGTTTTAAATCTGAATAGCGTTGTTTTCCCCTTCATAGAGTTATTAGGCAAATGATTGACTCGGAATGGGAGTGTCCTGAGACCTCCTTAAGAGGCAGTCGCGCTATGGCGCGTCTGTACCCCATTCCCCAGGAGGAAAAGGAGTTGTTACGTATGCCTAAGGTGGATGCCCTAGTTTCGGCGGTTACTAAAAAGACTACCATTCCGGTGGAAGGAGGCACGGCTCTGAAAGATTTTCAGGACCGTCGGTTAGAAGCTCTCTTGAAGCAGGCCTTTGATTCCAGTGCTTTAGCCTTACAGGCTTCCGTCTGCGGAGCGTATGTTTCCAGGGCGTCAATACGCTGGCTTCAGGGTGACCATGCTCCGGATAAGGTGGAAGACTCTTCGCCGGACAGCGCTAAGCTGGAGTTGGCTGCGGCTTATCTAGCAGATGCCTTTTATGATTTGGTAAGGATATCAGCGAAATCGATGGCGTCCGTCATAGCAGCTAGACGTTTTCTCTGGTTGTGGAACTGGGCGGCAGATGCGTCATCTAAGGCCCGTCTCAGTAAGCTTCCCTACAAGGGCAAGCTGCTCTTTGGGGAGGCGTTGGAAAAGATTGTGAAAGATTTAGGCAATTCCAAGGGGGGCCGTCTTCCCGAGGACCGGCCGAGAGCGGCTAAGATGCCTTCTTTGCAGAGAGGTCAAGGTCGCGATTTTCGCAGATTCCGGGGATCCCGGTTTGCACCTTATCAACGTGGATGTTTTGTAGCTAGAGGCCAATCCTTTCATGGAGCCAGAGGGTTCAATAGGGGTTATTTCACCGCCCAGCACGCTTCAACTAAGAAGCCTCAATGAAGGGACGCTGGTCCAGACGGAGATTCCTGTGGGAGGTCGTTTGCAGGGGTTTCTCTCCGACTGGGCCGACATCACTACGGACCAGTGGGTGCTCGAGATTATCAGGGACGGCTATGCTCTGGAATTCGCGCACCCACTGGGGGAGGCTTTTGTAGCTTCTCCGTGCGGTCCTCTGGCAAAACGGAAGGCAGTCAACGACACTTTAGGGCGTTTGTTGCGTCTTCAAGCAGTAGTGCCGGTTCCCGCCGACCAGTGCGGCTTAGGTCGATACTCGATTTATTTTGTGGTTCCCAAGAAGGAAGGTTCTTTTCGGCCTATTCTAGATCTCAAGCTAGTGAATCATTGTTTGAGTGTGCCACATTTCAGGATGGAAACCTTACGTTCGGTAATCCGGTCGGTAAAACCGGGGGAATTTCTTACGTCCATAGATTTAACGGAAGCGTATTTGCATATTCCGATCTGGCGAGAACACCAGAAGTTTCTTCGGTTTGCGGTTCCCATGGGTCATTTTCAGTTCCGAGCCTTGCCGTTCGGTCTCGCTACCGCCCCTCGTACCTTCACCAAGATGATGGTGGTGGCGGCAGCAGCGCTTCGGAAGGAAGGGATTCAGGTCCATCCGTATCTCGACGATTGGTTGATAAGAGCTGCGTCACGGGCGGAGTCTCTCGCAGCAACAGCCAGAGTTGTGGAATTTCTCGAGCAGCTCGGTTGGGTCATCAATCGAGCGAAGAGTCAGTTGCACCCAGGTCAGCAGTTGACCTATCTGGGAGCGTTATTCGATACCGACAAAGGCTCAGTTTTTCTTCCTACGGAGAGAGTTCGAAAGATTTTCTCGCAGGTTACGGCCTTCCTGCGCCTTCAGGCACCGACGGCTTGGAGATATTTACAGGTGTTGGGGTCGATGGCGGCGGCCTTAGACCTAGTTCCGTGAGCCAGAGCGCATATGCGACCTCTCCAACAGACATTACTGACGCGGTGGTCTCCGCAAGATCATCCTCTCTCTCGGCGTCTGCCGTGTCCGGAGGAAGTGAAGGTCAGTCTGCAGTGGTGGTTGGTCCCTGCTCATCTGCAAGCGGGAATGCCGTTAGCCTTGCCCGAATGGGTGTTACTCACCACAGATGCCAGCCTTTCCGGGTGGGGGGCGCATTGCTTGACGCGGTTGGCGCAGGGCGTCTGGTCGACGGAGGAGAGTTTTTGGTCGATCAATCAGTTGGAAATGTGGGCAGTTCGCTTGGCGCTCATAGAGTTTGTCGATCTGCTCGAAGGGCGGGCAGTTCGAGTCTTTTCCGACAACTTGGTGACCGTTTCGTACATCAACAAGCAAGGCGGCACGGGCAGTGTGGCGCTTCTAAAGGAGAGTCAGCAGCTGTTTCTCTGGGTGGAGAAGCATCTGGCAGCGATTTCAGTGGCTCATGTGGCCGGAAAAGACAATATTCAGGCGGATTATCTCAGTCGGAATGCCATAGATCCCGGAGAGTGGGAACTCAATTGGGCAGTTTTTCACGCCATCACGCTGAGGTGGGGTCAGCCCATTCTAGATCTCATGGCCACTCAAGCGAATGCCAAAGCGGCTTGGTTTTACAGCAGGCGCAGGGAGCACATGTCGGAGGGTCTCGACGGTCTGGTTCAGCCCTGGCCGTCGAGTCAGCTGCTTTATGTCTTCCCTCCATGGCCGCTGATAGGTCGAACGATACAGAGAATAGCAAACTACGAGGGGACGGTGATCCTCATTGCTCCGGATTGGCCTCGGCGCCCATGGTATGCCGATCTAATGCGGCTGCTGGTGGCTCTGCCGTGGAGGTTACCTGCTCGGGTAAATCTGTTGTCTCAAGGTCCCGTGTTAATGCCGCAAGTGGATCGATTCTTGCTTACGGCCTGGCTCTTGAGAGGAAACGCTTACTTAGTAAGGGATATTCACAGTCGGTGATAGCCACTCTGCTTCGGTCCAGGAAGAACTCTACTTCATTAGCGTACGTTAGAGTTTGGCGCGTTTTTGAAACATGGTGCGAGGATCGACGGGTTCGGCCTTCGGCAGTGCAACTACCGGAGGTTTTAGCTTTCCTTCAGGACGGGCTTGACAAAGGTCTGGCCCTCAACACTCTTAAGGTGCAGCTGGCGGCGCTAGCCTGTTATAGGGGCAAAGTGCATGGTCGTTCTCTTTCCTCGTATCCGGATGTACGAAGGTTTCTTAGGGCGGCCAAGATCATTCGTCCTCCGGTTCGGCAAGTGGTTCCTCCGTGGGACTTGAATTTGGTGTTGGAAGCTATGACGCTGCCGCCGTTTGAGACCAGGGCTCCGGGTAACCTTCGGGAGCTTTCATGGAAAACTGCCTTTTTAGTTGCCTTGTGTTCCGCACAAAGAGTTTCGGATTTGCAGGCGCTCTCGTGCAGGGAACCGTATCTTCAGTTTGCGGAAGAACGGGTAGTGTTGAGACCGGTACCGTCCTTTCTGCCTAAGGTGGTCTCTAGTTTTCATCTAAACCAAACAGTTTTCCTTCCTACATTTCGTCCACGTGAAGGAGAAAAGTGGGATCGGTCGCTGAAGAGTCTGGATTTGGGGCGTGTGTTGCGAAAATATCTGAAGGAGACGCAGTCGTTTCGAAAGTCGGACAGGTTATTCATCTTGTTTGGGGGACCGGCTAAAGGGAGAGCGGCGACCAAGGCTTCTATCGCTCGTTGGGTGAAGCATGCTATTCGGGCAGCTTACCAAACAAAAGGCTTGGCGGCCCCGGTGGGGCTCAGAGCGCATTCTACTAGGAGTCAGGCGACTTCGTGGGCGGAGTATGCCTTGATTCCACTGGTGGATATCTGTAGAGCGGCTACGTGGTCTTCTTTACATACGTTTGCTAGGCACTATCGGTTGGATGTTCAGGCAAGAGCAGATGCGGCAATTGGGGCCTCGGCGGTAATAGCGGGGCTCGCAGGTCCCTCCCGGTTGTAAGTACTGCTTTGGTACTGCCCTACTTTCCTGGACTGGCCTGGAGAGATGAATAGAAAGGAGAAATTAGACCTTACCTGCTAATTGTCTTTCCTTGAGTTCTCTCCAGGCCAGTCCAGGACCCTCCCATAGTTCTCTGCGAGTATGCTAGTGGTTACTGTCCTCGGCACAAAGATGTTCCACTCATAAAGGGTTGCCTAGCTGGTGGCCGGAGCTGGGGACATAGATGACATTGGAAAGAGAATTGTTTCTGACAAAATCCAAAAGCAAAAAAAAAAAAAAAAATTAATTAAAAGAGAGAACCGGAGACTTCCTGTTTGAGTGCACTTTTTTTTAGGAGTATCTCGGAATTCCTTTGCGGTTAGTGTTTGTTATTTTGTTCCAGTTTAGTATGTTTTTTTAAGCACGCTGCTTTGATACCACAAGACTGATGGACTCTCTCGGACACCAGGGGGAGCTAGTGCGCCTGTCAGCGAAGAGTTTTCAGTTCTTTTCAGCCCTCAGCTGCTAGAGGAGATTGACTACCCTACTTTCCTGGACTGGCCCGGAGAGAACTCAAGGAAAGACAATTAGCAGGTAAGGTCTAATTTCTCCGTTGTTGCCATTGTCATAGAAGTGTGATCCTCCGCCGCCAATACCATCCCATTCTGCTGTTCCCCAGATGGGTGGTTTGTCTTAGTCTGGCACCTTATCCTGAGACCTGTCCATCTTGGGAGACCCTGCTAGTAAAGCTACCAATAGCTCAGTTCTCAGCATCACTGATCACAGGATACTGGGCTTGATGGATCTTGATCTGACTCCGCATGGCATTTCTTATGTTCTTAAGCCTTCACAGCACGACAAGCTGCAAACCAAATGAGAGCAGTTGGAATGTAAGAGATTCAAAATAAATAAATACCACTTGAAACCAGGTTGGTAAATGAGCATATAAAGGTTGTTAATTTCAGAGTTTTATTAATTATTTATTTATTACAATCTCTTATATACCGCACTATTTATCATTAGCGCGGTTTACATAAAACAAAGTACCAGAACAACAAACTATTTGGTTTTACATAGAACAGGAAAAAGACAACTTGGATAACATAGGGAAGTATGAATGCAACTATTTACATATGTACAGTAAGCTTGTGCTACAGATTAGGTACTATCTAAATGGTAGGCTAGTATGGAGGAGATGCAATTATGTTGGAGTCTGGCTATTCTGGTAGTAATGGAGGAATAAGTGGTATTTGAGTGCCTTCTTGAATTGCGCTAGATCGGTAAGAGCACGAATATCTGGTGGTAATGTGTTCCAGCATTTAGGGGCATAAAGGCTGAAGGACCTGTTTGATGTTGCTAGTGTGCACTTTGTTGAGAGCCTTGGGATTACTAGAGTGTTAATTGATGTAGGTCTTCTAATTCTGTTAGGCGGAGTGGACTGAATGAGGTCAATTAATGAAGAGGCGGTGAGGCCATTGATGGCCTTGAATGTGAGTAACAAGGTTTTGAACAAAAGTCTTCCATGTGTGGGTAAGCCAGTGGAGTTGCATTAAGATGGGTGTTACGTGGTCGCATCTCGATGCTCCAACTAGTTGCCAAGTTATCCAGTTCCAGGAGTGTGATTTTTTTTTTTTTTTGCCAGTTCTGGTTTTACATTTGCATAGCAATGCAGTATGGTATTTGTAATCCCTGATGTTATCCATTGGAATCAGTGCTGCATATCCCATAATGCATCAGGATGAGCTTGGATGAAAATCTTACTCCATGGAATTGGGTAACTTGGTAACTCTGTAAATTCATTTTATGCTGTAGGTTCAGAAAATGTTATGCACTCTAGAATGCACTCTAAATCAGTTTTATGAAAATAAGGCCTCTGAATTAATTCATGTTGTGCTGCTTCAAACTCTGGAATTTGTTACCGGAGGATGTAGTAAAGGCTGTTAGTGTAGCTGGGTTTAAAACAGGTTTGGACAAGTTCCTGGAGGAAAGGTCCATAAACCATTATTAAGAAGTGACCGAAGATATCAATGCTTGACCCAGTACAAGCACTGTGGAACTTGTGTCTCTTGGGGAAACTGCTAGGTACATATGACCTAGATTGGCCACTGTTGGAAACAGAATACTGGGCTTGATGGACCTTGGTCTGACCCAGTATGGCATATCTTATGTTCTTATGCTTTACATGCGTGAATCAATATTTGCATGCATTAACATAGCATATTAAATGATGATAAATAAAGACCAGTGTAACCCATCTAGTCTGCCCAGCACAGTGTTTAGGGTTTTAAGTACTGCTCCATGACGGTTATCACTATCCTATGCTTGTACTTTTGGGTTTTAACCTCTGCCTCATGCAAGTGACCCCATTCTATGCTTTGTGGAACTGTAAAGTTTTGCTTTGAGCAGGAATATTCCGTATTTATCCCAAGTCTTTTTGAAGTCCGTCACCTCCAGTGGGTGGGCGTTCCAGGCAACTTATACCCTTTCTGTGTAAAAGTATTTCCTGATGTTGCTTTTAAATTTTCCTCCTCTCAGCTTCATTTCATGTCCTCTAGTTTCCTCATCTTTCGAAAAGGTTTGTTTGCTTCTCAATATCTTTCAAGTACTTAAATATCTGTATCATATATCCCCGTTCCTTCTTTCCTCTAAGGTATAAATATTCAGGTCTTCGTCTGTTCTCATACTGCTTCTGGCACAAACCCCCAAACCACTGGTTGCTTTTCCCTGAACTGCTTCAAGTCATATCCTTAGTGATACGGCCTCCAAAACTAAATATATTTCTCCAAGTGAGGCCTCGCCCAATGACTTAAGCAGAATTATCACCTCCTCCTTTCGGCTTGCTATGGCCCTCTCTAGGCAGCCTAGCTTCCTTCTGGCCACAAACTTGTGGCCTTCAGACACTGTCACCCCAAGTTCTCTCTCCTGGTCTGTGCACATCATCGTCTTATTTTATTTATTTATTTTATTTATTTATTTTTCTTATATACCGCGCTATTAAGATCAGTGCGGTTTACATTATAACTGAACAATGCAACAATGTATTACATAACACGATGTGCTTACAAAGAACAGGGGTACAATCATAAGGGGAGAACGGGGGAAACTATTTATAAGATATATAAATACCCCATATCTTACCCCATATTGCATACTACTCTATTTTAGAAGCTCTATTCATGCTTTGGACATCTGAAAACAATCATGGAGACATCAAAAGCATGGAGCTGTCCCCAGAGCCATTTTAGAAGCCAGCTCTGTGGACATCCCTGGGGCGAGGATGTCTAAGTTTGAACGGGGGCATGGAATAGGCATGTTTGGGGTGTTCCCAGAATTTGGACATCCTCACCCAATTTCAGGCATGCCCTAGATGTCCTGAGATGCATTCCAACTTATACCTGCTCAAGACACGAAAAGCATCAGAAAACTGTTTGTTTTGTCAGACAGACATCTCAAGGGTGTGGGGGAGGACATCTGCTCATGTCCCTTATATTTTCCATGCCGATAACGGACACTGATGAGAAATAAGGACTCTTTTTTTTTTTTTGCTATGTCACTGGACATATCTCTTATGCTAGCTTGCATGAGATGGATGTTCCCACACCATGCTTTTCTGAAGTGAACATCTGTGGCCACTAGTGCAATGTCCATGTCAGGAATGTCTATGCTACTAAAATGGGGCTGGTGTTTCTCAGCATATTCTGTCCTGGAGGTCCCTGATTTGACTTGATGTCTTTTCTAAATTATCACTTTGGTCTAATGCTTGTCAGTTAAGATTTATTTTTCTAATTTTTGTAGATCATGTCTCATGTTCTCAACTCCTTGTAGAGTCTTCACCCTGTTGCAAACCTTTGTGTCATCTGCAAGAAGGCAAACTTTATTACGTTCTGAAATGGACCAAAAATTGATAATGATCAGAAATTATTTATGTGCACATCCCTTTACTGTAGGTTTGTGTGTGCCTTTGAGTCAGTGCAGACTCCTGGTGACCCAGCAGCTCCCGGGCTTTCTTGGCAGTGTGACCAGAAGTAGATTGCCAGATCTTTCTTCTGAGGCAATGGAGGGTAAGCGACTTGCCCAAGACCACAAGGAACAGTAGTGGGAATCAAACCCTGGTCTCTTGGTTACCAAGCCAGTGGTAACCTCTAGGCTACTCCTCTATGTTGTACCAGATGGCAACTGAGGGTGAAGTGAGGTGCTCAAGTTCACCAGGAGCATCAGCAGGAAATGTGGGATTTGTACACCTATTCTGGTAGGAAAGTTCTTTCTTTTGCTGGGTCCCATGACTGCAGCTCAGAGGCAGGGCTTGGTCTTGTTTGACTATCAGACTCCTTTGATATTTAAACACTTAAACTAGATAATTGACACATAATAGGTGAATTCAAAGAATTTCTATGCTTACCTTCGGTAGGAGACATTTACCCTCTTAGCAAGGTAAACATGAGTCACTTCTCACTGCAGACTTGAAACAGGTGCTCCTGACGCCATCAGGTCTTTATTTAGCTGAGAGCTGATGCTAGCCCATGCACAAGTCCACAAAACAGTGACACCTCCCTCCCATGGGAACTTTCCTGTTCACACAAAGATTTAGGATATGATAGCAGCACTTTCTCGGCTCAGCCCAGCAGCTTCTGACCAGCCACCAGCATGTACCTCTCAGTAGCAGTGTCTTCATGGTACTGAACTGCTGGGGTATGTACATCATGTCCTCACTGCAGCCGTCTTTACTAGCAAGACCTGCTGACAGCAGCTAGGCATGAGCATGGAGACTCCCCCTTTGTTTCTTTTCTTATCTTTGTTTAATTTATTTGAAATGAAACAAGTCAGAAGGAGAAAAATCCAAAAGGAAAATAGTGATAGATCTGGGCTTTTCTGCTTACCTGAGTCTTAGACCCCCATCGCATACATCTCCTGTATCTTACTCAAAGAATAGGGTCAGCGTGTAAATAGGACAGAAGTGATTGTTCTGCTTAGAAATAAATATTTGTGGTCTACTGGTACCAGTCTTGGGGCCGGTCAGCACTATTTTAATACTGCAGCAGTCAGGAATGGTCCCAGAGCAGTGGAGAAAGGCACATGTGGTCCATTTACACAAAAGCAGAAGTAAGGATGAGGTTGAAAACTACAGGCCAGTTAGACTAATCTCTGTGGTGAATAAATTAATAGAAATGCTGCTAAAACAGAGGATAGTGAGGTTTCTGGAGTCCAATGGATTGCTAGATCTGAGACAGCATGAGTTTACTAGAGGCAGGTCTTGTCAGACAAATCTAATTTGACTGGTTGACCAGAGAATTGGATAGAGGGAGAGCCCTAGATGTGGTGAGCTTAGATTTCATTTAAGCCTTTGACACTGTTCCACACAGGAGACTTATAAATTGCTCAGTCTAGGGATGTCACCTTTTCTACCTGTTTAGCCACTTTAAGATCATCAAAAACAATCATGCCCCGCTCTTTTTTTGTGGACAGAAGTACTTCGCCCCTTACATTGTACCACTCTCTTGGATTTTTGCAGCCCAGATGCATGACCCTGTATTTTTTCAGCATTAAATCTCTGCTGTCAAATTCTCAACCATTCTTTAAGCTTAGCTAGATCCCTCCTCATGTTATCTACTCCTTCCTAGGTGTCTACTCTATTGAAGATTTTGGTATCATCCGCAAAGAGGCAAACCTTACCCAACAGCCCTTCTGCTATATCACTAACAAACATTTTAAAAAGAATCGGACCAAGGACAGATCCCTGGGGCACACCACTGGTAACATCCTTCTCCTCAGAGTGAGCTCCATTTACCTGTATCCTTTGTCACCTCCCACTCAACCAATTTCTAACCCAGCCAGTCAATCACTATAGGGTCCATCCTAGAGTGCTCAATTTATTTATAAGTCTCCTGTATGGAACGGTGTCAAAGTCTTTACTGAAATCTAAATACACCACATCTGGGGCTCTCCCTGGTCACCCTCTCAAAGCCTGCCTTTGGTGAATCCATGCTGCCTCGGATCCTGCAATCCATTGGACTCCAGAAACCTCACTATTCTCTCTTTTAGTAGCCTTTCTAATAATTTACTAACCACAGAGGATAGACTAACAGGGCTGTAGTATTCAATGTCATCCTTATGTGCCTTTCTCCAGTCCTCTGGCACCACTCCCAATTCCAAAGAGCTATTGAAAAGGTAGGACAGTGGAGCCACTAAAATGTCCCCAAGTTCCCTCAGTATTCTTGGATGTAACCCATGGCTTTGTCTACTTTTAGTTTAGCTAGTTCTTCATGAACACAGTCTTCTGAAAATCATTTGAGATCCATATCACTTCTATTCCTGTTTGTGGCTGTTTTCTAAGGTCCTGCTCTTGGCCCTTCATCTGTGAACACAGAACAGAAATATTTAAGCAATTAAATCCTCATCATTGGATGCTGATCCTACGGTTGGGTTACAAAGTCAATATTGTGGATTTTACAAGAAGCAAAACAGAATAAAATAATTACATCACAAGAATATCAGTTATTGCAAGTCAAACATCCCATGGTTCCAATCTTTTATATTCTGCCCAAAGTTCATAAAGCGTTACAGTGACCTCCAGGATTTCCCATTGTGTCTAGCAAAGCCTCATTATTTGAACCATTATCAGTTTTTTTGGATTATTTTTTACAACCATGGGTCAAGAGAGCAAAGTCCTATCTATGGGGTACGTCTGACTTTCTGAATAAGTTGGAGAGCTTACCTGCATGGTCTGACACTATCGTCACGGCTATGTTTGACATTACAGCCTTATATACCAGTATCCCCCAGGTAGTCTTAAGCATTACTTTGGGACATATTAGGTTAATGTTCCCCTTCAGAAAGAGTTACAACAGATTTCCATTTGACCTTGGCAGAAGTGGTGCTCACTAGAAATTACTTTAGGACAGTAGCACCCAGCATAGCCAATCTGCATGTTTCCAATTTCGAGGATTCCATTTTGTATCGGTCCACATGGTATGAGCATGTGGGCTTTTGGGGATGTTTCATAGATGATGTTTTTTGCATTTGGCTTAGTACTGAAACAATGTTACAAGATTTTACGATTTGGCTGAATGCACAGTATCCTTGTTTACAATTTACCAAGATACACTCCACTACACAATTACCTTTCTTGGATGTGATAGGAGAGTGTTGGGCACTTCCTTATAGACAAAATCCATTGATCGGAACAATCTCCTTCATTTTGCTTCACATCACCCAACGAAGTTGAAACAAGCATTACTGATAGGCCAGTTCCTACAGGTATTTCGCATTTGCTCTGGAGACCAAAAGTTTCGTTGTCAAGACAAAGTTTTAATGAGAAGGTCAGCACAGAGGGGGTATCCTGATAGCGTGATAATTAGAGCATATTTTCTAGCTAAATATGCTAATCGCTCTCTCCTGATTCAAAAAGAGTGCATTGATAAGATGGATAAGCAAGTTTGCATTTTGCGCTACTCTGATAAAGCACAACGCATAGCCTAGAGTATTTTAAACACTGGCATGTATTGTCTTTGTATCCAATATTCCAAGGTGGTCCTTGCATAGCTTTCACTAGAGCACGCAATTTAAAAGATACTTTAGTACATTCAAATGTCTTACATTAAAACCCTGCGGGGGATTGAGGAGGTCAACATAAATCATGTAGCCATTGTACCATGTGTACAGCTGTCCATCTGTAGCATAGTCATACAAGGCTACCATAAGCCCACCAGCCCTTGACAACTGCACATCCCAACTACCAGCGCAATATCCACCATCCATTCCAGACCCAAGCCACACACACACTATGGCCCTAACAAGCATTGTCGCACTGATCCTATATCTCTTCTCTATAGGTCTAAGCAGTGTTACAGACCTGCCCACCAATCACAACCATATACCAATTCTCCAGACTCACAGGAGGAGATGGGCAAGTGCCACCTCCCACGATCTGGGGAAAGCCACCCGCACTCTCCATCACCATCTCTTACACATTGCACTACAACACAATAAGAAAACAAAACATGCAGAAAGCCCCCTACCTTAACCCCTGAGATGTGCGCTCATAAATGCCCGATCTATATGCAAGAAATGGCCAGTCATTTCTGATATAATACTACTCCATAACCTCGACATGCTCTTGATCACAGAGTCATGGCTTACCAGTGACGATAATGTCCTCAACCAGCTCCTTCCTCCCAATTTTTGCATGTCTTACTTTTTAATATCTTCCTCCAACTTGCCTGCAAAATTTTCCAAAACCATGGCATTCAGTACCAATTATACGCAGATGATATGATGTGCTTCACCCCATTTAGCCTCTCTAACCCCGACTTTACTAAAATAAATGAATGTCTAACCAATCTCAAATCCTGGCTTTCCCAACACAATCTACTTATTAACCAATCCAAAACTGAGATCCTTCAAGTATTCTCCAACTCCTCATATACCCCTCCCCCAACACTCACCCTTGGCGATCTCACTCTCACTATAAAAAACCAAGTGAAATATCTTGGAATCATCCTCGATCAGAACCTCTCCTTTATTGAGCACATAAAGAAAACTACCAATACAATTTACGCGAAGTTGCGCACCCTCCAGAACCTCAAGCCCCTCTTAAGCCCCAACTCCTTCCGTACTGTCTGTCAGGCCCTCACAACCCCTTCACTTGACTATTGTAACCTTATCTATCATGGCCTCTCTAAGACCACCATCCAACCTCTCCAACTTGCCCAGAATACACTAGCACGATTAATAACTAACAACCCTAGACGATCCCATATTACACACCTGTCCTCTATGACTTACACTGGCTCCCAATCCAACTCCGATCCAAATTTAAAGTGCTCACCCTCATTCATAAGATTATCTCAAAAGAATCAGCTCCATGCCTTTCCCCACTCCTTGCCTTTCCTAACACAAGAATACGCCGCTCCTCCACCAAAAACCTTCTAACCATTTCTACATCTAAATTACACTTTAAACAATCTACCAACAACAGGGCCTTCTCTCTGTACGCCCCATCCCTATGGAATACCCTTCCCCATGACCTACGTAACTGTGTGAGCCACACAGAATTCCGAAAGAGATTAAAAACCCACCTCTTCCTCGAACACTTTTCCCTACCACCCTAGTTCCTCCCCCCCTACTTCTACCCTCCTCACTAGTCCCTCCAATTGATATCCTATTGACCCACAGTTACTTCTTATGTAAACAAATGATCCATATTATTGTAAATAATTTATTGTAAATAGTTTATTAGCTCATTAGTTCCTTAGTTCTTATGTTACCTATGTAGCCTGTTACCTTGTTCTATGTAAACAGTTGTACAATACTGTCAGTTACGTTCCATGTAAACCGTCTCGAATTGTAGAAAGACGGTATATAAAAACTGTTAAATAAATAAATAAATGTCATACGTGCCATAGAGACGGTAAGAGAGGGGGAGGAGTGCTCGCCATCACCAAGTCGAACCTCCAATTCCTCCCGAGAAACGCAACCAGCACGCCACTCCTTGATGCAATCACAATAGAAAATAAGAGCTGTGCCATCAACCAGGGCCCCATCAGCAGACCCAGATGCTCTCTCAGCAGTAATCGACCTTGCATCCAACACTCAGAACCCACGCACTCTGAACTGGATCTTAGGAGACTTTAACCTACCTTCCCTGCAAGACTCTCACACTTCAGCGTTTCTCGAAGCACTTAAGGACCTAGGCTATAAACAACTGATCAAGGAACCTACTCATGTAAAAGGAGGCATCCTGGATCTGATATTCGCTCCCCAGGCAACTATCAACTCACTCATGACCCCTGAGATATCAATTACTGCAGTTCCCTGGTCTGACCACAAGTTGATCACATTCCAAATTCCCCTGCCCACACACAACCAGAAGGAAGTCAGAACAGTAAGCGGCCACTCCAAGGCTCCACCGCGAAGATTCCAGAAGTTCAACAAGGAACTGATACTAAGCACAGTGCACCCGTTACTCACCTCGACAGCACACGATCCTGAGGTTCTGGTCTCTGAATGGAATGGAACATTCAGCTCACTTGCACTATGTCCGCCATCTAACAAACCTCCTGGGAAGCAAGCATCCGCACCCTGGTACTCTGCTGAGCTGAAATCCTCTCTCACCCTCCTAAGGAAACTGGAGAGCCACTGGCGCCGTTCACACACAGCTGACAATCAAAGAGCATATATCTCCCACTTGACAGCGCACCGCGAAGCGATAACAGCAAACATGCAGCGATTCCACACGGACATGCTAAAACGATCGCTGAGCAAACCACACGACCTGTTCACCCTTGTCAAGGACCTGACAAAGGAGCCAGCCGCAGAGCAAACAATTGGGATCCACCCTCAAGAATTTGCGGACTACTTACTATTCAAGCTATGCCAGACCAACATCGCCCCAGCACCTGAAGTCTCCTTCAAGTCGAACTATCAAACACCTCTCACCATCTTCTCCACACCTCCCAAGCAGCGTATTGAGGACACCATAGCAGCAATCAACACGACCACTGCTCAAACCGACCCCTGCCCTGCATTCTGGATTAAAGATCTACGATCCAACCTTAGCCCCACTATAGCCAAAATCATGGACCAATCCTTTACAGCAGGTACATTCCCGCAATCCCTAAAGCGCACGTCCATAAGACCTTTACTAAAAAACAGCAAGCTCGACCCCCAGAAGGCAGACTCATACAGACCGATATCTAGCATACCTTTGCTAGCAAAAATAATTGAAAAGGAAGTACAGATGCAAATTCAAGAACACATTGAAACCTCTGCACCTCTGGACCCTTGCCAACACGGTTTCAGAGAGGCCCATGGAGTTGAAACGCTCCTTACCACACTCATCAACAACATAATAACAGGAATCGACAGCATTCGTCAGGGGTTTGTCCTCATGTTCTTGGACATTGCAGCTGTGTTTGACTCGGTAAGCCATGAGCTTCTGCTGGAACGTCTCAGGGAAAAGGGGATCACTGATAAAGCACTGGACTGGTGCAAGTCCTATCTTTCTGACAGATGGCAGCACGTTCGTTCCGGGGCAACCTCATCAGACCCCTTCCACCAGAAGCAGGGTGTCCCGAAGGGCTCCTCCCTCTCGGCCCTGATGTTCAACGTATACATGCAGCCTATATGCAACCTGATCCGGACATTCAGTGTCAACTGCTTGATATACGCAGACGACGTATTGCTATATATGCCTTTCTCAACGGAGAATCCAGACCTCTCGCCACTAACAAATTGCTCTAATGCCATATCCGACTGGCTCCAAACCCAAAACCTCAGGATCCAACACAAAAAAACGGAAGTACTCTTCATTACGAGGAATCTAAACTTCTCCACACCACCCGTTCTAAGTGTCAAGGAAGCAGACCTCCAGACCAAACCCATGATCAGATACCTCGGCGTCACTTTAGACCAGAGGCTGGATATGAAGTTACACATAGGCAATATAGTTAAGGCAGTGTACCATAAGATACGATCCTTCAGACCCCTACGAGCCTTGCTGGAACCAGAAGACTTTAGGACAATTTACCAGGCGCTGATCATACCACATTTTGATTATGCTAATATGATCTTACATGGGCTCCCCCAGACCACTCTGAATCCACTGCAACTTGCAATGAACACTGCAGCGAGGGTCCTATACGGGGCATCCAGGAACGACCATGTGACGCCCATACTGAAGCACCTCCACTGGCTCCCGATACATAGCAGACTCAAGTACAAAACCCTACTACTGACATTAGCCATTCATGAGCTTTCCTCTTCATCATTATCTGAATTGATCCAGACTACTCCCCCTAACAGGTCCAAAAGATCAGTAGCACTCAATACACTGACAGTCCCAAAGTCAATAACCCAATGCACCCAGTCAACAGCAAGCAGAGCCTTCAAATTCTGTGCGCCCAAATGCTGGAATACCCTGCCTCCCAACATCCGTGCAATTCCTGACCTATTCAAGTTTAGGAAGGCCTTGAAGCACCACCTCTTCCTCCTGCACTACCCGATAAACAATGCCATATCAGCCCCATCCACAGTTACAACACAAAACCCCCACGACTAGACAAATGATGCGAACCCCACCTTGTTGCAAGATTGTAAATAGTTACCCCCTGTTATCCAAGTTTTAAACTCCTGTTCATTGTAAACACAGAGTACCCAAGGAAATGTGTAATTCTATGTTCATTGTAAACCGCACTGATGTTGAATAGCGCAGTATAGAAGAGACTGGAAATAAATAAAAAATGTGTGCGACCACATACACTACTCGAACATGGACAGACCTCACAACAGAGAAGTGTTCCTCGCTAAAGTTAACAACAATGTGTCAGTTTGTTTGGGTTGTATATTTGATTATATGCCTTTGCTCAAAGATATATGTCGTCGCACATGCCGTACAGTAAAAATGTGGCTTATTGAGTATGACTGCAGCACCCATAGTGCAACATTGCTTGGAGCATCAACATCATTGGGAACATTTACAATGGCTCGTCATTGATGGTATTCAAGATATTTGTGCTGGCAATGCTGAGAGCCGAATGGTTCGTCTTGAACAAAAGTGGATTTTTTTCTCTTAATACGATTCAGTGGGTTTGAATGAAGCAATGGAGTAGTTAATAACATTGTGATCCGATTGGTGGAGGTTTGCTTAAGTGTCTGCCGTCTCCTTTTAAATGACCAGTAACATTGGTTAAACTATAATCCTTGAAGGCTTGCTTAAGTGTCTGCCGTCTCCTTTTAAATGACCACTAACATTGGTTAAACTATAATCCTTGAGGGCTTGCTTAAGTGTCTGCCGTCTCCTTTTAAATGACCACTAACATTGGTTAAAATATAATCCTTGAAGGCTTGCTTAAGTGTCTGCCGTCTCCTTTTAAATGACCACTAACATTGGTTAAACTATAATCCTTGAAGGCTTGCTTAAGTGTCTGCCGTCTCCTTTTAAATGACCACTAACATTGGTTAAACTATAATCCTTGAAGGCTTGTATATCAGCAGCTGTTTGACATGTCCTGATGCAGCCCGAAGATTTAGGGGGCGAAACTCAAGTCGACCGATTGTCATACGGCAAATTCTTTCCCCCTGGTTTGGAGAGACACTGGAGGATCAGCTAAGGGTTTTTTTCAGTTGATTGAAGTGCATTTAAAAATTGTAAAAAACATATAGGTTGTAACAATAAGGCCAATGAATGAAATAAAAAGGACATTATCAATGTGCTTTATGTAGTAGGCATAGATATTGCCGCTAATTAGTCACTAGCCCTAGCACTGAGACCTTTATATTACCCAGTGGCTTACTCTGTAGGGGTCTGAATGAGATAAAAGTATCTGGAACACAGATAGAAGAAAAGAAAAAATCTTTTGGTACCTAAGTGTGCCTCAGATTTATGTGATTTATCACCTCTTCCTTTCCCCTTTTTCTTTTCATATAGTGATTTAGTGTGAGGAAGAACTTGGAGTTTTGTTATTTGGTAGTGTGGCTAGCTTCAGCACTACCAAGACGTAGAAATGAGAACAAGTGAGGTGGTCAAATTTGCAGATGACCCAAAATTATTCAAAGTTGTTAAAACACAAGAAGATTGTGAAAAATTGCAAAAGGACCTTGATAAACTGGAAGACTGGGTGTCCAAATGGCAGATGAAATTTTATGTGGACAAATACAACGCTCTGCACCTAGGAAAGAACAATCCAAACTTTGGTTAAACGATGGAAGGTACCACTTTAGAAACCACCACCCAGGAAAAAGATTTAGGTGTCATCATGGATAACATGTTGAAACCCTCCGCCCAGTGTGCAGTGGCAGCCAAGAAAGCAAATAGAATGCTAGGAATCATAAGGAAAGGAATGGAGAAAAAAAACCAAGGCTATTATAATGCCTCTGTATCATTCCATGGTTTGACCGCACCTTGAATATTGTGTGCAATTCTGGTCTCCGTATCTTAAAAAGGATATAGGGGAATTAGAAAAGGTACAGAGAAGAGCCACCAAAATGGTTAAGGGGATGGAAGGATACCCCTATGAGGCAAGGCTTAAAAGGTTAGGATTCTTCAGCTTGGAAAAGAGAAGGCTGAGGGGAGATAGGATAGAGGTCTATAAATTAATGAATGGAATGGAACGGGATAATGTAGGTTGATTCTTTATGCCATCAAAAAGTAGAAAGACTAGAGGGCACACAGTGGAGCTACTATGTAACCCATTTAAGACTAATAAGAGAAAATATTTTTTCATTCAACGCATAATCAAACTCAGGTATTTGTTACCGGAGGATGTAGTAAAAGCTGTAAGTGTAACTGGGTTTAAAAACGGTTTGGACAAGTTCCTGGAGGAAAGGTTCATAGACCACTATTAAAGAGGACCTGGGAAATCCACTGCTTGCCCCAATACAAGCATTGTGGAACCTGTGTAGCCTTTTTGGGAACCTGCCAGGTACTTGTGACCTGGATTGGCCACTGTTGGAAACAGGATACTGGGCTTGATGGACCGTGGCCTGAACCAGTATGGCTTATCTTATGTTCTTATGAAAGAGGCCAACCTTTCAGGGCCTAGGTTTTGTCCTGAAGTGATAACAGGCAGTGACTCACTATCATTGCTGCCTGGTTATTGCCTGGAGCTGCCTTCGCTCCGCTCTGATGTATAGCGGTGACACCAATGAATATTCAGCAGAGTTAACCACATTAGTGCCACTGAATCTCTCAGTGACTGCGATTTAACACGGTTGGCAGGTCTGTGTTAATGGCTTTGGATTCCACCCCCCGCCCTCCTCCTCCTAGTTTTTGGCTGCTGTTAAGGGTTGGCATTTTCAAAGGAAGTTTGCAAAAGGAAGGAGAGGTCTTAGAGTTAATGGTCCAAGAGTCTCTATTATCCCCTGCACTCTTTATCCTGCATCTGCAGCCAGTGACTTCTAGATTTAGATTTAGCATTTTTTATATGCTAATTATATGCAAATCTGTTGTGGCTTGGGAGGGGACTGGCAAAATGATTGTGTGTGACAGACTTCATCATGCCTGAGAGAAGGACTAGTTGATGATAAACCAAGTGAAATCAAGCCACACTAAAAGTGAAGTGTGTTGTTAAAGCTCTCTAGTCCAGCCTTTTTTCATGTGCGATTGATTGAAATTTCCATAAAAGAGGAAGGTCTAGGGGGGAGTGATAGGGTGATTTTAGATTCTCACAGAAACTGGAGAACAGTGAAAGGCTGTTTTTCCATCTGTGGGATACTCTCAATGTCTGCCCCTTTATGGAAAAGGATTTGATGATGGTGTTCCAGGGATTAATCTTCTTGTGGTTGGGCTGAAGCGCCTTCAGAAGCATCTAGTGCCTGACTTATTGATCACATTTCCTCTGTTTTGAAAGCTATGCACCAGTCTTCAATCAGTGAAAGTGTGAAATTCAAGATTCTTCTTCTGGTATTTAAATCTTTGAATGGATTGGTGCTCTCTTACTTAATCTCACAATTACAGTGGCATTTTCCAGCAAGATTTACGCATTCGGTGCTCATTGCCTGAGACAGCAAATAAGAGAAATCTGGTAGAGACAAATGAAAGGTCCCTTTGCTGCATAGGCCTGGAGAGTTGAAACTCTCTACTACTAAACCTTGCACTATTGACTACTATGGTCGTCTTCTAGACACAGTGCAAGGCCTGATGTTTTAAAACAGCTTTCAGAGGAGT
The DNA here is from genome assembly GCA_033557465.1 of Ichthyophis bannanicus. Taxonomy (NCBI): domain Eukaryota; kingdom Metazoa; phylum Chordata; class Amphibia; order Gymnophiona; family Ichthyophiidae; genus Ichthyophis; species Ichthyophis bannanicus. The sequence continues at coordinate 1,404,566,422 of CM066033.1, read as the reverse complement.
CTCATGATTTTTTTATGGCTGTATAGTTTTATATTATTGGTCTGAATTTAGCTCGTGCCTTTTCAGTGGTACAGTAGGTTGCTGTGGTTGTTAAGTGTCGAGTTGATGTTGACCCATGGTGACTCTGTGAATAGTTGTCCTAAACTGTATTCATTCTGTTGTGCTGTCTTGACTAGATTATAAGCTCTGATGAGCAGTGACCATCTTTTACATGTGTCTGTACAGCGCTGCATATGCCTTATAGCACTATACAAATGATCAGTAGTAGTAATGATAGACTGGCATCCATAGCTGCTATTATTGTATCTATTCATCGTATTGGTGGCCTTCCTCTTTTGTGTCAACCTTCAACCTTGTCATGCATGATGTCTTTCTCTATTCATCTCACTCTTCGAATGATGTGTCAAAAGTATGAAAGTCGAAGTATTGTCATTTAAGCTTCTGAAGAAAGCTTAGGTTTGATCTCCTCTAGTGCCGATGGATTTGTTCTTCGGGCAGTCCATGGAATACACAGTATTCTTCCCTAGCAACATAAATCAAAGACAGCCTTTTCTTTTTGTCTTTCTTCTTCAGTTCAATTTCAATATGATGTTATTGAATATACCACGGCTTGGACAAGTTTATTTTATTTATTTATTTATTTTTATTTATTAACAATTCTTATATACCGCACTATTAGACATCAGCGCGGTTTACATTGAACAGAAAACATCCGACAGTTTACATATGTCTGGTCAGTTACATTTAACAGGAAGTATAACTTGGCGAAAATAGGGGAAACTAAATACAATGGAGGGTTATCTGATAAGGGATATCATGGTTAACTATATACAAAGGTGGTACAATAGTACTTGGAACTGCTTGTTATTTCATTGAGAAGTTGGCCTGTTATGAGGGTCTGTTTGTTTGACCACTCAAGCTATTCGCCTGGGGGTTATGTTCGGAGCTGTCATTGAGATATTTAAGGAAGAGGAAATGTTTTAGTGCCTTTCTGAACTGACTCAAGTTGGGTACTGCTCTGATTTGTGCTGGTAAGTTGTTCCATAAAGTCGGGGCGCAGAGTCGGAAGGCTCTGTTGGCTGTTGATCTAGTGCATCTTGTGGTGTCATTTGGGATAACTAGTGTGTTTAATTCTGCTGTTCTTCGTGGCCTGTTTGGTGCAAGTGGTTGTATGAGGTTGGAGAGAGAGGAAGAGGTGAGCCCCTTAGCCGCTTTGAATGTTAGCAGTAAGGTCTTGAAACTGATCCTTGCTTGAATGGGGAGCCAGTGTAGCTGTTTTAGAAGGGGTGTTAGGTGATCTCTCCTGGATGCCCCGAGGAGTACCCTCGCTGCACTATTCATGGCTAATTGCAGGGGGTTCAGGGTGGACCGGGGGAGTCCTTGTAGTATGGAGTTTGAGAAGTCGAAATGGGGGAGTATAAGGGCTTGATAAATGGTACGGAAATCATCCGGTTCAAGTAGCATGCGTAGGTGTCTGAGGGATCTGATTTTAAAGTAGATTGCCTTGACTGTGTTGGCTATGTGGTTCTTCATGTCAAGGTTTTGGTCCAGCGTTACTCCCAGGTAGCGTATCGCCGGTTTAACTTGGAGTTGGGCATCCTTTACGTTAATACAACTAGGAGGGGTGAAGTTGGTGTTCCTCGAGACGAACAGGACTTCTGTCTTTTTGTGTTGTATTCTCAGGTTTTGTGATAGGAGCCACTCTGATATGGTGTCAAAGCAGTTAGTCAGCGGGGTAAGGTCTAGGCAATCCAATGATATTGGCATATATAGTAGCACGTCGTCTGCATATATCATGTAACTGACATTAAAGGATTTGATGATGTCGCAGATGGGTTGAATGTATATATTAAACATCAATGCAGATAAAGAGGATCCTTGAGGTACACCTTGACTTTGTTGGAAAGGTTCAGATGTATCCCCGTCGACTCTGACATGCTGCCATCTATCGGACAGGTAAGATTTGCACCATTCGAGTGCTGTTCCACAGATGCCTTTTTCCCTTAGCCGGCAGATGAGAATTTCGTGGCATACCGAGTCAAAAGCCGCTGCTATGTCTAGAAAGACAAGAGCGAAACCCTGGCGTATGTTATCCACACCTGAGATTATGTTGTTGAGGAGAGTTGTGAGTAGCGTTTCTACTCCATGTGACTCTCTGAAACCATGTTGAGCTGGATCCAGTGGAGCTGAGGTGTCTATATGATCCTGTAATTGCCTGTGCACTATTTTCTCGATGATTTTTGCTAGCATAGGTATGCTAGATATGGGCCTATAGGATTCAACCTTTTGAGGATCCAGTTTGGTGTTCTTTAACAGCGGTCTTACAGAGGTCTGCTTGAGCGTGGTTGGGAAAGAGCCAGTGGTGAAGGAATGGTTTAAGATTTTTGTTATAATTGGAGATATGTCACATCGCAGGTCCTTTATCCAGTGTGCAGGGCAAGGGTCTGTGTGTGCAGTGGTTGTATTTAGAGCTAGAATGGTATCTTCGATAGTTCTCTTCGAGGGAGTGAAGAAGGATGTTAGTGATACTGGGTAGTCTTGTTCATCAAGAGGGTCTGGTATTAATATTTTATTAGTCTTGCACATTTTAGATTGCATGTAAATTGCATAGTCTTGTGGGTGGATCATGCTGTGGTGCTCCGGGGTTGGTTCTTTGGCAAGCGTTTTAACTAAGTTAAACAGGTCATGAGGTTTATTCAATGACCGTTTCAGGGTGTCTGTGTGGTGTTGTCTGATTTTATCTGTGATGGCTTTACGATGCCCCGCCAGGTGTTGGAAGTAAGCTGATTGGTCACTGCTGGTGCGTGACTTTCTCCATCGTTTTTCTAGCCTTCTTAAAATGGTTAGTGAGTCTTTTAATTCGGCTGTGAACCATGGGGCTGTAGATCTCTTCTTTGGGTTCTTGTTCGTTGGAGGGCGGACAGCGATTGAGCTGAGTTTTCTGTTCCAGGAAGAGATCAACTCTTCTAGGCTTAGTGAGGTGTCATCAAAGAGTGTGTCCATTTCAGTGAGGATGCGTTCTCTGTTGAATGGGTGGAAACTTCTGGTCGCTGAGTTAGCGGGCCTGCTTTTATCCGTTTTTGTCTTGTGCGAACAGTTAGTGGTGGGCATCTGAAAGGTGATGAGTTTGTGGTCGGTCCAAGGGACTGCAGTTATTGATAGCACGATGCTTTGTGGTTGATCCAAAATTAGTCGCGGTGCGAATATGAGGTCGAGGATATTGCCTTTCTCATGAGTAGGTTCTTGCACCATTTGCGTGTATCCTAGGCTATCTAGGGCGTCTAGGAATGCTGTTGCTTGAGTGTCCTGTACTGATGGTAGGTTGATATCTCCTACGATCCAATTAGGTTTATTTGGACCCTGGGTGAAGGATGCCAGATTTATTATGGTCGCTAGGTCGTCTGGGTCTCCGGACGGTGATCTATAGACTAGGTTTATGGAGCATATGTTATTTGAAATTGATACTGTTTCTAGATGGTTGTTACTGTTGGATTCGTCCATCTGAAACTGTAGGTCGGCTTTGGTGATGATAATTACTCCTCCGCCTTTTTTGTTTTGTCTGTGTCCAGTGAAGGCTGTAAAGTTAGGTGGGAGAAGCTGGTTGAGGATGATATTGTCTTCCGCTGAGAGCCATGTTTCAGTGACCATGAGAATGTCTAGCTTGTGGGCTATTATTATGTCCGTGATCACTGGCCACTTGTTTCGAAGTGAGCGGGCATTTATAAGTGCACACTTCATGGTACTAGGGTAGACATTTTTGGTTTGTCTGGTTTTCGTGTTGTGTTGTAGTGGGACATGTAGTAGGAGGTTGCGGTGCGGGAGGTTAGCCCCACGTGGGCTGTAATAGGGGTCTCCTGACCATCTTCTCTCACTAGATAGTACAATAGGAATGTGGTTTTGTGAGGTGGTGAGGGCCAGTATATTGGATGGTAGTGTTATAATAAGTAGGAGAAGGCACGTTAACCTGATGATTGTGTCTTCCATTTTAACCCTGTGAGGTAGGAGGTTTTTCAGGAGGCGAATCGAGGGAATTTTGGCGCTCTAGAGCTGCTTGGCTCTTAGCTAGTATATTGTGCAACTGGAAAACAGGCTCAGTGAGTCATACAATAACCTTTCTGGCACCATTAATCTTTAGGCATGAATTAAATGTATATGCATACACAGAGTAAAGCTTAACCGGAAAAGAAAAGCAGATAAGACTACTCTGGCTAGTCTAACCTGGTACAACTGTCAGTATTAAATTACTTTACATGCCTTTAGATTCCTTTGAATTACATAGTAGCTCAGAGATGGAAACTTTCGTGACCCATTTTGATTTTGTGGGTTCACTGTTCTGCACTGGGAGTGCTATCAGTTGAATCTTTGTATGTAGAGATACATCTCTGCATTTGAAAATCTTGTCTAGGTCCTTCATAGCCATTCTGCCAAAGGCAATGTGTTGTTGGATTTCATGACTACTGTCATTTCATTATCGATTATTGGGGGGGTGGGGGGGGATATTCAAAGGCATTTAGGTGGTTGGCAGAGGAGATTGATGTACGGGGAGCTGTCTGTCCCAAAGCCAGAATGCCACTACTGGGGCAAGGGAGCAGTGGCGTTCTGGCAGCATGGTAACGAGCCATTCATATGGAGGCTCGGAATGCCATTTGTCATAGAGCGGATGCTAATGAAAGTGAAGACTTAGAAAAAAACGCTGTCTTTCACAAAACAAATGATGTGCAGAAGATGCAATTGCCCTGCAGCGCAGCTAGAGGGAGCAGGCAAAAACTTACAGAGGCTGAGTTAACACACCCGGCTGATGATTCTGCAGAAGTTAATCAGCTGCACCTGAAAAGTAGCACGGGGAACTCAAACGTGGAATGCCTTTATAAGCAGAAAGCTAGTGCAGGGAGGAGAAGGGGAGCTGAGACAGCCAGGAACATCAGCCCAGCCAGGTCAAGCAGTGCAGCCAAGACAAGCAGCACGACAAGGACAGCAGGAGCTGGAAGAGGAGCAGAAAGAGCCAGAGAGAAAGACGGGCCGTGGAGAGTCAGTCCGGAGAGAGACTTGGTAGCAGGAGACCTCAGAGGTAAAGAGCTCAGAAGGAGAGAGCCATACCTGGAGAGAGGCCTACGCTCACCAGAAGACCATGAAACAGGATTGAAAGGCTCCAGAAGGAAAGGTACTGATAGCAGAGTTACCTATACCAGGAAGCAAGGAAGTCTGGATTCCTCACCAGGTTTTCCTAGGCTACAGAAAGGTCAAGCAGTGCCTAGAAGCTTCCAAGAGAAAGTCTGTCAAAGAGACTGTGTCCTGAGAGAAGTGCCTGAGAAGGAAAACTCCAGTTATACCGGCTACAGGAAGCCAAGGTATGGTGACACTTTATTCATAAAGAGAAGCTCAGCTCCTAGAAGCTCTTGTAAAGCAGATATCCAGTTTGAAAGGAAAAGAAGCAGGCCAGAGTTTTATAAGCCAGGATGTAAGGGCATAGGAACAAGCCATGCTTATTTGAGAGCCCTAGAACAGCCTTACTGGAAACAAGGGAACAGAAACAGTAACCGGCAAACTATAGCGGCCAGGGAAAGCTCCAATTCAGAGGGAGATAACAATGACCTAGAGCCCATGCAGATAGCACTTGAGGATCCTATTCCCTTATCTGAAGACGAATTAATGGATTGCTCCATTTGTATTGCGGGCAGTTTTGAATCACTCCCTGAACTGTGAGTTATACAGACATTGCTTTGAGAATACTCATGTTTGTGCTGAATGAAAGAGGAATGCTCACTCCTTTGTTTTGCTCTAAAGTTTGAAAGAATCCTGGGTTAAATCCTACAAGCAACTGTGAAGTTTGTAACAGTTTACCTCTTTACTTATGTTGTGGTGGAAGCCTGAAAAGAAGGACTTTCTGTATTTCTGTATCTCAGCGAACCTTTTGCATTAAAAGGGAAATAAAAGCCTTATTTACCCTCTACTTGGCATACACAATTTATTCACATAAGGAGCAGGACTACAAAGACCAAGATACCCTTGGCCTTAAAAGAGCCCTCTACTCCCAGAAAATAATAATATGCTCAACCTACCCTTACAGCCACTGGCCACCAGGGGGGTTGATGATATAAATGGCGTAGTTTTAAGGATTCGAGCCAAGAATTACAGGAAGAAAAACCCGGAGAAGAAAAAAAGGAAAACCCAGAGTGGAAAGAAAACCCGGAGTGGAAGAAAACCCAGAGGGGAAGGTTGTGGTGTTGCTGGCAGCAGTAGCAGAGTGCTACAAGACGGAGCAGCCGCCTCTTCTTTTTCTCAAAGCTGGACTCACACCTGCATCAGGTAAAATGTAGATAGACATGACTGGTGCTGGATGTGGGTGCGAGGTTTAAAAAAAAAAAAAAAGAGGAAAAAAAAAAAAGGGAGAGAGAACTGATTTGGTTATCAGGCCACACTTGGTTTTCTCTCTGATTTTTTTTTTTTCAGGAATACCATCGCCATGGAACAAAAGGAGATATTTTCGTGGATGGCCATGCAGTTTGACAAACAGAGAGAACTGGCTTGCCAAACACAGCAGCAAGCAGTATTGGCCATGCAAGAGCAACAGAAGCCCATGTTGCAGATGATGGAGGCTTGGTTAGTCCATCAGCAAAAGTCGCAGGAAGCAGCATCTAGTCGTCAAGGACAGAATTCGGGACTGGGTAGATGTCCCGTAGGACAATGGTCATATGACGCTTTAACTTTGGGAAAGTTAAGTGCCACAGATGATATCGATGACTTCCTGGACTCATTCGATAGAATAGCACATTTGGCGGGCTGGCCGGAAGAACAGTGGGCTATCCGCCTGGCAGCTTCTCTCACGGGGGAAGCGCTGTCAGCTTACAGGGCGATGCCCACGGCATTAGCAAATGATTATACCGAGGTAACTAAGGCCATCAGGGATCGCCTGGGTCTGACTCCTCTAGTGTATAATCGCATGCTAAGAGCCGCTCACCTTAAAATAGGCGAGACACCAGAAGCTCTAGGACATAGGCTAAGAAGCTTAGCAGCGAAATGGCTAAGACCGGAAGAGAAAACTGTGGACACTTTAATGGATGGAATAGTGTTAGAACAGTTTATGTCTGCGGTACCTAGAAACGTGCAGAGCTTCCTTATCCTGCAGAACTGTCACACCACCGCCGAAGCCATTATGCTAACAGAGCGATATTTGGAGGCAGAATTGGCCACCCAACAAAGTGAGGCAATTCCAAAGACGGCAGCGGGTGCAATAAAGCAGTTATCAGGAAGTCTCTCACATTATAAAACTAGAGATATGACAAATGTTAGCCCTCTCTTAAGGAATCACTCTAGGAGATGTTTTACATGTGGGAAACTGGGTCACGTAAAGAGTGAGTGTCAGACACGTACTGCTCTCATAGGTGAGAACTTGAAAGAGTCACGTGAAGGGTTTGTATTAGAGGTAACGGTACAAGGGGTTACGGCCAAAGCTCTTCTTGACTCTGGCGCGGATCAGACCATGATCTCTCGCAAGCTCTGGTCTGTGATTAAGGAGCAAGCTGAATCCACGCCAGATCAAGCAGAAGGGAAGGTAAAGATAAAATGTATTCATGGAGCTGCAACATTTTACCCAGTGTATAACCTGGTTGTGAGAGGTTTGGGAATTGAGAAAGAAATGTTGATCGCAGTAGTACCCAAATTACCCCAAGAGTTGGTGTTGGGCCGAGACTGGCCCCAATTTAGAAGAGGTTTAGAAAAAGGCTTATCATCCCGGGAAGCTCTTGTCTCTACTCGTACACAGACAAAAGCTTCAGAAAAGCCCTCTTGTTCCCGAGAGGCGACTTTAGATGACCTCCCAGCTCACGAAGATTTAATAAATGTCCCCGCTGAGAGGGAAAGAAAGTCTAAAGCTGAGAAACGCAAAGAGAGGAGGTGTCGCTCTCAAGGCAGGGCCGAGTTGGATGCAGGGAGAGGAATGCCCTGGTTTCCTTCTGAGTTAATGGAGAAATTCCCCTCTTTTAAAAAAGAGCAGAGAGATGATACCGCGCTGGCCCGCACATTTGAGCACGCGCAAGGGAAGAAAGATACCTTTGCAAGGTTTATTATAGAGGAAGAGGTGCTATACAGGGAAAGTATAGACCCCCAATCTGGAAATATCCGTAAGCAGCTGGTAGTGCCGAATACGTTTAAATCTTTAGTTCTGAGCTTAGCTCACGACCACCCAGTAGGAGGCCATAAAGGAGTACAGGGGACCCTTGACCAAATACTAGCTCGGTTTTATTGGCCAGGAGTTTTCAGAGAGACCTCACGTTTTTGTGAGTCTTGTGCCTCCTGCCAACGAGTAACTTCCATACGACCGCCCGAGGTACCCTTACTCCCGATGCCAGTAATAGTGGAGACTATCCGAAGGCTGGCAATGGATATAGTAGGGCCTCTCATAAAAATGCCTAGGGGTTTTCAGTACATACTTGTCATCTAGACACAAACTTAAAACTAAGATGCAGACAGCAGTCCAGCAGCGGGATGGGGGCTTTCCAGTCTTTTGCATTGAGTGTCACATGTATGATTTTCTCCCAGTTGGTGAGAGGTCTTACATGTGCACTAGGTACAAGGAGCTCTTTGCTCTCAGGGAACAATTCCGTTCTCTAGAGGCTAAAGTAGCAGACTTGGAAAACATAAGACAGACAGAGAGGTACATAGACGAGACCTACAGGGATATAGTCCTGAAGTCCCACCTCCAGTCTGGCAGCACCCCTGTTGCCATGGAGGAGAGAGGTCACGTGACAGGAGAGCATCACCCTGGTGTGGCAGGAAGTGATCCTGTAACTAGGACCTGTCCTCCAGGTGATGTAAAACCCTCTCGCACCGAGGAAGTTTCTCCAGGGCCATGTGCCCATGAGGGAAGGATTAGGACAGCCGTTATAGTTGGTGATTTGATCATTAGGCATGTAGATAGCTGGGTGGCTGGTGGACGTGAGGATCGCCTGGTAACATGCCTGCCTGGTGCAAAGGTAGCGGACCTCACGCGCCACCTAGATAAGGTCTTAGATAGTGCTGGGGAGGAGTCTGCTGTCTTGGTACATGTCGGTACCAATGACATAGGAAAATGTGGTAGGGAGGTTCTGGAGGCAAAATTTAGGCTTTTAGGTAGGAAGTTGAAATCCAGAACTTCCATGGTAGCATTCTCCGAAATGCTTCCTGTTCCACGCGCAGGACCCAAAAGGCAGGCAGAGCTCCGGAGTCTCAATGCGTGGATGAGACAATGGTGCAGAGATGAGGGTTTTGGATTTGTTAGGAACTGGGGAACATTCTGGGGAAAGGAGGGGCTCTTCCGAAGGGATGGGCTTCACCTTACCGGGATGGAACCAGGCTGCTGGCATTAACCTTTAAAAAGGAGATAGAGCAGCTTTTAAACTAGATATTAGGGGAAAGCCGACAGTCGCCCAAGAGCGGATGGTTTGGAAGAATGTATCCTTGAAGGATACTACCAAAAGCAGAGAGGTTCCACAAAAGAGTAAAGTAGCCCAAATGCCCTCAAGTATGGAGCAGACAGAGCTTAAAGATCCCAATTTACCCATGTCTAACAATAGCCAAATTAACATGAATAAAATACATTCTCTAAAATGCTTGTATGCAAATGCTAGAAGTCTAAAGAATAAGATGGGAGAGCTAGAATATATAGCACTAAATGAAAGGTTAGATATGATTGGAGTATCAGAGACATGGTGGAAGGAGGACAACCAGTGGGACACTGTGATACCTGGGTACAAACTATATCGTAATGATAGAACTGATCAAATTGGTGGAGGGGTTGCACTCTTCTGTTTAATCAGAAAGGATTAAAGTTTTCCAGGAAAGAAAATCTGCTGTAGAATCTATACGGATTGAAATTCCATATAAAAGGGGGAAGGCCATGGCAGTGGGGGTGTACTATCGAGCACCTGGCCAGAATGACCAAATGGATGATGAAATGCTCAAAGAAATCAAGGAAGCTAACAAAAGTTACAGCGCAGTAATAATAATGGGTGATTTCAATTACCCCGGTATCGACTGGGTCAGTGTCACGTCAGGACATGCTAGGGAGATAAAGTTCCTAGATGAAATAAATGAGTGCTTCTTGGAGCAGCTGGTTCATGAACCAACCAGAGGGGAAGCCATATTAGACCTAGTCCTTAGTGGAACACCAGATCTAGTACAAGAGATAAGGGTGTTGGGGCCACTTGGCAATAGTGATCATAGCATGATTGCCTTTGATTTAATTAGTGGAGGAGGGATAGTAAGGAAATCCACAGTACTACCTTTTAACTTTCGAAAGGGAGACTATGATAAAATGAGGAAAACAGTTAAGAAAAAACTAAAAGGAGCAGTTGCAAAGGTTAAAGACGTACATCAAGCTTGGGTGTTGTTGAAAAAACACTATCTTGGAAGCCCAGACCAGCTGTATTCCACGCTTTAAGAAAAGTGGAAGGAAGTCCAAAAAACTGCCAGCATGGTTTAAAGGTGAGGTCAGAGAGGCTGTTGTTGCCAAAAAAGCATCTTTCAGGAAATGGAAAAAAGAGCCAAATGACGAAACCTGGAAACAGCACAAGCACTGGCAAGTCAAATGCAAGGCATTGATAAGGCAGGCAAAGAGAGAATTTGAGAAGAAGCTTGCTGCGGAAGCAAAAACGCGAAATAAAGACCTTTTTGAAGTACATTCGTAGCAAAAAACCTGTGAGAGAGTCAGTTGCTCCATTAGATGATAAAGGGGTTAAAGGAGCACTAAGAGGCGACAAGACGATAGCGGAGAGACTGAATGAATTCTTTGCTTCGGTCTTTACTGAGGAAGATGTAGGGATGTTACCCATGACTGAAGTGGTATTTAAAGGTGCGGAAGAATTGAAGGAAATATCGATACATTGGGAAGATGTCTTACAACTATTAGATAAACTGAAGAGTAGAAAATCACCTGGGCCGGATGGTATACATCGAAGGGTGTTGAAAGAACTAAAATATGAGATTGCAGACCTGCTATCAGTAATCTGTGAACTATCATTAGAATCATCTCTAATACCTGAAGATTGAAGGATCGCCAATGTAACACCAATTTTTAAAAAGGGTTCCAGGGGTGATCTGGGAAACTACACACCGGTGAGCCTGACGTCAGTACCGGGAAAAATGGTAGAAACCATCAAAGAATAAAATTACTCAGCATGTAGATAGTCACAACCCTAATGGGCGCGGTGTTTTTTCAATGCAAGGCTCAGTGTGGAAGCGACCACAGTCCCCTGAAGAAACGCTAATAGTGAAACGCTGTGGCGCCTATTAATGCGTCGGGAATGGAGCAATTTCTAACAGTTTAAAATGGAATGGAGTAATTCATAGCAGTTTAAAACACTGCAGCAGCAGCTTTCATGTTGGAACACTGAGTGTGAGACACTTAGCCATGAAGCTTAAGCACATATAGAGCGTTGAAGAAAAATCTTTTGGATCAGCTCAGTGTCCATCATATGACACAAAGATACAAGCTATAGGATACTTTTGCACAATCCCTCACTATAAGGCTTTTGAGTGCAGCATGGTGAAAATTGAAGTGTTATAGTTAGAGCGGAAGTATTTTCATCGCCCTACAACGAGCCCAAAGAGATTCAATGTCAACCTTATAGCATTAGTTGATTTGAGAGATTTTCGATCGCTTGAGGTTGATTTACAACATCATTTAAAGTTGTTCCAAACAATGAAGAAATACAAGGCTTCAACTGCAGTTCAATTTTATTGAAAATAATTTTATTGAAAATAAAAAGGAAAAATTAATTTAAAGAAGAAAAATAAATTAAAAGTTAATAGCGAAATTAACAGATCATTGATGTATTGAAGGCACCTGGCTGCATTACGAAAGTGAAAGCAGTCTATAGCCGATTCGATTCTGAGATCTGTTCGCTATATAAGAAATAATACACTCTTGTTATAGGATACTAGAGTTGGTTAATGGTAAAAGAGTAGAGCTAGTTACATTATTTTGAAGCTATATAGCATCTAGTTCTGATAAGTGACAACCCAATACTTGACAACCTAATGGGAGACAGCCAACATGGCTTTAGACAAGGAAGATCTTGTCTTACTAATCTGTTATGTTTTTTTTGAAGGAGTGAATAAACAGGTGGACAAAGGTGAGTCAGTTGATATTGTGTATCTGGACTTTCAGAAAGCATTTGACAAGGTCCCTCATCAGAGACTTTTGGCAAAACTAAAGAGTCATGGGATAGGAGGCAGTGTACTATTGTGGATCAGGAACTGGTTAAAAGATAGAAAGCAGAGGGTAGGGCTAAATGGCCAAATTTCCCAATGGAGAAAGGTGAATAGTGGTGTACCCCAGGGATCTGTGCTGGGTCCGCTGCTTTTTGACATATTCATAAATGACCTGGAAAGTGGAATAACGAGTGAGGTTATCAAATTTGCAGACGCCACAAAACTATTTAAAGTTGTTAAAACCCAAGAGGATTGTGAAAAATTGCAAGAGGATCTTGATAAATTGGAAGACTGGGCATCAAAATGGCAGATGAAATTTAATGTGGACAAGTGCAAGGTTATGCACCTAGGGAAGAATAACCCAAACTATGGTTACACGATGCAAGGTTCCACATTAGGAACCACCACCCAGGAAAAAGATTTAGGCATCATTGTGGATACCATGTTAAAACCCTCAGCCCAGTGTGCAGCGGCGGCCAAGAGAGCAAATAGAATGCTAGGTATGATAAGGAAAGGAATGGAAAATAAAACAAAAGATATTATAATGCCTCTATATCGTTCCATGGTGAGACCGCACCTTGAATATTATGTGCAATTCTGGTCGCCATATCTTAAAAAGGATATAGCGATTTTAGAAAAGGTTCAGAGAAGAGCCACCAAAATGGTAAAGGGGATGGAAGGATACTCCTATGAAGAAAGGCTAAAAAGGTTAGGGCTCTTTAACTTGGAAAAGAGACGGCTGAGGGGAGATATGATAGAAGTCTATAAATTAATGAACGGAGTGGAACGGGTAAACGTAGATCGATTGTTTACGTTATCAGAATATAGAAAGACTAGGGGACATGCAATGAAGCTACAGGGTAAACTATTTAAGACTAATAAAAGAAAATATTTTTTCACTCAACGTGTAATCAAACTCTGGAATTTGTTACCGGAGGATGTAGTAAAGGCTGTTAGTGTAGCTGGGTTTAAAAAAGGTTTGGACAAGTTCCTGGAGGAAAGGTCCATAAACCATTATTAAGAATTGACCGAAGATATCAATGCTTGACCCAGTACAAGCATTGTGGAACTTATGTCTCTTGGGGAAAATGCTAGGTACATATGACCTAGATTGGTCACTGTTGGAAACAGAATACTGGGCTTGATGGACCTTGGCCTGACCCAGTATGGCATATCTTATGTTCTTATTGTGGACCAGGCCACACGTTTTCCATGGGCAGTTCCCTTAAGGGACGTGTCAGCAAAATCCATCGCTACTGAACTAATAAAGCTGTTCTGTGAGGTGGGATTTCCTCAAGAAGTATTAACGGACAGAGGAAGTAACTTCATGTCCAAGAACTTAGCCCATGTGTGGGACGCCTTTGGCATTCGACATCTCAAGACAGCTGCGTATGATCCCCAATGTAACGGGTTGGTGGAAAGAATGAACCAAAGCTAAAGCAGATGCTGAGACATACTTTGGATGGAGAAATGACAGAGTGGGATACCATGCTCCCATTCATATTGTATGCTTGCAGGGAACGAATGCAGGTTTCCTTAGGCACGTCACCCTACGAACTAATGTACGGACGATCACCCAGGGGAGTTCTAGACATCCTGCGTGAGCAATGGGTTGAACCAATAGAAAATGAGGTGGGAATACCAGAATTTTTGAAAAACCTAAGGAGCCGTCTAAGGTGGACCTCCCGCCTCGTGGAAGAAAAGCTGAAAGATAGCCAGCAAAAGCAAAAAAAATATTATGATAGAGATACAAAGCCTAGGCAACTAACTGCAGGTGAACAGGTCATAGTCTTAGTGGCCGGGCCTACACCTAAATTTGAAGCCCAGGGGAGGAGACCTTATACAGTGGTCAAACCACTTGGTCCAGCCTCATACTTGATACAAGACAAAAAGGGGTATAACCAGGTATACCACATAAATGTCCTCCGACATTGGCATGAAAGGTTAGCTCTGATGACGTCCGCCGGAAAGGTGCCCAGGTATATGGCATTGCAGCCATATGAATATAAGATAGAGCATAGAGCAGGGAAGCTGCATTATAATGCTGATGCAATGTCACGAATTTACGTGCTGTAGTTTTAGATGAAGACTCAGCCCGTAATATTTTAAGAAGGGGGATGTGTCATAGAGCAAATGCTAATGAAAGTTAAGACTTAGAAAAAAATGCTGTCTTTCACAAAACAAATGAGGTGCAGAAGATGCAATTGCCCTGCAGCGCAGCTAGAGGGAGCAGGCGAAAACTTACAGAGGCTGAGTTAACACACCCTGCTGATGATTCTGCAGAAGTTAATCAGCTGCACCTGAAAAGTAGCCCGGGGAACTCAAACGTGGAATGCCTTTATAAGCAGAAAGCTAGTGCAGGAGCAGGGAGAAGGAGAAGGGGAGCTGAGACAGCCAGGAACAGCAGCCCAGCCAGGTCAAGCAGTGCAGCCAAGACAAGCAGCACAACAAGGACAGCAGGAGCTGGATGAGGAGCAGAAAGAGCCAGAGAGAAAGACGGGCCGTGGAGAGTTAGTCTGGAGAAAGACTTGGTAGCAGGAGACCTCAGAGGTAAAGAGTTCAGAAGGAGAGAGCCATACCTCGTTTTCTATGAGGTCATTGATGTGAATCAGCATTTTGCCCTATTACGACGTGAGTCTAAAAGGCGATGCTTCTGTTTAACTGAGACCTCAAAAATTGAAATTCTCTAGTCCAGTGTTTGCTTTCAGTGAACGAGATTTTTTTACTAAGGTACAGAGTGTGTTCGTTCAAGAAGTTGTGGCCATTACGTTTTGTGTTTACATACCTGGAGAGAGGCCTATGCTCACCAGAAGACCCTGAAACAGGATTGAAAGGCTCCAGAAGGAAAGGTACTGATAACAGAGTTACCTATACCAGGAAGCAAGGAAGTCTGTATTCCTCACCAGGTTTTCCTAGGCTACAGAAAGGTCAAGCAGTGCCTAGAAGCTTCCAAGAGAAAGTCTGCCAAAGAGACTGTGTCCTGAGAGAAATGCCTGAGAAGGAAAACTCCAGTTATACCGGCTACAGGAAGCCAAGGTATGGTGACACTTTATTCATAAAGAGAAGCTCAGCTCCTAGAAGCTCTTGTAGAGCAGATATCCAGTTTGAAAGGAAAAGAAGCAGGCCAGAGTTTTATAAGCCAGGACATAAGGGCATAGGAACAAGCCATGCTTATTTGAGAGCCCTAGAACAGCCTTACTGGAAACAAGGGAACAGAAACAGTGACCGGCAAACTATAGCGGCAAGTCAGAGGGAGATAACAATGACCTAGAGCCCATGCAGATAGCGCTCGAGGATCCTATTCCCTTATCTCAAGACAAATTAATGGATTGCTCCATTTGTATTGCGGGCAGTTTTGAATCACTCCCTAAACTGTGAGTTATACAGACATTGTTTTGAGAATACTCATGTTTGTGCTGAATGAAAGAGGAATGTTCACTCCTTTGTTTTGCTCTGAAGTTTGAAAGAATGCTTAGTTAAATCTTACAAGCAACTGTGAAGTTTGTAACAGTTTACCTCTTTACTTATGTTGTGGTGGAAGCCTGAAAAGAAGGACTTTCTGTATTTCTGTATCTCAGCGAACCTTTTGCGTTAAAAGGGAAATAAAAGCCTTATTTACCCTCTACTTAGCATACACAATTTATTCACATAAGGAGCAGGACTACAAAGACCAAGATACCCTTGGCCTTAAAAGAGCCCTCTACTCCCAGAAAATAATAATATGCTCAACCTACCCTTACAGCCACTGGCCACCAGGGGGGGTTGATGACACATTGCACACAGCCACCCCTGTAAACCACAGCCCGGGTGGCACAGGAGGCTCAATGGCCTGATCGTGACTGCAGGGGCCCAGCTGGGATGACGGCATGGGGTGCAGGGGGTTGTGGCACATGATTGCCGATGCCCCGAGGGGTGGAATACGCTGGATGTCCTGGGGCTGCCGGGGAATATACAGTGGCCTGACCTGAATAGGCCCTGTATGTTCTGCCAGTTGGCGACTCCCCTGCCCTGCCCAAGCACCACCCCCTGCCACCCACATCCAACACTCCCTGCACAAACACTGTGTACGTGTGGGGAGTGCTGGCGGCAGAATCAGAATCACGATCTGTGTGTGGGTTGGACGCCCAGTTCGCACTTCCAACCACGCTGTTCATGCCACGGAATGCCCCCCATACCTTACAACTTCACCACAGCTCCACCCAAACACTGACACCAACCATCTCTCCCCCTGCACTGTTGTAAGCCTAACATGTGAAACACATCTAGCCATTCCCCTAGCCACTTAACCACTTCCCTCAGAAACTGGGCAGCAAAGTCTGGCTCCTGCTTCTTTACTGTCACCTGCTATTGCCCTCATCATCTCCCCTGTAACAGCTTTCATCAGAAGGGCTTATCCCAAAATTTGGTTATTCCTTTTTCTTTTCTTTTTTAACTTTTCTCCTATAACTCCTCGTAACGTCGACTTTTGGACTGTTTCTTTTCATGAGAGTTGCTGTGAAGTGGGAATGCATTCTGTATATTCTCTTGACTATTTTGATTTTCCAAGATGTTACTTTTGTAACTATGATTTAAAAACTTAATAAAAAAAGTTTACCTTCAAAACATTACCACTATCCTATACCAACCATCCTAATGTAATCAATTCTGAGACTTATCTACACCACCAAATCAACCTCTTAATTGTTCATTGGTAAATTTTGTATAGAAAGACAGAAAAATAATTTTAATACTCAGCTGCCCACAATAGACACCAAGACCTACCAATTCCCTGCTGCTACTCTACAGAAGATCTTGGACTTTTTCTGAGGTGCACAAACTGACCATCTCTCTTTTATAATAGGCACTCAGATATGGCACTATTATCTTATGTGATCTAAACCTACATCTGGATGATGACACAGGTTCCTCAACCAAATCCTTCCTGTCCTTCATTAATCAACTCAACTTAAATTTCCATATACTTTATAGCTTATTAAAATCTTGATATACCGCCTTTCAAACACCAAAGTTGTTTACAATCAATTAAAAATATAAAATCCAAAAGGAATAGGAGCTCCATGAGAAGAGTCAAGGAGAAGGGTGGAGGGGGAGAAAGACGAGGGATGAAGGGAGGAGAGCAGCCAGGAACAGTCAAACTAAGATTAACAGAACAGCTCATATGTCTTCAAAGCAGTTTTAAACCAAGGGTAGGAAAACTGAAGCCTAATATCAGCAGGAAGGAAGTTCCATAAATGGGGACCCAAAAAGAAGAATGCTGAATGCTTAGTACTCTCATAATAAGCATGTGACAGAGGGGGCAAATGCAAATGCAGATCATGAATAGATTAAAGAAGGCATGGAGGAACATGTAAAATGAGGAGGGAAGAAAGAAGTAGGAATTTCAGAATGTAGAATCTTATGAATGAGCGCAAGAATCTTAAACTGAATGTGGTGAGTAACAGGTAGCCAATGAGATTTAATGAATAACGGGGAAACGCATTTGAACTTAGGCATGATGCATCATTTGAACTTAGGCATGATGTATGAGACGGACTGCTGTTTTTGCTAGGAGTGTTTTTGGGAGCGACGTCCTGAATAAATTCAGGAAGTCACTCCTAGCAAAAACATAACAACATTGGAAACTGCCATAGTATTAACACATGCATCAATGCCAAGTGGGATGGGGCAAGAAATACAAAATCCATGCAAAATACAGGCAAGCCAGTCAACAAATGCTGGAAAGCAACGAACACGAATGCTCGAAGCCTAGCCAACAAGGTTCCTGACCTGGAAGCCCTAATGGTGGAAATGGACTTGGACACTGTGGCCATTACAGAAACATGGTTTAACGAGTCACATGTATGGGATATAGCCATAGCTGGCTATAATCTATTTAGAAGAGATAGAGAGGGTAGAAAAGGAGGAGTAGCAGCCCTATATGTCAAAAGCAATATTAAAGCGGCTAAAATGCAGGGGATGTGGGGAAAAGAAGAAGCGCTGTGGATTGTGTTGGAAAGAGGAGATGGCACTGTCATCCATACTGGTGTAGTTTACAGGCCTCCAACTCAAACTGAAGAAATGGATAGCGAATTCATTATTGATATTGCAAGATAGCCATGAAGGGGGAAGTGATCATATTGGGAGACTTTAATCTACCCGATGTGGATTGGAGTATTCCTTCTACAAATCTGGAAAGAAGCAAATAAATTATGGATGCCTTCCAAGATGCATTTCTTAGACAAATGGTGATGGAACTGACCAGGGAAAGCTCAAAGCTGGATTTAGTACTTACCAAGAGAGATAGCATATCAAATATCCGGGTGGGTGCCCAGGTAAGCAGCAGCAGCGACCATCACACAATGTGGTATGAGATAAAAGCCAAGACGGAGTCCAATCACAGCAAGCTCAAAGTCCTAGACTTCAAAAACACTGACTTCAGTAGAATGGCCAAGTACCTGAAGGAGGAGTTGGCAGGATGGGAGGGGATAAGGGAAGTAGATTTGCAGTGGGCTAAATTAAAGGTGGCAATAAAAGGGGCAACAGATACATACGTAAGGAAAGTAAATAAAAACAAGAGGAAAAGGAAACCTATTTGATACTCCAAAGAAGTGGCTGCTCTAATAAAGGCAAAAAACACAGCTTTCACAAAATTCCGAAGCTCGCAAACAGAGGAACACAGAAAAGAATACAGGATCAAACTAAAAGAGACAAAAAGAGAAATAAGGATAGCAAAATAAAAGGCAGAAGAAAAAATGACTAAAGATGTGAAGTGTGGTGACAAAACTTTTTTTCAGGTATATTTGGGAGGAGGAGGAAAATCAGAGGTGGAATTGCAGGACTCAAAAGTGCCGGGAACAGATTTGTTAAAAGTGACATTGAAAAAATGAAACTGCTAAACAAATACTTCTGTTCTGTTTTTATTAAAGAAAATCCTGGAGAAGGACCACCTGTGATTGACAAATATGCAAATGGGAATGGAGTAGATAGCACACCATTCACAGAAGATGATGTGTTTATTTTATTTAGACAGATTTGTATACCACCTTATCCTACAATCAAAGTGGTCACATCAAAATTGGAGGGTTACATTTAACATGAGGGTACTTTACTACATTTGTGTTAGGATAGTTTGCAAAACTGAAAATGGACAAGGCCATGTGGCCAGATGGGATACATCCTAGGATACTGAAAGAGCACAGAGAAGTTCTTGCAGGGCCATTAAAGGATGTTTTTAATAGATCCTTGGAGACAGGAGACGTTCCACAGGACTGGAGAAGGGCTGATAAGGTACCTCTCCACAAAGTAGTAATGGGGAAGAAGTGACAAACTACAGGCCAGTAGGCCTTACCTTGGTGATGGGAAAAGTAATGGAGGCGCTCCTGAAAGAGCAAATAGTGGACTTCCTCAAAACCAACAGTTTGAATGATCCGAGGCAACATGGTTTTACCAAAGGACGATCTTGCCAAACAAATCTGATTGAGTTCTTTGTCTGGGTGACCAGAGAACTAGATTAAGGGCATGCAATAGGTATAGGGGGTGAAGTATTTTTATCCACTAAAGAAGAGTGTGACCTCGGTGTGGTTGTGTCTGATGATCTTAAAGTAGCTAAAACAGGTAGAAAAGCCGACAGCAAAAGCTAGAAGGATGCTTGGGTGCATAGGGAGAGGAATGGCTAGCAGAAAAAAAAGAGGTGATAGTGCCTCTGTATAAGCCTTTGGTGTGACCTCATTTGGAGTATTCTGTGCAATTCTGGAGACCACACCTTCAAAAGGATATAAACAGGATGGATTCAGTACAGAGAGTGGCTACTAAAATGGTTAGTGGTCTTCATTATAAAGCATATGAGGACAGACTTAAGGATCTTAATATGTACACCATAGAGGAAAGGCGGGATAGAGGTGATATGATAGAGATGTTTAAATACCTCTGTGGCATAAATGCACAGGAGAAGAGCCTCTTTCAATTGAAAGCAAGTTCTGCTACGAGGGGACATGGGATGAGGGTGAAGCGGGATAGATTCAGGAGTGATAAGCGGAAATATTTCTTTACGGAAAGAGTAGTGGATCCATGGAATAGTCTCCCAGAGGAGGTGGTAGAGATGAGGACAGTATCTGAATTCAAAGAAGCATGGGACAAACACAGAGGATCTCTAAAGGAATAAAGGGGACTGTTGTAGTTGTTGATATGGAAGGACAGACTAGATAGGCCAGGTGATCTTTTGCTGTCGTCATATTTCTATGTTTCTATGTTTCTAATGGCGCCCATTAAGTGTTTCGCCAATGTTGCTTCTTCAAGGGGTATTAAAGTTATCACACTATCAAACATTGATCACCAAACATACGGTCACAGCCGAGCTTCAACAAGATCAGACCAAAGGTGATCAGTATTTGATAGTGTGATAAATTTAATACCCCCTGAAGAAGCAAAATTGGCAAAACGCTTAATGGGCACCATTTCAGAGGCGTTTGCAGATCAGAGCAGTGGATGGAAGTGGTTTCAGATAAGTTCTGCTTATAGCTCTTGATCTGCGGGGGTGTATTTGAATTCTTGTGGTGAATGATGAGAGAAGGGCGTTCAGAAGGTCGTTGATGTGTGGGGACAGAGGCTTAGAGGGCTTTCCTCATTGCTGATGTGTAGTCCTATATTAATCTGAGACCTATTCTCCCTCTCTTTTTCTTTTGTGCTCCATTATTTCATACCATATGCATATTGATATTTCGATGGAGTGATTTTTTCTAACTTTGTGCTCTGTACTTAAGAGCATTTGGGTTATTTTTGTCTTTATTGGACTCTCCCTGTCAATATGCCCAACCTTCAGTCTTTTGCTAGTATCTTTCAAGGATACATCCTTCCAAACCATTTATTTAACAGGTTTTTTTATACTGCTTCATCATTTCAGTCAAAGTGGTTTACATTGTAACTTAAACTTAGTAATGTGCATTAAACTGGATTTTTCTGAAGCAATGGAGAAGTGCTAGAGGGAATCAAACTCTGGTCTTTTAGTTCCCAAGCCAGTGCTTTAACCATTAGGCTACTCTTCCACTCTTGGGCAACTGTCTGCTTTCCACTGTTGTTGTTAAGTGCCGTCGAGTCTGTGTTGACTCATGGCAACCCTCTGGATAGTTGTCCTAAACTGTGTTCGGTCTTCAGTCAGGCGACTCATTGTTGATAGAGTGGTACCCGTAGCTGTTGCTATTGTATCGATCCATCTGATTGCTGGCCTTCCTATTTTGCGTTGACCTTCTACCTTGCCAAGCATGATGTCTTTCTCTAATGATTTCTGTCTTAGCATGATGTGTCCAAAGTGTGAAAGTCGAAGTCTTCTTATCTGAGCTTCTAAAGAAAGCTTAGATTTGATCTCTCTAGTACACAGTATTCTTTGCCAGCACCATAAGACAAAGGCATCGATTTTCTTCCTGTCTATCTTTTTCACTGTCTGACTTTCGCATCCATATGACACTATTGAAAATAGCATGGCTTGAATAAGTCAAATCTTTATGTGGAGAGAGACATCTCTGCTCTTGAGAATCTTGTCTAGGTCTATCATTGCCATCTGCCAAGATCAATGCGTCATCATATTTCTTGACTGCTTGTCATTTCTTTCTTTATTGTAGTTGATCCAAGTAGGTTAAAGTTGTCAGCTATTTCAATTTCTTCTCCATCAATGATGAACTTATTGATTTTGCCAGTTGTCAGGATCTTTGTCTTCTTTACATTAAGGTGCAGGCCCATTTTAAGACTATATTCCTTGATTTTGAGAAGCAAATGTTTCAGATCGTCTTCACTTTCAGTCAGTAATGTGTATCATCAGCATAGTGAAGGTTGTTGATGAGTCTTTCACCAATCTTCACACCTTGGTTGTGTTCATACAGTCCTGCTTCTCTGATGATTTGTTTTGTATATAAAATAGGGGGAAAGTATGTAGCCTTGTCGTACACCTTTGCTGAAGGTGGGAGCAGTGGCCTAGTCATTGGGGCCCGAGGGTTTCTAGTCCCACAGGCACTCCTGTGGCCTTGGGAAAGCCACTTAACCCTCTGTTGCCTCACGTACAAAATGTTGACTTCCACAGATATAGTCAATTAGATTTTTGTACAATTCATTGGGTGAAGCCCATGTGTATAGTCGCCACTTTTGTTGCTGTAAGAAGGTGTTTGAGATGAATAGATAGTTTGTCTTACAGAATTCTATCAGTATTTCTCCAGCTTCATTTCTGTTGCCGTCCATATTTTCCAACCACTTTGCCTTCATCCATGGTGCAACCGCACCTTGAATAGTGTGTGCAGTTCTGGTCGCCGTATCTTAAAAAGGATATAGCGGAATTAGAAAAGGTCCAGAGAAGAGCCACCAAAATGGTAAAGGGATGGAAGGATACCTCTATGAGGAGAGGCTTAAAAGGTTTGGGCTTTTCAACCTGCAAAAGAGATGGCTGAGGGGAGATATGATAGAGGTCTATAATTTAATGAAGGAAGTGGAACGGGTAAACATAGATCGATTTTTTATGCCATCAAAAAGTAGAAAGACTAAGGGACATGCAATGAAGCTACAGTGTAACCCGCTTAAGACTAATAAGAGAAGGGGGGCGGAGCCTGATGCCGAGCAGAGCAGACGCTTAGTGTGGTGGCTCCGAGGAGACCGTGCACGAATCCGGATAAAAGTGCCTTGCAAAAATCCCAAAGCTTCCTGAACGCAATTAAGGCACCTTCCTGATGGCGGGCCCCAAACCGCAACGTTTAGATTTTGCTAGCGCGTCAAGCAGTAATGCTAAACGATCTAAACCGGAGCCTATCTCCCCACAAAAAATGGCGGCCACACGAGAAGGGCCTGATGTTCAACTGGAGCTACTTACAGAAATTCGAGGAGTCAAGGAGCTAGTTAAAGCTAACGGTGCGGCGTTGAGCTCTGTACATGATGAGATCGCCGGGCTCCATACCAAGCTTGAAAGCCTCTCGATGAGGCAAGATAAAACGGAGGCAATCCTGTCTGCCCACGAGGCCCGATTGGAGAAAACCATCAAGCTTGAAAAGCAACTGAAAGCTCTACAAAGGGAGGTAGAAGACAGCAATAACCGGGCTCGCCGTAATAATGTGCGAATGGTGGGA
Source organism: Ichthyophis bannanicus (assembly GCA_033557465.1). Taxonomy (NCBI): domain Eukaryota; kingdom Metazoa; phylum Chordata; class Amphibia; order Gymnophiona; family Ichthyophiidae; genus Ichthyophis; species Ichthyophis bannanicus. The sequence goes on along the minus strand of CM066033.1, from coordinate 1,404,543,155 downwards.
ATGCCCGAGGGCTCGGAAGGGAAAGATATGAGAGTCTTCCTGGGTAAGGTGATACCTGAGCTTCTGCACTGCACTTTTGATAAGGATTTCGAAATAGATCGCGCTCACCGCGTCCCTTCTCATACTATGCCGCAAAACTCCAGGCCGAGGCCTATTATTTTTCGCACACTGCGTTACCAGCAAGCGGCGCAGATTCTGGAATTGGCGCGCACACGCGCCCCGATAGAATTTGAGGGGCGCAAGATCTCATTTTTCCCGGACTTGGCTAAACCTACAGTTAACCGGCGTAAAAGATTCCTGGAATATAGACCTCGGTTGCTGCAACTCCAAGCACGCTTCGGTCTTCTTTACCCTGCCAGAATGCGTGTCACCCTTCATAATCAAACTCGCACTTTCGAAGATCCGGACGCGTTTCTACAATATTTGGAAGAAATGGAAGCAGCCCAGATGCGATGAACAGTAGGGCATGAATAGCCCGGTTTAACCTCCTGCGCAGTGAATTGTAACTGCGTCAGAGACCCCAGGTTGACATTCTGTGCTTAACAGGGGAATTTCGCTTTTCTCTGGGGAGTCTTTGTACCTTTATATAAGGGATGTGAATGCTAGTTCTTAGGGGTGGGAGATGGGTTTAATTTTATACCACGTAGCATGTATGTATTTGTAGCTAGCATCGCTGGCGGCAGGGGCCTTCCTGTCTATTGGGTCTCCCGGACCAGCCCTGCCGGCCTGTGCTCACCGGTAACTTTTTGGGGTATCGCCTCTCCTCCAGGGTTTCTGTTAATTTCTCAATTGGGTAGCTTGGCACGAAATCTTATGGGCTTTTACTTACTAAAGAGGTGCATCGCTCTTCCGCAAAGTAACAGTATTATACTTCAGGTAACAATATGTATTCTGTTATGGCCTATAGGTGGCAATTTTGTTACTGTTTTCAATGGCTCCTTGTAAAATAGTCTCTTTTAATGTGCAAGGAGTCAACAGCCCGATTAAGAGAAGGAAAATCTTAGACTACGCACGTCGCGAAGGGGCTGACATATTGCTGTTACAAGAGACACATTTAAATCTGAAGGAGTCTTTGAAACTGGGTCTGCGGCCATATGAGGTAATAGCGTATTCCCCGGCAGTGAGGAAGCATAATGGGGTAGCCATTCTCGTTAGAAAATCTCTTAAAATCACAGTAGTCAGCCGCCGATCTGATACAGAGGGGCGCTGGACCAAGGTCCGGGTAAAGATGGGGGGGCTTGAATTGGTCCTTCTGTGTTTATATGCTCTTACAACTGATAACTTGGCGTTCTATGCTGAGATTGCGAAAGAGCTCTATGGGGATAGTGGAAAGTCACTCATTATTGGGGGGGATTTTAACCAAACACTAGACCCATTAATCGATCGCCAGCCGCCCCGCTCGCTTAAGCGCTCGAAGGGACAGCTCTTTTTAGCCTCTCTGATCCAGGAATTAGCCCTAGTAGACATCTGGCGCCTGCAACATCCACAAGAGCTCGAATTTACCTTCTTTTCAGCGCCGCATGCATCACAGTCCCGCATTGATTTTTTTCTGGTTTCCAAGGCCCTGGTTCCCAACATGGGGCCTGCTAGTCTTCACTCAATCCATATCTCAGATCATGCCCCTATTTCAGTGGTCCTCGAAGCTGACTCCAGCCATAGTCAGTCTGCCGATTGGGCGTTTGATAGGTCTCTTTTAGATGTCCCTGAATTTCGTATAGAGATGACTATTGCCATCTCTGACTACTTTCAGTTTAACTCTCCACAGGCCATTTCCGGGTGGGCTTGGTGGGAGGGCTTTAAGGCCACAATTAGGGCGGCCATCACTAGTTTTAGTATAAGGTCGAGAAGGCAAAAGAAGAAACACTTACACGACCTTGAGCAGCAGATCAAGGCGGGAGAGCGGGTTCTGACGAGAAGGACCGACCCTTGCATTCTGGTGAGGCTTCAACGTCTGCGATTTCAGTATAACGCTCTTGCTGCCTCTGAGGCCTCCCAGAGTGTAAGGAGGCAATATGGGAACTATTACCGGGAAGGCAATAAAGCAAGCAGGATGCTAGCAATGGCGCTAAAAGGTAAGCGAGAGGCCAAATGGGTCAGTGCCCTACAGAGATTGGGGGACACTGGCCTGATCGTTAAGGATGCTGAGATTGCCGAGGCCTTCAGAGATTATTATACCAAATTATATAGCTCTGAACAGGAATTTTCACAGGAGGGCTTTGAGCAACTAGTAGTCAATACTCATCGGCCCGTTCTTTCGAACGAGCAGCGGGAGGAATTAGACGCCCCTTTAACTGGGGAAGAAATTGGTAGAGCAATAGCTTCCATGTCAGCGGGTAAGGCCGCTGGACCGGATGGGCTACCAGTAGAATTCTTTAAAACCTTTGCTAAAACCCTTACTCCTCATTTAGAGCAGTATTTCAAGATGTTATCCTTGGAAGAGCAGCCAACGGGTGCTTTTGCAGCAGCTAATCTAGTCGTGTTTGAGAAGCCTGGTAGGGATCCTCAGGTAGTTACCAATTATCGTCCCATCTCATTACTCAACGCTGATTATAAGATCTATGCCACTGCCTTGTCAACCCGGCTCTCGGGAATTATACCGATTTTGATCCATCCTGACCAATGTGGCTTTACGGCGGGGCGCTCGACCGCCGATAACGCGCGTACGCTATGTCATATTCTGATAGGAGCAGACGCGATGGATAAGCCTTTAGTTGGTCTCTCCTTAGATGCCGAAAAGGCCTTTGATCGCCTAGAGTGGCCTTTTCTCTTTGCAATACTACGATGGTTTGGTTTTGGGTCAACCTATATAAGGGCTCTGGAAGTTTTGTACACTCTCCCCACCGCACGTGTCTGTGTTAATGGAGTGACTTCTGCCCCTTTTACTTTGCGACGGGGCACCCGTCAAGGCTGCCCGCTATCTCCCATGCTCTTCAATCTAGCGATGGAGCTCTTAGTTCTTCTCATACGGCAAAGTCCCGATATACATGGAGCATCAATAGGGGGACAGGAAATTAAACTTTCGGCGTATGCCGATGATCTCCTTCTTTTCACCTCCCCTGACTCGATTCCTCGCATATTAGAGCAAATAGAGAACTATTCGAGATACTCAGGCTATAAAATTAATTGGTCAAAGTCTGTGGTGTTTCCTATGAATAAATGGGTACATAAGGACAATCTTAGCCAGTACCCTTTTGTGTGGGAGTCCGGAGCCGTAAAATATTTAGGGGCCCATTACTGTTACCCCTTTGAGGAATCGGTTAGACGGACTGCTGAAGAGATCTTGAGTTTAGCCCGGGAGCTGACTACCAAGTGGTCCCCTTTAATGCTTTCGTGGTGGGGTCGATTGGAAACGGTAAAAATGATGATAACTCCCAAGGTCAATTACATTCTGGAGATGCTTCCTAGTATTCTCCCGATTCGCGTCTATCAGCAGCTCGAGCGGCTGCTTCTTCAATTCCTTTGGAAAAATCGTACGCCGAGGATCTCCAAAGAGAAGCTGAGGCTTAGTCGAGAACAGGGTGGAGTGAATTTCCCTAACTTTCAATCTTATCATCATGCCTTCCTTCTCAAACAAGGCTCTAGATGGCTAGAGACCCCAATTGCTGGTAGACCAGTATGGGTAACCTTGGAAGAGCGGCTATTGGCACCAATCCCATTAGAGTGTGCTCCAGGGATGCAGTTCTCAAGTGCCTCATCGCACTCTATAGTCATTGTTGATACACTTAAGGCCTTTCAGTTTTTTATCAAGGTCGGCGGATCTGATTGTAGTTTTCGAGCTCACCTCCCCATTTGGAATAATCCTTTATTTAGAATCCAGAAGAAGTCCTTCGCTTGGAAAACATGGTATACCCGCGGGATATGGCGAGTGAGTCAATTACAGACTGCCAACAGCTGGAAGAGTTTTGAGATACTTCAGCATGAATTTGGCCTCCCGCTTACTTGTCTCTTTCAATGGTACCAGCTTCGGCATTGCTTAGTAGGGGCGGGAATGGATCCTAGTCAGGGCTTATCCACTCAAGGGGCAACTGAACTTCTCCGCGACATAACGCAAGCGCCGGGTATTGTCTCACAGATTTATAGGAGATTAACCCAATCCTCATCGTTTGTGATGCAGCCGATACGGCAGAGATGGGAAAGGGAGACGGGGAAGAGACTATCTGATATCCAGTGGAGAAACTTCTGGTGTAAGCAAGTAAGGATTTCTAGATCCGCCTCCCTTACTCAGACTCTGTTTTATTTCGCTCATCAATGTTTTTACACACCGCTCAAACTAGCCCGGTGGGACAATACTCTCAACCCTCTCTGCTGGACCTGTAATGTGGAGACTGGCACCTTGAAACATATAGTATACGAATGCCTGGGGGTCCAGACTTACTGGACTTCAGTTTGGAAGCAAGTACAACTCATTCTAAAATTCAGAGAGCCCCTTTCTTGGCGGATAATAGGTCTGCGGTCCACAGCGGGTATACCTTCGTTGCCTAAGGAAGGTGCCTTTCTCTTAGATTTTATGATGGGTATTGCAATATGTTTAATTATCAGTCATTGGAAGTCCACTGCCCTTGTAACTGAGCGCGAGTGGTGGAACCGCGTCTGCTTGTATAGTCAATTTGAGCAGCATTCTGGTAAAACTAAAAGGCTACCGGGGAATCAGTCTTTTAAATGGCAATTATTACATGACTACATTGAGGCTGCTAAGCTGAGTAGATAACTAAGCTCGAGATTCGTTATGATTTTGACTTCACTGATCGTGCATCTTAAACCCTGGAGGGGAGGGTTGGGGAGGGTGGGGGGAGGAGGGTCTCAGGGGTTTTTGTATTTTTTTTTTTAGTATTTCTGTATTGTTGTGTTAGAGGTAGCTTGTTTTACTTAGTAGATAGCATTGTGTGACATCTGTTATGTCTGTTTTGTTTTGGAAAATGAAAATAAAGCTTTAAAAAAAAAAAAAAAAAAAAAGACTAATAAGAGAAAATATTTTTTCACTCAACGCATAATCAAACTCTGGAATTCGTTATCAGAGGATGTAGTAAAAGCTGTTAGTGTAGCTGGGTTTAAAAAGGGTTTGGACAAGTTACTGGAGGAAAGGTTCATAAATTATTATTAAAGAGGACCCAGATAATCCAATGCTTGCCCCAGTACAAGCATTAATGAACCTGTGTGTCTATCCATGACTATCAGGGCATCCTGTTTGCATGTTTTGTCAATTTCAGCTTCTATTTTTTCATAGAACTCAACTTCATCCTCTTCTGTAGATGTTGGGCATAGACCTGAATTATAGTTGTGTTGATGGGCATTTCTCGTAGACTGATAGAAATTATACGTTCACTGATTGCATTGTATTTCATTACCATTCTTGCAAGTTTCTTATTATAAATGCAACACCATTTCTTCTTTGTCTTTCATTTCCAGCATAGTAGACCATGTGATCATCAGATGAAAGTGACCGATGCCAGTCCATTTCAGTTTGCTGACACTCAACAGATCAAGTTGTACACGTTCCATTTCATTCTAGACCACCTCCAACTTCCCTTGCTTCATGCTTTGTATGTTCCAGCTTCAGACTTTCATTTCATGCCCAGCTACATCACCAGTCAGACGTCTCGAGGGCTTTGATCCAACCATATCATAAGTCATCCATGCATTGAGGCTCCAGAGCTCTGCCTGCCCTTTGGGTCTTGTGCGTGGAACGGGAAGCATTTCTGAGAATGCTACGCTGGAAGATCTGGATTTCAGCTTCCTACCTAAAAATCTAAATTTGGCCTCCCCTATCATCTGCAGCAATCCTTACCCAGCAGTCCTTCTGCAATATCTGGGGTTTCTAGTCCTACAGGTGCTCCTTGTGGCCTTGGGCAAGCCACTTAACCCTCCATTGCCTCAGGTACGAAAACAGATTGTGAGCCCTTCGGGAACAAGGGATATATATATATACACAGTACCTGAATGTACACCACTTTGATTATTAGAAAATCGGTATATAAGCCTAGATAAATAAATAAAATAAATAAAAATCTACCACTCTTTCCGTAAAGAAATATTTCTGCATGTTACTCCTGAGTCTATCCCCTTTCACCCTCATCTTATGTCCCCTCGCAGCAGAGCTTGCTTTCAATCGAAAGAGGTTCTCCTCCTGTGCATTTACGCCACAGAGGTATTTAAACATCTCAATCATATCACCTCTATTCCGCCTTTCCTCTAATGTATACATATTAAGCTCCATAAATCTGTCCTCATATGCTTTATAGTGACCACTTTTAAGATTACCAGAAATATCGCTCCCACAAGGCTATCCCATCTAATAAGAACTACTTCAATGATCGCCAACGCAGAGGCTGCATGTCGAATACATTGGTAATACCAACTGAATATCGCAAGACAAAAGATCAAACCAGCAACCAAGCATTCAAATTTCTAGCCCCTTCATTATGGAACACACTGCCAGAAAGAATTAGATCAATAACAGACCTTCCTACCTTTCGGACTCACCTTAAAACTCTGCTGTTCATAGACCATTTCGGAGACTCTCAGTAATATGACGACGACCCAACATAAACACTACTCTTCCCTCTCCCTCTCTCCTCTCCCCTCTCCTCTCCTCTCTTCCTCTAGCTTTTCCCTTCTCCCCCCCCATCTCCGCAAATATCAAATCTGATACAATATCACAATCCCCGAATTATCATGAATGAGGTGTAGATTTTACACCAGAAAGACAGAATCTCGTATGAGAATTGTAAATAAGTTATAAATTGAATAATAATCTAATTCTGTATATATTAATGATTTCAGCTGACATTTTACCTATTGCTAGTTCTGTTGATGGAATATTGTAATGCAATGCAATGCAATGTAATAATGTTGTTTTTATTGTAAACCACCCTGATTAAACGAGTGGTATAAAAAACAAACAAACAAATAACGAAGACCACTAACCATTTTAGTAGCAACCCTTTGCACAGACTCCAACATGTTTATATCCTTTTGAAGGTGCGGTCTCCAGAATTTATTTATTTATTTGTACATTCTTTTATACTGCCTCTTCCAGAGATCAGATGCGGTTTACATATAACAGAACAAAATAATAATGAACTTATTATTTTCACTATGAACGTTTTAGAACAATTTAGTTAAATATATAATAAACTTTTAAACTTTTAAAAACTAACAACTGAACTATATACAGAAGGTAATGTATATGGTTCCATTTGCTGAATGCACACAATACTCCAAATGAGGTCGCATCAAAGACTTATATAGAGGCACTATCACCACCTTTCTTCTGCTGGCCATTCCTCTCCCTATGCACCCAAGCATACTTCTTTCTAGCTTTCGCCATTGCCTTTTCTACCTGTTGAGCTACTTTAAGATCATCAGACACAATCACACTTTGGTCCTGCTCTTCTTTTGTGGACAGAAGTACTTCACCCCCTATACCATATCACTTCCTTGGATTGCTGCAGCCCAAATGCATGACCTTGCATTTTTTAACATTAAATCTCAGCTGCCAAGTTCTAGAACATTCTTCAAGCTTAGCTAGATCCCTCCTCATGTTATTTACACCTTCCTGGGTGTCTACTCTATTGCTGATTTTGGAATCATCCGCAAAGAGGCAAACCTTATGCGACAGCCCTTTCACAATATCACTAACAAAGATGTTAAAAAGAATCGGACCAAGGACAGATCCTTAGGGCACACCACTGGTAACCTCCTCCTCTCAGTGAGCTCCATTTAACTGTACCCTTTGTCGCCTCCCACTCAACTAGTTTCTAACCCAAGCAGTAACTTTAGGGTCCATCTCTAGAGTGCTCAGTCTGTTTATAAGTCACCTGTGCAGAATGGTGTCAAAGGCTTTACTGAAATCTAAATACACCACACCTAGGGCTCTCCCTCGGTCCAACTCCCTGGTCACCCAGTCAAAGAAATCAATCAGATTTGTCTAACAAGACCTGCCTCTGGTGAATCCATGCTGCCTTGGATACGGTAATCCGTTGGACTCCAGAAACCTCACTATTTTCGCTTCCAATAATTTACTCACCATAGAGCAGCGGTTCTCAACCTTTTTTGTACTGCGACCCCTTTCACCATTGGTCAACTTGTGACGACCCCCAATGATAAAATGAAATGCGTCTCTCTTCCTTTACCGTTAACGCATTGTCGTCGTAATCATTTGTTGAATTATTATTATAGGCCTTTGCAATATGTTTTTATTTATAAAATGTACTTATTTAAACCACAATAATTAATCACAATAACAAGTAACTATTTGATTTTGAAATTATTATGATTTTGTAGTCAATGGTTTTAGTATGCTTTATTCAAAAAGACTGACAACTGAGCTTTCTTGGCTTTGGCGATTCTGAGAGCCACCAATATGAGGCTTCAACAGCGGCTATGTTTTGCTGGTGGAACTTTCCGCCAATATCTAGTCTGACTTTGATTCCATCAGCTTTGTTCTCAAAATACCAAATATCCTTGCTTACAAAGGTGGGATGCTTACTGTCAAAATGCCTTTTCAATTTGTTTGGCTTCATGGATTCCGCTGATAGAACTTCGTTACAAATAATGCATTGTGGTTTCTCAATCCCTGCTGAAAATATGGAGCTGAAAACCATACCTTAAAGTGTCATTGCAATATTTTCTTTTCTTGGTATTCTCTCTGTCATTCATTTTCAATGGAGTCATTGGTGTTATATAATATTACATAGAAAATTTAATTTTAGCAGGACCCAAGTGATCTAAATAATGTCTCGAGGTGCATCGTTTCTGGTGAACAGGTAAAAGTAAGTAAGGATAGACTAAGTAATATATAAATTGATTAAATTCAAGGTATTTGGCATTTTAGGCTTTGCAATCAAATTAGAACAATAAATTACTTTAATGGGAGTACTTAACTTCTCTACAAGGTAGTTATCAAAAGACTCCTCCACAACCGTTCCTGTGTAGGATCCCAACGCCTCCAGTCAGGCGCCCTCGCGTTTCATTGAAAACAGGTTCATCGGGGGATCTTCTCATCACACCTATATTCCATAAAAGGATGCTGCACACGTATTCACTACCAAAGTCTCAGACGATCACAAAGAGGAAACACCAGGGCGGGGAATTTGGAATTGTTTCCTCTTTGTGATCGTCTGAGGCTTTGGTAGTGAATACGTGTGCAGCATCCTTTTATGGAATATAGGTGTGATGAGAAGATCCCCCGATGAACCTGTTTTCAGTGAAACAGTAGGGTAGAAAACACATTTCCTTTACAGCTTTTCACTGGAATACATCATCTGCGGGAAATCTTTCTATTTTGCTCAGCATGAAGGGAAATGGATTTGTGTCTCTATTTCTCTGGACCGTCTGCTTCACTGAGGTCTCTGGTTTGGTTTCTGCTCCCTGTTCTGTTTTTGGTGTATTCTGTCTGTAGTTCTATTTCCTCAGTAAGAGAGGGTTTGAAGTCCTGGATCCTGATGTAATATTTGCTCTTTGCTCTTCTCCGGGAACTAGCAGGAATGAAGTCCTGGGAGTCTGTGAGATAGCAACATCCACTTTGCAGAGTTTGCTTTGCCTCATAACATACCTGGCAATTTGCGCAGAAGGGAAGTTTTGTAACTGTTACTGAGGTGATGACAAATTTAATATTAAACTTTAAATTAATATTTTGAGTGTATGATTTTACAGGAACATTCTTGGAAGGGACAGGGGCTCTAATTCTTTGAAGTGCCTATGAATACCTCTGTCCGCTTCGACTGTGAATAATGTATATAGTTTACTGTATATAGTTTATATAGTTTACCCTGTTTCTTCCAAGTTCTCAAACCCCTGTTACTTGTAAAATACACTACAGTTACCCTGTATGTGCTCTGTTCCATGTAAACCGCACTGATGATTATAGTGCGGTATATAAGAAATGTTAAATAAATAGATGCATCCGTCACCTCTCTGGTTCCTTGTTCACTAGCCGATGACAAGATGTTTCCCCAACCCATTTTTCCCATTTCTAGTGTCTCTCTCGGTGTGCAGAGCAGCAGGCAGGTCAAACAGCTGACCAGAGCTCTGCTCACTTATTTTGGCTTTGATGCTTTACCCATGTTCTGCATATCTTTGACCAAGGTGATGTTTTCTGCTGACATGTAGAGAATCCAGTTTGTTCTCCTTTCCCAGTAAGAAATGTGTTGGTGTGTTCTAGGGACTGAGGTAATATTTGCAATGCTGCATTTTTATATGCTCTGTGACTGGCTGCAGGGGGTGTGGCTACAGCGAGGGCATGGTTACGGGGGGGGGGGGGGAGCCATGAACGTCACCCACCCCTAAAGCTGGCCCTATATATGAGTACCGGCATCTTGTTTTCTAGGGAAAAAAAAAGCACTGGGCAAATCACTTTTATTTGTGTCTTTTAAAATTCCAATATCTATGCGGATTAGAAAAACAAAAAAATAAGGGGAAACATACAAAACACTACAGGGGAAACAAGGGGAAAACCAAAGGAAATACAATAGCCAACAGAGGATAGAAGAGAGAAAAAACAAATAGCCAAAACAAGAAAAAAAATCAGCCTAGCCCTCTTTCTTCCACTGCCAACTCCAGACTTCATTCGTTCCACCTTGCTTCATCTTATACCTGGAATAGATTACCTGAGTCAGTACGTCTGCCTCCACCTCTGCTCCTCTTCAAATCCAGACTAAAAAAAGCCACCCCTTCAAGGCTACTTTTGGATCCTGACCCCTTATTCACCACGATTATATGCTTTATCATTTTCCTTAAATTATCCTAGCCCCCTCCCCTTTTGTTCTGTTGTCTTGATCAGATTGTAGGCTCTGATGAGCAAGGACTGTCTCTTACAGCTATTTGTACAGTGCTGCGTACACCCTGTAGAATCAGAACTTTTAATCAAAAGCATATCCAGCATTTATTTATTTATTTATTTAGCTGTATTTATATCCCGCTTTTCACCGGGTCAAAGCGGTCAATTGGGAGATACATTTAACACGAGGGGATATGACACACATACGCTAATACTTACAGGGAACATGGGCAATGGAGGGTTAAGTGGCTTGCCCAAGACCACAAGGAGTGCCTATAGGACTAGAAATCCCAGTCTCTCCGGCCTGAGATTGCTGTCCCCAGGTGGGACTTGAACCCCCGGCCCTCCGGCCCGAAGTACCTTGTCCTAACCTTGTTCGGTGTCCCTGCTCTCCAGCCTGGGCTACGTTACAGTATAGCTGGGCTGCTGGATCCCTTCCCACACTGATCCTTAAGAGTGACATTAGCAATCAGGACAAGAAGCCAGCCGATGGCCTGCAGTTCAGTCATCTCAGTACTTCATTTATATATCCTCTGAAATACTTATGCAGCCAGCAAGAGAGATACATTAAAAGACGTTTATGGGCCCAATATTCAGCAGTGGCAATGAGCAAGCTAAACCTGGATAGTCCATGCTGGGGCCACATCTAGCCAGTGGCATTGCATCTGGGATGGCCAGTGAAGCAGAAACATTCAGCCTCTGCCCACTTAGCTTCCGTGGCTAAAGTTAGGCCAGCTTTTAATGTGCCTAATTTTCACCACTGAGGGTGAATCGGGCAGTGGCTGAATATTGCTGCTCAGCGGTTATCACCAGATCCCACCCATGGAACGCCCCAATACCAACCATTTAGCATTGGGACGCCGAGCGGCGACACTCAGATATTCAGCATGCAAGTCCACTTAGCAGCATTTACATGATTTGTGACTTTTGAATATCAGGCCCTACAGTATTAATTGCTTAGAAAAGCTGCAGACTTAAAGGCAAAGATGTTTTCCATTCCACACACCCACAAATAAAAATCCCCTTTTGCATACCTATACTCCGTAGCTGATAGACCTTGATGGACCAGAGAACAGCTTAACACTGGCTCCTCTGCACCTTTTCAAAGCTATCTCAGATAACACTGGTCAACATTGAAATCATTACTGACTTTAAAAGGCCCTAATCTGTAGTATCTTGGTGAGCTGAACACGAATATAACATTAAAAAGTTTTATTGGCTCTCGTTTTGAAGATATTGCATGTAGTTCATTTTTGACGTTTCACTGTGTAAATTTATCCAGTAGGACATCAACAACATCCCAAATAAGCCTTGAATGATGCAATATTGCATCACATTGCATTATACCAGCATGCACACATCATCCAGAGTTGATTGCATCATTTTCTGATGCAATGCAATACTACTGCCAGACGGCTGCTGAAGCCATCTAACATCAGCAGTGTACTATACGCAGTCGGAAAGGAAAGTAATCTGGTATTCTGTTCCGATATTGAAAGCCTCATGAATGCCTTAAAAATCACTCATGACCCACAAGACTGGAGATTATTTATAGACTCTTCGAAACTGAGTCTGAAGGCTGTGCTTTTAAACAATGGAAACCGTCTTCCATCTATTCCAGTGGCTCATGCCGTCCACATGAAAGAGACGTACGATAACTTAAAGCATCTACTGACTTCCATTAACGATAACAAGTAGAGCTGGCACCTCTGTGGTGACTTGAAGGTAGTTGCCCTTTTAATGGGACTGCAGCAGGGATATATAAAATACATGGGTTTCTTATGTGAGTGGGATAGCCGAGCAGGGGATTGGCACTACTTGCGGAAGGAATGGAATTGCAGACAACATGTAACAGTTGGAGAGAAGAATATCCAGCACCCAGCTCTGGTTGAGGCTCACAAAATCCTGTTACCACCCCTTCACATCAAACTAGGTTTGATGAAAAGCTTCGTGAAAGCCATGGACCGCACTTCGCCAGCTTTCCGATACCTGCATGAAAAATTCCCTCGACTCAGCGAAGCAAAGAGTAAAGAGGGAGTTTTTGTGGGTCCTCAGATTCGAGAGCTCTTCAAAGATGACCGGTTCAACAACTTGCTGCAGGGTGATGCGAAACAAGCATAGAATGCTTATCGCCTAGTGTCAAACTTTCTCGGGAACGTTAGGGCAGAAAAGTACAAGGAACTAGTAGAAGACATGCTGATGCAGTATCAGAAACTTGGCTGCAATATATCTCTAAAGATCCATTTCCTTGATTCCCATCTCGATTTCTTTCCTGACAACTGTGGTATGGTTAGTGATAAACAGGGTGAACGTTTTCACCAGGATATCGCAACAATAGAGCAAAGATACCAGGGAAAATGGTCCACTACAATGCTGACTGAGTACTGCTGGACACTCCCCAGAGAAGCTCCCGAACAGCTGTACAAGAGACAGGCGAAAAAAATCTAAGAATTCGTCTATGACTTGGTTTTTTACAGGTATTAACCGAAGGCCTATTATATTTACTATTGACATGCATTTCATGATGTAAACATTAATTATTGTAGATTACAATAAAACTAGAGCCAACTTTGCAATTTCACTGTCATATTCGTGTTCAGCATATAAAAATTGATAAGAAATGACTATTTTTATTTCAGGAACATGACTTTTGTAAAAATTGGTTGACCAATGTAAGCTTCAAGCGTGCAAACAGAGGTAGTGTGAAAGTGCACAAGAAAGGCACAGTCACAGTAGACAAGGAACATGGGCACCATCAGCATGTCACCTATGTCCTGACACCACTGACAAGCTATGAAGCTATAGAAAAATACTGTATTTTATTACAGCAAAATCTAGTGCACGAATTACTGCCCTGCGATACCTTAGTATTGCAGGTCAGTGACTTGTGCAGTAAATTTCATTTTGCATTGCTGCAGCCAGAAACTCAAACCCATTGCTAACACTGCAGCATTCTCAGAAGTTCTACCTGTTTGTGGAAAGGGGGCAGAAAGGCTGCATCGCATAAACAACTTTAATACATGACTCCAAACCTGTTGCAGACAAGAAAGATTACATACATATAGGCAACCGGGGAAACATGGATCAACAGGAGACTATACTGTACTGATGGACTACATCTCTCCGCCACAGGGAAAAGGATCCTAAGTGAAAAATTCAGGCAGTATGTGGACAGGCATTTAAACTAGGGAAAGGGGGTGACGGATGGAGAAGGACAAGTTCAGTACGTCACTCCCAGAAAAAGCAAAACAACATTGGAAACAGCCACATTTTTGAACACATCAATCGCAAGAGGGAAGGGCGTGTAGAACAAAACCCATGCAAAATGCAGGCAAGCCACTCAACAAATGCTGTAAAGAAATGAGCACAAATGCTCGAAGCCTAGCTAACAAAGTTCCTGACCTGGAAGCTCTAATGGTGGAAATGGACTTGGACATTGTGGCCATTACAGAAACATGGTTTAATGAGTCATATGAACGGGATATAACCATTGCTGGCTATAATCTATTTAGAAGAGATAGAGAGGGTAGAAAAGGAGGAGCAGTAGTCCTATATGTCAAAAGCAATATTAAAGCTGCTGAAATGCAGGGGATGTGGGGAAAAGAAGCAGCACTCTGGATTGTGTTGGAAAGAGGAGATGGCACTGTCATCCATACGCGTGTCCTCCAACTCAAACCGAAGAAATGGATAGTGAATTGATTGTTGTTATTGCAAAGATAGCCATGAAGGGGGAAGTGATCATATTGGGTGACGTTAATCTACCCGATGTGGATTGGAGTATTCCTTCTGCAAATCTGGAAAGAAGTAAAAAAAATTGTGGATGCCTTCCAAGATACGTTACTTAAATGGCGATGGAACCGACCAGGGAGAGCTCCGTGCTGGATTTAGTGCTCATCAACAGAGGTAGCGTGTCAAACATCCAGGTGGGTGCCCATGTGAGCAGCAGCGATCATCACACGGTGTGGTTTGAGATAAAAGCCAAGGTGGAATCCAATCACAGCAAGTTCAAAGTCCTAGACTTCAAAAACACTGACTTCAGTAAAATGGCCAAGTACCTGAAGGAGGAGTTGGTAGGGTGGGAGGGTTTAATGGAAGTGGAATTGCAATGGTCCAAACTAAAGAAGCTAATAAAAGGTGCAACAGATACATACGTAAGGAAAGTAAATAAAAACAAGAGGCAAAGGAAACCTATTTGGTTCTCCAAAGAAATGTCTGCACTAATAAAGGCAAAAAACACAGCTTTCACAAAATTCAGAAGCTCACAAACAGAGGAACACAGAAAAGACTACAAGATCAAACTAAAAGAGACAAAAATGAGAAATAAGGATAGCAAAATCAAAGGCAGAAGAAAAGATGGCTAAAGATGTGAAGTGTGGCGACAAGATATTTTTCAGGAGAGGAGGAAAATCAGAGGTAGAATTGCAGGACTTGAAAGTGCTGGGAACGGACTCGTGGAAAGTGACATTGAAAAAGCGAAAATGCTAAACAAATAATTCTGCTCTGTTTTCACTAGAGAAAATCCTGGAGAAGGACCACCTGTGATTGACAAATATACAAATGGGAATGGAGTAGATATCACACCATTCACAAAAGATGATGTGTTAGAACAGCTTGCAAATCTGAAAGTGGACAAATCCATGGGACCAGATGGGATACATCCCAGGATACTGAAAGAGTTCAGAAAAGTTCTTGCAGGGCCATTAAAGGGTGTTTTTAAATAGATCCTTGGAGACAGGAGAAGGTCCACAGGACTGGAGAAGGGCTGATGTGGTACCTCTCCAGAAAAGTGGTAATAGGGAAGAAGTGACAAATTACAGGCCAGTAAGCCTTACTTTGGTGGCGGAAAAAGTAATAGAGGCACTCCTGAAAGAGCAAATAGTGGACTTCCTCGAAACCAACAGGTTGCATGATCCGAGGCAACATGATTTTACCAAAGGACGATCTTGCCAAACAAATCTGAGTTCTTTGTCTGGTGACCAGAGAACTAGATCAAGGGCATGCGATGGATGTGATCTACCTAGATTTTAGCAAAGCCTTTGATACTGTTCCTCATAGGAGGCTTATCAATAAACTCAAAAGCTTGGGGATGGGACCCAAAATGGTGAACTGGATCAGAAAATGGTTGACTGACAGATGACAGAAAGTGACGATAAACAGAACTCACTTAGATGAAAGGAAGGTGATTAGCGGAATGCCCCAGGGTTCGGTCTCGGGACTGGTATTGTTCAATATATTTGTGAGTGATATTGCTGTAGGGCTGAATGGAAAAGTCTGTCTTTTTGCACATGATACCAAAATTTGTAACAGAGTGGACTCCCCTCAGGGAGTGGGGAACATGAGGAAAGATCTAGAAAAACTGGAAGAATGGTCTAATGCTTGGCAGTTAAGATTTAATGTGAAGAAGTGCAGTGTCATGCACTTAAGAAGCAGAAATCCAAGGGAATTGTATGCGATAGGGGGCGAGAGATTGGTGTGCACGGACCAGGAGAAGGACCTCTGTGTGATTGTTTCTGACGATCTCAAGGTGGCGAAAGTGTGACATGGTAGTGGCAAAAGCCAGAAGGATGCTGGGTTGCATACAGAGAGGAATTACCAGCAGAAAGGAAGAGGTACTAATGCCACTGTACAAGTCGCTGGTGAGGCCTCACTTGGAATATTGTGTTCAGTTTTGGAGACCGTATCTCGCAAAGGATATAAAAAGACTGGAGCCAGTTCAGAGAAGACGACCAAAATGATTTGGAGTCTGTCAGAAGACGTATGAGAAGAGACTTGAAGACCTAAATATGTACACTTTGGAGGAGAGGAGGGACAGGGGAGATACGATTCAGACCTTTAAATACTTAGAGTATTAATAGACAAACAAACCTCTTCCAAAGATGGGGAAGCTGTAAAACTAGAGGGCATAACATGAAGCTGCAAGGGGGTAAACTGAAATGCAACGTCAGGAAATACTTTTTCACTGAAAGGGTGGTGGATGCTTGGAATGCCCTGCCAATGGAAGTTGTGGGGGCAAATATAGTGACAGAATTCAAAATGGCATGGGAAAGACACAGTGGAGCCCTTTATAGCAACAGGATAAAATAAAAAAAGCAAAACTCCCTCTTATATCTGAACAAATAGGGGTGATCTACACGGAGCGGCAGATGCACCAACTCTTGCCGCCTTGCTGGGCAGACTTAATGGATCATATTGACCTTTATTTGCCGTCGTATACTATGTTACTATGTTACATGTTCCTGGCTGCAGCAAAGCAAAGATAGTGAGCTAAAGCCAGACTGCTATCTGTTAAAAAGGCCAGTGTGTAGAAACCCTTTCACCTCCTGATCATAGTTCCTCCCAGTCAAAGTCCCAACCTGACCCTTTTGCCCCACCATAATATCCCATCGCTGATCCTTATTTATTTATTTAGCTGCATTTATATCCCGCTTTTCACTGGGTCAAAGCGGTTGGGGGATACATTTAACATGAGGGGATATGAGACACATACACTAATACTTACAGGGAACATGGACAATGGAGAGTTAAGTGGCTTGCCCAAGACCACAAGAAGCACCTGTGGGACTAGAAGCCTTCTGGCCCAAGGTTGCTGTCCTCTAGTGGGATTTGAACCCCTGACCTTCTGGCCTGAAGTACCTTGCCCCAACCACTAGGCCACTCCTCCTCTAGGCCACTCCTCCACTAGGCCACTCCTCCCTCAGTGATCCTTCCCCAATGGCCAGTGATAGGGGCAACAGTGATCCCTGATTGCTGCTACTCCATCAGCGCCTGGCTTCAAAATAGCAACTGAAATCCTCCTAGCAATAGTCTCAAGCGCCTACCACTAGATATCAAGCAGCTGTTTTAGTCTCTCGTCCCTTCCTAATAATTCTTAATCTTCTCTTTGCCATTTTGGCTGCCATCACAAACAGAGCATTTTAGGATACTGCTCACGATGATGCCCGTATCCTTTTCCTGGGTGGTGATTCCTAATGAGTAACCTTGCATTGTGTAACCATAGTTGGGGTTGCTCTTGTTTTTGCCAGACAGTCTCTGTTTGAAGCCTCTGGCTTGGGGAACATTGGACATTTTGAGGCAAAAAGAGGCTTATGATGTTTCTCTGGCTGGAAAGTCCCCCCCATAGCAAAACTGGCTGCATTTATGTCAACAGTATCCCAATGCAGAAAAAACAAAAACTGCTTGAAAAAACCTAGAAATCATAAATCTGTGCTTGAAACCTCCCCTACACCAAACTCTTCCTTCCCCCTGCCCCCAGGACATTCTGCCTTCCTCTTGTGCTGAAGCATCCATGGTCTCTATGCAAAAGTGCTTTTCACTCACACCAGGAGATGCTGACAGCCTGAGTGCCCAGCAGCTCCGCCATGCTATACTCTTCCTGCTGGCCGACAGAGGCAGGGTCCAGAAACAGCTGAAAACATTCACTGATATGAAGAAAGAAGTGTATCACTCATCCTTCTCTGACCATCACGTCCCATGCAAGCAGACCCTCACCAAATACAGAATTGTCATGAGGCTGGAGCTAGGGAAGAAACAGCCTTGGAAAAAACTCCTGATTTGCATAAATCTCAGAAAAGCCAGAGAGCGCAGTTCCAGTGTAGCTCAGCCAGAGGGCGCAGGAACAGCTACACAAGGTCTGAACCCACGTGCTCAAGCTCTGAGCACCTTGATGATGATTGCTTTCACCTGTCCTCAGGCTCACAGCGTGCAGGCTGGAAATCCCTTCATAAGGGAAGTCAGATGAGCAGAGAGGCAGAGCACTACGGAGGCCGGAAAGCAGGGCAGTGCAAGGAGCAGTACAAGGACCTGCACGAAGGGAAGGCAAAGCAGTACAAAGAGCAGTACGGAGGATTGAAGAGGATCCAGTACAGAGACCGGTACAGAGACCAGGAGGGCTCAAGAGACCCAGGTGTGCAGCAGGGACTGCAGCAAGGAGTCCAGCAAAGAGAGGCACCCAGGAGGGTAGCCAGAGGAAGAAGAACAGATACAGACAGAGACAAGTCTCAGCTCTGGGATAAGGCCCAGCGAAGCAGCCTGCCTGCTAATAGGAGTTCTCCAAGTAAAGACTGGAAATCCATGTCTGGTTTTCCAAACAGCCTTAATGGTGGAGCAGTGCACAGAACAGAGGAGCAACAAGAAAAGCTACAGAGTGAGCTGAATCCTAGGTGTGGCACTCCACGGAAGATAAGGTATGAGAAACCTTTTATTCTAAAAGGGACTTTCAATGAAGAGAGCTTTATGCAAGTAGACAAACCTCAATACCAGAGAAGAAGCAAAGTTAACTACCTAAAACCACTTTCAAAGAGGGTTCTAAGGAAGTTAGGTTATAAGCCAAGAAACCTCTGTGAGCAGTTAGAAGACACTGAGGATTCTCTAAACATTGAAGATTCTAGTGAGCCAGAATCAATGGATTTGGATTACAGCGCCAGTGTTCCCATGCCTCACCCAGAACCTATGGAATGTAACTATTGCTTAAGAGGTAGTTGCTTGCCATGCTAATTTGTTCAGTGAAGAAACGAGTCTTAAGATGGTGAAGCTGATAACCATTATGTTCTAATTGTTTGTTATTGGTTGGAAGAATCCCTTAACCCAGCTAAACAGTCAATTGTACAGCATACAAGATTTTACTGTTTAGTCCATGGTGGAACTTTACTATTGTTGGAGGAAAGCCTTACCTCCACTTTAAGTTTGTTGTCTCATTTGAACCTAGAGCATTAAGCAGGGAAATAAAGTCTTATTTACCCTCCATTTGGCGTAGTTATTCATTACAGGGAGCACTACACTACAAGGACCACAATCCTTTGGGTCCTGTAGCTCAAATACTCCCTGATTCAAAATAAATGTCAGCTGACGCCCTTATATTACTACGCCAGTAGGGGCGCCGCCTGACAGAATAAGGAACCATAGCCTAGGAATAGAAACATGTAGATGGAAACCCAAGAAGCCAGACTCTGTCTGTAGTACAATACTGGAGAAATCATAGCAGAAAAGCATTGTTCTCCGGCACTCAGCTCTCAGCGTTTTTTAAGCACCGGCCTTGGCATTTAAATATAAAGTGGGATATTCAGCACTGGAAACCGGGTATCTTGTAGCACTAAATATCCAGTTTCCCTGCTGACTGCTGCTCTAGCTTTACGTAGTTCGCTATCCGGTTAGTGGTCTGAATATTGCCGCTCTCCAGATAGGTTGAAACTCCACCTTGGCTCCACCCACAGACTGTTCTGGCACTGAGGAAGTTTCTCCAGGGCCATGTGCCCATGAGGGAAGGGTTAGGAGAGCCATTATAGTTGGCGATTCGATCATTAGGCATGTAACTAGCTGGGTGGCTGGTGGACTAGAGGACTACCTGGAACATGCCTGCCTGGTGCGAAGGTAGTGGACCTCACATGCCACCTAGACAAGATTTTAGACAGCACTGGGGAGGAATCTGCTCTCTTGGTACATGTCGGTACCAATGACATAGGAAAGTGTGGGAGGGAGGTTCTAGAGGCCAAATTTAGGCTTTTAGATATGAAGTTGAAATCCAGAACTTCCAGGGTGGCATTCTCAGAAATACTTCCAGTTCCACACGCAGGACCCAAAAGACAGGCAGAACTCCCGTCTCAATGTGTGGATGAGATGATGGTGCAAAGAAGGTGGTTTTAGATTTGTTAGGAACTGGGCAATATTTTGGAGACGGGAGGAGCTTTTCTGAAAGGATGGGCTCCACTTAACCGGAATGGAACCAGGTTGCTGGCATTAACCCTTACAAAGGGGATGGAGTTGCTTTTAAACTAGGTAATAGGGGAAAGCTGACAGTCACTCAAGAGTGCATGGTTCAGAAGTATGTATCCTTGAAGGATACTAGCAAAAGAGAGGTTATGGCATCCTGATAGAGATGTTCCAATAAAGATAAAAGTAACCCAGATGCCCTTAAGTACAGAGCTGACAGAGCTGGAAGATTCCAAATTACCCCTGTCAACTGCTAACCAAATTATTAATATAAATAAAAAACAACCTCTAAAATGCCTGTATGCAAATGCTGCAAGATGGAGGAGCTAGAATACATAGCACTAAATGAGAGGTTAGATAATGATTGGCATCTCAGAGACCTGGTGGAACGAGGACAACCAATGGGACACTGTGATACTTGGGTGCAAACTATAATCACAGTGATAGGGTAGATCAAATTGGTGGAGGGGTTGCGCTCTACGTTAGAGAGGGCATTGAGTCACACAGGATTAAAGTTCTACAGGAAACAAAACACACGGTAGAATCTCTATGGATGGGAATTCCCTGTAAAAAGGGGAAGGTGATGGCAGTGGGGGTGTACTACTTCTGCCTGCCAGAATGAACAAATGGATGATGAAATGCTCAAAGAAATCAAGGAAGCTAACAGAAGTTACAGCACAGTAATAGTGGGCGAGTTCATTTACCCCGGTATTGACTGCATCAGTGGCCTAGCAGGACATACTAGGGAGCACTGTTCCCTCTAAGCTGTGCGCGTGTGCACGCGCACACACCTCGCTGAGCGAGCGCACATACTTTACAACAGAGCGCACAAAAATTACAGCTCTGATTCTGATAGAAAACACAGACGTCTTAAAATTTAAAAGTTATGATTGTAATTACTAGAAATTTCCCGCTTCATTTAGTAATCGTCTATTTTCATTTAATTTGATTAAAATCAATGTGGTGTACATACTGTATTCTGATATGTAGTCAAATTTTAAAGTATATAACTCCGAGTGTCATTATGTGGCGCACAAAAATGTAACCTTCCTTCAAAAGCTGCACACAGCTGATATTTTATGCGCACACAGCCTACAGAAAATTAGAGGGAACATTGCTAGGGAGATAAAGTTTCTAGATGAAATTCATGACTGTTTCCTTGAGCAGCTGGTTTATGAACTGACAAGATGGGGAGCTATTTTGGACCAAGTCCATAGTGGAACACAAGATCGAGTGAAGAGATAACAGTGTTAGGGCCACTTAGTAATAGTGATCATAGTATGATCGCATTTGAATTAATAAATGGAGGCAGGATGGCAAGAAAATCCACAGTACTACCTTTTAACTTTCAAAATGAAGGCTATGATAAAATGAGGAAAATAGTTAACAAAAAACTAAAAGGAGCAGCTGCAAAGATTAAAGATTTGCATAAACCAAGGGCATTGTTTAAAAATACTATCTTGGAAGCCCAGACCATATCTATTCCACGCTTTAGGAAAGGTGGAAGGAAGTCCAAAAAACTGTTAGCAAGGTTTAAAGCTGAGGTTAGATAGGCAGCTATTGCCAAAAAAGCAGCCAAAGACGACAACTGGAAACAAAATAAGCACCGGCCAGTTAGATGCAGGCATTGATAAGGCAGGCAAAAGAAAATTTGAAAAAAAAACTTGCTATGGAAGCAGAAAGGCACAATAACAACTTTTTCAAGTACATTTGAAGCAAAAAAACATTGAGAGAGTCAGTTGAACCATTAGATGATGGAGAGGTAAAAGGGGTGCTAAGGGAGGACAAGGCCATAGTGGAAAGACTGAATGTATTCTTTGCTTCGGTCTTTACTGAAGAAGATGTAGGGAAGTTACTCTTACCTGAAAAGGTATTTAAAGGTGATGTATCAGAAGATTTGAAACAAATTTTGATAAACCAGGAAGATGTATTATAACTATTTGATAAACTAAAGTGTAGCAAATCACCTGGACTGTATGGTCAAAATCTGAGGTTCTTAAAGAACTGAAATATGAGATTGCAGACCTTAAAATTTAAAATCATCGGTAGTATCTGAAGATTTGAGAATGGTCAATGTAACTCCAATGTTTAAAAAAGGCTTCCAGAGGTGATCCGGGAAACTACATACCGGTGAGTCTGATTGTCAATACCGGCAAAATGGTAGAAAACATTGTAAAGACTAAAATTACTGAACATGTAGATAGTCATGGTTTAATGGGAGAAAGTCAACATGGACTTAGCCAAGGAAGATCTTGTCTAACGAATCTGTTATATTTTTGGATTTTGGTGGAATCTGTTATATTTTTTGAAGATCTGAATAAATAGGTAGAGAAAGGTGAGCTGGTTGATACAGTGTTATCAGTATTTTCAGAAAGCCTTTGCCAGGTCCCTCATGAGAGACTCCAGTGAAATTAAAAAGTCATGGGATAGGAAGCAGTGTACTATTGTGGATCAAGAACTAGTTAAAAGATAGAAAGCAGAGGGTAGGGCTAAATGGCCAATTTTCTCAAATGAGAAAGATGAATAGTGGGATACCCCCGGGATCAATGCTGGGCCCGCTGCTTTTTAACATTTTCATAAATTACCTGGAAATGGGAATAATGAGTGAGGTGATCAGATTTGAAGATAACACAAAATTATGCAAAGTTGTTAAAACCCAAGATGATTGTAAAATATTGCAAGAGGACCTTGATAAATTGGAAGACTGGATGTCCAAATGGCAGATGAAATGTAATGTGGACAAGTGCAAAGTTATGCACCTAGGAAAGAACAACCCAAACTACGGTTACATGATGAAAGGTTCCACATTAGGAACATAAGATATGCCATACTGGGTCAGACCAAGGTCCATCAAGCCCAGTATTCTGTTTCCAACAGTGGCCAATCTAGGTCATATGTACCTAGCAGTTTCCCCAAAAAACACAGGTTCCACAATGCTTGTACTGGGTCAAGCATTGATATCCTGGGTCCCTTCTTAATAATGGTTTATGGACCTTTCCTCCAGGAACTTGTCCAAACCTTTTTTAAACCCAGCTACACTAACAGCCTTTACTACCACCAAGGAAAAAGATTTAGGCGGCATCATGGATAACACGTTGAAACCCTCCACTCAGTGTGCAGAGGCAGCCAGGAAAGCAAATAGAATGCTAGATATCATAAGGAAAGGAATGGAAAATAAAACAAAGGATATTATAATGCCTCTATATAGTTCCATGGTGAGACCGCACCTTGAATAGTGTGCAATTCTGGTCACCGTATCTTAAAAAGGATATAGCATTATTAGAAAAGGTACAGAGAAGAGCCACCGAAATGGTAAAGGGGATGGAAGGATACTCCTACAAGGAGTGGCTAAAAAGGTTAGGGCTCTTCATCTTGGAAAAGAGAAGGCTGAGGGGAGATATGATAGAGGTCTAATAAATTAATGAATGGAGTAGAATGGGTAAACGTAGATTGGGTGTTTACTCCATCAAAAAGTAGAAAGACTAGGGGACATGCAATGAAGCTACAATGTAACCTATTGAAGACTAATAAGAGAAAATATTTTTTCATTCAATGTGTAATCAAACTCTGGAATTTGTTACCGGACAATGTAGTAAAAACTGTTAGTGTAGCTGGGTTTAAAAAAGGTTTGGACAAGTTCCTGGAGGAAAGGTTCATAAACCAATACAAGCATTGTGGAACCTGTCTCTTTATGGGAAACTGCTAGGTATTTGTGACCTAGATTGGCCACTGTTGGAAACAGGATACTGGGTTTGATGGAGCTTGGTCTGACCCAGTATGGCATATCTTATGTTCTGATGGCTTAAAAGTGAAATTACTATCGAATGTAATTAAAAATCAATACAGTGCTAAAACCCCAATTCAACCATATTTTGATTCATACCTTCATCAGCGGTAGCTGTTAACTGCAATGATCAGTTACCAGAAAGTACATACATATTACATGTTACCTCAGGCCAGGGGTTCAATTCCTGCTTAGGGACAGCAACCTCGGGCTGCTGGAGGGACTAGGGTCTCTAGTCCTATAGGTGCTCCTTGTGACCTTGGGCAAGCCACTTAATCCTCCGTTGCCTCAGGTACGCATGCTGATTGGGAGCCCTTCGGGGACAAGGGAATGTATACAGTACCTGTTTGAATGTGTTCAGACAGGCAGTATATAAATGCCTTAATAGAATAGAACTGAATAAAAACATCATTTCTTTTAATTTGGAAGCCATGTTTCCCAGACCTTTAGCCACTGACACCTGATTTTAACACATGGAAATTCTCATTACACAAGGTGACCCAAATTAATTAGTAGATGGGGGACAGTCACCCTTCCCCCAAAATCCAAAATAATTGCTCCATTCTTACCTCCCTCCCTTCCACTGGTTGATTAGCCCTCTCAGCCTGCCCCTTTAGTCAGTCCCCTGCTCCTCTCTGCCAAATGTCTCCTCGCTCTCAATTCTTTTCTCTCCATGTTATTGTCGTAGATCTTGTTTACTCCCTCCCCCAGTTAACACCCTTTATCTTAGTTCCCCAGGCTCAACCTCTACCCTCCCTCTTGCTGGCCATCCCCTCTCTCACCCACCATCCCATCCACTCTTACACCCTACCAGCTTCTTTCATACTTCCCCCAGTTCCTCCCTCATGGTAGATCCCCTCCTTATCTAAGCCCTTCTTCTCAGGTCTATACTCTCATTCTTCCCCTCTCAGGCTCTACCCCACGCTCTGTTCTCTCTCTTTTCCCCCTCCAAGGCTTATTCCCTTTCCCTCACTCTTCCAAGGTCACTTCCTTCTCTCTCATACTTTCTTCCTTCATTCATGCCACTCTGTCTCTCTCTCTCTCTCTGTCAATTTCCCCAGGCTCATCTCATTCTATCAGCCCCCAGGTCAACTCTCTCTTACCTCCACCTGACTCTTCCCCTCATCTCTTCTCTCAAACTCCAGAGTTCATCTCTGTCTCTCACCTCCTACCTACAGCTGCATCTGCTCCCTATCTCTCCTTTCACCCCCACTAAGTTTTCATTGGTTTTCTCTCTTCTTTTGCTGCTGCTACCAAAGGGTTAACAATCAGTTCTATATAGCCTGCAACAAAAGCATTGCACTGTTTTGTAAGAAAAAAGAACTGGGGCAGTGTGGGGAGAGAAAAGCATTTTTTGTTTTCCAGGGTTCCTGCTTTTTTGCAGATGTCAGCATTAACCAGAAGCAAAACACATTTCCGGAGTCAGTCACTCTGCTTCCGCTGATGTCAGCAAAAAGTGACACCGTCCTTTTCCGATGACACCCTGTTTCCGGTGATGTCATTCACGATGATGTAGGCCGGGGCGTGGTTGAGGGCGGGAGGCTGTGGGTGTGGCACAAACCCGGAAGTGGGTGCTGATTGGCTAATGCCAACATTGGGGGTGGGTATGGCACAAACCCAGAAGTGGGCGCTGATTGGATGTCGTCATCCTTGGGGGTGGGGGCGTGTCAAAGTGGGGGCTGTGGCCACGCCTGGGGGTGGGAGTGGGCATGGCTAGATCACAAATCACTTCTATGGGAGGGGGCGTGGCCTAAGGCAGGACAGACGCCAGAAGTGAACGCTGATTGGCTCCTGTCATCCTTATCTCACCTGTCAATCAGTTTGACAAGTAGTGTACCCATTATACTACTGTTGGTTAAGGAGGGCTGTATCAGTGTCGGCCAGCCAGGTTTCCGTGATGCATAGTATATCTGTTTTTTTTGTCGTGAATGAGGTCCTGAATGAGTGGCAATTTATTTCTGATTGACCTAACATTAATTAGGATACATTTTAGTGGGGCTGTTATGGAGTTATGTGCCCTTAAGTTTGGTGTTCTTTTAATTTTGATTAGTCTAGGAAAGAACAACCCAAACTATGGTTACATGATGCAAGGTTCCACATTAGGAACCACCACTCGGGAAAAAGATTTAGACCTCATCATGGATGACATATTGAAACTAGGGTTGCCAACTTTTTCACCGAGAAAAACCCGACACCTGTGGCTCGCCATGCTCCACCCATTCTTCGCCCCCAGTCCCACCCCTGTCCCGCCCCCAGCCCCACCCACAAAAATTACAGAGGATTCAGTCACACCCCCCCTCAGTGCTGGTTCACTCACCCCCCCTCCCCTCAGTGCTGGTTCACTCACTCACCCCCCCTCAGTGCTGGTTCACTCACCCCCCCTCCCCTCAGTGCTGGTTCACTCACTCATCCCCCCCCCCTGCTGACTCACTCACCACCCTCCCCTGCTGGTTCACTCACACCACCCCTCCCCCCTCCCCTCCCTGCTGGTTCACTCACACCACCCCCGCCCATCCCCTGCTGGTTCACTCACCCACCCCCGCCCCTCCCCTGCTGGTTCACTCACACCACCCCCCTTCCCCTGCTGGTTCACTCACACCACCACCCCCCCCCCTGCTGGTTCACTCACACCATCACCCCCCCCCCTGCTGGTTCACTCACACCATCACCCCCCCCTCCCCGGTTCACTCACACCATCACCCCCCCCCCTCCCCTGCTGGTTCACTCACACACCACCACCCCCCCCTGCCCAAGCCGCTGCTTCTGCTTTGTACAGAGCAGCGGCTGCAATACACTTACTTTGAAAAGTAAAGACAAACTGTGTGAGGAGCCCTCCGGTCATCGCAGCACCTGAGGAAGTGATGTTATGGGGGCGGGCTCCTCACAGGTTGTCTTTCCTTTTCAAATTAACTTTATTGCAGCTAAAGTTAATTTGAAAAGGAAAGACAACCTGTGAGGAGCCCGCCCACATGACATCACTTCCTTGGGCTCTGCGATGACCGGAGGGCTCCTCACACAGTTTATCTTTAGTTTTCAATGTAAGTGTATTGCAGCCGCAGCTCTGTACAAAGCAGAAGCAGCGGCTGCACTGCTATGGGGAATCGCGTTCGCGCCGCGGACTTCGGCACAAAAGCCGGTTTTTTGCTCTGGCCGCTCCCGATCTTGCGGCCAGAGCAAAAAACTGGCTTTTCAATGGCCGGTTTTACATCTGTGCCGGCAGCCGGCCTGGCCATGGAAAAACCGGCCAGGCCGGCTGAAAACCGGCCGGTTGGCAACCCTAATTGAAACCATCCACCCAGTGTGCAGTGGCGGCCAAGAAAGCAAATAGAATGCTAGGTATCATAAGGATAGGAATGGAAAATAAAATAATAATGCCTCTGTATCGTTACATGGTGAGACCGCACCTTGACTATTGTGTGGAATTCTGGTCACCGTATCCTAAAAAGGATATAGCATTATTAGAAATGTTACAGAGAAGAGCCACCAAAATGGTAAAGGGGATGAAACGATACCCCTATGAAGAGAAGCTAAAAAGGTTAGGGTTCTTCAACCTGGAAAAGACGGCTGAGGGGAGATATGGTAGAAGTCTATAAATTAATCAATGGAGTGGAACGGATAAACATAGATTGATTGTTTACGCCATCAATATATAGAAAGACTAGGTGACATGCAATGAAGCTACAGGGTAACCTATTCAAGACTGATGAGAGAAAATATTTTTTTACTCAATGTGTAATCAAACTCTGGAATTCATTACCAGAAGATGTAGTAAAAACTGTTAGTTAACTGGGTTTAAAAAAGGTTTGGACAAGTTCCTGGAGGAAAGGTCCATAAACCACTATTAAGGGGAACCTGGGAAATCCACTGCTTGCCCCAATACAAGCATTGTGGAATCTGTGTGCACGTTTTTGCATTAAAGGTTAACTGTGAAGTATTCGACCACTC
Organism: Ichthyophis bannanicus; assembly: GCA_033557465.1. NCBI lineage: Eukaryota > Metazoa > Chordata > Amphibia > Gymnophiona > Ichthyophiidae > Ichthyophis > Ichthyophis bannanicus. The sequence continues at coordinate 1,404,514,944 of CM066033.1, read as the reverse complement.
CTCCACTTTTTGTAGATCACTGTTCATGCTGCCCTTTCTCTGGGGTGCCTGCTCAGTTGCAAATTTTTGTGTTACCCTTCAGCAACATCGTTCACAAAGATAATGAACAGAATCAATTTCCAATACTTACCCCTGAATTACTGCACTACTCACCTTTCTTTCAAATGAATGCCATTTACCACCTCCCTCCGTCATCTGTCAGTCAATCCATTTTTAATCTGGTTGACTACCCTGGGACTCCCCCTCCAGCCACTCACTTGGTTTAGAATCTCCTGGCTTTGTTGAAATCCAGGTACATCACAGCCAACACATGCCTCTATCTAGTTCTCTAGTCATCCAATCAAAGAAATCAATTGGATTTGTTTGGCACAACCTGCCTCTTGTTGCTTTAGATTTTGCAACCCACTGGACAGTAAAAGTCTCACTACCACTGAGTTTTCTACATGGAAAAGAGTCAATAGTGAAGCGCCCAAAGGGTCTCTACTGGAATCCGTGCCGTTGAACAATCACAAATGATCTGCAGATACAAGTGATGAGTAAGGTGATGAGATGTATGGATGACACAAAATTATTCAAATTTTTAAAAATGGCAGAGGATTGCAAGGATTTGCAGAAGGATCTTGTGAGATTGGAAAACTCAGCATCTAAATGGCAAATTGAATTTAACATGAACAAGTATAAAGTGATGCCCATAGGGAAAAATAATCCCATCTACAGGTACAAAATGATTTATTTATTTATTCATATTTGTTGACCGCAGTACAAATAATTGCTCAAAGCAGGGTAGAATTAAAACATTAAAATAAACTCAACAAGATAACAAGCTCAGAATAAAAATACAAATCCCCCACTATCTCACAGTCAGGGCAATCACACAGCCAAAATACTTCATCCTATACCAAAAGCCTGACAAAACCAATGATTTCAAGCCCTGAAGGAATTCCCTCACGTCCGAAATAAATACTCCACAAATATACTGGAAGTGAGTTCCAGAACAATGGAGCCTGTACAAAAAATGCACACTGGCATAGACCCTCCTTATGCATAACCCAAACAGAGGGTACTTCTAACCAGAAGGCCTCTTCGGAACAAAGAGAACACCATGGGATATACCACTGAACAGACTGACTAAAATAGACAGGGCAAGACCATACAGTGTCTTGAAAGTCGACAATAATACTTTATAAACAACCTGTTGCCAAACCAGCAGCTAATGCAACTCTCACAGAACAGGAGATACAGTACATGGGCAAATCTACCTAACTTATTAACTACACTGCAGGAGTATTCTGAGCCACTTGTAACCAAGACATATTGTGGGCAGCCAACCCCAACAGCAGCTCATTACAATAATCCAACTGCGGCAGCAACACCACAATAGTTTCTGTTTGCAAATCTGATTCCATTAAAAAGGGGCGTAATTGGCACACGTGCCACTGCATCTGATAAATACCCTTCACTACCTTAGAGACTTGCACCTTCCACTTCAAGTGCGAATCCAAATGAACTTCCAGACTTCTAGCCACAGTGCAAAATGAGGACGATCCTAATCCAACTAGGGGCATAGCAGGTGACACCAAATCCTCCACCAGCCAAAGACATTCTGACTTAGTAACATTAACAAGAGAAAAAGCCTAAAGTCATTGCGCTTAAGCTCAACATCCACATCCTTCCCCTTATTTGGTAGCAGTGCCAAGATTTGACTATCATCTGCATAAACATAAAATCTCCACCCCAAACTCCTTAGGACTAGAAAAGGGGACTGCTACTTCTGGAGAGAGATCTGCTATTGTGAGTATATACTTCTGGGAATTTTTCTGAAGGGACTTCTTTGGATTAAAGCTGATTAATCTGTGAACCCAGTGTATTTGTTAAATCAGTCAGGGCCTAGTAGCAGCAGTTTAAGTTTAAATTTAAAACACAGAAGAGAGCTTTCTGGTTTGATTTCATACCCAGCAGAGAGCTTGTAGTTTAAATTTAATACTCACTCAGGGCCTAGTATCAGCAAAGTACTTTTAGTTTAAATTTAAAACAGAGAAGAGAGCTTTCTGGTTAAATTTAGAACCCAGCAGAGAGCTTCTAGTTTAAATTTCATAATAAGTCAGAGCCTAGCAGCAGCAGCAGCAAGCTTTAATTTAAATCAAATCAGAATATAACTTAGCATAAAAGGCAAAACAGGGTCAGTATTCTTTGAGCAACAAATAAAGTTTTCTAGAGACCTTTACAAAGAGGCCTTCTACCTAGGGGGCAAGATACCTGTGAAACCTTTTCAATAGGTGTTAACGTCAGGTGGCAAGTCAAAAGGCCATTTTGAAAGACTCCTTATATCCAAGCAAGGACTGTTAATCACCCAGGAAGTTGGTCACAGCTTACCTCAGAAGCACAGGACAGGGTACTGTGTAGCAGCCCTCTTAATAAGTTATTTCCCTCCCTCCCTCCCCAACACCCACCCACACACCCCTGGGATAATTGTAGCTTTATAGGTACTTACACATCTTAAAAGAAAGGAGGTGCACTCAGGTGCAGCTCATTATGCAAATCAGTCATACACTAAGGACCTGAGATTAATTAAGCTTCAGGTGAACAAGGTATATTAAATGTATTAGGTACAATTTTATTAGTATAAGTATCCATAGCAACCCTTAGTAAGTAAAGAACTTAACAATCTAAACACATGATTAAAACTAAGATGCAGACAGAAGTCCATCAGCAAGATGGGGGCTTTCCAGTCTATTGCATTGCGTGTCACATGTATGATTTTCTCCCAGTTGGTGAGAGGTCTTACGTGTGCACTAGGTGCAAGGAGCTCTTTGCTCTCAGGGAACAAGTCCGTTCTCTAGAGGCTAGAGTAGCAGACTTGAAAGACATAAGACATAGCTGGGTGGCTGGTGGACGTGAGGATCGCTTGGTAACATACCTGCCTGGTGTGAAGGTAGCAGACCTCACGCGCCACCTAGATAAGGTCTTAGATAGTGCTGGGGAGTAGTCTGCTGTCTTGGTACATATAGGTACCTATGACATAGGAAAATTTGGTAGGAAGGTTCTGGAGGCTAAATTTAGGCTTTTAGGTAGGAAGTTGAAATCCAGAACGTCCAGGGTAGCATTCTCCGAAATGCTTCCCGTTCCATGTGCAGGACCCAAAAGGCAGGCAGAGCTCCGGAGTCTCAATGCGTGGATGAGACAATGGTGCAAGGATGAGAGTTTTGGATTTGTTAGGAACTGGGGAACATTCTGGGGAAAGGAGGGGCTCTTCCGAAGGGATGGGCTTTACCTTAACTGGGATGGAACCAGGCTGCAGGCTTTAACCTTTAAAAAGGAGATAGAGCAGCTTTTAAACTAGATAATAGTGGAAAGCCGACAGTCGCACAAAAGCGCATGGTTCTGAAAAATGTATCCTTGAAGGATACTACCAAAAGCAGAGAGGTTCCAAAAAAGAGTAAAATAGCCCAAATGCCCTCGAGTATGGAGCAGACAGAGCTTAAAGATCCCAAATTACCCATGTCTACCAATAGCCAAATTAATATGAATAAAAGGCAGTCTCTAAAATGCTTGTATGCAAATGCTAGAAGTCTAAAAAATAAGATGGGAGAGTTAGAATATATAGGACTAAATGAGAGGTTAGATATGACTGGAATCTCAGAGACATGGTGGAAGGAGGAAAACCAGTGGGAAACTGTGATACCTGGGTACAAACTATATTGTAATTATAGAGCTGATAAAATTGGTGAAGGGTTTGCGCTCTGTGTTAGAGAGGGATTGAGTCAGAAAGGATTAAAGTTTTGCAGGAAACAAAATTTGCTGTAGAATCTCTATGGATTGAAATTCCATGTAAAAAGGGGAAGGCGATGGCAGTGGGGGTGTACTATCTACAGCCTGGCCAGAATGAACAAATGGATGATGAAATGCTCAAAGAAATCAAGGAAGCTAACAAACGTTACAGCACAGTAATAATGGGTGATTTCAATTACCCCGGTATCGACTGGGTCTCTGTTCCTACAACTTGTATTTGTATATAGTTTATTGTACATAGTTTACAAGCCAGTTATGCTGTTATGTATTAGCTCATGCTGTTAACCATTATATTGTTTATTGTTACAAAATGTTCGATGTAAAACCAAGCTCTTGCTTTGTGGATTTTGTTTTATTGTGAACCGCAACTGAACTCTGGAAGATGCGGGATATAAATGATTGTTAAATAAAATAAATGACTGCTTCTTGGAGCAGCTGGTTCATGAACTGACCAGAGGGGAAGCCATATTGGACCTAGTCCTTACTGGGACACCATTTCTGGTGTAAGAGATAAGGGTGTTGGGGCCACTTGGCAATAGTGATCATAGCATGATCGCGTTTTCTTTAATTAGTTGAGGAGGGATAGTAAGGAAATCCACAGTACTACCTTTTAACTTTCGAAAGGGAGACTATGATAAAATGAGGAAAATAGTTAAGAAAAAAATAAAGGGAGCAGTTGCAAAGGTTAAAGACTTACATCAAGCTTGGGTGTTGTTGAAAAATACTATCTTGGAATCCCAGAACAGCTGTATTCCACGCTTTAAGAAAAGTGGAAGGAAGTCCAAAAAACTGCCAGCATAGTTGAAAGGTGAGGTCAGAGAGGCTGTTGTTGCCAAAAAAGCATCTTTCAGGGAATGGAAAAAAGAGCCAAACGACAAAACCTGGAAACAGCACAAGCACTGGCAAGTTAAATGCAAGGCATTGATAAGGCAGGCAAAGGGAGAATTTGAGAAGAAGCTTGCTGCGGAAGCAAAAACGCAAAATAAAGACTTTTTCAAGTACATTCGTAGCAAAAAATCCGTGAGAGAGTCAGTTGGACCAATAGATGATAGAGGGGTTAAAGGGGCACTAAGAGACAAGGCGATAGCGAATAGACTGAATGAATTCTTTGCTTCTTTCTTTAATGAGGAAGATGTAGGGATGTTACCCATGTTTGAAGTGGTATTTAAAGGTGCGGAAGAATTGAAGGAAATATCAATACATCGGGAAGATGTATTACAGCTATTTGATAAACTGAAGAGTAGCAAATCACCTGGACCGGATGATATTCATCCACGGGTGAAAGAACTGAAATATGAGATTGCAGACCTGCTATTAGTAATCTGTGAGCTATCATTAAAATCATCTGTAATACCTGAAGATTGGAGGATGGCGAACGTAACACCAATTTTTAAAAAGGGTTCCAGGGGTGATCCGGGAAACTACAGACCAGTGAGCCTGATGTCAGTACCGGGAAAAATGGTAGAAACCATCATAAAGAACAAAATGGAGTGGAGGAGTGGCCTAGTGGTTGGGGCAAGGTACTTCTGGCCGGAAGGTCGGGGGTTCAAATCCCACTAGAGGACAGCAACCTTGGGCCGGAAGGGCTGGGGTTTCTAGTCCCACAGGTGCTCCTTGTGGAATTGGGCAAGCCAGTTAACCCTCCATAGCCCATGTTCCCTGTAAAATAGTTATCTCCAAGTTATAATGCCCTGTTCAATGTAATTTCAGTTTGTTCAATGTAAACCGCACTGATGCAGAATAGCGCGGTATATAAGAGAATGTAAATAAAATAAAAATAAATAAAAAATAAAATTACTGAACATGTAGATAGTCATGGCTTAATGGGAGAGAGCTAACATGGCTTTAGACAAGGAAGATCTTGTCTTACTGATCTGTTGTGTTTTTTTGAAGGTGTGAATAAAAAGGTAGACAAAGGTGAGTCGGTTGATATATTGTATTTGGACTTTCAGAAAGCCTTTGACAAGGTCCCTCATCAGAGATTTTTGGCAAAACTAAAGAGTCATGGGATAGGAGGCAGTGTACTATTGTGGATCGGGAACTGGTTAAAAGATAGAAAGCAGAGGGTACGGCTAAATGGCCAATTTTCGCAATGGAGAAAGGTGAATAGTGGTGTACCCCAGGGATCTGTGCTGGGTCTGCTGCTTTTTGACATATTCATAAATGACCTGGAAAGTGGAATAATGAGTGAGGCTATCAAATTTGCAGATGAGACAAAACTATTTAAAGTTGTTAAAACCCAAGAGGATTGTATACCATCACCCTTGGATGTATACCATCCGGCCCAGGTGATTTGCTACTCTTCAGTTTATCTAATAGTTGTAATACATCTTCCCGATGTATCGATATTTCCTTCAATTCTTCCGCACCTTTAAATACCACTTCAGTCATTTATTTTATTTATTTATTTATTTATTTAACATTTCTTCTATACTGCGCTATTACAATCAGCGCGGTGTACATCGAACAAAACATACTACAATGCATACAAGCAACATTGAGTTTTACATAGAACAGGGAAAAAAAACCCAAAACAAAACATAGGATAACCGGGGTAACTATTTACAGAGTAACTATTTACAGGTTAAATTAGTATTGTCACCAATACTCTAAGCCAATTTGGTATCATCTTCATTTTGTGTGGGAGGGACAGGCGTAAAAGTGGTGGGTGGGCAGTAGTATGGGTAGTAGTCATGGGTAACATCCCTACATCTTCCTCAGTAAAGACTGAAGCAAAGAATTCATTCAATCTCTCCGCTATCGCCTTGTCACCTTTTAGTGCTCCTTTAACCCCTTTATCATCTAATGGACCAACTGACTCTCTCACAGGTTTTTTGCTACGAATGTACTTGAAAAGGTCTTTACTTTGCGGTTTTGCTTCCGCAGCAAGCTTCTTCTCAAATTCTCCCTTTCAAACATTACAAATACTCAAGAGGGTACTCCAGAAAACTAAGAACCAGATTGAAAAAAAAGAAACGTACAAGTGTATAATTGTTTAATTTAAAGTTTCAAATTTCATAAATAAAAAATGTTTTAAAAAATGTACAAAGTTTTTTTCAGGCAATACATAATTAAGCTGTGGCATCTGAGACTGGCGGTTGTGGCCAAGGCAATTAACATAGTGGGATTCAAAAGAGCTTTGGACAAGTTCCAAGAGAAAAAGTCCATTCAATTTTATTAGCCAGATAGACTTGGGAGAGCCTTTGCTCATCCCTGGAAATGAACTATGAGAAGTCAGGAGTTAGTGGGCCTGATGAGCCTGTGAAGGAACTAAGAGCTGCTGAGGTCTGCATAAAAGGCTTCAGAGGCCTGCACTGTTGAGGCATTCCTAACAGGGGCTATACATTTCAAGCAAAGGTAAGAGTTTGTGGCTTTTTAAATTACAACTCTCTGCCTGGGAGCTCTTAAAAGGGTTTTGGTACATTTTTAAAACAAAGTAACATTCTTTTGCTGCTTTAGTTTAAAAGGAGAAATATTTTCTTTGGTGGGGTAGATTTAAAATTCTGCTTTAGTATCTTTCTCAGCTCTTTGAAGCTACTGACACCTAATCAAGTGTTAGTTCCCTCCCTACCCCCACCCCAACTTCCACCCCCCCTAGTGAGCAGTCTTGTTTTATAGGGCACCCCCCAATTAACTACACATAGACATGAAACAGCACATTTTGAGCATACCTAAAAAGATTTAACTGCTTTTTCTCTGAAAGGACAGCTGGGAAACCGGCTGGTACTTTGGTAGATCTCTCTCTTTTGTTTTAACAGATACCTAAGCTCCAGTAACTGAACAATGGCTGGGAAAAATCGTATCGCTAAAGCTGTTGCCCCCATTATAGCTTCTGCCTCTGTACAGACAGATATCCCAATGCAAGTTGAAGGACCGGTTCCATGTGTAGGGTGCCTGCATGCTGAAGCTCCCAGGAAACAAGTGGAGGAACTCAGAGAGGAGGTGGCGAGTCTGAGGAGCATTCAAGACAGTGAGAAGTACATTGATGAGATGCTTCTTGCAACATCCAAACTCTCTAGCAGAGAAGATGGGTGCCTACAGAATGACGAAGGTTGGACACAAGTCACCAGGGCCTGCTGAATCACCAATACAACTTCTCCAGCCCTTGAATTGAAGAACCATTATGCAGCGCCGGAAGTGGAGGAGGTGAAAGCATCCCTGGAAAGGGAAGAACCAGAGCTCAAGTACCGCAAAGTTGCAGAATCAGTGATCACAAGGAAGAGAAGGGTAGTGGTGATTGGTGACTCTCTTCTGAGGGGTAGTGAGACATCCATCTGCCGACCAGACTTGATGTTCAGAGACGTATGCTGTCTGCCAGGTGCCAAAATCCAAGATGTTACGGAGAGTTTGCCGAGACTCATTAAGCCCACTGACTATTGCCCAATGTTGCTAATCCATGTCAGCACAAATGATACCGCCAGGTATCCCTCTGAGTATATCAAAAGTGACTTCAAGGCTCTGGGACAGAGGGTGAAACACATAGGTGCAGAGGTTGTGTTCTCTTCAATCCTCCCTGTTGAAGGTAAAGTCCAAGGCAGAGAAACTCGCATCCTGGAGACAAATGCATGGCTGCATGGATGGTGTCATCGAGAGAGTTTTGGTTTCCTGGACCATAGGATGCTGTTCCAAGGGTTGCAGAGCACAGATGGCATCCATCTGTCCAAGAAAGGTCGACGTATCTTCAGTAGCAGACTGCCTAATCTACTGAAGAGGGCTTTAAACTAGATTCATTGGGGATGGATGAAGAAAGCCCCCAGGTAAGTGAAACATTAAACACCTTTATGGAAATGTGTAAAAGGGGCAACATATGGAAAGCAGTATGTATAAATGCCCGTAGCATAGGAAATAAGATCCCAGATGTTGAAGCTTTAATGGGAGTGGCTGACTTGGATTTAGTGGCAATTACAGAAACATGGTTTACAGAAAACCATGACTGGAATATAACTATACCAGGCTATACTTTATTCAGAAAGGACAGGGTAAGAAGAAGGGGAGGAGGAGTGGCACTATATGTAAAAAATATTAAAGCTTTGGAATTACAGAGCTTAAAAGGGAGAGAGGAGGTACTGTGGGTTAAACTAGAAAGAGGGAAAGAGAAATATATTTGCATTGGCGTGATATACACACTCCCTCACAAGAGGGTGGATGGAGAGTTAATTGAAGACATATGTAGCATTGCTAGGAATGGGGAAGTGCTACTTATAGGGGATTTCAATATGCCAGATGTTGATTGGCACATTCCTGCTGTAGTATGATCTAGAAAGGAGATCCTGGATTCTCTACAGTGAGAACTATTCAAGCAATTGGTAACAGACCCCACACATGAAAGGACCATGCTGGACTTGGTGTTTACCAATGGTGAAAGTGTTTCTGATGTTACAGTGGGAGATCATTTTGCATCCAGTGATAACCAGATGGTTTAGTTCAGTATTAGGACTAGGGCTGATAGAATCCATTCAAAAGCGAGGGTCTTAGACTTTAGGAAAAGTAACTTTGCCAAGATGTGCCAATATCTCAGGGAGTAGTTAGCGGGATGGGAACAGCTGGGGGATGTAGAAAAACAATGGGCAAAACTGAAAGCAGATATTTTAAGGACAACCAATCTTTTTATTAAAATGGTAAATAAAGGTAAAAGGAAAAGGAGACCGCTATGGTTTTCGAAAGAAATAGCTGAAAATGTGAAGAAAAAGAGGGAGGCCTTCATGAAATACAACAGATCACAGAGAGGAAGACAGGCATCTATATTTGGAAAAACTTAGAGAAGCTAGCAAGGTAGTCAGGAAAGCAAAGATTCAAAAAGAGGAGGAAACAGCCAATGCAATAAAATGGGGGGATAAGACATTTTTCAGATATGTTAGTGAAAAGAGGAATTTGATATTATCAGGCTCGAGGGTGAAGGGGATGAATATGTAGAAGCTGATGAGGATAAAGTGGAATTGCTTAACTAATATTACTGTTCTGTGTTCACAGATGAAGAACCAGGAACAGGCCCCCAGAAAACACCCACAAACAGGAACAGAAGCGAAGGACATCTTGAACGATTTTCAGAAGACACTGTTCGTGAGAAACCAGCTAAACAAAGTAGACAAAGCAATAGGACCGGATGGGATACACCCTAGAATAGTGAGGGAACTTGGGGGATGTTCTAGCAGCTCCACTGGCTGACCTTTTCAATGCCTCGTTGTAGTCGGTAGTGGTGCCAAAGGACTAGAGAGAGGCACATGTGGTCCCTTTACACAAAAGCGGAAGTAAGGATGTGGTTGAAAACAGGCCGGTTAGTTTAACTTTGGGGGTGAGTAAATTATTGGAAATGCTGCTGAAAGAGGAAATAGTGAGGTTTCTAGAGTCCAGCAGATTACAGGATCCGAGGCAGTATGGATTCACCAGAGGCAGGTCTTGTCAGACAAATCTGATTGATTTCTTTGACGGTGTGACAAGGGAGTTGGGCCGAGGGATAGCCCTAGATGTGGTGTATTTCGATTTCAGTAAAGCCTTTGACACTGTTCCTCACAGGCGACTTATAAACAAACTGAGCACCCTAGGGATGGACCCTAAAGTTACTGCTTGGGTTAGAAATTGGTTGAGTGCGAGTCAACAAAGGGTATGGGTAAATGGAGCTCATTCTGAGGAGAAGGAGATTACCAGTGGTGTGCCCCAGGGATCTGTCCTTGGTCTGATTCTTTTTAACATCTTTGATAGTGATATAGCAGAAGGGCGGTCGGGTAAGGTTTGCTTCTTTGCGGATGATACCAAAATCTGCAATAGAGTACACACCCAGGTAGGTGTAGATAACATGAGGAGGGATCTAGCTAAGCTTAAAGAATGGTCTAGAATTTGGTAGCTGGGATTTAATGTTAAAAAATTGAAGGTCATGCATTTGGGCTGCAGCAATCGAAGAAGCAATATAGTATAGGGGGTGAAGTACTTTTGTCCATTAAAGAAGAGCACGACCTTGGTGTGTTTGTGTCTGATGATCTTAAAGTAGCTAAACAGGTAGAAAAGGCGACACCAATAGCTAGAAGGATGCTTGGGTACATAGGGAGGGGAATGGCTAGCAGAAAAAAGAAGGTGATAGTGCCTCTGTATAATTCTTTGGTACAACCTCATTTGGAGTATTGTGTGCAATTCTGGAGACCACACCTTCAAAAGGATATAAAAAGGATTGAGTCAGTACAGAGGGTGGCTACTAAAACAGTTAGTGGTCTTCATTATAAAGCATATGAGGACAGACTTAAAAATCTTAATATGTGCACCTTAGAGGAAAGGCGGAATAGAGGTGATATCATTGAGACATTTAAATACCTCCATGGCATAAATGCACAGGGGGAGAGCATCTTTCGATTGAAAGCAAGTTCTGCTATGAGGGGACATGGGATCAGGGTGAAAGGAGATAGATTCCGGAGTGATATGAGGAAATATTTCTTTACGGAAAGAGTGGTGGATCCGTGGAATAGTCTCCCAGTGGAGATGGTGGAGATGAGGACAGTAACTGAATTCAAAAAAGCATGAGACAAACACAGAGGAACCCTAAAGGAAAAAAGGGGACTGTTGTAGTTGTTGATATGGAAGGACAGACTAGGTAGGCCATGTGGTCTTTTTCTGCCGTCATTTTTTTATGTTTCTAAGTAGATCTACTTTTTGGGTCTGCTGAGTCCTTTCTTCTCTTCTATTGCTAACTCCAGACTTTGCTCCTTTCACCATGCCGCTCCCTATGCCTGGAACAAACTACATGAGTCTGTACATCAGCCACCTTCTCTGACCCTTTTCAAATCCACGCTGAAACTGCCGCTTTCGGATCTTGACTCATAAGAACATAAAAACATAAGATACCCCATACTGGGTCAGACCAAGGTCCATCAAGCCGAGAATCCTGTTTCCAACAGTGGTCAACAGTACCTAGCACTTTCCCCAAAAGACACAGGTTCCACATTGCTTGTATTGGGTCAAGCACTGATATCCTGGGTCCCTTTTAATAATGGTTTATGGACCTTTCCTCCTGGAACTTGTCCAAACCTTTTTTAAACCCAGCTACACTAACAGCTTTTACTACATTTCTCCGGTAACAAATTCCAAAGTTTGATTACACAGTGAGTGAGAAAATATTTTCTCTTACTAGTCTTAAATAGGTCACCCTGTAGCTTGATTGAATGTCCCCTAGTTTTTCTATATTTTGATAACATAACGTTTACCCGTTCCACTCCATTCAAGATGTGGTCACACCATGGAACGCTACAGAGGCATTATAATATCCTTTGTTTTATTTTCCTTTCCTTATGATACCTAGTATTCTATTTGCTCTCTTGGCCGCCGCTGCACACTGGGCGGAGGGTTTTAACATGTTATCCGCGATGATGCCTAAATCTTATTTCTGGGTGGTAGTTCCTAATGTGGAACCTTGCATTGTGTAACCATAGTTTGGGTTGTTCTTCCTTAGGTGCATAACTTTGCACTTGTCCACATTAAATTTCATCTGCCATTTTGATGCCCAGTCTTCCAATTTATCAAGATCCTCTTGCAATTTTCCACAATCCTCATGGATTTTAACAACTTTAAATAGTTTTGTGTCATCTGCTAATTTGATAACCTCACTCCTTATTCCTCTTTCCAGGTAATTTATTAATATGTTAAAAAACAGTGGACCCAGCACAGATCCCTGGGGTGCACCACTATTCACCTTTCTCCGTTGGGAAAATTGGCCATTTAGCACTACCCTCTGCTTTCTATCTTTTAACCAGTTCCTGATCCACAATAGTACACCGCCTCCTATCCCAGTTTAGTTTTGACAAAAGTCTCTGAAAGTCTTGATACACTATATCATCCAGCTCAACTTTGTCCACCTGTTTATTCACACCTTCAAAAAAACATAACAGATTAGTAAGACAAGATCTTCCTTGTCTAATGCCATGTTGGCTGTCTCCCATTAAGCCATGACTATCTACATGTTCAGTAATTTTGTTCTTTATGATGATTTCTACAATTTTTCCCAGTACTGATGTCAGCCTCACTGGTGTGTAGTTTCCTGGATCATCCCTGGAACCCTTTTTTAAGAACTGGCGTTACTTTGGCCATCCTCCTATCTTCAGGTATTACAGATGATTTTAATGATAGTTCACAGATTACTAATAGTATATCTGCAATCTCATATTTCAGTTGTTTCAACACCCTTGGATGTATACCATCTGGTCCAGGTGATTTGCTACTCTTCAGTTTATCAAATTGTTGTAATACATCTTCCTGTTGTATCGATATTTCTTTACATTTTTCTGCGGCATCAGCTTTAAATACCACTTCAGTCATGGGTAACATCCCTACATCTTCCTCAGTAAAGACTGAAGCAAAGAATTCATTCATTCTCTCCACTATGGCCTTGTCCCCTCTTAATGCCCCTTTTACCCCTCTATCATCTAATGGTCCAACTGACTCTGTCGCAAATTTTTTTTCTACGAATGTACTTGAAAAAGTCTTTATTACACGTTTTTGCTTCCACAGCAAATTTCTTCTCAAATTCTCTTTTTGCCTGCCTTATTAATGCATTGCATCTAACTTGCCATTACTTGTGCAGTTTCCAGTTTTCGTCATTTGGTTCCTTTTCCCATTTTCTGAGAAGTGCTTTGTTGGCAACAGCCTTTCTGACCTCACCTTTAAACCATGCTGGCAGTTTTTTGGACTTCCTTCTACTTTTCTTTAAACATGGAATACAGCTGGTCTGGGCTCCCAAAATAGTATTTTTAAACACCCACGCTTGATTTAAGTCTTTAACCTTTGCAACTGCTCCTTTTAGTTTTTTCTTAACTATTTTTCTCATTTTATCATAGTCTCCCTTTCTCAGCACAAAGGACAATTCCAATGCGGTAAATGTTCAGTCTGTTTAAATGTTCTTCCAGTTAGAAATAGTTTTACCCATCCAGTGACATTGAGGAAGTTCTTTTTGACAGATTTTGCCAATTGTGACACTTCCAGTGTCATTTATGTCATCCAATGCCCTTGCGGATTACTGTATGTTGGGAAGACTGTATGAAGTATTAAGACCAGGATCATAGAGCATAAAAGCTGTATTCGAAGAAATATAGAGGATAAACCCCTAGTTGCACACTGGAGAGAGTTCCAACACAAATTAACAGACATCAAATTTTTTGTGATCAAGAAAGTCAAACCAAACTGGAGGGGAGGAGATGTGAATAAAACCATTTTACAATTAGAGCAAAGATATATATTTCTTTTAGATTCCCTTGCTCCACATGGTTTGAATATGGAACGAGATTTTTCTGTTTTTTTGTAAAAGTATTTATTTATTTTAGGTTTTCCGGTTTTTGTAGATATATTATATTATTATTTTTATTTTTATTTTTCATTTATCATTAAATATATTTTTATATATATTTTTTAATATATATATTTTTTTAAAAAAACATTTCTATATATAAAAAATGTTTTTATATATATAATATTTATATATTGCATATTTTTTATGTGTATATATGTGTATAAAAATATAATATATATATGTTTTTTAATTATGTGTGTATTGTATTTTTTATATATTTATTGTACAATATTTTAATAACTTTTAATTTATTAAGTTATTATATATTGGTTAATTAATTTGAGGTTCTCCCTTCAATTCCCAATTGGTTCCTTTTAATTAGAATTTACAGAAGTGACATAGATGGTATTTTAACATTTTACTCATCAAGAGATGAATTTTGATAGTAAAAGCTCTCTATAGATAAGTAAGGGAGATATATCCATAGATGATAGAATTTGGAACAATGTGATCCCACTATGCTCCTCCCCTTCTATAGACAAACAGTATTTATAGCGCATGTGCAGAGACGTTTGCAGCCTAGACGACTGCAGATTGAAACGGTTTGCATTAGTCCCTTTAAATCGTTTGTACCTCAGATTTACAAGAGTTTCTAAGCGGTAAATTATCTCTAGGGGTTATATCTTGCTTTTTACCGAACACATAATGCACCTTAGAAAGTTTATCACCCCGGAGGTTTTAATATAAAATATATTTCATAGCTGTCATCTACTACTGTTCTTATTTCCTTAAGAGATAGAATAGAAGTTAAAATAATAACATAAATAAGTGATGGTTTTCAGAAAGGAATCCTTCTTGTTTCCTCACTTGGGTTTTAAAGTTTTATAAAAAAAGCGATTCGTTTGGAAGCTTTTAAGAAATAGACCATTTTTGCCTTTGTTTAGAGATTACAGTTTCCCGCCCGAGTAGCGGATGAAGGCGCATGCGCCGGCATTTTTGAAGACAAGACAAGTGAGTTTCTCTTTTTGGTTCCCCTCGGAAGGCCATGCGATCATTGCTGGATTTCACAGTCCGTTTCTCCCTCCTCTTTTCCCCTTTTTTAGAAGACGGTTGTTTTATTGTTCTTAGGCTTCCAAGTTTCCATCAGTACTTAACGATATACGCAGAACGGAGGCTGTCTTTCTATACCCAAGAGGTTGGAACAGTTTTTGAGATACTATTCTTTAAAGAATTACAAATCATCCAAAGTAGTACTTTTTAAGGTTTAAATCATCTAAAATCTATATACCTTTTTTAAGTATATATAAGATGATTATATATATATATATTTTGAATAATTTTATAATTTATAATTTTTATGAAACAATTTTTAATTGGCATTTTATTTAAATATATTAAGAATATTAGACAGGTTTACAATAGGAGCAGATTCTGTTTACATACAATTGTCCATTTTATTTAATTTTATTTCATTTGTTTATAAATATTATATTTTTTACGAATGAATGGTGTTTATTTAATTCATGATTTTAATTTATTTATTTAATTTTAGTTTAATTTCATTAATATAATTTTATAATTTTATAGTAGTTGTAGATCATTTTGAATATTTTAATGGTCTTTAGTAATATCTTCTTTTTATTTGATCCATTATGATTATTTTACAATATAGATTTTAAATTTGTGATGATTTGTAATTGTTTTTAGATATACTCTCCTCCTCATTTTGATATACGTATCAGATTAACTAGGTTTGTTCGCTCCTGCTGCACGCTCTCTCAGTTTTAATCATTTCTTTGTGGTTATATATACATAAATAGATAATTTTGATAATTTAGTTTTAATTATTATTATATAATTTTTCTTATTTATTTATTTATATATATATTTATATACCACATCTTCCAAAGTTCAGTTGCGGTTTACAATGAACAACAATTAACAAAGTAAATTTGTTTTACAGGGAACGTCATATTATAACAGAACATATTTACAAGGATTTACAAGGATTTACTGTGATTATTATTATTTATTATTTAAATTATCTTTTTTAATGTATATTTATATGTTTTTAATGTTATTATTATACTATAATTAGTTTATATAGAGGTCCACTCTTTATTTCTTAGCTTGTCTCACTTATTTGATGTGCTTATAAGTTATTAATACGTATAGAGGTTTATTCTTTAATTTTATGCTTGTCACACTTATTTGATGTGTTTATATGTATTTACTTTTTAGTTTGATTTTACTTATAGATTTTTTATAATATTTTATATTTATAGCGTTCCAACACTATTATATTTTATATTATATGATTTATTTTATTTATTATTAATATTATTATTACTGTTTTTATTATGTTTTTATTATGTTTCTATGTTTAGTTAGATGAATTTGTTTGTTCCTTCATTTTTAATATATTAGGTTTCTATGTTTATAGTAATTTACCTTACAACCCCTGACGAAGGTTACGAAACACGGCCTGTGTCGGGTTGCCTAGGTTTGTGAGTAAATAAATTTGTCTTCCACTATCCTCACGTCTTGGACTGTTTGTACTGTCAACGTGAGTACTGCCTACTTCTTGGACAGTCTATCTACCGGCATGTTTACCCCGTGGAAAGACGTCTTGAGTTTCGGAGATGATGCTCTTGAAAAGCTCCCACCACATGAATCCCTGATAGAAGAACGAGAAGAAGATACAGATGACTCGTGGACTAAGTGGGAAGAGGTGGTCGAGCAAACCAAAAAGTTGGTTAAGAAACAAATGCATTCGGTATATCTTCTAGAATGTTGTAAATCAAAGATTATCCCGAGAGGACTAAGGATGAATAAAGCTCCGGGGATGTACACTACAGAAGGTGGTTTTATAAAGTGTTGGAACGCTATTCTTAATAAATGTTCTTTAGATCTTATGATACTTTTAATTACTACTGCTAATAAGAAATCAGAAATTTATAAAGCAGAAATAGATGAAAAGTTAGATACACTTAAAAGTTGTGATAAGCAATTTGACAAAGGTCATGACAATTACCAAAAAAATATTCAACAAAGAGATTAAGAATATTAAAATAGAAAAATATAGGAGAGACGAAGATGATTATAGAATTGGTTACGTATACCATTGGAGTAAGAAGATAGACAATGATCGCCTTTGGTTTAAGAGAAGGACCTCTTATTTTGATCGTAAAGATAGTTTAGCCAATGAAGATCCTAGAGAGAGTTCTTTAGAACATAAGAAGAAACGCAGCAGGAGCGAATCAGGAGAATTTGATACTTCAGCCTCTTTATTCTCCACTAGAGAATCCAGTAGACCCCTTAATGACAAAAAGAAGAAAGATCAATCAGAACAAGATTATTTTTTCAAAATGGACCAACTCTGGAAAGGGGGAGGTCGAGAAAATTCACGAACCCGTTACGAAAAGAGAAAAGTAGACAGAGATCAAGGGCAAGATTTTGGTCAAGGCCCTCAATGGAGAGAACACGGACAATATTGCAGAGGCCGAGGCCGTGGTCGAGGCCGAGGGAGAGCGAGGGGACAGTGGAAAACAGATCCATCCGAAGAGAGATGGTAAATGTTGATTTAGCCTATAAAGAAGATAAAAACAATGTAATAAGTATCTCTCAATATACACCCACACAAGATGAATTATCCATTCTTAGTAAAGGGCTTTCATTTGTACCCAAGAATAAGACGGACAGTTTTGAGATACAGATTGACCTTTATAAATTCTTTAGAAAACTGAAAATACACCATTTCTTCTCTAATCAACCTGATAACTCATGTGATGTTTCGGTTATCAAAAAGAAGTCCACTTGGATTCCACCCCAAAACAGTGACCCCGTTTTAGAAACCATTGAGAAGATAGTTTTGAAACAAATTAATGAAGTTATTAAAGATACCACAACTTCTTATCAAAATATCACAAAAGGTGAACGGGCAGCTATCAAATCACTACAAAAAAACAGTCAAATTATTATTAAGCCTGCAGATAAAGGAGGAGCTGTAGTAATTTGGGGCAAAAATGATTATATCCAGGAGATGAAGAAACAACTTAATGATAAAATGTTTTATCATAGATTAGATGATGATCCTACCCCAGACCTTAAAAGAAGTATTGATAATATTATTAACACTGCCTTTGAGATAGGGTATATCACCCGAAAAGAGAGAGATTTTTTAATTGTAGAAGCACCTGTTATTCCTACTATTTATATTTTACCTAAAATACACAAGTCGCTTGATAAACCACCAGGACGTCCAATCGTCTCTGCGATTGGGTCTGTTTTAGAACCCCTTTCCAAATTTATAGATGTGTTTTTAAGACCATTTATTAAAGATATGTGGTCCTATGTGCGGGACTCATCCCACGTAATAGAAATTTTATCCACCTTCAATGATGTTACAGATGACATTATTTTAGTTACTCTAGATGTAGAGTCTCTCTACACTAATGTTCCACAAAAAGAAGCATTGGATATTCTTGTTTATTATTTTTTGAAACGGGCGGAACATCGTCGCATTCCTACCACCTTTCTGGTATCTGTAGCTCAGTTTGTGCTTTTTGAAAATTTTTTCTGTTTTCAGAATTTATTTTATAAACAAATTAAAGGTGTAGCAATGGGGTCAGCAATGGCCCCAGACGTGGCAAATTTGTATATGTTTAATTTTGAGGAGAGGTTTCTCAAGAATCATTTATACAAAGACAATGTTAAATTGTGGATCCGTTACATAGACGACATACTTATATTATGGAAAGGTACAGAGAATCTTTTGTCTGAATTTAACATTTGGATTAATCAATTGGACACTAATCTAAAATTTCAAATTATGTATGATTATGATAAAATAGCATATCTAGATCTTTTAATTAAGAAAGAAAATATAGGTTTTTCCACTTCACTTTATAAAAAACCTACAGATAAAAATCATTATCTACATTATAATAGCTTTCACAACCCCTCTCTTAAGAATATCCTCCCCGTGAGCCAATTTCTCAGGGTTAAAAGGCTATGCTCCAAACAATGTGATTTTGAGCTAGAGGCATCCAATATGAAGAAAAAATTCTTAGCCAAAAACTATCCTATACAATATATAGAATCAGCATACAAGAGGGCTAGGGATACACCGCGGTCCACCCTTCTTACAATTAAGAGCAAAAAAACACACCAAGGGTTAGTTTGTCCCCTAACATATTCACAACATTCGGCCAAAATCAATACAATTCTCAAGAAAGAGTGACATATCCTACAAGCCCTACCGGCATTTCAAGATGCCCAGTTTTTAATTGCACATAAACGCAATGTCAACCTGCGGAATCTCCTCGTCCCTTCAGCTCTCACAGAGAAAATTTTTTTATCTCAGCACAAAGGACAATTCCAATGTGGTAAATGTTCAGTCTGTTTAAATGTTCTTTCAGTTAGAAATAGTTTTACCCATCCAGTGACATTGAGGAAGTTCTTTTTGACAGATTTTGCCAATTGTGACACTTCCAGTGTCATTTATGTCATCCAATGCCCTTGCGGATTACTGTATGTTGGGAAGACTGTACGAAGTATTAAGACCAGGATCATAGAGCATAAAAGCTGTATTCGAAGAAATATAGAGGATAAACCCCTAGTTGCACACTGGAGAGAGTTCCAACACAAATTAACAGACATCAAATTTTTTGTGATCAAGAAAGTCAAACCAAACTGGAGGGGAGGAGATGTGAATAAAACCATTTTACAATTAGAGCAAAGATATATATTTCTTTTAGATTCCCTTGCTCCACATGGTTTGAATATGGAACGAGATTTTCTGTTTTTTTGTAAAAGTATTTATTTATTTTAGGTTTTCCGGTTTTTGTAGATATATTATATTATTATTATTTTTATTTTTCATTTATCATTAAATATATTTTTATATATATTTTTTAATATATATATATTTTTTAAAAAAATTTCTATATATATATAAAAACTTTTTTTATATATATATAATATTTATATATTGCATATTTTTTATGTGTATATATGTGTATAAAATATAATATATATATGTTTTTTAATTATGTGTGTATTGTATTTTTTATATATTTATTGTACAATATTTTAATAACTTTTAATTTATTAAGTTATTATATATTGGTTAATTAATTTGAGGTTCTCCCTTCAATTCCCAATTGGTTCCTTTTAATTAGAATTTACAGAAGTGACATAGATGGTATTTTAACATTTTACTCATCAAGAGATGAATTTTGATAGTAAAAGCTCTCTATAGATAAGTAAGGGAGATATATCCATAGATGATAGAATTTGGAACAATGTGATCCCACTATGCTCCTCCCCTTCTATAGACAAACAGTATTTATAGCGCATGTGCAGAGACGTTTGCAGCCTAGACGACTGCAGATTGAAGCGGTTTGCATTAGTCCCTTTAAATCGTTTGTACCTCGGATTTACAAGAGTTTCTAAGCGGTAAATTATCTCTAGGGGTTATATATCTTGCTTTTTACCGAACACATAATGCACCTTAGAAAGTTTATCACCCCGGAGGTTTTAATATAAAATATATTTCATAGCTGTCATCTACTACTGTTCTTATTTCCTTAAGAGATAGAATAGAAGTTAAAATAATAATATAAATAAGTGATGCTTTTCAGAAAGGAGTCCTTCTTGTTTCCTCACTTGGGTTTTAAAGTTTTATAAAAAAAGCGATTCGTTTGGAAGCTTTTAAGAAATAGACCATTTTTGCCTTTGTTTAGAGATTACAGTTTCCCGCCTGAGTAGCGGATGAAGGCGCATGCGCCGGCGTTTTTGAAGACAAGACAAGTGAGTTTCTCTTTTTGGTTCCCCTCGGAAGGCCATGCGATCATTGCTGGATTTCACAGTCCGTTTCTCCCTCCTCTTTTCCCCTTTTTTAGAAGACGGTTGTTTTATTGTTCTTAGGCTTCCAAGTTTCCATCAGTACTTAACGATATACGCAGAACGGAGGCTGTCTTTCTATACCCAAGAGGTTGGAACAGTTTTTGAGATACTATTCTTTAAAGAATTACAAATCATCCAAAGTAGTACTTTTTAAGGTTTAAATCATCTAAAATCTATATACCTTTTTTAAGTATATATAAGATGATTATATATACATATATATTTTTTTTTTTGAATAATTTTATAATTTATAATTTTTATGAAACAATTTTTAATTGGCATTTTATTTAAATATATTAAGAATATTAGACAGGTTTACAATAGGAGCAGATTCTGTTTACATACAATTGTCAATTTTATTTAATTTTATTTCATTTGTTTATAAATATTATATTTTTTACGAATGAATGGTGTTTATTTAATTCATGATTTTAATTTATTTATTTAATTTTAGTTTAATTTCATTAATATAATTTTATAATTTTATAGTAGTTGTAGATCATTTTGAATATATTTTAATGGTCTTTAGTAATATCTTCTTTTTATTTGATCCATTATGATTATTTTACGATATAGATTTTAAATTTGTGATGATTTGTAATTGTTTTTAGATATACTCTCCTCCTCATTTTGATATACGTATCAGATTAACTAGGTTTGTTCGCTCCTGCTGCACGCTCTCTCAGTTTTAATCATTTCTTTGTGGTTATATATACATAAATAGATAATTTTGATAATTTAGTTTTAATTATTATATAATTTTACTGTGATTATTATTTATTATTTAAATTATCTTTTTTAATGTATATTTATATGTTTTTAATGTTATTATTATACTATAATTAGTTTATATAGAGGTCCACTCTTTATTTCTTAGCTTGTCTCACTTATTTGATGTGCTTATAAGTTATTAATACGTATAGAGGTTTATTCTTTAATTTTATGCTTGTCACACTTATTTGATGTGTTTATATGTATTTACTTTTTAGTTTGATTTTACTTATAGATTTTTTATAATATTTTATATTTATAGCGTTCCAACACTATTATATTTTATATTATATGATTTATTTTATTTATTATTAATATTATTATTACTGTTTTTATTATGTTTTTATTATGTTTCTATGTTTTGTTAGATGAATTTGTTTGTTCCTTCATTTTTAATATATTATGTTTCTATGTTTATAGTAATTTACCTTACAACCCCTGACGAAGGTTACGAAACACGGCCTGTGTCGGGTTGCCTAGGTTTGTGAGTAAATAAATTTGTCTTCCACTATCCTCACGTCTTGGACTGTGTTTGTACTGTCAACGTGAGTACTGCCTACTTCTTGGACAGTCTACTTACCATCCCCTCCTCCATTAATTAAATCAAACACAATCATGCTATGATTACTACTGCCAAGTGGCCTCTACACCCTTATCTCTTGCACCAGATCTGGTGTTCCACTAAGGACTAGGATCAAAATGGCTTCCCCACTGATCATGAACCAGCTGCTCCAAGAAGCAGTCATTTATTTCATCTAGGAACTTTATCTCCCTTGCATGTCCTGCCGTGACACTGACCCAGTCAATACCAGGATAGTTGAAATCACCCATTATTGTTACTGTTCTGTAACTTTTGTTAGCTTCCCTGATTTCTTTGAGCATTTCATCATCCATTTGTTCATTCTGGCGAGGCGGTCGATAGTACAACCCCACTGCCATCGCCTTCCCCTTTTTACATGGAATTTTAATCCATAGAGATTCTACAGTGAATTTTGTTTCCTGCAAAACTTTAATCCTTTGTGACTCAATGCCCTCTCTAACATAGTGCGCGACCCCTCCACCAATTTGATTAGCTCTATCATTACGATATAGTTTGTACCCAGGTATCACAGTGTCCCACTGGTTGTCCTCCTTCCACCATGTCTCTGAGATACCAATCATATTTAATCTCTCATTTAGTGCTATATATTCTAACTCTCCCATCTTATTTTTTAGACTTCTAACATTTGCATATAAGCATTTTAGAGGCTGTATATTATTTATATTAATCTGGTTATTGGTAGGCAGGTGTAATTTGGATTCTTTAAGCTCTGTCTGCTCTGTACTCAAGGGCATTTGGATTCTTTTTGTCTTTATTGGAACCTCTCTTTTGATATGCCCTAACTTCAATCTTTGCTAGTATCCTTCAAGGATATATTTTTCTGAATCATGCACTCTTGGGTGGCTCTCGGTGTTCCCCTATTACCTGGTTTAAAAGCTGCTCTATCTCCTTTTTAAAGGTTAATGCCAGCAGCCTGGTTTCATCTCAGTTAAGGTGGAGCACGTCTCTTTGGAGAAGGCTTTTCGTAGAATTGCTAAAAATTTAAGGGTGGGGAGCTGAAGTTACATCTGTGATGATGGGAAGCAGTGGGAGATCAAGGGAAAGTGAAAAATGGAAAAAGCATAGTTACTCACCTGTAAGAGGTGTTCTCCAGGGACAGCAGGAATTAGTCCTCTCTTATGGGTGACGTCGGCACCGACGGAGCCCGCAAGGAGCAATTCCCCAGCTTTCAAAGAAAGCCTTTGTGATTGCTACCACACATGCGTGGTCCTCTTCCTGCCCAAGGCTGCCATCTTGCTCAGTCAGGTCCCTTAGCTCAAGCCCTACCAAGGAGATGGCAAGGGAAGGACAAAAATTCAGCAACTCATCAGGGGAGGTGAGAGGGTAGTGAGGACTGATTCCTGCTGTCCCTGGAGAACACCTGTTACAGGTAAGTAACTACGCTTTCTCCAGGAACAAGCAGGAAGTCAGTCCTCACTTATGGACTCCCTAGCTACAGGCTACCGAACCTGTAACCAAAAAACACCTCCGCGAGGCCATAAGCAGAAGCTGAAGCCCAAAGGAACCAGAGTCCTCGGGTCGAAGCCCTCGGTAGCCATGAAGGAGGGTTGGAGGGCAGGAGTTGCTTATACCCAGAACAGGTTACAGCCTGGCTGAAGGCACTGTCCTGGCGGGACTCCCTCTCCAGGCAGTAGTGGGCAGCGAAGGTGTTCGTGAAAGACCAGGTCGCCGCCTGGCAGATGTCCATCGGGGGCACGGAGCACAGCGAGGCAACCGAAGCCGCTTTGGCTCGGACCCCATGTGCAGTGACTCGACAATTCAGAGGGACATCTGCCTTCACATGGGCAAAAGCGATGCAATCCGCCACCCAAACCGAAAGGGTGCGCTTGGTGACTGCTTGCCTCAGTCTATTGGGATTGTAGGTCACGAAAAGCCTGCCAGACTTGCGATGAGTCTGGGTACACTGCAAATAAAAGGCGAGGGCCCGTTTGCAGTCGAGGGTGTGGAGAGCCGTCAACGCCTGGTCGGCGTTGGGCCTTGGTAAAAAAGTCGGCAGCACTATCTCAGGTTGAGATGGAAGTCTGAAATGACTTTAGGCAGAAATTTAGAGTGGGTACGGAGGACCACCCTGTTCCGATAAAACCTGGTGTAAGGGGCACGAGCCATGAGGGCCTGGATCTCACAACTTGGCAGGCCGAGGTCAGCACCACAGATGGCAGAGCGAACACGTCACCATTGGCTCGAAGGGAGGATGGGTGAGCTGCGAGAGTACCACATTTAAGTCTCATTCCGCCGGGGGTGGATGGATGGATGGCTTGGATAGCAGAAGACCCCGCATGAAGCGGGAGACTAACGGCTGCCCTGAGAGGGGTTTTCCCTCGATAGGAAGATGATTAGCAGAGATGGCGCTCAAATGAACCCTGACAGAGTTCAACTTCAGCCCTTCCCTTGAGAGGTGGAGGAGGTACTGGAGCACCCACCCAACAGGACACGAGAAGGGGTCAATCTGGTGTTCCGAGCACCAGGCAGAGAAGCGTTTCCACTTAAAGGCATAAGCTCACCTAGTGTAGTCCTTCCTCATGGCGAGGAGGACTTCCTCGACCTCCTCCAGAAGGGACAGAGAGGCTAGGGAGACCCATTCAGCCGCCAGGCTGTGAGGAATAGGGAGGTTAGGTTCGGGTGCAGCACCTCCTGCGACAGTAGACCCCTGGCAGAACCCAGGGGAACCGGGGGCTCTGTCGACAGCCGGAGCAGGAGTGGGAACCAAGGCTGCCGAGGCCACAAGGGGGTCACGAGAATCAATGATGCCCCATTCCGCTGAGCCTTGAACAGAGTCCTCGCAATGAGGGGGAAAGGAGGGAATGCATAGAGAAGACTGGAGGACCAGTCCAGGAGAAATGCATCGGGGCCCTCCCTGCTCGGGTGCGGCACCGGCCCACAAAAGCGGGGGAGCTGCCTGTTCTGGGAACTAGCGAAGAGGTCTATCGCTGGAGTCCCCCCGCGGAGAAACTAGTCTGCTACACTGGGATCCAGCCGCTATTCGTGAGGGCGATGGATTCTGCTGAGTCTGTCCGCCAGGCCATTTTCCTGACCCGGGAGGTACATCATCCTGAGGGACATCCTCCGTTGGGCAGAGCAGATGAGGACCACTTCCCGGCAGAGGGAGCGCAATCCCATGCTCCCCTCCTTGTTGATGTAGAACATCACTACACGGTTGTCGGTCTGCACTAGAACCGACTTCCCGCTGAGGTGTTCCTCAAAGGCCCTCAAGGCCCACCGAATGGCCCGGAGTTAGAGCAGGTTTATCTGCTGCTGAGACTCCCAAGGTGACCATTGCCCATGCGTGCAGAGTGCTCCACAATGGGCTCCCCACCCTAACTGGGAAGCGTCTGTCGTCAGCACTGCATCGTGCTGTGGGGCCTGAAAGGACAATCCCCGCAGGAGGTTGTGGGGGTTTTGCTACCTGCTCAGGGACAAGCGGAAGCCAGGAAGAACACAGACAGGATCCCCGAGGTGTCTGAGGGACTGGCTCCATTGGGCACTGAGACACCACTGAGCCGTCCACATGTGCAGGTGGGCGTGAGGAACCACATGTATGGTCGAGGCCATGTGGCCCAGGAGACGTAGCATGTTCCGAGTAGTGACTTGGTGAGCGCTTTGGACACGAGCCACCAGACGTAAGAAGGCGGTCGCCTGCTGAGTATCGAGGTGTGCCCCGATGAACTCGAGAGCCTGCACTGGCTCGAGGTGAGACTTCTGGTAGTTGACCAAGAACTCCAAGCTCTCCAAGAAAAGGACAGTGTGCGACATCGCTCGCCGAGCCTCCTCGACTGAGGTGCCTGTAATGAGCTAGTTGTCAAGGTAGGGAAAGACCGGCACGCCCTCGCGCCAAAGGTAAGCGGCGACCACGGCGAGGCACTTTGTGAAGACCCATGGGGCAGACATGAGGCCGAAGTACAGCACCCTGTACTGGAAGTGCTCTCCCTGCACCCTGAAATGCAGATACTGCCTGTGTTGGGGGTGGATTAAGATGTGGGCGTAAGCATCCTTTAGACCCATGGAGCATAGCCAGTTGCCCTGCCAGAGGAAGGGCAGCAGCACACCAAGAGAACTTCTTGAATTTCTCCTGCACCAGGAACTTGTTTAGCCTGTGGAGCTCGGACGACTTGGTGGACCCAAGTGTCCGAGGTGATGGAAGCCCATGATGGGGCAAAGTGGGACAGGTGTCCCCCTACTGGCTGCTGCGTCGCTTGAGGGCAAGGGGCTATGCCGATGGCGTCAAAGCCCTTGAGTGGGTTGTGGGAGAAACAGCATTTGGGCCTTTGGGCCCTTTGGTTTATGATGCCCCTGGCTAGATTTACTCTGCACTGGAGTGGTCGGTGTGGGTGTGGTTGGATATGGTGGATAGCCCCGATACTGGAGGCCCTTTCTAGGGAAGAAGGGCTTCTTGGTTGGCTGCTTCTTCTGAGGTAGGGTAGACATTTTACGGGAGAGACGGGTCCTGGTGATGAACTCCATCTTAATTTCCGCAGCCTTCTCCTCCATTGGTTTGCCAAAGAGCTGCTCACCAAGGCATGGCACGTCCAGGAGCTTCTCCTGACCCATTGCTCCAAATCCAAGGATTGGAGCCATGCCTGGCGGCAGGCACCAATGCCCACAGCCGCCACCCAAGCCGATGTCTCAAAGCCATCATAGGAGGCTCGAGCGAGGTACTTGGAGCAGTCGGCGACGGACTTTAGCAGGGCGCGGAATCTGTCGAGGGGTTCTCCCTCGAGGCCCGCAGAGAACCCGCCGAGCTCCTTAGCCAAATCGCACAGGTACATACCAATGTACAGTTGATATGCCTGGATGCGACAAGATAGCATGGAATCTTGGTAGGCCTTGCGACCTAGGGCATCAAGGGCTCTCGACTCTCGGTCGGGTGGTACCGACGAGTGGTATTTCGGGCTCTTTTGCTTTCTCATGGCCGATTCCACCATCATCGAGGTGTGAGGGAGCTGAGTCTTCCGGAAGCCTGGCCCACGCTGCACCTTGTACATTGTGTCAAGGCGCTTGCTCACGATGGGGACTGAGGTTGGGGCCTCCCACATGCAGAGCAGCAGCCGAGATAGAATAGGCGGTACAGGCATAGTAAGGGATTACCTGGGCAGGGACTCGTACTGAAGAATATCAAGTTTCTCAGCACGAGGGTCCTCCTCAGCCTGGGTGACCAGGTTAAGGGCCCATGCCATGTCCCGAATGAACACCAGGAAGAAGGTGTCTTTGGGTGGCAAACGCCGCTGGATTGCGGGTGGTGAGGGGTCCGATGGAAGATCCCAATGGGTATGGGTCTCCGGGGAGGTGTCCCCATTGGACTCCCAGTCCGATAAGTCTGTCGAGGATTCCAAGCCGGGCAGGTTGCCCTGTCCAATGGCCGGTGGCCTGGTGCCAGAGGCCCTGGATGATCTCGCCTCCGAGGAATGAGAGGGCGAGCGAGACCAACATTGAGGCCCGCAGCTCTCGGGGGTTTCCTGGACAGATTTAGATGTCCCACGCGAGGGACCCACAGTCTCTGGACGCGAGTCAGTGAAGCTGGCCGTGAGTGCCTGCTAGGAAGCAATGAACGCAGAAACGCGCTCGGTGATGCCAATACCGGGGTCATCGGATCGGGTGTCGAGTAGGTCCTCACCGGGACGACCCTCAGGAGACTGGGTGCCTTCGCCGGAGACCTCCATGCGGGGCCGCTCCTTGTCCGACTCTAGGGAATGCCGAAGGGGGCTAAGCAACCGGGCGCGGGAGCACTTGTGCTTGTCGGGAGCCCTGGACAGCGACTTCAAGGCATTCTTCTCTTCTTATATCTGAACTCATTTGTAGGTATGTGACCTCGCTCCCAAAAGTGCAACTTTATCTTCTACCTGTACGGCAGGGCCATATGGAGAGCGCTGCGGCTGCACAGGTTGCGAGCACAGAAGGCAGCACTAAGATCATCACTGGGCTTCCAGGAAGCTCAAAAGGAGTGAGTTGCTGAACTGGCTGGTGGAGGAAGGGCACCAGATTCGTTAGCAGCACAGGGCGCATTTTTAGCTTGGTACGATTCTGCTATATGGGTTAGTGATATTATAGGCGTCAGAAAGCGGTAGGCCACACGGGCCCTGGCCCCCAAAAAAATCACGGCCAGCAGGCTGCCTGTGAGGATCTCATCCCCCATGGGTAGAAGAGGAAGAGAAGCTGTGATCACGGCAAAGACCCTTCCTGTCTTCCCATGGGAGACTGGATCCCCACGGGCAGGCAGGCAGGGTCTCTACCATGATTGCGGGCATTAGGCTGCCTGTGAGGATCCCATCCCCCATGGGTAGAAGAGGAAGAGAACCCCATGGGTAGAAGAGGAAGAGAAGCTGTGATCGCGGCAAAGACCCTTCCTGTCTTCCCATGGGAGACTGGATCCCCATGGGCGGTCAGGCAGGGTCTCTACCATGATTGCGGGCATCAGGCTGCCTGTGAGGATCCCATCCCCCGAGGGCAGAAGAAAAGCCACAATCACAGCAAAGAGCCTTCCTATCTGTGGGAGATCAGATCCCCGCAGGCAGAAAAGGTAGGGGCTGTACCCGCGGGGCAGAGCTTGAGCACCCCCAAAGAAAAGGCCCTTCCACCGTCCCTAAGTGATATTGATTCTGTTAAGCAGTAGGGTCATCAGTGGCATATCCATGCAGCAAATGATGAGATTTGCAGTGACTGGAGACTCCACTTCTTTTACTTGCTTTCATACTGGTGCCTTCTAGCATTGGCGCCCCTTTACCCCTCTCAATGCCTTGATGCTTTGCCCCGCTCCTGGTGCACTGAGGTCTTCTAGCCAATGCTGATGTTTATTTATTTATTTAGAATACATTTGTATACCGCTGCTTCCAGCGATCAGCAGCGGTTTGATTCCAGCTTGGAAATTGCCAAATCAAGGCAGAAATTTCGAAGTAACAACACATTGATTTGCAAAAGGAGAGCACGGCACACAGAAATAAGGTCAAAGGGGAGGAGTAAGGAATTTACATATGTACATGTTTCATAACAGAATTTAGGTTGCTAATTGTGACATCTTGTAATCCCCTGAGATTACATCAAATTGTAATAACACTGGAAAAGATGTGTTTTTAGTTTTTTCCTGAACGCAATAAGGTCCTTAGTTGCTCTTAGCTCAGGCGGTAGTTTGTTCCAGAGGGTCGGGGCAGAATACGAGTATGCTCTGCTGCTGGTACTTGATTTGACAGATCTGATATCGGGTGGCACATGTAGGATGTCAGAGTTGATGGTTCTTCTGTTGGGTGGTTGCGAGCTGATAAGGGTGTAGAGAAAGGATGTAGCTGTGTTATGAATGAGTTTGTGGGTGGTTATTAATGTTTTATATTGTATTCGGGCAGTAATGGGGAGCCAATGCAGTTCAATCAGTACAGGCGTGATGTGTTCAGTGATTCTTTTTTGCATGATGATCCTCGCCGCCACATTCTGGGCCATTTGCAGGATGTTTATCGTCTTCTTTGGGAGACCCTGCAAGATGGCGTTGCAGTAGTCTAAATGTGGTATAATGAGTGCTTGCGCAACAGCCCTAAAATCGTGAGGCTCGAGGATGTTCCATAGAGGTTGTAGGACTCTAAGTTTGTGGAAGATGGCCTTGTTGGTTTTGCGTAGGTGCTTTTCCATCTTCAGGTTGTTGTCAAATGTGACTCCCAGGTATTTTATCTCATTCTTTGTGTGGTACGTATTGTTACAGAGTGTAATTGTCGCTGGAGGTTCAAAGTTTGGTTTGCTGGAGATAAACATCACCTCAGTTTTCTTATGGTTGATCGCCATGTTGTTTTGCTGCAACCATTGCAACATCTCATTCAGGCATGTTTCGAGTATCGTATAGTTAGGGTCGACGGTATCCAGTTGTGTGTATAGCATAATATCATCTGCATAGATGTGGTAATTGACATTATGCTGTTGGAAAATATCACAGAGGGGCTGCATATAAATGTTGAAAAGTAGGGCCGAGAGAGCCGAGCCCTGAGGTATTCCTTGTGTTTGAGGGAAAGCTTCTGCGTTTTCGCCATTGAATTGAACCTGTGGCATTCTGTTTGATATGTAGGAGGCGAACCATTTTAGGGGGGTTCCTGATATCCCTATCGATTCAAGCTTGTTTATTAGGATTCCATGATGGACTGTATCGAAGGCAGCCGAGATGTCAATGAAGATGAGTATAAACATTTTCTTCTTATCTTCAAGACCTTTGAGGAGGTTGTTAAGTAGTGCTATTAGCAGCGTTTCGACTCCGTGATGTTGTCTGAAGCCGTATTGTTGCCTATCGAGGATTGCATGGTCATCCAGGTGATCTTGTAGTTGCATAAGGACTGCCTTTTCAATGATCTTAGCTAGGAGAGATATGCTGGAGATGGGGCGGTAGGATGCTGGGTCGTCTTTGCTGAGTGAGTTGTTCTTTAGAATTGGTCTTATTATAGATTTCTTGAGTTGCGCGGGCATGATTCCTTGTTGTAGTGACTGGTTTACAATATGTGCGACTTGGCTGGCAATATCTTTTTTTGCCGCCTTTATCCATGCAGCTGGGCAGGGATCTAGCAGGGATGTGGTGGTATTGATGTTTGTTATTATGTTGATAGTTTGTTGTTCATCCATGTTGTGGAATTTGTTCCATGCCTGATCCTGTTCTACACTGGCTTTTCTACATGTTGTGTTTAGACAGGGAGGTGGCGAGTTTGCAGTAAGTTTGCTTGCGTAGTAGTCTGCCAGGGTTTGTGGTTTTATTACGTCATCATAGTGGTCTTCCTGGGATGTTTTTGTTAGTGATTTCACTAGTTCAAAAAGTTCACGAGGCTTATTAATAGCCTTGTTCAATAGGTTTGTGTGATCGGTCTTTTTGGCGGCGTTGACTTCTTCTTTGTATTTCGAGAGGAGATTGAGGTATTCCTTCTTGTGTTCGGTGGATTTGATGCGTCTCCATCTCTTTTCGAGTTTTCTGAGTTCCCTCTTCGTTTTTGTCAGTGTTTCTGTGTACCAGGGTTCTGAGTGGTGTTTGGTTGGCATCGGGGGGGCATCCCATGTTGGGTGTGCTGCAGCCTGAATCCCGCTGTTCCAGCTGCTTGTTAGAACATCGAGGTCCTGGTTTTGCAAGTCTATGTGGGTCGTGATGGTACTTACAAGACTTTCCAGGTTGAATTTGTTGAATTTTCTTTGCTGTTGAGTCACTCTCTGTGCTTTCGCATCCTTGGGTAGTGTAGGTAAATTGTATCCGGATGTAGATTCGATGGTGGTCCGACCAAGGCACCGGAGTTATCTTTATCAGAGGTTTTTCTTCGTTGTTTTGTTTACTCGTGGGAGTGAAGACCATGTCCAGAGTATGGCCCTTTTCATGTGTTGCATCATTTATTTGTTGTTGATACCCCAGTTGGGTCATGGCTTCCAAAAATGTATTTGTGTGAATAGGCGGGATTGACGCTAGGTTTAGGTCTCCTAGGATGATTTGGAATTTCTTGGGCTGAGTGGAGGATGTGTTTTCTAGTGCTGTGGCAAGTGTTTCATGTTGCGGCGAGGGTGCTCTGTAAATCAGGCAGATTGCTAAAGCTGTGTTTTCCACTTTTAGTAGGTCAATGTCCAAATTTGAATTCAGGTATGTGCTTGATAGTTGAAGGTTGGTCTTGGCTACGATGAACACTCCTCCACCTCTCTTGTTGTTGCGAGGGCAGTTGTACAGGCTGTATCCTGGATTGCTTATCTGGTTCAGTATGGCTGAGTCTGTGTTCGTGATCCATGTTTCCGTTATACATAGGATGTCTGGTTGCTCATCCTTGATGATGTCGTATATAATGTGTGTCTTGTTCCTGATTGATCTGGCATTGATGAGTGTGATGTTATAGGAGTTATGGGATGTTCGTGTAGGCTGGTTGTGTATGGTCTGGGTTTGGATGGGCTTGTTTATATGTGTCTTTTTTGGTTTGGGTTTTCGGTGCCCCTGTGCCTTAGCATGTCTGTTACCAGAGGGCTTCTGCAAGGGTGTGAGCATTGGTTCATTGTTGGTTATGTGGTAAGGGGCGAGTGGAGGTAGTGAGTGTGTTTGTATGGGGTAGAGAAAGTAGATTGGACTGCATAGGAATGGTGGAGAGTAGTACAAGTTTGGGTTGAAGGCGTAAGCTGGGACAAGCATGAGTAGACATGTGCTTAGAAAGATATTGAGGGATTTCATACTTCAGTTTCTTTTAGTGGAGGGTTGGACTGGACCGATACCAGGAGATTGTAGTATTAGCAGACACTGCGTGGTCCAAGATGTTGTTTGTAAACCTTGGCCTAATATCCGTACACACTTAACAGTAGCACGAGGTTAATTTGCGGACAGTGTCCTAGTGTCCGAATACACTTAACAGTACTAATGCAGACAGTGGCCTAGAGTCCGTATACACTTAGCGGTAACCAGGGATTAATTTTGCAGACAGTGGCCTAGTGCCAGCATACACTTAACAGTGACAGGCGGTTAATTTGCAGACATTGGCCTAGTGCCAGAATACACTTAACAGTACTAATGCAGACAGTGGCCTCGAGTCCGTATACACTTAGCGGTAACCAGGGATTAATTTTGCAGACAGTGGCCTAGTGCCAGCATACACTTAACAGTGACAGGCGGTTAATTTGCAGACAGTGGTCTAGTGCCAGAAATACACTTAACCTCCACTTTAACCACCTCCTGGTGCGACTGGAAATAGTTTTAGAAACTCACTGTGGCCCAATTCTATAAGGCAGATAGTGGGGCTGCACATCCTGCTATCTGCCTTTGCCATATGCTTTCTGCTGTCCCCTGCATGCACAGAGCCACTGTGTGTGCTGCAGGGGACAGCGGCAGAGAGTGGGAGGGGCACAGGCAGGACCAACACCAGGATGTACAAGGCCAATTCTGCTCATGGCCCTGTACGTCCTGGTGGTACTGGGGAATGGTCAGACTATTCCATCTCCCTGGAGGCATCAGCAGTAAGCCAGGTGAGTCCCCGCCACCAGATCTGGGGCCCTGCTGCCCCGATCAGGGGTCGGGAGGTGGGGAAGAAGGGTCTTGTTGGCTGTGGGAAGCTGTGCCATGGGGAAGACATCCCCTTGGCAATGCAGGAGCATGCCGGGCCATTTCCCAGGGCCCAATTATGCACCCGCAGAAACGTTTTGCTCCCATGGTGCAGAATCAGGTCCTGACAAGCCTGTCCTGCTCGGGGACATCCAGATGGCCGGGATGCACCCCTTGCTTAATCAGGCGCCACGAAGATGTGGAAATCCACACCACATAGATTTCATGAGGACATGTTGGAGGTATGATTTAGAATTACATGGTTTGCACACTCAGCGGGATATCTATGGGTTCTGCCGCTGCACATCCTGATGCATTCTGGGGCAGCACCCATCGATAATCAGGCAGTGGCGATATTGAGCCGCTGCCTGGTTACTAACTAATGTAAAGTAAATAACCATTTAGCAAGAAAGCAGGGCTACACACGCAGACAGAACAACACTGTTAGAACACACATAAAAGACGTTAGCTGCTTTTTCTCTTACAGGACAGCTGAGGAAAAGTCAGGGACTTTTGGTAGGTCACTCATTTAATTCAAGAGGTACCAAAACTCCACCAACTGAACGGCTGGAAAAAATCATATTGCCAATACTGTTGCTCCCATTACAGCTTCTGCCTCTGTCCAGACAGACAGCCTGATACCAGTCGAGAGACCACTTCCATGTGCAAGATGCCTGCAAGCTGAAGCCCTCATGAAACAAGTGGAAGAGCTCATAGAAGAAGTGGCAAAGCCGAGAAGCATTTGAGATAGTGAGAAGAACATTGATGAGATGCTTCTTGAAGCATCCAAGCTGTCCAACAGAGGTCAAGATGAGAGGCTACAGAATGAAGAAAGTTGGGCATGAGTCATCGGAGCCTGTAGAATCGACAATCCAACACCTCCAGGCCTTGAATTGAAGAACCAGTATGCAGCCCTGGAAGTGGAGGAGGTGAAAACATCCCAGGAAAGGAAAGAACCAGAGCTCAAGCACCCCCAAAGTTGCAGAATCAGTGACCACAAGGAAGCAAAAGGTAGTGGCGGTTGATGAGTCTCTTCTAAGGGATACTGAGGCGTCCATCTGCTGATCAGATTGGATTTCTAGGGAAGTGTGCTATCTCCCAGGTGCCAAAATCCAAGATGTTATGGAGAGTTTGTCGAGACTCATCAAGTCTACTAACTATTATTGGATGTTGCTCATCTATGTTAGCACAAATGATACTGTTATGTAACCCTCCGAGCTTGTCAAGAATGACTTCATGGCTCTGGGACAGAGGGTGAAGCAGATATAGGGGCGGTTTCAAGGCACTCTGCTGCCTGAGGCGAGGGATGAGATGGCTCTCCCCCTCCACCTAGCCAGGGGGGGGGGGGAGGCTCTCTCAAAACTGCAGTCAGGGACTGAACCAAATCAAAAAGTTAATTAGATAATGTGGAGGAAATAAAAAGATGTTCGCACACCACGGAACTAAAAGAGAGCGAGAACCACTGCACAGTTTATAACACCAAATTAAATAATTCATTTTTATTTTGTTATAAACTGTGTTATGGTTGTTGCTTTTTCTTTTTGAACATATATTTTGCATTCACAGAACCCCCCCCCCCCCCTCAACAATGGGTGCAGAGCAGTACTAGGACATTCACCCACAAAACTCAATATCTAATTAAAAGAAAATCTGATTCTGGTCATTTTCACTAACAAACATTCTCCAGTACCAGGCATATTGTGGACTAATACAAAACCCCACAAAAGTCATTGATGATCTACAAGGCCAAATCAAACATATCATAACATTAACTTCCAAAACTCATACAACAAGGGGCCTACCCAGATAAAAGCAGCACCATAAATACTGTAGTGGGCCCTAGAACATCCATACACCGATTGAAAAGCTAAATAAGTCAAATTACTACAGCACAGGTCCCTTCGTACAAACTCTATGTTAACAGAACTCCTGGCCTCAGTTACACACTCAGAACACAGACCCTCACCAAGTACAGAATAAGTGAGGATAACCTAAAGTGAAAATAAAAATATGCAGACAAAAATTAAACTGAAAGCCTAAGAAAACAGACTCTGTATGCAATGCAATACCAGAGAAATAAGAGACTCATTTTCCTGTACTGTGTAAAATATTAAAATAGTGCAAAGTCCAATCACTCATTTGAAAATAAAATTATTTTTCTACCTTTGTTGTCTGACCATTTTATACTCTGATCATGCTGGTCCCAATCTGAGGCTTCTGCTTTCTTGTGTCTTCTCTTAGCTCTCTTTTTACGGTCTCGACTCCATCTGCCATTTCTTGTCTCTCCTTTTGTTTTCTTCACTTCCTTCCATCTTGGATATTGGTTTGTTTTCTCTCTTTCCACCTTTCTTCCATTTATTTCTCTCTCTCTCTCTGGCCACCCAGATTTCACTACTCCTTACTATCCAGTTCTCAATCTCCCTCTTTTTTACGCCATCTACCTACCGCTTTTCAACCTTCACCCCCAGTCCTTCCATTCCCCAGCTCTTCTTCCCCTTTGTGATGTCCAGCATTTGTCCTCCTGTCTCCCCCCATTGTCCAGCATGTCTCTCTACTTCCCCCATCCAACATTTGTTTCCCTACTTCCCCTTCCAGCATGTTTTCCTGCCCCCTCCCCTGTTGTCCATCATTTGCCCCCGTCCTCCCCCAGTGTTGTCCAGCATTTTTCCTCGTCTCCCCCTCCCTTGCACAGAATTTTTCTTTCTGCCCTGCTTTTCTGTTGTCTAGCACTTGTCCCCATCTCCCCCTTTGTCTAGCACTTGCCCCCCGTCTCCCCCTTTGTCCAGCATTTGCCCCGTCTCTCCCCTTTGTCTAGAACTTGCCCCATGCCTCGCCCCTTTGTCAAGCACTTGCCCCCGTCTCCCCCTTTGTCCAGTATGTCCCCGACTCCTCCTTTGCCCAGCATATGTCCCTGTCTCTCCCCTTTGTCTAGCACTTGTCCCCCTGTCTCCCTCTTTGTCCAGCATTTTTCCTCGTCTCTCCCTTTTGTCTAGCACTTGCCCCTGTCTCCCCTTTGTCCAGTATATCCCCCTATCTCCCCCTTTGTCCAGCATTTCTCCCCTTTGTCTCTCACTTGTCCTCCCTCCTGTCCCCACTCCCTCCACCTGCAGCTCTTATCCGGCGGCGGCACTCCAGTTTTTATTTTAGATTTTGCTGCCTCTGGTCTGCCTCTGCTTTCCCGCTGCTTTTTTTTCCTCAAGAATGCTTGCAGCAAGAAAAAAAGCAGCGGGAAAACAGAGGCAGGCCAGAGGCAGCAAAATTTAAAATGAAAACAGCCAGTGTGTCGCCGCAACATGAAACAGCCTGATCACTTGCAGGGTTCCTTCAAGCAATCAGGCTGATTTGTCCAGCGACGGCACTCAGGTTCTGTTTTAATTTTAGATTTTGCAGCCTCTGGCCTGCGTCTGCCTTCCCACGTGGGAAATCAGAGGCAGGCCAGAGGCTGC
The DNA here is from genome assembly GCA_033557465.1 of Ichthyophis bannanicus. NCBI lineage: Eukaryota > Metazoa > Chordata > Amphibia > Gymnophiona > Ichthyophiidae > Ichthyophis > Ichthyophis bannanicus. The sequence goes on along the minus strand of CM066033.1, from coordinate 1,404,478,159 downwards.
AAAATCTAAAATTAAAACAGTCGGAGTGCCACCCCATCAGAGTGCCATTTGAGGCCATTATCTCAGGTGGCCTAATGGAAGAACCGCCCCTGAGCAGATAGGTACGCAGGTGGTGTTCTCTTCAATCTTCCCTCTGGAAGGTAAAGGCCGAGGTAGAGAAACTCGCATCCTGGAGATGAATACATGACTGCGTGGATGATGTCATCAAAAGTGTTTTGGTTTCCTGGACCACGGGATGATTTTTCAAGGACTGCAGAGCAGAGATGGTGTCCATCTATCCAAGAAGGGTCAAAGTGTCTTCCAGCAGCAGACTGGCTAATCTACCGAAAAGGGCTTTAAAGTAGATTTGTTAGGGATGGGTGAAGAAAGCTACCAGATAAGTTAAAGCCCTCAGGTAAGAAAAACATTAAGGGGGAGCAGTGAGTGTGGAGGACCGGAGCTGTAGCCTGCTGAGTGCCGCGTTGGCGGAGCACGCTGGATCAGCTGCGCGTTGTTGGCCCTGATGTCACCTGGGGTTTAATTGTGATCCAGCAGCAGCGGTTCCTGGGAGCAGTGAGTGTGGAGGACCGGAGCTGTAGCCTGCTGAGTGCCACGTTGGCGGAGCACGCCGGATCAGCTGTGCGTTGTTGGCCCTGACGTCACCTGGGGTTTAATTGTGATCCAGCAGCAGTGGTTCCTGGGAGCAGTGAGTGTGGAGGACCGGAGCTGTAGCCTGCTGAGTGCTGCGTTGGCGGAGCACGACGGATCAGCTGCGCGCTGTTGGCCCTGACGTCATCTGGGGCTTATATTGCCGATAGTACCGCGGTCTCGCGGTCGCGCGTTTAAAGGGGCTGTTTTGCCCCTTGAGCGCCCCTTCAGCGCACGAGGAGCACGGAGTGGAAGTTCGTGGAATGGGTAAACGGAAGAAGAAGTCCTTAAATGTGAGTACTGTTAATCCGTCGAAAGCTGTAAAAGTTCTTGGCCCCATGGATAAGCACCTGGCTCCCTTAGAGAGGCCTGTAGTGCTATCGCAAGAGGCCTCTAGGTCTTCTTCTCCCATGGACCTCTACTTCTTTGGGGGATATGAACTCACCCCTGCATGCTGGTCAGAGTTCTTTGGGCCCAGCCACTTCTTCTCCTAATCAGGAGGAGCAACCTTGTTTGCCGGATTTGTCATCTAAGCCGGCCTCTCCTTCGGTATTGACTGATATTGTGGTGGTTCCTATGCCACGAATCCTTCAATCCCCAGGAGATCACTCTGTGGCCCAACAGGCATTTGGATCTATTTTACCTGTGGACACTAAAGATATATCCTTAACTGATGTGTGGCAAGTCCCGTCGCGGATTGAAAAGTCTTTATTATCTGTTGTTTCACAGTATTCTGTTTTTACTAAAGAAACGGTTGCAAAATTGTCTCAGCATGAATCCCAATTGTCCGCTTTGGATAACCAGTGTAAGAAGTTAGACCAACAAGTCTTATCACTACAGAATGTTAATGTTTCATTTATGAAAGATAGTACTTCTCTTCATACCCAACAGGAACTGATGGAAAATTCTCTGAGAGCTAAAAATCTTAGGTGTTTAAATTTTCCACGCACTCGTTTGTTATCTCCTCAGATTTTATCTGATAAATATTTGACTGAAATCCTGGGGTTTGAAGAGAATGCTAAACCTGTAATTAATAAATTGTATTATTTACCGCAAATGGCAGCTAACCCTGGTGGACTTCTCCAGGGGGGGGGGGAGGCAGCCTTACCTGTACTTGATTCTGTAGACGTTTCTGAGTTTATTGAATCATCTTCTGATCTAATTTCTACCCGGTCAACACTTTTGGTATCTTTTAATTCAGAGATGGATAAAAATATGGTTATGAGGTTATATTTTCAGAATAAAGATGCTAATTTCTGTGGAGGGACTATAAATTTGTTTCCTGATGTTTCCAGGCAGACGCAGTTGCGACGGAAGGCTTTTATTTCATTGAAGCCTCGTGTCTTGGCTATTGGTGCTACTTTTTATTTGAAATTCCCCTGCAAATGCCTGGTCACATTGAATGGAAGCAAATACGTTTTTTTGGATATATCTTCCTTAGAAGTTTTTCTTGATTCTCATGGTCCTTAAGGTCTGATTATGTTTTGATAATGATTTATCAGTATGCTAGTAAAATTGAGTTGTAGTTTGGTTTTTGGATACTGACTCCTGTCCTTTGTACTTATATAACAAATTTCTTGTTTGAGTATTGCTTGTAGCATTCTCTTTTCTTTTTTGTACTCCCCAAGATGTGGACTTTTTACGTTGTATACTCTTGTTGGATTGAATTTTTGTATTATTATTGGAAATAAAATAAAAATTATGAATAAACAAAAGAAAAACATTAAGGCCCTCAGTCTTGAATGTGAGTTGCAAGCCGCCTATACCCTATTCCCGCACTGGCTCTACCTATATGTCCTATGCATCAGGACAGGGAGATCCAGCAGGAGGCGAGAGAGGGCGGGATCGGGGCAGAACAGGGTCGGGCTAGCTTGGCAGCACACACCAGGCCAATTCAGGTCACAGCCCGGAACGTGCTGCTTATACCACCTCTGAGTTGGTATAAGCAGCACAATTTGCCAGATCAGGGTAGGGGAACCATCCCCAGGGCTGGGACTGGGTGCAGGGGGGTCCCTGCTACCCGATCCAGACCATGGAAGGCCAGCCATGGGTTGGACGGCAGGTATTTGGGGGGCTGGAGGCACAGATGCCAGGGGTGGCTGTGGGAAGGACGTCCCCACAGGCAAGGGAGACTCCGAGCTTTCCTTGTACCCGATTCTGGCTCCTGTGGGAATGTTTTATTGCCACAGACCAGAATCTCCAGCCCAGATGTCCCTTCCCGAAATGGGGCTCTAAATATCTCTGTAGAACTGGGTAAAAGGGTTAACATCTGGAAACAGTGTATATAAATGCTTGAAGCATGGGAAATAAGATCCCAGATATTGAGGCTTTAATAAAAGAGGCTGACTTGGATTTAGTGGCGGCTACGGAGACATGGTTCATGGACATTGGACAACCATGATGTTGTTGTTAAGTGCCGTTGAATCGGAGTCGACTCATGGCGACCCTCTGGATAGCTATCCTAAATTGTGTTCGGTCTTGAGTCAGGCGGCTCATTGTTGACAGACTGGTACCTGTAGTTGCTGATATTGTATCAATCCATCTCATTGCTGGCCTTCCTCTTTTGCGTTGACCTATCTTGCCAAGCATGATGTCTTTCTCTAATGATCTCTCTCTTCGCATGATGTGTCCAAAGTATGAAAGTCGAAGTCTTGTCATCTGAGCTTCTAAAGAAAGCTTAGGTTTGATCTCCTCTAGTACCGACTGGTTTGTTCTTCGGACAGTCCATGGTATACACAGTATTCGCCGCCGGAACCATAATTCAAAGGCATCAATTTTCTTCCTGTCTATCTTTTTCACTTTCCAGCTTTCACATCCATATGATGTTATTGAAAATACCATGGCTTGAACAAGTCAAATCTTTGTATGGAGAGAGACATCTCTGCTCTTGAGAATCTTATCTAGGTCTTTCATAGCCATTCTGCCAAGAGCAATGCGTTGTCTGATTTCTTGACTGCTTGTTGCTTCTTTATTGATAGTTGATCCAAGTCGGTTAAAGTTGTTCACGATTTCAATTTGTTCTCCTTCAACGATGAACCTGTTGATTATGCCAGTTGTCATGATCTTTGTCTTCTTTACATTAAGGTGCAGGCCCATTTTGAGACTATGTTCTTTGATTGTGAGAAGCAAATGTTTCAGATCATCTTCACTTTCAGCAGTAATGTGGTATCATCAGCATAGCGAAGGTTGTTGATGAGTCTTCCACCAATCTTCACACCTCTGTTGTCTTCATACAATCCTGCTTCTCTGATGATTTGTTCTGCATATAAATTAAACAGGTAGGGGGAAAGTATGCAGCTTTGTCTTACACCTTTGCTTATTTTAAACCATTCTGTTTCTCCTTGATCCGTTCGAACTGTTGCTTCTTGATCAATGTACAGATTGTGCAAGAGTACGATCAGGTGTTCTGGTATACCCTTGCTTCTTAATGTGGCCCAGAGTTTCTCATGGTTTACACAGTCAAAACCTTGCTATAGTCGATAAAGCACAAATAGATGTCCTTTTCATATTCTTTAGTCTTTTCAAGGATCCATCTCACATCCGCAATGATGTCTCTCGTTCCTCGCCCTTTCCTGAACCCTGCTTGCACTTCAGGTAGTTCTTGTTCCAGGTATGGTTGTAGTCTCTTTTGAATAATCTTCAGTAGGGCTTGCTGGCATGTGGGATCAGAGTGATTGTGCGATAATTTCCACAGTCAGTTGGATCACCTTTCTTTAGTATTGGTATAAACACAGATCTTTTCCAGTCAGTTGGCCATGATGTTGTCTTCCATATTTCTTGGCAGAGCCTTGTAAGTACGGTAACAGCTGCATCAGATTGCTGTAATACGTCTATGGGAATGCTGTCAATGCCTGGTTCTTTGTTCTTTGATAAGGCTTTCAATGCTGCTTTAACTTCTTTCATCACCAATGGTTCCCGATCATAAAGTACAGGTTGAAACGGCTGTTGGTCCACTTGATCTTTATCATATAAAAACTCTGTATATTCCTTCCACCTTTTCTTGATCTTCTCAGCATCATTCAACATAGAACCTTGAGCATCTTGTAACATTCCACTTCGAGGCTGGAACTTTTTCTTTAACTCTCGTAGCTTTAGGAAAGCAAATCTTGTTCTTCCTCTAATAGTTTCTTCTTCTATTTCCTTGCATGCGTCGTTGTAGTACTTTTCCTTGTCCTGTCTTGCTGCATTGTTGGAAATCTCTGTTGAGTTCTGTTATTGTCTTTCTTTCTCCTCTGGCTTTAGCTTCTCTGCATTTCTGGGCAATTTTCAGAGTTTCTTCTGCCATCCATTTTGGACGTTTTTGCTTTTTCACCTTTTGTAGAGACTTCTCGCTTTCTTCCAACACAACCTTCTTGATGTCATTCCATAACTCTTCTGGAGCTCTGTCATTTGTATCTAAAGCAGCAAATCAATTTTGCAGGCAGTCTTTAAATTCTAGTGGTATATTCTCAAGGTCATATTTTGCTGCATTCATGAGTGGTTTGCTCTTTTTCAACTTTAGCTTCAGTTTGCATACTAGTAGTTGATGATCTGTACCACAGTCAGCTCCAGGTTTTGTCTTTGTTGATGTTATAGAACTTTTCCATCGTTGACATCCACAGATGTAGTCAATTTGATTTTTATATAATCCATTGGGTGAAGTCCATGTGTACAGTCGTCGCTTGTGTTGATGGAAGAAGGTGTTTGAGATGAATAGATCGTTGGTCTTGCAGAATTCTATCAGTCTTTCTCCAGCTTCATTTCTGTTGCCAAGTCCATATTTTCCAACTACTTTGCCTTCTTCTTTGTTGCCAACTTTTGTGTTCCAGTCACCCATGACTATCAGGATATCCTGTTTGCATGTTCTGTCAATTTCAGCTTGTACTTGTTCATAGAACTCTTCAATTTCATTCTCTTCTGCAGCTGTTGTTGGGGCATATACTTGAATTATAGTTGTGTTGATAGGCAATCCTCGTAGACGAATAGAGATTAAGCGTTCGCTGACTGCATTGTATTTCATTACAGTTCTTGCAAGTTCCTTCTTTATTATAAATGCAACACCATTTCTTCTTTGTCTTTCATTTCCAGCATAGTAGACCATGTGATCATCTGATGCAAAGTGCCCGATGCCAGTCCATTTCAGTTCGCTGACACCCAACAGATCAAGTTGTAGACGTTCCATTTCAATCTTGACCACCTCCAACTTCCCTTGGTTCATGCTTCGTACGTTCCATGTTCCAATGCGTAAGACATCTTTACAGCTTCTGACTCTCATTTCATGCGCAGCTACATCAGCAGTCAGACATCCTGAGGGCTTTGATCCAACCACATCATAAATGCTGGCTTTACTCTGAAAAGTCTTCAGCTCTTCCCCAGTAGCTAGTTGAGTGCCTTCCGACCTGGGGTTCTCATCTTCCAGCACTATAGCACAATTTGTTTTGTTGTAACTAGCATTGGATTTTCATGGCAAGATACAGAAGTAGATTGCCGGACAGCCATGACTGGGATGTAATTATATCGGACTATACTTTATTCAGGAAGGACAGGATAGGAAGAAGGGGAGGAGGCATGGCACTATATGTAAAAACTATTATTAAAGCTATAGAATTACAGAGATTACAAGGCAACGAGAAGGTACTATGGGATAAACTAGAAAAGGGAACCAGAAATACATTTGCATTGTTGTGATTTACAGATCTCCTTCACAGGCAGAAGAAGTGGACAGAAACACAGAAACATAATGGATGTTGATAAGTTACCTGTTTGAATAAGTTGTAATGTAACGTTCCAGTTTCTGTTCAACCTAAACCGCTTTGATTATGCTGAAAGGCGGTATATAAAACTGCTCAATAAATAAACAAAGAAATAAAACAGCAGAAAAAGACCGCATGACCTATTTAGTCTGCCCTTCCATATCAAATACTATAGTCCCTTCTTTTCCTTTACAGATCTTCTGTGCTTGTCCCATGCTTTTTTCAATTCAGATACTGTCCTCGTCTCTACTACCTCCACTGGGAGACTATTCCACGCATCTATCACTTGTTCCAGAAAGAAATATTCCCGCATATTACTCCTCAGTCTATCCCTTTTCACCCTCATCTTATGTCCTCTCGTAGCAGAGCTTGCTTTCAATCAAAAGAGGCAGTCCTCTTGTGCATATATGCCATAGAAGTATTTAAATGTCTCTATCATACCTCCTCTATCCCGCCTTTCCTCTAACATATCAGTATTGAGATCTTTAAGTCCGTCCTCATATGCTTTATAACAAAGACACTAACCATGTTAGTGGCCACTCTCTGCACTGATTCATCCTGTTTATATCCTTTTGAAGGTGTGGTCTTCAGAATTGCACACAATACTCAAAATGAGGTCATGCCAGAGACTTAAACAGAGGCACTATCACCTCTTTTTTTTCTGCTGGCCATTCCTCTCCCTATGCACCCAAGCAGCCTTTTGACTTTCACAGTCGCCTTTCTACCTATCTAGCCATCTTAAGATCATCAGAAACAATCATGTCCACGTCCCAGTCTTCTTTCATAGACAGAAGTACTTTGCCCCCTACACTGTACCGCTTCCTTGGATTTCTGCAGTCCTAATGTATGACTGCATTTTTTAGCATTAAATCTCAGTGGCCAAATTCTTCACCATTCTTGAAGCTTAGTTAGATCCCTCCTCATGTTATCTACTCCTTCCTGGGTGTCTACTCTATTGCAGATTTTTGTATTATCCACAAAGAGGCAAACCTTACCCAACAGCCCTTCCACAATGCAACAAAGATGTTAAAAAGAATCGGACCAAGGACAGATCCCTGCGGGACATCACTGGTAACCTCCTGCTCCTCAGAGTGCGCTCTATTTACCTATATTCTTTGTTGCCTCCCCCTCAACCAATCAGTAACTTTAGGGTCCATCCCTAGGGTTCTCAGTTTGTTTATAAGTCGCCTGTGCGGAATGGTGTCAAAAACATTACTGAAATCTTAGTACACCACATCTATGGCTCTCCTTCGGTCCAACTCCCTGGTCACGCATCCAAAGAAATCAATCAGATTTGTCTGTGATCTCTTGTATTTCATGAAGGCCTCCCTCTTTTTTTCACCTTTTCAGCTACTTCTTTTGAGAACCATAGCAGTCTTCTTTTTCTTTACCTTTCTTTACCTTTCTAACAAAAAGGTTGGTTGCCCTTAAAATATCCCCTTTCAGTTTTGTGCACTGTTTTTTCTGCATCCCCCAGCTGTTCCCATCCTGCTAATGACTCCTAGAGGTATTGGACCATCTTGACCAAGTTAGTTTTCCGAAAGTCTAAGACCCTCATTTTTGAATGGATTTTATCAGTCCTAGTCCTAATACTGAACCACACCATCTGGTGATCATGGATGTGGGATGATCTCCCACTATAACATCAGAAACACTTTCACCATTGGTAAGCACCTAGTCCAGTATGGCCCCTTCACGTGTTACCAGTTACCAGAATAGTTCTCCCTGTAGAGAATACAGGATCTCCTTACTTCTAGATGACACTGCAATAGGGATGTGCCAATCCACATCCGGCATACTGAAATCACCTATCAGTAGCACTTCTCCTTTCATGGCAATACTGTGTGTGTCTTCTATTAAATTTCCGTCCACTTCACACTGTGAGGGAGATCTGTATATCACACCAATGTAAATGGATTTCCTTTTTCCTCTTTCTAGTTTAACATACTGTGCTTCCTCTCTCCCTTTTAAGCCCTGTAATTCTATAGCATTAACATTATTTTTTACATATAGTGCCGCTCCTCCTGCAGGTAAGGGGTAGTACAGCATTGGCACATTGAATCATGAGGGGCAGGCAGGTCCTGAGGGATAAGCAGGTCCAGGGCTGCCTGCCCCATGCACTACTTCCCATAAGGTCCAAAAACATTATTAAAGGGGACCCGGGAAATCCACTGCTTGCCCCAATACAAGCATTGTGAAACCTGTGTCCTTTGGGGAACCTGCCATGTACTTGTGACCTAGATTGGCCACTGTTGGAAACAGGATACTAGGCTTGATGGACCTTGGTCTGAACCAGTATGGCAGACCTTATGTTCCCACTGGCAGAAATGGCAGCAGAGGACTCCCACAGAGCTCAATGTTGCTTAGCAGGAATGTTGGGGCTAGGTACTCCCCAATCCGATTTCCCCCACCATCAAGAACTCTCAATCCACACATCTCCTGAAATCTCCCCGAATCAGTACCCCTGACACAGACAGCTTGCTTATTTAGCACACTCAATTCAGACCCCTCTGACAAGATAGACTCCCCCAATCCAGACCTCCCCAACCGGAAACCTTCCCCAAACAGAACTCTCCCCATACAGTCCATAACCTGACCCTTTCCCCAGGACTTAGGGCCTTTCCCTAGTACTTTAGTGCACCTAAAGCAGGAGCAGCCCCCTCTGCTCCCATCCGGTAGCTGCCAAGTCCCAAAAGAGTAGTGATGACCCCTGGTGGTTGTCTTGCAGTCCTCTTTTAAAATACCGTCTAGCAGGAATGTACGTTATTGCTCTGGGCATACTTTCACTGTGGCCTTGCACATGGGAAGGGTGAGTGGAGTATGGGTGGTGTGAGCAGGTTGATGATAAAATACTGTAGTTGAAGAACATACTTGCAAAAATAGGAGCGATAATTGACATGAGCTCTAGGGCAGGTGTAAGGATCACATTCTCTGCACTTACTCTGGTATGTTACAAAGTCAAGTGTGTGCACGCTTGCCTTTATAAAAGACTTAAAATACACAGGTTAAAATATGTGTTAACTAGGCGCCACTTAATACAATTACTCTCCACAAGTTAGCACTCAGGAAAAGGATCTAGGAGTCATCATGAGCACCCAAGCAATGGACCCTAAAGTTACTGATTGGGTTAGAAATTGGTTGAGTGGGAGGTGACAAGGAGTACAGGTAAATGGAGCTCACCAAGGAGAGGGAGGTTACTAGTGGTGTGCTGCAGAGATCTATCCTTGGTCCAATTCTTTTTAACATCTTTGTTAGTAATATTGAGGAAGGGCTGTTGGGTAAGGTTTGCTTGTTTGCAGAGGATACCAAAATCTACAAGAGAGTAGACACCCAGGAAGGAGTAGATAACATGAGGAGGCATCTAGCTAAGTTTGAAAAATAGTCTAAAATTTGGCAGCTGAAATTTAACGCAAAAAAAATGCAGGGTCATGCATTTGGGCTATAAAAATCCAAAGGAGCGGTACAATGTAGGGGGTGAAGTACTTCTGTCAACAAAAGAAGAGTGGGACCTGAGCGTAATTGTGTCTGATGATCTTAAAGTAGCTAAACAGGTAGAAAAGGCGACTGCAAAAGCAAGAAGGATGCTTGGGTGTATAGAGAAAAGAATGGCCAGCAGAAAAAAGGAGGTGATGGTGCCTCTATATAAGTCTCTCATGCAATCTCATTTGAGGCAAGCCACTTAACCCTCCATAGCCCATGTTCCCTGTAAAATAGTTATCTCAAAGTTATAATGCCCTGTTCAATGTAATTTCAGTTTGTTCAATGTAAACCGCACTGATGCAGAATAGCGCGGTATATAAGAGAATAAAAATAAATAAATAAAAATAAATTAATACTTTGTGCAGTTCTGGAGACCACACCTTCAAAAGGATATAAACAGGTTGGAGTCTGTGCAGAGGGTAGCTACTAAAATGGTTAGTGGTCTTCGTTATGAAGCATATGTGGACAGACTCAAAAGATTTTAATGTGCCAAATTTTCATCTAGGCATAGCCTGCCCAGCAACCCCCTTAACACGGATTTTCACTTCTGCGGTGACAGAAGTGAAAATCTACGTTTGGTTGGGTGCACTGGCAGCCACTGAGGGTAAGCAGGTAGCAGCAATTTTCGATGCTATCTGCTTAACCGTTGTGCCTGAAAGATAGGCGAGGAAAAATCTCACCTATCTTTAAGGCGCAGAGGGCTAAGTGGGTAGCATAAAAAATGGCTGCTACCCACTTACCCCTTTCCTCCACCCCCACTATGTCCCAGAACACCCCTAACATGCCCCGAAGTTAACAGCATAGCATCTGGGAGCGTTAGACAGAAATCGGGGATTTTCCAAAGGCACTACCCATGTAGGTGCCTTTGGAAAATGCCAGATAAGACATTTACACAGGTAATTAGGGCAGTTACCCATGTAAGTGCCTTCAAAAAGGCTGCCCAATATGTATACTTTAGAGCAGGGATCTCCAAACCTGCCAGGTTTTCAGGATATCCCTAATGAATATGATTGAGATATATTTGCATGCACTGCCCCCCTGTATTTGAATTTGATCTCATGCTTATTCATTAGGGAGATCCTGAAAATCTGACTGGTTTGCGGCCCTCCAGGACTGGATTTGGAGACCCCTGCTTTAGAGGAAAGGCAGAATAGTGGTGATATGATAGAGATGTTTAAATACCTCTATGGCATAAATGCACAGGAGGAGAGTCTCTTCCGATTGAAAGTAAATTCTGCTATGAAGGGACATAGGATGAGGGTGAAAGGGGATAGACTCAGGAAAAATATACGGAAATATTTCTTTAGGGAAAGAGTGGCAGATTTGTGGAATAGTATCCCAGTGGAGGTGGTAGAGCCAAGGACAGTATCTGATTTCAAAAAGCATGAGACAAACACAGAGTATCTCTAAAGGGAAAAAGGGGACTATTGTAGTTGATGGAAGAGCAGACTAGATAGGCCATGTGGTCTTTTTCTGCCGTCATGTTTCTATGAAATATGTGCAGTGTGCGATGGTAGTCAAAAACATGAATTGTGTGTAAGGAATTATTAGGAAAGGAATGGAGATTATAAAACCTCTGTATCACTCCATGGTGTGACTGCACCTTGCGTATTGTGTGCAATTCTGATCTCCGCATCTCAAACTTTATAGAGGCATTAGAAAAATTACAGAAAAGGATGAGCAAAATGGTAAAGGTGGTGGAAGGACTCTTTTGGGGAAAGGCTAAAGATGTCCTGAATGGTGAAATGGGTCAACGTGACTTGTTTGCTCTTTCAAAACATACAAAGATTACGGCACACACCTTGAAATAAAACCCCTTGCTCTTCCTATCTTTCTGTCTCTAGCACATTTCTATCTGTTCACAGCCACCTTGATCTACAGTCTAGTAATAACCAACCTACATTTTGGTTATAAGATTAGGAAACTTTAGCTTGCCTACATTCCTTGCATAACCTTTATAAATCAAAAATCTAAGGTCTACTGCCCAGGGACACTTAAATTCCCACCCACCCTAGCCCTCACCCCACTCACCCCAGGGTTGCATTGCCTATATAGTCATCATATAGCTTGATGTCTGTTCTCCAATTAGGTGCAACACCCACCTTTACTCCTTATTTATTTATTTATTTATAGTCTCTTATATACCGCACTATTCAGCATCAGCGCGGTTTACAATAAACAAGGAGTTACACAATTCAACGGTACTTTGTGTTTACAGAAAAAACAGGAAATACAACTCGGATAACAGGGTAATTAATTAATATAACAGACATGATCTCATCCTGGCTTCAGTATTGTGTATGGGAGGTCTGTCCTTGTCCTAGAACTGCTTTATAGCCATATTAATAAGCATGTCATATATTCAATGCAATAACTGTGGCACCTTCGTTCTAAGAAGAATCATTTGGAGCCTAAGAGCTTGCCTATATGTCTCAAGTTATCTACTATGCATAAAGAATTGATTCTATTGAGGAAAGAATTAGCTGCAATTTAACACACCTCCTCCAGGGTACACACTGGAAAAAATCTACCACCGCTCCCACAAAGAATCAAACAGCCGAGGAACAAATGGATCACAGTTGGCTCTGGTAGGTTGTGATCTATAACGGAGTCACCTTCTCCATCAAGAGATATACCTGCATAATGCCTTCTCTGCCTTGGAAAATGAGAGTGCCCATTTAGTGGAAATTGAAGTGCCCCTAAATGAGAAGATTAATGCCCAATCTTTTGATAAAAATCTTCTGGTAAACATCTGGTTAAATCAGATCCAAGCTCATACAGGCCTATCTCAAGTTTACCATTTATGAGAAAAATCCTAGAGAAGGCGGCTCAAAACCAACTACAAAGAAGTCATGTCAATCAATTTGCCCAGCTGGACCTGCAACACCACAGCTATAGAATCAGCCATGGAGTTGAAACTCTTCTCATGGCTTTAATGGACAAACTCCTAAAAGGAATTGAAAAGCCTAACTCTGGTTTCATCCTAATTTTTCTGGACTTAACTGCAGTCTATGACTCATTATCTCATGAATATCTCCTTCTTAGACTACAAGAAATCGGCCTCAACGACAAAGTCTTATTATGGTTCAAATCCTCTCTCTCAAACCGATCCATCCAAGTAAAAATGGGAAATAACTCCTCAAGCCCATTTCACCAAAGGAAAGGCATACCCCAGGGTTCTGCATTATCCGTGCTCCTTTTCAACCTCTATATCCAACCAATTTGCAATATAATAAAGAGTCATGGCATTGATTACAACCTTTATGCTGACGACATAATGCTTTTCTCCCAAATCAACACCAAACAGCTGAACTTAAACAATATAATTTATTTATTTATTTATTACAATCTCTTATATACCACACTATTCGATATCAGCGCGGTTTACATGAAACAAAAAGACCAGAACAACAGGCTGTTCGGTTTTACAGAGAACAGGTGTACAAACTTGGATAACATGGGAGAACTATTTACATGAAATATCTACAAACAGGCGTTATGAGAAAACTGTGGTAAGTATCTTGTAGTTACTTTCTTTGGAGGGGTTAGCTAGGCGTCATTACTGACTGGGTAATGTAATGGAATGGAATGTTTCAATAATACCAACACTTGGCTATCAGAATACAACCTGCAAATTAACTTAAATAAAACAGAAATCCTTTTCATCTCAAAGGACAACTCCTTCTTTCCACCAGAAACCATAAAGATAAAAGATACAAACATCCAAGTTAAAAAAGAAGTGAGATACTTGGGAGTATTACTAGATCATCAGCTCAATTTCAACAAGCATCTAAGTAACTTGACTAAAGCCGTCTACGCCAAACTAAAAATGCTTCAGCATCTAAGGCTGCTTCTCTCCGCAAATGACTTCAGAACAACAGTCCAAGCTTTAATCTTCCCACACTTTGACTTCTGTAATGCCGTTCTAATGGGTCTCCCGAAACAAAGCATCCGTCGTATCCAACTAGCTCAAAACGCAACGGCTAGAGTTATTTCACAGTCTTCTATCAAAGATCACATTAGCCCAACTCTAACGCAATTACACTGGCTTCCGATAGAGAATAGAATAAAATACAAGGCATGTCATACCATATTCAAAACCATTCATTCAGAACCAGCCACCTGCCTGAGAGAATACACCCGAATCAGTCCGGAAAACAGACCAAGGAGAAGTTGCAATAAAAATTCTCTTGAAACACACACCGATTTCAAAAGCAGTAACTCATCCACATCTAAGAGAGCTTTCTCTCTCTATGCCCCAATACTATGGAACTTGCTGCCTCCAAGCATAAGAGACACTAAGGACCCTAAATCCTTCTGCAAGCTCCTTAAAACATTCCTGTTTAGGGACCACTATGGTGAGCCAGTCACCTAATTAAAATTCTCCATGTAAGCATCAGACATCCCATTTTACAAGATGACCTCCACTCATTGATACTATAATTTATAGGCTTATTTTTCTGTACAGTTTTCATTTAAATCGGTTTCAGATTCAAGTTATTACTACCCTATCAAATGGTTATTTGTAATCCTGTTTTATGTAATGTTCATTCTTTGAAGTTATCTGTAAACCGCTTTGATTCACTAAAAGTGGTAAACAAGCACAAATAAATAAATAAATAATGCACCAAACATGAAGAAAAAAAATCACAAAACACGAAACTACTACTACTTAGAAAGAACTGAAATATGAGATTGCAGACCTGCTATTAGTAATCTGTGAACTATCATTAAAATCATCTCTAATACCTGAAGATTGGAGGATTGCCAATGTAACACCAATTTTTAAAAAGGGTTCCAGGGGTGATCCGGGAAACTACAGACCGGTGAGCCTGACGTCAGTACCGGGAAAAATGGTAGAAACCATCATAAAGAATAAAATTACTCAGCATTTAGATAGTCATGGCCTAATGGGAGACAGCCAACATGGCTTTATTTATTTATTTATTTATTTTATTTAACAGTTTCTTCTATACCGCCCCTTCCAGAGATCAGGGGCAGTTTACATTGAACAAAAATTAGTATATTTTCGTATACTTTACATGAAACAATATTTAACTATATACATTAGACAAGGAAGATCTTGTCTTACTAATCTGTTATGTATTTTTGAAGGTGTGAACAAACAAGTGGACAAAGGTGAGTCGGTTGATATAGTGTATCTGGACTTTCAGAAAGCCTTTGACAAGGTCCCTCATCAGAGACTTTTGGCAAAACTAAAGAGTCATGGGATAGGAGGCAGTGTACTACTGTGGATCAGGAACTGGTTAAAAGATAGAAAGCAGAGGGATGGGCTGAATGGCCAATTTTCCCAATGGAGAAAGGTGAATAGTGGTGTACCCCAGGGATCTGTGCTGGGTCTGCTGCTTTTTGACATATTCATAAATGACCTGGAAAGTGGAATAACGAGTGAGGTTATCAAATTTGCAGATGACACAAAACTATTTAAAGTTGTTAAAACCCATGAGGGTTGTGGAAAATTGCAAGAGGATCTTGATAAATTGGAAGACTGGGCATCATTTATTTATTTATTTAACTGTATTTATATCCCGCTTTTCACCGGGTCATCAGATGAAATGGCAGATGAAATTTAATGTGGACAAGTGCAAAGTTATGCACCTAGGGAAGAACAACCCAAACTATGGTTACACGATGCAAGGTTCCACTTTAGGAACCACCACCCAGGAAAAAGATTTAGGCGTCATTGTGGATAACATGTTAAAACCCTTGGCCCAATGTGCAGCGGCGGCCGAGAGCGCAAATAGAATGCTAGGTATCATAAGGAAAGGAATGGAAAATAAAACAAAAGATATTATTATGCCTCTATATCATTCCATGGTGAGACCACACCTTGAATATTGTGTGCAATTCTGGTCGCCGTATCTTAAAAAGGATATAGCGTTATTAGAAAAGGTTCAGAGAAGAGCCACCAAAATGGTAAAGGGGATGGAAGGATACTCCTATGAAGAAAGGCTAAAAAGGTTAGGGCTCTTTAACCTGGAAAAGAGACGGCTGAGGGGAGATATGATAGAAGTCTATAAATTAATGAACGTAGTGGAACGGGTAAACGTAGATCGATTGTTTACGTTATCAGAATATAGAAAGACTAGGGGACATGCAATGAAGCTACAGGGTGAACTATTTAAGACTAATAAAAGAAAATATTTTTTTTCACTCAACGTGTAATCAAACTCTGGAATTTGTTACCGGAGGATGTAGTAAAGGCTGTTAGTGTAGCTGGGTTTAAAAAAGGTTTGGACAAGTCCCTGGAGGAAAAGTCCATAAACCATTATTAAGAAGGGACCGAGGATATCAGTGCTTGACCCAGTACAAGCATTGTGGAACCTGTGTCTTTTGGGGAAACTACTAGGTACGTATGACCTAGATTGGCCACTGTTGGAAACAGGATACTGGGCTTGATGGACCTTGGTCTGACCCAGTATGGCATATCTTATGTTCTTATGTTGGAGATTCCATCATCAGAGGCACCAACTTAGGAACAGCTGAAAGGAGAGAAGATGGTCAAATGCCTCCCAGGCTCTTCAGCCAACAGGAATATGAACCAAATTGTTGGCATAGTTAGTGCAGAAAGTGAGCGCTCCAAAATTGATGTTGTCATCCACTTGAGTACAAATGACCTGGCTAGAAACAGTGCCTCTATAGCTCAAAGGGACTTCCAGACTCTGGGAGAGAAACTCAAGCCCATTGTTAACACTATAGCATTCTCAGAAGTTCTACCTTTTCTTGGTAAGGGAGCTCCAAACCTGGTGCAAACAAGAAGGATTTAGATATATTGGTGACTGGGGAAATAGATGGAACAACAAGAGGTTATACTGTGTGGATGGACTATATCTCTCTGTCACAGGGAAAATAATCCTAAATGAAAACTTCAGGCATTACGTAGACAGGTATTTAAACTAGGGAAAGGAGATGTCACTCCCAGCAAAATACATAATATTGGAAACAGACACACTATTAACCCACACACCAATGGCAAGCAGGAAGAGGCATGCAGAACAAAATTCATGCAAAATACAGGCAAGCCAGTCAACAAATGCTGGAAAGGAATGAGTACAAATGCTCGAAGCCTAGCCTACAAAGTTCCTGATCTGGAAGCCCTAATGGTGGAAATGGACTTGGACATTGTGGCCATTACAGAAACATGATTTAATGAGTCACATGAATGGGATATAGCCATAGCTGGCTATAATCTATTTAGAAGGCATAGAGAGGGTAGAAAAGGAGGAGTAGCAGCCCTATAAGTCAAAAGCAATATTAAAGCTGCTGAAAAGCAGGGGACGTGGGGAAAAGAAGAAGCGCTGTGGATTGTGTTGGAAAGAGGAGATGGCACTGTCATCCATACTGGTGTAGTCTACAAGCCTCCAACTCAAACCGAAGAAATGGATAGTGAATTGATTATTGATATTGCAAAGGTAGCCATGAAGAGGGAAGTGATCATATTGGGTGACTCTATCTGATGTGGATTGGAGTATTTCTTCTGCAAATCTGGAAAGAAGTAAAAAAATTGTGGATTCCTTCCAAGATGCATTGCTAAGACAAATGATGATGGAACAAACCAGGGAAAATTCAATGCTGAATTTAGTACTCACCAACAGAGATAGCGTGTCAACTATCCAGGTGGGTGCCCATGTGAGCAGTAGTGATCATCACATGGTGTGGTTTGAGATAAATGCCAAGGCATAGTCCAATCAGAGCAAGCTCAAAGTCCTAGACTTCAAAAACGCTGACTTCAGTAAAACGGCCAAGTGATTGAAGGAGGAGTTGGCAGGGTGGGAGAAGGTAACGGAAGTGGAATTGCAATGGGCTACACTAAAGGAGGCAATAAAAAGAGCAACAGAAACATATGTAAGGAAAGTAAATAAGACCAAGAGGAAAAGGAAACTGATTTGGTTCTCCAAAGAAATAGCTGCACAAATAAAGACAAAAACCACAGCTTTCACAACATTCAGAAGTTCGCAAACAGAGGAACACCAAAAAGAATACAGGATAAAGCTAAAAGAGACAAAAAGAACAATAAGGATAAAATCAAAGGCAGAAGAAAAGATGGCTAAAGATCTGAAGTGTGGAGACAAAACTTTTTTCAGGTATATTCAGGAGAAGAGGAAGATCAGAGGTGGAATCGCAAGACTCAAAAGTGCCGAGAACGGATTCGTGGAAAGTGATATTGAAAAAGCGAAAATGCTAAGCAAATACTTCTGTTCTGTTTTCACTAAAGAAAATCCTTGAGAAGGACAAACTGTGATTGAAAAATATACAAATGGGAATAGAGTAGATACTACATCTTTCACAGAAGATGATGGGTTAGAACAGCTTGCAAAACAAAGTGGACAAGGCCATGGGACCAGAAGAGATACATCTCAGGATTTTATTTATTTAGACAGTTTTGTATACCACCTTATCCTTCAATCAAAGTGGTCACAACAGGGTGATACATTTAACATGAGGGGATATGAGACACATACACTAATACTTACAGGGAACATGGGCAATGGAGGGTTAAGTGGCTTGCCCAAGACCACAAGGAGCACCTGTGGGACTAGAAACCCCAGTCCTTCCGGCCCAAGGTTGCTGTCCTCTAGTGGGATTTGAACCCCCGACCTTCCAGCCTGAAGTACCTTGCCCCAACCACTAGGCCACTCATCCACTCCAGGATACTGAAAGAGCTCAGAGAGGTTCTTACAAGGTCTTTAAAGGATGTTTTTAATAGATCCTTGGAGACAGGAAAAGTTCCACAGGACTGGAGAAGGGCTGACATGGTACTTCTTCACAAAAGTGGCAACAGGGAAGCAGTGACAAACTATAGGCCAGTAAGCCTTACCTTGATAGCGGGAAAGATAATGGAGGTGCTCCTGAAAGAGAGAATAGTGGACTTTCTTGAAACCAATAGGTTGCATGATCCGAAGCAACATGGTTTTACCAAAGGACAATCATGCCAAACAAATCTGATGAGTTCTTTGACTGGGTGACCAGAGAACAGGATCAAGGGTATGCGATGGATGTGATCTACCTAGATTTCAGCAAAGCCTTTGATACTGTTCCTCATACGAGGCTTATCAATAAACTGAGCTGCCTGGGGATGAGTCCCAAGTTGGTGAAATGGATCAGGAATTTGTTGACTGACGACAGAAGGTGGTGGTAAAAAGAACTCACTCAGAAGAAAGGAAGGTGATTAGTGGCGTGCCCCAGGGATTGGTC
This sequence comes from Ichthyophis bannanicus, assembly GCA_033557465.1. Lineage (NCBI taxonomy): Eukaryota > Metazoa > Chordata > Amphibia > Gymnophiona > Ichthyophiidae > Ichthyophis > Ichthyophis bannanicus. The sequence goes on along the minus strand of CM066033.1, from coordinate 1,404,459,104 downwards.
CTAGGACCGGTACTGTTCAATGTATTTGTGAGCAATATTGCTGAAGGACTGAATGGAAGAGTCTGCCTTTTTGCAGTTGACACAAAATTTGCAACAGAGTGGACATTTCGGAGGGAGTGGACAACATCGATAAAAAACTAATACCACTGGAAGAATGGCCCAAATGCTTGGCAGCTAAGATTTAATGTGAAGAAGTGCAGTGTCATGCACTTGGGATGCAGAAATCCAAGGGAATTGTATGCAATAGGGGTCGAGACCAGGAGAAGGACCTTGGAATGATTGTTTCTGAGGATCTCAAGGTGGCGAAACAGTGTGACAAGACGGTGACCAAAGCTAGAAGGATGCTGGGTTGCATACAGAGAGGAATTACCAGCAAAAAGGAAGAAGTACTAATGCCACTGTACAAGTCGCTGGTGAGGCCTCACATGGAATATTGTGTTCAGTTTTGGAGACCATACCTCGCAAAGGATATAAAAAGACTGAAAACGGTTCAGAGAAAGGCAACCAAAATGATATGGAGCCTGTGCCAGAAGACAAATGAGAAGAGACTTAAAGACCTAAATATGTATATGCTAGAGGAGAGGAGGGACAGGGGAGATATGATTCAGACCTTTAAATAGAGTAGTAATGAACAAACTTACCTTTTTCAAAGACAGGGAAGCTGTAATACTACAGGACATAGCATGAAAATGCAAGGGGGTAAACTGAAAGGCAATGTCAGGAAATACTTTCACTGAAAGGGTGGTGGATGCTTGGAATGCCCTGCCAATGGAAGTTGTGGGGGCAAATACAGTGACAGAATTCAAAATGGCATGGGACAGACACAGTGGGTCCCTTTATAGCAACAGGATAAAATCAAAATAAGCATAACTATCTCTTATATACAATCATGTTTGGCATGATTGTATATAAGAGATATACAGTCATGCCAAACATGATTGTATATAAGAGATAGTTATGCTTATTTTGATTTTATCCTGTTGCTATAAAGGGACCCACTGTGTCTGTCTCATGCCATTTTGAATTCTATCACTGTATTTGCTCCTACAACTGAAACATGCACATGAAATGAGAGTCAGAAGCTGTAAAGATGTCTTACGCATTGAAACATGGAACATACGAAGCATGAACCAAGGGAAGTTGGAGGTGGTCAAGAATGAAATGGAACATGTACAACTTGATCTGTTGGGTGTCAGCGAACTGAAATGGACTGGCATTGGGCACTTTGCATCAGATGATCACATGGTCTACTATGCTGGAAATGAAAGACAAAGAAGAAATGGTGTTGCATTTATAATAAAGAAGAAACTTGCAAGAACTGTAATGAAATACAATGCAGTCAGCGAACGCTTAATCTCTATTCGTCTACAAGGAATGCCTATCAACACAACTATAATTCAAGTATATGCCCCAACAACAGCTGCAGAAGAGAATGAAATTGAAGAGTTCTATGAACAAGTACAAGCTGAAATTGACAGAACATGCAAACAGGATATCCTGATAGTCATGGGTGACTGGAACACAAAAGTTGGCAACAAAGAAGAAGGCAAAGTAGTTGGAAAATATGGACTTGGCAACAGAAATGAAGCTGGAGAAAGACTGATAGAATTCTGCAAGACCAACGATCTATTCATCTCAAACACCTCCTTCCATCAACATAAGCGATGACTGTACACATGGACTTCACCCAATGGATTGTATAAAAATGAAATTGACTACATCTGTGGAAGTCAACGATGGAAAAGTTCTATAACATCAATAAAGACAAAACCTGGAGCTGACTGTGGTACAGATCATCAACTACTAGTATGCAAACTCAAGCTAAAGTTGAAAAAGAGTAAACCACTCATGAATGCAGCAAAATATGACCTTGAGAATATACCACTGAAATTTAAAGACTGCCTGCAAAATTGATTTGCTGCTTTAGATGCAAATGACAGAGCTCCAGAAGAGTTATGGAATGACATCAAGAAGGTTGTGTTGGAAGAAAGCGAGAAGTCTCTACAAAAGGTGAAAAAGCAAACACAGCCAAAATGGATGACGGAAGAAACTCTGAAAATTGCCCAGAAACGCAGAGAAGCTACAGCCAGAGGAGAAAAAAAGACAATAACAGAACTCAGAGATTTCCAATGTGCAGCAAGACAGGACAAGGAAAAGTACTACAACGACACATGCAAGGAAATAGAAGCAGAAACTATTAGAGGAACAACAAGATCGGCTTTCCTAAAGCTACGAGAGTTAAAGAAAAAGTTCCAGTCTCGATTTGGAATGTTACAAGATGCTCAAGGTTCTATGTTGAATGATGCTGAGAAGATCAAGAAAAGGTGGAAGGAATATACAGAGGTTTTATATGATAAAGATCAAGTGGACCAACAGCTGTTTCAACCTGTACCTTATGATCTGGAACCATTGATGATGAAAGAAGAAGTTAAAGCAGCATTGAAAGCCTTCTGTGTTTATACCAATACTAAAGAAAGGTGATCCAATTGACTGCGGAAATTATCGCACAATCGCTCTGATCCCACATGCCAGCAAGATTCTACTGAAGATTATTCAAAATAGACTAAACCATGTAGCTGTCTCTAAGTGGGATGGTCAGCGACCGTAATAGGTCAGACTATAGATGATACTGGGGAGGAGAGACAAAGGAATGCTGGATACAGAGGAGAGAGAAGATTGGGGAGACAGAGAAAATGCTGGATGTTGGGAGGGAGCACTAGGGGAATGGAGATGATGCAGGACATGGGAGGAAGTGAGACAAAAGATGCTGGACATAGGGGTGTGGAACTTGGGACTCAGAAGATGCTGGACATGGGGAGAACTAGAGCAGATATTGGGCATGGGGGAGACAGAGAGGAGATACTAGATATTTATTTTATTTAACAGTATTTTTATACTGCTTTATCTTACAATCAATCAAAGCTGTTTACATAGAACTCAACATTTCACAGAGAACTCATTCAGGTAAGGGTAGCATGCGGGAGGTGCCCAGAGGCAGAACTTATGTACATAGCAACATGAACATGAAGAGAAAAAGGACTTCAGAAAGCTTCTCAAGTCCTTCATTGTTCTGATTTTTTCAGGCAGAGTGTTCCAGATGGCAGGAGCAGCTAAGGAAAGAGCTCTCTTTGTGGTGGAGCTCTTTGCTTTAGTGTAAGCGCTGGGGACCAGTATGCCGTCTCTTGTGTTCTGCCTCTTAGGTATGCTGCTTGAGTTTGTACATATGAGTTCATGTAGAACTCCTGCTGACAAGTAATTTCTTACCTTGAAGATCGTGAGAGCAGTTTTGTATTTACCACGTGAGGAGACTGGGAGCCAATGTAGCTGATATAGTAGTGGAGTTATGTGATCATGCTTGGAAGATCCTGTAATTATGCAGGCAGCACTGTTCTGAGCCAACTGCAAGGGACGGATAGTTTGTGATGGAAGACCATGAAAGAGAGAGTTACAGTAATTTAGGACAGGGGTTATGAGCATTTGACAGATTGTATAAAAATGGTCATGACTGAGGAGGGGTTTTAGTCTTTGGATGATCGCTAGCTTTTGGAATGCAATCTTGGAAGTCTTATTGATATGGGCTGGTAGGTTTAGGAAGCGGTCAATGGTAATACCTAAGTAGCATATGTCTTCCTTAATTGTGATCAGCGTGTGCGCTATGGATATTAAAGAAGGGGGGGGGGTAAAAGATGGGTCCTGTGTTATGAATAGAGCTTCTGATTTCTTGAAGTTGACTTGTAGGTTGTTGGATGCCAGCCAGTTGCTCATGTCAAGTAGGAAATTGGTAAAGGTTTAGTAATCTGGCGAGTCGAGGTGGATAAAGGAATAGACTGATATCATCTGCATAAATTGCATAGTGGATCTTGTGTTGCTTGAAGATGTGACAGACAGGTTGTAAGTAGATGTTTAAGAGGAAGGTGGACAGGGAGGATCCTTGCGGGACTTCCTGTGTTGACTGAAATGAAGCTGATGCATTTGGCCCAACTTTGACCCTTTGTTGTCTGTGACTGAGGTAGGAGTGGAACCAGTTGAGTGTTATGCCATGAAGACCAATGTTGGATAGATGCATTAGGAGGGTGCTGTGAGAAACAGTGTCAAAGACTGAGAAGATATCAACGAAGACGAGAAGAAATCCAGTTTTTAGATTATCAATTCCCCTTAGTATGGTGTCAAAAAGATGAATGAGGAGTGTTTCAAAACTGTGATTCGGGCAAAATCCATGTTGGTGTGGATCCAATGGAGCATGCAGGTCAACGTGGTCTTGTAGCTGTATCTGCACTGTCTTTTCAATTATTTTGGATAGAAAGGAAAGGCTGGAAATAGGGCGGTAATTCATAGGGTCTGAGCAGTCTGCAGAGGTGTTCTTACGAATGGGTCTGATGGTGGCTTGTTTTAGAATGGAAGGCATATATCCTTTAGATAGGGATGAACTTATGATGTTGGGTATGCAGTTGGAAAACTCATCCTTGACTGATTTGATCTACCATACAGGGCTGGGGTCAGAGGGGGATGTGCTAGAGTTTAAAGCAGCGATTGTGCAGAGCATTTGTTCTGATGTAGGGATGTGAAATTCACACTATTCGTGAGAGCTGTTGTAGACTGCCTCTGAGGTAGAAAGAGTGTCAATTTGAGAGATCTTCCATGGTGGCTTATATTTGTTGATGAGAAAATCTGCCTTGGGGGTGAGTAGGGACATTTTTGTGGGATGGGTCTTTCATCAGGGTGTGGACAATTTCAAATAATTCACGAGGTTTGTTGCAGGATTTTAAGATGAGATATGTGCGGTACTCTTGCTTGTGCTTGTTGATTAAATTGTTGTATTCTATCTGCAATGCTCTGTATTGAATAAGCGTGGCTTGCGATTGGTCTTGTCTCCATTTGTGTTCTAATTGGCACAGCTTTCGCTTCTCTGCTCTAATTGTTTGTGGATACCATGGAGCTTATCTAGATCTTTTATTTTTGCTTTCTGGGGGTGGGGGTCATGTGGCTCTTGCTGAAGCATTAATGATGGTGTTCCAGGATTTGATAACTTTCTCTAGGTCTGAAGTCCTGTGGGAGGCTGCGAAGGGTTTCATTGAGGAATTGCTCTTTGTTGAAACCCTTAAATCGCCTTTCAGGGTGGGGTTTCTTTTGTAGTTTTTCTTGTTGGGGTAGCAGGATCTTGAAATGTATGGCATAGTGGTCAGACCATGGAATTGGGATGGCTAGGGGGATTGTTAAGCTGTCTTATGTATGAAGATCCTTTGATACCAAGATGAGGTCTAGCATGAATCCTGAACTATGAGAAGGGCCTTCCATGATTTGGTAGAATTGGAGGGATTCCATTGCTTTGACAAAAACCTCTTAGTCTCTGTTAGAGGCAAAGTTGAGATTTAGGTCTCCTAGAAGTATAAGAGGCTTATGGGGGAGCTGGCAGAAAATACGGCTTCAATTTCGTTGGATGTTTCATCAGCATGTGGGGCTCTATAAGTGAGACAGATAGCTAGCTTTCTGTTTTCTATGGTAAGAAGGTTGTAATGCTTGTGGCTAACAGATCTTGATATTTTAAAATTAAGATATGGGGGTATGGAGAACTAGCAAGACAGGAGATAGCTGCTGCACGTGGAGAGGAAGAGAGAGGAGAAGCAGGACATGGGCAGAGGAGAGAGCTAGTGAAAGACTGGATTATAAGAGGCTTTGCAAGAAGAGAAAAATGGGGAATGGCAATTTTGGGTGAGAGAAAGATGGAAAGTTTTAGGTAAATGCAGTAAACAGCAAGAGACTGAGGATTACAGGATAAAAAGGAGAAATGGAATTTGAATAGAGAAGCAGAAAAATGCATGGAAGAAAAATGATAAGAAGAGATAAATGTTAGATACCAATATAAGAAGGAAGAGAAGACAGAAGGAGAGAGAAGACATGGCAAATGGACAGGAGACCCTGGAAACAGAGTTAAGAAGAGACAGTGGAAAGCAGAAATCAGAGCCTGGGACCAAGAGATTAGAAAAATAAAATGGCCAGACAAAAAGATAGAAAAAAAGAAACTTATTTTCTAGTTAGTGTTTGGAATGTGTCAGCTTTTGGAATATACATCTGCCAAGATAGGGGTTAATACCTAGGACTCAACGCAGAGCAAAACTTTGGGAGGAAGACTCACTAGCAGGTTGTCCCTTCTTCAGCATCAGACACACACACACACACTGTCACCCGTGAAGGTCCCCAGAGGCTAAAAGCGTGGGTATTTCATCGGGGCATTCTCTTAAGTAGCAAAAGGAGTGGTACAAAAGGTGTTGCAATGCCCTCTGGGAGTTGTAGTCCCACAAGCTAACAAAAGAATTAAGTTGTAGTCGAGTAGCAAGGCTTAAGACAGGACTTTTTATTTCCCCTTCCCGGGCGGATTTTCAAAGCAATGGATATAAGAACAAAATGACCATACGGCTGGTACAAAATAAAAGGAACAACTGGAACAAAAATACTGCTTATCTTCAGCTTATAGTGGAACAGAAAAAGGTAATTTAAACAGTCCTTTTCACTCAAGGCAAGTTTCTTCACTTCCTTTCCTTAGCCAAAAACTTCCAGAAACCTCTTCAGCGTAAAGAAGTGATTTCATCAGACAAAGTAAACGTACAATCCATACAATTCTCAGAAGCAGGCTTCTCATATAAATCACATTGCATTTCTTCACACTCCTCTTCTGAATAAAGTCCTTTTGGATTGTAACTCACGTTATTCTTAAACAGTCTCCCTGTACGGCTGAGAGTGTTCCCCTCCTCCTCACAGCTAGAGTAGAATGGGAAGTTACCGCATTCTCTGGAGTTTCTATTTTGAGAGCCACATTAACTCTTGGTAAGTGCAGGGAAATTCTTCACTTTCTATGTCTCTTCTATTAGAAGCAATAAGCCTACCTATACACTCTCTCTGCTCAGAGTTTCTCGGTACAGCAGAGCCTTGCCAAGACGAAAGCGTTTTACTGCTTTTCTGTCTTTGTTTTCCCTGGGGCCTGAAACTCCCTTCAGGGTAGAAGCTCTCTCCCTCCTTGTACCTGTTACTTGGTAGGTTGGCTTTCCTAAGCCTGGGTCCAGGAATGTCTCCTTTGCCCCCTTCTTGGTAAAGTTCACTGGGCTTCTGTTTAGCCGTGCCCTGCTTTCTGAAGCAGTTCTTCTGAGTTCTTTCAGCTGCCCTGGTTCTACCGGGTTTCCAAGTTCCTCCCGTCCTCCAGTTACCAGCTGTTTTCTCCCAGCTACCAACGGCTCTTGAATTCCCTGGTGGTCTGTCCTCACTAACCTCCAGTAAGTGAATTTTATCTGCGTGTGCCTTGGTGTTTGCTTGGGCTCCGCCCCTTCCCAGCTGCCCCTCATTACCTAATGAGCTGTGAGCTAGCTTGCTATTCGGGCGTGGATGCAGTCTGTGTATGTTGCCTATAGCAACTCTGGGCCATGTGCTGCACTGAGCTGTCAATGTCAGATCTGTTTTGCTCGGATTTACCTATCTCCATAGGCTCTGACTGATCTACACCATGACAGATCCCCCCCTTAAAATATTATGGGCTGCTGAACCTTTCAGACAGCACATAATCTCATCATGGGTACTGTAGTGCTGCTCTACACTGACCCGACTGGCAGTGGCTGACCTATCTTTCCACAGCTTTAGGACATTTAGGTGATAAACCTGTTGGCGCCCGTTTTCGTTCTCTACCCGATATGAGACCGGCCCCACTTTCTTCACCACTGTGCAAGGCCCTTTCCAATGGGATTCAAACTTAGGTCCCGGGTCTGCTACTTGGATAAGTACCCTGTCCCCTACAGCCAATTGCCTAGGTCTCATGCCCCTGTCATAACAGCACTTTTGCTTCTCTTGACTGGCCTGTAAATTCTCTATTGAGGTCTTTGACATCCTCTCTAAATGTTCCCTCAAGTCTTTTAAAAACTGAGGTACGCCCACCTCTTGTGTGTTTGGCTCAACCCACTGTTCATGTAAAATATCTAAAATTCCCCTAGGGGTTCGTCCAAACAGAAGTTCGTAGGGGGATGCCCCCACGGACGCTTGTATGCGTTCCCTACACGCATACAATACGAATAGGAGTAGAGTGTCCCATTCAGACATCTCTCCCTTTTTTAAAGCCCTTCTCAGCATTTGTTTTATGGACTGATTCATCCTCTCCACGAGTCCATTGGATTGTGGATGATACGCTGCAGTCCGTATATGCCTTATGCCGAACACCTCCCACACCATAGCCAAGTGCTTGGATAGAAAATTACTTCCTTGATCCGTAAGTACCTCTCTAGGGAAACCTACCTCGCAAAATAATTTCACAAGCTCCAGGGCTATTATCCTCGCAGAGGTGTTCCTTAATGGGATAGCCCAAGGGAATCGTGTAGCGTGGTCTACTATTACTAGAATATACTGGAAACCCCTCGGTGTTCTGATCAGAGGCCCTACGATGTCCATTCCTATCCGGTTTATGGGCACTGCTATAGTGGGTGTGGGCACCATAGGTACTGCCTTAGGTTTTTTGGCTGTAACTCTCTGACAGGTGGGACAGGATTCGCAATACTGTTTTGTCTCTTTGAAGACCCCTGGCCAATAAAACCGGGCTAATATTTGGTCCAGGGTGCCTTGGATTCCTTTGTGGCTACCCACCGGGTGGTCATGTGCCAACCGTAAAACTATGGCTTTAAAAGTCGTTGGCACTACCAACTGTTTTCGTACGGCATCGGTATGTGGGTCAATGCTCTCTCTATATAGGATTTCTTTTTCTAAGAAAAACCTAGGAAGGGTAGGTCGGGTTTCCTGGGCCCATTCAAAGGCTCTCTTAAGAGCCAGGTCAGCCTGTTGTTCCACTGGGAACGATGGGAACTTTTGAACCAGTTCTGCAGGCACCCAGGGCAATCCTGCTCCGGCCTCCAATTCGGCCCTCCCTCGGGTTCTATAACGTCTCTCTTGACGTTTTTTAGCCTTCTCCTTTTTACCCTCCTTAGCTGGGGCGTGGATTAAAACTTCGTGTACAGGAAGAATGCCTCCCTCGTCTAATTCTTCCCCTTGGGATTCTTCCTCCCCTTCAGGGTTCTCTGTACTCTCAGATGACATCCTCCCCACCCCTGAGGTACCGGCTTGCGACCGGGTGGAAACTAGGCCTGTTCTGGCGCTCAAATCTTTCACCAGCCCCTTACAAAAGGGAGGCCAGTCCCTACCTAGGATGATGTCTCTGGGCAATTTCAGGACTACGGCTACCTGTACTTCTTTCTCCGTGCCCAACCTGCGCACAGACAGTCTATGCAAGGGATAGTGTGAAAATGCGCCGTGCACGCACCTTATCCGCACCTGGCCCTCTGCTTGACTCGGGGCTGACTGACGGCGCTCCTCAATGGCTTCCCAGAGCTTGCATGAAATCATGCTCTGGTCAGCCCCCGAGTAGTGCCAGTGCTTCTACACCCTCTACCTGAACTTGTAGAAGGAATCCTTCTTGGACGAGCTTCTCAGCTCCCGACACGAGGACTGTTCGTTCTGTGCAGTTCCTCCGGAAATGTCCAGCTTCTCCACATGCATAACATTTCCCTTTACATGCAAACAGAACATTGTCATTAACATTCTTAACATCAGTATTATTCATTTTACTCTTTGGATACTTTCCCCATTTACTAAACTCTGCCATACCAGCTGCCTTTAACACACCAACCCCTGAGGCGTCAGCCATTTCTGCTTCAAAATATCTTTCCACCAGATTGGCTGCCTCGTCAGTGGTTTGGCAGTTTTGTAGGGTAAGGAAAGTTTTTACCTCTGTAGGCACAGCCTGCATAAACTGCTCCAATATGACTGTCTATCACTGACTCTATGGTTCTCCTCTCAGGAGTCAGCCATTTCCAGGCTAGACATTTTAACCTTTGAGACAAAGCTTTGGGAGTCTCCCAAGGCTTTATTTTGGCTTCCCTAAACATTCTTCTGTAATGTAATGGGGTCAAACCTAATCTGTCCTTGACCGCCCTCTTTATCTCACTATAGTCAGAGGCAAGGACAGCAGGCATAGCTTTATAGGTGGATAGAGCTTTGCCCGTGAGCGACATCGCGAAGCGGGTAGCCCACTGCTCCATCGGCCATTTTAAAGCTTCTGCTATACGCTCGAAGGCGTCTATGAAGTCGTCCAAATTATCATAGGGATTTAATTGTCCCAAAGTAAATGCGTTACAAGTGTTCAGTCCTACCCCCGGAATCACAGAGGGGTTAGCAGCACCTAGCTCCATCGGCTTCTTTAGGAGTGCTTCCATGGTCTCCAGGAGTGGTCTCTGCTGCTCCCGCATGGCGATGGCACTCTGCTCCTGGATGTGGCGGACCAGCTCGACCTGTTTGTCCCATTGGAGCTGCATCCAGTGCATCACATCTCTCGCGTCCATCCTCGGCGTCTGCGTCCCTGTGGAGAAAAAAAAAAAAAAGGCCCACAAAGTGCGGCACTTATGGTTCTTTTACACCGTCTATCTCTCTGCGTGCACAGTAGCGTCCTCTTTCTCACCCGTGTCCTCCCACACTTATGCCCTAGGTAAGCTTTACCTTAGTCTTCGTGTAGACTCAGGCCTGTAAGAAAGGTCACTGTGCTCAGCTCCCCTGGCCGATCTGCCAGCGAACTTGCTTCTGACGGTTCTCCCAGTACAGCGGCAGTTTTCTTCAGTAGACTGTAGCATTCCTTTAATATTCTCCTTTAATTCTCAAGGTAAAAATCCGTAAAACTACGCCAGCCTGTCACCCGTGAAGGTCCCCAGAGGCTAAAAGCGTGGGTATTTCATCGGGGCGTTCTCTTAAGTAGCAAGGGGAGTGGTACAAAAGGTGTTGCAATGCCCTCTGGGAGTTGTAGTCCCACAAGCTAACAAAAGAATTAAGTTGTAGTCGAGTAGCAAGGCTTAAGACAGGACTTTTTATTTCCCCTTCCCGGGCGGATTTTCAAAGCAATGGATATAAGAACAAAATGACCATACGGCTGGTACAAAATAAAAGGAACAACTGGAACAAAAATACTGCTTATCTTCAGCTTATAGTGGAACAGAAAAAGGTAATTTAAACAGTCCTTTTCACTCAAGGTAAGTTTCTTCACTTCCTTTCCTTAGCCAAAAACTTCCAGAAACCTCTTCAGCGTAAAGAAGTGATTTCATCAGACAAAGTAAACGTACAATCCATACAATTCTCAGAAGCAGGCTCCTCATATAAATCACATTGCATTTCTTCACACTCCTCTTCTGAATAAAGTCCTTTTGGATTGTAACTCACGTTATTCTTAAACAGTCTCTCTGTACGGCTGAGAGTGTTCCCCTCCTCCTCACAGCTAGAGTAGAATGGGAAGTTACCGCATTCTCTGGAGTTTCTATTTTGAGAGCCACATAACTCTTGGTAAGTGCAGGGAAATTCTTCACTTTCTATGTCTCTTCTATTAGAAGCAATAAGCCTACCTATACACTCTCTCTGCTCAGAGTTTCTCGGTACAGCAGAGCCTTGCCAAGACGAAAGCGTTTTACTGCTTTTCTGTCTTTGTTTTCCCTGGGGCCTGAAACTCCCTTCAGGGTAGAAGCTCTCTCCCTCCTTGTACCTGTTACTTGGTAGGTTGGCTTTCCTAAGCCTGGGTCCAGGAATGTCTCCTCTGCCCCCTTCTTGGTAAAGTTCACTGGGCTTCTGTTTAGCCATGCCCTGCTTTCTGAAGCAGTTCTTCTGAGTTCTTTCAGCTGCCCTGGTTCTACCGGGTTTCCAAGTTCCTCCCGTCCTCCAGTTACCAGCTGTTTTCTCCCAGCTACCAACGGCTCTTGAATTCCCTGGTGGTCTCTCCTCACTAACCTCTGGTAAGTGAATTTTATCTGCGTGTGCCTTGGTGTTTGCTTGGGCTCCGCCCCTTCCCAGCTGCCCCTCATTACCTAATGAGCTGTGAGCTAGCTTGCTATTCGGGCGTGGATGCAGTCTGTGTATGTTGCCTATAGCAACTCTGGGCCATGTGCTGCACTGAGCTGTCAATGTCAGATCTGTTTTGCTCGGATTTACCTATCTCCATAGGCTCTGACTGATCTACACCATGACAACACACAGACTGCCCCCATCATTCAGTCCTGACACCTAAATGCACACACACACACACACACACACACACACACACACACACATACAAGAAGCAAACAGCACACTGCCACGCAAGATAGCAGAGAAAACGGTCCAAAGATGTGGGCAGCAATAAAACTCACAACCTTTATTGATCCTTATTTGATAGAGGTGGCCAAAACCCAACACAGGCCTTGTTTTGTATGATACTTCATCAGGGGTGAGGCACACGATAAACTATATAAAAAAAACATCATACTGACATATCAAAATATACATAGAGATATGGATAAATACATTATTTAAAACATAATTTAAAAAATAAATAAAGATATGCAAATTGTGAATTAAATATGAATAAAAAAGAACTAAAAAACATGTACACCAGTGAAATAAAACATTGCAACAATATAAAAGTGTTCAGAATAAACTAACAAACAACACATTAAAACATAAAAGTTCACATAAACAAAATGTGCGTGTGATCATTAGACATGTAGATTATAAACCACATCAAATGTTAAAACAAAAACAAGAACAACCATAACAATTAATGTTTATTATTAAAACTATATGAGAATGCTACTTATATATATATATATATATCGTCATGAAGTGGGTATCAATAAAGATGCAAACCTGAAAAGAAACCCTGTTTCTCAGAGAAATCTAGATGTGCAGTTACCTCAAGGCACAGCTAGAGGGGGCAGGAGTGATCATACAGGAACTAATGAGTCTAAGAGAGCTAATGACTTGCACCTGGGAATGAGCCAGTTTCAAAGGAAAGATTCCTTTATAAGCAGAAGCTGAATGCTAGAAAAGGAGGAACACCTCTATTGAGAGGGACAGCTCCAGAGGAAGGGCAGAACTGGAACCGGATCCAGAAAGGGGGAACATCTCTACTGAGAGGAACACCTCAAAGGAGAGGACAGAGAGAAGGAACAGCTCTGAGGGAAGGAGCAGCTCTAAGAGAAGGAGAAGGAGAAGGAGAAGGACTTGGAGAAAGAGTCCTACCTGAGCAAGCCCAAAGGAATAGAGTTCACAAAGGTGGAGTTCAGAAGGGCCGGGCTAAGCGAGCGGCTGTTCAGAGGGAGTCTGCTGGAGAAAGCACTAAGGCTAGAGGGTGTGCCACTCCCTGTTCCCACAACGTTCCTGATTCAAAAGCAGAGAGACATATCCAGAGAACCAGAGAGATAGGTTTGGAGGAAAGCCTGCAGTCTCTGGGAAATACTAGTCAAGTTTTACCAGGCACCAAAGGAAAAGCAGTTTCTGACAAAGCTAAGTTCTTACTGAAGCACAAAGTTGAATCCACACCAGGTTTTACCAAGCTGCCAGAATGCACAGCCCTGCCTAGAACCTGTCGGCAGAGAACCTGTTACAGGAGAAACGTTTCTGAGAGAGAAAGCTCCACGGATTCAAACCACAGAGGCTCCAGGTATGAAAGCTTTATTCATGATACTGAATGCTTAACTCCTAGAGGCACTGCTAAAACAAATACTCAGTTTGTAAGGAAGAAGAAACCAGGGTGGTTTCAGAAAATTCCCAGAGAACTTAAAACACAGTCTTATTGGAGGCAAGAGCCTAGGGACACTTCACGTAGACCTGTAGCAGACAGGGACAGTGACTACTCGGATGATGAATGTAGTGGAGCAGAATCCATGGAAACTGAATATATAAATGCTGTTCCCATTCCTCCACCAGAAGAGATGGATTGTGGTTTGTGCATGGCCACGAGCCTAGAATCTGTAGCCACTGTATAACTGAGAAGAAGTTTGTTTAATTCTTATTGTGTTGGAATGAAGTGAATTCCTCTGGTTAACCCTTGCACTAATTGTGGAGATTAACAATTAGTCAGCTTGTTAATACTGGTACCTTTTGAAACAAAGGACATTCTTTTGATTTCTCAATGTCTTATTTGAACCCTTGTACAGACGGGGAATAAAGCCTTGTTTTCCCTACACTTGGTTTGATTATTGAGCTCTCATAGGAAGCTGGAAATAAGTAAGACCATTCACCATTCGTGGACCTTACATTTCATCACGCTCCCTAAATAAGTTTCTATCGTGGAGCATGCCCATACTCCGAATGGTCACCAGGGGATACCCTCACGACTATATATATAAAACGAAAGGAGAAATAAAGGGATAAGAGCCAGAATATGAAATTTAATTAAGGAAGTTAATTATAAACCTGAAGGAGCAGGAGTGAATCAGAACCAATGACCTTGAGGCAGTGTGAAACACCCCCAACTGATTGGCGTGGTCAATGGGATCCTAAACCTTTTTCTTTACACTGTAAAGTCAAAAATGTGCTTGACTTAGAAACCATGGAAATGAACCTATATGAAATAAAAAGTAAAAGTACCTAATCAATTTGAACTGGTGCCATATTAAACACCAAAAATGAAACTGCCAGAACTTAGGACGAAAAACCATGCGATCATTTCATTCACCATTCATTATGGGATGAAAAATTTTATGCTATGATACTACCTACTAAATCCATTATGTAATTCATGGTAAAAATTCTTGAGCAAGAACATTAACGCTAAAGTGTAAATTCTAGACGGATATAACAGAACCATATATATAATGTATATCGTCCGATCTAACAGTGAAAAATAAAAGATTATCAAAACCAATAAAGATTTATGTGTAAATTGGGTCCTTATATGGTGTACTTACTGCGTGTATGATAAAATGACTGATGTGAGGATTAAAATGTGTATCCAGACGGAGCAAACGTATCAACGGATAACAGGCTCTAAAATCAATACCAAAAGATCAACATTATAATCTGTATTAAAAACCGACTTTGAAATAATAAAGAAGATAAAAAGAGTGAACCTGACAGCATATGCTGTGCCGCGTCAGACAGTCACATAGAATGTAAAAACGCCGGCGCATGCGTGCTTTTAAATACATGCTGAACCGCGGGAAAGGAAAATTATATTCATTCTCAATATATCAGAAATTCCGAACAGCTAGGCATTGCCGCAAGAAAAAGAACGCAAACGTGTGTGACCGCGGAAAAAAATTATAACTCTTTTGTCTATTGTGTCAGATATTCCCGGCAGCTGGAGTAATGCCGCCGGCCAGCTGAATAAGATACCGCAGGAAGGGAGCCGTGCAAATTATTCAATGAAGACGTCTTTCTCGCAGTATAAAAGAATAAAATTGTTCTGCTCTGATGGCCATGTAAATTACTGCAACCGCTATATTGTACTAAAATATTAAACCATCACTAGAATGAAACAATTAGTGAGAATACATCTGGAACAATATGTGCTTACAAACATATTAGAGAAACTTTCACGAAAATGCTACCAAGGATATCATAATAGTCAAGCAACCCTAAACCACTAAATGTAAAAAAACCCTTTAAAACATAACATCAAACCATGAGAAACACAAGAGAAATCCAAGTGTTAAATAATAAAATGTTATGCAAACTGACCCTGTTTTGCCTTTTATGCTAAGTTATATTCTGATTTGATTTAAATTACAGCTCTTTACTGCTGCTAGGCTCTGACTTATTATGAAATTTAAACTACAAGCTCTCTGCTGGGTTCTAAATTTAACCAGAAAGCTCTCTTCTGTGTTTTAAATTTAAACCAAAAGTATTTTGCTAATACTAGGCCCTGAGTGACTATTAAATTTAAACTACAAGCTCTCTGCTGGGTATGAAATGTAACCAGAAAGTTCTCTTCTGTGTTTTAAATTTAAACTTAAATTGCTGCTACTAGGCTCTGACTGATTTAACAAAAAACACAGAGTTCACAGATTAATTAGCTTTAATACAAAGAAGTCCTTTCAGAAAATTCCCAGAAGTATATACTCACAATTGCAGATCTCTCTCCAGAAGTAGCAGTCCCTTTTTTCTAGTCCTTCAAGCAAGGGGTGATCATAACTGTTGATCCAAAGGTAGCAAAGTCTGCTAGGACAGCATGAGTAGAAAAGAGCTCACAAGTTCTCCATACAGGTAATCTGTGAGGCCTCTCAGAGAATACTTTATTCATTTCTGGAGGCCATATCTGATAGGCTACCAAAATGGTGCAAGGTGAACACAAAGATATTACTTAAATATGTGTTCTCTAGACTAGAGAAGAGACATTCAAATGCCTCCAAGGCAAACAATCTACAAGATTCATACCTCTTTCAGTAGAAACAATGCTGTAACAGTACAAGAGGTGTCGTAGTGCCTACGAGGTCACAAATCAAATGTGCACCAGGAATGAAAATGCACAGACTAGATGGCCCTTACGGCCCTTATCTGCTGCAATTTTTTTCTCTACAGATGATATATTTCAAAACCAGGCATAGTGCTGTGTGCATTAAACGTTCCTTGGTTCTCCTGTATAGTTATGATTAAAGATTCCAACAATTCTTTAGAAAGAAAATGATAGAGATTTTCTAGGTGGATTATTTGGATTTCACCTCTATTATCAATGTTGTCCTAGTGGTTTTCATCTTCACTTTCTTAACTTCCTGCTTTTCGTCAGTCAGAATGGGATTCTCCCAGGTGATCAGACCGTCTTCATTCTCCATTATTCCTGTAGACTCTTGACCCCAGTAGGCTGAGCCTCCAGCGGCACTGACAGTTGTATAGGTGGCAGCCTCCTTGCTCTGTAGCTCAGTAGGGCTCAGAACAGTCATAGGGCTTTGGGTTGGTGTCAGAAGCTCTGCTTGGTAAGCATCAAGCTTTCCCTTTCTCCAAAATATCAAAAGGTATAATATTTGGAAGATTTTCCCTCTAGCAGTGAGAATATTTGATGTAAAAGAAAAGGAAAAAAAACAACTTTCTATTCACCTGAATGAATACTTAGTGGCTGACTGATCTAGCTGCACGAAGGAGAGCTTTATTCATTTTGATGCTTTCGAAGAACTGTAAACATGGCAAGTTTATGTTATGCCAAATACACAATTCAGCTTTTATAGCATCAACGCCTAATCTGTTGCGTTCAATGGTCCAGAGATTATTCATGACACTGAACACTCTTCACACGTAGGCATTGCTGCGTGGAACTGCAAACACATGTTGCACAATCCTCTTCAAATTTGGCGCATCTATGTTTTGTAGAAATGTGCTCCATTTATTAGCACTTGTTAGTTCTTCTTGGCTTTCATTTAAAGCTGGAGCTGCTGTGCGTAAAAGCAATAGCTCACTATATAAATTATCCATGTGGAGTTGTTCTTCAATGCCAAATACTTCACTTAAACTGTACAGATCTTCAATGGAGGGTAAGTCTTTCTCAAGTGAAAGGCAGGCAACCTTCCTAAAAGGTGATTTATCAAAATCAAACCATTTTTTAAGGTATGCCAAAGCCCTTGAATAAACTTCTAAAGCTTTGGTTCTAAATTTTTCAGACTACCCTTTTTCGAGGTGACGCATTGCTTATCCAGCCTTGAAGTCAAAGGATTCATCTTTGTGCCTATTCTCTAGCTCAATCCTTAATCTATCTATAATGCTAAAAACATTAATGGCTTGAATATTGCTCTTTTCTAAAGTCCGTATTGCCATTTGTAATACCGACAGAAGTGAGTGGTAAAAGAATATATAACATTCTGCCATTGTTAGGGTTTTGCTTATTCCATCTTCTTAGTCTGATATGAATGACCAAATTATTTTATCACTATCTTCAGGACCTATTTGCAGGAAATGGACTTTTATAGCATCCCAGTTCAGTAAAAGCCTATCAACTGCTGCGAATAAACTGAGCCATCTTAGATGTGGCGGAAGTCTTTTTGTAAAAAAATCAAAACATTCCTTTAAGACCATAAGCCTCTTTGCACTTGTAGAAAAATGGTTAAAGACCTTGGTGACTAATGTCACCACATCATCGCTAATTTTCTTTAAGCTGTATTTTGCAGTGTTGTGCAAGATGTGACAGTTACAATTCGCCTTGATAATTTCTCCTTTTATATTTGAGAGCTTTTGAAGGACCGAGCAGTGTGTTCCATAATTCACTGATGCATTGTCAGCCCCATATGAGACCATATGCTGGAGATTCAGTCCTAGAGACTCAATAGCTGTAACGAGAGACTTTGCTACTGACTCAGATGTATCATCGGATTCCTCATAAAAATCTAAGAGATAGTCTTGCACACCTTCTTTTACATCAAATATTCTCACTGTTAAAGGAAAAAACATAATGTTTCTTTTATTGGAGGCGTCTGTGGAAACAGAATATGGAAGAGGGGAGCCATTGTCTCCATGTCTTATTTTGTTGCCTGCTATTTCAATGGAATATGGTGCAATGACATTTTTTTTTTTTTACTAAGGATTCCGTCTTTGTTCTTCCAAGTTGGATCTTTGAGGTGATTTCAGAATCAGAATATACACAATTGTCCATTTTGTTTCCACAGTCAATGGACAAATAACTGTAATTATGTTTTATACCATGATGTCTTTGCTAACTCTATGTTCAATTACTTTAGATAGTCTATGAGCCTTGACAAACGACTCGTGCTTCTGTGAAACCTAAAGTGGCAGGCTGCCCTTACATGTTGTGAGCAACCTGCCAGTCAGTCCCAGGACCCTCGGTGATGCAGGGACGCCAAGGTGCCATGGGTTGAAGATTGAAATGCTGACAATAAGTTACAAAAGAACCCTGATAAGTGTGTGCCTAATTTGTGTTTAATAAAATATATAATGCTGAGCGTTTGAGTGACATTATATTGATTGGCTGCAAGCATACATAATGCTATGAACTGTCCTTGGCAGCAGTGAGCATCTTAATAGTTGGAAGTTTAAAATAAGGGATGACATGGACATTTCTTTAAGTGAATCAAGGACCAGAGTTCAGGCAGCACAGCACAGTCCAACAGCACCACAACCATCCCCATATAAAAATAATCTTTTCTTAAGACCCTGGGAAGTCCAGTATCACTGTTCGGAACAACTCACCGTCATTTGGCTGGCTCTGGCTCTGACTAGCTGGCTCTCTCTTTCCATTAGTGGATGAAAAACCTCATGCTGGAAGCTCCCTCCACTACTCCCTAGTCCCTCCCTCTGTTGTCTCATTGGCTCCTTTGGCTGACTTAGAAATATAGAAACACAGAAATATGACGACAGAAAAAGACCTCATGGCCTACTAGTCTGTCCTTCCATATTAACAACTACAACAGTCTCCTTTTTACCTTTAGAGATCCTCTGTGTTGGTTCCGTGCTTTTTTGAATTCAGTTACTGTCCTCATCTCCACCAGCCACTGGGAGACTATTCCACGGATCCACTACTCTTTCCGTAAAGAAATATTTCCGCATATCACTCCTGAATCTATCTTCCTTCACCCTCATCCCATGTCCCCTCGTAGCAGAACTTGCTTTCAATTGAAAGAGGCTCTCCCCTTGAACATTTATGCCACGGAGGTATTTAAACTTCTCAATCACATCACCTCTATCCTGCCTTTCCTATAAGGTGCACATATTAAGATCCTTAAGTCTGTCCTCATATGCTTTATAATGAAGACCACTAACCATTTTAGTAGCCACCCTCTGACCAACTCCATCCTGTTCACATCCTTTTGAAGGTGCGGTCTCCAGAATTGCACACTATACTCCAAATGAGTTCGCACCAAAGACTTATACAGAGGCATTATCACCTCCTTTTTTCTGCTAGCCATTCCTCTCCGTATGCACCCAAGTATCCTTCTAGCTTTAGCCGTCACCTTTTCTACCTGTTTAGCTACTTTAAGATCATCAGACACAACCACGCCTAGGTCCCGCTCTTCTTTAGTGGACAAAAGTACTTCACCCCCTATACTATATTGCTCCCTTGGATTGCTGCAGCCCAAATGCATGACCTTACATTTTTTAACATTAAATCCCAGCTGCCAAATTCTAGACCAGTGATGGCTAACCTTTTTTAGCCCGAGTGCCCAAACTGCCGCACAAAACCAAAGAATTTCCTCAAAGTGCCAGCACGTCAATTAAACCTTAACAACAAGATTTTAGTATCTAAAAACTCTTTATAAAGTTGCCTGAACTATGTAACATCATTTGTAAAGTTTGGAATCTTTGTATTGTCAGAGAATCAATTTGATTCACAATCCTTTGGTTTTCATTTCAATTTATTGGCAATTTATAATGTTTTAATGATTTCATTCAATTTAGAAACAGGAAGGCAATAATTAAACTGGGAACCCCAAAAGCCAAACTTGGAATGTACAACAACACTGTAGAAATAAAACTATAAATTAATTTCCTCTTGTACTAAACAAAGCACAGACACTAATGATGCACATTTCCCAGAGCTGACATATTCCAGTTAATAAATTCAAAATAAAGAGATATCTTTGTACCTTTTGTGCATTTTTTTCAGTTGCAATTGTTCCAGCCACTTTCTTCTGGTTTATTTGTGTCTTCTGCTATCTCTCCATCGTCTGCTGTCCATTTCTCCTTTCTTCTCTTCTAGTTTTTTTCCATTCTCTCTCTTCATCTGCTTTAACATAATAATCTTTCTCCTTTTTTAGTCTCCCAATACCCGGCCAATTGTACATTTTTCTTCCCTCCCACCAAAAATTTTTCCCCTCTCCATTTCACTCTCCCAGCCCCATCCCCTTCTAATCTCCCCCAACATCAGCTCCCTTTTAATTCCAGCCCCACCCAGTATCCGCTCCCTTCTAGTCCCCACATCAGCCCATTTCCAGTCCTGGCCCCCCATCAGTCCATTTCCAATCCTATCCGAGTCCCTTCATCAGCTCATTTCCAATACCAGCCTCCCATCAGCCCATTTCTAGTCCTTTCCTAGCCCCACCATCACTCAGCCCATTTCTAATCCAAGCCCCCCATGAGCCTACTTCCAGTTCTAGCCCCTCCATGAGTTCATTTCAATCCAAGCCCCCACCACAGCCCATTTCCAAACTTAGCTCCCCCAACACCCAATTCCCAGTCCTATCCTAGCCCCTCCATCAGCCCATTTCCTGTCCTAGCTCCCTCCCCTAAGAGCCCATTCCAAGCCCCCCTTCCCATCAGCTATTTGCAGTTCAAGCCCCCTTCCACTCAGCCCATTTCCATTCCAAGTCCCCCTCCCCATCAGCTATTTGCAGTTCAAGCCCCCCACTTCCCCTCAGCCCATTTCCATTCCAAGCCCCATCCCCATCAGCTATTTGCAGTTCAAGCCCCCACTTCCCCTCAGCCCATTTCCATTCCAAGCCCCGTCCCCCATCAGCCATTTGCAATTCAAGCCCCCTTCCACTCATCCCATTTCCAGTCCTAGCAAACCCCCCCAACCCTTTACCAGTCCTAGCCCCCCATAGCCCACTCCCAGTCCTAATCCCACCAGCCCATTTCCAGTCCTAATCCCCCATCACCCAAT
Source organism: Ichthyophis bannanicus (assembly GCA_033557465.1). NCBI lineage: Eukaryota > Metazoa > Chordata > Amphibia > Gymnophiona > Ichthyophiidae > Ichthyophis > Ichthyophis bannanicus. The sequence continues at coordinate 1,404,437,746 of CM066033.1, read as the reverse complement.
TTTTAGTTTAAGCCCCCCATAGCCCATTACCATTCCTATCCTGCCCATCAGACCTCTCCCAGTCCTAATCCCACCAGCCCATTTCCAGTCCTAATCCCCCATCACCCAATTTTTAGTTTAAGCCCCCCATAGCCCATTATCAGTCCTAACCCCCATCAACCCACTTCCAGTCCTAATCCCACCAGCCCATTTCCAGTCCTAATCCATCACCCAATTTTTAGTTTAAGCCCCCCCCATAGCCCATCACCACTCCTAAACCCCCCCAGCACCCATCACCACTCCTACCACCCCAGTGCCCATCACCACTCCTAACCCCCCCGCGCCCATCACCACTCCTAACCCCCCCGCGCCCATCACCACTCCTAATCCCCCCGCAGCGCCCATCACCACTCCTAACCCCCCCAGCCCAGCCCAGCCAAAATTTAAAATAAAAAAAAGCTGTCTTCTGCCGCTTCCGGGGCCGCCGCGGCAGAATCGAGTGTGCCGCGGGGCCCCCCCTGTGCCTGGCAGAGCCTGCCCTCCAGATCCTGCCTTCCCCGGTATCAGTCCCTGTTTCCAGCTTGTCACACGCGCCGGCTTTCAGAGCGCGAAGGGAACTAGTTTCCCTTTCGCGGCTCTGTTAAGCCCGCGGGGGCTGATGGGAACTTCCCATCAGCCCCCGCGGGCTTAACAGAGCAGCGAGGGAGAAACTCTCCCCTCGCGCTCTGAAAGCCGGCGCGTGTGACAAGCTGGAAACAGGGACTGATACCGAGGAAGGCAGGATCTGGAGGGCAGGCTCTGCCAGGCACAGGGGGGGCCCCGCGGCACACTCGATTCTGCTGCGACAGCCCCGGAAGCGGCAGAAGACAGCTTTTTTTTATTTTTTTAAATGCGGACCTTCCCGCGTGCCAGCTGCAAGGCCTTCGCGTGCCACAGCTGGCACGCGTGCCATAGGTTCGCCATCGCTGTTCTAGACCATTCTTCAAGCTTAGCTAGATCCCTCCTTATGTTATCTACACCTTCCTGGGTGTCTACTCTATTGCAGATTTTGGTATCATCTGCAAAGAGGCAAACCTTACCCGACAGCCCTTCCGCTATATATCTAACAAAGATGTTAAAAAGAATCTGACCAAGGACCAATCCCTGGGGCACACCATTGGTAACATCCTTCTCCTCAGAGTGAGCTCCATTTACTTGTACAGCAGGTGGAAAAATGCACCCCCTCTTCCTGCTCCAGCATACACCTTCAAGCACGCATACCTTTTCTTGTTTACCACCTTCTTTCTTATATACACAACCAGTCTAACATCCCATTTACAACCACAATATCTCATTCCCAGACTAGCATCTCCCCTCCAACCTCCTCCTGCACATACCGTCATCACTGCTGCCATATCTCCCCAGGAGCTGTGGCAATAGCAATAAAATGGAAAAATGTGTTGTGCAGGGCCAGTCTAGCCATGTCCTGCCCCCACACAAACAGGAATTCTGTGTCACAGAGGGTGGGACGTGGCTGGGCTTTTAGAGCCACTGGTTCCAGGGAGATGTAGCAGCAGTGCAGCAATGATGACACAGGTGGGGGACGCTAGATGGGGGTTGGAGAAGGGATGCTGGACTGGTGTTCCCCACCTAGCTGTCCTGATTGAGGATGAATTGATGCAGAAGCTACTGTTACAGGGGTCCTTTTGGGGGGGGGGAGGGCAATTTCTGTACCCCTTACCCTAAAGTTTGGTGTTCTAGGCTACTACCTAACTTGCCTAATGATGGTGTTGGCCCTGTAAATGGAACTCAATAAGAAAAGGAAAAGGGGGACTAGTGAAGTGGCCCAGGCGTCAGTTCTGTGGCCCAGGAATCAGTGAAGCTGCCCAGGGATCAGTTCTGTGGCTAATCTTAGTCAACATTTTCTAAGCATATTGCAGAGAGGTTAGAAGAAAAATGTTGGGCCTGATATTCAACACCGGCAGCTAGCACTGCTAATGCGGCTTTAAACCCAGATATTCAATACCAGAGCTACTGTATATATGGGCTCTGGCATTAAATATTTGGGCTGGCCAGATTGCCATGAAGCTAATCAGGCAGTGGTGATATATCTTCTGCAGAGTTTGCTTTGCCTGGCTTTCAACATGGGTTGCTAACCAGGCAGCGACTCAACATCACCACTGCCACGATGCTAACTGAATAGCAGCAGGGTGTGTAGCGGTGATACCCACAGATATTCAGCAGCACTAACCCTGTTAGTCTGCAGACTGTGTAAATGCCTTTGAATATCCGCCCGTTGCTTTTTGCAGATCCTAAAAACTAAGATCTACAACAATCAACACTCTGAAGGTAGCAGACAATAGGAATGTACTTTCATGGAAAAAAAAAGTGGAACTTTTAAATGAAATGTTATATTTATTTATAATGAATTAATTGGCACTTTTTTGAAAGCGAATTCACCAGAAAAATCTGTTCATTCGTAAGAACATAAGAAATGAAGAAGCTTGCTGCGGAAGCAAAAACGCGACAGACGTTTTCAAGTACATTCGTAGCAAAAAACCTGTGAGAGAGTCAATTGGTCCATTAGATGATAGAGTGGTTAAAGGGGCACTAAGAGGCGACAAGGCGATAGCGGAGAGACTGAATGAATTCTTTGCTTCGGTCTTTACTGAGGAAGATGTAGAGATGTTACCCCATGACTGAAGTGGTATTTAAAGGTGCGGAAGAATTGAAGGAAATATTGATACATCGGGAAGATGTATTACAACTATTAGATAAACTGAAGAGTAGCATATCACCTGGGCCGGATGGTATACATCAAAGGGTGTTGAAAGAACTGAAATATGAGATTGCAGACCTGCTATTAGTAATCTGTGAACTATCATTAAAATCATCTCTCATACCTGAAGATTGGAGGATCGCCAATGTAACACCGATTTTTAAAAAGGGTTCCAGGGGTGATCCGGCAAACTACAGACCAGTGAGCCTGACGGGAAAAATGGTAGAAACCATCATAAAGAATAAAATTACTCAGCATGTAGATAGTCATAGCCTAATGGGAGACAGCCAACATGGCTTTAGACAAGGAAGATCTTGTCTTACTAATCTGTTGTGTTTTTTGAAGGTGTGAATAAACAGGTGGACAAAGGTGAGTCGGTTGATATAGTGTATCTGGACTTTCAGAAAGCCTTTGACAAGATCCCACATCAGAGACTTTTAGCAAAACTAAAGAGTCATGGGATAGGAGGCAGTGTACTACTGTGGATCAGGAACTGGTTAAAAGATAGAAAGCAGAGGGTAGGGCTAAATGGCCAATTTTCTCAATGGAGAAAGGTGAATAGTGGTGTACCCCAGGGATCTGTGCTGGGTCCGCTGCTTTTTGAGATATTCATAAATGACCTGGAAAGTGGAATGAGTGAGGTTATCAAATTTGCAGATGACACAAAACTATTTAAAGATGTTAAAACCCAAGAATTGTGGAAAATTGCAAGAGGATCTTGATAAATTGGAAGACTAGGCATCAAAATGGCAGATGAAATTTAATGTGGATAAGTGCAAAGTTATGCACCTAGGGAAGAACAACCCAAACTATGGTTACACGATGCAAGGTTCCACATTAGGAACCACCACCCAGGAAAAAGATTTAGGCGTCATTGTGGATAACATGTTAAAACCCTCGGCCCAGTGTGCAGCGACAGCCAAGAGAGCAAATAGAGTGCTAGGTATCATAAGGAAAGGAATGGAAAATAAAACAAAAGATATTATAATGCCTCTATATCGTTCCATGGTGAGACCGCACCTTGAATATTGTGTGCAATTCTGGTCGCCGTATCTTAAAAAGGATATAGCGATTTTAGAAAAGGTTCAGAGAAGAGCCACCAAAATGGTCAAGGGAATGGAAGGATTCTCCTATGAAGAAAGGCTAAAAAGGTTAGGGCTCTTTAACCTGGAAAAGAGACGGCTGAGGGGAGATATGATAGAAGTCTATAAATTAATGAACAGAGTGGAACGGGTAAACGTTGATCGATTGTTTACATTATCAGAATATAGAAAGACTAGGGGATATGCAATAAAGCTACAGGGTAAACTATTTAAGACTAATAAAAGAAAATATTATTTCACTCAACGTGTAATCAAACTCTGGAATTTGTTACCAGAGGATGTAGTAAAGGCTGTTAGTGTAGCTGGGTTTAAAAACGGTTTGGAGAAGTTCCTGGAAGAAAGGTCCATAAACCATTATTAAGAAGGGACCCAGGATATCAACGCTTGACCCAGTACAAGCATTGTGGAACCTGTGTCTTTTGGGGAAACTGCTAGGTACGTATGACCTAGATTGGCCACTGTTGGAAACAAGATACTGGGCTTGATGGACCTTGGTCTGACCCAGTATGGCATATCTTATGTTCTTAAATGTCATATTGGGTCAGACCAAGATCCATCAAGCCCAGTATCCTGTTTACAACAGTGGCCAAACCAGGTCACAAGAACCTAGCAGCCAGTGCATTACAGATGGGGGACGGGATAAATCAGTCTCACAGATAAGGCCGATATAGATAATGACATAGGTGGAAAAGGTTTAGTTGGCATTTTCAACATTTGTGTACAGTTTCTCTAAAACATATCATAGACTGATATTACAGGCTTAGGAAAACTAATAGCATACAAAGTTTGCTGTATTTTCTAGATTTCCATCTTCAAGGGTCACCTAGCTCTCTAGGTTTCCATTAACCAAGTTTACTTCTGAATGTTCAATCTTAGCCATCATGGGTGGAATTTTAGAAGTTCTATTCATGCTTTGGACATCTGAAAACTGAGATAGAGATGTCCAAAGCACAAAGATTTCTCTAGAACCATTTTAGGAGCTGCCTCTGGGGTCGCCTCCAGCATGAAGATGTCCATGTCTGAACAGGGGCATGGTGGAGACTATCCCAGGAAACAAGACCTCACTACCTGATCTCAAACATCCTGCATGTCCAGAGTTGTGTTTAAGGTTAAACCTGCTCCAGGCACAAAAAAGCGTTCTGAAAGTGCTTGTTTTGGCTGAAAAACATCCAGAGGGTGTAGAGAAGATAACATTCCATCACTCCCAGTACTTAGCACAATGTCAATGATAGCAGCAGTGGGATTTGAACCCTCTTTTTCCTATTCCTAACCCACTACACTAACCATTAGGCTGTACTAGATGTCCATGTTCTGGAGATGTCGGTGTAGATGCCTCCACTATATTAGGCAAGACCACATTTGTGAAATCACATCTGTACCTGGACATGCTGCATTTCCAGATTGCACTTGGACTTCTCTTCTAAAACTCCACTTTATCTGTTCAAAAGCTGTAATCTGATTCTCGGTCTCATTAGCTTTAATTTGGATTTCTCAGAATTTCCCCCATGTTGGGAAATTGTGGCCAGAAAGAGACTTTCCCAAATGACCAATAGCTGTGCAGATATCTTCTAAACTAAAAACCTCCAACTTGGAAAGTCCAGGCCTGCAGGAATAAGTCTCTAACCTACAGCACAAGTCACTGGAAAAACTGGAGCAAGTCCTCTTTGGGTAGCTCTATCCTCAAGTAATTTACCCATATTCAAGGGGTCAACCAATAATGACCCAACCACTATGGTTTCTGTTGGAACCAAAAATGCTCTACATGCTTTTGTCACCATCCACACTTCATCCATCCTCTGCTGTCATGATGGCGATTAATGAAAAAATATGTGCATCTAGCTTTTGCTTTGGAAACTTCAGATCATGAAATGCAGATAGGTAATTAGGAAATTATCCCATAAAATTAAAGAGGCTGCAGGAGAAGGTGAAAGACCATGCCCTGCAGTGTGCATTAGCAAGCCTGTAAGAAGAGCGCTGGATGTCTCAATATCTGTCTCTCTTACAGTTGCTTCAGGGAAGAAAGAGGTAGAAGAGGACGTAAGGGACAGTATTTCTATAAATAAGTTATAGTTATGGTGGCGAATACTGTGTATACCATGGACTGCCCGAAGAACAAACCAGTCAGTACTAGAGGAGATCAAACTTAAGCTTTCTTTAGAAGCTCAGATGACAAGACTGACTTTTATACTTTGGACACATCATGCGGAGAGAGAGATCATTAGAGAAAGACATCATGCTTGGCAAGATAGAAGGTGAACGCAAAAGAGGAAGGCCAGCAATGAGATGGATCGATACAATAACAGCAGCTACGGGTACCAGTCTGTCAACAATGAGCCACCTGACTGAAGACCGAACACAATTTAGGATAGCTATCCAGAGGGTCGCCATGAGTCGACTCCGACTCGACGGCACTTAACAACAACAGTTATAGCCCACACATCTCCATTACAATACTAGGTGTTTGTGGAGGAGGCAGGATGAGTGTGGAGGATTATAATAGAGTACTGTAGATGTATGCTTCTTCGCTTGATGAGGTCCGATGGTCTTCGTGAATTGGGAACAGTATCAGCCCTGCGACTTCGCCAGCTGGTGGGACCCACAAAACCCTGTTCAAGCCACTAACCACCTCTAGATTTCAGCTGCACAGGTCTGAGGAACCGCACCAGCCACTTCTGCTGCTTCAGCCTTCAGTCACAGATAGACAAAACAGAAATGGAAGCATAGGCACTTTTCATCTCATTTCTTACATTCCCCATATGCGTAACAAGAGTAACTCATGTGCTATACAACATAACTGCATTACTAAAAATCTAAAACCACATTCAAATCCCAATAGTCATCCCCCATCCCTCTCCCCTTCTGGAGGCTAATTTTATTAGGTGGCACCTAGTGAAGATGCTTTTAGCCCTAGAGGTGTGTACATGACCACACCTACATTTTGTAAGTACTTTTATAATCTATGTGCTTGCAAAAGTAGGCACGTGAAAGGGTTACTTTAGTCATTTATGTGCACAAGCAGCCTCTAATAAGGACATGCTCATTGTAAAAGTCTCACTTTGCAGGAGGGGGGGGAGGGGGATTCAATGGCCATAACTAGCACTTGTATAGTGGTTTGTCATCGTCGCTGAATTTAGCACCTGGGTAGTCAATGCCATGGGCCATATCTAGCCACCTGCATTGAATATCCAGATTGACTGGACAATGCCACAGCAAAAAGAGCAGCAGCAATGTTCAGCCACCAGAGGTGCTGCAGCAAACAGAACCACAGTGATGTTCAACCACCAGAAGTGCTGCAGCAGAGCAGCAGCGATGTCCAACCACCAGAGGTGCTGCAGCAAACAGAGCAGCAGCAATGTCCAACCACCAGAGGTGCCGCAGCAAACAGAACAGCAGCAATGTCCAACCACCAGAGGTGCCGCAGCAAACAGAGCAGCAGCAATGTCCAACCACCAGAGGTGCCGCAGCAAACAGCAGCAGCGATGTCCAACCACTAGAGGTGCCACAGCAAATAGAGCAGCAGCGATGTCCAACCACTAGAGGTGCCACAGCAAACAGAGCAGCAGCAATGTCCAACCACCAGAAGTGCCACAGCAAACAGAACAGCAGCAATGTCCAACCACCAGAGGTGCCGCAGCAAACAGAGCAGCAGCAATGTCCAACCACCAGAGGTGCCGCAGCAAACAGAGCAGCAGCAATGTCCAACCACCAGAGGTGCCACAGCAAACAGAGCACCAGCGATGTTCAACCACCAGAGGTGCTGCAGCAAACAGAACCACAGCGATGTTCAACCACCAGAGGTGCTGCAGCAAACAGAACCACAGCGATGTTCAACCACCAGAGGTGCTGCAGCAAACAGAATCACAGCGATGTTCAACCACCAGAGGTGCTGCCTCTCTCCTGGCTACTGTTGCAGTGTTTAGTGGCGGCACACAGGGATATTTAATCACTAGCCTCTTAGCTACAGCAGTGAAAGCTAAACCAGTTAATCCAGAGGTGATGCCTCTCTCCTGGCTAGCGTTGCAGTGTTTAGTGGTGGCTCCCAGGGATATTCAACCACTAGCCTCTTAGCTACAGCAGTGAAAGCTAAACCAGTTAATCCAGAGGTGCTGCCTCTCTCCTGGCTACTGTTGCAGTGTTTAGTGGCGGCTCCCAGGGATATTCAGCCACTAGCCTCTTAGCTACAGCAGTGAAAGCTAAACCAGTTATCCCAGAGGTGCTGCCTCTCTCCTGGCTACTGTTGCAGTGTTTAGTGGCGGCTCCCAGGGATATTCATCCACTAGCCTCTTAGCTACAGTAGTGAAAGCTAAACCAGTTATCCCAGAGGTGCTGCCTCTCTCCTGGCTACTGTTGCAGTGTTTAGTGGCGGCTCCCAGGTATATTTAAGCACTAGCCTCTTAGCTACAGCAGTGAAAGCTAAACGATGCAAATTTCCACATTAGGAACCACCACCCAGGACAAAGATTTAGGCATCATCGTGGATAACATGTTGAATCCCTCCGCCCAGTGTGCAGCATCATCCAAGAGAGCAAATAGAATGCTGGGTATCATAAGGAAAGGAATGGAGAATAATACAAAGGATATTATAATGCCTCTGTATCATTCCATGGTACAACCGCACCTTGAATATTGTGTGCAGTTCTGGTCACCATATCATAAAAAGCACATAGCATTATTAGAAAAGGTACAGAGAAGAGACACCAAAATGGTAAAGGGGATGGAAGGATACCCCTATGAAGATTAGGACTCTTCAATCTGGAAAAGAGACGGCTGAGGGGAGATATGATAGAGGTCTATAAATTAATGGAGTGGAACGGTTAAACGTAGATCGATTGTTTACATCATCAGAATATAGAAAGACTAGGGGACATGCAATGAAGCTACAGGGTAACCTATTCAAGACTAATAAGAGAAAATATTTTTTCACTCAATGCGTAATCAAACTCTTGAATTCGTTACCGGAGGATGTTGTAAAAGCTGTTAGTATAGCTGGGTTAAAAAAGGTTTGGACAAGTTCCTGGATGAAAGGTCCATAAAACATTATTAAAGGGGACCCCAGAAATCCATTGCTTACCCCAGGACAAGCATTTTGGAACCTGTGTACCTTTTTGGGAACCTGATAGGTACTTGTGAAATAGATTGGCCACTGTTGGAAACAGGATACTGGTCTTGATGGACCTTCATCTGACCCAGTATGGCATATCTTATGTTCATAGGTAGGAAAGTCTTGGGGGGGGGGGGAGGGGGGAGGGTCAGGGCCGGATTTACCTTGAGTGAGGCCCTACGCCAACAAAAATTGTGGGCCCCCAGCAGGGGCGGCCCAAGGGGGGTGCGGACCTCATTTGCATAAGGGGCCTCATTTGCATAAATATTTGCATAATGTTACCATATACTAACTTTTAGTAAACGTGCCTCTTAATGAGTGTATGGATAAAGAAAGACTAAAAGATTTCTACATTACTATAATCCAGTGCCAACTGCCAGACACATTAGGAACTACTACAAACACTGCCCATAGTAAACCCGCCGTATCCTAACAGCACTACCAGGACTCACAAAGCACCATACTCTACCAATCAAAAGGCAACACTGCAAATATTAAACCAATACATTTCAGAGAACAACAATACATGACCTACTGGGGAAAAAGAACAAGTGGCAATGTCAAATAGGAATTATATAAACAGAACACCTCAGCTCAGTTACACATGCAGAACATAGACCATCACCAAACAAGTAATCACAATTTAGAAATAGGAAGACAATAATTAAACTGGGAATCCCAAAAGCCAAACTTGGAATGTACAACACTGTAGAAATAAAACAATACATTAATTTGCTCTTGTACTAAACAAAGCACAGATGTTAATGATGCACATTTACCAGAGCTGACATATTCCAATTAATAAATTCAAAATAAAGAGATATTTTTCTACCTTTTGTGCATTTTTTTCAGCTGCAATTGCTCCAGCCACTTTCTTCTGGTTTCTTCGTGTCTTCTGCTAACTCTCCATCGTCTGCTGTCCATTTGTCCTTTCTTCTCTCTTCTAGATTTTTTCCATTCTCTCTCTACATCTGCTTTAACATACTAATCTTTCTCCTTTTGCTCTTTCCTCATTCCTATTTCATCCACTCAAATATTACCCCTCCATCCTCAATCCCCACTTACTCTCCCAATACCCGGCCAATTGTAGATTTTTTATCCCTCCCACACAAAATATTTTTCCCTTCTCCATTTTACTCTTCCAGCCCCATCCCATTCTAATCCTCCCCCAACATCAGCTCCCTTCTAGTTCCAGCCTCACCCAGCATCCATTCCCTTCTAGTCCCTGCATCAGCCCATTTCCAGTCCTAGCCATCCATCAGCCCATTTCCAGTCCTAGCCCCCCCATCACCCCACTTACAGTCCTTAACCCCCCATCACCCCATTTTCAGTCCTTAACCCCCCATCACCCCATTTTCAGTTTAAGCCCCCCCTATAACCCATTACCAGTCCTAACCCCCATCAGCCCACTTCCAGTCCTAACCCCATCAACCCATTTCCAGTCAGCCCCCCATAGCCCATTGCCAGTCCTACCCCCCCCATCAGCCCACAGCCCATTACCAGTCCTAACCCCATCATCCCACCTCCAGTTTTAACCCCCCAGCCCATTTCCAGTCCTAGCCCCCCATAGCCCATTACCAGACAACCCCCATCAGCCCACAGCCCATTACCAGTCTTAACCCCCCCAAAGCCCATTACCAGTTCTAACCCCCCCCCAACAGCCCATTACCAGTCCTAACCCCATCAGCCCACCTCCAGTCTTAACCCCCCAGCCCATTTCCAGTCCTAGCCCCCCCCCATCAGCCCACAGCCCATTACCAGTCTTAACCCCCCCCATAGTCCATTGCCAGTTCTAAGCCCCCCCCAACAGCCCACAGTCCATTACCAGTCCTAACCCCATCAGCCCACCTCTAGCCTTAACCCCCCCCAGCCCAGCCCATTTCCAGCCCCAGCCCCCCAATAGCCCATTACCAGCCCTACCCCCCCCAGTCCATTTCCAGCCCCAGCCCCCCCAATAGCCCATTACCAGTCCTACCCCCCCCATAGCCCATTACCAGTCCTACCCCCCCCGGCCTAAAGTAAAATTTAATTTAAAAAAAAACCTGGTGGCTGCCGCCGCGGGGCCCCCTCTGCTGCCGCGGGGGCCCCGTCTACAAGCTGGTCGGGTCCGGTCCGGTCGGGTCGGGTCGGGTCGGGTCCGGTCGGGACTTCATTTTCTCTGTACTGGGAGCTGGAGCAGTACATGCAGGCAGGGCCGGATTTACGTATACGCCATGTACGCCATGGCGTAGGGCCCACAACCGGCAGGGGCCCACAAAAAATAGAACCAGGTTTTTTTTTTTTCAACTCGATTAAAAAAAAAACCTGGTGGCTGCCGCCGCGGGGCCCCCTCTGCTGCCGCGGGGGCCCCGTCTACAAGATGGTCGGGTCGGGTCGGGTCTCGTCTCCCTCCCTCCCTCCCTCCCGGCTGCGAGAGACGCGAAGATAGAGCGTCTCCTCGCGTCTGTGTTAAGCCCGCAGGGGCTGATGGGAAATCCCATCAGCCCCTGCGGGCTTAACACAGACGCGAGGAGACGCTCTCCCTTCGCGTCTCTCGCAGCCTGCAGCGAGGGAGGGAGAGAGACCCGACCGGACCCGACCCGACCGGACCGGACCCGACCAGCTTGTAGACGGGTCCCCCGCGGCAGCAGAGGGGGCCCCGCGGCGGCAGCCCCCAGGTTTTTTTTTTAAATTAATTTTTTCTTTAGGCCGGGGGGGGGGGGGGGGTCGGAGTCCTACCCCCCCCCGGCCTAAAGTAAAATTTAATTTAAAAAAAAAACCTGGTGGCTGCCGCCGCGGGGCCCCCTCTGCTGCCGCGGGGGCCCCGTCTACAAGCTGGTCGGGTCCGGTCGGGTCGGGTCGGGTCCGGTCGGGTCTCTCTCTCCCTCCCTCCCTCGCTGCAGGCTGCGAGAGACGCGAAGATGCGTCTCTCGCAGCCTGCAGCCTGCAGCGAGGGAGGGAGAGAGACCCGACCGGACCCGACCCGACCCGACCCGACCAGCTTGTAGACGGGGCCCCCGCGGCAGCAGAGGGGGCCCCGCGGCGGCAGCCACCAGGTTTTTTTTAAAATTAAATTTTACTTTAGGCCGGGGGGGGTAGGACTGGTAATGGGCTATGGGGGGGGGGTAGGACTGGTAATGGGCTATGGGGGGGGGGGGGTAGGACTGGTAATGGGCTATTGGGGGGGCTGGGGCTGGAAATGGACTGGGGGGGGTAGGGCTGGTAATTGGCTATTGGGGGGCTGGGGCTGGAAATGGGCTGGGCTGGGGGGGGTTAAGGCTAGAGGTGGGCTGATGGGGTTAGGACTGGTAATGGACTGTGGGCTGTTGGGGGGGGCTTAGAACTGGCAATGGACTTTGGGGGGGGTTAAGACTGGTAATGGGCTGTGGGCTGATGGGGGGGGCTAGGACTGGAAATGGGCTGGGGGGTTAAGACTGGAGGTGGGCTGATGGGGTTAGGACTGGTAATGGGCTGTTGGGGGTGGTTAGAACTGGTAATGGGCTTTGGGGGGGTTAAGACTGGTAATGGGCTGTGGGCTGATGGGGGTTGTCTGGTAATGGGCTATGGGGGGCTAGGACTGGAAATGGGCTGGGGGGTTAAAACTGGAGGTGGGATGATGGGGTTAGGACTGGTAATGGGCTGTGGGCTGATGGGGGGGGGTAGGACTGGCAATGGGCTATGGGGGGCTGACTGGAAATGGGTTGATGGGGTTAGGACTGGAAGTGGGCTGATGGGGGGTTAGGACTGGTAATGGGTTATAGGGGGGGGCTTAAACTGAAAATGGGGTGATGGGGGGTTAAGGACTGAAAATGGGGTGATGGGGGGTTAAGGACTGTAAGTGGGGTGATGGGGGGGCTAGGACTGGAAATGGGCTGATGGATGGCTAGGACTGGAAATGGGCTGATGCAGGGACTAGAAGGGAATGGATGCTGGGTGAGGCTGGAACTAGAAGGGAGCTGATGTTGGGGGAGGATTAGAATGGGATGGGGCTGGAAGAGTAAAATGGAGAAGGGAAAAATATTTTGTGTGGGAGGGATAAAAAATCTACAATTGGCCGGGTATTGGGAGAGTAAGTGGGGATTGAGGATGGAGGGGTAATATTTGAGTGGATGAAATAGGAATGAGGAAAGAGCAAAAGGAGAAAGATTAGTATGTTAAAGCAGATGTAGAGAGAGAATGGAAAAAAATCTAGAAGAGAGAAGAAAGGACAAATGGACAGCAGACGATGGAGAGTTAGCAGAAGACACGAAGAAACCAGAAGAAAGTGGCTGGAGCAATTGCAGCTGAAAAAAATGCACAAAAGGTAGAAAAATATCTCTTTATTTTGAATTTATTAATTGGAATATGTCAGCTCTGGTAAATGTGCATCATTAACATCTGTGCTTTGTTTAGTACAAGAGCAAATTAATGTATTGTTTTATTTCTACAGTGTTGTGCATTCCAAGTTTGGCTTTTGGGATTCCCAGTTTAATTATTGTCTTCCTATTTCTAAATTGTGATTACTTGTTTGGTGATGGTCTATGTTCTGCATGTGTAACTGAGCTGAGGTGTTCTGTTTATATAATTCCTATTTGACATTGCCACTTGTTCTCTTTCCCCAGTAGGTCATGTATTGTTGTTCTCTGAAATGTATTGGTTTAATATTTGCAGTGTTGCCTTTTGATTGGTAGAGTATGGTGCTTTGTGAGTCCTGGTAGTGCTGTTAGGATACGGCGGGTTTACTATGGGCAGTGTTTGTAGTAGTTCCTAATGTGTCTGGCAGTTGGCACTGGATTATAGTAATGTAGAAATCTTTTAGTCTTTCTTTATCCATACACTCATTAAGAGGCACGTTTACTAAAAGTTAGTATATGGTAACATTATGCAAATATTTATGCAAATGAGGCCCCTTATGCAAATGAGGTCCGCACCCCCCTTGGGCCGCCCCTGCTGGGGGCCCACAATTTTTGTTGGCGTAGGGCCTCACTCAAGGTAAATCCGGCCCTGCATGCAGGAGACTGTGGAACTGGGAGTTGAGATCTATGGATACATGAAACAGCTTCCCAGGGGAGGTGCGAGAGAAAACCATATTGGCCACATCATTTAACAATAAGCCCCACTCCCTGGAATGCAAGCAACACTGACTATTTGGATAGAACCACTGAACATCTGGATTCTCTTTAAGCACTGTGGCCTTTAGATACTTAACCGGACAGCGGATTGAATCTCATCACTATCTGGATAATTTAAAGGAATGACCACACTTTGCCCTTACTCTTTCCCAGCACTATTGGAAAGGACTGGAGCGAGCTATACTGATTTTCTTCTTCACTGTGTAGACTTGAGGCAGTGTACTATTGTGGATCAGGAACTGTTTAAAAGATAGAAAGCAGAGGGTAGGGATAAATGGTAAATTTTCCCAATGGAGAAAGGTGAATAGAGGAGTACCCCAGGGATCTGTGCCGGGCCCGCTGCTTTTTGACATATTCATAAATAATCTGGAAATGGGAATAACGAGCGAGGTTATCAAATTTGCAGATGAGACAAAATTATTCAGTTATTGCAAGAGGACCTTGAAAAATTAGGTAACCGGGCATCCAAATGGCAGATGAAATTTAATGCGGACAGTGCAAATAGGAGATAAAAACAAAAAAACAAAAACTAAATGTTAGGAATCATTAGGAAAGGAATAGAGAATAAAACAAGAGATATCATAATGCCTCTATCACTCCATGACTGCATATTGAGTACCGTGTCCAATTCTGGTCTCCACATCTCAAAAAAGATATAGAGAAGGATGGCCAAAATGATAAATGAGATGGGCTGACTCTCCTATGGGGAAAGAATAAAGAGGTTAGGACTCTTCAGCTTGGAGAAGAGATACCTGAGGGGAGATATGATAGAGATCTATAAAATCTTGAGTAGAGTGGAAGAGAAAAACATGAATAGATTGTTCATTCTTTCAAAAAGTACAAAGGCTAGAGGGATACGACCTGAAGCTACAAAGCGGTATATTTAAAAAAGAGAGGAGAAAATATTTTTTCTCTCAATGTATAAGGACTTTATTAACCATAATGCACCACTGCCATGGAGTTGAAACCTCACTCCTGGACAACATCACTAAAGATATAGAGGAAGCGCCATAAGGATATGTACTCATTTTCTTGGACATTTCTGCTGCACTCAACTTTGTAAATCACCATTCCCTCCTATCACATCTACAAGCAATGGGAATAAGAAACAAGACACACAGGTGGTTCCATTTCTACCTTGAGGACCGCCACCAGCAAGTTAAGGTAGGATCGGTTACTTCAAGGCACTACAATCAGCAACACAGACTTCCACAGGGATCCGCACTCTCCTCTCTACTATTTAACATAATGATACAACCACTATGCACCAGTATTCCAAAACACAAAATATTTTATCATCTGTATGCCAATGATATACTAATCTATACAACATTCTCTACAGACAGCCCAGCCTATACTGCCCTAGGAAGGTGCTTTGAAGCTATGTCCAATTGACTCTTAAAAAACAACCTAACCATCAATCACAGTAAACATGAAGTCCTCCACATAACAAAAAACACTACTTTCACCCCTCCACCCACTATAAGACTTCATGATGCAGCACTCACAGTCAACAAGTCAAATATGTAGGAACAACACTAGACCCCTCTCACCCCGGACAGCCTCCTGCAGCACCGATCGGTGTCGGGGTGGAAGCGGGAGCTGCTTGCCCCTCCTGCTCCTCCTGCCAAGGCCCAATCAGGGGACAGCAGCAGAATTTTAAAGAAAAGCACGCACCAGGCGTACATGCACCTGAGGGCCTCACCAGAGGGCCCTTTGGCATGACCCTTAAGGGTGTAAATTAGGCACTACTAGAAACCACTAACCAAACAAAAGGCAGCAACATGAAGTAAAGCTATTTACACCACCTGAAATAACCTCCTGAAGACAGCCCACCGAACAGGAAACATCCTTGCGATAAAGGACCAACCACAAAGTACAAAAGCCGATAGAACTGTGAGTAAACCACACTGCTTAACTAAACAGGATTATACACATGAGCCTCACAACACACATAGAATAAAACCATTCCCATCTGTCTGATTAGTTGCCACACAGGTAGCCTTATCCTAGAGACTAATCTCCCACTGAATATATAAGAAGCCAAACATACACAATGGGAAAAAATATAATGCTCACGTTACTCCTCCTACTCCTGCTCAAAAGCAGGTTCTCAAATGCTGGAGAAACCAACTTATCATCTCCTACCCACCTGATACCAATTATACAAACAGGCAGATCAATATAAATATAAACCCAAATCAACATAATAGGCCATGAAGAATAACACACATAGCCCTTTCTACCTATGCGGAAATAGTCCCCATTAGGAGTCCACATCAGACCTCACTCAACTGTGCACTAGTCAATGCTCGTTTAATCCAGTACAAATTCAATACTATAATGGATTACATACAGAACCGGAACATAGATATTATGTGTATCACCGAAACATGGCTCTCAGATGCAGATAATGTCATTATAAACCAAATTGCTTCACAATACACAACTCCACAAGACCCTCACAAAGAGGTGGAGGTGTGTTAGTTATTGCAAACTCACACCTAAAATTCAATACCACCTCCTCCATCCAGTCTAAAGGAAGCAACATAATAACTGTCTCAAATAAGCATCTAGTGCTCTGCCTCATATACAGAGCCCCAAGTGCAAATGAAGAGCTCTCAACCTTTCTTGAACAAGTCTGCTCTCATGCCACCCAAAATAAACCTATCATCCTAGGTGACCCTAACCTTCCATCGCTGCCAGCTCAGAATGGAGATACCTTCTTAGATGCAATGAAAGACCTGCAATACAACCAATTAATAAATACACCGACTCTCAAGCAGGGGCGGCCCAAGGGGGGTGCGGGGCTAGGTGCGGAGATTCATTGCAGGGCCTCATTTGCATAAATATTTGCATAATGCACTTTTAGCAAACATGCCTCTTAATGAGTGTCTGGATAAAGAAAGACTACCAAATTTCTAAATTACTATATTCCAGTGCCATTAGGAAGTATTATAAACACTGCCCGTTTAGAACCCATAGCAAACCCACCATATCATAACAGCACTACCAGGACTCACAAAGCACCAAACCCTACCTATCAAAAAGGTAACACTGCAAATATTAAACCAATATCTCAGAGAATACCAATACATCTCACTGGTGGAAAGAGAACAAGTGGCACTGAGTCGTATAGAAACTACATGAACAGAATTCCTCAGCTTGGTTACACATGCAGAACATAGACGGTCACCACACAAAGAACAAGGGATCACAGTTTAGAAAAAAGATAGATAATAATTAAATTGGGAACTCCAAAAGCCAAACATGAAATGTACAACACTGGAGAAATAAAACTATAAATTAATTCCTCTTGCACTAAACAAAAAGATGTTAGTGATACACATTTCCAAGAGCTGACATATTCCAGTTAATAAATTCAAAATAAAAAGTACTTTTCTACCTTTTGTTTGGGCATTTTATTTTTCAGTTGCAATTGCTCCAGTCACTTTCTTCTGGTTTCTTCATGTCTTTTGCGAGCTGTCCATTTATCCTTTCTTCTCTCTTCTAGATTTTTTCCATTCTCTCTCTATATCTGCTTTAACATACTGATCTTTCCCCTTTTGCTCTTTCCCCATTTCTTTCTTTATTCCTTTATCATCCACTCAAATTTCAATCTTCCATTCTCAATCCCCACTTACTCTCCCAATACCCGGCCCATTGTAGACTTTTCTTCCCTCCCACACAAAATCTCTTTTTCCCTCTCCATCCTCATTCCCCATCCCCTTCTAGTCCTCCCCCAAAATCAGTTCCCTTCTAGTTCTAGATCCACCCAGCATCTTCTCCCTTCTAGTCCCATTCTCCCATGCCCCCACATCAGCCCATTTCCAGTCCTAACCCCCCATATGCTCCTTTCCAGTCCCATTCCAGCCCCCCATCATCCCATTTCCTGCCCTATTCCAGCTCCCATCAGCCCACTTCCAGTCCTATTCCAGTCCCCATCAGCCCATTTCCAGTCCTATTCCCCCATCAGCCCATTTCCAGTCTAACTTCCCCCCCATCATCCAATTTCCAATCCTAGCCCCCAAGCCATTTCCAGTCCTATTTCTGCTCAACATAAACCCATTTGCAGACCAAGCAGCTCCCATCAGCCCATTTCCAGTCTAAGCTCCCCCCATCAGCCCAATTCCAGTCCCAACTTACCCTCCCATCACAGCCCATTTCCAGTCTTAGCCCCTCCCCATCACAGCCCATTTCCAGTCCTAGCCCCCTCCCATTCATAGCCCATTTCCAGTCCCAGCTTACCCTCCCATCACAGCCCATATGCAGTCCAAGCTTCCCCCCCCCCCCCATTACAGTCCATATGCAGTCCAAGCACCCCGTCTGCCCACTGAAGAGCCCCACGGCTGTCTAAGGGACTTCAGAGGGAGCCAGGACAGCATACGCGAGGCCCCGGCTCCCTCTGCACAGCCGCCAGCATGAAGAGTGTTTTCTCTCATGCTGGCGGCTGTTTCAGTGAAGCATGCTGAATGCTGGGAAAGGTTAACGGTCATTTCCTAGCACTCGTGAGCTTCATAGAAACAGCTGCCAGCGTGAAGGAAAACACTTTTCACGCAGGTGGCTCTGCAGAGGGAGCTGGGGCTTTGCACAGACTTCCCCGGCTCCCTCTGAAGCCATCCATCTCTGAGAATGAAGTTCGCATGGGGCTCCCTGAAGCGCATGACCCTGTATGAGCAACATTCTCGCACAAAGGATGGGCCAGCCCTGCTCACAAGAAGGGAGGGACCCTCAACCTTGTCTTTGCACCAAAACATAGTAACATAGTAAATGACGGCAGATAAAGACCAGTATGGTCCATCTAGTCTGCCCAGTACGATCAAGAGTAGGTACACCTGCCGCTCTGTGCAGGCCACCCCTCCCCCTGTCTTTGTTTAGGGGTGAACCCCCCACTCCATGTAGGTTACATTGATGGATCTGTAATATTATGGGTTGGGTGTAGTCTAGCTAGGAGGAGGATTCATACTTAGCTAGGAGTCCCTTGTGGTGTTCTGAGTATTGATCAGGTGACCGTCTCTTCAAAGTATTCTTGGAATAACCATGTTTTTAGAAGTTTGCGGAATACTTGGTCGTCTTTTGTGGATCTTATTTTCTCCAGTAGTGAGTTCCATAGTCCTGGTGCATAAAGAGAAAAGGATCTGCTGGATGTAAAAGTTACATCTAGTAAATTCTGCCAGGGTGGTCAAGGAGTTTCTGGTATGGGTTCTTCCTTTCTCTACTTGCTGGGGTAGTCTTAAGTTGGTAGGAGGTTCAGTCTGCAGGGTCTTTAAGATGGTATGTAAAGGTTTTTTTTGTTTGTTTTGTGTTTTTTTTTTAAATTGAAAGCCAGTGAAGTTTTTCCAATATTGGGGTGATTGATTCTCTTATTGAGGTATGTGTGATGGTTCAAGCAGCAGTGCTCTGTGCCAACTGGAGGCGCTGTATTGTTTGCTTTGGGAGGCCGGAAATTATTCCATTACTGAAATTTTATCATTTTGATCGCCCTTCTCTGTACTTTTTCTAAGGAGTAATTAGACCTTACCTGCTAATGGTCCTTCCTAGAGTCCCTCCAGTCCAGTACGTGACGTGTGGGTTGTCACCCTCTTTCAGCAGCTGAAGACTAAGCATGTCAAAACTTCTGATGTTACAATAGAAGAGCTCCCCACTAGGAGTCCAGAAGATGGTATCCTACTGACAAAATAATACTTCATCAAAGGCTTGATAACACACATCAGTGTCACCCCAATCCCAAGGTCTGACCATCACATGCCTATAATGAATGAAACACCCAAAGCAACCCTCAAGGACAAAAGGAGATTTCAAACCTTCAACAAAGATAAATTCCTGGAAGAAGTATTACCAGAACTGGAGCAAAGCATAACAGACTTCGACACCACCATTGCAAACTGGAACAAAACTCTCCATAATTCAGCAATTACACCAGACAAACCAATCCATAACAGAAGGAAATACATCACCCCCTGGTACTCGAGTGAGGTCAATGAACAGAAGAAACAACTGAGGAAAATGGAAAGACTATGGAGGCGAACCAAAAACCAACATCATTTAGCAAAATACAACGAAATGCAAACCATATACCACAATATGATAAATAGCTACAAGAAGGAATATTACTCAAACTTAATAAAGAAACTCATCAACAAACTGAGGGAACTCTTCGCTATAGTACATGGTCTAACAAAAGAACCAATGGAACCAGATGATCCAAACTCCACACCCTGGAAGACTTCAATACAGCTGAAATATACACAGAGACCACTAGAAAACCAACCAAATCCAACTTACAGCACATAAGGGATGAAACATGGGACACATTCCATATCCCAACAAGAAAACAGCTTGACTCTATTATACTCAATATTAACACTACAACCTTACCTATTGATCCCCATCCAGTTAACTGGATTAAGCAAACAAACAAATATCTAATGCCATATCTACAAAAGATCGTTGAATCATCACTCACTCAAGGATACCTCCCCCCGCAATTGAAGCAAGCATCCATTAGACCAATCGAGGATACTGGGCTTGATGGACCTTGGTCTGACCCAGTATGGCATTTCTTATGTTCTTATGTGGTAAAAGCAGGTAGTGTAGATGAGTTGAAAGAAGGTTTGGTCAAATTTCTAGAAGAAAAGCCCAACCACCACTATTACAGTAGAGTGAGAGAAAATCATTGCTTATCCCTGGGCATAAGCAGCATGAAATTGGCTACTTTTGGGATATGTCTGGTACTTGTGACCTAGATTGGCCACTGCTAGAAACAGGACACTGCGCTTGATAGACATCTGGTCTGGCCCAGTATGTTCTTCTAGAAAATATGCCCTACAGCATGCAACTGCTCCCTCACAAAATTATGCCTGTTGCAAGGCAGCTGCAACGTTCTGTATGAGTACATGTGTATCTGGGAACACACGTGTGCTCTTGGCAACACCTGTTGTTGTACACACCTCTATATGTTCCTGCCATCTTCTGTACATATATAAGGAAATGCTAGATAAAATCACCTCCAGTAATATAAATCAGGAAGGGCCAGGACAAAAGCAGAGAATCCATAATCCACAAAGAAGGGAAGACATGTACTAGCTATCTTTATTGATTATTTTATAATTAGTATTTAGCTCACTCCTTTCCAAGAGAAGAGTTACGGTATTAACCTTTTCCTGGAGGGCTTACAATCTAACAGGCTGATGCAAAAAGACTAGTGCACAGATAATGCAAAATATATGCACAAGTATCTTTCTCACCTAATCAGTGTTAGTTCCCTCCCTACCCCTCCAATTCCCACCCACCCCATTTGAGCTGTCTTGCTTTATAGAGCACCTCCACAATTAGCTATACACAGGGACTTGGAACAGCAGATTTTGAACACACTTAAAAGAGATTTAACTGTTTTTTCTCTGAAAGGACAGCTGGTAAACCGGCTGGTACTTTGGTAGGTCTCACTATCTTTTGCTTCAACAGGTACCTAAGCTCCATCAACTGAACAATAGCTGGGAAAAATCATAGTGCCAAAGCTGTTGCCTCAGTTACAGCTTCTGCCTCTGTCCAGACAGAGATCCCAATGCCAGTGAAGGACCGGTTCCATATGCAGGATGCCTGCATGCTGAAGCTCTCAGGAAACAAATGGAGGCGTCAGAGAAGAGGTGGCGAGGCTGAGGAGCATTCAAAACAGTGATAGGTACATTGATATGATGCTCTTTGAAATATCCAAGCTCTCCAGCAGAGGAGAAGATGGGAGCCTACAGAATGGCAAAGGTTGGACACAAGTCACCAGGTTCTGCAGTACAACCAATCAAACTCCTCCAGCCCTTGAATTGAAGAACCATTATGCAGCCCTGGAAGTGGAAGAGGTGAAAGCATCCCAGGAAAGAGAAAAAACAGAGCTATAGCACCCCAAAGTTGCACAATCAGTGACCACAAGGAAGCAAAGGGTAAAGGTGATTGATGACTCTCTTCTGAGGGGTACTGAGGTGTCCATCTGCTGGCCAGACTTGATGTCCAGAGAGGTATGCTGTCTGCCAGGTACCAAAATCTGAGAGTTTGCCGAGACTCATCAAGTCCACTGACTATTACCTGATGTTGTTCATCCATGTCAGCACAAATGATACTGCGAGTATCCTTCTGAACCTATCAAAAGTGACTTCATGCCTCTGGGACAGAGGATGAAGCAAATAGATGTGCAGGTGGTGTTCTCTTCATACTCCTTGTTGAGGATAAAGGACAAGGCACAGAAGCTTGCTTCCTGGAGATAAATGTATGGCTGCATGGATGGTGTCATCCAGAGCATTTTGGCTTCCTGGACATGAGATGCTGTTCTAAGGGTTGCACAGCAAAGATGGTGTCAATCTGTCCAAGAAGGGTTGACGTGTCTTCAGTAGTAGACTGACTAACCTACTGAAGGTGGCTTTAAACTAGATTCACTGGGGACGGGTGAAGAGAGATAATAGGGGAAAGATGACAGTCGCCCAAGAGTGCATGGCTCGGAACAATGTATCCTTGATGGATACTAGCAAAAGATTAAAGTTAGCGCATATCAGCAGAGAGGTTCCAAAAAAGACCTAAGTAGCCCAAATGCCCTTGAGTACACAGCAGACAGAGCTTAAAGATTCCAAATTACCTCTGCCTATGAAAGGCAGACTAATATGAATAAAATACAGCCTCTAAAATGCTTGTATGCAAATGCCAGCAGTCTAAAAAAATAAGATGGGAGAGTTAGAATATATAGCAGTAAATGAAAGGTTAGATATGATTGCTATCTCAGAGACATGGTGGAAGGAGGACAACCAGTGGGATAATGTGATCCCTGGGTAAAAACTATATCAAAATGAAAAAGTACATCAAATTGGTGGTGGGGTTGCACTCTATGTTAGAGAGGACATTGAATCACAAAGAATTAAAGTTTTTCAGGAAACAAAATTCACTGTAGAATCTCTATGGATTGAAATTCCATGTAAAAAAGGAAAGGGGAAGCCGATGACGATAGCAGTGGGGTTATACTATTGACTGCCTTACCAGAGTGAACAAATGGATAATGAAATGTTCAAAGAAATCAGGAAAGTGGGTGATTTCAATTAACCCGGTATCGACTGGGTCAGTATCACAGCAGGACATGTTAGGGAGATAAGGTTTCTACATAAAATAAATGATTGCTTCTTGAAGCAGCTGGTTCATGAACCGATCAAAGGAGAAGCCATTTTGGACCTAGTCCTTAGTAGAACACAAGATCTAGTGCAAGAGATAAGGGTGTTGGGGCCACTAGTGATCATAGCATGATCACGTTTGATTTAATAAATGGAGGAAGGATGGTAAGGAAATCCACAGTGCTACCTTTAACTTTCAAAAGGGAGACTATGATAAAATGAGGAAAATAGTTAAGAAAAAACTAAAAGGAGCAGTTGCAAAAGATAAAGATTTACATCAAGCTTGTGTGTTGTTTAAAAATACTAACTTGGAACCCCAGACCAGCTGTATCCCACACTTTAAGAGAAGTGGAAGGAAGTCCACAAAACTGCTAGCATGGTTTAAATGTGAAGTCAGAGAGTCTATTGTTGCCAAAAAAACATCTAACAGGAAATGGAAAAAGGAGCCAAATGACGAAAACTGGAAACATAAGCACGGGCAAGTTAGATGCAAAGCATTGATAATGCAGGCAAACAGAGACACTAAATGAATTCTTTGCTTCGGTCTTTACTGAGGAAGATGTAGGGATGTTACCCATGATGGAAATGATATTTAAAGGTGATGCCGCAGAAGAAATGAAAGAAATAATGATACAACTATTAGATAAACTGAAGAGTACCAAATCACCTGGACCGGATGGTATGCATCCAAGGGTGTTGAAAGAACTGAAATATGAGATTACAGACCTAGTATTAGTAATCTGTGAACCATCATTAAAATCATCTGTAATACCTGAAGATTGGAGGATCGCCAATGTAATGCCAATTTTTAAAAAGGGTTCCAGGGGTGATCTGGGAAACTACAGACCGGTGAGCCTGACGTCAGTACCGGGAAAAATGGTAGAAACCATCATAAAGAATAAAATTACTTGTCTTACTAATCAGTTATGTTGTGTCTGATGATCTTAAAGTAGCTAAACAGGTAGAAAAGGTGACAGCAAAAGCTAGAAGGATGCTTGGGTGCATACGGAGAGGAATGGCTAGCAGAAAAAAGGAGGTGATAATGCCTCTGTATAGGTCTTTGGTGCAACCTCATTTGGAGTATAGTGTGCATTTCTGGAGACCGCACCTTCAAAAGGATGTGAACAGGATGAGGTCGGTGCAGAGGGTGGCTACTAAAATGATTAGTGGTCTTCATTATAAAGCATATGAGGACAGACTGAAGGATCTTAATATGTACACCTTAGAGCAAAGGCGGGATAGAGGTGATATGATTGAGATAATTAAATACCTCCGTGGCATAAATGTTCAGGGAGAGAGCCTCTTTCAATTGAAAGCAAGTTCTGCTACGAGGGGACATGGGATGAGGGTGAAGGGAGATAGATTCAGGAGTGATATGCGGAAATATTTCTTTACGGAAAGAGTAGTGGATCCGTGGAATAGTCTCCCAGTGGAGATGGTAGAGATGAGGACAGTAACTTAATTCAAAAAAGCATGGGACAAACACAGAGGATCTCTAAAGGTAAAAAGGGGACTGTTGTAGTTGTTGGTATGGAAGGACAGACTAGACAGGCCATGTGGTCTTTTTCTGTCATCATATTTCTATGCTTCTATGTTTCTAAGTTATGTTTTTATGAAGATATGAATAAACAGGTAGACAAAGGTGAGTCATTGATATAGTGTACCTGGATTATCAGAAAGCTTTTGACAAGGTCCCTCATGAGATACTTTTGCAAAATTAAAAAGTCATGGGATAGGAGGCAGTGTACTATTGTGGATCAGGAACAGGTTAAAAGACAGAAAGCAGAGGGTAGGACTAAATGGCCAATTTTCCCAATGGAGAAAGGTGAATAGTGGAGTACCCAAGGATCTGTGCTGGGTCTGCTGCTTTTTAACATATTCGTAAGTGACCTGGAAATGGGAATAACGAGTGAGGTAATCAAATTTGCAGATGACACCAAATTATTATTCTTTCAAGTTGTTAAAACCCATGAGCATTGTGAAAAACTTGCAAAAGGATCTTGATAAATTGGAAGACGGGGCAAATTTAATGTGGACAAGTGAAAAATTAAGCATCTAGGACAGAACAACTCAAACTATGGTTACACGATGCAAGGTTCCACATTGGAAACCACCACCCAGGAAAAAGGTTTTGGTGTCATTGTGGATAACATGTTGAATCCCTCCGCCCAGTGTGCAGTGGCGGCCAATAGAGCAAATAGATTGCTAGGTATCATAAGGAAAGGAATGGAGAATAAAACAAAGGATATTATAATGCCTCTGTATTGTTCCATGGTGCAACCACACCTTGAATATTGTATGCAGTTCTGGTCGCCGTATCTTAAAAAGGATATATCGTTATAAGAAAAGGTACAGAGAAGAGCCACCAAAATGCTAAAGGGAATGAAGGATATCCCTATGAAGAGAGGCTAAAAAGGTTAGGGCTCTTCAACCTGAAAAAGAGACAGCTGAGGGGAAATATGATAGAGGTCTATAAATTAATGAATGGAGTGGAACGGGTAAATGTAGATCGATTGTTTACACCATCAAAAAGTAGAAAGACTAGGAGACACACAATAGAGCTACAATGTAATCTGTTTAAGACTAATAAGAGAATTTTTTTTCACTCAACGCGTAATCAAACTCTGGAATTCATTACGGAGATGTAGTAAAAGCTGTTAGTGTATCTGGGTTTAATAAAAGGTTTGGACAAGTTCCTGGAGGAAAGGTCTATAAACCATTACTAAAGGGAACACAGGATATCCACTGCTTGCCCCCCAAAAAAGCACTGTGGAACTTGTATCTTTTAGGGAAACTGCTAGGTACTTGTGACCTAGATTGGCCACTGTTGCAAACAGGATACTGGGCTTGATGGATCTTGGTCGGACCCAGTATAATCTATTTATAGTATAGCATATCTTAATTTCTTATGTTCTTAAACATTGAATACTTTTATGAAAATGGGTAAAAGGGCAACATATGGACAGCAGTGTTTATAAATGCCTGTAGCATGGAAAATATCATTCCAGATGTCGAGGCCTTAATGAGAGAGGCTGACTTGGATTTAGTGGTGGTAACAGAAACATGGTTGATGGACAACCATGACTGGGATGTAATTATACTGGGCTATACTTTATTCAGAAAGAACAGTGTAAGAAGAAGGGGAGTAGGAGTGGTGCTATATGTAAAAAATATTAAAACTATGGAAATACAGGGGTTAAAAGGGAGAAAGGAGGCAATGTGGGTTAAACTAGAAAGATAGAAAGAGGAATATATTTGCATTGGTGTGATATACAGACCTCCTTAACAGGGAGATGGATGGAGAGTTAATAGAAGACATACACTGCATTGCCAGGAAAGGGATTTCAATATGCCGTATGTGGATTGACACATCCCTAACTGCAGTATCATCTAGAACAGAGCTACTCAAATCCAGTCCTGGAGGTCCACAACCCTGCAGGTTTTCGGGATATCCCTAATGAATATGCATGAGTGGAGGAGTGGCCTAGTGGTTGGGGCAAGGTACTTCAGGCGGGAAGGTCAGGTGTTCAAATCCCACTAGAGGACAGCAACCTTGGGCCGGAAGGACTGGGGTTTCTAGACCCACAGGTGCTCCTTGTGGTCTTGGGTAAGCCACTTAACCCTCCATAGCCCATGTTCCCTGTAGAATAGTTATCTCCAAGTTATAATGCCCTGTTCAATGTAATTTCAGTTTGTTCAATGTAAACTGCCTTGATGTCATGAAAGGCGGTATATAAGAAATGTTAAATAAATAAATAAATAAATGTATTAGAGATAGCCTGCCAAGCTGAATGGTTTGTGGCCCTCCAGGGCTGGATTTGGAGACCCCTGCCTTACACCTCTGTCATTTAAGATTGTGAGCGGGCAAGGTGCAGATGTCCAAGACATCAAAAAGGTTAGATAGAATTTGTCACATTCCTCCTCGCTTATCACCACCACCAAAATATTGTCTATTAGACGCGTTGAGTAAGGCGGGGATCTCCAAATCCAGCCTTGGAGTCAGAGTTGCTGCCAGAGGACTGGAGAGAAGCAAATGTGGTCCCTTTACACAAAGGGGAAGTACGCATATGGTTGAAAACTACAGACCGGTTAAGTTTAACCAGTGATGATTAAATTATTGGAAGCACTGCTGTAAGAAAAAAATAGTGAGGTTTCTGGAGTCCAACGCATTACTGGATCTGAGGCAGCATGGATTCACCAGAGGCAGGTCTTGTCAGACAAATCTGATTGATTTATTTGACTGAGTGACCAGAGAATTGGACTGAGCCCTAGATGTAGTGTATTTAGATTTCAGTAAAGCCTTTGACACCGTTCCACATAGGCGACTTAAAAACAAACTCAGCACCATAGGGATGGACCCTAAAGTTACTGCTTGGGATAGAAACTGATTGAGTGGGAGGTGACAAAGGGTACAGCTAAGTGGACCTCACTCTGAGTAGGAGGAGGTTACCAGTGGTGTGCCCCAGGGATTTGTCCTTGGTCTGATTCTTAACATCTTTGTTGATGATATTGCAGAAGTACTGTCGAGTAAGGTTTGTCTCTTTGCAGATGATACCAAAATCTGCAATAGAGTAGACACTCAGGAAGGTATAGATTACATGAGGAGGGATTTAACTAAGCTTGAAGGATAGTTTAGAATTTGGCAGCTGAGATTTAATGTTAAAAAATGCAAAGACATGCTTTTGGGCTGCATCAGTCCAAGGGAGTGATATGATATAGGGGGTGAAATACTTCTGTCCACAAAAGAAGAGCGGGACCTAGGCATTATTGTGTCTGATGATCTAAAGTAGCTAAACAGCTAGAAAAGGCAACGGCGAAAGCCAGAAGGATGCTTGGGTGCATAGGGAGAGGAATGGCCAGCAGAGGAAAGGAGGTGATAGTGCCTCTGTATAGCATAGTTACTCACCTGTAACAGGTGATCTCCGGGAACAGCAGGAATTTAGTCTTCACATATGAGTATCATCGGTACCAACGGAGCCTGCGCAGGAACGCTCCTCAGCGTCCAATTAGAAAGCTTTTGGGAGCATCCCCTAGCGCCTGCGTGCTGCCTTCCCACCTTTCCCAACTGCCTCTCTCCAGTTGAATTTTAAAGCCGAGACAAAGAGAGAGAAAGAGGGAGGCCTTCATGAAATACAAGAGATCACAGAGATAGGAAGACAGGCATCTGTATTTGGAAAAACTTAGAGAAGCTAGCAAAGTAGTCAAGAAGGCAAAGATTCAAAAGGAGGAGGAAATAGCCAATGCAATAAAATGGAGGGATAAGACATTTTTCAGATATATTAGTGAGAAGAGGAAGGACAAAAGTGGTATTGTCAGACTCAAGGGTGCAGGGGGGGAATATGTAGAAGCTGATAAGGATAAAGCGGAATTGCTTAACAAATATTTTTGTTCTGTGTTCACAGATGAAGAACCATGAGCAGGATCTCCGAAAACACCCACAAATAAGAACAGAAGCGAGGGACATCTTGAACAATTTTCAGAAGACTGTGTTCGTGAGAAACTAGCTCAACTTAAAGTAGACAAAGCGATGGGACCAGATGGGATACATCCTAGAATACTGAGGGAACTTGGGGACGTTCTAGCAACTCCACTGACTGACCTTTTCAATGCCTCGTTGGAGTCGGGAGTGGTGCCAAAGGACTGGAGAGAGGCTCATGTGGTCCCTTTACACAAAAGCGGAAGTAAGGATGTGGTTGAAAACTACAGGCCGGTTAGTTTAACTTCGGTGGTGAGTAAATTATTGGAAACGCTGCTGAAAGAGAAAATAGTGAGGTTTCTGGAGTCCAGCGGATTACAGGATCCGAGGCAGCATGGATTCACCAGAGGCAGGTCTTGTCAGACAAATCTGATTGATTTCTTTGACTGGGTGACCAGGAAGTTGGACCGAGGGAGAGCTCTAGATGTGGTGTATTTAGATTTCAGTAAAGCCTTTGACACTGTTCCTCACAGGCGACTTATAAACAAACAGAGCACCCTAGGGATGGACCCTAAAGTTACTGCTTGGGTTAGAAATTGGTTGGGTGGGAGGCGACAAAGAGTACAAGTAAATGGAGCTCACTCTGAGGAGAAGGATGTTACCAGTGGTGTGCCCCAGGGATCTGTCCTTGGTCCGATTCTTTTTAACATCTTTGTTAGTGATATAGCGGAAGGGCTGTCGGGTAAGGTTTGCCTCTTTGCAGATGATACCAAAATCTGCAATAGAGTAGACACCCAGGAAGGTGTAGATAACATGAGGAGGGATCTAGCTAAGCTTGAAGAATGGTCTAGAATTTGGCAGCTGGGATTTAATGTTAAAAAATGTAAGGTCATGCATTTGGGCTGCAGCAATCCAAGGGAGCAATACAGTATAGGAGGTGAAGTACTTTTGTCCACTAAAGAAGAGCGGGACCTAGGCGTGGTTGTGTCTCATGATCTTAAAGTAGCTAAACAGGTAGAAAAGGTGACGGCAAAAGCTAGAAGGATGCTTGGGTGCATACGGAGAGGAATGGCTAGCAGAAAAAAGGAGGTGATAATGCCTCTGTATAAGTCTTTGGTGCGACCTCATTTGGAGTATGGTGTGCAATTCTGGAGACCGCACCTTCAAAAGGATGTGAACAGGATGGAGTCGGTGCAGAGGATTGCTACTAAAATGATTAATGGGCTTCATTATCTTTATCTTTATTTAAAATTTGATAGACCGCTTTCCGTCGAAACACAGAACTTGCTTTCAATTGAAAGAGGCTCTCTCCCTGAACATTTATGCCATGGAGGTATTTAAACATCTCAATCATATCACCTCTATCCTGCCTTTCCTCTAAGGTGTACATATTAAGATCCTTCAATCTGTCCTCATATGCTTTATAATGAAGACCACTAATCATTTTAGTAGCCACCCTCGGCACCGACTCCATCCTGTTCACATCCTTTTGAAGGTGCGGACTCCAGAATTGCACACTATACTCCAAATGAGGTCGCACCAAAGACTTATACAGAGGCATTATCACCTCTTTTTTTCTGCTAGCCATTCCTCTCCCTATGCACCCAAGCATCCTTCTGGCTTACGCCGTCGCCTTTTCTACCCCTTCCTGGGTGTCTACTCTATGTCTAAGCCGGTCGGTCCATTAGATAGGCATTTCGCCCCACTCCCATTGGCTCAGTCCTCTCCCGAAGGCGTCTCTTTGAGCTCCGGAGGGAGATCTCCCCCCCTCTGCCCAGGATCGGAGCGAGTGATTGATTTAAGGGGTACCTCAGGGCAGGACCGAGAGAATATGATTGTTGTAGATATTCCTAGGCCTGTTAAGCTGACAGCTTTGGAAGGTGTTGTGGACCTTCCAGTTCTCCCCGCTGACGCGGAGATTACCTTAAGAGATCTATGGGGAGCTTTAAAAAGTATAGATTCCAACGTTTCCCTAGTTGTACATTCCCTATCTATGTTTTCTCAGGAGGCTGCTAAGTCTATTCAGCAGCTCGATGAGAAAATTTCCTTGACTGATCAAAAAGTTAGTAAATTAGAATCCCAGGTGCTTCCACTGCAATCTATTAATGTGGTTGGGATTAAAGATTCTTTGATTTTACATACTAAATTGGAAGCCCTTGAAAATTCTACTCGGATGTATAATTTGCGGTTTTGAATTTTCCCTTTTCTTCTCTTCTGTCTGCAAAAATTTTGTTAGATAAATATCTTAAGGAAGTCCTAACTATAATGGATCCTGTTGATGTTACTCAAATTTACTATGTTCTCTCTGGTGCTAAGAAGGTTAGTCCCACTGAGGAGGAGTTCGATGTGATGGTCCCATCTATCTCGGATTTGACTGCCTTTTTGGAGGATTCCCTTGATACTATCACTCAAAGGTCCACATTGCTGGTAACTTTTACATCTATTCTTCTGAAACAACGTATCCTTAAAGCTTTTTTTAAGTTGAAAAATGCCAAGTTCTGTGGTCAATCGATCAGTGTCTTTCCTGATGTTGCACGTGGCACCCAGTTGCGGCGGCGGCAGTTTTTGAACTTAAAGCCCTGTGTTTTGGCACTGGGTGCCACGTTTTACCTACGTTTCCCATGTAAATGTGTCATCAATTACAAGGGAGACTTATGTATTCCTAGATGTTTCTCATTTGGAAAAATTTCTTTCTGATCGTCAGAGTGGGGCTGGGGAGGGTATAGTTGGTGATTAGAATGGCCTCCCATTGTAGCTCTTTTTGGGCTTGTTTTCCTAATTTATTATATCTTTAAATTTCATGCTGTTAGTCTCCCATGATGTGGACTAGATATTGCTCCTTGTTTATATTGTGTTGCTTTATTGGTTCCTTATATTGTGTTAATCTATGCAAGTGTGCATTCTGTTTCTTTACTATTTGGTTGTTGTAAATGACTAAAATCATATAAATTTAAAAAAAAAAAAAAGAATCGGACCAAGGACAGATCCCTGGGGCACACCACTGATAACATCCTTCTTCTCAGAGTGAGCTCCATTTACTTGTACTCTTTGTCGCCTCCCACCCAACCAATTTCTAACCCAAGCAGTAACTCTAGGGCTCTCCCTCTGTCCAAATCCCTGGTCACCCAGTCAAAGAAATCAATCAGATTTGTCTGACAAGACCTGCCTCTGGTGAATCCATGCTGCCTCGGATCCTGTAATCCGCTGGACTCCAGAAACCTCACTATTTTCTCTTTCGGCAGCGTTTCGAATAATTTACTCACCACCGAAGATAAACTAACCGGCCTGTAGTTTTCAACCACATCCTTACTTCCGCTTTTGTGTAAAGGCACCACATAAGCCTCTCTCCAGTCCTTTGGCACCACTCCCGACTCCAACGAGGCATTGAAAAGGTCAGTCAGTGGAGCTGCTAGAACGTTCCCAAGTTCCCTCAGTATTCTCGGGTGTGTCCCATCCGGTCCCATCACTTTGTCTACTTTAAGTTGAGATAGTTTCTCACGAACACAGTCTTTTGAAAATTGTTCAAGATGTCCATTGCTTCTGTTCTTATTTGTGGGTGTTTTCTGAGGTCCTGCTCCTGGTACTTCATCTGTGAACACAGAACAAAAATATTTGTTAAGCAATTCCGCTTTATCCTTATCAGCTTCTACATATTCCTCTCCTGCACCCTTGAGTCTGACAATACCACTCTTGCCCTTCCTCTTCTCACTAATATATCTGAAAAATGTCTTATCCCCCCATTTTGTTGCATTGCCTATTTCCTCCTCTTGAATCTTTGCCTTCTTGACTACTTTGCTAGCTTCTCTAAGTTTTTCCAAATACAGATGCCTGTCTTCCTCTCTCTGTGATCTCTTGTATTTCATGAAGGCCTCCCTCTTTTTCTTCACTTTTTCAGCTACTTCTTTCGAAAACCATAGCGGTCTCCTTTTCCTTTTACCTTTATTTACCATTTTAACAAAAAGGTTGGTTGCTCTTAAAATATCCCCTTTCAGTTTTTCCCGCTGTTTTTCTACATCCCTCAGCTGTTCCCATCCAACTAACGACTCCCTGAGGTATTGGACCATCTTCGCAAAGTTAGTCTTCCTAAAGTCTAAGATCCTCGCCTTTGAATGGATTCTAACAGCCCTTGTCCTAATACTGAACCACACCATCTGATGATCACTGGATGCAAAATGATCTCCCACTACAACATCAGAAACACTTTC
Source organism: Ichthyophis bannanicus (assembly GCA_033557465.1). NCBI lineage: Eukaryota > Metazoa > Chordata > Amphibia > Gymnophiona > Ichthyophiidae > Ichthyophis > Ichthyophis bannanicus. The sequence goes on along the minus strand of CM066033.1, from coordinate 1,404,404,951 downwards.
ACCATTGGTAAGCACCAAGTCCAGTATGGCCCCTTCACGTGTGGGGTCTGTTACCAATTGCCTGAATAGCTCTCCCTGTAGAGAATCCAGGATCTCCTTACTTCTAGATGATACTGCAGCAGGAATGTGCCAGTCAACATCTGGCATATTGAAATCTCCTATCAGTAGCACTTCCCCTTTCCTAGCCATGTTGTGTATGTCTTCAATTAACTCTCTGTCCACCTCTTCCTCTTGTGAGGGAGGTCTGTATATCACACCAATGCAAATAGATTTCTCTTTCCCTCTTTCTAGTTTAACCCACAATGCCTCCTCTCTCCCTTTTAAGCTCTGTAATTCCAAAGCTTTAATAGTAGTTTTTACATATAGTGCCACTCCTCCTCCCCTTCTTCCTACCCTGTCCTTTCTGAATAACGTATAGCCAGGTATAGTTACATCCCAATCATGGTTTTCTGTGAACCATGTTTCTGTAACTGCCACTAAATCCAAGTCAGCCACTCCCACCAAAGCTTCAACATCAGGGATCTTATTTCCCATGCTACGGGCATTTATACACACTGCTTTCCATATGTTACCCCTGTTAACCATTTCCATAAAGGTATTTAATGTATCACCTACCTGGGGGCTTTTACATACCTTGGGGCTTTCTTTGCCCATCCCCAACAAATCTAGTTTAAAGCCTTCTTCAGTAGATTAGCCAGTCTACTACTGAAGACGCGTTGACCTTTCTTGGACAGATGAATGCCATCTCTGCTCTGCAACCCTTGGAACAGCATCCCATGGTCTAGGAAACCAAAACGCTCTCGATGACACCATCTACGCAGCCATGCATTCATCTCCAGGATGCGAGCCTCTTTGCCTTGGCCTTTACCCTCAACAGGGAGGATAGACGAGAACACCACCTGTGCACTTAACTGCTTCACCCTCTGTCCCAGAGCCATGAAGTCACTTTTGATACGTTCTGAGGTATAACTGGCAGTATCATTTGTTCCAACATGGATTAGCAACATTGGGTAATAGTCAGTGGGCTTGATGAGTCTTGGCAAACTCTCCGTAACATCTTGGATTTTGGCACCAGGCAGACAGCATACCTCTCTGGACATCAAGTCTGGTCGGCAGATGGATGCCTCAGTACCCCTCAGAAGAGAGTCTCCAACCACCACTACCCTTTGTTTCCTTCTGGTCACTGATTCTGCAACTTTGGGGTACTTGAGCTCTGGTTCTTCCCTTTCCAGGGATGCTTTCACCTCCTCTACGTCCAGGGCTGAATAATGGTTCTTCAATTCAAGGGCTTGAGAAGTTGGATTGGTGATTTTGCAGGCCCTGGTGACTTGTGTCCAACCATCGACATTCTGTTGGCACCCATCTTCTCCTCTGCTGGAGAGCTTGGTTGATGCAAGAAGCATCTCATCAATGTACTTCTCACTGTCTTGAATGCTCCTCAGCCTCGCCACCTCCTCTGAGTTCTTCCACTTGTTTCCTCAGGGCTTCAGCATGCAGGCACCCTGCACATAGAACCGGTCCTTCAACTGGCATTAGGACCTCTGTCTGGACAGAGGCAGAAGCTGTAACGAGGGTAACAGCTTTAGCGATACGATTTTTCCCAGCGATTGTTCTGTTCGTGGAGCTTAGGTATTTTTTAAAGCAAAAGAGAGAGATCTACCAAGTACCAGCCGGTTTCCCAGCAGTCCTTTCAGAGAAAAAGCAGTTAAATCTCCTTAATTATATTCAAAATGTGCTGGTTCAATTCTCTGTGCTTTGTCAAATGTGGAGGAGCCCTATAAAGCAAGACTACTCGCTAGGGGTGGGTGGGAGTTGGGGTGGATAGGGAGGGAACTAACACCTGATTTGGTGTTAGCTGTTCCCAAAGCTGAGGAGGTTACTGGAGTTCAACCACCTACTGTGCCCAAGGAAAGTCCCACTAAAGCACCAAAAAGAAAGTAACCTTGCTTTTGTTGTTGTTAAGTGCTGTCGAGTCGGAGTCGACTCATGGCGACCCTCTGGATAGCTATCCTAAATTGTGTTCAGTCTTGAGTCAGGCGGCTCATTGTTGACAGACTGGTACCGATAGCTGCTGTTATTGTATCGATCCATCTCATTGCTGGCCTTCCTCTTTTGCGCTGACCTTCTATCTTGCCAAGCATGATGTCTTTCTCTAATGATCTCTCTCTTCGCATGATGTGTCCAAAGTATGAAAGTCGAAGTCTTGTCATCTGAGCTTCTAAAGAAAGCTTAGGTTTGATCTCCTCTAGTACCGACTGGTTTGTTCTTCGGGCAGTGCATGGTACACACAGTATTCGCCGCCAGCACCATAATTCAAAGACATCAATTTTCTTCCTGTCTATCATTTTCACTGTCCAGCTTTCACATCCATATGATGTTATTAAAAATACCATGGCTTGAACAAGTCGAATCTTTGTATGGAGAGAGATATCTCTGCTCTTGAGAAACTTATCTAGGTCTTTCATAGCCATCCTGCCAAGAGCAATGCGTCATCTGATTTCTTGACTGCTTGTTGCTTCTTTATTGATAGTTGATCCAAGCAGGTTAAAGTTGTTCATGATTTCAATTTCTTCTCCTTCAACAATGAACCTGTTGATTATGCCAGTTGTCATGATCTTTGTTGTCTTTACATTAAGGTGCAAGCCCATTTTGAGACTATGTTCTTTGACTGTGAGAAGCAAAATGTTTCAGATCCTCTTCACTTTCAGCCAGTACTCATGACTCTTCCACCAATCTTCACACCTCTGTTGTCTTCATACAATCCTGCTTCTCTGATGATTTGTTCTGCATATAAATTAAACAAGTAGGGGGAAAGTATGCAGCCTTGTCTTACACCTTTGCTTATTTTAAACCATTCTGTTTCTCCTTGTTCCGTTCGAACTGCTGCTTTTTGATCAATGTACAGATTGTGCAAGAGTACGATCAGGTGTTCTGGTATACCAATGCTTCATAATGTGGCCCAGAGTTTCTCATGGTTTACACAGTCAAATGCTTTGCTATAGTCGATAAAGCATAAATAGATATCCTTTTGGTATTCTTTAGTCTTTTCAAGGATCCATCTCACATCCGCAATGATGTCTCTCGTTCCTCGCCCTTTCCTGAACCCTGCTTGCACTTCAGGGAGTTCTTGTTCCAGGTATGGTTGTAGTCTCTTTTGAATAATCTTCAGTAGAATCTTGCTGGCATGTGGGATCAGAGCGATTGTGCGATAATTTCCACAGTCAGTTGGATCACCTTTCTTTATTACTTGGCAACAGAAATGAAGCTGGAGAAAGATTGATAGAATTCTGCAAGACCAATGATCTATTCATCTCAAACACCTTCTTCCAGCAACACAAGCGACGACTGTACACATGGACTTCACCCAATGGATTGTATAAAAATCAAATTGACTACATCTGTGGAAGTCAACGATGGAAAAGCTCTGTAACATCAACAAAGACAAAACCTGGAGCTGACTGTGGTACAGATCATCAACTACTAGTATGCAAACTCAAGCTAAAGTTGAAAAAGAGCAAACCACTCATGAATGCACCAAAATATGACCTTGAGAATATACCACTGGAATTTAAAGACTGCCTGCAAAATTGATTTGCTGCTTTAGATACAAATGACAGAGCTCCGGAAGAGTTATGGAATGACATCAAGAAGGTTGTGCTGGAAGAAAGCGAGAAGTCTCTACAAAAGGTTAAAAAGCAAAAACGGCCAAAATGGATGACGGAAGAAACTCTGAAAATTGCCCAGAAACGCAGAGAAGCTAAAGCCAAAGGAGAAAGAAAGACAATCGCAGAACTCAACAGAGATTTCCAACGTGCAGCAAGACAGGACAAGGAAAAGTACTACAATGACACTTGCAAGGAAATAGAAGCAGAAACTATTAGAGGAAGAACAAGATCGGCTTTCCTAAAGCTGCGAGAGTTAAAGAAAAAGTTCCAGCCTCGAATTGGAATGTTACAAGATGCTCAAGGTTCTATGTTGAATGATGCTGAGAAGATCAAGAAAAGGTGGAAGGAATATACAGAGCTTTTATATGATAAAGATCAAGTGGACCAACAGCCGTTTCAACCTATACCTTATGATCAGGAACCATTGGTGATGAAAGAAGAAGTTGAAGCAGCATTGAAAGCCTTATCAAAGAACAAAGCACCAGGCATTGATAGCATTCCCATAGAAGTATTGCAGCAATCTGATGCAGCTGTTACCGTACTTACAAGGCTCTGCCAAGAAATATGGAAGAAACATCATGGCCAACTGACTGGAAAATATCTGTGTTTATACCAATACTAAAGAAAGGTGATCCAACTGACTGTGGAAATTATCGCACAATCGCTCTGATCCCACATGCCAGCAAGATTCTACTGAAGATTATTCAAAAGAGACTACAGCCATACCTAGAACAAGAACTACCTGAAGTGCAAGCAGGGTTCAGGAAAGGGCGAGGAACGAGAGACATCATTGCGGATGTGAGATGGATCCTTGAAAAGACTAAAGAATACCAAAAGGATATCTATTTGTGCTTTATCGACTATAGCAAGGCTTTTGACTGTGTAAACCATGAGAAACTCTGGGCCACATTAAGAAGCATGGGTATACCAGAACACCTGATCGTTCTCTTGCGTAATCTGTACATTGATCAAGAAGCAACAGTTCGAACGGAACAAGGAGAAACAGAATGGTTTAAAATAAGCAAAGGTGTAAGACAAGGCTGCATACTTTCCCCCTACCTGTTTAATTTATATGCAGAACAAATCATCAGAGAAGCAGGACTGTATGAAGACAACAGAGGTGTGAAGATTGGTGGAAGACTCATCAACAACCTTCGCTATGCTGATGATACCACATTACTGGCTGAAAGCGAAGATGATCTGAAACATTTGCTTCTCACAATCAAAGAACATAGTCTCAAAATCGGCCTGCACCTTAATGTAAAGAAGACAAAGATCATGACAACTGGCATAATCAACAGGTTCATCGTTGAAGGAGAAGAAATTGAAATCGTGAACAACTTTAACCTACTTGGATCAACTATCAATAAAAAAGCAACAAGCAGTCAAGAAATCAGACGACGCATTGCTCTTGGCAGAATGGCTATGAAGACCTAGATAAGATTCTCAAGAGCAGAGATGTGTCTCTCCATACAAAGATTCGACTTGTTCAAGCCATGGTATTTTCAATAACATCATATGGATGTGAAAGCTGGACAGTGAAAAAGACAGACAGGAAGAAAATTGATGCCTTTGAATTATGGTGCTGGCGGCGAATACTGTGTATACCATGGACTGCCCGAAGAACAAACCAGTCGGTACTAGAGGAGATCAAACCTAAGCTTTCTTTAGAAGCTCAGATGACAAGACTTCGACTTTCATACTTCGGACACATCATGCGAAGAGAGAGATCATTAGAGAAAGACATCATGCTTGGCAAGATAGAAGGTCAACGCAAAAGAGGAAGGCCAGCAATGAGATGGATCGCTACAATAACAGCAGCTACGGGTACCAGTCTGTCATCAATGAGCCGCCTGACTGAAGACCGAACACAATTTAGGATAGCTATCCAGAGGGTCGCCATGAGTCGACTCCGACTCGACGGCACTTAACAACAACAACATAAACACAGATCTTTTCCAGTCAGTTGGCCATGATGTTGTCTTCCATATTTCTTGGCAGAGCCTTGTAAGTACGGTAACAGCTGCATCAGATTGCTGTAATACTTCTATGGGAATGCCATCAATGCCTGGTGCTTTGTTCTTTGATAAGGCTTTCAATGCTGCTTTTTCTTCTTTCATCACCAATGGTTCCCGATCATAAAGTACAGGTTGAAACGTCTGTTGGTCCACTTGATCTTTATCATATAAAAACTCTGTATATTCCTTCCACCTTTTCTTGATCTTCTCAGCATCATTCAACATAGAACCTTGAACATCTTGTAACATTCCAATTCGAGGCTGAAACTTTTTCTTTAACTCTCGTAGCTTTAGGAAAGCCGATCTTGTTCTTCCTCTAATAGTTTCTGCTTCTATTTCCTTGCATGCGTCGTTGTAGTACTTTTCCTTGTCCTGTCTTGCTGCACATTGGAAATCTCTGTTGAGTTCTGTTATTGTCTTTCTTTCTCCTCTGGCTTTAGCTTCTCTGCGTTTCTGGGCAATTTTCAGAGTTTCTTCCGTCATCCATTTTGGCCGTTTTTGCTTTTTAACCTTTTGTAGAGACTTCTCGCTTTCTTCCAACACAACCTTCTTGATGTCATTCCATAATTCTTCTGGAGCTCTGTCATTTGTATCTAAAGCAGCAAATTGATTTTGCAGGCAGTCTTTAAATTCCAGTGGTATATTCTCAAGGTCATATTTTGCTGCATTCATGAGTGGTTTGCTTTTTTTCAACTTTAGCTTGAGTTTGCATACTAGTAGTTGATGATCTGTACCACAGTCAGCTCCAGGTTTTGTCTTTGTTGATGTTATAGAACTTTTCCATCGCTGACTTCCACAGATGTAGTCAATTTGATTTTTATACAATCCATTGGGTGAAGCCAATGTGTACAGTCTCCGCTTGTGCTGATGGAAGAAGGTGTTTGAGATGAATAGATCGTTGGACTTGCAGAATTCTATCAGTCTTTCTCCAGCTTCATTTCTGTTGCCAAGTCCATATTTTCCAACTACTTTGCCTTCTTTGTTGCCAACGTTTGCGTTTCAGTCACCCATGACTATCAGGATATCTTGTTTGCATGTTCTGTCAATTTCAGCTTGTACTTGTTCATAGAACTCTTCAATTTCATTCTCTTCTGCAGCTGTTGTTGGGGCATATACTTGAATTATAGTTGTGTTGATAGGCATTCCTCGTAGACGAATAGAGATTAAGCGTTCGCTGACTGCATTGTATTTCATTACGGTTCTTGCAAGTTTCTTCTTTATTATAAATGCAACACCATTTCTTCTTTGTCTTTCATTTTCAGCATAGTAGACCATGTGATCATCTGATGCAAAGTGCCCGATGCCAGTCCGTTTCAGTTCGCTGACACCCAACAGATCAAGTTGTACACGTTCCATTTCATTCTTGACCACCTCCAACTTCCCTTGGTTCATGCTTCGTACGTTCCATGTTCCAATGCGTAAGACATCTTTACAGCTTCTGACTCTCATTTCATGTGCAGCTACATCAGCAGTCAGACGTCCCGCGGGCTTTGATCCAACCACATCATAAATGCTGGCTTTACTCTGAGAAGTCTTCAGCTCTTCCCCAGTAGCTAGTTGAGTGCCTTCTGACCTGGGAGTCTCATCTTCAAGCACTATAGCACAATTTATTTTGTTGCAACTATCCATTGGGTTTTCGTGGCAAGATACAGAAGTAGATTGCTGGGCCTTTCTTCCGCGCAGTTTAAATTTGGTGTTGTTGCCGTTGTCACAGAAATGTGATCCTCCGCAGTCAACACTATCCCATTCTGCTGCTTCCCAGATGGGTGGTTTGTCTTGGTCTGGTACCTCAGCTGAGACCTGTCCATCCTGGGAGACCCTGCTAGTAGTTAAACTACCGATAGTTTAGCTCTCAGCATCACTGATGCACACAAGCCCTCACAGCACGACAAGCTGCAAACCAAGTGAGGTTGCTTTAAAAATGTGCAAAAAACCCTTTTAAGAGCTCCCAGTCAGAGAGCTAACAATTTAATATGTTGCTGTGTCCTTTGTAAGTAAAAGGCAAGTGCTCTTTTACAGTCCAAAGTATGAAGATTCCTTTCTGCATTTGAAGCATGAGGCCTTGGAAAAAATACAGGCAGATAAACTGCTTGGTTCAAATGAAAAGGTGAGACCACCTTTGGCATAAAATGTGGAGTCCTAAGGATTACCTTATCATGATGGAACCTCGTATAAGGAGGATCAGCAACCAATGCTTGCAATTCACTGATGCGACGTGCTGATGTGATTGCAATGAGAAAGATAACTTTCCAGGAAAGGAATTTCAAGGCGGTAGTAGCTAAAGGTTCAAAAGGCGGCTTCATGAGCTGGCCAAGAACCAGATTCAGGTCCCATGCCACTGGTGGTGGCCTAATGGGAGGCTTAGTTAGAAGAAGGCCCCTCATAAATCTCGCTATGAGAGGATGAGAGGAAATAGGCTGCCCATTTAAAGGCTTTAAAGAAGCTGAAATAGCACTTAAATGGACTCTTACTGAGTTAGTTTTAAGTCGTGCATTAGATAAATGAAGGAGATACTCCAGTAATGATTCCAGAGGTATCGCAAGGGGGTCAAGACCCTTCTGCAAACACCATATGGAAAACCTTTTCCACTTGAAAGCATAAGAGCGTCTTGTGGAAGGTTTCCTGGAAGCACAAAGGACATCCCTTACTTGTTTAGAAAGATTAAGACCATGTAGGTCTAGGCTCTCAGTAACCAGGCCCTGAGATGCAGAGCGTGGGGATTTGGATGCCACAACATCCCGTCCTCCTGAGACAGGAGATCTGGAGCAGATCCGAGATCCAGAGATGGAGCTTGAGAGAGATGTAGGAGCAGAGGGTATCACACTTGCCGTGGCCAATGTGGAGCTATGAGAATCATATGGCGTCTGTCTCTCTGAAGCTTGAATAGGGTTTTGGGAATTAGGGGAATGGGTGGAAAGGTATATAGGAAGTCCTGACTCCAATGGAGGAGGAAAGCATACCTGGCCTGACAACCCTGAGCCGGAATTCTGGAACAGAACTGGGGAAGTTTGGCATTCAGTGGACTTGCAAAGAGGTCTATGTCCGGGGTTCCCCAAATTTGAAAATCCTTGCTACCTGGTCTGCATGGAGCGACCATTCGTGTGGGAGCAAAACTTGACTGAGTCTGTCTGCCCAAGAGTTTTGAATGCCTGCCAGATACACTGCAAGGAGATGAACTTGATGCTCTCTGGCGAGGGCCCAAAGTCGCAAAGCTTCATTGCAAAGTGACAGAGAGCCTGTTCCTCCCTGCTTGTTCAGATAGAACATAGCTACTTGATTGTCTGTTCGAATTAGGACTGTCTTGTAGCTTAGCTGGGTATGGAACACTCGAAGAGCAAAGAAGATTGCTCTGAGTTCTAGGAGATTGATATGTAAGTGGGTCTCCTGTGGAGTCCAGGTGCCTTGGGTGGAGAGACCTTGCAGCTGAGCTCCCCAACCCAACTGTGAGGTATATGTTGTTAGAGTGACCTGGGGTAGGGGCTGCTGTAAAGGGCACCCTACCAACAGGTTTTGGGTTGATTGCCACCATTGGAGAGACAAAATAAGGCGACTTGTGTTTGCTATTTTGTCTGATAGGCAGCCTGATGCCTGAGTCCACTGAGTGGATAGGGTCCACTGGGCTGCTCTCAAATGGAGGCGAGCATAGGGGACGACATGCACAGTAAATGCCATGTGGCCTAGTAATTGTAACATTTCCCGAGCAGTGAGATGAGTTTTCAACACTGCCTGGGAGGCTAACTGTACAACGCGAAGGCAGCGGGGCTGTGGAAGATAGGCCCTTGCTTTTATGGTATCCAGCAAAGCTCCTATAAACTCTAGAGACTGAGTGGGAGTTAGGCTGGATTTTGGGATGTTTATGACCAGACCCAAATACTGAAGGATACGCATTGTGCAAGATAGAGAAATCCTGGCCTCTGACTCTGATGGCGCTCGAATGAGCCAGTCATCTAAGTAGGGGAAGACGAATATTCCTAGAGTGCGAAGAAATGCTGCTACCACAGCCTTGGTGCTGAGGCCAGGCCAAAAGGAAGCACCCTGTATTGGTAGTGCTTTCCTTGAAAAAGGAACCGAAGGAATCTTCTGTGAGTTGGATGGATGATAACATGAGTGTACGCATCCTTGAGATCTAGAGAACAAAGCCAATCCTGGCTCCGAAGGTATGGCAGCAGAGTTCCCAGAGAAATCATCTTGACTTTACTAGGAAGGAGGAGTGGCCTAGTGGTTTGGGCAAGGTACTACATGCCGGAAGGTCGGTGGTTCAAATCCCACTAGAGGACAGCAACCTTGGGCCGGAAGGACTGGGGTTTCTAGTCCCACAGGTGCTCCTTGTGGTCTTGGGCAAGCCACTTAACCCTCCATTGCCCATGTTCCCTGTAAGTATTAGTGTATGTGTCTCATATCCCCTCGTGTTAAATGTATCCCCCAACCGCTTTGACCTGGTGAAAAGCGGGATATAAATGCAGATAAATAAATAAATAAATAAATTTCTCTTTGAACAGGAATTTGTTCAATTCTCTGAGGTCTAAAATAGGTCTGTTCCCCCCCTGTTTTCTTTGGGACAAGGAAATAGGGGGAGTAAAACCCTGTACCCTGTTGAGGAATGCGTACCTCTTCTATTGCCCCTTGGTCAAGAAGCATAGTGACCTCTTGATCTAACAGGTTGTTGAGAGAGGTCTGAGAATTGAACTGTCTTACCATTGTGGGAGGGGGCATGCAAAGAAAGTGAAGCTTGTATCCACTCTTTTATAATGGAGAGAGCCCAATCTTCTACTGTTATCTGCCCCCATCTGGGGGCAAAATGACACAACCTTCCTGGAATGGTGGAAGCTCTGGTCCATTGAGGGCCAGGAAGGCTAAGTTCTCTAGATGGAAGTCAAAGGCCTTGTGGAGGCTGAGACTGCTGAGACGGCTGAGGCTTAGCAGTCTTTGCTTTCCTTTGTTTAGGTGGTTGCTGACCCTTTCGGGCAGGCTGACCTGCAGAACATCCCTGCTGGGTATAAGAGGGGTAAAACCTCTTCTTTTTGGAGAAGAATGGTTTCATGAAAGATTTCTTCCTTGCAGGATCAGCTTTAGCTTTGGATAATCTATCCAAAGTGGAGTTGTCAGCATCCAGTTCATTGGCTTTCTCTTGCCAATTTTTGCCGAAGAGATTCTCACCAGTACAAGGGATATTGCCCAGTTTGTTCTGCACCCAGAGCTCCAAGTCAGATGCCTGGAGCCAGGCAATCCTACATGCACCTATGGCAATGGCAGGGGTTCTGCTTATGCAGTCAAAACAGTCAAAAGCTGCACGATTGACAAACTTAGAAACATCCTGGGCATGTTTAACCAGTGTGAGAAAATCCTGCCTCTTATCAGGAAGGAGGGGGCTCAAAATCTCCAAATCTCCTGTGACTTCCTTAAGGAACATTCCCATATATAAAATATAGGAACTGATCCTGGCAGAAAGCATGGAAGCCTGGAAAGTACGATGTCCAAAGGCATCCAAGTTCTGCACTCACTTCCTGGAGGATTAGAGGCATGCCTCTTTGCACTTCTGATCCTTCTCATAGCTGATTCCACTACAATGGAGTGGTGAGGAAACTGAGTCTTCTGGAAGCCAGGACAAGGAGGCACTCGATACATGGTATCCAGTCTACGAGAGTGAGGAGAGGTGGTAAGAGTTGTTTCCCACATTCTTAACATGAGATCATGTAAGATCTCATGAATAGGCAAAGTAGCTGCCTCTTTAGGAGCCTTGGGATATTGTAGAATCTCCAACTCCTTTGCTCTGGGCTCTGTTTCAGGAGCCACTGTAATGGAAAGACCTCAAGCCACCTCTCTGATAAAATCCTGAAAGGAGATATCCTCTGGAGGAGACATCCTACATTTAGGAGAGGAAGGCTCCTCTAGGAGAAGTACTCCGGTACCGACCGAGCTGTCAGAATCCTCAGACTCCTCCGAGGATTCAAAGTACCTTCTATCTGGATGCTCTTGTAGAGCACGATACCCGTACCGACCGAAGTTGGTGTCGGGGGAATCGGTACCGGTCTATCGGTGCCGGCAATGCAGACACCGATGTAGATGCCGATGCTGTTGGTACCAGTACCGATACCGGTGCCGGTGCCGGAACCAGTTGAACTGTCTGAAGCGGTTCCAAGGGTACCGATGCCGCAAGGAGAGCCGCCAGACTGCATTCAATAGCCAGGAATCTCTGGTCTATTGATGCTGCCGATGCCTGGGTATCGGTACCGGAGAAAGCAGCCGGTACCCCAGAGCATGGCACCAGTAGTTCTGCCGAGGTTGAGGCCTCGAGAACATCCTGGAGCTACGATAATGCTTTGGAAGCAGAAGCCTCCCACCGGGGCAATTTTGCCGTTGCAAGACCCTCAAGGGCAACGCCAGAGGCATCTCGATGCTTGGAAGGAGATCTACCCTTTGAGGACCAGCCAGAATTATGTTTAGTTACCTGAGATCCATGGGAGGAAGACGAAGCCCTGGAAGACGTCGATGCCACAGAGGCTGCATCGGAGGGAAAAACGGTGCTGAGCTAAGCAGCTCGGTTTTGCCGACCCCTCTTCAACATCATCCCACAGGCCATACACTCCGAGATGGAGTGGTCAGGACCTAAACAGTTAAGGCACCACTCGTGGGTGTCGGTGACGGAGATGGTACCGCCACACTTGGTATACTTCTTGAAACCCAAAGTGGGTTTTTCCATAGTAAAGGAAATTTTGGGCCTAGTGCCCAAAATGGCGCGTGCACCTGAAGAAGAAAAAGGTTTTGAAAAAAATTAGATTTTTTTTTTTAAAAAAAGGAAGAAAGAACTAACCGGCGGTACCGGTATAGCGTCGAGGGAAGGCAGAGCGACCACAAAAAAGGAGGAGGATAAGTTTCTGCGGTGACAGGAATGACTACCTGCTGGCTCCGCGGAAAACGAGGAACTGGAGAGAGGCAGTTGGGAAAGGCAGGAAGGCAGCACGCAGGCGCTGTGGGATGCTCCCAAAAGCTTTCTAATTGGACGCTGGGGAGCATGCCCGCGCAGGCTCCGTCGGTACCGACGATACCCATATGTGAAGACTACATTCCTGCTTGTTCCTGGAGATAAGTCTTTGGTGTATTACGAACAATTCTGGAGATCACACCTTCAAAATGGTATAAACAGGTTGGAGTTTGTGCAGAGGGTGGCTACTAAAATGGTTAGTAGCCTTCATTATAAAGCATATGAGGACAGACTTAAGGATCTTAATATGTACACCTTAGAGCAGGGGTCTCAAACTCAAATTACTTTGAGGGCCAAATGAGGACTTGTAAAGTAACCCGGGGGCCGCATAAGACACGGGGCCTCATTTGCATAAGGGGCCTCATTTGCATAAATATTTGCATAATGTTGCATAATGTGTGTATGGATAAAGAAAGACTAAACAATTTCTATATTACTATAATCCAGTGCCAACCACCAGGCACATTAGGAACTACTACAAACACTGCCCATTTAGAACCCATAGCAAACCCCCCGTATCATAACAGCACTACCAGGACTCACAAAGCACCAAACCCTACCTATCAAAAGGCAACACTGCAAATATTAAATCAATACATTTCAGAGAACAACAATACATGACCTACTGGGAAAAGAGAACAAGTAGCAATGTCAAATAGGAATTACATAAACAGAATACCTCAGCTCAGTTACACATGCAGAACATACACCATCACCAAACAAGGAATCACAATTTAGAAACAGGAAGACAATAATTAAATTGGGAACCCCAAAAGCCAAACTTGGAATGTACAACAACACTGTAGAAATAAAACTATAAATTAATTTCTTGTACTAAACAAAGCACAGACATTCATGATGCACATTTCCCAGAGCTGACATATTCCAGTTAATAAATTCAAAATAAAGAGATATTTTCCTACCTTTTGTGCATTTTTTTTTCAGTTGCAATTGTTCCAGCCACTTTCTTATGGTTTCTTCATGTCTTCTGCTAACTCTCCATCATCTGCTGTCCATTTGTCCTTTCTTCTCTCTTCTAGTTTTTCTTTCATTCTCTCTCTACATCTGCTTTAACATACTAATCTTTCTCCTTTTGCTCTTTCCTCATTCCTATTTTATCCACTCAAATATTACCCCTCCATCCTCAATCTCCACTTACTCTCCCAAAACCTGGCCAATTGTAGATTTGTCTTCCCTCCTGCACAAAATATTTTTTCCCTCTCCATTTCACTTTCTCAGCTCCATCCCATTCTAATCCTCCCCCAACATCAGCTCCCTTCTAGTTCCAGCCCCACCCAGCATCCGCTCCTTTCTAGTCCCTGCATCAGCCCATTTCCAACCCTAGCTCCCCCCCACTCAGCTCATTTCCAGTGCCAGCTCCCTCCCCTCACAGTCCATTTCCATTCCAAGCCATTACCAGTCCTAACCCCACCCATCAGCCCACAGCACATTACCAGTCCTAAACACCCCCAGTGGCATTACTAGTCCTAACCCCCCCCCCCCATCAGCCCACAGCACATTACCCGTCCTAACCCCCCCCCCCCCCCCATCAACCCACAGTGCATTGTTGTTGTTGTTAAGTGCCGTCGAGTCTGAGTCGACTCATGGCGACCCTCTGGATAGCTATCCTAAATTGTGTTCGGTCTCCAGTCAGGTGGCTCATTGTTGACAGACTGGTACCCGTAGCTGCTGTTATTGTATCAATCCATCTCATTGCTGGCCTTCCTCTTTTGCGTTGACCTTCTATCTTGCCAAGCATAATGTCTTTCTCTAATGATCTCTCTCTTCGCATGATGTGTCCAAAGTATGAAAGTCGAAGTCTTGTCATCTGAGCTTCTAAAGAAAGCTTAGGTTTGATCTCCTCTAGTACCGACTGGTTTGTTCTTCGGGCAGTCCATGGTATACACAGTATTCGCCGCCAGCACCATAATTCAAAGGCATCAATTTTCTTCCTGTCTGTCTTTTTCACTGTCCAGCTTTCACATCCATATGATGTTATTGAAAATACCATGGCTTGAACAAGTCGAATCTTTGTATGGAGAGAGACATCTCTGCTCTTGAGAATCTTATCTAGGTCTTTCATAGCCATTCTGCCAAGAGCAATGCGTCGTCTGATTTCTTGACTGCTTGTTGCTTCTTTATTGATAGTTGATCCAAGTAGGTTAAAGTTGTTCACGATTTCAATTTCTTCTCCTTCAACGATGAACCTGTTGATTATGCCAGTTGTCATGATCTTTGTCTTCTTTACATTAAGGTGCAGGCCCATTTTGAGACTATGTTCTTTGATTGTGAGAAGGAATTGTTTCAGATCATCTTCACTTTCAGCCAGTAATGTGGTATCATCAGCATAGCGAAGGTTGTTGATGACGCTTCCACCAATCTTCACACCTCTGTTGTCTTCATACAATCCTGCTTCTCTGATGATTTGTTCTGCATACAAATTAAACAGGTAGGGGGAAAGTATGCAGCCTTGTCTTACACCTTTGTTTATTTTAAACCATTCTGTTTCTCCTTGTTCCGTTCGAACTGTTGCTTCTTGATCAATGTACAGATTGCGCAAGAGAACGATCAGGTGTTCTGGTATACCCATGCTTCTTAATGTGGCCCAGAGTTTCTCATGGTTTACACAGTCAAAAGCCTTGCTATAGTCAATAAAGCACAAATAGATATCCTTTTGGTATTCTTTAGTCTTTTCAAGGATCCATCTCACATCCGCAATAATGTCTCTCGTTCCTCGCCCTTTCCTGAACCCTGCTTGCACTTCAGGTAGTTCTTGTTCCAGGTATGGTTGTAATCTCTTTTGAATAATCTTCAGTAGAATCTTGCTGGCATGTGGGATCAGAGCGATTGTGCGATAATTTCCACAGTCAGTTGGATCACCTTTCTTTAGTATTGGTATAAACACAGATCTTTTCCAGTCAGTTGGCCATGATGTTGTTTTCCATATTTCTTGGCAGAGTCTTGTGAGTACGGTAACAGCTGCATCAGATTGCTGCAATACCTCTATGGGAATGCTATCGATGCCTGGTGCTTTGTTCTTTGATAAGGCTTTCAATGCTGCTTCAACTTCTTTCATCACCAATGGTTCCCGATCATAAGGTACAGGTTGAAAGGGCTGTTGGTCCACTTGATCTTTATCATATAAAAACTCTGTATATTCCTTCCACCTTTTCTTGATCTTCTCAGCATCATTCACATAGAACATTGAGCATCTTGTAACATTCCAATTCGAGGCTGGAACTTTTTCTTTTAACTCTCGTAGCTTTAGGAAAGCCGATCTTGTTCTTCCTCTAATAGTTTCTGCTTCTATTTCCTTGCAAGTGTCATTGTAGTACTTTTCCTTGTCCTGTCTTGCTGCACGTTGGAAATCTCTGTTGATGGGTTGATGGGGGGGGGGGGGGGTTAGCGCATTACACAGTCCTAACCCCCCCCAGTGGCATTACCAGTCCTACCCCCCCATCAACCCACAGCACATTACCAGTCCTAACCCCCCCCCCAGTGGCATTACCAGTCCTAACCCCCCCCAGTGGCATTACTAGTCCTAAACCCCCCCCCATCAGCCCACAGCACATTACCAGTCCTAAACCCCCCCAGTGGCATTACCAGTCCTAACCCCCCCCATCAACCCACAGCACATTACCAGTCCTAAACCCCCCAGTGGCATTACCAGTTCTAACCCCCCCCATCAACCCACAGCACATTACCAGTCCTAACCCCCCCCCCAGCCCACAGCACATTACCAGTCCTAACCCCCCCCATCAGCCGTGGCAAAATCGAATGTCCCACGGGGCCCCCCTGCCCGGCAGAGCCAGCCCCCCCTCCCTGCCTGCTTGCTGCCCTCCCTGCCTGCTTGCTTGCTTCCCTCCCTCCCTCAGTCCTTCTCTGCTTCGGCTTAGAACCGCGAAGGGAGAGTTCCTCCCTCGCGACTCTGCTAAGCCCGCTGAGGCTTATGGGAAATTTCCCATCTGCCCCGGCGAGCTTAACAGAGTCGCGAGGGGGAAGCTCTCCCTTCGCGGCTCTGAGCCGAAGAGGAGAGGGACTGAGGGAGGCAGGGCTGGCTAACATCAGGGCATTCCGGGGGCAGGGCAGACTGCCTCCTTACCTGCCCATGGAGAGCTGTGCACACTGCAAAATGGATCCTCGAGGGCGCTTGGTGCCTCGTGGCATTCGGCTGGCTGCCCCCCCCTCCTTCCTGTCTCTAATTGGTTGAGGGCAGGCTCGTGACTCGGGTCATGTGGAGAGAGAAGACGACTTTACAGATAGTATTTCTTAACCCCACGCGGCCGCGCCGGCAATCAGGTGAAAAAAGTAAAACCAACGGAAAAAAGTCGGGGCGTCGCGGGCCGCACAAAATGCTCTCGTGGGCTGCGTGTTTGAGACCCCTGCCTTAGAGGAAAGGCGGGATAGAGGTGATATGATTGAGATGTTTAAATACCTCCATGGCATAAATGTTCAGGGGGAGAGAGCCTCTTTCAATTTACAGCAAGTTCTGTTACGAGGGGACACGAGATGAAGGTGAAGGGAGATAGATTCTGGAGTGATATGCGGAAATATTTCTTTACTGAAAGAGTGGTGGATCCGTGGAATATTCTCCCAGTGGAGGTGGTAGAGATGAGGACAGTATCTGAATTCAAAAAAGCATGAGACAAACACAGAGGATCTCTAAAGGAAAAAGGGGACTTGTAGTGGTTATGTAAGGGCAGATTGGATAGGCCATGTGGTTTTTTTCTGTCATGTTTCCATGTTTCTAAATACTGTAATGCCAAATACAGAGCAGATATTGGCGCATGCGTAAACAGCAAATAAAAAATTATGAACATAAGAACATAAGATATGCCATACTGGGTCAGACCAAGGTCCATCAAGCCCAATATCCTGTTTCCAACAGTGGCCAATCTAGGTCATACGTACCTATTAGTTTCCCCAAAAGACACAGGTTCCACAATGCTTGTACTGGGTCAAGCATTGATATCCTGGGTCCCTTCTTAATAATAGTTTATGGACCTTTCCTCCAGGAACTTCTCCAAACCCAGCTACACTAACAGCCTTTAATGCATCCTCCAGCAACAAATTCCAGAGTTTGATTAAACGTTGAGTGAAGAAATATTTTTTTTATTAGTCTTAAATAGTTTACCCTGTAGCTTCATTGCATGTCCCCTAGTCTTTCTATATTCTGATAATGTAAACAATCGATCTACGTTTACCCATTCCACTCCGTTCATTAATTTATAGACTTCTATCATATCTCCCCTCAGCCGTCTCTTTTCCAGGTTAAAGAGCCCTAACCTTTTTAGCCTTTCTTCATAGGAGTATCCTTCCATCCCCTTTACCATTTTGGTGGCTCTTCTCTGAACCTTCTCTAATATTGCTATATCCTTTTTAAGATACGGCGACCAGAATTGCACACAATATTCAAGGTGTAGTCTCACCATGGTACAATATAGGGGCATTATAATATCTTTTGTTTTATTTTCCTTTCCTTTCCTTATGAAACCCAGGATTCTATTTGCTCTCTTGGCCACCGCTGCACACTGGGCCGAGGGTTTTAACAAGCTATCCACAATGACGCCTTAATTTTTTTCCTGGGTGATGGTTCCTAATGTGGAACCTTGCATTGTGTAACCATAGTTTGGGTTGTTCTTCCCTAGGTGCATAACTTTGCACTTGTCCACATTAAATTTAATCTGCCATTTTGATGCCCAGTCTTCCAATTTATCAAGATCCTCTTGCAATTTTCTGCAATCCTCCTGGGTTTTAACAACTTTAAATAGTTGTGTGACATCTGCAAATTTGATAACCTCGCTCATTATTCCATTTTCCAGGTCATTTATGAATATATCAAAAAGCAGCGGACCCAGCACAGATCCCTGGGGTACACCACTATTCACCTTTCTCCATTGGGAAAATTGGCCATTTAGCCCTACCCTCTGCTTTCTATCTTTTAACCAGTTCCTGATCCATAGTAGTACACTGCCTCCTATCCTGTGACTCTTTAGTTTTGCCAAACGTCTCTGATGAGGGACCTTGTCAAAGGCTTTCTGAAAGTCCAGATACACTATATCAACCGACTCACCTTTGTCCACCTGTTTATTCACACCTTCAAAAAATCATTAGTAAGACAAGATCTTCCTTGTCTAAAGCCATGTTGGCTGTCTCGACCATGACTATATACATGCTGAGTAATTTTATTCTTTGGGATGGTTTTTACCATTTTTCCCGGTACTGACATCAGGCTCACCGGTCTGTAGTTTCCCGGATCACCCCTGGAACCCTTTTTAAAAATTGGTGTTACATTGGCGATCCTCCAATCTGCATGTATTACAGATGATTTTAATGATAGTTCACAGATTACTAATAGCAGGTCTGCAATCGCATATTTCAGTTCTTTCAACACCCTTGGATGTATATCATCCAGCCCAGGTGATTTGCTACTCTTCAGTTTATCTAATAGTTGTAATGCATCTTCCCGATGTATCGATATTTCCTTCAATTCTTCCACACCTTTAATACCACTTCAGTCATGGGTAACATCCCTACATCTTCCTCAGTAAAGACCAAAGCAAAGAATTTATTCAGTCTCTCCGCTATCGACTTGTCGCCTCTTAGTGCCCCTTTAAACCCTCTATCATCTAATGGGCCAACTGACTCTCTCACATGTTTTTTTGCTATGAATGTACTTGAAAAAGTCTTTATTTTGCATTTTGGCTTCCGCAGCAAGCTTCTTCTCGAATTCTCCCTTTGCTTGCCTTATCAAAGCATTGCATTTGACTTGCCAGTGCTTGTGCTGTTTCCAGGTTTCGTCATTTGGCTCTTTTTTCCATTTCCTGAAAGATACTTTTTTGGCAACAACAGCCTCTCTGACCTCACCTTTAAACCATGCTCGCAGTTTTTTGGACTTCCTTCCACTTTTCATAAATCGTGGAATACAGCTGGTCTGGGCTTCCAAGATAGTATTTTTCAACACCACCCAAGCTTGATGTAAGTCATTAACCTTTGCAACTGCTCCTTTTACTTTTTTCTTAACTATTTTCCTCATTCTATCATAGTCTCCCTTTCGAAAGTTAAAAGGTAGTACTGTGGATTTCTTTACTATCCCTCCTCCTCTAATTAAATCAAAGGCGATCATACTATGATCACTATTGCCAAGTGGCCCCAAAACCCTTATCTCTTGCACTAGATCTGGTGCTCCACTAAGTACTAGGTCTAATATGGCTTCCCATCTGGTTGGTTCATCAACCAGCTGCTCCAAGAAACAGTCATTTATTTCATCTAGGAACTTTATCTCCTTAGCATGTCCTGCCGTGACATTGACCCAGTCAATACCGTGGTAATTGAAATCACCCATTATTATTACTGCGCTGTAACTTTTGTTAGCTTTCTTGATTTCGTTGAGCATTTCATCATCCATTTGTTCATTCTGGCCAGGCGGTCGATAGTACACCTCCATTGCCATCGCCTTCCCCTTTTTACATGGAATTTCAAACCACAGAGATTCTACAGCAAATATTTTTTCCTGTAAAACTTTAATCCTTTCTGACTCAATGCCCTCTCTAACATAGAGTGCAACCCCTCCACCAATTTGATCAGCTCTATCATTATGATATAGTTTGTACCCAGGTATCACAATGTCCCACTGTTTGTTCTCCTTCCACCATGTCTCTGATATTCCAATAATATCTAACCTCTCATTTAGTGCTATATATTCCAACTCTCCCATCTTATTTTTTAGACTTCTAGCATTTGGATACAAGCATTTTAGAGACTGTATTTTATTCACATTAATTTGGCTATTGGTAGACCTGGGTAATTTGGGATCTTTAAGCTCTGTCTGCTCCATACTCGAGGGCATTTGGGCTACTTTACTCTTTTTTGGAACCTCTCTGCTTTTGGTAGTATCCTTCAAGGATACATTCTTCCGAACTATCCACTCTTGCAAACTGTCGGCTTTCCCCTATTATCTAGTTTAAAAGCTGCTCTATCTCCTTTTTAAAGGTTAATGCCAGCAGCCTGGTTCCATCCCGGTTAAGATGAAGCCCATCCCTTTGGAAGAGCCCCTCCTTTCCGCAGAATGTTCCCCAGTTCCTAACAAATCCAAAACCCTCATCTCTGCACCATTGTCTCATCCACGCATTGAGACTCCAGAGCTCTGCCTGCCTTTTAGGTCCTGCGCGTGGAACAGGAAGCATTTCAAAGAACGCTAACCTAGAAGTTCTGGATTTCAACTTCCTACCTAAAAGCCTAAATTTAGCCTCCAGAACCTCCCTACCACATTTTCCTATGTCATTTGTACCGACATGTACCAAGACAGCAGACTCTTCCCCAGCACTATCTAAAAGCTTATCTAGGTGGCGCATGAGGTCCGCTACCTTTACACCAGGCAGGCATGTTACCAGGCGATCCTCACATCCACCAGCCACCCAGCTATCTACATGCCTAATGATCGAATCACCAACTATAACGGCTCTCCTAACCCTTCTCTTATGGGCACATGGCCCTGGAGAAACTTACTCGGTGCAAGAGGGTTTTACATCACCTGGAGGACAGGTCCTAGTTACAGGATCACTTCCTGCCACACCAGGGTGATGCTCTCCTGTCACGTGACCTCTCTCCTCCATGGCAACAGGGATGCTGCCAGACGAAGTGGGACTTCAGGATTATATCCCCCTGTAGGTCTCGTTTATGTACCTCTCTGTCTTTCTTATGTATTCCAAGTCTGCTACTCTAGCCTCTAGAGAACGGACTCGTTCCCTGAGAGCAAAGAGCTCCTTGCACCTATTGCACACGTAAGACCTCTCACCAACTGGGAGAAAATCATACATGTGACACTCAATGCAAAAGACTGGAAAGCCCCCATCTCGCTGCTGGACTGCTGTGTGCATCTTAGTTTTAAGTTTGTGTTTAGATCTTTAAGTTCTTTGCTTACTAAGGGTTGCTATGGTATTTATACTAATAAAACTGTACCTAGGCCCTGAGTGACTATTAAATTTAAACTTCAAGCTCTCTGCTGGGTTCTAAGTTTAACCAGAAAGCTCTCTTCAGTGTTTTAAATTTAAACGAAAAGTACTTTGCTGATACTAGGCCCTGAGTGACTATTAAATTTAAACTACAAGCTCTCTGCCTGGTATGAAATGTAACCAGTAAGTTCTCTTCTGTGTTTTAAATTTAAACTGCTGCTTCTAGTCCCTGACTGATTTAACAAAAAATAGTGGGTTCACATATTAATTAGCTTAAATAGAAAGAATTCCTTTCAGAAAATTCCCAGAAGTATATACTCACAATTGCAGATCTCTCTCCAGAAGTAACAGTCCCTTTTTCTAGTCCTTCAAGACTGTGCGCACACAGCAACTCCATGTATATTTAAATAATATCCAAATGAGCTGCATGAATTAAAATGAAATACTAATAAGGTCTGAGCCCAATGCAGTGAAACGCAAAGAGGATTACATAACCAGGCGTAATGTTCAGGACCGCCATTATTTCTATGCCTGGTCTGAGGTGACTTAGAAATCTTGGATAGAGATAGATTGTTTCAGCATGTGTACCAGAGAACAATTACCCTAACCCTAAGCCTTGAATAGAGATTCATTGTTTCAGCATGTGTACCAGAGAACAATTACCCTAACCCTAAGCCTTGCATAGAGATACATTGTTTCAGCATGTGTACCAGAGAACAATTACCCTAACCCTAAGCCTTGCATAGAGATACATTGTTTCAGCATGTGTACCAGAGAACAATTACCCTAACCCTAACCCTTGCATAGAGATACATTGTTTCAGCATGTGTACCAGAGAACAATTACCTTTGGCATGAAAATCTGCATATTTCTCTCAGCATATAAGTGAAAGTTCGGCATTCAAAAAGAAATGGGTTTTGCTTCTTATCCTTGTTCTTTGGACTCTTACATCATTCTCTGTTTTCTGTTATGTCTCCTTGTTCTGATTTAATAAAGAAATGTTTTTGGGTAAAACGGTGTTGATTTGTGTGAGGTGGGCACCATCAGCCTGTTACTAGCTTTACATCCTTTGTGCTTATAAAGTGAGTGTCAAATTTACTCGGCTGCTTGTAGCACATCTTATTTGCGCATGCATTGGCTCCCCTCCTTTCAAATTTACGCAGAAATTTTGCATGCAGCTCATTTGCATACATGCTCCTTGCTGCATATCAGCACTGAAGTTTCAGAGTATGCTTGTGCTATGCATGTGCTATGAAAGCACCAGCACAACTAATAGCACTTGACTTCAGTGCCAGCTTTCTGCATCAGCCCATACGTTTGAGGCAGTGGGTTACAGAGTGCTAGTGAGATTTGAACCCTGCTCTTTTCGGTCAGCAGATGACTGCTCTAACCACTACGCTATTCCTCCATGTCTACACCATATATAAGAAAGCCTGACCTGCACCTCCTGTGAATGTGGCTTCGTTCACTTTTTGCTTCCAAGTGTTGCCCGCTTTTTCCTTCTTCCCACTGCCAAAACTTAGAACTCCTGACCCTCCCTAGGTCTTGCCATAGTTACATCTTCAGGTTCCTGCCCCAGGCCTAGCCTATCTACCTGTGCTGCCGTCCAGGCTTTTGCATGTGCACTATGCTACCCCGTAGTGCAGGGGGTTCATCATCGATTCTTCCTGCATGAGGAAGATTAGTATGGGAAAATCCAAAGTAGACAGTTCTGTATAGTGAGGTTTACTGACTTGGGGTCAGTAATGAGAAAGAAAATGACTTTGAATCAGTCTAGCCCCCAGGCCACTCCTCCTCCAGCTGCTCTCTCGTCTATCCCTGGAAATTACCCTGAGTTTTTCCTACTTATTCTTTTCTGGGAAGTCCGATTTTCTTTATTAGTTTTCAGAAATGTGCATCTCTGATATCTTTGTGAGTTTTATTGGAAAACAAAATAGCATTTTAAAAATGGTTTTTTATTCATGTATATTTTATATTTAAATCTTGCCCCTGCCACAAAAAAATCCTCTTGTACCCTTCTCCTCATCCCCCTACGCACTCATCAGCATCTTCCCTCCTCCATAGTGGTGGCTGTGACGGTATCTTTACAGGTTGCAGCACTCCCATGCCTGCTGAACAGGTTTTTAGGCATATCCAAGTCTTGGTCGGGAGAAAGTGAAAAAGTCTGGGACATAGTGTCATTCTAATATGATGCACTGAAAGGGACTAGTGCCTCACTTCTCATGCCAATAGGCAAATTCAGAACTGATCACAACATAACCAGCAGTGAATTCCTAGTAACTCCATAAAGCCAGTATTGGTGATTAATGCATTTCACATCCCAGGATAATTGCAGGATTTCTCAGTACTCACACCAGGAACCTCCTCCAGTTCTCTTCCCAGTGGAAGGTGCTAGAAGACAGCACTACACCAGCAGTTTCTCACCTACAATCACCTCTCAGCTTTCTCCACAGCAAGTAATACTAGAAGACTCCCTCCATCAGCAGTCTGTCCCTTATAATCACTTCTCAACTCTCTCCACAGCAAGACATACTAGAAGACTCCCTCCATCAGCAGTCTCTCACTGGCAATCACCTTTCAGCTCTCTCCACAACAAGAGACATTAGAAGATGTCCCTCCACCAGCAGTCTCACAATCACCTCTCAGCTCTCTCCAGAGCAAGAGATACTAGAAGATGTCCCTCCACCAGCAATCTCACAATCACCTCTCAGCTCTCTCCACAGCAAGAGATACTAGAACAGAGGTTCCCAACTCCAGTCCTGGAGGGCCAAACAACATTTAGGGTTTCAGGCTGTCACTAATAAATAGTGATTGTCAGTGAGAGACTGCTGGTGGAGGGACATCTTCTTGTATCTCTTGCTGTGGAGAGAGCTGAGAGGTGACTGTAAATGAGACAATGCTATGGATTGCATGACAAATGCACTTTATTTGACAGAAGCCTTTTGCAGAGAAGGTTTGCACCCTCAAAATATTCCCCTGACGAAGGCCAGGAGGCCGAAACACATAAGGGACAATAAAAGGGGTTTCTCCAAACCTGAAAAAACTGCCAGTCTGGGTATCTGTTCTTTTGTCCTGTCGTATTTTATTTATTTATTTATTTAGCTGCATTTATATACCGCTTTTCACCGGGTCAAAGCGGTTTAACACTGAGGGGGGGGGGGGAGGACAAAAATCAGTGAGGGGGGAGCCGTCACCGGGGGCCAAAATTGATGATCTGAACAGGTGGTGAGGACATAGGCAACAGACAAAGGTCTCTTATAGGGTAGTTTGGGGAGTTTGGTTGCGGGGCTGTGGGATGTCAGTGGAGATTGCCTGCTTCTGGTCCAAGGTATTCCTGGAAGAGGATGGTTTTTAGTTGTTTTCGGAAGGCAGATGGCTCAGCAGTGTTCCTGATTTGGTTTGGTAATGTGTTCCAGAGGGAGGGTGCGTATAGTTCAAAAGCTCTGTTGCAGGTTCGTTGATTATATTTTGTTTGTTGATAGGGGATGGTAAGGATGTTGCTGGTGGTTTGTCGGGTTGTTCTGTTGTGGGTGGGCTGGAGTAGTAGGGAGCGGAAGTGGGAAGTCTGTGTACAATGGAAGGCTTTGTGTATAAGCAGGGCAGCTTTGTATTTGTTCCTTGCTTGAAGTGGTAGTATGTGTAGTTCCCTCAGGACTGGGGTGATACTTTGGTTGCTTTCTTTAGTCTTGTCCCTATAAATATGCATGAGATGCATTTGCATGCACTGCCCCCGTTGCATTCAAATGTATCTCATGCATATTCATTAGGGACAGCCTGAAAACCTGAATGGTGTTTGGCCCTCCAGGTCTGGAATTGGGAACCTCCGTACTAGAAGATGTCCCTCCACCAGCAATCTCACTTACAACCTCTCAGCTCTCTCCACAGCAAGAGATACTAGATGATTTCCTCCACCAGCAGACTCCCTCCAGCAGGAGTCGCTCACTGACAATCACCTCTCAGCTCTCTCCCCAGCAAGAGATACTAGAAGACATCCCTCCACCAGCAGTCTCTCACTGGCAATCACTTCTCAGCTCTCTCCACTGCAAGAGATACTAGAAGACAAACCTCCACTAGCAGTCTCTCACCTACAATCACCTCTCAGCTCTCTCCACAGCAAGAGATACTAGAGGACTCTCTCCACCTGCAGTCTCGCACTGACAATCACCTCTCAGCTCTCTCCACAGCAAGATATACTAGATGTCGCTCCACCAGCAGTCTTTCACTGACAATCAAGTCTCAGCTCTCTCCACAGCAAGAGATATTAGATGTCCATCCACTAGCAGTCTCTCACTTACAATCAGTTCTCAACTCTCTCCACAGCAGGAGATTCTAGAAGATGTCCCTCCACCAACAGTCTCTCATTTAGAGTCACCTCTCAGCTCTCTCCATAGCAAGAGATACTAGTAGACTCCCTCCATCTGTCTCCCCAGCAGGAAGCAATAAGCGACACCCCATCCCCCAACATTCTCAACAGCAAGGGGGGTGACTGGATTTCTTCCTTTCTGTCTCCTTGACTGGCAGACAGGAAACCCCTTATCTATTTCCTAAGCAGGAAGGAATAAGGGCAACCCTCCAGCTCTCTTCTTGCATATCCATACTTCATGGTATAATTTTACAGATTTGCACAGCTATATTCACTCCTGCAGCAATAAAAAACAAAAGCTTAATAAAGGGCAGGATTTTTCTTCATCTGTATCCTTGCTTTGTCTATTCCCAACTGTTTCTGGTTTTCCCTGTCTGAAATATATATTTCTCTCAGCTCGTTGCAAACGTCTCACATTCCTGTGCTATTCAGTGTTATTAAAGATTAAACAACTTGCGCCACAAGACATTCAGCTCCTCCTGTTTTCTTGCCGCAGGGCCAGTGTCTGGCAGCCAAATGCATATAATGTTTGCCAGTTAGTGCAGATTTTGGCTGATGTAAACAGAGTATCGCCAGTCTGTGGGAGGTAAAAATCTAGGGTTGATTTTTAAAGAGAAATGTCTTATTCGAGTCTGTGCTGCTACTTTTTATTTTCTCAACCTTCTAATGGGTACCAGAAAAGACTACAGGACAGTAGACAGGGAGCTACAGAGAACTTGCAGGGAATCTCAAAGTAGACTTGATAAAGAAATAGGCAATGAGTGAACACAGAGTTAGACACTACAGCCCTCATATGTATGCGGGAAAAGGCAGAGAGAGGTTCCAGCCACCATACACCTTAACTGGGATGGAACCAGGCTGCTGGCATTAACCTTAAGGAGATAGAAAAGCTTTTAAACTAGATAATAGGGGAGAGCTGACAGTCGCCCAAGAGTGCATGGTTCAGAACAATGTATCCTGGAAGGATACTAGCAAAAGAATGAAGTTAGGGCATATCAACAGAGAGGTTCCAATAAAGACAAAAGTAGCCCAAATGCCCTTGAGTATGGAGCAGACAGAGCTTAAAGATTCCAAATTACCCCTGCCAACCGACAGCCAGATTAATATGAATAAAATATAGCCTCTAAAAGGACGACAACCAGTGGGACACTGATACCTGGGTACAAATTATATTGCAATGATAGAGTATATAAAATTGGTGGAGGGGTTGTGCTCTGTGCTAGAGAGGGCATTGAGCCACACAGGATTAACGTGTACTATGGCTGATAAATACACTGTAGAATTTCTATGGATTGAAATTCCATGTAAAAAGGGGAAGGCATTTGCAGTGGGAGTGTATTACCGATCGCCTGGCCAGAATTAACCAATGGAAGATGAAATGCTCAAAGAAATCAGGGAAGCTAACAAAATTTACAGCACAGTAATAATAATGTGTGATTTCAATTACCCTGGCATTGACTGGGTGAGTGTCACGGCAGGACATGCTAGGGAGATAACGTTTCTAGATGAAATAAATGACTGCTTCTTGGAGCAGCTGGTTCATGAAACGACAAAGGTGGAGCCATTTAGGGCCTAGTCCTTCGTGGAACACCAGATCTGGTGCAAGAGATATGGGTGTTGGAGCCACTTGGCAATAGTGCTCATAGCATGATCGTGTTTGATTTAATAAATGAAGGAAGGATGGCAAGGAAATACACAGCACTGCCTTTTAAAGTTCAAAAGGGAGATTATAAAATGACAAAAACAGTTAAAAAAAACTAAAAGGAGCAGCTGCAAAGATTAAAGATTTACATCAAGCATGGGTGTTGTTTAAAATTACTATCTTGGAAGCCCAGACCAGCTGTATTCCACGTTTTAAGAAAAGTGGAAGGAATTACTAACACGGGCTCTGCATTTCAAGCCAAGGTAAGAGTGTGTGGCTTTAAAATTACTAGCTCTCTGCCCAAGAGCTCTTAAAGGGTTTTGGTACATTTAAAAAAAAAAGTTAGTCTTTTTGGTGCTTTAATTCAAAAGGGGAAAAAGGGTCTTTAGTGGTATAGGCTTAAAACTATGTTTTCTCTGAAAAGACAGCTGGGAAACAGGCTGGTACTTTGGTAGGTCTCTCTTTCTTTTGCTTACAGGCACCTAAACTCCACAACAAAACAATGGCTGGGAAAAATCGTATCACCACAGCCGTTGCCCCCATTACAGCTTCTGCCTCTGTCCAGACAGATCACAATGCCAGTTGGAAGACAGGTTCCATGTGCAGGGTGCCTTCATGCTGAAGCTCTCAGGAAACAAGTGGAGGAGCTGAGAGAAGAGGTGGCGAGGCTGAGGAGCATTCAAGACAGTGAGATGTACATTGATGAGATGCTTCTTGCAACATCCAAGCTCTCCAGCAAAGGTAAAGATGGGAGCCTACAGAATGACAAAGGTTGGACATAAGTCACCAGGGCCTGCAGAATCACCAATCCAACTCCTCCAGCCCTTGAAAAGAACCATTATGCAGCCCTGGAAGTGGAGGAGGTGAAAGCATCCCTGGAAAGGGAAGAACCAGAGCTCAAGCACCCCAAAGTTGCAGAATCAGTGGTCACAAGGCATCAAGGGGTAGTGGTGGTTGGTGACTCTTCTGAGGGGTACTGAGGCATCCATCTGCAGACCAGATGATGTCTAGAGAGGTATGCTATTCTGCCAGGTGCCAAAATCTGAGATGTTATGGAGTTTGCCGTGACTCATCAAGCACACTATAAGCTGATGTTGCTCATCCATGTCAGCACAAATGATACTGCCAGTTATACCTCTGAGCATATCAAAAGTGACTTCATGGCTCTGGGACAGAGAGTGAAGCAGATAAGGGCTCAAGAGGTGCACTCTTCAATTCTCCCCGTTGAGGGTAAAGGCCAAGGCAGAGAAGCTTGCTTCCTGGAGATGAATGGATGGCTGCGTGGTTGGTGTCATCAAGAGCGTTTTGGTTTCTAGGCCGATAGGATGCTGTTCCAAGGGTTGCAGAGCAGAGATGGAATCCATGTGTCCAAGAAGGGTCAACGTGTCTTCAGTAGCAGAATGGCTAACCTACTAAAGAGGGCTTTAAACTAGATTTGTTGGGGGATGGGTGAAGAAAGCCCCCAGGTAAGTGAAACATTAAATATCTTTACAGAAGTAGGTAAAAGGGGCAACATATAGAAGGCAGTGTGTATAAATGCTCGTAGCATGGGAAATAAGATTCCAGATGTTGAGGCTTTAATGGGAGAGGCTGACTTGGATTTAGTGGCATTAACAGACATGGTTCATGGACAATCATGACTGGAATGTAACTATACCAGGCTATACTTTATTCAGAAAGGACAGGATAGGAAGAAGGGGAGGAGGAGTGGCACTATATGTAAAAAATAATATTAAAGCTATGGAAATACAGGGCTTAAAAAGGGGCAAAGGAGGCACTGTGGGTTAAACTAGAAAGAGGGAAAGAGAAATATATTTGCATTGGCAAGATATACAGATCTCCCTCACAGATTGAAGAGGTGGATGGAGAGTTAATTGAAGACATACGCAGCATTGCCAGGAAAGGGGAAGTGCTACAATAGGGGATTTCAATATGCCAGATGTTGATTGGCACATCCCTTCTGCAGTATCATCTAGAAGCAAGCAGATCCTGGATTCTTTACAGGAAGAACTATTCAGACAACTGGTACCACAATCCACATGTGAAGGGGCCATACTGGACTTAGTGCTTAACAATGGTGAAAGTGTTTCCGATGTTATAGTGGGAGATCATTTCGCATCTGGTGATCACCAGATGGTGTGGTTCAGTATTAGTACTAGGGATAATAAAACACATTCAAAAGCAAGGGTCTTAGACTTTAGGAAAACTAACTTTGCCAAGCTGGGACAATACCTTAAGGAGTCATTAGTGGGATGGAAAAAGCTGGGCAAAACTTAAAGGGGATATTTTAAGGGCAATCAAACTTTTTGTTAAAATGGTAAATAAAAGGAAAAGGAAACCGCTATGGTTTTAGAAAGGAGTAGCTGAAAAGGTGAAGAAAAAGAGGGAGGCCTTCATAAAATAAGAGATCATAAAGAGAGGCAGACAGACATCTATATTTGGAAAAACTTAGAGAAGCTAGGAAAGTAGTCAGGAAAGCAAAGATTCAAAAAGAGAAGAAAATAACCCCCCCCCCATGTTACCGCATTGGGTAAGACATTTTTCAGATATGTTAGTGAGAAGAGGAAGGGCAAAAGTGGTATTGTCAGACTAAAGGGCGAAGGGGAGGAATATGTAGAAGCTGAGGAGGATAAAGTGGAATTGCTTAACAAATATTTCCGTTCTGTGTTCACAGATGAAGAACCAGGAGCAGGACCTCAGAAAACATCCACAAAACAGAAATAGAAGCGAGGGGCATTTTGAACAATTTTTTGAGAATAGTGTTTCCGTGAGAAACTAGGTAAACTTAAAGTAAACAAAGCGATGGGACCAGATGGGATACACCCCTAGAATACTGAGGGAACTTGGGGACGTTCTAGCAGCTCCACTGACTGATCTTTTCAATGCTTCGGAGTCGGGAGTGGTGCCAGAGGATTGGAGAGAGGCAGATGTGGTCCTTTTACACAAAAGCGTAAGTAAGGATGTAGTTGAAAACTACAAGCCAGTTCATTTAACCTTCGGTGATGAATAAATTATTGGAATTGCTGTTTGCAATAGAGCAGACACCCAGAAAGGTACAGATAACATGAGATGGTATCTAGCTAAGCCTGACGAATGGTCTAGAATTTGGCAGCTGAGATTTAATGTTAAAAAATGCAAGGTCATATATTTGGGCTGCAGCAATCCAAGGGAGTGATATAGTATAGGGGGTGAAGTACTTCTGTCCACTAAAGAGCGGGACCTAGGTGTGATTGTGTCTGATGATCTTAAAGTAGCTAAATAGGTAGAAAAGGTGAAGACAAAAGCTAGAAGGATGCTTGGGTGAATAGGGAGAGGAATGGCCAGCAGAAGTAAGGAAGTGTTGGTGCCTCTGTATAGGTCCTTGATGCGACCTCATTTGGAGTATTGTGTGCAATTCTGGAGACTGCACCTTCAAAATGTATAAACAGGTTGGAGTCGGTACAGAAGGTGGCTACTAAAATATTTATCTTTTTTTGACAAATTTGATATACCGCCCATTACTAGAGTATTAAGGCGGTGTACATTGTAAACTATCTTGGCTGCGGAAAAGAAAGATAGAAAGGAACGCCATTTGGTGGATAGGAAAGTAGTCAAAGGAACAGAGAGAAAGGGACAGCAAAAGGTAGTAGAAACCAAACAAAAATGAACAGCGTGACAAGCGAAACGAAACGAAATGTAACAAACGAACCAGCATAACAATAGACCGGGTGACAAAGGACAGATAACAGAGTAAATGACGAACTACACAGCAAGTGACAGGCGACGCAGCAGACATACAACAGACAACATAATAGGAGCATCAGGGATGGGAGGCATAAATAGGGATAGACAGCTCAGGGAGGGAGGGGAGTGACCCAGGTGAATGTAGGGATGTTTTAAACCTTTAATGAGTTGTTAGTGGGTAGGCGTGCTCGACTGGTTGGTGGTGGACGGAGGGAAAGGAAGATCAAAGGCCTGGCAAAAGAGATAAGTTTTGAGCAGGGCTTTGAAGTGAGGAAAGGATAGCTCGGTACGGATAGCATGTGGGAGAGAGTTCCATAAAGCAGGACTAGCGAAGAAGGCGGCAGCATGGCGAGTGGATTCAAGGTGAGCCTGGGTTGGGGAAGGGAGGAAAAGGCAGTTACCGTGTGCGGAACGTAACAGGCGAGGGGTAGGTTGAAGAAAATGGTTAGTGGTCTTCGTTATAATGCATATGAGGACAGACTTAAAAATCTTAATATGTATACTTTAGAGGAAAGGTGGGATAGAGGTGATATGATTGAGATGTTTAAATACCTCCATGGCGTAAATGCACAGGAGAGCCTCTTTTGATTGAAAGCAAGCTCTGCTACGAGGGGACAGAGGATGAGGGTGAAAGGGGATAGACTCAGGAGTAATATGCAGAATTATTTCTATTACAGAAAGAGTAGTAGATGCGTGGAGCTGGTAGAAATGACCACAGTATCTGAATTCAAAAAAGAATGAGACAAACAGAGGATCTCTAAAAAGGGGACTGTTTTAGCGGGTGATATGGAAGGGCAGACTAGATAGGCCATGTGGTCTTTTTCTGCCATTGTGTTTCTATGTTTCTAAAAAAACTGCCAGCATGGTTTAAAGGTGAGGTCAGAGAGTCTGTTGTAGCCAAAACAGCATCTTTTAGGAAATGGAAAAATGAGTTAAATGATGAAAACTAGAAACATAAGAACATAAGAAATGCCATACTGGGTCAGACCAAGGTCCATCAAGCCCAGTATCCTGTTTCCAACAGTGGCCAATCTAGGTCATACGTACCTAGCAGTTTCCCTAAAAGACACAGGTTCCACAATGCTTGTACTGGGTCAAGCATTGATATCCTGGGTCCCTTCTTAATAATGGTTTAAGGACCTTTCCTCCAGGAACTTATCCGAACCTTTTTTAAACCCAGCTACACTAACAGCCTTTACTACATCCTCCGGTAACAAATTCCAGAGTTTGATTACACGTTAAGTGAAAAAATATTTTCTCTTATTTGTCTTAAATAGTTTACCCTGTAGCTTCATTGCATGTCCCCTAGTCTTTCTATATTCTGATAAACAATCAATCTACGTTTACCCGTTCCACTCCGTTCATTAATTTATAGACTTCTATCATATCTTCTATCATATCTCCAGGTTAAAGAGCCCTAACCTTTTTAGCCTTTCTTCATAGGGGTATTCTTCCATCCCCTTTACCATTTTGGTGGCTCTTCTCTGAACCTTTTCTAATAACACTATATCCTTTTTAAGATACGGCGACCAGAACTGCACACAATATTCAAGGTGCGGTCACACCATGGAATGATACAGAGGCATTATAATATCCTTTCTTTTATTTTCCTTTCCTTATGATATCTAGCATGCTATTTGCTCTCTTGGCTGCCGCTGCACACTGGGCGGAGGGTTTTAACATGTTATCCACAATGATGCCTAAATTTTTTCCTGAGTGGTGGTTCCTAATGTGGAACCTTGCATTGTGTAACCATAGTTTGGGTTGTTCTTTCCTAAGTGCATAACTTTGCACTTGTCCACATTAAATTTTATCTGCCAGTTTGATGCCCAGTCTTCCAATTTATCAAGATCCTCTTCCAATTTTCCACAATCCTCTTGGGTTTAACAACTTTAAATAGTTTTGTGTCATCTGCAAATTGATAACCTCACTTGTTATTCCCTTTTCCAGGTCATTCATGAATATGTCAAAAAGCAGCGGACCCAGCACAGATCCCTGGAGTACCCACTATTCACCTTTCTCCATTGGGAAAATTAGCCATTTAGCCCTACCCTCCTGCTTTCTATCTTTTAACCAGTTCCTTATCCACAATAGTACACTGCCTCCTATCCCATGACTCTTTAGTTTTGCCAAAAGTCTCTGATGAGGGACCTTTTCAAACGCTTTCGGAAAGTCCAAACACACTATCAACTGACTCACCTTTGTCTGTTTATTCACACCTTCAAAAAACCATAACAGATTAGTAAGACAAGATCTTCCTTGTCTAAAGCCATGTTGGCTGTCTCCCATTATGCCATGACTATCTACATGTTCAGCAATTTTGTTCTTTATGGTGGTTTCTACCATTTTTCCTGGTAGTATAGGACCGGGATGAGCTTCACTAGCAGAAAAGGAGCAGCTAGCAACTTTTTAAAATTGAGGACTGCTCGTTCTTAAGAGTTTGAACATCTTTACGATGCACCAAACAAATTTACCATTCTCAGGTCCCAAAGTGATAACATTAACTCTAGAATGGTAAATTAGGTCCTACCTGATAATTTGCTTTCGTTGAGTTCCTCCAGTCCAGTCCAGACCATATAGTTGTCACCCCCCAATCACAGCTTGGAGACCGAGCATGCCAAGTCTTGGTGATGAACCTACTTAGGCTACTGGCACCTCTTTCAAGGCTCAGTATTCTATTAACAAAGAAAACTCCACCCCACGAACACCACGGCAGCCTTATTATTACAAATCAACTAGAAACAATTTGAACCAAAAAACTACGGGTCAGTCAACACAGCAGCCAAACAGAAGCAGAGCTAACTAAAGTAGATAAGGGTTCAGGTTCCCTTATGTGTTTGTTTTTTTTGTTTTTTCTTAGCAAGAAACCTGAGGGCCTGGTAAGGAGAATCTTCCCCGCCAGGGCACTGTTAGCTCTCGAACCAATATCACGGTGAACTCTTCAGGTCCAGGATTGCCCTGGCCAAGGCCAGCCTTAAAGGATGGATCCTGGACTAGACTGGAGGAACTCAAGGAAAGCAAATTATCAGGCAAAACCTAATTTCCCCTTCCTTATCGTTCCTCCAGCCCAGTTCAGTCCAGACCATAGTGATGTACCACAGCAGAGCAGTCACTCCCGAGCGGGACCCATGAGCCCTGCCTGAAGTACCGCCAACCCAAAAGAACATCTCCTGCCACCTGTACATTGAGATGGTAATGGTGAACAAAAGTTTGTAAGGATGACCAGGTCGCTGCCCTGCAGATGTCCACTGGCAGAACCAAGGAAACCTCCACCCATGAGGCTGCTTGCGCTCACAGAGTGCGCGCGCAGCCCCAGAGGTAATTGCTTGTGATGAAACTAGTACACCAACACTATGGCCTCCTTGGTCCACCATGCAATAGAGGCCTTGGATTCAGCCTTCTCCTTGCATGGACCCCCAAAGAGAACAAACAAGCGATCTGACTTCTGAAACAGCTCCGTCCGCTTACGATACTTGCTCAAGATCTGCCAGGCATCGAGGTGATACAACTGTCTTCTGTCCCGGCTCCACCCCGCACAAAAACTGGCAGAGGCACCAGCTGATTCACATGAAAAGGGGAAATCACTTTGGGCAGAAAGAAGGACCCAAGCAAAGCACCACTTTCTCCTTGTCATCAGTAAAAATGGTTCCCGACAAGAAGCCTGCACTGTGCCGAATAGATCGCCACCCGAAAGACCGTTTTCAACATTAGATCCTTCAATGTTGACATTCCAACTGGTTCAAAGGGAGCCTCCGTGAGTCCTCGCAGCACTAGGTTCAGATCCTACAGGGGAACTAAGGACCGGAGTTGTTGCCGTACATGCTTCATTGCCCACAGGAAATGGACCACATCCGGATGTGATCCCAGGGACTGGCCCTGAATACTGTCCCTGTAGCACATAATTGCTGCCACCTGGACCTGCAAGGAGCTCTCTGCCAAGCCTTTCTCGAAGCCAGCTTGCAAGACGTCTAGCACCTCCGGCAGCGATGCAGAGATAGGCTGGCACCCCCTCTGCTGGCACCAGTCCTAAAATCACACGCCAGACCCTGATATAGGATAGACACGTGGACATTTGCAGGCCTTCAGCATTGTCTAAATCACCACCACTAAATAGCCTTGTTTCTCAAATCGCATCCTCTCAAGAGCCAAGCCAGAAGCGAGAATTGATTCACCTGCAGCACAAGGATGGGCTCCTGTGCCAAAAGGTCTGGCAGTTTGGCAGACACCACAGGCAGTCCACGGTCAGATGCAGCAAATCGGCATACCACGGGCGCCTTAGCCAGTCTGGAGCTATCATCACCACAGGTCCTGGATGATACTCTATCTGCTGCAGGAACCATCCTATCAACGCCCACGGTGGGAAGACATACAGGAGCCCATCCACCAGCCAACTCTGGACCTTCTAACAGTTTCTCTCTGCCTGCTGAAGAACCGATTCACTTTTGTGTTTTGGAATGTTGCCATGAGATCCATAACTGGTTATCCCCACAACTGCACTACATAGGTGAACACCTCATCACACAGATACCACTCCGCTGGGTCCAGGTGCACAGCTGAGATAATCGGCCGCTACATTGTCTTTGCTGGCTACGTGCGCTGCTGATAGAGCCAGGAAATTGGCCTTCACCCAACTCAACAGGGGCGCAATTTCATCTGCCAGGGGAATGTTCACTATACCTCCCTGCCGATTGATGTAGGCCACTGTTCTGGCATTGTCTGAAAACACCCAAACCACTTTTCCCTGCAGACACATTCAGAACTCCCACAATACGTAAAACACTGCTCTCATCTCCAACCTGTGGACGGACCACTGGCTCTCTTCCCGGGTCCAGTGCCCCTGGGCCACGTGTGACTCGCAGTGTGATCCCCAGCAACTTAGGCTACTGCGTGTCATTACCAGGACCCAATTTGGTGATTCCAGTGGCACTCCCACCAGAAGGTCATCTCGGGAGAGCCACCATTGCAGAGACACTTGAGCCGACCACAGGCATGGCACTCTCTGATCCAGGGACTGCCTCCGAGACGACCACTGCTGCAGAAGCACCCTCTGCAGAGGCCACATATGAGCCTTCGCCCAGGGTACCAGTTCTATGGTCATTGCCATGGATCCAAGCACCTGCAGATGATGCCATATGGATGGCGCCACCATTCTCCGGAACTGCCTGACCTGCATCTGTATAATCTGCACCCTTTCTTTGGGCAACCTGACCAACCCCACATCCATCTAAAACCTGGCGCAGAGGTAAATCAAGTTTTGGCTGGGCTGCAGATGACTCTTGGCCACATTGACGACCCAGCCGAGCTGCTACACAGAGGTCACCACCCGCTGTGTCGCCTCTGCTCTCTTCCAGCGTCTTTGCACCACAAACCAATTGTCCAAGTATGGGTGCATTAACACCCCCTCTTTGTGCAGTGCTGCTGCGACCACCACCATGATCTTTGTGAATGTCCTTGGTACGGATGTGAGCCCGAACGGCAGAGCTCGAAGCTGGAAATGGCACATTGGTACTGCGAAGTGCAGTAATTTCTGATGTGCCAGCCCAATGGGAATGTGCAAGTAGGCTTTGGTGAGATTCAAGACCGTGAGGAACTCGCCCTGGTGTACATCGGCAATAACCAACTGCAATCTCTCCATCTGGAACCCGTAACGTTCGATTTATACATTTGTGATCCAAATTTGGGCTGAAAAGTCCCCTCCTCTTTGGGAACCACAAAATAGATTGAGAATCGACCATAGCTGCGTTGGTCCGGTGGAACGTCTACCAAGGCCTCCAGCTGCTGTTGCTGTCGTAGCATCTCTTGCACTGTCACGACTTTTCGTGGCATCCTGCAGGGGGAGTTGACAAATGCATCGCTCAGGGGTCTGGCAAACTAACGCATAACCTTCGCAAATAACCTCAAGTACCCACTGTTTGGAGGAAAACTGGACCCAGGCGATGTAGAACATAAAAACATAAGATATGCCATACTGGGTCAGACCAAGGTCCATCAAGCCTGGTATCCTATTTCCAACAGTTGCCAATCTAGGTCATATGTACCTAGCAGTTTCCCCAAAAGACACAGGTTCCGCAATGCTTGTACTGGGTCAAGCATTGATATCCTGGGTCCCTTCTTAATAATGGTTTATGGACCTTTCCTCCAGGAACTTGTCCAAACCTTTTTTAAACCCAGCTACACTAACAGCCTTTATTACATCCTCCGGTAACAAATTCCAGAGTTTGATTACACGTTGAGTGAAAAAATATTTTCTTTTATTAGTCTTAAATAGTTTACCCTGTAGCTTCATTGCATGTCCCCTAGTCTTTCTATAGTCTGATAACGTAAACAATCGATCTACGTTTACCCGTTCCACTCCGTTCATTAATTTATAGACTTCTATCATATCTCCCCTCAGCCGTCTCTTTTCCCGGTTAAAGAGCCCTAACCTTTTTAGCCTTTCTTCATAGGAGTATCCTTCCATCCCCTTTACCATTTTGGTGGCTCTTCTCTGAACCTTTTCTAATAACGCTATATCCTTTTTAAGATACGGCGACCAGAATTGCACACAATATTCAAGGTGCGGTCTCACCATGGAACCATATAGAGGCATTATAATATCTTTTGTTTTATTTTCCATTCCTTTCCTTATGATACCTAGCATTCTATTTGCTCTCTTGGCCGCCGCTGCACACTGGGCCAAGGGTTTTAACATGTTATCCACAATGACGCTTAAATCTTTTTCCTTCTGGAGCCATCCTCCTACTGGGACTAGGTCGCCCTGGGTCCTCATCTCATTATGTTTTCCTAGGCCCAGAGGAGGAGAAGAATCCCCTGTCTGCCCCCCTGGATCCCTGAAAGGACTGCCCCTGGGGCAGATAGTGGCCTTGGGAATAAGGAGCAAACCACACTGCCCTAAACCCCCTAAAGTCCTGAGTATGCCTGCATGCCGGTTGACCCTCTTGCCCCAGCCTGGGTTTATTCACGGGCAGGCGATCACCTTTTGTTTCCATTATCTGCTTTACCAACTTTTCTAGCGCTTCGCCAAACAAAAGCTTCCTATGAAAAGGCAGCTTGCCGAGTCTCACCTTTGAGGTCCCATCCGCTGCCCACTTTCTCAACCAGAGCAACCGTCGCATGGCCATGATCGAGGCCATTCATTTGGCTGCGGATCGAATCAGGTTATAGCAGGCATCGGCTAAGTATCTTCACTGACTGGAGGATGTCCCTGGCTTCCCATCATCGCCGTCCAATGCAAACAAGCTCGTGCCACATACACCCCGCAAATGGACACCTGCAAGGACATAGCGCCAATATCAAAGGCCTGCTTCAACAGGGTCTCCAACTTACGACCTTGCATGTCCTTAAGTGCCACAACCCCCTTCCATGGGATTCATAGTCTTTTTCGCAACTGCTGACACCAAAGCATGCACCTTGGGCGCCCAGAGCTCCTCCTCCTCCTGCTTCACCAAAGGGTACAACCGAGACATGGTTTACACCCTCTTCAAACCCACTTCCAGCACTTCCCATTCATCCTGGATCATCTGCTTGATCACTCTATGCACCGAGAAGACCGTTATGGGTTTCTGTATGGCTTGAAACAAGTGGATCTTCCAATTGGTCTTCTTTAATAAGCCCCCTTGTGGGACATTAAGCATCGCCAATGACTAAGAAATTAGCGCCACCTACTCCTCACACTGGAAGATGCGCACCAACCATGGCTCGTCCCCCTGTGGGGTCACCCCATTCTCACCTATGGCAGACTCCCCCCCCCCCCAGATGTCTGCCTCCACTTCTGCCTGCGCCTCTTACTCCTCTGAGGGCAGGAAATCAGCGTTACCACAGGGGCTGGGCGCCCCCTCCCAGTGCTTAGCCAAAGGTTTGCCCTCTGCTCTATTTGCTGTACAGACCTCCATTGGCCTCCTCTTCTGGGCCTTAGACGCTCTGTCCAAGTCAGTTCCTGGCCGCTGCTGCACGCAGTAGGCTTTGTGCAAGAACACAAATTCTGGCAAAAATGCCGCCAGAGCAGACTGTGGCTGCCATCCCGAGGAGGTAGAGGGCTTCGGAGAGCCTGCCTGCCTTCCTTTTTGGCTGGAGGAAACTGGGTCCAGCTGTTCTCTCGCTGGTGTTCCCCCTATGCC
Organism: Ichthyophis bannanicus; assembly: GCA_033557465.1. Lineage (NCBI taxonomy): Eukaryota > Metazoa > Chordata > Amphibia > Gymnophiona > Ichthyophiidae > Ichthyophis > Ichthyophis bannanicus. Next base: position 1,404,365,487 of record CM066033.1, on the reverse strand, counting down.
CCCCTGGGGGGTGGTTGTCCTGAGGGATCCAGGGTGGGCATCTCTACATCCCTGGAGCCCTCCTGCCTGCTATCCAGCGGTTCCTCAGCCAATTGGGACTCCAACTCAGAGCCGTGGCAAAACTCTGCAGCTGAGAGGGAGCCCCAACACACCTTGCATACAGCACACGAGGGCTTAGGCATGCCTGGCTGGCTGCTTGTGGGCACTAGGACAAGGAAAAACAAAAAAACCCCCAAACAAACAAGAGTGCCACTGCCACTAGCATCTGGAGTCCTAATGTACCCCACAGGTCTCTATCCCTGATGTCCTGCATGCATCCAGAGCCCCTCCCGGCTCTCTCCCGGCATTGTTGACCCACATGATGAAAAAATCAAAATGGCGCCAGCGTCATCAGCTCAGCCCACCAAAAGAGACAGTCGAGCCTGCTCCCACAGCTCGAGCCTGTGCAGAAGAACTAGCGTGCCCCGAGGCTTCCCCCCCTTAGAACAACCTCCCCACACCCCCAGGTTACCACGTCTCTTGTATGTCGCACCGCAGGGCTTATTTCCCTGCTGGAGGATTCCTTGGGGCCCACAAGTTCCTGCATGTGCCTTCCTCTTACCTCCTCTCCCATTGAGGGGGGTGGGGGGATGGGGAGATAGTACTACTGGCAGTCTGCGGCAGCCACAATCAAGGCTCAAACCAACTGCTACAACTCCCATCTGTTCTGTACTCTGGTGCAGCCAAGGTCCTCCTTTTTTTTCCTTTTAAATAAAACTTTAGCCGCGAGGCTGTTCAGAGGGAATCTTTCTCCTGAACCTGTCAAGCCAAGGAAGCCCAGATCCCCTTTCTTTCCTCGTTCTGACTTTTTTTTTTTTTTTTAAATTTTAGAAGACTTTATTCCCTATCACTCTCCAGTGGAGTCCTGACTACAGAGAGTCACCCCAAGCTGCTTGGAGACCAAGAATACTGAGCCTTGAAGGAGGTGCCAGTAGCCTAAGTAGGCGACATCATCAAGACTTAGCATGTTCGGTTTTCAAGCTGTGAGTGGGGGATGACAACTCTATAGTCTGGATTGGACTGGAGGAATGATAAGGAAAGAGATGGGAGTTGGACAGGATTCTAATAAATGTCTGTGTTTCTACTCATTTGGACTACTGTAACTCACTTCTGTATGGTCTCAATCTTTCTTCTATTTGTCATCTCCAATTAGTTCAGAATATATCAATCAAGTTACTTACACTCCACTGCTAAAAATGAACAATGGCTCCCCATTACTTTCAGGGCTGTAACTAAAATACTTCAACTAGCCACAGGATTTATTACCTGGGTCTTCTAATCTTTCTGGCTAATAACTTCACATAATAAAACCCTCTCATAAGCATATACGTCTGGAAGAAATAAGGTAGACAACCTTCACTGTCTTTGCCCAACTACGGAATGAACTCCCATTAGGAATAAGATTAGAAATGCCCTAGACAACATTCAAAACAAATCTAAGAACTCACTTCATTCATATGGCCTTCTACTCCAATGCAAGAGAGGAGTAAGCAAGCCGGGAGACCACCACCTGATTCCAGCCCCCGGCCAATGGCCAAGCCAACATGAGGGAAGGTGGAAGGACACAAGAGCTAAGCCAACCCACTTCTCGCTGTCTGTTTTGCTTATCCTTCTTTCACAACCTTCTCCTAGACATATGAACCTACGGTTTATTATATGATCACTTTAATTGTGTGATTTATATCCCCTGCCGGAGTTATATATATTTCACTGTTTCTTACTGAGTAGCTTGTAAACCATGTAGATGATTTTACAATTTGTGGTACACTAAATACACTGAACCTTGAACCTTTATAAAATAGGTGCATTTCAGCTGCCTTATATTAGGCGCCCTGTTATAAAATTACCCTCCATGCGAAAGGTCCAAGAGCGAGCTTATTTTAAGCCTTGTATAAAGGCAACATAAAACTATTTTATAGTGTATAAATGCTCTCACACAAATTTACATCTGCTCCAAAGGCATGTAGACCATTATTCAAATAAAATGTGCATGTCTACAACTCCACACAACCTATACCCCCAGGAATGCCTATGCACAGATCATGAAAATGTAGCTGCTAGCTTGCAGTTCCCCTATGTTTTATGGGTGTGCTCATGTGCTCAGTTTTATAAGAGCTTGTTTCCTTGTGTAAAAAGGTCTTTAAAAGCAGAAACCCCTAGAACAGTCTTTAGTTCCAGGAGTGATTTGCGAAACTACAGACTGGTGAGCCTGACGTCAGTACCGGGAAAAATAGTACAAGTTATTATAAAGAACAAGATTACTGAATATGTAGATAGTCATGGCTTAATGAATAGAAACATAGAAATATGACGACAGAAAAAGACCACATGGCCTATCTAGTCTGTCCTTCCATATCAACCACTACAACAGTCCACTTTTTACCTTTAGAGATCCTCTGTGTTGGTCCCATGCTTTCTTGAATTCAGTTACTGTCCTCATCTCTACCACCTCCACTGGGAGACTATTCCACGGATCCACTACTCTTTCCGTAAAGAAATATTTCCGCATATCACTCCTGAATCTATCTCCCTTCACCCTCATCCCATGTCCCCTCGTAGCAGAACTTGCTTTCAATTGAAAGAGGCTCTCTCCCTGAACATTTATGCCACAGAGGTATTTAAACATCTCAATCATATCACCTCTATCCCGCCTTTCCTCTAAGGTGTACATATTAAGAATAGAAACATAGAAATAATGGAAGACAGCCAACATGGCTTTAGCCAAGAAAGGCCTTTTCTTACTAATCTGTTATGTTTTTCTGAAGGTGTGAATAAATAGGTAGACAAAGTGTATCTGGATTTTCAGAAGCTCTTTGACAAGGTCCCTCATGACAGACTCTTGGTGAAAATAAAATTATGTCCCTGTTTAATGTACATTACCAAGTTTAAGTTATAATGTAAACCATTTTGATTGAAATGATAAAGTGGTATAAAAAATCTGTTAAATAGCTAAAATAAATAAAGATATGGGATAGGAGCAGTGTATTATTGTTGATCAGGAACTGGTTAAAAGATAGAAAGCAGAGGGTAGGGCTAAATGGCCAATTTTCCACTGGGTCTGCTGCTTTTTAAAATATTCATAAATGACCAGGAAATGGGAATAACGAGTGAGGTTATCAAATTTGCAGATGACATAAAACTATTTAAAGCTGTTAAAACCCATGAGGATTGTGGAAAATTGCAAGAGGACCTTGATAAATTGGAAGACTAGATGTTCAAATGGCAGATGAAATTGAATGTGGACAAGTGTAAATTTGTGCACCTAGGAAAGAACAACCCAAACTAGTTACACAATGCAAGGTTCCACATTAAGAACCACCACTCAGGAAAAAGATTAAGGTGTCATTGTGGATAACATGTTGAAACCCTCTGTGTAGTGTGCAGCAGTGGCCAAGAGAGCAAACAGAATGCTAGGTATCATAAGGAAAGGAATGGAAAATAAAAAAGGATATTATAATGCCTCTGTATCGTTGCATGGTGCGACCGCATCTTGAATATTGTGTGCAATTCTGTTTGCCATATCTTAAAAAGGACATAGCGTTATTATTTATTATTATTATCAAATGTATATTTATTATTTCATTTGTTGCGCAAACCCGGGTGATCAAAATGTAATGTATATTTGTAATTTCTATATGATTGTGGTGTACCCCTCCCTCAAATCATACTGTATTTTCAATCTGATTTTATACTTTACTCCCTTGTATTTTACACTATTGGTCCGCTGCTGATTGCTGGAAGTGGCGGCATACAAAGGTATACCAAATAAATAAATAAAATAAATATTAGAAAAGGTACAGAGAACAGCCACCAAAATGGTAAAGGGGATGGAAGGATACCCCTATGAGAGGCTAAAAATGTTTAAAAAAAAGAGATGGCTGAGGGGAAATATGATAGAGGTCTATAAATTAATGAATGGAGTGGAACGGGTAAACGTAAATAGATTGTCATCAGAATATAGAAAGACTAGGGGACATGCAATGAAGCTACAGGGTAACCTATTTAAGACTAATAAGAGAATATATTTTTTCACTCAATGTGTAATCAAATTCTGGAATTTGTTATCAGAGGATGTAGTAAAAGCTGTTAGTGTAGCTGGGACCCAGGATATCACTGCTTGCCCCAATACAAGCACTGTGGAACCTGTGTCCTTTGGGGAAACGGCTAGGTACTTATGACCTGGATTGGCCACTGTTGGAAACAGGATACTGGGCTTGATGGACCTTGGTCTGACCCAGAATGGCATATCTTATGTCCTTTTGTGACTGCAATCATATTGAAACTTATGGCTTGTGAGGTCCCAGAGAGATCATGGCACAGGCTTAAGAAAGGCTCCATAAACGTGGCAGCAGTGGGAAAGTGCCCAGATGAGAACATGAAGCCGCTGAGGGGTCTCAAGGAGCTGCAGCCCAGGCTTTCTCAAGGGAATCTGATGCTCTGGGCAAGCCTTCAGCCATATGCCCCCCTACCCCTAGGGCAGCTCAAGGCTCCACTCCCTCCATAGTCTCTTCCCCTCCCCTACCTGCTTCAGGTAGAAAATAATTACTCCTTCCCTCCCCCTCCCCAAATTTAGTCAAAAGCTGACCACAATTGTGCATGATTTCTTTTGATAAAATTTGGCCAGTGTTGGAAAAAAGTTATAATCATCTTGTATGTGAACACACTCCTGATGCAGTGATGTTATGTGAACTGCAGGCCTCGACGAGTAAGCCGCACAATTAAATGTAGAAGAAGCTGATGAATTTGGTTAAGGGTGTTTGTATTCTTTGAGTGATGTAATCTGTAACTGGGTGGGGGAGGGCTCTTGACATGCGAGGAGCAGTTCTTGTAGCCAGTTAAAGGATCTGTGAGGAGCATGTCAGAACTACTAAAAGAATTAAAGGCGCTGTTTGAGGTCTTTTGCCACTCTTGGCGATGGTACGTTTGGCCATTTTAGCGCATATGTGGCAATATGGGTGTGTAAAATGATGCCTCAGATGCAAAAGTGCATGCTGTGGGATGAACACAGCTACTTTTACTGTAGGCATTTCCTGGGACCTGGGCTGATTGCAGATGGAGTAGGCATGCTGATTATCAAATAAGCTAATCTATGTGCAGACATTTATGCCTGCTCGAGAGCTCATTTACCTCAACGTAGCCATGACCGCTGCTGGATTTGTGCTAGTCTATGCTGATGACATATATGTTTTTATAACTTACTAGGGGAAAATCTTCATAAATCATGGATAGATTGAAGCCATGAACATTTACACCTGTTCAGGAGCCAGTGCAAAAGCTTGCGCACAAGCGAGTATTTTATAAAATACACACCTTCTTTGTGACTCTATACCCAGAGCACATAAAAGTACAGGCCACCTTCTCATTACATATGCTTTTACACCCGCATCCCCTGCAGTAATTTTATAGAAGCTGTGTCTTAGGAATTCATTGAAACATACAATTAAATGTCTGCATAGATCACACGATCGCACACAATCAGTGCAGAGAGCAATAAAAACGTACAGCAGGCCCTCAACCGGCCTGAAGATAGCTCTAGCTATTAATTCACTCATTTTCTATAGATGCTTTGGCCGAATTTCAGTTTATCTTGATGCCTTAATAGCTTGAATGAAGATTCTTCTGCAGATAAAATATCTAAGGTATATAGATACATATATGCGCATACAGATTTCTGTCTTTAAACAGTAGTTTTCCACTGCCTTCAACTCTGGACAATGCCAGCAGCTGCTTAGATATGCGGTGCCTGAAAAAGGTTTTTATAACAGTGAGCCAATATATATAGAAACACAACTCTGAAAAAACCCAGAACACACAAAGTGCCGTAAGTTTCTTAAATAATTTAATTACAAAAGTAATTTTTAAAAAAAATATGTCTAAAACGCAAGATTGCATTCTTTGTTTCACCATTAAATATATCTGAACAGTTTATTTTCTATGTACCGTATGCCGGAACCAGCTGGGAGGCAAAAAGTATGCGAGAGGACGAGAGGTAGGGACAAAGCCAAGCAAGCGTGATATGAGATGGGACCCAGGAAGGTGAGCCTACGGATAAAGCAGGCACGAAATCTAGAATTAATCAGCAGTAAATATTAGCAAATGGGGCTGAAGCTGGGTGAGATATTAGGGAAAGGTTTTTTTTGTGCCTTCAAGTCAGTGCTGACTCCTAGCGACCCAGCAGCTCCTGGGTTTTCTTGGCAGTGTGAGAGGAAGTAGATTGCCAGCCCTTCTTCAAAGGCAATGGAGAGTTAAATGACTTGCCTAAGGTCTACTGGGAATCAAACCCTGGTGTCTTGCTCTAACCACTAGGCTACTCCTCCACTCCAGGGATATATAGGTATGAGAAAAAGGTGATCAATTAGTGTCAAAATCTGAATGGTTTTAAATTTGCCTTCTCTCTGCAGCACTCCTATCTTCAATAACCCTAAGGGGTAGAAGTTAAGGTCAGGATATGAACCAAGATGTGCGGCTCATGCCGAGCTGTTTTCACAGTGAGAGGCTGCTCTTTTGCCCCACCGCTTATATGCCTCACATATACTGTACTACATGGTATCTGTATACAGTATGTAGAACCTTTCCATATGCTCACTGGTCATTTTCTAAAAATAAAATAAAATAAAAAAAGAACCAGCTTGGGTTCTAGCCAGAGGGGAAAAGGAATCTTGTTTTAAAAGTCGCCATTGCATTTTCTGTATCCAAAGAGCACTCTTCCTTCTGCCCTTGGTAGACTGCAGAAAACCTTAGAGTGGTGAGGTGGGAGGCGAGGGAGCTATTGCACCATACAGCGCAAAAAAAAAGGCATAAAATGGAGGAGGTAAGAAACGGAAGGGGGAAGGATTAGAAGGATGTATGTCCATAAACAAGTGATTTATGTGATACATCCACACAGTGGTGGGGTAGGCTGGTACTGTTTAGCTGGAAGAAAAACATTTTCAGAACAAGTATCATTTTTATTGCCTTTAACCTGTCAGAAGCACATGTGCCTTCATATTCTTGCAGACACCCACACAGGCTGATTGTTTCCATTATTTTACGAATAGATTGCAAACATCCTGAAAGGAAAAGAAAGAATCTAGAGAACTTTTGGCAACAATCGCAGCATTTATACTGGTCAGAGGCACAGTCCTTACGTATAAGCATAGGATGGCTGCAAGGGAATTTCCTTCAACCAGTCTTCCTTCCCCTGTGCAAACATGTGCCTGTATTTCAGATTCACTCAGCCCATGGAGATAGGAGAGCTAAAGTTTGGCAGACTGAGATCATTTCCTACATAGTAAGTCACTGGATTTTGGCATTCAAAGTCAGAAAAGAATTCAGATATTAATTTTGGATTCTCTGTGGCTGTGTGGAAGCATCCATGGAGGGGGGCAGAGTGAAGAACAGAGTTTGGCAGCTCCACGTATGCCTGGAAATCACCAGTGATCCTCTTTGCTGACCTCACCATATTCAATCATTCCTATGCACCATACTGCCAAGGGGTTACAGGGTTGAGATTTAGTGAAGTCTGAATGCCAAGAAATGAACAATTCTTCCTCCTGCTGGATAGTCTGGGAGAGGATATTTTCAAATCCTTCTAAGAAATTGTCCCAACTATCAAAATTCAGTAATTGGTCTTCAATATGAAGATTTTTACTAAGCACCAAGTCCATCTCCTTCTAATGTATCAAACCATAAGAAGAATCAACAATGAAGTAGAAAGCTCTCATTCCCCCTTTTCTTTCTATACCTTAAAATATGATGTGCAATCCAACACAAACCAAGACCACCCATTCAATGGAGAAAGTTGAAGGTGGGCACTACAAATTAGTATCCTGTGGTCAGAATCCCTCTGGTACAGTTCTTCCATCGTTATGACAAAGTCCCGAGCAGTCAGACCTGGACAGGAAGAGTCTGGTTCATTTGTAATCTCATATCTTGGATACTGCTCAGGATCTTCTTCTGATGTCCAGCTAACGTGACTCCTATCCGAAGCAGATCCCTGTGGAGGTGAAAGGATTGTTCTGTAGTATAAGCACATCAGTAACAATTTCTATCATTTTTGTCTTTTCTCATTCCCACTATCAAAATCCTCATATCCCATTAATCCCTCCACAGTTCTCCTCCCATAACATTCCCCTCCGCCAACTAGCCTCTTATTTTCATAGTCCCCTCTTCTCATTTTCACCAACCTTAAAGACATTTCTACTCTTTTTTCCTATTGCATACCTAGCAGCACCTTGCTTTTCTGCCTTGGTTTCTTATAGTACGAGGGGCTTATCAGATGCTTGGTATGCCTCTGTCTGTATATACGTATCCCCTTTCAATTTTTAAACAGCTCTAACCAGCCTTGGGGGTTGGGAGCAGGGAACATCTGATCTGTACCTTTCAAAGTACTCAAAGGGCAGAGGGATGTGGAAAATTTAACAATTTTTCCCATTAGAAATACATGGGGGTGGAATTCAACACAAACGCAAAGAATCACTTTGCCACTTTTAATACATTTTGAGAAATGGGCATATGGGAAAAACACATTAGTTGGATAAGTTTAATGGTCTGTGTCCAATAAAAATGGTAGATATTTCCACAGCCTTTATCACCTTGCAAGATCTCATCCAATTAAAACCTTCTCTATGCTGCTAGGCTCCTCTAAGCTATTGCCTATCCCAGCCTGGCTGATGTTCTTCCTGGTCACTATCTATTTGTCCTCCTGGAGCCTTTTCAGGGTCCCTCCTAATCACAGCCTTTCATAATAAACACTCACCTTTCTCCTGCCGTTCTCTCTCAACTGGAAACCACTACAGCCTTATCAGAGCCCCTCCCACAGGCATCTATGCCTCTCCTGCCCTGCTCCTGCCAGATACGTTCTCGCAATCAGACTGATGCAGAAAGCCGGCGCTGAAGTCGCATTGTAAATAGGCATAAAAAGTTGATAATGTGCGACTTTAACGCCGGTGTGCAGAAAGGAGCGCCTTTACACATGAGCAGGAGCACTGCCTGCACGCTCCCTCTCTTGCGCCATCATGAAAGTGGCGGTGCCCAGCCCAGTGCACTACATTTTGGGATGCAACGTTTTGGCCAGGTGCCACAATTTTCAAGATGGTGGCACAACAGCGGGAGTGTGTGGGCAGTGCTCCTGCTCGTCTATAAAGGTACCGGTTGGGGGGGTTCGTGGCAGCTGGGCCACCAAGGTTATTTTCGATTGGTGGGAGTGGGTATCGCAGCTGCTAGGCCACCAGGGATTATTTTCAGTGGGGTGGGTGGGGGGTATGGGCCGCTGGGCTACCAGGTTTATTTTTAGTTGGGAAAGGGGGAGGGGGAAATCGGAGCCACCAGGGATTCGCTTTCTGTCGGGGAACTGGTCCCCGACAGTATTTTGATGGAATTGGGGGTTTTCCCCAGTGCCTGGATCATCTTTGACATTTCCCCTCAGATGATCCAGGCATCGGGGAAAGCATCTGATACCATCAAAATACTGTGGAGGCCATGTGCTAGATGTTTAAGCCACCTCAGGACCAGGCGTAAAGATATTGGCTACGACTGGTTGCAAAATCCTCTGTGCTTTCTCTCCATCAGGTGCAGGCAATATTTGCATGCCATTTTTTTATGTGCCACTGAAGAATAAATCCCAATGTGAGAGATTAATAAATACCCCACCAAAAAATCTCCCCAAGACTCCCTAATGAAAACTTATGTATCTTTTTGTCGGGCCGCAGAGAGGGAGGTTTAGACAGGCTTCAAAACCACACCAAGCTACTGCGGACCATTTTAATCACCAAACAGTTCTTTAGTGAAACATGTTTTAAGATAAGTTTTCACTTTCTTTACATGTTTCACTAAAGAACTGTTTGGTGATTAAAATGGTCCGCAGTAGCCTGGTGTGGTTTTGAAGCCTGCCTAAACCTCCCTCTCTGCGGCCCGACAAAAAGATACATAAGTTTTCATTAGGGAGTCTTGGGGAGATTTTATTATGTGCAGCTCATTTGCCTCTAATTTAAATACATTTAAGTACTCTTGGCGTTAAATGTGTGCGAGTTTTTCTTTTGCTGTTTACATGCGTGTCTGTCTCTTTTCTGCATTTGGCGGTAGCAGTACGTGTGCTCAAAAGTGGCGTTATCTGTGCTTAAAAGCCAGGTTAGTCTTCTGCATTGGGCCAAATGTTCTTCCAGAGCCCCTCTAATACATCTATCCCCATCCTATTTTGATCTCTCCCAATCAGTGCTCACTCTTTCCCTCCCAATGCCCCTCCCAATCAACCAGGGACAGTGGCACATCTTTTTGGCTGGATGGGCCAAACAAACCAATCTCTATCCATGCTTGCAAGCTTTCTATTGCTAATGCCGTGTTGGGCAAAGTATTGGTGAGGCCATGGTCCCTTTGGGCCACCCCTTTCCACTGCCTTACCACTAAACCAGAGCTTCTCCCACTCAGCATTTACCTCTCTCTTCCAGGGTCTCTCTAAAACAATCACCACAGCCTTAGCAGAGTTCATTCCAATCAGAAATGAATGTTACTCTGTTAAGTACCCGCCTCAATAAAAACCTACCCCCAACCTGTCAGGGATCTTTGCAACAGCATTCATAATGTCATACAAAAGCCTTGTTATCTATCTATCCACAAAACAGCTCTAGATAATAGATAATCAAAGTACAGTGAGACTGATATTCAAAGAATTTAGGCTCCTAACTTACCTCTGACCCTTGCTGTCTCTTTACAGCTATCAACTCTCTCTTCAAAGAGCCTCTATCTTCAACCCCTTCTTCCCTTTCTGTCCAGACTTTGGCTGACTACTTCCTTGACAAAGTCCACGAGATTACTCTTGACTCACCTCTGGGATCATCTCCATCCCCCTTTCCCCTCTTCACTCCTAATTCCTTCCCTCAACCTCTGTCACCCTTTCTTCCTTTTCTAAGATCACTGAGGATGAAACCACACATCATGTTTCCTCCTCTAAACTTCCCACCTGTTCCTCTGATCCCATTCCCACTCATCGCCTAAACTCCATCTCTACTCTTGTCCCATCTTCAACCTATCACTGTTCCTGCAGCCTTCAAGCATACTGTGGTTACACCTCTCCTCAAGAAACCATCCCTTGACCCTACCCGTCCTAATTATTGGCCAATCTCCTTCCTCCCCTTTATAAACTACTTGAATGTGCAGTTCACCGCCACTGTCCTGACTTTCTCTCCTCTCATTTCCTTCTGGAACCATTGCAATCCGGTTTTCGTCCTCTACATTCTACTGAGACAGCTCTTGAAAAAGTCTCCAATGACTTGTTCCTTGCCAAATCCAAGAGCCTTTACTCGATCGTCATCCTTCTTAACCTTTCTGCTGCTTTTGACACTGTTGATCACCACCTTCTCCTCGATACCCTGTCTTCACTTAGATTTAGGGGCTCTGGTTCTGTCCTGGTTTTCTATCTCTGCCATCACACTTTTAGTGTATGTGCTGGTGAATCCTCCTCTACTGCTATCCCACTTTCAGTTGCTGTACCCCAGAGCTCTGTCTTGGGACCTCCTTTTCTCACTCTACACTCAGTTCCATGGTGCACTCATCTCCTCCCATGGTTTTCAGTACCATCTCTGTGCTGATGAATCTCAAATCTCTCTCTCTGCACCTCAAATTACTACTACTAAACATTTGCATAGTGCTACAAAGCTTATGCAGCACTGTACATATAGATGTAAGACATTGTAAACTCTGATGAGTAGGGACTCTCTAATCAAGATGAAAAACATCACAAAACTGGGGACTAGAGGATGGTAAGATACACGTAAGTAGTGAATAACACAGTGAGGAGCATCAAGATCCAAAAGCAGCTTCATAGAGGTGAGTTTTTAACCTGGATATGAATTGGACCAGAGAAGGGAATAGAAGCACAGACCCAGGTAGTTTGTTCCAGGCATATGGAGTAGCAAAATGGAAAGAACAAAGTTGCCAGTGGCAGAGAAAGGCACAGATAAAAGAGAGCTGCCAGAGAAGCATAGTTCCAGAGGAGTGTAGAGAGATAAGAGAGGAAATGTAGTGAGGAGCCGCACTTGTTGGTTAGCAGGAGAGGTTTGAACTGAATCTGGAAACGGACAGGGAGCCAGTGAAGAGACTGGAGAAGAGGGGTTACAAGAGCAAAGCGACACTGGCAGAAGATAAGTCATGCAGCCGAGTTTTGAATAGATTGAAGGGGACGGGGATGATTCAGAGGGAGACCAGTGAGGAGATGGTTACAATAGTCAAGGCGGGAGGCGACTAGTAAATGGATGAAGGTCTTAGTTGTGTGTTAAAGGAAGGAACGAATTTTGACGATATAGAGAAAGAAGCGGCAGGTTTTAGCCATCTGTTGGATGTGCCCAAAGAGAGAGTACAGTCAAAGATGATCCCAAGGTTGCAAGTTGAGGAAACAGGGAGGGGGATAGTGTCATCCACAGAAAAAGAGAAGGGAGGAAGGGGGAAGGTGGATTAAGGGAGAAAAGATAAGGAGCTCAGTTTTGGCCATGTTCAATTTCAGATGGCAGCAAGACATCCAGGCAGCAATGCTGGGTAAGCAGGCAGAGATCAAGGACTGGATTCCTGGAGAGATTTCAGACGCAGAGAAGTAGATATGAGAATCATCAGCATAAAGATGCTACTGAAAACCACGGGAGGAAATGTGCACCAAGGAAAGGTGTAGAGAGAGAAAAGTAGAAGTCCCAAGACACAGCCCTGAGGTACACCAACTAAAAGTGGAATGGCAGTAGAGGAGGATCCACCAGAACATACACTGAAAGTGTGCTGGGAGAGAGAAGAAGAAAACCGGGACAGGCCAGAGCCTCTAAATGCAAGCGAGGAAAAGGCATCGAGGAGAAGATGGTCAATAGTGTCAAAAGCAGTAGAAAGGTCAAGAAGGATGAGGATCAAGTAAAGGCCCTTGGATTTGGCAAGGAACAAGTCACTGGAGATGTTGGCAAGAGCCGCTTCTATGTAATATAGAGGACGAAAGACCGCAGTGGATCCAGAAGGGCTTGAGAGGAAAAAGTCAAGACAGCGAAGTAGTTTTCAATCAGAGGGGAGGAGACAGATAGGCCAATAGCTGGAAGGACAGGCAGGGTCTAGTGAGGGCTTTTTGAGGAGAAGTATGACCAAAGCATGCTTGAAGGCCAGAAGAACAGTTGCAATGGAAAGCAACAGGTTAAAGATATGACAGATGGAAGGGATGATGGTGGAAGAGAGCTTAGTAGATGGATGGGAATGGGATCAGAGGAGCAGGGTAGTCAGTTTGGAGGAGGAGAGAAGATCTGCAGATTCCTCCTCAATGATTTCAGAAAAGGAAGAAAGGGTGATAGAAAATGAGGGAAGAATTTGGGACTGAGGAGGGGGGAGGGGAAGGTGTACCTGTGGAGAACTGAAGGCTGATCTTTTGGACTTCGTCATGAAAATAGTCAGCAAAGGTCTAGGCAGAATGTGAAGGAGGTATTGGGGGAGGAGGGATCTTGAGGAGAAAGTTAAGCTCAGCAAAGAGATGGCAAGGGTCAGAGGCAAGCGAGTTAGTCAGATGGACATAACAATCGCCAAGCAAGAGTACTATGGCTGACTGAACAGAGATTAGCATGAATTTGATATGTAGGTTGTCAACAAGGGTACATGATTTAAGCTAAAGGGGCTCAGCTGAGTGGGCACAGGAACGTAGGTAACAGGTTCTCGAGGAGAGTCAGGGTTGAGGTACATTACACCTCACATGCGTGGAATGGGAGGAGCAAGTGCACCCAGAGCAGAGTTATAGAAAGATACTGCCTCAGATGACCCAGATGACATAGTAGAGGAAAGAGATGATAACACAGCAGTGGAAACAGCTGAAAGGTCGATAGGGTGAAGATTCCTAAACATGTTGGTGGAGATCAGGTGAGACCAGGATGGGGGGGGAGGGGGGATGACAAAGCGTGAAGGTTAGCAGGTGATTGCCAGATAAGGGAAGAACCGAGATGGAGAAGTTTGAGGGTGAGAATTGGAGAAGAAAACGAGGTCAAGACAGTGGCCATGCTTTTGAGTAGGAGTGGCAGAGCACAACTGGAAGATGAATGATGTGGTTAGGGAAAGGAACTTTAAGGCATAAGAGTCAGAAAGATCATCAACGTGGATGTTAAAATCCCCAAGAATAAGGGAAGGGGAAGATGCATCCAGAAAGGTGGTAAACCAGGAGTCAGTTTGTGAAAAAGGTAGAGGGGTCTTGTTAAAGATGGGGAGGGGGTGTCAATAAATGACAGCTACCCAGAGAGATAGTGAAGTAAATAGGTGGATGACTTGGACTTCACAGGACGCAAAGGAATTAGACGGAGGCAGGAGAGGCTGAAATTGGCAGGATTGAGAAAGTAGAAACCTAACCCTGCTACCACGGCCAATGGGCTGAGGTATTTGGGGAAACAGGTAGCCTCCATGACAGAGGGCAGACGCTGAAGCAGAGTTTTCAGGGAGAAGCCAAGTTTCAGTAAGAGTCAGGAGATGCAGGGTATTAGAGATAAAGAGGTCAAGAATGAAGGCAAGTTTATTGGAGACAGAATGTGCGTTCCACAAGATGCATGAAAAAGGGAGAGAAGAGGGAGAAAGGAGAGGGGGATGAGCCAGATTTGAGAGGTTACGTATTGATCTGCCTTGGGAGCGTGAAAAAAAGACTAGGGGGGGGGCCAGGGTTGGGAGTGAGGAGGAGCAGCAGGAGAGAACGGGGGGGGGGGGGGGGCGGAAGAGGAGGAGGCACAACAGAAGAGAGGATGAGGCTCCCCTAGTGAGAGTGGAGATGGCTGAATGAGAGAGAAAATGGTGAAGCTCAAGGGCAGATGATAACATAGAAGAAAAAATGGTAGAGGAGGTGGGGACAGTAAGGAGTGGGAAATGAGAAGTAGGGCCATGGAGTTGTTGGAATGAGGAGAAAAGATTAGGGAGAGTTAACATCAAGAACACAAAGTGATGTGGAAGCGCAGGACAGAATGCAAATCATACAGGGAGAGAGGAAGGAGAGAGGTCCTGGTGGGTTCAGGCAGTGCTGCAGTGATGTGTCTCTCCCCTTAATACTTCACTTTATTACCTCTTCCCACCCACCCCTGGCTTAACTTTCTTTCATAGTCTTCCTCTGCTCATTGATGCAATTACTCAGCACACCAACAGATAGTTAAAACCTGTCGTTTCTTTCTCTACAACACTGGCAAAATCTGTCCCTTCCTACTCAGACCCTTATCCATTCTCTAGTCACGTCCCGTCTAGACCATTGCAACCTCTTCTTCACTGGTCTCTCTCTGAATCATCTCGCCTCACCTCACTTCAAAACTCACGTGCACAGCTAATCTACTGCCAGCGTCGCTATGCTCATGTAACCCCTCTTCTCAAGTCACTTTGTTGGCTCCCTATGTGTTTCTGCATCCAGTTCAAACTTCTAGTACTGACCTAGGAGTGCATTCTTTGACTGCTCCTCACTACCTTTCCTCTGTTATCTCTCCCTACACCCCTTCTTGGGAACTCCGCTCTTCTGGCAGATCCTATCTGTGTCGTCCTCTTCCACTGCCAACTTCGGATTCTGATCTTTCTACCTTGCTGCTCCTCATGCCTGGAATAAACTACCTGAGTTGGTACATCAGGCTCCATTTGTGGCCCTGTTCAAATCCAGGCTAAAAACTCATCTCTGAGACTGCTTTTGGATTCTGATCCCCTTAGTCTCCTGTTCACCTCCTATGTTTTTACTTAGCATTCCCCTAGATATATGGTGTGGAGGCATAGCCTAATGGTTAGAGCACTGGCTTGGGAACCAGGAGACCAGGGTTCAATTCCCACTAGCACTCCTTGTGACCTTGAGCAAGTCACGTAATCCTCCATTGCCTCAGAAAAATCCAAGTTATCAATGTCCCTGTTTAATGTGCATTACCAAGTAGAAGTTACAATGTAAACCACTGACTGAAATGAGAAAGTGGTATAAAAAACCTGTTAAATAAAATAACCTAGTTCCCAGGTTATCTTGTATTGGCTGTCTTGACTAGGCTGTAAGCTCTTATGAGCAGGGACTGTGTCTTACATGTCTCTACAGCGCTGTGTACACCTTGTACGCCACACAAATTTATAAGTAGCAACAGTAACTTTGAGAGTTAGGCACCTAATATGTACAAGGGTGAGTATCTAAATTTATGCCTGTGATTTCACCAGGCTTCTAAATTTCTGAGCCTAAAATTTTGTGGCAACAAGGATGGATTTAGGATGGGGAAGAAAAGTTAGGGCCCAATATTTAAGTGCTGCAGTCCGTATTTTGTTTATATGCCAGTCATTGTATTTAACTTTATTGCAGATAATGAGTGCTGGCATCTGGACATCTATTTAACACAGCATCTAGCGACATCGTAGCGATAATCAGTACTTAGTGTTTTGATTTTTAGGATCTTAGGGAGACAAATTCAAAGCATTTAGCCAGTTAGAGTATGATAATATCGAAAATGCATTGTGGGTAAATGTATAAATCTATGTAAATAACCTCTTAACATTTAATCAAAAGGACTCATCCATATGAGATCTGCAAATAAAAACACAAAAGGTGAGATTGTGACATAAGAACCCGATTACTACAGAAACGAAAATGGCATGAGTTGCTTAGTGTTTAGCACTGGGGCACATGAGTTGCAATGACCCGAGTTGGAGAAGGGACAATTTGGAAAGATTTCTTTATTATCAAAAGCAATTCTGAATTTCTTTTTAACTTGAATTCAATAGAACTTAATGGGCTTAAAGTGGAATGGAGGCCATTGTGTTGAATGAATTAAATGATGGTCTGCCACGTTAATTGGAACAGAGTTAATTAATTGATGGGTTTCAATGAATCCAACATTGCTATAAAAGTGCTGCTGCCATTTTGGCTGAAGAACACATTCTTATCGGAAGGATGCAAGTGAGCCGGACTGCTGCGGAGACCTGGGAAATGATGGAACCCTGATGCAGTCTCTCTCAAACATGGCTTCATTTTGAATCTGGCATTTTCAGATACGATTTTTCAAAAATTGATGAATTTGCTACTTCTTAAATAAAAGTTTTTTTCAATATTTGATACTGGTGGATTCAATAAATGGACTGAAAAACATATTATCAATGTTTATGAATGTACCTTAGTAAAAGTATTTTATAAATACATGGATTGATTTTTGATAATTATTTTTTCTAATAGGATGCAGGACCCATGAGGAAACTGTGGCGATTTCATACTAGATGATTGAACTGTACTCCCATTCTGAAGGTCCTTTTGTTTAAATATTAAGAAATGATTTACATAGGGACGATATTCAGCAGGACGGCTAGCGCTTGTAAAGCGGACAGTCTTCAGTGGTAATGGCTACTCCTGGGATCATATTACCACCGGCACCGAGTATCACATTGCTGCAGAACCCAGAAGTTAACTGGGCCTGTCCAGTTAGCCCACATTTGCCATGCCTTACTTTACCCTAATGTCTGTCACCAGGCAGTGGCTCAATATCACCAACGCCTGGTTAGTGACAGGTGCCGCCTCTCTTCTGCCCCAAAACACCCACAACGCGCCCCAATTCTAACCATATAGCAGCAGGGGGTGTAGCAGTCTGCAAACCATGTAAATGCCTTCAAATATCCCCTTTCCACTACATTTCATACATTTTCCCACAACATATTTTTGATATTAAAATGTTGATCTGGATTTCATGGCGAGAGATCAATCACTAGTGTTTACTTTGTAAAAGCAACATTTGTATTTATTTATTTAACAGGTCTTCTATACCGCCATATCTTATATTCAAAGCGGTATTTATGTGCTTCTGCAAATAAGCCGCTCTGAGGCAGGTGCTGATCTGTGCACGTAGCACTTTTCTTCCTAAACTATGGAATTCCTACGCCTAGAGCATTTAAGAACTGATACTACTGTATAGTGCTGTACACCTGCCTTTTATAACAATTATTTACCATGTATAACACATGGGTTATATACACACATGCTTCCCCATTCAATGGGCCCAACCGGCAACTGACACTTACTCTGCTGTCATCTGCGCAACCAAATCAAAGGAAGCAAACCCGGCATTCAAAAAGTTCTCCTTGTACCGTCCCATTTTAATGGCCTCCAGCCAGTCTCCCACAGTGGTGAACGTCGTATAGTCTGGTACAGTCCGATCCAGCAGAGGCTGCGAGATGCTGCATGAAGAACAAAGGGTTAATAGACAGCACTAGGGTTCAGGAATCTGAGGACAACATCCACATATTAGACCTTCAGGAAGCGCTAAAATAAGGGAATTTTCAAAGGATTAGTTGGACTCTACCTGCATACTACACAGATTATTGGAGGTAGATTTGTTGAAAGCGTAGTTACTCACCTGTAACAGGTGTTCTCCAGGAACAGCAGGAATCAGTCCTCACTTATGGGTGATGTTGGCATTGACGGAGCCCGTGCGGAGCAATTCCACAGCTTTCAAAGAAAGCCTTTGGGATTGCTGCCATGCATGCGTGGTCCTCTTCACTCCCAAGGGCGCCATCTTCCTTAGTCAAGTCCCATAGCTAGAGCCCTATTAAGCGGATGGCAAGGGAAGAAAAAGAAATGGCAACCCTAAAGGGGAGATGGGAGGGTAGTGAGGACTGATTCCTGTTGTCCCTGGAGAACACCTGTTACAGGTGAGTAACTACGCTTTCTCCAGGAACAAGCAGGAAGTCAGTCCTCACTTATGGGACTTCCCAGCTACAGGCTACCGAACCTGAAATCAAGAATGCCCCCACAAAGCCGTCAGCAGAAGCCAGCGATCCGAAGGGAGCCCAAGTCCTCGGGGGCCAAGCTCCGGTAGCTGCACAAGAAGGGTCGGAGGGCAGGAGTTGCTTATACCCTGAACAGATTACGGAGTACAACCTGGCTGAAGGCACTGTCCCGGTGGGACTCCCTCTCCAGCCAGTAGTGTGAAGCGAATGTGTTCGTGGAAGACCAGGTCGCAGTCTGGCAGATGTCCATCAGAGGCACTGAGCGCAGCGAAGCCACAGACGCTGCCTTGGCACGGATGCCGTGCGTGTTGACTTGTTGATTCAGCGGGGCCCCAGCCTTTCCTATGTGCAGTACCTACAACTCTCTGTAGGTCTTGATCTTAAATCACCTTTGTACAAGGCTCTAATCTTGTATATATGTATATTGCTCACTTTGTATATAGCTCACTAGTAAAATCTAGCACTCTGCACTCCACATCACTCTTCTTAATCTCCCACTGCATGCTACTGACCACACAATTATCTCAATTGTTTGATGTGCTAAACTGCTTTGATTTCATGATAAAGCGGTATACTAAATCTGTCTAAATAAATAAATAAACAAACAAAGGCAATGCAGTCCGCCACCCAGATGGAGAGGGTGCGCTTGGTGACTGCAAGCCCCAGAAAGTTAGGATCGTAGGCAATGAAGAGCCGGTTGGATTTGCGATGACCCTGGGTGAGCTTCAGGTGGAAGGCGAGAGCCCTCTTGCAGTCGAGGGTATGCAGGACCGCCGACGCCCAGTCAGCATGAGGTCTTGGGAAAAAAGTCAGTAAGACTATCTCCTGGTTGAGGTGGAAATCCGAGACAACTTTCGGTAAGAACTTGGTGTGAGTACGAAGGACCACCCTGTTTCTGTAAAACCTGGTGTAAGGGCCCTCAGCCATGAGGGCTTGGAGTTCGCTGACTCGCCGAGCCGAGGTCAGCGCCACCAGGAAGACTACCTTCCATGAGAGGTGCCGAAGCAAGCACGTCGCCATCGACTTGAAGGGCAGCTGCATCAGCTGCATGAGCATGATGTTCAGATCCCACTTCATCGGCGGATGCCGGACAGGGGCTTGGAAAGTAAGAGGCCCCGCATGAAGTGGGAGACCAGTGGCTGGCCCATGATGGGGAGGTGGTTGGTTGAAATGGCCTTCAGGTGAACCCTGACCGAATTGGATTTCACCCCACCTGCGAGAGGTGCAGGAGGTACTGGAGAGCCCATCGGGTGAAACAGGAGAACGGATCGATTTGGAGCACGGAGCACCAGGCTGAGAAGCACCGCCACTTGAGGGCGTAGGCCTGTCTCATTGAGTCTTTCCTTGATGCAAACAGAACTTCCTTGATCTCCTCTGGGATATGCAGCGAGGCTAAAGAGACCCATTCAGCTGCCAGGCTCAGTGATAGCGAGTCCATGTTCAAGTGCAGCACCCGCACCTCCTCCTGTGTCAGCAGCCCTGGGGCACTGCCCAGGGGGACCGGGGGTTCCTACGAGAGTCGGAGAAGAAGCGGGAACCAAGGCTGCTGAGGTCACGAGGGGGATACAAGAATGACCGATGCTCAGTCCCGCTGAATTTTGTGGAGGGTCCTCGCTATGAGGGGAGTGTGGGGAAATGCATACAGAAGGCCAGAGGCCCAGTTCAGGAGGAATTGGTCTGGAGCTTCCCTGCTCGGGTGTAGTGTCGGCACAGAAAAGCAGGGAAGCTGAGCATTGGCCGGGCTGGCGAACAGGTCCATGGACAGAGTTCCCCAGAGGCGAAACAGGTGGAGAGCCACCTCCAGACTCAAGCACCACTTGTCTTGGCCCGGGAGGTAAACAGGGTCATGCTCCAATGCACTGCAAAGGAGCAGAGGAGGACTGCCTCCCGGCAGAGGAGGCGGAAGCCCGTGCCCCCTTCCTTGTTTATATAGAACATCGCGACCTTGTTGTCAGTTTGCATGAGCACCGACTTGCATTGCAAGTGGTGCTCGAAGACCTTCAAGGCCAACTGGACTGCTTGAAGTTCGAGCAGGTTGATCTACTGCCGTGATTCTTTGAGTGACCACCGTCCCTGGGTATGGAGGTTGTCACAGTGGGCTCCCCAGCCTGACAGCGAGGTATCCGTCATCAGGATGAGCTCGTGTTGCCTAGTCTGGAAGGTCATGCCCTTTGAGGGTTCTGCCACCAATCCAGGGAACGGGAGAGGCTGCGCGAGACAGAGACGGAGTCCCAGAGCCAGCTCGAGGCTTGGGACCATTGTGCTCTGAGACACCATTGAGCCGCTCGCATGTGCATGTGAGTGTGGGGAATGACATGCACGGTTGAGGCCATGTACTTCAGGAGGCACAGCATGGCCCATGCAGAGACCCTGGTTCAGCTTTGGGTCTTGGCAGCCAGAGCGTGGAGGCGGTCTGCACATGCTCGGGGGAGGAAGGCGGTCGCCCGTTCCGTGTTGAGCTGTGCACCGATGAACTCCAGTGCCTGCACCAGTTCGAGATGGAGTAGTTGATCAGGAAACAGTTGCTCGAGGAGGAGGATTGTTTATGATGCCAAGAGGCGTGCCTCCCCAGGCGATGCACCCGTGATGAGCCAATCATCTAGGTAGGGGTAGATGAATATGCCCTGCAGCCGGAGGTGGGCTGTGGCTGCTGAAAGGCATTTGGAGAAGACTCACGGGGCAGGCACAAGCCCGAAGGGGAGCACCCTGTACTGATAGTGCTCCCCCTGCACCCTGAAATGCAGGAACTTCCTGTGCTTGGGGTGGACAAGGATGTGGGCATATGCGTCTCTGAGATCCAAGGAGCATAGCCAATTGCCCTGCTGAAGGAAGGGTAGTAGGACACCAAGCGACAGCATTCTGAACTTCTCCCTCATCAGAAACTTGTTCAGGTTTCTGAGGTCGAAGATGGAGCGCAAGCCCCCTGTCCTCTTCGTAATAAGAAACAGAAGTAGAACCCCCAATCCTGGAGATGCAGTGGGACCCTTTCGACCGCCCATTGATGAGGTTGTCCAACTCTAGCTTTAAGCAAGCCTGGTGTGAGGGAAGCCGGGTAGGCTCCGCTGGAGGGAAGGGAGGGGGAAGTCTGTCCAGATGGAGATGGTAACTGTCCTGGAGGACCCAGGTGTCTGATGTGATGGCCTCCCACTTGGAGGCGAAAAGGAACAAACGTCCTCCTACTGGCGGGAATGTCACCGGGGATGAGAGGCTATGCATGTGGCATCAAAACCCAGGAGTTGCTTGGGGTGGTGCAGGTGGTTGGGCCTTAGGCCCTTTAGGCTTACGGTGGCCCTGAGCTCAGCCTTTGACTTGGCCACTAGGCATCGGTGCTAGGGAGGGCAGATAAGGTGGGTATCCTCGGGGTAAGGAAGACCCTTTCTCTGAAAGAAGGGCTTCTTACTGTGTTGTCTCTTCTGAGAAGCGACAAGGTTTTCCGAGAGAGACGGGTATGGGTTACAAACTCAGTCTGGATTTCGGTCGCCTTGTCCTCAATGGGCTTACGAATAGTTGTTCGCCGAGGCAGGGAACATCCAAGAGTTTCTTCTGGACCTACTGTTCCGGGTCTGAGGACTGGAGACATGCTTGACGCCGGGTTCCAATGCCAGCTGCTGCCACTCGAGTGGAAGACTCAAACCCGTCATACGTGGCATGAGAAAAGTATTTCAAGCAGTCCGCAACCGAACTCAGAAGGGTTTAGAATCTGAGAAGGTGGTCACCTTCGAGGCCCGTTGCGAAAGCGCCGAGCTCTTTGGCGAGATCGCAAAGGAACATACTCATATACAATTGGTATGCCTGGATGCGGCATGCTAGCATGGATCCCTGGTAGGTCTTATGCCTGAGGACATCGAGGGCACGGGATTCCCTGCCGGGCGGAACCAAAGAATGCAATTTCTGGCTCTTCTGTTTCCGCATCGCGAATTCTACCACCATGGAAGTATGAGGAAGTTGGGCCTTTCAAAAGCCAGGCCCACGCTGGACTCTGTAGATGGCATCAAGTCTTTTACTGATGATAGGGACCAAGGCGGGTGCTTCCCACATACGGAAGAGCAGCCGGGTCAGGATGGACGGAACAGGGTCTGTGAGAGACTCTCTTGGAGGAGACTCATATTTCAAGATATCCAGTTCCTCCACCCTTGGCTCTTCCTTGGTTTGCGTGGGCAGATTGAGGGCCTGAGCCATCTCTCGCACGAATACCAATAAAGAGGCATCTTCGGGGGGTGACCGCCTTCGCAAGGCGGGCAGGGATGGGTCCAAAGGAAGGTCCCGATGTGCGTGGGTTTTGGGGGATGTGTCTCCATCTGATTACCAGTCTGAAATGTCTGAAAAGGACTCCGAGTCGGGCTGATCCACATGTCCGGTGGCCGAGGACCGCTTGGAGCTGGCAGCATTAACTGTGGATGACCTCGCCCCTGAGAAATGGGATGGCGAGCAAGACTGGTGCCGAGGACCCTCATGAGGCCCATGGCTCTCAGGGGTTTCCAAGACAGTTCTTGGGACTACAGTCGAGAGACCCTCTGTCTCAAGGCGCAAGCCAGCCATGCTGGGCAAGACGCCTGCTGAGCAGCCAAGAAAGCAGAAACACTGCGCTCTAGTGCCAGCATACGGGACTCCCACTCAGACGTGGGTCCCTGGGTTGCTGACGCAGGGGTTACCAGGTCTGGCATGGAGGAAGAGAGGGGGTTCTCACTGGGACGACCCTCCGGAGACTGGGCGCCATCGCCAGAGGCTCTGTGTCTGTACGAGGTACCTTTCGGGGCCGCTCCTTGTCCGACTCTCGGGAGCGCCGGGGAGGGCTAACAGAACGAGCAAGAGACCGCTCACGCTTATCCGGCTTCTTACACCATTCAATCTTGGGTGAACCCTGGTCAGAGTGATGCCTGGGACGCAGAGTTACTGCAGGGGACCCCGCAAGTGGTGGATTGGAGGAGCGGGACACCACCGGGGGATTCCGGTGCTGACCTACAGAAAACGTCGTCCGATTTCTGCTTACGGCTTTGAAGGGCCTTAGCGGACATTTTCTTGCAAGGCGAGCAGAGCTCCGGGTTATGGTCAGTCCCCAGGCACCGCAGACAACAGTTGTGGGTGTCTGTGAGTGACATGTTTTTGGAGCATCTGTCACATTTTTTGTAGCCGTTGGCCATGAGGGCAAAAAGAGCCCCTGCGAGGTCAAAAACCCTCGAGGCCAGCAGTTAGAAAAAAGATCACAAAAAGGGTCCGAAATACTCAAAAACTAGAAAGGGAAAAATAAGGATCCCCTGGCCCACAGCTAAAGTGGGGGCATCAGAGGACAGGAGAGAACAGGTGCAACTGGAAAAAAGGCCAAGGGGCCGAGAAGAAAAAAACTTTTTCTGAGGGACGAGGATGTGTGTACAGAGGGCTCCGCGGAAAAAGGGAGACTGAGCAAGATGGCAGCCTTGGGCGGGAAGAGGACCACGCAAGCGTGGCAGCAATCCTAAAGGCTTTCTTTGAAAGCTGGGGAATTGCTCCACGGGGGCTCCATTGGTGCAGACGTCACCCATAAGTGAGAACTGACTTCCTGCTTGTTCCTGAAGAACCTATGTTACTAGTTTAGTTTAATTTATTAATAGGCTTAGTATACCATTTTTCAACTATAAGACAACAAAACTGTTTACAATAGTCAACATCCATCAAATGACTGAAAAACAAATGCATTAGAACAAAATGATTTGCTATAACCAATAAAAACAAATACTACAAAACATGCAAAGGAAGAAAACAATCCAAGCAATAGCTGCCCAGATACTCCAGATCCACCCTCACCCATCAGGTCCTACTTAAGTTTCACTAGAACAGGCTTAGTTCTCAAACCTCAAAGAGCAATTCCAAAGAGCTGGAGCAAGGTTAAAATGTGTCCTTAGTCCGATTCTTTTTAACATCATTAAGAACATAAGATATGCCATACCGGGTCAGACCAAGGTCCATCAAGCCCAGTATCCTGTTTCCAACAGTGGCCAATCTAGATCACAATTACCTAGAAGTTTCCTTAAAAGACCCAGGTTCCATAATGCTTGTATTGGGGCAAGCAGAGGATATTCTGGGTCCTCTTTATGGTTTATGGACCTTTCCTCCAGGAACTTGTCCAAACCTTTTATAACCCAGCTACACTAACAGCTTTTACTATATCCTCCAGCTTTTACTATATCCTCCAGAGTTTGATTACGCGTTGAGTGAAAAAATATTCTCTTATTAGTCTTAAATAGATTACCCTGTAGCTTCGATTCTATATTTTGATGGCATAAACAATTGATCTGTTTACTCGTTCCACTCCATTCATTAATTTATAGACCTCTATTATATCTCCCCTCAGCCGTCTCTTTTCCAGGTTTGAAGAGCCCTAACCTTTTTAGCCTCTCTTCATAGGGGTATCCTTCCATCCCCTTTACCATTTTGGTGGCTCTTCTCTGTACCTTTTCTAATAACGCTATATCCCTTTTTAAGATACAGCGACCAGAATTTCACAGTATATTCAAGATCGGTCACACCATGGAATGATACAGAGGCATTATAATAATCTTTCCTTATGATACCTAGCATTCTATTTGCTCTCTTGGCCGCCGCTGCACACTGGATGGAGGGTTTCAACATGTTATCCATGATGACACCTAAATCTTTTTCCTGGGTGGTGATTCCTAATGTGGAACCTTGCATCGTGTAACCATAGTTTGGGTTGTTCTTAAGAATATTGCAGAAGGGCTGTCGGATAAGGTTTGCCTCTCTATTGTAGATTTTGGTATTATCTGTAGAAGAGACATGCAAGAAGGAGTAGATAAGACGAGGCGGGATCTAGCTAAGCTTGAAGAATGATTAAGAATTTGGCAGCTGAGATTTAATGCTAAAAAATGCAGGGTCATGCATTTCGACTGCAAAAATCCAAGGGAGCGGTACAGTGAAGGGGGTGAAGTACTTCTGTCCACAAAAGAAGAGTGGGACCTGGGCATGATTGTTTCTGATGATTTTAAAGTAGCTAAACAGGTAGAAAAGGTGACGGCAAAAGCCAGAAGGATACTTGGATACATAGGGAGAGGAATGGCCAGCAGATAAAAGGATATGATAGTGCTTCTGTATATGTGTCTGATGCAATCTCATTTCGAGTATTGTGTGCAATTCTGGAGACTACACCTTCAGAAGGATATAAACAGGACGGAATATGTGCAGAAGGTGGCTACTAAACTGGTTAGTGGTATTTGTTATAAAGCATATAAGGACAGACTTAAAGATCTTAATATGTACATGTCTATGGAAAGGCTGGATAGAGGAGAAAGGATAGCAACATTTAAATACTTGTGTGGCATAAATGCAGAAGAGGAGAGCCTCTTTCGATTGAAAGCAGGATCTGCTACGAGTGAAAGGGGATAGACTCAGGAGTAATATGTGGAAATATTTCTTTGCAGAAAGAGTAGTAGATGCATGGAATAGTCTCCCAGAGGAGGTAGTTAAGACGAGGACAGTGTCTGAATTCAAAAAAGCATAGGACAAACACAAGTGCTCTAAAGGAAAAAAGGGGACTATTGTAGTTGATATGGAAAGGCAGACCACATGGCCTATGTTTCTAGTAAGAATCTTTAGGAGAAGTTGGAAAGCAGGAAATAAAATATACAAATGGAAGAAAAAATAGTTAATGCAATAAGATGGGGGCAAGACTTTTTTTTTTTTTTAATAGATATGCTAGTGACAAGAGGAAATGCAAAAGCGGTGAAGGAGAGGAAAATGTAGAAGCTGATGAGGATAACACATAACTGCTTAACAAATATTTCTGCTCTGTGTTCACAGATTAAGGGCCAGGAGCAGGAACCCCAAAAACACCAAGAAACAGGAATGAAAGTGAGGCAGACTCTTGAACGATTTTCAGAAGGCTCTTCATGAAGAATACCTAAACTAAAAGTAGACAAAACAATGGGGTCGGATGGGATACATGCAAGAGTACGGAAGGAACCTAGTGGATCCACTGTCTGATCTTTTCAATGCTTCTTTAGAGTTGCGAGTGGTCCCAGAGGACTGGAGAAGGGTGCATGTGGCCCCCTTACACAAAAGTGGAAGTAAGGAGGAGGTTGGGAACTGCAGACTGGTTAATTTGATCTCTGTGATGAGTAAATTAAAGGGGGAGTTTTCTGGAATTAAATGGATTGCAGGATCTGAGCCAGCATGGCTTTACATAGACAAATCTGATTAAATTTCTTTGACTGGGTGACCAGATAGTTGAACTGAGGGAGAGTGCTAACTATTGTGTACCTAGATTTCACTAAACCACTGGTGACTTAAAATAAATAGAATGTCCTAGGGATGGACTGTAAAGTGACTGATGAGTGGTAGGCAACAAAAGGTGAGTTCAGTATAAAGAGAACGATGTTACCAATGGGGTGCCCCAGGTATCAGTCCTTAGTCCGCATCTTTTTGGTGTTTTTGTAAGTGATATTGCAGAAGGTCTGTTGAGTAAGGTTTGCTTTTTTGTGGATACCAAAATCTGCACAGCGTAGTTACTCACCTGTAACAGGTGTTCTTGGGGGATTGCAGAAATCAGTCCTCACATATGGCTGACATCGGTGCAGACAGAGCCCACACGGAAGCAACTCCCCAGCTTTCAAAGAAAGCCTTTGTGAGATGCACCATGCATGAGTGGTCCCCTTCCTGCCCAAGGGTGCCATCTTGCCTCAGTCTAATGACATAGTTAAGATGGCAAAAATGAAATACTGTACAGAAGCAACTCCAAGGGGAGGAGGAAGAGTTGTGAGGACTGATTCCTGCTGTCCCCGGAGAGCACCTGTAATAGGTGAGTAACTACTCTTTCTCTGGGAACAAGCAGGAAGTCAGTCCTCACAAATGGGACTCCCCAGCTATAGGGTACTGAGAACCTCTAGAAAATGCCACAGTGACCTGCAAAGAATGAGCCGTGAGCTGCAGCAGTTGAGTCCTAACTGACAGACTCTCGCAAGACCCAAGTGCCCAGCGGAGAACCAGCACTCTGGTAGCCTCAATACAGAAAGATCAGAGGGCAGTAGTTGCCTACACCCCAAAGAGATTACGGAGAACGGCCTGGCTGAAGGCACTGTCCCATCGGGACTCCCTCTCCAGGCAGTAGTGATCTGTGAAGGTATGCACCAAAGACCAGGTGGCGGCCCGGCAGATATCTGTCACAGATACAGAATGCAGATTTGCCATGGAAGTAGCCATGGCTCTGACGCGGTGCGCCATGACTCGCAGGTCTAGTGAGATCCCAGCCTGCTCATAGGCGAGGCAATGCAGTCCACCACCCAAGTGGACAGACTTCACTTAGTCACTGGAGCCCCAGTTGACTAGGGTCATAGGAGATGAAAAGCTTAGGTGCTTTGCGGTGGTCCCGAGTCCGTTGTAGACAGGACAGGGCCCTTTTACAATCCAAAGTATGGAGGACAGTCTCTGCCTTGCTGGTGTGAGGCCTTGGTAAAAAGGTGGGGAGCACCACCTTCTAATTGAGGTGGAAGGCAGACACCACCTTTTGTAGAAACTTGAGGTGTGTGCGGAGCACCACCCTGTTCTTGTAGAACCTTGTGTAGGGAGGCTCTGCCATAGAGCTTGGAGCTTGCTGACCCCACGAGCTGACATGAGTGCCACAAGGAAGATAACCTTCCTGGAGAGGTACCACAAGTGGCAGGTAGCCAGGGGCTCAAAAGGCAGCTTAGTAAGCAGCGAGAACACCACGTTGAAATCTCATTCCGCCGCTGGCGGGTAGATGGGGGGAATTGGATAGCATGAAGCCCCGTAGGAACTGTGATACAAGGGATTGAGCGGAGAGGGGTTTTCCCTGAACAGCATAATAATGTACTGCAATAGCACACACATGCACTCTGAGTTAGACTTTAGTTCCACCTACGACAGGTGGAGTAGGTACTGGATTACTGTCTGAGCCGAGCAGGAGAATAGGTTCACCTGCTTCTCGGCGCATCAGACCGAGAAGAGATTTATTTATTTTATTTATTTATTTAACAGTTGCTTATATACCGCTACCTTCCACAGATCAGGTGCGGTTCACAGTGAACAAGGAATGAACAGATTTGCAGGCGTAACCCTTCTCGTGGAGGCCTTGCAGGAGGGCCAGAAGGACCTCTTCTACACCCCATGGGAAACTGAAGGGACCAGGGCTACCTTTTCAGCAGCCACACCATATGGGACAGGGACCCCAAGTTGTGGTGCAGGAGAGAGCCCTTCTCCTGAGATAGTAGTCCTGGGGCATGGCCCAAATTGGTGATGCCACTGAAAGGTGGAGGAGCAGCAGGAACCAAGGTTGCACCATGGGGCTAACAGTATCAGTGATGCCCAGCAGGTGGAGAAGAAGCTGGGCGGGTAGTGACCGGCGGTGCGGCTAAGCCCCTGAGGCTTTCTGACCTCTTCTGAGGGAGAAAGGCCTTTGCCTGGAAGGTGTCTAGCTGAGCCCCTATGAACTCAAGGCACTGAGCAGGAGAGAGGTGGGACTTGGGGTAGTTGATGACAAACCCCAGGTGCTGCAGGACATGGATAGTGCACTCGGTAGCATGGTGCACCTCTGCTGCCATGCCTTCCCCTCATGAGCCAGTCATCCAGGTAGGGAAAGACGAAAGCCCCTTGGAGACAAAGGTAGGCTGCAACCATCCTTAGGCACTCTGTGAAGACCCTAGGCAATGATGCCAATACAAAGGGCAGCACCCTATATTGGTAGTGACCTCCCCCCACCACAAAGCCAAGGTATTTTTGGTGATTGCAATGAATCAGGGTGTGCGTATAGGCATCCTTCAGGTCTAAGGAGCATAGTCTCCCTGCTAGAGGTATGGCAGCAGTGTTCCAAGAGAGCATTTATTTATTTAACAATTTTTCTGTACCACCTTATCTTGAATCAAGGCGGTTTACAATAAAACTTCAGTTTACAGGGAACTTATAATGGGAAAAACAACGCTTAACCGATTATACAGATTTTATCTGCATCTTGAACTTCTCCCTTACCAGAAATCTGTTCAGGTCTCACAGGTCCAAGATAGGTCTGAGGCCCCTTGTTCGCTTGGGAATGAGAAAATACCTGGAGTAGAAGCCTGTGCCCAGAGATGCTTGGGCACTGGTCACACCACTTTGTCCTCCAGGAGACCTGTGAGCTCAGTAAGGAGCAGAGTCTGGTGGAGGAGAGGTCTTACAGGCTCTCCTGGAAAGTATGAGGGTGGCAACCATTGCAGGTGAAGGTGGTGGACCACCTGTGGGCAAACAGGGCCAGATGCCCCCCTGTGGGCTGTTGGGGATCTTCTAGGGAAGAGGAGGCTGTGTGCAAGGAGTCAAAAGCTCCTCCCAGGTTGAGCCAGAGCCAGCACCTGGAACTTGGGGATCTTTCATTTGTGGGGGCCATGCCCTTGCCCCTTGTGGTATTGGCCTTTTTGTGGGGCCAAGAGGGTTTGGAACTGTGAGGTATTGCCAGAACCTCTCCTTTTTCCTTGGGAAGAAGGGCTTCTTCCTCTGAGCCTTCTTACGGGACTGTGCAGAGGTCTTTTTAGAGAATCTGGTCCTTGTCAGGAACTCAGTCTCTGTTTCAGCCCCCTTGTCTGCCATGGGTTTCCCGAAGAGATTCTCTCTGAGGCAGGGGACAATTAGTTTGTCCTGAATGCACTGTTCGAAGTCAGACAACTGCAGCCATGTCTGGCTTCGGGCCCTGATGCTCACAGCGGCTACTCTGGCTGAGGGCTCAAAGCCGTCGTAAGTTGGTTAGGATAAAAACTTTGAGCACTCTTTGATGGCCGAGGAAAGAGACTTGAACCGCTGAAGGGGTTCCCCATCGAGGCCTGCCGAGAAACCGGCAAGCTCCCTCGCACAGTTCTTTATTTTTATTTAGCTGTGCTTATATACCGCCTTTCACCGGGTCAAGGCTGTTTACATGGAACGAAATAAAGTACATTATAATTGTGTCATTAAACTATATACAAACATTTAACTATGAACTCTTGGGTTCTTAACTGTACAATAGATCCATAGATCTTTACTATATACATTTCTGGCTAAGTATAGTTGTAATCGTAGTTATCTTGTAAAGTTCTTTCTTTGGGGGAGGGGGGTCATGAGCTTGGGTTGACGTGTTCTGTGAACAGATGTGTTTTTAGATGTTTTTGGAACATCTTTAAGGTACATGCCGATGTATAGTGCCCTGGAAGGTCTTTCGGCCGAGGGTCTGAGTCTCCCTGTCGGGGGGCACTGAGGAATGGGTCATTTAACTCTTGAGTCTGTGCATGGCAGACTCAACATCCAATTGTGTGGAAGTTGAGTCTTCTGGAAGCCAGGACTTTAGTGGACTCTGTACAATGGGCACAGATGCCGGTGTCTCCCACATACGGAGAAGGGGGCGCTCGAGGATCGGAGGGACAGGCACCATAAGGGCTTCCTTAGGGGGGAGGGGCCTTGTATTGGAGAATATCCAGTTCCTCCATGCGGGGATCCTAGTCAGCCTCAATGGTGAGTGCCTTAGCCATGACCCACACAAAGTCGAGTAAAGCAACGTCCTTGTGTGGCGAACGGCACTGGGACACTGGAGGAGACAGGTCTGAGGGCACTTATCGGTGTTGCCGAGTGTCTGGGGACTCCTAGTCTTCGGTCTCCCATTCAGACTCAAAGTTAGAGGATGAATCTGAAGCCCTGTGGTCGAGGCCTGAGCACCCACGACCTCCGGGAAACCTGCAGTCCAAACCGCATGCACTCGCTGGAGAGGACTGGTGCCCTGAGGAATGGGACTGGGACCTCGTCTGATTCAGATGGGTCTCTCGAAGCTGGTGGCGCTTGAGGATCGGCTCAATGACCAGGGGAAGCCCTCGATGTTGAGGATCCTATCGTCGGAGCGGATGAACTAGAAATGAACGCCCACTGCATGACCACAAGGGCAGATGTACTGCTCTCTAAGGCTGCCATCCTGGTCTCCATGTCAGTTGACTCCACAGCCTTCAACGCGGGCACCAAGGACTTCGGGGGAGTCCTCTACAAGGATGGCCTTGGGTATCCAAGGTTGATCAAGTACAGATGACTCCTTCCGGGGCAGCTTGTGGGACCGCTCCGCTCTGACCCTTCTGACTCACGCTAGGGACTGAGGGGCCTGGAATGGGATTTTCCCTTCTCCCATCCTCCGAGGCAGTCTTCGAGGGTTTTGACTTCTTGTGTTCTGCCTACAGGGATTTCCTCTCAGAGGACTCACGGATGCGGGATTCTGAGGCAGCCCAGGTCTCGAGAGGCACTGAGGTACTGAAGGGGGCCCCGGAGCATGTCGTCGCCAGAGACTCCAGTGCAGAGTTGGACTTGTGAAAGGACTGTTCCAGCTGCAGCTGACGGCTCTTGATGGCCTTTGTGGTCATGATCCTGCAGAGTTTGCAGTCAGTCGTCGTGCTCCGGCCCAAAGCAGTGGAGACAGCAGTCATGTGGGTTGGTGTGGACATCTTACCGCACCGATCACATTTCTTGAAGCTACTGGAGGCCATCGGGAAAAAAAGGGGCCATGCTGCCTGGCAAGGGTCCGAGGGCCTGCAGCAAAAAAGGGACGCAAAGTGCTGGTCGAGGAATATCTCAATAAAAAATAAATAAAGGAACGGGCCTGAGAAGAGACGCTGAGGCGAGCTGGTTTGGGGGCAGGAAAGGAACAGCATGCGTAACGGACAGAAAACAGGATAAAAAACCTCATACTTTTTCTGGGGGAAACTGGACAGATGTCCGGAGGGCTTCACAGAAAAAAAGGAGACCGAGGCAAGATGGCATCCTTGGGCAGGAAGGCGACCATGTATGCGTGGTGCATTTCCCAAAGGCTTTCCTTGAAAGCTGGGGAGATGCTTCTGCACGGGTTCAGCTGCTGCTGACGTCACTCATATGTGAGGACTGACTTCCTGCTTGTTCCCAATGCCCAGGAAATTGTAGGTTACATGAGGCGGGATCTACTGAAGCTTGAAGAAGGGTTGAGAATTTGGTAGTTGAGATTTAGTGCTAAAAAATCCAATGCAGTGGAATATTAGTACTACTATTCCCACTACTACTTATTTCTATAGCGCTACAAGGCACACACTGCACTGCACACTTGATGAAAGAGACAGTTCCTGCACATTAGAGCTTATAATCTAATCAAAACAAACAGCATCACAAAACTGGGGACTAGAGTATGGTAAGATAAACATAAATGGTGAATAAGAGCGAGAGGCGTCAGGAGGTGCGTTTTAGCCTGGATTTGAATAGGACTAGAGAAGGAGCCCGACACACTGACTCAGGTAGTTTGTTCCAGGCATATGGAGCAGAAAGGTGGAATAAAAGTCTGGAATTGGCAGTTACAGAGAAGGGCACAGATAAAAGGAAATCTGTCAGTGGAGCCGAGTGAGTGAAATATGTCTGTCAACAAGAGTGGGATCTGGGAGTGATTGTCTATGATGATCTTAAGGTGGCTAAACAGGTAAAGAGGCAAAGGGGAAAGCCAGAAGGCTATTCGGGTGCATCAGGAGAGGAATGGCCAGCAGAAGAAAGGAGGTGATAGTGCCTCTGTATAAGTCTTTGGTGCGACCTCATTTGGAGTATAGTGTGCAATTCTGGAGACCGCACCTTCAAAAGGATGTGAACAGGATGGAGTCGATGCAGAGGGTGGCTACTAAAATGGTTTGCTGGAACAGCACATGACTGATAATTTTAAAAGTGTAGAAGATGATTTTATAGTCTTCTAAAGTGGCTTAGGCCAGGATATTCAATGTTAGGGTCTATTTATTTATTTAGCAGTATTTATATACCAGCTTTTCCTTAAATCAAGATGGTTTACACTGAACTCAATTTTACCAGCTAGTGGTTTATATTAAAAATCCATTTTGAAAGCAACTATTTACATTGTAACAAAGTGTTTTTAGCTCAATAACTTATAATTAGATTGCAACAGTATTTTCATAACTTTATATAAAATTAACTTATTTACAGTTTCTGGTTAAGTTGCATGATCGCTGGCATTGATGCGCAGTCATTGTCCAGCTGGTGTGGACGGATGTAGAAGTTATTTTATGTGATGCTGCCAAAGTGTCTTCAGCGGTTTCCTGAATTCTTAGTGCATCTGATATTGTTCCATAGGTTTGACGTGTGCCACCAGCACTGTTAGCGGGCAGTGGCGACATTTAGCTAAACGTAGGTCAGCATTTTACCCTTAGCCACTTTATATTAACTGGCCAGTGACTGGTTAATGCAAGAACTGCCCCTGAAATGCCCCGGTGCTCCGCGGTTAGCACTGGGGCATGCAGCGGCAGTAGGCGGGGATATTTAGTGGTAGGAAACAGCTATGCGCCGTGGAATAGCCCACTCACGGGGATTAATGCAGTTAGCAGTCTGTCAACCACATTAAACACACTGATCTTCAAAGGCCACATTTTTTAAAAGGACAGATACCACTTAAGGTCACTGCCCCCCCCACCAAAACATCTAAGTAGATTACTCTCCCCCCCCCCCAATAGGGCCCCCGGCCTATCTCTAACCAGCACTGGTGGTGCAGTGGTCGTCTATCCTGCTTCTACTGACCCAGGTTCAAAGTGGTGCTTACTTTGTATTTTGTACACCGCCTTGATACTCTGTAAGGTGCAGTAGATCAAGCTTTTAAAGGGTGTCACTTGAACTCTAGAGGTAGTCTCGTCCTACTCTCTCTAGGGTTCAAGCTGCCATTAAGGGATTTTTGTCCTTAGCAGCTTGGACCCCTAGCAGTAGTACCACAATATTTAACAGTTGGTGGGCTAGAAATTAAATGAATGAATTTAAAGTTTTGTATCTGATTGTAAACTGCCTTGAATACTAGAGTCAGATCTGTTGTATATAAGATTATATAAATAAATAGATCAATAGATAGATCGATATGGGACTTTGTATGCATATCTACCCAAGCAGGCAAATTTAGAAGACTAATTTTCATCTGCAACCATTCACCGTGTTACTATCAAGGCTCTGACACAGCTCTATGTATGGTTGAGGTAAAGTGGAATGAGGGGTCACAGGATGAAAGTGAAAGGAGATAGACTCAGGATTCATTTGAGGAAATATCTCATTATGGAAAGGGTGGTGGATGTGTGGAATATCCTCCCAGTGGAAGTGGTAGAGATGAGAACTGTATCTGAATTCAAGAAAGCATGGGACAGGTCCAGAGGTTCCCTGAGGGGGAGGAAGGGCTTATAGAACTTAATAGTTCTTATGGATGGGCAGATAAACTGTCTGCCATTGTTTTTTGTGTTTCTGGGATAGGTCAGACCTAGGGGGTAAAGGTGGTGTCTACCCCACTCCAAAGTAATGGTTGACAGGGTCTCCCATATTGCATCAAACTACTCTCAGCAGCTCTACACTAACAGCCCGAACATTCAAGCTGAGCTTCTTCCAAAATGTGTCCCCTATGCACTCTTAGGAGCCTCCTTGAGAGTAGCAGCATAGCCCTCCCCGCTTGAGGGCCTCTGAAGCAGCAGCAAGCTCTGTCTCAAAGCTCTCACAAGTCACTGCCTCTTTCTCTTGCTTTCCATGGGAAGCAACTGTCTTGATGCTATGACCCAATAAGCACTGCTGAGTTCATAGCAATAGTAACTGTACTCCTTCCTGCATGTGCCTGTAATACTGGCTCCAGCATGTCCCAGGTAAGCAGAGAGAACTTGGCTAGGTGAGCACAGGAGGAACCGGTGAACTGCTGTTTGGAATGATAAATGAGCAAATAATAGTGACAGGGAAGGAGAGGAGGAACGTTTCCTTCTTCTGCACCTCTACCACGCTCAATCATCTTCTGTAATGGCCCAAAGCAGTAGCAGTGGTGACAAAGCATGACGTGGAAGAGAGGAAGAGTGAGCTGCTGCTCCAGATATGAGCTGAAGATAGGGACGGATCTTGGTGACCCAAAACAGCACATATATTTAAACATTCTGCTTTCAGCAGTAGTTTTTGATGACCTCGGAGGATTTGCATAAATGATACAATGAGGATCTTGGCAGATCATTTCTGTACTTTTATAAGCTTCTGCGAGATACTGACCCTGACTGGACATTGCTAATGACCTTTAGGCTTGCTGCATTGCGGATGAGTTTATCCAAGGTGTTCACAATCTGTGCAAACTTGGGTCGCAGATTCCGGTCTCGGATCCAGCAGTCCAGCATAAGTTGATGTAGTGCTGTTGGGCAGTCCATGGGAGGAGGTAACCGGTAATCCTGCTCCACAGCATTAATGACCTGAAGCAGACACATACATTTATTATATCAAGGAGAAAGCTCCTCCATTCTGCAAGAACTACCACTCTACCTACCAACCAACTCCTCCAAACTTACATCCTGATTGGACATGTCCCAGTATGGACGCTCCCCATATGACATCACCTCCCACATGACAATACCGTAGCTCCAGACATCACTGGCAGAGGTAAATTTCCGATATGTGATAGCCTCTGGTGCTGTCCATCTGATAGGGATCTTCCCACCCTGTTTGATACAAAATTTTAAGAGGTTATAGATGGACTATATTAAGATGCACCTGGGAAAATGCAAATCCCCTTCCCCTCCCCTTTACTTAGTTGAGGAAGAAGAGGGGAACAGAAGATGCTCCTAACCATCTTTCCCTCTCATTACTGACCCATTACAGGGCGAACATGCCTCCTACAATCTGTTTGGAGAGCACCCTCCCTTAACAATACTAACCTGCTGGATCAAGGGGAGACACACTCATGCACTTTTCAGTCAGTCATATTTTTCATTTGCTAGTAGGGAACACTCACTTCCCATCATGTTACTGAATTGCTTTAGGGAAGGAAGGACACTACATATCCAGCACCATAGGTGGTGGAGGACCCATTCTTTCACATCTTAATTTGATTTAATTTATTTATACCCTGCTTTGTCTCAGTATCTCCAATGCAGCTAACAGATATGCAAAATAGTTCATAAATTACAATAAATTAAAACCCATCACATTCTTACAGATTGACTAATACAGCAAAAACATCTGAACTTTGACTCTAAAATTCCCAACAATCAATCCATCTGTAAATAGTTAAAATTCTGTTTTCTAACACTAAAGGCCCAGTATTCAAAGGACTTATGCTCCTAAGGTTGAGAGTTTTGCTTCTAAACTGGTCTCTTTGAAAATGAACTAGGGTTGAATGCCTGCATTTATATTCAAAATTTAGAAGCATAAAGTGGGAGGCAACAGGGGTGGATTTAGAGCAAGTAAAACAAAAGTTGGGGAGTTAATATTCAAAGCATTTTAACCAGTTTAAAGCAGCGGCAGCCTAGCTACAGTAATACTGCTAATATCTATCCCTGGGAGTTTAGCGTGAATTTAAAGCACTAGGCTCATAAGTTTTGTCAAATGTCAACAATTACTTTAAACGCTGCTGACATGACCACTTCCTGGGAGTCCTGTGTTGCCAGCGTCACCTTTCGCAATGGCAAGCGGACACAGCTTCCTTGTTACCCATCTGGAAAAATGCTAAGAAAGGGTCTTGCCTTAAACTCTTTGAGGGTGCAGGTCACAGCCCTCTTCTGCTAGTGCTTAACTGAGGAAAGCCGGCAAGTGTTTAGGTTATTTTCATTTATTAAAAATTGCTGAACCACTTTGTGCGCAAAATCAAATGGTTTATTGGTCATTTCCTCTCTGAAGTGAACCACCTCCCCTGCATCGTGTGACTCAAGAAAGCTGGGAGGGGATCAAACTCCTCTTGCCACAGTTCATTACCCAGCCAATAAAACAATAAATCTAATCAAAATCTTACAAATTTAAAAATCACAAAAAATAACCACCTTATAAACAAGGAGAGGAAT
Source organism: Ichthyophis bannanicus (assembly GCA_033557465.1). NCBI lineage: Eukaryota > Metazoa > Chordata > Amphibia > Gymnophiona > Ichthyophiidae > Ichthyophis > Ichthyophis bannanicus. The sequence continues at coordinate 1,404,327,997 of CM066033.1, read as the reverse complement.
AGGGAGTAGGAGAAAGAGTGATGGAGAAAAGACAAAATAATACAAGATAAGAAAATGACAAAATCGGAGGAAAGAAGTGCAAAAGGTGAAATTTTACTTACATGAGAATTTCCTTCTAGACCTGGGTTATGCCCCATGTTCCCCTACCAGCAGACGATGGAGACAGATAAACAAGAGAAGATTCCAGTGACATCACCAGTACCAAGGCAGGTGCAGCTGAAGGCTCTTAAAGAATATGGCATACCCCCGATAAGCCTCCAGTGAATTATCTCAAGAATGCCTGCAGTCAATTGATATTCAAGTTTCCTTTCTCTCTCTTTTTTTTTAATAACAAAAAAAGCAAATTATGTGCAGCCGACCTGCTAGCACAGGCTATCACATTCAGAAAGCAGCTATCTGCAAGAACAAACTGTCCGAAAAGCAGCAAACAGCAGCTTCTGAGACTGGGTAGGTCCTGGACTGGTCTTATTGGTAAGTAAAATTTCACCTTCCAGTTCATCCTGCAAGACCAGTCCAGACAAGTGGGAAGTACCAAAGCTACTCCACTACCGGACAGGATGAAACAGCTGCCACAAGAACCTTGGAACCGAAGGCGGATCTAACTTGGCCTGGGGATTGAGCTGATAATGCCTTACAAAGGTACAAACTGACAAACAAGTCACTGTTTGACAAATGTCAACAGGAGATACTCAAGAAGATTCCGCCTATGCCAAGGTGGAATGCACCCTAAGCCCCTCAGGAATGGACTTACCAACCAACAGATATACAAATACAATAGCCTCTTTAACTCAATGTGCCAAGGAGAAATCAGACCTTATCTGGAGTGGAGGAGTAGCCTAATGGTTAGAGCACTGACTTGGGAACCCAGGGTTCGATTCCCAGTAGCACTCCTTGTGGCCTTGGGCAAGTCACTTAACCCTCCATTGCCTCAGAAAAATCCAAGTTATCAATGTCCCTGTTTAATGTACATTACCAAGTTTAAGTTTCAATATAAACCGCTTCGATTGAAATGATAAAGCGTAGTTACTCACCTGTAACAGGTGATCTCCGGGAACAGCAGGAATTTAGTCTTCACATATGGGTATCGTCGGTACCGACAGAGCCTGCGCGGGAATGCTCCCCAGCATCAAATAGGAACGCTTTTGGGAGCATCCCTCTGCACATGCGCGCTGCCTTCCCGCCTTTCCAACTGCCCCTCTTCAGTTAAGTTTGTAGCTGAGTGAAAGGATAGAGGGAGAGAGGAAAGAGACAAAGAGATAGAGACAACTCCTAGGGGAGGTGGGTGGGTTGTGAAGACTAAATTCCTGCTGTTTCCGGAGATCACCTGTTACAGGTGAGTAACTATGCTATCTCCAGGAACAAGCAGGAATGTAGTCTCCACATATGGGGACTCCCTAGCTAAAGATACCAGGGAGATAGCCCCAGGAAGGTGCCACCCTAGAAAGGTAGGTATCCTTCCTCCCATGGATCTCTGGCATTCCACCAGGGTTGGTGGGTAGGAGTTGAATTAGGTCTGAAAAAGATTCTGAAGAACAGCTTGGTGAAAGAAGGCATCCCAACGAGAGGCTTTATCCAGGCAGTAGTGGGCTGTGAAGGTGTGTACCGAAGCCCAGGTGGCTGCTCGACAAATGTCATCGATAGACATGGAGTGGAGATTAGCCATGGAAGCTGCCATGCCTCTCACATAAGCTGTGACATGGCCTATTTTCATAAGCAAAGGATATGCATTGGGTAATCCATTTAGATAAAGTTCTTTTGGAGACTGGAAGTCCCAAATGACTAGAGTCAAAAGCTATAAAACGTTGCGAGGACTTTCTATGTTGCTGTGTGCTCTGTAGGTAAAAGGCTAAGGCTCTTTTACAATCCAAAGTATGAAGATTTCTTTCTGCATTAGAGGCGTGAGGCCTCGGAAAAAATACAGGAAGATAAATTGACTGATTCAAATGAAAAGGCGAAACCACCTTTGGCATAAAGTGTGGATGAGTTTTAAGAACAATCTTATCATGATGAAACCTAGTATAAGGATGAACAGCCACTAAAGCTTGCAGTTCACTAATGCGATGTGCAGAGGTGATTGCAATTAGGAAGATGACCTTCCAGGTCAAAAACTTAAGGGTTATAGTGGCCAAAGGCTCAAAAGGCGGCTTCATAAGCTGCCCAAGAACTAGATTTAGATCCCATGCCACCGGTGGTGGCTTAATGGGAGGTTTGGTTAACAGAAGACCTCTCATAAATCTGGATATGAGTGGATGAGAGGAAATTGGTTGTCCCTTCAGAGGCTTATAAGAAGCTGCAATTGCACTAAGATGGACTCTTACCGAATTGGTCTTTAGACCAGAATTTGATAAGTGAAGAAGATACTCTAGTATCAATTCTAAAGGTATGAACAGGGGGCTTAATCCCTTCTTGGAGCACCATATAGTAAAACGTTTCCACTTGAAGGCATAAGATCTTCTTGTGGAAAGTTTTCTAGAAGCCTGAAGGATATGCTTTACCTGTTGGGACAGGTTGAAATCCTGGAGGTCTAAGCCTTCAGCAACCAGGCTGTGAGATGCAGGGACTGGGTACTCGGGTGCCATAGCGTCCCGTCCTCTTGGGAAAGGAGATATGGAGCATGCCCTAACTCTAGAGGTGCAGCTTGAGAGAGATGTAGAAGCAGGGGATACCATGCTTGGCGTGGCCATCGTGGCGCTATGAGAATCATGCGACCCCTGTCTCTCTGAAGCTTGAAGAGTGTTTTGGGGATGAGAGGAATGAGTAGGAAGGCATAAAGGAAGTTCTGACCCCAGTGAAGAAGGAAGGCATCCCTTGCCTGACAATTGTGAGCTGGAATTCTGGAACAGAACCGGGGAAGTTTGGCATTCAGCGGACTTGCAAAGAGGTCTATGTCTGGAGTGCCCCAGAGATGAAATATCTTTGCCACCTGGTCTAGGTGGAGAGATCACTCGTGAGGCAGCAGTACTCGACTAAGTCTGTCTGCCCAAAGGTTTTGAATACCTGGAAGACATACCACTAGAAGGTGAATTTGATACTCTCTGGCGAGGGCCCACAGTCATAAAACTTTGTTGCATAACAGAGAGCATGTCCCGCCTTGCTTGTTCACATAGAACATGGCTACTTGATTGTCCGTCTGGACTAGAACTGTCTTGTAGCTGAGCTGGGTGTGGAATACTCGAAGAGCAAAATTGATTGCTCTTAATTCCAGGAGGTTTATGTGTAGACCAGCCTCCTGTGGAGTCCAGGTGCCCTGGGTAGAGAGATGATTCAGGTGTGCTCCCCAACCCACCTGTGATGCATCTGTTAGGGTGGCCTGAAAAAGGGGTTGATGGAAAGGAGACCCCACTGTCAGATTTTCTAGTGATTGCCACCATTGGAGGGACAAAATTAGTCGTTGAGAGTTTACTATGTGTCCACTGTGTGAATAGGGTCCACTGAGATGTTCGAATGTGGAGGCGAGCATATGGAACTACATGAACTGTGGATGCCATATGTCCCAGCAACTGTAGTAGCTCCTGAGCAGTTAGGGAGGATTTCCCTGCTGCTTGAGAAGCTAGTTGCATTATGCGAAGACACCGGGCCTGTGGAAGGAAAGCCTTTGCCTGTCTGGTATCTAGAAGGGCCCCTATGACTTCCAGGCATTGGGAAGGAACAAGTTGGGATTTTGGGAAGTTTATTACCAACCCCAAGTATTGGAGGATTCGCATTGTGTGAGACAGTACAGTGCTGGCCTCTGCAACTGTAGGGGCTCGAATGAGCCAGTCGTCTAAGTAAGGGAAGATGAATATCCCCAGGGTTCGCAGAAATGCAGCTACTACTGCCATGCATTTCGTGAATACTCTTGGTGCTGAAAGATATGGCAGAAGAGTTCCAAGAGAAATCATTTTGAACTTCTCTCGGAACAGGTATTTATTCAATTCTCTGAGGTCTAGAATGGGTCTGTGTCCTCCTGTTTTCTTTGGAATAAGAAAATAGGGGGAGTAAAACCCTGCACCCCGTTGAAGAATGGGTACCTCTTCTATTGCCCCTTGGGCAAGAAGTGTTGAGATCTTGTGATCTAACAGATTGTCTGCGGAGGTTTGAGAATTGAATTGCCTTAGAATTGTAGGAGGGGGCATGCTGTGAAAATGGAGCTTCTACCCCTCTCCTACAATGGACAGAGTCCAATCTTCTGCTGTTATCTGATGCCATCTGTTGGCAAAGTGGCATAACCTGCCAGGGATATTGGGGGGTTTGGGACCCCTCAGAGGCAGGAAGGCTAAGCTCTCTAAGAAGGAGTCAAAGCCCTTGAGGGGGCTGAAAATGTGGAGCTGGTTGGGCTCTTCGGCCTTTTGGCTTCTTTTGCTGTCTAGTTTGTCCCTTTTGGGCAACCTGACCCTAAGTTTGACTCTGCAGGGTACAGGAAAGATAAAATTTCCTCTTTTTGCTGAAAGAGGGTTTTTTATAAGGCTTCTTTTTGGCTGGAGTGGCTGTAGACTTTGACAATCTATCTAGAGTGGTATTGTCAGCATCTAACTCGTTAGCCTTTTCCTGCCAGTTCTTGCCAAAGAGATTCTCTCCCGTGCAAGGAATGTTGCCTAACTTGTCCTGTACCCAAGTCTCCAAGTCTGATGCTTGAAGCCAGGCAATCCGTCATGCACCAATGGCAATAGCAGAGGTTCTGCTAATGCATTCATAAGAACATAAGATATGCCATACTGGGTCAGACCAAGGTCCATCAAGCCCAGTATCCTGTTTCCAACAGTGGCCAATCTAGGTCATTCAAAGCAGTCAAAGGCTGCACGATTCACAAACTTGGAGACATCTTGAGCAAGCTTAACTAGAGCAAGGAAATCTTGTCTCTTGTCATCTGGGAGAAGTGGGCTCATAAGCTCCAAGTCTCCTGTAATGTCTTTGAGGAACATGCCCATATATAGTATATATAAACTGATCCTAGCTGAAAGCATGGAAGCCTGAAAGGTTCGGCACCCAAAAGTGTCCAGAGTCCTGCATTCACGACCTGGGGGATTGGATGCATGCCTCTTTGCACTTTTCATCCTACGCATGGCTGACTCCACCACCATTGAATGGTGTGGCAGCTGAGTCTTTTGAAATCCAGGATATGGCGGAACTCGATACATAGTATCAAACCTCCTAGAATGAGGAGATGTAGTCAGAGATGTCTCCCACATTCTGAGCATCAAATTATGCAGAATTTCATGGATGGGCAGAGTGGCTGCCTCTTTTGGAGCTTTAGGATATTGGAGAATTTCCAATTCCTTTGCTCTGGGTTCCTGTTCAGGAGCTACCGTGTTTGAAAGGCCCTTGGCCACATCACGAATAAAATCCTGAAAAGACATGTCCTCTGGAAGTGACATTCTGCGTTGGGGAGAAGAGGGATCTTCCGGGAGAATCCCTCTGGTACCAGCAGAATTGTCAGAGTCTTCGGAATCAGAGGATTCGAAGTATTCGTGACCACGATGCTCATGCAAAGCACGGTCCCGGTATCGATCGAAGTCGGTACCGAGTTGATCCGGTACCGATCTGTCGATTCCAGCCAAAGATGGTGTGGGAAGAATTCCCACCGGGGCCAGTACCGTCGGTACCGGTACCGGTGTCTGTACTGGTGTAGGTACTGGTGCCCGTTGAACCATAGGTGTCAATGGTACCGCAGCTGTGAGAAGAGCTGCAATGCTGCATTCGATAGTGAGGAACCTCTGGTCTATCGACGCTGCCGATGCCTGGATGTCGGTACCGGTGAAAACGGCCGAGACGCCTGAGCATGGCACCAGTAGTTCTTGCGAGGTCGAGGCCTCAAGAACATCCTGGAGCCCCCTTAATGCTTTGAAAGTCGAAGCCTCCTGCCGAGGCTGTTTTGCCGGTGTGATTCCCTCAAGGGCAATGCCAATGGCGTCTCGATGCTTAGCAGGAGAGCTACCCTTTGAGGACTGGCTTTTTTGTTTAGTTACCTGAGATCCATGGGAGGAAGAGGAGGCTCTTTTTTTTTTTTTTCTTCCCATATTTATTTATACAAATTTTAACAGTTTACATAATGCAATGAAAACAGTTACATTCAAGAAAACATGAAAATATCAAAAAAAGCAATAAATAAAAGGATACTTTAAACTAAGTTCAAGTCCACATCTCAGGGAGACTAAACTGTGATTGAAGATAACGCAAAAGAAAACAAGGCGAGGACCCCCCCCCCCAAAAGGCACCAATATAGGGGGGAAACCATAGCCTACAAGCAGCCGGTAGAGATCCCCTGTCACCCAAAACTATCATGAAGATTTGATCACTTTTCCTGTTCTAGCAGCCATTTTTCCAAATCAGATGAAGAAAGAAAAACATATTTAACGTAATGCAAAGTAATACAGCATTTACAAGGATATTTCAAGAAATACGTAGCCCCTAAGGCAAGCACTCTAGGTTTCAAAAGCAAGAAATCTCTTCTACGTAATTGTGTAGGACGAGAAACATCCGGAAAGATAGCTACTTTGTCTCCACAAAACTGCAACTCTTTCCTACGAAAATAATTCTTCAAAATAGCTACCTTATCATCCTCAGCAAGCTAGTTACTAATAATGTGGCCCTAGTAGCTATCACATCGTGAGATTCCTCTAGAAAAGCGGTTAAATTAAAATCACCAGTATCCGGGAGGGGATCCTCCTCTCTCCCCACAGAGCTGACTAATTTCTGAGAAGGCAAGTAATAACACTTAAGAATAACACAAGAGTCAGCCTGTGGACAGAGAAGGACATCCTTCAGATATTTCCTAAATAGTACCAAAGGGGACAATAAAGAACAGCTGGGAAAATTCAAAAGCCTCAAATTCCTACTACGATAAGCATTCTCTAGGTTCTCAAGCTTCTGATGTAAAAGGGAACTATCTTTAGCATAGGTAACCGAAAGATCAGAAAAAGACTTAGCCTGCAATTCCACTTTTACCAGAGCTGAGCTGAGAGCTCCAACTTGAGAATCTAGAGATTGACATTTTTGCACAGAATCCTTGGTAAATTCACAAAGTTTGGGAACAGTCTCTTCAAGCATTTTTTCAGTACGCGAAACCACCCGCCAAACATCTGAAAGGGAAACCGTGGCCACAGAGGAATCAGTAGGAAACGAGGGAAGAGGTCTCCATGAAACATCAGTAGGCAACAACTTTGACTTAACAATATCAGGAGATAAATCCCCCGTTAACTCAAGAAACCCCGGGGGGAACGGGGGAGTACGCTCAACAGAGCTTAAACTCGGTCCATCGAGTGAAGAATCAGAAGACACAGTACCTGGAATGGAGACTCGCGGTGTGGAAACCACATGTTTGTCCATCGCTCCAGCCTGAGAGTCCACCGCAAGCTGTTTCTTCTTGTGTTTTCCGCCAGGCATTCTAGCGTGACCAAGCCACTACGCCTCCACGTAGGCTCCTAAGGGGCTCACAAGGGGCAGGACAAAACCCCTTTGAAAACGCCCCTTAGAGAACGCGCCGATGACTAAGCGCCGTAGAACAGCCGGCGGGGTTTTAAAGCCCTGAAGATGACATCAGCTGGGGCTGGCCGCTGAATCGCCAGCCACGGAACCGGCTTCCTCCTCCCTCAAAGGAACCGGACTGCAAACAGAACGCTCTCGCAGAGAGCAGCAGCAGGCGGGGTTTTAAAGCCCTCAAGATGACATCAGCTGGGGCTGGCCGCTGAATCGCCAGCCACGGAACCGGCTTCCTCCTCCCTCAAAGCAACCGGACTGCAAACAGAACGCTCCCACAGAGAGCAGCAGCAGGCGGGGTTTTAAAGCCCTCAAGATGACATCAGCTGGGGCTGGCCGCTGAATCGCCAGCCACGGAACCGGCTTCCTCCTCCCTCAAAGGAACCGGACTGCAAACAGAACGCTCCCGCAGAGAGCAGCAGCAGGCGGGGTTTTAAAGCCCTCAAGATGACATCAGCTGGGGCTGGCCGCTGAATCGCCAGCCACGGAACCGGCTTCCTCCTCCCTCAAAGGAACCGGACTGCAAACAGAACGCTCCCCGGAAGAGGAGGCTCTTGAAGATGTCGATGCAATGGATCTGGCATCCGAAGAAAAGAGTACCAAGCTTTGCAGCCCGGATCTGTCTTCCTCTCTTAGTCATCCCCATACAGGAGAGACATTCAGATGGAGAATGTTCAGGTCCTAAACATTTAAGACACCAATCATGGGTGTCAGTGACGGAAATGGTACCGCCACTCTGTTTCAGAAAGCATTTGACCTTTCCCCTGAGGCCCCTCCCTGATTGTCCTGTCTTGGTCTTTGTCCTGTCATAAGCCTCTATTTGCCTTCCCCTTGTCTTTACAGTCTGTGTTGCCCGGTTGGGCTGTATCTGTATTATGATTTGGTAGTAGTTGAGATGTCTCTATTCTATCCTGTTTCCTCCTTTCCTGTTTATTATTGGCGTTCCTTTTCTTGGTTTGCAGTGCTTAACCTGTCTTTTTTTATTGTACACCACTTAATGTTCCCACAATAGCGGTTTATCAAATGTTGAATAAAGATAAAGATAGTACATTTTTGAAAACCACTAGTTGGTTTTTCCATGTTTCAGGAATATGAGGCCTAATGCCCAAAATGGCACCTAACACCGAAAAAGAAAGGTTTCTGAAGAGAAACAGTTCAAAGTATAGAATTTTTGAGAAAAGGAAAGAAAAGAATCGGCGGTACCGGTGGGCGTCATGCGGAGGCAAACGCGACCACAAGAAAATAATTTTAAAGACGGAATTTTCTGCAGTGACAGGGTATGGGTCCTGTCGGCTCCGTGGAAAACGAAGAACTGAAGAGGGACAGTTGGAAAGGCGGGAAGGCAGCACGCATGTGCTGAGGGATGCTCCAAAAAGCATTCCTATTGGACGCTGGGGAGCGTTCCCAAGCAGGCTCCGTCGGTAACGACGATACCTATATGTGAAGACTACATTCCTGCTTGTTCCTGGAGATAGCGGTATATAAAACCTTTTGAATAAAATAAATAAATTACCTGCTAAATTTTTTTTCATGGAGTTCCTCCAGTCCAGTCCAGACAAATGGGTTTTGTCCATCCACCAGCAGCTGGAGACTGATTATGCAAAACTTTGCTGATGTCACACTATAATAGCTGAGGACGTTCCCCCTCTCATCAGTATTCAAATGACAAAGCTAAACCTTAAACATAACCACTAAGCCTTCGCCCTCCAAAAGGCAAGACCACAAAACAAATCAACAGTGGAACCAATAGGGCATGACCACTCCCACCCAGGACCATACCTAGCCCTGTGCGAGCGGTGCGGCTGCACAGGGCGCAAAGGCTTAAGAGGCTACCGCTGCCACTTTTTCTTCTCTCATAGCTTTAGAAAAGCCGGTCGTGTTCTTCCTCTAATAGTTTCTGCTTCTATTTCCTTGCATGCGTCATTGTAGTACTTTTCCTTGTCCTGTCTTGCTGCACATTGGAAATCTCTGTTGAGTTCTGTGATTGTCTTTCTTTCTCCTCTGGCTTTAGCTTCTCTGCGTTTCTGGGCCATTTTCAGAGTTTCTTCCGTCATCCATTTTTTCTTTTTCACCTTTAGTAGAGACTTCTCACTTTCTTCCAAAACAACCTTCTTGATGTCATTCCATAACTCTTTTGGAGCTCTGTCATTTGTATCTAAAGCAGCAAATCGATTTTGCAGGCAGTCTTTAAATTCCAGTGGTATATTCTCAAGGTCATATTTTGCTGCATTCATGAGTGGTTTGCTCTTTTTCAACTTTAGCATGAGTTTGCATACTAGTAATTGATGAGCTGCACCACAGTCATCTCCAGGTTTTGTCTTTGTTGATGTTATAGAGCTTTTCCATCGTTGACTTCCACAGATGTAGTCAATTTAATTTTTATACAATCCATTGGGTGAAGTCCATGTGTACAGTCGCCGCTTGTGTTGCTGGAAGAAGGTGTTTGAGATGAATAGATAGTTGGTCTTGCAGAATTCTATGAGTCTTTCTCCAGCTTCATTTCTGTTGCCAAGTCCATATTTTCCCAACTACTTTGTCTTCTTCTTTGTTGCCAACTTTTGTGTTCCAGTCACCCATGACTATCAGGATATCCTATTTGCGTGTTCTGTCAATTTCAGCTTGTACTTGTTCATAGAACTCTTCAATTTCATTCTCCTCTGCAGCTGTTGTTGGGGCATATACTTGAATTATAGTTGTGTTGATAGGCATTCCTCATAGACGAATAGCGATTAAGCGTTCGCTGATTACATTGTATTTCATTACAGTTCTTGCAAGTTTTTTCTTAATTATAAATGCAACACCATTTCTTCTTTGTCTTTCATTTCCAGCATAGTAGGCCATGTGATCATCTGATGCAAAGTGCCCGATGCCAGTCCATTTCAGTTCGCTGACACCCAACAGATCAAGTTGTACACGTTCCATTTCATTCTTGACCACCTCCAACTTCCCTTGGTTCAAGCTTCATACGTTCCATGTTCCAATGTGTAAGACATCTTTACAGCTTCTGACTCTCATTTCATGCGATATGATAGAGACATTTAAATACCTCTGTGGCATAAATGCACAGGAGGGTTTCTTTCAATTGAAGGCAAACTCTGCTATGAGAGGACATAGGATGAGCATGAAAGGAGAGTAATATGTGGAAATATTTCTGTACCCCTTGCTTCATTGGGCTCTCTTACTCGGGTTGGAAGTACCCGAGTAATAGCCATGGGATACTTCTCTAACCTGAAAAGATTGTACCCAGTAGGGGAAACAGACTATTTGTGGAGGGGCAAAACGCGCCACAGAAAACTGACGGAAATCCTGTGCTCCCCCATGACACTGTTCATGTCGCCCCCTGCCACCGTGATGTTTGTCCTCTGCAGCGGGCCTCCTTTAGACTCCCCTGTCCTTCACCAGCTCCTTCAGCGCCTCGCCAAACAAGAGGTTACTCTTAAAGTGGAGCTTACTCAGCCTAATCTTGGAAGACACATCGGCTGCCCAATTGTACAGCCAAAGGAAGTGCCAGGATGCCACCACTAACACCATACTCTTGGAGGAAGCAAACACCAGGTCATAACTGTTCATTAAAATCTCGCTGCTAGTTGAATTTATGTAAATAGTTTATTCGTTATTGTAGATAGTTACCCTTGTTACCCAAGTTTATTGCCCTGTTATATGTAACTCATACGTGTTTTCAAATGTACTGAGATTGTTTTGTTCCATGTAAACCGCGCTGATGCTAAAGAGCGCGGTATATAAGAAACTTTAAATAAATAAATAAATAAATAACAAGTATGAGACAGATACGCTGAGGTGGACTCTAACTTGGTGTTCTCAGACGGCTCCACACCCAGCCCACGGATAAGGTCCACCCAATGCATGCATGCCTGTGCCACATATGGAGGCCTGCACAGAGAGGGGGTATTGATCTCAAAGGCCTGTTTCAATAAAGATTCCAATCACCTATCCGGCGGGTCCTTCAATGCTGCTCCTCCTTCCACAGGTAGGGTCGTCGTCTTAGTCACCGCGTGACAAGGGCATCCACTTTAGGAATCTTAATGAGCTCCTTCTCCGTGAGCGGGATGGGGTATTATCGAATCATAGCCTGACTGCCTTATAATACCGCTTTGGTACCTCCCACTTGGCCTTGATCATCTGCATGATGGCCTTGTGGACAGTCTAGAGTATCCTCCTCTACCCACTTAAGGGATCCGGATAAGAGTGCTCGCTCTGTACTCCGAGTATTATTGTTGGAACTTTTTTTTTCCTCTTTCTTTCATTTTTGGTTTGCTGTGAAGTTTTGCCTCTGTTACAAAGTCAGTTCTGTGCCCTAGTACAAAAATAAACACTGAAACCCCTGAACACAGTCCAAACAACAGTAGGTTTGGATGTCCACCAGCTGCTGGAGACTGAAATACTGATGAGAGGGGGAACGTCCTCAACTATTATAATGTGACATCAGCAAAGTTTTGCATAATCAATCAGTCTCTAGCTGCTGGTGGACGGACAAAACCCATTAGTCTGGACTGGAGGGACATGGATGAATGTGGATTTAGAGGCTGCATGACCCTTACGTAGTCTGATGCATAAGACAAAGAGCCTATCAGAAGGCCAAAAGGAATTAATAGTTTCCAAGTAAAGCCGCAAAACTTTGCGGATATCCATAAAATGAAGGTGCTTATCCTTACGAGATTATTATTCTGATGAGAAAGATGGAAGTAAAATTACCTGGTTAATATGGAAAGCTGACACTACTTTAGGCAAGAAGTTCAGAACAGGTCATAAGGCAACTCCCTCAGATGAAAAGGTCAAATAAGGGTCTCAGCAAGAAAACCACCGAAGAGATCCACTAGGACTATTTTCAAAGACAGGTCCCCTAAGCGTGGCCGATTTCAAAGGCTTAAAGAGCCATCGCATGAGCATCTGTAAAATGAGCCCGAGATCCTAAGGTGGAACTACAGGATGTACTGGAAGACACAAATGATGCACCCCGCGAAGGAAGTGAGAAACATCCACTTGAAACACGAGTGGCCTACCACCAGACCTCTAAGGCAAGAGAGGGCTGCGATCTGCACACTCAGAGTTTAAGGCAAGAACCTTCTCTAAGCCATCCTGGAGAAACGCTAACAAGGAAGGTATATCTGCTTGCCACTCATGATACAACACACATATATAATATGATACTAGGACTCAAAACTACATTAAATGTGAGTATATGCCAAGGAAGTGGACCTACGCTTGGCCTTCTAAAAGTGGAAATCAACACAAAAGAGTATCCTTTACAGCACAAATGGTGCTTCTCAAGGGCCAGGCCATAAGCGAGAAGGGAGCCAGACCATCCATCAGGACAGGTCCTTGCCGAAGTAGACCTTTGCGACTGCCCAGGTCAGGAGGCTGCACTGTCAGGTGTCTCATCAGGTTGGCATATCACAGTCAATATGGCCAACTTGGCATCACCAGGATCACCATGCCCAGGATGATCTTCTATCTGACAAAGGTTCAGCTGATGCATTTTTAGAGGTTGGTATGTGGACTAATCACTATTTCGATACTGGACACCATACCTTCTGTTTTAAAGTCTTTAGATTTTCTTTAAATACCTCTTATAATTTATTCACCCCCTTCTCTGCTTTTAATGTACGTGTTTGAGCATTTTTGGTCAAGCATCCAAGTTTTACCTGTTGATATACCTCAATTATTTATTTATTTAAAAGTATTTCTATACTGCCTTCTCCTTCAATCAAGGCGGTTTCCACAGCAAACAATCATAGGAGTGGTTCAAGTGTGTTCATGCAGTGATACATATTGTGTGTTTGTGGTGGTGTGTGTTGGATTCTTGTTGAGTAGAAGGGTCAGGGGAGGGGGGTGGTCTTTTGTTCTTGCTTGGTGAGTGGATCATGTGACATGCCCATAGTGTTCAATGAATAGTGTCGTCTTAAGTTGCTTCCGAAAGTCTTTGAGGTCTGTTAGTCTTAGTTCGTCTGGGAGGGTGTTCCAAATTGCTGGTGCAGCCAGGGAAAGGGCTTGTTCCGCAGTGTCCTTGCGGACCTTGGTGAGGTCTTTTGGGGTGTTAACACAATTGGAAGTGCCTCTCCTCCTTGGTCGTGTGCTTCTGTCAGGTTGTATGAGTGTTTGTAGGCTGAGGGCTGATGACTGATCTTGAAGATGTTTATGACAGTCTTATATTTGATGCGTGAGCTGGTTGGGAGCCAGTGTAGATCTTTCAATATGGGTGTGATGTGTTCATGTCTTGTTGTGCCAGATATTATGCGGGCCGCTGTGTTTTGTGCCAATTGCAGTGGTCTGAGTGTTTGCTTTGATAGACCAAGGTAGATTGGGTTGCAGAAGTCTAGTAGTGGGGTTATTAGTGCCTGGCAGACTACGGAAGTGCTCTGGGGTGAGAAGGGGCTTAAGGCGTCGGATGAGTCTCATCCTGTGGTATGCGCTTTTTGTGGTTCTGCTATGTGTGATTGTAGATTCAGTTCCTTGTCCAGGGTTACTCAGAGGTACTTTACTTCTGGTTTTATGGGTATGGTTGTGTCTTTTATCTTGATGTTGGGTGGAGGGACGAAGTCAGTGTTTCGAGTGATGATTAGTGCCTCAGTCTTGCTATAGTTTATGGTGAGGTTGTTGTTTTGAAACCAGCTGGTCATGTTTATGAGACAGTTTGTTATTTTGGAGTAGTCCGGGTTGTCGACTGTGATAGGTGTGTATATCATGATGTCATCTGCATAGATTGTGTATTGTATATTGTGTTCTTTCATGATGTTGCATATTGGCTGGATGTAGAGGTTGAATAAAAGTGCTGATAAGGCTGATCCTTGTGGTACTCCTTGTAGGACTTTTATGGATCGGGAAGCGTTGGGGCCTACCTTAACCTGCATCTGTCTGTCAGTTAGGTATGAGTGGAACCATTTCAGTGTGGATCCATGTAACCCAATGTTCTGTAGTCTTTCCAGTAGAGTTCTGTGATCCACTGTGTCAAATGCTGATGAGATGTCAATGAATATCATTAGTATTCCTTTCTTGGGGTTGTCTATGAGGCGGAGAATGTTATTGAAGAGGTATAGTAGGAGTGTTTCCATGCCATGGTTGGGACGGAAACCGTGTTGGTTGATGTTTAGTGGTGCGTGGTTGTCAATGATCTTGTAGCTGGTGCTGAACTGCCTTCTCAATTATTTTTGCCAGTAGGGGTATGCTTGAGATCGGTCTGTATGCTGCTGGGTTGTTCTTATCGAGTGTGGATTTCTTTGGGATAGGTCTTATCGTGGCGAGCTTTAGTTGTTTTGGCATGTACCCTTGAGACAGAGAATTGTGCACCATGTTGTGTATGAAGCTTGATTTGGTGGCTTTGATCCATGTCACTGGGCATGGGTCTGTTGGAGCCGTGCTTGTATTGAGTGCGGTGATGTGAGAGCTGCTCTGTGGATGGGGTGTTGAATGTGCCCCAGGTTTTCGGGGGTGAGTTTGGCTTTGTGGTTGTGTTGGATCTTGGTTGTATTGCCGAGTGGAATTTTTCTTGGATGGGGTCAGCAAAATTTTGTGGGTCTATTTGCACTTCGTTTTCTGCTTTCTGTTCCTTGGTGAGAGTTTTCATGATTTCGAATAGCTCTCTAGGTTTGTTGTTGGATTTGAGTATAATGTTTGTGTGGTATTCTCTCTTTGTTTGGTTGATGAGTTCGTTGTAGTGTTTTTGCTTTGTTAGGTATAGCTCCTGGGTATTGGACGACTTGGTGTGTCTCCATCTCCGTTCTAATTTTCTGAGTTCCCTCTTTTCGCTCCATATGGCTTTAGAGTACCGTGGCTTGTGATGTAATTTTCTGAGCTCCCTCTTTTCGCTCCATATGGCTTTAGAGTACCATGGCTTGTGATGTAATTTTCTGAGCCCTCTTTTCACTTCGTATGGCTTTAGAGTACCATGGCTTGTGATGTAATTTTCTGAGTTCTCTCTTTTCACTTCGTATGGCTTTAGAGTACCATGGCTTGTGATGTAATTTTCTGAGTTCTCTCTTTTCACTTCGTATGGCTTTAGAGTACCATGGCTTGTGATGTAATTTTCTGAGTTCCCTCTTTTCACTTCGTATGGCTTTAGAGTAACATGGCTTGTGATGTAATTTGACGCAGCGAGTTTTCTTGGGTCTATAATCCGTGGCTTTGGCGGCGTCATTGATGGTGGTGTTCCAGTTTCTGATTTGAGCTTCTAGATCATCTGTTTCTGAGGTTAGGTGTGTTATAGTGTCCTGTAGGAATTGGTCCCTGTCGAAGCTCTTGAATCTTCGTGTGGGTGTGTTGTCTGGGTATTCGTCTTGTTTTCCTTCTTGTGGCACAATATTTATTTCAATTATAATTAAGCTGGTGATGTATGGTTATGAGTGTTTGGTGGGCATTTTGCTTTTGTCTATTTTTCAACTAACATATTTAAGCCTTTAGGAGCGTATCAGGACTACTTAAAATAGCACCCGTTTTCAGCTAGTTTTTAGTGTCATATATTCATTTATGCCTTTTGTCCCTTTAAACGTGTGTGTATTTTAGACTTCAATTAGTCCTAGCTGGTTCTGTACGGCTGGCAGAAGTTGGATTGCTTCAGTAAAAGTTTGTTTACAGGTCACCATGATGACCATAGTGCTTTCTCTTGTGTTTCTTTTAGATGGAACACTTTCATTGCGGGTGCTCATCATATGGAGAACTAGTGATGGCAAATTATATTATTTGAATTGCCCACCTTTTTTAATGAACCCTCTTATTTAATGAATCAATCCATTTCTTAACGAATTACACCCCTTTTTAAGCAAATTATTTTTCATTAATGTTTATTTATGATTATTTTTAAATGCTTTTGGAATTACCTTTTATTTTCATTTTTATTTTTTCTGCCTGTGACATGTTTTAGTGATTTCAGATACATGGAGAGTGTTTTTTGTTTTGTTCCTCTCTTATCTCTCCCTACATCCCCCCATCGGGAACTCCGCTCTTCTGGCAAATCGCTTCTATCTGTGCCCTGCTCTTCTATTGCTAACTCCAGACTTAGCTTCGTTCACCTTGCTGCACCTTATGCCTGGAACAAACTACCTGAGTCTGTACGTCAGGCACCTTCTCTGACCCTTTTCAAATCCAGGCTGAAAACTCACCTCTTTGCTGCCGCTTTTGGATCTTGACTCACCTGATCTCCTTGTGTTTCCTTACCATTCCCTCTAGCAGTATCCCATGTCTACAGCTACTGTGCTGTCTGTCTTGACTCACCTGGTCTCCTTTGTGTTCCCTTACCATTCGCCCTAGACGTATCCCATGTCTACAGCTACTGTGTTGTCTGTCTTGACTAGATTGTAAGCTCTGATGAGCAGGGACTGTCTCTTACATGTCTGTGCAGCGCTGCGTATGTCTTGTAGCGCTATACTAATGTTCAGTAGTGGCAGTGGTTTATATATTGCCTTAGTGACCGAGGCATTGTTTTGGCGGGCTTTTTAGGGTTTTAAATGGCGGCTTCCTGCAGTGCAACTCACCTCTTTGCTGCCGCTTTCGGATCTTGACTCACCTGATCTCCTTGTGTTTCTTACCATCCCCCCTAGACGTATCCCGTGTCTACAGCTACTGTGTTGTCTGTCGTGACTAGATTGTAAGCTCTGATGAGCAGGGACTGTCTCTTACATGTCTGTGCAGCGCTGCGTATGTCTTGTAGCGCTATACTAATGTTCAGTAGCGGTAGTGGTTTATATATTGCCTTAGTGACCGAGGCATTGTTTTGGCGGGCTTTTTAGGGTTTTAAATGGTGGCTTTCTGCAGTGCAATTCTATTTGTGTTACTGTGTATCTGTCGGCATCCGAAGCCTGTGTGAGTAACTTGTGGTCTTAGTATAAGTTTATGGTCTACCCTTAATAGGGGCTCTCTTAGCAGTTTTGTTTTATATTTCTAGTAGTCTTGTTATATTCCTTATGGTTTTAAAATGGTTTGTTCTTATTTTATGTTGCAGGAGCTTGTCATTGAAATACATCTGTTTTATGGGTATGAACACAATGTTTTCTGCTCTCTTTCTGGCGTTTGTTTAGACCACTGGGTTCCTTCATTTTATTATCAGTTTAATGATTGTGTGGGGAGTTTTATTTTTTTTTTTGTTATTTATTGTTCACTGCCGCTTCGAGGTTTTACGTCTGGTTTTATAGTCTACTTATGCAGTGTGTATATATGCATATGTATATTACACCCCAGTGTTTAGTAAAAGTATGTAGTCACATGGCATGAGAAGGTGTTCATTGGTCATAGGTCCATATTAAAAATGGTTCTCTTATATAAGGGCTTTTATTCATGGTGTATTTCCTTCTGTGAGACATCTTGATAGTAATGGGATAAATGAGGGTGCTCTGCTATTAATGACAGTCCTAATATACTCACTCCTGCTTTGTGTACAGTGCTTTCCAGGTATTTATTCCGCGTGCCTCTGCTCCTTTCCCTTCTTTTTCTTTTTTCTTCATTTTTTTATCTTATGATTTATCTTTCCTCCAGAATACAATCTCTTTGTACAATTGTTCGCAGTTAGATCACTTTATGCTTTATGGTTCTGGAGAAGTATTTGGTCAAGTGAGTATTCTCTCTGCACGCCTTTATAGACAGTTCTTTACACTCTTGTTTTCTGGAGGTATTTTCCACATTAGTCTTTTTCCTCATGCATTCACACTTTTGGATAATTTGGTTTGTGTGGCTGGATATGACCCCGGTATGGACTATCCAGGTCCAAATTAAAGCGGTGATGGCCAGCTGTTTTCTCGGCTAGTAAGCCCTCTTTACATAAATGGAGATTTGTGGCCCAAAAGAAAAAGGCTGTATTGGGAGCATCCAGAAAATGAACAATTTGAAGAGAAGGAACAGGATAGCATAATGCTCGAGATAGTACATAAATTATCAGTAATTAGAAAGTGCCACAGTTTGCAGAATTTTTTTTTTTTTTAATATATTTATTGAAAATTGACACCAACAGACCCCCAGCACTATAGGTACACTGACAGTACCCAGAGCCAACGCAACAGAGCTAAAACATTTGAACATTTTTCAAGCTTTTATATATGCACCATAAACAAACAAAACAAAATTACCCCGCCCCTCCTGAAGGCAAACTGTATATCATTCACACGCCTCTCACCAGGGCCCAACCCACTCTTTCCACGGCCCAAGTCAGCTGCACCCACTACCCCCATTCTCCTTCCCTCACTACAAAGTACAGCACCTTGCTCATGGTCCCCACCACCATATCACAACCTTCCCTTCAAACGCCAGACCCCTCTGACCAAGTGTCCCACGCCCAGGGCCGTACCAAGCTAGAATTGCACCCTGTGAGACTAACAAATTTGGTGTTCCCACCCCCCTCGGTCATGTGCTGTAACTCACTCTTTTTGAGCTTCCTGGAAGTTACTGATGATATCAGCACCCCTTCCATACTTGCGCCCTGTGCAGTCGCACTGCTCGCATGGCCTTTCATAAGGCCCTGCCCATGCCTTACAGCGTTAGCACCTCATTCCTTGGCCATAGGGTCAGGGTGGATATATACTCTCTCCAGAGCATGAGAAAGGCTGCTTTTGTCTTTTCAATCCCACATGAGGTCAACCGTTCCATCAATGTCAGCCCCTGAAAACAACTGAGCCACTCCCAGTAGGAAGCTGCACTACTGTCCTTCCAGTGCCTAAGAATCGGCTGTTTCCCACTGGACACACCTTCCTGAATAGTAATCTTGCTTCCTGGCCTCTGCATAGTTGGTCTCCAAGGTCATCCAAGAGAACTAGCTCAGCATTCATCACCACCTCTCATCTCAGCAAAGTACTCAAGTAGTCTTGTACTCTCTTCCAGTACTGCTGGATTTCTGTGCAATTCTACCACTTATGCGCCAGGTTTGCCAGGTGCTGGGCACACTATGGGCAGTCACCCATCTGCTAGAAAAGTGGGCCTGGCATATCACCTTATATTGAAGTTCCCTCAAGCAAGTATTGCCCAAAGCATAGCACTGTAGCTCACTGCAATCCCGAGCTCGGCCACCCACTAAGTTTCCAACTCTGGGTAAGCTCTAGTCAGGACCCATTCTCCCAATTTCCAGAAATACTGCAAGATGGACAGTGCATCCCTATCCTCAAATTCAAAGAGCTGTTCCAGGTGCTCAGTAGTTCCCAAAGGAGTCATGCAGCAGAGAGTAAACATAATGCCAAAGCTGTAAATAAGCAAAAAAGTGGCCACTCGCCACTCCAAACTCCTCTCACAGGTGCTGAAAGGACAGTATAGTTCCTGACTCATCCACCACTGGTCGAAGCAATTGCAGGGCATTTCTCTCCCACACCCAAAATGAACAAACTTTCATCACCAGAATGAAATGACCGTTACCCTAATAGACAGGAAGCCAGACACCTCAGGAGAGACCTACCACTTATAGCAGAGGTACCACCAAAACCTCCTAATCTGTCGAATCAGCAGACTATGTTGAAGGTGTTATGAGAGCGCCTGGAAACCCACATGCAGCATGGCCAGCAAACTGTGCGAGGGAAACAATCTTCCTTGACCCCTCGAGGGGTGAAAACCAAGGTATATCTCATCCAGTCCCGTAAGTGGCGCAGTTGAAATGCCATATCATACAAATGGAAGTCCGAGAGATCGATCCTTC
Organism: Ichthyophis bannanicus; assembly: GCA_033557465.1. Taxonomy (NCBI): domain Eukaryota; kingdom Metazoa; phylum Chordata; class Amphibia; order Gymnophiona; family Ichthyophiidae; genus Ichthyophis; species Ichthyophis bannanicus. The sequence continues at coordinate 1,404,307,923 of CM066033.1, read as the reverse complement.
CCTTTTCCCAATTTCCACGGAGCCGAGCCAAGGCCACTCATGCTGAACTGCCCGCCAAACAAACCTGTGCACCTCCCGCTTGATCACAACAATATCACGTTTGAGGAACCGAATCAGAAGGGTTTGGAGCACAAACAGCAATTTCAGAAATAAGGTCATGTGGAATGCAGCTATCCTCCCCAACACTGACAAGGGCAGCGGCCTTCCACAACTTATATTTCAAATACCCAAGCAAAGCATTACAGTTCAGTGCGTAGAGCCGAAACGGGTCCCGTAGTAGCTGAATCTCCAAAGGAGTAAAGGGCTGCCCCACCATCGTAAGCGGAACTCAGATGCCCAACTCTGCCACAGCTGATCCAGCATATCCAGTGCCTCCGATTTATCCATATTTAATTAAAAACCTGCTATCCCATCATATGCTCAAAATTCCCCAGCAAGAAAAGCAAAGACTCCCATGGGATTGACAAGTGAGCCAACAGGTCATCCACAGATACTTTGAACTTGCTCTTCCCCACAGAGATGCCTGTTTGGCTAAATAAAGCGTAGTTACTCACCTGTAACAGGCGCTCTCCAGGGACAGCAGGAATTGGTCCTCACATATGAGTAACATCAGCACCGATGGAGCCCTTGCAGAAGCATCTTCCTAGGTTTCAAAGAAAGCCTTTGGGAGATGCCACCACACGAGTGGCCCCCTTCCCGCCCAAGGGTGCCATCTTACTCAGTCAGATGATATAGCTAGAACCGACAAAAGAAGATGACAAAAATTGTACAGCAACTCCAAGGGGAGGAAAGAGGGTTGTGAAAACTGATTTCTGCTGTCCCTGGAGAACACTTGTTATAGGTGAGTAACTATGCTTTCTCCAGGAACAAGCAGGAAGTCAGTCCTCACATATGGGAACTCCCTAGCAACAGGCTACGGGAACCTGTAGAAAACACGGCCCAGAAGTGGGCAGTTGCAAGCAAGTCTGAGGAAAGACTCTAAGGACCACAGAGTCCAGGAAGAACCATCACTCCAGTAGCCTGAACACAGAAGGGTCTGAGAATATAAGTTGCTTAGACCATGAAGAGATTATGGAGTATGGCCTAGCCGAAGGTGCTGTCCCATTGGGACTCCCTCTCCAGACAGTAGTGACTGAGAACCAGGAGGCAGCCTGGCAAGATGTCTGCCATAGGGACAGAGCGCAAGCTTGCAACTGAGGTTGCTATAATCCTGAAGTTGTGTGCCGTGACCCAGCACTCCAAGAGCCCACTCTGATCATGGGCGAAGGCAATGCAGTCCGCCACCCAGATGGACAGAGTCCGCTTGGTAACAGCCTCCCTCAGGAGACTGGGGTCATAGGAAACGAAAAGCTGTGAGGCTTGCAGTGGTCCTGGGTACGATACAGATAGGAGGATAGGGCCCTTTTACAATCCAGAGTATGGAGAATGGCTGCTGCCTTGTCAGCATGGGGCTGTAGGAAGGTGGTGCTCCCCACCACCTCCTGATTGAGGTGGAACGTGGATACTACCTTCGGAAGGAATTTAGGGTGGGTACGAAGCTTGACCCCGTTCTTGTAGAACCTGGTGTAGGGTGGCTCAGCCACCAAGGCCTGAATCTCGCTGACTGTAGGCAAAGGTGAGTATCACCAGGAAGATGACCTTCCATGAGAGGTAACACATAAGGCAGGTAAGCCAGAGGCTCAAATGGCAGCTTGGTGAGCTGCATCAAGTTCACGCTGATGTCCCATTCTGCCGGGGGAAGGCAGATGGGAGGCTTATGGGAGGCTTAGAAACCAGAAGGCCCCACATGGACAGAGTAATGAGGGGCTGAGCAGAGAGGGGTTTACCCTCCATAGAATGATGATGCACCGAGAGCACACTCAGGTGCATCCTGACAGAGATGGACTTGAGTCCAGCTTGCGAGAGGTGAAACAAGTACTGCAGCACTGTGTGCACATAGCAAGAGAATGGGTCAATCCACTGGTCTGCACACCACACTAAGAATCTGTGCTACTCGAAGGCATAGGCCCATTTTGTGGAGTTCTTATGAGAGGCCAGGAGGACTTCCTCCACCTCCCTTGGGAGGTTGAAAGAGGCTAAGGCTACCCATTCAGCTGCCATGCTGTTAATGTCAATGCCAGGTTGGGTTGGAGAAGGGAGCCCTCTTTTTGAGTGAGCAGCCCCGGGGCGCTCCCCAGAGGAACTGCGAGCTCTGTCGAGAGGCGGAGCAACAAGGAGCAGCAAGGTGTGGGAGGGAAGGCATCAAGGAGGCCCTCCAACCATGAGATGAGGAAGGAATCCGCTGCTACCGAGGACGGGTGCAGCTGGCAACAGCAGAAGCAGGCAGCTGAGCATTGGTCAGGCTGGCAAAGAGATCTAAACTTGGGGTGCCCCAGAGTCGGAAGAGCTGCTGTGCCATTCTGGGGTCTAGTTGCCATTCGAGCAGCTGGAGAAGCCTGCTCAGCCTGTCTGCTAGGGCATTCTCCTGGCCCAGAAGGTACACCACCCTGAGGAGCATTCTCTGACTGATTGCATACGAGCAGAGAGCTATTGCCTCCTGGCAGAAGCGGTAAGACCTTGTGACCCCTTGCTTGTTCACGTAGAACACCAAAACCTGGATGTCCATTTGGACAAGCACTGACTGGTGCTGCAGGCAATGGTGAAAAGCCCTGAGCTCCAGCATGTTGATCTGCTGCTGGCTCTCTGCTAGGGACCAGTTACTCTGCATGCGGAGTTCCTTACAATGGCCACCACAGCCCAGAAAGGAGGAATCCGTGGTAAGGACCCTCTGAGGATTTAGGGACTGGAAGGGCATGCCGTCCCGCAGGCGCTGTGTGGCCTACCACCAGTCAAGTGAGTCCGCTAGCTTGCAGGACACTAAGACTTTGTCCCAGAGCCTGCCTGTGGCTTGTATCCACTGGCAGCGGAGGCACCACTGGGCCATCTGCATCTAAAGGAGGGTGTTGGAATCCACATGGACTGTGGATGCCATATGGTCCAGCAGACGGAGCATGGACCGCACCAGCACTGTATGGGAGAAAGGCCTTGGCCTGAAGAGTGTCCAGTCAAGCCCCTATGAACTCTAAGCCCTGTGTCGGAGTGAGGTGGGACTTGAGGTGGTTTATCATGAATCCCAGATACTGTAGGACACTGATGGGGTGGGCCGTGGCCCGTTGCACCTCAGTGGCCATGTCTCCCTTTACAAACCAGTCATCCAGATATCGGAAGACGAAGGCTCTTTGAAACATAGAAATATGATGACAGAAAAAGACCACATGGCCTATCTAGTCTGTCCTTCCATATCAACAACTACAACAGTCCCCTTTTTTCCTTTAGAGATCCTCTGTTGGTCCCATGCTTTTTGGAATTCAGTTACTGTCCTCATCTCTACCACCTCCACTGGGAGACTATTCCACGGATCCACCACTCTTTCCGTAAAGAAATACTTCCGCATATCACTCCTGAATCTATCCTCCTTCACCCTCATCCCATGTCCCCTCATAGCAGAACTTGCTTTCAATTGAAAGAGACTCTACCCCCTGAACATTTATGCCATGGAGGTATTTAAACATCTCAATCATATCACCTCTATCCCGCCTTTCTCCTAAGGTATACTTATTAAGATCCTTAAGTCTGTCCTCATATGCTTTATAATGAAGACCACAAACCATTTTAGTAGCCACCCTCTGCACAGACTCCATCCTGTTCACATCCTTTTGAAGGTGCGGTCTCCAAAATTGCACACTATACTCCAAGTGAGGTCGCACCAAAGACTTACACAGAGGCACTATCACCTCCTTTTTTCTGCTAGCCATTCCTCTCCGCATGCACCCAAGCATCCTTCTAGCTTTTGCCGTCGCCTTTTCTACCTGTTTAGTTACTTTAAGATCATCAGACACAACCACGCCTAGGTCCCGCTCTTCTTTAGTGGACAAAAGTACTTCACCCCCTATACTATATTGCTCCTTTGGATTGCTGCAGCCCAAATGCATGACCTTACATTTTTTAACATTAAATCCCAGCTGCCAAATTCTAGACCATTCTTCAAGCTTAGCTAGATCCCTTGTCATGTTATCGACACCTTCCTGGGTGTCTAACTCTACTGCAGATTTTGGTATCATCCGCAAAGAGGCAAACCTTACCCGACAGCCCTTCTGCTATACCACTAACAAAGATGTTAAAAAGAATCGGACCAAGGACAGATCCCTGGGCACACCACTGGTAACATCCTTCTCCTCAGAGTGAGCTCCATTTGCCTGTACTCTTTGTCGCCTCCCACTCAACCAATTTCTAACCCAAGCAGTAATTTTAGGGTCCATCCCTAGGGTACTTAGTTTGTTTATAAGTTGCCTGTGAGGAACAGTGTCAAAGGCTTTACTGAAATCTAAATAAACCACATCTAAGGCTCTCCCTCGATCCAACTCCCTGGTCACCCAGTCAAAGAAATCAATCAGATTTGTCTGACAAGACCTGCCTCTGGTGAATCCATGCTGCCTCGGATCCTGTAATCCGCTGGACTCTAGAAACCTCACTATTTTCTCTTTCAGCAGCGTTTCCAATAATTTACTCACCATCGAAGTTAAACTAACTGGCCTGTAGTTTTCAACCACATCCTTACTTCTGCTTTTGTATAAAGGCACCACATGAGCCTCTCTCCAGTCCTTTGGCACCACTCCCGACTCCTACGAGGCATTGAAAAGGTCAGTCAGTGGAGCTGCTAGAACGTCCCCAAGTTCCCCAAGTATTCTAGGGTGTATCCCATCTGGTCCCATTGCTTTGTCTACTTTAAGTTGAGCTAGTTTCTCACGAACACAGCCTTCTGAAAATTGTTCAAGATGTCCCTCGCTTCTGTTCCTGTTTGTGGGTGTTTTCTGAGGTCCTGCTCCTGGTTCTTCATCTGTGAACACAGAACAGAAATATTTGTTAAGCAAGTCCGCTTTATCCTCATCAGCTTCTACATATTCCTCCCCTTCACTCTTGAGTCTGACAATACCACGTTTCCCCTTCCTCTTCTCACTAACATATCTGGAAAATGTCTTATCCCCCCATTTTACTGCACTGGCTATTTCCTCCTCTTTTTGAATATTTGCTTTCCTGACTACTTTGCTAGCTTCTCTAAGTTTTTCCAAATATAGATGCCCATCTTCCTCTCTCTGTGATCTCTTGTATTTCATGAAGGCCTCCCTCTTTTTCTTCACTTTTTCAGCTACTTCTTTCGGAGGTAGGCGGCCACCACTGCCAGGCATTTGGTGAAGACTCTTAGTGCAGAAGCTAGACCGAAGGGTAATTCACTGTACTGGTAGTGGTCGCCCCCGACTATGAATCTTAGGTGCTGCCTGTAACTGGGATGAATGAAGATGTGTGTTTAAGCATCCCTTAGGTCTTAAGAGCATAGCCAATCTCCCTGCTGGAGATATGGCAGCAATGTTCCAAGGGAGAGCATTTTGAAATTTTCCTGGACCAGGAATTTGTTCAGGTTTCTCAAGTCTAAGATAGGTCTTAGACCCCCCCCCCTGTTCTTTTTGGGACCAGAAAGTACTAGGAGTAGAACCCCTTGCCCTTGAAGTAATGGGGTACCAGTTCCATGACTCTGTCCGTGAGGAGGCTGGTGATTTTCTGTGATAGCAGGGCCCGGTGCAGGGGAGTCCGAGAGGTCTCTCCTAGAAAGAAAGGAGGTGGTGTCTGGTCCAGGTGAAGGAGATAGCCTTCTATGACTACTTGGAGTGCTCAGGCATTGGTGGTGATAAGAGGCCTCCAATGGACAAAGTGTACCAGATGCCCCCTTTTGGTAGCTGCTCCTCTGGAGGTGGAGAGGCTATGCTCAGGGAGTCAAAAACCCATCCTTGACTGGGCAGGAGCTGGGGTCTGCGGCTTGGAGCCCTTAGGCTTGTGAGGGCCCTGGTCTGCTTCCTTGCTCTGGTGACCTGCTGTGGCATCTGGGAAGTCTGATAGCGGGGGTAGCCTTTAAGGTTGGCCTTTTCTCTGGAATGGGAGCCTCTTCCCCAGTGGAGTTCTTCCTGGAGAGCAGAGTCCTCGTGAGGTACATGGTCTCAATCTTCACCACCTTCTCCTCCATCGGTTTGCCAAATAGGTTTTCAGAGGCAGGGGACATCAAGGAGCTTCTCCTGGACTCATTGCTTGAGGTCAGACATCTGGAGCTACCCTCGCATTTGATCCGAAGCCGTTGTAGGCAGCTGAAGAGATGTACTTCGAGCACTCCCCAACGCACTTCATGAGGGTTTGGAACCGCTGGAGGTGATCTCCTCTGAGGCCTGCTGAGAAACCTGCGAGTTCCTTTGTCAGGTCCCAAAGATATATGCTGATATACAACTGGCAGGCTTGTATTCGACAGACCAGCATTGAGCCCTGGTAACATTTGCAGCCAAGGGCATCAAGGGCACGGGACTCCCTACCTGAGGGCACAGAGTGTGTCTTCTGCTTTTCTGCTGGCAAATAGTAAACTCCACCACCATGGAGGTGTGTGGCAGTTGCGACTTATGTTAGCCAGGGCCCCGCTGAGCTTGGTACATGGTGCCCAGGCATCGGCTAACCATGGGTATTGACGCCAGTGTCTCCCACGTGAAGGAGGAGCCACCCAAGGATGGTGGGGACAGGAACAGTCAGGGCCTCCTTGGGTGGGGCCTCGTATTAGAAGATTTTGAGTTCCTTCATACGAGGGTCTTCTTCAGACTCGGTGTTGAAAGCCTTCGACATATCCCGGACAAATTCGAGGAACGATGTGTCCTCGGGCATGGACCGACGGCACAACATCGGGGGAGAAGGTCTGATGGGAAGTCACGGTGCTTCCACGTCTCCGGGGATGCCTCATCTTTAGACTGACAGTCGGAGTAGTCAATGGAGGACTCAGCAGCCAACTGAGCCTGTGGTGCAGGATCTGGGTTGGGGGCCGGGTGGCCCATGGCAGCTAAATGGCTGGAGCCATGAACGCTCTCCGGGGAGGATCTAACTTCCAAGAAGTGTGAGCAAGAGGAGATCGAGACCCTCGCTAAGGATGGACTCGAGGCTCAGCTCAGTGATTGGGAGAGTATTTGGTGACGAGGTTCCCGCAGTCTTGATGGACGCACTGGTGGTACTCGGCATCAGCGCTTGCTGCATGGCAAGGAAGGCAGTGAGGCTACACTCCAGCACCATCATCCTGGTTTCCCACTCAGGAGGTGCAGCCTTCGACGCGGACACCGGAGTCATCGGGTCCAGCGTCAGCGAGGAGAGAGAGTCCTGAATGAGAAAGCCCTTGGGGGTCTGGGACCTGTCGCCAGAAACCTTCACATCCATTTGGGAAACACTGGCTGGCTGCTCCCGCTCAGACTCCTCGAGTTCCCTCCGTGGGCTGAAGGACTTGTTGAGTCCCGGGATGAGGTCCTCAAGGATTTCTTCTTCTTTTTGTGTTCCTGCTCCGGGGAACCCTAGTCAGAGCATCCACGGTCGGGCGCCACAGGGACATTACATGATTCTGAGGACCCATGCAAGCCTTGGCTACCGGGGATATGGGGGTAGAGTCTGACCTGTGAAAGATGCTGTCCTGCTTCTGCTGACGATGCTGGATGGCCTTCGTGGACATCTTTACAGAGGAAGCAGACCTCCTGGTCCTGGTCTGCCCCTAGAAACCAGAGGCAGTAATTGTGTGTATCGGTAAGAGACATGTTTTTGGCGCACCGATCACACTTTTTGAATCCACTGGCTATTGGGGAAAAAAGTACCTCGGTGAATGGAAAAAGGTGCAAATCGCTCTGAGGAAAAAAAGCCTAGTATGGTTCAGGGACGCAATGCTGGGATAAGCACGCTCAGAGGCGGGATAGGAACCAGTCGCAACCAGATAGAGGAAGAGTTTTTTCACACAATTTAATCAATTTTTTCCAGGGAAAAAAGACAGACGTCTGTTGGGTTTCGCGGAAAAAAGGAGACTAAGCACACTTGGGTGGGAAGGGGACCACGCATGCATGGTGGCATCTCCCAAAGGCTTTCTTTGAAAGTTGAGGAGATGCTTCCACGAGGGCTCTGTTGGTACCAATGTCACCCATATGTGAGAACTGACTTCCTGCTTGTTCCTGGAGAACCTCTGTAATAAGGGATCCAGAGAGAGCACAAACAGGAGGGGGAAGTCAAAGGCCTCCAACATGGTCCCATTAACCATCACCATTGCAGTCGGCTGGGAGTACAAAAGACGCACCATTTGTATAAAGGGTGCCCCAAGCCATATTCCGTTAATACAGCAAACAAATAATCCCATTCAACTCTATCAAAGGCCTTTTCCACATCAAAGGTAATGAGGGAAGGTTGGCTCTGTTTATGAACCCATTCCAGGGGGACAAAACAAGAACAGCAAACTGCCACGTAAGCAGAAGAAACCAGTCCAGAGACATGGCAGTGGAGGGGCAAAACAATTTTATTGATTCCTAATACAGGGGAAACTGCCAAAGAACCCGACACAGGCTGTGTTTCGTATTCGCCTTCATCAGGGGTATTACAGAGAACAGGAGAGGATAAACGTGTGCTGATTTCACGCATATGCTGTATTCACGCTTGTGCTTAAAATCCCTTGCTCGCTTGTGCGAAGCGCCGTGTGGCTGAATCATTAAAAGTGTCTGAAAAGAACGCCCACACATGTGCTATAAATTAAAAGCTCCCAAACAGCACATGTTTATCCTCTCCTGTTCTGTTTTTTCAACGGTACTACAACAATTTAAGCCATAATACCCCTGATGAAGGCAAATACGAAACACGGCCTGTGTCGGGTTCTTTGGCAGTTTCCCCTGTATTAGGAATCAATAAAACTGCCTGTCGATATGCTGCTGATACAGCACCACTGTAGGCGGCACCAGCTAGCCCTGCAGTAGCTTACAGAACACCACACTAAATCCATCTGGGCCTGATGCCTTACACCACTGCGCCCTCTGAATGCTTTTCTGCATCTCTTCAGCAGAGATTGGCGTCCTAGAAAAGCAACCTGTTCCGTAATCTGAGGCAACTGCACCCCTCAGAGATGCCAATATCCAAGTGGGGGAGATCCATTCCCAAGTAAACGTCATCTTATAGAACTCACAGAAAAGCCCTCCTATCGTCGCAGTATCCTGATGTAGTACCCCATGGCCATCATGCAAAGTTGCTACATAACATGAGCCATGTGCCCCCTTTAAGCAGCGGCCAACAATTTGCCATTTTGGTCCCCATATTGGTATAACTGAAACTTATAGTACAAGGCCACTTTATCTTTATTTCAGTCTTAATATACCGCTCAGAGGTGCATCAGAGCGGTTTACAAAATAAAAGGATTTGTACTTGCGTTTCAAGAAGTTGGGCCCTGTGTCCAGACATCATGCATATTGTTTCCTATCCATCACCACTTGGCGTTCAAAGCGAAGAACCCGGGCATTCAACATTTTTCACTGCCACATTGCATATGCAATATCACCATGCAGAACTACTTTGGCCATTTCCCAAAACAGCTCCTGTAAATAGGGGGCAAACTGCTCATCCGGGTATAACTCCAGCATGAAGTACCTGAGCTGCATCCTGGAAAAAGGCACCCGCCAGGACAGGTCAATGCAAATCAGCACATGGTTGAAGATTTCACTAAGGCCAATAGCCATCTCCTCCACAAGATCAAACACAGAACCAGAGATCAGCAGGTGTCAATCCGTGAGTTCGTCCCGTGAGCCAGAGATCGATGAGTATAGTCTCTTTCTATAGGCCATAACACCCCCAAGAGTCTATAAGATGTAAACAACTCTTCAGCTGTTGAAGAGTACGAGTGACACCTGCTCTACCCTGGTCCCCCCCCCCCCCCGGGATAAATCAACATGAGGTCTAGGACCCTACTCAGATCTCTTCCCACCACTAGCCGGCTTTCAGGGAGCTGTTCTACGGCTGACGCAGCCTTCGCAAAAAAATAGCGGGTCTGGGAGATTAGGGCCGTAAAGATTGCACAGTACCATCGGGCTACCCTGAAGAGATCCACTCAGGAAGACTTATTGCCCCGCCTCATCAGAGATCACAGCAGTAGTCAAAGCAGACCTTGTTACTAAACAGAATAACGAAGCCCTGATCGGCAATGGGCAAAGGAGCGGGAGGTGCAACTCCTCCCCGCTCCCTAGCACAAAGCCAATCACGGCCCTGGACTGCTTTTAAATGTAAAGCACCATCGGGCATGCCAACGCCTGAAGGCCTCACCAGTAGCAGCGCTCATTCCTCCGATGCACCCAGATGCAGTGAGAGCTGGCAGCGACACTAGCTCAGGTGATCCCAGAGACCCCACTGCTTTTCTTGTTCATGCATGAAATAAAGCTGTGGCCTTTTATGCCACACACTTATCTATCCAGAATCTTCATTTCCTGGGAGAAGTTGCGAGTCCAGGAAGTTGAGTCCCACCTGCCTATGTTAATACCTGCTGTACATGAATGTAACGTACCCCGAGCTATTACTGGAAAGGTACAAATACATTCATCCACCCTGAGTAACCTGTGTGGGAGCTGTGCAGGAGCACATTGCTTCAGGAGTATACTGAGGGGCAGGGGACCGTGTTCAAGGTTATTTCCTTTCTACATACTGAGCGAGGACTGTTAGTGGATGTAGAAGAGGGGGAAATACAGAACTAGAGGGATACCAGGACTCTTCCAGCAAAGGGCATGCAAGAAGCTCATTTTTAACCCCCTACATACAATTTCCACTAGGAAGCATATACGTACAAACTCTAGGTTTTTCATATATCCACAGTCCCTACCAGGGAAGGGATTTTCAAAGTGAAACTTTGAGGAGGGGGGGGGGGGGCGTGAGGGTCTTCATTTTCAAAACTGCTTCCAGATTTGTATCTGCAAGCATTGTGGAGACCCTGAAAAGCTGGCCCCCATTTTTCAGTACAGATAGATATAAGGATAAGCAGGTAAGTGCACAAACGCATGCATACGTGCATGTGTGTGTGGGGAGACAGACAGATGTCATGGTCTAGCCCAGGAAATAGGAGCTGCCATTAGACACCACAGCAAGATACTATGGGGGTCATTCTGAACAGTGTTTAGCAGGGATGTACGTCCAGTTTCTGATTCCCTGCTCAAAGTTCCCTGTACATACAGAGATGTGTGGGGAGCTCTGAACAGGGGCAGGAGGAAGAGGGTTGGAGGAGGAACGTGGGTGGGGCAGAGTTGGGACCATGACCCCAGACATACAGGGCCAATTCCAGCCGTGGCCCTGTGGAGATAGACAGGGGACTTATTCCACCTCGGAGGTGGAATAAGTGCCCCTGATGTTGACAGACTGGGCAGGCAGGTCTTTCTCCCACAGCAGCAATTGGCGGCAGGTGAGGATCCCTCCACCCAACCCCGGCAGGCCCCTCGGGGGGGGGGGGGGTTCAGGCGTGGGGAATAGCTGAATGTAGGTTTTGCAGAGTATTGAGGCTCCTGCATGGCATCCCAGTGCCATGGTGATGGGACGCCACGGCACAGAGGCTCAATGCAGGATCACAGGGCAGCCTAGACAGAGGGTTTTCCGGACATGCAGTGGGCCTGAATCGGGGCATGTCTGGGCTGTCCAAGTGCCCCGATTCTGCTCCCACAGGAACGGCTAGTTCCTGCATATGCAGAATCGGGGCCAGATCTGGGCCGTCCAGATTTTGTACATCCTGATTGTCCTGGTTCAGAATTGGTCTCTATGGGGGGGAGGGGGGATATTCAGCAGCAGCAGCACTCAAAGCAACTAGCTGCTGGTGACTTTTAAACCCAGATATCCGTATCTGGCCACAGCACTGAATATCTGGGTCGGATGAATAGCGCCACAGCTAACTGGACAGCACGATATTTACTTGCTGCCCGATTAGCTATGGAGGCAAATGTTAGATGAGCCTTTCAGGTGCCTAACTTCCGTCACCATGGGATAACCGGCCAGCAACTGAATATCCTTGGGTGCTGCTTCCACTCTCACCCCCAGAATATAGGCCCCTTAATTTTTGGCCATATAAATCACTGTAAGGACAGCATGTAAGCACTAAGCGGCACAATACTGTTAAGACTAAAGGACCGAGGCAGGTGGCACCTGTTGCTGGTCACACAAGCCTCTTTGAATACTGACTTGAACTTGTCTACATCCAACCCTCACCCCTTCTGTCTCTGGTCTTTTGGCACGTGAGCTGTGCTCTCATCCCATCCTGGTTAGCCCTGACCTTACCGCACTGTTCTATGGGAATTCTGTGACCTAACAGGAATGAACCTCACCTCTGAACTGCAGTGCTACTGTTGCTCCTAACCTCTCCGAGTTTCTGTGCGGAGTTAAAAGTCTCCAGGCTTTATGACATCCTGAGGAATTCTGTGGCTTATTTTAGCTTTCTTCCTCTCCCTGCACCACAAGCCAAATACTGTCTGTAGGTTTATGGAGCACTGGAGATGGATGTGTGACTTGTCAGTATATCTCCAAGCTTGCTAATACTCTTATCTTATTCCATAAGTCCTGCAATTTCTGGGACTGCTCTGGTTAATGAAAGTCACTGCTCTCATGTTAGGCAGGAAAGAAGGAAAGTGGAGGGTTAAAGCTCTTTAAGAAGCATTGCTTACCAGGGAGCTCGTGTACGTGGGATCAGTGGGGTTATTCTCCAGGAAGCGGGAAAGTCCAAAATCAGAGACTTTACACACCAGGTTACTATTGACCAGAATATTGCGTGCAGCAAGGTCACGGTGCACATAGTTCATTTCAGCAAGGTACTTCATCCCAGCGGCTATCCCACGGAGCATTCCAACAAGCTGGATCACCGTAAACTGTCCATCATTTAACTGCCAAGGAAAGAGGGAAGGCAAATTAATAACCCTCCTGGCAAAAATGGAGAAATGGTACAATGTCACTTTGTAACATCTCTTTAAATTCTGGGCAACTACAAAAGGAGCAGATATTCATCCCTGCCCTCCCCCCGCTCAACCTGGTTTCCAGCATCACTAACTGGTTGTTTTGGGATAGTCCCAGTGACTATCCAGTTAGCGGCTGAATATCCTCAGTAACCAGACAGCTGCTGCAGTCAACAGCAAAACCAGAAAAATAGCGCTAGATGCTGGATAGGCTCCAGCAGCAGCGGCATACCAAGGACAGGACGGTGGGTTATGGCCGGGAGGGGTGGTGCACCCCTGCTGGACCCACAGAGGCAGTGTGGCAAACTTACCATTAAGCTGGCTTGCCGCGTTGCTTCACGCTCCAGAGCCAGCCACGCTTCTCCCTCAGCTGGGAGAGAAGAGAACCGAGGCGCTGGAGCGTGAGGTACTGTGGCAAGCCAGCTTAATGGTAAGTTTGCCACACTGCCTTCGTGGGCCCAGCTGGGGGTAGGATGGTGCAACCTGGCACACTGTGAGGATGCCAGCAGCACGGGGGGGGGGGGGCAACCATCCTAGGTGTCGAAGGGGTTGGGAGTGCCACTGTCCAGCGCCACACTGTGAGGGTGCCAGCAGCACAGGGGGGGGGGCAACCATCCTAGGTGTCGAAGGGGTTGGGAGTGCCACTGTCCAGCGCCACACTGTGAGGGTGCCAGCAGCACAGGGGTGGGCAACCATCCTAGGTGTCGAAGGGGTTGGGAGTGCCACTGTCCAGCGCTGAATATCTGCTTTTGCCCATTGTGGTCAGGTGTTTGAGTAATGCTGACCGCCATAGGCTGAATACTGACCCCAATAAGAATCAAAGCGAGTCCCATGAGTTTAGTTAGGAAAAAAGCTGTGACATCTTTAAAATAATGGAAGAGGAAAGGGAAGGGGGAAAGGATGTGCAAATTAAATCGTGTCGAGAGAAATCAGACATGGCAAGATTAGCAATGAAAGACAGGGGACACACAGTTCAGCCCATTTAAGATTAATAGGAGAAAATATTTTTTTCACTCAACGCGTAATCAAACTCTGGAATTTGTTACCAAGGATATAGTAAAAGCAGTTAGTGTAGTTGGGTTTAAAAAAACATTTGGACAAGTTCCTGCAGGAAAAGTCCATAAACCATTATTAAAGAGGACCTAAGAAATCCACTTATTACCCCAAGATAAGCAATGTGGAATCTGTGTACCTTTCTGGGAACCTGAGAGTACTTTTTTTTTTTTTTTTTTTTTTTTTTTTTTTTTTTTTTTTTTTTTTTTTTTTTTTTTTTTTTTTTAATACCGCGCTCTTTAGAATCAGTACGGTTTACATGTATACTAACAGGTACTTTTTATTCCCTTGTCCCTGAAGGGATCACAATCTAAGTGTACCTGAGGCAATGGAGGGTTAAGTGACTTGCCCAAGGCCGCAAGGAGTGGCCATGGGACTAGAGACCTCAGTCCCTCTGGCCTGAAGTTGCTTGTCCCCATGTGGGAATTGAACCCCCAGCCTTCCGGCTTGAGGTATCCTGTCCCAACCACTAAGCCACTGCTCCCTACTTGTGACCTGGACTGGCAGCTGCTGGAAACAGGATTCTTGACTTGGTCTGATCCAGTATGGCATATCTTATGTTCTTATGCTCTTATGTGTGCCTATATCAAGAAAGAAATCCTTTGAAAACTGTGCCCCCCCCAACGCTTGACAATGTACAGTGTGTGTATTTTCCAACAACGAGATGCTGAGAAAGCCTGTGTCATTTCTTTTCGTTGCTATTTATAGATGGGTTGCTGCAGCCTTCTTCCCATTTTCACAGAAACCCAAGTTATGTTTCATCATCACTATGGGGCAGTTTCAAAGGGATTTCCACAAGCCTATGGTGTTTAGCCAGCAAAAATCCCTTCTCTGGGGAAAGTGGCGAGCAGCTGAACCACATATTTGATATTCATTCAATGACATTTTATTGCCTTGTTAGTCTAAGGGAACCTCAAAACCCCCCCAGCACACACACACACACACACATTCTCTCTCTCAAAAGTTACACAAAGCTCAACACATACAAACATACTTAACAGAAGACAAACAAATCAATAAACCAACCCAATAAAAACCCTAAAATATCCACTGCAACTCCTCAGAAAGTAAAGCCTTAACCTTCTCAAACTGCATAACATGAAGGCAAGACCTAGATAAAAGTAACCCAGATGCCCCTTAAGTACAGAGCTGAAAGATTCCGAATTACCCCAGCCTACTGATAGTCAGATTAATATGAATAAAACAAAACTTATAAAATGCTTGTACGTAAATGCTAGAAGTCTAAAAAATAAGATGGGAGAGTTAGAATATACAGCACTAAGTGAGATGTTAGATATGATTGGTATCTCAGAGAGCTGGTGGAAGGAGGACAATCAGTGGGACACTGTGATACATGGGTACAAACTATATCTCAATGATAAGAGTAGATCAAATTGGTGGAGGGGTTGCACGCCATGTTAGAGAGGGCATTAAGTCACAAAGGATTAAAGTTTTGCAGGAAACAAAATACACTGTAGAATCTCAAAGGATAGAAATTCATGTCAAAAGAAGAAGGCGATGGCAGTGGGAGTGTACTATCGATTGCCTGGCCAGAATGAACAAATGGATAACTAAATGCTAAAAGAAATCAGGGAAGCTAACAAAAGTTATAACACAGTAATAATAATGAGTGATTTCAACTACCCCGGTATCAATTGGGTCAGTGTCACAACAGGACATGCTAGGGAGATAAAGTTTCAAGATGAAATAAATAACTGCTTCTTGGAGCAGCTGGTTCATGAACCAACCAGAGGTGAAGCCTTTTTGGACCTAGTCCTTAGTGGAACACAAGATCTGGTGCAAGAAATAAGGATGTTGGGGGTCACTTGGCAATAGTGATCATAGCATGATCGTGTTTTGAGTTAATAAATGGAGGAGGGAAGGTAAGGAAATCCACAGTACTACCTTTTAACTTTCAAAAGGGAGATTATGATAAAATGAGGAAAATAGTTAAGAAAAAAACTAAAAGGAGCAGATGCAAAGGTTAAAGATTTACTCAAGCATGGGCATTGTTTAAAATTACTATCTTGGAAGCCCAGATCAAATGTATTCCGTGCTTTAAGAATAGTGGAAAGGCGGCCAAAAAACTGCCAGCACGGTTTAAAGGTGAGGTCAGAGAGGCTGTTTGAGCCAAAAAAGCATCTTTCAGGAAAAGGAAAAAGGAGCCAAATGACGAAAACAGGAAACAAGCACTGGCAAGTTAGATTCAAGGCATTGATAAGGCAGACAAAGAGAATATGAAAAAAAAGCTTGCCATGGAAGCAAAAACACAAACTTTTTCAAGTACATTCGTAGCAAAAACCTTGTGAGAGAGTCAGTTGGAATTGTGATGATATGAAGAAGTTATTATAGCGTTATGAGGAGTTGTGCTCCCCGTTTAAGGCAGAGAATTCATGAAGTGGTGGAGTGGTTGTGAAATTTAACTTCTCTGAGTATACAACGGAAATGTAGCTGCCTTGCTGGTAGTTGCAACGATCCCAATCGGAGTTTAATTTGTATTGGTTCTGTTCTAAATTTTGAATCTCTGAAAGGACAGAACACAGAGTGTTCATCAAATGTTCTTTCAAAGTATAGAAGAAGTAGTCTGCATCATTCCATATTGCGACGTCTTTAGGTTATAAATCAGGAACATTTTCATGTTGTTTTGTATGTTCTTCTAATGGGTGCTGCCTTAATCTAATGAGAGAAAGACCACAACTATCTGTGATAAACCATTGCAGAGAGTATCTCAACGGGGGAGGGGGTATTTTGATTGGAGTGACTGAGTGGTGGTATGAATGAGGAAATTTATGAATGACTAATTCATTATATCTGTTCAGTTGTATTCTGATATATGTTAATTGTTTTAATATTGATATTTTGCAAGTAAGGCTTTATATAATGTGATTGTATCACGACTATAAGTTTAAATGAGTCTGTGCAGCACTGTGTATGTCTTATAGCACTATACAAATGTTCAGCAGTAGTAAATTAAATGATTAGGTATAATAAATGAACAGTGTAATACTGAAAATAATATTAAGTGTTGTTATTGATCTACCCACAGGTATTACTAGTTTATGAATGATTATAAGGAATAGGGCCTTTTAAGGCTGCTTGTTACATTGTAATTTTGTGGGTTTAATAGTTTGCAACAATTATGGTGTTTTGATTTAGAGAGTCAGTTGGACCATTGGATAATAGAGGGGTAAATGGGCACTAAGAGGGGACAAGGCCATAGTGGAGAGACTGAATGAATTCTTTACTAAGAAAGATGTAGGGAAGCTACCCATGCCTGAAATGGTATTTAAAGGTGATGCATCGGAAGAATTGAAAGAAATATTGATAACCCGGGAAGATGTATCACAACTATTTGATAAACTAAAAAGAGTAGCAAATCACCTGGACCGGATGGTATACATCCAAGGGTGTTGAAAGAACTGAAATATGAGATTGCAGACCTACTATTAGTAATCTGTGAACTATCATTAAAATCATCTGTAATACCTTAAGATTGGCGTTACATTGGTTATTTGTCATTCTTAAAATGAACTAAGCCATCCCCCTCCAGAGGCATTGTTTAACTTCTATTTTCCTGGCTGTTCACATGTGCTAAGTTCTCTTTTGCCTCTCAGCTCTGCTAGAGGAACTGCTACAAGCTGTGCTCTCAGTTTAATCACATTACCTGCTTGCCTATTAGTTTTTGTCTGTCTATTGCTATATATATTTTATCATTGTTTGTGTGCTCTTTACCTTCTCCTAAATTTCTGGAAGTTTATGCAACTTTCTCCCTTCTCAGCCCTCATCTACCTCAGTGACTAACCCCTCCCTCCCACCCCTCAGCCCATCGACCCCCTGACTTACACTCTTATAACCATCTTCTGCTTATTCCCACACTTACTCTCAAGTGAACCCTACCACCTGAGATCTTCCTATATTACTTCTGACTTCTGCCCTCCTCTCTATCTTTCTTATAGCTCCACATCATATTCTCCTCCTATTGCTCACACTTGAAAATTGTCTCCCCACTTACTAACAACTTCAAGCCCCCCCCTCTCCTTAACTCTCCTTTACCATCCTCACTTCTCCCACCATCCTGTCT
Organism: Ichthyophis bannanicus; assembly: GCA_033557465.1. Taxonomy (NCBI): domain Eukaryota; kingdom Metazoa; phylum Chordata; class Amphibia; order Gymnophiona; family Ichthyophiidae; genus Ichthyophis; species Ichthyophis bannanicus. The sequence goes on along the minus strand of CM066033.1, from coordinate 1,404,289,968 downwards.
TCTACCCCATCGTCAGCTCTTGAGCTTCATCACCTTCTCCCTCTCATTCAGCCATTGCCTCTCTCTCTCTCTCTCTAAAACAACCTCACCCTCGTTTCTGCTGTGCTGTCTCCTCTCTGCCCCATACTCTTCTACTCCTCCTTCTGTCTTCCGGAGATGTCAATCCAGACCCTGGCTCCCCTAGACCTTTGTTACACTGCCAGTACAGATCCTCCAACCTCTTTCAAAATCTCCATGCTATTGACCCACTGGTTCTCTCCAACACTGTCTCATCACCTCTTTCCTCCACTATGTTATCTGAGTCTGTTGATAAGGCAGTAACTTCTCATAATACTGCACTCTCATCTACCCTGGATGCTCTTGCTCTGCCCCTGCCACGTTTGGTGAGGCGTTCTGCACCTCAGCCCTGCTATCTACATTCCTATGCTCGCTCAGCTGAGCACACTTGGCTCAAATCCTGCACTCTTGCGGACTTTCTACGCTTCAAATTCATGCTTGCTTCTTTCCAGTCAGCTATAGCATTCACCAAACAAAACTATTATGTCTGAGTAATTCTCTTGTTTCTGACCCTTGCTGTCTCTTTGCAACTCTCAACTCTCTTCACAAGGTGCCTCCACCCTTGATCCCTCCTTCCCTCTCTGCTCAAACTTTGGCAGACTATTTTCATGACAAAATCCACAAAATTATACTTCAATTCCCCACTAGGTCCACCCCTTCCCCCCTTCCCCCTCTTCACTCTCAACTCTCCCCACTCAACTTCTGCCACCCTTTCTTCCTTTCCTAAGATCTCAGAGGAGGAAATCACACATCTTTCCTCCTCTAAACTCACTACTTGGCTCCTCTGATCCTATTCCCACTCATCTCCTAACATCTATCTCCTCCACTGTCATCCCTTCTATCTCTCACATTCTCACCCTCTCACTCTCCACTGCAACTATTCCTGCAGCCTTCAAGCATGCTCTGGTCACACCCTTCCTCAAGAAACTCACTTGACCCTACCTGTCCTTCCAATTATCAACCTATCTCCTTCCTCTTTGTTTCTAAGCTATTTGAACGTGTGGTTCATTGCTGTTGCCTTGACTCTCTCTTCTCTCAAGCCCTTCTTTATCAACTGCAATCTGGTTTTCATCCTTTACATTCTACTAAAACAGCTTTTGCCAAAGTCTCTAGTGACCTGCTCCTGGCGAAATCCAAGGGACTTTACTCTAGCCTCATCCTTCTTGACCTCTCTGCTGCTTTTGACACTTGATCACCACCTTCTCCTCAATACCTTGTCCTTGCTTGGTTTCACGGGCTCTGTACTAACCTAGTTTTCTGGTTCTCTGGTATTAACCTGGTTGTGCTGGTGGGTCTTCCTCCACTGCTGTCCCTCTATTAGTTGGTGTACCCTAAGGGTCTGTCTTGGGCCCACTCCTTTCCTCCCTCGATATTTAGTTTCTTGGTACACTCATTTCCTCCCATGGTTTTCAGTACCATCTTTATGCTGATATAATGTAGTTACTCACCTGTAACAGGTATTCTTCAGGGACAACAGGAATAAGTCCTCACTTATGGACGATGTCGGCACAGACGGAGCCCGGGCGGAGCAATTCCCCAGCTTTCAAAGAAAGCCTTTGGGATTACTACCACGCATGCATGGTCCTCTTCTCGCCCAAAGGTGCCATCTTGCTCAGTCAGGTCGCAGAGCTAGAGCCCTACTAAGCAGATGGCAAGTGAAGAATTAAAAATTGCAACTCTAAAGGGGAAGTGGGAGGTTAGTGAGGACAGATTCCTGCTGTCCCTGGAGAACACCTGTTACAGGTGAGTAACTACGCTTTCTCCAGGAACAAGCAGGAAGTCAGTCCTCACTTATGGGACTCCCCAGCTAAAGACTACCGAACCTGTAAGCTAAAAAACACTTCCGCGAGGCCATGAGAGAAGCCGATGTCCGAAGGAAGCCCGAGTCCTTGGGCCTTCAGAGCAAGCTCTCGGTAGCGTCAGAAGAAGGGTTGGAGAGCAGGAGTTGCTTATATCCTGAACAGACTATGGAGTACAGCCTGGCCGAAGGCGCTGTCCCAGCGGGACTCCCTCTCCAGGCAGTAGTGCGAAGTGAAGGTATTCACTGAAGACCAGGTCATAGCCCGGCAGATGTCTGACAGAGGCACAGAGCGCAGCGAAGCTACTGACGCCGCCTTGGCGCGGACGCCATGTGCAGTGACCAGACGATCCAGTGAGGTGCCTGCCTTAGCCTGGGCAAAGGCAATACAGTCCACCACCCAGATGGAGAGGGTGCACTAGGTGACCGCCAGCCCCATGCGGTTGGGATCGTAGACGATGAAGAGCCGGTTGGACTTACAATGACCCTGGGAGCATTGCAGGTATAAGGCGAGCGCCTTCTTGCAGTTGAGTGTATGCAGGATCTCCAGATGCCCAGTAGGCGTGAGGTCTCGGGAAGAAAGTCAGCAAAACTACCTCCTGATTGAGCTGGAAATCTGAGACAACCTTCGGTAGGAACTTGGGGTGGGTGCGAAGGACCACCCTGTTCCTGTAAAACCTGGTGTAGGGGACCTCGGCCATGAGGGCTTAAAGTTCGCTGACTCGCCGTGCCGAGGTCAGTGCCACCAGGAAAACCACCTTCCAGGAGAGGTGCAGGAGCGAGCACATTGCCATTGGCTTGAAGGGTGGCTGCGTCAGCTGCATGAGAACGATGTTTAGGTCCCATTCCGCCAGGGGAGGCCGGATGGGGGGCTTTGACAAGCAGGAGGCCCCGCATGAAGCAGGAGACCAGAGGCTGGCCCGAGAGGGGTTTACCCTCGATGGGCAATTGGTTGGCAGAGATGGCGCTCAGGTGAACCCTGACTGAGTTGGACTTCAGTCCCACCTGCAAGAGGTGGAGAAGGTACTGGAGAACCCATTGGGTGGAGCAGGAGAAAGGGTCGATCTGGAGCTCCGAGCACAAGACTGAAAAATCGCCGCCACTTCAGGGCATAGGCCTGCCTCGTCGAGACCTTCCTCAATGCGAGGAGGACATCTTCGATCTCCACTGGGAGGTACAGCGAGGCTAAAGAGACCCGTTCAACCCGTTCATCCGCCAGGCTGTCAGGAATAGTAAGACCAAGTTCGGGTGAAGCACTCGTCCCTCTTCCTGCGTCAGCAGCCCGGCGGCACTGCCCAGGGAAACCAGAGGCTCCAACAAAAGCCGGAGTAGAAGCGAGAAAAAAAGTTGTCGAGGCCACGAAGGAGCCACGAGAATCACCGAGGCTCGGTTGCGCTGGATCTTGTGGAGGATCCTCGCAAGGAGAGAAATGGGAGGGAACGCATACAGAAGCCTGGAGGTTCAGTTCAGAAGGAACACATCCGGGACCACCCTGCTTGGGTGTGGTATCGGCCCGCAGAAGCGTGGGAGCTGCGCATTCGCTGGGCTGGCGAACAGGTCCATGGACGGAGTCCCACAGCAGCGGAACAGGTGGAGGACCACCTCTGGACTCAGACACCACTCATGCGGGCGGAGAAGCCTGCTGAGCCTGTCCGCGAGGACATTGTCCTGGCCTAGGAAGTAGACAGCTCTTAGGGTCATGCCCCGGCGAACTGTGATGGAGCAGAGGAGAACTTCCTCCTGACAGAGGAGGCGGGAGCCCGTGCCCCCCTCCTTGTTTATGTAGAACATTGTAACTCTGTTGTTGGTCTGCATGAGCACCGACCTGACCTTCAGGTGGTACTCAAAGACCTTTGAGGCCAACCGGACCACCCGAAGGTCGAGCAGGTTGATCTGCTGTTGAGATTTCTTGGGTGACCACCGCCCCTGGGTGCAGAGGTGGTTGCAGTGGGCTCCCCAGCCCAACAGTGAAGCGTCAGTCATCAAGATGAGTTTGTGCGGATGACTCTGGAAGGGCATGCCCCAAACGAGGTTCTGGGGGTCCTGCCCCCAGACAAGGGACTCGACTAGGCTGTGAGACACCCAGACGGGGTCCAGCAGGTGGCCCGAGGCCTGGGCCCATTGCGTTCTGAGGCACCATTGGGCCGCTCACATGTGCATGCGAGCATGGGGAATGACGTGGATAGTCAAGGCCATGTGCCCCAGGAGGCGCAGCATAATCCGCACTGAGACCCTGGGCCTGCCTCGGACCTCGGCAGCCAGAGCGCGAAGTCAATCCGTGCGTGCCAGAGGGAGAAAGGTGGTTGCCCATTCTGTGTCGAGAAGAGCGCCAATGAACTCCAGGGTCCACACTGGTGTGAGGAGGGATTTGGAGTAGTTGATCAGAAAAGGAGGAGGAGGACTGTGCGCGAAACCGAGAGGCGAGACTCCTCTGCCAAGGTGCCCAAGACAAGCCAATCATCCAGGTAAGGGTAGACGGATATGCCCTGCAGCTAGAGGTGGACCTCAGCCGCTGACAGGCACTTGGTGAAAACTCGCGGGGCAGATGTGAGCCCGAAGGGGAGCACTCTGTACTGGAAGTGCTCTCCCTGCACCCTGAAACGCAGGTACTTTCTTTGCTTGGGATGGACTGGAATGTGGGTGTAAGCATCTCTGAGATTCAAGGAGCATAGCCAATTGCCCTGCTGGAGATAGGGCAACAGGATGCCAAAGGATAACATTTTGAACTTCTCCCGCACAAGGATCTTGTTCAGATTCCCGAGGTCCACTCTGCGCGGGCTCCGTCGGTGCTGACGTCACTCATAAGTGAGGACCAACTTCCTGCTTGTTCCTGGAGAACTCCCAGATGTACCACTCTACACCAGAAATCTCTCCAATAATCCAGGCCCTGATCCCCGCCTACCTATCTGACATTGCTGACTGGATGTCTCACTAACATTTGAAAGTGAACCTGGCCATAACTTAGCTCTTTATCTTTCCTCTTAGACCCACCTCCCTCCCTTCTCTATTTCTGAGGATAACATAACGCACTCCTCCCTGGGTCCTCAGCTTGCAAGCTTTGACTCCACTTTCTCATCCAACAGATAGCTAAACCCTATTGCTTCTTTCTCTGTAACAAAGGCAAAATTTGTCCCTTCCTTTCTACACACGCTACTAAGACACTTATCCACTCTTTAGTCACCTCCCGTCTAGACTACTGCAACCTTCTCGCTGATCTCCCTCTGAACCATCTCTCTTCCCTTCAATCTGTTCAAAACTCAGCTGCACGGCTAATCTTCCGCCAGCCTCACTATGCTCATATAACCCTTCTTCTCAGGTTGCTTCACTGGCTCCCTATTGGTTTCCGAATCCAGGTCAAACTTCTCCTGACCTATAAGTGCACTCATTCTGCTGCTCCTCACCACCTTTACTCTTATCTCTCCCTACAGCCCTCCTCGGGAGTTCTGCTCTTCTGGCAGATCCCTTCTATCTGTGCCCTTCTCTACTACTGCTAACTCCAGACTTCGACCCTCCCCACTTTGCTGTTCTTATGCCTGGAACAAACTACTTGAGTCTGTGCATCAGGCTTCATCTCTGGCCCTTTTCAAAGCCAGGTTAAAAACTCACCTCTTCGAGATGGCTTTTGTATCCTGATCCACTTTGACTCTTATGTGTTTCCTTAGCATTCCCCTCAACATTTCCTTGTCCTCAGCTGTTTGTGTTGACCATCCTAACTAGACTGTAAACTCTGATGAGCAGGGACTGTTCTTTTACATGTCTGTTCAGCGCTATGTGTACCTTGTGGCACTATACAAATGATCGGTGGTACTAGTAGTAAAAATGGCTCCAGGGTGATCTGGGAAACTACAGACCAGTGAGCCTGACATCAGTACCAGACAAAATAGTAGAAAGCATTATAACGAACAAAATCACTGAACATGCAGATAGTCATGGCCTAATGGGAGACAGTCAACATGGCTTTAGACAAGGAAGATCTTGTCTTACTAATCTGTTATGTTTTTTTGAAGGTGTGAGTAAACAGGTAGACAAAGGTGAGTCAGCTGATATAGTGTATCTGGATTTTCAGAAAGCCTTTGACAAGGTCCCTCATCAGAGACTTTTGGCAAAACTAAATCCGTGGCCTCGCCTGGGAGTGGTGTAGGTCTTACCTAACGGATCGTTGGCAACATGTCCGGGTCGGGTCCAACACATCTGTACCTTTCCACCAACAAGGTGTTCCACAAGGCTCCTCTCTATCTGCACTGCTATTCAACATCTACATGCAGCTGATATGCGACATCATCCGCTCCTACAATATCTCTACTCTAATTTACGTGGATGATGTCCTGCTGTTTACGCCTTTCAAAGTCAAGCACCCAGACTTCACCAACCTTGTCAACTGCTTCAACGCAATCACAGACTGGCTACTAACCCAGAATCTACGCATCAACTTCAATAAAACCAAAGTCCTGTTCGTCTCAAGGAACAAAACGTTCTCCCCTCCATCCACTCTGAAAGTAAGAGATGCGGAGCTTCCAAGTAAACGCACCATACGCTACCTAGGGATTACACTGGACCAGAATCTGGACTTCAAGGAGCACATAAGAAACACAACCAGGACCATATACAATAAAATCAGAACACTAAGGCACCTTAGACCCATGCTACCCCCTAATGATTTCCGAACCATATTCCAGGCCCTCATACTACCACACTTTGACTATGCAAATGTAATCCTGTATGGTCTCCCCAAGAACACCCTCAACCCACTTCAACTCGCGATGAACGCTGCTGCCCGCGTTCTCTGTGGTCTAGTCAGAATGGACCACATCACTCCGATACTTAAGGAGCTCCACTGGCTACCGATATGCTGCAGGATAACATATAAAATTCTACTCATTACATTCAAGATCATCAATAACCTAGCCCCCACGACACTCAGGGACCTCATCACCCCTACCCCGAACAGAACGAGGAGCACAATAACAGACAACACGTTGATCATCCCCAAAGACTAAATAAAGTGCACCCAAACAACCAGGAGAAGAGCCTTCGCCTTCTACGCCCCAAAATGCTGGAATGACCTCCCACCGGAAATATGATCAATCAAAGACCTCATTCAGTTCCGGAAGGCAAACACACACCACATCTTCCTTCTACACTTCTCACAAGCATCTACCCCACCCCCGTTCAACACCCCCCAACCCCCACAAACTCTCCATACACTACATAAACAAATGGGTCTGAAGTAATAGCAGCACTGCCCATTAGTATTTCGCAACAAAACCGGCCAAGTTCAAATCTTATGTTCTGTGTCAATATGTATATAGTTACCCTGTATTTGCTCCAAGTTTTATCCCCTGTTACAATGTAAGCGCAAAACAGTCTCGACTGAATTAAGCAACCTTTGTTAAATGTAAACCGCACTGATAACAAATAGCGCGGTATATAAAAGATGGGGTACATCCAAGAATACTGAGGGAACTTGGGGACATTCTAGCAGTTCCATTGACTGACCTTTTCAATGTCTCTTTGGAGTTGGGAGTGGTGCCAGAGGACTAGAGAGAGGCTCATGTGGTCCCTTTACGCAAAAGCGGATGTAAGGATGACATTGAGAACTACAGGCTAGTTAGTCTAACCTCTGTGGTTAGTAAATTAATGGAAAGGCTGCTAAAAGAGAGAATAGTGAGGTTTCTGTAGTCTAATGGATTGCAGGATCTGAGGCAGCATGGATTCACCAGAGGCAGGTCTTGTCAGACAAATCTGATTGATTTCTTTGACTGGCTAACCAGGGAATTAGTCAGAGGGAGAGCCCTAGATGTGGTGTACTTAGATTTCAGTAAAGCTTTTGACACTGTTCTGTACAGGCGATTTATAAACAAACTAAGCAACCTAGGGATGGACCATAAATTTACTGATTGGGTTAGAAACTGGTTGAGTGGGACGTGTCAAAGGGTACAGGTAAATGGAGTTAACTCTGAGGAGTAGGTGATTACTAGTGGTGTGCCACAGGGATCTGTCCTCTGTCCAAGTTTTTTTTTTTTTACATCTTTGTTAGTGATATTGCTGTCGGGCAAGTTTTGCTTAATTGCAGATGAAAATCTGCAGTAGACGTCCAGGAAGGAGTAAACATGAGGTGGGATCTAGCTAAGCTTGAAGAATGGTCTTGAATTTGGCAGTTGAAATTAATGCTAAAAAAATGCAGGGTCATGCATTTGGGCTGCAAAAATCCAAAGGAGCGGTACAGTATAGGGGGTGAGCTACTTCTGTCCACAAAAAAGCAGGACCTGAGCGTAATTCTGCCTGACTATCTTAAAGTAGCTGAACAGGTAGAAAAGGCAACGGTGAAAACTAGAAGGATGCTTGGGTGCATAGGGAGAGGAATGACCAGCAGAAGAAAAGAGGTAATAGTTCCACTGTATAAGTCTTTGATGCGACCTCATTTGGAGTAGTGTGTGCAATTCTGGAGACTGCGTCTTCAAAAGGATATAAACAGGCTGGAGTCCATACAGAGGGTGGCTACTAAAATGGTTAATGATTTTCATTTTGAAGCATATGAAGACAGACTTAAAGATCTTAATATGTATACGTTAGAGGAAAGGCGGGGTAGGGGGCAATATGATACAGATATTCTGCTGTAACTACGAATGGCGGTATATCAAATAAACAAACATATTTAAATACCTCTGTGGTCTCTTTCAATTGAAGGCAAGTTCTGCTTTTGAGTGGACATAGCACGAGAGTGAAAGGGGATACACTCAGGAAATAGACGGAAATATTTCTTTATGGAAAGAGTGGTAGATGCGTGGAATAGTTTCCCAGTGGAGGTGGTGGACACGAGGACAGTATCTGAATTCAAAAAAGCATGGGACAATCACAGAGGATCTCTAAAGGTAAAAAGAGGACTATGGTAGTTGATATCGAAGGGCAGACTAGATAGAAATATGATGGCAGAAAAAGCCCAAATGGCCTAGGTTTCTGTGTGCCTTTTTGGAAACCTGCTAGGTACTCGTGACCTGGATTGGCCACTGTTGTATAGAGAATACTGGGCTTGATGGACCTTGGTCGTTATATTCTTTTGTAAGGCCTTGCAAGCCGTGGGATCAAGCTACGAGGAAGCTCTGACACAGAAAGACCCTAAACACAATTCTAATAGCCCAGGAAGAATGCAAAGGTGATAATAAAACTCTTCAAACAGAAAGGGGCCTCACCATGATCAGAATCATTAGTATCATAAACCTCTTCCGAAACAGGTCCTAAGGTGGGGAGTAATATGATCATAAGGCCCCGGTGAAAAGCGGTATAAAAATCTAGCCAAATAAGTACCACCATTCCCCTAGATAAATCCTTCTCCTCAGCTGTTGTGCTGTCTGTGTTTTATTTATTTATTTATTTATTTAACAGTATTTCTAAACCGCCTTATCATAATAATCAAGGTGGTATCACAGCAAACAATCTGGTAGTGTGAGTGTGTTATACATGCAGTGAGGGTGAGAATTTAGTTGAGTGCGTGTTGAATTGTGTGCTAGATTTGTTTGGGCTATGTACAATGTGGGCTATATACAGTGGTGCTAAAAACATTTTATATACATACAGTGTTAGGCGGTAACATGTGCTGTTATACAGTCACTTAGGTTATGTGATGTGTCCATAGTGTTCTATGAACAGCATGGTTTTCAGCTGTTTTCTAAAGTCTTTGAGGTCTGTAGTTGCCCTCAAATCGTCCGGTAGTTTGTTCCATATTGTTGGAGCAGCAGTGTTGACTAGATTGTAAGCTCTGGTGAGCAGAGACTGTCTTTTGCACATGTCTGTACAGTGCTGTGTACCCTTGTAGTGCTATACAAATGATCAGTAGTGGTAGACTCTACTTAAAAATATTGATGGGGTTACAGTTCTTTTAGAAAATCAGTTTCATCTGTTTGCATCTCTTATCTAAAAAGGCAATGCTCAATTCCACATTCCAATGCAGCAAATTTGTCCAAAGCCAGACTGACAGGGCCACCCTAAGCCTATATCAAGGACAGTCCCGAGGCGCACTACTCTAGTCCTGGAACCTCAGTTTCTTAGGCATTTTTAAATTACATCCTCCAACTCACATTCCATGAGATGGACCTAACGGCTAGGTTCCTGTCGGCTATGGGAATAAGCACTCATCCTCTGATAAGAGCCTCTCCCAAAACAGAGTTTCCTATTCTTTCCTGCCATGTTAGCTACATCTACACGCAGGAAACAGAAATGAGAACCGTCTGATCTATACTCACAAAGCAGAGATGTGCACAAGTGCAGTACATGCAGAGTTTTTGCAAAGATGTAGCTGGATTTTTGGATCAACGCAGCTGTTTGAAAAGATGGAGTACACTTTAGGCGCTACAAGACTGTGGGTATCTTTCTACTTAAGTGACCCCACTGAGAGTACTATTTTCAATCTCTCAGGGCAATTTCTAGGAAAGGGCGAATGGAGCCCTGACCACACATTGTAAGGGCCCCAGTCACATTACCCTCCCCCCTACTCAGCTTTAGTCCTAAGCTGCTGCTGCTGCTAGCCTCGCTGACCTGGAACAGCGGATGGCTTTAGTCTCCAGCTGCTGAACCCCCGCCCTGCTCTCATATGAACAGTGCAAAAGCAGTCATCTATTCTGTGGTAAGGAGATTCATGAGGGGCAGTAAAACAGATTCATTTATTTACATATATAAACCATGTTTCCCATTGTGAAGAGAAGTCAAAAGAAATCATTAATGAGAGGGAATCATGCACCAAAAAATCTCACAAAAGTATAGTCCTACTATTACTACTACTTACCATGTATATCGCACGATGAAGCACACACAGCACTGTACACATACAAGACTGTAAGCTCTGTGGAGCAGGGACTATCTGCTAAGATAGACAAATGGAACAAACAGGAAACTAGGGTCGTTCTTAAAGGGAAAGGATTAAAACATACATGGGTGGACAGAAGTATAAGGAGGCCAGCCTTAAAGAGACGTTTTTAGCCTGGATTTGAAAAGCACCAGGAACGCAGCTCAGGTATTCTATACCAGCAATATGGTACAGGAAGATGGAAAAAATGGAGTTTGGAGTTAGCAGTAGAGGAGAGGGACTTACATAAAAGTGATTTATTTGATAAGCAGAGTTGCCAGGGAAGGCTGTAGGGCGAGATGAGAGGAGAGCGAGGAGCCAAAGAATGAGGCGGCAGCGTCTATAATGCATACAGAAATGGATAGGGAGTCAAGGAAGTAACTTGAGAAGAAGGCTTTAAATGAGCATAGCAGAAGATTAGCTATTCAGATTAAAGAGGAGATATGGGAGACCAGTGAGGACTAGAAAGTGGGACTTACTTCTGGAGAGAAATCTGCAACTGTGAGTATATACTTCTGGTAATTTTCTAAAAATAATTATTTGTATTAAAGCTACTTAATCTGTGAACCCACTGTTTTTTGTTGGATCAGTTAGGGCCTAATAGCAGCAATTACAATACACCCTAACAAGCTTAAATAATATAGATGGAATGGACATCAATATACAAAGCAGAACCCTGGCTCTCTCCCTTAACTATAGACCTCCTTCAGCTGATCAAAACAACCTCTCCTCCATCCTTGAACTTGCATGCACAGCATCACAAAACAAACCCCTAATAATCCTAGGTGATCTAAACCTCCCCTCCCTAAACAAATCCCAATCAGACAACTTCATGGACGCCATGAACCAAATGGGATACACACAGATAATTCATACCCCCACACACATAAAAGGCAACATTCTAGATCTCATCTTCCTCCCTTCCTCCCTTAATAACCATCAACAACTTACCCCCCCAGCTACAACAGAAGTACCATGATCAGACCATCACCTCATAACCCTCTACCTCCCAGCACAAGCAACACCAACTACAACAAGCACATCACCTCACTTATCACGTTTTGCACACTTTGACAAAGATACCTTCCTTGACAAAGTACTACCAGTACTAAATTCAAACTCCCCTGACATCAATTCCACCGTAAATCATTGGAACATAACAATACACGAAGCAGCCACCCCCACTCATACTAGACATAGACAAACGAAGAAAACAGAAAAATGGTTCACTAAAGAACTAGCAAACCTAAAAAAACAACTAAGGAAACAAGAAAAGAGATGGAGGAAAACTAAATCAGATGAAAATAAATTACAATACATGAACACACTTAATGAATATAAGAACGCAATAAACAAATCGAAAAGAGATTACCACTCTAAAGTAATAAATCTAGCCATCAACCGACCTAGAGAACTGTTTGCAATTGTAAAAACACTGACCAAAACGAAGAACTCCGATCCTAAGCTACCAGCAATAAGCATCCAAACATTAGCAAATCACTTTGCAGAAAAACTAAAATCTAAATCCAATGCTCTAACACCAATACTAACCACAAGCACCGAAATCATCAACAACTGGACAACGTTCCACATGATTGGCCGAAAACAATTTATTAATATCATAACAATGATCAATACTACAACCTCCTCATTCGATCCTTGTCCAGTGTCCTGGATCAAATGTGCAAAGGAAGAACTTGCTGAAAACATCCAACACATGGTGAACCTATCCCTTTCACAAGGCACCATACCTGATGCCCTAAAGCTCACAACGCTTCGCCCAATAATAAAAAACAACAAACTTGACTCAAAAGACCCCAATTCATACAGACCGATAGCTAGCATCCCATTTATCGCTAAAATAATAGAAAAAACAATCCAATTACAATTACAAGAGCATATCGATGAACATAAACCTCTTGACTCACACCAATTTGGTTTCCGACCATTCCACGGAGTGGAAACCCTCCTGATTACATTGATGGACCACCTCATCAAAGGCACAGATGCCAACAATCAAGGCTTCCTTCTACTCTTTATAGACATCTCGGCCGCCTTTGACAACAACCACCCCACCCTGATCCACAGATTTGAAAACTTAGGGATAGGTGGAACTGTCCTCAAATGGTTCAAGTCCTACATCACACATAGACTAATACGTGTCCAAATAGATCAGGAAGCATCAGAATCCTTCCCCCAAGGACAAGGTATACCTCAGGGATCAGCCCTTTCCGCCCTTCTATTCAACTTATACCTGCAACCTATCACAAACATATTTAAAAAACACAAGATTAATCACTTTATATATGCTGATAATATAATGCTCGCTACCCCCATAACCACAAACAATCACACATACGACAAATTAGCTGAATGCATGGCTGAGACCACCTCCTGGATGGAAACCAATTACCTCAGCATTAACCTCAAAAACACCGAAGCAATGTTCGTTACAAGAACACCTGTGAATGAGGACACCTTTCCAACAACAATATCAATCAATAATACAACTATACCTGTTAAAAAAGAAGTAAAATATCTGGGTGTAATAATAGATCATACCCGCACCATGATACCACACATAAAGCAAACAGTAAGAACCATATTTCATAAACTCAAAACCATACAACACCTAAGGCCCCTCCTGGACACACATGACTTTAGATCGGTTGTTAATACACTCATTACACCCCACTTTGACTATTGCAACAGTCTCTTAATTGGCTTACCACAGAAAAACACATACCTATTACAAAGAGCACAGAACATCTGTGCAAAAGTAATTACTAAAGCCCATCTAACAGACCATGTAACCCCAATACTCCTAGAACTGCACTGGCTCCCTATAAACAGCCGTATCAGATACAAAATTCTCCTAACAACATTCAAGCTCTTAAATGACATCGCCCCATCATATCTTTCAACACTACTACAAACCCCATCTAAATCAAGAGCTCGCAGACAAAATGCAGCCCACTCACTTGATATGCCAAAATCATTCACGAAGACTAAAAAATCCTTAAGTAATAGAGCCTTCACGTTCACTGCCCCCATGCTCTGGAATGAACTCCCTCTAGACCTCCGCACCATAAAAGACCTCCCCCAATTTCGAAAGGAACTCAAAACCTACTTATTCTCGGAACATTTCCAAATTCCCTACCCCCCCAAACCATGTCCCTCAACATCCACAGACACACCAACTCAGAACGCCCAAAACCACAACTAGATACATTATAAAGAACCACCTGTAAATACCTTATGTAAATAGTTCAGACAGGCTTCTACACCTGTCAACATTTGTAAAAAACTAGAATGTTTATCTACTCTATGTATTGTACACATTGTTCCATGTAAATAAGTTAGAAAGTTTTACTGTTCAATGTAACGTATACAAAAGTATACACAAGTTGTTGAATTGTTCCATGTAAACCGCCCCTGATCTCTGGAAGGGGCGGTATAGAAGAAATAAATAAATAAAATAAATTAATTAATTAATTAAAGTTTGAATTTAAAACACAGAGGAGAACTTTCTGGTTACATTTCATACCCAGCAGAGAGCTTGTAGTTTAAATTTAATAGTCACTCAGGGCCAAGTAAAAGCAAAGTACTTTTAGTTTAAATTTAACACACAGAAGAGAGCTTTCTGGTTACATTTGGAACCCGGCAGAGAGCTTGTAGTGTACATTTCATAGTCACTCAGGGCCTAGCATCAGAAAAGTACTTTTAGTTTTAAAACACAGAAGAGAGCTTTCTGGTTAAATTTAGAACCCAGCAGAGAGCTTGTAGTTTAAATTTCATAAGAAGTTTTAGAGCCTAGCAGCAGCTAAGAGCTATAATTTAAATCAAATCAGAATTTAGCTTACCTCAGCAGCACAAGACAGGGTACTGTGTAGCAGCCCTCTTTTACTAAGTGTTATTTCCCTTCCTCCCTCCCCACACCCACCCACCCCTGGGATAATCATAGCTTTATAGGTACTTACACACCTTAAAAGACAGGAGGTGCTTTCAGGTGAAGCTCATTACCCAAATCAGTCATACACTAAGGACCTGAGATTAATTAAGCTTCAGGTGAACAAGGTATATTAAATGTATTAGGTACAGTTTTATTGGTATAAATACCCATAGCAACCCCTAGTAAGTAAGAACTTAAAGATCTAGACACAAACTTAAAACTAAGATGCAGACAGCAGTCCAGCAGCGGGATGGGGGCTTTCCAGTCTTTTGCATTGAGTGTCACATGTATGATTTTCTCCCAGTTGGTGAGAGGTCTTACGTGTGCACTAGGTGCAAGGAGCTCTTTGCTCTCAGGGAACAAGTCCGTTCTCTAGAGCCTAAAGTAGCAGACTTGGAAAACATAAGACAGACAGAGAGGTACATAGACGAGACCTACAGGGATATAGTCCTGAAGTCCCACCTCCAGTCTGGCAGCACCCCTGTTGCCATGGAGGAGAGAGGTCACGTGACAGGAGAGCATCACCCTGGTGTGGCAGGAAGTGATCCTGTAACTAGGACCTGTCCTCCAGGTGATATAAAACCCTCTCGCACCGAGGATGTTTCTCCAGGGCCATGTGCCCATGAGGGAAGGGTTAGGACAGTCGTTATAGTTGGTGATTCAATCATTAGGCATGTAGATAGCTGGGTGGCTGGTGGACGTGAGGATCGCCTGGTAACATGCCTGCCTGGTGCGAAGGTAGCAGACCTCACGCGCCACCTAGATAAAGTCTTATATAGTGCTGGGGAGGAGTCTGCTGTCTTGGTACATGTCAGTACCAATGACATAGGAAAATGTGGTAGGGAGGTTCTGGAGGCTAAATTTAGGCTTTTAGGTAGGAAGTTGAAATCCAGAACTTCCATGGTAGCATTCTCCGAAATTCTTCCTGTTCCACGCGCAGGACCCAAAAGGCAAGCAGAGCTCCGGAGTCTCAATGCGTGGATGAGACAATGGTGCAGAGATGAGGGTTTTGGATTTGTTAGGAACTGGGGAACATTCTGTGGAAAGGAAGGGCTCTTCCGAAGGGATGGGCTTCACCTTAACCAGGATGGAACCAGGCTGCTGGCATTAACCTTTAAAAAGGAGACAGAGCAGCTTTTAAACTAGATATTAGGGGAAAGCCGACAGTCACGCAAGAGCGGATGGTTCGGAAGAATGTATCCTTGAAGGATACTACCAAAAGCAGAGAGGTTCCACAAAAGAGTAGCCCAAATGCCCTCAAGTATGGAGCAGACAGAGCTTAAAGATCCCAATTTACCCATGTCTAACAATAGCCAAATTAACATGAATAAAATACATTCTCTAAAATGCTTGTATGCAAATGCTAGAAGTCTAAAGAATAAGATGGGAGAGTTAGAATATATAGCACTAAATGAACGGTTAGATATGATTGGAATATCAGAGACATGGTGGAAGGAGGACAACCAGTGGGACACTGTGATACCTGGGTACAAACTATATCGTAATGATAGAGCTGATCAAATTGGTGGAGGGGTTGCGCTCTATGTTAGAGAGGGCATTGACTCAGAAAGGATTAAAGTTTTGCAGGAAACAAAATCTGCTGTAGAATCTATATGGATTGAAATTCCATATAAAAGGGGGAAGGCAATGGCAGTGGGGGTGTACTATCGAGCACCTGGCCAGAATGACCAAATGGATGATGAAATGCTCAAAGAAATCAAGGAAGCTAACAAAAGTTACAGCTCAGTAATAATAATGGGTGATTTAAATTACCCCGGTATCGACTGGGTCAGTGTCACGTCAGGACATGCTAGGGAGATAAAGTTCCTAGATGAAATAAATGACAGCTTCTTGGAGCAGCTGGTTCATGAACCGACCAGAGGGGAAGCCATGTTAGACCTAGTCCTTAGTGGAACACCAGATCTAGTGCAAGAGATAAGGGTGTTGGGGCCACTTGGCAATAGTGATCATAGCATGATCGCCTTTGATTTAATTAATGGAGGAGGGATAGTAAGGAAATCCACAGTACTACCTTTTAACTTTCGAAAGGGAGACTATGATAAAATGAGGAAAACAGTTAAGAAAAAACTAAAAGGAGCAGTTGCAAAGGTTAAAGACGTACATCAAGCTTGGGTATTGTTGAAAAATACTATCTTGGAAGCCCAGACCAGCTGTATTCCACGCTTTAAGAAAAGTGGAAGGAAGTCCAAAAAACTGCCAGCATGGTTTAAAGGTGAGGTCAGAGAGGCTGTTGTTGCCAAAAAAGCATCTTTCAAGAAATGGAAAAAAAGAGCCAAACGACAAAACCTGGAAACAGCACAAGCACTGGCAAGTCAAATGCAAGGCATGGATAAGGCAGGCAAAGAGAGAATTTGAGAAGAAGCTTACTGCGGAAGCAAAAACGCGAAATAAAGACCTTTTCAAGTACATTCGTAGCAAAAAACCTGTGAGAGTCAGTTGGTCCATTAGATGATAAAGGGGCTAAAGGAGCACTAAGAGGCGACAAGGCGATAGCGGAGAGACTGAATGAATTCTTTGCTTCGGTCTTTACTGAGGAAGATGTAGGGATGTTACCCATGACTGAAGTGGTATTTAAAGATGCGGAAGAATTGAAGGAAATATCGATACATCGGGAAGATGTCTTACAACTATTAGATAAACTGAAGAGTAGCAAATCACCTGGGCCGGATGGTATACATCCAAGGGTGTTGAAAGAACTGAAATATGAGATTGCAGACCTGCTATCAGTAATCTGTGAACGATCATTAAAATCATCTCTAATACCTGAAGATTGGAGGATCGCCAATGTAACACCAATTTTTAAAAAGGGTTCCAGGGGTGATTCGGGAAACTACAGACCGGTGAGCCTGACGTCAGTACCAGGAAAAATGGTAGAAACCATTATAAAGAATAAAATTACTCAGCATGTAGATAGTCACAACCTAATGGGAGACAGCCAACATGGCTTTAGACAAGGAAGATCTTGTCTTACTAATCTGTTATGTTTTTTTGAAGGAGTGAATAAACAGGTGGACAAAGGTGAGTAGGTTGATATTGTGTATCTGGACTTTCAGAAAGCCTTTGACAAGGTCCCTCATCAGAGGCTTTTGGCAAAACTAAAGAGTCATGGGATAGGAGGCAGTGTACTATTGTGGATCAGGAACTGGTTAAAAGATAGAAAGCAGAGGGTAGGGCTAAATAGCCAATTTTCCCAATGGAGAAAGGTGAATAGTGGTGTACCCCAGGGATCTGTGCTGGGTCCGCTGCTATTCATAAATGACCTGGAAAGAGGAATAACGAGTGAGGTTATCAAATTTGCAGATGACACAAAACTATTTAAAGTTGTTAAAACCCAAGAGGATTGTGAAAAATTGCAAGAGGATCTTGATAAATTGGAAGACTGGGCATCAAAATGGCAGATGAAATTTAATGTGGACAAGTGCAAGGTTATGCACCTGGGGAAGAACAACCCAAACTATGGTTACACGATGCAAGGTTCCACATTAGGAACCACCACCCAGGAAAAAGATTTAGGCGTCATTGTGGATACCATGTTAAAACCCTCGGCCCAGTGTGCAGCAGCGGCCAAGAGAGCAAATAGAATGCTAGGTATGATAAAATGGGGGGATAAGACATTTTTCAGGTATATTAGTGAGAAGAGGAAGGGCAAAAGTGGTATTGTCAGACTCAAGGGTACAGGGGGGGAATATGTAGAAGCTGATAAGGATAAAGCGGAATTGCTTAACAAATATTTTTGTTCTGTGTTCACAGATGAAGAACCAGGAGCAGGACCTCAGAAAACACCCACAAATAAGAACAGAAGCGAGGGACATCTTGAACAATTTTCAGAAGACTGTGTTCGTGAGAAACTAGCTCAACTTAAAGTAGACAAAGCGATGGGACCGGATGGGATACACCCTAGAATACTGAGGGAACTTGGGGACGTTCTAGCAACTCCACTGACTGACCTTTTCAATGCCTCGTTGGAGTCGGGAGTGGTGCCAAAGGACTGGAGAGAAGCTCATGTGGTGCCTTTACACAAAAGCGGAAGTAAGGATGTGGTTGAAAACTACAGGCCGGTTAGTTTAACTTCGGTGGTGAGTAAATTAATGGAAACGCTGTTGAAAGAGAAAATAGTAAGGTTTCTGGAGTCCAGCGGATTACAGGATCCGAGGCAGCATGGATTCACCAGAGGCAGGTCTTGTCAGACAAATCTGATTGATTTCTTTGACTGGGTGACCAGGGAGTTGGACCGAGGGAGAGCTCTAGATGTGGTGTATTTAGATTTCAGTAAAGCCTTTGACACTGTTCCTCACAGGCGACTTATAAACAAACTGAGCACCGTAGGGATGGACCCTAAAGTTACTGCTTGGGTTAGAAATTGGTTGGGTGGGAGGCGACAAAGAGTACAAGTAAATGGAGCTCACTCTGAGGAGAAGGATGTTACCAGTGGTGTGCCCCAGGGATCTGTCCTTGGTCCGATTCTTTTTAACATCTTTGTTAGTGATATAGCGGAAGGACTGTCGGGTAAGGTTTGCCTCTTTGCGGATGATACCAAAATCTGCAATAAAGTAGACACCCAGGAAGGTGTAGATAACATGAGGAGGGATCTAGCTAAGCTTGAAGAATGGTCTAGAATTTGGCAGCTGGGATTTAATGTTAAAAAATGTAAGGTCATGCATTTGGGCTGCAGCAATCCAAGGGAGCAATACAGCATAGGAGGTGAAGTACTTTTGTCCACTAAAGAAGAGCGGGACCTAGGCGTAGTTGTGTCCGATGATCTTAAAGTAGTTTAACAGGTAGAAAAGGCGACGGCAAAAGCTAGAAGGATGCTTGGGTGCATACGGAGAGGAATGGCTAGCAGAAAAAAGGAGGTGATAATGCCTCTGTATAAGTCTTTGGTGCGACCTCAGTTGGAGTATGGTGTGCAATTCTGGAGACCGCACCTTCAAAAGGATGTGAACAGGATGGAGTCGGTGCAGAGGGTTGCTACTAAGATGATTAGTAGTCTTCATTATAAAGCATATGAGGACAGACTTAAGGATCTTAATATGTACACCTTAGAGGAAAGGCGGGATAGAGGTGATATGATTGAGATGTTTAAATACCTCCGTGGCATAAATGTTCAGGGAGAGAGCCTCTTTCAATTGAAAGCAAGTTCTGCGACGAGGGGACATGGGATGAGGGTGAAGGGAGATAGATTCAGGAGTGATATGCGGAAATATTTCTTTACGGAAAGAGTAGTGGATCCGTGGAATAGTCTCCCAGTGGAGGTGGTAGAGATGAGGACAGTAACTGAATTCAAAAAAGCATGGGACCGACACAGAGGATCTCTAAAGGTAAAAAGTGGACTGTTGTAGTTGTTGTTATGGAAGGACAGACTAGATGGGCCTTGTGGTCTTTTTCTGTCATCATGTTTCTATGTTTCTATAAGGAAAGGAATGGAAAATAAAACAAAAGATATTATAATGCCTCTATATCGTTCCATGGTGAGACCGCACCTTGAATATTGTGTGCAATTTTGGTCGCCGTATCTTAAAAAGGATATAGCGATTTTAGAAAAGGTTCAGAGAAGAGCCACCTAAATGGTAAAGGGGATGGAAGGATACTCCTATGAAGAAAGGCTAAAAAGGTTAGGGCTCTTTAACCTGGAAAAGAGACGGCTGAGGGGAGATATGATAGAAGTCTATAAATTAATGAACGGAGTGGAATGGGTAAACGTAGACTGATTGTTTACCTTATCAGAATATAGAAAGACTAGGGGACATGCAATGAAGCTACAGGGTAAACTATTTAAGACTAATAAAAGAAAATATTTTTTCACTCAACGTGTAATCAAACTCTGGAATTTGTTACTCGAGGATGTAGTAAAGGCTGTTAGTGTAGCTGGGTTTAAAAAAGGTTTGGACAAGTTCCTGGAGGAAAGGTCCATAAACCATTATTAAGAAGTGACCGAAGATATCAATGCTTGACCCAGTACAAGCATTGTGGAACTTGTGTCTCTTGGGGAAACTGCTAGGTACATATGACCTAGATTGGCCACTGTTGGAAACAGAATACTTGGCTTGATGGATCTTGGTCTGACCCAGTATGGCATATCTTATGTTCTTAGGTGCTGTTAGGGAAAGAGCTCTTTTGGTAGTTGATTGATAGGCATGTTGGAAGACAGCTGGTGTGATGAGTTTGTTCACCATGTTACTTTACCTGGGTCTTACGCTGGAGTCTTTGGTTAGAGTGCTCTGGAGTGCCATGGCTGAGAGGTTGTGAAAGATTTTAAAGATATTTAATATTGCCTAATATCGTACCCGTGAGTGGATGGGCAGCCAGTGAAGCTGCTAAAGTATTGGGATGACGTGCCCGCTTCTTGCACTGTTTGTGATGATCCAAGCTGCCGTGTTCTGCACAAACTGGAAAGGATGGAGGTATTGGATAAGCAATCCAATATTGAGTGAGATGGCATAGTCTAATATCAGTGTGATTATAGCCTGGCATACTGTGTGGAAGTGGTCATTGTCCAGGATAGGTTTGAGTCTTCTGATGAGCTTTGTTGGCAGTTTTGCTGATGTGTGACTGAAGGGAGAGTTTGTTATCTAGGGTGACACCTAGGTACTTCATTTCATCCTTTACTGCAGTGGGTTTGCCTAGATTGCTGATCGTAGGGGGAAGTCTGTGCTTCTAGAGACGAACATCGCTTCAGACTTGTCGCAGTTCACAGATGGGGTGTTGTCAGTGGGCCATGAGATCATATCTTCCAGACACTTGGTAATGGGGGTGAGGTCAAGTGCATGTGTTCCTACGGATGTATAGACCATGATGTCGTCCGCATATATGTGGTATAGCATTTTATGTCGTTTGATGTTACATATTGGCTGAATGTATATGTTGAATAGGATGGAGGATAACACTGATCCTTGAGGAATGCCTTGCGGTACTGTGAATTTTGATGATTCGATATTGCCGAATTTGACTTTCTGGGTTTGGTTGTTAAGGTAAGACGAGAACCATTTTAAAGTGATGTTGCACAAACCAATTTCCTGCAGTCGACGTAGCATAATGGTATGGGATATTGAGTCAAAGACCGAAGATATGTCCATGAAGATTAGGATGAATCCTTTTCTTACGTTGTTAATGCCTGTTATGAGGTTGTCAAACAAGGATGTGAGGAGCGTTGACATTGTGTTGTGGCCTGAATCCATGCTGGCGTGTGTCTAGTGAGGCGTACATGTCAATGTGGTCCTGCAGTTGTCTTTGAATGGTTTTCTCAAGGACTTTAATGATGAATGGGAGGCAGGAAATTGGGCGGTAGGATTTTGGGTCTGATGGGTCCAAGGTAATCTTCTTGATGATTGGACGTATGGTTGCCTGTGTGAGGGCAGCTGGCATATGGCCCTGTTGCTGGGATAACCTTACGATTCCTTGTGTACTCTTGCTGAGCTGATCCTTTGTAGCTTTAGTCCAGGCAACTGGGCATGGATTGGTGGAGGAGGTTGCGGTGTTGAGTGAGTCTATGATTTGCTCGATCTGCAAAGGTGAGGGGATAGAGAAGCCATTCCATGTTTCCTTATATGCTAAGACAACTGGGCTGAGTGAAATATCTGCTTGGCTTTGATTGAGGTTGTTATTCTTGTTAATAAGGACGTTTGCAAACTGTTGGGGGTCAATGGTGTGGGTTTACAACTGCGAGGTATTCTTGGTAAGTTTCCTGACAATGCTGAAGAGTTCCCTGGGTCTATTTGCTGATTTATAATGGTATTGGTATAGTATTGTTGCTTGAAGTCATTTATTATATTGTTTTATTCCTCTTGTTTAGCTCTGTATCATTGAATATTGTCCTGGATTTTATGGCATCTATTTTCGGTGTGGTGCTCAGAGCTCTGAATGAACCTGTTTTCATGCCCTACCAGTTTGGTCTTGCAGTACCTGCTCCACCTCTTGCAGTCTGGGCTGAAGTCCAACTCGGTCAGGGTTCACCTTAGTGACATCTCAGCTTAACTACCACCCCATCGAGGGCAAACCTTTTTCAGGGAAACCGCCTGTCTCAAATTTCATGCGAGGCCTGCTTCTTTCCAAGAGCCCTACCCACCCTCTCCCAGCGGAATGGGACCTCAATAAGATCCTCACGCAGCTGACCAAGCCACTTGTTGAGCTGCTGTGGCATCTGTCATTGAAGTGACCTTCCTGATAGCTCTCACCTCTGCCCGGAGAGTCTGAACTCCAGGCACTGAAAGCCAAAGCACTGTATACGAGGTTCTGTAGGAACCAGGTGGTCCTGTGGACTCACCCCAAGTTCCTTCCAAAGGTTGTCTCGGATTTTCATCTTCATCAAGAGATGGTGCTACCCACTTTCTTCCCAAAGCCCCACTCCGACCGAGTGTCGGCAATTCTCCACACCCTGTATTGTAAGAGAGCTCTCTCTTTCTACCTGCAGTGGACTCGGGACCACTGCAGATCCGGGCAGCTCTTCGTTTCCTTCTACCCCAGCTGTGTGGGGCTGGCGGTCACCAAGCGTACCTTGTCCGTCTGGGTGGCGGACTGCATCGCCTTGGCCCAAGCCGGGTTTCCCCTGGAACGCCGAGTCACAGCTCAATGTCCGATCAATGGCGACATCAGTCACTAGCCTGCGCTCGGTGCTATTGGCAGACATCTGCCAGGCCACCACCTGATCCTCCACTCACACCTTCATGGTGCACTACTGCCTGGAGAGAAGTCCCGTCGGGACGCTGCCTTCGGGCAGGCCATACTTGGTAATCTGTTCGGGGTTTAAGCAACTCCTGCCCTCCGACCCTTCTTGTTCTGGCTACCGGGAGCGTGGCCATCTATGGACCTGGGGTCCTCAGGCTGCCTTCGGCTTTCACTGGCGACTGCTCACGGCGATGCCATGCTTTTTTTCTACAAGTCCTCGGTAACCTGTAGCTAGGGAATCCCATATGGGAGTATTGACTTCCTGCTTGTTCCTGGAGAAAGCGTAATTACTCACGTTTAACAGGTGTTCTCCAGGGACGTCAGGACTTGGTCTTCACAACCTTCCCTCCTTCCCTTGGAGTTGTATATTTTTGCCATCTTCTTGAAGGGGCTATAGCTATGGCACCTTTGAGGGGGAAGGGGACCACGCATGTGTGGTGGTATTCCCAAAGGCTTTCTTTGAAAGCTGGGGAAATGTTCCATGCGGACTCAGTTGGTGCCGTCACCCATATGTGAGGACTGATTCCTGCTGTCCCTGGAGAACAGCTGTTACAGGTGAACAACTGCGCTTTCTCCGGAGACAACTGGAATCAGTCCTCACAACCATCCCGTCTCCCCTTGGATTTGCTTCTTTACCTTCTTTACATTTTTGCTATCTTAGCTATGTCATTAGACTGAGGCAAGATAACACACTTGGGAGGGAAGGGGACAACGCATGTGTAGTGCATCTTCCAAAGGCTTTCTTTGAAAGCTGGGGAGATGCTTCCACACAGGCTCTGTTGGTGCCGACGTCACCTGTATGTGAGGACTGATTTCTGCTGTCTCCATTGAATACCTGTTAGAGGTGAGCAACTATGCTTTACATCTACTCTGTCAGGTAGATCAGGTAGATCTTATCAGTCAACCAATTTCTAATATAGTTTCTCTGTGGACAAGCAGGAATAAGCCCTTACATATGGGTGAAGTTTCCGACAGAGCCCCATGCAGGAACTCTCCCCAGCTTCTATTGCAACTTTTGGGATGCGATACCATCTTCCCCAGTCTTTGTTTTTCCACAGAGCCCCACGGATGTTGATTTGGTCCTCTGCTGGTAAACGCTGTTTTTCCCCCCTTCGGGGGCTTCCTTGGACTCTTTCCAATTTCTCCGGGGGAAGGAACAGCATTGTGCCCTAGTGGCCAACAGTAAGGACTGCTCAAAGTTTCTGGTCCGGGCAATCTAAAACACCTTCATGACTGTGTCTAGAATGGTGGCAGTGGGCATAAGAGTCTGCAGGCTTGCCTTGCTTCAGTCTTTCGACCTGGAACAGTCTGCAAAATAAGCTGGTAGTCATACCATGCTGAAGGGAGAACCTCTTCGGAGAGCAGGTGGAGGAAAAGGCAAGCATCATAGAGAACATAAGAACATAAGATATGCCATACTGGGTCAGACCAAGGTCCATCAAGCCCAGTATCCTGTTTCCAACAGTGGCCAATCTAGGTCGTACATACCTAGCTGTTTCCCCAAAAGACACAGGTTCCACGATGCTTGTACTGGGTCAAGCATTGATATCCTGGGTCCCTTCTTAATAATGGTTTATGGACCTTTCCTCCAGGAACTTGTCCAAACCTTTTTTAAACCCAGCTACACTAACAGCCTTTACTACATCCTCAGGTAACAAATTCCAGAGTTTGATTACACGTTGAGTGAAAAAATATTTTCTTTTATTAGTCTTAAATAGTTTACCCTGTAGCTTCATTGCATGTCCCCTAGTCTTTCTATATTCTGATAACGTAAACAATCAATCTACGTTTACCCGTTCCAGAAAAACATGTCACCTTCACCAGGCTTTCAAGACACACATCCAAACTGACTGCCTTCCACAGGAGGTATCAAAGTGGGGGCCAGAAGATGACTTATTACCAGCATGGGTGCAGGTACTATCCTGGTCCTCAAACCTCTCAGCAAAAAACACAGGCTTCTTTCCCACAGCATCAAAAAAAGCCTCAAAAGGTCCAGCCTACCCCACAACCAAAGCCAGGAGTGGGATTCTGACTGGTTCCTCCAAAGCATACCTAATCTGCCAGTGTCCACAGAGGGAAGCCCTCAGGTGGGGGAGAAAGGCTCACTCATTTTGCCTGCAGGTAGCCCCTCATAACTTTGGACTCATGGGTGCTGCAAATAGTCCCAAGCGGCTACATGTTGCACTTCACCGAGCTGCTGCTTCATTGCTCTCTGAGGGCATATCCCTCAAACCTCTGCATCTAAACTTTCCTTCAGGGGGAAATCTCCACTGTCCTGGCCAAGCTCACTGTAGAGCCCTTACCTCAGGAGCAGATTTTACTCCAGGTACTTTCTGGTCCCCAAGACGACAGGGGGCAGGGTTTCAGCCCATCCTGGACTTCTGAAACCTCAACACCTTCCTGGTGCGAGAAAAATTCAAGTTAGTATCTCTAGGTACCCTGCTCCCTTATCTTCAGAAAGATGATTGGCTATGCTCCCTGGATCTAAAGGACGTGTATACCCACATACTGATCCATCCTGCTCACAGGAGATATCTCAGATTTGTCCTGGCACAAAAGAACTTTCAGTACCGAGTTCTACCTTTTGGGTTGGCCTCGACACCCTAAGTCTTCACAAAGTACCTTGCAGTGGTGGCTGCTTATCTCAGAACACTAAGGTCTGTCTGAACCACTGGCTTATAAAAAGACCACTCCAGATAGAAGTCCAGAAATCAACATGGTTGGCCATTCAGGTGCTAGAGCTGTTTGGGTTTGTAGTCAATTATACAAAGTCCCACCCTTCAGCCCGCCCAACAACTGGAGTTCATAGGAACTCTCCTTAATTGAAGGCCTTCTTTTCACTAGACCAATTCCAGAGAGTGGCAGCCTTGGTCCATGATGTCTGACAACTCCGCTGGCTAACAGCTTATGGGATACTAACTGTGCTCAGCCACATGGCCTCTACTGTATGCATCACTCTCATGGCATGTCTTTTGATGAGACAGTCTCAGTGAACACTGAGGACTCAGTGGAACTAGGTTACCAGCAACCATTGGGATTGGGTGACTATCACTGGCCTTCTCATCTAGCTCCACTGTACTGGTGGTTGGATCACCAGAACTTGCTCAAGGGTCTCCCCCCTTTCAGAAGGCATCACCTCAGAAAACATTGATGACAGACACCTCCAAGTTAGGTTGGGGAACACATCTGGATGGCGTTCACACTCAAGGCATCTGGTCTCAACAAGAGAGCCTGCATCAGATCAATTTCTTGGAATTGAGAGACACAGTGAATGCCCCAAGGCTTTCCAAGAATGATTAGCCAACCAGATTGTCCTCATTTAGACAATCAGGTCACCATGTACTACATAAACAAGTGGGGGGGGGGGGACACAGGTTTGTATCTCCTTTACTTGGGAACAGTCCAGTTATAGAGGTTCACCATCACCCACGGGATGGAGCTCAGGGCCATTTATCTGTCAGGAGGGCAGAACACCCCAGCGGACCAGCTGAGCCATGTTCTCCAGCTGCATGAATGGACACTGGACAGGTGCGTGGCGGCCCACATCTTTCAGAAATGGGGTACCCCCTCGATAGACCTGTTTGCCACCCAGCAAAATGCCCAAATGGACTTCTGCTCCAGAATCACCTTGTGCAGCAGGCTGGAGCTGGATGCTTTCTTCCTCCAGTGGGGGAAGGACCAGTTATACGCATATCTTCCCATACCTCTAACACTTGCTGTAACTCCAGATAGACAGGGATACAATGATACTCATCAAACCTTATTGGCCATTGTTTCCCCCTCTGCTTCACCTCTCCCAGTGGGAATCTCTATGGCTTGGCTATATGGATGTTGAGAGGCTAGTCCTCTCAGAGCTTAACCTGCCTGACAAAGTAACAGATGTTCTGTTTGCCTTTAGGAGGGCCTCAACAAG
Source organism: Ichthyophis bannanicus (assembly GCA_033557465.1). Classification (NCBI taxonomy): domain Eukaryota; kingdom Metazoa; phylum Chordata; class Amphibia; order Gymnophiona; family Ichthyophiidae; genus Ichthyophis; species Ichthyophis bannanicus. Next base: position 1,404,262,727 of record CM066033.1, on the reverse strand, counting down.
GTGGTCTTATGATTCAAATGGAAAAGATTTGCGATCTGGTGTGCAGAACAGGTGCTTGGTCCCTTTAATTGCTCCACTGACAGACTACTCAAATAAGTCCTACACCTCTCTGAGTCGGGTCTCAAGTCCAAATCTGTCAGGGTTCACCTCAGCATGATTGGAGCATGCCATTGCGGAATAGAAGGAAGTCCATCTCTGCTCATCTGTTAGTGGCTCGCTTCATGCGGAGTTTGCTTCTCTCAAAGCCTCCCTTCAAGCCCCTGGTGGCAGCGTGGGATCTCAATGTGGTTCTGGCATAGCTAATTCTAGCTCTCTTTGAGCCACTTGATTTCTGCCCTATGAAGTTCTTAACTTCCATATGAAATAAGACCTTCCAGGTCAACATCAACATGCAGGATAAGTGAACGCCAGGCAATGTTCCCTCTAATTTTCTGTAGGCTGTGTGCGCATAAAATATCAGCTGTGCAGCTTTTGAAGGAAGGTTACATTTTTGTGCCCCACATATTGACACTCGGCGTGTTATACTTTAAAATTTGACTACACGTCAGAATACAGCATGTACACCACATTGATTTTAATCAAATTAAATGAAAACAGACGATTACTAAATGACGCAGAAAATTTCTAGTAATTACAATCACAACTTTTAAATTTTAAGACGTCTGTGTTGTTTTCTATCAGAATCAGAACTGTAATTTTTGTGCGCTCTGTTGTAAAGTATGTGCGCTCGCTCGGCGAGGTGTGTGCGCACAGCTTAGAGGGAACAGTGACTCCAGGCTCTAGTGGCTCATCTGTTGTACACCAGGTTCCATCATAATAGCCACTTGAAGGCGTAAGCTCATCTGGTCGAGTCCTTTTGCGAGGCCAAAAGAATGTCCTCGATCTCCACAGGGAGATGATAGGAGGCTAGAGCGACCCGCTCAGCCGACAAGCTGTGAGGGACAGGGACCTCAGATTGGGGTGAAGCAGCAGACCCTCCCTCCTGCGTCAGCAGTGCCGGTGAGAACACGAGCGGGATCGGGGCTCCGTCAAGAGACGGAATAGCAGGGGAAACCAAGGCTGCCTGGGCCATTTTGGGGCTAAGGGAATCATCAAGGCCCTGTCCCGCTGGACTTTAAGAAGGGTCCGGGCAATGACGGGCATGGGGGGGGGGGAAGGCATGTAGCAGGCCCATGTCCCATGAAATGAGGAAGGCACTGGGAGCCACCCTGCCTAGTGTGGGAGGGGACCGCAGAACCGAGGAGGCTGCGAGTTCGCTGGGCTGGCAAAGAGGTCCGGGTCTGGAGTCCCCCAGTGCTGGAAGAGTCACTGCGCCATTCGGAGACACAGGCGTCACTCGTGCGGCCAGAGGATTCTGCTGAGCCGGTCTGCCAATGCATTGTCCTGACCCGGGAGGTAGGTGGCCCAGACAGACATACCCTGGGCCTCTCTGCAAAGAAGCACAGGGCTATCACCTCTGAACAGAGGCTGTAGGAGCCGGTACCCCCCTGTTTGTTCACATAGAAGATCGTGACCTGGTTGTCCGTCTGGATCAGCACCGCCCGGGTGCTGCAAGCGATCCTTGAAAACCTCAAGAGTGAGGCAAATGGCCTGGAGCACCAGAAGGTTGATATGCTGCCAGGACTCCAAGAGACCAGGTCCCCTGAGTGCAATGACCCTCGGAGTGGGCTCCCAAGCCCGCCAGGGAGGCAACGGTGGTCAAGACCACCTAATGCGCCAGGGCTTGGAAGGGCATGCCATGAAGCAGATTCCAAAACTCCTGCCACCAAGCCAGAAACTCCGCCACACTGGGAGAACAAGATGGGGTCTCTGAGGTGGCCTGTCGACTGCGTCCATTGTGCTTGGAGGCAACACTGCATTGCCCACATGTGGAGACGAGCATTGGGCACGACATGGATCGTGGAAGCCATGTGGCTGAGAAGACGAAATCATCCGGGCCGAGACAGCACTGTGGCACCGCATCTCAGACACCAAGGACACGAGGCGGTCTGCCCTGTCCTGAAGAAGAAAAGCCATGGCCCGAAGGGTGTCCAAGTGAGCCCTGATGAACTCCAGGGACTGAACTGCAGTGAGGTGGGACTTTGGGTAATTGATCACAAACTCCAGATGCTCCAGGAGGCAAATGGTGCGGTCTGTGGCCTGCCTGGCTTCGGAAGCTGGGCCCCCTGATACGAGCCAGTCTAGATATGGATAGACAAAGGTGCCCTGCAGCCACAAACAGGCACTTCGTGAAGACCCGCAAGGCAGACTTTGAGGGGGGCCTGAAAATGCCAAAGATGATCTCCATCAAGGCCCGCCGCGAAGCCTCCAAGCTCCCTAGCGAGATCGCGGAGGAACATCCCAATGTATTTTTTATTTTATTTATTTATTTGGTTCTTCTATACCACCCCTTCCAGAGATCAGGGGTGGTTTACAATTAACAAGTTGAACAACTTTTACATGGAACAGTTGGAGAAACTATTTACAGGTAACATTCAACGGAAGTCAAAAAACAATTTTGCGTCATCTTAGCGGAGCTTTGTGGCCCCGCTTATTTACATATTTACAGGTACATATGTTCGCATGAGCAGTTGTTGGATCCTAGTTGTGATGAGGATCAGTGGGTTTTGTGAGTGGACAGTTGTTGCTGGTGGTGGCTTGTTTGCTGAGGATGTGGGAGGAGTGGGGGGGCATCTAGCAGGTTTTTCATTTGTGAGAGGGAGGGGGTTTCAGTAGAGTTTCCGAAATGTTGAGAGAACAGGAGGGTTTTTAGTCCCTTTTTAAATAGCTGCAGATTCTTTGTCATTCGGATTGCTAGCGGGAGTTCGTTCCAGAGACTGGGCGCTGTGAATGTATAACTGGTAGACTTGGATGCGGCATGACAGCATGGAGCCCTGATAAGCCTTGTGCCCGAGGGCATCGATGGTACGAGACTCTGCCTGGGGGGTCCGATGAATTAGTCTTCAGGCTCTTTAGCTTCCGCATGGCCGATTCAACCACCAACAAGGTGTGAGGAAGCTGGGGTTTCCGAAACCATGGTCTCATTAGATTTGTCAGCAGCGTTTGATCTGATCGACCATTGGACCCTTCTCTCCCGCCTTTATGATGTCGGACAGCGGGGCACAGTGTTGCACTGGTTTCGTTCTTTCCTCACAGCTCATTCCTTTGTCGTCTGTTTTAACCATCAGTCCTCCCCGCCTGTTTCCCTAACGTGTGGGGTACCTCAAGGTTCAGTTCTCTCCCCTTTACTTTTCAATATTTTCCTTGCCCCTTTACCCCTCTTGATCCAACAATTCCTAGTTTCAGCTTATATCTACGCCAATGATATTATCCTCCTCTTCCATACCTCCCCGGTTAACGTTGACATTACTCAGCTCAATAACTGTGTGTCTTTCTCATATTGCCACTTGGCTTTCCTCTAATTTTCTTCATCTGAATCCATCAAAATCCACAGCCATGTGGGTTTCTATGGGTACGTCCTGCCCAACAATTATGCCTCAAATAATTCTGTCTCTATCCCTGTCACTTCCTCTTTTCATTACTTAGGTGTAACTCTGGATTCTTTGCTATCTTTCCACGACCATGTATCAAATCTATCACGCCGTTCTTTCTTTATATTGCGGCAACTTAGATCAGTTCACTCCCCACCACCAGCCACACACCGCCAGCATTGAAAGCTCCCCTGATCGGGGTAGAAGCGCCTGAGCGGGAAATCGTCCCGCTCAGAAGCTTCTGCCCAATCGGGGCAGTGGGAGAACAACAAAAGGAGCCTCACCGTCGGCGGGTCCGCGCCTGGCCCTTAGGTGCGGCACGGAGGCGAACACAAAAGAAAAAAGAAAAAAAAATGGAGCAGGCCCACCTACAAGACCCACAGAAGCTGCACGGAAAGCAACAGGAAGCAACCAGAAAGAAAAAGCAGCAAAATGTAAGTGAACGAAACAAGACCATACAACACAGACAGCCCAGAAGACAACATGCATACAACCCTGATTCTCCCCATCACCCTCTTCCTCACACAACTACTTCCACCACATGCACCCAACCACCACCCACACACAAACACACCATGGCAACCACCACCAACATGGACACACATGCCCACAGTATATTCACGGGAACACACACAGAACACCCATGCTAAAAAGGCAAACCAGGCGCAAGACCAACACCCACGCAAACACAAAGGAAGCACACGGAACAACAAACACCCCAGTGTCAATATCAATAGAGCTTATAAACGCCAGATCCATACGTAACAAGATCTACACAATAGCAGACCACATAGATGAACAACCCGACATACTTTGCATCACAGAAACATGGCTCACCCTAACCGACAATGTACTACTCAATCAATTAGTGCCCAACACATACACAGCATACAACTGCCCATGCGCTCAAAGGCGAGGAGAAGGAGTCTTGATAATTGCAAAGAACAGCCTAAAGTTCAAATCACGAAGTGCCACAGACACCCAACAATGCAACACCATCACCGTTGAGAACAAATGCATGGCCCTATGCCTCACCTACAGAGCACCCCGTGCACCACCTGATGAACTAGCCTCCACCCTCAAAGCAGTCTGCGCAATCAGCTCAAACCACAAGCCCACACTACTGCTAGGAGACTTCAACCTCAAATCCGATGCAGAAGCTTTCCTTCAAGATGCAGAAGCTTTCCTTGCAGCGATGAGCTCATTTCAATTCACCCAAATAATTAACACTCCGACACACAGACACGGATCATCGCCAGACCTCATCTTCGCACCCAACTATCTAATCAAGAGAGGTCTAATCTCACACCCACTGTCACACCAGTACCATGTTCAGACCACCACATAATTGAAATAAATATTGTGACACAAGGAGGAAAACAAGACGAATACTCGGACAACACACCCACACAAAGAAGATTCAAGAGCTTCAACAGGGACCAATTCCTACAGGACACTATACCACACCTGACCTCAGAAACAGATGATCTAGAAGCTCAAATCAGAAACTGGAACACCACCATCAATGACGCCGCCAAAGTAACTGATTATAGACCCAGGAAAACTCGCTGCACCAAACTACATCACAAACCATGGTACTCAAAAGCCATATGGAGCGAAAAGAGGGAACTCAGAAAATTAGAACGGAGATGGAGACACACCAAGTCGTCCAATACCCAGGAACTGTACCTAACAAAACAAAGACACTACAACGAACTCATCAACCAAACAAAGACAGAATACCACACAAACAGTATACTCAAATCCAACAAACCTAGAGAGCTGTTCGAAATCGTGAAAACCCTCACCAAGGAACAGAAAGCAGAAAACGAAGTACAAATAGACCCACAAAAATTTGCTGACCACATCCAAGAAAAATTTAATTCGTCAGTACAACCAAGATCAAACACAACCACAAAACCAACATCACCCCCAAAAACCTGGGGCACATTTAGCACCCCATCCACAAAGCAGCTCTCTCACATCACCGCACTCAATACAAGCACGGCTCCAACAGACCTATGCCCAGTGACATGGATCAAAGCCACCAAATCATGCTTCATCCACACCATACACAACATGGTGCACAGTTCCCTGACTCAAGGGAACATGCCAAACCAACTAAATCTCGCCACGATAAGACCCATCCCGAAGAAATCCACACTCGATAAGAATAATCCAGCAGCATACAGACCGATCTCAAGCATACTCCTACTGGCAAAAATAATTGAGAAAACAGTACAGCACCAGCTACAAGAACACATTGACAACCACGCACCACTAGACATCGACCAACACGGTTTCCGTCCCAACCACGGGGTTGAAACACTCCTACTATACCTCTTCAATAACATCCTCTGCCTAATAGACAACTCCAAGAAAGGAATACTAGTGATATTCATTGACATTTCATCAGCATTTGACACAGTGGATCACAGAATCCTACTGGAAAGACTACAGAACATTGGATTACATGGATCTACCCTGAAATGGTTCCACTAATACCTAACCGACAGACAGATACAGGTCAAGGTGGGCTCCAACACTTCCCAACCCATAAAAGTCCTACAAGGAGTACCATACAACGATCAGCCTTATCAGCGCTTCTATTCAACCTCTACATCCAGCCAATATGCGACAACATGAAAGAACACAATATACAGTACACAATCTACGCCGATGACATCATGATATACACACCTATCACAGTCGACAACCCCGACTACTCCAAAATAACAAACTGTCTCATACTCATGACTAGCTGGTTTCAAAACAACCACCTCACCATAAACTATAGTAAGACCAAGGCACTAATCATCACGTGAAACACTGACTTCGTCCCTCCACCCAACATCAAGATAAAAGACACAACCATACCCATAAAACCGGAAGTAAAGTACCTCGGAATAACCCTGGACAAGGAACTAAATCTACAATGACACATAAGCAGAACCACCAAAAGCGCATACCACAGGATGAGACTTATCCGACGCCTTAAGCCCCTCCTCACCCCAGAGCACTTCCGTACAGTCTGCCAGGCACTAATAACCCCACTACTGGACTTCTGCAACCCAATCTACCTTGGCCTATCAAAACAAACACTCAGACCACTGCAATTGGCACAAAACACAGCGGCCCGAATAATATCTGGCTCAACAAGACATGAACACATCACACCCATACTGAAAGATCTACACTGGCTCCCAGTCAGCTCACGCATCAAATATAAGACAGTCATAAATATCTTCAAGGTCAAACAACAGTCATCAGCCCTCAGCCTACAAACACTTATACAACCCGACAGAAGCACACGACCAAGGAGGAGAGGCACTTCCAATTGAGTCAACACCCCAAAAGACCCACCAAGGTCCGCAAGGACACCGCGGATTGAGTATTTTCCCTAGCTGCACCAGCAATTTGGAACACCCTCCCACACAAATTAAGACTAACAACAGAACTCAAAGACTTTCGGAAGCAGCTTAAGACAACACTATTCATTGAACACTATGGACATGTCACTTGATACTCTCACCAAGCAAAAACAAAAGACCTACCCCCCTCCCCTAATCCTTGTACATAAGAATGTATAATAGCACATGATGTAAATAGCTCACCAAGAATCGAATATACACCACCACAAACACACTATCTGTATCACTGCATAAAAACACTAGAAACACTCTTTTGATTGTTTGCTGTGGAGTCCGCCTTGATTGAAGGAGAAGGTGGTATATAAATACTTAAATAAATAAATAAATTTTGCCTCCTGATTCTCTTGTCACCCTCTTATTGGCCTTGGTTATGTCCAGATTGGCCTATTGCAATGTGGCTTTTGCTAACCTACCATCTTACCAGCTTCAACGTTTACAACTACTGCAGAATACTGCTGCTTGATTTGTCACCAATGTCCGTAAATCCGATGATGTAACTCCCCTCCTTTTTCAGCTTCATTGGTTACCACTCCGCTATAGGTTCAAATACAAGCTCCTCATTATAACTCATAGTGTCATTCAAATCCTTTGTATTTAGCAAAACTTGTTTCTCTCCACACTCCTTACCGTCAACTCTGTTCATTACATGCCAATCGTCTGTCTCTTCCTTCCCCTTCACAAGTCCATCTAGAACAGACACGTCACGCTACATTCTTTTTTCTCGGACCTTCACTCTGGAATGCCTTGCCATCTTCCCTCCGGTTGGAATCCTCATATCAGAATTTCAAAAACTTATTGAAAACATATTTGTTCCAACAGGTTTGTGACCTCCCTTCCAGTAGTTCTGTTTAGCTATTGCTTCTCTGTCTGCTTCTAAGTGACCCTACTGGTCATTCTTTCCTTTCATGTTATAATGGAGTTCCTTTCTTCCTACAGCGCTAGCATATTTTATTGTAAACCACTCTCATGTTCCGACAAGGGCGGTATATAAAGTGTTAAATACAGATAAAGATAAAGACCTCGCTGGACCTTATACATAGCATCCAGGGGCTTGTTCACAATCGGGACAGAGGCCAGGGTCTCCCACATGCAGAGCAGGAGTCGGTTCAGAATGGGAGGAACTGGCGCTGAAAGGGCCTCTTGGAGGAGCTTCATATTGCAAGATATCAAGCTCCTCAGTTCAGGGCTCCTCCGACTCAATAGCAAGCGCCAGGGCCCGCATCATGTCCTGGAAGAACTACAGAAAGGTGTCATCCTCGGGAGGTGACCGCCGCCTCTAGGTCGGCAGGGAGAAGTCGGAGGGGAGGTCTCTCCATCAGACTCCCAGTCTGAGTAGTCCATGGAGGACTCTAGGTTGGGTGGCTCAATACAGGTCGGTGACCCGTGCCGGATCTCCGAGGCCAAAACTTGCCCGGAGCCCGAGGTGCTCGCCTGTGAAGATCTTGTGTCCGAGGAACGGGAAGGAGATTGAGATCCGTGCCAAGGATCCTCATGAGGCTTCTGACTCTCAGGGGTCACTGTGGCGGCCTAGGGAGTCCGAGGTCGAAGTCCTTGCGGTCTCGAGGCATGTGCCAGCAGGGCTGGGCACCAGCGCCTGCTGGGCAGCGAGGAACGCAGAAATGCTGCATTCCAAGGACAGAATTCGGGCCTCCCACTTGGGAGTGGGGCCCTGCGACACCAACGCTGGGGTCAATGTCTGGTGTTGAGGAGGAGAGGGGGTTCTCGCCAGGATGACCCCCGGGAGACCGAGCTCCTTTGCCGGAGGCCTCCGTATCACTTTGAGGTACCTTACTGGGCTGCTTCCTCTCTGACTCTAGAAACTGCTGAGGGGGGCTGAGAAACCAGACGTGTGACCGCTCATGCTTTTCTGGTGCCGCCAACAGAGTCCTCAAGGCCTTCTTCTTCCGCTCGTGTTCAGGCGACCCCTGATCAGAGTGCCACTGGAGACTCCGGAGGTTCCAGTGCCAAAGAGCGGGAGGCTACTGGGGCTATCTTACAGAAGAGATCACCCAGCTTCTGCTTATGACTCTGGATGGCTTTAGAGGACATCTTCTTACAGAGGAAACATAGTTCTGGGTCATGGTCACCTCCTAGATACCCGAGACAACAGTCATGGGTGTCTGTGAGTGACATGTTTTTGGAGTATCTATCACATTTCTTAAAACGGGAGGCCATTGGGGCAATAAGGGCCCCTACGAGGTCGATGATCCTTGACGTGGCTAGCGGTTAAAAAGGGCATGAAACGTGGTAAAAACAAAAAAGGCAAAAAAGAAAAAAACCCGAGACCAGGGCCGAAGCAGAGGTGCTTGGGAGGCGGGAAGAGGACCGGCAAAGGCCAGTAGAGCAAAAACCGATTGGAAACAGAGAACCTTTTCCAGGGACGAGACGCACATCTAAAGGGCTCCATGGAAAAAGGGAGTCTGAGTAAGATGGCACCTTTAAGGAGGGAAGGGGACCACGCATGCGTGGTGGCATTCCCAAAGACTTTCTTTGAAAACTGGGGAAATGCTCCGCACGGGCTCTATTGGTGCCGACATCACCCATATGTGAGAACTGACTTCCTGCTTGTTCCTGGAGAATAACTGTTACAGGTGAGTAACTACGCTTTCTCTGGGAACAAGCAGGAAGCTACAGGCTACCGAGAACCTGTACAAAATGCCACGGTGGCCAGAGAAGAGAGCCGTGAGCTGCAGCAGTTAAGTCCCAACGGAGAGATTCTCGCAAAACCCAGGTGTCTGGTGGAGAACCAGCACTCCAGGAGCCTGAACACAGAAAGGTCGGAGGACAGGAGTTGCCTACACCCCAAAGAGATTACGGAGTATGGCCAGGAGTAGTGATCTGCGAAGGTATAGACTGACGACCAGATGGCGGCCTGACAGATTTCTGTCACAAGAACAGATTTCAAATTTGCCACAGAAGAAGCCATGGCCCTGACGTGCTGCACCATGACCCATTGGTCTAGTGAGATTCCAGCCTGCTCATAGGTGAGGGTAATGCAGTCTGCCACCCAAGTGGACGGAGTTAGCTTAGTAACTGGGAGCCTCAGTCGACTGGAGTCAGAAAGCTGATGTGCTTTGTGGTGGCCCTGAGTCTGAGACAGATAGGACAGGCCCCTTTTACAATCCAAAGTATGGAGGACGGTCTTCGTCTTGCTGGCGCAAGGCCTCAGAAAGGAGGTGGGGAGGCACCATCTCCTGACTGAGGTGGAATGAGGACACCTCCTTTGGCAGAAACTTGGGGTGTGTGCAGAGCACCATCCTGTTCTTGTAGAACCTTGTGTAAGGAGGCTCTGCCATCAGAGCATGGAGCTTGCTGTCCCTGTGAGCTGAAGTGAGTGCCATGAGAAAGATGACCATCCAGGAGAGGTACCGCAAGTGGCTCAAACGATGTCTTAGTAAGCTGCGAGAGCACCATGTTGAGATCCCATTCCGCTGCTGGTGGGTGGACGGGGAGTTTAGATAGCATGAGGCCTCATAGGAACCGAGCTACAAGGGGCTGGGTCCCAGAGGGGTTTTCCCTGAATGGCATGGTGACGCACTGCGATAGCGCACATGTACTCCGAATTGGACTTTAGTCTCACCTGCGATAGGAGGAGTAGGCACTGGAGTACCATCTGAACCAGGCAGGAGAACAGGTTTGCCTGCTTCCTGGCGCACCAGACCGAGAAGCAACACCACTTGAAGGCATACACCCTCCTCGTGGAGGCCCTCCTCCACATCCCAGGGAAGGCTGAAGGGAGCCAGGGCTACCCTTTCAGCAGCCAAGCAGTAAGACGGACCCCAAGTTGAGATGCAGGAGAGCCCTTCTCCTGAGATAGCAGTCCTGGGGCACGGCCCAGGGGGAGGGAAAAAAAAAAACAAAAACGGCAATGCCACCGACAGGTGGAGAAGCAGCGGGAACTAAGGTTGTCTGGGCTACCAAGGGGTTATCAATATTAATGATGCCAGTGGAGTTGGCAGAAGGTATAAAGGAGGCTTTCGATTTATGGAATCAGGAATGCATTCAGTGCCACCCAGAATGGGTGCATCTGGAGGGAGCAGAAGCGTGGCAACTGTATGTTGTCCAGGCTGGTGATCAGGTCTACTAGAGGGACGCCATCCTGGGATCCAGGTACCACTCGTGTGGCTGGATGCTCAGCTTGTCTGCCAGGGCATTGTCATGGCCCAGAAGGTAGACCACCCTTAGGAGCATACCATTGCGTGTAACATATGAGCAGAGAACTACCGCCTCCTGGCAGAAGGCGTATGACTCTATGCCCCCTTGCTTGTTCACAAAGAACATTGCGACTTGGTTGTCAGTCTGGATCAGCATCAACTGGTGCTATATCTGGTGATGGAAAGCTTGGAGCTCCAGGAATATTGCCCTGAACTCCAGAAGGTTGATCTGCAGCTAGCACTCCATCAAGGACCAGCTGCCTTCTGTGTGAAGGTCCTCGCAATGAGCTCCCCAGCCCAGCAGAGAGGCATCCGTGGTGAGGACCCTTGGGGGGTGGGAGCATGGAAGGGCATCCTGGCCTGCAGGCAGCAGGGAATCTGCCACCAGTCGAGGGAGTCTGCCAGCTGTAGGTCACTTCTCACTCTGTCCCGGAGCCTCCCTGGAGCCTGTGTCCACTGAGAATGAAGGCACCACTGGGCCACTCATGTGTAGGCAGGCATATGGAGTCACGTGGACAATAGAGACCTTGTGGCCCAGTAGGCACAGGAGAAGCCGGGTGGACAGCGACTGGCAGTGCTGTACCTCTGCGGCTAGCCTCCTGAGGCATTCTGATCTCTTCTGAGGGAGAAAGGCCTTGGCCTGGAGGGTGTCTAGCTGAGCCCCTATGAACTCCAGGCACTGAGTTAGGTGGAGGTGGAACTTAGGGAAGTTGATGATGAACCCCAGGTGCTGCAGGATGGGGATGGTGCGCTCGGTGGCGTGGTGCACCTCTGCAGCTATGCCTCCCTTTATGAGCCAGTTGTTCAGGGAGGGAAAGATGAAGGCCCTTTGGAGACGAAGATGGGCTGTAATCACCATTAGGCACTTGGTGAAGACCCTTGGCGATGAGACCAACCCAAAGGGCAGCACCCTGTATTGGTAGTGCCCTCTCCCTACCATGAAGCGGAGGTATTTTCAGTGGTTGCGATGAATCAGGATGTACGTATAGGCATCCTTCAGGTCTCAGGAGCATAGCCAGTGTCCCTGCTGGAGGTATGTCAGCAGTGTTCCAAGGGAGAGCAGCTTGAACCTCTCCCTTACCAGAAATCTGTTCAGGTCCTGCAGGTCCAAGATGGGGCCGAGGCTTGGGAATGAGGAAATACCTGGAGTAGAAGCTTGTGCGCCAGAGATGCTTGGGCAATGGTTCTACCGCCTTGTCCTCGAGAAGATCTGTGAACTAGGTGAGGAGCAGAATCTGGTGGGGGAGAGGTTTTACAGGCTCTGCTGTGAGGGAGGAGTGAACTAGTGGTTAGAACACGGTACTTCAGGCTGGATGGACTGGGGTTTCTAGTTCTATAGGCACTCTTTGTGGCCTTGGACAAGCCACTTAACCCTCTGTTGCCTCAGGGGACAAGGGAATATATCCAGTACCTGTTTGTAGTAATGTAAACCATTTTGATTGAAGGATAAGGTGGTATACAAAGAGTAATTAGGCCTTACCTGCTAATTAGCAGCTTGGAGACTGAGCATGTCATCTTCTTGATAAATCCTGAGTATATATACCGCCGGCATCACCCACCAGCTCTAGTATCCTAATAACAAAGCAGACTTAACAGAGAGACAATTAAGTAAAACCAACTGAAAACAACCTACGCTCTTCCCCCCTCCCCCCTTGGTAGGGAACACCCGCCACCCTGAAGAGGAGGCGGATTACCTGTGAATCAACTCACCCCTGATTCCACAGAATAAGGACAGACAGCCCGGCCATTCTGCCATATCACGTCTGCCCCTTCAGCGCTGAACTGCTGCCCAAACTTGAATCACTGGACCTTCACCTTCGGGCCGGATTCGCTAGACCAAACCTTCATACAAAGACAATAGGCAGTATCAGGGACTGGACTGGAGTTCCTTCAGGAACGCTAATTAGCAGGCAAGGCCTAATTACTCTTTCCTTAGCGTCCCTCCAGTCCAGTCCCTCACATCTGGAATTTAGCAGAGCAGTTTGAACCACAGGAGGGACCTGCAAGACCAGCCCGAAGAACCGGAAAACCAAACACCCAGAGTTCTGTAATCCTCAGTCTTGAAGGACTACAAAAGGAGACTGCTACTTCTGGAGAGAGATCTGCAATAGTGAGTATATACTTCTGGGAATTTTTCTGAAGGAAATTCTTTGGATTAAAGCTGATTAATCTGTGAACTCAGTGTATTTGTTAAATCAGTCAGGGCCTAGTAGCAGCAGTTTAAGTTTAAATTTAAAACACAGAAGAGAGCTTTCTGGTTAAATTTAGAAACCAGCAGAGAGCTTCTAGTTTAAATCTCATACTAGCCTAGCAGAAGCAAAGATCTTTAATTTAAATCAAATCAGATTATAAATTAGCATCAAAGGCAAAACAGGGTCAGTATTCTTTGAGCAATAAATAAAGTCTTCTAGAGACCTTTACAAAGAGGCCTTCTACCTAGGGAGCAAGAGACCTGTGAAACTTTTTAAATAGGTGTTAAAGACAGGGGGCAGGTCAAAAGACCATTTTGAAAGACTCCTTCTATCCAAGCAAGGACTGTTAATCACCCAGGAAGTTGGTCACAGCTTACCTTAGAAGCACAGGACAGGATACTGTGTAGCAGCCATCTTTTAATAAGTCTTATTTCCCTCCCTCCCTCCCCAATACCCACCCATCCCTGGGATAATCGTAGCTTTATGGGTACTTACACATCTTAAAAGAAAGGAGCTGCTATCAGGTGCAGCTCTTTATCCAAATCAGTCATACATTAAGGACCTGAGATTAATTAAGCTTCAGGTGAACAAGGTATATTAAACATATTAGATACACTTTTATTAGTATAAGCATCCACACCAACACTAAGTAAAGAACGTAAAGATCTAAACACAAGCTTAAAACTAAGATGCAGACAGCAGTCCAGCAGCGATATGGGGGCTTTCCAGTCTTTTGCTTTGAGTGTCACATGTACAATTTTCTCCCAGCTGGTGAGAGGTATTACGTTTGCACTAGGTGCAAAGAGCGCTTTGCTCTCAGGGAACGAGTCCGTTCCCTAGAGGATAGAGTAGCAGACTTGGAAGACATAAGAAAGACAGAGAGGTACATAGATGAGACCTACAGGGATATAGTCCTGAAGTCCCACCTCCAGTCTGGCAGCATCCATGTTGCCATGGAGGAGAGAGGTCACGTGACAGGAGAGCATCACCGTGGTGTGGCAGGAAGGGATCCTGTAACTAGGACCTGTCCTCCAGGTGATGCAAAACCCTCTAGCACCGAAGACGTTTCTCCAGGGCCATGTGCCCATGAGGAAAGGGTTATGACAGCCGTTATAGTTGGTGATTCGATCATTAGGCATGTAGATAGCTGGGTGGCTGGTGGACGTGAGGATCGCCTGGTAAAAAACCTGCTTAGTGTGAAGATAGCGGACCTCACACGCCACCTAGATAAGGTCTTAGATAGTGCTGGGGAGGAGTCTGCAGTCTTGGTACATGTCGGTACCAATGACCTAGGAAAATGTGGTAGGGAGGAGGTTCTGGAGACTAAATGTAGGCTTTTAGGTAGGAAGTTGAAATCCAGAACTTCCAGGGTAGCGATCTCCAAAATGCTTCCCGTTCCACGCCCAGGACCCAAAAGGCAGGCCGAGCTCCGGAGTCTCAATGCATGGATGAAACAATGGTGCAAGGATGAAGGTTTTGGATTTGTTAGGAACTGTGGAACATTCTGGGGAAAGGAGGGGCTCTTCCGAAGGGATGGGCTTCACCTTAACCAGGATGGAACCAGGCTGCTGGCATTAACCTTTAAGAAGGACATAGAGCAGCTTTTAAACTAGATAATAGGGAAAAGCCGACAGTCGCCCAAGAGTGAATGGTTCGGAAGAAGGTATCCTTGAAGGATACTACCAAAAGCAGAGAGGTTCCAAACAAGAGTAAAGTAGCCCAAATGCCCTTGAGTATGGTACAGACAGAGCTTAAAGATTCCAAATTACCCATGCCTACCAATAGCCAGATTAATATGAATAAAATACAGTCTCTAAAATGCTTGTATGCAAATGCTAGAAGTCTAAACAATAAGATGGGAGAGTTAGAATATATAGCACTAAACGAGAGGTTAGATATGATTGGAATCTCAGAGACATGGTAGGAGGAGGACAACCAGTGGGACACTGATACCTGGGTACAAACTATATCGTAATGATAGACCTGATCAAAATGGTGGAGGCGTTGCGCTCTATGTTAGAGAGGGCATTGAGTCAGAAAGTATTAAAGTTTTGCAGGAAACAAAATTTGCTGTAGAATCTCTATGGAATGAAATTCCATATAAGAAGGGGAAGGCAATGGCAGTGGGGGTGTACTATCGACTGCCTGGCCAGAATGAACAAATGGATGATGAAATGCTCAAAGAAATCAAGGAAGCTAAGGGAAAATTAGACTTACCTGCTAATTGTTGTTCCTTAAGGAGCTCTAGTCCAGTCCCGGAACCATAGAGTTTAGAACTTCCACCAGCAGCTTTGGAGACTGAAAGATATCATCGCTTTGATGTCACTGGTACAAATAGGCAAACACCGCCTCCTTCCACCAGTACCTACTGACAAAGCAGACTCAGCAGAGCAACAAATAAGTAGTCACATGAATAAAATCCTAACGAACAAGAAGTAGTTTAAACTCCCCAGAAACTACACGCCCCCGTAACCTTGCAAAAAACATCCCGCTCATGAGGACGGGGCAACCATGCTCCCGAGCGCCCCCAACACTGCTGCGCAAAAAAAGGCCTCAATGTGCCTCTCCTGTGCACCTTCATAAAACATTCTCCTCCCAGCCCCCTCTCCTACTGTTTCCCTTTCTCTCGTTTTACTTCCATTTTTTTTTTTTTTTAAACTTCAGGCTGCATGCCGCGTCATACACTGGGAGGGGTCCGGGACTGGACTAGAGTTCCTTAAGGAACAACAATTAGCAGGTAAGTCTAATTTTCTCTTCCTTTGCGTCCCTCTAGTCCAGTCCCGGAACCATAGAGGATGTAACAGAGCAGTGACTATCAACGGGAGGGACCCGCAAGCCCAGCCTGAAGTACTGCTGAGCCAAAACACCCATCCCCCCTCGCCTGTACATCCAGCTGATAGTGCTTTGCAAAGGAATGCAGCGAGGACCAGGTCGCCGCCCTACAAATGTCCTCGACCAGCACTAAACTGAATTCCGCCCAGGACGCCGCCTGCGCCCTGGTTGAATGCGCACGAATACCAACCGGAACCACCTTACTCTTTAACAGGTAGGCCGATGCAACAGCCTTTTTCAACCACCGCGAAATCGAAGACTTCGCCGCCACCTCCCCTTTACGTGGGCCCCCAAAGGCGACAAACAGCCTGTCAGACTTCCTGAAAGATGCCGTCCTACGGAGATACTTCTTAAGCACCCGTCGAACGTCCAAAAGATGTAACCGACCGCTCGTCTGATCCTTCTGTTCCCCTAAAAACACTAGAAGCGATACCACTTGGTTGACATGAAACATCGACACCACCTTAGGTAAAAAGGCTGGAACTGTGCGCAACACCACCTTGTGACCGAAGAAAGACAAGTATGGCTCCTTACAAGACAGCGCCTGCAACTCCGAAATACTTCTAGCTGAGCAAATAGCTACCAGGAAAACCGTCTTCAAGGTCAAGTCCTTCAGCGAAGCCTTGCCTAAAGGCTCAAACGGTTCTCCAAGTAAGGCTTCTTATACCACATTCAGATCCCACGGTGGAATTGAAGATCGCCTCGGCAGCCTCAGAAGCAACACCGCTCGCAGGAAATGCCAAACATCACTGTGCGCCCCTACCAGTTGACCTTGAATGTTTCCCCGGAAACAGGAGATGGCCGCAAGCTGTACTCTCAAGGAGCTAGCCGCGAGTCCCTTTTCCACGCCATCCTGCAAAAAGGAAAGAATATGTGGCACCGAAGCCCTCAAGGGACGCAGATCTCGCTCTCCACACCACGCTTCAAACACACGCCACACTCGGATATACGCCAACAATGTCGACCGCCTGCGTGCCTTCAATAAGGTAGAAATGACCGCCGACGAGTACCCCTTGGCAGTCAGCCTAGCCCTTTCAATAGCCATGCCGTAAGCGAGAATCGACCCACCTGCGGCATGTGTAACGGCCCCTGCAGCAAGAGATCCTCTCGAAGTGGAAGTCTCCACAGTCTGTCCACCAGCAGTCGAATCAAATCCGCATACCATGGCCTTCTGGGCCAATCGGGCACTACCAGAACTACCCGGCCGCGGTGTTTCTCTATGCGCTGGACCACCTTGCCTATGAGCGCCCAAAGTGGAAACACATAGAGAAGCCCGTCCACCGGCCACAGCTGCACCAATGCATCGAGACCTTCCAACATCCATTCTCTCCGCCTGCTGAAGAACCTCTCTACCTTCACTGAGTTGAAGCTGGCCATCAGATCCATTACCGGAGTCCCCCATCGCCGCACTACCATAGCAAAGACCTCCGGGTGTAAGCTCCACTCCCCCGGATCCACTCTGCGGCGACTTAGAAAATCTGCCTTGACATTGTCTACCCCGGCCACGTGCTCAGCCGACAACGCCCTTAAATTCTGTTCGGCCCAGCGCAACAGCTGACTCGCCTCTTCCTCCAGCGACGCACTTCCCATGCCACCTTGGCGATTGCTATAGGCTGCCATCGTCGCATTGTCAGACAGCACCCGTACCGCCTCTTGACTCAAGCACTCTTGAAACTCTCGAAGTGCCAGATACACCGCTCACATCTCCAACCTGTTTATGGACCACTGCTTTTCCTCCAACGACCACTGGCCCTGGGCCAATCTTCCTTCGCAATGCGTTCCCCATCCCGTGAGGCTTGCATCTGTCGTTAGCAGCCTCCAGGATGGAGCCTCCAGCAAAGCGCCCCTTTCCAGACTTCCGGGCTGCAACCACCAGCGAAGCCCCTGCCGCACTTCCGGAGGACACACTAGTCGTTGAGACAACGCATCCCTCTGGTGAGACCAACGCCTGAGAAGAGCGCTCTGCAACGGCCTCATATGAGACTTGACCCACTGAACGACGTTGATCGAGGCCGCCATCGTTCCGAGCAACTGCAAATACTGCCACGCCGTCAGAGCCCTGCACTCCAGAAACCTCTGTACGAGTTCCCTCAAAGCTTGAGCTCTCTGGACTGGGAGAAACACCTCTCCTTGCTCTGTCTCGAAGCGTGCTCCCAAGTATTCCAGAGTTTGAGAGGGAATCAGTTTGCTCTTTGCAAAGTTGACCACCCAGCCAAGGCTTTCCAACAACTCTACTACCCGAGCGGTGGCCGCAGCGCTCTCCTCTCTCGACTTCGCCCGAATCAACCAATCGTTCAAGTAAGGATGCACCAGTATCCCCTCCTTGCGAAGCGCCGGCGCCACCACCACCATGATCTTGGTGAATGTCTGAGGCGCCGTTGCTAGCCCGAAGGGCATCACTCGGAATTGAAAATGCCCCATTGGCACCGCAAACCGAAGGAACTTTTGATGCTCGCGTCGCACGGGAATATGGAGATACGCTTCCGTAAGGTCCAACGATGTCAGAAATTCCCCTTTCCTGACCGCCACAATGACGGAGTGCAAGGTTTCCATCCGGAAATGAGTCACTCGAAGGCAGCGATTCACACTTTTTAAATCCAAAATTGGCCGAAATGTGCCTTCCTTCTTGGGAACCACGAAATAGATGGAGTATCGACCGCACCCGTACTGGTCCGCCGGCACAGGCACCACCGCTCCGAGCTGCCTCAGCTGCCGCAGTGTTTCTGTGACTGCTCGGAACTTCCGCGGAGCTCTGCACGGAGAGAGGACAAAGGAATCTAAGATGGGTCGATGGAGCTCCAGAGCGTAACCTTCTCGAATGACCTCCAACACCCACTGATCCGAGGTAATTTGGACCCAGGCAGGGTAAAACTCCCGCAACCTTCCTCCCACGGGCACTACCGCGACCTGGGTCCGCCTTATCTCATTGGGACTTTTTGCTGTTTGAGGACTGGAAGGAAGCAAAACCTCTGCCCGCTCCCTGAAAACCTCGAAATACCTGGCCTCGAGATGGGAACCGCCCCCTCTGTGGTTGACTAAAACGGGAGGACCGAAATCTACGAAAATCCCTAGAAAGTTCACTGGTCCCTGTAGCACCGTGGCTCTGCTTCAGCTTATCCTCCGGGAGCCGGCCTCCCATGGACTCCCCGAGGTCCTTGACCAACTTCTCCAAATCCTCTCCGAACAGAAGCTTCCCCCTAAAGGGGAGCTTACTGAGCCACGCTTTGGAAGAACCGTCTGCCGACCAGTTACGTAACCAGAGATACCGTCGCGCCGCAACCACCAAGGCCATACTTTTGGCCAGGCCTCGAATAAGATCGTAGTGGATATCCGATAAATACGCCGTGCCTGACTCCAGACGCGCTACTTCCTCCATCTGCCCATCCAGGATCTCTCCCTGCAAACGCTGAGACCACCGCAAACAGCCTCTCGCCACCCACGCCCCCGCTATTGAGGCCTGCAAGGAAAGGGCAGACATATCAAACACCTGCTTCTGCAAGGTATCCAATTTCCTGCCCTGTACATCCTTTAACGCCGCAGCCCCCTCAACCGGAATTGTAGTCTTCTTAGTGACCGCCGACACCGCTGCGTCAACCTTCGGCGAACGAAAAATCTCTATCGTGGTCGGAAAGCAGATATAACCATGCTAGAGCCCTGGTCCCCCGCAGCGTCGACTCCGGCGTGTCCCATTCTTCCTGAATCATGTTCCGAAAGACTCTCTGAACCGGGAACACCCGTTGGGATGTTGTCACCGCCTGCAATAGAGGATCCTCCAACGCCTCCTCCGCCGTTGGCGCCACCGAGGGCATGTTCAAAGTCTTTAACGTCTCCGCAATCAACGCC
Source organism: Ichthyophis bannanicus (assembly GCA_033557465.1). NCBI lineage: Eukaryota > Metazoa > Chordata > Amphibia > Gymnophiona > Ichthyophiidae > Ichthyophis > Ichthyophis bannanicus. Next base: position 1,404,242,805 of record CM066033.1, on the reverse strand, counting down.
GGCAGCTCTTCCCACCGAAGCACCCGGACCACTCTACTCTGCTCCACGTCCGGTAACTCTCCTTCTTCTAACTCCTCCTCTGAGGCCTCTTCCGCCTCTATATCCGACACCCCTACCTCCCCTTCCACTGCAGACGATGGACTCTCCTCCATCACCTCTCTATGTCTCTTGGCCAGACCCCCCTCCACCTCTGGGAGGCCCCCTGACCCTGCCCGCTTCTGACCTTTTTGGCTCTGAGACTGCGCTCCCAACACGGGCTGTAACAAGGCAAACGCCTTCTGCATAAGGGAGAAAAAATCCACGGGAATCCCAGAACCACCTCCTCCCTGTTTCTCCTCTGACGCTGGAAAAGCGCCCCCTGCCGAGGACAGCCCCGCCGTCGGCTCCGGGAGACCCAAGGAAGGTGGCCCGGACTCCTCTACCTCCGAGGTGGCCGCTGCCTGATCCCCCACGGCTCCCCCCAGAGCCTGTTCCATAACTGCAGCTTCTAAAGAGCAGCATTTGCAAACCCCAGACTCCAAAACCTCGCTGCGCCTCACCCCACAGGCGAGACAGCGGGTCTTAGCCGGCATTCTCTCTAGAGCTCAAGCACCCTCTCTTTGAGATAGCTAACAGCCAGACCCCCAACTTCCGTGAGTGCTGCTGTATAGTAACTCTTTTTTTTTTTTTTTTAAGCACAACCAAGGCAGAACTGACCAACTAGCTTAACCCCATTAACCCGATTCCAAAACGAAGCTCCTAGGGCTGACAAATAACCAAAGTAATTTCTCCTCTGAAAACGCGACTCTCAAAATGGCCGCCGCTAGTGTTCCCGCTCAAAAACACCATGCTCTAAAGAAAACACACACGGCGAGGCCCCTCTCCCGGGAGCCGCCACGAAGCCTCTCCTCTCACCCCTTTATCCCTGCAACAATCAGGTCAGTGCGGGTACTTATCACCGCCGTTGATCCCGAGAGGGAGGGGGGGAGAGGTGAAAAGCCGACACTGGAGCACAGCCCTCACACGGCTTCAGCTCCGGCGGTTTTTTGCTGCTATTATACAAGGCAAAGCCCTAACAGGCTTGTCAGCCCGTCCCCCTGCTGCTGCAACCTTCTGCCTACCACCTGCTCCTCACCCTTCTTATGCGGGTTCGGGAGCAGGGAGGCAACTCGTCAAGCCTGTCCCCCCCCATGCTCATTTAGACGCTGGGGCAAAACTAACACTCTATAGAGGGAGGGAAAAGAGAGAGAGAGAAAGAGGAAGAGAGAAAAAAGGATAAAGGTCCACAGAGACAGGAACTCTTCCAGCAGCAGCAGATCTGAACCTAAAAAAATAAAAATCAATGACCAAAAATCAATAAAGCAAATTAACCAAAAAAGGCTAAATTTCAAAAAACAAAGCTCTGCTTATTTGTTCCCACTGAGCCCTGTCCCGGGCTCAGAATCTCCAAGCTGCTTGGAGACTGAAAGTACTGGTGGAAGGGAACGGTGTTTGCCTATTTGTACCAGTGACATCAAAGCGATGACATCTTTCAGTCTCCAAAGCTGCTGGTGGAGGTTCTAAACTCTATGGTTCCGGGACTAGACTAGAGGGACGCAAAGGAACTAACGTTACAGCACAGTAATAATAATGGGTAATTTCAATTACCCCAGTATCGACTGGGTCAGTGTCACGGCGGGACATGCTAGGAAGATCAAGTTCCTAGATGAAATAATTGACTGCTTCTTGGAGCAGTTGGTTCATGAACAGACCAGAGGGGAAGCCATATTGGACCTAGTCCTTAGTGGAACACCAGATCTGGTGCAAGAGATAAGGGTGTTGGGGCCACTTGGCAATAGTGATCATAGCATGATCGCGTTTGATTTAATTAGTAGAGGAGGGATGGTAAGGAAATCCACAGTACTACCTTTTAACTTTCGAAAGGGAGACTATAATAAAATGAGGAAAATAGTTAAGAAAAAACTAAAAGGAGCAGTTGCAGAGGTTAAAGGCTTACATCAAGCTTGGGTGTTGTTTAAAAATACTATCTAGGAAGCCCAAACTAGCTGTATTCCATGCTTTAAGAAAAGTGAAAGGAAGTCCAAAAAACTGCCAGCATGGTTTAAAGGTGAGGTCAGAGAGGCTGTTGCCAAAAAAAGCATCTTTCAGGAAATGGAAAAAAGAGCCAAATGACGAAAACTGGAAACAGCACAAGCAATGGCAAGTTAAATGCAAGGCATTGATAAGGCAGGTAAAGCAAAAATTTGAGAAGAAACTTGCTACGGAAGCAAAAATGCATAATAAAGACTTTTTCAAGTACATTCGTAGCAAAAAAAATGTGAGAGAGTCAAATGGACCATTAGATGATAGAGGGGTAAAAGGGGCAGTAAGAGGAGACAAGGCTATAGTGGAGAGACTGAATGAATTCTTTGCTTCGGTCTTTACTGGAGAAGATGTAGGGATGTTACCCATGACTGAAGTGGTATTTAAAGGTGATACTGCAGAGGAATTGAAAGAAATATCGCTACACCGGGAAGATGTATTACAACTATTTGATAAACTGAAGAGTAGTATATCACCTGGACCGGATGGTATACATCCAAGGGTGTTGAAAGAACTGAAATATGAGACTGCAGACCTGCTATTAGTAATCTGTGAACTTTCATTAAATCATCTGTAATACCTGAAGATTGGAGGATCGCCAATGTAATGCCAATTTTTAAAAAGGGTTCCAGGGGTAATCCGGGAAACTACAGACCGATGAGCCTGACATCAGTACCGGGAAAAATGGTAGAAACCATCATAAAGAACAAAATTACTCAGCATGTAGATAGTCATTCCCTAATGGGAGACAGCCAACATGGCTTTAGACAAGGAAGATCTTGTCTTACTAATCTGTTGCTTTTTGAAGGTGTGAATAAATAGGTAGACAAAGGTGAGTCGGTTGATATAGTGTATCTGGACTTTCAGAAAGCCTTTGACAAGGTCCCCCATCAGAGACTTTTGGCAAAACTAAAAAGTCATGGGATAGGAGGCAGTGTACTATTGTGGATCAGGAACGGGGTAAAAGATAGAAAGCAGAGGGTAGGACTAAATGGCCAATTTTCCCAATGGAAAAAGGTGAATAGTGGAGTACCTCAGGGATCTGTGCTGGGTCCACTGCTTTTAGACATATTCATAAATGACCTGGAAAAGAGAATAATGAGTGAGGTTATCAAATTTGCAGATAACACAAAACTAAAGTTGCTAAAACCCAAGAGAATTGCGGAAAATTGCAAGAGGATCTTGATAAATTGGAAGACTAGGCATTAAGATGGCATATGAAATTTAATGTGGACAAGTGCAAAGTTATGCACCTAGGAAAGAACAACCCAAACTATGGTTACATGATGCAAGGTTCCACATTAGGAACTACCACCGAGGAAAAAGATTTAGGTGTCATCGTGGATAACATGTTAAAACCTTCCACCCAGTGTGCAGCGTCAACCAAGAGAGCAAATAGAATGCTAGGTATCATAAGGAAAGGAATGGAAAATAAAACAAAGGATATTATAATGACTCTGTATCGTTCCATGGTGCGACCGCACCTTGAATATTGTGTGCAATTCTGGTCGCCATATCTTAAAAAGGATATAGCGTTATTAGAAAAGGTACAGAGAAGAGCCACCAAAATTATAAAGGGGATGGAAGGCTACTCCTATGAGGAGAGGCTAAAAAGGTTACGGCTCTTCAACCTGGAAAAGAGACGGCTGAGGGGACATATGATAGAGGTCTATAAATTAATGAATGTTGAGGAACGGGTAAACGTAGATCGATTGTTTACGTTATCAGAATATAGAAAGACTAGGGAACATGCAATGAAGCTACAGGGTAAACTATTTAAGACTAATAAGAGAAAATATTTTTTCACTCAACGTCCAATCAAACTCTGGAATTTGTTACTGGAGGATGTAGTAAAGGCTGTTAGTATAGCTGGGTTTAAAAAAAGGTTTGGACAAGTTCCTGGAGGAAAAGTCCATAAACCATTATTAAAATGGGACCCAGGATATCAATGCTTGACCTAATACAAGCATTGTGGAACCTGTGTCTTTTGGGGAAACTGCTAGGTACATACGATCTAGATTGCCCACTTTTGGAAAGAGGATACTGAGCTTGATGGACCTTGGTCTGACCCAGTATGGTGTATATCTTATGGCCTAATTACTCTTTCCTTAGCGTCCCTCCGGTCCAGTCCCTCACCTCTGGGATGTAGCAGAGCAGTTTGAACCATAGGAGGGTCCTGCAAGACCAGCCCGAAGAACCGCCCCACTGAAGGCCATGTCTCCCGCTGCCTGTACATCCAAGCAATAGTGCTTAGAAGAGATATGTAAGGAAGTCCACGTTGCTGCCCTACAAATATCCAGAGGCGGCACCAGACTGTACTCTGCCCATGAGGCCACCTGGCCCTGTGTAGAATGAGCCCCTAGACCCAGAGGAACGGGCTTGCCATTCAAAATGTACGCCGACGCAATGGACTCCCTAATACATCTAGTAATGGAGGTCTTGGCTGCCGCCTCTCCTTTGCGAGGTCCCACAAAGAGGACAAACAGCTGATCTGATCTGTGAAACACCGCAGTTCTCCTAAGATAGCGCTTCAGCACATGACCAACGTCTAAATGATGCAGTTCTGCATCCGCCATCCCGTCACTCTCTCAACCCAGGGAAGGAAGGGAGACCAACTGATTCAGATGAAACGCCGACACCACTTTGGGCAGGAAAGCATAGTTACTCACCTGTAACAGGTGATCTCCGGGGACAGCAGGAATTTAGTCTTCACATATGGGTATCGTCAGTGCCTGTGCGGGAACGTTCCCCAGCGTCCAATAGGAAAGCTTTTGGGAGCTTCCCACAGTGCCTGCATGCTGCCTTCCCGCCTTTCCCAACTGTCCCTCTCCAGTTGAGTTTAAAACTGAGACAAAGAGAGAGGGAAAGAGAGAAAGAGAGAGATACAACTCTTAGGGGAGGTTGGAGGGTTGTGAAGACTAAATTCCTGCTGTTCCCGGAGATCACCTGTTACAGGTGAGTAACTATGCTATCTCCAGGAACAAGCAGGAATGTAGTCTTCACATATGGCGACTCCCTAGCTGCAGATGCCAGGGAGAAGGCCCCAGAAGTTGTGTGCCCTTGTGAAAGGGCTCCACTTCCCCCCATGGATCTCTGGCATCCTACCAGGGATGGTGGGCAGGAGTTGATTAAGTATGAAACAGGTGTTGAAGAACAGCCTGACCAAACAAGGCATCCCAGCGGGAGTCCTTGTCTAAACAGTAATGGGCAGTGAAGGTATGAACCGAAGCCCAAGTAGCTGCTCAACAGATGTCGTCGATAGGGGACACAGAGTGAAGATGAGCCATAGAGGCTGCCATGGCTCTCACATTGTGAGCTGTAACATGGCCTTTAAGAGGAAGGTTTTTACTCTCATAGGCAAGAGATATACACTGTGCAATCCAGCTGGACAGTGTTCTTTTGGAGACTGGAAGTCTCAAATGACTAGGATCAAAAGCAACAAATAGTTGAGAGGACTTTCTATGTTGCTGTGTCCTTTGCAAGTAAAAGGCCAAAGCACTTTTGCAGTCCAAAGTATGAGGATTCCTTTCTGCATTTGAGGCGTGAGGCCTTGGGAAAAATACAGGAAGGTAAACCGCTTGGTTTAAATGAAAAGGTGACACCACCTTTGGCATAAAGTGTGGATGAGTCCTAAGACTACCTTATCATGATGGAACCTTGTATAAGGAGGATCCGCCACCAACGCTTGCAATTCACTGATGCGACATGCTGATGTGATTGCAATAAGAAAGATGACCTTCCAGGAAAGGAATTTCAAAGCGGTAGTGGCTAATGGTTCAAAAGATGGTTTCATGAGCTGCCCAAGAACCAGATTTAAGTCCCATGCCACCAGTGGTGGCTTAATGGGAGGCTTAGTTAAAAGAAGGCCTCTCATAAATCTCGCTATGAGAGGATGCGAGGAAATAGGTTGTCCATTTAGAGCTGGGGTCACCAACCTCCAGAGGGCCGCGGGCCGCACAGCCGACTACCGGGAGCCTCGCGGGCCGCACCCCCCTTCTCCCCGCCCCAGCGAAAAAAAACAACAAACGCAAAATTATGAAAACAATGGCTGATCACCTTTATTGAATTTAATGAGATGGCTGATGATTCATGCTAGCAGACAAACGCTTAAAGTCCGGCTTCACAGATGACACTGACAGGAGAAGGGACGCTTGCAGGTGGTCATCGGTGAGCTGCGAGCGCGTGGATACAATGGCGGGAATCCTTGGCGGGCCGCACGTAATGTTAACCGGGGTAGAGCCTCGCGGGCCGCACGAAGGGACCTCGTGGGCCGCATGCGGCCCGCAGGTTGGTGACCCCTGATTTAGAGGCTTGAAAGAAGCTGCAATAGCACTCAAATGAAGTCACTGAATTTGTCTTAAGCCCTGCATTTGATAAATGAAGGAGATACTCTAGTAATGATTCCAGGGGTATCACAAGAGGATTAAGACCCTTTTCCGAGCAGCATATGGTAAACCTTTTCCACTTAAATGCATAAGAGCGTCTTGTGGAAGGTTTCCTGGAAGCATAAAGGATATCCTTTACCTGCTGGGAAAGGTTAAGACCGTGAAGTTCTCGGCTTTCAGCAACCAGACTCTGAGATGCAGAGACTGGGGACTGGGATGCCACAGCATCCCGTCCTCTTGAGAAGGGAGATTTGGATCAGATCCTAACTCCAGAGGTGGAGCTTGAGAGAGATGTAGGAGCAGAGGGTACCACATTTGCCGTGACCAAAGTGGAGCTATGAGAATCATATAACCTCTGTCTCTCTGAAGCTTGAATAAGGTTTTGGGAATTAGGGGAATGGGTGGAAAGGCATACAGGAAGCCCTGACCCCAATGGAGGAGGAAAGAATCCCTGGCCTGACAACCCTGAGCCGGAATTCTGGAACAGAACCGGGGAAGTTTGGCATTCAGCGGACTTGCAAAGAGGTCTATGTCCAGGGTTCCCCAAATTTGAAAACCTTTGGGCATCTGGTCTGCATGGAGAGACCATTCGTGTGGCAGCAGAACTCGACCGAGTCTGTCTGCCCAAGAGTTATGAATGCCTGGAAGATACACCGCCAGGAAATGAATCTGATGCTCTCTGGCGAGGGCCCATAGTCGCAAAGCTTCGTTGCAGAGCGACAGAGAGCCTGTTCCACCCTGCTTGTTCACATAGAACATGGCTACTTGATTGTCCGTTGAACTAGGACTGTCTTGTAGCTGAATTGGGTGTGGAATACTCGAAGAGCAAGGAAGATTACTCTGAGTTCCAGGAGACTGATGTGTAGATAGGCCTCCTGTGGAGTCCAGGTACCCTGGGTAGAGAGGCCTTGCAGGTGGGCTCCCCAACCACCTGTGAAGCATCTGTTGTTAGAGTGGCTTGGGTTGGGGGTTGCTGAAAAGGGGACTCCACCAAAAGGTTTTGGGGTGACTGCCACCATTGGAGGGACAAAATAAGGCGATCTGAGTTTGCTATTTTGTCTGACAGGCAACCAGACACCTGAGTCCACTGAATGGATAAAGTCCACTGGGCTGCCCTCATATGGAGGCGAGCATAAGGAACCACATGCATGGTGGATGCCATGTGGCCTAGCAATTGTAACATTTTCCGAGCAGTGAGGTGAGATTTTAGCACTGCTTGGGAAGCTAACTGCACAATGCAAAGGCTGTGAAAGGTAGGCCCTTGTCTGTCTGGTATCCAGCAGAGCTCCTATAAACTCTAGAGACTGAGTGGGAGCAAGGTTGGATTTTGGGAAGTTTATGACAAGTCCCAAATACTGAAGGATGCGCATTGTGCGAGACAGAGCAACCCTGGCCTCTGCCTCTGAAGGGGCTCGAATGAACCAGTCGTCTAAGTAAGGGAAGACTAATATTCCTAGTAGTGCGGAGGGGAAGAGGAGTAGCCTAGTGGTTGGGGCAAGGTACTTCAGGCCGGGGGTTCAAATCCCACTAGAGGACAGCAACCTTGGGCCGGAAGGACTGGGGTTTCTAGTCCCACAGATGCTCCTTTGTGGTCTTGGGCAAGCCACTTAACCCTCCATTGCCCATGTTCCCTGTAAGTATTAGTGTATGTGTCTCATATCCCCACGTGTTAAATGTATCCCCCAATTGTGTTGTGACCGCTTTGATTGAAGGATAAGGCGGTATACAAAAACTGTCTAAATAAAATAAATAATGCTGCCACCACAGCCATGCATTTTGAGAACACCCTTGACGCAGAGGCCAAGCCAAAAGGAAGAACCCTGTATTGGTAGTGCTTCCCTTGAAATAGAAAGCAAAGGAACTTTCGGTGAGTTGGATGGATGAGAACATGAGTGTACGCATCCTTGAGATCTAGAGAACAAAGCCAATCCTGACTCTGAAGGTATGGCAGCGGAGTTCCTAGAGAAATCATTTTGAACTTCTCTTTGAACAGGAATTTGTTCAATTCTCTGAGGTCTAAAATGGGTCTGTCCCCTTCTGTTTTCTTTGGAATAAGGAAATAGGGGGAGTAAAACCCTGTACCCCGTTGGGGAATGGGTACCTCTTCAATTGCCCCTTGGGCAAGAAGCACAGTGACCTCTTGACCTAACTGGTCGTTGAGAAAGGTCTGAAAACTGAACTGTCTTACCATTGTAGGAGGGGGCATGCTGAGGAAATGAAGCTTGTACCCCTCTCTTACAATAGACAGAGTCCAATTTTCTGCTGTTATCTGACCCCATCTGGGGGCAAAATGACAAACTTCCTGGGATGGTGGATGGTTCTGGGCCGTTCAGGGCCAGGAAGGCAAAGTTCTCTACATAGGAGTCAAAGCCCTTGTGGAGGCTGAATCTGCTGAGCCGGTTGAGGCTTAGCTGCTTTTGTCTTTCTTTGTCTAGTTTGTTGCTGCTGTCCCTTTTGGGCAGACTGACCTAAGCGATGCCCCTGTTGGGTAAAGGAGGGATAGAACGTCTTCTTCTTACTGAAGAATGGTTTCTTAGAGGATTTTTTCCTCGCAGGATCAGCTGTAGATTTAGACAATTTATCTAAAGTGATACTGTCAGCATCTATCTCATTAGCTTTTTCCTGCCAATTCTTGCCAAAGAGATTTTCTCCTGTGCAAGGAATATTCCCTAGTTTATCCTGTAACCAAATTTCCAAGTCAAATGCCTGGAGCCAGGCAATCCTATGTGTACCTATGGCAATGGCAGAGGTCCTGCTTATGCACTCAAAGCAATCAAAGGCTGCACGATTCACAAACTTGGAAACATCCTGGGCATGTTTGACAAGGGCGAGGTAATCTTGCCTCTTATCATCAGGAAGGAGAGGGCTCATAAGCTTTAAATCTTCTGTGACCTCCTTAAGGAACATTTCCATAGATAAGATATAGGAACTGATCCTCACTTGGTTTGCAGCTTGTCGTGCTGTGAGGGCTTGCGTGCATCAGTGATGCTGAGAGCTAAACTATCGGTAGTTTAACTACTGGCAGGGTCTCCCAAGATGGACAGGTCTCAGCTGAGGTGCCAGACCAAGACAAACCACCCATCTGGGCAGCAGCAGAATGGGACAGTGTTGACGGCAGAGGATCACATTTTTGTGACAACGGCAACACCACCAAACTTAAACTGCGCGGAAGAAAGGCCCGGCAATCTACTTCTGTATCTTGCCATGAAAACCCAATGGATAGTTACAACAAAACAAATTGTGCTATGGTGCTGGAAGATGAGACCCCCAGGTCAGAAGGCACTCAACTAGCTACTGGGGAAGAGCTGAAGACTTTTCAGAGTAAAGCCAGCATTTATGATGTGGTTGGATCAAAGCCCTCGGGAAGTCTGACTGCTGATGTAGCTGCACATGAAATGAGAGTCAGAAGCTGTAAAGATGTCTTACACATTGGAACATGGAACGTACGAAGCATGAACCAAGGGAAGTTGGAGGTGGTCAAGAATGAAATGGAACGTGTACAACTTGATCTGTTGGGTGTCAGCGAACTGAAATGGACTGGCATGGGGCACTTTGCATCAGATGATCACATGGTCTACTATGCTGGAAATGAAAGACAAAGAAGAAATGGTGTTGCATTTATAATAAAGAAGAAACTTGCAAGAACTGTAATGAAATACAATGCAGTCAGCGAACGCTTAATCTCTATTTGTCTACGAGGATTGCCTATCAACACAACTATAATTCAAGTATATGCCCCAACAACAGCTGCTGAAGAGAATGAAATTGAAGAGTTCTATGAACAAGTACAAGCTGAAATTGACAGAACATGCAAACAGGATATCCTGATAGTCATGGGTGACTGGAACGCAAAAGTCGGCAACAAAGAAGAAGGCAAAGTAGTTGGAAAATATGGACTTGGCAACAGAAATGAAGCTGGAGAAAGACTGATAGAATTCTGCAAGACCAATGATCTATTCATCTCAAACACCTTCTTCCAGCAACACAAGCGGCGACTGTACACATGGACTTCACCGAATGGATTATATAAAAATCAAATTGACTACATATGTGGAAGTCAAGGATGGAAAAGCTCTGTAACATCAACAAAGACAAAACCTGGAGCTGACTGTGGTACAGATCATCAACTACTAGTATGCAAACTCAAGCTAAAGTTGAAAAAGAGCAAACCACTCATGAATGCAGCAAAATATGACCTTGAGAATATACCACTGGAATTTAAAGACTGCCTGCAAAATCGATTTGCTGCTTTAGATACAAATGACAGAGCTCCGGAAGAGTTATGGAATGACATCAAGAAGGTTGTGTTGGAAGAAAGTGAGAAGTCTCTACAAAAGGTGAAAAAGCAAAAACGGCCAAAATGGATGACAGAAGAAACTCTGAAAATTGCCCAGAAACGCAGAGAAGCTAAAGCCAGAGGAGAAAGAAAGACAATCGCAGAACTTAACAGAGATTTCCAACGTGCAGCAAGACAGGACAAGGAAAAGTACTACAATGACACTTGCAAGGAAATAGAAGCAGAAACTATTAGAGGAAGAACAAGATCAGTTTTCCTAAAGCTATGCGAGTTAAAGAAAAAGTTCCAGCCTCGAATTGGAATGTTACAAGATGCTCAAGGTTCTATGTTGAATGATGCTGAGAAGATCAAGAAAAGGTGGAAGGAATATACAGAGATTTTATATGATAAAGATCAAGTGGACCAACAGCCGTTTCAACCTGTACCTTATGATCGGGAACCACTGGTGATGAAAGAAGAAGTTGAAGCAGCATTGAAAGCCTTATCAAAGAACAAAGCACCAGGCATTGATAGCATTCCCATAGAAGTATTGCAGCAATCTGATGCAGCTGTTACCATACTCACAAGGCTCTGCCAAGAAACATGGAAGACAACATCATGGCCAACTGACTGGAAAAGATCTGTGTTTATACCAATACTAAAGAAAGGTGATCCAACTGACTGGAAATTATCGCACAATCGCTCTGATCCCACATGCCAGCAAGATTCTACTGAAGATTATTCAAAAGAGACTACAACCATACCTGGAACAAGAACTACCTAAAGTGCAAGCAGGGTTCAGGAAAGGGCGAGGAACGAGAGACATCATTGCGGATGTGAGATGGATCCTTGAAAAGACTAAAGAATAACAAAAGGATATCTATTTGTGCTTTATCGACTATAGCAAGGCTTTTGACTGTGTAAACCATGAGAAACTCTGGGTCACATTAAGAAGCATGGGTATACCACCAGAACACCTGATCATTCTCTTGCACAATCTGTACATTGATCAAGAAGCAACAGTTCGAACGGAACAAGGAGAAACAGAATGGTTTAAAATAAGCAAAGGTGTAAGACAAGGCTGCACACTTTCCCCCTACCTGTTTAATTTATATGCAGAACAAATCATCAGAGGAGCAGGATTGTATGAAGACAACAGAGGTGTGAAGATTGGTGGAAGACTCATCAACAACCTTCGCTATGCTGATGATACCACATTACTGGCTGAAAGTGAAGATGATCTGAAACATTTGCTTCTCACAATCAAAGAACAGTCTCAAAATGGGCCTGCACCTTAATGTAAAGAAGACAAAGATCATGACAACTGGCATAATCAAAAGGTTCATCGTTGAAGGAGAAGAAATTTAAATTGTGAACAACTTTAACCTACTTGGATCAACTATCAATAAAGAAGCAACAAGCAGTCAAGAAATCAGACGACGCATTGCTCTTGGCAGAATGGCTATGAAAGACCTAGATAAGATTCTCAAGAGCAGATATGTCTCTCTCCATACAAAGATTCGACTTGTTCAAGCCATGGTATTTTCAATAACATCATATGGATGTGAAAGCTGGACAGTGAAAAAGACAGACAGGAAGAAAATTGATGCCTTTGAATTATGGTGCTGGCGGCGAATACTGTGTATACCATGGACTGCCTGAAGAACAAACCAGTCGGTAACTAGAGGAGATCAAACCTAAGCTTTCTTTAGAAGCTCAGATGAGAAGACTTCGACTTTCATACTTTGGACACATCATGCGAAGAGAGAGATCATTAGAGAAAGACATTATGCTTGGCAAGATAGAAGGTCAACGCAAAAGAGGAAGGCCAGCAATGAGATGGATCGATACAATAACAGCAGCTACGGGTACCAGTCTGTCAACAATGAGCCGCCTGACTGAAGACCGAACACAATTTAGGATAGCTATCCAGAGGGTCGCCATGAGTTGACTCCGACACGACGGCACTTAACAACAACCTAGCAGAAAGCATGGAAGCCTGGAAGGTCTGACGTCCAAAGGCATCAAGATTCCTACACTCACGTCCTGGAGGATTAGATGCATGCCTTTTTGCACTTTTTATCCTTCTCATAGCCAATTCCACCACCATGGAATGGTGTGGTAATTGAGTCTTCTGAAACCCAGGACAAGGAGGAACTCAATACATGGTGTCGAGTCTTTGAGAGTGAGGAGAGGTGGTTAGAGGTGTTTCCCACATCCTTAACACGAGATCATGCAAGATCTCATGAATAGGTAAATTAGCTGCCTCCTTGGGAACTTTAGGGTATTGCAGGATTTCTAATTCCTTTGCCCTAGGTACTTTTTCAGGAGCCACTGTGATGGAAAGACCTCGGGCCACATCTCGGATAAAATCCTGAAAGGACATATCCTCTGGTGGAGACATCCTACACTGAGGAGAAGAGGAATCCTCAGGAAGAAGTACTCTGGTATCGGCAGAGCTTTCAGTCTTCAGACTCATCCGAGGATTTGAAGTATCTCCGATCCGGGTGATTGTGCAAGGCATGGTTCCGGTACCGATCAAAGTCGGCATCGGAGTGGTCCAGTACCGACTTGTCGATGCCGGATAGACACGCATGACTCGGTCCCGGCAGAATACCTGCTGATGTCAGTGCAGTCGGTGCTGGCATCAGAGTCAGTGCCGGTACCGGCTGAATTGTCTGAAGCGGTTTCAGGGGCATCGAGGCCGTGAGAAGAGCCGCCAGACTGTGTTCAATAGCATAAAATCTCTGGTCTATCAACGCTGCTGATGTTTGGGTATCGGTATCGGTACCGGATGAAGCGGCCGGTACCCCAGAGCATGGCACCAGTAGTTCTGCAGCGGTTGAGGCCTCAAGAACATCCTGGAGCCCCGTTAGTGCTTTGGAAGCCGAAGCCTCCCACCGGGGCAATTTTGCCGGTGAAAGTCCATCAAGGGCAATGCCAGAGGCATCTCGATGTCTAGAAGGAGATCTACCCTTTGAGGACTGGTTAGATTTATGTTTAGTTACCTGAGATCCATGGGAGGAAGACAAAGCCCTGGAAGACGTCGATGCCATGGAAGCTGCATTGGAGGGAAAAAGGGTGCTAAGTTTAGCAGCTCGGTTTTGCCGGCCCCTTTTCGACATCATCCCACAGGCAACACACTCAGAAATAGAGTGGTCAGGACCTAAACATTTGAGGTAGCACTCATGGGTGTCAGTGACAGAGGTGGTACCGCCACACTTAGAACACTTTTTAAAACCTGAAGTGGGTTTTTCCATTTTGAAGGAACATAAGAACAGAAGAACATAAGATATGCCATACTGGGTCAGACCGAGGTCCATCAAGCCTAGTATCCTGTTTCCAACAGTGGCCAATCTAGGTCATACGTACCTAGCAGTATCCCAAAAGACACAGGTTCCACAATGCTTGTACTGGGTCAAGCATTGATTATCCTGGGTCCCTTTTTAATAGTGGTTTATGGACCTTTCCTCCAGGAACTTGTCCAAACCTTTTTTAAAAAGTTGGGCCTAGTGCCCAAAATGGCATGTGGCACCCGAGGAGAAAATTACTGAAAAGACTCCAGAAGAAAGTTTTTTTTTTTTTTTTTAAACAAAAGAAAGAACCACCGGCGGTACCGGTGTAGTGTCGAGGGAAGGCAGACGCGACCACAAAAAAGAATAGAAGGAATTTTTTTCTGCCGTGATAGGATGTGCGACCTGTCGGCTCTGCGGAAAACGAAGAACTGGAGAGGGACAGTTGGGAAAGACGGGAAGGCAGCACGCAGGTGCTGTGGGATGCTCCCAAAAGCTTTCCTATTGGATGCTGGGGAGCGTTCCCACGCAGGCTCCATCGGTACCGATGATACCCAAATGTGAAGACTACATTCCTGCTTGTTCCTGGAGATTGAAGGAACCATCTGCAGAACCACTTTCTCCTTGGAGAAGCAAAGAAATGGTGGTTGATAAGAGCGAGCCTATAGCTCCGAAATCCGCCTGGCTGAGCAGTTCACCACCAGAAACACTGCCTTAAGGGTCAAGTCCTTCAAGGAAGCCCGCCCCACCGGCTCATAGGGTTCCCCCGTGAGGGACTGCAGCATCAGGTTGGGATCCCAGGGTGGAACCGCTGACCTTTGGGGAGGACGAATGCAGCCTACCGCCCTGATGAACAGTCCCACGTCGGGGTGCTCCCCCAACAACTTCCCTTGGATCTTTCCCCGGTAACAGGAAATTGCTGCCAACTGCACTCTCAAGGAGCTGGCAGACAGGCTCTTCTCGAAAACTGCCTGCAAGAAATCCAGAACCTCTGGCATGGAGGCCCTCATAGGCTGCCTCCTCTGGTCTGTGCACCACCCCTCAAAGATGTGCCAGACCCGAACATAGGAGAGGCAAGTCGAACATAGGAGAGGTAGCGATCACCGGGTCGGAATACCCCCTCTTCAGCAACCTCGCCCTTTTAAGAGCTATGCCGTAAGCGAGAACCGATCCACCTGCGGCATCTGGACCAGTCCCTGGGTCAAGAGATCCTCTCGACCTGGGAGCCTCCATGGCTGATCTGCTAACAACCTCACTAGGTCGGCATACCACGGACGCCTTGGCCAGTCTGAGGCTATCAGAATGACCAAGCCTAGATGAGCCTCTACGCGTTGGATGACCCTGCCTATGAGAGCTCACGGTGGGAACCTGTACAGTAACCCCTCCGTGGGCCACCTCTGGATGAGAGCGTCCAGGCCCTCCGACATGCTTTCCCTTCTGCTGATGAAGCAACTTGCCTTGGCTGAAGTCCACCAAGCCATGAGGTCCATGATAGGAGGGCCCCAACAGCTCACCACCTGTGCGAACACCTCCGGACATAATTCCCATTTGCCGTGATCCACCTGGACACGACTCAGATAGTCTGCCGTGACGTTTTCGATCCCTACCACATGCGCCGCCGACCATGCCTGAAGGCGTACTTCCACCCATTCCAATAATGACTCTGCCTCCTCCAGGGAGGCACTGCCTTTCTCCCCCCCCCCCTTTGGCGGTTGATATAGGCCACCATGGTCGCATTGTCTGAGAATACCCGGACCGCTTTTGCAAGCACCCAGCACTTGAATGCCTTGAGTGCCAGATCCACTGCCCGCATCTCCAACCTGTTTATCGACCAGCGGGCTTCTTGTGTACTCCAGCGACCTTGCTCAATATGTCCTTTGCAATGGGCTCCCCAAACAGACAGGCTGGCATCCGTCGTTAGCTGGATCGACTGGGGCGACTCAAGAGGCATGCCCTTCTCCAGACTACTCAGCCGGAGCCACCATTTGAGTGCCCTCCTGGTCACTGGCGGACAGGGAAGCCTTTCTGACAATGGCTGACGCTGGAGGGACAAGCGCCAGAGTACAGACTGCTGCAATGGCCTCATGCGGGCCTCGCCCACGGGACAAGCTTGAGAGTTGCTGCCATGGTCCCCAGCACCTACAGATATGGCTCCCTCATAGCCAGGAACCTTTGAACCAGCCGTCGAAGCTCCTGAGCCCAGTGAGCTGGCAGAAACACCTGGCCCCTGTGGGTGTCTAACTTCGCTCTGAGGTATTTGAGCTCCTGAGTGGGACCCAGCCTGCTCTTGGCTAGGTTGATCACCCAGTCTAGACTCAAGAGATCCATCACTCTGGCAGTTGCCTTTATGTTCTCTTCCCTGGACTTGGCTCGGATCAACCAGTCGTCGAGGTAGGGATGAACCAGAATACCTTCCTTGCGAAGTGCTGCCACTACCACTACCATGACCTTAGCGAAGGTACGGGGGAGCCATTGCCAGGCCAAACAGTAATGCTTGAAACTGGAAGTGCCCCATTAGCACTGCAAAATGCAGAAATTGCTGATGGGCTGGTTGGATGGAAGTATGCAGGAAGACCTCGGTAAGGTTGAGACACGTCAAAAACTTTCCCCTGTGAACCGCCCTATTACCAATCTTAGCATCTCCTGTTGACCCGCTTGAGGTCGAGAATGGGCTGAAAGGATCCATCCTTTTTGGGTACCATGAAATAAATGGAGTATTGACCGCGTCCGCACTGGTCTTTGGGCACCGGCACCACCGCTCCTAAAAGCAGTAGCTGGGCCAACGTCTCCCTCACTGCTGCAGTCTTGGAGGGAGCCCTGCAGGGAGATTGGACAAATGCTGGGGGAATCGGTCATGCCAAGGGCACATCCCTCTCGGATGACCCCCAAGACCCATTGGTCAGATGTGACCCAGACCCAGGTGGAATAAAACTGCCTCAGCCGACCCCCACAGGCAGCACCCTCGCCTGGGGGGCTCCCCCCCATTTCATTGTGTCTTTCTGGGTCCTGTGGAGGAGGAGGAGGAGGCAATTCTCTTACTTGCTCCCTGAAAGCCCCCAGAACCCCTGCCCTTTCAAAGGAAAATGCCCCTTCTGAAAGGATGCTAAATGGGTTGTCTGAAACCACCGAAAATCCCTTGGCTGGGTTCGCGCAGGAAGTGGGGTTGCGACCTTGCTTAGGTTTATCCTCCGGGAGCCTTCCTCCCTTTGAATCCCTCAACTCCTTCACCAATTTATCCAAGTCCACCCCAAACAGCAACTTCCCTTTAAAGGGAAGCCTGCTGAGGCGGGCCTTCGAAGAACCATCAGCTTCCTGGTTCCACAGCCACAGGTAGCGGTGGGCCGCCACCACAGAAGCCATACTCTTCGCAAGGTCCCTGATAAGATCATAGTGAGTGTCCAGGAGGTAAGCCGCACCCGACTCTATTCTCACCGCCTCACTCGCAGAGCCCCTGCTGAGTCGCTGGATTGCTGCATCCGTTGCGACCATCGGAGGCAAGCCCTGGCCACCCAGGCCCCACAAAGGCCTTCTTCAACAAGGTAACTAATCTCCTATCCTGGGCATCCTTGAGAGCTGCGCTGCCCTCAACTGGGATTGTTGTCTTCTTAGTCACTGCCGATACCGCTGCGTCCACCTTCGGGGACCACAGCAAATCTCTCTCTTCCTCCCGCAAAGGATACAACCTCAACATGGTCCGCATCCCCCGCAAACCGGCCTCTGGCAGCTTCCACTCCTCCTGGATCACCTGCTTGACCACCCGATGAACCAGGAAAACCTTCTGTGTCTTCCGCACTGCCTGACTCAGAGGATCCTCCAAGGCCGCCTCCTCTGCCGGAGGGCCTGCAGATATATTAAGTGCCTTTAAGGACTCTCCGATGACAGCCAGCAACTCTTCCCTGCGGAAGACTCAAACAATCCGCGCCTGCTCCTCCTGGTCAGGAATCTCGCCTTCTTCTAACTCATCTTCCTCTTCCATCTCCAGATCCCACGGATGACCTTCCTACGCCTCTGACGAAGAGGGCAACAGCCCTCCATCTTGGGGCTTGGGGTGCTTCTCTGACTCTACCGGAAGCCCTCGAGCTTGGGGCGCTTCTCCGACTCTCCCGGAAGTCCCCCTGTTGAGTCAGCAGCCCACTTCAGTGCCCGCTTCTGCACCAGGGCGGGCCCCTTAGCCCCCTGCTGACGCAAGCAAAACGCCTTGTGCAGTAGCAACACAAATTCCGAAGAGAATCCCCCCCAGCCTGCCTCTTCCTCCACCCCTTGAGACGTGGAGGGACCAGGCTGTGCCAGGGGACCCGAAGACAGCTCCAGTTCTGGGGAAGCAGGGCTCCCTGACCCACTTTCTCCTTGAACGGACTCCCTCTGCTCCTGTGATACTAATTCTGACTAAGGCTCGCCTGGATGCCCTGTTCCAGCGATGTGGCCTCCAACACGCACTCCCTGCATACTCCCGCATCCGACACTGTTACACGCCGGGTACTGAACAACAATCAATTGCGGTCTCGCCGGCATGTTGTAGAAATATTCAGTTTTCCCTGAATAGAGACCCACATAGGGAGAGCCCAAGGCCAAGAAAAAAAGGAAATGACTAACCCCCAGAGTTTCTATAAGTATTCAACTGCTGGAAATTGTTTGGAAAGCTGCACAGAAAGCCCCCCCAACGCGCCTGGTGGGAAGCACTCCTCGCGGACAAAAAAACACTGGCAAACGGCACTGAAAGCACGCAAAATCAGCAGGCCTAAGCTCTTCCACTGCTCTGAGCTGCCCGGGGCCTCCTGAACCATGTGGTCGGCAGCCACGTGGTCTGCTTACCTCACCATGCGGTCTGCCAACCTGTGCACAATCCAGCGGAACTCTGTGCTCCCTTCCCTTTCTGAAGTGTTTCCTCTGTTCTTTTCCTTCCGCCGCTGGTCTGCCACTCTGCCCCGCGCTCAGCTGCTCAAGGAGCTTCGGCAGCGAGGGGAAGACCGAGCTGTACTGCCCTTCTGCGCAGCTGTGAATCGTTCACAGCTCCTCACCCATTTGCGGGATTGGGAGCCGCTGAAAGGGAAGTCTGCAACCCGACGCTCTTCCCTCGAAGCCTCCTCCTCTTCTTGGCCCAACAGGAGATCAGATTGGAGCAGGGGGGGGGGGGGAGGGGGAGGAGACCTTCCCCTACCCCAAGCACTTCCAGCTACCTCGTTTCAACACTGAGAGGCCGGTTGGAAGGCAGAGAGAATAGGAACTGCAGGCTAAGAAATAAGCGACTAAAGAAAAAAAAGGAAATAAAGAGAAAGGGAAAATTCTGCGCTCTCCTTAGCTGTCTCTCCAGGAAGCCTAACCCCTGGCTTACTGCTCCCTCCAGCTGCTTGAAGACTGAGCATACTGGAGCTGGTGGGTGGTGCCAGTGGTATATATACTTAGGAGTCATCAAGAAGATGACATGCTCAGTCTCCAAGCTTCTGGAGGGTGGAGCACAACCCAGAGGTGAGGGACTGGACCTGAGGGACGCTAAGGAAAACTGGTCAAATAAATAAGTATGAGGGTGGCTCTCGTTGGTGGAGGAGGTAGCCCTCTTCTTGACCACTTGCAGTACCCAGGAATCGGTGATAATGGTGGACCACTTGTGAGCAAACAGGGCAAGACACCCCCCCCCCTTTGGGCTGTTGGGGACCTCGTGGGGGAGAGGAGGTCACGCCCAAGGAATCTAAAGCTCCCCTCAGGTTGATAACAAAATAAATAATTGTCACTTCTCGGAGCTGATCGCTGTTAGGCTATGTATTATGGATAAAGCTCCACTTTTTAACCAATCTTGAGACTAACTTACTATAAATAGTTTGAATTAGCGACTGGGTCTCAGAATATAGACTATTCACTCAGCCTCATCGACGGGCATTGTGAAAACGTCGTTTATACATCAATGACCCATACTGGGGCTTGGAATGAGATTTACCCTTCTTCCAGGATCAGTCCTCCGATGTGGTCTTTGAGGGTTTCAACTTCTCATGTTCTACCTATGGGGACGTCCTCTTGGAGGACCAGCAGCTGTGGGACTCCAAGGCAGACTGGGCCTTGCGGGGCACAGATGTACTAGAGGGATCCCTGGAGTGCAATGTTGCCGGAGACTCTGGTGCAGAGTCGGACTTGTGAAAGAACTGTTCCTGCTGCAGCTGAAGACTCTTGATGGCCTCTGTGGTCATGGTCCTGCAGAGTTTGCAGTCCGAGTCGTCATGCTCTGGCCCAAGGCAGCGGAAGTAGCAGTCATGAGGGTCAGTGCAGGACATCATCTTACCGCACTGATCGCATTTCTTGAAGCTACTGGAGGCCATCAGGTAAAAGGGGGACCCCTGCAGCAAAAAAGGGCGCAAAGTGCCGGTTGAGGGAAAAAAACAAAAAACCACAAAGGAATGAACCTGAGGAGCGTTCCCGAGGCAAGTTGGCTCAGGGGCGGGAAAGGAAATAGTACGCATACTGAACAATAGGATAAAACACACACTTTTTGCAGGGGAAACTGGACAGACGCCTGGAGGGCTCTGCGGAAAAAAGACGACTTGAAGCAAGATGGTATCACTAGGAGGGAAGGGGAGCACACATACATGGTGCATCTCCCAAAGGCTTTCTTTTAAAGCTGGGAAGATGCTTCCGCACGGGCTCCATCGATGCAGACATCACCTGTATGCGAGGACTGACTTCCTGCTTGTTCCCAGAGAATGAGAAGTAATCTATGAAAATTAGAAGGCTAGTTGAATGCCTGGCAGTTAAGCTTTAACACGGTGCAGTGATGCCTTTGGGCTGCAGAAGCTCAAAGGAGCTATAGGCAATAGGAGGGAAGCGACTGATGTACACAGACCAAGGGAGAGTCTTGAGATGATGGTGTCTGAGGATTTTAAGGTGGCAAAAGAATGTGAAGAAGCAGTGACCAAAGCCAAAAAGATGTTAGGGTGCATACAGAGAGGCATTTTTTTTTAAAGTGCCGTCAAGTCAATGCTGACCCCTGGCGACCCAGCAACCCCTGGGTTTTCTTGGCAAGGTATGATTGGAAGTAGATTGCCAGACCTTTCTTCTGAGGAAAGGGAGAGTAAAGTGACTTGCCCCAGGTCACATGGAGTGCCAGTAGGAATCAAACCCCAATCTCCTGAGTACTGGGCTGTAGCTCTAACCACTAGGCTATTCCTCTACTCCACAGAGAGGCACAGCCAGCAGAAAAGAGGATATGATAATATCCTGGGGTACAGGACATTATTTAGGCTTCACCTACAGTACCATGCTCAGTTTTGGAGACCCTATCATAGTGTGCATATAGAGACTGGAGACAGTCCAGAGGAAAGTAAACAAAAGGTCTTGGGGGTCTGTGCCAGAAGACGTATGAAAAGAGATTTAACAGGACAGAAGAAACACACCTTTCAATATCTGAAAGATATCAATGAACAAATGAGCCTTTTTCAAAGGAGGGGAAGCTGTAGAGCAAGGAGACAGGCTGGATGCCTAGAATACTCTCTTGGAGGGGGTGGCATAAGCAAAAATAAGCAAGGGGTGGGAAATACAGAGATGATCCCTAAAGGACAAAGAGGATGGGGGGCTATTCAAAGCGATTAACACGGTTAGCAGACATGATAATTGCTAACTGCACTGACTGGAAGATTAACATGCCACTGAATATCCCCAATGCTAGCCAAAAAGCGTCAGGGTGTTCCAGGGACAGTGATATTGTGCTGCCGTCCAGTTATCGCTAAGTGGCAAAGGTTAGGCAGCTAAAAGGGTGACCTGACCTTCTCTGCAGACGCTAAGTGAGCAGCACAGCCCCGTCAGCTTCTTTGCTATCCGGCCAATCCACATATTCAGTACCGGTAGCTGGACGTGGCTGTGCCATTGACTATCTGGGTCGATGGCGAGTTGCTTTAGCAGCACTAGATGCCACTGCTGAATATCAGACCCTGTGTTTTAGAAGGACGTGTCTACTTTTCATTATAAAATACTAGCATAAGTGGTCTAAAACATGCATTAATTTGTCTAGATTTGTAAAGAATGAGCAGAAATGACAACATTTTTATAATTTATGCCCTTGTATACTCTGCTCATGTTCCACGCAAACTCCAGCCACGCACAGTGGAAGTACACATCACAGGGCCGAAGCACTAGCTTATAATAGCAACCGGTAAATGTATGTGCATAAAGCAGTAGAATACCATGATCTGCGCACACTGAGGGTGTGTTATGTTAGGTGGCTCATAAGAACATAAGAACTGCAATACTGCGTCAGACCAAGTCCATCAAGCCCAGTATTAAGTTTCCAACAGTGGCCCATCTAGGTCATATGTACCTAGCAGTTTCCCCAAAAGACACAGGTTCTGCAATGCTTGTACTGGGTCAAGCATTGATATCCTGGGTCCCTTTTAATAATGGTTTATGGACCTTTCCTCCAGGAACTTGTCCAACCTTTTTTAAACCCAGCTACACTAACAGCCTTTACTACATCCTCCGGTAACAGATTCCAGAGTTTGATTACACATTGAGTGAAAAAATATTTTCTCTTATTAGTCTTAAAAAGGTTACCCTGTAGCTTCATTGCATGTCCCCTAGTCTTTCTATAGTCTGATGTCGTAAACAACAGATCTACATTTACCTGTTCCACTCCATTCATTAATTTATAGATCTCTATCATATCTCCCCTCAGCTGTCTCTTTTCCAGGTGGAAGAGCCCTAACCATTTTAGCTTCTCTTCATAGGAGTATCCTTCCATCCCCTTTACCATTTTGGTGGCTCTTCTCTGAACCTTTTCTAATAACGCTATATCCTTTTTAAGATACGGCGAACAGAATTGCACACAATATTCAAGGTGCAGTCACACCATGGAACGATACAAAGGCATTATAATATCCTTTGTTTTATTCTCCATTCCTTATAAATCTGTTTAAAACAGCAGTAAAATTATATTTTCACTTCTAAGAAGTCAATGAGGAAAGCAGTATGGGACAGCAGGTACAGCCCTAATCACCTCACTGGGATAGGCACTTGGATCTTTGTCTGGGATACTTACTATATAACTATAACCTGTCTGTCTGAGCTGGTGCAAACTCCATGGATGTATTTTTTTTATTTTTATACTATTATGATGATCTTTGCAGCTGCATTTTGGTAAGTGGCAGAGAGTCACAGCACGATGGCTGAAATGTCAGCTCCACAAGACGCAGCATAACCTGGAAGCTGCAAAGATCAAGATACTAGACATGGAAACGTAAGAGAAAACTATTACTGCCCCTGGAAAAGGTACCTGCAGAAATCTGAGCCTGCTTTTTATGCAGGAAGTATATCTAGGCAAAAGAATGTACATTGCTGCCTGCTCATTAAAACACCTTTGCAGCAGATACAATGAGGTGTATTGTTTGCTTTCTCCACACATGGGGGTATTTTCAGAAAGCCCATTTACAGGGGTAGAATGGAAATAATTTTGAGGATTGTTCTCAATGAATTGTAAAATCAGAGAATACAGTACTTTGGTCAGAGACAGGTCATAGCCACAACATAAATATATATCCTTAGCCATACTATGCTACAACAGCCTGCGCTATGCTACAACAGCCTGCACTATGCTACAACAGCCTGCACTATGCTACAACAGCCTGCACTATGCTTGCCCTCTCTCTTTCTCTATTAAAGTATTAGAGGTGACACTTAATTCAGATCAACCCTACTATGTTGATCCAGCTCTGGTTTTACCCATCAAATCTGTGGTCATCCTTTTCCAATACTAACAAACTACAAGATTATAGTTGCAGTAGAATAAAACCAGAACCAGGTCAGCCTGACAGGGTTCCCTGGGTCAGGAGGTTCATGTATATAGTTCAACCCCTGTTATCCAAGTTTATACCCCTGTTCGATGTAAAACCAAACAGAATGTGTGTTTTGGTCACTTTGTTATACTGTAAACCGCGCTGATGCCGAATAGTGCGGTATATTTATTTATTTATTTAGTATACATTTGTATACCGCTACTTCCAGCGATCAGCAGCGGTTTGATTACAGATTGGAAATTGTCAAATCATGGCAGGAAATTTTTTTTTTTTTTTTTTTGAGGTATAAACACATTGATTAGACAGGAAAGCACAGCACACAGAGAACTATTTTACAGGGAACATGGGCTATGGAGGGTTAAGTGGCTTGCCCAAGACCACAAGGAGCACCTGTGGGACTAGACACCCCAGTCCTTCCGGCCCAAGGTTGCTGTCCTCTAGTGGGATTTGAACCCCCGACCTTCCGGCCCGAAGTACCTTGCCCCAACCACTAGGCCACTCCTCCACTCAGCATATATATATAAGCAACTGTAATAAATAAATAAATAAATAATAACCTAGAGTCATATTGCACTACACCTGCTCTCTCCATTATTGTACTATAACATCCCTACATGTTGCTTGCCCTCTCCCACAACGATATGTGGTGCAAAACTCACACGAAGGAAAGAGTCCAAGGCACCGTTTTCCATGTATTCTGTCACAATCATAACTGGCCGGCTCTTGGTCATTACACCCTCCAGACGGATGATATTGGGATGGTCGAATTGGCCCATGATGCTGGCCTCACCGAGGAAGTCCCGCCGCTGACGGTCTGTGTAGCCAGCTTTCAGAGTCTTTAATGCCACAAAGAGCTCCCGCCGTCCTGGCAGCTTCAGGCGTCCCCGACATACTTCTCCAAATTCTCCTGTCAGCACCAAAAAGCAAAGGAGGTAAGATGGAGGAAAGCTAGTGGTTGAAGGAAGACGAATATGTTTGTCAGGAAAAAGTAGAAGGACGGACTTGCCTGCTCCAATCACCTCTTCAATCTTCACACAAGAGATATCAATTTCTTTGGTGAATTCTCGCACGGCCTCATTAGGGTCTTCATAGGTGAAAGGGTCAATGTAAACCTTCACCCCAGGGGTGACTAAGAGACAGTAAGAGGGGAAGGGATGTAATACCGCATTGTCACAACTCAACAAATACCACAAAACTCAACAGCACCTCACCTTGCACAATAGCCAGTGATAACACCTCTCTCCTCTGCTTCCTCCCTGACTGTGCCTCTCCTTGGGAAGTTAAATGGTAGGCAAAGTACATTTTTAAAATGGATAATAGCGGGACGTGTCCCCTCTGTAACCTTTTTTGCCCAGCAAAGTTCCTCACTCCTACCGCTTCTTGTAGTTCTAGAATTTGCTGGAAGAAGTCAGGTGAAGTCTGACAGATTGCTCCTTACTTTAATTTAATTTCAAAGCACATTTATATTATGCTACAAACCTTATGAGCTCATGACTGATCACCCATGAATAAACCATAGATACATTACTGGAGTTTGGGTGTGGTGCAAGCATCCATAGCAGTAGTCTCCCCCAGGGCAGTATTTCTCAAGCTGCAGTTCCCCCGGGCCAGAATAAAGCGTAGTTACTCACCTGTAACAGGTGATCGCTGGGAACAGCAGGAATTGAGTCTTCACATATGGGTATCGTTGGCACCGACGGAGCCCGTGCAGAAACACACCCCAGCGTCCTATAGGAAACCTTTTGGGAGCATCCCACTGCTGCCTTCCCGCCTTTCCAACTCTCCCTCTTCAGTTGGGTTTGTAGCTGAGACAAAAGGAGAGAAGAAAAGAAGAGAGAGAGATAAGAGATACAACTCCTAGGGGAGGTGGGTGGGTTGTGAAGACTCAATTCCTGCTGTTCCCGGATATCACCTATTACAGTTGAGTAACTGCTATCTCCAGGAACAAGTAGGAATGTAGTCGTCACAGGAAGGTGCATGGGGACTCCCAAGCTTAGAGATGCCAGGGAGATGACCCCATAGAGCAGCTATACCCAGGCTGAGGTAGGTCATGACTCCTCTCAAGGATCTCTGGTATCGAAATCCGGGACGGGGGGTAGGAGTTGTTCTAAGTCTGAAAGAGATGCTGGAGAACAGCCTGGCCAAACGAGGCATCCCGACGAGAGTCCTTGTCTAAGCAGTAATGGGCCGCAAAAGCGTGAACCGAGGACCAAGTGTCTGCTTTGCAAATGTCATTGACACCGAACGAAGGCTGGCCATAGAGGCTGCCATTGCTCTGACATTGTGAGCTGTGACATGACCTTCAAGAGAAAATCCCTTGCTCTCATAGGTAAAGGAAAGCATTTACCTGCCTTGTGTCTAGAAAAGCCCCTATGAACTCTAGAGACTGAGAAGGGGTGAGATGGGATTTTGGGAGATTTATGACCAATCCCAGATATTGCAGGGTTTGCATCATGCAGTAGAGAGCTGAGCTGGCTTCTGGAACTGTTGGTGCTCAGATTAGCCAGTCGTCTTAAGTAGGGGAAGACGAATATCCCTACAGTCCTTAAAAATGCTGCTACTACTGCCATGCATTTTGTGAAGACTCTTGGGGCTGAAGTCAGGCCAAAGGGTAGAACTCTGTACTAGTAATGTCTTCCCTGAAAGAGGAATGAAAGAAACCTCCTGTGCTCTGCATGAATAAGGATATGTGTATAGGCGTCTTTTAGGTCTAGAGAACATAGCCAATCCTGACTCTGAATGTAAGGGAGGAGTGTTCCGAGAGAGATCATCTTGAATTTTTCTCGGAAGAGGTACTTGTTTAACTCCCTGAGGTCTAGTATGGGCCTGTACCCTCCTGTTTTCTCTTGGAATAAGGAAGTAGAAGCCCAGGCCTTGTTGAGAAAGAGGTACCTCCTCTGTCGCTCCCTGAGCGAGGTGATCTCTTGATACAAGAGAGTGGTGAGGGGGGTCCGAGAACTGAACTCTCTTGGAGTAGAGAGAGGGGGCATACTGTGGAAGTGGAGTTTGTACCCCTCTGTCACTATGGAGAGAGTCCAATGTTCTGATGTTATCTGTTGCCACCTCTTGGCAAAGGAACACAGTCTGCCTGGAATGTTGAGAGGCTTTGGTATTTCTAGAGGAAGGATGACTAGGTTCTCTAGGAAGGAGTCAAAGACCTTGCGGAAGCTGTGACTGCTGGGCTGGTTGAGCTCTTGGGACCTGAGCCTTCCTTTGTTGTTTCAGCTGCTGCTGTCCCTTCTGGGGAGCATGGACTGGACAGTGGCCAGCTTGGGTGTAAGACAGATAGAATTTCCTTTTTCTTGTTGAAAAAGGGTTTCTTAACTGTCTTTTTCTTAGCTGGGTTGGCAGTGGTCCTTGATAATCAATTTAAAGCAGTGTTCTCAGACTCAAGCTGAGAAGCTTTATCCTGCCAGTCCTTGCCAAAAAGATTTTCTCCCGTGCAAGGAATATTTCCCAGCTTATCTTGCACCCACTGCTCTAAATTGGATGCTTGAAGCCAAGCAATCCAACATGCACCGATAGAAATAGCAGAGGTTCTGCTAATGCATTCGAAACAATCAAAGGTTGCCCTGTTCATGAACTTAGAGACATTTTGGGCATGCTTAACAAGAGTAAGAAAATGGGCCCTCTTGTCACGGGGAGAAGAGGGGCCATGAGTTCCAAATCCTTAGTAACCTCTCGAAGAAACATACCCATGTAGAGTATGTAAGAACTTATTCTGGCCGACAGCATAAAGGCCTGAAAACGTCGATGACCAAAGGCATAGAGAATCCTCGACTCATGGCCTGGAGGATTAGAGGAATGTGTCTTAGCACTTTTGATTCGGCGCATCGCTGATTCCACGACCATAGAATGGTGTGTTAACTGCATTTTTTTGGAACCCGAGACACTGAGGTACCCGGTACATTGTATCGAATCTTCAAGAATGTGGAGACACCATTAAGGGTGTTTCCCACATTCAAAGCATGAGATCATGCAGGATCCTGTGTATGGGAAGGGTTGCAGCCTCCTTGGGGGCTGTTGGATAATGAAGAATTTCAAGTTCTTCAGATCTCAGTTCCTTTTCGGGGGTCACGGTGATCGAGAGGCCCTGAGCCACATCCCGTATAGAGTCTTGAAAAGACATGTCCTCTGGAGGAGACATCCGCTGTTGCGGCGAAAAAGAGGGATTCTCCGGAAGAACCGCTCCGGTATCGACGGATTCATCAGAATCCTCGGATTTGGAGGACTTGAAGTATCAACTGGCCGGGTGCTCCCATACTGCCTGTCGTCGGTACCGATCGAAGTCAGCATCGGAATGCCTCGATACCGGACCCTCTATGCCAGACATCAATTCTATGGCTGGTATCTTTATTTATACATTTGATATACCGCCCTTGTCAAGACATTAGAGCGGTTTACAATAGACATGTCTACGCCATAAAAAAAGGAAAGGAACGCCATTGCATTATAGGAGATAAGTAGAGGGAATAGTAAAGTCAGCAAAAGTAATACAAACAATAGCTAGGTAGGGTTATCCACAGGGAAGCTCAAAAGCCTGTTCGAATAGATGGGTTTTTAGTAAACTTTTAAATTTTGGGTAGGAGGGTTCCAGACGGAGGGAAGAAGGTAGAGCATTCCAGAGTGAGGGACGAGTTTGTTCCAGATGGGCCTGGGAGAGAGAAGGTAAGGAAAGCCGGTTAGCATGTAATGACCGAAGTTGTCGTTAAGGGGTATGAAGAGAGATGAGATTCGCCAGATAAAGTGGCTTTGATGTATGGAGTACCCTATGTGTCAGAATAAGAAACTTGTATTGAAACCTATATCGGAGGGGTAACCAGTGGAGGTGGTGAAGGACAGGAGTGATGTGATCAGACCGCCGAGCACGTGTAACGAGACGTGCTGCCGTGTTTTGTAATAATTGTAGGCACTGAAGCTGATAGGATGGTAAGTTTGCTAGGACCACATTGCAATAGTCTAATTTGCTCATCACCAAAGCCAGCAATAGAGTGATGAGTGAAGGAGATAGTAGGGAATGTACTGCTCTGATTTTTCATAGTACATTGAAGGAGCGACGGGTGATAGAAGACACATGGTTGTGAAAAGAGACAAGTCTAGTGTTACACCTAAATAACGGAAGGATGAAGTGAGGGGAACTGAAGTGAAGTCAATTTGAGGGGCGATGACTGGACAGGGAGTACTCAGAGAAACCCACATGGCTGTGGATTTGGACGG
Source organism: Ichthyophis bannanicus (assembly GCA_033557465.1). NCBI lineage: Eukaryota > Metazoa > Chordata > Amphibia > Gymnophiona > Ichthyophiidae > Ichthyophis > Ichthyophis bannanicus. The sequence goes on along the minus strand of CM066033.1, from coordinate 1,404,213,803 downwards.
GTTCAAGTGAAGATAATTAGAGGAGAGCCAAGAAGCAATGTGAGAAAGACAACTGTTAAGCGGAGAGATATCGACATTCACAGGTGATGTGTGGAAAAGAAGAACGATGTCATCAGCATAAATGTAAGTGGAGACTGGGTACTGTTGAATCAGGAGGAGTAGAGGGGCAAGGAAGATATTGAAAAGCAAAGGGGAAAGGGAACTGAGCCTTGGGGCACCCCACATGCTAGGGGAAAAGGAGAGGAGGACTGATTAGAGTGACTAAGTCCAACACCGACAAAGCACAAATCCACGTGCTACCAACAAACCCAGTCCAAAAACGTGGAGAGCAGAGGAAGAATATCTTTTATTAATTAACTTAAGCCACTGGCTTAAGTTAATTAATAAAATATATTCTTCCTCTGCTCTCCACGTTTTTGGTCTGATTATTAGAGTGGACAGAGAAAGTGCGAGCCGTGAGGAAAGAACAGAACCATTGCAACACAGTGCCCCGCAACCCAGAGTCATGGAGGCAGGGGAGAAGAATCCGGTGGTCAATTAAGTCGAATGCTGAAGATAAATCCAGAGACACTATCAGAGTGATATATCCATGGTCAAGAGCCACATGTACTTCATTTAGAAGAGCCAAGAGAATTGTTTACGTGCTATGTCCTGCATGGAATCCTGATTGTCGAGGATGAAGAGCATTGGTGGTCTCCACATGAGATAATTGGCATGGGCGGTAGTATGGAGAGCAGCGGAACAGTAGCTGCAGATACCTCCGGTACCGGTACCAATGGCTGCGGAACCAACTGTAGCGACTTTAGCAGTACGGAGGTTGCTAACAAGGCCGCTAGGCTATGCTCAATGGCTAGGATGCGTTGATCCATGGAGCCTGCCGATGTCTGAGTGTTGGTACCGACGGAGTGGGCCACGACCCCAGAACATGGCACCAAGAGCTCTCCAGAGGTGGATGCCTCGGGAACATCTTGGGACCCTGTTAATGCTTTAGAGGCAAGGACCTCCTGCCGGGGTTGTTTGGCCGGTGTATTCTCCTCAAGGGCTATGCTAGAAGCATCTTGATGCTTAGGAGGAGATCTACCCTTTGAGGACCGACTGGTCTTTGAAGAAAACCTGGGTTTGGTTACCTGAGATCCATGGGAGGAAGATGAAGCCCTGGACGATGTTGATGCAATGGACATTGCATTCGAGGCAAAAAGGGTGCCGAGTTTAGCAGCTCTATTTTGCAGGCCCCTCTTAGTCACCTTTCTGCAGAGGAGACACTCCGATGGAGAATGATCTGGGCACAAACATTTAAGACACCAGCCATGGGTGTCGGTAACGGAAATGGTACCGCAACATTTTGAAAATTTTTTTAAACCACTAGATGGTTTCTACATTTTGAGAAAAAACAGGGCCTAGTGCCCAAAATGGCACCGAGGCACCAAGAGGGGACAGACCCTCAAGAAAAAGCTTTTTTTTTTTTTAAAAGAAGAAAATAAAGACGACACTGGTGGAACCGATATGGGCGTCGACGGGAAGGCAGATGCGACCACAAAAAAAGAACATTTTTTGCGGCGACAGGAGTGGTTGCCTGTCGGCTCCACGGAAAACGAAAAACAAGAGGGAGAGTTGGAAAGGCGGGAAGGCAGCAGCGCAGGCACAGTGGGATGCTCTCAAAAAAGCTTTCCTATATGACGCTGGGGAGCGTTCCCACATGGGCTCCGTCGGTTCTGACGATACCCATATGTGAAGACTACATTCCTGCTTGTTCCTGGAGATACATTATGACTATGCATGAAATAGATTTGCATGCAAAGGCAGTGCATGAAAACCTGTGACATGCAATCTGGTTTTCATTAGGGTTATAAGAAAACTAGACTGCTCAGGGATACTCCAGGACCGGCTTGAGAAAGACTACACACTAGGGTATATGTAGCAAGAGGAAGAAAGCTTATGCACGTGCACCTGTGCAGCAGTCTCTCGCTTACCTTGGATGTTGAGAGAGCAACATTACTCTGCTTAGGAGCAGAGGCTTCAGGAAGACAGGAATCAGTTAAGAATTTAAAGTAGTTACCCTGATGTATATCTAGGAAGTCCAATTCTCTAACACTTTTAAAGATTCATAGCAAACTGTCCTGGCTGCAGAAAAGAGAAACCGTTTCAAGACACTGGACCTGAGTAATGAGTAGCAGAGTGGGATTAATCTATCTGAGTAGCTGCTAATGGGACAACTTTTCCTCTTTCAGCAGCAGTAACCCCTGTGACAACATCCCTCCAATGACCGACAATATTGCACTTGTCCCTTTTAGTTTCCTCTTCCCATAGACAGCCAAGGACTTCTTCACCTTTCCTCTCATATGTCTCGTTCCCTCAGGCTGCACCTCTCACAGGTCAGTGCCTTCCCTCAGGAGCTCAATCATGTTACCAAACACATTATAATTATTGTATTTGCATACTAATTTTACCCTTTAAAGCAAATACTTTCAATAATGACAAAAAATTATCACCCTTTTTCTATGTAATAGAAAGCAACAGTCTGTCACCACGTTGAGGTCTGCCTCAACCAAGCTGAGAGAGGGAGGACAGTAGTTTCACGATGTGCAGTGATTCTTGAAAAGATTTTAAGTTAACTTGTGTCTGTCAGGCATTTTCAAATAAAATCTGGGCGAGCTGCTAAGGAGCTATGGAAAGGTCTGAGAAAACAGCCCGAAAAGTAACCCATTAAATAAGGAAGTGTCCTTGGCCTTCGGCAAGTAAAGCCACACTCACGACTGCTATGGTCACAGTGGAGAAAACGTTATTCATGTTAATCTTTGAGTGGTTGATATACCGCTCCAGCAGCGCATCAGAGCGCTTTACAAAGTATAAAATTGGCTACAATAGTAGGAAACAGAAAGGAATGCCATTATTGGACAGGATAGAAAAGGAAGACTAGGAGGCTTGTTTACAAAGCCGTGGTAGCGGTTTCCGATCGTTATCAGAGCCGTGGCCCCATAACGATCGGAAACCGCTACTGCGGCTTTGTAAACAAGCCCCTAGGTGTTTTCAGGGGCGGCCCAAGGGGGGTGCGGGGCCATGTGTGGAGACTTGGTGAAGGGCCTCCTTTGCATAATGGACCTCATTTGCATAAATATTTGCATAATGTTAACATATTCATTAAGAGACATGTTTACTAAAAGTTAGTGTATGGATAAAGAAAGACTAAAAGATTTCTACATTACTATAATCCAGTGCCAAGCGCCAGGCACATTAGGAACTACTACAAACACTGCCCATTTAAACCCATAGCAAACCCGCTGTATCGTAACAGCACTATCAGGACTCACAAAGCCCCATACCCTACCTATCAAAAGGCAACACTGCAAATATTAAACCAATACATTTCAGAGAATAACAATACATGACCTACTGGGGAAAGAGAACAAGTGGCAATGTCAAATAGGAATTACATAAACAGAATACCTCAGCTCAGTTACACATGCAGAACACAGACCATCACCAAACAAGGAATCACAATTTAGAAACAGGAAGACAATAATTAAACTGGGAACCCCAAAAGCCAAACTTCAAATGTACAACACTTGAGAAATAAAACTATAAATTAATTTCCTCTTGTACTAAACAATACGCAGATATTAATGATGCACATTTCCCAGAGCTGACATATTCCAGGTAATAAATTCAAAATAAAGAGATATTTTTATACCTTTTGTGCATTTTTTTTCAGTTACAATTGCTCCAGCCACTTTCTTCTGGTTTCTTCGTGTCTTCTGCTAACTCTCCATCGTCTGCTGTCCATTTGTCCTTTCTTCTCTCTTCTAGGTTTTTTCCATTCTCTCTCTACATCTGCTTTAACATACTAATCTTTCTCCTTTTGCTCTTTCCTCCATCTCTTTCTTTATTCCTTTTTCATTCACTCAAATGTTACCCTTCCATCCTCAATCCCCACTTACTCTCCCAATACCCGGCCAATTGTAGATTTGTCTTCCCTCCCACACAAAATATTTTTCCCCTCTCCATTTCATTCTCCCAACCCCATCCCATTCTAATCCTCCTCCATCAGCTCCCTTCTAGTTCTAGCCCCACCCAGCATCCGCTCCCTTCTAGCCCCCGCATCAGCCCATTTCCAGTCCTAGCCCCATCAGCCCATTTTAATCCTATCCTAGCCCCACCATCAGCCCATTTCCAGTCCTAGCTCCCCCTTCCATTTCCAGTCCTATCCGAGCCCCTCCATCAACTCATTTCCAATCGCAGCCCCACCATCAGTCCATTTCCAATCCTAGCTCCCCTCCACTGAGTCCATTTCCATTCCAAGCCCCTCTCCCCATCAGCTATTTGCAGTTCAAGCCCCCCTACTCAGCCCATTTCCAGTCCTAGCAACCCCCCACAGCCCATTAACAGTCCTAGTAACCCCCCCATAGCCCATTTCCAGTCCTAGCAAACGCCCCCAGCCCATTTTCAGTCCAAGCACCCCCCTTCCCCTCCTGAAGAGCCCCGCACCTAGCTAAGAGGGAGCCAGAGAGGCCCCAGCTCACCTCTACAGCTGCTGAAGTGAAGCGCACCTTTTCCCTTCACTTCGGCAGCTGTACTGACGCTTAGAACACTGCAGCGCTGAGGTCAAAGGGAACTTCCTGTTCCCCACGCTCAGTGTGACAGTGTTCTAAATGTCAGTACAGCTGCTGAAGTGAAGGGAAAAGACGTGCTTCACTTCAGCAGCTGTTAGAGGGAGCTGGGGCCTCTCGGGCTCTCTCTAAAGCTGCCCTGCCTGCCGCTGGTTTTCAGGATGTTTGTGCAGGGCTTCCTGAAATGCGGGGCCCTGTGCAAACAACATTCTTGCTCAATGGATGGGCTGGCCCTGGGTGTTCTTAGGGGAGAGTGAACAGAAAGAGGTAGAGTGGGAGGAGAGTCAGGCTAGGGGAGCAAGGGGTCGGGGGGGCTGGGTGGGAGGGAGAGGGAGGTCAAAGGCTGTATGAATGAGATAGGTCTTGAGCATATTCTTAAACTTTATGAAGGAGGGTTCTGAATGGAGGGAAGCAAGCAGGGAGTTCCAGAGGGCAGGGCCCTGAAAGAGGAAAGCAAAGCTTTGAGTGAGTTCAAGGTAGGCGTGAGAAGGGGAAAGGAAGGACTAGATGATTGGAGTGAATGGATCTGAGAAGGTGGTGTGGAGTATGAAATTTCAGGAGATCCGAGAGATACTGGGGAGTGCCGGTATGAAGTGCTTTATGGACTGGAATGAGAATTTTACAGTTGATTTGATGTCTGAAAGGAAGCCAGTGCAATTGGATAAGCAGGGGGGGTGACATGATCTGAGCAGGAGGAGTGTGTGAGGATTCGAGCTGATGTGTTTTGAAGGCGTTGGAAATGAAATTGGTAGTGGGGCTAGGGCAACATTACAGTAGTCAAATCTAGAGGTGACTAAGGATAGAGTGAGTGTTGTCAAAGAGGTGAAAGAAGAATGGTCACACCACGCAAACCTGTCAAAGAGAGACAAAAGAGTGGCAGACAAGAGTGGATATGTGCTCATGGAAAGAGAGGTTACCCAAGGTAGCAGATGGAAGTGACAAGGGGGGGGGGGGGGAGAGTGGACTTGGCGATTGAGGGGGCCAATGGGGCTCTGAAGGTACACTAAATGGCAACAGATTTAGAGGTATTGCGATGAAGAAAATTAGTAGATAGCCAGGAGGCGATGGAGTAGGCAGGAGTTCATAGGGGTTAGATCTGGAGCTATGGGGCTGGTGTGATGGAGCAAGATTATGTCATCAGCATAGAAATACGATATGCCAAGATTGTTGAATGATGAGTGTGAGAGGGGCCAGAAAGATATTAAACAGAAGGCGGGCCAGGACGGAGCCTTGAGGGACGCCGCAGGTGAGAGGTGTGGATGAAGAGGAATTGGTTTGAACAGAAAAAGAATGTGTGGAGAGAAAGGACCAGAACCAGTGGAGAATAGCATCACAGAGCCCAAAATCACAAAGACTGGAGAGAAGGGTAGAGCGATCGACAGGTCAAAGACAGAAGAGAGATCCAGGGATACAGCAAGCGTGATATCATCACGGTTGTGAGAAATGTGGAGCTTGTTGAGAAGAGAAAGGAGAATGGTTTCCATGCTGTGACCTGGCCTAAGAACATAAGAAATGCCATACTGGGTCAGACCGAGGTCCATCAAGCCCAGTATCCTGTTTCCAACAGTGGCCAATCTAGGTCATACGTACCTAGCAGTTTCCCCAAAAGACACAGGTTCTGCAGTGCTTGTACTAGGTCAAGCATTGATATCCTGGGTCCCTTTTTAATAGTGGTTTATGGACCTTTCCTCCAGGAACTTGTCCAAACCTTTTTTAAACCCAGCTATACTAACAGCCCTTACTACATCCTCTGGTAACAGATTCCAGAGTTTGATTACACGTTGAGTGAAGAAATATTTTCTCTTATTTGTCTTAAATAGTTTACCCTGTAGCTTCATTACATGTCCCCTAGTCCTTCTATATTCTGATAGCGTAAACAATTGATCCACGTTTATCCGTTCCACTCCATTCATTAATTTATAGACCTCTATCATATCTCCCCTCAGCCGTCTCTTTTCCAGGTTAAAGAGCCCTAACCTTTTTAGCCTCTCTTCATAGGAGTAGCCTTCCATCCCCTTCACCAATTTGGTGGCTCTTCTCTGTACTTTTTCTAATAACTCTATGTCCTTTTTAAGATACGGTGACCAGAATTGCACACAATATTCAAGGTGCGGTCGTACCATGGAGCGATACAGAAGCATTATAATATCCTTTGTTTTATTCTCCATCCCTTTCCTTATGATACCTAGCATTCTATTTGCTTTCTTGGCCGCCGCTGCACACTGGGCGGAGGGTTTTAACATGTTATCCACGATGACTCCTAAATCTTTTTCCTGGGTGGTGGTTTCTAATGTGGAGCCTTGCATCGTGTAACTATAGTGTGGGTTGTTCTTTCCTAGGTGCATAACTTTGCACTTGTCCACATTAAATTTCATCTGCCATTTGGATGCCCAGTCTTCCAATTTATCCAGATCCTCCTGCAGTTTTCCACAATCCTCTTGGGTTTTAACAACTTTAAACAGTTTTGTGTCATCTGCAAATTTGATAACCTCACTAGTTATTCCTTTTTCCAGGTCATTTATGAATATGTCAAAAAGTAGGGGACCCAGTACAGATCCCTGGGGTACTCCACTATTCACCTTTTTCCATTGGGAATATTGGCCATTTAGCCCTACCCTCTGCTTTCTATCTTTTAACCAGTTCCCGATCCACAATAGTACACTGCCTCCTATCCCATGACTTTTTAGCTTTGCCAAAAGTCTCTGATGGGGGACCTTGTCAAAAGCTTTCTGAAAGTCCAGATACACTATATCAACCGACTCACCTTTGTCTACCTGTTTATGCACACCTTCAAAAAAAACAGATCAGATTAGTAAGACAAGATCTTCCTTGTCTAAAGCCATGTTGGCTGTCTCCCATTAGGCCATGGCTATCTACATGCTGTGTAATTTTGTTCTTTATGATGGTTTCTACCATTTTCCCTGGTACTGACGTCAGGCTCACCGGTCTGTAATTTCCCGGGTCACCCCTGGAACCCTTTTTAAAAATTGGTGTTACGTTGGCGACCCTCCAATCTTCAGGTATTACAGATGATTTTAATGAAAGTTCACAGATTACCAATAGCAGGTCTGCAATCTCATATTTCAGTTCTTTCAACACTCTGGGATGTATACCATCCGGTCCAGGTGATTTGTTACTATTCAGTTTATCAAATAGTTGTAATATATCTTCCCAGTTGTGTAGCGATATTTCTCTCAATTCCTCTGCAGTATCACCTTTAAATACCACTTCAGTCTTGGGTAACATCCCTACATCTTCCTCAGTAAAGACCGAAGCAAAGAATTCATTCAGTCTCTCTGCTATAGCCTTGTCCCCTCTTACTGCCCCTTTTACCCCTCTATCATCTAATGGTCCAATTGACTCTCTCACAGGCCTTTTGCTACGAATGTACTTGAAAAAGTCTTTATTTCGTGTTTTTGCTTCCGTAGCAAGTTTCTTCTCAAATTCATGCTTTGCCTGCCTTATCAATGCTTTGCATTTAACTTGCCAGTGCTTGTGTTGTTTCCAGTTTTCATCATTTGGCTCTTTTTTCCATGTCCTGAAGGTTGCTCTTTTGGCAGCAACAGCCTCTCTGACCTCACCTTTAAACCATGCTGGCAGTTTTTTGGACTTTCTTCCACTTTTCTTAATGCGTGGAATACAGCTGGTCTGGGCTTCGAGGATAGTATTTTTAAATAACACCCAAGCTTGCTGTAAGTCTTTAACCTTTGGAACCGCTCCTTTTAGTTTTTTCCGAACTATATTCCTCATTCTATCATAGTCTCCCTTTTGAAAGTTAAAAGGTAGTACTGTGGATTCCTTTACTATCTGTCCTCCACTGATTAAATCAAACATGATCATACTATGATCACTATTGCCAAGTGGTCCCAACACCCTTATTTCTTGCACCAGATCTGGCGTTCCACTAAGGACTAGGTCCAGTATGGCTTCCCCTCTGGTCGGTTCATGAATCAGCTGCTCCAAGAAGCAGTCATTTATTTCATCTAGAAACTTTATCTCTTTAGCTTGTCCTGCTGTGAGACTGTCCCAGTCGATACCGGGGTAATTGAAATCACCCATTATTACTACTCTGTTGTGGCTTTTGTTAGCTTCCTTGATTTCTTTGAGCATTTCATCATCCATTTGTTCATTCTGGCATGGCGGTCGATAGTATACTCCCACTGCCATCACCTTCCCTTTCATAAATGGAATTTCAATCCATAGAGATTCTACAGCAAATTGTGTTCCCTGCAAAACTTTAATCCTTTCTGACTCAATGCCCTCTTTAACATAGAGCGCAACCCCTCCACCAATTTGTTCAGCTCTATCATTACGATATAGTTTGTATCCAGGTATCACAGTGTCCCACTGGTTATCCTCCTTCCACCATGTCTCTGAGAGTGCAATCATATCTAACCTCTCATTTAGTGCTATATATTCTAATTCTCCCATCTTATTGTTTAGACTTCTAGCATTGGCATACAAGCATTTTAGTGACTGTATTTTATTAATTTTATTAATATTAATCTGGCTATTGGTAGGCATGGGTAATTGGGAATCTTTATGCTCTGTCTGCTCCTTACTCAAGGGCATTTGGGCTACTATACTCCCTTTTGGAACCTCACTGTTTTTGGTAGTATCCTTCAAGGATACCTTTGTCCGAACCATGCGCTCCTGGGTGACTGTCGGCTTTCCCCTATTTTCTAGTTTAAAAGCTTCTCTATCTCTTTTTTAAAGGTTAATGCCAGCAGTCTGGTCCCATCCTGATTAAGGTGAAGCCCATCCCTTCGGAAGAGCCCCCCCTTTCCCCAGAATGTTCCCCAGTTCCTAACAAATCCAAAACCCTCATCCTTGCACCATTGTCTCATCCACGCATTGAGACTCCGGAGCTCTGCCTGTCTTTTGGGTCCTGCACGTGGAACAGGAAGCATTTCGGAGAACGCTATCCTGGAAGTTCTGGATTTCAACTTCCTACCTAAAAGCTTAAATTTAGCCTCCAGAACTTCCCTACCACATTTTCCTATGTCATTGGTACCAACATGTACCAAGACAGCAGACTCCCCCCCCAGCACTATCTATGATCCTATCTAGGCGGTGTGTGAGATCTGCTACCTTCGCACCAGGCAGGCATGTTACCAGGCGATCCTCACGTCCACCAGCCACCCAGCTATCTACATTCCTAATGATTGAATCACCAACTATAACAGCTGTCCTGACCCTCCCCTCATGGGGACATGGCCCTGGAGAAACGTCCTCGGTGCGAGAGGGTTTTACATCACCTGGAGGACAGGTCCTAGTTACAGGATCACTTCCTGCCACACCAGGGTGATGCTCTCCTGTCACGCGACCTCTCTCCTCCATGGCAACAGGGATGCTGCCAGACTGGAGGTGGGACTTCAGGACTATATCCCTGTAGGTCTCGTCCATGTACTTCTCTGTCTTTCTTATGTCTTCCAGGTCTGCTACTCTAGCCTCTAGAGAACGGACTCGTTCCCTGAGAGCAAAGAGCTCCCTGCACTTAGTGCATATGTAGGACCTCTCACCAACTGGGAGAAAATCATACATGTGACACTCAATGCAAAAGACTGGAGAACCCCTGAATCTGGATCAACAGGGGTGGAGTGTGTGAGTGGAATCTAAATGTGTCAACAGTTGTGTGAAAACAAGCTTTTCTAGAACCTTGGAAAGAAAAGAGATTTGAAACAGGATACCAGTGGGCCAGGACAGTGGGATCTAGGGCTGCTTTCTTGAGAATAGGGTGGACTAGGGCATGTTTCCTTAGGTAGGGAAAAATGCCAGAGGAGAGGCTGGAATTAAACATGCATAGGAAATAGGGAAAGAGGGCAAGGGAAGTTTCAAGGGGCTAATGAGAGGAAATTGGATCAAGAGGGCAGGTGGTCTGTGAGGGCTGATGAAGAGATTGGACGAAAGGAGGACCATACACGGAAAAAGGGAGACATGGATAATGGGGGGTAGGAGTGGTGGGAGAGGAGCGTTTGGGGGATGGGGACAGTGGCAGGAGGCATGTAGGAAACATGATGCATAGGGAGGAAACTGTCGGAGAAGGAGGCGGCAAGAAGGGCAGGGGCTGGGACAGAAAAGCAATGAGCCAAGGATGCGGAACGGGGGGGGGGGGGAGGGGAGGGGTGGATAGGGAGCGAAGAATGCGATAGAATTGCTGGGTGGAGCTAGCAGATGAAGAAATCAGGTTGGAGTAATAAGCCTTCTTCACATCATGGACCAGGGATCTGTATTGATGGTAGTACTGGAAATGACATAGGAAGCCAGGGGAGGGTATTTGCGCCAATGGCATTTGGCACGCCGGAGTTAAGAGTGATGAAGGAGAAGGGCAGAATTGTACCATGGATGGCAGTTAGATGGATGTGAGATGGGTGGAGAGGTGCAACTTGATCTAAGGAGGAAGTCAAGAAAGAGTGCCAGGATTGAACCTGGGCTTCAATGGGAAGGGAGGCGAATTCTGGAGAAAATAAGATATCCCCAGAGGGAACTGCTGGAGAGTTTTGGGTGCGATGTGACGTTTGAGCTGGGGTGGCACAGAGACAGCCAATAATGCAGAAGGGAGGATGGAAGGGAAAAAGAGAAAAGAATGAAGAAGTGATCAGACCATGGGAGCAGAAAGATGGAAAACATTGACAGGATATATGGGGAAGCGGTGGGTGTGAAGATAAGATCTAAAATGTGTCCGGCCGTATGCGTTGGGCAAAGAATGTGCTGATGTAGGAATAGATCTGAGAGAAGAGCAAAGAGGGTTTTGTCTTTTTATTTATTTATTTTTTTTATTTACAGTTTCTTTTATATTGCGCTATTCGACATCAGTGCGGTTTACAATGAACATAAAAACCACACGTCTCAAATAATTGATCTGTGCTTACAATGAACAGGTAAAATAAAACTTGGGTATACATTAAACAGGTACATTAAATTCCTGGGAGAGTCTGGGTGGACATTAAAGTCACCAAGAATCATTAGATGAGGGTGTAATAGGGAGATTTCGGAGAGGGTGAGCAGCAAATAGTCCCGGAGATTGGGATGAAGCAAAGGAGGAGCTTAGAGTAGAAGGATATAAATAGGAGGGTTGGAATCCAGGCAGAGTAATAGGGATTTAGAATAGTGGAGGGCAGGGGAAGAGATCTCTTGAAGAGGTATGGTAGATTGATAGAGGGCAACAACCCCCCTGCTGCATCAAACGAAGTGGGAGGTAGCCAGGACGGAGAAGTTGGGCGAGAGGCAGTGGGCCAGAAGGGGATTGTCGCAGTCATCTAACCAGGTTTCGGTGAAAGAAAGGATGTCAATGGCATGTTGTGAAATAGTATCCTGAATAAGGATTGTCTTTGAGCATAGGGACCTGCAATTAAGGAGTGCCATGGTAAGAGTCAAGAAAGAAGGGAGAGCGGACAAGGAGAGAGTAGAAGGGGTGAAAAGGGTGCAGTTACAAGATAGCTGGGTACCCGAGCAGTAGGGCCAAGTACAAGAGGGGTTGCAGCTTGGGGACGCCATCTGTAGCAGGTGTTCACCGTGGACAGGAGGAGAAGTCCTTATGCATGGGTGCAAGCACCGATGGAGACCCATGCAGGAGCCTTCTCAGCTCCTTCTAAAAGTTTTTAGAAAGCTCTTCACGCGTGCGCGTCCATTCCCACCTGCCCCATGATGCCTGAAGACCTCAGTTGAATAGTTAGATTAGCTGAACACCTCTCTAAGGAGAGGAGGTGGGTTGTGAGGACTTATCCTGCAGTGCACGAAGAATACTTGCTACAGGTGAGTAACTTCATTTTCTCAGTGGACAAGCAAGAATGATTCCTCACTTATTGGTGATGTCCCTGATGGAACCCCGCACGGAAACGCTCCCCTGGTTTCTATTGGAAGATTTGGGGAGGCTCCAAAGCACCTAAGCGCCTCCTTTCCGCCTGCCGCTATAGCACCATTTTGATTCAATCTTTCATTTTCCACGGAGCCCCACAGATGTGTTCCAGACATCCTCAGTTTGGTAACACTTCCTTTTTCCCCTAATGGGGTTTTTTCGCATCAGGTTTTTCAACCTAGTCACCTTCTTTCACAGTTCTCTCCTCCCTTTCTTTTTTCTTCCTCCAAATCATGTAGTTTTATTCTTGCTGCGGTCCCTCGACCCCGGTGCTCTGGAAATCCTCGGTCTTCATCATTGAGCCATTCAACTTTGCCATGGCTATTTTTCCAGACAACATCTCCCAGAAACCCGCCAGTGGATTTAACAAGTGTTCCAAGTGCTCTAGGACCATATCCATCACGGATACTCATAACTTGTGCCTACAGTGCCTCGGACCTGAACATCAGTTCTCCTCTTGTAATTTGTGCTTGAACATGACAAAAAGAGAAGGGTCGTGAGAAGCAGTGCAAATCACTTTTTGATGCTTGGAAGTCCAATTCATCGGTCTCTATGGCTTCCAAAGCTGCATTGGACACTGGCGATGCACTGACACCGAGTTCAGTTGGAACCAAGCACCCATAATGCCCTGGAGCATCAGTCATCGACTGAGCTCCATCCAAAGACAAGGAAGGATTCGATCACGTCATCTTTGACATTGAGGGGTGACCACGCCGAACATTAGGTGAAGACTCTGGTACATCGGCGGCGGACTTCATTGAGGCATGGCATTGAGAGTGATGGAGGTCAGCATGAGCGCTCCTTGAGGGTGCCCCAAAAGGAGGAGAGTTAATCTTTCAGGACATCAGAGGAGCATAGACAGCCTACCGACAAGTCGAAACCCAGCCGCCAATATCCCTGTATGCATATCGGGTACATTATTCAATGTTGCTCAGTTCTGACAGCCTTCGGAATTGGCAGCCATGGAGAAGCGCCTTCTGCAAGCATTTAAGGAATGTACTGTGACACTACTAGTGAAGCAGCATGCTGGGACCTCGACATCAGCTGCATTGACATCAGTCGCTGTAGAGCCGTTCTTAGAGATGCACGCACTCCCTGTCGGAGACGTATCAACATTGGGGCATCGAAGGACCTCAACACCGGTGCCTGCCCAGCCAATATCCCTATCTAGCATCTCAAGGTCCGAAGCACCCTCGAAATCTAGAAGGGCAGTGGTGCATCATCACTTCCGAAGAAGCTCCTGATCCCTTCGAAGCAGGAGGAAGATCCAGGCAGAGACTCAGAAGTACTTTGACTTCCTCTCTGAGACAGACTCAGAGGCTGGGTCACCAACATGGAATTGGAGGACTTGTTGAAGGGCAGGTCCCCTGAGCTCCTGTCAGACCCTTTTCCACCTGATGAGTGGTACAAGTCCCCTACTAAGTCTTCCAAGAGTTTGTGAGGGATATGACCAAGGCCATTCCATTTTCTTTGGAGACTGAGAAAGAGCCCAGGGCAGAAGAGTTGGAGATCCTGCAGTACTACTCAAAGAAATCCAGGAAGCTAACAAAAGTTACAGCACAGTAATAATAATGGGTGATTTCAATTACCCCGGTATCGACTAGGTCAATGTCACAGCAGGACATGCTAGGGAGATAAAGTTTCTAGATGAAATGAATGACTCTTGTTTTATAATCTTTAGACTACTGCAATAGTCTGTGCTTAAGATTATCTCTACGGATAATTGAGATTCTTCGACTAATGCAGAATGCGGCCTCTCGTATCATCTTCAATGCAGGTTGAACGGAACACATTACCCCACTTTTGCAAAAACTGCATTGGTTATCTATTAAGTGGCACATAGTTTTCAAGGTTTTTCTATTTGTTCATAAATCTCTCAGTGATGAAGCTCATTTGTGTTTACTGACACTTGAGAGTTTATCATCCACCACACACCTTACGTTCACAATACTCAATGTCTCTGGAACTATCTTGAAGGACTACCAAAATGGACTGCTACAGTTGAAGAGTTTTAAAAGACTACCAAATGGGACTGCTACAGCTGTTAAAAGATATGCACTTGTAAATATTTATCTTCTGGAATATACTCAAAATCTTTGAGGAAAAAGGGAATTTTTTGGGTTAAAGCTGATAATTCGGTGTAATTTAGAATTCAGTGTTTTTGTCGAGTCAGTCAGGTGTTAGTATCACCAGAGAGCTTTTCATTTAAATCAAGTCAGAGTATAGCTTAGCATACAAGCAGAATAAATAGTATCTGAGTAGAAAGAAATATACTTGTTTCTAGTGACCTTTCCAAAGAGGCCTTCAGTTAGGAGGCAAAAGATTTGTGAAGTTGTCTTAAATAAGTGTTAAAGTGACAGATCAAAGGGGCAATTTGAAAGGCTCCTTCTATCAAACCACGGGCTGTGTGAATCAATGAAGAAATTGATAGGACTTTACCTTAGAAGCACAGGTCAGGACACTGTGTAGCAAGCCAGCTTTTATAAAGTCTTTCTCTACCACCCACTACAGGGATAATCTTAGGGGCTTGTTTACAAAGCTGCAGTAGCGGCTTCCTCCCGATATCGGAGCCGCGGCCCCATTGAATTCCAGCAGCGAGATGGGGGCTTTCCAGTCTTTTGCAATGAATGTCACATGTATGATTTTCTCCCAGTTGGTGAGGGGTCATATGTGTGCACTAGGTGCAAGGAGCTCTCTGCTCTTAGGGAATGAGTCCGATCTCTGGAGAATAGAGTAGAAGACTTGGAGGACATAAGGAAGACAGAACTATATAGACGAGACCTACAGGGATGTAGTACTGAAGTCCCACCTCCATTCTGGCAGCCTTCCTGATACCATGGAGGAAAGAAGTCACATGGCAAGAGAGCATCACCTTCGTGTGGCAGGACGTGATCCTGTAGCTAGGACCCGCCTTCAGGTGATGTAAAACTCTCTCGCACAGAGTAGGTTTCTCCAGGGCCATGTGCCCATAAGGGAAGGGATAGGACAACCGTTATAGTTGGTGATTTGATCATTAGGCATGTAGATAGCTGGGTGGCTGGTCGACGTGAGGATTGCCTGGTAACATGTCTGCCTGGCATGAAGGCAGTGGACCTCACGAGCTGGGGAGAAGTACCATGATACCACACATAAAGCAAACAGTAAGAACCATATTTCATAAACTCAAAACCATACAACACCTAAGGCCCCTCCTGGACACACATGACTTTAGATCGGTTGTTAATACACTTATCACACCCCACTTTGACTATTGCAACAGTCTCTTAATTGGCTTACCACAGAAAAACACATACCTATTACAAAGAGCACAGAACATCTGTGCAAAAGTAATTACTAAAGCCCATCTAACAGACCATGTGACCCCAATACTCCTAGAACTACACTGGCTCCCTATAAACAGCCGTATCAGATACAAAATTCTCCTAACAACGTTCAAGCTCTTAAATGACATCGCCCCATCATATCTTTCAACACTACTACAAACCCCATCTAA
This sequence comes from Ichthyophis bannanicus, assembly GCA_033557465.1. Taxonomy (NCBI): domain Eukaryota; kingdom Metazoa; phylum Chordata; class Amphibia; order Gymnophiona; family Ichthyophiidae; genus Ichthyophis; species Ichthyophis bannanicus. Next base: position 1,404,197,848 of record CM066033.1, on the reverse strand, counting down.
ATCAAGAGCTCGCAGACAAAATGCAGCCCACTCATTTGATATGCCACAATCATTCACGAAGACTAAAAAATCCTCAAGTAACAGAGCCTTCACGTTCACTGCCCCCATGCTCTGGAATGAACTCCCTCTAGACCTCCGCACCATAAAAGACCTCCCCCAATTTCGAAAGGAACTCAAAACCTACTTATTCTCGGAACATTTCCAAATCCCCTACCCCCCCAAACCATGTCCCTCAACATCCACAGACACACCAACTCAGAACGCCCAAAACCACAACTAGATACATTATAAAGAACCACCTGTAAATACCTTATGTAAATAGTTCAGACAGGCTTCTACACCTGTCAACATTTGTAAAAAAAAAAAAAAAAAAATTAGAATGTTTATCTACTCTATGTATTGTATACATTGTTCCATGTAAATAAGTTAGAAAGTTTTTCTGTTCAATGTAACGTATACAAAAGTATACACAAGTTGTTGAATTGTTCCATGTAAACCGCCCCTGATCTCTGGAAGGGGTGGTATAGAATAAATAAATAAATAAAGTATGCTGTCTTCATACACGTTAGTACTAATGACAAAGGAAAGTGTGATATGGATTTTCTGGAGACCAAATTTAGGCTTTTAGGTAGAACGTTGAAATCCAGAAATTCCAGGGAGGTGTTCCCAGTACCCAAAAGACAGACAGAGCTCCAGAGTCTCAGTGCGTGAATGAGACGATGGGGCAAGGAAGAGGGTTTTGATTTGTTAGGAAATGGGGAACATTCTAGGGAAAGGAGGAGCTTTTCCGAAGGGATGGGCTCCACCTTAACCGGGATGGAACCAGGCTGCTAGCATTAACCTTTAAAAAGGAGATAATATCTAATTTAAAAGCTGCTTTAAGAGAAAGCCGACAATCGCCCAAGAGCGCAGAGTTCGGAAGGATGTATCCTTGAAGGATACTAGCAAAATACTGAAGTTAGGGCATATCAACAGAGAGGTTCCAATAAAGACAAAAGTAACCCAAATGCCTTTAAGTACAGAGCAGACAGAGCTTAAAGATTCCAAATTACCCCTGTCTACAGATTAATATGAATAAAATACAATCATTAAAATGCAGGCATGCAAATGCTAGCAGTCTAAAAAATAAGACTGGAGAGTTAGAATATATAGCACTAAATAAGAGGTTAGATACAATTGGTATCTCAGAGAGCTGGTGAAAGGAGGACAATCAGTGGACACTAATACTTGGGTATAAATTATATTGCAATGAAAGTAGATCAAATTGGTGGAGGGGTTGCACTCTGTTAGAGAGGGCACAGAGTGACACAGGATGAAAGTTTTGCAGGAAACTAAATACACTGTAGAATCTCTATGGATAGAAATTCCATGCAAAAAGAGGAAGGCGATAGCAGTGGGGGTGTACTCCCGACCGCATAGCCAGAATGAACAAATGGATGATGAAATGCTAAAAGAAATCTGGGAAGCTAACAGTAATAATAATGGGTGATTTCAATTACCTCGGTATCAACTGGGTCAGTGTCACAGCAGGACATGCTAGGGAGATAAATTTTCTAGATGAAATAAATGACTGCTTCTTGTGGCAGCTGGTTCATGAACCGACCAGAGGGGAAGCCATTTTGGACCTGGTCCTTAGTGGAACACAAGATCTGGTGCAAGGGATAAGGGTGCTGGGGCCAATTCGCAATAGTGATCATAGCATGATCGCCTTTGATTTAATAAATGGAGGAAGGATAGCAAGGAAATTCACAGTACTACCTTTTAACTTTCAAAAGGAGACTATGATAAAATGAGGAAATAGTTAAGAAAAAACTAAAATGAGCAGCTGCAAAGGTTAAAGATTTACATTAAGCATGGGTTTTTAAAAATACTATATTGGAAGTCCAAACCAGCTGTATTCCACGCTTTAAAAAAAGTGGAAGAAAGTCCAAAAAAATGCCAGCATAGTTTAAAGGTGAGGTCAGAAAGGCTGTTGCAGCCTAAAAAGGATCTTTAGGAAATGGAAAAAGGAGCCAAATGATGAAAACTGGAAACATAAGCACTAGGAAGTTAGATGCAAGACATTGATAAGCCAGGCAAAGAGAATTTGAAAAAAAAGGCTTGCCATGGAAGCAACACCACATAATAAAAACTTTTTCAAATACACAGGGCACCCTGCTGTCCCTGCTGATGCAGGCAAAAGACCCTGTGCAGCAGCAAAACAAACTTGGGTGAAAAACCTCCCGGAAGCCCTGACCCGCTCTGGTGCAAAGAGGAGGGCCCAGGTTCAAACGGAGGCAAGGAGGCTGATTCCAGCACCTCCAACAAACACCCCGTGTCTTGGTTCTCTCCAACTGGGGGAGGAGATCCCTTCCAGACCTTCCTTTAGAACCTTCTCCACTGTAGCGGTCTCCTGAGCGCAGCCCCGACAGACTCCATCAGAAACCGCTCCCCGCCTTGTTCTGCAAACCAGACACTGAGGTCTAGAAGGCACAGTTCCTGGGGGAGGGCCTACGTGAAAGCATCCCTTTGTGCCAGTGAAGGACCCGGTCCCAGCCCTACCTCACCCCGAGCGCAGGACCTCCAAGGCCCTGGTGAACAGATTAGAAGGAAAAACAAGAAATAAAGAAACAAACAAAAGAAAACAAAACCTAAGGACCACTACAACTGATCCAGCGTCCTCGATCCCGGGGGTGGGGGGGGGGCACCTGCACGAGGCTGATAAGTGCCCTGTGGAAATGTGGTACTATGGTGTTATTCCAGTTGTTGATTGTTTGGAAGTCTGTTGATGCTGGAGCCAATCGTGGTAAGCTATGGTCCAACAGGGATTGCTTGCTCAAATCTTTGAATCTGCGGTGACTCTGGAGATGTTTGTTTCTCACTGTTGTGGCATAGGCGGTGTAACTCGAAGGTGATAATGTAGTGGTCTGACCAGATGATGGTAATTACTTGGTGAGGGATGTGGGAGGTAACCGAGTGGAGCTTATTAGGTACAAATAAGAGATCCAATGTATTACCTCTTGTGCGTGGGAGCTGTTATGACTTGTGAGAGTTCTATAGCATCCAAGGCCTCAAAGAAAAAGCTAAACATGTGTTGTAGGTGCTGAGCTGAGATTGAGATCACCTAGCATTATGAAGGGTTTATCTTTAGCTGAGCGAGAGCATGCCAACTCTATTAGTGGAGAGAGCTCCTTTTGTGTCTGAACTTGGAGATGTGTGTCAAACATTTGGTCAATTGTTTATTACAAGTATGTTAGTTGTTTCAGTGGAGTTGGCTGCGATGAGGCGGAAGTTGAGGAGTTTACCTGAGAGGATGAAAATTCCACCGCCTCTTCTGTTTCCTCTTGGGCAGTTGTGGAGGGTCAGCGCTGGGTTAATGAGTTGGTTTGTTAGGACATTTTCAGTGTCAATTACTAAGGATTCAGTAATGAACATGATATAGAGGTTGTGCTCCTTAATATACAGTAATCATATATCAAGTGGCTTTTGTTGCGTACAAAACAAGTAATTACCAGCCAATATTTGATGAATTCAGTGTGCTGCGTTTGAGCCTTTTGAGGCATTGTGGGTGTGATTGGATGTATAGTTATGAAACGCTGCGGTCGTCTATGAAGCTGTGAGTAAGTGTAGTTGCTCACCTGTAATAGGTGTTCTCCAGGAACAGCAGGAATCAGTCCTCACTTATGAGTGACCTCAGCACTGACTGATTCCACGTGGAGCAATTCCCAGCTTTCAAAGAAAGCCTTTGGGATTGCTGCCATGCATGTGTGGTCCTTCTCCCGTCCAAAGGTGCCATCTTGCTCAGTCAGGTCCCATAGCTACAACCCTACTTAGCAGATGGCAAGGGAAGAAAAACAAAAATGGCAACTCTTAAGGGGAGGTAGGAGAGTAGGGAGGACTGATTCCTGCTGTCCCTGGAGAACACCTGTTATAGGTGAGTAACTACGCTTTTCCAGGAACAAGCAGGAAGTCAGCCCTCACTTATGGGCACTGTTCCCTCTAAGCTGTGCGCACGCACACACCTCACCGAGCGAGCGCGCACAACTTTTAAAGGAGCGCACAAAAATTACTGAGTTCATGGGTTTCCGTCACTTCCGAATCTCTCCTCTGTCTGCACTGAGTCCCCTGCCCTCACTCCTCTCACATGTGACCGACGATTGACGAATCATGACAGGCTAAAGAGGGAAATAAAAGGGAGGGGCAGCCAGCAAGCCAGCCTCTTTCTGCTCTTGTGCCTGCCTGCCAGCCACGCACCTCCTTTGATGCCTCCCTCAGCCAGCCTTCAGTGCCACGTGCTGCCTTGGATGCGAGAGCAACACCGCACCAGCGAAGAAGAGGAGACTGGTGCTCCGGGACTGCTGCCTGGGGACGGGCTATCGGCAGCAGAGCAGGTGAGTGCTGAGGACATTTCCTGGGAAACGTCATTTCAGCTTCTAAAGAAGGCTGAGGTTTGATCTCCTCTAGTACTGGCTGATTTGTTCTTCGGGCAGTCCATGGTATAAACAGCTTCTGTCATTTTATGTGCAACTGCTTTCTTATGCCCCGGCATGGCGGTTTCCCGCCCTTTATAGTCTGTGTAAGGATAGTATTGGTGTTAGTTGCTTTTTGCATATCTATTCGCTGGTCATTTATGTTTTTAAATTTATGACGTTTTTATCTGATCTCATCTTCTCTGTTTTGGATGGATCGCCTATGTTTTACTTTCACCTTGTAGCATTTTTTTGCTGTACAGTAATGTAGCTTTAATAGATGATATAATTTAGTTTCTTTCCGTCTTTCATTTATGTATCGCTGCGGCGGTTTCTTCCGCCCATCACAGCTCCTGCAGAGCTAAAGCGTGCAGATCACATTTCTTTCCATTAGTACATCATGTGTGTTTTTATTTTCTCTCAGTATTAGCTGTTCACGCACGTTTAATTGTTTTCAGAATTATAGCGGTTTCTAACGTTTGGTTTTAAATTGGTCATTCATGGCTTACCTTTATTTCTGGAGTTTATATTACTTGTTGTATAGGAATGTGCCTTTCAAAGATGATATCTTCCAGCTCCTCTGTGTATTTCACTTATGTATCGCTGCGGCGGTTTCTCCCGCCCCTCATAGCTTGTACAGAATTATAGCGTGCAGAGCACTATCTTACTATTAGTATATTTATTTGTGTGATTTCACTTTCTCTTCCTTCTTTAAAACGCAGTGTTTATTTCTCTCTCTTCTCTTCTTTTATCTGTTTCTAATCCTCTCAGCACACCTCCGTGTGATTCTTCCTATGATACAGCCTCTGTTGTATGAGATATCGACTGCAACTTTGGTTAAATATATGGTTATTAGATTTTATTATCTTTCTTTTTGCCAAATGTACTTATCATTTCTTTTATACTTATTTTGAGAGATATCTTTTAATGCCAAAAATATTTATTATTTTTACTACATATGCCATCCATCACCTTTTTTATTAGTGGTACTTTTTAGTCCCATTTGTTCCCCCCCCCCCCTTTTCTTTTAAACAGATAAAGCTCTTACAATACAATGTCAATTTTTTTCTTTTTTCTTTTCTTTTTCTTCCCCTTCCCCTTCCTTCCCTCCTTTCCTATCTCCCTTCCCCCTCCCCCCCCCACCCCCCATGTTATTGATGCTTGTTATCCCTCGGTCGATTTTTAGTGTTCAGCTATTTTAATGTCATTTTAATGTTTTGACCTTTTGGTAAGTCACTACGCCATATGTTTTTTTGAGTTGCTTTACATAAAATCTTGGTGTATGTTGTTTTTATACATGTACATACCTTATAGATGTTTTTGTGTGTTCATCTTGGCTATATCCATAGTTTTAAGTCACTTTTCTGGATTTGTGTTAAACTGTTAATCCATGTAAGTAATACTGTGCCTTCTTTTTTACTATGTATTCTTTTTCTCTTTGTTACCACTATAACAATATTGTTATATTGCTTGCAGTTCCAACTTCCAAGCCCATCAGGCTTTGGATGAAATGCATTGGGGCATTTCTTTTGAATAATAAAGCACCTGCTGTGACCCCCACACCACTTTTAAAATGTCGAAACCAAGAGTAGGTGCACCTGTTGCTCCGTGCAGGCCACCTCTCCCCATGTCTTTGTTTAGGGGTGAACCCACCTCTCCATGTAGCACACCGAACTCTTCTTCCATACATAAATTATTTATTTACATGGAATAACAATGGCTTTCAATAAAAATTAACTGAAATAATACCACATTTGTGATTGTAATTACTAGAAATTTTCCGCTTCATTTAGTAATCGTCTATTTTCATTTAATTTGATTAACATCAATGTGGTGTACATACTGTATTCTAATGTGTAGTCAAATTTTAAAGTATATAACTCCAAGTGTCGTTATGTAGTGCACAAAAAAATTTAACCTTCCTTCAAAAGCCGCACAGCTGATCTTTTATGCGCACACAGCCTACAGAAAATTAGAGGGAACATTGCTTATGGGACTCCACAGCTACAGGCTACCGAAACCTGCAAGCCAAAAATGCCTCCGCGAGGCAGTGAGCAAAAGCCGATGACCGAAGGAAACCAGAGTGCTCAGACCCTTGGGGCCAAGTTCTCGGTAGCCGCAGAAGAAGGGTTAAAGGGCAGGAGTTGCTTATACCCCAAACAGATTACAGAGTCAGCCTGGCTGAAGGCACTATCCCGGCAGGCCTCCCTCTCCAGGCAGTAGTCCGAGGCAAAGGTATTCGCGGAGGACCAGGTCGCAGCCCGGCAGATGTCCATCAGAGGCACTGAGCACAGCGAATCCACCAACATTGCCTTGTCCCGGACGCCGTGTGCGGTGACTCGGTGATCCAGCGGGGCCCCAGCCTTTGCCTGAGCAAAGGTGATGCTGTCGGCCACCCAGACGGAGATGGTGCGCTTGGTGACTGCGAGCCCCAGGCGATTAGGATCATAGACAATGAAGAGCCGGACTGACCTGCGATGATCCTGGGTGCGCTGCAGGAAGAAGGCGAGAGCATATGTAGGACCGCCGATGCCCATTCGGCATGGAGTCTCAGGAAGAAAGTTGGCAAGACAATCTCTTTGTTGAGATGGAAATCAGAGACAACGTTCGGTGGGGTGAGTTCGAAGGACCACCCTGTTCCCGTAGAACCTTGTGTAGGGAGCTGCAGCCATGAGAGTTTGCAGCTCGCTGACTCACCGGGCCGAGGTCAGCGCCCCCAGGAAGACTACCTTCCAGGAGAGGTGCCGAAGCGAGCATGTCGCCATCGGCTCGAAGGGCAGCTGCGTCAGCTACATGAGCACAATGTTCAAGTTCCACTCTGCATAGGCCCATCTCGTCGAGTCCTTCCTTGATGCGAAAACGACCTCCTTGATCTCCTCTGGGAGGTGCAGTGAGGCTAAAGACACTCATTCAGCCACCAGGCTGTCAAGGATAGCGAAACCAGGTTCAGATGAAGCACCCATCCCTCCTCCTGCATCAGCAGACCTGGGGTACTGCCCAGGGGGACCGGAGGTTCTGACGAGAGCCGGAATAGAAGCAGGAACCAGGACTGTCGAGACCACGAAGGACCCATGAGAATCAGAGAGACTCGGTCCCGCATAATCTTGTGGAGGGTCCTCATGATGAAATGAGTGGGAGAACACGCATACAGAAGCCCGGAGGTCCAGCTCAGGAGGAACGCATCCAGGGCCACCCTGCTCAGGTGCGGTATCGGCCCACAAAAATAGGGAAACTGCGTGTTCACTGGGCTGGTGAACAGGTCCAATGACAGAGTTCCCCAGCAGCAGAACAGGTGGAGAACCATCTCTGGACTCAGGCGCCACTCGTGTGAGCGAAGAAGCCTGCTGAGTCTGTCTGCGAGGACATTGTCCTGACCCGGGAGGTAGACTGCTCTCAGGGTCATGCCATGGCATACAGCGAAGGAGCAGAGGAAGACTGCCTCTCAACAGGAGGCGGGAGGCCGTACCCCCCTCCTTGTTTATGTAGAATATCGCGACCTTGTTGTTGATCTGCATGAGCACAGACTTGCCTCGCATGTGGTACTCGAAGACCTTCAGGGCCAGCCGGACCACTCGAAGCTCAGGCTGGTTGATCTGCTGCCAAGATTACTCAGGTGACCACTACCCCTGGGTACAGAGGTTGCTGCAGTGGGCTCTCCAGCCCAATAGGCATCCGTCATCAAGTTGAGCTCGTGTTGCAGAGTCTGGAAGGGCATGCCCCAAAGATGGCTTTTGGGGTTCTGCCACCAATCCAGGGAACTGGAGAGGCTGCGGGAGACTGAGATGGGATCCCAGAGGTGGCCCGAGGCTTGGGCCCATTGCGCTCTGAGGCACCATTGGGCTGCTCGCATGTGCATGTGAGTGTGGTGGGATGACATGGACGATCGAGGCCATGTTTCCCAGAAGGTGCAACATGGCCCGTGCCGAGATCCTGGACTGGCTTTGGGCCTCGGCTGCCAGAGCGCGGAGCTAATCCATGCGCACTCGAGGGAGGAAGGCAGTCGCCTGTCCCATGTCGAGACGAGCACAGATGAATTCCAGGATCTGCACCGGCTCAAAGTGGGACTTGGAGTAGTTGATCAGGAAACTGAAACGCTTAAAGAGGACGACCACCATGTGCGACGCCGAGAGTCGAGCCTGCTCTGCCCGTGACGAGCCAGTCGTCCAGGTAAGGGTAAACAGATATGCCCTGTAGCCGGAGACTGAAATAGGCTGAATTTTGGCAGTATTTTACAAACAACTTTGCCTTGGGTGTGGATTTGCACCACACACAGAAGAGGTGCCATTTTACAAATCTATACATGGGAAAACTGAGCACAACTAACACGGCAGTTTCCAAGTGTAGCTGGACTATTACGTAAGTACCAGCAGCTAAATACTGAGCCTGCAATTTGAGCTAATTTTCATTTTGGAAAAGGAACTAAGCAATGGGGGATTAAGAAGTACAACTTCCTTAAAACCTCATGTAAAGCCCTATTTGCACCTTAGAGCAGCTGTAAATCCCAACGTGGAAATTTTTAGACATAAACGTGGCTTCCTTTTGTAAAATGGGGACGATTTTTGGCCTGGCCTGCCCCGCCCATGCTGCCTTGGAGTTTCTACATGATGCGAATCTCTAAAATCGCATATAAACTCATATTCTTATCACCATGAGCAAATGCTGGTCTTTCCACGTGGAGATGATTCTAGAGTCACCCCTAACTTTCACTCACTTCTTCTAGCTTTCCTGCCTACTCAAAGCCTGCTGTGTTCCTAGCTGCCTCCTCATCCCGGATGGGCACCCCCGTCCCCGCCAGACCGGGCACTGTGCGCCGCAATCCATACACCCCTCCAACAGGTCCCTGGAGGCAGCACAGCAACTTAAAACTGGCTTACTGCACCGTCTCAGTTTTCCAGACTCTCTTCTCTCCAGGCCGAAGTCTCATGATTCACAAGACTTCAGCTGGGAGAGACGAACAGCCCAGCCCACAGAGACATAAGAACATAAGATATGCCATACTAGGTCAGACTAAGGTCCATCAAGCCCAGTATCCTGTTTCCAACAGTGGCCAATCTAGGTCATAAGTACAGTCTCCCCAAAAGACACAGGTTCCTCAATGCTTGTATTGGGTCAAGCAGTGATATTCTGGGTCCCTTTTAATAAATTGGTTTATGGACCTTTCCTCCAGGAACTTGTCAAAACCTTTTTTTAAATCCAGCTGCATTAACAGCTTTTACTACATCCTCCAGTAACAAATGCCAGAGTTTGATTACCGTTGAGTGAAAAAATATTTTCTCTTTTTAGTCTTAAATAGGTTACCCTGTAGCTTCATTGCATGTCCTCTAGTCTTTTTATATTCTGATGACGTAAACAATCGATCTACATTTACCCGTTTCACTCCATTCATTAATTTATAGACCTCTATCATATCTCCCCTCAGCCGCTTCTTTTCCAGGTTGAAGAGCCGTAACCTTTTTAGCCTCTCTTCATAGGAGTAGCCTTCCATTCCCTTTACCATTTTGGTAGCTCTTCTCTGCACCTTTTCTAATAACGCTATATCCTTAAGATACGGCGACCAGAATTGCATACAATATTCAAGGTGAGGTCGCACCATGGAACGATACAAAGGCATTATAATATCCTTTGTTTTATTTTGCATTCCTTTTCTTATGATACCAAGCATTCTATTTGCTCTCTTGGCCGCCGCTGCACACTGGGTGGAGGGTTTTAACATGTTATCCACGATGACGCCTAAATCTTTTTCTTGGGTGGTGGTTCCCAATGTGGAACCTTGCATCATGTAACCATAGTTTGGATTGTTCTTTCCTAGGTGCATAACTTTGCACTTGTCCACATTAAATTTCATCTGCCATTTGGATGCCCAGTGTTCCAATTTATCAAGATCCTCTTGCAATTTTCCACAATCTTCTTCGGTTTTAACAACTTTAAATAGTTTTGTGTCATCTGCAAATTTGATAACCTCACTCGTTATACCCTTTTCCAGGTCATTTATGAATATTTCAAAAAGCAGCGAACCCAGCACAGATCCCTGGGGTACACCACTATTCACCTTTCTCCATTGGGAAAATTAGCCATTTAGCCCTACCCTCTTGCTTTCTATCTTTTAACCAGTTCCTTATCCACAATAGTACACTGCCTCCTATCCCATGACTTTTTAGTTTTGTCAAAAGTCTCTGATGAGGGACCTTGTCAAAGGCGCTCCGAAAGTCCAGTTACACTATATCAACCGACTCACTTTTGTCCACCTGTTTATTTACACCTTCAAAAAAACATTACAGATTAGTAAGACAACATCTTCCTTGTCTAAAGCCATGTCAGCTGTCTCCCATTAGGTCATTGTATTTCACAAAAATAGTAATGGTCAAAAGTTATCACAGAGCAAAAATTTGTCAAAAATGAACACAGCTCTGTATGTTTAACCAGAAAGTATACTAGTATCAGCAGCACACTGATGTATTCAAGTAAAAATTTCAAACAGACAAAGCAATTACTTCAGGCAACTGGTAGGTCTCAGACTTAACGGGCAAAAACATACTCCAGTCAGTAACAACTGCTTGAGCATAGCCCTTATTGCATCAACGACCTTTAATACTGAGCCGGTTTCTTCAGGGGGTGGCTTAAACACGCACGGTAATTTGATTGTAGATCATCCAAGCGTTACCAACTGCTTCTGTTGGTAACGCTTGGATGATCTACAATCAAATTACCGTGAGTGTTTAAGCCACCCCCTGAAGAAACCGGCTCAGGTGAAATGCAAGATAGCGTGAGTGAGAGCGTTGGGGATAAGGCGATGGCCAAGCACTTTTTCAAGCAATGCCTGTTAAAAGCTAAGTTAAGCTGACCACTTTCTCTCTATATATAAGTTGGTTGAACAGTTTTGAGTTTACACAGTTTACTGTGTTTAAAGAGTCAGTGGATGCTTTTCTCTCTGTTTCAGAGCAACTAAGTATTAAAGGTCGTTGATGCAATAAGGGCTATGCTCAAGCAGTTGTTACTGACTGGAGTATGTTTTTGCCCGTTAAGTCTGAGACCTACCAGTTGCCTGAAGTAATTGCTTTAAGTCTGTTTGAAATTTTTACTTGAATACATCAGTGTGCTGCTGATACTAGTATACTTTCTGGTTAAACGTACAGAGCTGTGTTCATTTTTCCCATTAGGTCATGACTATCTACATGCTGAGTAATTTTGTTCTTTATGATGGTTTCTACCATTTTTCCTGGTACTGACGTGAGGCTCACCGGTCTGTAGTTTCCCGGATCACCTCTGGAACCCTTTTTAAAAATTGGCGTTACATTGGCGATCCTCCAATCTTCAGGTATTACAGCATGGCAAGCCAGCTGTAATACCTGCCATCACCCCACCCTTGGGACAGCACTGCTCACTATAGATCTTTTCCCACCTTTTTCTAAAATCTCGAGTGCTTATAAATGGGATCAATTAATTTTCAATTTTCACTAGCCCTTGGTCAATAGACTACTGCTACTTTTGAATTTTGATATATATGTGTTGAGGAATAACTTCATGGTCAGAGCAGTGGGTTGGGAACCAAACAAATTTAAGGTTCAAATCCTGCTTCTTCCATTGACGCTCCCTGTGATCCTGGGCAAGTTTCTCACCCTCCATTGCCTCAAGCACAAACTTTGGGCTAGATTTACTAACCTGTGCAGGTCCCACTTTATGCAATGGGATTTATTTACTAATAATGTGCATTAACAGTGTATAGCTTTAGTAAATCTAGCACCTAGCTTGTAAACACTCTCAGAAGGGCCATACCAACTGTACCCGATTGTAATACACCATTTGGAAAGGGAGTAATTCAATCTAAAATCCATATATACCCATTACACAAGAGACTCTCTCATATACAGTAGGTTAGATAAAGGAATGGACCAGACATCCCCAACTGCCTTCCAGGAAGGCTCCACAACCCTAAGCTGACTGCACAAGTTTAAGTCCCATTGTGGAGATTCCCATCAGGAGCATCTATTGCGCTCCTCAGCTCATCCACCTTTAGAAATTCCCCAGATTCAGGGTAAGTGGTACTTACTGTACTGCTGCAGCTTCTCGGTGTATTCAGATTCTGAACTGTTCCTCTGCTTCCTAAAGAAATGTCAGAGACTCATCAGCAATGTCCATGTTTCTTACTTGTTCCTCAGATGACAGAATACAGTTATCAAATTGACTGGAGCAAAATACTGCGGTAGAACATTCCTTCTTAAGGAAGAAAACCCAAAGCTCTGAGAAGCAGAGAAGTGCTGATTCTCCTTGTGACCTTGGGCAAGTCACATCACCCTCTGTTGCCCCATATACAAACTTAAGGCTCGATTTACCAACCTGCGTTACTGCGTTAGCATGTGTCAATTTGTACTCAACATGCGTTATTAATAACCCGACTGACACACTAAGGTGGTTTGTATTAAAACATCAATGAGTAGTATGTATAATAATTTGTGTTAGTAAATCTAGCTCTTAGGTTCTGGAGGCAGAGAAAAACCAGAGAGTAACTTGCCTTGAGCTACAAATATAAAAAGGTGTGAGATAAATTAAAATAAAAACAAACATGCAAAAGGAGCTTCCCAAATCCAGCTCCCTATATATGAGAGAGTTTGCGAAAACTTAGTTCCTGTCTGAAAGCAGATGCAATCTCACTTTTTCACAGGCATCTCTAAGGCCAAATTTCTACCTGGGAGAAGGACAAACTCTACTCTTATTTAGCAATGCTAGAGAAGAGAATCTGCATCTGACTGGGAAGAAGGGGCACATCCCACCCCAAGGGGCTTGTCATCACATCTTTCGGTTTAACATTAATGGCACCCTCATTTCTTCTGCTTAGACAATCTTACCTGAAACAGACAATGGCAATGAGAACAATGGCAATAATAAAAACCAGCCCTGCCGTAGCCGAGCCCACAACCAGCGGTAGCTGCTCCTGGAAACTGCTCTTGCCACCCTCTGGAAGAGAGAGAGAGATCTATGAGTGAGAACAAGAGCTGGAAGGAGAAAGACAATCATAGAAAGTGCGCGAGGGTCAGACAGAGATGGAATGACAGCTTGTATCTTTATAGCAAAGGGATCGCACTAGGTACCAGAAGGAAGAAGGATATTGGTAAAGACTAGGGTTGTGAATGAGTAAGGACTGGCGATGGCTCTTTATACCCAGAGGCCTAGAAAGCATTTTTTCCTGTGGAGTTTCCCTTTGAAAATTTTGCAGGCCACATTGCAAGTTAAGCAGCATGTAGGCACTGCATAATGTAATCCTTGTATAGCTATTTAGCCCACCCTTGACGCTGCCCTTTTCCGTGCAAAAAAAAGAGGTCGGGACAAAATTTTCAAAGGCATTTTTCACACAAGTCAATATTTGTTAACTTATGGAAATCCCTTGATTAATATGCCGCTAAATGATTAAATGCTATGTAAAGCCTTAGGGAAGGTAATTTGAAAAGCTATTTCTAGTGCTTTGCCCACACATAAAGCAGGGACAAATCTATGCAAATACATTTTGCAAATCCATTTTCAAAGGAAATTTATTTTTTTATAAAGGATATTTTGAATTTATCCATCCAAAGAGAAAAAAAGAAATCCATAGCATTATGGTAGAAATCAAATAAAAGAAACAATACAGAACAAAAGAAATCATAAATGCCCAGTAACCAGGGAGAGAATCAAATACAAAGAACCAAATAATTCAAAATCACTCCCAAATACAGAATTATCCTACTATTAATTACAAGGTACTTTGTCAATGAAAAATTTCTCTAATTGAGTCGAATCAAAAAACATAAGCCCGACATATGCGCCAGCAGCTAGCTCTGAACTTTAAACCCAGATATTCAATGCGGGGCCATATCCAGACACTGGCACTGAATTTCAGGATTGGCCACAGAACCCAGAAGCTAACCGGCCATCAGCAACATTCAGCTGCCACCTGTTTAGCTTCTGCGGCATTTCCTTTGCTTTACTTTAGCCATGTGTCACTAACCAGGCAGCAGCTCAATATTGCCACTAGCCAGTTGGTGATGGGTGTTTATATTTCTCTTTATTTGATATACCACTTATCTGAATCCATTTATGTAGTTTATAATAAAAATACAAGATAAAAAAGGAACACCTATCTGGTGACAGGAAAGGTACACAAGCAAACCAAAAGATTAAGTATCATCGGGGGCATAGAGCAGGAAAGACTGTAGTAACTGACAAACCAAAGGCAACTCACGCAGGCACCGAGGACACCCCAAATACTGACTCAAAAAGATGAGCTTTCAGAGCTTTTTTAAAGCTCTTCATATCAGGTTCAATCCTTAAAGAAGTAGGTAAGCTGTTCCATAAGGCCAGGGCCGCAGCAAAGGCGGCGGATCTTTGAGTAACCTCAAATTTAATAGTAGAGGGGGTTGGGATGTGTAGCCGAAACCCATGGAGGGACCAGAGGACCCTAGTGGGAGCATGAAGAGTGACCAAAGTGGAGAGGTATTATGGAGCCATGTCATGAATGGCTTTAAAGGTGAAAATTAGCACCTTAAACTGAACTCATGAAGAGATAGGGAGCCAATGATACTGTATGAGTACTGGCGTAATGTGGTCAAACCAACACATGTGGAGAAGAGTGCGTACAGCCGAGTTCTGCATGGTCTACAGCCGTTTAAGATGATATAGTGGAAGACCTAAGTATATGATATTACAATAGTCCAACAATGACATAACATTATGGAGCACCACTGCTATTTGGGCTGATGTGTCATGAAAGGGCTGTAGAGCCCTGATGTGTCAGAGAGCAATAAATGAGGATTTGACGAATTTTGACCACTCAGGACAGTTGTGGAAAGAAAGATAGATGGGGATCCAAGGTACTTGAGGATAGCTTGCAATGTCACGGGAACACCACCAATTTCTGGGGCAAGAACTGGACTATTTATGAAGTCTGTAAACGATATGGCCACAGTTTTGCATGGATTAAGTGCCTCCCCGGAAAGCTTCCAACATGTGTGTAGTGACAGCTCATGGAAGGCATCGAGTGCAGAGTTGAAATGGACACCACAAGCAACAACCCCTGATGCAGCCTACTGGCGAATCAAGGGACTCTACATTGGGTAGCTTGTATAATAATTCAACAGTCCATATGAGTACAACGTGAGAATGTTGCTGTCACGTGATAAGATGTGGTTCCAGCTCACCAGGGGAAGAGAAAGGCTTAACCTTATGAAATAACCGGCTCACCGGGGAAAGAGAAAGACTAACACCTACGATAAAGGTCAACTGCGGCAGCTAAGTCCCCAACATAAGTTAAATCAATTACTGGATGGATGGATGTGAAAAAAACCTGATCAGTGATAGTGAAATGTCCAAAAGTAGAAGAAAAATTGTGGAATACTTGAATGCTAAAGGCTTCTCAGCAGTCTGGAACATTTTGATCATCAACTCAAGATCAAACAAGCATGTTTTTAAATTTTATATTGTAAATAATGCATTGATTGCACAGTGTTGGTAATTGAAAAAAAAAGAACAAACAAAAAGTCAAAGGAGGTTTGATACTGTTTCAAACACTGAAGGGATTGAGTATCTGAAGTCTTTCTCCTTGATGTTTTCTACAGTAGTGTGTGTGGTTGGAGAGTTAGTAGTGATGATATAGATTATTATCAATGGAATAGATTTTGGTGGAACACTGTAGTCTATTGACCCTCGATTTGGCTTTCCTCTGTTGTGTGTCACACTACATGTGTTTTACAGTATAAAATACTATCACAGTTTTGCAGGTACGCACCTTTCTTCAGTCTTGAAGGACTGCTACTACGGGGAAGAAGTCTGTACTTGTAAATAGTTAACTGATGGGAAAGTCTCAAAATCTTGCGATAAAGCACAGTTACTTACCTGTAACAGGTGATCTCTGGGAACAGCAGGAATAAGTCTTCACATATGGGTACATCGGTACCGAGGGAGCCTGCGTGGGAATGCTCCCCAGCGTCCAGAAAGAAAACTTTTGGGAGCATCCCACACGCATGCGCGCTGCCTTCCCGCCTAAACACTTCCCTCTCATCAGTTGAGTTTGTAGCCGAGACCGAAGGAGGGAAGTAGACAAATTAGAAAGAGAGAGAGAGAGCGCAACTCCTAGGGGAGGTGGGTGGGTTGTGAAGACTTATTCCTGCTGTTCCCAGAGATCACCTGTTACAGGTAAGTAACTGTGCTATCTCCAGGAACAAGCAGGAATGAGTCTTCACATATGGGGACTCCCAAGCTAAGATGCCTGGAGGAGGCCCCAGCATGTTGCAATCCAATGGATGGGCCATGCTTGTTCCTCAGAACCTCAGGCATCGAAGGGATGGAGGGTAGGAGTTGAACTAGAAAAGAAAAAATGGGGCTGTGGAACAGCTTGACTAAACAAGATATCCAGAGGAGGGTCCTTGTGTAGATTATAATTGTTAGAAAATATTGAATTTCAATTTTCTAAGGTAGATCTTACTCAAAAGTATTGCGAAAATATTTGGTGAGGTTAATATGGGTCTGTAGTTGAGAGCCAGTACATTATCCTCAAGAAATTTCCTCACTGTGAAGTAGAGGAAAATAAATTTTGCAATACAGGAAGAGATAAGAAGCCTTAATGGCTAGAACTAACCCCAGAAGAAAAAATGGGGGAGTTTAATGGAGTGGAGGAGTGGCCTAGTGGTTGGGGCAAGGTACTTCAGGCCGGAAGGTCAGGGGTTCAAATCCCACTAGAGGACAGCAACCTTGGGCCGGAAGGATTGGGGTTTCTAGTCCCACAGGTGCTCCTTGTGGTCTTGGGCAAGCCACTTAACCCTCCATAGCCCATGTTCCCTGTAAAATAGTTATCTCCAAGTTATATTGCCCTGTTCAATGTAATTTCAATTTGTTCAATGTAAACCGCACTGATGCAGAATAGCGTGGTATATAAGAGAATGTAAATAAATAAATAATGAGGTTGGACTTTGGAGAAAATAGCTAAAGCTTCTGTAAAGTCCAAAGTTTGAACTCCTTGTCCTTGGAGCCAAATAAGGCCCTAGGAAAGAGTGGAGATAAATCTGACTGGTTTGGATGAAAAGGTAGAAATATCCTTTGCAGAAAAAAGGATAGGTCTTTAAGACACCCTTTATCCAAATGAAAGACCAAGACATTTGTAATAGGCGTTGGGCCTCCAATTTTTTGAAGATCAGTAAAGTCTTTCGTAAGTGATGTCACTTATGACAATGACTTTACATGGAGAGCTTCAGATGTGAGGTAACCGAAAAAGGTAAAGAAGGTATTTCCTAATGTACCATAAAAATAGGTTGTCCATTAAGTTTTATGATATGCTGGGACAGCATTAATATGGACAGTAAACAAATCTTTCAGAGTCAGATGCTGTATAGAG
Source organism: Ichthyophis bannanicus (assembly GCA_033557465.1). Taxonomy (NCBI): domain Eukaryota; kingdom Metazoa; phylum Chordata; class Amphibia; order Gymnophiona; family Ichthyophiidae; genus Ichthyophis; species Ichthyophis bannanicus. Next base: position 1,404,180,043 of record CM066033.1, on the reverse strand, counting down.
ATTGACCCAATAACAAGAAGGATTAAGACCTACTTGAGAATATTGATGGAGAATCTCTGTCTGATTAAAAATGGAAGAACCATAGAGAACGTTTCATGGAAAACTGGTACTATGTTTTCCACTTACAAGGAGAGGACTAGATTTCTTTAAAAAAGATCTATCCCCTGAATAACCAGGTCTTGAGACGTACGTGAAGGAGGGCAGAGGAGATCCTTAGTCTTAAGACAGCAAGTCTGGATCCTTCTATAACTTCAAGTAGTAGCTTGAGAAAAAGATGCAATATAAGGGGATACCATGTTTGCCTCTCTATGAGGGCAATATGAGTATCATGTGCTCTTTAGTTCATCATAAGCTACAATGAAGTATAGGGAAAAATAGTGAATAAGGACCGACTGCAGTGAAAAGAATGCATCCCTGTTGCAGAAATTCCAGTGAGATGTGGAACAATCCAGGGAATTGTGCAATTCTGTACACTTTCACGTGGTCTAAGCCCTGGTTACTTTTCCTTAAAAAGAAATTTTTAAGGAAGATGGTAAGATTAGGAAAAAAACAGTCATGTAGGAGCATGACTGGGCAGAGTCTACTAGTTGAAGCCCTTTTTAACCATCTGGAAGCTAGCTACTAGGAGTAGCTCTGAGGCTCTCTGGCAAAGGCCCATAGTTGCAGAGCTTTCTTGTATAATTGCAGAGAGCATGTTGTAGGTTGCTTAGATCTGGCTGTTAAATTGCCAGTGTGCAACTTAATCTATTCTGTTGGAGCCAAAAAGAATTGAAGGTGGCTAAGAATAGTAGACAGGCTTGATGTCTGCAACAATAAATTGTCCAAATGGGTTCTGGAACCTCTCTTGGAGTGATCTGTTATTAAGGCAGCAGAAAAAAAAGTTAGGCCCCATAAGTTAGAGAGGACCGTCAGACATAATTTGGAGTGGTAATACTCAATTTCTGTCTGATAAGCTGCCTTAAAGAAGTATCTGAGAAGGTTAGCTCAAAGATACACAGAGAAAAAGATGAACTGCAAAGGGAAAGAAACTCTAAGGAAACTGCTTACTGGAGTAGGTATTGAAGAAAATCCTATGGGCTTAGAAAATAAGCCCTCCAGTTGATTAGTAGTACTCTTAGAGACTGAATGTCTGGACTAAGAGGGATAGAAGTAATACAGAGTTGAGAAGACTTACAATTTGGTAAGTCTTTGAAGAGGTAGGGTCCCCTTGCAGTTAGAATTATGAGAGATCCTCGTACAGGAAATTGTCAAGGTGAAGAGCATAGCTCACCTTGTTGGTAGTTGTTAGTTCTCCTTTTTTTATTTATTTATTTATTTTTTTTAAAGAGAAAACCTGTTATCTCTAGGGTATGTTGGTACTCAATAGCTCTTGGAGCTAAAAGGAGGGATTTCTCTTGTAGCAAGAGATTCATGCCCAGAGTCGAGGACTGAATCAATGTATCACTGATATCTCAATATGGATGAGAGGAACCTTAGATGCTTCTGTTGAAAAGAAGTAGGTTCAGAGGTTCTAAAAACCTCACACAGGAAAAGTGAATAAAATATCAGAAACCCTGCGACTGCTGGGTTTGCTGAGCCTGTTGAGGTTTTGATTTGCTTAGCCTGGTTTGATGTTCCCTGTTTTTGGAAACATCTGCATCATGGGTAGAAGATGGATAAAACTTTTTTCCCCTAGGGGGATAAAGCTTTTTAGGAGATTTTTTATTATCTGGGATAGAGGAAAGTTTTGATAATCCTCTGAAAGCAACAGCATCAGTGCTTAAGTGATTAGCTTGAAATAAAGCCTCCTTGTTGAAGAGATTTTCACCAGTACAAGGAGTATTTCCCAGCCTTTTCTGTACCCATATGTCCAAGTCTGAAGCTTGGAGCCAGGCTATGCGTCATGCTCCTATGGCTATAGCAGTAGTTCTGCTAATAGACTCAAAACAGTACAGGGAAGCACGATTAAGGAACCTAGAGATATTTTGAGCATGATTGACTAATAAGAAATAGTCTGCTCTTTTATGCTCTGGAAGAAAAGGGTTCAAAAACTAAGTTCTTTGTGACCTCTTCAAGAGATAATTCTTGCTGAAAGCATGGATGCCTAGAAGCAGACACGTCCAAAGGCATCTAAAGTCCTAGACTCACAACCTGGCGGATAAGAAGAGTGCTTCTTTGCACTCTTAATACGCCTCATTGCTGATTCTACAACAATAGAATGATGAGGAAGTTGAGTCTTTTGAAAACATGGAGAAGGTGGCACCTTGTACATAGTGTCAAGGGTCTTAGAATGTGGGGATACCGTTAAAGGAGTTTCCCACATTCTTAATAGTAGATCTTGTAAGATCTGATGCAAAGGAAGAATGATAACCTCCTTTGGAATCCAGGGGAATTGCAGTGTCTCTGAATCCCCCGGTAGGGATTCTTTACCAGGTATAGAAATGGCAAGTAGTTAACCCAGTTATCCAAGTTTGTACTCCTGTTCAATGTAAAACCTGACAGTTTGTCGTTATGGTCGTTTTGTTATGATGTAAACCGCGCTGATTCTAAATAGCGCGGTATATAAGAAACTGTAATAAATAAATAAAATAAATAATAAATAAGTAACTTTGCCATATCAAGCAGAAAAGCTTGAAAAGAAATCTCCCCGGAGGAGGACGCTCTAAAATGAGGGATAAAGGCTGAAAATTCAGCCTTGGGACTGATGGAGTCATCCCAGTCATCGAGATCAGGAGACTTGAAAGGATGAAGCATTGGATTTTCCTTAAAGCGATGTCTTCGGTACCGTCCGAGATCGGTACCGAGACGAGTCGGTACCGAATCCTCCATGCTAGAGATCGATTCCAGGCTCGGCATCGAAGGAAGCGAGTCTGTCGAAGCAAGCATGGATGGTACCGACACCGATGCCGGTGTCGATACTGGTACCGGTACCGAACTCGATATCGATACTCGAGGAACGGTCTGCAGCAACTCTAGCGGTACCGAAGTAACCGAGAGCGCTAGACTACGTTCATCGGTGAGGAGTGTTTCATCCATCATCATAGCCGATGCCGGGGTGTCGGTACCACTCGAAGCGGCCACAACCACCGAGCATGGCCCAGGTGTGTCCGTCGAGGTAAGAACCCCGGGAACAACCTGGAGCCCCGATAATGCTTTGGAGCCCGAAGACTCCCGCCGGGGCTTTATTGCCAAGATGTCGTCGAGGGCAACGCCAGAGGCATCCTCGATGCTGAAAAGGAGATCTACCACTTGAGGACTGGCTAGTCTTGACAGACTTTTGTTTGGTTACCTGATCCTGTGAAAAAGAAGATATTCTAGCTGGTGACATCGAGCGCGATGTGAATCGGGTATCGAGTTGTGCTCGATCCTGAAGACTTCTTCTGTTTGAGCTCCAGCAGGAGAGACACTCCAGAGGGCAATGGTAAGGACCTAAACATTTTTGACACCAAGTATGAGTGTCTGAAAATATCTGTACCGCCACACTGAGCATTTCTTAAGGATAGTGGCTGGCTTTTCCATAATGGAAGGATAGAGGTCTAGTGGCCTAGAAACCGTCAGGCACTAAACAGGGAAAAATTTCTAAGAAAAGAAGAAATTCTTTAGTAAAAAGAAAGAAAAGCACTGGCGGTACTGGTGGCGTCGAGGGAAGGAAGACGCGACCACAAAAAACTAAGAATAAAAAGAAGAATTTTCTGCGGTGACAGGAATACGTCCTGCCGGCTCCGCGGAAAACTGATGAGAGGGAAGTGTTTAGGCGGGAAGGCAGCGCGCATGCATGTGGGATGCTCCCAAGCACTTTCTTTCTGGACGCTGGGGAGCGTTCCCACGCAGGCTCCGTCGGTACCGACGTACCCATATGTGAAGACTCATTCCTGCTTGTTCCTGGAGATAGAGAATTATTTGGGTTTAAGCTGATAAAATCTGTGTATATTTTAAAAATTCAGTGTTTCATTAAGTCAGTTACCACATGGTGTAAGAAGCAAACCTTCAGTTTGTGCTCATTTCCCATCCAGCCACAATCTTTGATTTATTGGCTCTTAAATCACTTACATAGAAAGGAGGGATCTTAACTAATTAAATATGATTATCTTCATAATCAAGTTATTAAGCTTTAGGAATAGATTAATTAGGTCCTTGCAGTTCATCTTGAGGTGAACATATAAACAAAGTCCCTCAAACTTATTAAGTATAATTGTATTGGTTCAAGTGTGCCCATTCCCCTAGCTACTTTAAATAACTAAACAACTTTAAACTGCTAAACAAATCATTAAAATTATAATGCGGACATCAGTCCAGCAGCAAGATGGGGGCAATCCAGTCTTTTTAACTGAGTGTCGTATGTATTATTATCTCCTAGACAGCGAGAGGTCTTATGTGTACACTAGGACAAAGAGTTCTTTGCTCTCAGGGAATGAGTCCGATCTCTAAAGTCTAGAGTAGTAGACTTGGAGGAGCTGAGGAAAACAGAGGTATATAGACAAGATCTTCAGGGACATCTTAGAGAGGTGCCACATACAGTCTGGCAGAATCTCTGCTATCATAGAGGAGAGAGACCACCCACCTTGGGGAGGCAGGAAGCAATCCTGTTGCTTGGACCAGTCTTCCAGGTGATGCAACATTCACTCACACCTAGGTGTTTCCAGGGCCAAGTGCCCATGAGGGAAAGGTTAGGACAGCCGCAACAATTGGCAATTTGATCATTAGGCATATAGACAGCTAGGTGGCTGGTGGACATGAGAAGTACCTGGTCACTTGCCTGCCTAACGTGCTCCTTAGATAAGATTTTAGATAGTACTGGGAAGGAACCTGCTGTCTTGGAACATGTTGGTACCGATGACATAGCAAAATGTGGGAGGGGTGTTCTGGAAGCCAAATTTAGGCATTTTGGCAGAAAGTTGAAATCCAGAACTCTCATAAAATGATTCCCGTTCAACAAGCAGGACCCAAAAGGCAAGCAGAGCTCCAGTGTCTCAATGCATGAATGTGATGATTGAGATTTGTTAGGAAATGGGCAACATTCTGGGGAAGGGGGGATGCTTTTCCAAAAGGATGGGCTCCACCTTAATCAGGGCTGGCATTAACCTATAAAAAGGAGATAGAGCAGAGTTTAAACTAGAGAATGAGGGAAAGCGGACAGCTGCCAAGAGCATATGATTCAGAATTTTATTTATTTAACATCTTTTGATGTATCTTTGAAGGATACTAGCAAAAAAAGAAAAACTAAGATGTTCTAATAAAGGTAAAAGTAACCCAGATGCTTTTAAGTAAACAGCAGAATTGAAAGACTCCAAAGGACTCCTATCAACTGATAGCCATATTGTTTATATGAACTAAATACAAACGTTTAAATGCTTACATGCAAATGATAGAAGTTTAAAAAATAAGATGAGAATTAGAATATATAGCACCGAATGAAAGGTTAGATATAATTGGCATCTCAGAGACCTAGTAGAAGTAAGGCAACCAATGGAACACTGATACCTGGGAACAAATTATATCGCAATGACAAGGCAGATGAAATTGGAGGAGGGGGGGTGCTATATGTTAAAGAGGGCAATCAAATGGGATAAACGTTTTGCAGGAAACAAAATACACTGTGATATCGCTATGGATAAAAATCCCATGTAAAAAGAGGAAGGCGATGGCAGTGGGGATGTACTACTGTCAGCCTGGGAAGAATTAGCAGATGGATGATGAAATGCTACAAAAATTAGGACAGCTAACAAAAACGACAACATAGTAATAATGGGCAATTTCAATTGCCTTGGTACCAACTGTGTCAATGACCTGGAAATGAGAATAATGAGCGAGATTGAATAATTTTGTGTCATCTGCAAATTTGACTAAGTTGTTAAAACCCAAGAGGATTGTGGAAAATTGCAGGAGGATCTGGATAAATTGGAAGACTGGGCATCAAAATGGCAGATGAAATTTAATGTGGACAAGTGCAAAGTTATGCACCTAGGAAAAAGAAACCCAAACTATGATTACACGATGCAAGGTTCCACATTAGGAACCACCACCCAGGAAAAAGATTTAGGTGCCAAAGTGGATAATATGTTGAAACCCTCGGCCCAGTGTGCAGCGGCGGCCAAGAGAGCAAATAGAATGCTAGGTATGATAAGGAAAGGAATGGAAAATAAAACAAAGATTATTATAATGCCTCTGTATCGCTCCATGGTGCGACTGCACCTTGAATATTGTGTGCAATTCTGATCACAGTATCTTAAAAAGGATATAGCGGAATTAGAAAAGGTACAGAGAAGAGCCACCAAAATAGTAAAGGGGATGGAAGGTTACCCGTATGAGGAAAGGCTTAAAAGGTTAGGGCTCTTTAACCTGGAAAAGAAACAGCTGAGAGAAGATATAATAGAGATAGAGTGAAACAGGTAAATGTAGATCGATTATTTACGCCATGAAAAAGTAGAAAGACTAGGGGACATGCAATGAAGCAACAGTGTAACCCATTTAAGACTAATAAGAGAAAATATTTTTTCACTCAACACAAACTCTGGAATCCATTACCTAGGAGGCTTAGTATTATTGATACTATAAAGACACCTTCGTCATACATCACAACCATTCATTCTACTTCGGCAAGGGCTCTATCCCTTGCAGCACCTGTCCTATGGAAATGTCTTCCGTATGCCCTGAGAGCTGTTACAGAAATTAAGGACTTTCGGAAGTAGCTAAAGTCTTTTCTATTCAGAAATCACTTCAAGACTATCTATCAGGACATCAATGATTAATAATGTTTTAGTATTAGTATTTGCATCGTGCGGGTCTCTTCCCTTTTTCTTACTTGCAATGCACTTATTTGTTGTTATATGAAGTGCTTTGATTGAAGGAGAAGGCGGTATATAAAACCTGTTAAATAAATTAAATAAATGTAGTAAAAGCTGTTAGTGTAGCTGGGTTTAGAAAAAAAAGATTTGGACATGGAGGAAAAGTCCATAAACCATTTTTAAAGAGGACGTGGGTAATCCACTGTTTCCCCAGTACAAGCATTGTGGAACCTGCGTCTTTCTAGGAAACTGCTGGGTACTCGTGACCGAGACTGGCCACTGTTGGAAACAGGATACTGGGCTTCATGGACATTGGCATCTCTTATGTTCTTAATGTCACCTCAGGACACAGGGAGATAAAGGGTTTGAAATGGAAAGCGATTAATGCGATCAGCAGAGATGCTGAGCACACTGATTGCAGTGAATGCGATATGCGTGGCTGCTGACTCTATATGCCCAGAAGCTAACTGCTCAGCATTGCAGCATGTTGGGCGCATTCTGCGGCAGAATGGAGGCAGCACCAATCGTTAACTGGGCAGCAAAGATATTCAGTTGCTGCCTGGTTAGCGATATGTGGTAACCATGGCCTAACGTTTGCCGCACATCACTTACTGGGCTGCAGCTCAATATCACCACTGCCCAGTAAGCAATCAGCCTATGCTGCAAACCAAAATATAAAATGCCAGGGGTGGATATGACCCTGGCATTGAAGATCCTAGTTTAATGTTCAGTGCCAGCAGCTACCCACGTTAGCAGCGCTAGCCACCAGCGCTAAATATTGAGCCTGAAGTTTCTAGATGAAATGAATGACTACTTCATGGAGCAGCTGATTCAGCAAAAGACATAAGGGGAAGCTATTTTACACCTAGTCCTTAATGGAACACGGGATCTAGTGCGAGAGGTAACTGTGCTGGAGTCACTTGGCAACAGTGATCATAACATCACCACATTCGATTTAATAAATGGAGAGAGGACAGCAAGGAAATTTACAGCACTAATGGCATTTAATTTTCAAAAGAGAGAGACAATGACTACATGAAGAAAATGGATAAGAAAAAACGAAAACAAACAGCTGCAAAGGTTAAGCGTTTACATCAGCCCTGATTTTGTTTAAAAATACCAGTATGTTTTTTGTAGAAAAAAAAGTTGCCGGTACTAATATGCAGGGCTCTTTCACTAATATATGAGGAACATAGATCAATTTTAGCAAACATGAAAAAGCTGCTGGTACTCCATACTGCGTACCCCCTCAAAAAATTATCTTGGAAGCCCAGACCAGATATATTCCATGCTTTAAGTTTGAAAGAAAGCCAAATGACTGCCGGCATGGTTTAAAGGTGAGATCAGAGAAGCTGTTATAGTCAAAAAAACATCTTTCAGAAAAAGGAGTCAAATGATGAAAACAGAAAACATAAGCACTGGAAAGTTAGATGAAAGGCAGGCAAAAAAAGAATTTGAAAAGAAACTTGACATGGAGACAAAAAAACTCATAAAACGTTTCTCAAGTACATGCACAGAAAAAACCTGTGAGAGTTATTGAGACCATTAGATGATAGAGCGGTTAAAGGGGCACTAAGGAAGGACAAGGCTGTAGTGGACAGAGTAATGAATTCTTTGCTTTGGTCTTTACTGAAGACGACATAGGGAAGTTACCCATGCTAAGAACAGAATTTAAAGATGATATATTGGAAGAATTGAAACAAATCTTGATAAACCTGGAAGATATAGTAACCACCGTATATTTATTTATTTTATTTATTTACATTCTCTTATATACCACGCTATTCTGCATCAGTGCGGTTTACATTGAACAAACTGAAATTACATTGAACAGGGCATTGTAACTTGGAGATAACTATTTTACAGGGACAGAGTATATGCGCCATACTCATACGTCAGCATTCTTGAATGTCATGGATGATCTGGGCTTTCAGATTATTAATGCGCCCACATATAAAAGAAACAAATTAGACCTCATATTCCTACCTAACAAATTACACATGATATTCCAAAATGTTCTTATATAGATATAGCCTATACCATGGTCAGATCGCCACTTGATATATTTTTCCATTGAATATTAGCTGATCAATCATAGAGCTCTAGAAAGCGAAACTGCAGAACGCCTGTTTGAAAGATTTGATAAAGATAACTTCATACATGAGACCATACCACACTTGAATGCCAATGGAGCTGTAACAGACAGTGATGAGATACTGAGCAAATGGAACACACTGATAAGTAAAGCAGCCTTAGCTCCCAACCCACCAACTAAAATGAGAAAAAGAGGGTCACAGGTGTGGTATTATTCAAGAATTAAGGTCTCTGAAAAGACAATTAGAAAAACTGGAAAGAAAATGGAGAGTTACCATGTCACAAGATGATAGGACCCTATATATGAGCGCCCGCCAAATTTACCATACAAGCATAAATGACCAAAAGAGTATTATGCAAAGAATAATGAAATCCCTTAATCGCCCAAAGGAACTTTTTGATATTGTAAAGTCATTAGTTAGATCCCCAACTACACCAGACCACAAACCCAGCATAGACCCACAGATGATAGCAGACCATTACAAGATTAAACTACTTAGGCCTATCTCAGCTTTAGTGATGGACAAACCTGATAACAGCAAAAGTGTCACTTCATGGAATACCTTCTCCAATACTGACCAGTTACTCCGGACTATTACTGCAATAAATACAACCACTGCCCATCAAGATCTTTGTCCAGTAAACTGGCTCAGGCTCAAACTTACAAGAGCTGAAATGGCACCACATATGCTCAAAATCACGAACCTTTCCCTATCACAGGGTCATATGCCAAAGACCTTAAAGAAAGCAACTATCCGTCCCATTCTAAAAAAGATCACAATGGATAAGAGTTGTCCCAATTCATTCAGGCCTATATAATCAAACCTTCCATTCCTAGCCAAAATTATCAAAAAAAAGCATACGACAATTACAGGATCAACTTGACATGCATGCACCTCTGGACATACATCAACACAGCTTCAGAAAACCATGGAAACACAGCTAACAACACTTTGACAAGTTCATATGAGGCATAGAAAGAACCAAGCAAGCCTAGACTTATCTGCAACATTTGATTCCATCAACCACGATAAACTATTGGTAAGGCTTCAACAGATTGGCATCAATGGTACCGTACTCCAATGGATCAAGTCATACCTTTCGGATCGGACACAGCAGGTGAAAATAGGAAACCTAACATCAAAAATATACAGCCAGCATTGAGGATTACCACAGGGATCCACCCTATCGACATTATTGTTTAATATTTACCTCCAGCTGATCTGCAAGATATTCCAAGCACACCAGGTACACTACCAAATCTATGCAGACGACATTATGTTGTTCACCCCTTTTGATACAAGGAAACACAACTTTGAATAGATCACAAACTGTTTCAATGAAGCATCGCAATGGTTAGATTCCTGCAACCTCAGTATAAATCTTAATAAGACGGAGGTCCTTTTCGTCACTAAAGATAAAAACTTCACACACCAGACAAAATACAGGTCAGAGATGCGTACCTTGAAGTCAGGAATGAGGTTAGATATCTAGGAGTGATCCTACATCAGAATCTTAACCTAACTAAACACATTAATAACTCGGACAATATACAATAAAATCAAGATGACCCAACATCTGAGACAACTATTCTCAGCTCAGGACTTCCGTTCGGTCCTACAGGCACTGATCAGCCCCCACACTGACTACTGCAACAGCATACTACAAAGCTTGCCGAAATAAACACTAAATCAACTACAAATAGCACAAAATACACTTGCAAGAACAATTAACAAAGTGTCTAAATCTGAACATAACACACCTGTCCTCTTCCAACTGCACTGGCTACCTGTAACACATAGAATCAAATACAAATCCTTAGTAACCACATTCAAGATTCTACATAACCTAGCCCAAGCACATTTAACTTCTTAATAACTACCCTAACCTGAAACAAGGCAAAGAGGAGGTACCCAAAATTCTCAGATATTACCTACAGCCTTTAAAAAAACATACAGTCAACGAGCATCAGAGCTTTCACTTTCACATTAGGAACCACCACCCAAGAAAAAGATTTAGGCGTCCTTGTGGATACCATGTTAAAACCCTCGGCCCAGTGTGCAGCGGCGGCCAAGAGAGCAAATAGAATGCTAGGTATGATAAGGAAAGGAATGGAAAATAAAACAAAAGATATTATAATGCCTCTTTATCGTTCCATGGTGAGACCGCACCTTGAAATATTGTGTGCAATTCTGGTCGCCGTATCTTAAAAAGGATATAGCGATTTTAGAAAAGGTTCAGAGAAGAGCCACCAAAATGGTAAAGGGGATGGAAGGCTACTCCTATGAAGAAAGGCTAAAAAGGTTGGGGCTCTTTAACCTGGAAAAGAGACGGCTGAGGGGAGATATGATAGAAGTCTATAAATTAATGAACGGAGTGGAACGGGTAAACGTAGATCGATTGTTTACCTTATCAGAATATAGAAAGACTAGGGGACATGCAATGAAGCTACAGGGTAAACTATTTAAGACTAATAAAAGAAAATATTTTTTCACTCAACGTGTAATCAAACTCTGGAATTTGTTACCGGAGGATGTAGTAAAGGCTGTTAGTGTAGCTGGGTTTAAAAAAGGTTTGGACAAGTTCCTGGAGGAAAGGTCCATAAACCATTATTAAGAAGGGACCCAGGATATCAATGCTTGAACCAATACAAGCATTGTGGAACCTGTGTCCCTTGGGGAAACTGCTAGGTACGTATGACCTAGATTGGCCACTGTTGGAAACAGAATACTGGGCTTGATGGACCTTGGTCTGACCCAGTATGGCATATCTTATGTTCTTATGTTCTTATGTTCTTATATGCTCCAATCCATTGGAACTCTCTACCTCAAAGCCTAAGAAACATAAATGACCTACTCATCTTCCAGAAGAGAATTAAACCACACCTATTCACGGAACATTATCAAAATAAATAGAAGGTTTGAATATATTTCCCACATAACTCATAAGCAATCAACCTAAGCCTTCATATAACCATCTTACACCATAAATCACGCACATCACTGATTTGCATCTGTAGATAGGCCCACTGAAGACTTTCCAATTGTATGTTTAATTTTATTCATGCAGACACCTACTCTGCATATGTAAATAAGTTTAAATTATTAAGTTTAGTTATGTTTGCTTTACAGCTTTGTTTAATATCACCTTTGTTTCAATGTAAACCGTTTTAAGTTTGTTTAATGTTATATGTAAACCCCCTTGATTACAATGAAAAAGCGGTATATAAAACTCACAAATAAAATAAATAAATAAATATAAACTAAAGAGTAGCAAATCATCCGTGTGCTCAAAGAATTCAAAAATGAGACTGCAGGCCTACTACTGTAAGTAATCTATGAACTATCATTAAAATCATCTGTAGTATCTGAAGACTGGAGAGTGGCCAACATAGCGCTAATTTTTAAAAAGGATTCCAGGGGTGATCTGGTAAACTACAGATTGGTGAGCCTACCATCAATATCATGCAAAATAGCAGAAGCCATTATAAATAACCAAATTACTCAACTTATAGATACCAGTGGTTTAAAAGGAGAAAGCCAACATGGATTTAGCCAGGGAAAGTCTTGTCTCACTAATCTACTATATTTTTTCGAAGGTGTGAATAAACAGGTAGATAAAGGTAAGCCAATGGATATAGTGCATTTGGATTTTCAGAAAGCCTTTGGCAAGGTCCCTCATGAGGAAATTAAAAAGTCATGGGATTTGAGAAAGTGTACTATTGTGGATTGAGAAATGGTTAAAAGGTATAAAACAGAGTACGGCAAAATGATCAGTTTTCTCAGTGGAGAAAGGTGAATAATGGAATACCACAGGAATTTGTGCTGGGTCCACTGCTTTTTAACATATTCATAAATGAATTGAATGTGAGCCGTGAGTGAGGTGATGAAATGTGTAGATGAGACAAAATTAAGAACATAAGAACATAAGAAATGCCATACTGGGTCAGACCGAGGTCCATCAAGCCCAGTATCCTGTTTCCAACAGTGGCCAATCTAGGTCATACGTACCTAGCAGTTTCCCCAAAAGACACAGGTTCTGCAGTGCTTGTACTAGGTCAAGCATTGATATCCTGGGTCCCTTTTTAATAGTGGTTTATGGACCTTTCCTCCAGGAACTTGTCCAAACCTTTTTTAAACCCAGCTATACTAACAGCCCTTACTACATCCTCCGGTAACAGATTCCAGAGTTTGATTACACGTTGAGTGAAGAAATATTTTCTCTTATTTGTCTTAAATAGTTTACCCTGTAGCTTCATTACATGTCCCCTAGTCCTTCTATATTCTGATAGCGTAAACAATTGATCCACGTTTATCCGTTCCACTCCATTCATTAATTTATAGACCTCTATCATATCTCCCCTCAGCCGTCTCTTTTCCAGGTTAAAGAGCCCTAACCTTTTTAGCCTCTCTTCATAGGAGTAGCCTTCCATCCCCTTCACCAATTTGGTGGCTCTTCTCTGTACTTTTTCTAATAACTCTATGTCCTTTTTAAGATACGGTGACCAGAATTGCACACAATATTCAAGGTGCGGTCGTACCATGGAGCGATACAGAGGCATTATAATATCCTTTGTTTTATTCTCCATCCCTTTCCTTATGATACCTAGCATTCTATTTGCTTTCTTGGCCGCCGCTGCACACTGGGCGGAGGGTTTTAACATGTTATCCACGATGACTCCTAAATCTTTTTCCTGGGTGGTGGTTTCTAATGTGGAGCCTTGCATCGTGTAACTATAGTGTGGGTTGTTCTTTCCTAGGTGCATAACTTTGCACTTGTCCACATTAAATTTCATCTGCCATTTGGATGCCCAGTCTTCCAATTTATCCAGATCCTCCTGCAGTTTTCCACAATCCTCTTGGGTTTTAACAACTTTAAACAGTTTTGTGTCATCTGCAAATTTGATAACCTCACTAGTTATTCCTTTTTCCAGGTCATTTATGAATATGTCAAAAAGTAGGGGACCCAGTACAGATCCCTGGGGTACTCCACTATTCACCTTTTTCCATTGGGAATATTGGCCATTTAGCCCTACCCTCTGCTTTCTATCTTTTAACCAGTTCCCAATCCACAATAGTACACTGCCTCCTATCCCATGACTTTTTAGCTTTGCCAAACGTCTCTGATGGGGGACCTTGTCAAAAGCTTTCTGAAAGTCCAGATACACTATATCAACCGACTCACCTTTGTCTACCTGTTTATGCACACCTTCAAAAAAACAGATCAGATTAGTAAGACAAGATCTTCCTTGTCTAAAGCCATGTTGGCTGTCTCCCATTAGGCCATGGCTATCTACATGCTGTGTAATTTTGTTCTTTATGATGGTTTCTACCATTTTCCCTGGTACTGACGTCAGGCTCACCGGTCTGTAATTTCCCGGGTCACCCCTGGAACCCTTTTTAAAAATTGGTGTTACGTTGGCGACCCTCCAATCTTCAGGTATTACAGATGATTTTAATGAAAGTTCACAGATTACCAATAGCAGGTCTGCAATCTCATATTTCAGTTCTTTCAACACTCTGGGATGTATACCATCCGGTCCAGGTGATTTGTTACTATTCAGTTTATCAAATAGTTGTAATATATCTTCCCGGTGTAGCGATATTTCTCTCAATTCCTCTGCAGTATCACCTTTAAATACCACTTCAGTCTTGGGTAACATCCCTACATCTTCCTCAGTAAAGACCGAAGCAAAGAATTCATTCAGTCTCTCTGCTATAGCCCTGTCCCCTCTTACTGCCCCTTTTACCCCTCTATCATCTAATGGTCCAATTGACTCTCTCACAGGCCTTTTGCTACGAATGTACTTGAAAAAGTCTTTATTTCGTGTTTTTGCTTCCGTAGCAAGTTTCTTCTCAAATTCCCGCTTTGCCTGCCTTATCAATGCTTTGCATTTAACTTGCCAGTGCTTGTGTTGTTTCCAGTTTTCATCATTTGGCTCTTTTTTCCATGTCCTGAAGGTTGCTCTTTTGGCAGCAACAGCCTCTCTGACCTCACCTTTAAACCATGCTGGCAGTTTTTTGGACTTTCTTCCACTTTTCTTAATGCGTGGAATACAGCTGGTCTGGGCTTCGAGGATAGTATTTTTAAATAACACCCAAGCTTGCTGTAAGTCTTTAACCTTTGGAACCGCTCCTTTTAGTTTTTTCCGAACTATATTCCTCATTCTATCATAGTCTCCCTTTTGAAAGTTAAAAGGTAGTACTGTGGATTCTTTTACTATCTGTCCTCCACTGATTAAATCAAACATGATCATACTATGATCACTATTGCCAAGTGGTCCCAACACCCTTATTTCTTGCACCAGATCTGGCGTTCCACTAAGGACTAGGTACAGTATGGCTTCCCCTCTGGTCGGTTCATGAATCAGCTGCTACAAGAAGCAGTCATTTATTTCATCTAGAAACTTTATCTCTTTAGCTTGTCCTGCTGTGAGACTGTCCCAGTCGATACCGGGGTAATTGAAATCACCCATTATTACTACTCTGTTGTGGCTTTTGTTAGCTTCCTTGATTTCTTTGAGCATTTCATCATCCATGTGTTCATTCTGGCCAGGTGGTCGATAGTATACTCCCACTGCCATCACCTTCCCTTTCATAAATGGAATTTCAATCCATAGAGATTCTACAGCAAATTGTGTTCCCTGCAAAACTTTAATCCTTTCTGACTCAATGCCCTCTTTAACATAGAGCGCAACCCCTCCACCAATTTGTTCAGCTCTATCATTACGATATAGTTTGTATCCAGGTATCACAGTGTCCCACTGGTTATCCTCCTTCCACCATGTCTCTGAGAGTGCAATCATATCTAACCTCTCATTTAGTGCTATATATTCTAATTCTCCCATCTTATTGTTTAGACTTCTAGCATTGGCATACAAGCATTTTAGTGACTGTATTTTATTAATTTTATTAATATTAATCTGGCTATTGGTAGGCATGGGTAATTGGGAATCTTTATGCTCTGTCTGCTCCTTACTCAAGGGCATTTGGGCTACTATACTCCCTTTTGGAACCTCACTGTTTTTGGTAGTATCCTTCAAGGATACCTTTGTCCGAACCATGCGCTCCTGGGTGACGGTCGGCTTTCCCCTATTTTCTAGTTTAAAAGCTTCTCTATCTCTTTTTTAAAGGTTAATGCCAGCAGTCTGGTCCCATCCTGATTAAGGTGAAGCCCATCCCTTCGGAAGAGCCCCCCCTTTCCCCAGAATGTTCCCCAGTTCCTAACAAATCCAAAACCCTCATCCTTGCACCATTGTCTCATCCACGCATTGAGACTCCGGAGCTCTGCCTGTCTTTTGGGTCCTGCACGTGGAACAGGAAGCATTTCGGAGAGCGCTATCCTGGAAGTTCTGGATTTCAACTTCCTACCTAAAAGCTTAAATTTAGCCTCCAGAACTTCCCTACCACATTTTCCTATGTCATTGGTACCAACATGTACCAAGACAGCAGACTCCCCCCAGCACTATCTATGATCCTATCTAGGCGGTGTGTGAGATCTGCTACCTTCGCACCAGGCAGGCATGTTACCAGGCGATCCTCACGTCCACCAGCCACCCAGCTATCTACATTCCTAATGATTGAATCACCAACTATAACAGCTGTCCTGACCCTCCCTCATGGGGACATGGCCCTGGAGAAACGTCCTCGGTGCGAGAGGGTTTTACATCACCTGGAGGACAGGTCCTAGTTACAGGATCACTTCCTGCCACACCAGGGTGATGCTCTCCTGTCACGCGACCTCTCTCCTCCATGGCAACAGGGATGCTGCCAGACTGGAGGTGGGACTTCAGGACTATATCCCTGTAGGTCTCGTCCATGTACTTCTCTGTCTTTCCTATGTCTTCCAGGTCTGCTACTCTAGCCTCTAGAGAACGGACTCGTTCCCTGAGAGCAAAGAGCTCCCTGCACTTAGTGCATATGTAGGACCTCTCACCAACTGGGAGAAAATCATACATGTGACACTCAATGCAAAAGACTGGAGAACCCCCATCTCGTTGCTGGACCTCTGTCTGCATCTTAGTTTAAAGCTTGTGTTTAGGTCTTTTAAATTCGGTATATAATAAGGATTGGTGTAGATGCTTATACTAATAAAAGTGTATCTAATACCCCTAATACACCCTGTGTACCTGAAGCTTAATTAATCTCAGGTCCTCTGTGTATGACTGATTTGGATTAAGAGCTGCACCTGAGAGCAGCCCCTTTCCTCTAAGATGTGCAAGTACCTATAAAACTACAATTACCCCAGGGGTGGGTGGGTGCTGGGGAGGGAGGGAGGGAGATAAGTCCTATTAAAGAGGGCAGTTACAAGGTACCCTGTCAACCCTCAGCAGGGGGATGGGGGTACCACACAAAGCCCAGTTAGTTGAGAGAGGCAAGGTAAGTACAGCTGAGAGGGCTGAACTAGCACACCACTAAAACAAACAATAAATAATTAAACAAACAGTTAGACAAACAGTAAATAATTAAATAAACAGCTAGAACTCACAGTAAGATGTCCCAGGAGGCAAATATCCCCTCACTAGCAGAGCTCTGTAAAAGTACAGCCCTTCTCTGGTCAGAGAAAAGCAAACTAAAACAGACTATGCACACGTGGAGAAAACAGGAAGAAGGCTACACAATACCTCAGGGGGAGGGGGAGGAGTCACTCAGGCAGGCAAGGACAGGAAAAAAGTTTAACAAACAGCAGGTTCTGGGGAGAGAGATGTAATTCAAAATGGCTACCACACAAAGCCCAGTTAGTTGAGAGAGGCAAGGCAAACTTATTCAAAGTTATTAAAAACTAAGAGAATTAATTGCAAGAGGACCTTGAGAAATTGGGGGACCAGGCATTCAAATGGTAGATTAAATTTAATGTGGACAATTGCAAAGTTATGCAGTTAGGGAAGAACAGCCCAAAAGCGTTGCTATTCACCTGCAACAGGCGATCTCCTGAAACAGCAGGAATCAGTCTTCACATATGGATATCGTCAGTACTGACTGAGCCCGCACGGGAACACTCCCCAGCATCCAATAGGAAAGCTTTTGGGAGCACTCCACTGTGCCTGCGCATCTGCCTTCCCCTGTCCTCTCCTCAGTTGAGTTTGTAGCTGAGTGATAGGAAAAAGAATACCCTACAACTCCAAGGGGAGGAGGGTGGGTTGTAAAGACTGATTCCTGCTGTTCCCAAAGATCACTTGTTACGAGTAACAATGCTATCCCCAGGAACAAGCAGGAATGCAGTCTTCACACACTAGCTTCCAGAAACCAGACTGGATTAGCAGCAGCAATTGTGCAGTCTAAAGAATGGAGCCAGAGGATGTGGAGACAATGTGACCCCAGAGGACTCCATGACACAGATAAGAACATCGACAGAAAAGTCTGGTGCCAGAAAAGTCTGGGACGGAGGGTAGGAGTTGCAGTTGTCCCAAAAAGGTGCCCGAGGACAGCCTGGTGAAAGACAGTATCCTGACGGGAGTCCCTGTAAAGGCAGTAACGAGTAGTGAAAGTTTGAATGGAGGACTAAGTAGCTGCTTGACAGATCTCGTCAATGGAGACAGAACTGAGGATGCCATGGCCCATACATTGTGAGCAGTGACATGACCCTCTAGGGAGAGTCCCACTTGAGAGCAGGCAAAAGAAATGCAATCTGCAATCCACTTGGATAGGGTGTGTTTCGACACTGAAAGTCCAAAGTGACTTGGATCAAAGGAAACAAACAATTGTGAGGATTTCCTGAAAGACATGGTTCTGGTCCAAGTAGAAAGCCAGTACACACTTGCAATCTAAAGTATGCGGCACTGCTTCAGCCCTGGAAGCGTGCGGTCTGGGAAAAAAGACCGGTAGTATAACCAATTGATTGAGATGGAAAGTGGAGACCACCTTCAGAAGGAAGTGTGTATGTGTATGGAGAATCATTTTGTCATGGTGGAACTAGGTGTATGGAGGATCCGACACCAGGGCCTGTGGCTCACTGATATAGCGAGCTGAAGTAAGAGCAATGAGGAAGATGACTTTCCATGATAGGAACTTCAAAGAAGTGGTAGCTAAAGGCTCGAAGGAAGGTTTTAGAAGCTGCATTAGGACCACATTGAGGTCCCAAGCCACCGGAGGAGACTTGATTGGCAGCATAGATGGCAGAAGACCCTGCATAAATCTCTGCACCAAAGGGTGAGATGAGATAGGATGGCTATCGACCTGCCTGTGATAGGTGGAGATGGCACGAAGATGAACTCTGAGTTAGTCTTGAGACCTGTGGATGACAAGTGGAGGAGATATTGTAAAAGGAATTCCACTGGATAGGCAGAGGAGTCTATATGTTTTGGGGTACACCAGAGGGTGAACCTTCACCATTTGAAGGCATAAGAACGCCTAGTAGAGGGCTTGTGTAATGCAAGCAAAATGTCCTTGACCTGTTGAGGGAGGGTGAGGTCAGCAAAAATTATTCTTTCAGGAGCCATGCCGTGAGATGGAGGGCTTGTGAATTGGGATGAAGAAGCACCCCTTTATCCTGGGATAGAGGATGGGTGCATGTCCCAGGCTGAAAGGTGGAGTCTGCTAGTTGCAGCAGCAGAGGAAAACATAGTTGACAGGGCCAGTAAGGGGCTATTAGAATCATGGAGCACCTGTCAGCCTGTAGTTTGAACAGAGTTTTAGAAATTAAAGAGGTAGGTGGGAATGTGTAAAGCAGACATTTCCCCCAATGGAAAAGGAAGGCATCTGCTCATGACTCTTCCGGGAGGGAAGTCTTAAAGCAAAACAGCAACGGTCGTGCATTCTCCTGAGTGACGAAGAAATCTATTGAAGGGGTCCCCCAGAGGTGGAAAATCCAAGATACCATGTTCTGATTCAAAGTCCACGCACATGAACACAGGATTCAGCTGAGTCTGTCTGCCAGGAGATTGAGTTTGCCTGGGAGATACACTGCCCTGAAATGGATGCAGTGTGCAATGAAGAAGAACCAGAGGCAATGAAGAAGAACCTTCTTGGCAGAGGAGATAGGAACCCGTTCCCCCCTGCTTGTTCACATAGAATACGGCCACTTGGTTGTCCGTTTGGACTAAGACCTGTTTGCCCGAACGTTGGGGTTGAAAAACCTTAAGGGCATTTGTGAGAGCCCATAGCTCCAGGAGGTTGATCTGCGGTGTCCACTGCCCTTGTGCAGTGAGACTATTCAGATGTGCTCCCCACCCAAGCTTGGACGCATCCGTTGTCAGGGTGCATTGAGGTGGAGGCATCTTGGAGTAGGTTTTGAAGGGAACACCACCATTGAAGGGAGTTGAAAGATGAGTGGTAACGCAGATCTTGTCTGAAAGATTCCCGGGTTGCTTGTGTTCATTGGGACAACAGCATCCATTGTGCTTGTCGCATGTGGAGGCGGGCATAAGGGACAACATGGACTGTGGAGGCCATATACCCCAGAAGGCGTAGCATTTCTCAAGCTGTCACAACCTCTAGACTCGATAAGATGGGCAGAGCAATCCTATGGAAGGAAAGATCAGGCCCGACAAGTGTCTAGGAGTGTGCCGATGCATTTGAGTTGCTGTGAGGGGACCAGGTGCGACTTAGGAACGTTTAAGACGAATCCCAGGTTCTGGAGCACAAAAACAATCTGATGAATAGTTATGCCTCTTCTGCGGATTCTCCCCTGATCAGCCAATCGTCTAAATAGGAGAAGACAAAAATCCCCAAAGTACAAAAGTAGGCAGCCATGACTACTATGCATTTTGTGAATACTCAGGGTGCGAAAGCTAACCTGAAGGGGAGCACCCAGTATTGGTAAGGAATTTGCTGGCACTGAAAACATAGATACTTTCTGTGTTGAGGGTGGATCAGCAAGTGTGTGTATGCCATCCTTGAGGTCTAGAGAACATAGCCAGTCGTTCCTCTGAAGGTATGGCAGAAGTGTACAGAGGGAAATCATCTTGAATTTTTCTCGGATGAGGAATTTGTTGAGATCCCTTAGATCTAGAATGGGCCTGAACTCTCCTGTTTTCTTGGGGATAAGAAAGTAAGGAGAGTAGAAGCCCCTGCCCTCTTGGGCAGGAGGAATTCTTTCTATGGCACCCTGAGATAACAGGGTTGCCACCTCGGCTGACAGGAGATTAGTCTGCAAGGGATTTGCAGGATAATCTCTTGTGGAGGTGGGGGTAAACTTTGGAAATGAAGCCGATACCCCTGTGGATGATATTGAGAGTCCACTGCTCCGAAGTGATGAGATGCCACCTCTGGGCATAGGAACAAAGTTTGCCTGCAATGTGGAGGGGCTGTTGGCCCTGCAGAGGCAGAGTATCTATGCTCTCTAGGAAAGAGTCAAAACCCAGGTGCGGACTGAGGCGGTGCCGCTAGTTGTGGCTTAAGGGTCTTAGGCTTCTTAGCCTGTCGAGGACCCTGTTGTCTCTGCTGTCATTGCTAAGCCACTGCAGGTGGATAAGAAGGATAATCTGTCTTCTTTTTAGGATAAAAACCCTTCTCTGGATTGATCTTTTTTTTCTAGAAGGGTCTGAGGTCTTTCTGGAAAGATGCTTGAGGGTGAGCTCGTCTGCCTCGAGCTCCCCAGCCTTCTCTCTCCAACCTTTTCCAAAGAGGTTCTCCCCAGAGCAGGGGATATTCATTTATTTAACTAACAAGTTTTCTATACTGCCTTATCTTGTATTCAAAGCGGTTTACAGTGAACAGGTAAAATGAAACTTTACATAGAAGGGGGAGTTAAACTGGGATGTTAACAGGGTCAACAAACAATATTATATGATTTACATGTCAACTTACATATCACACTGAATACTATATTGTCATAGCGTATTCTGGGAAAGGGGCATGCGGTATAGGGATCAGTATAGGTAAGCCTGAAAGGGGCTAGAGCAGGCAGGCGGGGGGAATATGTGTATATGTTTTTACTGAGGTGAGTGTGCCTAGTGTGGTATCAGGTGTCTGGTCCATAGTGTTCCAAAAAGAGGAAAGTTTTTATGGCTTGCCTGAAGTCCCATAGGTCGTTGATAATTCTTGTGTTCTTTTATCGGCTATTGGCTAATTTATCCTGAACACACTGATCAAGGTCAGAAGCTTGGAGCCAGGCCCATTTTGCAAGCACCAATGCAGACTGCTGAAGCTCTACTGGAAGACTCAAAGGCATCAAAAGATGCCCTGATGAGGAATTTCGAGGTAGTCTGATTCCTGCTAATTAAGGTGAGGAATGCATCACGTTAGTCATCAGAAATGATAGGAGCAAACGTTTCCAGATCCCTAGAGATTTCCTTGAGATACATGCCCATGTAGAGCATGAAGGAATTAATCCTGGAAGTGAGCATATATGCTTGAAAACAGCAACGCTCAAAAGCATTGAGAGTCCTGGAGTCCTTGCCTGGAGGTATGAAAGAATGAGTTTTAGAACTCTTGATATGGTGCATCGCCGATTCCATTACCATGGAGTAGTGTGATAGTTGAGGCTTTTGAAAGCCAGGGCATGGTGGAACTCGGTAAATGGTATCAAGTCACTTGCTGATAGGCGGAACTGTTAGCAGGGTCTCCCACATATATAGCATTAAATCCTACAGGATATGTGGCCACTTCCTTGGGTGCCGAGGGGTATTGGAGGATCTCTAATTCCTCTGTCATCAGTTCTGTTTCAGAGGTAACAGTAATCTGGAAGCCTACAGCCATGTCCTAAATGAAGTCTTGAAAACACATATGCTCTGGCGGAGATCGACGCCGTTCATGTGAAAGAGAAGGTCACCCTGAAATCTTCCAAGGTATCATCAGAATCTGAAGAGGATGAGTCTGATTCAGTCAAAAAATCAAAGTATCAACGATCCCGAACTAATGCTGAGGCTCGATGTCGATACCGATGATGAGCCAATGCGGAACTGGGTCGAGGCAACAGCTAGGTATCGCCAATGCCTATTGGTTCCAAGGCAGGAAGCGGGGACAGAAGCTGGCGATATGAGCTTGAGGGAAAGCATCAGCCTGGAATTAGTGGTCAACGTCTGCACTGTTGAGGTCGTCGGTACTGCGGCTAGAATGCTGCCAAGCTCCTCTCGATAGCAATGATGTGCTGATAAAGGAAGGAGGCTGATGCCTTGGTGGAATCAAGTACAGGGCTTCAATCCACCATCCCAGAGCATGGAACCAGTAGCTCTCTGGAGGTCGAGGCCTCGGGAGCGTCCTGTTGAGCTTTGGAGGGCTGGACCTCCTGTGGGGCTGTTTGGCAGGCCTATCCACATCAGATGCACCTTTTGGAGAGTCTCAATTACGATGAAGGGACTTACCTCGGGTATCGGTATCAGTTTTTGATGCCGATGAGACTTGGATTTATGCTTGGACTTTGAAGAGGCCAGAGAACCAAAGGAGGAGGCAGACGTCCTCGATGATGCTGAAGCTACTGAAATCAAATCCAGGGCAAACAGGGACCCATACTGTTTGGCCCTGTTCTTTAGGCCTCGTTTGGTCATTTGCTGACACAAAGGACAATCCTTTGATAAATGGTCTGGGTTAAAACATTTTAACCACCAGTCATGTTTGTTGGTGACTGAAATTGTACCAGAGCACTTGGTAAATTTTTTAAAGCCACTGACATGCTTTTCCATCGTGATGGAAAAAAGAAGGCAGAAGCCTAAGTTGGTGGTGAAACCACCAAAAAACAGAAAAAATAAGAAAAAAGGAAGTATTGGGGCCAGTATCAGGGAGGTACTGACATCGATGGAAAGGCAGAGCAAAGAGTTTAACCAAAAAAACCCCAATATTTTTCAGCGGTGACAGGAAGGAAACAATCTGCTGGCTCTGTGGAAAATGAAGAATTGAGGAGAGGACGGTGAAAGGTGGGAAGGCAGATGCACACTGGAGCGCTCCCAAAGGCTTTCCTTTTGGATGCTGGGGAACATTTCCACATAGGCTCCATCGGTACAGATAATACCCATATATGAAGACTGCATTCCTGATTGTTCCTGGAGATCTACTGTTACACGATGCAAGGTTCCACATTAGGCATCACCACCTAGGAAAAGGATCAGGCTGTTATCGTGGATATGTTGAAACCCTCTGCTCAATGTGCGGTGATGGCCAAAAGCAAATAGAATGCTAGAAATCATAAGAAAAGTAATAGGGAATAAAACCAAGGGTATTATAATGCTTCTGTATTGCTTCATGGTTATTGTTTATCAGTTTTTGATATACCACCCTTTGTGGGGTATACAGGGCAATTTACAAAGTTGAATTAAAAACCAGGAAAACAGAAAGGAACTACAAAATAATAAATGAAAGCAAGAAAATAAAGCATAGTTACTCACCTGTAAAACGTGATCTCCAGGAACAGCAGGAATTTAGTTTTCACATATGGGTATCGTTGGTACCGATGGAGCCTGCGCAGGAACGCTCCCCAGCGTCCAATAGGAAAGCTTTTGGGAGCATCCCACAGCGCCTGCGTGCTGCCTTCCCGCCTTTCCCAACTGTCCCTCTCCAGTTGAGTTTATAGCTGAGACAAAAGAGAGAGAGATAGAGAGATACAACTCCTAGGGGAGGTGGGAGAGTTGTGAAGACTAAATTCCTGCTGTTCCCGGAGATCACCCGTTACAGGTGAGTAGCTATGCTATCTCCAGGAACAAGCAGGAATGTAGTCTTCACATATGGGGGGACTCCCTAGCTGCAGATGCCAGGGAGATGGCCCCAGAAAGTTGTGTGCCCTTGTGAAAAGGCTTCACTTCCCCCCATGGATCTCTGGCATCCTACCAGGGATGGTGGGTAGGAGTTGATTAAGTCTGGAACAGGTGTTGCAGAACAGCCTGACCAAACAAGGCATCCCGGCGGGAGTCCTTGTCTAAGCAGTAATGGGCTGTGAAGGTATGAACCTAAGCCCAAGTATCTGCTCAACAGATGTCGTCAATAGACACAGAGTGAAGATGAGCCATTGAGGCTGCCATGGCTCTCACATTGTGAGCTGTGACAAGGCCTTCAAGAGGAAGGTTCTTACTCTCATAGGCAAAAGATATACACTGTGCAATCCAGCTGGACAGTGTCCTTTTGGAAACTGGAAGTCCCAATTAACTAGGATCAAAAGCAACAAAGAGTTGAGAGGATTTTCTATGTTGCTGTGTCCTTTGCAAGTAAAAGGCCAAAGCTCTTTTACAATCCAAAGTATGAAGGTTCCTTTCTGCATTTGAGGCGTGAGGCCTTGGAAAGAATACAGGAAGGTAAACCGCTTGGTTCAAATGAAAGGGCGAAACCACCTTTGGCATAAAGGGTGGATGAGTCCTAAGGACTACCTTATCATGATGGAACCTTGTATAAGGAGGATCAGCCACCAATGCTTGCAATTCACTGATGCGACGTGCTTATGTGATTGCAATGATAAAGATAACTTTCCAGGAAAGGAATTTCAAAGAGGTAGTGGCTAATGGTTCAAAGGGCGGTTTCATGAGCTGCCCAAGTACCAGATTCAAGCCCCATGCCAGAGGTGGTGGCTTAATGGGAGTCTTCGTTAAAAGAAGGCCTCTCATGAATCTCGCTATGAGAGGATGAGAGGAAATAGGTTGGTTGTCCATTGAGAGGCTTGAAAGAAGCTGCAATAGCACTCAAAAGGACTCTCACTGAATTGGTCTTAAGCCCTGCATTTGTTAAATGAAGGAGGTACTCCAGTAATGATTCCAGAGGTATCGCAAGAGGGTTAAGACCCTTCTGCGAACATCATATGGTAAACCTTTTCCACTTGAATGCATAAGAGCGTCGTGTGGAAGGTTTCCTGGAAGCAAGAAGGATATCCTTTACCTGCTGGGAAAGGTTAAGACCGTGAAGTTCTAGGCTTTCAGCAACCAGGCCCTGAGATGCAGAGACTGGGGATTGGGATGCAAAAGCATCCCGATCTCTTGAGAAAGGAGATCTGGAGCAGATCCTAACTCCAGAGGCGGAGCTTGACAGAGATGTAGGAGCAGAGGGTACCACATTTGCCATGGCCAACGTGGAGCTATGAGGATCATATGACCTCTGTCTCTCTGAAGCTTGAGCAGGGATTTGGGAATTAGGGGAAGGGGTGGAAAGGCATACAGGTAGTCCTGACCCCAATGGAGGAGGAAAGCATCCCTGGCATGACAACCTCGAGCCAGAATTCTGGAACAGAACCGGGGAAGTTTGGCATTCAGTGGACTTGCAAAGAGGTCTATGTCTGGGTTTCCCCAAATTTGAAAAATTTTGGCCACTTGGTCTGCATGGAGAGGCCATTCGTGTGGAAGCAGAACTTGACTGAGTCTGTCTGCCCAAGAGTTTTGAATGCCTGGAAGATACACCGCAAGGAGATGACTCTGATACTCTCTGGCGAGGGCCCTCAGTCGCAAAGCTTCATTGCACTGCGAGAGAGAGCCTGTTCCGCCCTGCTTGTTCACATAGAACATGGCTACTTGATTGTCCGTTTGAACTAGGACTGTCTTGTAGCTGAGCTGGGTGTGACATACTCGAAGAGCAAGGAAGATTGCTCTGAGCTCCAGGAAATTGATATGAAGATAGGCCTCCTATGGAGTCCAGGTACCCTGGGTAGAGAGGCCTTGCAGGTGGGCTCCCCAACCCACCTGTGAAGCATCTGCTAGAGTGGCTTGGGGTGTGGGTTGCTGAAAAAGAGACCCCACCAAAAGGTTTTTGGGTGACTGCCACCATTGGAGGGACAAAATAAGGAGATCTGAGTTTGCTATTTTGTCTGACAGGCAACCTGACACCTGAGTCCACTGAGTGGATAAGGTTCACTGGGCTGCCCTCATATGGAGGCGAGCATAAGGAACCACATGCACGGTGGCCAAGCAACTGTAACATTTCCCAAGCAGTGAGGTGAGGTTTTAGCACTGCTTGGGAAGCTAACTGCACAATGTGAAGGCAGCGGGGCTGTGGAAGGAAGGCCCTTGTCTGTCTGGTATCCAGAAGAACTCCTATAAACTCTAGGGATTGAGTGGGAGCAAGGTTGGACTTTGGGAAGTTTATGACAAGTCCCAAATACTGACGGATGCGCATTGTGCGAGACAAAGCAACCCTGGCCTCTGGCTCTGAAGGGGCTCGAATGAGCCAGTCGTCTAAGTAAGGGAAGACGAATATTCCCAGGGTGCGGAGAAATACTGCTACCACAGCCATGCATTTTGTGAACACCCTTGGTGCAGAGGCCAGGCCAAAAGGAAGAACCCTGTATTGGTAGTGCTTACCTTGAAACAGGAATCGAAGGAACTTCCGGTGAGTTGGATGGAAAGAGAACATGAGTGTACGCATCCTTGAGATCTAGAGAACAAAGCCAATCCTGACTCTGAAGGTATGGCAGCAGAGATTCTAGAGAAATCATTTTGAACTTCTCTCTGAACAGGAATTTGTTCAATTCTCTGAGGTCTAGAATGGGTCTGTCCCCTCCTGTTTTCTTTGGAATAAGAAAATAGGGGGAGTAAAACCCTGTACCCCATTGGGGAATGGGTACCTCTTCTATTGCCCCTTGAGCAAGGAGCATTGTGACTTCTTGACCTAACCGGTCATTGAGAGAGGTCTGAGAATTGAACTGTCTTACCATTGTAGGAGGGGGCATGCTGAGGAAATGAAGCTTGTACCCCTCTCTTACAACAGAGTCCAATTTTCTGCTGTTATCTGACCCCATCTGGGGGAAAAATGACATAACCTTCCTGGGATGGTGGAGGGGTCTGGGCCATTCAGGGCCAGGAAGGCAAAGTTCTCTAGACAGGAGGCTGAGTCTGCTAAGCCAGTTGAGGCTTAGCTGCTTTTGGTTTCCTTTGTTGCCTAGGTTGTTGCTGCTGTCCCTTTTGGGCAGACTGACCTAAACGATGTCCCTGCTGGGTATAGGAGGGATAAAACTTTTTCTTCTTGCTGAAGAATGGTTTCCTAGAGGATCTTTTCCTCACAGGATCAGCTGTAGATTTAGACAATCTATCCAAAGTGATATTGTCAGCATCTATCTCATTAGCTTTTTCCTGCCAATTCTTGCTAAAGAGATTCTCTCCTGTGCAAGGTATATTCCCCAGTTTGTCCTGTACCCAGATTTCCAAGTCAGATGCCTGGAGCCAGGCAATCTTACGTGCAGAGATTCTGCTTATGCATTCAAAGCAGTCAAAGGCTGCACGATTCACAAACTTGGAAACGTCCAGAGCATGTTTAACAAGAGCAAGATAATCTTGCCTTTTATCATCAGGAAGGAGAGGGTTCATAAGCTCCAAGTCTCCTGTGACTTCCTTAAGGAACATTCCCATATACAAGATATAGGAACTGATACTAGCAGAAAGCATGGAAGCCTGGAAGGATCGACGTCCAAAGGCGTCAAGAGTCCTACACTCACATCCTGGAGGATTAGATGCATGCCTTTTTGCACTCTTTATCCGTCTCATGGCTGATTCCACCACCATGGAATGGTGTGGTAATTGAGTCTTTTGAAACCCAGGACAAGGAGGAACGAGATACATGTTGTTGAGTCTTCGAGAGTGAGGAGATGTGGTCAGAGGTGTTTCCCACATCCTTAACATAAGATCATGCAAGATCTCATTAATAGGTAAGGTAGCTGCCTCCTTGGAAGCTTTAGGGTATTGTAGGATTTCTAATTCCTTTGTCCTAGGCTCTTTTTCAGGAGCCACTGTGATGGAAAGACCTCAGGCCACATCTCGGATAAAATCCTGAAAGGACATATCCTCTGGTGGAGACATCCTACGCTGAGGAGAAGAGGAATCCTCAGGAAGAAGTACTCTGGTATCGGAAGAGCTTTCAGAGTCTTCAGACTCATCCGAGGATTCGAAGTATCTCCAATCCGGGTGATCGTGCAAGGCACAGTACAGATCGAAGTCAGCATCGGAGTGGTCCGGTACCGACTTGTCGATGCCGGATAGAGATGCATGACTCTGTCCCGGTAGAATACCTGCTGATGTCGATGCAGTCGATGCCAGTACCGGTTGAATTGTCTGAAGCGGTTTCAGGAGCATCGAGGCCGTGAGAAGAGCCGCCAGACTGCGTTCAATAGCCAAGAACCTCTGGTCTATTGACGCTGCAGATGCTTGGGTATCGGTGCCGGATGAAGCGGCCGGAACCCCAGACCATGGCACCAGTAGTTCTGCCGAGGTTGAAGCCTCGAGAACATCCTGGAGCCCCATTACTGCTGTGGAAGCCGAAGCCTCCCACCGGGGCAATATTGCCAGTGAAAGTCCCTCAAGGGCAACGCCAGAGGCATCTCGATGTTTAGAAGGAGATCTACCCTTTGAGGACCGGCTAGATTTATGTTTAGTTACCTGAGATCCATGGGAGGAAGATGAAGCCCTGGAAGACGTCGATGCCATGGAGGCTGCATCGGAGGGAAAAAGGGTGCTAAGTTTAGCAGCTCGGTTTTTCCGGCCCCTTTTCGACATCATCCCACAGGCAACACACTCTGAAATAGAGTGGTCAGGACCTAAACATTTAAGGCACCACTCATGCGTGCCGGTGACGGAGATGGTACCGCCACACTTAGAACACTTTTTTAAACCCGGCACGGGTTTTTCCATTTTGAGGGGAAAAAAATTGGGCCTAGTGCCCAAAATGGCGCGTGACACCCGAGAAGAAATTTACTGGAGAAAGACTCCAGAAAGTTTTTTTTTTTTTTTTTTTAGAAAAAAGAAAAGAACCAGCGGTACCGGTATAGCGTCGAGGGAAGGCAGATGCGACCACAAAAAAAGAAGAAGGAGGGAAATTTTCTGTGGTGACAAGATGTGCGACTTGTCGGCTCCACGGAAAAAGAAGAACTGGAGAGGGACAGTTGGGAAAGGCGGGAAGGCAGCACGCAGGCGCTGTGGGATGCTCCCAAAAGCTTTCCTATTGGACGCTGGTGAGCGTTCCCGCGCAGGCTCCGTCGGTACCGACGATACCCATATGTGTAGACTACATTTCTGCTTGTTCCTGGAGATAAGACTAAATCATTCATAAAAGCAGAGAGACAAACAACTACAATTATGCTATACAGTACTCCTAGTTCGGATCCTAGTAGAGTCATACTTGGCCCAAGTCAGGGAGGAGAGAACTGGCCTATTGTCATGGAGGGGGCATAGGCAGCGGCGGGGAGGGGGGAAGACATACGGGATAGTAAGAGGAGAGATATTGGGGCACTTTGTTGTGCAGGGCCTTATGAGTCAGGGTAAGGATTTTATAATGGATATGCTGAGGAAACAGTAACCAATGGTGCTGAATGAAGAGTGGAGTCACATGGTCGTATTTCTTAGCATGGGCAAGGGCACGGATAGCAGTATTTTGAAATGATTGAAGCCTCTTCAATTGATGGTTAGGGAGACCAGTGAAGATAATATTGCAGTAAACAAGGCATGCAATTACAGTACTGAAGAGAACAGAAAGTTGTGCGGCAGGATCTAGGAAGTTGTGCAAGGCAATGAAAGTCGCCGTAGAGAGGTGAGTAGAAACATAGAAGCATAGAAATATGACAACAGAAAAAGACCACATGGCCTATCTAGTCTGTCCTTCCATAACAATATGTATTCAATATAAACATTCAGATACTTGAAGGAAGAGTGCAGGTTAATAGGAGTAGAACCAAGAGAAGGGGTCAGGGAAGGAGCCATGCTGGAAGGGAGTAAGGGACAGATGCGGTGTGGTGCATACTGACCTGGTGCATACTGGTGTGGTGTGGTGCATACTGACTGGTGGTACTGATCTAGTATGGTGTGACCACCCCTTGAATATTGTATGTAGTTCTGGGTGCCCTATTTTAAAAAGGATATAGTGGAATTAGAAAAGGTACAGAGAAGAGCCACTAAAATGATAAGGTGGAGGGAAGTCCCACCTCCAGTCTGGCAGCATCCCTGTTGCCATGGAGGAGGGAGGTCACGTGACAGGAGAGCATCACCCTGGTGTGGCAGGAAGTGATCCTGTAACTAGGACCTGTCCTCCAGGTGATGTAAAACCCTCTCGCACCGAGGACGTTTCTCCAGGGCCATGTGCCCATGAGGGAAGGGTTAGGACAGCCGTTATAGTTGGTGATTCGATCATTAGGCATGTAGATAGCTGGGTGGCTGGTGGACGTGAGGATCGCCTGGAAACATGCCTGCCTGGTGCGAAGGTAGCGGACCTCACGCGCCACCTAGATAAGGTCTTAGATAGTGCTGGGGAGGAGTCTGCTATCTTAGTACATGTCGGTACCAATGACATAGGAAAATGTGGTAGGGAGGTTCTGGAGGCAAAATTTAGGCTTTTAGGTAGGAAGTTGAAATCCAGAACTTCCAGGGTTGCATTCTCTGAAATGCTTCCTGTTCCACGCGCAGGACCCAAAAGGCAGGCAGAGCTGCGGAGTCTCAATGCGTGGATGAGACAATGGTGCAGAGATAAGGGTTTTGGATTTGTTAGGAACTGGGGAACATTCTGGGGAAAGGAGGGGCTCTTCCGAAGGGATGGGCTTCACCTTAACCGGGATGGAACCAGGCTGCTGGCATTAACCTTTAAAAAGGAGATAGAGCAGCTTTTAAACTAGATATTAGGGGAAAGCCGACAGTCGCCCAAGAGCGGATGGTTCGGAAGAATGTATCTTTGAAGGATACTACCAAAAGCAGAGAGGTTCCACAAAAGAGTAGAGTAGCCCAAATGCCCTCAAGTATGGAGCAGACTGAGCTTAAAGATCCCAAATTACCCATGTCTAACAATAGCCAAATTAATATCAATAAAATACATTCTCTAAAATGCTTGTATGCAAATGCTAGAAGTCTAAAAAATAAGATGGGAGAGTTAGAATATATAGCACTAAATGAAAGGTTAGATATGATTGGAATATCAGAGACATGGTGGAAGGAGGACAACCAGTGGGACACTGTGATACCTGGGTACAAACTATATCGTAATGATAGAGCTGATCAAATTGGTGGAGGGGTTGCGCTCTATGTTAGAGAGGGCATTGACTCAGAAAGGATTAAAGTTTTGCAGGAAACAAAATCTGCTGTAGAATCTATATGGATTGAAATTCCATATAAAAGGGGGAAGGCAATGGCAGTGGGGGTGTACTATCGAGCACCTGGCCAGAATGACCAAATGGATGATGAAATGCTCAAAGAAATCAAGGAAGCTAACAAAAGTTACAGCGCAGTAATAATAATGGGTGATTTCAATTACCCCGGTATCGACTGGGTCAGTGTCACGTCAGGACATGCTAGGGAGATAAAGTTCCTAGATGAAATAAATGACTGCTTCTTGGAGCAGCTGGTTCATGAACCAACCAGAGGGGAAGCCATATTAGACCTAGTCCTTAGTGGAACACCAGATCTAGTGCAAGAGATAAGGGTGTTGGGGCCACTTGGCAATAGTGATCATAGCATGATCGCCTTTGATTTAATTAGTGGAGGAGGGATAGTAAGGAAATCCACAGTACTACCTTTTAACTTTCGAAAGGAAGACTATGATAAAATGAGGAAAACAGTTAAGAAAAAACTAAAAGGAGCAGTTGCGAAGGTTAAAGACGTACATCAAGCTTGGGTGTTGTTGAAAAATACTATCTTGGAAGCCCAGACCAGCTGTATTCCATGCTTTAAGAAAAGTGGAAGGAAGTCCAAAAAACTGCCAGCATGGTTTAAAGGTGAGGTCAGAGAGGCTGTTGTTGCCAAAAAAGCATCTTTCATGAAATGGAAAAAAGAGCCAAATGACGAAACCTGGAAACAGCACAAGCACTGGCAAGTCAAATGCAAGGCATTGATAAGGCAGGCAAAGAGAGAATTTGAGAAGAAGCTTGCTGCGGAAGCAAAAAACGCGAAATAAAGACCTTTTCAAGTACATTCGTAGCAAAAAACCTGTGAGAGAGTCAGTTGGTCCATTAGATGATAAAGTGGTTAAAGGAGCACTAAGAGGCAACAAGGCGATAGCGGAGAGACTGAATGAATTCTTTGCTTCGGTCTTTACTGAGGAAGATGTAGGGATGTTACCCATGACTGAAGTGGTATTTAAAGGTGTGGAAGAATTGAAGGAAATATCGATACATCGGGAAGATGTCTTACAACTATTAGATAAACTGAAGAGTAGCAAATCACCTGGGCTGGATGGTATACATCCAAGGGTGTTGAAAGAACTGAAATATGAGATTGCAGACCTGCTATCAGTAATCTGTGAACTATCATTAAAATCATCTCTAATACCTGAAGATTGGAGGATCGCCAATGTAACACCAATTTTTAAAAAGGGTTCCAGGGGTGATCCGGGAAACTACAGACCGGTGAGGCTGACGTCAGTACCAGGAAAAATGGTAGAAACCATCAAAGAATAAAATTACTCAGCATGTAGATAGTCACAACCTAATGGGAGACAGCCAACATGGCTTTAGACAAGGAAGATCTTGTCTTCGTAATCTGTTATGTTTTTTTTGAAGGTGTGAATAAACAGGTGGACAAAAGTGAGTCAGTTGATATTGTGTATCTGGACTTTCAGAAAGCCTTTGACAAGGTCCCTCATCAGAGACTTTTGGCAAAACTAAAGAGTGATGGGATAGGAGGCAGTGTACTATTGTGGATCAGGAACTGGTTAAAAGATAGAAAGCAGAGGGTAGGGCTAAATGGCCAATTTTCCCAATGGAGAAAGGTGAATAGTGGTGTACCCCAGGGATCTGTGCTGGGTCCGCTGCTTTTTGACGTATTCATAAATGACCTGGAAAGTGGAATAACGAGTGAGGTTATCAAATTTGCAGATGACACAAAACTATTTAAAGTTGTTAAAACCCAAGAGGATTGTGAAAAATTGCAAGAGGATCTTGATAAATTGGAAGACTGGGCATCAAAATGGCACATGCAATTTAATGTGGACAAGTGCAAGGTTATGCACCTAGGGAAGAACAACCCAAACTATGGTTACACGATGCAAGGTTCCACATTAGGAACCACCACCCAGGAAAAAGATTTAGGCGTCATTGTGGATACCATGTTAAAACCCTCGGCCCAGTGTGCAGCGGTGGCGAAGAGAGCAAATAGAATGCTAGGTATGATAAGGAAAGGAATGGAAAATAAAACAAAAGATATTATAATGCCTCTATATCGTTCCATGGTGAGACCGCACCTTGAATATTGTGTACAATTCTGGTCGCCGTATCTTAAAAAGGATATAGCGATTTTAGAAAAGGTTCAGAGAAGAGCCACCAAAATGGTAAAGTGGATGGAAGGATACTCCTATGAAGAAAGGCTAAAAAGGTTAGGGCTCTTTAACTGGAAAAGAGACGGCTGAGGGGAGATATGATAGAAGTCTATAAATTAATGAACGGAGTGGAACGGGTAAACGTAGATCGATTGTTTACGTTATCAGAATATAGAAAGACTAGGGGACATGCAATGAAGCTACAGGGTAAACTATTTAAGACTAATAAAAGAAAATATTTTTTCACTCAACGTGTAATCAAACTCTGGAATTTGTTACCGGAGGATGTAGTAAAGGCTGTTAGTGTAGCTGGGTTTAAAAAAGGTTTGGACAAGTTCCTGGAGGAAAGGTCCATAAACCATTATTAAGAAGTGACCGAAGATATCAATGCTTGACCCAGTACAAGCATTGTGGAACTAGTGTCTCTTGGGGAAACTGCTAGGTACATATGACCTAGATTGGCCACTGTTGGAAACAGAATACTGGGCTTGATGGACCTTGGTCTGACCCAGTATGGCATATCTTATGTTCTTATGTTAGCTGAAGACGGCGGATGCTTTGCTTTGGGAGGCCCATTAAAATGGCATTACAGAAATTGAAATGTGGGAAGATTATTGCCTGGACTGCTGTTCTGAAATCACTTGTG
Organism: Ichthyophis bannanicus; assembly: GCA_033557465.1. Taxonomy (NCBI): domain Eukaryota; kingdom Metazoa; phylum Chordata; class Amphibia; order Gymnophiona; family Ichthyophiidae; genus Ichthyophis; species Ichthyophis bannanicus. The sequence goes on along the minus strand of CM066033.1, from coordinate 1,404,145,475 downwards.
GAGAGTAGGGCTCTTAGATGTTGAAGCATCTTTAGCTTGGCGTAGATGGCTTCTGTTCAGTTGCTCACATGCTTGGTGAAATTTAGGTGCTGCCCAAATATCTCACATCTTTTTTGACTTGGATGGCTGCCTCTTATCTTGATAGCTTCTGGTGGAGTAAAGGAATTGTCCTTTGCAATGAATAGGATTTCTGTTTTGTTCAAATATATTTATAGATTGTGTTCTCTTAACCATGTAATAAAGTTATTGAAGCATTCTTTTATTTTTTTAAGTTCAGTTGTTTGGTGTTGATTTGGGTGTATAGCATATCATCAGCGTACAGGTTGTAGTCGATGTCATGGCTCTTGATTATGCTACAAATAGGTTGAATATATAGATTGAAAAGAAGCGTTGATAACGCAGAACACCTTGGGGTATGCTTTTCTTTTGGTGGAATGGGCTTGACGTGTTTTTACCCATTTTTGCTTGGTTCGGTTTGAAAGGTAGGATTTAAACCATAACAAAACTGTCTTTTAAGCCAATTCTTGCAATCTAAGTATGAGGTATTCATGTAATATGGAGTCACATGCCGCTGTTATGTCAAGGAAAAATAGGATGAATCCAGTATTAGGTTTTTCAATTCCCTTTAGAAGCTTATCTGTTAATGCCATGAGGAGGGTTTCTACCATGTGACTGATAATAAATCCGTGTTGTTGCGGATCGAGCTGAGCAAAGCAGTCAACGTGGTTTTGTAGCTGGAGCTGAGCTGCTTTTTTTTAAGGATTTTTGCCATAAACGTCAGACTTGAAGTAGGCCTGTAGGAGCTTGGTTTTGATTTATCCAGGTTCTTGCATTTAAAAAGGGGACGGATAGAGGCTCTTTTTAAGTCTTCTGGAATATAGCCTTGTTCTAATGAGGAGTTTATTAGATTTAGTATATGAGGAGCAAGATTGTCACGAGTCGATCGTATCCATGTGGCTGGGCAAGGGTCAAGAGATGAAGTTGAAGTGTTTAGGGATTTGATTATATCATCTAGCTGTCTTTCGGAGATGAGAGAAAAACTTCTCCAGGTCTGATGTATAGACATATTACTTGTTTTGAATTGGTGATCTGTTGATGGTAATGTGCCACAATTTCCTTGTAGCATTTTGCCATGGCATGTGCATCTGGCGCGATAGTGGAGTTGTCCTCCTTTGGGATGGTTGTTAGGAATTTTACTATATCAAACATTTCCCTTGGTTTGTTCAGTGCTGACATTAGCAGCTTGGTGTGGTAATCTCGCTTGTTGTTGTATTCTTCTAGTTTGCTGACATTATTAGCTTGGTATGGTAATCTCGCTTGTTGTTGTTTATTAATGATTTGTATTCTTCTAGTTTGCTGACATTATTAGCTTGGTGTGGTAATCTCGCTTGTTGTTGTATTCTTCTAGTTTGCTGACATTATTAGCTTGGTATGGTAATCTCGCTTGTTGTTGTTTATTAATGATTTGTATTCTTCTAGTTTGCTGACATTATTAGCTTGGTGTGGTAATCTCGCTTGTTGTTGTTTAATAATAATTTGTATTCTTCTACTTTGTCGGTTTCACTTTTTGATTTTCTCCATTTCCTTTCTAATTTTCTTAGTTGTTTTTTTAATGTTCTAACATCTTTAGTATACCATACTGCACTTTTCCTTGTGTGGGGTTTGGTAGTCGTTGGGCTGTTAGAAACGGAGGCTGCTTGGATAATCGTTGAGTTTCATCTGCTTATGAGTATTTATTTATTTATTTATTACAATTTCTTATATACCGCGCTATTTAGCATCAGTGCGGTTTACATTATAACTTAACGACCATAACAACAAGCTGTCAGGTTTACATCGAACAGGAGTATAAACTTGGAAAACAGGGTTAACTATATACATAATCTATTTACATTGGAAGGATAGATAAAAGTCAGATAATGCATGTAGGTCTTTTCTAACTAAATTGGGTCAATTCCTGGAAGGTATATCTAGGATCAATTGCTGTCAGGTAAGTGTTGGAGGAACAAGTGGGTTTTGAGGGCCTTTCTGAACTGATATAGGTTGGCTATGGCCCTAATGTCAGGGGGTAGAGCATTCCAGCATTTGGGTACGTAAAAGCTGAAAGCCCTGGTTGTGGTTGTCATGTTATACTTTGTCGAAGCCTTTGGTATTGCAAGCAAGTTTACAGCTGTTGATCTTCTGGATCTGTTGGGAGGGACAAAGTGGATAAGATGAGTGAGTGAGGAGGCTGAAATACCTTTGATTGCCTTGAAAGCTAATAGAAGGGTTTTGAAGGTGATTCTCCCATTGATTGGTAGCCAGTGCAGCTGTTTGAGAATGGGGGTCACGTGGTCGTATCTGGATGCTCCGTAAAGGATCCTAGCTGCGGTGTTCATGGCCAACTGTAAGGGGGTTAGTGTGGATTGGGGGAGACCTTGTAAGATGGCATTTGCAAAATCAAAGTGCGGCAGTATCAGCGCTTGATATATGGTTCGGAAGTCATCTGGGTCCAATAGGGAGTGTAGGTGCTTGAGAGAGCGTATTTTGAAGTAGACGGCTTTGACTATGTTGCTTATGTGGCTTTTCATGTTAAGATGTTGATCCAAAGTAACTCCCAAATATTTTATTGCATCTTTGGTTTGCAAATCAGCTTCATTGACACTGATATGGGATGGGGGGTAAAGTAGGTGTCTCTGGTGATGAATAGCACCTCCGTTTTTTTATGTTGGATGCGAAGGTTCTGTGTTTGGAGCCAAGTTGAAACTGCGTTGAAGCAGTCTGTGAGAGGGGTCAGGTCCATGTGAGTTGTGGAGAAGGGCATGTATAATAGGATATCGTCTGCATATATCAAACAATTCACGTTGAATGATCTTATGATATTGCAGATGGGCTGCATGTAGATATTGAAAAGTAATGAGGATAACGATGAGCCCTGGGGTACTCCTTGCTTTTGATGGAAATGTGTTGACTCTTCTGATCCTGATTTCACATATTGCCATCTGTCGTCAAGGTAAGATTTGCACCATTCTAGTGCACTGTTGCAGACTCCCTTCTCCTTCAGTCTTCCGAGGAGAATTTCGTGACTCACGGAGTCGAACGCCGCGGCAATGTCTAGAAATATGAGCACAAAACCTTGACGGATGTTGTCAATTCCAGTGATGATTTCATTGAAAAGACTAGTGAGTAGTGTCTCTACCCCATGATATTCTCTGAAACCGTGTTGGCAGCTATCTAAGGGGGAAGCAGCATCGATGTGATCTTGAATTTGCCGTTGTGCTTCTTTCTCAATTATTTTGGCCAAGAGGGGGATGCTGGCTATTGGTCGGTAAGAGTCAGTTCTTTGTGGATCAAGCTTGGGGTTCTTCAATAGTGGTCTAATGGAAGTCTGCTTAAGTGAAGTGGGGAAATATGATGTAGTGAAGGATAGTTTCATTATTTTTGCAATGACCGGGCTGAACACATCACGTAGCTCCTTGATCCAAAAAGCTGGACATGGGTCAGTTTGTGCGGTGGAGGTGTTGAGTGATGCTATGGTGTCCTCGATACATTTAGTGGATGGTGTAGAAAATATGTTAAGTGGTGATAGGCCCGTTGGTTCTTGATATGGGGCCGCTACCACCTTATTGGTTTGCACGATCTTGGATTGCAGATAATCCGCAAATTCCTGTGGGTGAATTTCGCTGTGCTGTATCGGGGAAGGTTCTTTTGAGAGGGATTTGACTAGATTGAAAAGGTCACGTGGCTTGTTCAGAGACCTCTTTAAGGTGTCAGTGTGATATTGTTTCATTTTGGTAGTGATTGATTCTCGGTGTATTGTAAGGTGGGTTCGGTAAGCGGTCTGATCTTCAGTTGAATGCGATCTGCGCCATCGGCGTTCAAGTTTACGTAGTTGCGTAAGGGATGCTCGCAGCTCAGGAGAGAACCAGGGGGCGGAGCATCTTTTTGACCTTGTTGTATTCTTCGGGTTTGGGCGTTGTGAGATGGCAAGCAGGCTAGAGTTCCAGTAAGTGATTAGTTCATCAAGGTCTGGTGTAGTTTTGTTGATGAGTGATGGGGTCTCCGACAGGATGTGTTCCCTATCGAAGGGGCGAAAGCATCTGGTGGTAGTTCTAGAGGATGTGTTTGAAGGTCGGCTTCTGTCTAGTTGGACATTGTTGATGGGTATCTGTATGATGATCAATTTGTGGTCGGACCAGGGTACTTCTATGACTGATATCGGAGGATAGTGGCTTTGGTCCATGACAGGGTGCGGAGCAAATACCATATCAAGAATGTTCCCCTTTGTGTGTGTGGGTTCACCGATGATTTGTTTGAGACCTAGGTCTTCCATTGCCTCAAGGAACGCATTTGCATGGCTTTGTGGTAAGGACGGGAGATTGAAATCGCCCATTAACCAATTTGGCTTATTGGGAGAGAGGGTGTTAGCTGCGAGGTCAATAATAGATGGAAGATCTTCTGGAGAAGTGGATGGTGATCTATATATCAGGTTGAGGGAACATTGTTGATTAGCGATGGAGAGGATGTCTAGGCTGTTTGTGCTGGAAGAGTCTAGAATGTGGAAGTTGAGTTCAGATTTGGAGATTATGAGTACACCTCCTCCTTTTTTGTTTTCCCTATGCCGCGTATGTATTGAGAAATTGGGGGGTAGTAGCTGGTGTAGGATGACGTTGTCTTCTGAAGATAGCCATGTTTCTGTGATCATAAGTATTTCCAGGTCATAAAAGGATATTGTGTCAAGGACCACTGGCCATTTATTGCGAATGGAGCGTGCATTGATGATGGCACATTTTAGGGGTAGGCATCTCAAAGGTTTTTCTTGTCTGGTTGACTTGGATAGCTGGAGTGCCACGTGAATCAGGTGGGAGTGGCGCGTGTAGGTGCTACTTCCTAGGTTGGAGTAAGGGGGGCAATTCCATCTTTTTCCATGGCTATTCAGGATTGGGATCCTGCTTTGTGGTGTGTAAAGAGCCTGGGAGGTTCCAAGCCAGTGAAAGAGGTAGAAGCTAAGCAAGACAGCGACCTGGAGGGCCATTCTGGGGATTTCGATTGGGTGTGAGACCCTATATGTAGGTACGAAGTGTGGAAGAGCTATACAGTAGTATTGGTATGAAGCTTTTATGAGCCCCAAAATAGTGCTGAGAATTCTTCAGTACAGAGGAGCAGTTATACGAGATTGCAAATAATGAGGAGGTACGGTTTACATGCTAATATATAACCTATCTTAAAAGAGAGAGGGTGTGATACAGAGATGATACATTTCTCAAGAAAGAAATTAACAGTATATTGATCTTCAATTGGCAAAATAGCAGTATTAAGGTGGAACAGCATACACTGTGTTTGCTGGCATATATATAGCATCTATAAATACAGGTTATTCATATATATATATTTTATGTGTATAGGTTATATATATAGGTTACTTTACAAGTTACAAGTGACTTAATGATAGTCCATAGAATTGGATCGTAGCGTTCCAATGTGGGCTTGGTGTCTGGTACATGGATACTGACCGGTGCTGCTGACTGTAGTTGAAGGGATTGCTGATAGCGAGAGCCGTTAGGAGTTGTGTTGGGTGCGTTGGACATCTGGTGGTCCTCCTCTCTGTCCTCGGGCGGGTGAGCAGATAGCTGGTTTCTTGGTTGTGTCGTAGGGTGCTGCGAGAAGCAGGTTTCGGGTCGCTGGAGCGCTGCTTAGGCTATTTCGTGTCGCCTGTCGTGCCTCGCCTAAGGGCCACGCCAAAGGACCCTCTGGCGAGGCCCTCAGGCGCGGGCCCAACCAGGCGCGGGCCCGCCTGGCGGCGGCTCTCTCTTATGCCGGCCTGCTGCTCCTCCCCTCCCACAGCCCCGAATTGGGCCGGAGTTGCTGATCGGGAGTAGATCGGTATTCTTAGTGTCCATTTGAAGCTGTGGTAGGACTTCTTTTAAGAACTGATCCTTGTCAAATTGGTGGAATTTTCTACGCTGACAGAAAATTGGATTTGTATTTGCTCTGCTGGGAAGGGACGGGATGCTGAATTGAATAGTGTGATGGTCAGACCAAGGAATTTGTTGGATCTATACCTTTGGGACCGAGATGTGGCTTGACCACTCTTGCTGGATAAAGATGAGATCCAGGGTATTTCCTTTAATGTGAGTAGGTACTTGAACTATTTGTTTAAAACCTAGCCTATTCATAGTTTCTAAAAACCCTTGAGCAATATGTGTTGTGGCGGAAGGCAGGTTTAGGTTACCTGGTACCATTGTGAACCTATTAGTAGAGATTTTGCTACACAGATAGTCTGTGATGTTAGCCAGGTCCTCATCTTTTGATGGTGGATTATAGGTTAGGCATAAGCACATGCTCATGTTTCCTACTAGGAGAACGTCCATGTTGTGAGCAAATTCACTTGAGATTTTTGTTAGGTACAATTCTTTCCCTGCCAGAATGGTTACTCCTCCCCCTCTTTTATTTGCTCTTTGGTGACTGAAAATATCATACCCTATTGGTTTTAGTTGATTGATCAATACTGTGTCATTTGTCGTTAGCCATGATTCAGTTATGAATAAGATGTCCAGATTATTATCATTAGCGGTATTTTATTCCTGATAGAGCGTGGCTTGATGGTTTTGTCCTTGTCATTATTTCTCTGTTCTTTCTTCTTTCCTGGCTCTGTCCTTTTCTTTCCTTTGAAATACAATTATTGGCGTTCACATTTCCTCTTCGTTTTCCTGCAGCATTTTATGTATAGCCTCCTTTTAATTTTTAATTTTTTAATTTGTGAAAATCGCTCTGACACTATGTAATGGGTGGTATATAAAGTTTTTAAATAAACAAACTGGTTAAAGAAAAGGTTCCAGCCTCAAATTGGAATGTTACAAGATGCTCAAGATTCTATGTTGAAAGATGCTGAGAAGATCAAGAAAAGGTGGAAGGAATATACAGAGTTTTTATATGATAAAGATCAAGTGGACCAACAGCCGTTTCAACCTGTACCTTATGATCGGGAACCATTGGTGATGAAAGAAGAAGTTGAAGCAGCATTGAAAGCCTTATCAAAGAACAAAGCACCAGGCATTGACAGCATTCCCATAGACGTATTGCAGCAATCTGATGCAGCTGTTACCATACTTACAAGGCTCTGCCAAGAAATATGGAAGACAGCATCATGGCCAACTGACTGGAAAAGATCTGTATTTATACCAATACTAAAGAAAGGTGATCCAACTGACTGTGGAAATTATCGCACAATCACTCTGATCCCACATGCCAGCAAGATTCTACTGAAGATTATTCAAAAAAGACTACAACCATACCTGGAACAAGAACTACCTGAAGTGCAAGCAGGGTTCAGGAAAGGGCGAGGAACGAGAGACATCATTTCGGATGTGAGATGGATCCTTGAAAAGACTAAAGAATATGAAAAGTAAATCTATTTGTGCTTTATCGACTACAGCAAGGCTTTTGACTGTGTAAACCATGAGAAACTCTGGGCCACATTAAGAAGCATGGGTATACCAGAACACCTGATCGTTCTCTTGCGCAATGTGTACATTGATCAAGAAGCAACAGTTCGAACGGAACAAGGAGAAACAGAATGGTTCAAAATAAGCAAAGGTGTAAGACAAGGCTGCATACTTTCCCCCTACCTGTTTAATTTATATGCAGAACAAATCATCAGAGAAGCAGGATTGTATGAAGACAACAGAGGTGTGAAGATTGGTGGAAGACTCATCAACAACCTTTGCTATGCTGATGATACCACATTACTGGCTGAAAGTGAAGATGATCTGAAACATTTGCTTCTCACAATCAAAGAACAGTCTCAGAATGGGCCTGCACCTTAATGTACAGAAGGCAAAGATCATGACAACTGGCATAATCAACAGGTTCATCGTCGAAGGAGAAGAAATTGAAATTGTGAACAACTTTAACCTACTTGGATCAACTATCAATAAAGAAGCAACAAGCAGTCAAGAAATCAGACGATGCATTGCTCTTGGCAGAATGGCTATGAAAGACCTAGATAAGATTCTCAAGAGCAGAGATGTCTTTTTTCCATACAAAGATTCGACTTGTTCAAGCCATGGTATTTTCAAGAACATCATATGGATGTGAAAGCTGGATAATGAAAAAGACAGATAGGAAGAAAATTGATGCCTTTGAATTATGGTGCTGGTGGCGAATACTGTGTATACCATGGACTGCCTGAAGAACAAACCAGTCGGTACTAGAGGAGATCAAACCTAAGCTTTCTTTAGAAGCTTAGATGACAAGACTTCGACTTTCATACTTTGGACACATCATGTGAAGAGAGAGATCATTAGAGAAAGACATTATGCTTGGCAAGATAGAAGGTCAACGCAAAAGAGGAAGGCCAGCAATGAGATGGATCGATACAATAACAGCAGCTATGGGTACCAGTCTGTCAACAATAAGCCGCCTGACTGAAGACCGAACACAATTTAGGATAGCTATCCAGAGGTTTGCCATGAGTCGATTCAGACTCAAAGGCACTTAACAACAAAACATAAACAAAGATATATTACAACTATCTGATAAACTGAAGAGTAGCAAACCACATGGACCTGATGATATACATCCAAGGGTGTTGAAAGAACTGAAATATGGGATTGCAGACCTGCTAATAGTAATCTGTGAACTATCATTAAAATCATCTCTAATACCTGAAGATTGGAGGATGGCCAACATAATGCCAATTTTTAAAAAGGGTTCCAGGGGTGATCCGGGCAACTACAGACTGGTGAGTCTGACGTCAGTACCAGGAAAAATGGTAGAAACCATCATAAAGAACAAAATTGCTAAACATGTAGATAGTCATGGCTTAATGGGAGACAGCCAACATGGCTTTAGACAAGGAAGATCTTGTCTTCGTAATCTGATATGTTTTTTTTTAAGGTGTGAATAAACAGGTAGACAAAGGTGAGTCGGTTGTTACAGTGTATCAGGACTTTCAGAAAGCCTTTGACAAGGTCCCTCATCAGAGACTTTTGGCAGAACTAAAGAGTCATGGGATAGGCGGCAGTGTACTATTGTGGATCAGGAACTGGTTAAAAGATAGAAAGCAGAGGGTAGGGCTAAATGGCCAATTTTCCCAATGGAGAAAGGTGAATAGTGGTGTACCACAGGGATCTGTGCTGGGTCCACTGCTTTTTGACATATTCATAAATGACCTGAAAAAGGGAATAATGAGTGAGGTTATCAAATTTGCAGATGACACAAAACTATTTGAAGTTGTTAAAACCCATGGGGATTGTGGAAAATTGCAAGAGGATCTTGATACATTGGAAGACTGGGCATCAAAACGGAAGATGAAATTTAATGTGGACAAGTGCAAAGTTATGCACCTAGGGAAAACAACCCAAACTATGGTTACACGATGCAAGGTTCCACCATTGGGAACCACCACCCAGGAAAAAGATTTAGGCGTCATTGTGGATAACATGTTAAAACACTCTGCCCAGTGTGCAGCGGCAGCCAAGAGAGCAAATAGAATGCTAGGTATCATAAGGAAAGGAATGGAAAATAAAACAAAAGATATTATAATGCCTCTGTATCACTCCATAAAGCGACCACACTTTGAATATTGTGTGCAATTCTGGTCGCCGTATCTTAAAAAGGATATAGTGTTATTAGAAAAGGGCCACCAAAAAGATAAAGAGGAAGGAAGAATACTCCTATGAAGAAAGGCTAAAAAGGTTAGGGCTCTTTAACCTGGAAAAGAGACGACTGAGGGGAGATATGATAGAAGTCTATAAATTAATGAATGGAGTGGAACAGGTAAACATAGATCAACTGTTTACATTATCAGAATATAGAAAGACTAGGGGACATGTAATGAAGGTACATGGTAAACTATTTAAGACAAATAAGAGAAAATATTTTTTCACTCAACGTGTAATCAAACTCTGGAATTTGTTATTGGAGGATGTAGTAAAAGCTATTAGTGTAGCTGTGTTTAAAAAAGGTTTGGACAAGTTCCTGGAGGAAAGGTCCATAAACCATTATTAAAAAGGGACCCAGGATATCACTGCTTGACCCAATACAAGCATTGTGGAACCTGTGTCTTTTGGGGAAACTGCTAGGTATGTATGACCTAGATTGGCCACTGTTGGAAACAGGATACTGGGCTTGATAGACCATGGTCTGACCCAGTATAGCATATCTTACATTCTTATGTGTAGAACCACAATAAATCTCAACATGCTCCCTCTGGAGAAATCGCAGCCATAATAGCGTCAATTCTTAATACAGGACTGTCAACAGCCCAAGTGTCAAACTTCAGAATGGATGAGTAATACTCAGACTGTGGCCTTCTCAAGGGAAACTGAGTGTACCATAAAGTGATTGCTAATGCCTAAATTCTAAGGGACAAAGACTACCGTTCATGGACGTAAAGTAAAAGTAAAAAACACCGTTTTACTAAGGACCAGCCCTGGCACGGAAACCTCCCCTCATCCCGGCTTAAAAGGTTCTCTCTCCAAACCGCCCTATTCATGTTACGCATCATTATAGAAATTACTAGTAAGACTCTGAAATAAATAGGTTGCAAGTTAGCCTGTGTTGTATTAATTCACATATCCCAAAATTCAAACAGTTGAAACTATGTGTCTCTAAGGAGTAAATGCCATATGCACTGAATCTGTGTTATGAGGACAAAAGTTGAGGATCTGCCGGGGGCTCCCATGTGGGCTATATTTATAAGCACTTTATAACAGACTTGAGGAGCGGAAATCATTGTTATCTAGAAATATGAACCAAAAAAATATGCTAGGGTATTAAAAGGTAACCTAAACATGGGAAATCTGCCAGATTGTAATGACATCACAATGCTTTTTCCAGACTGCAATGTCAGTTAAAAAGTCTTTAACAGCAATATAGTGCAGTATATCGTGAAACAATCCTCCGATGGAATCGCAGAAACTAAACATAAAACGAACATGCATATGTTGCAGCACTTACCCAGCTGCAAGATTCCAAATGCAGAGAGGTTTGATACATTGCACAAACACACCTTTAACTGCGCGACAGAAATGACACGAGAAGCAGCTTACTGTGAAAGCAAAAATGCATAATAAAGACCTTTTCAAGTACATTCGTAGCAAAAAAACCTGTGAGTGTGTCAGTTGGACCATTAGATGATAGAGAGGTAAAAGGGGCACTAAGAGGGGACAAGGCCATAGCAGAGAGACTGAATGAATTCTTAGCTTCGGTCTTTACTGAGGAAGATGTAGAGATGTTACCCATGACTTAAGTAGTATTTAAAGATAATACTGCGGAAGAATTGAAAGAAATATCGATACACCAGGAAGATGTATTACAACTATTTGATAAAATGAAGAGTAGCAAATCACCTGGACTGGATGGTATACATACAAGGGTGTTGAAAAACTGAAATATGAAATTGCAGACCTACTATTAGTAATCTGTGAACTATTATTAAAATCATCTGTAATACCTGAAGATTGGAGGATGGCCAATGTGACGCCAATTTAAAAAAAACTGTTCCAGGGGTGATACGGGAAACTACAGACCCGTGAGCCTAACGTCAGTACCGAGAAAAATGGTAGAAATCATTATAAAGAACAAAATTACTTAACATGTAATGGGAGGGTGCCAACATGGCTTTAGCCGAGGAAGATCTTGTCTTACTATTCTGTTCTGTTTTTTTGAAGGTGTGAACAAACAGTAGACAAAGTTGACTCGGTTGATGTAGTATATCTGGATTTTCAGAAAGCCTTTGACAAGGTCCCTCATGAGAGACTCTTTGCAAAATTAAAAAGCCATGGGATAGGAGGCAGTGGATCAGAAACTGGTTAAAAGATAAAAGCAGAGGGTGGGGCTAAATGACCAATTTTCTCAATGGAGAAAAGGTGAATAGTTAAGAGTACCCCAGGGATCTGTGCTGGGTCCACTGCATTTTAACATATTCGTAAATGGGAACAAGAGAGATCATAAAATTTGCAAATGACACAAAATTATTCAAAGTTGTTAAAACCTAAGAGGATTGTGAAAAATTGCAAGAGTACCTTGATAAATTGGAAGACTGGATGTTCAAATGGTAGATGAATTTAATGTGGAGAAGTGCAAAGTTATGCACCTAGGAAAGAACCACCCAAAACTATGGTTACATAATGCAAGGTTCCATATTAGGAATCACCACCCAAGAAGGCAAAAAGAATGCTAGGAATCATAAGCAAAGGAATGGAGAATAAAACAAAGGATATTATAATGCCCCTGCATTGTTTCATGGTGCGACCGCACCTTGAATATTGTGTGGATATAGCGTTATTAGAAAAGGTACAGAGAAGAGCCACCAAAATAGCAAAGGGAATGAAAGGATACCATATGAGCAGAGGCTAAAAAGGTTAGGGCTCTTCAACCTGGAAAAGAGACGGCTGAGGGGAGATATGATAGAGGTCTATGTTAGAGAGGGCATTGAGTCAGAAAGGATTAAAGTTTTGCAGGAAACAAAAATTTGCTGTAGAATCTCTATGGATTGAAATTCCATGTAAAAAAGGGGAAGGCGATGGCAGTGGGGGTGTACTATCGACCGCCTGGCCAGAATGAACAAATGGATGATGAAATGCTCAAAGAAATCAAGGAAGCTAACAAAAAAGTTACAGCGCAGTAATAATAATGGGTGATTTCAATTACCCCGGTATCGACTGGGTCAGTGTCTCGGCAGGACATGCTAGGGAGATAAAGTTCCTAGATGACATAAATGACTGCTTCTTGGAGCAGTTGGTTCATAAACCAACCAGAGGGGAGGCCATATTAGACCTAGTCCTTAGTGGAACACCAGATCTAGTGCAAGAGATAAGGGTGTTGGGTCCACTTGGCAATAGTGATCATAGCATGATTGCCTTTGATTTAATTAGTGGAGGAGGGATAGTAAGGAAATCCACAGTACTACCTTTTAACTTTCGAAAGGGAGACTATGATAAAATGAGGAACATAGTTAAGAAAAAACTAAAAGGAGCCGTTGCAAAGGATAAAGACTTACATCAAGCTTGGGGGGTGTTGAAAAATACTATCTTGGAAGCCCAGACCAGCTTTATTCCACGCTTTAAGAAAAGTGAAAGGAAGTCCAAAAAACTGCCAGCATGACTTAAAGGAGAGGTCAGAGAGGCTGTTGTTGCCAAAAAAGCATCTTTCAGGAAATGGAAAAAAGAGCCAAACGACGAAACCTGGAAACAGCACAAGCACTGGCAAGTCAAATGCAAGGTATTGATAAAGCAAGCAAAGGGAGAATTTGAGAAGAAGCTTGCTGCGGAAGCAAAAACACGAAATAAAGATTTTTTCAAGTACATTCATAGAAAAAAACCTGTGAGAGAGTCAGTTGGTCCATTAGATGATAGAGGAGTTAAAGGGGCACTAAGAGGCGACAAGGCGATAGCGGAGAGACTGAATGAATTCTTTGCTTCGGTCTTTACTGAGGAAGATGTAGGGATGTTACCCATGACTGAAGTGGTATTTAAAGGCGCGGAAGAATTGAAGGAAATATTGATACATCGGGAAGATGTATTACAACTCATAGATAAACTGAAGAGTAGCAAATCACCTGGGCCGGATGGCATACATCCAAGGGTGTTGAAAGAACTGAAATATGAGATTGCAGACCTGCTATTAGTAATCTGTGAACTATCATTAAAATCATCTCTAATACCTGAAGATTGGAGGATCACCAATGTAACACCAATTTTTAAAAAGGGTTCCAGGGGTGATCCGGGAAACTACAGGCCGGTAAGCCTCACGTCAGTACCGGGAAAAATGGTAGAAACCATCATAAAGAATAAAATTACTCAGCATGGATATAGTCATGGCCTAATGGGAGACAGCCAACATGGCTTTAGACAAGGAAGATCTTGTTTTACTAATCTGTTATGTTTTATTGAAAGTGTAAATAAACAGGTGGACAAAGGTGAGTCGGTTGATATAGTGTATCTGGACTTTCAGAAAACCTTTGACAAGGTCCCTCATCAGAAACTTTTGGCAAAACTAAAGAGTCATGGGATAGGAAGCAGTGTACTACTGTGGATCAAGAACTGGTTATAAGATAGAAAGCAGAGGGCTGGGCTAAATGGCCAATTTTCCCAATGGAGAAAGGTGAATAGTGGTGTACCCCAGGATCTGTGCTGGGTCCGCTGCTTTTTGACATATACATAAATGACCTGGAAAGTGGAATAACGAGTGAGTTTATCAAATTTGCAGATGACACAAAACTACTTAAAGTTGTTAAAACCCAAGAGGATTGTGGAAAATTGCAAGAGGATCTTGATAAATTGGAAGACTGGGCATCAAAATGGCAGATGAAATTTAATGTGGACAAGTGCAAAGTTATGCACCTAGGGAAGAACAATCCAAACTATGGTTCAACGATGCAAGGTTCCACATTAGGAACCACCACCCAGGAAAAAGATTAAGGCTTCATTGTGGATAGCATGTTAAAACCATCGGCCCAGTGTTCAGCGGCAGCCAAGAGAGCAAATAGAATGCTAGGTATCATAAGGAAAGGAATGGAAAATAAAACAAAAGATATTATAATGCCTCTATATCTTTCCATGGTGAGACCGCACCTTGAATATTGTGTGCAATTCTGGTCGCCGTATCTTAAAAAGGATATGGCGTTATTAGAAAAGGTTCAGAGAAGAGCCACCAAAATGGTAAAGGGGTGGAAGGATACTCCTATGAAGAAAGGCTAAAAAGGTTAGGGCTCTTTAACCTGGAAAAGAGACGGCTGAGGGGAGATATGATAGAAGTCTATAAATTAATGAACGGAGTGGAACAGGTAAACGTAGATCGATTGTTTACGTTATCAGAATATAGAAAGATTAGGGGACATGCAATGAAGCTACAGGGTGAACTATTTAATACTAATAAAAGAAATATTTTTTCACTCAATGTGTAATCAAACTCTGGAATTTGTTATCAGAGGATGTAGTAAAGGCTGTTAGTGTAGCTGGGTTTAAAAAAGGTTTGGGCAAGTTCCTGGAGGAAAGGTCCATAAACCATTATTAAGAAGGGACCCAGGATATCAATGCTTGACCCAGTACTAGCATCGTGGAACCTGTGTCTTTTGGGGAAACTTCTAGGCACGTATGACCTAGATTGGCCACTGTTGTTAACAGGATACTGGGCTTGATGGACCTTGGTCTGACCCAGAATGGCATATCTTATGTAGTCGTTTTGAGTTTAAAATGTATCTTTTTCACCATGCTCTTAATATGGGATTCCATACTGAGAGTCTGATCTAGTATGACTCCTAGGTATTTCACCTCTTTTTTTTACAGTAATGTTAGAATCCTAGAGCCTAATTGATGTTGGGGGTACAAAGATCTGATTTCTGGAGACATACAATACATCTGTTTTAGAGAAGTTAAGACAGACGTTGTGGTTATTGAGCCATTGAGAAATTTCTGTGAAGTAATCTGAGAGCAATTGGATTGGCAGGTTTGAGATATTAAATGGGAGGCATACAAATACAACCATTATATAACTACGTGCCTTCAAGATTAAATTAATGTTTACACCTACAAGCGATATATGATAATTGTAAATATCTACTATGTACATATGTTCTAATAGTTTAACGTTCTAATAATTTACTGTTTAAATATTATACTGTTACCTGTACCTAGTTCACCTGTTCTATGTTCTATGTAAAATGACTTGGTATGATACTACCCATACCATATAACATAATGTTCATTGTAAACCGCACTTGATACTTGTGAAAGAGCGGTATAGAAATAATTGTTAAATAAATAAATAAATAAATAAATAATATTATGTAGTCCACGTAAATGTGATAATTTACGTGGAATCGTTTAAAAATAGAACAAATGAGTTGCAGATAAATATTAAAAAGGAGGGCTGAGAGGGCGGAGCCCTGGGGAAGACCTTGTTCTAGTTTGAACGTTGTACATGTTTACTGATCGATTCTTTCTGCTTGTGTTCTATCATGTAGGTACGAGGTAAGCAATTTAAGGACTGTTTCATTTATCCCTATCTGCTGAAGTCTGATTAGCATTAATTGGTGATTCATGCTGTCAAATGTTGCAGTAATGTCTAAGAGTAAGAGGATAAAAGCTTGCTTAGAGTCATCTATACCTCGTGTCAAGGTATCAAAACAGTGAGTAGCGTTTCCACTCCGTGAAATGGACAGAAACCATATTGGTGTTCATCGAGAGGGGCAGAGGAGTCAATGTGATCCTGGAGTTGGATTTGGACAATTGTTTTCAATTAGTTTTGCCATGAATTGTAGGCTTGAAATGGGTCTGTAGGAATTGGGAGAGCTTTTGTCCAAGGTGTTATTTTTTAGGACTGGGCGGATTTGTGCATGTTTAAGGGAGGGTGGTAAATACCCTTTCTTGAGAGACAGGTTAATAATGGGGAGGATGAAAGATGAGAGTTCGGGTAACATTGTTTTTAACCAGTTTACTGGACAGGAATCAAGATAGGATGTTGTTGTATTTAGTTTGGCGATGATACTCTTAAGAGTATCTTTCAATGTAGGGTAAAAATTGGACCATTATGTGTCATAGTGGATGATGTTTGCTGCTTTAATTTATTCATGTAGTGGTTGGCCAGGGCTTGAGGGGATATAGCATGTTCAGTTAAATTTGTGTTATGGGAGCTGTTTGTTAGATTTTGGACAACGCTGTTAGATTTTGTTAGATTTTGGACAACGCTACAACTATTAGATAAACTGAAGAGTAGCAAATCACCTGGGCTGGATGGTATACATCCAAGGGTGTTGAAAGAACTGAAATTTGAGATTGCAGACCTGCTATCAGTAATCTGTGAACTATCATTAAAATCATCTCTAATACCTGAGGATTGGAGGATCGCCAATGTAACACCAATTTTTAAAAAGGGTTCGAGGGGTGATCCGGGAAACTACAGACCGGTGAGCCTGACATCAGTACCGGGAAAAATGGTAGAAACCATCAAAGAATAAAATTACTCAGCATATAGATAGTCATGACCTAATGGGAGACAGCCAACATGGCTTTAGACAAGGAAGATCTTGTCTTACTAATCTGTTATGTTTTTTTGAAGGAGTGAATAAACAGGTGGACAAAGGTGAGTCGGTTGATATTGTGTATCTGGACTTTCAGAAAGCCTTTGACAAGGTCCCTCATGAGAGACTTTTGGCAAAACTAAAGAGTCATGGGATAGGAGGCAGTGTACTACTGTGGATCAGGAACTGGTTAAAAGATAGAAAGCAGAGGGTAGGGCTCAATGGCCAATTTTCCCAATGGAGAAAGGTGAATAGTGGTGTACCCCAGGGATCTGTGCTGGGTCCGCTGCTTTTTGACATATTCATAAATGACCTGGAAAGTGGAATAACGAGTGAGGTTATCAAATTTGCTGATGACACAAAACTATTTAAAGTTGTTAAAACCCAGGAGGATTGTGGAAAATTGCAAGAGGATCTTGATAAATTGGAAGACTGGGCATCAAAATGGCAGATGAAATTTAATGTGGAGAAGTGCAAGGTTATGCACCTAGGGAAGAACAACCCAAACTATGGTTACACGATGCAAGGTTCCACATTAGGAACCACCACCCAAGAAAAAGATTTAGGCGTCCTTGTGGATACCATGTTAAAACCCTCGGCCCAGTGTGCAGCGGCGGCCAAGAGAGCAAATAGAATGCTAGGTATGATAAGGAAAGGAATGGAAAATAAAACAAAAGATATTATAATGCCTCTATATCGTTCCATGGTGAGACCGCACCTTGAATATTGTGTGCAATTCTGGTCGCCATATCTTAAAAAGGATATAGCAATTTTAGAAAAGGTTCAGAGAAGAGCCACCAAAATGGTAAAGGGGATGGAAGGCTACTCCTATGAAGAAAGGCTAAAAAGGTTGGGGCTCTTTAACCTGGAAAAGAGACGGCTGAGGGGACAAGTTCCTGGAGGAAAGGTCCATAAACCATTATTAAGAAGGGACCCAGGATATCAATGCTTGAACCAATACAAGCATTGTGGAACCTGTGTTCCTTGGGGAAACTGCTAGGTACGTATGACCTAGATTGGCCACTGTTGGAAACAGAATACTGGGCTTGATGGACCTTGGTCTGACCCAGTATGGCATATCTTATGTTCTTATGTTATGTTCTTATGCTGAATAGTTCTCTAGGTCGGTTTAAAGATTTTGTTAGGATACTAGGGTAGTAGGTTTTTTTGCATTGTCAATGGTCATCTTATACAATTTGAGGGTGTTTAAATAGTTTGATTGATGGGTTATAGATTTAGTGTGTCACCATTTGCATTCCGCTTGTGGGCAATTGGGGCTACCTTAACAAACAGGGAGGGCACTGGGTAGGACCTCTTGTGCGAGGAAGCAATTAGTCTCTAAAACTTCGCCTGGGAGAGGGGTATGCTCCTTCAGGCGGTGTACTTTTTGGGAGAGGAGAATGTCCTTGTGGATTGCCTCAGTCAGGTTTTTCAGCCCCACGACTGGAGGCTGAACCCTCAAGTGGCACACTGCCTGCTCCTAACGTGGGGTCCTCGTACACTCAACCTCTTCGCCAGTCCTAGCAATGTCCAGTTGCCGCATTTCTGCCCCAGGATACAGGCCCCACATCGAGTAGCGACCGATGCATTCCTCCTGTCATGGAGCAAGGGGCAGCTGAACATGTACCCTCCGACCCCCACTGGTCTCCAAGACCCTTCTCAAGATTCAGCAGGATTAGGCCCCTGTGATCCTCATAGCTCTCCCGCTAGACCCGGCAGCCATTTTTTTTATTTTTATTTATTTACATTCTCTTATATACCGCGCTATTCTGCATCAGTGCGGTTTACATTGAACAAACTGAAATTACATTGAACAGGGTATTATAACTCGGAGATAACTATTTTACAGGGAACATGGGCTATGGAGGGTTAAGTGGCTTGCCCAAGACCACAAGGAGCACCTGTGGGACTAGAAACCCCAGTCCTTCCGGCCCAAGGTTGCTGTCCTCTAGTGGGATTTGAACCCCCGACCTTCCGGCCTGAAGTACCTTGCCCCAACCACTAGGCCACTCCTCCACTCCACAGCCATGGTTTCCCCTGCTGCTCAGTCTCTCTCAGACACTACCCACTGCCGTGGTGTGTACCCTGGACCTGATTTTGCAAGAGAATGGCTCCCTCCTGCACCCCAACCTCAGGTCCCTTGCCCTGACGGCCTGGCAGGTGAAAGGGTAGCCCTTGGCCAATTTCATCTGCCCAGGAATGGTGAAAATGTTCTCCTGGTATCTTGCAAGGGTTCGATGAGGCGAGCATACACTTTCAAATGGCAGAGATTCTCCATCTGGTGCGCGGATCAGGGTATCAATCCCTTCTCCTGTGCCAATTGTGTTGCAGTAATTGCTGCACCTTTCCCGAGCTGGCTTGAAATCCAACTCAGTGAGAGTGCACCTCAGTGCACTGACAGTGCACCATCATTTGGTGGACGAGCAACCCATGTCCTTCCATCTGCTTGTGGGTCAGTTTATGCAGGGGTCTCTTGCTCATTGGCTTCCCAGTCATCCACCTGTGACAGCCTGGGACCTGAGTGTGGTTCTTGGTAAGCTCATGGCTCTGCCCTTCGAGCTACTGGCCTCATGTCACCTCAAGTTTCTCTCTTGGAAAGTGGTCTTCCTGGTGGTGCTCACCTCTGCCCAGTGAGCTGCAGGCATTGGTGGCATCTGCTCCGTACACCATGTTTCACAGGAATAGGGTGGTCTTGCACACACATCCCAGGTTCTTGCCTAAGGTGGTTTCCCCCTTTCATCTGAACCAAGAGGTAGTCCTTCCTACCCTTTTTCCTCAAACCTCATGCGTGTTAGGTGGAGGCCACACTCTAGACTGTAAAAGGGTGTTGCCCTATCTCGAGCAGAAGAAAACCCATCACCGTTCTTCTTAGCTCTTCATCTCCTTTGACCCCAACAGGCTGAGGGTCGTGGTCTCTAAGTGCATCCTGTCCACCTAAGTAGATGACTGCATCTCCTTTGCCTATGGTATAGACTGGTCTCTCCCTGGAGCGGCATGTCACTGCTCACAACGTGAGAAAGATGGCAGCCTCAGTGGCTAACTTGCGCTCCATCTCCTTGCTGGAGATCTGCCAGGTGGCAACCTGGTCCTCAAGTCTACACCTTTGCAGTGCATTACTGCCTGGAGGGCTCCCAGCATGACAAAGCCTTGAGTCAGGTGGTATCTGTCATCTGTTTGGAGAATAATGCAATTCCTTCCCTCCGACCCTTCTGCGAGTCCAGGCTACCAGAAAACTGCCCCTCTGGTTTTTATTTTATTTATTTATTTTGCCATTTCTTATATACCACCCCTTCCCGAGATCAGAAGGGTTTACATTTTTAACATTATTACATGGAACACAGTTTAACAGTTAATGTTTTTAAACAAAGTAGCAAAGTAACTAAACTATGTACAAACCGCTGTAGATAAGAGTTATGTACAGGGGTGAATAGTTAAAGTTTTTAACAAAGTAACAAAGTAGCAAAGTGTGTTATATACAGTGGTGAGGCGCGTTGAGTGCCTGTTATAATGTGTGGTGGTTATGAGGGGGGGTTGGGTTTGGGATTGTTCTATGGAGGGGGAGTTTTTACTGTTATTAACTCCATAGTGCTGGATAAAGAGGAAGGTTTTCAGTTCCTTCCTAAAAGCGTTAATGTCTTTGATGCTGTGGAGGGTGGCTGGGAGGGCATTCCATAGTGAAGGTGCCGCAAGGGAAAAGGCATGATTGCTTGTGAGTTGCTTGGATTTTCTGAATGTGTGGGGGATCATAAGTGTATTTTGAGATTGTCATCATCTTCTTCTTGTGTTTGGGGCATGAGTAATTAGTGTTGAGAGGAAAGATGGAGCAAGGTTATTTGAGAATTTGAAGATGGTCGTGATCATTTTATAATGTACTCTGCTCATTATAGGTAGCCAATGTAGTTCATATAGCAATGGGGTTATGTGGTCTGATAGAGGTGCCTTGCATATGATTCTTGCCGTGACGTTTTGTGCTATTTGTAAACGATGTATGTGTTTTTTAGGGATACTGTGTAGAAGGCTGTTGCAAAAGTCGAAGTGGGGGGGGGGGAATTAATGCATATACTACGGATCTGAAGTCATGTGTGTCAAGAAGGGGTCTGAGGTGTTGGAGGGTTCTTAGCTTGAAATATATTATTTTGATTGTTTGATTTATGTGGTAGAACTCACAAAAGCTTTCTATGAAAGTAGGGGAGTGGATATCGCGTGGACTCCATTGGTGCCAACGTCTCCCATATGTGAGGACTGATTACTGCTGTTTCCAGAGAACACTTGCTACAGGTGAGTAACTAAGCTTTTCCAGCATCTACCAGGCTAATATCTTCACAAAAAGATTCATTCCAGAATCTCTGAAATTTCTCAATATTGAATATACACCTGATAACAAAATGAGCTATTAGATGTAGCTGTACAATTAGGTTGTCACACAAATGGCTACTTGTCCACCTTTGTGATCATCTCTAGCCCTCCTAAATACACAGTCTGGTATTGGCCATGCCCCATTCAGAGGGCTCATTGAACCATATATCTGTAACAATAATATCTAAGTCTGCCTCTACCATTAGGACTTGCGGATCCAGAAATATTTTGCTTAGACAGTGAGCATTTGTGCTCACTGCTCTCCAGCTTTCTTGGTTGCCTTTTTGTCTACTGTTAGCCTTTTACCTGGCTTCTTCTATTTTGCTGTTCTGTAAAATCACAGATACGTTTATTCTTTGGCAGTATGCATTCAATTTGTCACACCAAGAAAGTTTCCCATCTCTGAAGGAACATGAGAGAGAGAGATGAATGAGAGGGATAGGAAAGAGAGCGACAGAGAAGTAGCAAAAGTCAATGGAAAGAGTAAACAGCAATTGGAAATTAATCTTTTATTTAAATGGTAAAAATGCAGACTACTGTCTTATGCATAAAATGCCTCTGAAAAGAAGTCAGCAGCTGAAAGACGATGTGAAAAGTGAGGTTGTGACCTACCATCTTCAAGAGATGTCTGAAAGTCCACTGGGAGGCTGTACCCACCATAGCCAGCCACAGTGCGAGCCCGTACTTGCACTAGATATAAGGTACTGGGACGCAAGCCTTCCAGTCGCACCATGTTCTTCTGGCTCGTCATGGTGTTTGCAATCCCCTCACTCTGACCCTGCTGGAGAAAGCAAGATGGGGAGTAGATTGGAAAAAAAAAGACAGACAAGAGACTGTCATTGTCACTGCACATTTCACTTAATGACACGTTACCACCATGGTATAAGCGAATGACACACTTTGGTGCAACCAGATGTACATTCCTCAAAGACATGGCACAGAGCAGACTGAAGGAGGAGTAGCCCAGTGGTTATGGAATTTAGCTGAGAACCAGGGAAGCCAGGGTTCAAGTCCTACTGATAGCCCTTGTGCCATTGCTTCTCACACAGACTCAGAAGACCTCTGGGATAGAAAAATACTTGCTATACCTTAATTTACCTCACCCTGAGCTAAATCCAAAGAAATAAAGAGCTAGAAACACACGAGACAATATTTAGCTGTAGCAATGGATATTCAGTGCCGCTATGCAGATAGTGTGGTCAGCCACAGCAATTTTCGTTGACACTATATGGAGAGCTATCCGGATAGCAATTTAGGACAGCTTTTTGTACTCCTAAGCTATCCAGATAGCTCTCTGTATATCAATGCTGAAATTCTCTGCTAGACAGATAATTCCTCTCTCAGTCCCTGCCTACTACTATTACTAATCATTTGTATACCGCTACAAAGCACTGTACAAATAGATGTACGACACAGTCCCTGCTCATCAGAGCTTACAATCTAATCAAGATTAAAAACATAGCAAAACTGAGGACTAGAATATGGGGCAAGATACACATAAGTAGTGGACATGAGAGTGAGGAACATCAGGATCCAAAAGCAGCTTCAAAGAGGTGGCTATTTAGCCTGGATTTGAATAGGTCTAGAGAAGGGGCCTGACGCAAAGACTCAGGTAGTTTGTTCCAGGCAAATGAAGCAGTGAAATGGAATGAATTAAGTCTAGAGTTGGCAGTGGCAGAGAAGAGCACAGATAAAAGGAATCAGCCAAAGGAGTGGAGATCCCGAGGTGGAGTGTAGTGTAGAGTGAGATAGGAGAGGAAAGGAGTGGAGTTCCCGAGGTGGACTGTAGTGTAGAGTGAGATAGGAGAGGAAAGGAGTGGAGTTCCCGAGGTGGAGTGTAGTGTAGAGTGAGATAGGAGAGGAAAGGAGTGGAGTTCCCGAGGTGGAGTGTAGTGTAGAGTGAGATAGGAGAGGAAAGGAGTGGAGTTCCCGAGGTGGAGTGTAGTGTAGAGTGAGATAGGAGAGGAAAGGAGTGGAGTTCCCGAGGTGGAGTGTAGTGTAGAGTGAGATAGGAGAGGAAAGGAGTGGAGTTCCCGAGGTGGAGTGGAGTGTAGAGTGAGATAGGAGAGGAAAGGAGTGGAGTTCCCGAGGTGGAGTGTAGTGTAGAGTGAGATAGGAGAGGAAAGGAGTGGAGTTCCCGAGGTGGAGTGTAGTGTAGAGTGAGATAGGAGAGGAAAGATAGTGAGGAGACACATAATGAATGCATTTGTAGGTAAGTAGAAGTTTGAACTGGATGTGGAAATGGATAGGGAGCTAGTGAAGTGACTTAAGAAGAGGGGTTAAATGAGCATAGCGACACTGGCAGAAAAACCACGTAGCTGAATTTTGAACAGATTGAAGGGGAAAAGATAATTCAGAGGGAAACCAGTGAACAGCAAGTTACAATAGTCAAGACAGGAAGTGACTAGTGAATGGATGAGGGTCATAAGAACATAAGATATGCCATATTGGGTCAGGCCAAGGTCCATCAAGCCCAATATCCTGCTTCCAACAGTGGCCAATCTAGGTCATACGTGCCTAGCAGTTTCCCCAAAAGACAGGTTCCACAATGCTTGTACTGGGTCAAGCATTGATATCCTGGGTCCCTTCTTAATAATGGTTTATGGACCTTTCCTCCAGGAACTTGTCCAAACCTTTTTTAAACCCAGCTACACTAACAGCCTTTACTACAGCCTCCGGTAACAAATTCCAGAGTTTGATTACACGTTGAGTGAAAAAATATTTTCTTTTATTAGTCTTAAATAGTTTACCCTGTAGCTTCATTGCATGTCCCCTAGTCTTTCTATATTCTGATAACATAAACAATCGATCTACGTTTACCCGTTCCACTCCGTTCATTAATTTATAGACTTCTATCATATCTCCCCTCAGCTGTCTCTTTTCCAGGTTAAAGAGCCC
The DNA here is from genome assembly GCA_033557465.1 of Ichthyophis bannanicus. Classification (NCBI taxonomy): domain Eukaryota; kingdom Metazoa; phylum Chordata; class Amphibia; order Gymnophiona; family Ichthyophiidae; genus Ichthyophis; species Ichthyophis bannanicus. Next base: position 1,404,121,216 of record CM066033.1, on the reverse strand, counting down.
TAACCTTTTTAGCCTTTCTTCATAGGAGTATCCTTCCATCCCCTTTACCATTATGGTGGCTCTTCTCTGAACCTTTTCTAATAACTCTATATCCTTTTTAAGATACGGCGACCAGAATTGCACACAATATTCAAAGTGTGGTCTCACCATGGAACGATATAGAGGCATTATAATATCTTTTGTTTTATTTTCCATTCCTTTCCTTATGATACCTAGCATTCTATTTGCTCTCTTGGCTGCCACTGCACACTGGGCCGAGGGTTTTAACATGTTATCCACAATAATGCCTAAATCATTTTCCTGGGTAGTGGTTCCTAAAGTGGAACCTTGCATCGTGTAACCATAGTTTGGGTTTTAATTTCCTAGGTGCATAACTGCACTTGTCCTCATTAAATTTTCATCTGCCATTTGGATGCCCAGTCTTCCAATTTATCAAGATCCTCTTGCAATTTTCCACATCCTCATGGGTTTTAACAACTTTGAATAATTTTGTCTCATCTGCACATTTGATAACCTCACTTGCTATTCCCATTTCCAGGTCATTTATGAATATGTTAAAAAGAACAGCTGATCCATCACAGATCCCTGGGGTACTCCACTATTCGCCTTTCTCCATTGGGAAAATTGGTCATTTAGCCCTACCCTCTGCTTTCTACCTTTTAACCAGTTCCTGATCCACGGTAATGCACAGCCTCCTATCCCATGACTTTTTAATTTTGCCAAGTCTCTCATGACGGACTTTGTCAAAGGCTTTTTGAAAGTCCAGATACACTATATCGAACGATTCACCTTTGTCTACCTGTTTATTCACACCTTCAAAAAAACATAAGAGATTAGTAAGACAAGATCTTCCTTGTCTAAAGCCACGTTGGCTGTCTCCCATTAAGCCATGACTATCTACATGTTCAGTAATTTTGTTCTTTATGATGATTTCTACCATTTTTCCCGGTACTGACGTCAGGCTCACTGGTCTGTAGTTTCCCGGATCACCCCTGGAACCCTTTTTAAAAATTGGCGTTACATTGGCCATCCTCCAATTTTCAGATATTAGATGATTTTAATGATAGTTCACAGATTACTAATAGTAGGTCTGCAATCTCATATTTCAGTTGTTTCAACACCCTTGGATGTATACCAACCTGTCCAGGTGATTTGCTACTCTTCAGTTTATCAAATAGTTGTAATACATCTTCCCGGTGTATCGATATTTCTTTCAATTCTTCCACAGTATCACCTTTAAATACCATTTCAGTCATGGGTAACATCCCTACATCTTCCTCAGTAAAGACTGAAGCAAAGTCTCTCCGCTGCTGCCTTCTCCCCTCTTAGTGCCCCTTTTACCCCTCTATCATCTAATGGTCCAACTGACTCTCACAGGTTTTTTGCTATGAATGTCTTTTGTTTCCACAGCAAGCTTCTTCTCAAATTCTCTCTGTGCCTGCCTTATCAGTGCCTTGTATCTAACCTTTCAGTGCTTGTGTTTCCAGTTTTCGTAATTTGGCTCCTTTTCCCATTTCCTGAAAGATGCTTTTTTGGCAATATCCTCTGACCTCACCTTTAAACCATGCTGGCAGTTTGTTGGACTTCCTGTCACTTTTCTTAAAGTGTGGAATACAGCTGGTCTGGGCTTCCAAGATAGTATTTTTAAACAACACTCAAGCTTGATGTAAATTTTTAACCTTTGCAACAGCTCCTTTTAGTTTTTTGTTTGTTTGTTTGGGGTTTTTTTTTTTTTTTTTTTAAACTATTTTCCTCATTTTATCATAGTCTCCCTTTTGAAAGTTAATAGGTAGTACTGTGGATTTCCTTATCCTACCTCCTCCATTTATTAAATCAAACACGATCATGCTATGATCACTATTGCCAAGTGGCCCCAACACCCTTATCTCTTGCACCAGATCTTGTGTTCCACTAAGGACTAATTTTCCTCTGGTCAGTTCATGAACCAGCTGCTCCAAGAAGCAGTCATTTATTTCATCTAGAAAGTATCTCCCTAGCATTTCTTGCCATGACACTAACCCAGTCGATTCTGGGGTAATTGAAATCATCCATTATTATTACTGTGCTGTAACTTTTGTTAGCTTCCCAAATTTCTTTGAGCATTTCATCATCCATTTGTTCTTAGAAATGTTTGAAAAAAGGAAAGGATGAATTTTGCCAATGTTATAGAGAAAGAAGCAACAGGTTTTAGCAGTCTGTTGGATTTGTGCAGAGAAAGAGAGTCAAACAAGGTTGCAAGCTGAGGAAACAGGGAGGAGTGTAGTGTTATCCGTAGAAATAGAGAGGGAGGAAGTGGGGATGTGGGTTGAAAGATAAGAAGCTCAGTTTTGGCCATGTTCAGTTTCAGACAGAGGTGAGATATCCAGGCAGCAATGCTGGATAAGCAGGCAGATATCTGGACCTGGATTCCTGGAGAGATTTCAGGTGCAGAGAGGTAGATCTGAAAGCCATCAGCATAAAGATGGTCCTGAAAACCATGAGAGGAAATAAGCACATCAAAGGACTGAGTGTAGAGAAAGAAAAAGGGAGGTCCCAAGTCAACGCCCTGAAGTTCACCAACTGAAAGCGAGATGGCCGTAGAGGAAGATCCACAGAACATGCACTAAAAGTGTGAAGGGAGAGATTAGAAGAAAACCAGGACAGAACAGAGCTCCTAAATCCAAGCAAGGACAAGGTATCAAGGAGAATGTGGTGATCAACAGTGTCAAAGGCAGCAGAAAGGTCAAGAAGGATGAGAATAGAGTAGAGGCCTTTGGATGTGGCGAGGAACAAGACACTGGAGACTTTGGCAAGAGCTGTTTCTGTTGAATGTAGAGAATGAAAGCCAGATTGCAGTGGATCCAGAAGGGCTTGAAAGGAAAGTAAGTCAAGACAGAGGCAATGAACCTCTCTCGTTCAAGTAGTTGTGAAGCAAACGAGAGGAAAGAGAGAGGCCGATAACTGGAAGGATAGGTAGGATCTAGTGAAGATTTTTTAGGAGAGGTGTAACCACAGCATGTTTGAAGGCCACAGGAACAGTTGCAGTGGAAAGTGATAGGTGAAGGATATGACAGATGGAAGGGAGAGAGCGTAGTACACAGGCAGGAATGGGATCAGAGGAGAAGGTAGTCAGTTTGGATGAGGAGAGAAGATTTGCAGTTTCCTCCTCAGTGATTTCAGGAAAGGAAGAAAGGGTGACAGAAGGCGAGGGAAGGATATGGGATTGAAGAGGGGGAAATTGAGGTGGAGGTGACCTTGCAGAGAATTCAAAGCTAATCTTGTGGACTTTGTCATGGAAATAGTCAGCCAAAGTCTGGGCAGACAGTGAAGGAGGAATTGTGGGAGGAGGGACCTTGAGAAGAGAGTTGAGTGTAGCAAAGAGGCAGAGAGGTTGAGAGGTAAGAGAATTAGTCTGATGGACATAATACTCTTTCTTGGTGAGTGCTATGCCCTTGCCCCATCTCCAGAGCACCCAGCACTATCTTGAAAGTGGCACGGGGCCAGAGGAAATATTCAGCAGCACTATACAGACAGTGCCGTAGAATATCAATCTGGTCGGCGCTTATAGGGATAGAGGGGGTCTGCACTATCCAGAGAAGCATCTTTAAATATCGACCTCACAGAACTCATAAAAATGCACATCACTGAGATAATGCCCGCATTTATCTTCTGCTCAATAATTTGACCTCTCCCTTTTTCCACTTCTACTCAGTAGGACACATAGTGAGGGATTAAACTAGTAAAGAATAGAAAACAAGATACAGAGGAAGAAGAGGAAGAGGAACAAGTGCAGAGATGTAAAGAAGAGAAAATGAAGGTAGAAATGAGAAAAAGAAGAATAGAAGCATAAATGGGGAAAAGATGAGGAAGAAGAGAGATAGGGATGAGAAAGATGACTAAGCAGAGGGATGTCTATGAGAATGGAGAATTAAATGCAGTCATGGGGGATGAGAATGAAGAAAAGAGGACTAAGGAAGGAAAGGGAGGAATAAGTGACAAGATGGTGACAATAGGGAAGGAGGAGGAAGTAGAGGATGGGAACAGGAAGGAGGAAGTAGACAGATATGGAAGAAGAGCGGAGAAAATGAGAAAAGAGTAACATGGGGGAAGAGGAAGGAGAGAGAAAAGATGTCATGAGATACAGTGCTCAGACAATGATGCTACCAAATGCTTAAGGGAAAAAGGATAAGTCATAACATTATAATGTTCCTTTCCCAAAAATATTGGAAAGATTTTTCTGGGTAATCTCAGTGGCTGGAAACCGTCCGTCTGTCAACTCAGTGGTCAACAAAATGCATCTGGTTTAGAAAAGGTGCAGTCTTCATTTATCTGGACATCCCAACAGTCGTGCTTTAGGGCACTAGGTCAATGCCGAAATAGGTTACTTACTTATTTTATTTCATTTAAAGTGTTTTCTATAGTGCTTTTATCATAGATTCAAAGTGCTTTACATTGTAACAAAGCAAAACATACATTATAACAGGAACAAGAACATGGAAGTAAACAATATAACAAGGGTAAAGAACCTGGAACAATATGAAAATGGGGTTTACATTGTTTCATATGTTATCAGGGTATGTTGGGTACTTTGGGTTGAGTAACAGCATAGGATTTTATGGGTAGCAAGAACAGAGGAGGGCATTGGGTATGACCAAATGTAATTGTCATTTTGTATGTCCATATTACTAATACCTTTATAGAATATTTGATCTCATAGTCCAGAATTATTCCATTCGGCCTTTCTGGAGGAGCCCAGGACAGTGTCATGCTGTTGGTTGTACTGCCATACAAGTGCATTGTAGGAACTGGAGAAGGAGCTGTAAAAATGAGGGCAACTGTTTAAAACATTGAAGTGTTGGGATTCAATTCTGTACTCCAACTAAATCTATTCCTAGAGGTTTCACTGAAGCATGTCATAGGTTTAAAGCCGGGGTGGGGTGGGTATATTCAAAGGCATTTACCCAGTTTGCAGACCTGAGAACCATGTAAATGCTGCTCTCTGGGATATTCAGCAGTACAAACATGGTTTAACCCCTCCTAGGCTATCTGAATACAGGGCATTCTGTGGGTGGCAACAGAAGTTAGCCAGTCAACAGCAATATTTAGCTGCTAACCAGCTAACTAAAACAGTATCATCTGCACGGAGACAAACCTTGCCCAATAGCCCTTTTGAAATATTGCTTATAAAAATGTTTAAAAAAAATAATAAATAAAATCTGTCGCCTCCCACTCAACCAATTTCTAACCCAGTCAGTCACTTCAGAGTCCATCCCTAGGGCACTCAATTTATTTATAATTTACGTGTGTGGAACAGTGTTAAAAGCTTTACTGAAACCTAAGTACATCAGTGGAGTAGAGGAGTAGATTAATGTTTAGAGAACTGGCTTGGTAAGCAAGAGATCAGAGTTTGATTCACACTAGCACTCTGTGACCTTGGGCAAGTCACTTAACCTTCCATTGCCTCAGAAGAAAGGCCTGGCAATCTACTTCCATCACACTGCCAAGAAAACACAGGAACTGTTGTGTTACCAGGAGTCAGCACTGACTCAAAGGTGCACACTGCATTTTTTGCAAGTACACCACACCTAGGGTTCTCTCCCTTGGTCCAACTCTCTGGTCACCCAGTCAAAGAAACTAATGAGATCTGTCTGATAAAACCATTCTGCCTCCACTGGATTCCGGAAACCTCACTATTCCCTATTTTAGAAGCGTTTCAATTACAAAATGCCATGCTGGGTCAGTACTACTACTTAACATTTGTATAGCGCTACAAGGCATATGCAGCGCTATACAGCATGTAAAAGACGGTCCCTGTTCAGAGCTTACAATCTAGTCAAGACAGACAACACACCAGCTGAGGGCAAGGATATATAAGCATACGGTAATGCATCTTCTGCCGATAACGCAATACTCACTCATCCCAACTAGGCATACACTAACCCGAAACAAACATAATATAACGTTGTTAATTTCCTTGTAATACCTAAATACCACCCTTATGATAAATGTAACCCTCCAATAGTACTGTCTAGATGTTGTTAAGCTCCCTTATGTTAAATGTAACCCTCCTATTGTGATGTGACCACTTTGATTGAAGGATAAGGTGGTATACAAATCTGCTTAAATAAATAAATATCTAGGGGAATGGTAAAGAAACACATAGGAGACTAAGAAGATCAGGCCTCGAAGAGGTGAGTTTTCAGCCTGGATTTGAAAAGGGCCAGAGATTAAGCCTGACGCACAGACTCAGGTAGTTTGTTCCAGGCATAAGGAACAGCAAGGTGAAAGGATTGAAGTCTAGAGTTGGCAGTAGAAGAGAAGGGCACAGATAGAAGCAATCTGCCAGAAGAGCGGAGCTCCCGAGGAGGGCTGTAGGGGGGAGAAGAGAGGAAAGGTCGTGAGGAGCAGCAGCAGAGTGAATGCACTTATAGGGCAGTAGGAGAGGTTTGAACTGGATATGGACCGAATAGGGAGACAGTGAAGTGACTTGAGAAGAGGGGTTATATGAGCATATCGAGGCTGGCGAAAGATTAGCCACGCAGCTGAGTTTTGAATAGATTGAAGGAGAGAGACGATTCAGAGGGAGACCAGCATAGAGGAGGTTGCAATAGTCTAAATGGGAGGTGACTAAAGAGTGGATAAGTCTCTTATCCACAAGCCCATCAGTCTCAACATCCAGGGCCGGCCCAAGGGTTTTGGCTGCCCCAGGCAGAAACCACTGCTGAGCCACTGCCCCTGCTCCGTGCCAGCGGCAGTATTTAAAAGAAGTGATTTGTGCCGTCACTTTGTCTGATGGGAATCAGAAGTGGCAGGTCATTTATGCCGAAGCACATGGTCTGCCGCAAAGACAGTGGCTAATCCAAGTCACAAGTACTTGGTAGGATTCCAAAAAGTAAATCCATTCTTTGCTGCTCAATTCCAAGGTTCTCTAGGCAATGCAATATCCCACTCCACAATGATACGACCACAAGAAACTGGCTTACAGATCCTACCTCAATGACCAAACCCAGCAAGTCAAATTTATTTATTATTTATTTATTTACTTACAGTCTTTTATACCGTGCTATTTGACACCAGTGCGGTTTACAATGAACATTAAACTACATATCTCAGTTTAGTGATTTGTGCTTACAGTGAACAGGTATAATAACTTGGGTATACATTAAACAGGTTCCTTAACAGGGAAAACATGATAAATGTATACAAGGCACTTTATGCAGCTATATATTGGGTTATATGAAACTGCATAAGCTTCTCATGGTGGGTGGAGGGTAAAAGTGTGATTGTGAGTGTTCAGTCTAATGTGAGATGCATGGGCTTGAAGTGCTGCCTTGAGGTGTGAAAGTAGGTGGGTGTGAGGGGAAGACAAACATCATAGTGAAGGAGAAAAAGGTGATGTTTCAGTGCCTTCTTGAATTGGGAGAGATCACTGATGGTTCTGATAGTCGCTGGTAGAGCGTTCCAGCAGGATGGTGCAAAGAAGGCAAAGGCTCTAGAGCTAGTGACTTGGGAACACCTCGTGCTTGCCTTAGGTAGAATGAGGGCATTTGAGGCATTCAATCTCCTTACTCGGTTAGGAGGTGTGATTGATATTAGGTCAGTAATGGCAGTAGCCGGGTATTTCTTGATGGCTTTATGGGTCATAGTTAGGATCTTGAAAGAGATCCTGGCTTGTATGGGCAGCCAATGCAAATCTGCAAAGTTCAGCGTACTGAATGGCATCCTTCAAGGGTCTGCGTTGTCATCCATCCTATTCAACATATACATACAGCCCATTTGCAACATCAGATGCCATAAAAAGCATTACCCACCTATATGCAGATGACATCACAGTCTATACATGGCCATCAATCGTCCTAGAGAACTATTTGCAATCGTAAAAACACTAAAAAAATCAAAAGCCTGAACCAGACCACCCCATTAGCGTACAAACTCTAGCTTCACATTTTGCTGAAAAACTGAAAACTAAACCCACTATAACAAACACAACAATACCTACAGATCCAAAAAGCATAAGCAATTGGACAGCCTTTCACAAGGTCGAACAAAAACACCTCCTCAAAATCATAACAATGATCAATACTACAACTTGACCCATGTCCAGTATCATGGATAAAATCCACCAAAACTGAACTCGCCACAAACATCCAAAACATAGTGAATTTATCACTATCACAAGGCATCATGCCTGATGCCCTTAAACTCACCTCCATACGCCCGATCCTAAAAAACAATAAACTGGATCCAAAAGACCCAAGCTCCTACAGGCCTATAGCCAGTATACCATTCATCGCCAAAGTAAAAGAAAAAATCATTCAACTTCAACTACAAGATTACATTGATATACACGCTCCCCTTGATTCACACCAATTCGGTTTCTGCCCCTTCCATGGCGTCGAAACACTACTAATAACACTTATGGACTACCTCATCAAAGGAACAGATAACAACAAACAAGGATTCATTCTATTATTCATAGATATAACTGCTGCATTTGACAACATTAACCACAGCACACTAATCACTAGACTAGAAAACCTGGGAATAGGAGGGACAGTCCTCAAATGGTTCATCTCATACATTACCCACCGATTGATACGTGTCCAATTAGGACAAACCACCTCAGAAACTTTCTCTCAAGGACAGGGAATCCCACAAGGCTCAGCCCCCTCCGCCCTCCTTTTTAACCTATACCTACAGCCCATCACAAACATATTTAAAAAATACAAAATTTGCCACTTCATTTATGCCGATGACATCATGCTCGCTATGCCCATAAACATCAACAACCCCTCCTACCAAAAATTATCCGAATGTATCAGTGAGGCTAACACCTGGCTAGAAACAAACTATTTAAGCATTAACCTTAAAAAAAACAGAAGCAATGTTTGTAACACGAAAACCTGATGCTACCTACCCATCAACCATCACAATCAACAACACTACTATCCCTGTAAAACAAGAAGTAAAAAACCTAGGGATAATATTAGACCACACACTCAGTATGCTCCCCTGCATAAAACAGACAGCAAAAACAATATTCTACAAACTAAAAATCACACAACACCTAAGACCCCCTTCTTGACACTCACGATTTCAGATCCGTAGTCAGCGCACTCATTACCCCCCACTTTGACTATTGTAATAGTCTACTAATTGGTCTACCGCTTAAAAATACAAATTTACTACAAAGAGCCCAGAACATCTGTGCAAAAGTCATAACAAAGGCATGTCTTACCGACCGCATAACCCCTATATTACTAGAACCGCACTGGCTCCCTATAAATAGCCGGATAAAATATAAAATACTCCTTACAACATTTAAACTCCTCAATGACATCTCCCCCTCCCAACTAACTACCCTCCTACACCTCCCATCTGAATCCAGAACACGAAGGCAAAATGCAACCCACTCACTCATCATACCCAAAACCATCTGCAAGACAAAAAAAAAAAACTACAAGCTCTAGAGCCTTCACATTTGCTGCCCCCACCCTTTGGAATGTGCTTCCACTGACCCTCCGCATGACAAAAGACCTTCACCTTAAAACTCACCTTTTCACTGAGCACTATATAAACCCAACCGAAATCCCCTACCCCCCAGCAATCCCAAAACCAACCCTCTAACCTCCAGAACCCGCACCCTATTACCCCCCCTCCAGAACCCAGAAGAAGATAACTCACAAGAGGATAACTCATGATAAGACAGACACATATAACTACCAAGACCCACATAAGGTTATTTGTGTAATATGTTTATAGTTCACTGTTCTCTGTGAATATGTTTTGTTCATTGAAAATAGTTAATTAGCACAGTTTCATGTAAAGCTATCTGTAAATAGCTATAATTTCTGTTCTATGTACAATTGTTCCCTGTAAACCGCCCTTGATCTCTGGAAGGGGCGGTATAGAAGAAAAGCATAAATAAATAAATACTCCCATCAACATACATGAACCGGAACTGCCACCATAACCCAGTGCCTAGACGATTTGATTATGTGGATCGCCAACAATTCTCTCTCGGTGAATTAACACAAGATGGAAGCGATGTTCATCACCAGAAGCACCACCTTTTCTTCATCTCAAATAATCAATATCCACGACAAATCCATATCAGTGAAAGAAGTAGTAAAGTATCTGGGTGTCACTTTGAATAAACACTTGACTCTTCAGACTCACATTAACAAAACTGCCACCAAGCACACCAAGATTAAAGCTCATCAGAAGGCTCAAATCCGTCCTAGACAACGATCACTTCCGCTCGGTATGCCAAACAATAATCACGTCAATACTGGACTATGCAAACTCGCTCTAACAAGGGCTACCCAAACAATCTCCTCACCCTCTCCAACTGTTTCAAAACACGGTGACTAGGATTATTACATATACGTTGAGAAAACATATCACCCCAATCCTTCAACAACTACACTGGCTACCCATCCTTTCATGCCCAAGATGCAAAGCAATCCTAAACATCTTCAAAATCACTGCCCTACTGCCCTTCAGAACCTGGTAACCAAAGACTCCAGCATGAGATTCAGACGCAGTATCATGGTGAATAAGCACATCACACCTGCCGAATACTAATGATCCAGTCAGTCTACAACCAGAAGAGCTCCGTGACTCGTGGCACCTGCACTATGGAACTCACTACCTGAACTAATGAGAACCATAAAAGGCATTAAGGACTTCCGGAAAATGCTGAAGACACTTCTGTTCAGCGATCACTATGGACCCAAAGCTCACAGCCAACTACCATCAATTAATGTCTTCCGCACTTATATGTACTCTTCCCTTTACCCCATCATTCTACTTCGAATGAACGAAAAGGTGGTATATAAAACTGGATAAATAAATACTTTGTGGATCTTTCCTACAGGAACTTGTCTAACCCTTTTTTAAAGCCAGCTGTACAAACTGTCTTGACCACATTTGCAACATAGTAACAGTATATGATGGCAGATAAGGACCAGTATGGTCTATTTAATCTGCCCAGTAAGATGGCTACAGTGGTTGTAAATGCAGCTCCATTTAGGCCTGCCCCCCCCCCCCCATGTCTGTGTTTAGCGTTGTACCTGCTGCTCCGTGCAGGTCAGCCCCCTTCTATTAAAAGATATTTAAAGTTTGCTTTGATTTCATTCTCTTGCTATAAAGGGATCCAATGTGTCTGCCCCATGCCATTTTGAATTGTCACTGTATTTGCCTCCACCACCTCCATTGGAAGGGTATTCCGAGCATCCACCACCCTTTTAGTGAAAAGTATTTCCTGATGTTGCTTTTAAGTTCACTGCCTTGCAACTTCATCATATGTCCTCTAGTTTTACAGCTTCCCCGTCTTTGGAAGAGGTTTGTCTGTCCATTAGTACCCTTTAAGTATTTAAAGGTCTGTATCATATCTCCTCTGTCCCTCCTCTCCTCTAGGGTATACATATTTAGGTATTCAAGTCTCCTCTCATATGTCTTCTGGCGCAGGCTCCAAATCATTTTGGTCAACTTCCTCTGAACCATCTGAAGTCTTTTTATATCCTTTGTGAGATATGGTCTCCAAAACTGAACACAATACTCCAAGTGAAACCTCACCAACGACTTGTACATGGGTATTAATACCTCCTCCTTTCTTGTGGTTATTCCTCTCTGTATGCAAGCCAGCATCCATCTGACTTTGTCTACCGCCTTGTCACATTGTTTTGCCACCTTGAGAGCCTCAGATACTATCACTCCTAGATCCCTCTTGGTCCGTGCACACCAACCTCTTGACCACTATTGCATACAATTTCTTTGTATTTCTGCATTCCAAGTGCATGACTCTGCACTTTTTTTGAATGAAATCTTAACTGCCAAGCATTAGATCATTCTTCCAGTGTTTGCAGATCTTTCCTCATATTGTCCACATCCTCAGAAGTGTCCACTCTGTTGCAAATTTTCGTGTCATCTGCAAAAAGGCAGACTTTTCCCTTCAATCCTTCAGCAATATCACTCACAAATACTTTTAACAGTATCTGTCCCAGGACCGATCACTGAGGCACACCACTACACATCTTCCTTTCTTCTGAGTTGGTTCCATTTACAACCACCTTCTGTTTGTCAGTCAACCAAGTTCAGATCCAATTCACCACCTTGGGACCTATCCCCAGGCTGCTCAGTTTATTGATAAGCCTCCCATGATGAACAGTATGAAAGGCTTTGCAGAAATCTAAGTATATCACATTCATACCTTGCCCTTGATCTAGTTCTCTGGTCACCCAGTCAAAGAACTCTATCAAATTTGTTTGACATGATCTTCCTTTGGTAAAGCGTAGTTACTCACTTGTAACACGTGTTCTCCAGGGACAGCAGGAATCAGTCCTCACATATGGGTGATGTCAGTGCCAATGGAGTCTATGCGGAGCAAGCCCCCCAACTTTCACAGAAAGCCTTTGGGAATGCTAATACGCATGTATGGTCCCCTTCCCGCCCAAGTGTGCCATCTTGTTCAGTCAGATGACATAGCAAAAAAGGACTTAATGTAGAGATGCAACCCCCAGGAGAGGAGGGAGGGTTGTGAGGACTAATTCCTGCTGTCCCTGGAGAACAACTGTTACAGGCAAGTAGCTACGTTTTCTCCAGGAACAAACAGGAAGTCAGTCCTCACATATGGGACTCCCTAGCTCCAGGCTGCCGAGGACCGAGCCACAACATTACCACTGGCGACCCATCAGGTAGCTGTGAGTTGCAAAAGATGATTCCCCACTGAGAGACTCTGCAAGACCCCAGCGTCCAGCGATACTATCACTCCAATAACTCCTTCCCTCCAATCCTTCCGTGTTCAGGCTATCTACATCCCGCAAATATTAGAGTACTACCTGCCCGAAGGCACTGTCCCTGCGGCACTCACTCTTCAGGCAGTAATGAGCTATAAACGTGTGAATTAAAGACCATGTGGCGACCCTGCAGATTTCCAGCACTAGCACTGAGTGGAAGTTGACCACCGAACGCAGCCATGGTCTGCACGCGATGTGCAGTGATCTGGTGCTCAAGGGGGAGGCCCGCTCATTCATAGGCGAGGGCAATGCAGTCCGCCACCCATGTGGACAGAGTCCACTTCATTACCGGAAGCTCCAGTCTACTGGGGTCGTATGATACAAAGAGCTGAGGAGCTTTGCAATGGGTCAGAGTCCTCTGCAGGTAGAAGGACAGGGCCCGCTTGCAGTCTAGCATATGTGAGTTCCTCCCTGCCGGCGTGGAGCCATGGGAAAAAGGTGGGGAGAACCACTTCTTGGTTGAGGTGGAAGGGGGCATACCACCTTGGAGAGGAATTTGTGATGTGTGCGAAGCACTACCGTGTTCTTATATAGAACCTTGTATATGGCCTGAAGTTCAGTCACTCTGAGCGGATGTGATGGCCACCAGAAAAACCACCTTCCAGGAGAGGTATCTCAGATGGCAGGAGGTCAGGGGCTTGAACAGCAGCTTGGTGAGTTGGAAGAGCACCACATTAAAGGTCCCATTCCACCGCCAGAAGGCAGAGAGGGGGCTTTGATAGTAGGAGGCCCTGGAGGAACCTGGAGAGCAGAGGTTGGTTTGAGATGGGCTTTCCCTCTAGATGATGATGGTGAGCGGCTATGGTTCTCAGGTTACCCTCACCGAATTAGACTTTAGGCCGGCGTGCGAGAGGTGCAGCAAGTATTGCAGTACTAGTTGCACATGGCAGGAGAAAGGGTTCTCCCTTTTCTCTGCACACCAGATGGAGAATCTCTTCCATTTGAAGGTGTACGCCCATCTGGTGGAGGATTTTCAGGAGGCCAACAGGATCTCCTCAACTTTTCCTGGGAGACTGAAGGGAGCCAAGGCTAACCTTCCAGCAGCCAAGCCGTCAATGCTAGCAACCCTAGGTTGGGGTGCAGGAGGGAGCACCCCCAACAGGGACAGCAGCAGAGAGAACCAGGGTTGCCAGGTCGATCTGGGGGCGATCAGGATCACTGATGCCCGCTCGCTCTGAATTTTGAAGACAGTCTTGGCCACCAGAGGAGTTGGTAGGAAGGCATAGAGGAGACCCTTAGAACATGGGATCAGGAAGGCATCCGCCGCTACTGCTTCTGGGTGTACCTGGCGTGAGCAGAAGTGGGGGGCAGCTGTGTGTTGTCCGGGAAGGCAAAATGGTCCATCTCGGGCCTGCCCCAGAAGCGTAAGTCGCTGCACCACCTTGGGGTGCAGATGCCATTTATGTGGATGGATGACTCTGCTGAGCATTTGTTCTAGCCTGGAAGGTATACGCTTATAAGAGCATTCCTTGGCATACCGCAAAGGCAAAGAGAGCCACTGCTTCCTGGAAGAGAGAGTATGAACCCATGCCCCCTTGTTTGTTCACATAGAACATGGTGACCTGGTTGCCTGTCTGGATCAGCTGCAAGGCCAGGATGGAAGAGATATTCTGCTCCAGGGTTGCCATCCTCGACTCGATACCAGGAGGCTCTGCAGCTTTTGGTGTGGGTACCAAGGGTCTTGGGCGCGACATGAACTCTTGCAAGTACATCCTCGATGAGGACCGTGGCCTCGGGGAGCCTCACACGGTCACCACCGGCCGAGGACTCCTTCATAGAGAGCTTAAGGGGGTGCTCCTTGAAGTCATCCGAGTCCCTCCGTGGGACCTTACCGGGTTTCCCTGGTGGAACATCGACTGACTTAAAGGATTTTTTTTTCTTTTTCTTTGAAGGGTCCAGCATATTTACGAAGATGCCGCTGCTACGGGACTCCAAAGGCACCCGGGCCTCACGGGATGTGCTCGGCTTGGGGTCACCGTTGGGGAAGCCAGTACCGAGTCGGACCACGGAAACAGCTTCTCCTGCAACTCCGACCATTTCCTGTTGGTTCTCTGAGTCATGGTCTGGCACAGGTGGCACTGTCGTGGTCCGGGCCGAGGAAGTGCAAGCAGCAGTCATGGGTGTCTGTGACAGACATAGTCTGACCGCAGCTGTCGCACTTCTCGAACCCACCGGGGGACATGGTGGGAGACACTTGGTCGGGGTCGACAACCCCCGGGTGAAAATGGGCGTGAACACCGGTCGAGGCAAGCCTCATCAAAAAAGAAGGGAAGAGCCAAGGACGGCATCAAGGATGGAGCTGGCTCAAGGTGGGAAGAGGAACTAGTACAAAAAAACAGAAAACTTTTGAGGATAATTTTTTTAAGGATTTTTCCGGGGAAACTGGACATATGTCCATTGGGCTCTGTGGAAAAAAGATTGAGCAAAATGGCACCCTTGGGCAGGAAGGGGAACACGCATGCGTGGTAAAATTCCCAAAGGCTTTCAGTGAAAGCTGGAGAATTGCTCCACCAGGGCTCTATTAGCGCAGACGTCATTCATATGCGAGGACTGATTTCCTGCTTCTTTCCTAGAGAAAATAAGAACATAAGATATGCCATACTAGGTCAGACCAAGGTCCATCAAGCCCAGTATCCTGTTTCCAACAGTGGCCAACCTAGGTCATACGTACCTAGCAGTTTACCCAAAAGACACCGATTCCGCAATGCTTGTACTGGGTCAAGCACTGATATCCTGGGTCCCTTCTTAATAATGGTTTATGGACCTTTCCTCCAGGAACTTGTCCAAAACTTTTTAAAACCCAGCTACACTAACAGCCTTTACTACATCCTCCGGTAACAAATTCCAAAGTTTGATTACACCTTGAGTGAAAAAATATTTTCTTTTATTAGTCTTAAATAGTTTACCCTGTAGCTTCATTGCATGTCCCCTAGTCTTTCTATATTCTGATAACGTAAACAATCGATCTACGTTTACCTGTTCCACTCCATTCATTAATTTATAGACTATCATATCTCCCCTCAGCCGTCTCTTTTCCAGGTAAAAGAGCCCTAACCTTTTTAGCCTGTCTTCATAGGAGTATCCTTCTATCCCCTTTACCATTTTGGTGGCTCTTCTCTGAACCTTTTCTAATAAAGCTAAATCCTTTTTAAGATACGGCGACCAGAATTGCACACAATATTCAAGGTGCGGTCTCATCATGGAACGATATAGAGGCATTATAATATCTTTTGTTTTATTTTCCATTCCTTTCCTTATGATACCTAGCATTTTATTTGCTCTCTCGGCTGCCGCTGCACACTGGACCGAGGGTTTTAACATGTTATCCACAATGAAACCTAAATCTTTTTCCTGGGTGGTGGTTCCTAATGTGGAACCTTGCATCGTGTAACCATAGTTTGGGTTCTTTTTCCCTAGGTGCATAACTTTGCACTTACCAACATTAAATTTCATCTGCCATTTTGATGCCCAGTCTTCGAATTTATCAAGACCCTCTTGCAATTTTCCACAATCCTCTTGGGTTTTAACAACTTTAAATAGTTGTGTGTCATCAGCAAATTTGATAAGCTCACTCGTTATTCCACTTTCCAGGTCATTTATGAATACTTCAAAAAGCAGCAGACCCAGCACAGATCCCTGGGGTACACCACTATTCACCTTTCTCCATTGGGAAAATTGGCCATTTAGCCCTACCCTCTGCATTCTATCTTTTAACCAGTTCCTGATCCATAGTAGTACACTGCCTCCTATCCCATGACTCTTTAGTTTTGCCAAAAGTCTCTGATGAGGGACCTTGTCAAAGGCTTTCTGAAAGTCCTGATACACTATATCAACCGACTCACCTTTGTCCACCTGTTTAATCACACTTTCAAAAAAACATAACAGATTAGTAAGACAAGATCTTCCTTGTCTAAAGCCATGTTGGCTGTCTCCCATTAGGCCATGACTATCTATATGCTGAGTAATTTTATTCTTTATGATGGTTTCTACCATTTTTCCCGGTACTGACGTGAGGCTCACCGGTCTGTAGTTTCCCGGATCACCTCTGGAACCCTTTTTAAAAATTGGTGTTACATTGGCGATCCTCCAATCTTCAGGTATTAGAGATGATTTTAATGATAGTTCACAGATTACTAATAGCAGGTCTGCAATCTCATATTTCAGTTCTTTCAATACCCTTGGATGTCTACCATCCGGCCCAGGTGATTTGCTACTCTTCAGTTTATCTAATAGTTGCAATACATCTTCCCGATGTATCGATATTTCCTTCAATTCATCTGCACCTTTAAATACCACTTCAGTCATGGGTAACATCCCTACATCTTCCTCAGTAAAGACCGAAGCAAAGAATTTACTCAGTCTCTCCACTATCGCCTTGTCGCCTCTTAGTGCCCCTTTAACTCCTCTATCATCTAATGGACCAACTGACTCACTGTTTTTTTGCTACGAATGTACTTGAAAAAATCTTTATTTTGCGTTTTTGCTTCCGCAGCAAGCTTATTCTCAAGTTCTCCCTTTGCCTGCTTTATCAATGCCCTGCATTTGACTTCCAGTGCTTGTGCTGTTTCCAGGTTTCGTCGTTTGGCTCTTTTTTCCATTTCCTGAAAGATGCTTTTTTGGCAACAGCCGCCTCTCTAACCTCACCTTTAAACCATGCTGGCAGTTTTTTGGACTTCCTTCCACTTTTCTTAAAGCGTGGAATACAGCTGGTCTGGGCTTCCAAGATAGTATTTTTCAACACCACCCAAGCTTGATGTACGTCTTTAATCTTTGCAACTGCTCCTTTTAGTTTTTTCTTAACTATTTTCCTCATTTTATCATAGTCTCCCTTTCAAAAGTTAAAAGGTAGAACTTTGGATTTCCTTACTATCCCTCCTCTACTAATTAAATCAAAGGCAATCATGCTATGATCACTATTGCCAAGTGGCCCCAACACCCTTATCTCTTGCACTAGATCTGGTGTTCCACTAAAGACTAGGTCTAATATGGCTTCCCCTCTGGTCAGTTCATGAACCAGCTGCTCCAAGAAGCAGTCATTTATGTCATCTAGGAACTTTATCTCCCTAGCATGTCCTGCCGTGACACTGACCCAGTCGATACCGGGGCAATTGAAATCACCCATTATTACTACTGCGCTGTAACTTTTGTTAGCTTCCTTGATTTCTTTGAGCATTTCATCATTCATTTGTTCATTCCGGCCAGGCGGTCAATAGTACACCCCCACTGCCATTGCCTTCCCCTTTTTTCATGGAATTTCAAGCCATAGAGATTCTACAGCAAATTTTGTTTCCTGCAAAACTTTAATCCTTTCTGACTCAATGCCCTCTCTAACATAGAGCGCAACCCCTCCACCAATTTGATCAACTCTATCATTACGATATAGTTTGTACCCAGGTATCACAGTGTCCCACTGGTTGTCCTCCTTCCACCATGTCTCTGATATTCCAATCATATCGAACCTCTCATTTAGTGCTATATATTCTAACTCTCCCATCTTATTTTTTAGGCTTCTAGCATTTCCATACAAGCATTTTAGAGACTATTTTATTCATATTAATTAGGCTATTGGTAGACATAGGTAATTTGGGATCTTTAAGCTCTGCCTGCTCCATACTCGAGGGCATTTGGGCTACTTTACTCTTTTTTGGAACCTCTCTGCTTTTGGTAGTATCCTTCAAGGATACATTCTTCCGAACCATCCGCTCTTGGGCGACTGTCGGCTTTCCCATATTATCTAGTTTAAAAGCTGCTCTATCTCCCTTTTAAAGGTTAATGCCCGCAGCCTGGTTCCATCCCGGTTAAGGTGAAGTCCATCCCTTCGGAAGAGCCCCTCCTTTCCCCAGAATGTTCCCCCAGTTCCTAACAAATCCAAAACCCTCATCTCTGCACCATTGTCTCATCCACGCATTGAGACTCCGGAGCTCTGCCTGCCTTTTGGGTCCTGCACGTGGAACGGGAAGCATTTCGGAGACCACTACCTTGGAAGTTCTGGATTTCAACTTCCTACCTAAAAGCCTAAATTTATCCTCCAGAACCACCCTACCACATTTTCCTATGTCATTGGTACCGACATGTACCAAGACAGCAGACTCCTCCCCAGCACTATCTAAGACCTTATCTAGGTGGCGCGTGAGGTCCGCTACCTTTGCACCAGGCAGGCATGTTACCAGGAGATCCTCACGTCTACCAGCCACCCAGCTATCTACATGCCTAATGATCGAATCACCAACTATAACGGCTGTCCTAACCCTTCCCTCATGGGCACATGGCCCTGGAGAAACTTCCTCTGTGCGAGAGGGTTTTACATCACCTGGAGGACAGGTCCTAGTTACAGGATCACTTCCTGCCACACCAGGGTGATGCTCTCCTGTCACGTGACCTCTCTCCTCCATGGCAACAGGGATGCTGCCAGACTGGAGGTGGGACTTCAGAACTTTATCCCTGTAGGTCTCGTCTATGTACCTCTCTGTCTTTCTTATGTTTTCCAAGTCTGCTACTCTAGCCTCTAGAGAACGGACTCGTTCCCTGAGAGCAAAGAGCTCCTTGCACCTAGTGCACACGTAAGACCTCTCACCAACTGGGAGAAAATCATACATGTGACACTAAATGCAAAAGACTGGAAAGCCCCCATCTTTGAGTTCTTTACTTACTAAGGGTTGCTATGGATATTTATACCAATAAAACTGTACCTAATACATTTAATATACCTTGTTCACCTGAAGCTTAATTAATCTCAGGTCCTTAGTGTATGACTGATTTGGGTAATGAGCTTCACCTGAGAGCACCTCCTGTCTTTTAAGATGTGTAAGTACCTATAAAGCTACAATTATCCCAGGGGTGGGTGGGTGTGGGGAGGGAGGGAGGGAAATAACACTTATTAAAAGAGGGCTGCTACACAGTACCCTGTCCTGTGCTGCTGAGGTAAGCTATATTCTTATTTGATTTAATTTATAGCTCTTTGCTGCTGCTAGGCTCTAACTTATTATGAAATTTAAACTACAAGCTCTCTGCTGGGTTCTAAATTTAATCAGAAAGCTCTCTTCTGTGTTTTAAATTTAAACTAAAAGTACTTTGCTGGTGCTAGGCCCTGAGTGACTATTAAATTAAAACTACAAGCTCTCTGCTGGGTATGAAATGTAACCAGAAAGTTCTCTTTTAAATTTAAACTTAAACTGCTGCTACTAGGCCCTGACTGATTTAACAAAAAATAGTGGGTTCACAGATTAATTAGCTTTAATAGAAAATCATGTTGCCTCGGATCATGCAATTCATTGGTTTCTAGATAGTCCATTATTCTCTCTTTCAAGAGTAGCTCCATTATTTTTCCCACCACAAAAGTAAGCCTTACTAGCCTATAATTTTTCACCTCTTCCCTATTACCACTTTTGTGAACAAATACCACCATCAGCCTTTCTCCAGTCCTTTCCCGTCTCCAAGGTTCTATTAAAAAGATCCTTTAAAACGCCCTGCCATTATCCCATCCAGTCCCATGGCCTTGTCTTCTGTGAAGGGAATGGAGTAGATACCACACCAATTTGTATATTTGTTAATGATACGTGGTCCTTCTGCAGGATTTTTTTTTTAAGTGAAAACAGATCAGAAGTATCCTTTTAGCATTTTCGCTTTTTTCGATGTCACTTTCCAAAAATCTATCCTTAGCACTTTTCAGTCTTGCAATTCCACCTCTGTTTTTCCTCTTCTCCTGAAAAATGTTTTGTCTCCATGCTTCACATCCTTAGTCATCTTTTCTTCCACCTTTCCTTTTGCTATCCTTATTTCTATATTTATCTCATCTCATATAGCTTTATCCTATATTCTTTTCTGTGTTACTCTTTTTGTTATCTTCTGAATTTTGTGAAAGCTGTGTTTTTGCCTTTATTTCTGCAGCCACTTCTTCATATAGAAACATAGAAACATGATGACAGAAAAAGACCACATGGCCTATCTAGTCTGTCCTTCCATATCAACTACAACAGTCCACTTTTTACCTTTAGAGATCCTCTGTGTTGGTCCCATGCTTTTTTGAATTCAGATACTGTCCTCATCTCTACCACCTCCACTGGGAGACTATTCCATGGATCCACTACTCTTTCCGTAAAGAAATATTTCTGCATATCACTCCTGAATCTATCTCCCTTCACCCTCATCCCATGTCCCCTCGTAGCAGAACTTGCTTTCAATTGAAAGAGGCTCTCTCCCTGAACATTTATGCCACGGAGGTATTTAAACATCTCAATCATATCACCTCTATCCCGCCTTTCCTCTAAGGTGTACATATTAAGATCCTTAAGTCTGTCCTCATATGCTTTATAATGAAGCCCACTAATCATTTTAGTAGCCACCCTCTGCACCGACTCCATCCTGTTCACATCCTTTTGAAGGTGCGGTCTCCAGACTTGCACACTATACTCCAAATGAGGTCGCACCAAAGACTTATACAGAGGCATTATCACCTCCTTTTTTCTGCTAGCCATTCCTCTCCATATGCACCCAAGCATCCTTCTAGCTTTTGCCGTCGCCTTTTCTACCTGTTTAGCTACTTTAAGATCATCAGACACAACCACGCCTAGGTCCTGCTCTTCTTTAGTGGACAAAAGTACTTCACCTCCTATACTGTATTGCTCCCTTGGATTGCTGCAGCCCAAATGCATGACCTTACATTTTTTAGCATTAAATCCCAGTTGCCAAATTCTAGACCATTCTTCAAGCTTAGCTAGATCCCTCCTCATGTTATCTACACCTTCCTGGGTGTCTACTCTATTGCAGATTTTGGTATCATCTGCAAAGAGGCAAACCTTACCCGACAGCCCTTCCGCTATATCACTAACAAAGATGTTAAAAAGAATCGGACCAAGGACAGATCCCTGGGGCACACCACTGGTAACATCCTTCTCCTCAGAGTGAGCTCCATTTACTTGTACTCCTTGTCGCCTCCCACCCAACCAATTTCTAACTCAAGCAGTAACTTTAGGGTCCATCCCTAGGGTGCTCAGTTTGTTTATAAGTCGCCTGTGAGGAACAGTGTCAAAGGCTTTACAGAAATCTAAATACACCACATCTAGAGCTCTCCCTCGGTACATTCCAATAGAATGCTAGGTATGATAAGGAAAGGAATGGAAAATAAAACAAAAGATATTATAATGCCTCTATATCGTTCCATGGTGAGACCGCACCTTGAATATGTGTGCAATTCTGGTCGCCGTATCTTAAAAAGGATATAGCGATTTTAGAAAAGGTTCAGAGAAGAGCCACCAAAATGGTAAAGGGGATGGAAGGATACTCCTATGAAGAAAGGCTAAAAAGGTTAGGGCTCTTTAACCTGGAAAAGAGACGGCTGAGGGGAGATATTATAGAAGTCAATAAATTAATGAACAGAGTGGAACGGGTAAACGTAGATCGATTGTTTACCTTATCAGAATATAGAAAGACTAGGGGACATGCAATGAAGCTACAGGGTAAACTATTTAAGACTAATAAAAGAAAATATTTTTTCACTCAACGTGTAATATAACTCTGGAATTTGTTACCGGAGGATGTAGTAAAGGCAGTTAGTGTAGCTGGGTTTAAAAAAGGTTTGGACAAGTTCCTGGAAGAAAGGTCCATAAACCATTATTAAGAAGGGACCCAGGATATCAATGCTTGAACCAATACAAGCATTGTGGAACCTGTGTCCCTTGGGGAAACTGCTAGGTACATATGACCTAGATTGGCCACTGTTGATGGACCTTGGTCTGACCCAGTATGGCATATCTTATGTTCTTATGTTCTTAACTCCCTGGTCACCCAGTCAAAGAAATCAATCAGATTTGTCTGACAAGACCTGCCTCTGGTGAATCCATGTTGCCTCAGATCCTGTAATCCGCTGGACTCCAGAAACCTCACTATTTTCTCTTTCAGCAGCGTTTCCAATAATTTACTCACCACCGAAGTTAAACTAACCGGCCTGTAGTTTTCAACCACATCCTTACTTCCGCTTTTCTGTAAAGGCACCACATGAGCCTCTCTCCAGTCCTTTGGCACCACTCCCGACTCCGAGGCATTGAAAAGGTCAGTCAGTGGAGTTGCTAGAACGTCCCCAAGTTCCCTCAGTATTCTAGGGTGTATCCCATCCGGTCCCATCGCTTTGTCTACTTTAAGTTGAGCTAGTTTCTCACAAACACAGTCTTCTGAAAATTGTTCAAGATGTCCCTCGCTTCTGTTCCTATTTGTGGGTGTTTTCTGAGGTCCTGCTCCTGGTTTTTCATCTTTGAACACAGAACAAAAATATTTGTTAAGCAATTCCGCTTTATCCTTTATCAGCTTCTACATATTACCCCCCTGCACCCTTGAGTCTGACAATACCACTTTTACCCTTCCTCTTCTCACTAATATATCTGAAAAATGTCTTATCCCCCCATTTTATTGCATTGGCTATTTCCTCCTCCTTTTGAATCTTTGCCTTCTTGACTACTTTGCTAGCTTCTCTATGTTTTTCCAAATACAGATGCCTGTCTTCCTCTCTCTGTGATCTCTTGTATTTCATGAAGGCCTCCTTCTTTTTCTTCACTTTTTCAGCTACTTCCTTCGAAAACCATAGCGGTCTCCTTTTCCTTTATTTACCATTTTAACAAAAAGGTTGGTTGCCCTTAAAATACCCCCTTTCAGTTTTGCCCACTGTTTTTCTACATCCCCCAGCTGTTCCCATCCCACTAACGACTCCCTGAGGTATTGGCCCATCTTGGCAAAGTTAGTCTTCCTAAAGTCTAAGATCCTCACCTTGGAATGGATTCTAACAGCCCTAGTCCTAATACTGAACCACACCATCTGGTGATCACTGGATGCAAAATGATCTCCCACTACAACATCAGAAACACTTTCACCATTGTAAGCACCAAGTCCAGTATGGCCCCTTCACGTGTGGGGTCTTTTACCAATTGCCTGAATAGTTCTCCCTGTAGAGAATCCAGGATCTCCTTACTTCTAGATGATACTGCAGCAGGAATGTGCCAATCAACATCTGGCATATTGAAATCTCCTATCAGTAGCACTTCCCCTTTCCTAGCAATGCTGCGTATGTCTTCAATTAACTCTCTGTCCACCTCTTCCTCTTGTGAGGGAGGTCTGTATATCACACCAATGCAAATAGATGTCTCTTTCCCTCTTTCTAGTTTAACCCACAATGCCTCCTCTCTCCCTTTTAAGCTCTGTAATTCCAAAGCTTTAATAGTAGTTTTTACATATAGTGCCACTCCTCCTCCCCTTCTTCCTACCCTGTCCTTTCTGAATAAAGTATAGCCAGGTATAGTTACATCCCAATCATGGTTTTCTGTGAACTATGTTTCTGTAACTGTCACTAAATCCAAGTCAGCCACTCCCACCAAAGCTTCAACATCAGGGATCTTATTTCCCATGCTAAGGGCATTTATACACACTGCTTTCCATGTGTTACCCCTGTTATCCATTTCTATAAAGGTATTTAATGTATCACCTACCTGTGGGCTTTCACTTTCCTGGGGGCTTTCTTCACCCATCCCCAACGAATCTAGTTTAAAGCCCTCTTCAGTACATTAGCCAGTCTACTACCGAAGATGCGTTGACCTTTCTTGGACAGATGGATGCCATCTCTGCTCTGCAACCCTTGGAACAGCATCCCATGGTCTAGGAAACCAAAACGCTCTCGATGACACCATCCACGCAGCCATGCATTCATCTCCAGGATGCGAGCCTCTCTGCCTTGGCCTTTACCCTCAACAGGGAGGATTGAAGAGAATACCACCTGTGCACCTAACTGCTACACCCTCTGTCCCAGAGCCATGAAGTCACTTTTGATACGTTCCGAGGTATACCTGGCAGTATCATTTGTTCCAACATGGATTAGCAACATTGGGTAATAGTCAGTGGGCTTGATGAGTCTCAGCAAACTCTCCGTAACATCTTGGATTTTGGCACCAGGCAGACAGCAAACCTCTCTGGACATCAAGTCTGGTCGGCAGATGGATGCCTCAGTACCCCTCAGAAGAGAGTGTCCAACCACCACTACCCTTCGTTTCCTTCTGGTCACTGATTCTGAAACTTTGGGGTACTTGAACTCTGGTTCTTCCCTTTCCAGGGCTGCTTTCACCTCCTCCTCCATAGGTTTCCTTTTCCTCTTGTTTTAATTTACTTTCCTTTCATATATATCTGTTGCCCCTTTTACTTTAGCCCACTGCAATTCCACTTGCCTTATTTCCTACCACCCTACTTCTCCTTCTGGTACTCCCTTTTACTTAAGTCAGCATTTTGAAGTCTAGGACTTTGAGTTTGCTGTGATTGGACTCTGCCTTGGCTTTTACCTCATAAGAACATAAGATATGCCATACTGGGTCAGACCAAGGTCCATCAAGCCCAGTATCCTGTTTCAAACAGTGACCAGTCTAGGTCATACATACCTAGCAGTTTCCCCAAAAGACATAGGTTCCACAAAGCTTGTACTGGGTCAAGCATTGATATCCTGAGTCCTTTCTTAATAATGGTTTATGGACCTTTCCTCCAGGAACTTGTCCAGACCTTTTTTAAACCCAGCTACACTAACAGCCTTTACTACATCCTCCGGTAACAAATTCCAGAGTTTGATTACACGTTGAGTGAAAAATATTTTCTTTTAAATAGTTTACCCTGTAGCTTCATTTCATGTCCTCTAGTCTTTCTATATTCTGATAATGTAAACAATTGATCTACGTTTACCTGTTCCACCCCGTTCATTAATTTATAGACTTCCATCATATCTCCCCTCAGCCATCTCTTTTCCAGGTTAAAGAGCCCTAACTTTTCAGCCTGTCTTCATAGGGGTATCCTTCTATTCCCTTAACCATTTTGGTGGCTCTTCTCTGAACCTTTTCTAATAACGCTTTATCTTTTTTAAAGATACGGCGACCAGAAATGCACACAATATTCAAGGTGCAGTCGCACCATGTAATGATACAGAGGCATTATCATATCCTTTGTTTCATTTTCCATTCCTTTCCTTATGATACCTAGCATTCTATTTGCTCTCTTGACCGCCGCTGCACAGTGGGCCGAGGGTATTAACATGTTATCCACAATGACGCCTAAATCTTTTTCCTGGGTAGTGGTTCCTAATGTGGAACCTTGCATCATGTAATCATAGTTTGGATTGTTCTTCCCTAGGTGCATAACTTTGCACTTGTCCACATTAAAATTCATCTGCCATTTTGATGCCCAGTCTTCCAATTTATCAAGATCCTTTTGCAATTTTCCACAATCCTCTTGGGTTTTAACAACTTTAAATAGTTTTGTCTCATCTGCAAATTTGATAACCTCACTCGTTATTCCCTTTTCCAGGTCATTTATGAATATGTCAAAAAGCAGCGGACCCAGCACAGATCCCTGGGGTACACCACTATTCACCTTTCTCCATTGGGAACATTTGCCATTTAGCCCTACCCTCTGCTTTCTACCTTTTAACCAGTTCCTGATCCACGATAATACACAGCCTCCTATCCCATGACTTTTTAATTTTGCCAAGTCTCTCATGAGGGACTTTGTCAAAGGCTTTTTGAAAGTCCAGATACACTATATCGACCCATTCACCTTTGTCTACCTGTTTATTCACACCTTCAAAAAAAACATGAGATTAGTAAGACAAGATCTTCCTTGTCTAAAGCCATGTTGGCTGTCTCCCATTAAGCCATGACTATCTACATGTTCAGTAATTTTGTTCTTTACGATGATTTCTACCATTTTTCCCGGTACTGATGTGAGGCTCACCGGTCTGTAGTTTCCCGGATCACCCTTGGAACCCTTTTTAAAAATTGGCGTTACATTGGCCATCCTCCAATTTTCAGATATTAGATGATTTTAATGATAGTTCACAGATTACTAATAGTAGGTCTGCAGTCGCATATTTTAGTTCTTTCAACACCCTTGGATGTATACCATCCTGTCCAGGTGATTTGTTACTCTTCAGGTTATCAAATAGTTGTAATACATTTTACCGGTGTATTGATATTTCTTTCAATTCTTCTTTAAATACCACTTCAGTCATGGGTAACATCTCTACATCTTCCTCAGTAAAGACCAAAGCAAAGAATTCATTCATTCAGTCTCTCCGCTATCGCCTCGTCACCTCTTAGTGCCCCTTTAACCCCTCTATCATCTCATGGACCAACTGACCCTCTCACAGGTTTTTTGCTACAAATGTACTTGAAAGTCTTTATTACACGTTTTTTTCTTTCACAGCAAGCTTCTTCCCTTTGCCTGCCTTATCAATGCCTTGCATTTAAATTGCCAGTGTTTGTGCTGTTTCCAGGTTTCATCGTTTGGCTCTTTGTTCCATTTCCTGAAAGATGCTTTTTTGGCAACAGCCTCTCTGACCTTACCTTTAAGTCATGCTGGCAGTTTTTTGGACTTCCTTCCACTTTTCTTAAAGCGTGGAATACAGCTGGTCTGGGCTTCCAAGATAGTATTTTTCAACAACACCCAAGCTTGATGTAAATCTTTAACCTTTGCAACTACTCCTTTTAGTTTTTTCTTAACTATTTTCCTCATTTTATCATAGTCTCCCTTTCAAAAGTTAAAAGGTAGTACCGTGGATTTCCTTAATATCCCTCCTCCACTAATTAAATCAAACGCGATCATGCTATGATCACTATTGCCAAGAGGCCTCAAAACCCTTATCTCTTGCACCAGATCTGGTGTTCCACTAAGGACTAGGTCCAATATGGCTTCCCCTCTGGTCGGTTCATGAACCAGCTGCTCCAAGAAGCAGTCATTTATTTCATCTAGGAACTTTATCTCCCTAACATGTCCTGCCGTGACACTGACCCAGTCGATACCGGGGTAATTGAAATCAGCCATTATTACTACTGTGCTTTAACGTTTGTTAGCTTCCTTGATTTCTTTGAGTATTTCACCATCCATTTGTTCATTCTGGCCAGGCGGTCAATAGTACACCCCCAGTGCCATCGCCTTTTTACATGGAATTTCAATCCATAGAGATTCTACAGCAAATTTTGTTTCCTGCAAAACTTTAATCCTTTCTGACTCAATGCCCTCTCTAACAGAGTGCAACCCCCTCCACCAATTTGATCATCACGATATAGTTTGTAGCCAGGTATCAGTGTCCCACTGGTTATCCTCCTTCCACCATGTCTCAGATTCCAATCATATCTAACCTCTCATTGAATGCTATATATTCTAACTCTCCCATATTATTTTTTAGACTTCTAGCATTTGTATACAATCATTTGAGAGACTGTATTTTATTAATATTAATTTGGCTATTGGTAGACATGAGTAATTTGGGATCTTTAAGCTCTGTCTGCTCCATACTCGAGGGCATTTGGGCTACTTTACTCTTTTTTGGAACCTCTGTTTTTGGTAGTATCCTTCAAACCACCTCAAACCACACCGTGTGATGATCACTGCTCCTCACATGAACACGCACCCGGACATTCAACACGCTATTTATTTATTTATTTAACCGATTTTATATACCGACTTTCTACAATTCAAGACGGTTTACAGAAAACATTTAAAATAGAGTGTTTCCACTGTTTACATAGAACAAAGTAACAATATATATAAATAACAATGAAACCAACTATTTACAAAGGAATTTACCGAAATATCAGTTGTCAGCATGTAGTTTAGAAGGGGTAGGAGCTAGAGGGAAGTACTGGTGAGTACTAAACAGGGGTGGCCCTACATGGAGCGGTGGGTACACCCCTAAACAAAGGCATTGGGAGGGGTGACCTGCACGGAGCCGCAGGTGCACCTACTCTTGCCACCTTGTTGGGCAGACTAGATGGACCATACTGGTCTTTATCTGCCGTCATATACTATGTTACTATGGTTCCAACACCAGTTGTCTGAGCAATGCTTCTTGGAAGGCATCCACATTTTTTTTTTTTTTTTACTTCTTTCCAGATTTGCAGAAGGCATACTCCAAGCCACATCTGGTAGGTTAAAGTCACCCAATATGATCACGTCTGCCTTCATTGCTACCTTTGCAATTTCAATGATCAAGTTTCTTTCCACTTCCTCCGTTTGAGTTGGGGGCCTGTAGATTACACCAGTGTGGATGATAATGCTATCTCCTCTTTCTAACACAATCCATAGCACTTATTTTCCCCACATCCCCTGCATTTCAGCAGCTTTAATATTGCTTTTGACATCTAATTAAGGCATTTCTATTAAGGATTTATATACTACCTGTTTGCGAACGCATTCTCGGTGGTTTACAAGCAGGTACTGTATACATTCCCTCGACCCCAAAGGTCTCACAATCTATATGTGTACCTGAGGCAATGGAGAGTTAAGTGGCTTGCCCAAGGCCACAAGAAGTGCCTATAGGACTAGAGACCCCAGTCCCTCCAGTCCGAGGTTGTTGTCCCTGAGCGGGAATCGAATCCCCAGCCCTCCAGCCTGAGGAAACTTGTCCCTAGGCCACACCTCTCCTTTTTCTGCCTTTTCTACCTCTTCTAAATAAATTATAGCCAGCTATGGCTATATCCCATTCATCCGACTCATTAAGCCATGTTTCTGTATTGGTCACAACGTCGAAGTCCATTTACACCATCAGGGCTTCCAGGTCATGAACTCTGTTGGCTAGACTTTGAGCATTTGTGCTCATTGCCTTCCAGCAATTGTTGGTTGGCTTGCATGTATTTTGGATGTATTTTATTCCAGACTCCTCTTCCTTCTTGTCATTAACGTGTGGATTAATATGACGACTATTACCAATGCTATTATGTTCTTGCTGGGAGTGACGTCCTGAACTTGTTTTTTTCCATCTGTCACCCCTTTTCCCTAGTTTAAATGCTTCTCCACATATTGCCTGAATTTTTCACTTAGAATCCTTTTTCCTGCCATAGAGAGATGTAGTCCATCAACTCAATATAGCCTCTTGTTTCATCTATTGCCCCAGTTGCCTATATCTAAATCCTTCTTGTTTACACCAGATTTGGAGCCACATATTAAAGCTGGTTGTGTGATGCAGCCTCTCTTCCCCCTTATCATGAACAGGTAGAACTTCTGAGAACGCTATATTGACGACAATGGGTTTAAATTTCCCTCCCACAATCTAGAAGTCCCTTTGTACTGTAAAGATAGCAACTTGGGTACACATGACCTGGCTAGAAACTAACAATCAATTTTGGAATGCTTACTATCTGCACTGCTAGCAATATGGTTTGCGTTCCTGCTGGCTGAAGAACCTGGGAGGTATTTGACCATCTTCTTTCCCTTGGACTGTGTTCCCAAGTTAATCCCTCTGATGATGGAGTCTCCAAGTAATAACAGTTTCCTGTTCTGTTATTTTTTGTTCATATTTGGGGCATTACCAGTAGAATGGGTGTTAACCTTCTCATTTAAGGTCACTTCAGTTTCCACTAAATTGAGCACTCTCATTTTCCAAGGGAGAGAAGGCATTATGCAGGGATATCTCTTGATGGAGATGGATAATACCAGCATTTATACTCAAAGTTGATTTTATTAAATCAATGAAGATTTGTTTTGCTACTTGCTTCTCTTCAACATGCACAATCGTTTCTACATCTTCTCCTTCCCAGATCGTGGAAGCAGCATTTGACGGGTTTGCAGCATAGGCTGGGATCTTTGTCTCATTTCACACTACACATAAGCGACAGGTTCAGGGATCATCCTTGAGGACATCTGGTAACCTTTCATACAATTGATATGGCCAGTGGCGAGTCTTGAATTCACAGTCTGATGTATGGAGCGTTTGGTTATCTTGTCACTGTAGTAGCACAAAACTGCACATCGTAACTGTACATTGAATGAAACAAATACTTCCTCCAGTTTGTTTTTAAATTTATTTATTTATTACAATCTCTTATATACCGCACTATTCGATATCAGCACGGTTTACATGAAACAAAAAGACCAGAACAACAGGCTGTTCGGTTTTACAGAGAACAGGTGTACAAACTTGGATAACATGGGAGAACTATTTACATGAAATATCTACAAACAGGCGTTATGAGAAAACTGTGGTAAGTATCATGTAGTTACTTTCTTTGGAGGGGTTAGCTAGGCGTCATTGCTGACTGGGTAGTACTTGAGGAACAGGTGAGATTTGAGTGCCTTCCTAAACTGGGCTAGGTCAACAATAGCACGAATGTTCGATGGAAGAGCATGCTAGCATCTTCAGGCGCAAAATTTGAATGCCCTGTTTGCCGTTGTCAGGGTGCATTTTGTTAAGGCCTTCGGAATTATTAGGGAGTTTATTGCTGTTGGTCTTCTGGGTCTGTTAATTGGGACGACGTGAATGAGCTCTGTAAGTGAGTAGGATGTAAGACCATTGACGGCCTTGAAGGTCAGTAGCAAAGTCTTGAAAACAAGCCTTCCATGTATGGGGAGCCAGTGAAGATGCTTCAGGATAGGCGTCACATGGTCGTTCCTAGAGGCCCCATGAAGGATCCTTGCAGCGGCATTCATGGCGAGTTGTAGCGGGTTCAAGGTAGATTGTGGGAGGCCTTGCAGGATGGCGTTAGCATAGTCGAAGTGAGGTAAGATTAGAGCTTGGTATATAGTCCGGAAGTCATCTGGATCTAATAAGGGACGCAGATGCCCGAGTGTTCTGATCTTGAAGTAGATAGCTCTTACTATGTTACTTATGTGTATCTTCATATCGAGACGTTGGTCCAAAGTGACCCCAAGGTATCGTATTGTCTCTTTTGTTTGCAGATCTGCTTCCTTAACTCTTATCTGTGGTGGTGGAGTGAAACTGTGGTCTCTCGTGATGAAGAGCACCTCCGCTTTCTTGTGTTGAATACGGAGGTTTTGAGATTGGAGCCATTCTGAAACTGCGTCAAAGCATTCTATCAGAGGGGAAAGGTCCATTTGATCTGTAGAGAACAGCATGTAGAGCAGTATATCATCTGCATATATCAAACAGTTCACATTGAAAGATCTGATGATATTGCAGATGGGCTGCATGTATATGTTGAACATGAGTGATGATAGAGAGGAACCTTGCGGTATCCCTTGCCTTTGATGGAAAGGTTTTGATTCTACTGCTCTGGATTTTACATGTTGCAGTCTTCCACCCAGATATGATTTACACCATTCGAGTGCAGTGTCGCAGATGCCCTTCTCTTGTAGTCGCACCAGGAGAAGTTCATGACTTACTGAGTCGAATGCTGCAGCGATGTTTAAGAAAATAAGGACAAAACCTTGACGGATGTTGTCGATGCCTGTGATTATATTGTTGAAGAGGGTGGTAAGGAGGGTTTCCACGTCATGAGACTCTCTGAACCCAGGTTGGCACTTGTCTAGAGGGGCAGCGGAGTCTATGTGATCTTGGATTTGCCTTTGTACCTCTTTCTCAATTATCTTAGCTAGGAGAGGAATACTAGCTATGGGTCTGTAAGAGTCGACCTTCTGGGGGTCTAGCTTGGAGTTTTTTTTAAAAGAGGTCTAATGGAAGTGTGTTTGAGAGCTGTGGGGAAAGATCCGGTTGTGAATGATAGGTTCATAAGTCTTGTAATGAAGGGACTGAACTCACTGCGTAGCTCCTTTATCCAAAAGGCTGGGCAAGGATCAGTTTGAGCTGTGGTGGTATTGAGGGAAGTGATGGTGTCCTCAATGTATTTTGTGGATGGTGTGGAGAACATAGAAAGGGACATTAGGCAGGTTGGCTCTTGTGCGGTGGCCGCTGAGACCTTATCTGTCTGGAGTAGTTTAGACTGTAGGTAGTCAGCAAATTTTTGCGGGTGAATCTCATCATGCTGCTCAGGAGATGATTCCTTCGATAGGGTTTTGACTAAATTGAACAGATCACGTGGTTTTTCAGTGATCTTTTGAGAGTGTCGGTGTGAAATTGCTTCATTTTGGTTGTGATTGTTTCTCGGTGAATTGATAAGTGGGGTTTGTAAGCTGTCTGATCCTTTACGGAGAATGATTGGTGCCATCGTCTCTCAAGTCTTCGCAAATGTGTAAGAGAAGACCGCAGCTCTAGGGAGTACCATGGAGCAGAGTTTCTTTTTCTTGGGGTGTTATTAGGATGTGGTCGTTGTGCAACGGCGCTAAGGTTGTTGTTCCAGGAGGAGATCAAATTTTCGAGGTTGAGAGTTGTGTCGTTGAGGAGTGGGCGGGTAAATGTACCACCTGTTTGTTTCATGGAACATTCTCTAGTCTTATTATCTGAGGGGGCCATTTTTTGCCTACCCATTACCCCTTCTCTCATTCCTCTCCAGCTGAAGAGCCCTAACATGTTTAGCTTTCTTCATTTCCTATCATCATTTTGGTTGCCTTTCTAAGTACTTTTTCTAGTTCTGCTATATCTTTTTTTTTAAGCTGTGGCAACCAGAACTTCAATAGTGAAGGTGCAGTTGCATCATGGATCTGTGCAGAGCAAATTCTGATATTCTCCGTTTTATTCCCCATTCTCTTCTGGATCACCCCCACTCTTTATCTAGCCTATCTTTATGGAGTTCTTTTCTATTTTATATGAATGTGTATTTCAACCATGATTATAGAAACTGCTCGATATATCAAATATAATAAACCATAAACACTATTTGCCTTTTTCAATATCACTGCATACCAACCTGAGGATCTCAACGCACTGCCCAGCTATTTCTGCGAGTCCCTTTCTCTTGAAAACAAGAGGCAAAGATTAGAAAACGTCCTCATCTATTAGTGCTATTTCCTAGCTCTGCCCTAATTCTGACCTTGGGATCACCACCTGGCAACATGGATAAAGTAAGATATGTTGCAGAAAAAGCAGACTATTTATGTATTTAAACCTATGCATAATCCAGGCAGAGTACAATAAAAGAAAACAAAATCAAAGATAATTTCAGAAAATATCTTAAGGCCTAAGGTAAGAGTGTAGGGAGGAGGGTTTTCTTAGTTAAAGTACATTTTCTAGTTTGTGGCTCGAAGTTTGCTTATATTTAGCCATCTATAGCACAGTATTTAAGTCAGCTCTACCTACATACAGGGACAGCCATCTAACTTAGCTATCTCACACTGACAATTAGTGCTCATTGTTAAGTTTGCTCCCTTAACTTTACCTGCTTTCCAATCCATCTAGAATCTGAGCTGCTGTATTTACAAAAGGACCTATCTGCCTTAACTGTGCAATTAAGCAGCTTGATTGCTTTGAAAATCCCACCCCTTAGAGCTCAAAAAAGCCAAGACTGTATTACTGAATCTACTGCAGGAAAAGTGCATCAGTGCCTATATGCAAGCTTTCACTTTGAAAAGAGGACAAAGTGTGAACAGTCGCTTGCATCTGTTTATTATACAGATATATTTTTATTGGAAAAATATGTGCAAAATTTGCAACTGTAATGTGCAAAGATATCTCCCTCCCCCCCCCCCCCCCGGGAATGACTTCTCAATCAGGATAAAAGTACATGCTTAAATTTTTTTATGCAGCGAGGGTGGGAAATTTTCGTCTAGCCAATAAAAGTAGGTGAAACTATTTTTAAACTATATAGATCATTTTGAAATGTGATCTCAACGGGGGGGATCGTCCATCCGGCCCCACCCCCCCAGAGCTCCTGCCCAATCGGGGCAGTGGGAGCCTGCAGAAGCAGCACAACCGCCTCCTTAAAAGCGGCGTCCCTTGCCTCCGAAGGGAGCCGCTGCCGGGGATCGTCCATCCCGCCCCCCCCCCCCGGAGCTCCTGCCCAATCGGGGCAGTGGGAGCCTGCAGAAGCAGCACAACCGCCTCCTTAAAAGCGGCGTCCCTTGCCTCCGAAGGGAGCCGCTGCCGGGGATCGTCCATCCCGCCCCCCCCCCCCCGGAGCTCCTGCCCAATCGGGGCAGTGGGAGCCTGCAGAAGCAGCACAACCGCCTCCTTAAAAGCGGCGTCCCTTGCGGGCGGGCCTGCGCCTGAGGGCCCTTTGACGTGGCCCTTAGGCGCGGCACTAAGGCGCACAGCAACCACCAGACAAAGAACAAAGCAGGAAACCCACCGCGGCAAGCAGCTCAACAAGACAACCACCACTAAACTGGAAAAACCAAGACTCCAGCAGCTCTGCAGAAAAGAGACCACACCACTCCAAAAACCCAGGTACTCTGGTACACCATGCCGCCCTTCCTAACCCTCATCTACCTTCTAACTCCTATCCTAACACTCTACCCCCACCCAACCACACTCATTAATCCTCTCTACGCAGACACACCACCCTGCACAACCTCCTCTGCACAGCCACCCTACCCCCACCCAACCGCAATCACTGACCCCCTATACACAGGCACCACAACAACTCAACCCACAAACATCCACGGTACCACACACAACCACGCACACATACACCACACTCCACCCCATACCACCAACCCCAAAAGTCACCTGCACCTCTCCATCTCACTCATAAATGCACGCTCCGTCAGGAACAAATACCACATGCTCCAAGACCTGATCACATCTGAGAAGATTGATATCCTGTGTATAACAGAAACCTGGCTAACAGAAACCGACACGGTAATAATGAACCAACTGACACCAACCGGATACAGCCTTCAACACTGTTCCGAACACACGCAAAAGGCGGAGGCGTAGCCATCATTGCAAAGGACAACCTCCACCTACGAATCCACGCCTCTGAAACCTCCAATGAAGCAGACATCCTCACCCTCACCAACAAACGCCTCACAATATGCCTGGTCTACCGATCACCCGCCGCAAACTCAGACCTACCAAGGATACTGCACATCATCTCTGAAAGCATTGACCCCTCAAAAGATCAAATTATCCTGGGAGACTTCAATCTCCCAACACTCCAAGGCACACAAGCAGAAACCTTCATCAACGCCATGACAGCAATGGACCTAACACCATCTTGGACATGGTGTTCGCACCTCACGCAGCCCTCGAGGAAAACCATAACATGATGTTGTCTATCATTGACGTCCCCTGGTCTGACCATAAACTTATCACTTTTCAAATACCCACCAGGGACAGCCAGCGGCACAGTACCCAAAAATGCTACAACACAGCTCGAACCCTAACAAGAAACTTCAGCGCATTTGACAGAGAGTTAATACTATCGCAAACCCAATCCCTCTTCACCATAACCTCATCGGACCCGGAAGAACTAGTCACCGCATGGAACCTCAACCTCAAGGCTATCTCTCAACGTCCACAAAGCAATAACACATCCAAGAGAATAAGAAATGCGGCCCCTTGGGTTCTCCCAAGAATTGAGAACTTCTCTAACACAACTACGCAGACTAGAGAA
The DNA here is from genome assembly GCA_033557465.1 of Ichthyophis bannanicus. Taxonomy (NCBI): domain Eukaryota; kingdom Metazoa; phylum Chordata; class Amphibia; order Gymnophiona; family Ichthyophiidae; genus Ichthyophis; species Ichthyophis bannanicus. The sequence continues at coordinate 1,404,085,239 of CM066033.1, read as the reverse complement.
GAAATGGCGCCGATCACTCTCCACACAAGATTTGACAGCTTACCAACTCCACCTAACAAGGCATAGGGAAGCGATCTCAATAAAAATGAAACAGCACCACACTGACACTTTGAAAAGATCTCTGAACAAACCACGGGATCTTTTCAACTTGGTGCAAGCCCTTTCTAAAGAACCAACTCCTGAACAACACGTGGATATCCATCCACAAAAATTCGCTGACTACCTCCAGTCAAAGATCATACAGACCGACAAAATATCAACAGCCTCACTCCAAAACCATACCGGCATAACCCCTTTAAGTAAGTTTTCCGCACCATCTAGAAAAAGCATTGAAGATACAATAGCTTCCCTCAATACCTCCACAGCACAAACAGATCCTTGTCCGGCTTTTTGGATCAAGGAGCTACGCAAGGAATTCAATCCATTCATCGCAAAATTGACAAAACATTCCTTTACTACTGGTTCCTTCCCTACAACCCTCAAGCAAACATCTATCAGGCCGTTACTGAAGAACACTAAACTTGATCCACAACAAGCCGAATCGTACAGACCAATAGCTAGTATTCCTATACTAGCAAAGATATTAGAGAAAGAGGTCCAAAGGCAAATCCAGGATCATATAGACTCCACAGCGCCCTTGGATCATTGCCAACACGGGTTTAGAGAGTACCATGGAGTAGAGACACTTCTCACCTTCTTATCCAATAACATTTTCACAGGCATTGACAACATCCGACAAGGCTTTGTGCTCATCTTTTTAGACATCGCTGCAGCCTTTGACTCGGTTCATCATGAGATTCTCCTCGGGCGACTGAAAGAAAAGGGAATTTGTAATACCGCGCTCAATTGGTGCAGTTCCTATCTAAATGGCCGACGTCAATACGTTAAATCTGGAGCAGAAGAGTCGAAACAATTCCATCAAACACAAGGTGTGCCGCAGGGATCCTCATTGTCATCTTTACTATTCAACATTTACATGCAGCCCATCTGCAACATCATTAGATCATTTAACGTGAGCTGTCTGATATATGCAGACGACATCCTACTATATATGCCTTTTTCAACCGTTCAAATGGACCTTACACCTCTTATAGAATGCTTCAATACCATATCGGATTGGCTACAAGCACAAAAACCTCCGCATCCAGCACAAGAAAACGGAGGTATTGTTCATCGCTAGAGACCCAGATTTTACCCCACCGACACATATAAAGGTAAAGGAAGCGGAATTACAAACCAAAGAAACAATAAAATACCTGGGGATCACCTTAGACCAACATCTGGACATGAAATGTCATATAAGCAACATTGTCAAAGCAGTCTATTTTAAAATCCGTTCACTCAGACATCTGCGCTCCCTACTGGAGCGAGATGATTTCCGGACCATATACCAAGCACTGATCCTGCCGCACTTTGACTTTGCCAATTCCATCCTACAAGGTCTCCCGCAATCCACACTAAACCCGCTACAACTGGCCATGAATGCTGCAGCAAGGATTCTTCATGGAGCCTCCAGAAGAGACCCACGTGACTCAGATATTAAAACAGCTTCATTGGTTACCTATACACGGAAGGATTATCTTCAAAACATTAATCCTCTCATTCAAGGCAATCAAGCGCCTTTCCTCCACAGCGCTTACGGATCTCATCCATACAGTGCCCCCCAACAGAGCCAGGAGGTCAACAGCCCTAAATTTATTAGCAACCCCGAAGACCTTGACAAAATGCAATAATACAACAGCAAATAGGGCCTTCAGCCTTTACGTCCCCAAATGTTGGAATGCACTCCCACCAGACATTCGAGCTATAACAGACCTGACCCAATTCTGGAAGGCAATCAAATATCACCTCTTCCTTCAATACTACCCAACCAGCGATGAATTTAGTTAGCACCACCTAAGAAACACCGCCCTTTTGCAGCCCATACTCACAAGGTCTCAAGTATTCAAAACGGATTCATCATTTATTGTGCAACTCAACAATGTTATAGGAATTTACCTCATGTATATAGCATATTTCATGTAAATAGTTCATGTATATAGTTCAGCCCCTGTTATCCAAGTTTATATTCCTGTTCGATGTAAAACCAAACAGAATGTGTGTATTGGTCACTTTGTTATATGTAAACCGCGCTGATACCGAATAGTGCGGTATATAAGCAACTGTAATAAATAAAAATAAAAAATAAAATAAACACAAATCATAAATGAACCAACGCATGAAAAAGGAAACACACTGGACCTCATATTTCTGAACTCCCAAACAGCCTCCTCATGCAGCAGTCCAACAATCTCTCCAGTACCATGGTCAGACCACTACATCATCAACATATCCCACGCATACCAACCAAACACTAACAGAGGAAACATACAACACACACGGAGATTCAAAGCATTCAGCAAAGACGACTTCCTAACCCTAACCCTACCTAACCTACTTACGAACTCCAACAACCTTGAACTGATAAACAACTGGAACACCACAATCTCCTCAGTATCCAGCGCAACTATAAACAAAACCAGTACTAGACCCATCTCCTCAAGGGCCCGCTGGTTCACCTCTGGCCTACGGAAACTAAAAACCAAACTTAGAAGAGCAGAAATGAAATGGAGGAAAACCAAAAATGAAATGGACAAAACGCAATACCTCTACGAACTCACTACATACCACTCAGAGACCGACAACGCGAAGAGAAACTACCACACCTCGAGAACTCTTCCGAATTGCCAAAAAACTGACAAAAGCACCAAGCAATTCTGATCAACTCCCAGATATCCCCCTGGATCTCCTGGCCCGACAATACAAACAACTTCAACAACCTCAACAAACACACCACTGTGCTGAAACCACAAAGACAAATCCATGCACCATCATTGACACAGACTGGAATACGTTTGATACAACCTCAAAAGAAGAGATATCTTCCACCATCTCCTGTCTGAACACCACTACCTCCCTGCTAGACCCCTGCCCTACGGACTGGATAAAGAAAACCAAGGAAGACCTGAGTGCTCCATTAACCCACATCATAAATGAATCCTTTAAACAAAGATACATGCCGGACGCCCTCAAGACAACAATCATTCGACCAACCATGAAAAACAACAACTTGGACCCCCTAGACCCCACCTCCTACAGACCAGTTTCAAGCCTCCCCCTCACCGCCAAGATAATAGAAAAGGTAGTCCAACGCCAGGTTCAAGATCATCTGGACATCAACGACATACTAGACCCCCAGCAACACGGATTCCGGCCACTACATGGAGTCGAGACCCTCATAACCATTCTAATGAACACCCTCACCATAGGAACCCAAGAGAAACAATCTGGATACATCTTGATCTTCCTAGATATATCAGCGGCCTTTGACACAATCTCACACGAAATCCTCATACGCAGACTCCAATCAATTGGAATCAAAGGCACTGTACTCCAATGGTTCAGATCCTATTTAACCAACAGACAGCAACGGATCCGCACCTTCACCGCAACCTCGCCCCCCTACCAGCAACATCAAGGAGTACCCCAAGGATCCACCCTGTCAGCCATGCTGTTCAATATATATCTCCGTCCACTCTGCTCAGTCATACGCACCCACAACATCAACTTCCACATATACGCTGACGACATAATGCTCTACGCACCGATTACAACCACCAACCCAACAAATGATCAGCTATCAGCCTGCTTCACCGATGTGGCCAACTGGCTACAGGAAAACAACCTATCCATCAACAAAGAAAACTGAAGCCCTTATAGTGACAAAAGAACCAGACTTCAAACCACCTACCCATCTCAACATGGGAACCACGCAAATTCAAATCCAGCCTCAAATAAGATATCTAGGCGTAATCATTGATCAAGCTCTCACCTTTAAACCTCAAATCAACAAGACCGCCGGGACGATATTCCACAAAGCTAAAACTGTACAACGCCTCCGACCCCTCCTAGAACCTCATGACTTCAGGACAGTAATGCAAGCTGTGACACTCCCTCATCTGGACTTCTGCAACATAATCTACCATGGACTTCCCGCCTCACAAACCAACCCCCTCCGAACTGCCTTAAATACTACAGCAAGGATTATTCAGAATGCGAAAAAATGGGATCACATCACCCCAATCCTAAGAGACCTCCACATCCTTCCACTTGAAGCAAGAATCAAGTACAAAGCTATACTACTCACCCACAAGACTATCCACCAAACACGGAACACCTCACTCCACCCCCTACTGCCTCGCCCATCCCACAGCAGACCAACCAGACAATCCTTCAATAACTCCATCGTCGTCCCCCACAAAAGAACCAAATCCACACAACGGACCTGCAACAGAGCTTTCGAACTTTATGCTCCATCCCTCTGGAACTCTCTGCCAAACCACATCAGAAACAACGCTGACATCACATCATTCAAGAAACAGCTGAAAACAATCCTATTCCGCGAACATCTCTGAACAGAAAAAACACCCTATCCGCATGAACTAATACTTAGACATGTACGCTTCTGCTGTATCTATGTCCACCCCAAATCTATAAATGTTGCCCCCTGTTGATGGCCATACCCTTTAAAATATTGACCCCCCCCCTTTTATTTATTTATTTTATTTTAGCTGCATTTATATCCCGCTTTTCACCGGGTCAAAGCGGTTGGGGGATACATTTAACACGAGGGGATATGACACATATACACTAATACTTACAGGGAACATGGGCAATGGAGGGTTAAGTGGCTTGCCCAAGACCACAAGGAGCACCTGTGGGACTAGAAACCCCAGTCCTTCCGGCCCAAGGTTGCTGTCCTCTAGTGGGATTTGAACCACTTACCTTCCGGCCTGTGGTACCTTGCCCCAACCACTAGGCTACGGTGAAAAGCGGTATATAAATGCAGTTAAATAAATAAATAAATAAATAAATTAAAAACTCTATTAAGCCAATATTCAGGGATCATTAACTGCCTCAATTTAAACCTACATTAGGCACCTAATTTCAGCTCATTTTAGACAACTATAATTTGGGCTCCTAACTAACTGTAAATGCTTAAAGCTGTGGTGCCTATTCATTTTCCTGTCTGTGCTCAAACCTGGAAAATAGCACTGAGCATCTAACTTCTCTGACATGGCCCTGCCTTGGCCTCACCCACATTTTTCCTAAAAAACAGCACTCAAATGTATTAGCTGAGTAGGAATGAATCTGCTCTTAGGAAGACTACTGGTCTATAAAACTTATAAAGCCTTGTGCACTCACCTGCCTGGTTTGTGGTGATGTTAACAGATGCAAAATGAGGGGGAAAAAGACTCTTGCTGGATACACCATTCACGGCCTGAATCTCGAATGTGTACCGCGTATGAGCCATCAGGTTAGTGATGTAACTGCATCTCTCTGTCAGACCTAGCTGGCGTGGGAAAAACTCCACATTGTCATCACAACGTGTGCACAAACGATGTTCCACCATACACTTCTTGCAGATGACATTATATAGCAGGTCTTCTCGGCCTCCCATGTCACGAGGTTCACTCCACTGCAGAACTACGGAGGTCTCATTGATATTAGAAATGAGCAGCCTTGGAGAGGAGGGGACACCTAGGAACACCAGAACAACAATTCATTATTCTTCTCTAACACACACAGTCTACAGATCACTGAAAAAGGTAAGGGAGACTATCTATACAGGGATAAAACAAGAGTAGATCCTGCCCACAAGAGCGCAAAGGGAAAAAAAACACACAAAGCAACTGTATGGGCAACAGTAGGCATTGGGAAAACTAACAAAAAATTCTGTTTTGACAAAATAAATCTTAAGGGAGAAGTGGAAGAAAGAAAGAGCAAATCCTAAATTCTGATAGCTAAAACGAGCACCAGAAAAATGGAAGAGCAAAATACAGTGAGAAGCACGAGCTGAAAAGAATCAAATAATTGATAGAAGAGAAAGCAGGAAGGGGCGCAGTAAGAAACCTCAAAACATTAACTTAACTTAATACAGCATTTATAGCCTGCCTATACAAACATAGTTCTAAGCGGGTAACAGTCAAATCACAATACAATGTCAGTTTCTAACCAGTGAATATCTTCTAAATAAAACCATTTTAGAGAATGACGAAAAACCACATACTAAACAAACTCAAATCTCACCACAGTAATAAGAATCACTAGAGACTCCCTCACCAAACTAAATAGTACTGAGAATCCGCAGGATTCCCTCATCTCACAAGAGCACTATGAATCTCTAGTGACTCCTTCACACTACACAATACCGAGAATCACTGGCTGCTCCCGCATCTTCTCACCTTGTGAGATATCACTGAGAAAAGCAGGAGACTACGCGGATCAGGATCCAAAAGCAGTCACCAGTGACTCCCTCACCTAAAGAGAGAGCATGAAGGATCTGTAGTGATTCTGTCACCACAAATCACAGCACTAAGAATTTCTATTAACCACCTCATTCCACAGCACGAAGGAATCACTACTGACTCCCTCACCTCACACTGCTTTAATAAGAATCACTAGTAGTATCCTCACTTTACAACACATAATAAGAGTCACAATGAGTTCCTCACCTCATGACACATTATCAGGAATCACATCTTACCACAGTAGTGAGAATTACTGTGTCATGAAGTGAGGGAGTCACTAGTATCAGGAATCACATCTTACCACAGTAATGAGAATCACTAGAGACTCCTCAAGGCACATTATCAGGAATCACTAAGAGGGTAATGCAAGTTTATGTGCATAAATAAAAGTGCTTTAGTGACTGTGCACGGATTGTAGTTGGGTGCTATTCTGAAAGTAGATGCCACGGACCAATGGCACATACTTTCACTGTGGGATGTGCACAGGAGTGGAACACATATATACATATGCACTGTGCAGCACAGGCCCTCGATGCAAGCAAGATATGTGCAGTCATTTACACCTGCTCTAGAACTTGTGTACGCAACTGCCATGATATTGCCGCAAGCATGCCTCTCATATTCTATAAAGTAAAATACCCCCAGATTTGTCTTTATAGAACAGGTACCATTAAAGTGCATAAACTCATATGGAAATCTAGACATCACGTACAACATTACCTTCAAATATTACTAATAACTCTCACATCATGGTACAGCACCAAAAACCATCACAGATTCTCTCATCTCATGGTGGGGACTACTGAAAATCACTCCCCGCCGGCACCAAGAATTGCCTGGCAGTCACTTACTGGTGCACACGCTGTCTGCAGAATCTGTGTCAGCTCGAAAGAAGCTGTCCTCACAGGTGCAAATAGTGGCCGCAGCAGCATTTGCTCGACTATGCAGGGGACATGGAGAGCACAATTCGTCCCCCTGCTTTGCCTTAAAGGTTCCAGGGGCACATGCTGTTAGAGAGGAAGGAGAGAAAATACAAGAGTTTTAAAAAAACCACAAACCACACACCAAGGCAGAATAGTTCCTACCATGAAAAGGCTTCAAAGAAAATGCAGAACGTGCTGAAAAAGCTAGTAAGTAATTCTTGTTTATCCAACTCCGAGGGAGACTGGTGCCTCTCTTTAATTAGTGCTAAAGGCTACTTACGGCTCATTCTGAAGAGTCAGCATGTTTTGTGTGCATGGGAGCTGCTCACATTCACCTGAAGAAGGTTTGTCAGCTGACTACATTTTCTCTGGACAGACTGAGTCAGTCCTGGTTTCACCCCACGTCAAGCACGAAGATTTACTTCTATGGAGATCAGACATGAAAAGTGGTAAAAGCAGGACTGGATTGGTATGTTCAGAACAAATGGAGCCTGCAGTGTGTATAATGTGCCCCAAGCACAAATTAAGGACCCCAGTAAAACTGTTCGACGCTCTCCTATAAAATTATTCAACAGCTGGTTAATAGCACCCTCCTGATAACTCAGCAATCAGAATGCAGTTTACATCTGAGAACACCAAAAAACTCACCCAGGGGATTTGCAACTTGTCTGGTCAGACTCCTATGTAGGGGAATTCAAACAATGAGGACAAGCCAGTCATCTGCTGCTGAAAGAACTACAATGTCGCTCTCCCATTCCCTGTTTTAGGGACATTTTGGAAAAGATAAGAACAGAAGAGCTGCCATACTTGCAGACTGATGCGGAAAGCTAGAGCGGCCTTTAAGCACAGATAACGCCACTTTTAAGCGCACTTACTGCTACCGTCAAATGCAGAAAAGAGATGGATGTGAGTGTAAACAAGCAATGAAAAAACGAGCACACAATTAACGCCAAGAGTATTTAAATTACAGGCAAATGAGCTACACATAATAAACCGGTATGCAAATATCGGCTGCGCCAAATGCAGAGAAATGTATAGAGCATTTTGCAACCAGCCTTAGCACCAATATCTATATGTCTGGGTCTGAGGTGGCTTAGAAATCCAGCACATCACCCGACAGCATTTTGATGACATCAGGTGCTTTCCCCGATGCCTGGATCATCTGAGCAGAAATGTCAAAGATGATCTAGGCATCAGTGAAAGCCCCTGAAGCCATCAAAATAGTATCAGAAGCTGGTGCCCCCGACAGAAAACAAATCCCTGGAGGTCCAACAGCCCCAAACCTCCCACCCAACTAAAAATCAACCTTGGTGGCTCAGCGGCCCCAATACCCTCCCCTCCCCCCAAAATAAAAATCAACCTGGTGGCCTAGCAGCCCTAAACCCCCATCCCCCCTCCCGGTACCTTTAGAAACAAGCAGGAGTGCTGCCTATGCACGCCCACTTTTATTTATTTTATTTAGATGTTTTCTATACCGCCTTATCAAAGAATCAAAGTGGTTTACAAAGACCGATAACACAATCAAAGTGGTTTACCAAAGACCGATAACACAGGTACACTAAAAAAAAATTTTTTTAAACTGCCTCTGTTTCGATTGATTTTTACGTTTTTTGGTGCGCTGAATCCAAATCTGGTAACCAATTTGCTCCATCACGTACAGATTTTTTGCTACATTGGGTTAGCAGTTTGAGGTGAACGTTTCAGATTGAGTGCGATCGAGATAAACGTTTCTTGGATGAATTCTTTATACTAATTGTTTAGTAGTTATTCAAATAAGAATAAAGAAAATTGTAACAAGGCAGCACATAAGAATAGAGTAATGTCAACAAAACACACTGTGATGGTAGCAAAATTGTCTGCACTTAAAACAGCCACATACATGTGCACAAACACTGAGCATATAAGAGCGAGGTTAGACACAAAGCAAAGCAAAGAAATGTGCAAAAAATGTTGTACAGGTATGTATGTAAGAATAGAAAACGCAAACCGCACCATTGCAATACATGAAGACAAACACCCGATGGTGTGAAAATAAAATTCTAATAAATGAGATCCGACACTGTGGTAATAACTAGCAAATTTTTATTTCAAAGTTTAGTAAAAACACGATATTTGTCAACACAGTTTAGATTTTAAAGTCATTCTTGGGTCAATCAATCTCCTGGTGTGCCCGTTTCTTCTTCCCCCGAATGCTTCTCTTGGTGCGCTGCTTGGCGTATTTTTCATCTGGGGTTTCCCGCAGCAGCAACCAGCAGAAATCAGCCATCATAGTGATGTTCCATCTTCCTTGGTACCTTCTCTCTGCGTCCTTGATGTCCTGGTGAAACCTTTCACCTTGTTCTTCACTGTACGCCCCCATGTTTTCGGGAAAGTAGTTCACATGGGAGTGCAAGAAATGGACTTTCAGGCTCATGTTACAGCCTTGTTCTTTGAAGGCATTGAGCATCCTGGCAACAATATCCTTATAGTTCTCATCCCGCCTGTTCCCCAAGAATTTGAGAACAACATCCTTGAAGGAATCCCAGGCTTCTTTTTCCTTCTCAGACATCGTTTCAGCGAATGCTCCATCTGAAATGAGTTTCCTTATATCAGGGCCAACAAACACTCCTTCCTTTAGCTTTGCTTCAGAAAGTCGGGGGAACTTTGAGCAAAGGTACCGAAAGCACTCACCATCTTTTGGAAGGGACTTGATGAATTGCTTAATGAGACCCAACTTAATGTGGAGAGGTGGTAATAGAATTTTATCACGAGGGTACCAAGCTATCATGAAGAACATTTTTCTCACCGGGTCTCTAATACTCCCGAATTGGCCAGTCTTTTTTCCCCCAGTGTAGGTCGCGGGCCCGGCTATCCCACAAGCAAAGGAAGCAGGGAAATTTGGTGAAACCGGATTGCTGCCCTAATAGCATGGATAGAATTTTAAAGTCTCCACAAATCATCCACTTATGCTCATCATAACGAATCTTCTGAAGAATCAGGGCCAAATTCTCGTATTTTTCTTGGAGAATAACAGAGTGAGCAATAGGAACTGAATCGAATGTGTTGCCATTATGAAGAAGAACACCTTTTATGCTGTCTTTTGACGAATCAATGAACAGCCGCCATTCAGCAGGATCATACTTGAGTTTAAACTTTTCCATCACTCCGTATATATCGATGCAAAATACCAAATCTTCCTCTTTGCTGAAATACTTCAAAAATTGTGTCTCGCGGTTGCGGTACCAATAAAAAGTTGTTCCTGGTGACAATAGATTTTTCTGTTTAAGCCGAGAACCTAGCAGTTGGGCAGCATCTTTTGGGAGTCCTAAATCCCGGACTAAATCATTCAATTCAGCTTGAGAGAAAAGTTCAGGTTTCGGATCTGGTTCAGTTTCAAACTCGGAAGTACTGGACTCATTGGGAAAAGCCATCTGATGAGTCTCATCATGATCAGAACCGTCCACACAAATATGATCCAAAGATTTTGGTGGTTCAGGCACAGGTACTTCGTTGCTATGAGGCATAGGCCTAATTGCTGAGGGAAGGTTGGGGTAACTTATTACGTTCTTATTTTTTAAGTTGTATCCCTTCACAATGCAAGAGCAAAAATAGCAGTCACTGCTGTGGTCTCTTTGTTCACGCCACATCATAGGTATTCCGAAACGAAATGCTTGTTTTTTACCTTTCATCCATAAGCGTAGATCTTCCTCACATGTCTTGCACACTTTGTGAGGAGCCCACGGTTTGTCTTGATCGCCTAACTTCAAACCGAAATAGGCGAAATATACTTTTTTAATAAATGCAGATATGTTCCTCTGCCGCTTTTTCACGGTATATTCCCCACAAATAAAACAAAAACTGTCCGGAGAGTTGACGCAACCTCTGGCTCTGTGAGCCATCACAAATACACAGCACTGCAAACTACAACTGTAGTGAACCACTTCGGAATAAAGCTGGATTACGACTGAGCAAACAAAAGGTAATAATGAACTTGCAAGAAACTGAAATTTGACAGGAACGTTCATGTCGCAACCACCGTGTTTGAGCGAGCGAACGAGGCGAGGTGAACAGGAAAGAACATGCGCCAGCGCGAGTACTGGATTTAGCCCCCCGCCTCCCAATTGTACTGTTAATGTATAAAATGAATACAAAACACTCTAAAATATCATGAGGGAGTGTTTCTAGTTAGTTAACCATTACAACCTCTACTTTGGGCCAAGAAAATAAACTGCAGTCGGCTAAAAAGAAATTATGTGAACATTCCTTATATGGGTAAGAAATCTAATTTTGCAAGAAAACGTGACGTGATGGAACATTTTGGCTATTTTTCCTGGATTCAGCACCCCAAAATCTATTGCAAAACTGGAGGCAGTTTTTTGGTAGTGTACCTGTGTAACACTTACAATGAACACAATAGATAGTAGTGAGCAAAACTTCCATACAAGGTAACCAGCAGTAACTTATTCACATAGCAACATATTTACAATGAGATTTGGAGTGATTTACATTTTTACATTTTGATGTATCACCTTCTAGATCTAGTTAATGAAGTCTCAGTATTCTCAGGATATAGAATCAATTGGAGCAAATGTGAGCTTCTTCCCTAGAATGACCATGCTGGAAGATATGATTTCTCAGCCTTTCCATTTAAATGGTCTCCTGATTTTAAATATTTAGGTATGCAGTTCTGTAATTCAGTGACTGAAACTATCAGAACTAATTGTAATATTATTATGGAAATACAAAGGCTTTTACAGAAATGGTCCCCTCGTCTGTCTTGGTGGGGTAGATTGGATACCATAAAGAAGATGTTTTTGCCTAGCATTATCTATAAATTGGGAATGCTCCCAGGTTTTTGTAATAAGCAGTTTTACGTTAAATTGGAAAAAAATTGACATATTTCTTATGGAAGGATAAAAGGCCACGCATTGCTCTTGCTAAATTAAAGCTCCTTCGAGGGAAAGGCAGGGTGAACTTTCCAGATTTCCTATCACACAGCCAGTCTTCTTCGATATGGAGCATATTGGATTCAAACTTCTTTTTCTTCTCCATGGTTGGAAATGGAGAGGACCCTTGTTAAACCTTTTAGGCTAAAGGAATTACCATCCATGAAACTGCCATGGAAATTACTAGATTTCCCTCTTATTAATAGTACCATTATAGCTCTGGGAATGCTGGATATTTGTTGCACTATTTCATTAGTTCTATTGATGCTTCTCTTTGGTTTAATCCTAATATACTTGTCAAAGGGAAGACTATTTACTGGAAAGGCTGGATCACTAAGGGGTTGTTTAATATCAGTCAGCTTTTAGAGGGTGCTAGATGGATAACAGTACAAAGGTTGATGGAAGTTTATAATCTTTCCTCTTCCAAGGCCCATAAGCTTACACATCTATTGAATGGGTTAGCATTATCAAATGTTTGGTCAGTTTCAAACCTCCCAGCATCTGATTTGGGGGTTATTTATCATAAAACGTTAGAGGTTAGTAACTCAACCTCGTTCCTATACAAACAGCTTAAGGATAGTGGAGGTCCATCTCTGTTGGGACTTTAGCTCCAAATTTGATTAATTGAAATTCTTTTTGGGGTCAAACAATTAGACCAACAATGTCTAGTAGTCTCGGTAAAAGCTTATATTTCTTGGCACATCGCGCAGTATGGACACCATTATGCAATCACAGAGCGGGACTATCGCTTTATGAGTGCTCATCTATAAGACATTTCTGGTCAGGTGTTTGGGAATATATACAAGATATACTTCAAATTGATATCCCTACATCAATCCAAATAGCTTTCTTTAGATCCCTATGCTTGAGAGGAAAACTCTCAAATTATGATGGATCATTGCTAGACATTTTGTCATCTATTGCTGTTCAGCATGTTTTGCGCTGCTGGAAAGATGCATCTGACCTTAATGTCATCTTTTGGCGGCACTCTGTCAGATTCATAAATTTGAAGGTGCTGCTTCAATTTCATTAAATCGTATAGGGAAAGTGGAGCGGATCTGGAGATCTCTTGATGAGCATCAATATCTTGAACATGATTGCTGTGATTAGTATTGTGCAACCTCTGGGTAATATTTTTTTTGGGGGGATATAGTCTTTAACACTAAAAAGTATAAACTATCTGTTAAATGAAAAAATTTAAATTAAAAAAAAGAATGAAAAGGGTGTGTTAGGTGAATGTACTGAGTTTAATGATTAAGGAATGATTTATGTTGTTTGAGTGTCTGTTTCAGTTTGTTTATTTATTTATTTATTTATTTATTTAGTAACGATCAACAGCGGTTTACTTTACAGAAATCATAATGCATTGTATAATACATTGAAATTTTTAGTTTTACATTTTGATTAGACAATGATTTACGTAACGCGGGATAAACAGTTGGATACAATATACAGTTGAATTATTATAGCACACAGATCAGGGTATACATTTGATTTCAGTAGGTTGGGGGGCCAAATATACATTATATACAATGTTGACTTCCAAAGAGTACAGGCTAATACATGACTATATGCTATTAGATTTTATGCTGTCGTGGGCGGTAAAGTTCATCTGGTTGAGGTAGGGTATTGCGGTTAGATCAGGTTGTAGTGGGTTTGAAACAGATATGTTTTAAGCTTTCGTCTGAATTCAGTCAGGCTGTTTGTGAGTCTTAATTCATGCGGTAGTTGGTTCCATTGAATTGGCGCTGTGTATGTGAATGCCCGCTTGCTTGTTTCGGCTTTGACAGATCGAATGCTTGTCGGGATACACAGGGTGTTGAGATTCATAGTTCTCCTGCTCCTGTTGCATGGTTGGATAGTGATTAGGTTATTGAGGTAGGATGGTGCGATGCCATGGATGAGTTTAAACGTTGTGATCATCTGTTTGTAGATGATGCGGGCGGCCACTGGGAGCCAGTGCAGGTCAATTAGTACTGGGGTTATGTGGTCGGTGACTTTCTTTTCCATGATGACTCTTGCAGCCACGTTCTGGGCCATTTGCAGGATGCTGAGTGTGTTCTTTGGAAGCCCTAGTAGAATGGCATTGCTGTAGTCCAGGTGTGGAATGATTAGTGCTTGAGCAACAGATCTAAAGTCGGATTTGTCGAGGATACTGCGAAGTGGTTGTAGAATTTTGAGTTTGTAAAAGATGGCTCGGTTAACTGATCTGAGGTGTTTGTCCAACCTGAGATTACAGTCTAGTAGGACTCCTAGATACTTTATTACAGGCTTCGTGTGGTATATGTTTTTGTTAAGAGTGACTGTGGTGGGTGGGATGAAATTGGCTTTCTTGGAAATGAACATGACCTCTGTTTTTTTGTGGTTTATTGACATGTTGTTTTGCTGAAGCCATAATTGGAGCATGTCAAGGCATATTTCTAGTGGACCGAAGTTAGGCTGTGTTATGTCAAGCTGTGTGTATAGCATCACATCGTCGGCATATATGTGGTATTTGATGTTGTATTTCTGGAAGATATCGCAGACCGGCTTTATATACAAATTGAACAGAAGTGATGAGAGGGCAGACCCTTGGGGGATCCCTTGGGTTTGGGGGAAGGCATCAGCTTTATCGTTGTTGAATTGTACTTGTTGCATCCTATTGGATATATAAGAAGAGAACCATTTTAAGGGGGTCCCTGAGATACCCAGCGAGGCCAGGCGGTCCAATAGAGTGTTGTGATGCACTGTATCGAATGCCGCTGAGATGTCAATGAATATGAGTATGAACATGGAGTTTTTGTTCTCGAGGCCCCTAAGTAGGTTGTCAAGGAGTGCCAGCAGTAGTGTTTCTACTCCGTGATTCTGACGGAATCCATATTGATGCTCATCTAAGGCTTTTCTCTCATCCATGTGATCTTGTAGTTGGTGCTGCACCGCTTTTTCAATCGTTTTTGCTAGGAATGCTATGCTTGAAATTGGGCGGTATGATGCAGGATCACTTTTGTTGAGCGACTTGTTCTTTAATATGGGTCTTATAATTGATTTCTTGAGTTGAGTCGGCATGCTACCTTGTTGTAGTGATTGGTTGACAATGTGCGCGATGGGTTTTGCATTGTCTTTCTTAGTTGCTTTCATTCAGGCGGCTGGGCATGGGTCAAGGGGTGAGGTAGTGGTGTTTAAGTTGGTTATGATGTTTAGGATTTGTTGCTCACCGAGATGCTGGAAGGTGTTCCATTCTGGTTCCAGGTCTGCTTGAGAGGCAGTGGTGATTTCTTGAGTGGTGATGGTTGATGGCATGTTTTGATTAATGGTTGTGGGGAGTTGCGGGTTTAGTTTTTTGGCGTAGTGGTCGGCAAGTGTCTGGGCAAGTGTTTAGTTCCATAAAGTTCTGAGAAGAGCAATGACAATTTTTTTCCAGAACGTGGATAGGTCATCTATGTTTCTTATTCTAGCTGGAAGGGAATTCCATAAGTTCGGGGCATAGTAAGAAAAGGCTCTATTACTCGTTGACTGTTTGGTCCTTCTGAATTCTGTTGGAATGGCTAGGGTGTTTTGTGCATCTCCCCTTTGTCTGTTTGGGATCCTGTTAGAGATCCAAAGTGGGATCATCTTGAAAAATAGTGGCCCCATGGATGCATCAGGCAAGGTCAGACTGCCATATAAGGTTGAATATACCTTATATGGCAGTCTGACCCCATCCAATGGTGTGGGGCCAGGCACCACCATTTTTCAAGATGGCGGGGCAAGAGCGGGAGCATGTGGGCAGTGCTCCCGTTTGTTTGTAAAGATACCAGGTGGGGGTTGGGGGAGGGGGAATCGGGGCCATTGGGCCACCAGGTTTATTTTTTGGGGGTGGCGAATTCAGGGTCACCGCAGTCTACTGTAATAATTTGGTTGATGGACTTTTCCTCCAACAATTTGTCCAAACCTTTTTTAAACCTAGCTACACTACCTGCTTTTATCACATCCACCAGCAATGAGTTCCAAAGGTTAATTATATATTGAGATGTATAAGACACCCTGCAATAAGACCAAACATTTACAAGGATATTTAAAGAAAACATTTGTCCCCATTGCCAACGTCCTCCTGCCATTTCCCACTCTGAATAATTTGGTGTCACTGCAAATTTAATCACTTCATTTGTTGTTCCCAATTCCAGATTATTTATAAATGTGTTAAGAAGCATCGGTGCCAATACAGCTCATCTAGGGCCCATATTATTAAAGAGACAAATTCATAAAGCTGAGCGTATCTGGCGTAAATCTAAAACCACTAAAGCCATTAAGAAATGCAAAAAGATTGCTGACATATAAGGGCCCGATATTCAGCACTGGAGGACAGAGCTACTGATGCGGCACTGAACAATAAACCCGGATATTCAAAGTCGGTGTCATATCCGGCCCCAACATTGAATATCTGCGTTAGCTGGTTTATCGCTGCTGCCTGGTTAGCAATATGTGGCAGAAGTTAAGCCATGTTACCTGTGCTTGGCTTTCACCGCATATCGTTAACCAGGGGGATGAAAGGGGTTAGACTCAGAAGTAATATGCAGAAATATTTCTTTATGGAAAGAGTGGTAGATACGTGGAATAGTCCTCCCAGTGGAGGTGGTAGAAACAAGGACAGTATCTGAATTCAAAAAAGCATGGCACAAACCAAGGATTCCTAAAGGAAAACAGGAAACTGCTGTAGTGGTTGATATGGAAGGGCAGACTAGATAGAAACACGATGGCAGAAAAAGGCCACATGGCTTATGTTTCTAAAGGATTCACACAGCCCTTGCTTTGATAGAGAAAGTCTTTCAAAATGCCCCTTTGATCTATCACTTGGCTTTAACACCTATTTAAAACAATTTCACAGGTCTCTTTGTAAAGATTTCTAGAAACAATTTATTGCTCAAAGAATACGGACCCTGTTTTCCTTTTTTGCTAATATACTCCGATTTGATTTAAATTAAAGCTCTTTGCTGATAACTAGGCCCCGAGTATTAAATTTAAACTAGAAGCTCTCTGCTGGGTTCTGAATTAAAACCGAAAGCCCTCTGCTGGGTTTTAAACTTAAACTGAAGGCTACCTGTTGCGTTTTTAATGCAAACTAAATGCTCTTTGCTGATACTAGGCCCTGACTGATTTAACAAATACACTGGATTATAATTTACATAGATTAATCAGCTTTAATCTAAAGAATTCATTTTTCCCCAAGATTTAGAAAAATTCCCAGAAGTAAATACTTATAATTGCAGATCTCTCTCTATTAGTAGCAGTCCCTTTTTGTAGTCCTTCAGCCCACAAATCTTGAGCCTTAGAGTCCCATTGGTACAAACCCTCACTCACCTGGGGGTGATCTTTGACACCCAAGTCGCAGCAGTCATACATTCCTCTTTTTATGTTCTTCAAAGAATACGGTTTGTCAAGTCTTTCCTTTCCTTCGAAGTTCTACACTCACTCACTCATTCATGCCCTTGCTGTATCTCGCATTGACTACTGCAATGTCATTTACTGCAGTCTTAAATCTACCAGCATCCTGCTGTTCAATGCTTTCATGGGTAAATGAAAAGCTAAGGCTAAACTGGGGAAAGAGCCCTCAAATGACCTCGTCCAGCCAATAAAAGGTCCGATGGATCTCTGTGCATGGACAGCCTGCTTTGCCAAATTTCAGAGGTTCCCCGGCTGTGTCAACACCAAGATCAGGAGACTTGGCGTCCTCCTCGGGTGCAGATTACACCTTGTCCCTGGAAGAACGTCTCCTCCTCCTGGTGCCTTGGCAAGGTCACAGACTCGCATAGGAGGCTCCTCACCGGCTGCCGGTGTGTTAGAGGCCTCCCTTCAAGGGAGTACAGCTGTCACCCTTGCCAGAGATCTGAGCTCACCAGCTTCCCCAGTGTTGGATCCAGGAGTTATCTGGATTGGGGCAGTGTCAAGCATTCTGGCTGGAACCTCGGAGGTGGTTCCCCCTGCAGCATTGACCAGACCTTTGGAAGCTTTCCTGGCACTGGTGGCTCTGTTAAGATCAGAAAGGTTCACATTGGGAACTATTTGGGATGCTATAGTAAATTTGACTGCAGCAGTGTCTGGTCAGTCTCAACAACTGCAAAAGAAGATTCAGGAACAAGAAATTTGTATTTCACAGCAGCAAGCTGCAATGGAGACCGTTAAAGCTTCCACTGCAGACCATGCGGTTCGAATTGATTGTTTGGGACTTTTCTGTTGCTATTGCTAAGGATTTATCTGCTGTCTGTATTAAATTGGAGGCCTTGGAGAATGCTTCTAGGGCTTCAAATTTAAGATTTGTGAATTTCCCCAAATCTTCTGTTGTTTTGCCATGTGAAATATTAAAAAGATATGCAGTTGATATATTTCAAGTGTCCAAGGAAGCGGTTCCGCCGTTGTCCTGGATTTATTATTTCCTACCACTTGGAAAGAATCTACTGGGGAGCCTCAAGCCATGGACACTTTGAATGTTTCTGCACCTCTTGAAGAATTTACGACAGAAAGTATTACATCCACTACACTCCTGGTTATATGTGCATTGTTACCAGATCGGGACTGGCTCAAACTTTTCTTTACAAAAAAAGTCACTTTCCTTGGATGTAGCTTGAGATTTCCCTGGTTTGGCCCTCGAGACTCAAACACCAGAAAGAATTTCTGCTACTACGAGATGGGATACTGCAATTGGGGAAACTTTACTTTCTAAAGCTTCCCTGTAAATGCCTCATTAAATATAATTCTATTAGTTATATTTTTTTCTAACCATCTGAATTATCTGTTTTCATTAGTGCAAGATGTGCTGCTGCTCCAGCTATTTTGTCTTGATGTAGATGCTTTAATATATTAGTCCAGTAAGGATTGCTCAGGATGGTTTTAATTTTCCTTTCCCCTCCTCCCCCCCCCCCCAAAGTGGATATATTTTTTTCAGTTCTTTGTAAGTCGCTTCCCCCTTCTTTTGGTGGATTTCTGGGACTTAACATAGTTTGTCTAACTCTTGATTTCTATTTATAATGTAGAAATTCCTTTTAATGTTCCTTTTCTCTTTAAAAAAAAAAAAAGCTATGCTTGGATGTTAATTTAAAATTCAATAAATTTGAAAAAAAAATACCCTTTCTGCCCTGGATAACTTCCTCACATCTTCCTCAGTAAAGACCAAAGCAAAGAATTCATTTACACTTTTTTTTATGAGTGACTCTTGGATTTCCTGATAAAACTAATGATAAAAGAAAAGGCTGTTCATTTGAACTGGGGTATCACAATGTGCAACACACTATGGATGTTAACAGTATATTGGCGGAATTCATAATTGTGGTCGTTTTGTTAATAAAGCCTTTGAGGCTTTCCTAACCAGGGCTCCACAGATCAAACAAACAGTAAGGATTTGAGGGTTAGTTTGTTTGTTTTATTATATTACATTGCTAGCTCTCTGACTGGGAGCTCTTAAAAGGGTTTTTTGTATATTTTTTTAAAGCAAGGTTACTTTCTTTTTGCTGCTTTAGGGGAACTTTCCTTGAGCACAGTAGGTTGCTGAACTCCAGTAACCTCCTCAGGTTTAGAAACCGCTAACACCTAATCAGGTGTTAGTTCCCTCCCTACCCACACCGTCTCCCACCCACCCCTAGTGAGCAGTCTTGCTTTATAGGGCACCTACCCCTTTAACAAATCACAGAGAATTGGACCAGCACATTTTGAATATAATTAAAGAGATTTAACTGCTTTTTCTCTGAAAGGACAGCTGCGAAACCGGCTGGTACTTGGTAGATCTCTCTCTTTTGCTTTAACAGATACCTAAGCTCCACGAACAGAGCAATGCCTGGGAAAAATCATATTGCTAAAGCTGTTGCCCCCGTTACAGCTTCTGCCTCGGTCCAGACAGAGGTCCTAATGCCAGTTGAAGGACCGGTTCCATGTGCAGGGTGCCTGCATGCTGAAGCCTTGAGGAAACAAGTGGAGGAACTCAGAGAGGAGGTGGCGAGGCTAAGGAGCATTCAAGACAGTGAGAAGTACATTGATGAGATGCTTCTTGCAGCAACCAAGCTCTCCAGCACAGGAGAAAATGGGTGCCAACAGATGGGTGCCTCCTCCACAAGTCACCAGGGCCTGCAAAATCACCAATCCAACTTCTCCAGCCCTTGAATTGAAGAACCATTATGCAGCCCTGGAAGTGGAGGAGGTGAAAGCATCCCTGGAAAGGGAAGAACCAGAGTTCAAGTACCCCAAAGTTGCAGAATCAGTGACCAGAAGGAAACGAAGGGTAGTGGTGGTTGGAGACTCTCTTCTGAGGGGTACTGAGGCGTCCATCTGCCGACCAGACTTGATGTCCAGAGAGGTTTGCTGTCTGCCTGGTGCCAAAATCCAAGATGTTACGGAGAGTTTGCCGAGACTCATCAAGCCCACTGACTATTACCCAATGTTGCTAATCCATGTTGGAACAAATGATACTGACAGGTATACCTCGGAACGTATCAAAAGTGACTTCATGGCTCTGGGACAGAGGGTGAAGCAGTTAGGTGCACAGGTGGTGTTCTCTTCAATCCTCCCTGTTGAGGGTAAAGGCCAAGGCAGAGAGGCTTGCATCCTGGAGATGAATGCATGGCTGCGTGGATGGTGTCATCGAGAGCGTTTTGGTTTCCTAGACCATGGGATGCTGTTCCAAGGGTTGCAGAGCAGAGATGGTATCCATCTGTCCAAGAAAGGTCAACGCATCTTTGGTAGTAGACTGGCTAATCTACTGAAGAGGGCTTTAAACTAGATTCGTTGGGGATGGGTGAAGAAAGCCCCCAGGTAAGTGAAAGCCCCCAGGTAGGTGATACATTAAATACCTTTATGGAAATGGGTAACAGGGGTAACATATGGAAAGCAGTGTGTATTAATGCCCGTAGCATGGGAAATAAGATCCCTGAAGTTGAAGCTTTGGTGGGAGTGGCTGACTTGGATTTAGTGGCAGTTACAGAAACATGGTTCACAGAAAACCATGACTGGGATGTAACTATACCTGGCTATACTTTATTCAGAAAGGACAGGGTAGGAAGAAGGGGAGGAGGAGTGGCACTATATGTAAAAAATTCTATTAAAGCTTTGGAATTACAGAGCTTAAAAGGAAGAGAGGAGGCATTGTGGGTTAAACTAGAAAGAGGGAAAGAGAAATCTATTTGCATTGGTGTGACATACAGACCTCCCTCACAAGAGGAAGAGGTGGACAGGGAGTTAATTGAAGACATACGCAGCATTGCTAGGAAAGGGGAAGGGCTACAGATAGGAGATTTCAATATGCCAGATGTTGATTGGCACATTCCTGCTGCAGTATCATCTAGAAGTAAGGAGATCCTAGATTCTCTACAGGGAGAGCTATTCAGGCAATTGGTAACAGACCCCACATGTGAAGGGGCCATACTGGACTTGGTGCTTACCAATGGTGAAAGTGTTTCTGATGTTGTAGTGGGAGATCATTTTGCATCCAGTGATCACCAGATGGTGTGGTTCAGTATTAGGACTAGGGCTGTTAGAATCCATTCCAAGGTGAGGATCTTAGACTTTAGGAAGACTAACTTTGCGAAGATGGGCCAATACCTCAGGGAGTCGTTAGTGGGATGGGAACAGCTGGGGGATGTAGAAAAACAGTGGGCAAAACTGAAAGGGGGTATTTTAAGGGCAACCAACCTTTTTCTTAAAATGGTAAATAAAGGCAAAAGGAAAAGGAGACCGCTATGGTTTTCGAAGGAAGTAGCTGAAAAAGTGAAGAAAAAGAGGGAGGCCTTCATGAAATACAAGAGATCACAGAGAGAGGAAGACAGGCATCTGTATTTGGAAAAACTTAGAGAAGCTAGCAAAGTAGTCAAGAAGGCAAAGATTCAAAAGGAGGGGAAATAGCCAATGCAATAAAATGGGGGATAAGACATTTTTCAGATATATTAGTGAGAAGAGGAAGGGCAAAAGTGGTATTGTCAGACTCAAGGGTGCAGGGGGGGAATATGTAGAAGCTGATAAGGATAAAGCGGAATTGCTTAACAAATATTTTTGTTCTGTGTTCACAGATGAAGAACCAGGAGCAGGACCTCAGAAAACACCCACAAATAAGAACAGAAGCGAGGGACATCTTGAACAATTTTCAGAAGACTGTGTTCGTGAGAAACTAGCTCAACTTAAAGTAGACAAAGCGATGGGACCAGATGGGATACACCCTAGAATACTGAGGGAACTTGGGGACGTTCTAGCAACTCCACTGACTGACCTTTTCAATGCCTCGTTGGAGTCAGGAGTGGTGCCAAAGGACTGGAGAGAGGCTCATGTGGTGCCTTTACACAAAAGCGGAAATAAGGATGTGGTTGAAAACTACAGGCCGGTTAGTTTAACTTCGGTGGTGAGTAAATTATTGGAAATGCTGCTGAAAGAGAAAATAGTGAGGTTTCTGGAGTCCAGCGGATTACAGGATCCGAGGCATCATGGATTCACCAGAGGCAGGTCTTGTCAGACAAATCTGATTGATTTCTTTGACTGGGTGACCAGGGAGTTGGACCGAGGGAGAGCTCTAGATGTGCTGTATTTAGATTTCAGTAAAGCCTTTGACACTGTTCCTCACAGGCGACTTATAAACAAACTGAGCACCCGAGGGATGGACCCTAAAGTTACTGCTTGGGTTAGAAATTGGTTGGGTGGGAGGCGACAAAGAGTACAAGTAAATGGAGCTCACTCTGAGGAGAAGGATGTTACCAGTGGTGTGCCCCAGGGATCTGTCCTTGGTCCAATTCTTTTTAACATCTTTGTTAGTGATATAGCGGAAGGGCTGTCGGGTAAGGTTTGCCTCTTTGCAGATGATACCAAAATCTGCAATAGAGTAGACACCCAGGAAGGTGTAGATAACATGAGGAGGGATCTAGCTAAGCTTGAAGAATGGTCTAGAATTTGGCAGCTGGGATTTAATGTTAAAAAATGTAAGGTCATGCATTTGGGCTGCAGCAATCCAAGGGAGCAATACAGTATAGGAGGTGAAGTACTTTTGTCCACTAAAGAAGAGCGGGACCTAGGCGTGGTTGTGTCTGATGATCTTAAAGTAGCTAAACAGGTAGAAAAGGCGACGGCAAAAGCTAGAAGGATGCTTGGGTGCATACGGAGAGGAATGGCTAGCAGAAAAAAGGAGGTGATAATGCCTCTGTATAAGTCTTTGGTGCGACCTCATTTGGAGTATGGTGTGCAATTCTGGAGACCGCACCTTCAAAAGGATGTGAACAGGATGGAGTCGGTGTAGAGGGTTGCTACTAAAATGATTAATGGGCTTCATTATAAAGCATATGAGGACAGACTTAAGGATCTTAATATGTACACCTTAGAGGAAAGGGGGATAGAGGTGATATGATTGAGATGTTTAAATACCTCCGTGGCATAAATGTTCAGGGAGAGCCTCTTTCAATTGAAAGCAAGTTCTGCTACGAGGGGACATGGGATGAGGGTGAAGGGAGATAGATTCAGGAGTGATATGCGGAAATATTTCTTTACGGAAAGAGTAGTGGATCCGTGGAATAGTCTCCCAGTGGAGGTGGTAGAGATGAGGACAGTAACTGAATTCAAAAAAGCCTGGGACCAACCCAGAGGATCTCTAAAGGTAAAAAGTGGACTGTTGTAGTTGTTATGGAAGGACAGACTAGATAGAAAAAGACTACATGGCCTGTCATCATGTTTCTATGTTTCTATGATTACAAAAAAAAAAAATAGGCGAATTCATTTAGTCTCTCAGCTATGGTGGTGTCCTTCCTGAGTGCCACTTTTTACTCCCTGATCATCTAATGGTCCCACTGACTCCTTCCCTGGTATTTTGGAGTGGAGGAGTAGCCTAGTGGTTGGGGCAAGGTACTTCAGGCCGGAAGGTTGGGGGTTCAAATCCCACTAGAGGACAGCAACCTTGGGCCGGAAGGACTGAGGTTTCTAGTCCCACAGGTGCTCCTTGTGGTCTTGGGCAAGCCACTTAACCCTCCATAGCCCATGTTCCCTGTGAAATAGTTATCTCCAAGTTATAATGCCCTGTTCAATGTAATTTCAGTTTGTTCAATGTAAACCGCACTGATGCAGAATAGCGCGGTATATAAGAGAATGTAAATAAATTTTGCTTCGTAGGGACCTGAAGAAGTTTTTATTGTTAGTTTTTCTCTCTCTGGCAAGCTTCTTTTCAAATTCTCTTTTTGCCTTCTTTTTCACTGCCTTGCACTTAACTTGCCAATGCTTATGCCGTTTCCTATTTTCTTCATTTGGTTCCCTTTTCCATTGTTGAAAGATGCTGTTTTTGACTTTAAATTGCCTCTTTCACCTTGCCTTTTAACCTAGTTGGCTGTGGTATGGCCTTCCTTCTGTCTTTCTTTATGTGTTGGCTACATCTGGTCTGGTCTTCCAAGATTGTATTTTTTAACCATGTCCACGCTTGATGAAAACTCTTGACCTATGCAGCTGCTCCTTTACATTTTTTCTACCTTTTTCCTAATTTTATCTTAGTCTTGTTTCAAAAATTAAACACTGACATAGTAGATGTCCTTTGCATACTCGTGCCAGTTAAGTCAAATGTGATTTTATTTAAATGCCATCAACTCAATGAGGTCTCCTGGTGACCTAGCAGTCTCTAGGTTTTCTTGGCAAGGTATGACTGGAAGTAGGCTGCCAGGCCTTTTCTTCAGAGGCAATGGAGGTCAAAGTGAATTTCCCAAGGTTACAAGGAATGCAAGTGGGAATCAAACCCAGATCTCTTGGGTGCTAGCTGTTGCTCTAACCACTAGGCTACTCCTCCACTTGATCATATCATGTGATCATATAAAAGCACATTTTACATAGGAGATCCAGGTGCAATCCGGGACGTCCAAGCCAGAACTTCTGGAAAAAAAACCCAGAAAAAGCAGGCATGTGCAAGTTCAGGCATGATGTAACAAATGTGCACATGCCCAATATGGACATCTATGGAGACATCTACATAGATGTCCTCAATTGTATTTCAGAACAGGGATGTCTAATAGTCTAATGATTAGAACAGTGAGCTAGAAGCAGGGTGTGGCCAGGGTTCAAATCCCAGTGTCAGCCTTTGTGATCTTAGGCTAGCCACTTAACTCTCAATTTTCTCTATACTCTCTGGATGTTTTAAGGTCAAAACAAGCACTTTCCTGATGCCTATTTGTGCCTGCAACAGGTCTAAACATGGATGTGCCTGCAGATGTCCCTGACATTTCTGAAATTGAACAGGACGTTTAAATCCATTGCACCTCCCCAGACACACCTACTTGGACATCCCCACACCAGTGAAGTCTTTAAAAGCCATTTCTAAAATGGTTCTGGGGACACTTCCGTGATTTGGACATCCACGTGCATGTCTTTAAATGTCAAAATCAGAACTAAGACTTTAAAAATAATCCCCATAATAATCTCTAGTGCCGAGTGGTCCCAACATGGTAAGTCCTTTTACCAAATACCGTATTCCACCAAGGACTAAGCATAAAACAGCTCTTTCTCTAGCTTTACCTCCCTAGCATGCCCTATGTGACATTTATCCATTCGATATTTGGGCAACTGAAATTCCCCATTATTACCGTGTTGCCAATTTTGCTAGCTTCCCTAATTTCTGATATTATTTCATCATCTGTCTGCTCATTCTGTCCAGGCGGACAGTAGTAAGCCCCTTTATGCATGGAATTTCTAGCCTTAAGGGTTCAATGGCACATTTTGTTTCCTGCAGAATGTTTATTTGATTTTACTCAATGCTCTCTTTAACATATAATGCCACCTCTCCATCAATTTGATCCATCCTATCACAGCGATATAATTTATACCCTGGCGTCAGTGTGTCCTATTAGTTATCCTCCTTCCACGAAGTCTTCAAAATGCCCTTTTCAAATCCAGGCTGAAACCCACCTCCGAGTCTGCATCTGGATCCTGATTCGCTTAGTCTCACATTTCCTTACCATTCCCGTAAATATATCCTTGTCCTCAGCTGTTGTGTCGTCTATCTTGACTAGACTAAGATGTGATGAGCAGGGACTGTCTTGCATGTGTCTGTACAGCGCTGCGTACACCTCGTAGCGCTATACAAATGATGAATAGTAGTAATACCATTACACTTATATCTTCAGAATCTTCCAAGGCATTCCTAACAGGGTCTCTCCAGTTCAAAGCAAGGTATCAAAGTCCAACAACTGAACAATGACCGGGAAAAATCAAATTGCTAAAGCTGTTGCCCCCGTTACAGCTTCTACCTCTGTCCAGACAGAGATCCCAATGCCAGTTAAAGGACCAGTTCCATGTGCAGGACGCCTACACTTTCAAGTTCTCAGGAAACAGGTGTAGAAGCTCAGAGAAGAGGTGGCAAGGCTGAGGAGCATTCAAGACAGTGAGAGGTACATTGATGAGATGCTTCTTGTAACATCCACGCTCTCCAGCAGAGGTGAGGATGGGAGCCTCCAGAAGGATAAAGGTTGGACATGAGTCACCAGGGCCTACAGAATCACCAATCAAACTCTTCAAGCCCTTGAATCGAAGAACCATTATGCAGCCCTGGAAGAGGCAGAGGCATCCCAGGAAAGGGAAGAACCAGAGCCCGAGCACCCCAAAGTTGCAGAATCAGTGACCACTATGAAGCGAAGGGTAGTGGTGGTTGGTGACTCTCTTCTGACGGGTACTGAGGCAGCCATCTGCCAACCAGACTTGATGTCCAGAGAGGTATGCTGCCTGCCAGGTGCCAAAATCAATGAGGTTATGAAGAGTTTGCTGAGACTCATCAAGCCTACTGACTATTATCCGACGTTGCTCATCCTTGACGGCACAAATGATACTGTCAGGTATCCCTCTGAGCATATCAAGAGTGATTTCATGACTCTGGGCAGAGGGTGAAGCAAATAGGGGTGCAGGTGGTGTTTTCTTCAATCCTCCCTATTAAGGTTAAAGGCCAGTGCAGAGAATCTTGCATCGTGGAGATAAAGCATGGTTGCATGGATGGTGTCATCGAGAGCGTTTTAGTTTCCTGGACTATGAGTTGATGTTCCAAGGGCTGCAGAGCAGAAATGGCGTCCATCTGTCTAAGAAGGGTCGACATGTCTTCAGAAGCAGACTTTTCATTTCAGTAGCAGATACTTCTCATTTCATTATGAAACTTCAACAGGTTCAGGGTGATGTCAATCCTTGGTGGTTAGTTTCATTAGACATTACTGCAATGTACACCAATATTGACCAGGGTCAAGCTTTATCAGTTATTTCTCAATTGCACATCCCTTTACCTAATCGTATCCCTCGGACATTTTTTCTGGAGTTGCTACATCTAGTGCTCACTAGAAATTATTTTCAATTCGAGAAACAATTTTGCCATCAAATTCAGGGGATTGCAATGGGGGCTACAGTAGCTCCATCAATAGCCACATTATATATGGCCGAATTTGAAGAGTCTCAAGTTTATCCTTCGCCATGGTTAAACCATGCAGCGTTGTGGGTACGGTTCCTGGATGATATTTTTTTCTTGTGGACAAGCACGGAATCTTCTTTACAATCTTTTTTGCATTGGTTAAATTCTTTGCGACCGAATTTGTCTTTCACCATGCATCACCATTTATCCCAACTGGAATTTCTTGACGTTTTAGTTTTCAAAAGCCAAAATGCTCTTCACACGACTTTATTTAGAAAATCGGTGCAGCGCAATACGCTTCTCACTTTTACTAGTTTTCATCCACCGTCCTTGAAGATAGGCCTTCCCTATGGCCAATTTCTTAGAATTCGAAGGATTTGTTCTGATTTTGGAGATTTTTTAAAACATGCCCATGATCTGTCGCTTCGGCTTGCTCAGCGAGGCTACCCTAAGAAAATCATCAAACAAGCCTTTTTGAGAGCCAAATATACCCATCGAGAATGGTTCTTTCCCTCATCTGTTTTGGATTGTTCAAGTGATCAGAACTCAGTTGTTGCTTCAGATGTGGTTGTGGGAGTACTTCCATACATGTCCCATAACACATTAGAAAAATTCTTCTCAAACACTGGCATGTTCTACAATTACACCCGTGTTTTCAGGGTCGATTACAGATAGCACACTCTAGGGGGTCTAATCTTCGTGATCTAGTGGGTGCTACTCCTTCCCCTTTGGATAGATGTATACCAGAAAGATCTTCAGAAGTGGGTCATTTCATGTGCTCCTCTTGTAATTATTGTTCACAGTCTATAACGGGTAATGAATGGAAGGTGCCAAATTCCACCTTGGTTCATAAAGCACGATGGTACACCACTTGTTTGACTTTCTATGTGGTGTATGTTTTGGTTTGCCCCTGCAACCTTTTATACATCGGTAGGACGGTCCGTCCTGTACGGATCCGTCTGAGTGAGCATGCTTCTAGACTTAGGACTGGTACATTATCAGCTCCGATTGTACAGCATTGTTTAGATCTACATCATTCTTTTGAGGATCTTACTTGGAGAGTGCTTGATAGAGTGCCTGAAAACCCGAGGGGAGGAGATCGTGAACAATCACTTCAAACCTTAGAACAGAGATGGATTTTTACTTGGTCCACTGTTGAACCATTGGGACTTAACAAAGAGCTGGATTGGATTAGTATCCTCTAAAAAATTTTGAAAATATATTTTTTCGGGGATTTGTGTTGGGCACACATATTGGCTGTGGACATTTGCTTAGCGATCATTGGCTAAGTTTGCTATTTAATGGCTGAACCTTACTGCAATTTTCGGATCACTAATGAGCATGCGCTGGCGTCTCGGAGTGGTGGAGAGGCCACATGGGTGCTTTTCTTTTTGGCAGTTCAATCAAGCGTTGAAGCAGGGCATGGAGTGTATATTTGCCCGAAACGCAGTGCTGTGTACTTTTGGATAACTGCTTTTTTGGAAATTGTTCTTATTTGGAAGTTGCCACCTCTGTTCGTCTTTTTGAGATTTGGGAAGACCGTTATCTGCTGCTGTGTTCCGTTCCATGTGAAATTCAACTGAGGGCTAACAGCGGTTCAGATAAGTGGAGTTTTTAAATTGAAATTCATATTTATATAAGTACATTTATGCTTTGTAGGTGGCACCAAGTTGTGGTGGTTTTTTCACCTTCACTTTTTTGGCTCCGACGTGAGCTTATTTAATTGGACTTTAATAAAACTGAGTAAAATTTATTTTATTTATTTATTTATTTAATTGCTTTTCTATACCGCACTATTTATTATCAGCGTGGTTTACAGGAAACATATTTGTGCAAAGAGGGCAGTTCAATGCACTTACAATAAACAGGGTAAATAAAACATGGATAACAGGTTAACAGGTAACAACTATTTACAATTAGGTATGCAGGCTTATACACCTATCTTGTCAGTAAGCACAGTTAATACGGAAATGACATTCTGAAATGGAAGTAACGGCTTCGAGAGGCTTTTAACCTCATGGCTGATCTTCCGACAGAAACACTTTCAAAACAAACATTTTTCTGCGCTCGCTCATATATTGTTTGGATGTTTTTCACTCTTCTTTAGTTTAGGGTTCAGTAGCAGACTGGCTAGCCTATTGTAGAGGGCTTTAAACTAGATTCATTGGGGATAGGTGAAGAAAGCCCCCATGTAAGTGAAACATTAAATACCTTTATAGAAATAGACAAAAGGGACATCTGGAAAGCAGCGTCTATAAACGCCCGCAGCATGGGAAATAAGATCCCAGATGTTGAGGCTTTAATGGGAGTGGCTGACTTGGATTTAGTGGTGCTAACAGAAACATGGTTCATGGACAACCATGAATGCGATCTAATTATACCAGGCTATAGGTTATTCAGAAAGGACAGGGTAGGAAGAAGGGGAGGAGGAGTGGCACTATATGTAAAAAAAAATATTAAAGCTATGGAAATACAGGGCTTGGAAGGGAGAGAGGGGGCAGTATGGGTTAGACTAGAAAGAAGGAAAGAGAAATCTATTTGCATTGGTGTGATATACAGACCTCCCTCACAGGAGGAAGAGGTGGACAGAGTTAATTGAAGACATACTCAGCATTGCTAGGAAAGGGGAAGTGCTACTGATAGGAGATTTCAATATGCCAGATGTTGATTGGCACATTCCTGCTGCAGTATCATCTAGAAGTAAGGAGATCCTGGATTCTCTACAGGGAGAACTATTCAGGCAACTGGTAAAAGACCCCACACGTGAAGGGGCCATACTGGACTTGGTGCTTACCAATGGTGAAAGTGTTTCTGATGTTATAGTGGGAGATCATTTTGCATCCAGTGATCACCAGATGGTGTGGTTCAGTATTAGGACAAGGGCTGATAATATCCATTCTAAAGAGAGTGTCTTAGACTTTAGGAAAACTAACTTTGCCAAGATGGGCCAAAACCTCAAGGAGTCATTAGCGGGATGGGAATAGCTGCGGAATGTAGAAAAACTGAAAGGGGATATTTTAAGGGCAACCAATCTTTTTGTTAGAATGGTAAATAAATGTAAAAGGAAAAGGAGGCTGCTATGGTTCTCAAAAGAGGAAGGTGAAAAGGTGAAGAAAAAGAGGGAGGCCTTCATGAAATACAAGATATCACAGAGAGAAGACAGGCATCTATATTTGGAAAAACAGCGAGGCTGGCAAAGTAGTCAGGAAAGCAAAGATTCAAAAAGAGGATGATATAGCCAGTGCAATAGAATGGGGCAACTGAGATACTGGGTTCCTGGAGCTGAAGGGGGGCTCTTATTCTGTGAGGTCAGAAGTCTGACATGCTCAGTTCCCAGCTGCTGGAAGACAGAGATGACCCACAAGTACTTGACTGGACTGGAGGGACAATGAGGAACTAAAACTTTAATACCTACATCACTGTCTCATCCATGAACTGAGACTCTGGAGCTCTGCCCATCTCTTAGATCCTGCCTGTGGAACAGGAAGCATTTCTGAGAATGCTACCCTGGAGTTTCTGGATTTCAACTTTCTGCCTAAAAGCCTAAAATTTGGTTTCCAGAACTTCCCTCCCACATTTTTCTGTCTCATTGGTACCAGCATGTACTAGGACAGCCAGTTCCACCCCAGCACTGTCTAAAATCCATCTAGGCCATGTATTAGGTCCAGGCAGGCAAGTGACCAGGCAATCCTCATGCCCACCAAGTCACTCAGCTATCTACATGTCTAATGATCGAATCACCAACTAAGATTGCTGTCCTAATGCTTCCTTTCTGGGCAAAAGCCCCAGAGACACATCTTCAGTACGAGCGGATAATTCATCCCCTGAAGGGCAGGTCCTGGCTAAACCAAGCTTGTGCTCTCCTTCCAGGTGACATCTCTCCTCCAAGCCAGCACAGAGGTGGGATTTCTCTATGTCCCTGAAGGCCTCCTCTATGTACCTCTCGGAGGAGTTGAGGCATACAATCTACTACTCTAGCTTCCAGAGAGTGGACTCATTCTGTGACAGCCAAGAGCTTTTTGCACTGAAGGCACACATATGACATGACATCTCACCAACTGGGAGATAATCATAAAATGTGGCACTCAATGCAAAAGACAGGATAGCCCCATCTATTGATGAGTTTTTCAGTTGTTTAGAGTTGCTACAGGAGTAGAATACTGTACCTAGATTAAAGGGGAAAAAAAAATTTTTGGTATGTTATCTGCTATTATATTATTTCTGCTCATTGAACTGCTAATAACACAGGTACACTACCAAAAAACTGCCTCCAGTTTTGCAACTAATTCCTATAGATTTTGGGGTGCTGAATCCAGGAAAAATAGCCAAAATGTTCCATCACGTCACGTTTTCTTGCAAAATTAGATTTCTTACCCATATAAGGAATGTTCACATAATTTCTTTTTAGCCGACTGCAGTTTATTTCTTGGCCCAAAATAGAGGTTGTAATGGTTAACTAACTAGAAACACTCCCTCATGATATTTTAGAGTGTTTTGTATTCATTTTATACATTAACAGGACAATTGGGAGGCGGGGGGCTAAATCCAGTACTCGCGCTGGCGCATGTTCTTTCCTGTTCGCCTCGCCTCGTTCGCTCGCTCAAACACGGTGGTTGCGACATGAACGTTCCTGTCAAATTTCAGTTTCTTGCAAGTTCATTATTACCTTTTGTTTGCTCAGTCGTAATCCAGCTTTATTCCGAAGTGGTTCACTACAGTTGTAGTTTGCAGTGCTGTGTATTTGTGATGGCTCACAGAGCCAGAGGTTGCGTCAACTCTCCAGACAGTTTTTGTTTTATTTGTGGGGAATATACCGTGAAAAAGCGGCAGAGGAACATTTCCGCATTTATTAAAAAAGTATATTTCGCCTATTTCGGTTTGAAGTTAGGCGATCAAGACAAACCGTGGGCTCCTCACAAAGTGTGCAAGACATGTGAGGAAGATCTACGCTTATGGATGAAAGGTAAAAAACAAGCATTTCGTTTCGGAATACCTATGATGTGGCGTGAACAAAGAGACCACAGCAGTGACTGCTATTTTTGCTCTTGCATTGTGAAGGGATACAACTTAAAAAATAAGAACGTAATAAGTTACCCCAACCTTCCCTCAGCAATTAGGCCTATGCCTCATAGCAACGAAGTACCTGTGCCTGAACCACCAAAATCTTTGGATCATATTTGTGTGGACGGTTCTGATCATGATGAGACTCATCAGATGGCTTTTCCCGATGAGTCCAGTACTTCCGAGTTTGAAACTGAACCAGATCCGAAACCTGAACTTTTCTCTCAAGCTGAATTGAATGATTTAGTCCGGGATTTAGGACTCCCAAAAGATGCTGCCCAACTGCTAGGTTCTCGGCTTAAACAGAAAAATCTATTGTCACCAGGAACAACTTTTTATTGGTACCTGTCAGACGGCTGCCTAGGGTGAGAACTTACACAATCTTGACGATGCATATATTCATATGATTCTTGCAAAGTATTGTGGGTATTGTAGTTCATTCACTCCCAAACACAGCTGATGACAATAATTTGAGTTGTGAAACCAAGTGGTAAGATCAATAAAATACTTCTTTTATTGATGGGGTTTAATTCACCCAGCACATGTATGCTTGATAGCACTATAAATGAGGTTACTTGCTTGCAGTGTTTAAATGGATAACAAAAAGTCACAAAGTAAACTAGAAAACAACCTTCAGCTTGTCAGGCAATTAGCTAATGTTTTCTTAGCAAATAATTACCAAATACAAAGGCACAAAGAAAAGAATAAACTTTGCTGGTTAGGTTAACTTCTGCTTATTTTCCACGCAGATCTCAGCAGTGATTCTCCCTTGCTCACACACACAATCAGGTGCAGCTTTAAATACTATCAATTGACCAGCTGTAAGCCTTTAGCTGGCTGGCTGCTACTGTGTGAACCCAAATCCTGCTTTAAGAGCTGTTTGCAGTGGAAATAAAGAACAAAGTTAGGTTTCTTTGTGATGGCTGATGTGTTTGCTCATAGAGAGCTAACAATAGCATTTAGATAGAGAACAGTCCATGTAAACTGTATTTTCATCTGCTGTATCAATCAGCATATGGTCACTATCATACATTGGCACAGACGAGTCTTTCATTAAGGCACTATCATGAGAATGCTTATTCCCTTGCTGCCATTCTCTATTATAGATAGGGTCTGGATCAGTGTTCATACCTGAGCCTCTCCTGCTATCATTATTCCTCTCTGTATAGCCTGGCCAATATGTAATCAAATTCTGATGTCCAGCCTTCCAATCTTGATCCCTGGACACTGGATCTTCTCTCACATACCTTCTGGCCTTGGTCTGAAAGTCCCTTCCACATGCAGTCTTCTCTCTTCCAGGTAGCCACTGGTGATTCCTATCTCTGCCACTCCATTCCTCTGGCTGAATCCAGTCCAATGGACTCTGCTGGCTTTTGGAATACCTCCCAGTATGAGTACTGCCTTGGAATCTCCCAGACCTTCCAATGGCCTTTCTTCTCTTCCTTCCAGAGAGTTTCCTTCTCTCTCTATCTGCTTGGCTTGGCTTCTGTTTCTCCAGGTGATACTGGTGCTTGTAGCCGTTGCTGAAGCTCTCCCCTCTGTATCTCTTCCTGAAGCTGTTCTTGAAACTGTTATCTGAAGAATAAGCTCTACTCTTATCCTGTTCTAATGTGTGCTGCTCCCTAACACAGCGCAGCTGTCTTGAATCAGGCCCTGCCCTTTGAGATGAGTGCTTAGGGATTACCTCATAGCTCTCTTGATTGCACACACATTTTCTCACTTCAGCCCCTCTCATGGCTGCTGGAAACCTGGTGCATTCTGGGACTGGTAGTCTTTTATGTGAAAACTCTGTTTTCTCACTTCTACCAGAACTGACAGGTTGCTTGTTCAGAGTCACATCATCTTTTCTATAGCTCCTACCTGAGCTATGATAAGCTTCCTTATCACATACCGCAACCGCGAGACACAATTTTTGAAGTATTTCAGCAAAGAGGAAGATTTGGTATTTTGCAACGATATATACGGAGTGATGGAAAAGTTTAAACTCAAGTATGATCCTGCTGAATGGCGGCTGTTCATTGATTCGTCAAAAGACAGCATAAAAGGTGTTCTTCTTCATAATGGCAACACATTCGCTTCAGTTCCTATTGCTCACTCTGTTATTCTCCAAGAAAAATACGAGAATTTGGCCCTGATTCTTCAGAAGATTCGTTATGATGAGCATAAGTGGATGATTTGTGGAGACTTTAAAATTCTATCCATGCTATTAGGGCAGCAATCCGGTTTCACCAAATATCCCTGCTTCCTTTGCTTGTGGGATAGCCGGGCCCGCGACCTACACTGGGGGAAAAAAGACTGGCCAATTCGGGAGTATTTGAGACCCGGTGAGAAAAATGTTCTTCATGATAGCTTGGTACCTCGTGATAAAATTCTATTACCACCTCTCCACATTAAGTTGGGTCTCATTAAGCAATTCATCAAGTCCCTTCCAAAAGATGGTGAGTGCTTTCGGTACCTTTGCTCAAAGTTCCCCCGACTTTCTGAAGCAAAGCTAAAGGAAGGAGTGTTTGTTGACCCTGATATAAGGAAACTCATTTCAGATGGAGCATTCGCTGAAACGATGTCTGAGAAGGAAAAAAAAGCCTGGGATTCCTTCAAGGATGTTGTTCTCAAATTCTTGGGGAACAGGCGGGATGAGAACTATAAGGATATTGTTGCCAGGATGCTCAATGCCTTCAAAGAACAAGGCTGTAACATGAGCCTGAAAGTCCATTTCTTGCACTCCCATGTGAACTACGTTCCCGAAAACGTGGGGGCGTACAGTGAAGAACAAGGTGAAAGGTTTCACCAGGACATCAAGGACGCAGAGAGAAGGTACCAAGGAAGATGGAACACCACTATGATGGCTGATTTCTGCTGGTTGCTGCTGCGGGAAACCCCAGATGAAAAATACGCCAAGCAGCGCACCAAGAGAAGCATTCGGGGGAAGAAGAAACGGGCCCACCAGGAGATTGATTGACCCAAGAATGACTTTAAAATCTAAACTGTGTTGACAAATATCGTGTTTTTACTAAACTTTGAAATAAAAATTTGCTAGTTATTACCACAGTGTCGGATCTCATTTATTAGAATTTTATTTTCACACCATCGGGTGTTTGTCTTCATGTATTGCAATGGTGCGGTTTGCGTTTTCTATTCTTACATACATACCTGTACAACATTTTTTGCACATTTCTTTGCTTTGCTTTGTGTGTCTAACCTCGCTCTTATATGCTCAATGTTTGTGCACATGTATGTGGCTGTTTTAAGTGCAGACAATTTTGCTACCATCACAGTGTGTTTTGTTGACATTACTCTATTCTTATGTGCTGCCTTGTTACAATTTTCTTTATTCTTATTTGAATAACTACTAAACAATTAGTATAAAGAATTCATCCAAGAAACTTTTATCTCGATCGCACTCAATCTGAAACGTTCACCTCAAACTGCTAACCCAATGTAGCAAAAAATCTGTACGTGATGGAGCAAATTGGTTACCAGATTTGGATTCAGCGCACCAAAAAACGTAAAAATCAATCGAAACATTAGAGGAAGTTTAAAAAAAATTTTTTTTAGTGTACCTTGTAATCTATTAAGGATTAATCACCTGCTGATTAAAATAGCCTGTGATAGCCAAGTTCTATCCTAATTAGGAAAACAGGATTATAAATTAAGGGATGAGCCTTGGGTGGGTGGGAGCTGGAGGAAGAGGGGGCAGATTTACCTGTTAGTTTTGTTTTTAACCTCTAAAAGGTCTTTCGACAAACTAGGGCAAACTAATTCTAAATTTGATGGGATGGGAGTGAGGGAAAAACTTTAATTGCACCACTGAAAAGAACTGGAACCGGAACACTAACACCATAATATAAGGAAAGCAGATAAAGATCAAATTGACCTATCTAGTTTGCTTAATTGAGATTTTTCCACTGTTAGTAGGTACACATATAAGCTTCCAAATGCAACTCAACACCAAGTTTTTTAGATGACCATTCAACCCTTTTCCTACCATTGCTTTCTATGTCCATCCAAAGTACACCCAAAATCTGTCAGTGATGGCCTCCATTTCGGGTCTTGCCATCTTCATTTCTGTTTCTTAAGCTGATACAGAGGCCTCCTTCTAGGTCTTAGTATCACATTTTGTAATAATCCTCACAGCTATTGAGATTAGCGAGTCTACTGCAAAAAATAAGGCCTCCCAATGCTCCTTAAAGTCTAGGTTTCAACCATGTTCCCTCCATACAGTCTACCCAGCCTATTTCAAGCCTGATAATGGATCACTATTGTATAGGACTGTAAGCAGCACCCTAGGAAACATAACATGCTTCCTAGAGGGATGATGTAATCATACTGCTGCTATTCTTTCATAGGACAGAGAAAAATGAAGATTTTACCCAAGTTTCTGCACTATACATTCATATGAGTTACTAGAAGCTTTCTTGAGGACTCTGGATCGGAAGTCATGAGTTCCGTCTACTTCATCACATTTCCCCTGAGAATCTTTATCTGCAGTGAGACAAAATGGCTTCTCCCTTATGATCTGAAGGAATCTAAACAGTGTCTTTACCTCCCTTGACACTGACAACCCCGAGTTATCACTTATAATTACCGTGGCATTGCGTATTTCTCACGGCAGGCTCATAACCAGCTGCACAGGTACAAGCTCCAACAGGCACCATCCATTCTCCATCACCATTACAATAAAGCTTCAAGGGCACGGACACTTCCACAGCATTGGGAATGCAGGTTCCTGGGGCAATGACCAAGGAAGTAGGTTCAGCTCCTGTCAGTGTCTCTGGGAACATGGCAAAGCCAGCTATGGTATCCGAACACTTCTTATAGAAAACACGGACAGAGATTATGGACATGCAGGCTCCCAGATCTTGGAATGCCAGGTAAATGCCACGCTTGGAGAGTGGCCCAAAGCTGCGCACTTTGGTGTTGATTCTTCCAGACTCAAGTCTGGAAAAACTCTCATCAGGTGCAATGGTATCAACTTTGATATAGGGATTTTCCATCCAGAAGGGGCTTGAAGCTGAGGCAGAGTCTGTGTCTGACTCGTAGTAAAAAAGGTTAAAGGTCTCCTTACAGGAGCCAGGTATGTTTGGGATACTGTTACAGTCACGGACAGTAAATTTCAGCTCTACATAGGCACGCAGCGCATCTTGACGATCGATGAACCCAGTGCGCAGCCAGTTGTTCTGGTTCATTTCTCGCACGTTGCAGACTTGATATGTGCGGATGGGATTTATAGCTTCATCATAGCCACTAACCTCTTCCCACTGTAGGAAAAAAAAAGTACAAAAGTTAATCTGACACAGACAAGCACACCTAAATGTCAGGCTCTGGAGATGAACAGACAAGCAGATAAGACTGAAGGTCAGACATTGGGACAGCCAGGTAGATGCACACAACTAAAAACGTTAAGCTCCAGGGATGGTCATATAAATATGTTTTAAACAGCAATTCTGAAGAACAGATGGATTTTACATTTAAAGATCAGACTAGGAACAGACAAATATGCAAACCTATGGGGCAGAGTTCATACTCCCCACAGTTTGCAAGGTCTGAAAATTTACCAGATTGAAAAATAAGCTAATCTTCTTATGAAATTCTCTCCAAGAGGTGCACAATATGTTGAGCTTCCTTTTGAAAATTCAGGCAAGCTTGGAAATGGGTAACCACAATCTCACTCACTTTCTTTGATCCAAATACCATGTTTAAGGAAGGAGAAAGACCTCAATGCTGGCTCCACCCCTCAAGGGGAAGGCTCACATGCTCTATCATGGCCGTAAAAACCTTCCGTCCTCCTGGATCAGAGAAAGGGAGTGAGATGTTGGTTGCCCCAGATGCAGTTAGTTTTATAGATGTGTGTGACTGAGTGGAATCGGAGATTGATTTTGATTCATTTTGTAAGTGTGGAAATGAGCCTACTTCATACACTTGCACACTTTGATCCTGCTCCATACGTGGACAGGCACCATCTCCAAGGATGGACTGCAATAGCCATTCCAAGCAGGTCATCCCAATGGCCTTTGTTCAGGGTTGCTTAAGCTTTCTGAAAAAAAAATATGAACATACGGACAAACATGTGCTTGGGTAACGTCTACTACATTTATGTTTGTGGAGGAGTGGCCTAGTGGTTGGGGCAAGGTACTTCAGGCCGGAAGGTTGGGGGTTCAAATCCCACTAGAGGACAGCAACCTTAGGTCGGAAGGACTGGGGTTTCTAGTCCCACAGGTGCTCCTTGTGGTCTTGGGCAAGCCACTTAACTATTTTACAGGGGACATGGGCCATGGAGGGTTATCTCCAAGTTATAATGCCCTGTTCAATGTAATTTCACCTTGTTCAATGTAAACCGCACTGATGCAGAATAGCGCGGTATATAAGAGAATGTAAATAAATAAATGTTTATGTTTATTACAGAACATAATATACTGTCAAAAACATCACAGTGGTTTATATACCAAACTGGTTAGACAAACAAGTAGAGCTGCCTGTGTCAAGATATTGGCTGACCTCACTAATTAAAAATACTAAACATGATTCTGGTGTTTGCAAAAATCCATTTGTGGTGGGTGAAGGGCATTTGTTTCCTTGAGAAAAGATCAAAGTTGGAGTAAAGCACCTCTCTCTAGGATTTTAGAAATAAATGGCATGTTGGATATCGGACAATAAGTTGATGGAATTTGAAGATCTAAAGTAGATTTCTTTAGCAAAGGCAAAATGATGGCAGTCTTCCAACATTTTGGAAAGTAACCTTCATTAAGGCTAACTAATATTTCAACAAGATTGAAGCAGCTCTATATCTGGATTTTATTATCATTCATGTAGTAGCAAAGTATTTATGATCTTGGTGAGGTGAAGAGAGATATTGTGAAGAGGACGAAGGACTGCAGCTATCAGCGCAAGTCTCTGATAGGCCTCCAGAGAGGGCTGGGATTAGTAGGAGGGGGGGAAAAAGAAGCAGTCTGATTAGGAGTGGAACTGGTGGGTTTAGTTGGAGATTTAGAAAGGTTTTTTACCCTAGCAAAGGTGTCTAACTCGAGAGGAGATGAAGAAACAGAAAATACCAGATTAGTTAAAAAAAATTAACCTTTTTTTTTTTTTGCTGGATTATAACTCTGCATTGATAAAAAAAAAAGAAAAAAAAAGGGTGCAATCCCTTTAAGACCTTGAATCCCTTACAATGAGAACCACTTGCTGAACTTCAGTGGTGAGGTTGAAGGGCTCCAGAGTCACCCTTTCAGTTTCCATGCAGTAAGAGCTAGGGTCTTCAGGTTGGGGTGGAGGCACCGCACCTTCAAAAGGATGTGAACAGGATGGAGTCGGTGCAGAGGGTGGCTACTAAAATGATTAGTGGTCTTCATTATAAAGCATATGAGGACAGACTTAAGGATCTTAATATGTACACCTTAGAGGAAAGGCGGGATAGAGATGATATGATTGAGATGTTTAAATACCTCCGTGGCATAAATGTTCAGGGAGAGAGCCTCTTTCAATTGAAAGCAAGTTCTGCTACGAGGGGACATGGGATGAGGGTGAAGGGAGATAGATTCAGGAGTGATATGGGGAAATATTTCTTTACGGAAAGAGTAGTGGATCCGTGGAATAGTCTCCCAGTGGAGGTGGTAGAGATGAGGACAGTAACTGAATTCAAAAAAGCATGGGACAAACACAGAGGATCCCTAAAGGTAAAAAGGGGACTGTTGTAGTTGTTATGGAAGGACAGACTAGATAGGCCATGTGGTCTTTTTCTGTCGTCATATTTCTATGTTTCTATGTTTCTGCAATGTGAGCAGGTCTGGTGTCAATGGGAGCCTCAGCGGGGGTTCCAGCGCGAGGTGGCGTAGGTACGGGAACCATACTTGACGAGGCCAGTGAGGTACTATTAGGATGGCTGTCGCCTTGTCTGAAATGATGCGCTGGATAGTCACAGAAATGAGAGGGAAGGGTGGGAAGGCATAAATCAGAGACCACTCCCCCCATGACATGTTGAATGCATCTGTGGCGACGCTGTGGCTGGAGGGGCGTTTCGAGCAGAATAGGGCACACTTCCTGTTGTCCTCCGTGGCAAAGAGGTCGATCTGTGGATGTCTCCACCTCCGGAATACTGTGGTGGCTATTCGGGGGTTGAGGGACCATTCATGTGGGTCCATCTGGCAACTGAGCCTGTCCGCCAGGTTGTTCTGTGCTCCTGGGAGGTAGGAGGCTCGAGGAATATAGGCCTTTGAGCGCGCAAAGGTCCAGAGTTTGATGGCTTCCTTGCAGAGGTAGCGGGAGCCTGTCTCTCCTTGCTTGTTGACATAGAACATGGCTACTTGGTTGTCCGTTTGGAGCAGTACTGTCTTCCCTCGGATGAAGCTCTGGAAGGCCTTGAGAGCGTAGTGGAGTGCTCTGAGCTCCAACAGATTGATGTGAAAGTTGCATTCCTCCTGTGTCCAGGCTCCTTGGGCACGCAGGTGGAGACAATGGGCCCCCCAGCCCATCAGCGAGGTGTCTAATGTGATGGTCACCTGATGGGGTTGCTGCTGCAGTGGGCATCCTGTCGCCAGGTTGCTGGGGCGTGTCCACCAAACTAGGCAGCGTGCTGTTGTTGTGTCCAAGGGAATCCGTGATGAGTGGTTGCATGTGTTGATTCCAGTGGGTGTGCAGGTGCCATTGTAGACGTCTCATGTGCAGCCTTGCGCGTGGTAGGACTTGTGTCGAAGCAGCCATGTGACCCAGGAGTTGGAGCACGTCCCGAACCGATGTCTGCTGAATTGCAGAGAGGCCCGCAGCCAGACTAGCGATGGCGCTTCTTCGTAGTTGAGGGAGGAATGTCTTTGCTGCTACCGTGTCTATCTCCACTCCGATGAATTCCAGGTGCTGTGCTGGGCATAGGTGGGATTTCTGTAGGTTTACTAGAAATCCTAGGTAGGGAAGCAGGTTGATCATGCTCTTGACGGTGGCCTGTGTCTCCTGAGGGGACCAGCCGGCTATCAGCCAGTCGTCCAAGTAAGGAAAATTCGCAGATGTCCTGCCGTCGCAGGTGTGCGGCTGCAACCGCCACGCATTTGGTGAAGACTCATAGGGCCGGAGACAGGCCAAACGGGAGAACTCTGTACTGATAGTGTTCATTCTGCACTTGGAATCAAAGGTATTTTCAGTGAGAGGCATGTATCAGGATGTGCGTGTAGGCATCCTGCAGGTCCAGTGAGGCCAGCCATACTCCTGGTTGAATAAGTGGGAGGATGGAGCCCAGGAATGAGTGGGAGGATGGAGCCCAGGAATGAGTGGGAGGATGGAGCCCAGGAATGAGTGGGAGGATGGAGCCCTTTATTATAAATTTGTTCAGTTTGCGCAGATCGAGGATCGGGCGGACCCCGCCCGATTTCTTGGGGATGAGAAAGACTCTTGAGTAGAAGCCAGAATCGACTTCGCCGACTGGTACCAGCTCTATGGCTCTTGTTGTCAGTAACTTGCGTATCTCTGTGGAAAGAGCGAGCAGTGAAGGTAGTGGAATTCTGTTGCAGGGGATTTTGCATTGTAATGGGGAAAAAGCAAACCTCAAGCTGTACCCTTCCTTGATGATCTTCAAGACCCATTTGTCTGTGGTGAAGGTTCTCCAAGTATCTATGAAGGCTGTCAGGTGTCCCCCAGTGGGGAGGCTGACTGCGGAGTTCCAGTCAAAAGGGAGGATTGGTTTTCCCTGTGTTGGATGGTGTGCTCTTCTGTAGTTTTCGGTCCCGTTGACGCGGCTTGGCGCATTAAGAATTGTTGTTGCATTGGTGCCTGTAGCAGGGGGCTTGCCACTTGCGGTATGAGTTGTGTTTCGCAAATTTTTGGGAATGGTTGTAAGCACGCTTTGAGGAGGAAGGTTTTCGCTCCAGTCCTTCTTCTGCCAGAGTTTGTAACGTGTTGCACCGGTCTTTCATGTCGTTGACAGTGTCCTTTACTTTTTCACCAAAGAGGGAGTCCCCTGCGCACGGTCCGTCCGCCAGGCGGTCATGTGTGTCTTCCCGAAGACCAGATGCCCTCAGCCAGGCCATGCGTCGAGCTGCTATCGCTGTACCAGCGGTGCGGTCTGCTGTCTCGAATGCATCGAAAGCCCCTCTGACCTGGTGTTTGGTGCATTCCTGAAGGTCTGCCAGGGGTGCTGAGATGGCGGTCAGTGCCTCGGGGCTGAGGGCGGCCTTGATTTTGTCCACGAGTACGTCCTGGTAAAGGGCGTGTTGTAGCTGATGCACTGCTATCCTGGATGAGAGCATGGCTCCTTGGAAGGTTCTCTTCCCTATATCGCCCAGGAGCTTGAGGTCTCGGGTAGGGGGACTGTTCGTGTGTGTGAACGCGATGCTTTTACTCGTTTGAGTGCAGACTCAACGATAATAGATGCATGAGGTAACAGTCTTTTCAAATCCTACTGTCGGTTGGACTTGATACTTGAAGTCCAGTTTCCACAGTGCGGCAGGCCCCGAGGCCGGGTTCTGCCACAGCTTGATCAGGTTCTCACTCAGTAGGGGGTGAAATCATGAGGAGCGCTGGGTTCTTGGGTGTTTCCAGGAATTTCCATGCTGCTTGGGTCTCGAGGCGCAGATCTGCTGGTAGGGATGTGGTGATCCCTAGCGCGGAGGAGACCTTTTGTAGGAATTTGTGGTAAGTTAAGTCTTCCGGGTTGGTAGCAGGTGTTTCAGGTGCAGGTGCAGGGGCAGCGGAGGTCTCATGTGTGAGTTCCTCATCCGATATTTCCTGGTTTCCTGACCTTGTGTCGCAGTCTGGAAGAGAGTCCGAGGGGTGCTTGGTTGAAGGTTCGGGGGGGGGGGGCAGTAGGTTTTGCGGCCGGCTGTCTTCACCAGTGTTCTCAGTGGTGAGGGCTGCTTGGCTGGATGACCACTGTTTAAAGCAGTCTGTGAGGATCTGGAAGCAGGTCCTTAGGTATTTCGGCAGGAGAGGCAGAGAATAAGGGGAGGGGGGTATCCCGGGTCGGGGTTCCACTCGAAAGCCTCTCTCCTCCAAAGGATAGCTGCTGCTGCAGTGGGCTGGGGGGGCTGCAGCGGGCTGGAGGGAACTGAACAAGATCCCGCAGAGGAGGGGGTGTACTTGTGCCATCTAGCACTGGAACTGCTGCAGCTGCGCTGATAGCTCCGGTCCCGATGATGCTTTATGCGTCTGTGCCTGATAGAGGGGCTTCTTCTACTTCTGCTGCACTGGTGTGAGCTGGATCGACTTCGACGTAGGGAGCTGCCCTGAGATCGGGACCGGTGTCTGCGCTTGCTTCGGTGTCGGTGCTTGCTACGGTGTCGGCGCTGAGGAGAGCAGTGGGCTGTCCCATGAGAGCTGGAGCCAATAGCAGCTTGCGGGGTGGAGCCGAAGCAGGAGTCAATCGCGGTTTGCGGGGCGGAGCCCGTGCAAGGTCCAATCGGAGTCAGGGGCGGAGCCAGCAACAGAGCCAATTATCGCCGAGTAGGCGGGGCATTCAGGGTGAGTCGTCTGACCAATGGAAGCAGGAGAAGCAGATGGAATGCTGGTTACAAGATGGCTGCCTGCAGGGTGATCCCCACGTGCGCCAGAAGCCCCGGCTTGAGGGGACAGCATGATGAGCCCACCGGGGACGGAAGCCCTGAGGGGCGCGTTCCGGGTTGCTCCGGGGTCCTTTGTAGCAGTGCTGGAGGGCTTAACAGAAGCGGTTTTGCTGGAAGTACCTTTTTTTCTCTTTCTGTCGCTCCGATGGGGATCTCCTTTTTCATTGTGGTCCCTGTTGGTGATCGCTGCTCCCAGAGCGGGTGAGGAAGCCAGGAAGTCCTTGAGTGCATGCCCCCAGGATTTTAGTGCTTTGGGGGACATCCGATCACAGAGGAGGCAATCTTCAACCTTTTGGTCCTTGCCTAAGCAACGGAGGCATTTAAGGTGAGCATCTGAATTGCTCATCTTCCTTGAGCAGTTGGAACATTTTTTAAAACCCGGTTTCGGCATTTTACTTGCTTGTAGGATGAATCTTCTAGTAGAGAGAGGAGAGAGTCCGTCTGTAGCAAGCAAATGCACTGTGTTTCTTTATGTGTGGTTGGAAAGTAAGATGTTCCCTGTAAATAGTTATCTCCAAGTTATAATGCCCTGTTCAATGTAATTTCAGTTTGTTC
Source organism: Ichthyophis bannanicus (assembly GCA_033557465.1). Taxonomy (NCBI): domain Eukaryota; kingdom Metazoa; phylum Chordata; class Amphibia; order Gymnophiona; family Ichthyophiidae; genus Ichthyophis; species Ichthyophis bannanicus. The sequence goes on along the minus strand of CM066033.1, from coordinate 1,404,040,557 downwards.
AATGTAAACCGCACTGATGCAGAATAGCGCGGTATATAAGAGAATGTAAATAAATAAATAAATAAATGTTGGTCAATGGTAACTCCCAGGTATCTTACCTTAGATCTAACTTCTAGGTCTGTTTTTTCAACCTTTAGCACCTTTGGAGGGAGAAATGATCAATTCCTGGTGAGGAATAGGACCTCTGTTTTCTTAGTTGATGTTAAGTTTATGTTTTGTTATCCATTGGTCTATATCATTAAAGCAGCTTATAATAGTTGAGTAGTTTTCGCTTGTAGTGGTATATGGAGCATAAATCACCACATCGTCTGCATACAGGTGATAGTAGACGTTAACGGTATTTATGATGTTGCAGACTGGTTGTATATAGATGTTAAATAGGAGTGCAGTGAGGACTGAGCCCTGAGGGACTCCTTGTGTCTGGCGGAATGGGCTAAAACTGATCCTCTTGAATATGTCATTAGTATTTAGCTCACACCTTTCCAGGAGAATATCAAGGTACAGCATACATTCAAGCGTAAAGATAAATGGAGATATCATCGGCTTATCTTTATGTAAAGCATAGTTACTCACCTGTAAGAGGTGATCTCCGAGAACAGCAGGAATTTAGTCTTCACATATGGGTATCGTCGGTACCGATGGAGCCTGCTGGGGAACGCTCCCCAGCGTCCAATAGGAAAGCTTTTGGGAGCATCCCACAGTGCCTGCGTGCTGCCTTCCCGCCTTTCCAACTGTCCCTCTCCAGTTGAGTTTACAGCTGAGAGAGAGCAAGAGAGCGAAAGAACTACACAACTCCTAGGGGAGGTGTGTGGGTTGTGAAGACTAAATTCCTGCTGTTCCCAGAGATCACCTGTTACAGGTGAGTAACTACGCTATCTCCAGGAACAAGCAGGAATGTAGTCTTCATATATGGGGACTCCCTAGCTGCAGATGCCAGGGAGATGGCCCCAGGAAGTTGTCAGCCCTTGTAAAAGGGCCCCACTTCCCCCCATGGATCTCTGGCATCCTACCAGGGACGGTGGGTAGGAGTTGATTAAGTCTGAAAAAGGTGTTGAAGAACAGCTTGGCCAAACAAGGCATCCCGGCGGGAGTCCTTGTCTAAGCAGTAGTGGGCTGTGAAGGCATGTACCAAAGCCCAAGTAGCTGCTCGGCAGATGTTGTCAATAGACACAGAGTGAAGATGAGCCATTGAGGCTGCCATGGCTCTCACATTGTGAGCGGCGACGTGGCCTTCAAGAGGAAGGTTCTTACTCTCACAGGCAAAGGATATGCACTGTGTGATCCAGTTGGACAGTGTTCTTTTGGAAACTGGAAGTCCCAAATGACTAGGATCAAAAGCAAAAAGAGTTGAGAAGATTTTCTATGTTGCTGTGTCCTTTGCAAGTAAAAGGCCAAAGCTCTTTTACAGTCTAAGGTATGAAGGTTCCTTTCTGCACTGCAGGCATGAGGCCTCGGAAAGAATACAGGAAGGTAAACTACTTGGTTTAAATGGAAAGGCGAAACCACCTTTGGCATAAAGTGTGGATGAGTCCTAAGAACTAACTTATCATGGTGGAACCTTGTATAAGGAGGATCAGCCACTAACGCTTGCAATTCACTTATGCGATGTGCTGATGTGATTACAATGAGGAAGATGACTTTCCAGGAAAAGAATTTCAAAGATGTAGTGGCTAATGGTTCAAAGGGCGGTTTCATGAGCTGCCCGAGCACCAGATTTAAATCCCATGCCACCAGTGGTGGCTTAATGGGAGGCTTTGTTAAAAGAAGGCCTCTCATAAATCTCGCTATGAGAGAATGAGAGGAAATAGATTGTCCACTTAGAGGCTTGTAAGAAGCTGCAATAGCACTAAGATGGACTGTTACTGAATTTGTCTTGAGACCCACATTTGACAAACGAAGGAGATACTCCAGTAACGATTCCAGAGGTATCGCAAGAGGGTTAAGACCCTTCTGCGAGCACCATATGGTAAACCTTTTCCACTTAAAGGCATACAAGCATCTTGTGGACGGTTTACTAGAAGCATGAAGGATATCCTTTTACCTGTTGAGAAAGGTTAAGATCCTAAAGCTCTAGGCTTTCAGCAACCAGGCCCTGAGATGCAGAGACTGGGGATTGTGAGAAAAAAATCGAGTGGATCCCAACTCCAGAGGCGGAGCTTGACAGAGATGTAGGAGCAGAGGGTACCACGTTTGCCGTGGCCAACATGGAGCTATGAGGATCATATGACCTCTATCTCTCTGAAGCTCGAATAGGGTTTTGGGGATGAGGGGCAGGGCCGGCCCGTCCATTGAGCAAGAATGTTTTTTGCACAGGGCCCCGCGTTTCAGGGGGCCCCGCACAAAAAACATTCTTCATCACCCCAAGTTTAAAAAAAAACAACAAAAAACACAGCTGCTTCTGCCGCGGCAGCATCAAGAGTGCCGCCGCGGGGCCCCCCCTGTCCGGCAGAGCCTCCCTGCATCGCAGGCTAGCGTTGAATCCCCGAACGCGGGCTTCTTTCAGAGCCACGAGAGTTTCCTTTCTCGCGGCTCTGTTAATCCCGCCGGGGATTTCCCATCAGCCCCGGCGGGATTAACAGAGCCGCGAGAAAGGAAACTCTCGCGGCTCTGAAAGAAGCCCGGGTTCGGGGATTCAACACTAGCCTACGATGCAGGGAGGGCTCTGCCGGGCAGGGGGGCCCCTGCGGCGGCACTCTTGATGCTGCCGCGGCAGAAGCAGCTGTTTTTTTTATTTTTTAATTTGGGATGATAGGGGGGGAAGGGGGTTTAGGACTGGTAATGGGCTATTGGGGGGGGGGGAGGCTAACACTTGAAGTGGGCTTATAGGGGAGGGTTAGGACTAGTAATGGGCCATGGGGGGGTTGCTAAGACTGGAAGTGGGCTGATGGGGGGGGGGGGGTTAGGACTGTTAATGGGGAATGGGGGGGCTAAAGGAAAATGGGCTGATGGGGGGTAAGGACTGGTAACTGGCTATGGGGGGGCTAAGACTGGAAGTGGGCTGATGGGGGGGGTTAGGACTGGTAATTGGCTAAGGGGGGCTAAGACTGAAAATGGGCTGATGGGGGTTAGGACTGGTAATAGGCTATAGGGGGGCTAAGACTGGAAATGGGCTGATGGGGAGGTTTAGGACTAGTAATGGGCCAGGGGGGGTGCTAAGACTGGAAGTGGGCTGATGGGGAGGTTTAGGACTGGTAATGGGTTATGGGAGGGGGCTAAGACTGAAAATGGGCTGATGGGGGGGTTAGGACTGGTAATTGGCTATGGGGGGGGGCTAAGACTGGAAATGGGCTGATGGGGAGGTTTAGGACTGGTAATGGGTTATGGGGGGGGGCTAAGACTGGAAGTAGGCTGATGGGGGAGGGTTAGGACTAGTAATGGGCCATGGGGGGTGCTAAGACTGGAAGTGGGCTGATGGGGAGGTTTAGGACTGGTTATGGGGGGGGGGCTAAGACTGAAAATGGGCTGATGGGGGGGGGTAGGACTGGTAACTGGCTATGGGGGGGGGCTAAGACTGGAAATGGGCTGATGGGGAGGTTTAGGACTGGTAATGGGTTATGGGGGGGGGGCTAAGACTGTAAGTGGGCTGATGGGGGAGGGTTAGGACTAGTAATGGGCCATGGGGGGGGGGTGCTAAGACTGGAAATGTGCTGATGGGGGTTAGGACTGGTAATGGGCTGATGGATTAGGACTGGTAATGGACTATAGGGGGCTAAGACTGGAAATAGGCTGATGGGGGGGTTAGGACGTAATGGGCTGATGGGGGGGGTTAGGACTAGTAATGGGCTATGGGGGGGCTAGGACTGGAAATGGGCTGATGCGGGGACTAGAAGGGGGCTGATGCGGGGACTAGAAGGGAGCGGATGCTGGGTGGGACTGGAACTAGAATGGAGCTGATGTTGGGGGAGGATTAGAATGGGATGGAGCTGGGAGAGTGAAATGGAGAGGGAAAAATATTTTGTGTGGGAGGGAAGACAAATCTACAATTGGCCGGATATTGGGAGAGTAAGTGGGGATTGAGAATGGAGGGGTAAAATTTGAGTAGATGAAATAGGAATGAGGAAAGAGCAAAAGGAGAAAGATTAGTATGTTAAAGCAGATGTAGAGAGAGAATGGAAAAAAAACTAGAAGAGAGAAGAAAAGACAAATGGACAGCAGACGATGGAGAGTTAGCGGAAGACACAAAGAAACCAGAAGAAAGTGACCGGAGCAATTGCAGCTGAAAAAAAATGCACAAAAGGTAGAAAAATCTCTTTATTTTGAATTTATTAATTGGAATATGTCAGCTCTGGGAAATGTGCATCATTAATGTCTGCGCTTTGTTTAGTACAAGAGCAAATTAATGTATAGTTTTATTTCTACAGTGTTGTACATTCCAAGTTTGGCTTTTGGGATTCCCAGTTTAATTATTGTCTTCTTGTTTCTAAATTGTGATTCCTTGTTTGGTGATGGTCTATGTTCTGCATGTGTAACTGAGCTGAGGTATTCTGTTTATGTAATTCCTATTTGACACTGCCACTTGTTCTCTTTCCCCAGTAGGTCATGTATTGTTGTTCTCTGAAATGTATTGGTTTAATATTTGCAGCATTTCCTTTTGATAGTTAGGGTATGGTGCTTTATGAGTCCTGGTAGTGCTGTTAGGATATGGCGGGTTTGCTATGGTTTCTAAATGGGTAGTGTTTGTAGTAGTTCCTAATGTGTCTGGCGGTTGGCACTGGATTATAGTAATGTAGAAGTCTTTTAGTCTTTCTTTATTCATACACTCATTAAGAGGCATGTTTACTAAAAGTTAGTGTATGGTAACATTATGCAAATATTTATGCAAATGAGGCCCCTTATGCAAATGAGGCTCCGCACCGAGTCTCCGCACATGGCCCCGCACCCCCCTTGGGCCGCCCCTGATGAGGGGAATGGGTGGGAAGGCATATAGGAAGTCCTGACCCCAGTGAAGGAGGAAGGCGTCCCTTGCCTGACAACCTCGAGCCGGAATTCTGGAACAGAGCCGGGGAAGTTTGGCATTCAGCGGATTTGCAAAGAGGTCTATGTCTGGGGTTCCCCAAATCTGAAATATTTGAGCAACCTGGTCTGCATGGAGAGACCATTCGTGTGGAAGCAGAACTCGACTGAGTTTGTCTGCCCAAGAATTTTGAATGCCTGGAAGATACACCGCAAGGAGATGAATCTGATGCTCTCTTGCGAGGGCCCAAAGTCACAAAGCTTCGTTGGACAGCGACAGAGACCCTGTTCCACCCCGCTTATTCACAAAGAACATGGCTACCTGATTGTCCGTTTGAACTGAGCTGGGCGTGAAATACTCGAAGAGCAAGAAAGATTGCTCTGAGCTCCAGGAGGTTGATGTGAAGACAGGCCTCCTGTGGAGTCCAGGTACCCTGGGTAGAGAGATCGTGCAGGTGTGCTCCCCATCCCACCTGTGAAGCATCTGTTAGGGTGGCTTGGGATAGGGGTTGCTGGTAAGGAGAGCCCACCAGAAGATTTCTGGGCGATTGCCACCATTGGAGGGATGAAATAAGACGGTCTGAGTTTGTTATTTTGTCCGACAGGCAAACTGAGGCCTGTGTCCACTGAGTGGATAAAGTCCACTGGACTGCTTGCATATGGAAGCGAGCATAAGGAACCACAGGCACGATGGATGCCATGTGGCCTAGAAATTGTAGCATGTCCCGAGCAGTGAGACAAGGTTTGAGCACTGCTTGGGAAGCTAGTTGTACTATGCGAAGACAGCAAGGCTGCGGAAGGAAAGCCCTTGTCTGTCTGGTATCCAGATGAGCTCCTATGAACTCTAGGGACTGAGTGGGAGCAAGATTGGATTTTGGGAGGTTTATGACCAGTCCAAAATACTGAAGGATTCGCATTGTGCGAGATAGAGCACAGCTGGCTTCTGGCACTGTAGGGGGTCGAATGAGCCAGTCGTCTAAGTAAGGGAAGACGAATATTCCCAGAGTGCGGAGAAATGCTGCTACCACAGCCAAGCATTTTGTGAACACTCTTGGTGCAGATGCCAGGCCAAAGGGAAGAACCTTGTATTGGTAGTGCTTTCCTTGAAACAGGAATCGGAGGAATCTCCTGTAATTTAGATGGATGAGAATATGAGTATACGCATCCTTGAGATCTAGAGAACAAAGCCAATCCTGACTTTGAAAGTATGGCAGCAGAGTTCCTAGAGAGACCATTTTGAACTTCTCTCGGAATAGAAATGTGTTCAATTCCTGAGGTCTAAAATGGGTCTGTGTCCTCCTGTTTTCTTTTGATTAAGGAAATAGGGGGAGTAGAAACCTGTACCGATGGGGAATAGGTACTTCCTCTATTGCTCCTTGAGCAAGGAGCATTGTGACTTCTTGACCTAAGAGATAAGAACATAAGAACATAAGATATGCCATACTGGGTCAGACTAAGGTCCATCAAGCCCAGTATTCTGTTTCCAACAGTGGCCAATCTAGGTCATATGTACCTAGCAGTTTCCCCAAGGGACACAGGTTCCACAATGCTTGTATTGGATCAAGCATTGATATCCTGGGTCCCTTCTTAAAAATGGTTTATGGACCTTTCCTCCAGGAACTTGTCCAAACCTTTTTTAAACCCAGCTACACTAACAGCCTTTACTACATCCTCCGGTAACAAATTCCAGAGTTTGACTACACGTTGAGTGAAAAAATATTTTCTTTTATTAGTCTTAAATAGTTTACCCTGTAGCTTCATTGCATGTCCCCTAGTCTTTCTATATTCTGATAAGGTAAACAATCGATCTACGTTTACCCGTTCCACTCCGTTCATTAATTTATAGACTTCTATCATATCTCCCCTCAGCCGTCTCTTTTCCAAGTTAAAGAGCCCTAACCTTTTTAGCCTTTCTTCATAGGAGTATCCTTCCATCCCCTTTAACATTTTGGTGGCTCTTCTCTGAACCTTTTCTAAAATCGCTATATCCTTTTTAAGATACGGCGACCAGAATTGCACACAATATTCAAGGTGCGGTCTCACCATGGAACGATGTAGAGGCATTATAATATCTTTTGTTTTATTTTCCATTCCTTTCCTTATCATACCTAGCATTCTATTTGCTCTCTTGGCCGCTGCTGCACACTGGGCCGAGGGTTTTAACATGGTATCCACAATGACGCCTAAATCTTTTTCCTGGGTGGTAGTTCCTAATGTGGAACCTTGCATCGTGTAACCATAGTTTGGGTTGTTCTTCCCTAGGTGCATAACCTTGCACTTGTCCACATTAAATTTCATCTGCCATTTTGATACCCAGTCTTCCAATTTATCAAGATCCTCTTGCAATTTCCCACAATCCTCTTGGGTTTTAACAACTTTAAATAGTTTTGTGTCATCTGCAAATTTGATAACCTCACTCGTTATGCCACTTTCCAGGTCATTTATGAATATGTCAAAAAGCAGCGGACACAGCACAGATCCCTGGGGTACACCACTATTCACCTTTCTCCACTGGGAAAATTGGCCATTTAGCCCTACCCTCTGCTTTCTATCTTTTAACCAGTTCCTGATCCACAATAGTACACTGCCTCCTATCCCATGACTCTTTAGTTTTGCCAAAGGTTTCTCATGAGGGACCTTGTCAAAGGCTTTCTGAAAGTCCAGATACACAATATCAACTGACTCACCTTTGTCCACCTGATTATTCACTCCTTCGAAAAAACATAACAGATTAATAAGACAAGATCTTCCTTGTCTAAAGCCATGTTGACCGTCTCCCATTAGGTCATGACTATCTACCTGCTGAGTAATTTTATTCTTTATGATGGTTTCTACCATTTTTCCCGGTACTGACGTCAGGCTCACCAGTCTGTAGTTTCCAGGATCACCCCTGGAACCCTTTTTAATAATTTGTGTTACATTGACGATCCTCCAGTCTTCAGGTATTAGAGATGATTTTAATGATAGTTCACAGATTACTAATAGCAGGTCTGCAATCTCATATTTCAGTTCTTTCAACACCCTTGGATGAATACCATCCGGCCCAGGTGATTTGCTACTCTTCAGTTTATCTAATAGTTGTAATACATCTTCCCGATGTATCAATATTTTCTTCAGTTCTTCCACCCCTTTAAATACCACTTCAGTCATGGGTAACATCCCTAAATCTTCCTCAGTAAAGACCGAAGCAAAGAATTCATTCAGTCTCTCCGCTATCGCCTTGTCGCCTCTTAGTGCTCCTTTAACCCCTTTATCATCTAATGGACCAACTGACTCTCTCACAGGTTTTTTGCTACGAATGTACTTGAAAAGGTCTTTACTTCGCGTTTTTGCTTCCGCAGCAAGCTTTTTCTCAAATTCTCCCTTTGCCTGCCTTATCAATGCCTTGCATTTGACTTGCCGGTGCTTGTGCTGTTTCCAGGATTCGTCATTTGGCTCTTTTTTCCATTTCCTGAAAGATGCTTTTTTGGCAACAACAGCCTCTCTGACCTCACCTTTAAACCATGCTGGCAGTTTTTTGGACTTCCTTCCACTTTTCCAAAAGATTGTTGAGAGAGGTCTGAGAATTGAACTGTCTTATAATTGTAGGAGGGGCAGGCTATGAAAATGAAGCTTGTACCCCTCTCGTATAATGGACAGAGTCCAATTTTCTGCTGTTATTTGGTACCATCTGTGGACAAAATGACATAACCTGCCTGGGATGGTTAAGGGTTCTGGACCCTTCAGGGGCAGGAAGGCGAAGTTCTCTAGAAAGGAGTCAAAGCCCGTGAGGAGGCTGAGACTGCTGAGCTGGCTGAGGTTTTGCAGCTTTTGGCTTCTTTTGTCGTCTAGGTTGTTGCTGCTATTCCTTTTGGGCAGTCTGACCTGGACGGTGTCCCTGTTGGGTATAGGAAGGATAAAACATCTTTTTCTTATTGAAAAATGGTTTCTTAGAGGATCTTTTCTTTGCAGGATTGGCTATAGATTTGGCAATCTATCCAGTGTGATATTGTCAGCATCTATTTCATTAGCCTTCTCCTGCCAATTCTTGACAAAGAGATTTTCTCCTGTGCAAGGAATATTTCCTAATTTATCCTGTACCCAAATTTCCAAGTCAGATGCCTGAAGCCAGGCGTTCTGACCTGCACCAGTGGCAATAGCAGAGGTTCTGTTTATGCACTCAAAACAGTCTAAGGCTGCACGATTAACAAACTTGGAAACATCCTGAGCATGTTTGACAAGAGTGAGATAGTCTTGTCTTTTGTCATCAGGAAGGAGGGGGCTCATAAGCTCCAAGTCTCCTGTGACCTCTTTAAGGAACATTCCCATATACAAGATATAGGAACTGATCCTAAATGAGAGAATGGAATTGGAAGCATCATAGAAACATAGAAACATGATGACAGAAAAAGACCACATGGCCTATCTAGTCTGTCCTTCCATAACAACTTCAACAGTCCCCTTTTTACCTTTTGAGATCCTCTGTGTTTGTCCCATGCTTTTTTGAATTCAGTTACTGTCCTCATCTCTACCACCTCCACTGGAAGACTATTCCATGGATCCACTACTCTTTCCGTAAAGAAATATTTCCGCATATCACTCCTGAATCTATCTCCCTTCACCCTCATCCCATGTCCCCTCGTAGCAGAACTTGCTTTCAATTGAAAGAGGCTCTCTCCCTGAACATTTATGCCACGGAGGTATTTAAACATCTCAATCATATCACCTCTATCCCGCCTTTCCTCTAAGGTGTACACATTAAGATCCTTAAGTCTGTCCTCATATGCTTTATGAAGAAGCCCACTAATCATTTTAGTAGCCACCCTCTGCACCGACTCCATCCTGTTCACATCCTTTTGAAGGTGCGGTCTCCAGAATTGCACACTATACTCCAAATGAGGTTGCACCAAAGACTTATACAGAGGCATTATCACCTCCTTTTTTCTGCTAGCCATTCCTCTCCGTATGCACCCAAGCATCCTTCTAGCTTTTGCCGTTGCCTTTTCTCCCTTTTTAGCTACTTTAAGATCATCAGACACAACCACGCCTAGGTCCCGCTCTTCTTTAGTGGACAAAAGTACTTCACCCCCTATACTGTATTGCTCCCTTGGATTGCTGCAGCCCAAATGCATGACATTACATTTTTTAACATTAAATCCCAGCTGCCAAATTCTAGACCATTCTTCAAGCTTAGCTAGATCCCTCGTCATGTTATCTACACCTGCCTGGGTGTCTACTCTATTGCAGATTTTGGTATCATCTGCAAAGAGGCAAACCTTACCCGACAGCCCTTCTGCTATATCACTAACAAAGATGTTAAAAAGAATCGGACCAAGGACAGATCCCTGGGGCACAACACTGGTAACATCCTTCTCCTCAGAGTGAGCTCCATTTACTTGTACTCTTTGTCGCCTCCCACCCAACCAATTTCTAACCCAAACAGTAACTTTAGGGTCCATCCCTAGGGTGCTCAGTTTGTTTATAAGTCGCCTGTGAGGAACAGTGTCAAAGGCTTTACTGAAATCTAAATACACCACATCTAGAGCTCTCCCTCGGTCAAAACTCCCTGGTCACCCAGTCAAAGAAATCAATCAGATTTGTCTGACAAGACCTGCCTCTGGTGAATTCATGCTGCCTCGGATCCTGTAATCCGCTGGACTCCAGAAACCTCACTATTTTCTCTTTCAGCAGCGTTTCCAATAATTTACTCACCACCGAAGTTAAACTAACCAGCCTGTAGTTTTCAACCACATCCTTACTTCCGCTTTTGTGTAAAGGCACCACATGAGCCTCTCTCCAGTCCTTTGGCACCACACCCGACTCCAACGAGGCATTGAAAAGGTCAGTCAGTGGAGTTGCTAGAACGTCCCTAAGTTCCCTCGGTATTCTAGGGTGTATCCCATCCGGTCCCATCGCTTTGTCTACTTTAAGTTGAGCTAGTTTCTCACAAACACAGTCTTCTGAAAATTGTTCAAGATGTCCCTCGCTTCTGTTCCTATTTGTGGGTGTTTTCAGGAGGTCCTGCTCCTGGTCCTTCATCTGTGAACACAGAACAAAAATATTTGTTAAGAAATTCCGCTTTATCCTTAGCTTCTACATATTCCTCCCCTGCACCCTTGAGTCTGACAATACCACTTTTGCCCTTCCTCTTCTCACTAATATATCTGAAAAATGTCTTATCCCCCCATTTTATTGCATTGGCTATTTCCTCCTCCTTTTGAATCTTTGCCTTCTTGACTACTTTGCTAGCTTCTCTAAGTTTTTCCAAATACAGATGCCCGTCTTCCTCTCTTTGTGATCTCTTGTATTTCATGAATGCCTCCCTCTTTTTCTTCACTTTTTCAGCTACTTCCTTCGAAAACCATAGCGGTCTCCTTTTCCGTTTGCCTTTATTTACCATTTTAACAAAAAGGTTGGTTGCCATTAAAATATCCCCTTTCAGTTTTGCCCACTGTTTTTCTACATCCCCCAGCTGTTCCCATCCCACTAACGACTCCCTGAGGTATTGGCCCATCTTCGCAAAGTTAGTCTTCCTAAAGTCTAAGATCCTCACCTTTGAATGGATTCTAACAGCCCTAGTCCTAATACTGAACCACACCATCTAGTGATCACTGGATGCAAAACGATCTCCCACTACAACATCAGAAACACTTTCACCATTGGTAAGCACCAAGTCCAGAGATATGGTTAAAGGTGTTTCCCACATCCTTAGCATAAGATCACGTAAGATCTCATGAATAGGCAGAGTAGCTGCCTCTTTGGGAGCCTTAGAGTATTGGAGGATTTCTAACTCCTTAGCCCTAGGCTCTTTTTCAGGAGCTACTGTGATGGAAAGGCCTCGGGCCACATCACGGATAAAGTCCTGAAAGGACATATCCTCTGGCAGAGACATTCTGCGTGGAGGAGAAGAGGAATCCTCGGGGAGAAGTACTCTGGTATCAGCAGAGTCTTCGGAGTCTTCAGTCTCATCTGAGGATTCAAAATATCTCCGATCCTGGTGATCGTACAAAGCACAGTACCGGTATCGATCAAAGTCGTATCGGGTTGTTCAGGTACCGATCTGTCTATGCCGGAGAGAGACGCATGACTTGATACAGGTGGCATACCCACCGATGTCAATGCAGTTGGTACCGGTGTTGGTACCAGTATCAGTTGAGGTGTCTGAAGCGGTTTCAACGGTACCGAAGCCGTGAGAAGAGCCGCTAGACTGCGTTCAATAGCAAGGAACCTCTGGTCTATCGACGCTGCCGATGCTTGGGTGTCGGTACCGGTAGAAGCGGCCAGGACCCCAGAGCATGCCGCCAGTAGTTCTGCTAAGGTTAAAGCCTCGAGAACATCCTGGAGCCCTGTTAATGCTTTGGAAGCCAAAGCCTCCCGCCGGGGCAGTTTTGCCGGTGAAAATTCCTCAAGGGCAACGCCAGGAGCATCTCGATACTTAGGAGATCTACCCTTTGAGGAATGGCTAGATTTATGCTTAGTTACCTGAGATCCATGGAAGGAAGATGAAGCCCTTGAGGACATCGATGCAACAGATGCCACGTCTGAGGGAAAAAGGGTGCTAAGTTTAGCAGCTCAGTTCTGCCGGCCCCTTTTTGACATCATTCCACAGGAGAGGCACTCTGAAATAGAGTGGTCAGGACCTAAACATTTGAAACACCAATCATGGGTGTCCATGACGGAAATGGTACCACCACATTTAGAACATTTCTTAAAACCTGAAACAGGTTTTTCCATTTTTAAGGAAAAATTGGGCCTAGTGCCCAAAATGGCGCCTGGCACCAAGGAAAAAAGGTTTCTGAAGTAAACCACTTCAGAAACTATAGTTTGTTTGGTTTTTTATTTTGGGGGGGGGGGGGGTTAAGAACATAAGAACATAAGATATGCCATACTGGGTCAGACCAAGGTCCATCAAGCCCGGTATCCTGTTTCCAACAGTGGCCAATCTAGGTCATACGTACCTAGCAGTTTCCCCAAAAGACACAGGTTCCGCAATGCTTGTACTGGGTCAAGCATTGATATCCTGGGTCCCTTCTTAATAATGGTTTATGGACCTTTCCTCCAGGAACTTATCCAAACCTTTTTTAAACCCAGCTACCCTAACAGCCTCACTTGGTTTGCAGCTTGTCGTGCTGTGAGGCCTTGTGTGCATCAGTGATGCTGAGAGCTAAACTATCGGTAGTTTAACTACTGGCAGGGTCTCCCAAGATGAACAGGTCTCAGCTGAGGTGCCAGACCAAGACAAACCACCCATCTGGGCAGCAGCAGAATGGGATAGTGTTGACGGCGGAAGATCACATTTCTGTGACAACGGCAACACCACCAAACTTAAACTGCACGGAAGAAAGGCCCGGCAATCTACTTCTGTATCTTGCCATGAAAACCCAATGAATAGTTACAACAAAACAAATTGTGCTATAGTGCTGGAAGATGAGACCCCCAGGTCGGAAGGCACTCAACTAGCTACTGGGGAAGAGCTGAAGACTTTTCAGAGTAAAGCCAGCATTTATGATGTGGTTGGATCAAAGCCCTCAGGACGTCTGACTGCTGATGTAGCTGCGCATGAAATGAGAGTCAGAAGCTGTAAAGATGTCTTACGCATTGGAACATGGAACGTACGAAGCATGAACCAAGGGAAGTTGGAGGTGGTCAAGAATGAAATGGAACATGTACAACTTGATCTGTTGGGTGTCAGCGAACTGAAATGGACTGGCATCGGGCACTTTGCATCAGATGATCACATGGTCTACTATGCTGGAAATGAAAGACAAAGAAGAAATGGTGTTGCATTTTGTGATAAGGAAGCTTATCAAAGCTCAGGGAGTAATGACAAAAGGGGAGAGCCACAGCCAGGGACCCTCAAACAACGCCTAGGAAGAGGACTGTTGCAGCTAAGGAAGAAAGGAGCCCAAATACCTCTTGGAGGACGTCTGGAGAAAAGATCCTGAGGTCCAGAGATACCAACTGGAGGACAGGACACAAAAGGTCTATTGCATACTGGCCAGAATACCAGAAGAAACAGCCTGACGCTTTCCTGGATTCAGGTAGGAACTGTGAACGTTTCTCTAGCTTTGAGCAGTGCAAACAGGGAAACAGTTTCTCTCCGTGCAGAGGTCAGTTCCTAAAGCCCTCTGAGTCAGACAGAGAAACAGAATCTATGCAATTTCAAGAGCAAGGTTTAATATCTGATACAGAAGATAATTATATGGACTGTTCTTTGAGTAGGTTGTTATTTTAGAAAAATCCTAAATATCAGAGCAAACATCCAAAGGAAACATTCTAAATATTAGCATCCCATAAAGTTTTGTTGAAAAGAAAAAGCTTTTGGGAAAGTTTTGCACGTGTGCTGAAATCAAGCTACTGATTGCAGTTAATTGTCACCTGTTGGTGGAGGAGAGCACAGCACAAGCCGTGCACACGTAGGATTAAAAAGTTCTTTTCTGTATGGAGAAAGTGAGCTATGTTTTAGTATAAAGAAGTTTTCCTCTTTGATTTGTTTTTCCCCAGCACTGCTAAGGAGTTTATTAGCAGTGGCTGAAAGAAGCCTGTTCTATTCTATAAAAGACTTTGATTCTTATTTGCATAAGATATTTCAGTTGCCTTATTTTGTGTTGAATAAAACCATGGAGAAGTTATCTGAAAGGTGTTACCCAGCATATCTGTGTGTGGGATAATCACCCCATAAATAAACTCTAATTTTGTCTACACTCGACCAACTACAAGAGTTTTCATTATTTTAAAAAGGCAAGCTTTGTGTGAATGGACTTCAATAACCACAATCCTTTGCAAGACAGTTAATTTGCATAATTGCCAAGATGGTGGTACCTTCATAACAAGCACCCCCTTTTACAATTTATAATAAAGAAGAAACTTGCAAGAACTGTAATGAAATACAATGCAGTCAGCGAACGCTTAATCTCTATTCGTCTACGAGGAATGCCTATCAACACAACTGTAATTCAAGAATATGCCCCAACAACAGCTGCAGAAGAGAATGAAATTGAAGAGTTCTATGAACAAGTACAAGTTGAAATTGACAGAACATGCAAACAGGATATCCTGATAGTCATGGGTGACTGGAACGCAAAAGTTGGCAACAAAGAAAAAGGCAAAGTAGTTGGAAAATATGGATTTGGCAACAGAAATGAAGCTGGAGAAAGACTGATAGAATTCTGCAAGACCAACGATCTATTCATCTCAAACACCTTCTTCCATCAACACAAGTGGCAACTGTACACATGGACTTCACCCAATGGATTGTATAAAAATCAAATTGACTACATCTGTGGAAGTCAACGATGGAAAAGCTCTGTAACATCAACAAAGACAAAACCTGGAGCTGACTGTGGTACAGATCATCAACTACTAGAATGCAAACTCAAGCTAAAGTTGAAAAAGAGCAAAACACTCATGAATGTAGCAAAATATGACTTTGAGAATATACCACTGGAATTTAAAGACTGCCTGCAAAATCGATTTGCTGCTTTAGATACAAATGACAGAGCTCCAGAAGAGTTATGGAATGACATCAAGAAGGTTGTGTTGGAAGAAAGGGAGAAGTCTCTACAAAAGGTGAAAAAGCAAAAATGGCCAAAATGGATGACGGAAGAAACTCTGAAAACTGCCCAGAAATGCAGAGAAGCTAAAGCCAGAGGAGAAAGAAAGACAACAACAGAACTCAGAGATTTCCAACATGCAGCAAGACAGGACAAAGAAAAATACTACAATGACGCATGCAAGGAAATAGAAGCAGAAACTATTAGAGGAAGAACAAGATCGGCTTTCCTAAAGCTAAGAGAGTTAAAGAAAAAGTTCCAGCCTCGAATTGGAATGTTACAAGATGCTCAAGGTTCTATGTTGAATGATGCTGAGAAGATCAAGAAAAGGTGGAAGGAATATACAAAGTTCTTATATGATAAAGATCAAGTGGACCAACAGCCGTTTTAACCTGTATCTTATGATCTGGAACCATTGGTGATGAAAGAAGAAGTTAAAGCAGCATTGAAAGCCTTATCAAAGAACAAAGCACCAGGCATTGATAGCATTCCCATAGAAGTATTGCAGCAATCTGATGCAGCTGTTACCGTACTTACAAGGTTCTGCCAAGAAATGTGGAAGACAACATCATGGCCAACTGACTTGAAAAGATCTGTGTTTATACCAATACTAAAGAAAGGTGATCCAACTGACTGTGGAAATTATCGCACAATCGCTCTGATCCCACATGCCAGCAAGTTTCTACTGAAGATTATTCAAGAGAGACTACAACCATACCTGGAACAAGAACTACCTGAAGTGCAAGCAGGGTTCAGGAAAGGGCGAGGAACGAGAGACATCATTGCGGATGTGAGATGGATCCTTGAAAAGACTAAAGAATACCAAAAAGATATCTATTTGTGCTTTATCGACTATAGCAAGGCTTTTGACTGTGTAAACCATGAGAAACTCTGGGCCACATTAAGAAGCATGGGTATACCAGAACACCTGATCGTACTCTTGCACAATCTGTACATTGATCAAGAAGCAGCAGATCGAACGGAACAAGGAGAAACAGAATGGTTTAAAATAAGCAAAGGAGTAAGACAAGGCTGCATTCCTTCCCCCTACCTGTTTAATTTATATGCAGAACAAATCATCAGAGAAACAGGACTGTATGAAGACAACAGAGTTGTGAAGATTGGTGGAAGAATCATCAACAACCATCGCTATGCTGATTATACCACATTACTGGCTGAAAGTGAAGATGATCTGAAACATTTGCTTCTCACAATCAAAGAACAGTCTCAAAATGGGCCTGCACCTTAATGTAAAGAAGACAAAGATCATGACAACTGGCATAATCAACAGGTTCATCGTTGAAGGAGAAGAAATTGAAATCGTGAACAACTTTAACCTACTTGGATCAACTATCAATAAAGAAGCAACAAGCAGTCAAGAAATCAGACGATGCACTGCTCTTTGGCAGAATGGCTATGAAAGACCAAGATAAGATTCTCAAGAGCAGAGATGTCTCTCTCCATACAAAGATTCGACTTGTTCAAGCCATGTTATTTTCAATAACATCATATGGATGTGAAAGCTGGACAGTGAAAAAGAGAGACAGGAAAAAAATTCATGCCTTTGAATTATGGTGCTGGCGGCGAATACTGTGTATACCATGGACTGCCCGAAGAACAAACCAGTCGGTACTAGAGGAGATCAAACCTAAGCTTTCTTTAGAAGCTCAGATAACAAGACTTCGACTTTCATACTTTGGACACATCATGCGAAGAGAGAGATCATTAGAGAAAGACATCATGCTTGGCAAGATAGAAGGTCAGCGCAAAAGAGGAAGGCCAGCAATGAGATGGATCGATACAATAACAGTAGCTACGGGTACCAGTCTGTCAACAGTGAGCCACCTGACTCAAGACCGAACACAATTTAGGATAGCTATCCAGAGGGTCGCCATGAGTCGACTCCGACTCAACGGCACTTAAGAACAACACACTAACAACCTTTACTACATCCTCCGGTAACAAGTTCCAGAATTTTATTACACGTTGAGTGAAGAAATATTTTCTTTTATTAGTTTTAAATAGTTTACCCTGTAGCTTCATTGCATGTCCCCTAGTCTTTCTATATTCTGATAACGTAAACAATCGATCTATGTTTACCTGTTCCACTCTGTTCATTAATTTATAGACTTCTATCATATCTCCCCTCAGCCGTCTCTTTTCCAGGTTAAAGAGCCCTAACCTTTTTAGCATTTCTTCATAGGAGTATCCTTCCATCCCCTTTAACATTTTGGTGGCTCTTCTCTGAACCTTTTCTAATAACGCTATATCCTTTTTAAGATACGGTGACCAGAATTGCACACAATATTCAAGGTGCGGTCTCACCATGGAACGATATAGAGGCATTATAATATCTTTTGTTTTATTTTCCATTCCTTTCTTTATGATACCTAGCATTTTATTTGCTCTCTTGGCTGCCGCTGCACACTGGGCCGAGTGTTTTAACATGCTATCCACAATGACGCCTAAATCTTTTTCCTGGGTGGTGGTTCCTAATGTGGAACCTTGCATCGTGTAACCATTGTTTGGGTAGTTCTTCCCTAGGTGCATAACTTTGCACTTGTCCACATTAAATTTCATCTGCCATTTTGATGCCCAGTCTTCCAATTTATCAAGATCCTCTTGCAATTTTCTACAATCCTCTTGGGCTTTAACAACGTTAAACAGTTTTGTGTCATCTGCAAATTTGATAACCTCACTCGTTATTCCACTTTCCAGGTCATTTATGAATATGTCAAAAAGCAGCGGACCCAGCACAGATCCATGGGGTACACCACTATTCACTTTTCTCCATTGGGAAAACTGGCCATTTAGCCCAACCCTCTGTTTTCTATCTTTTAACCAGTTCTTGATCCACAGTAGTACACTGCCTCCTATCCCATGACTCTTTAGTTATGCCAAAAGTCTCTGATGAGGGACCTTGTAAAAGGCTTTCTTAAAGTCCAGATACACTATATCAACCGACTCACCTTTGTCTACCTGTTTATTCACACTTTCAAAAAAACATAATAGATTAGTAAGACAAGATCTTCCTTGTCTAAAACCATGTTGGCTGTCTCCCATTAGGCCATGACTATCTACATACTAAGTAATTTTATTCTTTATGATGGTTTCTACCATTTTTCCCGGTACTGACGTGAGGCTCACCGGTCTGTAGTTTCCCAGATCACCCCTGGAACCCTTTTTAAAAATTGGCATTACATTGGGGATCCTCCAATCTTCAGGTATTACAGATGATTTTAATGAAAATTCACAGATTACTAATAGCAGGTCTGCAATCTCATATTTCAGTTCTTTCAACACCCTTGGATGTATACCATCCGGCCCAGGTGATTTGCTACTCTTCAGTTTATCTAATAGTTGTAATACATCTTCCCGATGTATCAATATTTCCTTCAATTTTTCTGCAGCTTTAAATACCACTTCAGTCATGGGTAACATCCCTACATCTTCCTCAGTAAAGACTGAAGCGAAGAATTCATTCAGTCTCTCCGCTATCGCCTTGTCGCCTCTTAATGCCCCTTTAACTCCTCTATCATCTAATAGACCAACTGACTCTCACAGGTTTTTTGCTACGAATGTACTTGTAAAAAATCTCTCTTTCGCGTTTTTGCTTCCGCAGCAAGCTTCTTCTCAAATTCTCCCGTTGCCTGCTTTATCAGTGCCTTGCATTTGACTTGCCAGTGCTTGTGCTGTTTCCAGGTTTCATTGTTTGGCTCTTTTTTCCATTTATTTTTATTTTATTTATTTATTTATTTAGCTGTATTTATATCCTGCTTTTCACCGGGTCAAAGCAGTCAATTGGGGGATACATTTAACACGAGGGGATATGAGACACATACGCTAATACTTACAGGGAACATGGACAATGGAGGGTTAAGTGGCTTGCCCAAGACCACAAGGAGTGCCTATAGGACTAGAAATCCCAGTCCCTCCGGCCTGAGATTGCTGTCCCCAGGTGGGACTTGAACCCTCAGCCCTCCGGCCTGAAGTACCTTGTCCTAACCACTAGACCACTCCTCCCTCCCATTTCCTTAAAGATGCTTTTTTGGCAACAGCCTCTCTGACCTCCCCTTTAAACCATGCTGGCAGTTTTTTGGACTTCCTTCCACTTTTCTTAAAGTGTGAAATATAGCTGGTCTGGGCTTCCAAGATAGTATTTTTCAACAACACCCAAGCTTGATGTAAGTCTTTAACCTTTGCAACTGCTCCTTTTAGTTTTTTCTTAACTATTTTCCTCATTTTATCATAGTCTCCCTTTCGAAAGTTAAAAGGTAGTATTGTGGATTTCCTTACTATCCCTCCTCCACTAATTAAATCAAAGGTGATCATGCTATGATCACTATTGCCAAGTGGCCCCAACACTAAGGACTAGTGGTGTTCCACTAAGGACTAGGTCTAATATGGCTTCCTCTCTGGTTGGTTCATGAACCAGCTGCTCCAAGAAGCAGTCATTTATGTCATCTAGGAACTTTATCTCCCTAGCATGTCCTGCCGTGACACTGACCCAGTCGATACCGGGGTAATTGAAATCACCCATTATTATTACTGCGCTATAACTTTTCTTAGCTTCCTTGATTTCTTTGAGCATTTCATCATCCATTTGTTCATTCTGGCCAGGCGGTCGATAGTACACCCCCACTGCCATCGCCTTCCCCTTTTTACATGGAATTTCAATCCAGAGATTCTACAGCAAATTTTGTTTCCTGCAAAACTTTAATCCTTTCTGACTCAATGCCCTCTCTAACACAGAGCGGAACCCCTCCACCAATTTGATCAGCTCTATCATTACGATATAGTTTGAACCCAGGTATCACAGTGTCCCACTGTTTGTCCTCCTTCCACCATGTCTCTGGTATCCCAATCATATCTAACCTCTCATTTAGTGCTATATATTCTAACTCTCCCATCTTATTTTGTAGACTTCTAGCATTTGCATACAAGCATTTTAGAGACTGTATTTTATTCATATTAGTTTGGCTGTTGGTAGACATGGGTAATTTGGGATCTTTAAGCTGTCTGCTCCATACTCGAGGGCATTTGGGCTACTTTACTCTTTTTTGGAGCCTCTCTGCTTTTGGTAGTATCCTTCAAGGATACATTCTTCTGAACCATCCGCTCTTGGGCGACTGTTGGCTATCCCCTATTATCTAGTTTAAAAGTGCTCTATCTCCTTTTTAAAGGTTAATGCCAGCAGCCTGATTCCATCCCGGTTAAGGTGAAGCCCATCCCTTCAGAAGAGCCTCTCCTTTCCCCAGAATGTTCCCCAGTTCCTAACAAATCCAAAACCCTCATCTCTGCACCATTGTCTCATCCACGCATTGAGATTCCGGAGCTCTGCCTGCCTTTTGGGTCCTGCACGTGGAACGGGAAGCATTTTGGAGAACGCTACCCTGGAAGTTCTGGATTTCAACTTCCTACCTAAAAGCCTAAATTTAGCCTCCAGAACCTCCCTACCACATTTTCCTATGTCATTGGTACCGACATGTACCAAGACAGCAGACTCTTCCCCAGCACTATCTAAGACCTTATCTAAGTGGTGCGTGAGGTCCGCTACCTTCGCACCAGGCAGGCATGTTACCAGGCGATTCTCACGTCCACCAGCCACCCAGCTATCTACATGCCTAATGATCGAATCACCAACTATAACGGCTGTCCTAACCCTTCCCTCATGGGCACATGGCCCTGGAGAAACTTCCTCGGTGCGAGAGGGTTTTACATCAGCTGGAGGACAGGTCCTAGTTATAGGATTACTTCCTGCCACACCAGGTTGATGCTCTTCTGTCACGTGACCTCTCTCCTCCATGGCAACAGGGATGCTGCCAGACTGGAGGTGGGACTTCAGGACTATATCCCTGTAGGTCTCGTCTATGTACCTCTCTGTCTTTCTTATGTTTTCCAAGTCTGCTACTCTAGCCTCTAGAGAACGGACTTGTTCCCTGAGAGCAAAGAGCTCCTTGCACCTAGTGCACACGTAAGACCTCTCACCAACTCGGAGAAAATCATACATGTGACACTGAATGCAAAAGACTGGAAAGCACCCATCTCGCTGCTGGACTGCTGTCTGCATCTTTTGTTTTAAGTTTTTGTTTAGATCTTTAAGTTCTTTACTTCCTAAGGGTTGCTATGGATATTTATACTAATAAAACTGTACCTAATTTATTTATTTTATTTTATTTATTTAACAGTATTTCTAAACCGCCTTATCATAATAATCAAGGTGGTATCACAGCAAACAATCTGGTAGTGTGAGTGTGTTATACATGCAGTGAGGGTGAAAATTTAGTTGAGTGCGTGTTGAATTGTGTGCTAGATTTGTTTGAGCTATGTACAATGTGGGCTATATACAGTGGTGCTAAAAACGTTTTATATACATACAGTGTTAGGCGGTAACATGTGCTGTTATACAGTCACTTAGGTTATGTGATGTGTCCATAGTGTTCTATGAACAGCAAGGTTTTCAGCTGTTTTCTAAAGTCTTTGAGGTCTGTAGTTGCCCTCAAATCGTCCGGTAGTTTGTTCCATATTGTTGGAGCAGCCATGGAGAGTGCTCTGTCTGTTGTGTCCTTGCGTGTGTGTTTGTATTCACTTGGGGTGCTGACTCGGTTGTGTGTTTGTTTTCTTCTAGGACGTGTGCTGGTGTCTGGTTGTATGAGGGTGTGCAGGCTGTTGGCTGATGTGTGCTTAAATAGGTTTATGATAGTTTTGTATCTGATGCGTGCACCGATTGGAAGCCAGTGTAAGTCCTTTAAGGTAGGTGTGATGTGCTCCTGTCTTGCAGTTCCAGATATGATTCGTGCTGCGATGTTTTGTGCCAGTTGGAGTGGTTTGATGGCTTGTTTCGGTAGTCCAAGGTATATCGGATTGCAGAAGTCCAGTACTGGGGTTATCAGTGCTTGACAGACGGTACGGAAGTGTTCTGGGGCGAGGAGTGGTTTCAGTCTCCTGATGATTCGCATTTTGTAGTAGGCTTTTTGGATTGTTTTGTCTATGTGGGGCTTGAGATTGAGTTTATTGTCCAGAGTAACCCCAAGGTATTTCACTTCTGACCTTATTGGTATGGTAGTGTTTTGTATCTGTATATTTGGTGGGTGTATGAAGCTTTGGTTCCGAGTGATGATTAAAGCTTCAGTCTTGTTGTAGTTTATTACGAGGTTGTTGTTTTGACACCAACTGGTCATTTGGGTAAGGCAGTCTGTTATCTTAGAGAAGTCCGGGTTGTCGATTGATATCGGGGTGTATATCATGATGTCGTCCGCATAGATTGTGTATTGAATGTTGTTCTCTTTCATGATGTTGCATATTGGTTGGATGTAGATGTTAAATAGGAGTGCTGAGAGCGCAGATCCTTGAGGTACTCCTTGACGGACTTTTATGGGTCGGGAGGTGATGTGTCCCACCTTGACCTGTAGCTGTCTTTCGGTTAGGTATGAGTGGAACCATTTCAGTGTGATACCGTGTATACCAGTGTTCTTTAGTCTTTCCAGGAGCGTGTTGTTGTCCACTGTGTCGAAGGCTGAGGAGATGTCGATGAAGATCATTATGATTCCATTCCTGGTGTTGTCAATTATTCTTAGGATGCTGTCGAAGAGGTAGATCAGTAGCGTTTCGACACCATGGTTGGGACGAAATCTGTGTTGGTTGTCGTCAAGTGTTTTGTGTTCGTCGATGTGATCCTGAAGTTGTAGATGAACCGTCTTTTTGATGATTTTTGCGAGGAAGGGTATGCTGGAGATTGGTCGGTATGCTGCTGGATCTTTTTTGTCGAGAGTTGTTTTCTTTGTGATTGGTCTTACTGAGGCAAGTTTTAGTTGCTTTGGCATGAGTCCTTGAGTGAGTTGTGTACCAATTTATGTATGGTGGGGATGAGGCTTGATTTGGTGGCTTTGACCCATGACACTGGGCATGGGTCTGTAGGAGCAGTGCTTGTGTTGATTGTAGAGATGATGTGGGATATCTGTTCTGTTGAGGGTGAGGAGAATGTGCCCCAGGTTTTGGGGTGTACATCCGTCCCGGTGGTCCTACTAGGCGTTGTTCGTTCTGTGGAGTGAAATTTGTCTTTGATGTGGTCGGCGAATTCCTGTGGATCAACTTGTACATCCCCTTCTGTTGTTTGCTCTTTTGTGAGGATTTTTACTATTTCGAAAAGCTCTCTGGGTTTGTTGTTGGAAGTATTTATCATGTTTGTGTGGAATTCCCTCTTTGATTGGTTGATGTGTACATTGTATTGCTTTTGCTTCGTTAGATAAAGATGCTGGTCGGCAGTTGCTTTGTCTTTTCTCCATCTCCGTTCAATCTTTCTGAGTTCCCTCTTTTCCTGTCGTATTTTTGCTGAGTACCATGGTTTGTTTCGTCTCTTGTTGTGGTGTTGTTTCTCGGTCCCGCCATCAGATGGTTTGGCGGCGTTGGCTAAAATGCTGTTCCAGCTGGAAACTTGTTCCTCCAGGTTGTCTGCAGTAATGTTCAGGTGTTGTATTGTGTCTTGTATGAATTCGTCCTTGTCGAAACACTTGAATCGTCTTTGTGTGTGTGAGATGTTTGCTCTATCGTTTGTCTGGTCCTCTTGTGACCGCAGCTTTATCTCGATTAAGTAGTGGTCAGACCATGGCACTGGGGTAATGGTGGGTGGAGAAATCAGGTCTCTTGATGTTAGGTAATTGGATGCGAATATGAGGTCTGGGGATGATCCGTGTCTGTGTGCTGGTGCATTGATTATCTGTGTGAATTGAAGTGAGGACATTGCTTGAAGGAAGGCCTCTGCGTCTTTGACATTGGTGGACTTTAGGTTGAAGTCTCCAATCAGCAGCGCTGGTTTGTTGTTTGTTGTTATGGCACAGGCTTCTTCGAGTGTGAAGGCTAGTTCGTCGGGTGGAGCTCTGGGTGCTCTGTAGGTTAGGCAGATTGCAATGTTCTTGTTCTTGATGCTAATTGTGTTACATTGCTGTGTTTAATATACCTTGTTCACCTGAAGCTTAATTTATCTGCTACAAGCTCTCTGCTAGGTTCTAAATTTAACCAGAAAGCTCTCTTCTGTGTTTTAAATTTAAACTAAAAGTACTTTGCTGATGCTAGGCCCTGAGTGACTATTAAATTTAAACTACAAGCTCTCTGCTGGGTTCCAAATTAAACCAGAAAGTTCTCTTCTGTGTTTTAAATTTAAACTTAAACTGCTGCTACTAGGCCCTGACTGATTTAACAGAAAATGGTGGGTTCACAGATTAATTAGCTTTAATACAAAGAATTCCTTACAGAAAATTCCCAGAAGTATATACTCACAATTGCAGATCTCTCTCCAGAAGTAACAGTCCCCTTTTGTAGTCCTGCAAGACTACAAAAGGGGACTGTTACTTCTGGAGAGAGAAGAAAGAAAGAAAGAATGAACCAGTGGTACTGGTATAGCGTCGAGGGAAGGCAGACATGACCATAAAAACAAAGATTAAAGACAAAATTTTCTGCGGTGACAGGGTATGCGACCTGTTGGCTCCGCGGAAAACGAAGAACTGGAGAGGGACAGTTGGAAAGGCAGCACGCAGGCGCTGTGGGATGCTCCCAAAAGTTTCCCTATTGTACGCTGGGGAGCATTACCGCGCAGGCTCTGTCAGTACCAACGATACCCATATATGAAGACTACATTCCTGCTTGTTCCTGGAGATAATCCCTGTGTCTGGATATCAACCTCATTGCATCTTCATATCCCAACCCTTCCTGATACAGGTGCTAAACAATGGTGGGACTCCAGTTCCTTCCTGGTCTCACCCCTCATTCCTGCTTGAAGTTATCTTTCAATCTAATTGCATAAAAGTATGACCCAAAGCACAGCAAAATAACCCTCTAGGGGACAGACCATGTCATAGGAAGCAAGCTATGAAAAGTGATTTCATAGGCAAATTTTCAAAGGCCATAAATTGTTACTCTATATGGTTATAAAACCATATGTGTAGTTTCGGGGAGGTACTGCCATTGTGGGGTTAGGGCAGAAGATGCAACAATACTCATAGTTCTACACTTTAAGAGTTATGCATGTTTTTGTCAGAAAAGGGAGATACAAATTGCCACGCAATTTTCAAACACTGAAGTAGCCAGTATTTGTGTTTTCTAAATATTTTCCATCCTGTCATAAACCTTGTCTAATTTTAAGGGGCATGTTTACTAAAGATTAACACACATTAAGGTGTATGTTTACTATTTGGCAGTAGCGGCTTCCGTGCGATATCGGAGCCGCGGCCCCATTGATTTCAACGGGGCTGCGGCTCTGATATCGCATGGAAGCCGCTACCGACAAATAGTAAACATACCTCTAAGTAAACTTAACGCACATAAGTGCTGTAACAGCCCATAAAAATTAATGGACAGTGGCAGCACCTGAACACATGTCAACCTTTGGTAAACATGCCCCTAAAAGTCAAAATCAAGAATTCTGGCACCAGGATCCATCCATCTACGGGTTAACAAAAAAAAGTTCAGAAACTTACCCCCGTCTCTGGATGAGTTGTCCAGGACAACTCAGATGTTGTCCACTTAGAGTCCATCAACGTTTCTGGAAAAATATTAAGTAACTGGATCAATCCCCTCAAAAAAACACTACTAAAAAGATTAACTGATACTGCCTTCAAATCTATTTCAGATAATGTAAGTGGGTCACAACTTTACATACACATTTTAAATACATAAAATAAAGCCAAATGATCTCATTCCCTTAACAGTTTCATCCAAGATCTGGACTTAAAGCCTATAAAACCAAAATCAGATCAATTAGAAGTGAAAACACTCAAATAAGGAAAATACTTAACAAAGGTCACAAATTTAGATAATTTTGCCAGATGAGATTGGAATTTGGGAGTTCCAGTTAACAAGGGTGAAGGAATCGCACAATTTCTGCTGTGTGCAGAGATACTAGACTGCTATTAAATCCATAAAAAATAAACCTGGGCACAAATCAGCTGATCAACCAACACCCATCATCTTTTCCACAATAACTGACCAAATCATGCTGCAATTCCCACAACACTCCCAACCTATCAAATATCCATATCCTAACGTGTCCATGATACTCAAGACTCATACAGACCTATAAGCTACCTAGTCCTATAGTAATCTCTTTCAAGAGACTAGAGAATAATTTCACCAACAAAAAAAAAAAATACTAATGTGCTCTAACTTTACTGGAATATTATTGTGAGGCATGGGCATAGAGTTCAATCTATGCCATACTGGGCATAAGCCTCTGCTCCTCCTGTGCTTTGTCTCTAATGGATAGGTGCATCTTGTCCCGATTGCTCCTGCTGGGGCCAGTTTAGAGGAACTGGATGTTTATCTGCCTGCCTCTGAGCTGCTTCAGTGCCGGGTCATTGCATTATGCTTCTTGCATCGTGTCCTCTTTCTTATTTCTTGTGCTGGATTCTTCTTCCAGTGGGTGCCTGGATTCTAGTCTACTACTACTACTGATCATTAACTGTATATAGTTCTTCAAGGCCTACACAGCGCTCTACAGATACATGTAAGGACAGTCCCTGCGCGTCAGAGCTTACCATCTAGTCAAGACAGACAATACAACAGCTAAGGACAAGGAAACACAACTTGAAGGTAAGGAGAACATAGATTAAGCAGATCAGGATCCAAAAGCAGCCTCAAAGAGGTGAGCTTTTAGCATGGATTTGAAAAGCGTCAGGATGAAGCCTGACATACAGACTCATGTAGTGTGTTCCACGTATAAGGAGCAGCAAGGTGAAAAGAACAGTCTGGAGTTGACAGTGGAAGAAAAAAGGCATAGACAGTAAAAATCCACCAGAAGAGCGGAGTTCACGATGAGGGGTGTAGGGAGAGATGAGAGAGGAAAGATAGTGAGGAGAAACAAAATGAGGTCAGTAGGAGAAATCTGAACTGGATGGAGAGCCAATGAAGTGACTTAATAGAGGTTATATGAGCATATCAGGGCTGGCAGAAAATTAGTTGCGCAGCCGAGTTTTGAACAGATTCCAGGGAAGAGAGATGATTCAGAGGGAGACCAGCAAGGAGGAGGTTGCAATAGTCAAGATGGGGGGGGGGGGGGGGTCAATATATAGCAGCTATCCGTAGTGGCGTAAAAAACTGGATAGAGTGGACTTCAACGGAGGGAAAGGAGTGTGACCGAGGCAGAAGGAGGGGTTGAAATTGACAGGAATAAGAATAGAAACCCGCCACAACGGCCAGTGGGACGAGGTGTGTGGGAGAAATGGCAGCCGCCGTGACAGAGGGCAGCAACAGAAGC
Organism: Ichthyophis bannanicus; assembly: GCA_033557465.1. Lineage (NCBI taxonomy): Eukaryota > Metazoa > Chordata > Amphibia > Gymnophiona > Ichthyophiidae > Ichthyophis > Ichthyophis bannanicus. The sequence goes on along the minus strand of CM066033.1, from coordinate 1,404,012,825 downwards.
TGAGTCATCAGGGAGGAGCCAGGTCTCAGTTAAAGCCAGAAGATGGAGAGCATTAGAGATAAAGAGAAATTAGACTTACCTGCTAATTGTTGTTCCTTGAGGACGTCCAGTCCAGTCCTCACCTCTGGATAGTGTACCTCTTCCAGCAGCTTGGAGACTGACCACGTCATCTTTTGTTGACCTCATAGTACTTAGGCAGCTGGCCCCACCTACTAGTCCCAGTAACCTATTGACAAAGCAGACTCACAGGAGCAAGAAATGTTAAAATAGCACTACATCAATCATATTCTAAAACAAAGACCAGAAGCTGGAAACAGATCCACTTAGTCAGGGACCCTCCAGCCACAAAGAAAAGAAGGCTTACCAGTCAATCTTCTGAAAGGCCACCTGTCGCGAGCTCCAACGGGCTTCCTTCTTTGATACTATGTGCCGGACCACTCTCTCCCGGCGAACTCTTCTCCTGGCCCAGGATCGCCAAAGTGTCGCGGTTACCATATCAGGGAGGGATCCAGGACTGGACTGGAGTTCCTCAAAGAACAACATTTAGCAGGTAAGTCTAATTTCTCTTTTCTTATCGTCCTTCCAAGTCCAGTCCCGACCTCTAGGATGTACCATAGCAGTTTTACACTCGAGAGGGACCCGCGAGCCTGGCTGAATGAATGCTGCCTCAAACTCTACGTCCCCCTAACCTGCACATCCAGGCCATCATGCTTCATGAAGGTCTAAAAAGACGACCAAGTAACTGCCCTAGCAATTTCTGCTGGCGGCACCAAACCCTGGAATTCTGCTCTCCACTGTAGCAGAAATACAGGACCTCTAAACAAAAAACAGCCGGTCCGAATTTTGGAAAGGCTCTGCCCTTTTCAAATAGCATCAAAAACTTGATACATGTCCAACTGGCACTACTGCTGCTCCGAGGCTTCCTCCAATGCCCCCGACAAACCACGACAGGGTGACTGGTGGGTTAACATTGAAAACAGAGAGCACTGTAGGTAAAAACAATGAGACTGAACACAAGACTACCTTCTCTTTGGAGATGGAGAGAAGATTCCCCGACAGGACCGTGCATGGAGCTCTGAAATCCTACGAGTGGAACAGATGGCCACCAGGAATCCTGTCATAAGTGCCAAGAACTTCAGGGTGCAGAAGTTCAACGGCTCCTCCGCCACACCTGACAACACTAAGCTGAGGTCCTAGGGAAGAACCACCGCCTACTACAGTGGGTGGAGCTGCTTGAATGCTCTGAGAAACTATACCACCTCCGGGTGCATCCCTAAGGACACCCTCTAGGTGTCACCCTGGTAGGAAATTCTTGCCGCCACCTGCATTGGCAAGGAACTGCTGGCCAACCCTTGACCAGGCTTGACTGAAGGAAGGCTAAAAGCTCTCAGGCACAGACACTGATAGATGGCAATGATGTCGATCACTGCTGTGTCCTCAACCAGGTGGAAGTTACCAGAGCACAGTAGCCTCGCTTGTTCAACCAAACCCTCTCCAGAGCCATGGCTCAAACCACCGGAGGCAGCCAAACAGACCCCTGAAGCAGGACTGGCAGATGCCATGGCCGCACACCATTCTTCGAATGTGTTCCACATACATTGGTCCCCTGGGCCAGTCTGGGGCGATGAGAATCATTCGCCCTCAGTGCGCCAAGATTCGTTTTACAATGCGCCCAATGAGCGCTCTGGGAGGGAAACAGAGCAGTCCCCTCGTGGGCCAACTCTGCACTACAGCCAATCTCTCCTGTCATCTCCGCCAATCTCTCCTGTCATCTGCTAAAGAACCAGCTTGCCTTGGCCGTCACCAAGGTCGCCATCAGATTCATTATGGGCGTGACCCCATCTGCATTATCTACGAGAAGGCTGTCATTGAGCGTCCTGGGTCTAGGTGCATGTGGCTCAGCTCTTCCACCACCACCACCTTTTCCATGCCCACGACATGGGCCATCGAGATGACTTGCAGATGTGTTTCCGCCCAATTCAACAGGATGCAGGCTTCACTGTCCAGGCAGACACTTCCATGTACCCTTCTCAACTGATATAGGCCACCGTGGTGGTGCTGTCAGAGAAAACCCAAACCGGGTTTCCTATAGGAAGGGGAGAAATTCCTACCCTGCTAGGAATACTGCCTGCATCCCGAGGCAGTTGAACACCCAGCCGCTCTCTATCAGCGTCCAGCACTCTTGGGCCACCCAGCTCTGACAATACACTCGCCAACTGAAGTGACTGTTTATTGTGAAAGTTAACCAGTGCGGTGACTCCAGAGGCATACCAGTCTCTAGTCATTTCGCCATAGTCGCCCTCTAACCGCTTTCCAGGCTGCTCCCCAATAGGGTAAGATTCAACTCAGTGTATGGCGTTGTAAAGACCAGCGCCAGAGGAGCACCCGGAGCAAAGGGTGAATGTTGGTACGCACCCTCTGCACCCACTCTATTGTAACTACCATGGTCCTCAGCACCGGAAGATAATGTTACATGGAAGGTGCCTGCCTCCTGGCTCTGCATTCCAGGAGGAACATCCTGCCATTTCGCATGCCAAAGCGCACCCGGAAGTACTCTAGGTCCTGCGACACGGTTAGCTGACTCTGTCACATTGATTACCCAGCCGAGGCTCTGCGGAAACTCTACAACCACGCTATAGCTCGCTTGATCTGTTCCCGGAACTTTGCTGGAATGCGCCCATCTTCGAGGCAAGAATGAACCAGTGACTTTGGTAAAGGTGAGTGGGGCCGTCAGCCAGCCGAAAGGCAACACTCGAGAATGAAAACTGCTCTTTGGATTTGCAAAACGCAGGCGCTGATGGTGCTCTGGATATATCAGAATGTGTAAATAAGCCTCCAAGAGGTCAAGGGAGGTAAGAAAACTACTGCTCCTGACCGGTCATTTGGAGTGTCTCCATGAGAACCCGAGGTCCCTGTAAACATATGTTTACATGCTTGGAGGCCCAGAATAGGCTGAAAACTACCCTCCTTTTTCAGCATGACAAAATAAATGGAGCATTGACCTCTGCCGCACTGGCCCTGGCAGTCCCTAACTGCAGCAACTGTTCGAGAGTGACCTGCACCACCTTTATGCTTGGGAAACGTACAAAAGCAGGATTGAGAAGCCTTGCGAACTCCAGTGCATAGCCCTCCCAAATACCTTCGAGGACCCATGGGTCTAACATGATGAGGAGCCAGGTTGGATAACAGTCCCATAACCGACCCCCTCGACTCCATCATTGCCTGGGCCCGCCTCGCTTCACTGCGTCTTCTTCAGGACTGAGGAGGCGGTGGCGAAGAGGTAGCCATACCCCGTTCCATGAAAGCCTTGGTAGACTTGTCCCCGAAAGGGAATCATCCTTATTGTATGGAGCAAAAAACACCACGTGGAATCAGTGAAATCCTTCGACTAATCCCGTGCCAGCAGCGGGGAGCGCCCTTTTTCTGCCTGTCCTCGAGCAGGCGCCCCCCCCCTCTGGACTCCAAGTCCTTCACTAGCTTCTCCAATGCCCCTCAAAACCGAAGCTTGCCCTTAACTGGTAGCTTACTCCCACATCTTGGAGGAGACTTCCACCAACCAGATACACAACTAGAGGTAGCAGTGTGCCGCTACCACTGAGGCCATGTGCTACGAAAGTCTTTAGATAAGAATGCAGAAGGCATCTGCTTGGTAAGCGGCTCTGGACTCCCACTTTGCCACCGCTGGCACCTCCGGCCCCCGAGACTGATCCACTGGCTCCAGAACTCTGTACCCAGTTAGGGCAGGCTCTGGCCAAAACAGCTCCACTAATGGAGGCTTGTAAGGAAAGGGCATGGCTATCCATTGCCTGCTCCAACAAAATATCCAACTTTCTGTCCTCAACCTCTGAAGGCCGAACTGCCCTCCACAGGAATAGTAGACTTTTTGGTCACCGCCTACAGCGCGGAATCCACCTTGGGGGAAACAGAGGAGCTCTCTCTCGAGTTCCAGCAGAGGATAAGGCACGCCATGTCTCTTTTTCCCTTCAGTTCGGCCCCCAAGAAGTCACACACATTCCAACTATCTCTGAATCACTTGATGCCGTGGAAACCCTTGCTGCAACCTTATGACAGTCTGCCACAGTGGATATTGTCTGGCATCCCTTCCAGGGTCCTCCGGTAGGCATATTAAGAACTTTAAACAATTGGGCTATTAGGGTTGCCCCCTTTCTTGGCGGACGACTCGTATGATATGAGACTATCCAATGCCTGCTCTCATCTTGCTGTGGGATCTCGTCCTCTTCCAACTCCTCCTGCATCCCCCTAATCATTGGAATGCAGGGAGCCCATTCTTCCCCCAGGACCTCCTCAAGGTGGCGCCTGCTGGCTAGTGGCTCGTCCTCCTGATGCCACTGAGCTTCTGCTGTACACTTCTTGCCTCTTTCTGACCCTGCAAGAGGGGTGCCCCTACTCCGCTGTTGCAGGCAGAATGCCTTATTACCTGAGAAGAAGGAATTCCGGGCAAAAGCCTCCCTGAGCCCTTACTCGAATTGCACCTGTGACGTGGAGGGCTCAGGAGAGGAGTGGCCCACCACCGGTGGCACGGAACTCTCTCCTCCCTCGAGCTGGACTGCTGCCATTGCCGCTACTGGAGGGGAAGCCTGTCCCCCCCGTGGCCTGCAGTGCACCCTAAAGACCTTTTCAAGTACATTCGTAGCAAAAAACCTGTGAGAGAGTCAGTTGGTCCATTAGATGATGAAGGGGTTAAAGGAGCACTAAGAGGCGACAAGGCGATAGCGGAGAGACTGAATGAATTCTTTGCTTCGGTCTTTACTGAGGAAGATGTAGGGATGTTACCCATGACTGAAGTGGTATTTAAAGGTGCGGAAGAATTGAAGGAAATATCGATACATCGGGAAGATATCTTACAACTATTAGATAAACTGAAGAGTAGCAAATCACCTGGGCCGGATGGTATACATCCAAGGGTGTTGAAAGAACTGAAATATGAGATTGCAGACCTCCTATCAGTAATCTGTCAACTATCATTAAAATCATCTCTAATACCTGAAGATTGCAGGATCGCCAATGTAACACCAATTTTTAAAAAGGGTTCCAGGGGTGATCCGGGAAACTACAGACGGTGAGCCTGACGTCAGTACCGGGAAAAATGGTAGAAACCATCATAAAGAATAAAATTACTCAGCATGTAGATAGTCACAACCTAATGGGAGACAGCCAACATAGCTTTAGACAAGGAAGATCTTGTCTTACTAATCTGTTATGTTTTTTTGAAGGAGTGAATAAACAGGTGGACAAAGGTGAGTCTGTTGATATTGTGTTTCTGGACTTTCAGAAAGCCTTTGACAAGGTCCCTCATCAGAGACGTTTGGCAAAACTAAAGAGTCATGGGATAGGAGGCAGTGTACTATTGTGGATCAGGAACTGGTTAAAAGATAGAAAGCAGAGGGTAGGGCTAAATGGCCAATTTTCCCAATGGAGAAAGGTGAATAGTGGTGTACCCCAGGGATCTGTGCTGGGTCCGCTGCTTTTTGACATATTCATAAATGACCTGGAAAGTGGAATAACGAGTGAGGTTATCAAATTTGCAGATGACACAAAACTATTTAAAGTTGTTAAAACCCAAGAGGATTGTGAAAAATTGCAAGAGGATCTTGATAAATTGGAAGACTGGGCATCAAAATGGCAGATGAAATTTAATGTGGACAAGTGCAAGGTTATGCACCTAGGGAAGAACAACCCAAACTATGGTTACACGATGCAAGGTTCCACATTAGGAACCACCACCCAGGAAAAAGATTTAGGTGTCATTGTGGATACCATGTTAAAACCCTCGGCCCAGTGTGCAGCGGCGGCCAAGAGAGCAAATAGAATACTAGGTATGATAAGGAAAGGAATGGAAAATAAAACAAAAGATATTATAATGCCTCTATATTGTTCCATGGTGAGACCGCACCTTGAATATTGTGTGCAGTTCTGGTCGCCGTATCTTAAAAAGGATATAGCGATTTTAGAAAAGGTACAGAGAAGAGCCACCAAAATGGTAAAGGGGATGGAAGTATACTCCTATGAAGAAAGGCTAAAAAGGTTAGGGCTCTTTAACCTGGAAAAGAGACGGCTGAGGGGAGATATGATAGAAGTCTATAAATTAATGAACGGAGTGGAACGGGTAAACGTAGATCAATTGTTTACCTTATCAGAATATAGAAAGACTAGGGGACATGCAATTGTAGCAGCAAAGCGCAGACAAACCAATGATACCAGGAGTCTGTTCAGAAGGTCCAAATCATTTATTTGTGCACAAGTCTCAAGCAAGTCAATTTCAAAATGGCTGAGCAATGGTTTCAAGCATTACAACAACTTTTATAGACTTTTGTTCCATTCTAGGTATAGAAAAACATTTCATTGGTCCCGGTAACCTCCCGTACCTCTTCTATTGGTCCCGGTACTGATAAGTTTATCCAATTATGTCCCTTCTGTGGGCTTCTGTAGGCATGACACCTGCCTGCCCCCCCTTCTAGTCCCAATTACAATGGTCAGTTCATCAACTTGTTACTTTCACACTTTCAAGGCTATGGGACCATTTGTGCGTGCAGAAGAGCAAGGTTCTGTAACTCATCTGTCAGCACTCCTCAATATTTCTCTGCAAATGTACTTTTTCTTATCAGTAACTTTAAAACACATCTTTTCTGTATTTTTCCATTTCTTAATTCTGCAATTCTGCTTATCTAAGCTAATTCAATATTTCTACTGAGTTCTTTCTTACAATAGCAGCATGTTGGGGGATGTGCAATCCTATATGCCTCTCCACAGGCCTCATTTACAGGTCAAGCTAGCCATGCTGGCCTGCCTATGTCAGACACCGTGGGTCACAGGCCTGCACCTGCCACACAATGAAGCTACAGGGTAAACTATTTAAGACTAATAAAAGAAAATATTTTTTCACTCAACGTGTAATCAAACTCTGGAATTTGTTACCGGAGGATGTAGTAAAGGCTGTTAGTGTAGCTGGGTTTAAAAAAGGTTTGGACAAGTTCCTGGAGGAAAGGTCCATAAACCATTATTAAGAAGTGACCGAAGATATTAATGCTTGACCCAGTACAAGCATTGTGGAACTTGTGTCTCTTGGGGAAACTGCTAGGTACATATGACCTAGATTGGCCACTGTTGGAAACAGAATACTGGGCTTGATGGACCTTGGTCTGACCCAGTACGGCATATCTTATGTTCTCAAAGGTCCCTGAGGGCTCTGCATGACTAGAATTAGCTGTGCAGTCCTAACTTTGATAGTTTTTCTGGGTTTTTTTGTGGCATTTTTCTGGCAGATTGCACTTTGTCGAAGGGCCAGCAACCGACTCCACCGTGGCCTCTTCCGCTCCCTGGACTGCCCAAGAACACGAGGGACTCACTTGCCCTGTCTTGTCTTGCAGGCCTTGTTCCAAAAATGTGGCTTCTTGCGTGCAGCTTAGGCAAATGCCTGTCTCAGAGGCTGCCCCCCACCAGGCCCCGCACCCCAAACACTGCAGTCTGGCCAGCATCTTAGGACGGACCGGATTGCGTCCTGCTGTGCTTTAATGTGCTCCCGGAAGTGCAGAGACCCCCAAAAGCACCAAACACAAAGGGAATTCAGCACTGAAGTCTGACAGAAAAAAAACACACTGCAGCCCAAGGCAAAAAGTACCAAAAGGTAAACTAAAATTAAATAAAGGAAATTAAAGTTAATACACAAAAACTGAAAGAAATCAGGGCTTTCCTCTCTGTGCCGCAGGCATGCAGGCAGCTGCTTGATTTACTGCCCTGAGAGGGAAAACCACAGCAGGAGAAAACTAGCTGAGCTGCAGTGCTCTGAGGAGAGAAAATATAAAAAAATGGCGCCTCTTTTTCAGCCATGCTGCTAACAGCCCACAGCCAAGCGGTCTAACCCGAAAGCCAGGCCTTCCTCCGTGTTTGCATCAGTGCGGCTGTTTCTGCTATGCACAGGCTCAAATTACACAGATTTCTGATCTCGGCCCACTTCGCAGCATTTACCTTTCTTTTCTCTGTGACTTCTGGAAAGCGGCCCACAACACTGCCCTTCCCTTCGCGCTCAGCCATTAATGCAGGCTTTGGCGCTGAGGAGCTGCCCGTCTGCCGGTCTCCATGCTCCTGGCAGCTCCTCACACAGTGACAGGTTCAGGAGCCGCCTCTAGTCCCGGGATGTCTCTGCCACTCCATGAACTCCCACACACAGTAGGGGGGGGGGGAGAAAGTGGAAGAATGTCTTCTTCCTTTATTGCTATTAGCTACCAGAATCTCTTCTGTTCTATTTCTTTGTTTGTTTGTTTGTTTTTTTCCCTCCCCCCTCTGGAGAATCCTACCAAAAAGAGCAGTCCTACTGCCAAATACAGGTAACTATCTCAATTCTATGCTCCTTAGCTGCCCCTTCAGTGAGTCCAACACCTTGGCTCGCTACCTCCTCCAGCTGCTTGGAAACTGAGCATACTGGGGCTGGTAGATGGGGCCAGTTGCCTAAGTATTATCAGGTCATCAAAAGATGACACGCTCAGTCTCCAAGCTGCTGGAAGAGGTACACTACCCAGAGGTCGGGACTGGACTGAAGGGATGATAATGAAAGAGATCATGAGTAAATGCAACATTTGGACAAGTTCCTGGAGGAAAGGTCCATAAACCATTATTAAGAAGGGACCCAGGATATCAATGCTTGACCCAGTACAAGCATTGTGGAACCTGTGTCTTTTGGGAAAACTGCTAGGTACATATGACCTAGATTGGCCACTGTTGGAAACAGGATACTGGGCTTGATGGACCTTGGTCTGACCCAGTATGGCATATCTTATGTTCTTATGTTATTAGATATGGAGTGTGCGTGCCACAAGACATATGAGAAAGGGAGAGAGGAAGAGAAAGAAGAAGGATATGAATGACACTGGAGCAGTTGCATGATTAACTGTCTTGGGAGTGATAGAAAAATCTAGGGGGGCCAGGGTTGTGATTAATAACTCCAGATGAAAGGAGAAGGAGGAGCAGAAGAGTATGGGGTAGAGAGGAGATGGCATGGTGAAAACGAGAGAGAGAGATGGATGAATGAGAGGAAGAAAAAGGTGCAGCTCAAGAGCTGATGAAAGGGTGGATGACAAGATGGGGGAAGAAATGAGGGTAGTAAAGAGGGGGTAATAAGGAGAGGGGGTTGAAGTTGAATGTATGAGGGAAGAAAGTTAGGGAGTATCAATAGAAGGAAGAAAACGTGATGTGGAGCCATAAGAAAAAGATGGAGAGGACAACAGGACAGAAGAAATAATTGAAGGAGGGAAGGTAGGAGGAGGATTGAGGGCGATCAGGGAGAACCTGGGAGTAATTGTGCTATAAAATTGGCTGTGTAGGAGTGTGACGGTTATGTAAGAGGGTGAGGTTCTATCAAAGAGAGAGAAGGATGAAGGCAGAAGTTCAGCTATTATGTAAAAAAATAATTGAGTAATCAAAAATAAGTTGAAAATTCTTAGTTTGTTAATTTGTAAGTTTCTGTAAATTTCTGTTTTTTTCACGAACAGTCTGTTCCTGCTCCTGCTTTAGTTTAGTTGCCACTTACTCATAAAAAGGCAACGTTGGTCTTTCAAGATGGTGCAAGTCCTCAGGGCATGAGGGAGAGAAGGCCACAACTGCCTTCCTAGCCATACTGGTGGCAAATGACCAATTATATTTTTAGGTCAGGCTGACAAAATTCTAGATTTTCCTGTACCTATTCCATCACCACACCTAATGTTCCCTTCTCATGGAAAAAGTCACAGAGTTTGAACTACTTTGCATTCTGGAACACACACACAGAGACACAAAGACCTCATGACAAAGGAGACACAAACCTCCTAAAGAAAACATTAGTCTGAAATCCACTGGCAATCTAACTGTAACTGCTTATGTTTGTTCATAGACCAGGCCCACATAGAGAAATTTTACATACCTGTTTATTTCTCTTCCTTGAATCATGCTAGACGTGTGGGTTTATGTTCCCCAACGAGCAGGTAGAGGCAGACCAGAATGGCTTTCAGTGATATCATTATTAGCATGTACTCTGCACAATATGACACTTCCCAAGCAGAAACAAGACTGAAAAAAACTCAGAAAAAAGTCTTAATCAACAAAAACTCTGGGCAAACACTTCTTGGCTGTTACACTTGACTTTATATCAGACACAGATACCTATAATGCAGTTAAAAGGCAGCAGGGCTAACAAACATGTTACTGGACTGGTCTAGAAGAATTCAAGGAAAGGAAATTAGTAGGTATGTAAAATTTATCTTTTCTTATCACCCCTTCTAGACCAGTCCAGACGAATGGAATGTACCCAAGAATTCAGGACCCAGGGTGAGAGGAGCATAGGGTTGCCAACTGGCCGGTTTTCAGCCGGCCTGGCCGGTTTTTACATGGCCAGGCCGGCTGCTGGCGCAGAGGCAAAACCAGCCCTTGAAAAGCCGTTTTTTTTGCTCTGGCCGCAAGATCGGGAGCGGCCAGAGCAAAAAAACTGGCTTTTCTTCCAACCCGGAGGGCTTCAGAGGGAGCCGGTGAAGCCCGCGCAAGGCCCCGGCTCCCTCTGAACAGCCGCCAGCGTGAAGAGCCTTTACCTTCACGCTGGCGGCTGTTCCTGTGAAGCCGCAATTGGTGGGAAAGGTTAAAGGCAATGCCCTTTAACCTTTCCCAGCATTCGCGGCTTCACAGGAACAGCCGCCAGCGTGAAGGAAAAGGCTCTTCACGCTGGCGGCTGTTCAGAGGGAGCCAGGGCCTCGCGCGGGCTTCCCCGGCTCCCTCTAAAGCCTCAGACAGCCGCGGGGGGGGGGGGGGGGGCCGGGGGGCCTGGACTAGAAAAGGGCTAGGAGGGGGAATTTGACTGGAAATGGGTTGTGATGGGGGGGGACCTGGACCGGAAAAGGGCTATATGGGGGGGGGGGGGACTTGGACTGGAAAGAAATGGGCTGTGATAGGAGGGGACCTGGACGGTAAAAGGGCTATGGGGGGGGGGCCTGGACTGGAAATGGGTTTTGATGGGGAGGGGGACCTGGACTGGAAAAGGGCTGGGGGGGGGGGGACTTGGACTGGAAATGGGTTGTGAAGGGGGGGGGACCTGGACTAGAAAAGTGCTATGGGGGGGGGCATTGGACTGGAAAGAAATGGGCTGTGAGGGGGAGGGGGACCGGGACTGGAAAAGGGCTATGGGGGGGGGGGCCATGGACTGGCAATGGGCTAGGGTGGAGGGAGGGGCAACTTGGACTGGAAATAGGCTGTGATTAGGGGGACTTGGACTGGAAATGAGTTGTGAAGGGGGGGGGGACCTGGACTGGAAAAGGGCTATGGGGGGGCATTGGACTGGAAAGAAATGGGTTGTGATGGGGAGGGGGACCTGGACTGGAAAAGGGCTATGGGGGGGGGACTTGGACTGGAAATGGGCTATGGTGGAGGGAGGGGGAACTTGGACTGGAAATAAGCTGTGATTAGGGGGGCTAGGACTGCAAATGGACTGTGATGGTGGGGGGGGGGGGTAGGACTGCAAATGGGCTGTGATGGTGCAGGGGGACTCAGACTGCAAATGGGATGTGATGGGGGGGGGGCCTAGGACTGGAAATAGGCTGTGATGGGGGACTTGGACTGGAAATGGGCTGTGATGGGGGGGGGCTAGGTCTGGAAATGGGCTGATGAAGAGCTGGAATAGGACTGGAAATGGGCTGATGTGGGGCATGGGAGAATGGGATTAGAAGGGAGTGGATGCTGGGTGGGTCTACAACTATAAGGGAACTGATTTTGGGGAGGACTAGAACAGATGGGGAATGAGAATGGAGAGGGGAAAAAATATTTTGTGTGGAAGAAAAGTCTATGATGGGCTGGGTATTGGGAGAGTGAGGGGCTTGAGAATGGAAGGGTGAAATTTAAATGGATGATAAAGGAATAAGGAAAGAATTGGGGGAAAGAGCAAAAGGGAAACAATCAGTATGTTAAAGCAGAAATAGAGAGAGAGAATGGAAAACATCTAAAAGAGAAGAAAGGACAAATGGATAGCTCGCAGAAGACACGAAGAAAGAAACCAGAAGAAAGTGACTGGAGCAATTGCAACTGAAAAATAAAACGCCCAAACAGAAGGTAGAAAAATACTTTTTATTTTGAATTTATTAGCTGGAATATGTTTGGTCTGGGAAGTGTGTATTGATAACATCTTTGCGTTTTTGTTTAGTGCAAGAGGAAATTACTTTATAGTTTTATTTCTCCAGTGTTGTACATTTCATGTTTGGATTTTGGGGTTCCCAGTTTAATTATTATCTGACCAAGGAAGTTAGCCTACACGTATCCTTGGTAATTTTTGTGGGTGGGGCTGGGGGCGGGGCAGGGGTGGGACTAGGGGCGGAGAATGGGTGGAGCATGGCGAGCCACAGGTGTCGGGTTTTTCTCGGTGAAAAAGTTGGTAACCCTAGAGGAGCATGATGCTCAGGACATAACTGCTCTGCCAAAAGTGTCACCCACATGCAACCTGTAGCTCAGGAATGATCAGGCAGCTGCCTTACAGATGGTCTTTCAGAAATACCAAGATGGACTCAGCTCATGACAAGTCTTGAACCCTAGTGGAGCGGGTTCTGACTCCCTCTAGCACGTATTTTCCATGCTGAAGGTAAGCTGAATTAACAGCCTCCTTGAGCCAGCGGACATTCAAAGACATGGCCACTAGAAGAAATAGGTTGTCTCCAGATCTTCACCAACTCACTCCTCACATTTAATAGATGCAGCCAGGGGTCTGACCAAAGGTCCTCCTCGGTAGGATAACAGATTGATTAAGCTAAAAGGGAGCTCTCACTTGATTTGTGGTTTGTCATGACAGAGCACCAGAAGAGCTATGGGATCGCATCGAGAAAGTTGTGCTTGAAGAAAGTGAAATCTCTGCAAAAGGTGGAAAAGAAAAAACTGGATGACTGAAGAAACTCTCAAAATTGCTCAGAAATGCAGATAAGCTAAAGCCAGAGGAGAAAGAGTGCTAATCACAGAATGTAACAGATTTCCAACATGCAGCAAGGAGCGACAAAAAGAAGTACTATAATGATGCATGCAATAAGATAAAATCAGAAACTATCATAGGAAGAATAAACTATGAGAGTTAAAGAGAAAATTCCAGCTTCAAACAGGAATGCTAAAAGATAAGACTGTTGTAGTTGTTGTTATGGAAGGACAGACTAGATGGGCCTTGTGGTCTTTTTCTGTCATCATGTTTCTATGTTTCTATAAGAGAAGCCATACTGGGTCAGACCAAGGTCTATCAAGCCCAGTATTCTGTTTCCAACAGTGGCCAATCTAGGTCATGAGTACCTTGCAGTTTCCCCAAAAGACACAGGTTCCTCAGTGCTTGTATTGGGTCAAACAGCAATATCCCTGGTCCCTTTTAATAATGGCTTATGGACATTTCCTCCAGGAACTTGTCCAAACCTTTTTTTATAATTTATAATTTTTTTATTGAATATTTCAAGATAATACAGAAATCCACTAAAGCAAAGAAATTATAAACATAAAAGTCCACATCTCGGGGAGTACAACAAGAAAATTGCTTACCAAGCAATACATACGCAGGAAAAATAAAAATAAAGGTGTAGAGAACAAAAATCAGTATCCATCATTACACAAACATAACTCAGTTTTTCTAGCATACTGGTAGATCATTATTAAGACATAATTACTTTCCTTAAGGACAATGAGTATCTAAAAAGGTTTCTAAGGAAGATATATCCAAAAAGATATATTTAGTTCCATTCAATGTGACCAGGCATTTGCAAGGAAATTTTAAGAAAAAAGTAGCACCAATAGCCAAAACACGAGGCTCTAAAGAAATAAAAGCCTTGCGCCGCAGCTGCATCTGCCTGGAAATATCAGGCAACAAATTTATTATCCCCCCGCAGAAATTAACATTTTTATTCTGGAAATATAACCGCATAACCATATTCTTTTTTATCTCCAAAGTAAAGGATACCAAAAGAGTTGACCTAGTAGAGATTAGATCAGACGAAGACTCAATAAAGTCAGAAACATCTACCGAATCAAGGAAGGGCAAGGCAGCAGCTCCCTAAAAGACTCCACCAGGATTAGCTGCCATTTGAGGCAAATACAATTTATTAATTTTTGGTTTAGTATTTTCTTGAAACCCCAGAATTTCAGTCAAATATTTATCAAATAAAATCTGAGGGGATAGTAAACGGGTACAGGGGAAATTTAAACACCTAATATTTTTAGCCCTCAGAGTATTTTCTAACAATTCCTGTTGGGTATGCAAGGAAATACTATCTTTAATAAAAGATACATTAACGTTCTGTAACAATAAAACTTGTTGATCCAATTTCTTACACTGGTTATCTAGAACAGCCAATTGAGAATTCATGTTGAGAAAGTTTTGCAACTGTTTCTTTAGAAAACTCAGAATATTATAGAACAGATAAAGACATTTCAATCCGCGAGAGGACTTGCCACACATCAGAGAGGGATATATTTTGTATGTCCACAGGTAAAGCAGTTCCAGAAACCTGTTGGGCCACAGCATTATTTCCTGGGGTTTGAAGGATACGTGGCATAGGAGCTACCACAATATCAGTCACTACCGAAGGAGAGGCCGGCATAGATGGTAACTCCGGCAAACAAGACTGCTCCTCTTGATTAGGAGAAGTCGTCACTGGGCCCAAAGAATTCTGACCAACATGCAGGGGTGAGTTAATATCCCACAAAGAAGCAGAGGAATTATCCACAGGAGATGGAGGCCTGGGGGCCTCATGCAATGGAACTCCAGACCCCTCTAAGGGGGCTAAATGATTATCCATAGGGCCTAATACTTTCACAGATTTCGACGGATTTACAGTACTCACATTTAAAGGCCTCTTCTTCTTTTTGCCCATTCCACGAGCTCCACTCTGTGCTCCTCATACACTGAAGGAGGGCTCAAGGGGCAGATAAGCCCCTTTAAAACGCGACCGCAAAACCACAGTACTGTTGTTGTTGTTGTTGTTAAGTGCCGTCGGGTCGGAGTCGACTCATGGCGACCCTCTGGATAGCTATCCTAAATTGTGTTCGGTCATGAGTCAGGCGGCTCATTATTAGACTGGTACCTGTAGCTGCTGTTATTGTATCGATACATCTCATTGCTGGCCTTCCTCTTTTGCATTGACCTTCTATCTTGCCAAGCATAATGTCTTTCTCTAATGATCTCTCTCTTCGCATGATGTGTCCAAAGTATGAAAGTGGAAGTCTTGTCATCTGAATTTCTAAAGAAAGCTTAGGTTTGATCTCCTCTAGTACCGACTGGTTTGTTCTTCGGGCAGTCCATGGTATACACAGTATTCGCCGCCAGCACCATAATTCAAAGGCATCAATTTTCTTCCTATCTGTCTTTTTCACTGTCCAGCTTTCACATCCATATGATGTTATTGAAAATACCATGGCTTGAACAAGTCGAATCTTTGTATGGAGAGAGACATCTCTGCTCTTGAGAATCTTATCTAGGTCTTTCATAGCCATTCTGTCAAGAGCAATGCGTCGTCTGATTTCTTGACTGCTTGTTGCTTCTTTATTGATAGTTGATCCAAGTAGGTTAAAGTTGTTCACAATTTCAATTTCTTCTCCTTCAATGATGAACCTCTTGATTATGCCAGTTGTCATGATCTTTGTCTTCTTTACATTAAGGTGCAGGCCCATTTTGAGACTATGTTCTTTGATTGTGAGAAGCAAATGTTTCAGATCATCTTCACTTTCAGCCAGTAATGTGGTATTATCAGCATAGCGAAGGTTGTTGATGAGTCTTCCACCAATCTTCACACCTCTGTTGTCTTCATACAATCCTGCTTCTCTGATGATTTGTTCTGCATATAAATTAAACAGATAGGGGGAAAGTATGCAGCCTTGTCTTACACCTTTGCTTATTTTAAACCATTCTGTTTCTCCTTGTTCCGTTCAAACTGTTGCTTCTTGATCAATGTACAGATTGCGCAAGAGAACGATCAGGTGTTCTTGTATACCCATGCTTCTTAATGTGGCCCAGAGTTTCTCATGGTTTACACAGTCAAAAGCCTTGCTATAGTCAATAAAGCACAAATAAATATCCTTTTGGTATTCTTTAGTCTTTTCAAGGATCCATCTCACATCTGCAATGATGTCTCTCGTTCCTCGCCCTTTCCTGAACCCTGCTTGCACTTCAGGTAGTTCTTGTTCCAGATATGGTTGTAGTCTCTTTTGAATAATCTTCAGTAGAATCTTGCTGGCATGTGGGATCAGAGCGATTGTGCGATAATTTCCACAGTCAGTTGGATCACCTTTCTTTAGTATTGGTATAAACACAGATCTTTTCAAGTCAGTTGGCCATGATGTTGTCTTCCATATTTCTTGGCCGAGCCTTGTGAGTACGGTAACATCTGCATCAGATTGCTGCAATACTTCTATGGGAATGCTATCAATGCCTGGTGCTTTGTTCTTTGATAAGGCTTTCAATGCTGCTTCAACTTCTTCTTTCATCACCAATGGTTCCCGATCATAAGGTACAGGTTGAAACGGCTGTTGGTCCACTTGATCTTTATCATATAGAAACTCTGTATATTCCTTCCACCTTTTCTTGATCTTCTCAGCATCATTCAACATAGAACCTTGAGCATCTTGTAACATTCCAATTCGAGGCTGGAACTTTTTCTTTAACTCTCGTAGCTTTAGGAAAGCTGATCTTGTTCTTCCTCTAATAGTTTCTGCTTCTATTTCCTTGCAAGTGTCATTGTAGTACTTCTCCTTGTCCTGTCTTGCTGCACGTTGGAAATCTCTGTTGAGTTCTGCGACTGTCTTTCTTTGTCCTCTGGCTTTAGCTTCTCTGCATTTCTGGGCAATTTTCAGAGTTTCTTCCATCATCCATTTTGGCCGTTTTTGCTTTTTCACCTTTTGTAGAGACTTCTCACTTTCTTCCAACACAACCTTCTTGATGGCATTCCATAACTCTTATGGAGCTCTGTCATTTGTATCTAAAGCAGCAAATCAATTTTGCAGGCAGTCTTTAAATTCCAGTGGTATATTCTCAAGGTCATATTTTGCTGCATTCATGAGTGGTTTGCTCTTTTTCAACTTTAGCTTGAGTTTGCATACTAGTAGTTGATGATCTGTACCACAGTCAGCTCCAAGTTTTGTCTTTGTTGATGTTACAGAGCTTTTCCATCGTTGACTTCCACAGATGTAGTCAATTTGATTTTTATACAATCCATTGGGTGAAGTCCATGTGTACAGTCGCCGCTTGTGTTGCTGGAAGAAGGTGTTTGAGATGAATAGATCATTGGTCTTGCAGAATTCTATCAGTCTTTCTCCAGCTTCATTTCTGTTGCCAAGTCCATATTTTCCAGCTACTTTGCCTTCTTCTTTGTTGCCAACTTTTGCGTTCCAGTCACCCATGACTATCAGGATATCCTGTTTGCATGTTCTGTCAATTTCAGCTTGTACTTGTTCATAGAACTCTTCAATTTCATTCTCTTCTGCAGCTGTTGTTGGGGCATATACTTGAATTATAATTGTGTTGATAGGCAATCCTCGTAGACGAATAGAGATTAAGCGTTCGCTGACTGCATTGTATTTCATTACAGTTCTTGCAAGTTTCTTCTTTATTATAAATGCAACACCATTTCTTCTTTGTCTTTCATTTCCAGCATAGTAGACCATGTGATCATCTGATGCAAAATGCCCCACGCCAGTCCATTTCAGTTCGCTGACACCCAACAGATCAAGTTGTACACGTTCCATTTCATTCTTGACCACCTCCAACTTCCCTTGGTTCATGCTTCGTACGTTCCATGTTCCAATGTATAAGACATCTTTACAGCTTCTGACTCTCATTTCATGCGCAACTACATCAGCAGTCAGACTTCCCGAGGGCTTTGATCCAACCACATCATAAATGCTGGCTTTACTCTGAAAAGTCTTCAGCTCTTCCCCAGTAGCAAGTTGAGTGCCTTCCGACCTGGGAGTCTCATCTTCCAGCACCATAGCACAATTTGTTTTGTTGTAACTATCCATTGGTTTTTCATGGCAAGATACAGAAGTAGATTGCCGGGCCTTTCTTCAGCGCAGTTTAAGTTTGGTGGTGTTGCCGTTGTCACAAAAATGTGGTCCTCCGCCGTCAACACTGTCCCATTCTGCTGCTGCCAAGATGGGTAGTTTGTCTTGGTCTGGCACCTCAGCTGAGACCTGTCCATCTTGGGAGACCCTGCCAGTAGTTAAACTACCGATAGTTTAGCTCTCAGCATCACTGATGCACGCAAGCCCTCACAGCACGACAAGCTGCAAACCAAGTGAGACCGTGACCGCAAAACCGCAGTACTAGTGGCAATATAACCCCCCGATGACGTCAGGGCCAACAATGCGCAGCTGATCCGGCGTGCTCCGCCAACACGGTATTCGGCAGGCTACAGCTCCGGTCCTCCACAACCACTTCTCCCAGGAACCGCTGCTCTAGAGCTCAATTTAAAGGCCCCCGATGACGTCAGGGCCAACAATGCGCAGCTGATCCGGCGTGCTCAGTCAACGCGGTATTCAGCAGGCTACAGCTCTGGTCCTCACAACCACTGCTCCCCGTCCAAACCTTTTTTTAAACCCAGCTACACTAACAGCTTTTACTACATCCTCTGGTAAATTCCAGAGTTTGATTACACATTGAATGAAAAAATATTTTCTCTTATTAGTCTTAAACAGGTTACCCTGTAGCTTCATTGCATGTCCCCCAGACTTTCTATATTCTGATGACAAACAATTGATCTGCATTTACCCATTCCACTCCATTCATTAATATATAGACCTCTATCATATCTCCCCTCAGCCATCTCTTTTACAGATTGAAGAGCCCTAACTTTTTAAATCTCTCTTCATAGGGGTATCCTTCCATCCCCTTTACCATTTTGGTAGCTCTTCTCTGTACCTTTTCTAATAATGCTATATCGGAGCGGAGGAGTGGCCTAGTGGTTGGGGCAAGGTACTTCAGGCCGGAAGGTCGGGGGTTCAAATCCCACTAGAGAACAGCAATCTTGGGCCGGAAGGACTGGGGTTTCTAGTCCCACAGGTGCTCCTTGTGGTCTTGGGCAAGCCACTTAACCCTCCATTGCCCATGTTCCCTGTAAATAGTTATCTCCAAGTTATAATGCCCTGTTCAATGTAATTTCAGTTTGTTCAATGTAAACCGCACTGATGCAGAACAGCGCGGTATATAAGAGAATATAAATAAATAAATAAAGATACGGCCACCAGAACGGCACACAATATTCAAGGTGCGGTAGCACCATGGAACGATACAGAGGCATTATAATATCCTTTGTTTTATTTTCCATTTCTTTCCTTATGATACCTAGCATTCTGTTTGCTCCCTTGGTTGCCGCTGCATACTGGGCCGAGGGTTTTAACATGTTATCCAGAATGACGCCTAAATATTTTTCCTGGGTGGTGATTCCTAATGCGAAACCTTTCATCGTGTAACCATAGTTTTGATTGTTCTTTCCTAGGTGCATTTCCTAGATCCACATTAAATTTCATCTGCTATTTAGATGCGCAGTCTTACAATTTATCAAGTTCCTCTTGCAATTTTCCACAATCCTCTTGGGTTTTAACAACTTCAAATAGTTTTCTGTTATCTGCAAATTTGATAACCTCACTCGTTATTCCCTTTTCCAGGTCATTTATGAATATGTTAAAAAGCAGCAGACCCAGCACAGATCCCTGGGGTACACCACTATTCACCATTGGGTAAATTGGACATTTAGCCCTACCCTCTGCTTTCTAACTTTAAACCAGTTCCTGATCCACAATAGTACACTGCCTCTTATCCCATGACTTTTTAGTTTTGCCAAAAGTCTCTCATGAGGGACCTTGTCAAAGGCTTTCTGAAAGTCAAGAAACACTATATCAACCGACTCACCTTTGTCTACCTGTTTATTCACACCTTCAAAAAAACATAACAGATTACTAAGACAAGATCTTCCTTGTCTAAAGCCATGTTGGCTGTCGCCCATTAAGCCATGACTATCTACATGTTCAGTAATTTTGTTCTTTATGATGGTTTCTACCATTTTTCCTAGTACCGACATCAGGCTCAACGATCTGTAGTTTTCCCGGATCACCACTGGAACCCTTTTTAAAAACTGGCGTTACATTGGCCATCCTCCAATCTTCAGGTATTACAGAAGATTTTAATGATAATTCACAGATTACTAATAGCAGGTCTGCAATCTCATATTTTAGTTCTTTCAACACCCTTGAATGTATACCATCCTGTCCAGGTGATTTGCTACTCTTCAGTTTATCAAATAGTTGTAATACATCTTCCTGGTGTATTGATATTTCTTTCAGTTCTTCCGCAGTATCACCTTTAAATACCACTTCAGTCATGGGTAACATCCCTATATCTTCTTCAGTAAAAACCGAAGCAAAGAATTCAGTCTCTCCGCTATGGCCTTGTCCCTTCTTAGTGCCCCTTTTACCCCTCTATCACGTAATGGTCCAACGGACTCGCTCAGGTTTTTTGCTATGAATGTACTTGAAAAAGTATTTATTATGCGTTTTTGCTTCCACAGCAAGCTTCTTCTCAAATTCTCTCTTTGATTGCCTTATCGAGGCCTTGCATTTAACTTGCCAGTGCTTGTGCTGTTTCCGGTTATCATCATTTGGCTCTTCTTTCCATTTCTTTGGCAACAGCCTCTCTGACCTCACCTTTAAATCATGCTGGCAGTTTTTTGGACTTCCTTTCACTTTTCTTAAAGCATGGAATACAGCTGGCCTGGGCTTCCAAGACAGTATGATCAAAGATCCATGCTGAATGTTGCTGAGAAGATGAAGAAAAGTGGAAAGAATTCACAGTCATTATACCATAAAGATCAAGTGAATCAACAACCATTCAACATTTACCTTATAACGAAAGAAGAAGTTGAAGCATTATTGAAAGCATCAAAGAACAAAGCTCCAGGCATTGATGGCATTCAAATTGAAACATTACAGCGATCATACACAGCTGTTATTATATTTACAAGGCTCTGCCAGGAAATTTGGAAGATAACATGAGCAACTGACTGGTAAAGAACAGTGTTCATACCAATACTGAAAAAAAGGTGATCTTTGGAACTTAACACACAATTGCTCTGATTTCACATATCAAGAAGATTCTACTCAAGATCATTCAGTAGAGACTAGAACCATACCTGGAATGAAAACTGCGGGAAGTGCAAGCAGGGTTCAGAAAAGGGTAAGGAACAAGAGACATCATGGCAGATGTAAGCTAGACCCTCGAAAAGACAAAAGAAAAAAAACACATATAGATGTCCTTCTGGTTATTGACTACAGCAAAGCCTTTGATTGTGTAAACCATTAATAACTGGGCCACATTAAGCAGCATGGATATAATCTGATAGTTCTCATGCACAACCTTTACATTAACCAAGAAGCAACAGTCCAAATAGAATGAAGAAAAACAGTATGGTTTAAAATCAGTGAAGGTGTATGAAAAGGCTGCATACTTTCCCAGAACAAATCAAAGAAGCAGGAGTGTATGAAGACAAATGAGATGTGAAGACTGGTGGATGACTCATGAACAGCCTTCGCTGTGCTGACAATACAACATTACTGTCTGAAAGTAAAGATGATCTGAAACATCTGCTTATCAAGATCCAGGAACAAAATCTTAAAATGTGCCAGTACCAATATGAAAATGACAAAGATCCTGACCTCTGGCAAAATTCAATCATTTCATCCTTGATGTAGAAGAAATTGAAATAGACAACTTTAAACTGCTTGGATCAATAATCAATAAAGAAATGACAAGCAATCAAGAAATCCAATGACACCCTACTCTTGGCAAAATGGCTATGAAGGACCTAGACAAGATTCTCAAGTGCAGAGGCCATAACTCTGCATACAAAGATTTGATTGGTCTAAACCATGGTATTTTCAATAAATAAAATCAATAAAATCCAATGGATGCAAAGTTGGCAGTGAAAAGAAAGACAGGAAGAAAATCGGTGCCTTCAAATTGTGGTGCTGGCAAAGAATGCTGTATGTACATTATGTATGTATGTACTGTGATGAAGCTGACACCATTGAACCTATGGAGTTAGAAAAAAAACACTGATTCTGTTAAAGAATCAGACATGTGTAGAGTGCAGTTAGGTGGAAGTGCAGCTAGAGGGAGCAAGCAAGGACTCTCACGAGGAAAGCTGACATGCCCTAGAGCAGTGATGGCTAACCTTTTTGAGCCCGAGTGCCCAAACTGCCGCACAAAACCAAAGAATTTCCTCAAAGTGCCAGCACGTCAATTAAACCTTAACAACAATATTTTAGAGCCTTATAATGATGTTCCAGATCACCCATTTTGGGCAAGGATACTGGGGCGTTACAAATTACACAACACTTGTCTTTCACCATGATGAAGAAGTTGTCCATTTCCCATTCATCATGAAAGTGGTAGGTTTTGCTCTTCTTTGGAACCCAGCTCCCGCGCGGGTCCTATAATCTCGCGAGAGGACGGCGCACGAGCCCTAGCGTGCAGCTTCTCGGCGAGAGGCGCGCAGAAGCTCCGACCGGAAGGGGAAGCGCGGGGCCGGGCTGGGGCCTTTCTCCTAGCACAGGGGTCTGCAACCTTTAAGACATAAAGAGCCACTTGGACCCGTTTCCGAAGGGAAAAAAAAAACTGGGAGCCGCAAAACCATTGCGACATTTAAAACAAATCTAACACTGCATATATTGTTTCTTACAGTGTACCATCATAATCACAATCACAATCATAGCCTGAGGTAAATATGAGGGCCCAAATGTAATCCACATTATAAATATATTATTATATTATTGTCACTTTTCTTTTAATATTTTTTTGACCCCCCTCAGAACTACTTTTCATAGAAAACGTTAAATTTACTTACCGTATTTTCCGGCGTATAAGACGACTGGGCGTATAAGACGACCCCCTACTTTTCCTGTTAAAATATAGGTGTTTGGCCTATACTCGCCGTATAAGACTACCCCTCTTCCAGCGCACACCAAAAAAAATACGCCGGAAAATACGGTTAATTAATCACAACAAGTAACAATATTTGATTTCAAAATTATGATGATTTTGTAGTCAAATCACTAATATGAAATAAAATTATTTTTTCTACCTTTGTTGTCTGACCAATTTATTCTCTGATCATGCTGGTCCCGATCTGAGGCTTCTGCTTTCCTGTCTTCTCTTAGCTCTGTTTCTGTGGTCTATGGTCCATCTGCCATTTCTTATCTCTTCTTTCGTTTTCTTCACTTCTTTCCATCAGCCTATTTCCAGTCCCAGTAACCCTCCCCAGTATCAGCCGCTTTCCAGTCCTCACTCCCAGTACCTTCCAATGTCAACTTGCATTCCCATGATTGCCACTGGTGTCCATTCCCTTCCAGTCCCCCTCCTTCCCCACTGACCAGTCCCTTCTAGTACAAATACCATGGCAGCCCCTCTCAGATCCACTCCCTTCCAGTTCCATTCTCCCATCCCCTCGCATCAGCCCATTTGTAGCCTTAGCCCCCAGTTTTCTTCCAGGGCCAGCAGCTCTATCCTCCCCTCCCCACAATCAGCCCATTCTCAGTCAAAGCCCCCCAATCAGCTCACTTCCAGTGCTAATCCCCCCTCAACCCCATTACCAGTGCTAGCCTCCCCTAATCAGCCCAATACCACCAGTCCTACCCCCCCCATCACCAGTCCTATCCCCCCATCAGCCCATTTCCAGTCCTAACCTCACCGATCAGCTCATTTCCAATGCTAGCCCCCCATCAGTCCATTATCAGTCATACCCCCTATCAGCCCATTACCAGTCCCAACCCCCCCCCCTTGATCAGTCCATTCCCAGTCCTAGCCTTCAACCCATTACCAGTCCTAGTCCCCTCCCATCTGCCCATTACCAGTGCTAGCTCCCCCATCAGCCCATTATAATCCTAAGCCGCAATGTCTCTCGCCTCTCTCCAGCATTTATCCCGTCTGTCCAGTATGTCCCTGTCTCTCCCCTTTGTGCATGCCAGCCCCCTCCCTCCATGTCAGCCCCCGTCCTTCCATCTGTCCATGTCAGCTCCCTCCCTCCCTCCCTCCCTGTCAGCCCCACTGTCAATGTCAGCCTCCCTCCATGTCAGTCCCCCCTCTGTCCATGTCAGCCCCCTCCCTCCATCTATCCCTCCTTCCATGTAAGCCCCCCTCCTTCCATCCATCCATATCAGCTCCCTCCCTCCATGTAAGCCCCCCTCCTTCCATCCATCCATATCAGCTCCCTCCCTCCATGTAAGCCCCCTCCTTCCATCCATCCATATCAGCTCCCTCCCTCCATGTAAGCCCCCCTCCCCCCCATGTCGATGGTAGCCCCCCCTCGCCCCATGTCGATGGAAGCCCCCCCCTCTCCCCACCTCGCTGGTAGCCCCCCCCCCCTCTCCCCATGTCTTCCTCCCTTCGTCTGCAGCCGCGGCTCCCTGCCTGTTAGGGAACCGCGGCTGTGCTTGTAAAATCGTTGCGGAGCCCTTCCTGTCTTGACGGGCTCCGTGCAGCATTGTCCCGCCTCTAAAGGAAGTTGTAACTTCCTTTAGAGGCGGGACAATGCTGCACGGAGCCCGTCAAGACAGGAAGGGCTCCGCAACGATTTTACAAGCACAGCCGCGGTTCCCTAACAGGCAGGGAGCCGCGGCTGCAGACGAAGGGAGGCAGACACCTGTCCTAGCGGACCTTCCCGCGTGCCAGCTGCAAGGCCTTCGCGTGCCACAGCTGGCACGCATGCCATAGGTTCACCATCGCTGCCCTAGAGTAAAGGAGGCAAAGCCTAATTCAAAGTGTAATCAAACACACCTGTTTAGAATGCCAGGAACTTTAGCTGAGGAACGCTCTTATAAGCAGTCCCCAAATAGGAGAGAAAGAAGTCTTCAGAAGGGAAGTCTTCAGAAGGGAAGTCTTCAGAAGGGAAGTCTTCAGAAGGGAAGTCTTCCAGGTAGAGGAGCAGAAAGCGTTGCTGCTGTAGAGAGGAGGAGAGCTCCTACTGATACTGAGGAGAGAGAAAGCAGAAGGCTCCAATTACAAAAGGAAAGGCAGCTGAACTGGAAGTCCTTACAGGGAAAGTACAAGTTCCAGGAAGGACGGTCTCATATTGGAGAGCTCCAGAGAGGTCTTCAGAGGAGACCGAGAAAGCAGGAGAGTGCCTTGCAGACGATACGCTGAAGATCCACAGCTCAGAGAGCCGAGGTACAGATACAATTCCTTTCCTAGATCTGAGCCAGGTCTTAGAGAAGCCTGGAAGTCAGGGAGCCGTGGCTATAGCAAACCTAGTTGGCAGAAGGTGTGGAAACCTGTACAGAAAGTACTAGCCAAAGAGCACATTACCTATTTGCCAGAACAAGCAGAGCAGGGCTGGCAAGTCCTGGAGAGAACCACTGACGTAGTGCCAGACATACCGAAGGGAAACCCAGGCTTAGCATTTAACATAGCAGAGCCAGAGGCTATGCAATTGGACTTTGTGGAACCTGAATTAGCCCAGTCTGAATGTCCTATGGACTGCACACTATGTATTGCAGGGAGTGTGGAATCCCTTCCTGAAGTATAGTGGCTAGGACATATTTGAAAACACTGTTTGTTTAAGCTGAAAAGAAGAAGCTTTGACTTTGATTTATTTGACCTGTTTGCTTTCAACCTGCCTAAGTAACAAGAACTGTGAAACACGTATAACAGTTTGGACTTTGTAAATGTTTGGTGATAATCCAGAATAAGGTGAAACCTGTTTGCTTTCATTTGGAAACCTTTTGTGCTGTATGGGAATAAAACCCTTTACCTTACCACTTATATTGGCATTCACAACTATTCATTACAAAGAAGTGAACTACTAGTCCCAGAATCCCTCTGGGCAAAAGAAGTTTCTCACTTCAAGAAAGAAATAAATGTCCACCCTGACCTCCAGGCACGTTGCCAAAGGGAAGGGCTGTGACAGTATGTATGTATGTATATACTGCTTTGTCATGGTAATCAAAGCGGTTTACATATAACATTTTAACTACTGCTCAAGACAGTTTGCAATAAACTGTATATATCATGGACTGCCCGAAGAACAAATCAGTCAGTACTAGAGGAAATCAAACCTAAGCTTTCTTTAGAAATTCAAAACGGCAAGAAGGCAGCCAGCAATGTGATGAAGCATTACAGCAGCTATGCCACTCCTTCAATAGTTAGCTGCCTAACTGAAGGCCAAACACATTTTAGAACTGTCCAGGTAGTCATCATTAATTGATCTAGATTCCATGGAAGTTAACAAGAACATGGGAGACAGCATGGTCCTCAGAGAGGTAGATGTTGATGAGATGACCAGAATGGGTTCCCTACAAGACAGCAACCACTCATACTACTTGGTGAGCTGAACCTAGCATCTTCACCCACAAGGCAATCATCTTCCTTCCTGGAGGCTATGGAATCACTCCACTGCACACAACTTATCACCAGTCCAACTCATATCAAAGGGAGCAGGCTTGATCTAATATTCATCCCCAACTCCATTACAAGGGACTCTGATCTTACTTCTCATACAATCCTACCAGCACCCTGGTCTGATCATACACTTCTTTGTTCCTCGCAACTGCACTTGGACTCCAATACCCAGCACAACAGCCACGAACTGCAGATTGACAATTTAACAATCAAGATTTCCTCAAGACAGTGATCCCACAACTGAAGCTCATTGAGTCCAAAGAAAACCTAGAAGCAAAGATCAAAGAATGGAATGAAACCATAGCTGATGCTTCTCTCGCACTACCAAGAACAAGCCCACCTAAGCGACACAACAGAGTTCTCTGGTACTCAACAACACTACAGAAACAAAAGAGTAACCTGTGCAGACTTGAACGGAAATGGAGATATTCCAAGAACCTGATCTCCCAAGCCATCTACATGGAAAAACAGAAAGAATAGTGCAAAGAAACACTTAGAATATCACAACATCATGTGCTCCCTAAATAAACAGAGGGAACTCTTCTACATAGCAAAAGCCCTCCTAAGGGAACCTAATAAGCAAGTCCACAAGATAGCATATGCCCCCAAAAAATGGCAAACTACCTCTACGCCAAACATAAAAGTCACCCTCCCTCAGAAACCACTTTGCAACTACACCCACCCTTAAAGACCCCCCATTACACACATCCATGGTCAAAATGCAAATGATCGTCTTTGGAAAATATTGAAGCCGCTGTAGTTAACCTTAACACAACCACCTCAGCTCTTGACCCCTGCCCAGTGTCCTGGATTAAAATCGCAAGAACAGAGCTCAGCACCTATCTACAGAGCATCATCCATACCTCCATATCCCAAGACTACATGCTTGACCATCTGAAACAAAGCTCAGTCAGACCACTACAAAAAGCGCTAATCCCGATAGCACTGCCCTGAATTCATACAGACTAATTTCCAACATCCCTCTTTCTTCAAAAACAGAAATGGTACAGATGCAACTACAAAATTACATCAATGTTCATGCCTCCCTAGACCATCACCAGCATGGCTTCAGAACCACAGTTTTGTAAGCCACAGCATGGACACTTTACTTACCTCCTTGCTTAACACACTCCTCACTTGCACCCAAGACACCACTCAAGGCTTCCTCCTCATATTCCTAGATATCTCATAAGCTTTTGATGCCCTACCCCCACCACCAACTCCTATAGATACTCCATGACATCGGTCTCCAAGATACTGAGGGAGGAGTGGCCTAGTGGTTGCCAAGATACCTCAGGCTAGAGGGCCAGGGATTTGAATCCCGCTAGAGGACAGCAACCTTGGGCCAGAAGGACTGGGGTTTCTAGGCCCACAGGTGATCCTTGTGACATTGGGCAAGTCACTTAACCCTCCATTACCTCAGGTGTATAAAAAACAGAATGTGAGCCCTTCGGGGACAAGGGAAAATATATATATACAGTACCTGAATGTACACCACTAACTAGTAGAAAAGCAGTATATAAGCCTAGTTAAAAAAAAATAAAATAAAATACTGCAATACAGTAAATTGGTTCCGCTCCTACCTTGAAGGCCGCAGTCAGCAAGTAAGAATTGGGCATAGGAAAATCACACCCATTTACCCAACAAGGTGTACCCCAGGGCTCAGCCTTTTCGGCCCTTCTATTCAATATCTTCCTCCAGCTCCTATGCACAATATTCAAAACACACAAGATACATTACCAAATACTGTATATGCTGACATCATGTTCTACACTTCATTCAATGCATCAAAACCAGGAGTACACTGGCTTACACAAATGCTTCACGGACATGAGATAATGGCTTCAACACAACCTATTTATTAACCAGGAAAAGATGGAGACCCTCCATGTATTTACAGATCCAGCCTTCATCCCACCACAATCACCGAGACTTGAAGATTGCGACATCCGGGTGAAAACAGAAGTTAAATATCTGGGCATCATAATGGATCAAAAACTAAAATTTCCAGGCACAAAAACAACAGAACTAACTCACCCCATCTACTATAAGTTAAAGAACACTAAAGAACCTACGCCTCTTCTGATACTTGACCTCTTCCATATGGCGTGCCAGGCTATAATCACCCCCATTTTAGACTACTGCAATATCATCTACCAAGGCCTACCAAACCACACCTTACACCCCTCCAAATGGCCCAGAACACAGATACAAGAATAATTGATGGAGCCCCATGACAAGAACATATCAACCCCATTCTAATGCACCTCCCCTGGCTCCCCATAGCTGCAAGAATAAGGTACAAGGCCCTTCTCATCACGTTCATACACAGCAAATCGGCAAACTATCTTCAGCCTGTCCTAGCAAGACCTAAGAGCAACAGGCATAATTCACAACTTCCTCTCTATATCAACACAAAAAGTCAAGAGCAATCAGCATGCAACTGTACATTCTCACTCTACATCGCCACAATCTGGAACTCTGTACCACCAGAACCAAGAGGATGTTCAGACCAGATGGGACTTTTGTAAGAGACTGGGGGAAAACAAAAAAACACACACACACACACACACACACACCCCTCTTACGTATTCCAGGAATTCTATAGCTCTGCCATACCTCACAAATTGCAACCTGGTTGCAACTCAGAACCACCAACTGCTTAAATACGCATCCAGCATACTTACAAACTGGACAAGGTAATAAATGTATCTAACCTGTAATGTATTACTAAAATGTACATATGCTATATCCCATTCACCCCCCCTTGAAGGGTCTTCCTTCTTCTAAGACCCTAATGTTATGTTACAATGTACAACAGATTGCATACCCATGCTCTGTACAAGTAATTGGTTATATGTAGACCACTTTGAATTGTACAAAGGAAGTATAGAAATAAAAGTTTAAATAAATAAGACTTGCAGCTCCAACACCCATCTGGTGGAAGCAATAGCCACCAGAAATACCTTTCAAGACCTTCAGCAGCAGAGAAATTTTCCACTGGGGTGCCACACGGGGGATGGATCTGCTTTACCCCCTTGAGGAAACGGGACACATCTGGGTTCACTGTCAAAAAGACACCTTGAAGTCACCCCTGGAAGCACACATGAACCCTGAAAGAGATCAGAGCCAAACCCTGGTCCAAACCAGACTGCAAGAAGGAGATATGTCCAACCTATTGGCATCCAAGTGGCCTCTTATACAGGTCAAGAATGTAGAGACCATCTGGACAACTTGTGCTTCTTAAACAACCAGGCCATAAGTGAGAAGGGCTCAGGGTCCTCCATTACCATAGGGTCTTGCTGCAGAGTTACTTAAAAGTTACTTAAGTGTGCACTGAATCACACCTCTCGCTATAAAGGGGACCTCTAAGTCTGTCCCATGCCTTTTTAAATTCTGTCACTGTTTCTGCCGCCACCACTTTCACTGGAGGGGCATTCCAGGCATCCATTACTCTTTCCATGAAAAAGGATTGCTTCATTTCATGTCTTCTAGTTCTACAGCTTCTCTATCTTTGAATAGCTCAGGGCCCCATATTTAGCAGCCGCAACTAGCGCTGCTACAACGGCTAGCTGCCGCTGCTGAACATTAGACCGGATATTCAATGCTGGGGCCTTGACACTGAATATCCAGGTTGCTCGGATTGCATTTGTCTCCTCATACGTCTTCTGGCAAAGGCCCCATATCATTTTGGTTGTTTCTCTCTAAACCATTTTGAAGTCTTTTTATATCCTTTGCAAGGTATAGTTTCCAAATTGAACACAGTACTTCAAGGGAGACCTCACCAATGACTTGTACAGGGACCTTCCTTCTACTAATTACTAACTTCTTCCATGACAAAATCCACACAATCACCCTCCAGTTCCCCTCCTCCCCCTCTTCCCCCCCCCCCCCCATTTCCCATTTCTCCCCTCCCCAAACTTGTCACCCTTTCTTCCTTCCCTATGGTCTCTGATGAGGAAACGTCGCTCCTTCTCTCTTCCTCCAAACCTACTACCTGCTCTTCTGACCCCTTCCCCACCCACCTCCTTAGCTCCATCTTTTCATCTCTCGTTCCTTATATTTCTCATATTCTTAACCTCTTTCTCTCCACTGCAACCTTCCCTTCTGTTTTCAAGCATGCTGTGATTACACCCCTCAAAAAACCTTCACTTGATCCCACTTGTCCTTCTAACTATCGTCCCATCTCTCTCCTTCCTTTCGTCTCTAAACTACTTGAGCGTGCAGTCTATCACCATTGTCTTGATTTCCTCTCCTCTCATACCCTCTTGGATCCTTTACAATTCGGCTTCTGTCCCCTACACTCCACTGAAACTGCTCTTACTAAGGTCTCGAATGATTTGTTCTTGGCAAAGTCCAAAGGCTTTTACTCTGTCCTCATTCTTCTTGATCTCTCTGCTGCCTTCGACATTGTTGAACATAACCTTCTTATCACCCTATCCTCACTTGGATTCAAAGACTCTGTGCTATCTTGGTTCTCTTCCTATCTATCCCATCGCTCTTTCAGTGTGTGCTTCAATGGCTCCTCCTCCTCTTCAACCTCACTACCTGTAGGAATTCCTCAGGGTTCCATCTTAGGTCCACTCCTCTTCTCTCTCTATACCCAATCCCTTGGCACCCTTATCTCTTCCCATGGCTTTCACTATCATCTCTATGCCGATGACTCTCCAATCTATCTTTTTGCACCTATTATCTCTCCTGATATCCAGTCTAAGATCTCACTCTGCCTCTCTGACATTGCTGCCTGGATGTCCCACCGCCGCTTAAAACTGAACATGGCCAAAACCGAGCTTCTTATCTTTCCCCTGAATGCTTCCCCTCCTCTTTCCCCTTTCTCTCTCTGTTGATAACTCTGTACTCCTCCCTGTTTCTTCAGCATGTAACCTTGGTGTTACCTTCAATTCCTCTCTCTCTTTCTCTTCACATATCCAGCTCATTGCTAAAACATGTCGTTTCTTTATATACAATATTTCCAAAATTCGCCCCTTCCTCTCTGTTGACACCACTAAATTGATTGTCCACTTCTTAATCACCTCCCGTATTGATTATTGTAACGTTCTCCTTGCCGGCCTCCCTGCAAGCCACCTCTTTCCTCTTCAGTCAATTCAACACTCCGCTGCTCGACTCATTTTCCGCCAGTCTCGTTTTTAACCACATCACTCCTCTCCTCATGCCGCTTCATTGGCTTCCCATCTGTCTCTGTATCCAATTTAAACTTCTCCTCCTGACCTATAAATGTATTCACTCTTCTGCCCCCCAGTGCCTTTCATGTCTCATCTCTCCTTACACCCCCCCCCCCCCTCACGGTTGCTTCGCTCTTCTAACAGTCTTTGTTTATCTGTGCCCTTTACTCGTACTGCCAATTCCAGACTTCGCTCCTTCCAACTGGCAGCACCCTTTGCTTGGAATAGTCTTCCTATCTCTGTGCACCAGGCGTCCTCCCTGGCCATTTTCAAGTCTAGACTAAAATCCCACCTCTTCACTATTGCTTTACATTCCTGTCTTACCATATCTTGATCTCTCTATCAACATTTGCTTACTTTGTCCTGTAAATTTTTGTTATTTGTATTATGTAACTTATTTTGCAAGAGGATCTTGATAAATTGGAAGACTGGGCATCAAAATGGCAGATGAAATTTAATGTGGACAAGTGCAAAGTTATGCACCTAGGGAAGAACAACCCAAACTATGGTTACACAATTCAAGGTTCCACATTAGGAACCACCACCCAGGAAAAAGATTTAGGCATCATTGTGGATAACATGTTAAAACCCTCGGCCCAGTGTGCAGCGGCAGCCAAGAGAGCAAATAGAATGCTAGGTATCATAAGGAAAGGAATGGAAAATAAAACAAAAGATATTATAATGCCTCTATATCGTTCCATGGCGAGACTGCACCTTGAATATTGTGTGCAATTCTGGTCGCCGTATCTTAAAAAGGATATAGCGTTATTAGAAAAGGTTCAGATAAGAGCCACCAAAATGATAAAGGGGATGGAAGGATACTCCTATGAAGAAAGGCTAAAAAGGTTAGGGCTCTTTAACCTGGAAGAGACGGCTGAGGGGAGATATGATAGAAGTCTATAAATTAATGAACGGAGTGGAACAGGTAAACAGATTGATTGTTTACATTATCAGAATATAGAAAGACTAGGGGACATGCAATGAAGCTACAGGGTAAACTATTTAAGACTAATAAAAGAAAATATTTTTTCACTCAACGTGTAATCAAATCTGGAATTTGTTACCGGAGGATGTAGTAAAGGCTGTTAGTGTAGCTGGGTTTAAAAAAGGTTTGGACAAGTTCCTGGAGGAAAGGTCCATAAACCATTATTAAGAAGGGACCCAGGATATGACCTAGATTGGCCACTGTTGGAAACAGGATATTGGGCTTGATGGACCTTGGTCTGACCCAGTATGGCATATCGTATGTTTTGTTTTCTGTCTTATTAGATTGTGAGCTCTGATGAGCAGGGACTGTCTCTCTTCTATGTTTGTACAGCGCTTCATATGTTGCGGCACTTTATAAGTCCTTCTGTTTTTTACCACCACCTTGTCACACTGTTTTGCCATTTGAGATCTTCAGACACTCATCCCAAGATCCCTCTTCTGGTCCATGTACAGCAGCCTCTCGTTCCCCTCGTTCCTTTGGATTTCTGCATCATAAGTGCATCACTCTGCATTTTGTCACATTAAATCTCAACTGCCAAGTATTAAAACCATTCTAATTTTTGTAGACCTTTTTTCATGTTGTGAACTCTCTCCAGGGTGTCCACTCTGTTGCAAATCTTCATGTCACCCATAAAAAGGCAAACCTTTTTCTTTTAACCCTTCAGCAATATCATTCATGAAGACACTAAACAGTAGCGGTCCCAAGACCGATCCCTGAGGTATTCTACTACTCACATTACTTTTTTTCTGAGCTATTTCCATTTACTACCACTCTGTTGTCTATCAATTAACCTATTTCTGATTTATTCCACCACCTTAGGACCCATCTCCAGGCTACTCAGCTTTTTCAAAAGCCTCCTGTGAGGAACAGTATCAAAGGCTTTGCTGAAATCTAGGTAGATCACATCCATCGCATGCCCTTAATCCAGTTCTTTGGTCACCTAGTCAAAGACATCAGTCAGAATTGTTTGGCACAATCTTCCTTTGCTAAAACTATGTTACCTCAGATCCTACAATCCATTGGATTCCAGGAATTTCACTAGCCTTTCTTTTTGTAGTGTGTCTCTATTACTTTTCCCACCACCAAGGTAAGGCTTACTGGCCTATAGATTGCCACTTCTTCTCTAAGGATCTTACATATTAAGCACATCCTTTAAAGTCCTGCCAGGATCTCTTGGAACTCTCTCAATATCCTGGAGGCTCTCATCAGGTCCCATGGTTTGTTCACTTTCAGTTTTGCAAACTGTTCATAAACACCTTCTTTTGTGAACAGTGTGGTATCTACTCCATTCCAATCAGCATGGTCCTTTTCCAGAGGGAATCTGAGCAGCTTGTTTAGCACTTCTTTTTCCTTGTCATTTTTCCACAAACTGGTCCTCAGCACCTTTGAGTCTTACATCTCCACATCTGGCTTTCCTCTTATTTCAAATATACCTTTAAAAAAAAGTCTTGTCACTTCGCTTCACATCTTTAACCATTTTTCCTTATGTTTGCTTTTGCCATCTTGACTTCTCCCTTTGCCTTTTTCAGCTTTATATGCTATACTTTTTTGTGATCTTCTGAATTTTGTGAGCACAGCCTTTTATGCCTTTATTTTTGCAGCCACTACTTTGAAAAACCATATTGGTTTCTTTTTCCTCTTGTTTTTATTTACTTTCCTTATATATAGATCTGTTGCCCTTTTCATAGCCTCTTTTAGTTTAGCCCACTGCCTTTCCATCCTGCCAGCTCCTCCTTCAGGTACTTTCCATTTTACTAATGATGTGATTGGTCTCTTCCTTGGCTTGGGATGGGAACAGCTGGGGGATATAGAAAAGCAATGGGAAAAACTGAAAGGGGATAGACTAAGGGCAACGAACCTTTATGTTGGAAAGATAACTAAATGTACAAGAAAAAGAAGGCCACTATGGTTCTCAAAAGAAGTATCTGAAAAGGTGAAGAAAAAAAGGGAGGCCTTTTTTAAAATACAAGAGATCACAGAGAGGAAGACAAGCATCTATAATTGGAAAAACTCAGAGAAGCTAGCAAAGTAGTCAGGAAAGCAAAGATACAAAAAGATGAAGAAATAGTCAATGCAATAAAATGGGGAATAAGATTTTTTAGATATGTTAGTGAGAGAAAGAAAGGCAAAAGTGGTATGGTCAGACTCAAAGGTGAAGGGGAGGAATTAGTAGAAGCTGATGAGGATAAAGTGGCATTGCTTAATATTTCTGTTCTGTGTTCACAGATGTGAGGCCAGGAGCAGGATCTCAGAAAACACCCACAAACAGGAACAGAAGTAACGGGATCATGAACGATTTTCAGAAGAGACTGTACATGAGGAACTAGCTAAACTAAAAGGACTGGATAGGATACATTCTAGCGGACATTCTAGCGGCTCCACTGACTGACCCTTTCAATGCTTCTTTGGAGTCTGAGGTTGTCCCAGAAGACTGACGAAAGGCACATGTGGTACCTTTACACAAAAGCAGAAGGATGAGGTTGAAAACTACAGGCTGGTTAGTCTAACCTCTTGTGGCAAGTA
This sequence comes from Ichthyophis bannanicus, assembly GCA_033557465.1. Taxonomy (NCBI): domain Eukaryota; kingdom Metazoa; phylum Chordata; class Amphibia; order Gymnophiona; family Ichthyophiidae; genus Ichthyophis; species Ichthyophis bannanicus. The sequence goes on along the minus strand of CM066033.1, from coordinate 1,403,977,706 downwards.
AATTATTGGAAACACTGCTAAAATAGAATAGTGAGTATTCTTGAGTCCAATGGATTGCAGAATCGAAGCAACATGGGTTTACCAGAGGCAAGTCTGGTCAGACAAATCTGATTCACTTCTTTGAAAGGGTGACCAGGGAGTTAAACCAAGGAAGAACCATAGATATGGTTTACTTAGATTTCAGTAAAGCTTTTGACACTTCCACACAAGCGACTTATAAACAAACTGAGCATCCTAGGGATGGACCTTAAAGTGACTGACTTGATTAGAAATTGGTTGAGTGGGAAGCAACAAAGGGTACAGGTAAATGGAGCTCACTCTTGAGGAGGTGGTGGTTACGAGTGGTGCGCTGCAAGGATCTGCCCTTGGTCAGATTTTTTTTTAAACATCTTTCTTAGTGATATTGCGGGAGGACTGTCTGGTAAGGTTTGCCTCTTTGCGGATGATACATAAATATGCAATAGAGTAGACACCCAGGAAGGTGTAGATAACATGAAGAAGGATCTAGCTAAGCTTGAAAAATGGTTTAGAATTTGGCAGCTGGAAATTTAATGTTAAAAGATGCAAGGTCATGCATTTGGGCTGCAGCAATCCAAGGGACAGTATAGGGGGGTGAAGTACTTTGGCCGACAAAAGAAGAGCGGGACCTAGGCATGATTGTGTCTGATGATCTTAAAGTAGCTTAACAGGTAGAAAAGGTGACGGTAAAAGCTAGAAGGGTGCTTGGGTACATAGGGAGAGGAATGGCCAGCAGAATAAAGGAGGTAATAGTGCCCCTGTATAAGTCTTTGGTGCAACCTCATTTTGAATATTTTGTGCAATTCTGGAGACCACACTTTCAAAAGGATAATAGGTTGGAGTCAGTGCAGAGGGTGGCTACTAAAATGGTTAGTGGTCTTCATTATAAAGCAAATGAGGACAGACTTAAAGATCTTAATATGTATACCTTAGAGGAAAGGCGGGACATTTAAATACTTCCATGGCATAAATGCACAGGAGGAGAGCTTCTTTCGATTGAAAGTAAGCTCTGCTACGAGGGGACATAGGACGAGGGTAAAAGGGGATAGACTCAGGAGTGCAGAAATATTTCTTTATGGAAAGAGTGGTAGATTTATTTATTTATTTTTATTTAGCAAATTTTTATATACTGCCCCTTCCTGAGATCGGGGTGGTTTACATAGAACATAAGTTTTACAATGAACAATGTAACTATATACATAAAACATTCCATAACTATATACAGATAACTTTGTACAATATGGTTGCTTAGGTTATTCACCCTAAGGGTACTCCATAATTTTAAGAGTCTGGGTTAACGGATGGTATTATTTTGCTGGTTCTTTATGTTCCTTGTGAAATAGTGCGGTTGTTTGGGTCACCAAAATATTCAGTGAAAAGGTATGTTTTTAAATCCTTTTCGGAATTTCAGGAGGTCCTTTGTTGCTCGTAAGTCATTAGGGAGGGAATTCCATAATGTTGGGGCACGTAGGAGAAGGCTCTGGTGCTGGTGCATTGGTTTGTATTACGGATGTGTGATGGAATTGTATATGTGTTTTGAGAGCAGTTTCTTCTTACCTTTGTGGTGTTTGGCATTGTAAGGAGTATGGATAATGTGGTGTTGGCTATGGAGGAGTGGCCTAGTGGTTGGGGCAAGGTACTTCGGGCCAGAAGGTCGGGGGTTCAAATCCCACTAGAGGACAGCAACCTTGGGCCGGAAGGACTGGGGTTTCTAGTCCCACAGGTGCTCCTTGTGGTCTTGGGCAAGCCACTTAACCCTCCATAGCCCATGTTCCCTGTAAAATAGTTCTCTGTGTGCTGTGCTTTCCTGTCTAATCAATGTGTTTATACCTCAAAAATTTCCTGTCATGATTTGACAATTTCCAATCTGTAATCAAACCGCTGCTGATCGCTGGAAGTAGCGGTATACAAATGTATACTAAATAAAATAAATAAATAAATAAATAAATGTTGCAATGGTAGAAACATAGAAATGACGACAGAAAAAGACCACATGGCCTATCTAGTCTGTCCTTCCACATCAACAACTACAACAGTCCCCTTTTATTCTCAGAGATCCTCTGTGTTTGTACCATGCTTTTTTGAATTCAGTTACTGTCCTCATCTCTACCACCTCCACTGGGAGACTATTCCATGGATCCACTACTCTTTCCGAAAAGAAATATTTCCGCATATCACTCCTGATAGAAACATAGAAATATGACAACAGAAAAAGACTACATGGCCTATGGTGCTTAAAGATAATCATTATGTATTTGTATTTTATCCTAGAGGTGATTGGTAGCCAGTGAAGATCACGGATCTGTGCGCCTTGAGTTTGATGCTATACGTGCTGCAAGGTTTTGCGCTACTTGGAGTTGGTGTGTGTTTTTTTGGGAAGTCTCTCAATGGAGGTAGTAGAGACAAGGACAGTATCCGAATTCAAAAAAGCATGGGACAAATACAGAAGATATCTAAAGCAAAAAAGGGGACTATTGTAGTTGATATGGAAGGATAGACTAGATAGATCATGTGGTCTTTTTCTGCTGTCATGTTTCTATGTTTATCTCAAACCACATCATGTGATGATCACTGCTGCTCAAATGGACACCCACATGGAGATTAGATACACTATATTGGTGAGTAGTAGCTCTAGCATAGACCCTTCCCTGGTGGGTTCCATCACCAACTGTCAGAGCAAAGCCTCTTGTAAGGCATCCATGATCTTTCTACTTCTTTACAGAATGCATTTGAGATACTCCAATCCATATCTGGCAGATCAAAATCACCCAGTATCACCATTACCACCTTTTTTGCATTATCAGTGATCAAATCCCTGTCCATTTCTTCTGTTTGAGTTTATTTGTTTAAACTCATTTCTATACTGCCTAATATTCAAAGTGGTTTACATTCAATAAAGTTTAACAATGCAATATGCAACCTGTTGTACATAGAACTAAACACAAGAAATTTGTAGGTCTGTAAGTTACACCAGTGTTGATGGCAGTACCATCTTCTAAGAGCATAAGATATGCCCATCAAGCCTAGTATCCTATTTTCAACAGTGGCCAATTCAGGTCACAGGTACCTAGTAGGTTCCCAAAAAGACACAGAGGTTCTACAATGTTTGTCCCAGGGCAAGCAGTGGATTTCCCGGGTCCTCTTTAATAATGGTTTATGGACCTTTCCCCCAGGAACTTGGCAAACTTTTTTTAAACCCAGCTACACTAACAGCTTTTACTATATCTTCCGGTAACAAGCTTGATTACACATTGAGTAAAAAAATTGTTTCTCTTGTTAGTCTTAAATGAGTTACATTGTAGCGAAGATGATCAGAAGCATGGTACTCGCAGGGAATCCAGGCAATAAAAACAATGCTTAGGAAAGCTTGAATGTACATGGAGAAAATCCAAAAAAATAGAAGATGGGATACTATATATGAATACACTCTGATTATTGAGAAGCCACCATCAACAAGAAGAAAGAGTACCATAACAAAATCCTCATGAATTCCCTTATTGCCCTAGGGAACTCTTTGAAATAGTAAAATCTCTAATTCGCCTCCTCAATATTGAATTGAATAATGTTAGTATCACTCCACAAGAACTAGCAATAAGTTAAGGTGCCCAGATTCTACAGCAACAATCTATTCAAATTACAGCATAAATCACCCTACTATATGGCAATTATGTTTTCAACTTGATCTAGAATACCTATGTAGAATACTATCCAACATTAATACATCTACGTCTGTGCTTGATCCATGTCCAGTCAGCTGGCTAAAAACAGCATGTTCTGAGCTGGCCCCAGATATTCTGAGAATAGTTACTCTATCTTCGTCACAGGGCTATATGCTAGCTCATTTTCTTGCAGACCAATTTCTAACCTGCGGTTTCTACCAAAAATAATTGAAAAGGATTGCCCAAATCCAGCTACAGGATCATAGTGACTTATACACCACACTGGACATTCATCAATATGGTTTTAGGCCAAAACATGGGGTCGAGACACTTATGAACTTTTTGCCACACTAAGAACATAAGAACATAAGATATGCCATACTGGGTCAGACCAAGGTCCATCAAGCCCAGTATTCTGTTTCCAACAGTGGCCAATCTAGGTCATATTTATTTATTTATCAATCATTTATATCCCGCATCTTCCAGAGTTCAGTTGCGGTTCACAATAAAACAAAATCCACAAAGCAAGAGCTTGGTTTTACATCGAACATTTTGTAACAATAAACAATATGATGGTTAACAGCATGAGCTAATACATAACAGCATAAAACTGGCTTATAAACTATGTACAATAAACTATATACAAATACAAGTTGTAGGCACTTTAGGGTTGAATCATAGTGTTTTTAGTTCAGTGTATTTTCTGTTAAGTTGTTGGATTTAGTATTACTCAGTCAGGTGATTTTAGCCTTTATCTGAGTATATCGAGGGTTTATCTATGTTGCCGTAGTGCATGGAGAATAGATAGGTTTTTAGTTTTTTGCGGAGTTCCATAATTTCGTTTATAGTTCGTAGGTCCTCCGGAAGGGAATTCCAGGTGGATGGGGCAGCATGAGAAAAAGCTCTGTTATTAGTTAATTTATTTGCTTTTATGAAATCATTAGGAGAATTTAGTTTATTTGAGTGTCCTTTTCTGTGCGTAGTTTGAGATTCCATACTGATTAGGTTGCTTAGTGGGATTGGAGCCATGTGATTTAAGGCTTTAAATGTAGTTATTGTAGTTTTATATATTATCCTGCTTTGAATTGGCAACCAGTGAAGGGAAGCTAGTATTGGTGTTATGTGCTGGAATGAGTGTGCTTTCATTATAATTCTAGCTGCGGCGTTTTGTGCTAGTTGGATTCTTTTGATGTTTTATTTCGTTATTCCTAAAAGAATTAGGTTGGCAAAATCAAAGTGTGGGGTTATTGTAGCCTGGATTATATTAATGAAGTCTTGTAGGTGTACTAATGGGCGAAGTTGTTTAAGGATTTTGAGTTTAAAATATATTTTCTTTATAGTGTTTCTGATATGAGTATTCATCGTCAGATGTGTGTCTAGTATAACACCTAGGTATCTTATTTCGTTTTTTATTTTAATGTCATGATTTTGTATTGTTATGTGGGTTGGAGGGATATACAATTGGTTTTTTGTTACAATTAGAAGTTCTGTTTTTGAATGATTAATGTGAAGGTTTTGAGCTTTTAGCCAGGTTGTTATTTCATTGAAACAATCTGATAGTAGTTTTATTGGTAAGTTAGGGATTGTGAATGGGATGTACATCATAATATCATCTGCATATAGATGATAGTATACTCCGAATTTTTTAAAAATATTGCAGACTGGTTTTATGTAAATATTGAACAGGAGGGCTGATAGCGCAGAGCCTTGTGGGAGTCCAATTTCTTGTTTATATATGTTTGATGTTTGGTTGCCTATTCTTACATTTTGCGTTCTATTGTTTAGATAAGAGGTGAACCATTTGAGTACAGTGGCATTTATTCCTATTTGTTTCAGGTTATTAAGCATTATAGTGTGATGAACACTATCAAATGCTGCCGAAATGTCAATAAATAAGAGTATAAATGCTTGTTTATGATTGTCAATCCCTCTCAGTAGTACGTCAGTTAAGACTGTTAAGAGTGTTTCAACTCCATGTTGAGGTCTAAAGTGGGTAGGATGAATCTAGGTATTCTTGTGTCTGGATTTGTACCACTTTTTCTATTATTTTAGCCAAAAAAGGGATACTTGAGATGGGTCTGTATGATTTTGGTGATGTTTTGTCAAGCATGTTGTTGTCATATGTACCTAGCAGTTTCCCCAAGAGACACAAATTCCACAATGCTTGTACTGGGTCAAGCATTGATATCTTCGGTCACTTCTTAATAATGGTTTATGGACCTTTCCTCCAGGAACTTGCCCAAACCTTTTTTAAACCCAGCTACACTAACAGCCTTTACTACATCCTCCGGTAACAAATTCCAGAGTTTGATTACACGTTGAGTGAAAAATATTTTCTTTTATTAGTCTTAAATAGTTTACTCTGTAGCTTCATTGCATGTCCCCTAGTCTTTCTATATTCTGATAACGTAAACAATCGATCTACGTTTACCCGTTCCACTCCTTTCATTAATTTATAGACTTCTATCATATGTCCCCTCAGCCGTCTCTTTTCCAGGTTAAAGAGCCCTAACCTTTTTAGCCTTTCCTCATAGGAGTATCCTTCCATCCCCTTTACCATTTTGGTGGCTCTTCTCTGAACCTTTTCTAAAATCGCTATATCCTTTTTAAGATACGGCGACCAGAATTGCACACAATATTCAAGGTGCGGTCTCACCATGGAACGATATAGAGGCATTATAATATCTTTTGTTTTATTTTCCATTCCTTTCCTTATCATACCTAGCATTCTATTTGCTCTCTTGGCTGCCGCTGCACACTGGGCCGAGGGTTTTAACATGGTATCCACAATGACGCCTAAATCTTTTTCCTGGGTGGTGGTTCCTAATGTGGAACCTTGCATCGTGTAACCATAGTTTGGGTTGTTCTTCCCTAGGTGCATAACCTTGCACTTGTCCACATTAAATTTCATCTGCCATTTTGATGCCCAGTCTTCCAATTTATCAAGATCCTCTTGCAATTTTTCACAATCCTCTTGGGTTTTAACAACTTTAAATAGTTTTGTGTCATCTGCAAATTTGATAACCTCACTCGTTATTCCACTTTCCAGGTCGTTTATGAATATGTCAAAAAGCAGCGGACCCAGCACAGATCCCTGGGGTACACCACTATTCACCTTATTTATTTATTTATTTATTTATTTCAGTTTCTTATATACCGCACTTTTTGGGATCAGCGCGGTTCACATGGAACAACAACTAGCACCGGAACAACAGGCTGTTCAGTGTTACATAAAACAGGGGTAACAACTTGGATTAAACTGGGAGAGTTATATACTTGGAATATGTAGTATGTTAACTAGATAACATATATATATAGAACTATATACATGGAATACGTAATCTGTTATTAGATAACATAATCAAACTATGTACATGATTTGGCATGGTTGTTGTGCGAGAATATAGAGGACGCGGGAAAAGGAAAAAAATTGGCAGGGTAGATGTGGGACTGTTAAGCTGAAATTTTATGTGGGGTAGTATTTGGTGAATAGGATGAATTTAATGGCCTTTCTGAATTGGGCCAGGTCAGTTATGGTACGAATGTCTGAGGGGAGGGAGTTCCAGCATTTTGGTGCGCAAAACACGAAAGCTCTGTTCGCTGTAGATAGATTGCAGGTTATTATGTCCTTTGGAACTACTAAGGAGTTTAGTGCTGCCTGTCTTCTAATTCTGTTTGATGGAACTAATTTGATGAGCTCGGAAAGTGAGTTTGAGGATATACCCTTGATGGCCTTAAATGTAAGAATCAGGGTTTTAAACATTAGCCTACCGTGTATGGGGAGCCAATGAAGCTGTTTGAGGATAGGAGTGATATGCTCACTTCTGGAAACTCCTTGGAGAATCCTTGCAGCCGTATTCATGGCGAGCTGTAATGGGCTCAGGGTGGATTGTGGGAGCCCTTGAAGAATTGAGTTGGCGAAGTCAAAATGTGGTAAGATTAATGCTTGGTAAATGGTTCTGAAGTCTTCTGGGTCAAGTAGGGGACGTAGGTGCTTGAGCGTGCGTATCTTGTAGTACACAGCTTTTACGATATTATTTATGTGTGGTATCATGTTGAGCCGATGGTCAATGGTAACACCGAGGTATTTTATTGTTTCCTTGGTGTATAGTTCAGCACCCTTGACGTTTATATATGATGGTGGGGTGAAGTTGGGGTCTCTGGAGATGAAGAGCACCTCGGTTTTTTTGTGTTGAATGCGGAGGTTCTGTGATAGGAGCCAATCAGAGACTGCATTGAAACAATTCGTTATGGGAATTAAGTCCATTTGCTTTGTGGAAAATGGCATGTAGAGAAGGATATCGTCAGCATAAATCATACATTTCACATTGAAGGATCTGATGATGTTGCAGATCGGCTGCATGTAGATATTGAACATGAGAGAGGAGAGAGAGGACCCTTGTGGGACTCCTTGTTTCTGTTGGAAGAGTTTAGATTCTCCTGTTGCGGATTTTACAAATTGCATTCTGGTGTCGAGATATGATTTGCACCATTCGAGCGCTAAGTTGCAGATGCCTTTTTCCATCAGACGGCCTAGGAGGATCTCATGGTTTACTGAATCGAACGCTGCTGCTATATCCAGGAAGATTAGTACAACGCCTTGCTGTAAGTTGTCTATGGTGGTGAGAACATCGTTGAAAAGAGTGGTAAGTAGAGTCTCAACACCATGGAACTCTCTGAAACCGTGTTGTGCATGGTCCAGGGGGGCTGCAGAATCTATATGGTCTTGGATTTGTCTTTGTGCTTCTTTCTCAAAGATCTTTGCCAGTAGGGGGATGCTGGCTATTGGTCTGTAAGAATCAGGCCGTTTAGGGTCTAGTTTTGCGTTTTTTAGTAGAGGTCTAATGGATGTGAGCTTTAAAGCAGATGGGAAAGAGCCAGTTGTATAAGAGCGGTTAATTAGTCTAGCAATGAAAGGGCTAAATGAGCTTCGGAGATCCTTTATCCAAAAGGCAGGGCATGGGTCGGTTTGTGCAGTCGATGTGTTGAGTGAGGCGATTGTGTCTTCAATGTGTTTAACTGAGGGTGTAGTGAGTGAAGTTAGGGGTGTTATGCAAGTTGTTTCATATGCGGTGGTTTTGGAGAGTTCATCTGTTTGTAGAAGTTTCGATTGTAAGTATCAGCAAATTCCTGTGGGTGGATATCTTCTTTTTGTTCAGAGGATGGTTCTTTTGCTAGTGATTTGACCAGGTTGAAAAGGTCCCGCGGTTTGTTCAAAGATCTTTTGAGCATATCATTGTGGTATTGTTTCCTTGTGGTTGTGATTGCATTGCGGTGGGATGTAAGGTGTTGATTGTAGGCTGCGTGATCATCGCTGGAGAGTGAGCGGCGCCAGCGTTTTTCAAAAACCTTGCTCCATTGGGAAAATTGGCCATTTAGCCCTACCCTCTATTTCTATCTTTTAACTAGTTCCTGATCCACAATAGTACACTGCCTCCTATCCCATGACTCTTTAGTTTTGCCAAAAGTCTCTGATGAGGGACCTTGTCAAAGGCTTTCTGAAAGTCCAGATACACAATATCAACCGACTCACCTTTGTCCACCTGTTTATTCACTCCTTCAAAAAAACATAACAGATTAGTAAGACAAGATCTTCCTTGTCTAAAGCCATGTTGGCTGTCTCCCATTAGGTTGTGACTATCTACATGCTGAGTAATTTTATTCTTTATGATGGTTTCTACCATTTTTCCCGGTACTGACGTCAGGCTCACCGGTCTGTAGTTTCCCGGATCACCACTGGAACCCTTTTTAAAAATTGGTGTTACATTGGCGATCCTCCAATCTTCAGGTATTAGAGATGATTTTAATGATAGTTCACAGATTACTGATAGCAGGTCTGCAATCTCATATTTCAGTTCTTTCAACACCCTTGGATGTATACCATCTGGCCCAGGTGATTTGCTACTCTTCAGTTTATCTAATAGTTGTAAGACATCTTCCCGATGTATCGATATTTCCTTCAATTCTTCCTCACCTTTAAATACCACTTCAGTCATGGGTAACATCCCTACATCTTCCTCAGTACTCAAACTCCAACAAGCATTTTATGATGATCTTCTTAGATATTGCTTCTACCTTTGACACAATCATAATATTCTACTACCAAGGCTTCAACAAATTGGAATCTATGGAACTTACCCTTCTTTGATTTCAATCTTACCATGGACCGCACTCAAGTCAAAATCAGACATACCACATCTCACACATACACTTGTAATCAAGAGCAAGGTATTCCCCAGGATTCAGCCCTTTCAGCGTTGCTGTTTAATATCTACTTGCAGCCAATCTGTAATATTTTCCAGAAGTTCAAAGTAGGATATCGCATATATGCGGGCAACATAATGCTATACCTACCTTTTGATGCCACAAAACCTGACCTTAACCAGATTATATCATGCTTCAGAGAAGCCTCACAATGGCCAATGTCACAACCTACAGATAAATTTTAAGAAAACTAAAGTATTGTATGTCACTAGGAACCAGCAATTCATCATATCAACCAGCCTACAGGTCAAGGAAACCCACTTTGAAGTAAAAGATGAAATAAAATATTTTGTGTTTACTCTTGATTGAACCTTCAGCCTAACCACACATCTCAAACTAATCACCAGGTCAATTTATAACAAAGGATGATCCAGCGGCTAAGACCGTTACTATCAAGACACGACTTCTGCTCAGTACTTCAGGCAATGTTTTGCCCCCATTTTGACTACTAATAGTATTTAGTAATAGTATTTATCAACGTCTATTCAAGCAAGAAATAAAGCAACTCCAAATAGCTCAAAACATGGCAGCATGTATAGCCTTTAAAATTCACAGCTCTGAATACAATCGTTCCTATTCTACACCAGCTACACTGGTTACCAATTTAACGCAGAATCATTTACAAAATAATTTTGATAACGTTCAAACTGCTGTATGACATAGCACCAACCTATCTAATCTCTCTAATCAAGAAAACTCCAAATAACAGACTGAGACGGCCCTGCACACAGAACACTCTGGGTGTTCCCAAAGACTTTCGGAACAAAAATAGATAGAGGGATAAAGCCTTTGAATTCTTTGTACCGATCCTCCGGAACTCTTCCAGATAACCTCAGAGCTTTAGCTGACCTCTCAACTTTCAGAAAACTCCTCAAAACACACTTATTTGTAGAATATTTTGGTACTCAGACACAGGGCCGGCCCTTCCATTGTGCAAGAATGTTGTTCACACAGGGTCCTGCGCATATGGCCCGTGATGGGGGGGGGGGGGAGCTTGGACTGCATATGGCCTGTGACTAGGGGGGGAGCTTGGACTGGAAATGAGCTGTGATGGGGAGGGTAAGCTGGGACTGGAAATGGGTTCTGATGGGGGGGCTAGGACTGGAAATGGGCTGATGGGGGGCTAGGACTGTAAGTGGGCTGTAACAGGGGGAGGAAGCTTGGACTGTACATGGGCTGTGATGGGAGGGAAGCCTGGACTGGAAATGGGCTGTAATAGAAGGGTAAGCTGGGACTGGAAATGGGCTGTGGTTTGGGTGGGGGCTAGGACTGGAAATGGGCTGTAATGGGAGGATAAGCTGGAACTAGAAATGGGCTGTGACGGGGGGGAAGAAGCTTGGACTGCATATGGGCTGTGATGGGAGGGTAAACTGGGACTGGAAATGGGCAGATGGGAGGGTAAGCTGGGACTGGAAATGGGTTGTGATTGAGGGGCTAGGACTGGAAATGGGCTGTGATGGGGTGGGGAAGAAGCCTGGACTGTATATGGGCTGTGATTGGGGGGCTAGGACTGGAAAGGGCTGTGATGGGGGAACCTTGGACTGAAAATGGGCTGTAATGGGAGGGTAAGCTGGGACTGGAAATGGGCTGATGGGAAAGGCTAAGACTAGAAATGGGCTGGAATAGGACTGGACATGGGCTGGAAAAGGACTGGAAATTGGGTGATGGGGGGAACTTGGACTGGAAGTGGGCTGATGGGGGCTAGAATAGGGCTGGAAATGGGCTGATGGGCGCCTGGAATGGGACTGGAAATGAGCTGATGGGGGCCTGGAATGGGACTGGAAATGAGCTGATGGGGGCCTGGAATGGGACTGGAAATGGGACTGGAAAGGAGCATATGGGGTGGCTAGGACTGGAAATGGGCTGATGTGGGGGCATGGGAGAATGGGACTAGAAGGGAGCGGATGCTGGGTGGATCTAGAACTAGGAGGAGCTGATTTTGGGGGGGGGGATAGAAGGGGATGGGGAATGAGGATGGAGAGGAGAAAAGATATTTTGTGTGGGAGGGAAGAAAAATCTACGATTGGCTGGGTATTGGGAGAGTAAGTGGGGATTGAGGGTGGAAGGGTGAAATCTGAGTGGATGATAAAGGAATAAAGAAAGAAATGGGGGCAAGAGCAAAAGGGGAAAGATCAGTATGTTAAAGCAGATATAGAGAGAGAGAGAATGGAAAAATCTAGAAGAGAGAAGAAAGGACAAATGGACAGCCCGCAAAAGACATGAAGAAACCAGAAGAAAGTGACTGGAGCAATTGCAAGTGAAAAATGAAATGCCCAAACAGAAGGTAGAAAAATACTTTTTATTTTTTTTTTAACAGCTTTATTTAACTTTTCATCAAACAACTACAGTACAAGCATCCCACAACACAAATCTATCTAATACCAAATCAGAATACAAAATTAGAAGTCCCCCCACCCTATATAACCCCCCCCCCCACTAAGCTCACTGAGAAACATGCCACATTGATAAATTAGTAGGTCCATAAAAAGAAACAGTAAAAAGGGATAGAAAAGAATAAATGCTATTCCTGGAGGTACCCCCTGTGCTTTAATGAACCTGGGAGCGAGCCACATAAGCATCTAGGGGAGTCCACCTGCGCACATTGAGATCATTCCTTTCCGGATGGTGAAGTCTGCTGTATAGTCGTTCCAATTTTGAATAATGACAGACCAAATTCCACCATCCGTCTTGACTTAAGCTACTAAAGTTCTTCCATTTCCACAAAATCATCTTCAGAGCGATGGCCACCATGAAATTGAATAGAAAGGAGTGATCTCGGGGCACTACTGAAGGTGAAGCAGCAGATCTCAAAAAGATCCATCTCCAATCCAATTCCACAGTGAAGGACAGGATCCGCTGCATCTTGGACCATATCTGCTTCCAAAAATTTTGGACTAAGGGACATTCAAAAAACATATGCAAGAAAGTTCCCGTAACTGCGGAGCAAGACCAGCATAATCCCGAATCATTAGAACCCCACCTGGCCATCTTAGACGGAGTGATAAAGGCCCTGTGCATGAAGAAAAAAAGGGACTGAGTGATTGCGGCTGATCTGGATACTCGAGAAACTGGACCCCATAAGGCTGACCACTCAGACAATGTTACATCTCGGGAGATATCAGATTCCCAGACCCGAGTTAATCCAACGGGTATATTGGAGATGCTCCTCCTCCAAAAAGCATATATCTTGGAGGTAGCGCCTCTCTGTGTCACTGCGGCTGTCAGCCAGCAGGGTAACGTGTCGCCCGCATCCGGCCCGGGAATTTGCAATGAGAAACCAGAAGCCATAATACAATGTTTCAACTGGAACCACCTGAATAGACAGGAGCCGGGCAATGAGAACGTCCTTTGTAATACTACAAAGTCCTTCCAGCCATTATTATCGACTAAGTGTCCCAAAGACCAAACACCCCGATCCTGCCAAGCTCTCCAGGCGAACCTACGTCCACGAATCCGAAACCGGGGGTTCCACCACACTGGGATCTGCGCAGGGGATACCAAACCTTGACCGGTAAGCCTCAACAACGCAAGGTAAGCAGCCTGCGTAGATCTAATAACTCTGCCGACCGGGGACCACTCAGGATGCAACGCCCCTAACAGGTATTTGAGAGGAGTGGGAGCGGCCAAGTTGATTTCCACCGCTAACCAGGTCGGCCTATGCCCACAATCATCTGCGACCAACCAAAGTGAGCCCTGTTTAACCAAAAGCGCCTGATGGTAGTGATAAAAATCAGGGAAATGCACTCCTCCTCTATCCTTAGCAGCTTTCAGTTTCTTAGTAGCGATACGGGGTTGTTTCCCATTCCACAGGAAGGAAATGAGAACACGCTCAATCTTATGGTACCATACTGAGGGAATAGAAAAAGGGAGCATACCAAAAATGTAATTGATCTTAGGGGTAAGCGTCATCTTGATTACCTCAAGGCGACCCCACCACGAAAGATGAAGAGGAGACCATGCTACTACCTTCGACCGTATGAAAAGAAGGAGATCTTCCATATTTTTCACAATCATATCGTCCACAGAGGCATTATACCATGCCCCAAGATATTTAATACTGCCCACCTCCCATTTGAAAGGAAAGTCCGCTATGTCTGATGAAATTGTAAGATGGTTAAGGGGAAACGCCACAGACTTTGACCAGTTAATCTTGTAACCCGATACACTAGAGTAGCTGTCAAACAAAGCCAGTATAGAGCGTACCTCCTCCGGTTGCGTAAAGAGGAGCAAGTCGTCCGCATAGGCGGAGAGTTTCACACAGGACGTCCCGATTTGAATCCCCTTAAGGTCCACCCGCTCTCTAATCGCCAAAGCCAGGGGTTCCAGAGCTAAATTAAATAAAAGAGGGGATAGAGGACACCCTTGCCTGGTCCCCCGATGAAGAGAAAAAGGATTTGAAAGTAGGCCATTCACTAAAATACTGGCAGAAGCATGAGAATAAAGCGCCTTGACCTTATGGATAAAGCCGTCCCCTAAGCCAAACCACTGTAAGACAGAAAACATGAACGGCCATTCCAACCTGTCAAATGCCTTTTCAGCATCTAGGGCCAGAGCGAGATACGGACAGGTGGCAGAGGAGGCAGTCTCAAGCAGGTTACATAAGAGACGGGCGTTATCAGTAGTGGACCTCCCGGGAACAAACCCACATTGGTCCGAGTGGACCAAATCTCCAATCACTAGGGCTAGCCTACGCGCTAGAATACTCGCATAGATTTTGTAGTCGGCATTTAAAAGAGAAATAGGCCGATAATTCGCAACGAGAGTAGGGTCTCTGTCCGGCTTCGTCAAAACTACGATGGTGGCGTCTGAAAATCTACCCGTAGAGCCCCCTTCTTTGGTGAGCCCATCATAAAATTCTAATAGGAACGGGGCCAACTCAGTGCTAAAGACTTTATAAAATTCGGTAGGAAGACCATCCGGACCGACCGCCTTTCCAGAGGGCATAGCTTGGAGAGCTGAGAGGAGCTCATCGTTGAGGAAAGGTCTGCCAAGAGCAGAAACCTGTTTCTCCTCCAAAACTGGATGATTAAGATCTTTGACAAAATCAGAGAAGGAGCCCGTATCAGCAGAGATCTCAGAAGAATAGAGTAAACTATAAAATTCGGAAAATTCACCCGCAATCTGTACATCTTTAGTTAAGTTCTCTTGTTTGCTAGATAGGATGGAAGCGATTCTGGGTTTGTTCTTCTGTCCCCTTATGGTGTGGGCTAATAGCCTACCGGCTCTATTTCGTTCTACATGAAACCGGGCAGTTTGCTTTAACATGATTTGCTCAACTTCGGCACTTAAAACGTCATTATATTGAAACCGAAGTCTCTGCAAACGAAGAAGCAATTCCGGCCTAGGTTGACGAGTCCAAAGTCTCTCACCGGCACGGATTTGCGCATCTAAAGTATTTAGTTGCGCCCTCTGACGTTTGGCCTCCTGTATTTTAAAGCTAGTGATCTCTGCACGGATGGAGGCTTTGAAGGCCTCCCACCAAGCCCAGTCAGCAGTGTCTCCTTTCTTATTCCAAGTAAAATAGGAGGTAATAGCACGGCGAATGACCTCTTGAAAAGCAGGATCTGCCAACCATGACCTATTGAAAGACCATGTCTGATTGGGACAAACAACGTCCTCCATAATCACATCAAGAGTTATGGCTGCGTGATCAGAAACCGATCTGCTCAAGATTGAGGTATCGCTACATCCAGAGACCAAGGATCTAGAAATCAAAAAAAAGTCTATACGAGAAAGAGAATTATGGGCCGGAGAAAAGAAGGAAAAATCTTTCTCTTTAGGATGAAACAGACGCCAAGCGTCTACGAGATCACAAGAATCAATCAGAGAGGAGAGCGCGAGACGAGCACGAGAAGGACGTTCAACTCTGCCAGGACTTCTGTCCAATAAGGGCTCAATGACCAAGTTATAGTCGCCCCCCACAATTATTTTAGCTTCTGGTTCCTCGTGTAGCAACCCGCTGAGATCAGAGAAAAAAAAGGGATCGTCTATATTAGGTCCATAGACGTTTACAATGGTCAACAGACCATGCCCAATTTTCAAAATGGACTTTGCCCATCTCCCAGCTTCATCATGCAATGAATTAAGCAGTTGGGAATCTAAAGTGCTTTTTATTAAAGTAATAACACCATTTTTCCTATGCACAGCAGGGGAGCAACCGGCCACAACATATAGTTTATCTGCCAATTTACAAGCTTCCAACGCAGATAGATGCGTCTCCTGGAGCAAAATAATGTCAGCTAATTGGCGCTTACAATACAATAAAATTTTCTTACGTTTGATAGGCGACCGTAACCCTTTCACGTTAAGGGATAAGAGCCTCAACTTGTTAACCATCTTTTACGACTGTAACCAGGCTAAACACTATAGGACCTTTCCAAATGACCATGACACTGCGAATCTCAGTGAGCCAAGACCCCCCCCAAACAAACAAAAAAAGATCAAGCAGGGTAAGACAGCAGAAACACATTAATTGCATGAAGTAGCCCCTTTTAAGTACCATTGACCATAGCCCGACCACCCGCCAAGTTGACAGTACATATCATATCATACCCCGGGAGCAAACATGCCCGTAATTTGAGAGTGCTGACCAAAATGCCAGCTGCCCGATACTGGGCTCTGTCCGACAGCATAGATCATCAATTAGACTGCAACATCAACTCTGCTGCATTCGAAGTTCCTCATGCTCTTCAATGTACTGGCGCAGCAAGTTCAGGTCCTCAAAAGACCTAGTACGATTATCCAATGTCACCTTGAAGCGCGCTGGGCTAAATAGGCCAAAACGGGCCTGCAGACTACGGAGCCTGGGTCTGAGGTCCAAGAACTGTTTCCGTTTCTCGACTGTACGTTTACAATAGTCCGGGTAAAAGAAGATCTTTCGTCCTTCATATTGAAGCGGCTGGTTAGATTTGGCCGCGGCGAAAATCTGCAAAACCTGTTGATGCCGCAGAAGGCTCATCATGAAAGGACGAGATCGTGTGCCCTGGGAGCTGGAAGCTGAAGGAGACGCTGGAATCCTATGAGCCCGCTCAATTTCTAGCGGGGGGTCGAAGTTTATTTTCAACAACTTGGGTAAGAAAGATTCCATAAATCGGATGGGGTCCGTCCCCTCCGCCCCTTCCCCCAAGCCAATGATGCGAATATTATTTCGCCGGGCTCTGTTGCTCATATCGTCCATGTGCATCTCAAGGCGATCGATCTTGCGCGCCAAAGAGGTGACGGTCTTAAGCTTGCCGCCATGTTCCTCAAGCGTTTGTTCCACTTTCTCGACCCGAACAGAAAGGGCTTGAAATTGAGAGCCCAGGTCTTTTATGTCGTCTTGAAGGGCTGAGAGAGTCTCTCCGTTGGAATCCACTCGGCTTCTTATCGCCCGAACTTCCTGTAAGAGCTGTCTGAGATCCTCCGCTGAATCAGATTGAGGCCCAGGTTTGTGCGGGGACAGCGGGTCAGATTTAGATCTCTTAGATCCCGACGCTGGTAATGTTGGGGAAAATTCAAGGCGCGTTTGCTTGGTCCCCGACATCTCCTGCAGCAGCCCTAACGGATTCAGCTACCGGGGAACGATTATGATCGGGTAAGTCTCAGGATTCTAGCACAAGGCCTAGGAGAAGAGGACTTACACGTCCATGCCGGTTTCAAGCTGGCTCCGCCCCCCAAAATACTTTTTATTTTGAATTTATTAACTGGAATATGTCAGGTCTGGGAAGTGTGTATTGCTAACATCTTTGCTGTTTTGTTTAGTGCAAGAGAAAATTAATTTATAGTTTTATTTCTCCAGTGTTGTACATTTCATGTTTGGCTTTTGGGGTTCCCAATTTAATTATTATCTTCCTATTTCTAAATTGTGATCCCTTGTTCTTTGTGTGGTGATGGTCTATGTGTTCATGTAGTTTCTATCTTTTATCTTTATCCAAACATTTGCTATACTGCTTGAATCAAGACATACAGCAGTGTACAATACAAAAATCAAATGACTGCTGGGGTGAGAACTTGTTCTCTTTCCTCTAGTGAGATGTATTGGTATTCTCTGAGATGTATTGGTTTAATATTTGCAGTGTTGCCTTTTTGCTAGGTAGGGTTTGGTGCTTTGTGAGTCTTGGTAGTGCTCACGATACGGTGGGTTTGCTATGGGTTCTAAATGGTCGGTGTTTATAATACTTCCTAATGGGCCTGGTTGGCACTGGAATTTAGAAATCTGGTAGTCTTTCTTTATCCAGACGCTCATTAAAAGGCATGTTTACTAAAATTGCATTATGCAAATTTATGCAAATTAGGCTCCTTATGCAAATGAGGCCCCGCAATGAATCTCCACACATGGCCCTGCACCCCCCTTGGGCCACTCCTGCTCAGACACAGAAAAATTTTACGCAACATAACCATCTATCTACATTCTACATAGTCAGTTTGGAAAACCAGGGAATTAAGAGTATCTTGTTCCAGACATCATTTATATACTTTGTAAATATTTTGACGGTTATTATGCTTTAATGTATTTATCTGGTCTGAGATGTTCTGTTAAGTTGTTAAGTGCTGTCGAGTCGGTGTTGACTCCTGGCGACCCTCTGGATAGTTGACCTAAACTTTGTTTGGTCTTCAGCCAAGCGGCTCACTGAGATGTTTTAAACGTATTTAGATTGTCATGCTATGCTATACTACTAACAATGTTCCTTGTAAAAGTTACTCATATTTTGTTTCCCATGTTTTGATGTAACTAAGTTGGTTATATGTAAACTGTAGTGATCTTGTGAAAAGACTGCATAAAAAAAACCAAAAAAAAAAACCGAACACAAATATATAAATTTAGAAATGATAGAGCAGCCACCCTCTGTCAAAAACACTATTAATGAAGCTGAAAGGCCAGGAGCATGGGGAAAAGCAGCTGCACTCAATCGTTTTGGAAAAAGGATTTTTTCCAATTCTCTTCGTCTGCCTTATAAGAAGCAAGGCACTGATAAGACAGGCAAAGAGAGAATTTGAAAAGAAGCTTGCTGTGGAAGCAAAAACAGATAATAAACTTTTTCAAGTACATTCATAGCAAAAAACCTGTGATTCAGTTGGACCATTAGAAGATAGAGGTGTAAAAGGAGCACTAAGAGGGGACAAGGCCATAACAGAGAGACTAAATGAATTCTTTGCTTCGGCCTTTACTGAAGAAGATGTAGGGAAGTTACCCATGCCTGAAATGGTATTTAAAGGTGATACATCAGAAGAACTGAAAGAAATATTGATAAACCAGGAAGATGTATCACAACCATTTGATAAACTAAAGAGTAGCAAGCCACCTGGGCCGGATGGAATACATCAGAGGGTGTTGAAAGAACTGAAATATGAGATTGCAGACCACTATTAGTAATCTGTGAACTATCATTAAAATCATCTGTAGTACCTGAAAATTGGCGAATGGCCAAGGTAACACCATTTTTTAAAAAAGGGTTCAAGGAGTGATCCTGGAAACTACAGACTGGTGAGCCTGTCGTCGGTACCATGCAAAATGGTAGAAACCATTGGAAAGAAAAGGAATTACTGAACATATAATCATAATTTAATGGGAGAAAGCCAACATGGATTTAGCCAAGGAAAAGTCTTGTCTTACTAATCTGTTTGTTTTGTTTGAAGGTGCGAATAAACAGGAAGACAAAAGGTGAGCTGGCCGATATAGTGTATCTGGATTTTCAGAAAGCCTTTGACAAGGTCCCTCCTAGGAGACTCCTGGTGAAATTTAAAAAAATATGGGATAGGAGGCAGTGCACTATTGTGGATCAGGAACTGGTTAAAAGATAGAAAGCAGAGGTTAGGGCTAAATGGCCAATTTTCCCAATGGAGAAAGGTGAATAGTGGAGTCCCCCAGGGATCTGTGCTGGGTCCGCTGCTTTTTAATATATCCATAAATGACCTGAAAATGGGAATAATGAGTGAGATGATCAAATTTGCAGATAACACAATTATTCAAAATTGTTAAAACAGAAGAGGATTGGGAAAATTGCAAGATGACCTTGAAAAACTGGGAGACTGGGCGTCCAAATGGCAGATGAAATTTAATGTGGACAAGTGCAAAGTTATGCACTTAGGGAAGAACAACCCAAACTACAGTTACACGATGCAAGTTCCACATTAGGAATCATCACTTGGGAAAAGGATCTGGGTATCATCGTGGATAGTACATTGAAATACAAATCCAATGGGAAATAGATGCCTTGGCTGCCACATCACCCTTGCAAGGCCCACCAAAGAGCAGAAAGACGTTCCGGAGTGCCAAAATGCCTCCACCTTCAAGTACCACTTAAGCACCCTGCGGACGTCAAGTAAGCATAAATTCCTAGACTCAGCTGAGTCCAAGGGACCAACAAAGTCCAGCAAGGTCACTGCCTGATTAAGGTAGAACACCAAAACAACCTTCGGCAAGAAGGAAAGAACCAGATAAAGGATCTCCCTTTCCTTTGTGATCACGAAATAAGGCAGAAAAAACACAAATGGCCTATCTAGTCTGCCTTTCCATATCAACCACTACAGCAGTCTCCTTTTTTCCTTTAGTAAATGGAGCAATGCCTCATCCACCACTCTTCCGGGGGCATGGGCACTACAGTTTCAAACTGCAGAAGGCAGTCAAGTATCTCCTGGACCAGCAAGGCCTTGGTGGGGGCTTGACAAGGAAACACCATGAAGACATCCATGAGAGGTCTGGCAAACCAGAGGGCACAGACCTTGTGTATGACCTCCAGGACCTAAGCATCCATCATAAGTTGGGTCCAGTGGGGTAAAACTTGGTTAGGTGATTGCTTATTGACTACTCCTCCACTGGGGCCCCCAAACTTTCAATGGAAGGACTTGGTGACACTGGAGCCACCTGCGGCCCCTCTTCTGCCACCCCAACCGCCTCCACAAAAGGAGGGAAGGAGGGGCCTTTCAGGAAAAACTAGGACCTCTGGGGTTTTGCCCCATGGGCCAGGCTGAACTTTGGCCCCTCATGCCATTCTCTTGTAAACCCTCAGCCCGCCACCTTGGGCTTGTCCTCCGATAGCCTCACAACCTTGGTATCTCCCAGGTCATTTACCAGCTTCTCCAAATCCTCCCCCAACAGGAGCCTCCCTAAGAAAGGGAGCTTGCTCAACTTAGTCTTGGAGGCCAAATCTGCCGACCAGTTCCATAGCCAGAAGAACTGTCCAGCAGCCACCATAGACTTGGACGAGGCCTTAAGCAAGTCGTAGAGGAGATCAGCCAAGAAGGCTGTCCCAAACTTCAACTGGGCTACTTTCTACCAAGCTGCTGTCTCTGGAAGCGGTGTCTCCAGAATCTTCTGTGACTAATGTAGGCAGACCAGTGCCATGTAGGAACCACACATCCCTGTATGGAGAGGGCCAAAACTTCAAAGGCCTGCTTAAGCAGCACTTCCATATGCCGATCCTGTGGGTCCTTCAAGGCCACGCCTCCTTCCACCGGAATGGTAGTCTTCCTGGTGACCACCACCACCACCAGTTCATCCACCTGGGGAAGGCGCAAGCACTCCCTTTCCTTCAGAGGGATGTGGAAGAGCCTGCCCATGTTCCTACTGACCAGCAGGCCAGTATCTGGGATCTTCCACTCATCAAGCATGGTCCTGACCACCTGATGGATGGGAAAGGAGCAAGGGGACTTCCAAATGTTCTCAAGGACGGATCCTCTGCCTGGCTCTGTGGGGTCCAGCATTGAAGAGTCTGCGATCGCAAAGCTGCCAAGGTCTTGACAATGAGGGAGGGGAGATCATCCTTATGAAATATGCGAATGGCTGAGAATCCTCCCCAGCAGGGAGCTCCTCCTCTTCTAATTCCTCAGGGTCCGGATCCTCTGAATAATCAGATGGAACGTCTAGGGCCTCTAAGGACCCCATCGAGACACCATCTTCAAAGTCCAGGGACTTCGCCTGGCATGAGTACATCCCTTCCGCCAAGAACAAGAGACGCCCCTGCAAGGAGGGGACTCTTCCCCAAGGCCCCAATCAGGGGACCCCTCCCCAAGGCCTTGATGTATTAAAAAGGCCTGATGTAGCAATTACACAACTCCAGGGAAAAAGGGGACTTGCCCCCTGCTATTCAGACTCCCGAGGGGCTCCAGGGCCACCTGTTCCCGCCAAAACTGTGGGTGTCCAGGCCTCCCCGAAGGATGCTCGTGGCCAGAAAGTCCCCTGCAGCTGCCAATTACACTCTCCACAGCAACCATGCTCTCCTTAACACATATGCGGCAGAGGCCTACCACAAGCTCCTGCTGCTGCTGCACAATGTCTCCTCTCTAGATCAGCCATGTGTGTGCCGTGCAGGAACCTCTCCCGCCCTGACTCACCGGCTCCTGAATACCCCCTGTGCTACTGCTGCATCTCCTAATGCTACCTGCTAATCCTTTTTTTTTTTAATGGATTCAAGCAGGAGCAGAGAGCTCAACCCCTAGTCTCCTCCCTAGAGTTGGGGAGCAGGAGAAGAGGGGGAGCAGCTGTCTCTTATTGCCCAAAAGGAACTGAGGAGTGGCTGGGAGAAGGACCCGGTGCCACTGGGTTCTGGACCCTAAAATCACGGCCCAGCACTTAACTAAGGAAAAACAAACAAACAAACAGTCAGCACAGGTCTATGCTCATCCATCTGCAGGTGACTGAGAAATACTGGCTCTGCAGGGAAGCACAGGCTACTTAAGGGAAAAAGGTTTTGAGCTTGCTGTTCTCAGTCTCCCCCTGTAGGTAGATGAGCATAACCCATGCATCTGGACTGGACTGGATGAACTGGAAATGGCCCATCACATGAAATATTTGCACGTGCTGGCTGCCAAAAATAGACATTTATTTATTTATTTATTTATTTATTTATGTATATATTTCTATACCGCCCCTTCCAGCGATCAAGGGCGGTTTACAAGGAACATTTTAACAACTGTACACAGATGTATACATTTACATTGAACAATTAGATTTAACTATTTACAATGAACGGTTGAGTATAACTATTTACATTAAACAAAACTTCATTAGACATGCCTAATCCCCACCCCAATCCCCAGAAAAGTGCCTGCAATATCAATATTTCCACCATGTTAGATGCTACTACCAGGCGATATTTTTGCGTTAGCCCCCCAATCTACACCTTTACTCCAATCCCTACATACAGTCCCCTCTCCCCCACCCCCTCCCAGATACACGTTCCTCCTGCCCCTGCTCTACGCCCTTCCTCCCCCATCACTACATATACTCTTCTTCTGCTCCCCTACTCTATACTCCCTCTCTCACCCCTATTCACATGCTCCTCCTACCCTTGCTCTGTCCTTCCTCCTATCCCTACATAAACTCTTTCTCCCCCTGTATACACACACACGCACCTCCTGCCCCTGCTCTACACCTTTACTCCCATCCCTACATATACTTTTATTTATTTAACTGTATTTATATCCTACTTTTCACCGGGTCAAAGCGGTAACAAAAAGGGGGGGGGGGGACAGTAATCAATTCACAGAGGGGGGGGGGCTGTCACCAGGGGGGGGCCAACATTGATGATCTGAACAGAAAGTAACGACTTAGACAATTAACATGAGTCTCTTAGTAGGTAGTTCAGAGCTGTCAGTGATGGATGTCTATTTCTGGTCCAAGGTATTCATGAAACAGGATGGATGGTTTTAAGTTGCTTCCGGAATGTGGAAAGGTCTCCATTGTTTCTGATTTGGCTCTGCAGAAAGTTCCAGAGGGAGGGTGCATACAGTTCAAAAGCTCTGTTGCAAGCCCGTTGATTGTACTTAGTTTGTTCATGGGGGATAGTGAGGGTGTTGCTGGTGGTCTGTCGGGTTGTCCTGTTGAGGGTGGGCTGGGGTAGTAGAGAGTGGAGTTGGGTAGTCTGCGTTTGATAGAGGGATTTGTGGATAAGCAGGGCCGATTTGTATTTGATCCTTGCTTCGAGAGGTAGTATATGCAGTTCTCTCAGGACTGGAGTGATGTGATCATGGTTTTTTGCTTTCTGGATGATTCTTGCTGTGGTGTTTAAGGCAGTTCGTAGAGGGTTGGTGTGGGTGGCGGGTAGTCCATGATAAATTATATTGCAGTAATCCAGGTGGGGAGCATCATAGCCTGCATGACTGTTCTGAAGTTCTGTGGATCAATGAGTGGCCTGAGTCACTGCACCATTTTTGCTTTGTGGAATATTGTTCTGGTAGTCTTTTTAATCTGTTGGTTAAGTGTGAGCGCCTGGTCTATGATGACTCCCAAATATTTTATGTGGGGTTGAATTTGTATTTGGGTGTTTCCCAAGATGAGATATGGTGGTGGGGTGAAGTTAGGGTCCTTGGTTACTATGAGTGCTTCTGTTTTTTTATGTTGATGGATAGATTATTCCCTTTGTAGCCAGCTGGAGACCTCGATGAAGCAGTCTGATAGGTGATTGTTTGTTGGGTTGGTGGTTGTGATCGGTCTATAGAGCATTATGTCGTCTGCGTAGATATGGTAGTTGATGTTATGAGCTTGTAGAAACATAGAAACATGATGACAGAAAAAGACCACATGGCCTATCTAGTCTGTCCTTCCATAACAACAACTACAACAGTCCACTTTTTACCTTTAGAGATCCTCTGTGTTGGTCCCATGCTTTTTTGAATTCAGTTACTGTCCTCATCTCTACCACCTCCACTGGGTGACTATTCCATGGATCCACTACTCTTTCTGTAAAGAAATATTTCCGCATATCACTCCTGAATCTATCTCCCTTCACCCTCATCCCATGTATGATCGAGCAGAGTGGTTGCAGGTAGATATTGAAGAGCATGGCGGAAAGTGTGGAGCCCTGGGGTACTCCTTATGGAAAAGGAAGAACTGATCAAGGCCCTAGAACAAGGTTAGAGACTATAGCAGAGACTGATGAGCTTTTGGGTGATAAGGTAACTTACACAAATATAGATCATCCAGTCTATGGCAATCTGGACTTGGCGGTGGACAGTGATGAATCAATTTATGGTACTCTGGATATAGGTACAGACAGTGATGCAAGCACAGGTACTGATGAAGAAACAGGACTGTAAAGGTAGCTATAGGTGAAAATATATGTGCTTATTATAATGCCAGGCTTAACTGAAACATACATTTTTAGATAGAAGCTTCTGTCTTTCTCTCTCTGTGAAAAATTGCTGACAGTTAATTGCAACAGAGATTAGCTAACAAAGTTGTGTACATAGTTACTGGTGCAAAGGGTAGCTTCTGCATTCGAGACAGTTCTGCCTCTCTTTTGTGGCAAATGATAGGTCGAAAACTGGACAACAATATCAGCATTATTGTATGAACTTTCCGAGAATCAGAGACCTTAGGTCAATATATAACTGGAAATCAACTAAAGCTTGGGAAATTACCAAAATTTAGAGAGAATTTATAGTGTGTAACTAATCAGCTTTTGTATAAATGAAGGAATTAAAGTGACACCTACTGTCACTTGGTAATTATAATCATGACCTTGTAACTTCTGTTTAATGTATTTTTGCAAAGCATCAGCAGAAAAATAACCTTGTAAGCAGATTTTATTCCAGACCTGTAATTTTGTAATATGAATAATATCATCCAATGTTAATCAAAAATTAACTATGTCAGCTGATACTTCTTAATAAAAGGCAGATCTCTGCCAGAAGATTTTTGAAGATGGTTAGGGAGGAGCCATGATTTGGACCTCGGACGATCTTCCTTCTAGAGCTCTGGAATTAATATAATTAATTTTCTACGTATGTGTCTCGTTTTTTTCCTTCCTGTTAGAAGGGTTAGGTAAAGCCTAAGAATCCAGGTAGGAGGGCCTGCCCCAAAAAGGGCTACAACACTCCTTGATGCTGTTGAAAGAGGGGGAGGTTGCCATGTTTGTGCGGATCAGTTGTTGTCTATTGGTCAGGTAGGAGTGGAACCATTGAAGTACAATGTCCTTAATGCCAATTTCCTGAAGTCTGTGTAGGAGGATGTTGTGGGAGATGGTGTCTAAGGCCGCAGATATGTCCAGGAAGATCATAGCATATCCAGAGTGTTTGGTCTGTGTGCCTTTGATAAGGGTGTTCAGTAGTGATGTCATGAGGATCTCGACTCCATGGAATGGGCGGAATCCGTGTTGTTGTGGGTCCAGTATGTTGTTGGTATCTAGGTGGTGTCATGGGGCAAGGCAAATAAGAACAGAAGAAATGCAGGAAAATGCTCGGGGTAGTTTTAAAAGGCACACTGAAAAGCACATGGCTAGTGGTTGCCATGAGCAACGAATGAAAACACAAGCTCAGGCTGCAGGAAAACACCTAGAGAAAGCATTACGTAATGGCTCATTAGGAAGACAGAGACAGCTGCAAAGAATTGAGCCAATGGAAGTCTCAAGCTATGACGCACTTAAAATAGAGCCAGCTTGGAGCATAAGAAAGAAAGGCGAGAAGGGCCAGGAGAAAGGCCAAAGGGAAGGCAAAAGAGAAAGGAATGGAGAAAGTTACCACAGAAGCCCAGAAGCAGCTTGCAGAGGAATAGGACACAGAAACACTGCAGCCAGCAGGAAAGCCGTCCACAGAAGCCAAGGTAAAGGAAGGGATAGAGAGAGATCCCCAAATCCATACCTGAGTGTTTCTGACGTGGAGTCTATCTGCTCTGAAGGAGAGTGCCCCAGAGGAATCCTCACAGGTCAGTGCTTTAAACCAGGGATATGATAAGAAAAAGCCTGGCTGGGAGCAGAAGAGAATTACCCGTAGCAAACTAAGAGAGAGAGAGATAGATAGTAGGTTCCGGTTTCACAGTCCTAAGCAAACAAACCGAGGCCGGGCTGAAAGAGGCCACAGTGAATGGAATAGAGGGGCACTGGAATTCCTGCCTAGAGGTCTTGAAGGGAAAGATCCTGTAAGGGCAGAATCCAGTCTCTTTGGTAACCAGCCTTTCCTAGCTGATAGAGGGGAGAGAAGCTTCAGCCGTAAAGAAAGAGAGTTAAGTAATACCAATACAAGTTACAGCCCTGAGCAAGTTTTTACAGAAGACGTTCCAGAGGAGATGGAATATGATTGTGGTGCTGATAATAGTGATTGCTGTAAGATGGACTGTACACTAGTTTTTTCTGACGGTATTACATCTTTTTGCTGAAGACCCTATTCAGGTGAAATCTGTGCAGGAGGCACTGATTTCAGCCACGCAGTTTTTCTGAAGAGTAAGAAAGCTGTTTTCCTCCCTGTTTATTTTGTTAAAGCTGAAGCAAAGCATTTCTGTTATCATTAATGATCCTTTTTGTGTTACACCAGCATGATGGTTTATTTCCTTTTGTAACCTGCCACAAGAATCCTCCCGGGAAGGGGAATAAAACCTCTTGAAAGCATAGTCACTCGTCCGCAACTACTTTCTTATTGACTGGCTATTGGGACATTCTAAACCCAGGGGACATAACCAAGTCCTTGCTTGTAATAAGAGGACCCACACTACATCCCTCCAGCCTTCTATCTTAGGAGCCTAGGGGGTTGGTGACAGTGGTCTTGGAGTTGCTGTTGAATCTTCTCAATGATTTTGGTGGTGAATGGGAGACTTGCTATAGGCTTGAAGGAGGTGGGGTCGAGGGGGTCCAGGTTGTGTTTTTTTAGGGTTGGACGAATGATAGAGGTTTTGAGGGTGTCTGGCATGTGACCTTGCTTGAATGATTCATTGACAATGTGGGTTAGGGGTGCGCTTATGTCTTCTTTTGATTTCTTTATCCACTCTGCAGGGCAGGGATCTAGTGGGGAGGTGGTGGTGTTTAGGCGGGAGATAGTGGATTCTATTTTTTCTTTTGTGACTGTTTCAAATGTGCTCGTGTCTGTGTCTTTGGTAGCAGGGTGTGTTGTTGCATTTGGTTGTGAGTTGTGTGGTTGTTGGAGCTGTTGTATTGGCGTGCTAGTAGTTCTGGTGTGATGTTCTTTTCTTCTGCTCTCCCACTCCATATGCTCTCTCCTACAGCTATACATATGCTCCACCTCCCATGCCTATATATACTCCCTCTCCCCCCAGTACATACACGTTACTCCTGCCCTTGCTCTATGCCGTTCCTCCCATCCCTACATATACTCCCTCTCCTCCCAGTACACACACGTTCCTCCTGCCCTTCCTCCCATCCCTATATATACTCTTTCTGCTCCCCTGCTCTATACTCCTTCCCACCCCTATACACACGCTTCTCCTACCCTTGCTACACCCTTCCTCCCATCCTACAATACTCTCTCCCCCAGTACACACACGTTCCTCCTGCCCTTGCTCTATGCTCTTCATCATATCCCTACATATACTCTTCTGCTTCCCTACTGTATACTCCCCTCTCCCACCCCTATACACATGTTCCTCCTACCCTTGCTCTACACCCTTCCTCATATCCCTACATATACTCTCTCCCCCTGTATAAACACACGCTCCTCCTGCCCCTGCTCTACACCTTTACTCCCATCCCTACATATACTCTTCTTCTGCTGATTCCATATGCTCTCTCCTACACCTATACACACGCTCAACCTGCCCCTGCTCTACACCCTTCCTCCCATCCTTACATATACTCCCCCATCCCCCCCAGATACCTATTCCTCCTGCTCTTGATCTATGCCCTTCCTCCCATCGCTACATATACTCTTCTTCTGCTCCCCTATTCTATACTCCCTCTCTCACTTCTATACACATGCTCCACCTGCCCCTGCTCTAAACCCTTCCTCCCATCCCTACATATACTTCTCCTTCTCATCTTCCTGCTCTATAAACCCTCCCCCTCCCCGGTATATATATATGCTCCTCCTGCCCCTGCTCTACGCCCTTCATCATATCCCTACATATACTCT
The DNA here is from genome assembly GCA_033557465.1 of Ichthyophis bannanicus. Classification (NCBI taxonomy): domain Eukaryota; kingdom Metazoa; phylum Chordata; class Amphibia; order Gymnophiona; family Ichthyophiidae; genus Ichthyophis; species Ichthyophis bannanicus. The sequence continues at coordinate 1,403,948,991 of CM066033.1, read as the reverse complement.
AATGCTCCCCAGCTCTATACGCCCTCTCCCACCCTTATACACACACTCCTGCGGACGCTCTACACCTTTACTCCCATCCCTATATATATTCCCTCTCCCCCCTCATCCCCGTATACACATGTTCCTCCTGCCCCTGCTCTTCAACCTTCATCCCTTCCCTACTTGTACTCTCCTCCTACCCTCTTCCTCCCATTAATTATGCCAGGTTTGGAGCCTCAATTTTACCCAACAAGCCTTGTCAAACATTTTTTATGCCAATGGTGAATGTCATTTCATGGTTTTAGATTCCCTACTTCCTCCTTCCGCTTCACAATCAAAAACTTTGGCTCGGCACAAAAATGAAAAAGCAACTACCAGCCTCACCCAATGCCTTTGTGCAAGTTCTGGCCATCAGGTTAGTCAGTCACAGCTGGTGTTAGAGGACTGCAACAAGGATGTCTGCCCTGGGCCCCAAACCTTTCTTAAAGAGTAGTCATCTTTTGAACCCCCTCCCATGTCTAACAGAGGTCCAGCAGGTAGTCACGTGAAAATGGCATAAACAATAATTAGTAGGTTACATTTCTCTTCCTTGCTTCTAGTTATTTAAATCCGCAAACACTTTTTCACATGCTGTGGAATTGTTCCATCTGCCTCTTCGCCTCTGATACAGTCAATCCCTTGTGCTTCAGTGACTGGGAGCAGAGCTCAGTGTCACATTCCTGGGTGGTTTGCTTTTGGGGGAGGGGAATGGAGCACAGTGCTTTCATTTCCTGTTTTTCTAGTACTGAGAATTGCTGGTTGGCTTATAGTTTGCCTGTCTTCCTGCCTGATACTCAGGTCCAGACCAGCACATGGGCTCGGCTTTTAGCACTTCACGCCAGTTGTGGACCTGAAACTTTATGAGCATAGTCACAAATTTCTCTCCTTTCTAGATACAGCAAGAGCCTTGCAGCACGAACATGTTTTGCACAGTACATACATTAAACCAGTGAGCCCGATAGTCAAAGGGATTATTACAGTTAGCTGACCTGCTGCGTTAATCCTCCTAGCGTGGCACTGACATCGTTAGTGGCACTGAGTATCCGCAGGTGCCAGTGCTGCATGCCCTGATGATAAACCAGTTGGCATCAGGGCATTTCCGGGGGCAGCACCGGCGATAATCGAACAGCAGCAATATTGAGCCACTGCCTGGTTATTGCTAAGCGGCAAAGGTCAGCTGCAGTAAAGGCTGCTCTAACTGAAGCTAACAGTAGCAATTAAATATCGCCACTGCCCAGATAAGCTGCACGGCAATCCAGGCAACCTAGATATTAAATGCTGGGGCCCAGATGTGGCTCTGATATTGAATATCCGGGTTCAAGGTTCAGCAGCAGCAGCAGCTAGCCAGCCACTGCCACTACATATCAGGCCCAGTATCTCCTCCTCAATCTCTCTGGCCTCTGGTAGGCATGAAATGCTGGATTAATGTTCTGTAAAGAATAATCTCATGACTTCGCCACAGACTACTTCCAACCACTTCACCATGCGACACACCGTTTCCAGCTACTGCACTGCATGTCACTGACCACTACTTGGGCTCTAAGACGCAACCACGTATACCCTAGAGGAGAGAAATAAGGAATGATAGAGACTTTCATACACCTAGGGAGGGCAATTCTTGCAGGACCTAGAGTGCTTTATATATACAGGACTGCTCCATATGAAAATCCACCATGGGCCCGTGCCACGGGGAGTATTTAACATACGTATTTTGCAAGCCTGATAAACGTACCCCTTTGTTTTCAGGGACAGTAGCTTGTTCCAAATATGTGAAGTTGATTGTTAAAGACAAAGGTTCTGACAATTTTAGACAAGTTAATTTTGAGAGACAACTTAATAAGAGCTTGAATCATCAGAAGGTCAACAGTCAAAAAATGCCCGAGTACCTAATGCAGCCCATCAAAATATGAAAATCCCCTTAACCTAGCCAACAAAAACTACATTTGTATTTCATAGCACACACAAACCTGTCAGCATAAAAATAAGGAGACGCGTTAGATGTAGAGTGGAGGAGTAGCCTAGTGGTTAGAGCCTGGTGGCCTGGTGACCAAGAGATCATGGTTTGAATCCCACTGGCACACCTTGTGACCTTAGGCAAGTCAATTTACCCTTCACTGCCTCAGAAAAAAAAAGGTCTGGCAATCTACTTCCAGTCACATCTTGCCAAAAACAACAGGTGTGCTGGATCACCAGGAGTCAGCACTGACTCATAAGAACATAAGAAATGCCATACTGGGTCAGACCACGGTCCATCAAGCCCAGTATCCTGTTTCCAACAGTGGCCAATCCAGGTCACAAGTACCTGGCAGGTTCCCAAAGAAACAGGTTCCACAATGCTCGTCCTGGGGCAAGCAGTGGATTTCCCAGGTCCTCTTTAATAATGGTTTATAGAGCTTTCCTCCAGGAGCTTGTCCAAACCTTTTTTAAACCCAGCTACACTAAGTCCTGTGGTAACGAATTTCAGAGTTTGATTATACATTGAGTGAAAAAGTATTTTTTCTTATTGATCTTAAATGGGTTACGTTGTAGCTTCATTGCGGGTCTACTTTTTGATGCGTAAAAACTGATCTGTTTATCTGTTCCATTCCATTCATTATTTTATAGTCCCAGGTCCAGCCCAAGGGTTTCTGCTGCTCTAGGCAGAAACCTCGGCTGTGCCACCCACCGCTATTGCCAATTCCTCAGATCTCTTCACTGGCTCCCTATCCGTTTCCGTATTCACTTTAAGCTTCTCCTTCTGACCTATAAGTGCATTCACTCTGTGGCTCCTCAGTACCTTTCTTCTCTCATTTCTCCCTATTTCCCCCCTCGTGTACTCCGTTCTTCTACCCAGTTGCTTCTTGCTATGCCCTTCTCCTCTATTGCCAACTCCAGATTCTGCTCTTTTCACCTTGCTGCTCCCTACGCTTGGAATGAACTTCCTTTGTCTATACGTCAGGCATCTTCTTTGCCCCTCTTCAAACTCAAGTTAAAAGCTCATCTTTATGCCTCTGCCTTTGGCTCTCGATTTTGCTGTTCTCCTTCCTTCCCCTCTTTTATTTCACCTTTCTTTCTTCCTCTTACACTTGTTCTTACCTCTTTCCTTTGTCCTGTCTCTCCTGCTCTTGTCTCTTTGCCCTTGTTATCTTTTTTCTACTCCTTTTCTTGCTTTGTCTTTTTAGATTGTAAGTTCTTTTGAGCAGGGATTGTCTTTTTGGGTTTTCATTGTACAGAACTGCATGTGCCTGGTAGCGCTTTATAAATGCTTAGTAGTAGTAGTAATTCAGTCTTGGGGGGGGAGAAAGGTGGGCTGCGGTGCTAGTCTTTTAAAAGCATCTGCTTTGTGCCACCACTTTGTTGCCACGGCAAGCTATGTGCTTCAGGACATAGCCTGCCACAGGCAATAAAATGGCAACATATAGTCACCCTCCCAGGCTGGCCACCTAGTGGCAGGCCGGCCCTGTATAGACCTCTATCATATCTCCCCTAAACTGTCTCTTTTCAAAATTCAAAACCCTAACTTTTTAAGCCTTTCCTCACAGGGGTATCCTTCCATCCCTACTATTTTGATGGCTCTTCTCTGAACCTTTTCTAATAAAGCTATATCCTTTTTAAGATACGGCGACCAGAATTGCACACAATATTGAAAGGTACAGTCGCACCATGGAACTATTCAGAGACATGCAAATGCAATGTGTGCCTTCGAGTCAGTCCTGACTCCTGGCGACCCAGAAGCTCCTGGGTTTTCTTGGCAGTGTCACCGGATATCATTTGGTTTATTCTCCATTCCTTTCATTATGATTCCTAGCATTCTATTTGCTTTCTCGGCCGTTGCTGCACCCTGGGCGGAGGGTTTTGACATATCCATGATGACCCCTAAATCTTTTTCCTTGGTGGTAGTTCCTAATGTGGAACCTTGCATTGTGTAACTGTAGTTTGGGTTGTTCTTTCCTAGGTGCATAACTTTGCACTTGTCCACATTAAATTTCATCTGCCATTTGAACATCCAGTCTTCTAATTTATCAAGGTCTTCTTGCAATTTTTCACAAACCTCTGGGGTTTTTTTTGTTTTTTGGGGGGGTTTTTACAACTTCATTTTTATTATCTACCAACAAAACAAAGCAACAAAAAAAACAAACATACACCACTTAATAAGTGGACAACATTACACTTACAACACCACCCTCGGGCCCACCCACCCCGGTTATTCCTCAAAGGGGGGGGGGGGGATGTACAAGGGGAAAAGTCATACAACACATCCACTGTCAGAACAGTCACCCAGTTAATGTTCAACTGTTCTTGTAATTTTATAATGTTCAGAAGTTCAATGTATGTTAACTGTTGTTCATTGTAAACCACTCCTGATCTTTGGAAGAGACGGTATATAAAAGTTTACAAATAAATAAAAATAAATAAATTGCTTGGAAGAAGTGATACAACAGGGGGATGTGGATAATAGGACAACTTTTACATGACTCTAGTTGGAAGCCCTCCCTTACCTTGCAGCAGGAATTTACTCTTTCGAGTTCCTGTTTTTCCCAGTGGCTACAATTGAAACATTGTATTGGGAAGTCCAGGTTAGAGCTTACTGTATTGGAAGATGAATGGGGTATGTTGCGGATTGTTCGATCCATCCAGGCACTTCCCGGGATTGCATCTCAATTTTACTGGTTAATTTAGGAGTGTAGTCAGCAGCAGCCTAGTGGCGTTGAACAGGTTATGAGTGCATGAGGTTGATGGACTGTCTTCGCTGGAGCTATGGTCTAATTTTTGGGGCTCCCTAGTGCATGTATCTTGGTCAGCTTCTCTCACTCAATCCTTATATTTCCTTGCGCATAGAGCTTATGTTATAGCAGTTAAGTGTACTAAATGGGATGTGACTGCCGGTAGTGCTTGTTGGTCATGTTTGGGTGCACCAGGTACGTTCGGCCCATATGTTGTTTGAATGCCCTAACGTTCAGACCTGGGTTCCTGTCTGGGAACAAATCCAGCAGATTCTCCATTTTCAAGCTCTTCTGACATGGAGAATTATTGTGTTTAGGTCCTTAGTGGGCATCCCCACTTTTGAGACACAGGATCACTTTCTATTAAATTTTATGATGGGGGTGGCTTTGAGTCTCATTATTGCACATTGGAAAGCCTCTTCAGAGCTTAACTGGTGCATGTGGTGGAATTATCTATGTCTATATGGTAAATACGAACATCTATAGGCTGCTAGGATTTGCTTCCACCCCCCCTTACTAATTTTGTTGTCCACATACAATATAACTAGTATTATATCATGTTATAACCCTACCTTGCATTTTAAAAAGAGGGTTATGCCATATGGGGAGCATATGAGAGGGCTTGTTGTCTGTGTGCATCAACTTGGCGAGAAACTGAAACACGTTCTGCGTATCCACAAGAATTGTCAGGGGACTTAAGGTAAAGTCATACCTGGTAGAAGATGCATAGGGAGAAGGTTGACCAACCACTCCTCCAGTTCTAACCACACCGTCTGTTAAGACAGGGTGTGACAACTGACCCATTGGGAGCCCTGTTTCAGCAGGAAAAGCACTGTGATAGCACCAGAAATCCAGGAACTGAACTCCACCAGTCTCTTTACTGCATTTTAGCTTCCTTGTAGCTATCCTAGGAACCTTCCTTCTCCACAAATAACTTATCAACATCTGCTCAATTTTAGCATAGAAGGAACTAGGAAAGAAAAAGGGCAACATTAATAGAATATAATTGACTTTGGGCATTATTGACATCTTTATGGTCTCCAGCTGGCTCCACCAAGATATCAGTGGTGACCATTGGCTCGTCAAGTCTCGAACCATGGAAAGAAGCAGTGTCTCATTAAGTTGAATGGTCTCACTGATAGAGGTGGAATAGTGAACACCCAGATATTTGATCCCTGTGGGTTCCCATACAAATGGAAAAAGGTTCCATGATGGCCCTATACATCTTCCGGTTAAGTGGGAAGGCCACAGACTTTGTTCAGTTAATTTTGTATCCAGAGAAATTGGAGGAGGAGTCAATATGATCGAAGACCACTGGTATCAAGGCAGAGGAAACAAAAAGCAACAGATTGGCATATGCAGACACCTTGACTTCCATGCCTGCCACTTTCAGACCCTGAATGCCAGTGGACTGTTCAACAAGAGGATTAGCAGCTCTAGAGCAAGATTGAAGAGAAGTGGGGACAAAGACCAGCACCTGTCGGGTCCCTCGATTAAGGGGGAAGGCACTAGAAACTGTACCATTCACTGCAATAGAGGTGAATGGGCAGGCGTACATCATGCTTAGTAGATTAATGAAACCCTCCCTTATACCAAGCCATCGGAGAGCAGAGTAAAAACAGCCACTCCAGTTGATCAAAATCTTTTTCAGCATCTAATGAGAGACCAACCAGGGAACAGTCCACACTCTCCGCTCCCTCCAGGATATGACAGAATAGTCTGGCATTATCTGCCATAGATCGGCTGGCGACAAAACACTCTGATCCGGGTGGATTAGGAAGGGAGCAACCGCCACCAACCACGTTGCTAAGATAGATGCATAGATTTTATAATCAGCGTTCAACAGTGATATGGGGGTGGAACGCCCCACCTTTTGCAGGTCTCTGCCCAGTTTTTCCAGTATGACCACCGTTGCTGCCGTAAAGTCACCTGTCGCAGGTGCCTGCTGTCCTAGGAGCATGTAATAGTCCCAAAGATGCAGGGAGCTCCTCTGCATCTTATAGAATTCCAAAGGGATTCCAACTGGGCCAGTAGCCTTGCCTGCCGCCAAAGACTTAATGGCCAATATAATTTCACTATTCTGTATGGGAGCCTCCAATCTCTTAGCCATTTCTTCTGACAGAGTAGGACGGGTAAGATTAACAACCAACTTTTCAAAATGCCCCCACCTCCACTGATACCTCCAAGAACTACAGGTTAAGATAGAAGGAGCAAAATGTTGCCACTATATCCGCATCCCATATCATTAAACTGTCTTAGTCCTCCTCCTCCTCCAATAGCACCACCACTTTAATTGTTGCTTTACGCACCTTCAGAGTCTGAGCCAATAGGCCCTTGGATAAGCAGACAATACACAACTTATTCTGAAGAGTCAATAACAGCACAAAGGCCACCAGAGATTCTCAGACAAAACAGCATTAAAACACCTGAAAATCACAACAACATAATCCCCAAAAAACCTCCCTCCCCCCTCGAAGCCCCAATTCCCAACAGTACCCAACCCATCACCACATCTTTATTATATCCCTACTCCAAGATCCAAAGACCCCACTGTGCCATGGGCCCCTTACTAGGTCCTCATTCTCGTAGAACGCCCCAGAACCAGTATGTATGCACTTCATGGGTTCTGGTCTTCTTGCCACACTTGTCCCCACCCTGACCGGACCCGATCCCAACCCATCCCTGCCCCCCCCCCCCCCCGGACTAGTTTCATACTACACACAGCCAAAACCCAACTCACACATCTCTCCCATAACCACACTCTAACCATAAGGAAAAACAGAGAACAACTTCAGACACACTACGGGAGCTGCATACACCATTCCGACCCTTTTTTCCATACTTTCACTATGGCTTGTTAGTGCTTCCGCACATATACCATCTCCATTCATTCAGGGCCAACTGACAATCAATCCCACAGCTGCATTGACCTATATGTAATGACGCTGTCGTGCCCAGACTATACTCTCATACCATGATGCCAGGGACAGCCGGATACACCACAATCAGCCTGTCATGTGCACCCTCAACATCATGCACAACCAGGGTCCCACCCAACAAAGAAGGAATACAGAAAGAACAACCGACTTCAAAAGTGTACATAGAGAAGATGGGAGGGCAAGGGAGGGAGAAGAGGGAAAGGCAGAGGATAAAATACCGCCGCCCTGAGAGACGACCATTTAAAGTCACTTGGCACCCCAACAGTCAGTGAATGACCCCAATTCTACTACTACTACTACTACTACTACTACTATTTAGCACTTATATAGCGCCATGCATGCAACGCTGTACAGACAAACATACAATAGACAGTCCCTGCTCGTCAGAGTCCTGCTCTTCCGAGCTTACAATCTAGTCGAGACAATACAGAGCATTAGTCAATTTGGTGCAAGGCACAATATGGTCTTTACAATTCGGTCATGAAAATTGACAGGAGTCAGGTTAAGGTAAAGGATGGAAGTCAGGATGTGAAAGCGACAGCAAAGAAGTGGGTCTTCAATCTGGATTTGAAGAGAGCCAGGGAAGGTGCTTGGCATATAGATACAGGTAGGCTGTTCCAGGTGTAAGGTGCAGCAAGGTGAAAGGAGCGAAGTCGGTAGTTAGCAGTGTGAGTGAAAGGCCTAGATAGAAGTAATTTGTTAGCGGAGCGAAGTTCCCTAGAGGGGATGTAGGGAGAGATGAGAGGTATTGAGGGGCCACAGAGTGAATGCATTTATAGGTCAGTAGGAGAAGTTTGAATTGGATGCAGAATTGGATAGGGAGCCAGTGAAGCGACTTGAGAAGTGGAGCAATGTGGGCATGGCAAGACTGGCGGAAGATTAGTCGAGCAGCATAATTTTGTATAGATTGAAGGGGAAAGAGATGGCTCATGGGAAGACCAGCAAGGAGTAGGTTGCAGTAGTCGAGGCGAGAGGAGATTAAGGAGTGGATAAGCGTTTTGATATTGTGTTCAGAAAGGAAGGGGCGGATTTTGCTAATGTTGTAGAGAAAGAAGCGGCAGGTCTTAGCTACGAGCTGGATATGTGTGGAGAAGGAGAGAGAGGTGTCAAAGATAACCCCCAGATTGCAGGCTGAGGGAACAGGAAGGATTGTAGATCCATCCACGGAGACTGAGAAGGGGAGGGGAGGAGTTGGGGGGAAAGACAAGGAGTTCAGTCTTGGCCATGTTCAACTTCAAGCGGCGATGTCAGAAAGGCAGGCAGGGATCCTGGTCTGGATTGCTGGAGAGATATTAGGTGTAGAGAGGTAGATTTGGGAGTCATCGGCATAGAGATGACTCTGAAAGCCATGGGAGGAGATAAGAGCGCCAAGGGATTGGTTATAGAGAGAGAAAAGGAGGGGGCCCAAGACAGATCCTTGGGGTACACCAACATGGAGCTGGGTGGGAGAGGAGGAGAAGCCACCAGAGCATACACTAAAGGAGCAATGGGAGAGGTAGGAGGAGAACCAGGATAGTACGGAGCCCTTGAAACCAAGCGAGGAGAGGGTGGTGAGGAGAAGATTGTGGTCAACAGTGTCAAAGGCAGCTGAGAGGTCGAGAAGGATGAGGACTGAGTCGAGGCCCTTAGATTTAGCCAGGAACAAGTCATTGGAGGCTTTTGTAAGAGCTGTTTCAGTGGAGTGTAGGGGACAGAAGCTGGATTGTAGTGGGTCCAGGAGGGCCTGGGAGGTGAGGAAGTCAAGACAGTGGTGGTGGACTGCTTGTTCTAGTAGTTTAGATATGAAGGAAAGGAGGGAGATGGGTCAATAGTTAGGACAGGTGGGATCGAGTGAGGGTTTCTTGAGGAGAGGTGTGACAACAGCATGTTTGAAGTCTACGGGGACGGTAGCAGTGGAGAGTGAAAGGTTGAGAATATGAGAGATGGAGGGGACAACGGTGGGGGAGATGGGGTGTAGGAGATTTATTTTATTTATTTAACATTTTTTATATACCGTCCTTCTACAAATCAGGACGGTTTACATAGAACTTTTTATACCAGTATGTTTCAACTGTTTACATGGAACAATGAACAAGGATAAATGTGTGTGTCAGAAATTAAAAACAATACATGGAACTATTTACAGAGAGTAACTATGTACAAGGTATATACAGGGTAAGAGATACTATATGGTTTTATAATCAACGTTGAGATAGTATGGGTAAGAGGAGGGGAAGCAGGGGGCTAAGAATTAAGGTGGTTGGGAGAAGTGCTCCAGGAATAAGTACATTTTTAACTTTTTCCGGAATTCGGAGTGGCTGGAGCAGTTTCGCAGGATATGTGGAAGGGTATTCCATAGGGATGGGGCATAGAGGGAGAAGGCCCTGTTACTAGTAAATTGTTTGCTATGTCTCTTGTTTATTGAGATGGTAAGTAGGTTCTTGGTAATGGAGCGACGTGTTCTTGTGTTGTTCGTGGAGGAAAGGAGAGGGGAGAGGCATAGGGTGGACTCATTGGAGATAATCTTATGTGTAATGGTAAGCACCTTAAATTTAACTCTATTGAATAGGGAGCCAGTGGAGATTGTAGAGGACAGGTGTGATGTGGGACCGTCTAGAGCTGTTGGATAAAAGTCTGGCTATCGTGTTCTGGGCCAGTTGGAAGGGTTGTAAGCAGTGCTTGGGAAGGCCATGGCATATCAAGTTACAATAATCAAGAGAAGGGATTGTGAGGGCCTGGCATATGGCACGAAAGGAGTCAGGGCTTAAGAGAGGTTTGAGGTTCCATAGAGTGCATAGTTTAGCATATATTGTGTTAGTGGTCCTCTTAATCTGATCAGTGAAGGAGAGGTTCTGATCAAGGATGATACCAAGATACTTCACTTGTTTTTTTATGGTGAGGGAGAGATCACCAATAGTAAGGGTTGGAGGTGGAGTGTATGAAATACTGAAAAATACCTGAAGGACCTCAGTTTTTGATTGATTAATTATGAGGTTGTGCTGGGAGAGCCATGATTTTAGGCTAGTTAGGCATTCACTTAACTTAGAGAAATTGGGGTTTGTAAGGTTAAATGGACTGAAGCACATCATGTCATCTGCATAAAGCTGGTATTGGATTCCATAGCTTTGGAAGATTTTGCAGACTGGCTGCAAGAAGATGTTAAATAGAAGGGCAGATAGGCTGGATCCTTGGGGGACGCCCTGTCTTAAGGTAAATGGAAGGGAAGTGTCATTTCCAATGCGAACTTGCTGAGTTCTACTGTCTAAGTAGGAGCGGAACCAGTTTAGGGTTGTGTCTCTCAGACCTATTTAATGGAGTCTGTTTAAGAGTTGATGATGTGGGAGCGAGTCGAAAGCAGAGGATAAGTCGAGAAATATGAGAAGGCATCCCTGAGAGGGATTCCGAGTGTGAAGGTACAAGAAATCAAGTAGGGAGATAAGGAGGGTTTCTACTCCATGGTTTTTTCTGAAACCATGTTGGAATAAGTCAAGTGGGCAGTGCTCATCAATATGGTTCTGAAGTTGGATTTGGACAATCTTCTCAGTTATTTTTGCAAGGAAGGGTATACTGGAGATGGGTCTGTAGGAAGTAGGGGAAGTAGGGTCAAGTTTTGCACCCTTTAATATAGGATGGATTGTGGCGGACTTGAGAGGAGCTGGGACAGAACCAGACTGGAGGGAGGATTGTACCATATGCAGGATGTAGGGGCTGATGGAGTTTCTAGTAGACTTGATCCAGGGGACAGGGCAAGGATCAAGGGCAGAGGTGGAGGCATTTAGGTCCTTGATAACATTACTCACGTTATCTAGAGTGATGGGTTCAAATTCACTCTAAGTGTTTAGTGTGGTTAGTTCATGTATGAAGGTGCTATTGAAGGAAGTAGATTGGGGAATATTGGTTGAGGGTGGCGGCAGGAATTTAGAGGTCAGATGGTTAGCTATAGTTTGAGCAGTTATTTTTGGAGGTTGATCTTGTTGTACGGGTTCATTTAATAGGGATTTGGCAATGGAGAATAGCTCTCTAGGTTTGTTGAGTGACCGTTGGATAAGGTTTTCATTATGTTCTTTCTTATGGTTGATGGTTTCAGAGCAGTAGGCTTGGAGTTTATTTTTGTAAATGATATGTGAGTGGGGGGTCACGAGAGCGTCTCCATTTGTGTTCAAGACGTCTAAGCTCTCTCTTGAGGTTTCTTAGCTTTGTGGAGAACCAGTGGGTTCTTCTACGGGACTTTTTAGGGGAATGTTTGGGTGGGAGGCAGGCGGCTACTGATATAATTTCGTTCCATTTGGTGATATGGGATTCTTGGTTGAGATTTGTGCAATTTAGTAAGTCAAGGGGGGGATTATTTGTTCAAGAAAGTCTGCTGCATTAAATTGTTTGAATCTACGGGTGTGAGGAGGATGAGAGGGGAGTTGTTTTTTGTAAGTAGGGTAGGGGATGGAGAAAAGGATGAGAGCATGATCAGACCAGGGTATGGGTTGAATAGTGTATGGAAACTGATCAGAGGATAAAGGGTGCTGTGGGATAAATATGAGGTCAAGGATATTTCCTTTGGAATGTGTAGGTTGTTCAAGTAGTTGAGTGAATTGGAGGGCATTCATTGCTTGAAGAAACGTAGTTGATTGATTTGGGATTATGGAGTATAAATTCAGATCACCTAGGATTATGAGAGGGTGTGAGGTAGGTTGGGGGGAGCAAGCTGTGTCAAGGATCATGGAGAGATCATTTGTGTTAGATTGAGGTGCTCTTTATATAAGGTGCAAGGAGAGGGAGGAATTGGAGACTGTGATGGATTCCATGTCTGAGGTAGAGGTAACTTCAGCTGTAGAGAATTGCAGATGGGATCTTGATATAACTGCTACTCCTCCACCTCTGTCATTAGTTCTATTGCATACACTGATTGAATAAGCTTTAGGGCACAGTTGGTTTATTAGGACGGCGTCAGTGTCTTGGAGCCAGATTTCCGTGAGGCAGAGTATGTTAAGGTCGTTGTCAGCTATAAGGTCTGTAACTAAGGGGATCTTATTTCTTACCAAGCGGACACTGACAAGAGCGCATTTGAGGGGGGGGGAGGGGAGGATCAGGGAGATGCTTGGAGAAGAGGTTGGGATTTACATATATTGGTTTTAGCTTACAAGGGCATTGATGGGGAATATAATAAGGGGGGGCATGATGAGGTGTTGAATGTGGGTGTCTAATGGAGTTAATTATTGGGATGGGAGAGTTATGGGCCAAATGTAGGGCATGTGGGAAGGAGAGCAAGAAAAGGTGTAGGGTAAAGAGGATTGACCATAGGGTGCATGAGTAGGATGTAAGAGGAGCCATACTGAGATAGGTTAGAATATGCCTGGCGGTCAATGATAGGGAAACAGTAGTATATCGAGTAGAGTGAGTGGTAGAGCAAAAATTGGCTTCAGTTAGGGAAGTAAAGTGTTGCAGTCAATATTACAGGAGTGGCAACTTCAGTGTAACAGCGTAGCTATGAGTAATTACATAGTATATAACAGTAAAGCATCGCAAGATTGGTAGGGAACATTATGAAACATTGTAGCAAAACAGTAACAAAGTGAGTAAAGCAGCTTACGTGCAGAGTTGGAGAGAAACCACTGAATAGAAATAGTCCGTCTAGTGGCTGAGGGGTCAATGCAATCAGGATTGATAGGAGTTAGGATTGTAAGCGACCAGTATGAGCAACTTTAGATCCAGGTTGTCCAGGGTCACTGACGATGATCGGTCATACTTAGGATAAGAGGAGTATGAAGACTATGTGGTTTGTAGAATGGCAAGTAGACAGGTGACCAGTTCGAGTTTCTGTTTCTTGTGGATAGCTTTCAAGAATTTGCTGCTAAGGTCTCTGGCTCTGTTGGTGTGGAATTTACTTGTTTTGGCCTTAGCCTAAGGGCCGTGCCAGATGGCGCACTGCTTTTAAAGTGTTCGTGGCTGCTCCCGATTGGGCAGCAGATGCTGCGGTGATGGCCCGCACTTGCAGAGTGCTCCGATCCTCCAGGAGAGCACGCGGGCAGTGAAAGGACTGCCTCTCTGAAGGAGATGGGTGGGGATAGGGTCAGAGGAACAGGTGGTGGGTTTGGAGGAGGAAAGAAGGAGTGCAGTCTCCTCCTCGGAGATCGTAGGGAAGGAGGAGAGGGAAGCAGAGGAAGTATGGATGGGGGGGGAGAATTGGGGAGGGGGAGGAAGATGAGGAAGTGGGGAATTGGAGGGTAATCTTGTGGATTTTGTCGTGGAAGTAGTCGGCTAGGGTTTGGGCAGAAAGGGAGGGCAGGACCGGGGGCAGGGGCACCTTGAGGAGAGAATTGAGGGTATTAAAGAGGTGGCGAGGATCAGAGGCAAGGGAGTTAGTCAGATGGATGTAGTATTCTCGTTTGGCAAGTGCTACGGCTGACTGGAAGGAGCCAAGCATGAATTTGAAGTGTAGGTGGTCTTCCGGGAAGCGGGATTTTGTCCAAGCACGTTCAGCAGAATGGGCACAGGTGCGTAAATAGCAGGTTGTGGATGAAAGCCAGGGCTGGGGAGCAGAACATCTGACAGGACGTGGGGTGGGTGGGGTAATAGTGTCAAAAGCCAAGGATAGTGCAGCATTATAAAAGAGGGTACTGCTTCGTTGATGGACTTGGAGGACATACACTAGCGGAAAAAATTGTAGATTACACCTGTAAAATTTGAGCTCTCCGCGATATCATCTGTCTTACTTATGTTAATTAAGTATTCTATATAATAGATACTCTATGCAGATTGCTAGCCATAATATTTGGAAACATATTACAAATGAATATCATCAACCTTTATCAGAAAAAAACTTTGATTTGGAGTCAAACAAGGTAATTGATGTCTTTTTCTCAGGAAAATTATATTTTTCATGAAACTGTCGATCCACTTTAAGCAGGTTTTATGCAGAATCTCATGTATAAGCTGAAGTTTCAGATAATGTATGCTATACTGCCAGGTGTATACAAGCTAAAGTCATATTTGTGCTTTTGTTATTTTTACAAATTTATTTTATTAGGGAAAATATTTAAAAGAAAATGACAACTGCTTAATAAAAAGTTTCCAATTTGGAATATGTTGTTGTATTTTGTAGATTAATGATGGCAGCAACAAAGAGGGTTGACTGGTCTTCTAAAAAAGAGCAACAGCCATTACTTTGAGAAATGAGGGGTTCAGCTTTCGTGAAATCGCTCAGAAGATGGGTCATGGAGTGACAGCATCTGGTGTACAAAAGTTGTGTGCTCGCTTCAAAGTCACTGAAAGTGTCGCAACTCATAAGGGAAGAGGAAGGAAAAAGTCTACAACTCCAAAAACTGACAGAATGATTGTTAGGCTGGCTTTAAAAAATTGTAAATCATCTGCCAAGGACATCAATCAAGAACTTATGGATATTGGTGTGCTGTTTACTGACCGAACTGTTCGAAACAGGATACTCAACGCCGATCTGAGGGTAAGAATTCCAAGAAAATAACCTTTTCTGAATATTCAGCAGAGAAAATGACTCCTCCAGTGGGCTAAAGAGCACCTAAAACTGGACTACAGAAGATTGGAAAAAGGTAATATGGAGCGACAAGACAAGAATATTGATATTTGGAAGCGATGGGGTTTGTTATGTAAGAAGATGATCAGGTGAAGATGGTCTCCCAGATTGCATGAAAAGCACAGTCAAGCATCCTTTGAATGTTATGATATGGGGCTGCATGTCCTGGCATGGAGTAGGCAGAATCCAAGTCATTGGTGGAACAGTTAATGCGAGTCGGTACATCCATGAATTCCTTGAGCTGAAATTACTGCCATCAATGCGTGATCTGCCTGGCCATCAGACAGATTGGATCTTTCAACAAGATGGTGCACCATGTCATACTGCACGACTAAGCAAGAAGTGGTTTGCAGAGAAAGCATAGTTACCCACCTGTAACAGGTGCTCTCTGGGAACAGCAGGAATTTAGTCTTCACATCTGGGTATCGTCGGTACCGACGGAGCCTGCGCGGGAACGCTCCCCAGCGTCCAATTGGAAAGCTTTTGGGAGCATCCCACAGCACCTGCGTGCTGCCTTCCCACCTTTCCCAACTGCCTCTCTCCAGTTGAGTTTTAAAGCCGAGACAAAGAGAGAGAAAGAGGGAAAGAAAAGAAAGAGAGATACAACTCCTAGGGGAGGTGGGTGGGTTGTGAAGACTAAATTCCTGCTGTTCCCGGAGATCACCTGTTACAGGTGAGTAACTATGCTATCTCCAGGAACAAGCAGGAATGTAGTCTTCACATATGGGGACCATTGTTCCCTCTAAGCTGTGCGCGTGTGCGTGCGCACACACCTCACCGAGCGAGCGCACATACTTTACAACAGAGCGCACAAAAATTACGGTTCTGATTCTGATAGAAAAAAACATAGATGTCTTAAAATTTAAAAGTTGTGCTTGTAATTGCTAGAAATTTTCTGCTTCATTTAGTAATCGTCTATTTTCATTTAATTTGATTAAAATCAATGTGGTGTACACATACTGTATTCTGACATGTAGTCAAATTTTAAAGTATATAACTCCGAGTGTCGTTATGTGGCACACAAAAATTTAACCTTCCTTCAAAAGCTGCACAGCTGATATTTTATGCGCACACAGCCTACAGAAAATTAGAGGGAACATTGATGGGGACTCCCTAGCTACAGATGCCAGGGAGAGACCCCAGAAGTTGTGTGTCCCTGTGAAAGGGCTCCACTTCCCCCCATGGATCTCTGGCATCCTACCGGGAATGGTGGGTAGGAGTTGATTAAGTATGAAACAGGTGTTGTAGAACAGCCTGACCAAACAAGGCATCCCAGTGGGAGTCCTTGTCTAAGCAGTAATGGGCTGTGAAGGTATGAACCGAGGCCCAAGTAGCTGCTCGACAGATGTCGTCGATAGACACAGAGTGTAAATGAGCCATTGAGGCTGCCTGGCTCTCACATTGTGAGCTGTGACATGGCCTTCCAGAGAAAGGTTCTTACTCTGATAGGTAAAAGAAATAAATACACTGTGCAATCCAACTGGACAATGTTCTCTTGGAGACTGGATGTCCCAAATGAGAAGGATCAAAAGCAACAAAGAGTTGAGAGGACTTTCTATGTTGCTGTGTCCTTTGTAAGTAAAAAGCAAGTGCTCTTTTACAGTCCAAAGTATGAAGATTCCTTTCTGCATTTGAAGCATGAGGCCTTGGAGAAAATACAGGCAGGTAAACTGCTTGGTTTAAATGAAAAGGTGAGACCACCTTTGGCATAAAGTGTGGATGAGTCCTAAGGACTACCTTATCATGATGGAACCTCATATAAGGAGGATCAGCCACAAATTTATTTATTTGTTTATTTTTCTTATATACCGCGCTCTTCGATATCAGTGCGGTTTACATGGAACATAGGAGAGTTTTACAGTGGGGGATTACACCGTAATTACATAGAACAGGTACCTCAACTTGGATAACAGCATTAACTATTTACATCTGAATGGCTACAGAAAAGTATTTACACGTATATACATTGCTTTGAGGGTGGTTATATGTGGTTGTGAAGCACTGTTGTGAGTGGGGGTGTTGGTGTACCTTCTTCCGGGTAGCACTTGAGGAAGAGGTAGTGCTTCAGTGCCTTCCTGAATTTGGTTAGGTCCGGGATTGCTCGTATATTAGGTGGAAGAGCATTCCAGCATCTGGGTGCACAGAGACTGAAGGCCCTGTTTACAGTTGCTTGTGTACAATGGGTCATTTCTTTGGGGATTACCAAGGTGTTTATTGCAGTAGATCGTCTGGCTCTATTTGGGGGGGTAATTTATTTATTTATTTAACAGTTCTTATATACCGACTTTCTACAAATCAAGACGGTTTACAGGGAACATAACAGTATTTTTCAACTGAATACATTGTAACATTAGAACATTAGAACACAGTATAATTGAACAACAAGGAACTTACTCCTTACGGAGGCTTAAGAACTATTTACATGGCTGCTTAGGGATTATTTACATGGATAATAATAGAGGAGGTTAGAGGGAGCTTTTGTAAGTAGGGAGAAGTGTTCCTGGAAGCGATGAGTTTTCAATTTCTTCCGGAATTCAGAGTGATTGGGACAGTTCCTTAGTTCATGTGGTAAGGTATTCCAGATAGATGGGGCGTAAAGGGAGAATGCCCGATTGCATGTAGTTTGGCTGTATTTTCTCTTAGATGATGGGATGGTTAGAAGGTTTTTGGTAGAGGTGCGGCGTGCTCTATTGTTGTTGGAATTGGATAGGAGCGAGGAGAGGCAGAGAGCGGATTCATTTGAAATGATTTTGTGAATGAGGGCGATTGCTTTGAATTTAGTTCTGGACTGAATGGGGAGCCAGTGTAAATCAAGGAGGATTGGAGTTGTGTGAGCGCCTGGGGTTATTCGTGATGAGCCGGGCTACTGTGTTCTGTGCCATTTGGATAGGCTGCTTTTAGGAAGGCCATAATAGATGAGATTGCAGTAGTCAAAGGTTGGGATGGTGAGAGCCTGGCAGACAGTGCGGAAGGAGTCTGGATTTAGAAGCGGTTGGAGGTTTTGAAGAGTACGTAGTTTCATGTATATTGCGTTGGTAGTTTTTTTTAATCTGTTCATGGAATGTAAGGTTCTGATCAAGGATAAAACCAAGATATTTCACTTGGCTTTTTATGGTAAGGGTGATATCTCCAAGCTTTAGGGTAGGTGGTGGGGTATAAGAAGCGTTGGTGTATACTTGAAGTGCTTCAGTTTTTGATTGATTGATTATGAGGTTATGATTTGATAGGCAAGTCTTCAGGTTAGTGATGCATTCAACTAGTTTTGAAAAGTTAGGGTTTGTTAAATTGAAAGGGGTATAACACATAACGTCGTCTGCATATAATTGGTAGTAGATTCCATGGTTTTGAAAAAATTTACAAACTGGTTGAAGGAATATGTTAAATAAAAGCGCAGATAAGCTGGAGCCTTGGGGAACTCCCTGTTTTAGGGTAAATGGGAGGGATATGTCGTTGCCTATACGGACCTGTTGAGTTCTATTTTCTAGATAAGAGTGGAACCATTTTAGTGTTGTATCCCTCAGTCCTCTTTCATAGAGTCTATCAAGAAGTTGGTGGTGAGGAAGAGAATCAAAAGCTGAGGATAGGTCGAGAAATATAAGGAGGCATCCTTGGGTAGGGTTCTGGGTAAATTGGTACAGTGAGTCTAAGAGAGAGGCAAAGAGGGTTTCCACTCCATGGTTCTTTTTGAAGCCATGTTGAAGTAAATCGAGAGGAGAGTGCTCATCTATAAAGTTTTGAAGCTGATTTTGTACTAGCTTTTCTGCTATTTTAGCAAGGAAGGGGATACTGGAAATAGATCTGTAGGAGGTAGGGGAGGTAGGGTCAAGTTTTGATCCTTTTAGGATGGGACGGATAGAGGCACGTTTTAGGGGCATTGGTACAGAGCCAGTTTGGAGGGAGGACTGTACAATTTGGAGTATGTAGGGGCTAATAGAAGTATTAGTGGTCTTGAGCCAGGATACAGGGCAAGGGTCCAGGGCAGAGGTTGAGGCATTTAGATCTTTGATGGTGTTGGATATGTCTTTCAGGGTGAGGGGTTCAAAGTCATTCCAGGTAATTGAGGAGGTGGGAGAGAGAGGTTGGGCACTATGGTCATGTATTGGTTGGTGGATAGTTGTGGAAGAGGGTGGGGGGAATTTTGAGGTAAGATGGTTGGCTATAGTTTGAGAGGATATCTTAGGAGTCGAGTCTTGGTGTTGGGGTTCCATTATTAAGGAATTAGCGATAGAAAAGAGCTCTCTCGGTTTATTGAGAGAACATAGGATCAAGTTTTCGTTGTATTCTTTTATGTTGTAGAGCAGCGATGGCGAACCTATGGCACGCGTGCCAGCTGTGGCACGCGAAGGCCTTGCAGCTGGCACGCGGGAAGGTCCGCAAAAAAAGAAAAAGCTGGCTCTGACTGCTGCCGCGGACGCGGCAAGGGCAGAATGCAGCGTCCCGCGGGGTCCCCTCCGCCCGCTAAGCCCCTCTGCAAGAGCTTTCAGATTCGCGAGGGAGAGCGTCTCCCTCGCGTCTCTGTTAAGCCCGCAGGGGCTAATGGGAAATTTCCCATCAGCCCCTTTAGACGCGAGGGACTGATGGGAAATTTCCCATTAGCCCCTGTGGGCTTAACAGAGACGCGAGGGGAGATGCTCTCCCTCGCGAATCTGAAAGCCCTTGCAGAGGGGCTTAGCGGGCGGAGGGGGCCCCGCGGGACATTGCAATCTGCCGCGGCAGCAGCCAGAGCCTGCTTTTTTTTTAAAAAAATTTGCCAGAGGGGGGGGTTAGGACTGCTAATGGGCTAGGGGGGGGGTTAGGACTGCTAATGGGCAGGGAGGGAGGGAGGGAGGGGGGGGGTTAGGACTGCTAATGGGCAGGGAGGGAGGGAGGGAGGGGGGGGTTAGGACTGCTAATGGGCAGGGAGGGAGGGAGGGGGGGGTTAGGACTGCTAATGGGCAGGGAGGGAGGGAGGGGGGTTAGGACTGCTAATGGGCAGGGAGGGAGGGGGGGTAGGACTGCTAATGGGCAGGGAGGGAGGGGGGGGTTAGGACTGCTAATGGGCTAGGGGGGGTTAGGACTGCTAATGGGCTGGGGGGGGTTAGGACTGCTAATGGGCAGGGCGGGAGGGAGGGAGGGAGGGGGGGTTAGGACTGCTAATGGGCAGGGAGGGAGGCAGGGAGGGGGGGTTAGGACTGCTAATGGGCTAGGGGGGGGTTAGGACTGCTAATGGGCTGGGGGGGGTTAGGACTGCTAATGGGCAGGGAGGGAGGGAGGGTGGGAGGGGGGGTTAGGACTGCTAATGGGCAGGGAGGAGGGGGGGGTTAGGACTGCTAATGGGCAGGGAGGGAGGGGGGGTTAGGACTGCTAATGGGCAGGGAGGGAGGGGGGGGGTTCGGACTGCTAATGTGCAGGGCAGGGAGGGAGGGAGGGGGGGTTAGGACTGCTAATGGGCAGGGCAGGGAGGGAGGGAGGGGGGGTTAGGACTGCTAATGGGCAGGGAGGGAGGGGGGGTTAGGACTGCTAATGGGCAGGGAGGGAGGGGGGGTTAGGACTGCTAATGGGCAGGGGGGGAGGCAGGGAGGGGGGGTAGGACTGCTAATGGGCAGGGAGGGGGGGTTAGGACTGCTAATGTGCAGTGAGGGAGGCTGGGAGGGGGGGTTAGGACTGCTAATGGGCAGGGGGGGGGTTAGGACTGCTAATGGGCAGGGAGGGAGGGAGGCAGGGAGGGGGGGTTAGGACTGCTAATGGGCAGGGAGGAGGAGGGGGGGTTAGGACTGCTAATGGGCAGGGAGGGGGGTAGGACTGCTAATGGGCTGGGGGGGTAGGACTGCTAATGGGCTGTGGGCTGATGGGGGCTGTCTGGAAATGGGGTGATGGGGGTTAGAACTGGTAATGGGTTATAGGGGGGGCTTAAACTGAAAATGGGGTGATGGGGGTTTAGGACTGGAAGTGGGTTGATGGGGGGGGCTAGGACTGGTATTGGGTTGGGGGGTTGCTAGGACTGGAAACGGGCTGATGGGGGGCTAGGACTGGAAATGGGCTGATGCAGGGACTAGAAGGGAATGGATGCTGGGTGAGGCTGGAACTAGAAGGGAGCTGATGGTGGGGGAGGATTAGAATGGGATGGGGCTGGGAGAGTAAAATGGAGAGGGGAAAAATATTTTGTGTGGGAGGGATAAAAAATCTACAATTGGCCGGGTATTGGGAGAGTAAGTGGGGATTGAGGATGGAGGGGTAAACTTTGAGTGGATGAAATAGGAATGAGGAAAGAGCAAAAGGAGAAAGATTAGTATGTTAAAGCGGATGTAGAGAGAGAGAATGGAAAAAAAAACTAGAAGAGAGAAGAAAGGACAAATGGACAGCAGATGATGGAGAGTTAGCAGAAAACATGAAGAAACCAGAAGAAAGTGGCTGGAGCAATTGCAACTGTGTAACTGAGCTGAGGTATTCTGTTTATGTAATTCCTTTTTGACATTGCCACTTGTTCTCTTTCCCCAGTAGGTCATGTATTGTTATTGTCTGAAATGTATTGGTTTAATATTTGCAGTGTTGCCTTTTGATAGGTATGGTGTGGTGCTTTGTGAGTCCTGGTAGTGCTGTTAGGATACGGCGGGTTTGCTATTGGTTCTAAATGGGCAGTGTTTGTAGTAGTTCCTAATGTGCCTGGCGGTTGGCACTGGATTATAGTAATGTAGAAATCTTTTAGTCTGTCTTTATCCATACACTCATTAAGAGACATGTTTACTAAAAGTTAGTGTATGTTAGCATTATGCAAATATTTATGCAAATTGACGTGCTGGCACTTTGAGGAAATTCTTTGGTTTTGTGCGGCAGTTTGGGCACTCGGGCTCAAAAAGGTTAGCCATCACTGTTGTAGAGTTTCCGAGCAGTAAGTTTGGAGTTTGCTTTTGTAGAGCTCTTGTGTGTTTGGGTTAGGGGAGCGTCTCCACTGATGTTCTAGGCGTCTGAGTTCCTTTAAGTCTCTTAGCTTTGAAGAGTACCAGGGAGTTCTTCTGCGTTGGTTTTGGGAAGGTTGTTTGGGTGGTAATAGAGCAGCGGTGGAGAGAATGTCATTCCATTCTTCAATATGAGGGTCTAGGTTCTGGTGTTTTTTATTGAGTAAATCTAAGGGTGGTATTATTTGCTCAAGGAAGGTTGCAGCATTGAATTGTTTGAATTTGCGGGTATGTTGGTGTGGAGTTATTTGAGATTTTTTATGTGGGGAGTGTGGGATTGAGAAGAGGACGAGGGCATGATCTGACTAAGGAATAGGTTGAATAGTGTGTGAGATCTTTTTAGAGGGTAGTGTTTGCTGTGGGATAAATAGTAGGTCTAGGATATTACCTTTGGAGTGTGTGGGTAGTTTTAGGATTTGGGTAAAGTGGAGGGCCTCCTTTGCTTGGAGGAATGAAGAGGACTGTTTAGAGGTTGTTGAGTTTAGGTTTAGGTCTCCTAGGATTATGAGTGGGCGAGAGGAGTTTTGGGGGGAGCAAGCTGTCTCAAGTATTGAAGAGAGATCAGTTGAGTCGGTTTGTGGTGCCCTATAAATGAGATGCAGGGAGATGGTAGGACTAGAGACTCTAATGGAGTCCATATCTGGGGTGGAGAGGGATTCAACTGTGGAGAGGTTTAGGTTAGCTCTGTCAGACGGCTGCCTGGGTGAGAATCTTCACACTCTTGGCAAGTGCATATTTCTATATGATTTGCAAGGTATTGTGGGCAATGTAGTTCATTCACACCAGACACAGCTGCTGACAATAATTTAGTTGTGCTCTTGGGTAAAGCCAATAAGATATTTATTTATGGGGTTATTTCTCCCAACACAGATATGCTTGGTAGCACATAAATTAGGTAACTTGCTTTCAGTGTTAACTTGGAAAAACAAAGTCAAAATCAGGAAAACAACAAATGAAAAGCCATAAAGCAAGAAACAAACTGTTCTTAACCTCTGATTACTTCCCACATAGATACAGAAGTGATTCTCTCCTAGCTCACAAGCAATTAGGTAAAGCTTAATTGCTAGCAGTTACCAGCTGAAACCCCTTAGCTGGCTTGCCTTCCACTGTGTGGGTCAAATCCTGCTTCAGGAGCTTTTCTGAGTAGATTAAAGAACAAATTTGTAT
The DNA here is from genome assembly GCA_033557465.1 of Ichthyophis bannanicus. Taxonomy (NCBI): domain Eukaryota; kingdom Metazoa; phylum Chordata; class Amphibia; order Gymnophiona; family Ichthyophiidae; genus Ichthyophis; species Ichthyophis bannanicus. The sequence continues at coordinate 1,403,925,707 of CM066033.1, read as the reverse complement.
TTTTCTTGTGATGGTTGCTGTACTTTATAACAGAAAGTTACCAACGGAGTTTAGATAGAGAGCAGTCCATATAAACAGGATCCTCATCTGCTATTATTCCCCCTTGTTCAACAAGCATGGGTTCAATATCATGGATTGGCACAGATGAATCTCTCAATGGAGCATTTTCAGGAGAATACTTGTTTCCCTGCTGTCTTTCAAGGTTATAGCTAGGGCATAGATCAGTGTTCATACCTGAGCTTCCATTGCTGCTAGAGTTCCTCTCTATATAGCCTGGCCAGTATGTAGTCCAGTTCTTATGTCCAGCCTTCCAATCCAGATCCCTGGACACTGGATCTCTCTTCACATACCTTCTGGCACAGGTCTTAGGGTCCCTTCCACGTGCAGCCGTCTCCCTCACAGGTAGCCTCTGGTGATTCCTAGCTCTGCAGCACCATTCCTCTGGCTTTCCCCAGTCCAATGGTGTATGCTGGAATACCTCCCAGTATACGTACTGCTTTGGACTCTTCTAGACCTCTCAAAAGCTTTTCTCTTCCTTCTTCCAAAGGATCTCTTTCCCTCTCTGTCCGTCCGGTTTGGCTTCTGCTTCTGATGATCCTTCAGATGAAACTGATGATCAAACTCAAGCTGATTCTCAGGATACTGAGGACAATTCTCTGGATATCCAAGGTGATCATGAAGATGGTCATCTGTAGAATAAACTCTACTCTTATTCTGCTTAGATGAGTGATCCTCCCTAACACAGCGCAGCTGTGCTGAATCAGGCCCTGCCTTTTGGAGATGAGTGCTTAGGGATTACCTCATAGCCCTCCTGATTGAACACACGTTTCCCCACTTCAGCTCCTCTAATGGCTGTTGGAAACCTGGTGCATTCTGGGACTGGTAGTCTTTTATGGCAAAATTCTGTTTTCTCATTTCTACCAGCACTGACAGGCTGCTTGTTCAGAGACACTTCACCTTTTCTATAGCCCCTTCCTGAGCTATGATAAGCTTCCTTATCACAGCTCGTGAAATAATAGCAACACCTCCGCCTCTGCTGGATATTCTGTGGCAGACGTTGATAGTATATGTATTGGGGCATAATTGGTTTAAAAGGACAGGAACCTAGGGTAATGTGCGTGAGGCCAGCAAGTGAAGAGGGAGCAAGCCCGTTAATGGTCTTGAATGTTAGTAGTAAGATCTTGAAGGTTATCTTGTAATGAATTGGGAGCCAGTGAAGACTTTTGAGGATGGGTGTTATGTGGTCTCACCTTGAGGTCCCATTTAGAACTCTGGCTGCAGCGTTCATGGCAAGTTGGAGCAGGCTCAGGGTGGATAGTGGGAGTCCTTGGAGGATTGCATTGGCATAGTCGAGAGGAGGAATGGTTAGTGCCTGAAAGATTGTTCTAAAGTCGTCCGGTTGTAATAGGGGGCGTAGATGTTTGAGAGACTTGATTTTACCATGTTGCCAATGTGCATCTTCATATCCAGTCTCTGGTCCAGCGTAACACCCAGATAGCGAATTGAGGGTTTAGTTTGCAGTTCTATCTCTCCGATTTTTAGGCAGGCTGGAGGGGAGAAGTTGGGGTTTCTGGAGATGAACAGCACTTCGGTCTTTTTATTTATTTTATTTATTTATTTATTTAAAGTTTTTTTTATACCGCGCTTTTCAAATTCAGCTCGGTTTACAATTAACATTAACTTTGTCCAGTCTTGGAAGACCAGACTGGACTTACAGAGAACAGGGTTGGTAAACTTGGGTTGAACTGGGGTAAACTATATACAGGTTTTGGGTTATTCGGAGATTCTGGTTTAGGAGCCATTCTTCTACTGTGCTAAAGCAGTTGGTTAGTGATGAGAGGTCAATCTTGTCAATCTGGAATGGCTTGTAAAGTAGAACGTCATCGGCCTAGATCATGCATTCGACGTTGAATGATCGTATGAGTTCGCATATAGGCCACATATAGATGTTGAACAATAAGGCTGATAGGGAGGATCCTTGCGGGGATGCCTTGTTTCTGGTGGAACGGTTTGGAGGTGGAGGTCTCTGTTTGCACATGTTGCCATCTATCAGATAGGTATGACTTACACCAGGATAGTGCTAGGTCGCGGATACCCTTTTCTTTGAGTCATTTCAGAAGGGTTTTGTGGCATACAGAGTCAAACGCCGCAGCTATATCCAGGAATATAAGGGCAACCCCATGATGTATGTTATCTATTGCGCTGAGAATATTGTTGAAAAGGGTGGTAAGTAATGTTTCTACCCCATGGGATTCTCTGAATCCGTGTTGGCAGTGGTCTAGCGGCGAAGTATTGTTGATGTGTTGTTGAATCTGGTACAGGGCTTCTTTCTCGATTATCTTTGCCAGTAAGTGGAATGCTATCTAAATAACAAAATCACCAAACAAACCCCAGAATTTATCTTAACCAAGACCTCAAAACTTTTTGTCGGATATCACTGCAGCAAAGTATAGATTTTTGAGCAATACTTCCAAGCGTTTCAATCCATTTTATTAACAAGAAAATTTTTATTTTTTTTTTAAAAAGACTTAGCTCAGTCCAATCATGCTTTAGAAATCCTTGCACGACCTGCACGTTTCGGGAGTGCTTCCCTGTATCAAGTGCTCTCTTCACATAATTTAATAACCGTCATGAAACGCCGGGACCTAACCCAGCTGATTCTTAAAGGGTAAATATGCCTCATTCATTGGCTCTCAAGCCTTTCAATCAAAACCAAACCCACCAATAGAGACAGCAAAGGCCGCCCCACTTGTCAGGGGAAGCCCTCCGTCACAAAGGTGAGGATGACATTACACTGTGCCATTCAACCTCCTTATTCAAGCCAATAGGCATCACAGTCTCACAGTCTCACAGTCTCACAGTCTCACAGTCTGAGTTTAAAAATCCACCTCTGCTCACATCTTTGAAGTTTCGCGGTGCGATCACCCCCCCTAGGATCCGGGGGGATATGATCAATCACCGACCACTGTAAACATTCAAAAGAGTGTTCCAGTGCAAGGCAGTGCTCCACAATAGGGGCCGAAGTAACTCTTTGGCGGAGCCGAGAGGCATGGTCTGCCAATCGGGTTTTTATCGATCGAATTGTTCTGCCAACATAAATTAAAGGACAAGGGCATACAATAATATAAACAAAAGTTGAAGTGCAATCAGTCTGTCAGCATCGTACCACTGGTTGCCCAGTTGTAGGAGAAGTCCAAATCTGACCTGTAATTGATGAGCCACAATAGATGCATGCACCACAAGCAGAATGTCCATCATGTTGTAGAGGCGGTGTAAGAGATCTATCCGCTGGAGGTGTTGACCGCACTAGAAGATCACGTAGGTTTGCCCCACGGGAGAAAGCAATCATCAATGGCTTTTGAAAACAATCATGCAATGCCAAAATTGGCCAATGTTTTTTCAAAATTCGAACGATATCAGCACTCAACGTAGTATATGGGAGAACTCCAACAAAGGAGTCATGTGATGCACCAGCTGTATTATTTCCAGGCAAATCATTCAACAGCCATTCACGTTGTACATATAAAGCCCGTTTGTATGCCAATTGTATGATTTTAGATGGATAACCCCTATATAGGAGCCGATATTTGAGATCAGCAGCTTGATGTTTAAAATCCCATAGGGATGAACAAATGCGTCTGAGCCTTAAAAATTGGCCGAAGGGCGAGCCCTTGCGCTGGGGTCTAGGGTGAAAGCTGTGATAGTTTAACAAACTATTCCATTGGACTGCCTTTCGATAATCTAATATGCAAAGAACCAACTAAGCCTACTCACAGAAAAGGACAATTAAATAAACTAAAGATTCCGAAAGACTTCAAAAAAGCACATAAATTAACCAACAATAGAGCCTTTTCCCACATAGCTCCAACTATCTGGAATTCCCTACCAGAGGATTTACGATCGCTAACAGAGATCATGGAATTCCGAAAAAAATTAAAAACGTATCTATTCACAAAACACTATAATACCATGGAAAACCTTGCACTCAACTTAGACAAAGGCTAAACAGGTATATGACTTTAAAGTACAAACCTTTCACACTTAAATTGACAACACACATAGCTTAAACGAACTGACGACCCAATCTCTTATGCCCTAAACCTCCACATGTATATAGTTGTATCTGTTGTGTACGGTCTTATTTTTATAGACACTACATCGTTAGTTAATTGTTTTTCACACTGTTCCAGTTTAATTATACTGTTTAGATGACTAGACTTAGCCTTGTTTAATTTAAGATGTTCTATGTAAAACAAACCTCGCTTTGTTAACCTGTTGTTAATTGTACACCGCATCTGATCTCTGGAAGATGCGGTATATAAATGTGTTAAATAAATAAATAAATAAATAAATAAAGTAGTTCGAAAATGATCACACTCCTTATAAATCGTTATATCAAGAAACGCTATTTGTTGATCCGCAATATGAGCAGTGAAAGTTAAATTCGGTTTTAAAGTATTTAACCATTCCAAAAAAAATCTGCAATTAACAGGACCCGTCCAGAGAAAGAAAATATCGTCAAGGAAACGTTTCCAAAAAGGTATCCACTCAAAATAAGAAGACCCGTATAAGTATTTCTCCTCAAAATCACCCATATATAAGGTTGCAATGGAGGGAGCCACAGTTGCCCCCATTGCAATCCCAAAAATTTGTTGGTAAAATTTGCCATCAGACAAAAAATAATTACGTGTTAAAACAAACGTGATTAATTCTATCAGAAATTGTTTTGGGAGGCGAGGAGGTATACAAGTGAACATACATGTCAGCATTTCCAAAGCTTCAGTTTGGTTAATATTTGTATACAGAGCGGAGACATCCAACATAACCATATGGAAATCCCATTCAGACAAAATAAGTGAATGAAGCTGTTGTAAGAAATGTGTAGAATCCCGTACAAAAGACCTTACCAGTATTGCCTCTTTCTGTAAAAAAAAAATCACAAAACTGTGATAATGGTTCTAATATAGAATCCCTACAAGATACTATAGGCCTCCCCGGGGGGTCAGTTATAGACTTATGGATCTTGGGCACCAAATATATAATAGGTATTTTGGGGTGCAATGGTAGCAGAAAACGGTGCTCCCTCTTAGTGATCCAGCCTTTGTCAAGTCCCATATCTACCAAAACTTTAATTTCACATTGTAACTGTACTGTAGGGTCATCTTCCAACAGACGATAAGTATGGACATCAGAAAGATGTGACTTGAGTGATTCCATATAGTCAGATTCCGGCAGCAACACTATCGCACCACCTTTGTTGGCTTTACGCAGGATCAACGAAGGGTTTGATTTTAACTGCTTGAGCGTATCCCAATCACCGCGACAAAAATTAGACCAGCGGTGTTGTTTGGTCTTTTCAAGATATTCCAAATCACGTAATACTAAATTTTGATAAGTAATAATAGACGGGTCAATCCGATCAGGTGGTATCCATGTTGATTTTGGATGAACCACTGAAACGTCCAAAATCTGAGACTTATTAGAAAAATAATGAGCAATATGTAATTTTCGAAATTATTTATGTAAATAAACACAAATATCAAACGAGTCATCTCGGACCGTAGGCACAAAAGACAGACCAAGATTTAATAGACGTTCCTGATCACCAGTAAGTGGTGTAGACGTTAAATTCACCACTATTGATTCATCTGTCGTCTTGATCTCTGTCTCATCATGGGAGGATCCCATCCTTCGGTCTGATAATTTGCTTATTATACAGGCCACCGGACCAAAAATCTGAAAACTTAGATGCCCTAATAGAACTCCTCAGCTCATCCACAGTCTCCAACCCTATTATATCACTAGGAGATTTTAACCTCCCATCCTTGCCACCTTCACACTCAGCCCTTTTCTTGGAATCAATTGCAGATATGGGTTTCCTCCAAATAATCAATACAAAGACTCATAAGAAAGGTGGAACCCTTGATCTAGTCTTTTTACCAGATGCTTTCCAAAAACATTTCAACCAGTCATCGCTTGAGTGTATACCTGTTCCTTGGTCAGACCACCACCTGATCAAATTCACCTTAGCCTACACTGGAAGAAACAATAAAAATAATCCACAAATTACCCCTCCACCTAGATTCACAAAATTTAACTCTGATGAATTTATCAATCTAACTATACCCCATCTCACCCTTGTACCAACTGACCTAGATAAAGCTGTCACAACTTGGCACAAAACAATTAACAATGCAGCTGCTTATAAACAATCCATCAAAAAGAAAAGCTACTCTAGAATAGGAGATGCCCCCTGGTTCAACAGCACCTTAAGACATATGAAGAGAGAATTGAGAAATATTGAATCTAAATGGCGCAAAACCAAATCCATCCCTTATTACAATGCGTATCACAGCCACCTTAAAATGTACAAAGAAGCTTCAGACAGCGCAAAGAAAAATTACCACTCAACCATACTAAACAAATCCATTAATAGACCAAGAGAACTTTTTAGTATCGTCCAAAACTTAACCAATAACTCATATGGGACCAGCAACGATAATATTGATATCTCTGCCCAGACTCTAGCAAACCACTATATGAATAAAGCAAAATCATTTGCATTCACACCAAATCCTCTATCCCTTTCCCACCAACACCAATTTGAAAAATGGTCCGACTTTCACCCTATAACCAAAGACACTATCAAGACTACTATTTCAAACCTGAACACTACGACCTCTCAACTTGATCCATGTCCGGTAAACTGGATCAAGCATACCCTCACTACACTATCCCCCTTTATCCTTCCCATAGTCAACCTGTCGCTGCGCCAAGGATACTTACCACCTTCCCTCAAACATGCACAAATCCGTCCAATAATTAAAATTAACACCCTTGACAAAACATCACCCAACTCCTACAGACCTATCTCTAGTATCCCATTTATGGCTAAACTGATTGAAAAGATCGTCCAAACTCAAACACAAGATCATATAGAAACCTCAGCCCCACTTGATGACCAACAATATGGCTTTCGCCCCTACCATGGTGTAGACACCCTATTAACAGTACTCCTCGATACATTAATAAGAGGCATTGATAACCCTAAACAAGCTTTCATTCTCCTCTTTCTAGACATCTCTGCAGTGTTTGACAGTGTACACCATGCTCTAATGCTTAACAGACTAGAACAAATAGGAACCCACTCAACTGTACAAAATTGGTTCACCTCATATCTAACTGATCGAACACAAACCGTCCGAACTAACACTGAAACTTCTAAAACATACAAACAGGAAATTGGTCTCCCACAAGGCTCCGCCCTCTCTGCCCTCCTATTTAATATATATATCCAACCGGTCTGTGACATTTTCAAGAAATTTAAAGTCCACTACCACATATACGCAGACGACATGATGATGTACATTCCATTCACAATCCCAACACTCCCACTACAACTGTTAACAGAATGCTTCTCTGAATTAACAACCTGGCTAAAAGAACACAATCTCCATATCAATCATTCTAAAACGGATATATTAATAGTAACTAAAAATCAATCCTACATACCTCCAACACACATCACTCTCCAAAATCACAACATTACTATAAAAAATGAAGTGAAATACCTGGGTGTCACCCTTGACTCACACCTTAGTATGGACACACATATTAGAAACATCACTAAGAAGATCTACTTTAAACTCAAAATTTTAAAACAATTACGTCCTCTTGTACTTCTACATGATTTTCTGAGCATTGTACAGGCCATCATCACACCACACTTTGATTTCGCAAATCTCACCCTACTAGGAACAACAAAACAAAACATTAAAAGACTCCAACTTGCCCAAAATGCAGCAGCAAGAATTGTAATGAAGGTTCCACCATTTGAACACATTACCCCTATACTAGCAAACCTTCACTGGCTCCCAATTCAATCCAGAATAAATCACAAATTGATTATCACCACATTTAAGACTTTAAACACAATGGCCCCAGTCCCCTTAACAAAACTTATCACCAAAGACACATCCCAAACTACGCTACGGAGAGGCCACACGAATAGAATTAGGATCCCAAAAGAATTCACAACTGCTAAAAAGACTACTAATAGGAAAGCGTTCTCACATGCAGCTCCCACCCTATGGAACTCCCTCCCTGAAGAAATAAGGGCATTAAATGATGCAAAGGAACTCCGCAAGAAATTAAAGACTTATCTATTCACCTCCCATTTTGGCACACTTGAAAATACCTTACCTCTGACAGGTAATGGTTAATAGCAACCTAGGGTACACCAACTCTAATTCTCCTAGCTAACTACAATTACAATTAAAATCGACTAAATAACTACTTGTAAATCTTGCAAATAGATATATGTAATAGATCAAAATATGTAAATAAGTTCGTCTGTTATTTAACAAGTTCGTCTGTTATTTAACAAGTTTTACCATATTTAGTCATTCATGATTAATGTATTTAGCAAAATTGTACCAAGTTAACAAATGTTCCATGTAAAACAGCTAAATTGTACCTAGTTAACAAATGTTCCATGTAAAACAGACTTGTAAATCTGTTCATTCCTTGTTCAATGTAAACCGCACCTGATCTGTGGAAGGTAGCGGTATATAAGCAACTGTTAAATAAAAAAAAAAATAATAATAATAATTGCGTCATATTCGATCTCCCCAGCCTTGACCCCGCCGAAAAACCTGCGTTGATTTTGGGTTTTTGGATGTCTCAGATGCAGTACTACTATCATCCATATCATCGGAAGTACAATCAAAAGAGATACGTTTTTGTCCATCATTGTCAGACGGAGTATACATCCAATAATATACTTTCTCAGTAGTGGAATGCTGGCAATTGGTCTATATGATTCCACTTTCTGGGGGTCCAACTTGTTGTTCTTTAACAGAGGTCTGACGGATGTGTGTTTGAGATTTAGGGGGAAAGAGCCCGACATAAAGGATGTGTCTATGAGTCTGGCTATGAATGGGCTAAAATCTGACCGAAGTTCCTTTATCCAGAAGGCTGGACAGGGGTCAGTCTGAGCGGTGGTGGTGTTGATTGTAGAGATGGTGTCAATGATTTGCTTGTTAGATGGGGTGGTGAATATTGTTAGAGTCATTGTGTTTGATGGATCCATGATGAGGGAGGGTGGGTCGGTCTTGTCAGTTTGGCATAATTTTGATTGGAGGAAGTCAGCGTAGTCTTGGGCATGGATCTCAGATATTTGCTCCAGGCCTGGTTCTTTTGTTAGGTTCCTGACGAGGTTAAATAGGTCATGAGGTTTTCGAAGTGATCGCATTAGTGTGTCTGTGTGTGCTTGCCTCATTTTCTCAGTTATGGTCTCGCGGTGTATTGCCAGCTGGAGGTTATAGGCTTCCTGGTTTTCAGTGGATCGTGACTGTCTCCGTCGCCTTTCGAGTTTTCTGAGTTTGAGGAGAGAAGACCGTAGTTCATTGGAGTACCAGGGTGCGTGAGCTTTTTTCCTTGGGGCTTTGTTGTGCCCTGTGTGTAATGCAATGGCACTAAGGCTGTCATTCCAACTGGAGACTAGCTTATCTGGACAAGTTGTTGTTGTGCTGAGGAGTGGTTGTGTGTTGTTCAAGATGGTTTCCTTGTTGAAAGGTTGGAACCGTCGTGGGGTTAGGCTTGTGGGATTTGCCTTGTTGCAAATGCCTGCAACTCATTAATGCGATGTGCTGATGTGATTGCAATGAGAAAGACAACCTTCCAGGAAAGGAATTTCAAGGAGGTAGTAGCTAGAGGTTCAAAAGGCAGCTTCATGAGCTGTCCAAGAACCAGATTTAGGTCCCATGCCACCGGTGGTGGCCTAATGGGAGGCTTAGTTAGAAGAAGGCCCCTCATAAATCTCGCTATGAGAGGATGAGAGGAAATAGGTTGTCCATTTAAAGGCTTGAAAGAAGCTGAAATAGCACTTAAATGGACTCTTACTGAGTTAGTCTTAAGCCCTGCATTAGATAAATGAAGGAGATACCTCTGGAATCATTATTAGAGTATCGCCAGGGGGTCAAGACCCTTCTGCGAACATCATATGGAAAACCTCTTCCACTTGAAAGCATAAGAGTGTCTTGTGGAAGGCTTCCTAGAAGCATAAAAGATATCCTTTACTTGTTGAGAAAGGTTAAGACCATGAAGGTCTAGGCTCTCAGCAACCAGGCCCCGAGATGCAGAGAGTGGGGATCGGGATGCCACAACATCCCGTCCTCCTGAGACAGGAGATCTGGAGCAGATCCTAACTCCAGAGATGGAGCTTGAGAGAGATATAGGAGCAGAGGATACCACACCTGCAGTGGCCAATGTGGAGCTATGAGAATCATATGGCCTCTGTCTCTCTGAAGCTTGAATAGGGTTTTGGGAATTAGGGGAATGGGTGGAAAGGCATATAGGAAGTCCTGACCCCAATGGAGGAGGAAAGCATCCCTGGCCTGAGAACCCTGAGCCGGAATTCTGGAACAGAATTGGGGAAGTTTGGCATTCAACGGACTTGCAAAGAGGTCTATGTCCGGAGTTCCCCAAATTTGAAAAATGTTTGCTACCTGGTCCACATAAAGAGACCACTCGTGTAGAAGCAGAACTCGACTGAGTCTGTCTGCCCAGGAGTTTTGAATGCCTGGCAGATACACCGCAAGGAGATGAATCTGATGCTCTCTGGCGAGGGCCCATAGTCACAAAGCTTCATTGCAAAGCGACAGAGAGCCTGTTCCTCCCTGCTTGTTCAGATAGAACATAGCTACTTGATTGTCCGTCTGAATTAGGACTGTCTTGTAGCTCAGCTGGGTGTGGAACACTCGAAGAGCAAGGAAGATTGCTCTGAGTTCCAAGAGATTGATATGTAGATGGGTCTCCTGTGGAGTCCAGGTGCCTTGGGTAGAGAGATCTTGCAGGTGAGCTCCCCAACCCACCTGTTAGGCATCTGTTGTTAGAGTGACCTGGGGTGGGGGCTGTTGGAAAGGGGACTCCAACAGGTATTGGGTTGATTGCCACCATTGTAGGGACAAAATAAGGCGTTTTGAGTTTGCTATTTTGTCTGATAGGCAGCCTGATGCTTGAGTCCACTGAGTGGATAGAGTCCATTGGGCTACTCTCATATGGAGGCGAGCATAGGGAACCACATGCACGGTAGATGCCATGTGGCCTACAAATTGTAACATTTCCCGAGCAGTGAGATGAGTTTTTAAACACTGCTTGGGAAGCTAACTGCACAATGCGAAGGCAGCGGGGCTGCGGAAGATAGGACCTTGCTTTCCTGATATCCAGCATAGCTCCTATAAACTCTAGAGACTGAGTGGGAGTTAAGATGGATTTTGGGATGTTTATTTATTTATTTACATTCTCTTATATACCGCGCTATTCTGCATCAGTGCGGTTTACATTGAACAAGCTGAAATTACATTGAACAGGGCATTATAACTTGGAAATAACTATTTTACAGGGAACATGGGCTATGGAGGGTTAAGTGGCTTGCCCAAGACCACAAGGAGCACCTGTGGGACTAGAAACCCCAGTCCTTCCGGCCCAAAGTTGCTGTCCTCTAGTGGGATTTGAATCCCCAACCTTCCGGCCTGAAGTACCTTGCCCCAACCACTAGGCCACTCCTCCACTATGACCAGGCCCAAATACTGAAGTATACGCATTGTGCAAGATAGAGAAATTCTGGCCTCTGATTCTGATGGGGCTCGAATGAGCCAGTCGTCTAAGTAGGGGAAGACTAATATTCCTAGAGTGCGAAGAAATGCTGCCACTACAGCCACGCATTTCGTAAACACCCTTGGTGCTGAGGCCAGGCCAAAAGGAAGCACCCTGTACTGGTAGTGCTTCCCCTGAAATAGAAACCGAAGGAATCTTCGGTGAGTTGGATGGATGAAAATATGGGTGTACGCATCCTTGAGATCTAGAGAACAAAGCCAATCCTAACTCTGAAGGTATGGCAGAAGAGTTCCTAGAAAAATCATCTTGAACTTCTCTCTGAAGAGGAATTTGTTCAATTCTCTGAGGTCTAAAATGGGTCTGTGTCCCCCTGTTTTCTTTGGAATAAGAAAATAGGGGGAGTAAAACCCTGTACCCTGTTGGGAAATGGGTACGTCTTCTATTGCCCCATGGGCAAGAAGTAAATTGACCTCTTGACCTAACTGATTTTCGAGTGAAGTCTGAGAATTGAACCCTCTTAGAACTGTAGGAGGGGGCATGCTGAGGAAATGAAGCTTGTACCCCTCCTTTACAATGGAAAGAGTCCATTCTTCTGCTGTTATTTGCTCCCATCTGGGGGCAAAATGACATAACCTTCCTGGAATAGTGGAGAGCTCTGGCCCGTTGAGGGCCAGGAAGGCCAAGTTCTCTAGATGGGAGTCAAAGCCCCTGTGGAGGCTGAGTCTGTTGGGCCGGTTGAGGCTTAGCAGACTTTGTTTCTTTGTTTTTGTGGCTGCTGTCCCTTTTGGGCAGACTGACCTGTAGAATGTCCCTGCTGGGTATAGGAGGGGTAAAACCTCTTCTTTTTAGAGAAGAATGGTTTCTTGTAGGATTTTCTTCCTGTAGGATCAACTGTAGCCTTGGAAAGTCTATCCAAAGTGGTGTTATCAGCATCCAGCTCATTAGCTCTCTCTTGCCAATTTTTGCCAAAGAGATTTTCGCCTGTGCAAGGGATATTCCCCAGTTTGTCCTGTACCCAGAGTTCTAAGTCAGATGCCTGGAGCCAGGCAATCCTACGGGCACCTATGGCAATGGCAGAGGTTCTGCTTATGCACTCAAAAGCAGTCAAAAGCTGCACGATTAACGAACTTAGAAACATCTTGGGCATGTTTGACAAGTGTAAGCTAATCTTGCCTCTTATCATCAGAAAGGAGAGAGTTCATAAGCTCTAGATCTCCTGTAATCTCCTTAAGGAACATGCCCATGTATAAGATGTAGGAACTTATCCTGGCAGAAAGCATAGAGGCCTGGAAGGTTCGATGCCCAAAGGCATCAAGAGTCCTACATTCACGTCCTGGAGGATTAGTTGCATGTCTTTTTGTACTCTTGATCCTTCTCATAGCTGATTCCACCACCATGGAGTGGTGTGGTAACTGAGTTTTTTGAAATCCAGGACAAGGAGGTACTCGATACATGGTATCAAGCCTACGAGAATGGGGAGAGGTGGTAAGAGGTGTTTCCCACATTCTTAACATGAGATCATGCAAGATCTCATGAATAGGCAAAGTAGCAGCCTCCTTGGGAGCTTTGGGATATTGTAAAATCTCAACTCCTTTGCTCTGGGTTCTATTTCAGGAGCTACTGTGATGGAAAGACCTCTAGCCACCTCCCGGATGAAATCCTGAAAGTTTATATCCTCTGGAGGAGACATCCTACATTTAGGAGAGGAAGGCTCTTCAGAGAGAAGTGCTCTGGTACCGACAGAACTGTCAGAATCCTCAGACTCATCGGAGGATTCAAAATATCTCCTGTCTGGGTGCTCTTGGAAAGCACGATACTGGTACCGATCGAAGTCGGTACCGGAGGGGTCCGATACCAGAGGAAACAGCATGACTCGGTGTCGGTAACACAGTCGCCAATGTCGATGCCGTCGGTATCGGTACTGATGTCGGTGCCGGAACCGGTGTCAATACCGGTTGAACCGTCTGAAGCGGTCCCGAAGGCACGGAAGCCGCAAGGAGAGCCGCCAGACTGCGTTCAATAGCCAAGAACCTCTGGTCTATTGACGCTGCCGATGCCTGGGTATCGGTACCGGACGAAGCGGCCGGTACCCCAGAGCATGGCACCAATAGTTCTGCCGAGGTTGGGGCCTCGAGAACATCCTGGAGCCCCGTTAGTGCTTTGGAAGCTGAAGCCTCTCGCCGGGGCAATTTTGCCGGTACAAGACCCTCAAGGGCAACGCCAGAGGCATCTTGATGCTTAGAAGGAGATCTACCCTTTGAGGACTGGCCAGATTTATGTTTGGTTACCTGAGATCCATGGGAGGAAGACAAAGCCCTGGAAGATATCAATGCCATGGATGCTGCATCGGAGGGAAAAAGGGTGATAAGCTTAGCAGCTCGGTTTTGCCGACCCCTCTTCGACATCATCCCCACAAGCAACCCACTCCAAGATGGAGTGGTCAGGACCTAAACATTTAAGGCACCACTCGTGGGTGTCGGTGACGGAGATGATATCGCCACACTTGGAACACTTTTTAATACCAGAGGCGGGTTTTTACATTCTGAAGGAAAAGTTGGGCCTAGTGCCCAAAATGGCACGTGGCACCCGACAGAAAAAGACTAGAAAGTCCAGAAAGAGAGATAATTTTTTTTTTTTTTAAGAAAGAACGAACCGGCGGTACCGGTATAGTGTCGAGGAAGGCAGACACTACCACAAAAAAGAATGAAAAGATGGGATAATTTCTGCAGTGACAGGAAAAATGACCTGCTGGCTCCGCGGAAAACGAAGACCTGGAGAGAGGCAGTTGGAAAAGGTGGGAAGGCAGCACGCAAGCGCTGTGGGATGCTCCCAAAAGCTTTCTAATTGGACCCTGGGGAGTGTTCCCGCGCAGGCTCCGTCGGTACCGATGATACCCATATGTGAAGACTACATTCCTGCTTGTTCCTGGAGATGAAGATTCCACTTCTGCCCTGGCCAGGAAATAGTCCTGACCTGAATCTTATTTAGAACTTATGGTCTAGACTGAAACGGTTGGTGGCAAGCAAATGCCCTAGCAATAAACAAGCCCTTATTGAGGCTACTGTCAGCTCGTGGTTCCATGTAATTAACACAGAAGACTTGAGAATTCTTGTTGAATCCATGCCAAGAAGATGCCAGGCAGTAATTGACTCCAAGGGCTTTCCAACTCGCTATTAACTTTAAAGAATTCATAGATTAAATGTGTGTGCATTAAAGAATCGTACAGAGACCTTAATGTATTTGATCTAAAACATAACATAAAATTCAACTAGTTTACTGTTTCACTCTTATATACATTTACTGAATGTTTTAGAAAAACGTCCTAGGTTTCAAACTGAAGACATTTTGAGATTTCCATAGAAAATGTGCAAAGAAACCAAAAAATTGAAGTTAGAAACTTAGTGTATCCACAATTTTTTGCACTAGTGTAATGGAGGAAAGAGATGGAGAAATGGTGGAGGGGAGAGTCAAGGGATCAATATTATGAAGGTTTCTAAATAGGTTGGAGGAGACAGGATGAGGTTGAGACCGCAGAAGCTGAAGATTAAAGGTTAAAAGGTGATGGTCAGATGAGTTGCAGAGGTTTGAGGGAGAGGAATTAGAGAACAGTATCAGGTCAAGGCAGTGGCCGTGCAGGTGGGTGGGGGCAGTGGAGCAAAGTTGGAGGTCAAACGAGGAGGTGAGGGCGAGGAACTTTAAAGCATGGGGATCGGAGGGGTTATTGACATGAATGTTAAAATCGCCAAGAATAAGAGTGAGGGAAGAGGGATCCAGAAAGACGGAAAGCCAGGAGTCGAAGTCGGTAATGAAGGTCGATTTGGGTTTGTCGGGTGGGCGATAGATAACAGCTACTCGGAGGGGAAGTGGTGTGAAGAAGTGATTGGACTTCAAAAAAGAGGGAGGAGTGTGACTGAGGCAGCAGGAGGGGTTGGAATTGGCAAGAGGGAGAAAATAGAAGCTCAACACCACCACTGCAGCCAGTGGATTGAGGTACATGGGAGAACTGGTAGCCCCTGTGGCAGAGAGCAGCAGTGGATGCGGTATCATCTGAGAGGAGCCAGGTCTCAGTTAGGGCAAGAAGGTGTAGCACATTAGAGATAAAGAGATCATGAGTAAAAGCAAGTTTGTTAGAGACTGAGCATGTGTTCCATAGGGCACATGAGAACTGGAGAGTGGAGGGGGAAAGGAGAGGGATATGGATAAGGTTGGACAAGTTATGTGAGGATTTCTTTTCAGAGTAAGACAGCGGCCTAGGGGGGGTCGTTACGTGAGATCTATTTTCAGAGTAATACAGAGATCTAGAGGGGCCAGGGTATAGGGGGGTGTCTCTGGATGAGTGTGCCCTCCATGAGGGACAATTCTATGGGTGCAACACAAACCACTGAATCCCCAAGAGTCTCATCACATCTGTGCAGCTTCCTTTTCATCCAGATAGGCCCGCAAGGCTGCCAGGTCTTCAAAGGACAGAGTTTGATTGTGCAACCTGATCCTCATGTGAGCCGGATAAAACATCCCAAACTGGCCTTGTAGTTGTTGAAGTTCAAGGGGCAACGCCAGTAGTTGTTTGCACTTGTCCACTTTAACTTTTGAGAGGTCTGGAAAAAACATAAGCTTATGGTCTTCGTACACGATCAGAGCGTGGGTCTTTGTGGCTGCCATAATCATCCATAGTTGTTGGTAACGTAGCACCCGCAGGATAACAGGCCACGGGTACTTCCCCAGAGCCGCAGATTGCATAGGGATGTGGTGTACCCTCTCAAGCTCAAATGGGAGACTAAGCTCCAAACGTAACAGCTTAGGCAACAGGGCTTCCAAACACTGAATAGTTTTGGAACCTTCTGCGCCCTTGGGAAGGCCCAGAATCCAAATATTGTTTCGGAAAGCGCGATTATTCATATCCTCCAAGCTGCGCTCTAGCTATGTAATGCACTTTGTGTTTCTGTCAACTTGGTGCAGCCTTTCCTTGTGGGCCTCTATCAAGTTGTCAGTTTTGTCAATGCTGACAACTTGATAGAGGCCAAATCGGGGCAGTGGGAGCCAGCACCGACCACCTTAAAAGCGGCGTCCCTGCTCACAGGGAGCTGCTGCCGGGTCCCTCCACCCCCCCGGCGCTCCTGCCCAATCGGGGCAGTGGGAGCCAACACCGACCGCCTTAAAAGCAGCGTCCCTGCTCACAGGGAGCCGCTGCCGGGTCCCTCCACCCCCCCGGCGCTCCTGCCCAAACGGGGCAGTGGGAGCCAGCACCGACCGCCTTAAAAGCGGTGTCCCTGCTCACAGGGAGCCGCTGCCGGGTCCCTCCACCCCCCCCCCCCCCGCTCCCCCGGCGCTCCTGCCCAATCGGGGCAGTGGGAGCCAGCACCGACCGCCTTAAAAGCGGTGTCCCTGCAGGGCGGGCCCGCACCTGAGGGCCTCGCCAGAGGGCTCTTTGGCACGGCCCTTAGGCGAGGACCCCTTTGTGGGCTACACAAGCGGTACCGTCACCCCAGGAGACGTAGACATCACGGATCGCCAAACCAGTTCAAACTCACTACTGGCAACGAACTGCAACTAAACCACACTGGCCGAACTCCGCACGAGAAGTCAAGACTGCCAGCACAACCCGTAACCGAGAAGCACCTGTCATAGGTAACGCTCACTACAAAGTGACCCACTGATTTCTACCCAATATATTGATATAGTGTGTGGTGATGCGGGTGCAGCACAGCCCTGGGAAAGAGAAAAAAAGGAAGGTTTTTCTCATAAATGGGGGATGGGCTCACCTAAGCACAGGTCCCAAAATGAAAGTAACACTGAAACATACACTTGCAAAGCTAGCCTGAAGCCACACCCACTCTCCAAGGCAACTACAGGGAGAGAGAGGGTGAGGCCAGAGAAGGAAGCACGCTGCCAAGCATTTAAACTGCGTCAGTCAGCAAGTGAAAGAGGAGAGGAAACAGCACTGCAGAGCTGAAAGAACTGGGGAATCCAGGAGAAGCAGACAGAACTGCCAAGGCGAGTGGCGGGGCCAGAGAAGAGCAAGAAGAAGCTTGAGAGAGTTCCAGAACTACAGTTCTGACTCAGGGGCAAGCAGCTCAGACTCTGAGCAAGAAACACAGCCTTTTAGAAAGCCTGACAAAGGAAGGGCTTCTTCAAGCAAGGTAAACCAGACAGTACCTTTATGTGATTCAATAAGGGGAAGGAAGTCTAATATCTCTGACATAGTTCCAAGGGGAAGAAGGAATCTCCAGTGGGAGAAACTTTTTAAGCTTTTAAAGAAAGTGAAGCTAGAAATCCCTGAATGTGTCCCAGTCCCTGAGCCTTGCAGCACAGAAGAGGAAATGGAGGTTGAGTTTTACCAAGGGAATTCAGATTCCTCAGAAGTATCAATGGAATGTGCTTTGTGTATGAGCAATGCTTAGAAAGCATTTATTGAATACTGTGAAGAAAGCCTAAGTAGTATTTATACCAAGTAAATGCTATTGAGAAGGGCTGCTATAAAGAGAAACCTCATTTTTAAAACTGCAATTCTACTAATGCTATGAGACTGTTAAACAGCCGTTTAGTTTCTAGGCTGAGAAGCAGAGTGTAATCTCAAGCTTGTCTGTAACAGCTGGGAGAAACTAACAAGGGTAGCTGGACTTTACGTGCAAACAGTGAAGTTAAACTGTGTTTTGCTTGAATGAAAAGGAAACTAGTTCAAAGGCAAAGAGTGAAGAAACTGCTTTGTTAGAGCACGGCTGAAGTATATTTTGGAAAAGCTTTTTGTTGGAGAAAAAAATCCTCTTTTTTCTGTTGAAACCAAGTGCCTGGACCAAACCACCACCTGATATTTTGTGATACATTGTAACCGTCTGCATTTACTAGGCCACTGGCTGATATCTTGATACTTTGTGAGCTGTCTGCATATATTAGGCCACTGTCTGATACCTTGGTACTCTGTAAGCTGTCTTCTTATACTAGGCCTCTGTCTAATATATTGACACAGCCGACCAACCCTGAAATGGAGCTCTGTAACATTTTGCTAATTATATTATGCATGGGCTTATTCACCCCGCCGTACACATGTAACCCAAACTTGCTCTACTTTCTACCCCACATCTGCAGTCCAATCTACATTTACTACCCCCTTGCACTACCTTCACCGGCACAACACGCTCCATTCCACCACACCTTCAACACACCAGCACCGCAACCAGATCGAGGTCCTGTCCTTGTCAGCCAAGCAAAGACACGGAACTATCGTAAATCCAAACCTCAAAGAACGCATAACAAGCAGCACATGGTGAGACCAAACAAGCAACGTCAGTCAGTCAAGCCTGCACAAGACGCACACACCATCATCCTGATCAACGCCAGATCAATAAGGAACAAGACGCACATCATCCACAACATCATCACAGACCAACAGCCTGACATCCTCTGTATCACGGAAACTTGGCTCTCTGACACGGATTCTGCAACAACCCAAATCAACAAACCCGGATACAAAATTTACAACTGCTCACGCACCAACAAAAGGGGAGGAGGAGTCCTGATAGTTGCCAAATCCACGCTACAACTGACAACTACCTCACAGAACTCAACTATGGACATCGACATACTCAAAATAGAGAACACAGCAATATCCATCTGTCTAATCTACAGACCCCCTTCAGCACACCACGAATCTCTGGCTACAGCACTAGAAGACATCTCAACCACCCCAATCAAAAAATACCAAATCATGGGGGACTTAAATCTAGCATCTATCCCACATATCCAGGCGAACACCTTCCTTGAAGCCATGGGCCAACTTGGTTACAAGCAAACAGTTAGCGAGGCCACCCATGACAAAGGAAACACGCTGGACATGGTATTCATACCCACCAAACAGCAGCAAAATGAAGGAAATGAACCTGTAACAAGAATAACGCCAGTGCTATGGTCAGATCACCACCAAATTGAGCTCAACATACTTCTGCCAGCGATACCCAAAAGCCCGAAAGCTGGGAGATCAACACACCCTCAAAGGAGATTCAACAAGTTCAACAAAGAAGCTCTCATAAACACTATTGCTTCCCACATAGACACGGATTGCACGGACCTCAAGGACCTGATAAACAGTTGGAACTCAGGAATACAAGCTGCATCAAAACCAGAATGGAAAGCCCCAAGCAACGCAGCTAAAGCCGGAACCGAACCTTGGTACACCGAAACTCTGACCAGATTAAAGAGGGAACTACGAAAACTGGAGAGAAAATGGCGGCAAACCAAAACCACTGAACATAAAATGGACTACCTTACTCTACTAGCAAAGTACAAAAACGAGGTCAACCTAGCAAAAAAAACCACATCACACTAATCTACTAAATAAGGCCATCAATAAGCCCAGAGAATTATTCAAACTGGTCAAATCCCTGACCAAGGTGTCCCAGGATAACCTCTACGGCAGCAAAATCAAAGCCCAAACCCTGGCGGATCACTACGCAAGCAAACTCAACCCTCATGCAGCTACAAAACTCTCGCAATGCCTGGGCACAGCCCCCCCCTCCCCCACGCCTCAACTCAACATGGTGACAAGCGCAAACCAGGACCAAGCTTGGAGCAATTTCCATAAAATTGAAGAACAGCAAATTATCAACATAATCACTAACATCAACACCACAACCTCCCCACTGGATCCCTGCCCAGCCGGATGGATCAAGGCAGCGAAGCAAGAAACTGCCCTACACATCTCTCATATAGTAAACCTATCGCTTCAACAAGGAATCATGCCCACGCAACTTAAGAAATCCATCATAAGACCTATTCTAAAAAACAAAGCGCTCAATAAGGACGACCCAGCTTCCTACCGCCTGATATCCAGCATATCCTTCCTAGCAAAGATCATCGAGAAGGCAGTCCTACAACAACTGCAAGACCACCTGGATGACAACGAAACCTTAGATGATCATCAATACGGCTTCAGACAACATCATGGAGTTGAAACCCTACTGCTTGCACTACTAAACAACCTCCTCAAAGGCCTAGAAAACAAAAAGAAAATGTTTATCCTCATCTTTATTGACATCTCAGCGGCTTTCGATACTGTACACCATGGAACCCTCATGAATAGGATTGAATCAACCGGAATATCAGGAACCCCCCTAAAATGGTTCTCATCATATATAACAAACAGAAACCTTCAGGTACAGTTCAACGATGAGAAAGCACAGGCGTTCCCCCAAACCCAAAGCATACCACAAGGCTCTGCGCTCTCCTCACTCCTCTTCAACGTCTACATGCAACCAATATGTAAAACCTTCCAAAAGCACAAAATTGACTACCACACCTACGCAGACGATATAATGCTGTACACACAACTTGATGTAAACAATCCAAACTACACCCAACTAGAAGAATGCCTGAGTGAGATGCAAACCTGGCTGCAACAAAATAACATGGCAATAAACCATAAAAAAAACAGAGGTGATGTTCATCTCCAAAAAACCAAACTTCGACCCGCCCGCAACAATCACCCTGTGCAACAATACCTACCACACGAAGGAGGAAATAAAGTATCTGGGGGTAACGTTTGATAGCGACCTAAAGATGGAAAAACACCTCCGCACAATAAACAGGGCTATCTTCCACAAACTAAGAGTCATACAACCACTCCGAAGCATTATTGAACCGCATGATTTTAGGACAATAGCACAAGCTCTCATCACGCCTCATCTCGACTACTGCAACGCCATTCTACAGGGCCTTCCAAAGAAAACCCTGAACATACTCCAAATGGCGCAGAACGTTGCGGCCAGAATCATCATGAAAAAAGGTTTTTCCGAGCACATCACACCAGTGTTGATCGAGCTACACTGGTTCCCCATTGCAGCTCGCATAAAATACAAAACCCTAACAACCACATTCAAACTCATGCATAACATAGCACCATCTTTTCTCTCCAACCTTATCAGCACCCAACCTCCCAACAGAAGCAAAAGAACCACCAACTTAAATACCCTCTGCGTATCGAAAAACATAAGATCTGTCAAAACCGGTACAAGTAACAGAGCATTCTCATTCACAGCACCAACTCTCTGGAACCAACTGCCACCTGAGCTACGAGCGTGCGAAGACTTAATGGACTTTAGGAAAAAACTCAAGACCCACCTATTTCAGATTCATTACAACATGATGTAAATCAAAGTGACTTCAGTCATGCTACCCAGAAAACCAAAGATGTATACCTGTAAATTATGTAAAATTATATAAAAAAAAATGTACATATGTAAAATGAAAATGTATATTTGTAAAAAATGTACATAGGTAATAACTCCACCCTCCTTGTGGAAGGAAACTCTCTTTCATAATTGCTGTGTGCTGTGCTTTTCCTATCAATCACCTTGTATATATTTCAAATATCCCTGTCCTGATCAGACAGCTCCGTTTTGTAATCTACCCCGCTACTGATCGCTGGATGTAGCGGTATACAAATGTACGCTAAATAAATGCGAACGGTAAGAGGTAATTCGTTCCTTCAGATCCCCCATGTCCGTTTGTATTGTGGATAATGAGTTTGCGTTTGACTGCACCGGTTCTTTCACTGCTGTTATTTCCATGAGCAACTCCTGCATACCATCCGGTAAATCTCAGGAGACTGCCATTTTCTGCGAGGATGGGGTTCATGCTTAGAGCGCCTCACCACCGAGTTGGGGTTATTCTGAAAATCAAGACGGGCTGGTTTCGGTCCAGACATGCTTACAAGATGTGTCCGTCAAGGGGGGAGGTCAAAGTTCCACTCCACGTTAGGTTGGGTGCCAGATTCTTTCAGGATT
This sequence comes from Ichthyophis bannanicus, assembly GCA_033557465.1. Classification (NCBI taxonomy): domain Eukaryota; kingdom Metazoa; phylum Chordata; class Amphibia; order Gymnophiona; family Ichthyophiidae; genus Ichthyophis; species Ichthyophis bannanicus. The sequence continues at coordinate 1,403,903,313 of CM066033.1, read as the reverse complement.
CCTCCGGAAGTGAGACCTGAAGTGTCCATCTTGCCGTGTGATTAGCTCCGCCCCCAATCCTTTTGTGTTTTAAAAACTTTGAATAATTTTGTGTCATCTGCAAATTTGATCACCTCACTTGTTATTCCCATTTTCAGGTCATTTATGAAGATGTTAAAAAGCAGTGGGCCCAGCACAGATCCCTGGAGTACAGAGAAGAGCCACCAAAATGGTAAAGGGGATGGAAGGATACCCCCTATAAGGAGAGGCTTAAAAGGTTAGGGCTCTTCAACCTGGAAGAGACACGTCTGAGGAAGGATATGATAGAGCAGGACCATACCGAGCCATAATTGCACTCTGTGCGACTTGAACATCTGGTGCGGACGCCCTCCCCCCCCCATCATCTCACCACCTTCATGTACAGCTCGCTGCCTACCCTTGCCCTGCTGCCGCCACTTTTTGTCTTCTTGGAAATGGCAGCAGCGAATCAGACCTGACTTCCAGTTTTAAAAAAAAGCCCACAAAACCCACGCAATTCTTGTATGCAGTTCCGGTCCCTCCCTCCTTTCTCTGAAGTAGGTCGCCTCAGAGAGAGGGAGGGAGGGATCAGGTCAGCCATTCAAACGCAGTTCTTTGCAACTCCGCATTTGAATGGCTGGCCTGGTTCCTCCCTCCTCTGACGCAACCTACATCAGAGAAGGGAGGGAGGGAGGGATCAGAACTGCACGCAAGCACAGAGTTGAAAGACCTGGGTTGGTTGGTTTTCTTTGTTTTAAATTGGAGGTTGGGTCTGTTTCGCTGCTGCCAGTGCTGCTGCCGCCGCCGCTGAGAAAACAGGAGGTGGCAGTGGCAGGGCAGGAACAGGCAGCGTGGGGGGGAGCAGAGGCCAGCAGCCCGAAATGCGTCCCTAACCCTTTGTGCCCTGTGCGGCTGCACTGGTTGCAAAGGGCTATGTACGGCGCTGTGATAAGAGGTCTAAGTATAAAATGGAGTGGAACAGGTAAACGTAGATCTATTGTTTACGCCATCAAAAAGTAGAAAGACTCGGGGACATACAATGAAGCTACAGTGTAACCCACTTAAAACTAATAAGAGAAAATATTTTTTCACTCAACACATAATCAAACTCTGGATTTTGTTACCGGAGGATGTAGTACAAGCTGTTAGTGTAGCTGGGTTTAAAATAGGTTTGGACAAGTTCCAGGAAAGGTCCATAAACCATTATTAAAAAGGACCTGGGAAATCCACTGCTTACCCCAATAGAAGCATTGTGGAACCTGTGTCTTCTGTGGAAACCGCTAGGTACTTGTGACCTAGATTAGCCACTGTTGAAAACAGGATACTGGGCTTTATGGACCTGGTCTGACCCAGTATGCAATATCTTATGTTCCACTAGTCACCTTTCTCCTTTATATGCTGTCATGTTTCTATGTTTGGGGCATGCTTACTAAAGGTTATAACCTGCATTAATGAAATTAACCCCTGTTAAGTACCCACAACCCATGAGGATTGTGGAAATTTGCAAGAGGATCTTGATAAACTGGAAGATTGGGCATCAAAATGGCAGATGAAATTTAATGTGGACAAGTGCAAAGTTATGCTGCTAGGAAAGAACAACCCAAACTATGGTTACACGATGCAAGGTTCCACATTAGGAACCACCACCCAGGAAAAGGATTTAGGCATCATTGTGGATAACATGTTAAAACCCTCGGCCCAGTGTGCAGCGGCAGCCAAGAGAGCAAATAGAATGCTAGGAATCATAAGGAAAGGAATGGAAAATAAAACAAAATATATTATAATGCCTATGTATCGTTCGTTCCATGGTGCGACCGCACCTTGAATATTGTGTGCAGTTCTGGTCGCCGTATCTTAAAAAGGATATAGCATTATTAGAAAAGGTTCAGAGAAGAGCCACCAAAATGGTAAAGGGGATGGAAGGATATCCCTATGAAGAAAGGCTAAAAAGGTTAGGGCTCTTTAACCTGGAAAAGAGAGACTGCTGAGGGGAGATATGATAGAAGTCTATAAATAAATGAACGGGGTGGAACAGGTAAATGTAGATCAATTGTTTATGTTATCAGAATACAGGAAGACTAGGGGGACATGCAATGAAGCTACAGGGTAAACTATTTAAGACTAATAAGAGAAAATATTTTTTCACTCAACGTGTAATCAAACTCTGGAATTTGTTAGCAGAAGATGTAGTAAAAGTTGTTAGTGTATCTGGGTTTAAAAAAGGTTTGGACAAGTTCCTGGAGGAAAGGTCCATAAACCATTATTAGGAAAGGACCCAGGATATCAATGCTTGACCCAGTACAAGCACTGTGGAACCTGTGTCTTTTGGGGAAATTGCTAGGAACGTATGACCTAGATTGGCCACTGTGGGAAACAGAATACTGGGCTTGATGGACCTTGGTCTGACTCAGTATGGCATATCTTATGTTCTTATATCTCTAAGGGCACAGTGCTAGTTAATGCATTAACCTTTAGCAAACATCTCCCATTGCATCTGGGCACCTTACTGCAAATACTCCATTAAATGACTTAACCTATGATTTCTTTTAATTGCAGCAATACCTTCAGAAAAAAGGATAATACTAAATGCATGTTTGCAACCGGGAGAAGCAGCTCCATACACGCAGTGCAAAGACAGGGGACTCTATCCTTCTTATTGAACAGCAATTAATAATTAGATTATCTTTGAAAGGGTTTCAGGTTGATATTCAAAGCTCTTAGTCGGCCAGCTAAGGGGGCATATCCTGATACTCATAGAAACATGACAACAGAAAAAGACCATATGGCCTATCTAGTCTGCCGTTCAATCAACTAAACAGTGTCCTTTTTTGCTTCAGAGATCCTCTGTTTGTCCCATGCTTTTTTTGAATTCAGATACTCGTCTCTACCACATCCATTGGTAGACTATTCTACTCATCTACCACTCTCTGTAACGAAATATTTCCGCACATTACTCCCAAGTCTATCCTCTATCACCCTCATCCTATGTCGCCTCATAGCAGAGCTTGCTTTTAATCGAGAGGCTCTCCTCCTGCGCATTTATGCCATTGAGATATATAAACATCTCTATCATATCTCCCCTATCCCAATCTGTCCTCATATGCTTTATAACAAAGACTACTAACCATTTTAGTAGCCACCCTCTGCGCAGACTCCAACCTGCTTATATCCTTTTGAAGGTGCGGTCTGCAGAATTGCACACAATACTCCAAATGAGGTCGCGCCAGAGACTTATACAGAGGTATTATCACCTCCTCCTTCTTGCTGGCCATTCCTCTCCCTATACAACCAAGTATCCTAACTTTCACAGTCACCTTTTCTACCTGTTTACCTACTTTAAGATAGTCAGACACAATTACGCCCAGGTCCCGCTCTTCTTTCGAGGACAGATCTCTCTCACTCCCTACACTATACCGCTCATTTGGATTTTTGCAGCCCAAATGCATGACCCTGCATTTTTTAGCATTAAATTTCAGCTGCCAAATTCTAGACCATCTTTCAAGCTTAGCTAGATCCCTCATCATTATCTACTCCTTTCTGGGTGTCTAGTCTATTGCAGATCTTATTATCATCCGCAAAGAAGCAAACCTTACCCAACAGCCCTTCTGCAATATCACTAACAAAGATATTAAAAGAATCGGACCAAGGACAGATCCCTGCGGCACACCACTGGTAACCTCCTTCTCTTCAGAGTGAGCTCCATTTACCTGTGCACTTTGTCGCCAACCAATTTCTATCCCAATCAGCAACTTTAGGGTCCATTCCTAGGGTGCTCAGTTTGTTTATAAGTCGCCTGTGCGGAACATGTCAAAGTCTTTACTGAAATCAGAGTACATCGCATCTATGGCTCTCCCTCAGTCCAACTTCTGGTCACCCAGTCAAAGAACTCATTCAGATTTGTCTGGTACTATTTGGAGAGTGCTGCTGAATGTCTCCACAGACAGCCCTGGCACTATGTGGTTAGTGCAGGAGCAGTCCGTGGGCAGAGTCGGCACTTACCAGGTTAGTGTGATTTTCAACAACGCTTGTCTAGGCAACTTAGGCCACATGAAAAGCAGGATTGAGCTGCAATCCACAAAAGGGTCACTGAAAACCCTGCAGCCTTCAAGCATGCTGTGATCACTCCTCTCCTCACTAGACCCTACCTGTCCTTCTCACTAAAATCGACCCATCTCCCTCCTCCCCTTCATTGTTAAACTGCTTGAACGTGCGGTTCACTGCCATTGCCTTGACTTTCTCTCCTTTCAAGCCCTTCTGGATCTTTTACATTCTGGATCCTTTAGTTTCTACCGAAACAGCTCTTGCCAAAGTCTCCAGTGACCTGTTCCATGCAAAATCCAAGGGCCTTTACTCGATCCTCATTCTTCTTGACCTTTCTTCTGCTTTTGATACTGATGACGACAATCTTCTCTCCTTGATACCTTGTCCTCGTTTGGTGTTAAGGGCTCTGTGCTATCCTGGTTCTCTTTTTCTCTCTCCCATCGTTCTTTCAGTGTTTGTTCTGGTGGAACTTCCTCTACTGCTGTCCTGCTCTCAATTGGTGTACCCCAAGGATCTGTCTTGAGTCCTCTCCTTTTCTCTCTCTATACCCAGTCCCTTGGTGCGCTCTTCTCTTCCCATGGCTTTCAGTACCATTGTTGCACTGACTCCCCCCAGATCTACCTCGCTACACCTGAAATATCTCTGGCAATCCAGGCCAGGATCTCTGCCTGTTTTTCTGACATTGCTGCTTGGATGTCTCACCACCGCTTGAAATTAAACATGGCCAAAACTGAGCTGCTTATTTTTCCCCCATAAACCCTCCTCTCCCCTTCCTCTTCTCTTGGTCTCTGTGGATAACTCTCTACTCCCCATCTCCTAAGCTCACAATCTTGGGGTCATGTTTGACTCCTTTCTCCCCTTCTCCACAGACATCCAGCTGATAGCTAAAACCTGCCATTTCTTTCTCTATACAACATCAACAAAATTTGTCCATTCCTTTCTGAACACACTAAGACACTTATTCACTCCTTAGTCACCTCCCATCTAGACTATTGTAACCTGATCCTTGTAACCTCTGAATCATCCCTCTCCCATTCAATCTGTTGAACACTCTGCTGCACGGCTAATCTTCCGTCAGCCTCGTCATGCTCATATTACTCCTCTTCTCAAGTCAATTCATTGGCTCCCTATCCATTTCTGCATCCAGTTCAAACTTGTCCTGCTGACCTATAAGTGAATTCACTCTGCAGCTCCTCACTACCTTTCCTCTCTTATCTGTCCCTACACCCCTCCTCAGGAATTCCATTCTTCTGGCAAATTGCTTCTCTCTGTGCCCTTCTCCTCCACTGCTAACTCCAGCTCTGCTCCTTTCACCTTGCTGCACCTTATGCCTGGAACAAACCATCAGATTCTGTACATCGGGTAAGGTCCTTTTCAAGTCCAGGCTGAAAACTCACCACTTTGTTGCCGCTTTCGGATCTTGAATCACCTGATCTCTTTCGTGTTTCCTTACCATTCCCCCTAGATATATCCCATGTCTACAGCTACTGTCTTGTCTGTCTTGACTAGATGGTAAGCTCTGATGAGGAAGGACCGTTTTTTACATGCGTCTTTGCTGCGCTGCGTACATCTTATAGCTCTATACAAATATTCAGTAGTAGTAACAGAAAACCACAGTAACAGCCTGCACACCGGCACTTTCTCTGTTAACGCCGCTCCTATCTACAAATAAACATCCTGCTGATCTTTAAGCACCATGGCTGCTATTTGAATAGCAGTAGTTTTGAAAATTAGGCCCTTTGATTTTATTTGGGAGAAAGCAATGTTGTTGCTGCTCTGTCAGTTCAGTTGAATGCACAGAAATAAAGGTTAATAGCTAAAACAAAGACAGGGTAACCCTTTACACTGTACTACCTTAGTACAAAGATTCTAGGAGTCTGGTACATCTCATGTCCTGAAACCTTCACGAGAAAGCATCACTAGAGCATCAGCACACTGCAGGACAAAGGTAGACAGGTGATGAAGGGCCGCTTCCTACAGAAATGCCCCTGCTCTCAGTACAGAGAAAGACCTGCATTTTCAGCCAGGATCCTATTTCAGCGATGCCTTTTCAATTGGAGACAGAAAAAGCCCTATTTACAGCGGTAAAAACAGACAAGAGGCTATCTTTCTGCTGAGTGTGCTGAAGCCTTTGTAAAGAGGATTAAATCCACATGCAAAGGAGTTGTTTTTATTCAACAAAATTGGCAGCTCTAACATCCCCCGCCCGGAGGTTTCTGGCCAAGCTCCCTGCCTGCGCTGCACATACCCTGCCACAAAATGAAGGATGGAAAATCATGCACACATCCAGGAATCTGTAAGACAGGAGAGAGCAAACAGATGATTCCAGTCTCCCCCACAGATGCACGTTCCTGCAGTCCTGATCAGACACTGGCAAAAGGAGGAAGACAGCAGTCAAAAGCTGCCTGAATGGGTTTATTTTCCCCAGCAAACAAGTAATGTACACAAAGAGCACACAAAACTATTTGTAGGCAAAGAGGATAAGGGAGGGCAGGGATAGGGACCAAGATAATTAGAGGGAAGAGAAAGGCATGAGAAATAACTGGAAAGCTATGAGGACAAATACTTGTAGTCTAGCACAGATATTCCCAACCTTTTTTTTAGAGGGGCAAACCCTTTATCATTCTCTAGAAGACTAGGGGCCTCCCTAACAGTTTGCCTCATTTCCCCCCAATCCCAACACTGAAACACTGTTTCTACCAATCTTTCTTGCTTTCTTCCCTTTTCCCGCTTGCCAACCCCAGTCCATCCCCACCAGTCTCTCTTTTGTCCCTCACCTAATGGTCTGCCGCTGTACAACTAACTTTATGTCCAGTGTGAGCTACTACTGTGCCTGGACCTTTTCCTATTTCTGCTGCTTCAGCTGCCAGCCCAACCCTAATCTTCTGGCCTCTGGGGCCACCATTTCTTCTGCTGTGTCTCCTCTTGTTCCCAGCCTGATGCTAATCTCCCAGTCTGTGCAGGCCACAATCACATCCACTGGGGCCGGAGTGACCCACTAGGTAAACCAGACAGTCACCTAGAGCACCAATGTTCCTGGTGCTCCCACTGCAGTCGCTGCTGCTCCTTTCCAGAACCTGCAACGGCAGCAACAGCATTAAAACATCTAAGCAGCGCTTACCTGAAGTCTTTGGGGCTGCGTTGCTTTTGTTCTTTGTGATCCGACACTCCTGCCCCCTCTGACGCAGACTTCCTGTTTGCAGATCACAGAGAGCAAGAAGAGCAATGCAGCCCCAGAGACTTCGGGTAAGCGCTGCAGTCGTTTAAATGGCATTGCTGCCGCAGGTCCTGGAGAGAGGCGGCAGCTAGGGGCAGAGATGGATGCAGGGAGGCGGCGGCTGCACGACTGAGGGCTTGCTTAGGGCACCTCATACCTTGAACCAGCCCTGACTTCTATTTTATTTTATTTATTTATTTTTTATACTGCGCTCTTTAGAATCAGTGTGGTTTACATTTATACTAACAGGTACTTTTTACTCCCTTGTCCCCAAAGGGCTCACAGTCTAAGTGTACCTGAGGCAATGGAGGGTTAAGTGGCTTGCCCAAGGCTACAAGGAGTAGCCATGGGACTAGAGACCCCAGTCCCTCCGGCCTGAGGTTGCTTGTCCCCATGCGGGAATTGAACCCCTGGCCTTCTAGCCCGAGGTAACCTGTCCCAATCACTGAGACACTCCTCCCTTCTACTCCTCTCCTACTGTTCCGAGCTAGCCACATATCTCCCAGCTCCAAATGTTAGTCATGTGGCCACCACTGTTCCCTTTCTGCATGTGGTGAAGCCTCCTGAAAAAAGACTGGATTTTCTACTTTTCTGTGAACCCTCTGTGACTGAGTCGTGGACTACACATTAAGAACTACTGATTTAGGAAATAACATCCCAAAGTGCAAGGTGTAATATCAGAGCAGACCTAATTATTGTCACTATTACATAAATATAGTTCAACGAGACTCACAACTGTATCATCATTTGTGAAACAAGGACATGGAGTGGAAGAGTATCACTAAATGTAAAGAAAAAGGCATACATAAGACTGCAATGAAAGGGAAGGTGCTGCTGGGATTTGTTAATGGCATGCTCTTCCAACGGATCTTCAGCTGGTATTCCATGTGCTTCCTACCTAGCCTTTCCATCCTTCTATTGCTATCCTCATCTGTTTCTCTTTCCACTGCGAAAGTTCTCATCAGTTTGATTGCAAACAACCTTGGACATCTAGCTCATGACAACTTCTACATCAAATACAATAAAGACAGACAATATGGCTGGTCACCCAAATTAAGAGAGGCATCATTCATTCTTCCGTTTCCATATGTGCCTCCATTCACCTGTATGAGGTAATGTCAGTACCATGCATTAGAGCACATGGCCTTTGGCAGAGTGGCTTTAAAAACCATATGCTACCCAATGACCAATATAGGCTCTTAAACCTATTAAAGAGGAGGAGGTAGTCAAATTCACTTTCGAGGTTCAGCTGGTTATCCTTATCAGGAACAGATTAATTAAGGCCCTGAAATTAATCTTGATGTGAACAAAGTCCCTTAAAATGATTAGATATAGTTGTATTGGTACAAGTATCCTTAGCAACTATAAGTAAGCAACTTAAATACCTAAACAAATCCTTAAAACTAAGATGCAGACAGCAGTCCAGCAGCGAGTTGGGGGTTATCAAGTCTTCTGCACTGAGTGTCACATGTACAATTCTCTCCCAGTTGGTGAGGGGTCTTATCTCTGCACCAGGTGCAAGAAGCTCTTTGCTCTCAGGGAACGAGTTTGATCTCTGGAAGCTAGAGTAGCAGACTAGGAGGAGCTAAGGAAGACAGAGAGGCATATTGACGAGACTTACAAGGATATAGTACTGAAGTCCCTCCTCCAGTCTTACAGCCTCTGTTGCCATGGAGGAGAGAGTCACGTGACAGAAGAGCATCAGCTTGCTGTGGCAGGACATGATCCTGTAGCTAGGACCTGTCCTCCAGGTGATGTAAAACAGTCTCGTACAGAGATGGTTTCTCCAGGGCCATGTACTCATAAGGGAAGGGTTAGGACAGCAACTATAGTTGGTGATGCGATCATTAGGCATGTAGATAGCTGGGTGACTGGTGGACGTGAGGATCACCTGGTAACATGCCTGCCTGGTGCGAAGGTAGCAGACCTCACACACCACCTAGACAAGGTTTTGGATCGTGCTAGGGAGGAGCCTGTTGTCTTGGTACATGTTGGTACTAGTGACATAGGACAATGTAGAAGGGAGCTTCTGGAGGCCAAATTTAGGCTTTTAGATAGTAAGTTGAAATCCAGACTTTCCAGGGTAGCATTCTCAGAAATGTTTCCTGTTCCACATGCAGGACCCAAAAGCAGGCAGAGAGCTCTGGAGTCTCAATGTATGGATGAGACAATAGTGCAAGGAAGAGGGTTTTGTATTTGTTAGGAAATGGCCAACATGATGGGGAAGGGAAGGGCTTTTCTGAAAGGATGTGCTCCACTTTAACCAGGGTGGGACCAAGTGCTGGCATTAACCCTTAAAAAGGAGAGCGCATCTTTTAAACAAGATAATAGGGGAAAGCAGACAGTCACCCAAAAGTGCATGATTCAGAAGCATATACCCTTGAAGGATACTAGCAAAAGAGGAAAGTTACAGCATCTGGATAGAGAGGTTCCAATAAAATGCCTTGCACTAGACCCAGCTGCACCTTTCGCCTACAGACCTATTTCAAGCATCCCCTCCCTTGCCAAAATTATTGAGAAAGCAGTTCAACTTCAGACACAAGAGTTTGTGGACTCACACTCCTCCTTTGATGAACACCAGCAAGGCTTTAAGCCTTTCCATAGCACCAAAACACTACTGATCTCTCTCCTAGACACTTTAATCAAAAGTACAGAGAAGACTACACAAGCTTCATCCTTATATTCCTGGACATATCTGCAGCCTTTGACTCAGTCAGTCATTCATACCCACCTCATCGCACATCTCCATGCAATTGGCCTTAGAGATAAAGCCTTACAGAGGTTTCAGTCATACCTAACCGACTGTTCACAACAGATCAGAATAGGATCCGAAGCTACAAGCCCATTCAAGCTTTCTCAAGGCCTGCCATAGGGTTCAGCACTATCATCCTTATTGTTTAACATATTCATCCAACCCCTCTGCAATATAATCCAGAACTACAATACCCTCTACCATCGGTATGCAGACCACATTCTAATAAACACACCATTCTCCACCATCAACCCAGACTATTCCTTAATCAGCCAATACCTTGAATCAGTCACTCATTGGTTCAACCTCCACAATCTACTAATTAATCCTAATAAACAGACAGAGGTCCTTCACATGACCAGGCACTCCACCTTCGCCAGCCACAGTGAAAATTGCGAACCTAACATTGCAAGTAAAAAGTAAAATACCTGGGTATAATCCTGGATCAAAAACTAGACTTCCACGCACACATCAAGCATGTTACAAATTCTGCATGCCTCTGCATCAAAACCCTACAGAACCTCAGACCGTTGCTTGATCACAACAACTTCAGAAATGTCTGTCAAGCCCTCATCACCCCTATAGTTGACTATGCTATCATCATATACCAGGGACTCCCTAAATCCACCCTACATCCCCTACAACTCGCACAGAATGCAACATCCAGAATAATCATCAGCAGTCACACAACACCCATATTGAAACAGCTACACTGGCTTCCCATGCACACCAGGGTGAAGTAAAAAACTGCACTGACCGTCTTTAGGACCATCCATCACCTATCAGTGGACACTCTTCGGTCCCTTGTCAACCAGCCCCTAAGTAAGAGAGCTCAGAGAAGAGTCAATAACAACCTCCATGCAGTACACTGGTCAACATTCAAATCGTTACTGACTTTAAAAGGCCCTAGTCTGTAGTATCTTGCTGAGCTGAACACGAATATAACATTAAAAAAATTTTATTGGCTCTTGTTTTGAAGATATTGCTCATTTTTGATGTTTCACCGTGTAAATTTATCCAGTAGGACATCAACATTCCAAATAAGCCTTGAATGATGTAATATTGCATCGCATTGCATAATACCAGCATGCACACATCATCCAAAGTTGATTGCATCATTTTCTGCCAGACGGCTGCTGAAGCCAACTGACGTCAGCAGTGTACTATACGCAGTCCGAAAGTAATCTGGTATTCTGTTCCGATATTGAAAAGCCTCATTAATGCCTTAAAATCACTCATGACCCACAAGACTGGAGATTATTTATAGACTCTTCGAAACTGAGTCTGAAGGCTGTGCTTTTGAACAATGGAAACAGTCTTCCATCTATTCCAGTAGCGCATGCCGTCCACATGAAAGAGACATACGATAACTTAAAGCATCTACTGACTTCCATTCCTTTCGCACTAAGTTTAAGTTACCTACTCTAGTTCACAGGGCTCTTCACACTAGTACTCCACAATACCTGGCAGACCTTATTACATTCCACACCCCCAGGCACACTCCCCGCTCCTTACACCTTAACCGCCTTAATCTCCCTTCCCCCTCCCTCGCTCACCTTCAATCCACCTGCTCCTCTGCTTTCTTTTTCATCGGTCCCACACTCTGAAATTCACTTCCCACCTCCCTCCGGTTAGAACCCCATAACGCCACCTTCAAGCGAGACCTAAAAACTCACCTCTTTTCCTTAGCCTATGACCTTCTCGCCCCTTGTCTGATCCTGTCCCCTATGTATAGTCCTGTATCCTCTCTCTCGTTCTATTATAACAACAATTGTAACTTCCTTTCCTCCTTTCTGGCCCTGTGCCTGTTTCTAATTGTTTGTGAATTGTAAACCGCTCTGATTGATAAAGTAGGGTGGTATATCAAATAAATAAATAAACAAACATACAGCTGGCACCTCTGTGGTGACTTGAAGGTAGCTGTCCTTTTAATGGGACTGCAGCAGGGATATATAAAATACATGGGTTTCTTATGTGAGTGGGATAGCCGAGCAAGGGATTGGCACTACTTGCGGAAGGAATGGAATCGCAGACAAAATGTAACAGTTGGAGAGAAGAATAGCCAGCACCCAGCTCTGGTTGAGGCTCACAAAATCCTGCTACCACCCCTTCACATCAAACTAGGTTTGATGAAAAACTTCGTGAAAGCCATGGACCGCACTTCGCCAGCTTTCCGATACCTGCATGAAAAATTCCCTCTACTCAGCGAAGCAAAGATTAAAGAGGGAGTTTTTGTGGGTCCTCAGATTCGAGAGCTCTTCAAAGATGACCGGTTCAACAACTTGCTGCAGGGTGATGCGAAACAAGCATGGAATGCTTTTCACCTAGTGTCAACAAACTTTCTCGGGAATGTTAGGGCAGAAAACTGCAAGGAACTAGTAGAAGACATGTTGATGCAGTATCAGAAACGTGGCTGAAATATGTCTCTAAAGATCCATTTCCTTGATTCCCATCTCGATTTGTTTCCTGACAACTGTGGTATGGTTAGTGATGAACAGGGCGAACATTTTCACCAGGATATCGCAACGATGGAGCAAAGATACCAGGGAAAATGGTCCACTACAATGCTGGCTGACTACTGATTGACACTCCCCAGAGAAGCTCCCGAACAGCTGTACAACAGACAGGCGAAAAAAATCTAAGAGGTCGTCTATGGCTTGGTTTTTTACAGGTATTAACCAAAGGCCTATTATATTTACTATTGACATGCATTTCATGATGTAAACATTAATTATTGTAGATTACAAAAAAAAGCTAGAGCCAGCTTTGCAAATTCACTGTCCTATTCGTGTTCAGCATATAAAAAATGATAAGAAATGACTATTTTTATTTCAGGAACATGACTTTTGTAAAAATTTGTTGACCAGTGGTATCAGCATCAATTGCCCGTATCAACATCTCCACCTCCAGTAGAGCACTCTTCTTCTACACGCTAACCATATGGAACTCGCTCCCACCAGAGATATGCTCACTCACAGATAGAAAAGAATTTCACCGCAAGCTAAAAAACTTTCCTGTTCCTTGAGCACTTTGGCTTAGATACCTATTCGCCCTTAACTAGTGGTGCACGCCAAAGCTGCCTCATTCCTACACACCCACTTGCTAAACCCCTTGCCCCAACTCAAAGAATGATTCAAATTTCTTATTGTGCATGGGTAAGCATACAATTTTGCATAATCCTGTCCAATGTAAAGTTCTAGTACTCGTTCTAATTGATCTATTTGTTCCCTGTAAACCACCGTGACTAGTAGATAAAGCAGTATAAAAAAAAGATTCTAAATAAATAAAAGATGAAAGGAACTCAGATACATTTAAGTACAGCGCAGACAGAGCTGAAAGATTCCAAATCACCCTTTCAACTGCTGACCAGATTATTAATATGAATAAAAATACATCTAAAATGCAGGTACGCAAATGCAAGTCGTCTAAAAAATAAGATGGGAGAGCTAGAATATATAGCACTAAATCAGTGGTTCCCAACCCAGTCCTCGGGTACCCCCAGGCCAGTCAGGTTTTCAGGATATCCACAATGAAAATGCATGAGAAAGATTTGCATACAATGGAAACAGTACATGCAGAGCTCTCTCATACATGAGTCTGCAAGGGGGTAAACTGAAAGGCAACATCAGGAAATGCTTTTTCAATGAAAGGGTGGTGGATGCTTGAAATGCCCTCCCGATGGAAGTGGTGGGGGGCAAATGCAGTGATAGAATCCAAAATGGCATGGGACAGACATGATGGATCCGTTTATAGAAACAGGATAAAATCAAAATAAACTTAACTGTCTCTGACATCTCAACAACAATTAGAAGTGACCTGCACGGAGCGGTGGGTATACCCCTAAACAAAGGCATGGAAAGGGGTGACCTGCACAGAGCGGCAGGCACACCTGCTCTTGCCACCTTGATGGGCAGACTAGATGGGCCATGCTGGTCTTTATCTGCCATCATATGCTATGTTACTACGTCCTTTGGTAACAAATTCCAGAGTTTGATTATGCATTGAGTGAAAAAATATTTTCTCTTATTACTCTTTAATGGGTTACATTGTAGCTGCATTGTGTGTCCCCTAGTTTTTCTACTTTTTGAAGGAGTACACAACCTATCTACGTTTACTCATTCTACTCCATTCATTAATTTATAGACCTCTATCATATCTTATTTGTATAGTGCTACAAGGTGTATATAGCGCTGTACATTCTTCAAACTTTGTTAGATCCCTCCTCATGTTATCTACACCTCCCTACTCTATTGCAGATTTTGATATCACCCACAAACCTTACCCGATATCCTGCCACAACAGCAGGACATGAGTAAAAAAGACCTGAAAACAAGATGTACTTTTGTGGCAGACTCATGCAGGGTAGTTTGATGACATGGGACTAGGACAGGCATCCAACAAGCTCCATAGAGAAAAGAAGACCAAGAGAAATGGCACTGTGCTGGTAGGTGGGAAGACATGCGTATGCGCGGTGATGTTTTCTAAAGCTTCTAGGAAAAGCCAGGAAAATGCTTCTGCACAAGACATCACCCATACATGAGGACTTCATCCTGCTTTTCCACAGAGAAAATGCTGAATGACGCGTTACCTCACAGCAAACTTGAGACCAGCCAAAGACAAAATGCAAATTTACATTTGAGAGCATAGGATGTGTCATTTTGGGTCAGACCAAGGGTGCATCAAGCCGTTTCCAAACAGTGGCCAATCCAAGTCACAAGTTCCTGTATGGTTCCCAAAAAGGTACACAGATTCCATGCTGCTTATACCAGGGGTAAGAAGTAGATTTCCCCAGTTCCCTTTAATAATGGTTTATGGACTTTTCCTCCGGAAACTTGTCCAAATCTCTTTTAAACCCAGCTACACTAACAACTTTTACTACCTGGGCAGGGGCGTAAGGAGGGGTGACCTGCATGGAGTGGCGAGTGCACCTACTTTTGCAGCCTTGCTGGGCAGACTGGATGGACCGTGCTGGTCTTTATCTGCCGTCATATACTATGTTACTATGTTACATCCTCTAGTAATAAATTCTAGTGTTTGATCACGCATTGAGTGAAAAAATATTCTCTCCTATTTGTCTTAAAGTGTGCCATAGTGTAGTTTCATTGCACATCCCTTAGTCTTTCTACTTTTTGAAGGAGTTAACAACCTATGTTTACCCATTCCATTCATTATTTTATAGACCTCTATCATATCTTCCCTCAGCCGTCTCTTTTCCACGTTGAAGCACCCTAATCCATTAAGCCTTTCCTCATAGGGGTATCCTTCCATCCCCTTTATCATTTTGGTTGCTCTACTCGTATCTTTTCTAATTCCATTGTATCCTTTTAAAATATGGCAACCAGAATTGAATGCAATATTCAAGGTGCAAGGGGCTGCAGAATGCCTCTCTAATTGGGGGGTCAAGCTCTGCCTTGATTCTGCCCCTAGCCCCCCCATGGCCTTCCCTTCCTATTCTGCCCACAGAGATCCAATTTCCCTCAGGCAGAAGAGAAGGAAATGGCTGCGATCATAGCAAACTTCTTCTGTCTGTCTATGGGAGATCGGATCCGCTTAAACACCTGCTGGTATGATATCTACCTTTCCGGATGCTATATGGAGCCTTCCCTCTTGTCTCCTCTATTCCTTTAACTATCACTGTATCTCTTATTCTGTCCTATCTTATAAATGGCGTTCTTTTCATATTTTCTGTAACATATATGTAATATTGTAAACCGCTGCTTCGGCCTGAGCGATATATCAAATGTAATTAAACATTAAGGAATCTACAGCGATCACGGCTGCTCTCTCTCTCTCTGCTGGCGGGCAAATTTTGGTAAGGCTGGGGCCCGTGTAGCTTACCCTATTCCGACACCTATGTTACAGCCTTGTGGCAACCAAAATTGCACACAATATTCAAGGTGTGGTCACACCATGGAATGATACAGCAGGTAGGGGATAAACAAGTAGCACGTGCTGCGTGGTTTAAGGTGAGGCTGGTGCGCCAGGTACAGTCTTATCTGGAGACACCAGCATTGCGTATGGTCATGCAGACATACAAGGCACCATTGACTATTGCAATGCATTATATGTTGGGCTTCAAGCGTTCAATCTGCCAACTGCGCGGACTTTGTTTGGGGCACAGCATAAGGGCCAGGCGTCCCCGCTGTTGCGACAACTGCATTGGCTCCCAATCAGGGAGCGCCGTCAATTTTATGTTGGTTATTGTGCACTTCATAAAAGTCGCCTAGGCTACTTGCAGGATATGTGGAGCTGTTATGAGCCTCAGCAACTGCAGAGGTCCTCCCCGGCTTGAAGGAGGCTCAGTCAGCGCAGGAGTGAGCATGTCTCTTTAGAGTGGCAGGGGCTGAGTTATGGAATTCCTTGCCACCTGATCTGCGGTTTTCTGGAAGATATAGAAAACGGTCCTCTTTGTGGGGAGCTGATGTGATGGGTGCTGTCTTCAGCTCTGCCCAGGGTTTGTCAGATGGGAGGTTTCTCTTTGCCATACGTATTGTTTTACTTTTGATTTTATTTGTATACCCTATTGCTCGACCTTGGCCAGAATGAAGGTTGTTTGTGAACAAATGAATAAAGGTTAGCACGCATTAAGTGAAGTTAACTGCTGCCACTGTCCATTTCTATGGGCCGCTGCAGCACGTGTGTTAACCTTTAGTATACCTGCTCCATAGAGTTGAAAGTACTTATCAGCCAATCTGTGACTTGGTCTCCAAACCCAACCGAAGCTAAATGCATTCTTAGAAGATAATCCACCAATTGCCACAGATAAATCTACTGAGACAATCACTGTGTAGGAACCTTGATCTAAAAGCCTCTAGATATAATTTTGAAATGAGAGCTGGAAGGTCTTGGTCCTAAGCCCACTTTGGAATCCAGCTTGTTTTAGATGCAGGACCAGGTCACCCTAGTGCTCGGGGATTTTATGCCCCTGAAAGCGTTTTTTGTTTGTTTGTTTGTTTTTATACGCTGGTACTGCCTCAAAATACCAAGCTGCTTATTTCCTCCATCATGATCAGCTCTCTGCCTCAACCACGTAGTGGAAGAAAGTCAGGTTGATCTCGCAGTGTCAAGTCTCGAGACACTTGAAACCACAGGATCAGTCCCAAACTGTTTACTGCACAGCTCAAGCTCCTTGCAGAGAGATGATTGCCACACTCACTCCCCCTAAAGAATGGTGCCTCCCCCTCCCCTTCGATGGAAAGCTCTGATCAGAATGCCAACTACAACTGCTGTCCTGGGCACATGTCTCTGAAGACACATTCTTAGTACCTTTTCCTATAGTAGAACAGCCAGAGATAAGGAAGCCAATCAAATTGGGGGGTGGGGGGAGAGGCTTGTAGATAGGAAGTACCTGGGGATCAGTTTAATGCATTCAGGCAACCACCCATCCTCTTAATTCCCAGATGACAAAGGCAGCTGGCCGGAGGAATCATTATTTAAAACAAGAGAGTGCGGGTGTTCAAATCATGTTTATGGATGGTCTGAGAATGAATCATAAATAAATGAAAGGCTGGTGCACTTCAGCATGAACGGACAAGAGCTAAAAGTGCACAATTACAAAATGGTCTCCTTGGTGGCGACTGCCAGGAATGTACCAAGCTAGAAACGCGTCCTGTGAACTAATGAATCCGGTGCCCACCTCAGCCATGTGCTTACTAAAAAGCCCAGGGTTGATACCAGTGCCCTTTCTATACTGCACAACTTGCGTATCCCTTGGTGACTGCTGCCTGCTCTGGGCATTTTTTCCATTGAAATCAAAGCTGTGGCCTCTCGTTCTGCCAAAAATGAATATGTTGGTATGTTAATATTTTTTTATTCTGACAGATAGTCTTGAAGTTATTGAAAGGGGGTTGGGAAAGCTGGATTTAGGAACAGCGATTACAGCCTGCCTGTTCTATAGCATTTACTTTCTTGATAATCAGTGACATTTAAATCTCATGATCTACTGACCCAATACAGAGCTAGACAACTTGAATATAACGATCTTATAGATGAACGTAAGCAACTTTATCATACCAATATAATTATGAAATCTATCAATAGACCGAGGAAGCTTTTTAGCATTGTTCTAAAGCTCACAAAAGACTCTATGCAGCATCGTGTCCACCACATAGACCCACAGGTCTTTGCAGATAACCTAAGATCCAAAAATATCACTACTCATACATGCCCCCCTTCTACACTGACAAATGGCTATAGTTTCAACGATTCTCAACACATTTGGGAGAACTTCACTATTCCTTCATCCCAGCAAACTGAAGACATAATACAGGGACTTAATACAACAACATCACCTTCAGATCCTTGTCCAGTGTCTTGGATCAAAGCAACAAAACATCAGCTTTCACCTTACATTGATAAGATTGTTACGAACTCCCTTCAACAAGGATACTTACCAGAGTCATTAAAACAATCCATGATTCGGCCAGTCTTTAAGAATAACACACTAGGCCCAGGGGCGGCCCAAGGGGGGTGCAGGGCCATGTGCGGAGACTCGGTGCGGGGCCTCATTTGCATAAGGGGCCTCATTTGCATAAATATTTGCATAATGTTACCATATACTAACTTTTAGTAAACGTGCCTCTTAATGAGTGTATGGATAAAGAAAGACTAAAAGATTTCTACATTACTATAATCCAGTGCCAACTGCCAGACACATTAGGAACTACTACAAACACTGCCCATTTAGAACCCATAGCAAACCCGCCGTATCCTAACAGCACTACCAGGACTCACAAAGCACCATACCCTAACTATCAAAAGGAAACACTGCAAATATTAAACCAATACATTTCAGAGAACAACAATACATGACCTACTGGGGAAAGAACAAGTGGCAATGTCAAATAGGAATTATATAAACAGAATACCTCAGCTCAGTTACACATGCAGAACATAGACCATCACCAAACAAGTAATCACAATTTAGAAATAGGAAGACAATAATTAAACTGGGAATCCCAAAAGCCAAACTTGGAATGTACAACACTGTAGAAATAAAACTATACATTAATTTGCTCTTGTACTAAACAAAGCGCAGACGTTAATGATGCACATTTACCAGAGCTACTAATCAATTTTGTTAACACTCTAAATATCTCAATTTTCCAAGCTGGCAGATAAATTTTAAATATTTGATTTTAATAATCCCATAGGGAAACTTTCTACATTTGACATACTGTGAATTTTCATATACAAATGTTATACTCTACTACTTTTAACACAAAAAATCCTGTAGAACTGTATTGCTACAGATTATACTTATATCCCTTACACAGTATGACTAAAAATTGTACAAATTAGTTCCCATTAGGTTCCCAATATACAAAATTACATAATGTCTCATTTAAACCTTAAAACTCCTATAACTTATGCTGAATAAGAATATATAAAACCACTCTAATACATTCTCTTTTGAAACAGAATTACTAGTATAGACATCCTCTTTCGAGCTGAATAGCTGAATAGCTGGTATTAACAACACTCTTGTCACTTTCTCTTTTAAAACAGGATTGCTAGTATGGTCATCCTTTTCCAAACTGAATAGCTGGTGTCAACACCACTGTCCACCAGAGATGACACTGAGTTCTTGCTGTTCTCTGTTGCAAACTGTCCACGCTAGCAGAATCCATCAGCGCGGCGTTCCTGGATCGTTGGTTGATTTCCAGCTAAGAGAGATCGAAGTGAGACGTGGGCAGCATCTAATTGTGATTAGGACTTATAGTGCATATGCTGAGGGCAGAGCTCTTTGAAGACAGACCCCTGAAGAACCAATTAGAGAAACGCGAGGGCAGTGCCATTGAACGGCGTTGGGTTGATGTTTCAAAGGAAACTAAGTGATGTTGATATGATACTACATGGATACTTTTGAACTGACTATATGCTGGAGGATTTGCTGGAGGATTAAGCATTGCTGACGGATTCTGCTAGCGTGGACAGTTTGCAACAGAGAACAGCAAGAACTCAGTGTCATCTCTGGTGGACAGTGGTGTTGACACCAGCTATTCAGTTTGGAAAAGGATGACCATACTAGCAATCCTGTTTTAAAAGAGAAAGTGACAAGAGTGTTGTTAATACCAGCTATTCAGTTCGAAAGAGGATGCCTATACTAGTAATTCTGTTTCAAAAGAGAATGTATTAGAGTGGTTTTATATATTCTTATTCAGCATAAGTTATAGGAGTTTTAAGGTTTAAATGAGACATTATGTAATTTTGTATATTGGGAACCTAATGGGAACTAATTTGTACAATTTTTAGTCATACTGTGTAAGGGATATAAGTATAATCTGTAGCAATACAGTTCTACAGGATTTTTTGTGTTAAAAGTAGTAGAGTATAACATTTGTATATGAAAATTCACAGTATGTCAAATGTAGAAAGTTTCCCTATGGGATTATTAAGATCAAATATTTAAAATTTATCTGCCAGCTTGGAAAATTGAGATATTTAGAGTGTTAACAAAATTGATTAGTGGTATTCACACTCTGTGATAAGTGCCTTGGAAAGTGTTGACTAAACGCCAATGGAAGGCCAAACATTGTGGAAGGAGACATTTACCAGAGCTGACATATTCCAATTAATAAATTCAAAATAAAGAGATATTTTTCTACCTTTTGTGCATTTTTTTTCAGCTGCAATTGCTCCAGCCACTTTCTTCTGGTTTCTTCGTGTCTTCTGCTAACTCTCCATCGTCAGCTGTCCATTAGTCCTTTCTTCTCTCTTCTAGTTTTTTTCCATTCTCTCTCTACATCTGCTTTAACATACTAATCTTTCTCCTTTTGCTCTTTCCTCATTCCTATTTCATCCACTCAAATTTTACCCCTCCATCCTCAATCCCCACTTACTCTCCCAATACCCGGCCAATTGTAGATTTTTTATCCCTCCCACACAAAATATTTTTCCCTTCTCCATTTTACTCTTCCAGCCCCATCCCATTCTAATCCTCCCCAACATCAGCTCCCTTCTAGTTCCAGCCTCACCCAGCATCCATTCCCTTCTAGTCCCTGCATCAGCCCATTTCCAGTCCTAGCCACCCATCAGCCCATTTCCAGTCCTAGCAACCCCCCAACCCAATACCAGTCCTAGCCCCTCCATCAACCCACTTCCAGTCCTAACCCCCTATCACCCCATTTTCAATTTAAGCCCCCCCTATAACCTATTACCAGTCCTAATCCCCCATCAGCCCACTTCCAGTCCTAACCCCATCAACCCATTTCCAGTCAGCCCCCCATAGCCCATTGCCAGTCCTAACCCCCCTCCCCCATCAGCCCACAGCCTATTACCAGTCCTAACCCCATCAGCCCACCTCAAGTCCTAACCCCTCCCCATCAGCCCATTTCATGTCCTAGCCCCCCCATAGCCCATTATCAGTCCTAACCCCCCATAGCCCATTACCAGACAGCCCCCATCAGCCCACAGCCCATTACCAGTCCTAACCCCCCCATAGGCCATTACAAGTAATAACCCTACCACCCAACAGCCAATTACCAGTCCTAACCCCATCAGCCCACCTCAAGTCCTAACCCCTCCCCATCAGCCATTTCCTGTCCTAGCCCCCCCATAGCCCATTATCAGTCCTACCCCTCCCATAGCCCATTACCAGTTCTAACCCCCCCTAACAGCCCACAGTCCATTACCAGTCCTAACCCCATCAGCCCACCTCCAGTTTTAACCCCCCCCGCCCATTTCAAGTCCTAGCCCCCCCATAGCCCATTACCAGTCCTAACCCCCCCCCCCCATCGGCTCAAGTAAAATTAAATTTAAAAAAAAAAAAACACGCTGGCTGCTACCGCTGCGGCAGTATGGACTGTCCCGCGGGGTCCCCTCTGCCCTGTGCAAAAAACATTCTTGCTCAATGAACGGGCCGGCCCTGACTAAGCCCTTCTGATCCGAAATCTTACCGCCCAATTTCCAGCTTACCTTTTCTTACAAAGTCATTGAAAAGTCAGTACAAAACCAACTTCAGGATCATTTGGACTTACATGCACCACTGGACATTCACCAGCACGGCTTCAAACCACAACACAATGTTGAAACCTTGCTCACCTCTCTTTTTGATAATCTTTTAAGAGATATCGATAACATTAAGAATGGATTCCTGTTAGTATTCATGGATGTTTCAGCTGCTTTTGACACAATATCTCACTCTAAGCTACTGCACCGTTTGCATCATATAGGTTTACGAAATAATACTTTAAACTGGTTTAGCTCTTACTTGGAAGGTCGTATGCAACAAGTCAAATGTGACCAGAAAAAGATAGGTGTATAAGCCTGCATACCTAATTGTAAATAGTTGTTACCTGTTAACCTGTTATCCATGTTAATTACCCTGTTTATTGTAAGTGCATTGAACTGCCCTCTTTGCACAAATACGTTTCCTGTAAACCGCGCTGATAATAAATAGTGCGGTATAGAAAAGCAATTAAATAAATAAATAATTCTTTGCAAGTCCCAGTCATTCAAGGAGTGCCTCAGGGTTCAGCTTTATCTTCTATTCTGTTCAATATTTATATCCAAGCTTTATGCAATATTTTTAAACTACACAAATTCCATTATCACCTTTATGCTGATGACATAATGGTATATACCCCAATTGTTTTACAATCTCTTGACTTTTCAGCAATTTCTAGATGTCTCCAAGACATGACTAACTGGCTTTCAAATAATAAACTTTACACTTAATTATGACAAAACTGAGGTAATGTTTGTTACTAGGAACCCTAATTTCATTCCTCCAAATACTATTGATTTATTAGGTAGGCCCATCATAGTTAAAAACAAAATCAAATACCTTGGCATAATTTTGGATAAGGCATTGAACCTTAAATCTCACATTGCTAAAATCGCTAACAAGGCCTATCATCGTCTAAAGATTGAGAGAAAACTAAATCCATTACTCCATCAAGACCATTTCCATACTGTTTGTCAGGCTCTCATCACCCCCCCTCATAGACTACGGAAACCTGCTTTATCAAGGCCTCCCTCAGCTAACTCTACACCCTCTCCAGATGGTTCAGAATATTGCTGCATTTATTATTACTGGTTCAGCAAAAGCGGATCATATCTCCCCTGTCCTACAACAATTACACTGGCTTCCAGTAAGTGTCAGGTCAAAATTCAAGACACTTTTAATTATCTTTAGGATTTACAATCACCTATCAGCAGATGCATTACAAAATATTATAATTAGAGACATTATCAATAGACCAAGAAGCAGCAGCACCAATAATGACAACATAATTAGTACCCCTGCTGAATACTGTAGGACTAAACAAGCAACTTAAAAAAAAAAGCTCCTTCTTTACTGGCGTCCAAACTTTGGAACTCTCTCCCGATGGACCTCAGAATTATGACTGATATCAAAGATTTTTGCAAGGCCTTGAAGACCCTGCTATTTGATGAAACTTATAATTTGATATATAATTAATAGTTTTTACCAATAGGCCCATTTTATTACATTAATTCATCTTAGTTTTACCTGTTAATGTCTTATCTACCCTATGTTATTTGTAACCTTCCACTTGTATTGTGACCACTTTGATTGAAGGATAAGATGGGATACAAATCTGTCTAAATAAATCATTAAGAGAGTCAGTCACAGGAGCACAAAACTATTGGACAACTTACCATAATGGTCATGTGAAAAAATACTAATCTAACAAGATGCAAAATTATTGTATTAACAAGCAGTAACATTTTGCACCCTACTTAAGAAAAACTCAGTATTGCCAAGAAAAATAAAACTATGCAGAATTTTGATCAAGCAACAGCGGAACTAGAGGACAGGCTTTACCAAATCCTCCAGGACAGTACAAACATCAAGTCAAAGTCACTTATGAACAGTGCTGCTTAGAAAGAAATGTTAACCCAGAGACCAGGTTTGGCATTCATAACACGCCTCAAACTAATCGACAGTGAGACATGTACATGTGTGCACAGGTCCAAAGTATCATTTGTGAAAACAGATCAAGACAAGTCTGTGATATTTTGATACTATCTTAAGTTAGTAAGTGTATGCCTAGTTTCAGAACTGAAATGTGAAACTATCTGTAGAATTAGGTTGACGAGACTTACTAATTTTAAAATGTCAAGGATTGTGAAACACAGCAGTTTAGTGTCCCAACCGATAAGGACCCAGGCTTAAATGACAAACTTGTAAAACTAGTAACTCTGGTCTCTTTCGTCACCACTCAGAGAACATACAGGGCTGACTTTCTCTCTCTGCTCTCAGGGACCAGATCCACTTGTCTCGCACGCCTGGAAACTGGAACTTCTGGTTCAATGCTTCTCGCTTGTACTCTAGGGAAAAGGGCCCCCTAACCTCATCATCTCTCTCTGCTCCCAGAGATCAAACCCCTAAATTCATGTTTTCCCTTTGCACTTGGTATCCATATCCTCTTTAACCTAACACTTCCTCCCTCTCTCTCTCTTTGCTTCTGATATTCAGATCACCCTGGTCCTGCCACACTCATGCTGGGGAGGGAGGGAGGGGACGCCCAGATCAGTGCCCACTATCTTGCTCCTCCTAGAGCCTCAAGATGGGGCTCTAGGACCCATATTTACCATATGACAGAGAAGCATTAGTACCCCTGAGCAGCTGTCGTTTTGTTAAATTCCTTTTTAGAGTGGGCCTGTTGCTCTTTTTTCAGAAAACTCTCTCGGATTACACCAAAAATTAGCAAGCTATGGCTCACAGCGACCCTATATGAAATATGGCCTTGGTCACGCTTGCCATTGTCCTGAAGAGCTCATGCCATGCAAGACTACATAAATGCAAAGTGCCAAGGGTCATTCAGCTGCACAACGGAAGAAAAGGAAGATCCCAATTTGGCTGAGAAGCAGCAGCTAATCTGGTTAATCATGGAGCCTCAGGAAGAGGGAATAAACAAGTTGGTTAAAAACCCAGGAGGAATTCAGAAATTGGTTGGAAGAGCAAAGAAGGAAGTGAGTCAAGGACTGGCTGGGAGAGCAGGGGATGAATGGCATTTGGATTTAATATCTTAGATTTAAATTATTTGCCTTTCCAAGACAAGTTACAATAATTCTTCTCTAGTTATTGCTTTGCCCAAGAGGGTTTACTACCTAAGTTGTACCAGAGGCGATGGAGGGTGAAGTGTCAAACAGTGGTAGTGCTGCTTCCCTGGTTCTACCCGCAAGGATGCCCCGCCACCTGGGGACTAGCGGTTGGGGGGGGGGAGGGGGGGGTTGTAGGAAGAACAAGGGCTTGGGGATCAGAACAGGGAACTGGGTCCAAAGCAAGAACTTGAGGACTGTTGATGAGTAGAGACTCAGAGCTGAGACTCCAAAATTAAGAGAGAAGGGGGAAAACAGAAGAGGAGTGCGTGCACACAGAGTGAGTGGGAGATTAGGGACTCAGAAATAAAGCAAAGGGCAGAGCATGGAATGGTGGACAGGATAAACTGGGGATTTGGGAAGGAACATGAGAACTTTAGCGACTGGGTGAGCATGAGCGATGGTGTGTTAGATGGGCTAGGAGATATGAGTGAAGGGATGAGATGGGGATAAAAGAAAGGTGCCGTGAACGACTTGGAGAACTGGAAATACTTTTTCCACTGAAAGGGTGGCAGATGCTTGGAATGCCCTCCCGATGGAAGTTGTGGGGGCAAATATAGTGACAGAATTCAAAATGGCATGGGACAGACACAATGGATCCTTTTATAGCAAGGGGATAAAATCAAAAAACAAACATAACTATCTCTTATATCTGAACAAATAGGAGTGACCTACATTGAGCGGTGGGTACACCCCTAAACATAGGCATAGGGAGAGGTGACCTGCATGGAGTGGCAAGTGCACCTACTCTTGTCACCTTGCTGGGCAGACTAGATGGACCATACTGGTCTTTATCTGCTGTCATATACTATGTTACTACGTAGGAGGTAGTGGAAAGGAATGGGGGTTCTATGCTCTTCAATCTATACCTCCAACCACTCTGCACAACAATAAGAAATCACAAACTAAACCTACACAAAGCCGGCGACATTGGTCCATAAATCATAATTGACACACACCAACCAGACATAACAGCACACCAAGAATGCTTCACTGAAGTAAAATGGCTTATATCGCTTTATATTGGTTGCATGGTATACACCCAATTACTGAATCAAGATGTTTTCTTGATATGTATGTATAAAATTTCTCAAAAAAAAACAAAAACAATGAGTCACCTGAATGAATACCGAAAACAGTTTAGGTCAACTATCTGGATGGTCGCCATGAATTGACGGCACTTGAAAAGATTCTCATCAAATAGAGAATATTGTTATGTTGTGCTCAACTTACAGAAGTGAGGGATTTTCCTAATGTTTACTTTCTGTACATGCATCTCTAGCACTATAGTTTGCTCAGTTTTCCCAGGCATAGGTGTTCTACAACCCGCCGTTAGATTTGTGGTGCCTGCCGTCTCATGGCAAAGGTTGGTTCTGTGTGTATCCTGGGTGTGTGTGTCATTAAGGTAAGTTAAGCTTCTTAAAAATGTTTCAAGTGTGGTTCTGGCAGAGTTTTGTGATTTATCACAATGACCCTGAAGTTTGTTTTGCTGTTAAACTAATGAAGTTCTAGATATCATTAACACAATCAAGATTCACAAACCCCTTTTTTCAGCTTCACCAGATAGAGATTCATAACTAACTACACAGAGGTTAAGGATCACACTTATGTCTACATATAAATTATTAGAAAATGATATAGTGTTATGTTTACAAATTTTAAGAAAAGCATTTAACAGACTCCCAGCTTGTGGTGTCATGCATGTCGAACAAGTTGAAGTAACACTTTTTTGTTTCACAATAGGTGCAGAGTTGCCCGACTCCAGAGCTACTGTGCCCCCTTCCATCCCCTATGGAAGGTACGTTTCTCATTTACTCTTTTTAAATTTGTTCCCCTTCTCTCCTCCAGCCTTGAACTCTTAATCGCTTTCTCTATCCTCCTTCCACATTGCTACTTCCTCTAGTGAAGCCTAAGGCCAGAGGGCTCCACCTCTTCAGTGGCCCGGCCCACAGCATAAGAACATAAGATATGCCATACTGGGTCAGACCAAGGTCCATCAAGCCCAGTATTCTGTTTCCAACAGTGGCCAATCTAGGTCATATGTACCTAGCAGTTTCCCCAAGAGACACAGGTTCCACAATGCTTGTATTGGTTCAAGCATTGATATCCTGGGTCCCTTCTTAATAATGGTTTATGGATCTTTCCTCCAGGAACTTGTCCAAACCTTTTTTAAACCCAGCTACACTAACAGCCTTTACTACATCCTCCGGTAACAAATTCCAGAGTTTGATTACACGTTGAGTGAAAAAATATTTTCTTTTATTAGTCTTAAATAGTTTACCCTGTAGCTTCATTGCATGTCCCCTAGTCTTTCTATATTCTGATAACGTAAACAATCGATCTACGTTTACCCGTTCCACTCCGTTCATTAATTTATAGACTTCTATCATATCTCCCCTCAGCCGTCTCTTTTCCAGGTTAAAGAGCCCTAACCTTTTTAGCCTCTCTTCATAGGAGTATCCTTCCATCCCCTTTACCATTTTGGTGGCTCTTCTCTGAACCTTTTCTAAAATCGCTATATCCTTTTTAAGATACGGCAACCAGAATTGCAAATTGCAAATTGTATCTGCAGAAAGTGGGTAAAGCTCCTATCCAGGAACAATTATGGCCTATTCATGAAACCATTAAAAGTGATTTGCGTTTGTTCAACTTATGAGTAGGATTCTCAAGGATTGCTTAAGAGGAAGGTCCACTGACCACTTAACTTTAAAAAGTTAAGAAATCCATTTAAGGTTATGCAGATTCTCTGTACATGTGCAGCTTTCGTTCCCCTGGTATTCGTGTGTTCAGAACGGAATACATAATTTATAAAGAGAACAGTTGCGACAGCACCTTCTCCATATAACCCCCCCCCCCCCCGACCACACACACACACACACACACACACACACACGTGATCTGTCCCAAATTAAAAGTTTAACCTTTGGCTGTAAGCTATTTGCATGGCCGAAAGCAAAGTGTTAAGCGGCCCTCTATTCTAAGATCAAAGAACTGTGGTCAGCATTTACTGCCGCCACAGAAGTCCTTCTGAAAACTGATTGTTTTCTTCAGCAAAGCTGTGTCTTATTTTTTCCAGAGATACCTGAACCATGTTTCTGGGCTATGTGTACTGGGCACTTGATTTTATAATAGGACGCCCGTGTGGTAAGTCCAAGTAGGCACTTAGTTTAAGCCTCTTTTCTATAGCCAACGTAAGTGCCTATGCGCCTTTCTTAAAACACACATATCTATTGTAACTGTCTCTGTTCTACCTAGACTATATCCCCTGCATGCAGACAGCAGAAAATGTGGTGCACACATTCCATGCATTTACTTTTAATGCAAATATGTGGTCACACAATTATATAAAAGCCAGATCTTCAATGGCAGCAGTCAGGCTATTAATTTAAATACCAGCCATGGCACTTACATGCATTTGCAGATTCAGCCGTACTGACTACTGTCACCATTAGCATTTTAGTTTGGTACATATTGCGACCGATGCAGAAAGCTGGCATTAGAATTGTGCGCTAAAAGCCATGTGCAAGGGTTTCTCGCCTGAGAGCAACACAGATGATGTGCGTCTGTATCCAGCAAGGAAATAGCATGCAAATGAGGTAGGCACTGAAAGTCTGCATAAGCAGCGCCTAGATCCAGCTTGTGTGCATATGCTGGAATTCTATGTGGCACATATCTCTGCCGGGGGGGGGTGTCTTTAAATAGCGATATTATTCTAAGAAATGGTAACATACATCCATTCCTCACTTTTTATTTTCTGAACTCATTTCAGCAAAGCCCACAAAGTGCTGCGGTGGGGGGAGGGGTGTGTCCACTCATGAAAAAAGCATAAATTCCTCCCTGGCACTGAGTTCAGACTCCTCACATTTCCTTCAAGTAGGCGCTAAAGTTCTGGCATTAAGTACAGCCTTTGTTCTTCTGTACAGCTCTCTGCATTTGGATAGAATCGCTAATAGGGGACTGCAACTTGTGGAGAGCGAATCGCTAATAGGGGACTGCAACTTGTGGAGAGCGAATCGCTAATAGGGGACTGCAACTTGTGGAGAGCGAATCGCTAATAGGGGACTGCAACTTGTGGAGAGCGAATCGCTATAGGGGACTGCAACTTGGAGAGCGAATCGCTATAGGGGACTGCTACTTGTGGAGAGCGAATCGCTAATAGGGGACTGCTACTTCTACAGAGAGATTGCTAATTACTTCATTATCATGTAATCTGAATGGATTTACATGCGCTAACACTAGTACCGTCTTCTACACAGTGATTACACTCACACCAATCCTTTTCTGCATTGTGGCACAAGGTCTACACATAAAAATGTGTGTGGAAATTTTGCACTACATATGCGCTGACGTTTCTACATTGGTCCTATATTCAGCAATCTCTGTAGTGACTATCAGCCTGCTATGGCTAATAAAGAACATAAGATATGCCACATACTGGCTCAGACCAGGGTCCATCAAGCCCAGTATCCTGTTTCCAACAGTGGCCAAACTAGTTCATAAGTACTTAGCAGTTTCCCCAAAAGACACAGGTTCCACAATGCTTGTATGGGGCAAGCAGTGATATCCCGGATCCCTTTTAATAATGGTTTATGGATTTTTCCTCCAGGAATTATTCCAAACCTTTTTTTAAGCCCAACTACATTAACAGCTTTTACTACATCCTCCGGTAACCAATCACAGAGTTTGATTACACGTTGGGTGAAAAAATAATTTTCTCTTATTAGTCTTAAATAGGTTACCCTGTAGCTTCATTGCATGTCCCCTAGTCTTTCTATATTCTGATGACATGAACATCGATGTACGTTTACCCGTTCATTAATTTATAGACTTCTATCATATCTATCCTCAGCCGTCTCTTTTCCAGGTTGAAGAGCCCTAACCTTTTTAGCATTCCTTCATAGGAGTATCCTTCCATCCCCTTTACCATTTTGGTGGCTCTTCTCTGTACCTTTTCTAATAACGCTATATCCTTTTTAAGATTCGGCGACCAGAACTGCACACAATATTCAAGGTGCGGTCTCACCATGGAACGATATAGAGGCATTATAATATCCTTTGTTTTATTTTCAGATGATTTTAATGTTAGTTCACAGATTACTAATAGCAGGTCTGCAATCTCATATTTCAGTTTTTTCAACACCCTTGGATGTATACCATCCGATCCAGGTGATTTGCTACTCTTCAGTTTATCAAATAGTTGTAATACATCTTCCTGGTGTATCGATATTTCTTTCAATTCTTATGCCATATGAACTTTAAATACCACTTCAGTCATGGGTAACATCCCTACATCTTCCTAGGTAAAGACTGAAGCATTCATTCAGTCTCTCCGCTATGGCCTTGTCCCCTCTTAGTGCCCCTCTATCATCTAATGGTCCAACTGACTCTCTCATGGGTTTTTTTGCTACGAATGTACTTGAAAAAGTCTATTACGCGTTTTTGCTTCCACAGCAAGTTTCTCCTCGAATTCTCTCTTTGTCTGCCTTATCGAGGCCTTGCATTTAACTTGCCAGTGCTTGTGCTGTTTTCAGTTTTCATCATTTGGCTCTTTTTTCCATTTCCTGAAAAATGCTTTTTTAGCAACAGCCTCTCTGACCTCACCTTTAAACCATGCTGGAAGTTTTTTGGACTTCCTTCCACTTTTCTTAAAGCGTGGAATACAGCTGGTCTGGGCTTCCAAGATAGTATGATCAAATATCTATGCTGAATGATGCTGAGAAGATGAAGAAAAGTGGAAAGAATACACAGAGTCATATCTAACCTCTCATTTAGTGCTATATATTCTAACTCTCCCATCGTATTTTTTAGACTTCTAGCATTTGCATACAAGCATTTTAGAGACTGTATTTTATTCATATTAATCTGGTTATTGGTAGGCAGGGGTAATTTGGAATCTTTAAGCTCTGTCTGCTCCATACTCATGGGCATTTGGGCTACTTTTCTCTTTACTGGAACCTCTCTGCTGATATGCTCTAACTTCATTCTTTTGGTAGTATCCTTCAACGATACATTGTTCCGAACCATGCGCTCTTGGGAGAGTGTCGGCTCTCCCCCATTATCTAGTTTAAAAGCTGCTCTATCTCCTTTTTAAAGGTTAATGCCAGGAGCCTGGTTCCATCCCGGTTAAGGTGAAGCCCATCCCTTCGGAAGAGCCCCTCCTTTCCCCACAATGTTCCGCAGTTCCTAACAAATCCAAAACCCTCATCCTTGCACTATCGTCTCATCCACGCATTGAGACTCCATAGCTCTGCCTGCCTTTTGGGTCCTGCGTGTGGAACAGGAAGCATATCGGAAAACGCTACCCTGGAAGTTCTGGATTTCAAACTTCCTACTATGTCATCGATACCGACATGTACCAAGACAGCAGAGTCCTCGCCAGCACTATTTAAGGTGGCACATGAGGTCTGCTACCTTTGCACCAGGCAGGCATGTTACCAGGCGACCCTCACGTCCACCAGCCACCCAGATATCTACATGCCTAATGATTGAATCACCAACTATTACGGCTGTCCTAATCCTTCCCTTATGGGCATATGGCCCTTGAGAAACTTCCTCGGTGCGAGAGGGTTTCACATCACCTGAAGGACAGGTCCTAGCTACAGGATCACTTCCTGCCACACCAGGATGATGCTCTCCTGTCACGTGACCTCTCTCCTCCATGGCAACAGGGATGCTGCTAGACTGGAGGTGGGACTTCAGGACTATATCCCTGTAGGTCTCGTCTATGTACCTCTCTGTCTTCCTAATGTCCTGCAAGTCTTCTACTCTAGCCTCCAGAGATCGGACTCATTCCCTTAGAGCAAAGGCTCCTGTTGCACACGTAAGATACGTCATCACCAACTATGAGAAAATCATACATGTGAAACTCAGTCATACATGTAAAGCCCCCATCTCACTGCTGGACTACTGTCTGCATCTTAGTGTTTAGGTATTTAAGTTCTTACTAAGTGTTGCTGGGGTTACTTATAGTAATAAAGCTATACCTAATACACTTAATGTACCTTGTTCACCTGAAGCTTAATTAATCTCAGGTCCTTAATGAATGTCTGATGAGGATAAACAGCTGCACCTGAGAGTAAATATGGCACCTCCTTTCCTTTAAGAGGAGTAAGCACCTATAAAGCCAGGAGAGGGAGGGAAAAAGACTTATTAAAAGCTGGCTGCTACACAGTACCCTGTCCTGTGCTTCTAAGGCAATCTGTGACCAATTTCCAGGGGGAGTCCCACAGTCCTTGCTTGGATAGAGGGAGTCTTGGGGTCTAAATTTAACCATAAAGCTCTCTTCTGCGTTTTAAATTTAAACTGAAAGCTCTTTGCTGCTACTAGGCCCTGACTGATTTAACAAATGCATTGGGTACACAAATGAATCAGCTTTAGTCTAAAGCATTCCTCTTTCCTCAAGATTTAGAAAAATTCCCATTAGTAAATACTTACAATTGCAGATCTCTCTCCAGAAGTAGCAGTCCCCTTTTGTAGTCCTTCAAGGTAGCAACCCTCATTCTGTCAGATTAGACAGATTTTCAAGGGGGAATTATATGTTCGCTACAGATAACTCCATTTGAATATTATCCTGGATGTCTAACTATGCATTGTGTGCCTTTGAGTCAATGCTGACTCCAGGTTTTCATTTTTTAAGAAGTTTCATGTTTAGAGAGCCAACACCATTCTGCTCATACCCATGCACTTAGGCCTCATGCACTAAATATTTTTGCCATAGATACTGATTTGAAAAAACTAATATCCGGATTTATTCCAGTGAAGCACTGGTCACAGAAAATGGACGCTTTCTCCAGCTCTCCCTGGCAACCAACTACCAAAGCCGGAGTCAGAGGTACACAGGGAAGGGATAAAAATTGAGTAATGCCGTTAGGGCCCAAATGAGCTAAGCAGTTTCCTCACTAAAATTAAAAATATAAAATAACCAGAACAAACCAAAAAAAAAAACAAAGACGACACACACAGAGGGGCTATCAGAGGAAAAAATGTTCCATCTTCAGACATAC
This sequence comes from Ichthyophis bannanicus, assembly GCA_033557465.1. NCBI lineage: Eukaryota > Metazoa > Chordata > Amphibia > Gymnophiona > Ichthyophiidae > Ichthyophis > Ichthyophis bannanicus. The sequence goes on along the minus strand of CM066033.1, from coordinate 1,403,870,234 downwards.
TGTTGGAGAAAAGAGCTAGGGAGAACATCTAGTTACTCTCTAGTTTCCCCAAAATCCAACCGGCTGCTCTCTTATCTAATTATACAGGGCTAAGTCTAGCAAAGGTCACTCAGAGCTCCGGAACTGGATTTCTCCCCACCTCATAAGCGTCTGCAGGCCTGAAGCAATGCACTCTCGCTGGAACACAACGGACCTAAAGTGAAGGCAGTGGGGAGGAGTGGTCTACCGGTTGGGACAAGTGATCTAGGTTCAGAGGGCCAGGGGTTCAAATCCAGCTAAAGGACAGCATCCTTGGGCCGGAAGGACTGAAGTTTCTCGTCCCACAGGCGCTCCTTGTGGCCTTGGGCAAGCCACATAACCCTCTGTTGCCTCGGGTACAAGGACATACATTGTGAGCCTCTTTGGCGACAAGAGAAAAATATATATATACAGTACCTGAAATAAATAAATAAGGCAGCACTGCTTAGCCCGGTCCAATGCAGGTAGTAAGAGCATGCTCTCACTCCGAACCAAGTGGTCCAACTCCCATTCCCTGCATACTCCATTCCCCCAACTTTCCAAACTAATGACAAAACTGTCCCAAAATTATTTCTCTACCAATCTCAAATTCCTCTTATTTATTTTATTTGGTCTTCCATTTATTATTTGCTCATTGGATATTATTATAAGTGCTGGCAAAAATGTTTCATAAAAACAGAGAAATACAACCTAGTGATATTTTATAATATAGGCTATTAATCTTATGATACATACAGCTCTCTGGTCTTTCGTAAAACGCCGATTAAAATTTCTCTAGCTTTCGTCCTCCCTCGATTTTCTTTCCACCCCCCACCTCCTCCTCCTCCTCCTCCTCCTCTCTCACTGCTCCCCCTCCTCACCTTCCAGCGCTCGGCCCGCAGGCAGCAACAGCAGTAGCAGCAAAAGCGAGACCATTGCAACAGGAAAACCTCCAGGGAAAAGAATAAAACCACCGAAGACCGTGGCCGAAGCAGCAGAGGCGTCGGAAGTTAAGCGCCTGAACGCTGGATCCGCTCAAGTAAATGGATCCCGACCCCAAGTCTCAGGTGAGCGGAACCGGATCGTTTCAGGCGCATGCAAATTGCCCTGCACCCGATACCCGATCCTCCTGGGAACACGGAGCCTGGGCAGACACCGGAGTCTGATCCTCCGGGGAACACGGAGCTCGGGCAGACACTGGAGCCTGATCCTCCGGGGAACACGGAGCCTGGGCAGACACTGGAGCCTGATCCTCCTGGGAACACGGAGCCTGGGCAGACACTGGAGCCTGATCCTCCTGGGAACACGGAGCCAGACGTCCGGGAATTCGCAGCGATCTGGAGGTACCGTGACTTTGGGTTTGCACACTCCGGTATCGGTTCCCTCCGAGCCCCAGAGCACAGCCGCTGCTTCTCCGCCAGCAGCCCTGACTCAGAGGGGCGGGGTCCGTCTGCCAATCGGGACTCTTGGGCACGCCCCCAGCGAACCTTGTCGGAAAACACGCCTCCCAATCATAAGACGCTTGCTGTAATTTGCTCTTACGCACAAGAGGAGGAGGAGCAGGGAGAAAGATGAATTAGAATGGGCGGGAAGAGATTTGTGATTTCGGTGAACAGAATCCCGTCCTCGCTTCGCGGATTGGCCTGGAGGGAGCTGGGGCGGGGAAAGCAGGATTCCTGAACGGGTTTTGAGTCTAGCTGGCCAAGTGCGCCCTCTAGGGACGGACTGTGTACAAGGTCTCATTTGCATAAGTATAATTTATTTTATTTTATTGTATTTTAAACTTTACATGCTGCCCATCTAAAATTTTAGGCGGCTTTCGAAGGACCCCTTCACAAGCCTCTCTTTTGTCCCAGCAATGACTTAACGCACATTAACGCACATGTTACCCATGACTGAAGTGGTATTTAAAGGTGCGGAAGAATTGAAGGAAATATCGATACATTGGGAAGATGTCTTACAACCAGGGGTGGCCCAAGGGGGGTGCGGGGCCATGTGGGGAGACTCGGTGCGGGGCCTCATTTGCATAAGAGGCCTCATTTGCATAAACATTTGCATAATGTTACCATATACTAACTTTTAGTAAACATGCCTCTTAATGAGTGTATGGATAAAGAAAGACTTAAAGATTTCTACATTACTATAATCCAGTGCCAACCGCCAGACACATTAGGAACTTCTACAAACACTGCCCATTTATTTATTTATTTACATTTTCTTATATACCGCGCTATTCTGCATCAGTGCGGTTTACATTGAACAAACTGAAATTACATTGAACAGGGCATTATAACTTGGAGATAACTATTTTACAGGGAACAGCAACAGCCATAGCAAACAGGGAACAGCAACAGCCAGAGAACAGAGAACAGCAACAGCCATAGAACCCATAGCAAACCCTCCGTATCCTAACAGCACTACCAGGACTCACAAAGCACCAGACTCTACCTATCAAAAGGCAACACTGCAAATATTAAACCAATACATTTCAGAGAATAACAATACATGACCTACTGGGGAAAGAGAACAAGTGGCAATGTCAAATAGGAATTACATAAACAGAATACCTCAGCTCAATTACACATGCAGAACATAGACCATCACCAAACAAGGAATCACAATTTAGAAATAGGAAGACAATAATTAAACTGGGAACCCCAAAAGCCAAACTTGGAATGTACAACAACACTGTAGAAATAAAACTATACATTAATTTACTCTTGTACTAAACAAAGCGCAGACGTTAATGATGCACATTTCCCAGAGCTGACGTATTCCAATTAATAAATTCAAAATAAAGAGATATTTTTCTACCTTTTGTGCATTTTTTTCAGCTGCAATTGCTCCAGCCACTTTCTTCTGGTTTCTTCGTGTCTTCTGCTAACTGTCCATTGTCTGCTGTCCATTTGTCCTTTCTTCTCTCCTAGTTTTTTTCCATTCTCTCTCTACATCTGCTTTAACATACTAATCTTTCTCCTTTTGCTCTTTCCTCATTCCTATTTCATCCACTCAAATTTTACCCCTCCATCCTCAATCCCCATTTACTCTCCCAATACCCGGCCAATTGTAGATTTTTCATCCCTCCCACACAAACTATTTTTCCCCTCTCCATTTTACTCTCCCAGCCCCATCCCATTCTAATCCTCCCCCAACATCAGTTCCCTTCTAGTTCGAGCCTCACCCAGCATCCATTCCCTTCTAGTCCCTGCATCAGCCCATTTCCAGTCCTAGCCCCCCATCAGCCCATTTCCAGTCCTAGCAACTCCCCAACCCAATACCAGTCCTAGCCCCCCCATCACCCCATTTTCAGTTTAAGCCTCCCCTATAACCCATTACCAGTCCTAACCCCATCAGCCCATTTCCAGTCAGCCCCCCATAGTCCATTGCCAGTCCTAACCCCCCCATCAGCCCACAGCCCATTACCAGTCCTATCCCCCCAACAGCCCACCTCAAGTCCTAACCCTTCCCCATCAGCCCATTTCCTGTCCTAGCCCCCCATAGCCCATTACCAGTCCAAATCCCCCCAACAGCCCATAGCCCATTACCAGTCCTATCCCCCCCACAGCCCACCTCAAGTCCTAACCCCTCCCCCCCAGCCCATTTCCAGTCCTAGCCCCCCCATAGCCCATTACCAGTCCTAAGCCCCCCATAAACCCACAGCCCACCTCGTCAAGTCCTCACCCCCCCCCCCCCATCGGCTCAAGGAAAATTTAAAAAAAAAAAAAAAAAGCTGGCCGCTGCTGCCACGGCAGCGGCAGAATGGAGGGTCCCGCGGGGCCCCCTCTGCCCGGCTGAGTCCCTCCCTCTGTGATGGCTGAGCCCCTCTGTGCCGGCTTTCAGATTCGCGAAGGGAGAGTATCTCCCTCGCGTCTCTGTTAAGCCCGCAGGGGCTGAGGGGAAATTTCCCATCTGCCCCTGCAGGCTTAACAGAGACGCGAGGGAGACACTCTCCCTTCGCGAATCTGAAAGCCGGCACAGAGGGGCTCAGCCGTTGCAGAGGGAGGGAGGGACTCAGACAGGCAGAGGGGGCCCTGCGGGACACTCCATTCTGCTGCTGCCGCAGCGGCAGCAGCAGTGGTAGCAGCCAGCTTCTTTTTTTTTTAAATTTAATTTTGAAAAAAAGCAGAATGTTCTTTGAACGGGGCCCCCTGAAACGCGGGGCCCTGTGCAAAAAACATTCTTGCTCAATGGACGGGCCGGCCCTGATTACAACTATTAGATAAAATAAAGAGTAGCAAATCACCTGGGCGGATGGTATACATTCAAGGGTGTTGAAAGAACTGAAATATGAGATTGCAGACCTGCTACGGTATTAGTAATCTGTGAATTTTCATTAAAATCATCTGTAATACATGAAGATTGGAGGATCGCCAATATAACGCCAATTTTTAAAAAGGGTTCCAGTGGTGATCCGGGAAACTACAGACCGGTGAGCCTCACGTCAGTATTGGGAAAAATGGTAGAAACCATCATAAAGAATAAAATTACTCAGCATGTAGTAGTCATGGCTTAATGGGAGACAGCCAACATGGTTTTAGACAAGGAAGATCTTGTCTTACTAATCTATTATGGTTTTTTTGAAAGTGTGAATAAACAGGTGGACAAAGGTGAGTCGGTTGATATAGTGTATATGGACTTTCAGAAAGCCTTTGACAAGGTCCCTCATCAGAGACGTTTGGCAAAACTAAAGAGTCATGGGATAGGAGGCAGTGTACTACTGTGGATCAAGAACTGGTTAAAAGATAGAAAGCAGAGGGTTGGGCTAAATGGCCAATTTTCCCAATGGAGAAAAGTGAATAGTGGTGTACCCCAGGGATCTGTGCTGGGTCCGCTGCTTTTTGACATATTCATAAATGACCTGGAAAGTGGAATAACGAGTGAGGTTATCAAATTTGCAAATGACACAAAACTATTTAAAGTTGTTAATGCCTTTATATCGTTCCATGGTGAGACCACACCTTGAATATTGTGTGCAATTCTGGTCGCCGTACCTTAAAATGGATATAGTTATTAGAAAAGGTTCAGAGAAGAGCCACCAAATCGGTAAAGGGGATGGAAGGATACTCCTATGAAGAAAAGCTAAAAAGGTTAGGGCTCTTTAACCTGGAAAAGAGACGGCTGAGGGGAGATATGATAGAAGTCTATAAATTAATGAACGGGGTGGAACGGGTAAAAGTAGATCGATTGTTTACATTATCAGAATATAGAAAGACTAGGGGACATGCAATGAAGCAACAGGGTAAACTATTTAAGACTAATAAAAGAAAATATTTTTTCACTCAACGTGTAATCAAACTCTGGAATTTGTTACCGGAGGATATACTCGTACCTAACAGAAAGACAGCTACAGGTCAAGGTGGGACAGGACACCTCCCGGCCCATAAACGTCCAACAAGGAGTACCACAAGGATCCGCACTCTCAGCACTCCTTTTTAACATCTACATCCAACCAATATGCAACATTATGAAAGAGAACAACATCCAATACACAATATACGCAGACGATATAATGGTATACTCCCCGATATCAATCGAAAACCCGGACTTCTCTAAGATAGCAGACTGCCTTACCCAAATGGCGAAGTGGTGCCAAAACAACAATCTACTATAAACTACAACAAGACTGAAGCTTTAATCATCACTCGAAACCAAAGCTTCACACACCCACCAAACATAAAGATACAAAGCACCACGATACCGATAAGATCGGAGGTGAGATACCTTGGGGTTACTCTGGACAGTAAACTCAACCTCAAACCACACATAGACAAAACAATCCAAAAAGCATATTACAGGATGTGAATCATCAGGAGACTGAAACCACTCCTCGCTCCAGAACACTTCCGTACAGTCTGTCAAGCACTGATAACCCCAATACTGGACTTCTGCAATCCGATATACCTCGGACTACCAAAACAAGCTCTTAAACCACTACAGCTGGCACAAAACACTGCAGCTCGAATCATATCCGGAGCCGCAAGGCAGGAGCACATCACACCTACACTAAAGGACTTACACTGGCTCCCAATCATTGCTCGCATCAGATACAAGACTATCATAAACCTATTTAAGATAAAAGAACACACATCAGCCAACAGCCTCCACCTGCTCATACAACCGGAAACCAGCGCACGTCCCAGAAGAAGTCAAACACGCAACCGAGTCAGCACCCCAAATGAGTACAAGCACACACGCAAGGACACAACAGACAGAGCTCTCTCCATGGCTGCTCCAACAATATGGAACAATCTACCGGACGATCTAAGGGCAACTCCAGACCTCAAAGACTTCAGAAAACAACTGAAAACCATGCTGTTCATAGAGCACTATGGTCACATCACATAACCTAAGAGAATGGATAACAGCACTCCAATCCTCCCAAACAACTGAATATATATAAAATATGATTCTAGCACCACTGTAAATAGCCCACCCTGTATATAGCTCAAACAAATCAAGCACCCAACACATCCCTCACACAACTAAGTTTTATCCTCACTGCATGTACAACACACACACTTTACCTGATTGCTTGCTGTGATACCACCTTGATTATTAAGATAAGGCGGTTTAGAAATACTGTTAAATAAATAAATAAATAAATATAGTAAAGGCTGTTAGTGTAGCTGGATTTAAAAAAGGTTTGGACAAGTTCCTGGAGGAAAGGTCCATAAACCATTATTAAGAAGGGACCCAGGATATCAATGCTTGACCCAGTACAAGCATTGCGGAACCTGTGCCTTTTGGGGAAACTGCTAGGTACGTATGACCTAGATTGGCCACTGTTGGAAACAGGATACTGGGCTTGATGGACCTTGGTCTGACTCAGTATGGCATATCTTATGATCTTATGTCCTTATGTTCTTAGTAAACATGCCCTTAAGTGACAGACCATCACCAAATACAGAACAAGGAGTGGGTTACCTCAGGACAGGGGTTCAAGTCTCACATAGGGACAAGCAACCTCAGGGCAGATGGACTGGGGTCTCTAATCCCAAGGCCACTTCTTGTGCGCTTCGGCAAGCCACTTAACCCTCCTTTGCCTCAGATACACTTAGATTGTGAGACCTTCAGGACGAGGGAATAAAAAGTGCCTGTTAGCATAAGTTTGTAAACCACTCTGATATACAGGGTAAAGGGTAGTATATCAAGTGCCTGAACCATAAACCATAAGGAATCACAACTTAGAAATGTGAAGACAAGAACTAAACCGGGAACCACAACAGCCGAACTTGGAATATACAACAACACTGGAAAAATAAAACTATAAATTAGTTTCTTCTTGTACTGAACAAAACACAAAGACATCAGCGATGCCCATTACCCAGATTCAGGGGTGGTTCTATAATGAGAAGAAATGACTGAAGTGGTATTTAAAGGTGCAGAAGAATTGAAGGAAATATCGATACATCGGGAAGATGTATTACAACTATTAGATAAACTGAAGAGTAGCAAATCATCTGGGCCGGATGGTATACATCCAAGGGTGTTGAAAGAACTGAAATATGAGATTGCAGAGCTGCTATTAATAATCTGTGGACTATCATTAAAATCATCTCTAATACCTGAAGATTGAAGGATCGCCAATATAACACCAATTTTTAAAAAGGGTTCCAGGGGTGATCCGGGAAACTACAGAACGGTGAGCCTGATGTCAGTACCGGGAAAAATGGTAGAAACCATCATAAAGAATAAAATTATTCAGCATGTAGATATTCATGGCCTAATGGGAGCCAGCCAACATGGCTTTAGACAAGGAAGATTACTAATAGCAGGTCTGCAATCTCATATTTCAGTTCTTTCAACACCCTTGGATGTATACTATCTGGCCCAGGTGATTTCCTTCAATTCTTCTGCACCTTTAAATGCCACTTCAGTCATGGGTAACATCCCTACATCTTCCTCAGTAAAGACCGAAGTAAAGAATTCATTCAGTCTCTCCGCTATCGCCTTGTCGCCTCTTAGTGCCCCTTTAACTCCTCTATCATATAATGGTCCAACTGACTCTCTCACAGTTTTTTTGCTACGAATGTACTTGAAAAAATCTTTCGCGTTTTTGCTTCCGCAGCAAGCTCCTTCTCAAATTCTCTCTTTGCCTTCTTTATCAATGCCTTGCATTTGACCTGCCAGTGCTTGTGCTGTTTCGGGGTTTCATCGTTTGGCTCTTTTTTCCATTTCCTAAAAGATGCTTTCTTGGCAACAGCAGCCTCTCTGACCTCACCTTTAAACCATGCTGGCAGTTTTTTGGACTTCCTTCCACTTTTCTTAAAGCGTGGAATACAGCTGGTCTGGGCTTCCAAGATAGTATTTTTCAACAACACCCAAGCTTGATGTAAGTCTTTAACCTTTGCAACTGCTCCTTTTAGTTTTTTCTTAATTATTTTCCTCATTTTATCATAGTCTCCCTTTCGAAAGTTAAAAGGTACTACTGTGGATTTCCTTACTTTCCCTCCTCCACTAATTAAATCAAAGACGGTCATGCTATGATCACTATTGCCAAGTGGCCCTAACACTCTTATCTCTTGCACTAGATCTGGTATTCCACTAAGGACTAGGTCTAATATGGCTTCCCCTCTGGTCGGTTCATGAACCAGCTGCTCCAAGAAGCAGTCATTTATTTCATCTAGGAACTTTATCTCCCTAGCATGTACTGCCGGGACATTGACCCAGTCGATACCGGGGTAATTGAAATCGCCCATTATTATTACTGCGCTGTAACTTTTGTTAGCTTCCTTGATTTCTTTGAGCATTTCATCATCCATTTGTTCATTCTGGCCAGGCGGTAGATAGTACACCCCCACCGCCATCGCCTTCCTCTTTTTACATGGAATTTCAATCCATAGAGATTCTACAGCAAATTTTGTTTCCTGCAAAACTTTAATCCTTTCTGACTCAATGCCCTCTCTAACATAGAGCGCAACCCCTCCACCAATTTGATCAGCTCTGTCATTACGATATAGTTTGTACCCAGGTATCACAGTGTCCCACTGGTTGTCCTCCTTCCACCATGTCTCTGATATTCCAATCACATCTAACCTCTCATTTAGTGCTATATATTCTAACTCTCCCATCTTATTTTTTAGACTTCTAGCATTTGCATAAAACATTTTAGAGACTGTATTTTATTCATATTAATTTGGCTATTGGTAGACATGGGTAATTTGGGATCTTTAAGCTCTGTCTGCTACATACTCAAGGGCATTTGGGCTACTTTACTCTTTTTTGGAACCTCTCTGCTTTTGGTAGTATGCTTCAAGGATACATTCTTCTGAACCATCTGCTCTTGGGTGACTGTCGGCTTTCCCCTATTATCTAGTTTAAAAGCTGCTGCTCTATCTCCTTTTTAAAGATTAATGCCAGCAGCCTGGTTCCATCCCGGTTAAGGTGAAGCCCATCCCTTCGAAAGAGCCCCTCCTTTCCCCAGAATGTACCCCAGTTCCTAACAAATCCAAACCCCTCATCTCTGCACCATTGTCTCATCCACGCATTGAGACTCCGGAGCTCTGCCTGCCTTTTGGGTCCTGCACGTGGAACGGGAAGCATTTCAGAGAACTCTACCCTGGAAGTTCTGGATTTCAACTTCCTACCTAAATGCCTAAATTTAGCCTCCAGAACCTCCCTACCACATTTTCCTATGTCATTGGTACCGAGATGTACCAAGACAGCAGACTCCTCCCCAGCACTATCTAAGACCTTATCTAGGTGGCGCGTGAGGTCCGCTACCTTCGCACCAGGCAGGCATGTTACCAGGCGATCCTCACATTCACCAGCCACCCAGCTATCTACATGCGTAATGATCGAATCACCAACTATAATGGCTGTCTTAACCCTTCCATCAGGGGCACATGGCCCTGGAGAAACGTCCTTGGTGCGAGAGGGTTTTACATCACCTGGAGGACAGGTCCTACTTACAGGATCACTTCCTGCCACACCAGGGTGATGCTCTCCTGTCACGTGACCTCTCTCCTCCAAGGCAACAGGGATGCTGCCAGACTGGAGGTGGGACTTCAGGACTATATCCCTGTAGGTCTCGTCTATGTACCTCTCTGTCTTTCTTATGTTTTCCAAGTCTGCTACTTTAGCCTCTAGAGAACAGACTCGTTCCCTGAGAGCAAAGAGCTCCTTGCAACTAGTGCACACGTAAGACCTCTTACCAACTGGGAGAAAATCATACATGTGACACTCAATGCAAAAGACTGGAAAGCCCCCACCCCCCTGCTGGACTGCTGTCTGCATCTTAGTTTTAAGTTTTTGTTTAGATCTTTAAGTTCTTTACTTACTAAGGGTTGCTATGGATATTTATACCAATAAAACTGTACCTAATACGTTTAAAAGACCTTGTTCACCTGAAGCTTAATTAATCTCAGTTCCTTAGTGTATGTCTGATTTGGGTAACAAGCTTCACCTGAGAACACCTCCTGTCTTTTAAGATGTCTAAGTACCTATAAAGCTACGATTATCCCAGGGGTGGGTGGGTGTGGGGAGGGAGGGAGGGAAATAACACTTATTAAAAGAGGGCTGCTACACAGTACCCTGTCCTGTGCTGCTGAGTTAAGCTATCTTCTTATTTGATTTAAATTATAGCTCTTTGCTGCTGCTAGGCTCTAACATATTATGAAATTTAAACTACAAGCTCTCTGCTGGGTTCTAAATTCAACCAGAAAGCTCTCTTCTGTGTTTTAAATTTAAACTAAAAGTACTTTGCTGATGCTAGGTCCTGAGTGACTATTCAATTTAAACTACAGCTCTCTGCTGGGTTCCAAATTTAACCAGAAAGCTCTCTTCTGTGTTTTAAATTTAAACTAAAAATACTTTGCTGATGCTAGGCCCTGAGTGACTACTAAATTAAAGCTATAAGCTCTCTGCTGGGTATGAAATCTAACCATAAAGTTCTCTTCTGTGTTTTAAATTTAAACTTAAACTGCTGCTACTAGGCCCTGACTGATTTAACAAAAAAATAGTGGGTTCACAGATTAAATAGCTTTATTAGAAAGAATTTCTTTCAGAAAATTCCCAGAAGTAAATACTCACAATTGCAGATCTCTCTCCAGAAGTAACAGTTTCCTTTTCTAGTCTTTCAAGACTGAGGATCACAGAGCTCTGGTTGAGCTATTTATGCCTGTACTGCTGAGGTAAGCTGTGACCAACTTCCTGGATGATTAACAGTCCTTGCTTGGATAGAAGGAGTCTTTCAAAATGGCCTTTTGAACTGCCAACTGGTGTTAACACCTATTGAAAATGTTTCACAGATCTCTTGCCCCCTAGGTAGGAGGACTCTTTGTAAAGGTCTCTAGAAGACTTTATTTGCTGCTCAAATAGTACTGACCCTGTTTTGCCTTTTGTGCTAATCTATATTCTTATTTGATTTAAATTATAGGTCTTTGCTGCTGCTAGGCTCTAACTTATTATGAAATTTCAACCACAAGCTCTCTGCTGGGTTCTAAATTTAACCAGAACACTCTCTTCTGTGTTTTAAATTTGAACTGAAAAGATAAGAAAGAAGAGATCACAGAATGAGGAAGCTAAACAACAATATCCAGAGAAGGGAAACTGGTGAACTAGTCAGGAAAGCATGGGACAAACACAGAAGTAGTTGAGAAGGTAGGAAAGAAGACATCTCAGAAAGAGGAAGATCAGTAGCAATATCCAGAGAATGGAAACTGGGTGAACTAGTCAGGGAAGCATGGGACAAACACAGACGTTGCTGGAAAGGTAAGAGACAGGACATCACAGAAAGAGGAAGACAAACAGTAATATCCAGAGAAGGGAAAATGGGTGAACTAGTCAGAAAAGCATGGGACAAACACAGAAGAAGGTGGAAAGGTAAGAGAAAGGAGATCACAGAAAGAGGAAGACAAACAGCAATATCCAGAGAAGGGAAAATGGGTGAACTAGTCAAGAAAGCATGGGACAAACACAGATGTAGCTGAAAAGGTAAGAGAAAGGAGATCACATAAAGAGGAAGACAAAGAGCAATATCCAGAGAAGGGAAACTGGGTCAACTAGTCAAGAAAGCATGGGACAAACATAGATGTAGCTGAAAAGGAAAGGGAAATATCACAGAAAGAGGAAGATCAATAGCAATATGCAGAGAACGGAAACTGGGTGAACTAGTCAGGAAAGCATGGGACAAACACAGAAGTAGCTGGAAAGGTAAGAAAGAAGAGATCACAGAAAGAGGAAGACAAACAGCAATATCCACAGAAGGGAAACTGGTGAACTAGTCTGGAAAGCATGGGACAAAAACAGAAGTAGGTGAAAAGGTAAGATAAAAGAGATCACAGAAAGAGGAAGACAAATAGCAATATCCAGAAAAGGGAAACTGGGTAAACTAGTCGGGAAAGAATGAGAAAAACACAGAAGTAGTTGGAAAGGTAAGAGACAAGAGATTACAGAAAGAGGAAGACAAACAGCAATATCCAGAAAAGGGAAACTGGGTAAACTAGTCAGGAAAGCATGGGACAAACACAGAAGTAGCTGAAAAGATAAGAAAGAAGAGACCACAGAAAGAGAGAAGACAAACAGCAATATCCAGAACAGGGAAACTGGGTGATCTAATCAGGAAAGCATGGGACAAATAAAGAAGTAGCTGAGAAGGTAGGAAAGAAGAGATCACAGAACGAGAAAGAGAAACAGCAAAATCCAGAGAAGGGAAAGTGGGTGAACTAGTCAGGAAAGAAAGGGACAAACACAAAAGTAGCTGGAAAGGTAAGAGACAAGAGATCACAGAAAGAGGAAGACAAACAGCAATATACAGAGAAGGGAAAATGGGTGAACTAGTCAAGAGAGCATGGGACAAACACAGATATAGCTGAAAAGTAAAGAGAAAGGAGATCACAGAAAGAGGAAGACAAACAGCATTATCAAGAGAAGGGAAACTGGTGAGCTATTCAGGAAAAATGGGACAAACACAGAAGTAGCTGAAAAGCTAAGAGACAAGAAATGAAAGATAGAGGAAGACAAATAGCAATATCCAGAGAAGGGAAACTGGCTGAAGTAGTGAGGAAAGCACGGGACAAACACAGAAGTAGCTGAAAAAATAAGAAAGAAGAGATCGCAGAAAGAGAAAGACAAAGAGTAATATCCAGAGAAGGAAAACTGGTGAACTAGTCAGGAAAGCACAGGACAAACACAGAAGTAGCTCAAAAGGTAAGAGACAAAAGATCACAGAAAGAGGAAGACAAACAGCAATATCCAAAGAAGGGAAACTGGTGAACTAGTCAGGAAAGCATGGGACAAACACAGAAGTAGCTGAAAAGGTAAGAGACAAGAGATCACAGAAGGAGAAAGACAAACAGCAATATCCAGAGAAGGGAAACTGGTGATCTAGTCAGGAAAGAATGGGGCAAATACATAACTAGCTGAAAAGGTAAGAAACAAGAGATCACAGAAGGAGGAAGACAAACAACAATATCCAGAGAAGGGAAACTGGTGATCTAGTCAGGAAAGAATGGGACAAACACAGAAGTAGCTGAAAAGGAAAGAGACAAGAGATCACAGAAGGAGGAAGACAAACAGGATTGTCCAGAGAAGGGAAACTGGAGAACTAGTCTGGAAAGCACGGGACAAACACAGAAGTAGCTGGAAAGTTAAGAGACAAGAGATCACAGAAAGAGAAAGACAAACAGCAATATCCAGAGAAGGGAAACTGGTGATCTAGTCAGGAAAGCATGGGACAAACACAGAAGTAGCTGAAAAGGAAAGAGACAAGAGATCACAGAAGGAGGAAGACAAACAGCATTATCCAGAGAAGGGAAACTGGTGAACTAGTCTGGAAAGCACGGGACAAACACAGAAGTAGCTGGAAAGGTAAGAGACAAGAGATCACAGAAAGAGAAAGACAAACAGCAATATCCAGAGAAGGGAAACTGGTGATCTAGTCAGGAAAGAATGGGGCAAATACATAACTAGCTGAAAAGATTAGTGCTAAGAGATCATAAAAAGAGGAAGACAAACAGCAATATCCAGAGAAGGGAAAATGGGTGAACTAATCAAGAAAGCATGGGACAAACACAGATGTAGCTGAAGAGGTAAGAGAAAGGAGATAACATAAAGAGGAAGACAAAGAGCAATATCCAGAGAAGGGAAACTGGGTTAACTAGTCAGGAAAACAAGGGACAAACACACAGCTAGCTGAAAAGGAAAGAGAAATATCACAGAAAGGGGAAGATCAATAGCAATAAGGTAGAGAGAACGTAAACTGGGTGAAGTAGTCAGGAAAGCATGGGACAAACACAGAAGTACTTGGAAAGGTAAGAGACAGGAGATCACAGAAAGAAGAAGACAAACAGCAATATCCAGAGAAGGGATACTAGTGAACTAGTCTGAAAAGCATGGTACAAACACAGAAGAAGGTGAAAAGGTAAGCAACAAGAGATCAAGATATCCAGTAATCGAAACTGGATGAACTAGTCTGTAAAGCATGGGACAAACAGAGAAGCAGCTGGAAAGGTAAGTTCACAGAAAGAGGAAGACAAACAACAATATCCAGAGAAGGGAAACTGTTGAACTAGTGAGAAAAGCATGGGACAAACACAGAATTTGCTGAAAATATAATCAAAAAGAGATCACAGAAAGTGGAAGACAAGGAGCAAAATCCAGAGAAGGGAAACTGGGTGAACTAGTCAGGAAAGCATTGGACAAACACAGAAGTAGCTGAAAAGGTAAGAGATAAGAGATCACAGAAAAAGGAAGACAAACAACGATATCCAGAAAAGGGAAATTGGTGAACTAGTCAGGAAAGCACGGGACAAATACAGAAGTAGCTAAAAAGGTAAGAGACAAGACATCACAGAATGAACAAATGGATGATGAAATGCTCAAAAAAATCAAGGAAGCTAGCAAAAGTTACAGTGCAGTAATAATAATGGGTGATTTCAATTACCCCGGCATCGACTGGGTCAGTGTCACAACAGGACATGCTAGGGAGATAAAGTTCCTAGATGAAATAAATGACTGCTTCTTGGAGCAGCTGGTTCATGAACCGACCAGAGGGGAAGCAATATTAGACCTAGTCCTTAGTGGAACACCAGATGTAGTGCAAGAGATAAGGGTGTTGGGGCCACTTGGCAATAGTGATCATAGCATGATCACCTTTGATTTAATTAGTGGAGGAGGGATAGTAAAGAAATCCACAGTACTACCCTTTAACTTTCGAAAGGGAGACTATGATAAAATGAGGAAAACAGTTAAGAAAAAACTAAAAGGAGCAGTTGCAAAGGTTAAAGACGTACATCAAGCTTGGGTGTTGTTGAAAAATACTATCTTGGAAGCCCAGACCAGCTGTATTCCACGCTTTAAGAAAAGTGGAAGGAAGTCCAAAAAACTGCCAGCATGGTTTAAAGGTGAGGTCAGAGAGGCTGTTGTTGCCAAAAAAGCATCTTTCAGGAAATGGAAAAAAGAGCCAAACGACGAAACCTGGAAACAGCACAAGCACTGGCAAGTCAAATGCAAGGCATTGATAAGGCAGGCAAAGAGAGAATTTGAGAAGAAGCTTGCTGCGGAAGCAAAAACGCGAAATAAAGACCTTTTCAAGTACATTCGTAGCAAAAAACCTGTGAGAGAGTCAGTTGGACTGCATTCCTGCTGCGTTCCTGAATTGTGCTTTATTTTGCTTTGCTCTGCTGTTGCCTACATGTTATTTGCTTGTTGCCTACTCTCTCTGCAGATTCTGTGCTGTTACTGTGTGTCCCAGTCTGCCTCTCTGTGTAAGCCCCGCCTCCCGGTGGTGACGTCGGCGCGCCCAACGCGTTTGCGTCAGCAACCAGATTCTGTGCTGTTACTGTGTGTCCCAGTCTGCCTCTCTGTGTAAGCCTCGCCTCCCGGTGGTGACGTCGGCGCGCCCAACGCGTTTGCGTCAGCAACCAGATTCTGTGCTGTTACTGTGTGTCCCAGTCTGCCTCTCTGTGTAAGCCCTGCCTCCCGGTGGTGACGTCGGCGCGCCCAACGCGTTTGCGTCAGCAACCAGATTCTGTGCTGTTACTGTGTGTCCCAGTCTGCCTCTCTGTGTAAGCCCCGCCTCCCGGTGGTGACGTCGGCGCGCCCAACGCGTTTGCGTCAGCAACCAGATTCTGTGCTGTTACTGTGTGTCCCAGTCTGCCTCTCTGTGTAAGCCCCGCCTCCCGGTGGTGACGTCGGCGCGCCCAACGCGTTTGCGTCAGCAACCAGGTACACCATCCCACATAAAAGCCAACCCGGCGGCGTCCCGCACCGCGGCGGCGCGCGCCGAAGGAGCGCGCACAAGGAGCAGGTCGTGCTCCTTGTGCGAGCTCCTTGGGGCGACGACGGGGGCGAGGCGCAGAGTCCAGTCCAACATAGCCCATATCTTTGTGCATTTGCCATTCTCTTGCTGCATGCCCAACTCTCATCCTCAGGCCTACCCCACACCTCTATTAACGCCTTCCCACCAGCGGTCCTTTCCTCGTTAGGGCCTACGTCGTCTCTCTACGACTTTCCTTTACCTATATCAATGTCTACTATTCCTGTGTGGTGGGGTCACCGCCCCCGCGCGTGTCTGTCTACACCTATGGGAGCACTCTTTCGTGTCCCCCAGAATCTCCTTAGCTGTCCGCTTACCCGCCCACCTATCTCATCCCAAACCCCCACTGTCTCATCCTCTCCAATGCGGTCAATATCTTCAGCTCTTCTAAATTGCCGTTCTTTGCGCACCAAAACACACCTGATGCATGACCTAATAGTACAACACTCATTAGATGTCCTCTTTCTCACTGAGTCTTGGCTCCGCCCAGGGGAGGATGGCGTTCTCCATCAATGCCTCCCCCCTGGGTACTCAGCCTTCCATGCCCCGCGTCCCAATCGTGCGGGAGGCGGAGTAGCAGTCATTCATCGAACGTCCTTCCCCCTCGCCTCTGTCTCACCCTCACTTAGCTACCCCGAGGCCCTCCTCTTTAGTACGTTGTCCCCATCCCCAACTTATTTTCTCTTGCTTTATGCACCCCCTTCCCTGCGCCCGGAACTCTGGGACTCTCTCCTGCTAGCCCTATCAGAATCCTCCCTCCTGTCCTCTCAGCTGGTTGTTTTGGGCGATTTTAACGCTTACCTTCATCCCCCAACACGTCCTCGTGACAAAGCTCTTGCCACCCTATTTAGCGATCTTTCCCTAATTCAGCATGTGTCCTGCTCGACCCATGTCTCTGGTCACACTCTCGACTTAATCCTTACAGCCGACTCTTGCCCCTTTTCGCCGGCTTGTATTACCCCTCTATCCCTCCCCTGGTCGGACCATCATTGCATATTTTTCTCCTTATCTCTCCCCCCTCCCCCAGGATCCCTCCCCGATCCCCCCCTTCCCCGCCTGTCTCGGCGTTTAAATGCCGCTACGTTACAGCTGTTCCCCTCCACCGACTCCCTCTTCCCATCAGACTATTCTTCTCTTCCCGTAGATACCCAGGTCGACCTCTGGTCTTCTACATTGTCATCCACCCTTGACTCTATTGCCCCCCTCCAACCTGTCCCCTCCCGTCCCTCTTCACATCACCCATGGTTCCATTCTGGCCTATATCTGCACCGTTCGTACCTTCGCCGCGCAGCTCGCCTCTGGCGCAAGTCGCCCTCTGCTGTTACCCTCTCTACCTTCCATAATATCCGGAAACTCTATCAGTCCCTGCTATTATCTGCTAAGCGATCATATTACTCCAAGCTCATCACTTCGTCTTCCAATTCATCCCGTCAATTGTACCAGGTTCTGAATTCCCTTTCTTCGACCTCCACCTCTCCCTCCCTATCTCCGCTACCCAACGCCCCTAGTCCTATGGTCCTTGCTTCCTATTTCTCATCTAAGATTTCCATCCTTCGCTCTAGTTTCAATCCTCGCCCTCTTCCTCTCTCACCTCCTCCTTCATCTCCTACATCTATTGCCCACCATTCCTCCCCCTCCGCCCCTATATTTCCCCATTCCTGGTCTGATTTCCGTCCTATTACCCTACCTGAATTGACAAAAACTATCTCACTTTCCCACAAGACCACCTGTTCTCTCGATCCCATACCCTCCTCTTGGCTCCCTGATCCCTCCCTTACACTCCTCCCTTATGCTCTCCACATCATAAATTCCAGTTTGTCTTCCGGAAATTTCCCTTCCACTTGGAAGCATGCCTTGGTCCGCCCCCTACTCAAGAAACCCTCTCTCGATCCAGCCGTCCCCTCTAATTGGCGTCCTGTTTCCAATTTGCCTTTCCTGTCCAAAATCCTCGAAAAGTTTGCTTTCCACCAGCTCACCGCTCATCTTGACACAACCATTTCCCTGCACCCCCGTCAATCAGGATTTAGACCCGGTCATAGCACCGAAACCATTCTTATCGCACTCCTCAACGAACTACACCGCTCCCACGAAAAAGGACAATTCTCCATTGCTGTATCACTGGACCTCTCTGCAGCCTTCGACGTCATTGATCACCGCACGCTGCTCTCACGGCTATCGGACCTCGGGATCCAGGGCACAGTTTACCGGTGGTTCTATTCCTATCTCTTCTCACGTTCTTTTACGGTACACACAGGTTCTTCCTCTTCTATATCCCTCCCCCTGCCCTGTGGAGTCCCCCAGGGATCCATCCTTGCTCCACTACTTTTTAATATTTTTCTTGCACCACTAGCACTGCTCATTCAGCAAACCGGTCTTTCTGCTTACTTCTTTGCTGATGACATTCTTGTGATTCACCATACATCATCTCACGCCCCCGACCTTTCCCCCCTTAACACCTGTCTAACCTCAGTCGCAAATTGGTTCAATGACAACTTTCTCATTGCCAACCCTTCTAAGTCTGCAGCAATCTGGTTCACCTTCGGGGCTCCCTCTCCTTCCTTGGCTCCTATGATGTCAGATGCACCCATCCCACTTGCACCTACCCTCCGTTACCTTGGTGTGACCCTTGATTCCGCACTATCTTTCCATCAGCACATCTCTGGGGTAGTACGCACCTCTCTTTTTCAACTCCGTAAAATCCGTGCCGTCCGTTCCCTCCTCCCCATCACATCTCTGACTACACTGGTTATCTCCCTGGTGATTAGTCGTCTTGACTATTGCAACTCTATATTCGCCGGTCTTCCCCAGTACCAACTTCGCCGGTTACAATTAATCCAGAATACCGCTGCCCGTCTTCTCACCTTTTCATCCCCACGCGATCATGTCACCCCCTGCCTGGTTTCCCTCCACTGGCTCCCTATTAAAGTCCGCTTTGTCTACAAACTCCTTATCACTACCCACAAGGTCCTCCATACTAATACCCCTCAATACTTGGCCGATCTCATCTTTCTTCAACCCACCCCTCGCCTATTGCGCTCCGCTCACGGAAACCGCCTTTTTCTCCCATCCCCAATCCAGGCACATCTCGAATCCACCCGCCACGCCGCCTTCTTTTTTGCCAGCCCCGCCCTGTGGAACTCTCTCCCACACCTTCTTCGCACTGAACTGTCTTTTTCAAAATTTGCTTAAAACTTTTCTTTTCTGCCAGGCTTTCGACCTTCCCCCTCCTCTACTCACTCCCACTCAATCAGCTACAACTACTCACCCACCATCCCTGTCCGGGCTGTAACACTCCCCGCCGTCTCGTTGTCCCGACCCGCCCTCATGTGATTCCTTGTATATCTGTTATGTAGTTCGTCTATCTGTACACTATTTATTATTTGTTACCTGCCTACTACTTGTCTTGTTAGTCCACGGGCTGAGTCCCGTCTCAACTAGTCTGTAATTTCTGTAGGCTGTCCTTTGCTGTCCTTTGCTGTCCCTACTACTTTTCTTTCTCTACTTACTTTCCTTTCTACAATTGGCGTTCCTTTCCATTTTCCATTTTCTTTTTCGCAGCCCACCTTGTTTATATTGTACACCGCCTTAATACTTGTGTAAAGGCGGTATATCAAATTCTCTGAATAAAGATAAAGATAAAGATAGATGATAAAGGGGTTAAAGGAGCACTAAGAGGCGACAAGACGATAGTGGAGAGACTGAATGAATTCTTTGCTTCGGTCTTTACTGAGGAAGATGTAGGGATGTTACCTATGACTGAAGTGGTATTTAAAGGTGTGGAAGAATTGAAGGAAATATCGATACATCGGGAAGATGTCTTACAACTATTAGATAAACTGAAGAGTAGCAAATCACCTGGGCCGGATGGTATACATCCAAGGGTGTTGAAAGAACTGAAATTTGAGATTGCAGACCTGCTATCAGTAATCTGTGAACTATCATTAAAATCATCTCTAATACCTGAGGATTGGAGGATTGCCAATGTAACACCAATTTTTAAAAAGGGTTCGAGGGGTGATCCGGGAAACTACAGACCAGTGAGCCTGACATCAGTACCGGGAAAAATGATAGAAACCATCATAAAGAATAAAATTACTCAGCATGTAGATAGTCAAGACCTAATGGGAGACAGCCAACATGGCTTTAGACAAGGAAGATCTTGTCTTACTAATCTGTTATGTTTTTTTGAAGGAGTGAATAAACAGGTGGACAAAGGTGAGTCGGTTGATATTGTGTATCTGGACTTTCAAAAAGCCTTTGACAAGGTCCCTCATGAGAGACTTTTGGCAAAACTAAAGAGTCATGGGATAGGAGGCAGTGTACTATTGTGGATCAGGAACTGGTTAAAAGATAGAAAGCAGAAGGTAGGGCTAAATGGCCAATTTTCCCAATGGAGAAAGGTGAATAGTGGTGTACCCCAGGGATCTGTGCTGGGTCCGCTGCTTTTTGACATATTCATAAATGACCTGGAAAGTGGAATAACGAGTGAGGTTATCAAATTTGCAGATGACACAAAACTATTTAAAGTTGTTAAAACCCAGGAGGATTGTGGAAAATTGCAAGAGGATCTTGATAAATTGGAAGACTGGGCATCAAAATGGCAGATGAAATTTAATGTGGAGAAGTGCAAGGTTATGCACCTAGGGAAGAACAACCCAAACTATGGTTACACGATGCAAGGTTCCACATTAGGAACCACCACCCAGGAAAAAGATTTAGGCGTCATTGTGGATACCATGTTAAAACCCTCGGCCCAGTGTGCAGCGGCGGCCAAGAGAGCAAATAGAATGCTAGGTATGATAAGGAAAGGAATGGAAAATAAAACAAAAGATATTATAATGCCTCTATATCGTTCCATGGTGAGACCGCACCTTGAATATTGTGTGCAATTCTGGTCGCCGTATCTTAAAAAGGATATAGCGATTTTAGAAAAGGTTCAGAGAAGAGCCAACAAAATGGTAAATGGGATGGAAGGATACTCCTATGAAGAAAGGCTAAAAAGGTTGGGGCTCTTTAGCCTGGAGAAGAGACGGCTGAGGGGAGATATGATAGAAGTCTATAGATTAATGAACGGAGTGGAAAGGGTAAACGTAGATCGATTGTTTACCTTATCAGAATATAGAAAGACTAGGGGACATGCAGTGAAGCTACAGGGTAAACTATTTAAGACTAATAAAAGAAAATATTTTTTCAATCAACGTGTAATCAGACTCTGGAATTTGTTACCGGAGGATGTAGTAAGGGCTGTTAGTGTAGCTGGGTTTAAAAAAGGTTTGGACAAGTTCCTGGAGGAAAGGTCCATAAACCATTATTAAGAAGGGACCCAGGATATCAATGCTTGAACCAATACAAGCATTGTGGAACCTGTGTCCCTTGGGGAAACTGCTAGGTACGTATGACCTAGATTGGCCACTGTTGGAAACAGAATACTGGGCTTGATGGACCTTGGTCTGACCCAGTATGGCATATCTTATGTTCTTATGTTCTAGGAGACAAACAACGATATCCAGAGAAGGGAAATTGGTGAACTAGTCAGGGAAGCATGGGACAAACACAGAAGTTGCTGGAAAGGTAAGGAATAACAGATCACAGAAAGAGGAAGGCCATAAGAACATAACATAAGAACATAAGATATGCCATACTGGGTCAGACCAAGGTCCATCAAGCCCAGTATTCTGTTTCCAACAGTGGCCAATCTAGGTCATACGTACCTAGCAGTTTCCCCAAGGGACACAGGTTCCACAATGCTTGTATTGGTTCAAGCATTGATATCCTGGGTCCCTTCTTAATAATGGTTTATGGACCTTTCCTCCAGGAACTTGTCCAAACCTTTTTTAAACCCAGCTACACTAACAGCCTTTACTACATCCTCCGGTAACAAATTCCAGAGTTTGATTACACGTTGAGTGAAAAAATATTTTCTTTTATTAGTCTTAAATAGTTTACCCTGTAGCTTCATTGCATGTCCCCTAGTCTTTCTATATTCTGATAAGGTAAACAATCGATCTACGTTTACCCGTTCCACTCCGTTCATTAATTTATAGACTTCTATCATATCTCCCCTCAGCCGTCTCTTTTCCAGGTTAAAGAGCCCCAACCTTTTTAGCCTTTCTTCATAGGAGTAGCCTTCCATCCCCTTTACCATTTTGGTGGCTCTTCTCTGAACCTTTTCTAAAATTGCTATATCCTTTTTAAGATATGGCGACCAGAATTGCACACAATATTCAAGGTGCGGTCTCACCATGGAACGATATAGAGGCATTATAATATCTTTTGTTTTATTTTCCATTCCTTTCCTTATCATACCTAGCATTCTATTTGCTCTCTTGGCCGCCGCTGCACACTGGGCCGAGGGTTTTAACATGGTATCCACAAGGACGCCTAAATCTTTTTCTTGGGTGGTGGTTCCTAATGTGGAACCTTGCATTGTGTAACCATAGTTTGGGTTGTTCTTCCCTAGGTGCATAACCTTGCACTTCTCCACATTAAATTTCATCTGCCATTTTGATGCCCAGTCTTCCAATTTATCAAGATCCTCTTGCAATTTTCCACAATCCTCCTGGGTTTTAACAACTTTAAATAGTTTTGTGTCATCAGCAAATTTGATAACCTCACTCGTTATTCCACTTTCCAGGTCATTTATGAATATGTCAAAAAGCAGCGGACCCAGCACAGATCCCTAGGGTACACCACTATTCACCTTTCTCCATTGGGAAAATTGGCCATTTAGCCCTACCCTCTGCTTTCTATCTTTTAACCAGTTCCTGATCCACAGTAGTACACTGCCTCCTATCCCATGACTCTTTAGTTTTGCCAAAAGTCTCTCATGAGGGACCTTGTCAAAGGCTTTCTGAAAGTCCAGATACACAATATCAACCGACTCACCTTTGTCCACCTGTTTATTCACTCCTTCAAAAAAACATAACAGATTAGTAAGACAAGATCTTCCTTGTCTAAAGCCATGTTGGCTGTCTCCCATTAGGTCATGACTATCTATATGCTGAGTAATTTTATTCTTTATGATGGTTTCTACCATTTTTCCCGGTACTGATGTCAGGCTCACCGGTCTGTAGTTTCCCGGATCACCCCTCGAACCCTTTTTAAAAATTGGTGTTACATTGGCGATCCTCCAATCCTCAGGTATTAGAGATGATTTTAATGATAGTTCACAGATTACTGATAGCAGGTCTGCAATCTCAAATTTCAGTTCTTTCAACACCCTTGGATGTATACCATCCGGCCCAGGTGATTTGCTACTCTTCAGTTTATCTAATAGTTGTAAGACATATTCCCGATGTATCGATATTTCCTTCAATTTTTCCACACCTTTAAATACCACTTCAGTCGTGGGTAACATCCCTACATCTTCCTCAGTAAAGACCGAAGCAAAGAATTCATTCAGTCTCTCCGCTATCGCCTTGTCGCCTCTTAGTGCTCCTTTAACCCCTTTATCATCTAATGGACCAACTGACTCTCTCACGGGTTTTTTGCTACGAATGTACTTGAAAAGGTCTTTATTTCGCGTTTTTGCTTCCGCAGCAAGCTTCTTCTCAAATTCTCTCTTTGCCTGCCTTATCAATGCCTTGCATTTGACTTGCCAGTGCTTGTGCTGTTTCCAGGTTTCATCATAGGCTCTTTTTTCCATTTCTTGAAAGATGCTTTTTTGGCAACAACAGCCTCTCTGACCTCAGCTTTAAACCATGCTGGCAATTTTTTGGACTTCCTTCCACTTTTCTTAAAGCGTGGAATACAGCTGGTCTGGGCTTCCAAGATAGTATTTTTCAACAACACCCAAGCTTGATGTACGTCTTTAACCTTTGCAACTGCTCCTTTTAGTTTTTTCTTAACTGTTTTCCTCATTCTATCATAGTCTCCCTTTCGAAAGTTAAAGGGTAGTACTGTGGATTTCCTTACTATCCCTCCTCCACTAATTAAATCAAAGGCGATCATGCTATGATCACTATTGCCAAGTGGCCCCAACACCCTTATCTCTTGCACTACATCTGGTGTTCCACTAAGGACTAGGTCCAATATTGCCTCCCCTCTGGTCGGTTCATGAACCAGCTGCTCCAAGAAGCAGTCATTTATTTCATCTAGGAACTTTATCTCCCTAGCATGTCCTGTTGTGACACTGACCCAGTCGATGCCGGGGTAATTGAAATCACCCATTATTATTACTGCACTGTAACTTTTGCTAGCTTCCTTGATTTCTTTGAGCATTTCATCATCCATTTGTTCATTCTGGCCAGGCGGACGATAGTACACCCCCACTGCCATCGCCTTCCCCTTTTTACATGGAATTTCAATCCATAGAGATTCTACAGCAAATTTTGTTTCTTGCAAAACTTTAATCCTTTCTGACTCAATGCCCTCTCTAACATAGAGCGCAACCCCTCCACCAATTTGATCAGCTCTATCATTTCGATATAGTTTGTACCCAGGTATCACAGTGTCCCACTGGTTGTCCTCCTTCCACCATGTCTCTGATATTCCAATCATATCTAACCTCTCGTTTAGTGCTATATATTCTAACTCTCCCATCTTGTTTTGTAGACTTCTAGCATTTGCATACAAGCATTTTAGAGACTGTATTTTATTCATATTAATTTGGCTATTGGTAGACATGGGTAATTTGGGATCTTTAAGTTCTGTCTGCTCCATACTCGAGGGCATTTGGGCTACTTTACTCTTTTTTGGAACCTCTCTGCTTTTGGTAGTATCCTTCAAGGATACATTCTTCCGAACCATGCGCTCTTGGGCGACTGTCGGCTTTCCCCTATTATCTAGTTTAAAAGCTGCTCTATCTCCTTTTTAAAGGTTAATGCCAGCAGCCTGGTTCCATCCCGGTTAAGGTGAAGCCCATCCCTTCGGAAGAGCCCCTCCTTTCCCCAGAATGTTCCCCAGTTCCTAACAAATCTGAACCCCTCATCTCTGCACCATTGTCTCATCCACGCATTGAGACTCCGGAGCTCTGCCTGCCTATTGGGTCCTGCGCGTGGAACGGGAAGCATTTCGGAGAACGCTACCCTGGAAGACCTGGATTTCAACTTCCTACCTAAAAGTCTAAATTTAGCTTCCAGAACCTCCCTACCACATTTTCCTATGTCATTGGTACCAACATGTACCAAGACAGCAGACTCCTCCCCAGCACTATCTAAGACCTTATCTAGGTGGCGTGTGAGGTCCGCTACCTTCGCACCAGGCAGGCATGTTACCAGGCAATCCTCACGTCCACCAGCCACCCAGCTATCTACATGCCTAATGATCGAATCACCAACTATAACTGCTGTCCTAACCCTTCCCGCATGGGCACTTGGCCCTGGAGAAACCTCCTCGGTGCGAGAGGGGTTTACATCACCTGGAGGACAGGTCCTAGTTACAGGATCACTTCCTGCCACACCAGGGTGATGCTCTCCTGTCACGTGACCTCTCTCCTCCATGGCAACAGGGATGCTGCCAGACTGGAGGTGGGACTTCAGGACTATATCCCTGTAGGTCTCGTCTATGTACCTCTCTGTCTGTCTTATGTTTTCCAAGTCTGCTACTCTAGCCTCTAGAGAACGGACTCGTTCCCTGAGAGCAGAGAGCTCCTTGCACCTAGTGCACACGTAAGACCTCTCACCAGCTGGGAGAAAATCATACATGTGACACTCAATGCAAAAGACTGGAAAGCCCACATCCCGCTGCTGGACTGCTGTCTGCATCTTAGTTTTAAGTTTGTGTTTAGATCTTTAAGTTCTATATGTACTAAAGGGTGCAATGGATATTTATACCACTAAAACTGTACCTAAGAAGTTTAATATACCTTGTTCACCTGAAGCTTAATTAATCTCAGGTCCTTGGTGTATGACTGATTTGGGTAATGAGCTTCACCTGAGAGCACCTCCTGTCTTTTAAGTTGTGCAAGTACCTATAAAGCTGTGATTTTCCCAGGGGAGGGTGGGTGTGGGGAGGGAGGGAGGGATATAACACTTATTAAAAAAGGGCTGCTACACAGTACCTTGTCCTGTGCTGCTGAGGAAAACTATATTCTGATTTGATTTAAATTATAGCTCTTTGCTGCTACTAGGCTCTAACCTATTATGAAATTTAAACTACAAGCTCTCAATATACAGAGAAGGGAAACTGGTGAACTAGTCAGGACAAATGGGACAAACACAAAAGTAGCTGAAAAGGTAAGAGACAAGAGATCAAAGATAGAGGAAGACAAATAGCAATATCCAGAGAAGGGAAAATGGTGAACTAGACAGGAAAACACGGTACAAACACAGAAGTAGCTAAAGAGCTAAGAGATCACAGAAAGAGGAAGACAAACAACAATATCCAGAAAAGGGAAATTGGTGAACTAGTCAGGAAAGCTTGGGACAAACACAGAAGTAGCTGAAAAGGTAAGAAATAAGAGATCACAGAAAGAGGAAGACAAACAGTAATATCCAGAGAAGGAAAACTGGTGAACTAGACAGGAAAGCACGGGACAAATACAGAAGTAGCTGAAAAGGTAAGAGACAAGAGATCACAGAAAGAGGAAGAGAAGCAACAATATCCAGAGAAGGGAAATTAGTGAACTAGTCAGGAAAGCATAGGACAAACATAGAAGTAGCTGGAAAGGTAAGAGACAAGAGATCACAGAAAGGGAAAGACAAACAGCAATATCCAGAGATACATTCGTAGCAAAAAACCTGTGAGAGAGTCAGTTGGTCCATTAGATGATATAGGGGTTAAAGGAGCACTAAGAGGCGACAAGGCGATAGCGGAGAGACTGAATGAATTCTTTGCTTTGGTCTTTACTGAGGAAGATGTAGGGATGCTACCCATGACCGAAGTGGTATTTAAAGGTGCGGAAGAATTGAAGGAAATCTCGATACATCGGGAAGATGTATTACAACTATTAGAAAAACTGAAGAATAGCAAATCACCTGAGCCGGATGGTATACATCCAAGGCTGTTGAAAGAACTGAAATATGAGATTGCAGACCTGCTATTAGTAATCTGTGAACTATCATTAAAATCATCTCTAATACCTGAAGATTGGAGGATCGCCAATGTAACACCAATTTTTAAAAAGGGTTCCAGGGGTAATCCGGGAAACTACAGACCGGTGAGCCTGACGTCAGTACCGGGAAAAATGGTAGAAACCATCATAAAGAATAAAATTATTCAGCATGTAGATAGTCATGACCTATTGTTCCATGGTGAGACCGCACCTTGAATATTGTGTGCAATTCTGGTCGCCATATTTTAAAAAGGATATAGCGATTTTAGAAAAGGTTCAGAGAAGAGCCACCAAAATGGTAAAGGGGATGGAAGGATACTCCTATGAAGAAAGGCTAAAAAGGTTAGGGCTCTTTAACCTGGAAAAGAGACGGCTGAGGGGAGATATGATAGAAGTCTATAAATTAATGAATGGAGTGGAACGGGTAAACGTAGATCGATTGTTTACCTTATCAGAATATAGAAAGACTAGGGGACATGCAATGAAGCTACAGGGTAAACTATTTAAGACTAATAAAAGAAAATATTTTTTCACTCAACGTGTAATAAAACTCTGGAATTTGTTACCGGAGGATGTAGTAAAGGCTGTTAGTGTAGCTGGGTTTAATAAAGGTTTGGACAAGTTCCTGGAGGAAAGGTCCATAAACCATTATTAAGAAGGGACCCAGGATATCAATGCTTGAACCAATACAAGCATTGTGGAACCTGTGTCCCTTGGGGAAACTGCTAGGTACTGTGAGCCCCCTTTCCTTTCATGTAAATGTCTACAGGTAATCTCCTCCTCATCTGAAGAACTATCCCTGTGTTCAGTTTTGGGCCTAGGCTTTCTCCTGGTTTGATGCTTAACTTGCACAGTTTTACATACAGGCCTTCTATCAATAAAACCCTCTTCTGTGCTGTAATCAGAGGACCGGTCAGACCTCCTTCGGGCTCTATAAAAAGTTCTTGCTTTGGAAGCTTCCCTAGCAGAGCAATGCCTGCATCTAGGTTCCAGCAAGGGTTTTGCCTGGGTAAAAGTTCTGCCTTCTTGTGGCTTCTTTAAGCTTCTTTCAAATACAGGGTTTAGCTTGCCCACTAACCTGCATTGTGGTTTCACTGCACTGGCAGTGTATCTCTGGGCCTCGCAACAGCAGCTGCCTGGCCTGTGAGTATTTCTTCCTGGAGAGCAGCAGTATTTCCCTTTCTCCTGGGGAGCGAATCTGGCTTCAGGTCTTCCCTTCCTCTCAGCATAGAGCCTGGGAGCCTTGTTCCAGTCAGGTTCAGAATCCTCGTGCTGGTAAGACAGGTGATTCTCTCCCTCTGCTCTTCTCTCTCTCTCTCCCTTCCCCCTTCCGTTTCTGTCTGCCCTTTTTTACAAGCAGCTACGTGACAAGGGAACTCCCTTGCAGGCTCCTCCTCCGAGTACCTGCTTCTCTGATTCCTATCTGGTGTGTAACGTGGGAATGACTCAACACTAGTTTTGGCCCACTGACTATCAACCCTGGGGTTTTCCTGCTGTGAACTTCTAACCCTGGGTTTTCTCTGACAAGTGTTTTCTAATGTGCCCATCCCCCCAGCCAAGGTAAAACCTTCAATGTTTCCTGCTTTTCTAGGTGGCACTACTCTCTCCTTGCCACATATCCCCCCCCTTAGACTATTGCCGGCTGGCGAGACACTTCGCGCACAGCTGGTAATACGGGACAAGGCATCTGCATTTGTGTGGAGCTTCCCTGGTCGATGTTCAACCTGAAAATCGAACTCTTGTAGTGCCATGTACCAGCGAGTAAGGCGTGCGTTATTATCTTTCATTTTGTGCAGCCATTTAAGTGGGGCGTGATCGGTCACCAATAAAAACTTCCTCCCTGTCAAATAAAACCGTAGGGCGTTCACGGCCCACCGTATTGCCAAGCATTCTCGCTCAATGGTTGAATACTTCTTTTCAGGAGGGGTGAGCTTCCGACTTAAAAACATGACGGGATGTTCAGAGCCCTCGAACATTTGGGACATAACGGCTCCCAGCCCCGTTTCAGAGGCATCGGTTTGGATAATAAAGCCTTTGCTAAAATCCACCCCACATAACACCGGGGCCGCCCACAGTTTCCCTTTTAGTTCCCTAAAGGCGCTCTCATCCTCAGAGTTCCATTCCAGCACTGTGGGAGCATTTTTTTTAGCATCTCCGTGAGGGCTGTAGCCCTCGTCGCGAAATGCGGAATAAACCGTCTGTAGTAACCCACTAGGCCTAAAAAACTTCGGAGTTGCTTCTTGGACTCTGGTGTCGGGAATTTTTTTACGGCCTCTACTTTATCCAAGAGGGGTTTTACCTTGCCCTGACCCACCAGGTGGCCCAAATACTTAACCTCCGAGGCTCCAAACATACATTTTGCGGGGTTCAGCGTAAGACCAGCTTGTCTTAATGCTGTCAATACAGCGCCAACTCGTTTTAAATGGTCGTCCCAGCCCATACTGTGGATGACTATGTCGTCCATGTAGGCCCTAGCATAATGATGGTGAGGTCGTAGTACCATGTCAACCAAGCGCTGACATGTGGCAGCGGCCCCATGGAGTCCGAAGGGCATCCTCCGAAACTGGAAGAGCCCGATAGGTGAACTAAAAGCTGTCTTCTGGCGCGATTCCTTTGTAAGGGGAATCTGCCAGTACCCCTTCGTTAAGTCCAACGTGGTCAAATATACAGCTTGTCCCAAGTGATCTAAAATCTCTTCAATTCGGGGCATGGGGTAGGTGTCAAAACGCGAGATTTCGTTCACTTTCCTAAAATCTATACAAAAACGCATAGACCCATCGGGTTTCGGGACTAGGACTATTGGACTGTTCCAGGGACTCTTTGAGGTCTCAATAACCCCTAACCTCAGCATCTCCTGTATTTGGGAAATCACCTCCCTTTGTTTCGCTTCTGGTAGCCTATAGGGGCGTTGGCAGACAAGTTCTCCGGGTAGGGTCAGTATCTCGTGGGCAATTAAATCAGTTTCCCCAGGGGATGTTGTGAGGACATCCGAAAACTCTTTCAACAGGGCAGACAACTGGTTTTGCTGGGGCCACGAGAGTTTCTCCCCTAGGTTATAGGTCTGTTCTTGGTTATGGACCGGGAGCTGAGGCCCTAACTCTTCTTCTTCTTGCCTCAACGCACAGGCAGTAAGACCTTTTATCTCCTTTATGCCCGTGGACCCGAATCCCTGGGATTCCCTAACAGTGGTAGCCAACGTTTCCACCTCTTCGAGGGGTGGAAATCCCACCCTTTCACAAATTAATTGTGCGATTCTATCGCCTACATTCACCCGGAAATTTTCCTGCGAAAAGTTAAACAGAAGTACCTTTAACTCGCCCCTATAATCAGGGTCAATAACGCCTGCACCCACATCAATAAAGTTTTTAAGGGCTAAGCCTGATCTGGGCGCAACCCGCCCATAACAACCCGGCGGTATTTCTATTTTCAATCCCGTTTCTACTAGTGCCTTCCCCTGTTTTGGCACTATCACATCAACCGCACTGCACAAATCTAGGCCCGCGGCCTGTTCCGTTGCCCGTTTTGGTATCTTAGCCCCGGGAGTCGTCCTACAAAAGCGTAGCACGAACTTTTGTTTGATTGGGGTGCTGGCGTCATGGTTAGCTATTAGAGTCTCCTGCTTTCCCCGTCTGCCAAATAAGGGTCTAGACACTGCAGGAGGGGGTAGAGATTGTAAGCGGGGAGCGTCTCCTCCCCGGGTAACCTTGGGTTTTTCCCCCTGTGTAGAGACTAGGTTTTTCTTCTCGTGCAGCCTATTCTCTATCCCTTTTCTAAAGTGTGCCCAGTCCCGCCCCAACACTATTTCATAGGGAAGCCTGGGCATAACGGCTACTGCAACTGCCTTGCCACTACTTAGCCCTTTTATGCGCACTACATGCACTGGGTAGGTGGATGCAGCACCGTGCACGCACCTAATTCTAACATGGTGGTCAGGGGACTCGGATGGGGATTCTCGCTGGGCCTCTATCTTACCCCAGAGGGACCTAGAGATCATTGATTGATCTGCCCCTGAGTCTAGGAGCGCTTCTGCGGATATCCCCTCTACCTCGACGGTTAAGAGAAAACCCTCACCAGTGTTCTTAACTCGGGCAGCTATCAAGGCATCCCTACCGATGCAGTCCTTTCTAAAATGTCCCACCTCCCCACAGGTAAAACATTTTCTAGACAGGGAGTCTGCTCTCGTGATAACTTTCCCTTTCGCTGTTTTTCCGGTAACATACGTGGCTCTCTGTTCTGGGAATACTGATTCGTGTTTCTTGAACAGGCCTTCTTTCTTGGAGCCTACCTTGTTGGCTTCAAGGAAGCGGTCCGCTAAAGCAACAGCTTCATAAGCAGTGTTACAATTCTGTAAAACCAACCAGCTCTGTAACTCTTTTGGAACCGCCTCAGTAAACTGTTCTAGAATTATAGTGTCAAGAATGGTATCAATAGTTTTACCCTCAGGCATTAACCATTTGTGAACTAAACTTTTAATTCTATAATACAACGCTTGAGGCGTCTCGCCTTCCTTAATTGTGCAAGACCGTAATAGTCTCCTATAAACAGAGGGATTTAAGCCCATCCTGTTCCGGATAGCAGTTTTCACTTTTAAATAATCAGATATCTGATCTAAAGGTAGTGCTCTATATGCGGCTAATGGCTCCCCGGATAATGTGGTGGCAAATCTGACCGCCCATTGATCCACAGGCCATTTTGCTAGCACAGCCACACGCTCAAAAGCTTCGATGAAATCATCTATATCATCACCCTTTACATATCGTCCATATGACAAAGTCCCAGTATTGGTATTTTCCCACCCTGGAATCAGGTTGGGTGTTACCAGTTCGGTAGTGGTGCTTTGCTTTAACATGTCCTCCTGGGTCTGAATCATCTTCGCCAAGAGGTCCAGGAGAGGTTGCTGTTGCTCCTGTAGCATCGACGCCGCCTTCTCCTGGTTCCTCGCGGCCAGTTCCTGTTGCTGGGCAAACTGGTTTGCTACCCATGTCGGGAAATCGGAGATCTCCATCCTTGCACTGGAGCTGAAAGAAAAACACAAAAACAAACGACCGAGTGCGGTACCTTTTTTTTTTTTTCCCAAAAGTGCCCACTCTCCCACTATAGCTTATGGTGACCACCCTTCTGCACTTGGATCCAGGCCTAACCCTCTTAGTCACGGGTTACCTGATATCGGTGCAGGTCTTAGCTCTGCCACCAAATAAGCTCTCCGTCAGGTCTGCAATGCGTCTGCTCCTCCGGATACGTTGGATGCGTCCTTGGATTTCCGGTCAACCCTTCTGTTCCTGTTGGACTTGGCTGCCGGACCTCTGGAACCGCGAAATCCTAAATACTACGCCACTGTGAGCCCCGCCCCTGTGCCAAATAGCTTGACCAGCAGGAGGCGCTGCACCTTAACCTTGAGGTTGTATAAGAATTTGTAGTTGAGCCGTTGGTTAAAGATCACAGATTTTTATTTGGGTTCTCAGAGACTCACAACAGGTAATGTCCATAGGAAAACAAAAGTAGGGATACTCCTCCCAAAGAAAATATATGCAAACTTTGCCAGGTCAAAAATAAAGTCTTTTAAACAAGCTTTTCTTCTTAGCTCTTACAAAAGGTATTTTCCCTCTTAACAGTTATTCACATACAGTGCAACAATCACATTCCATGTCAGTGACTGAAGGATCTGAATCCCCTTTGAAAGAGTCAATTTCCATGCTCTCTGGAGGACTCTCAGGTAGTGGTTCTGGACTCTTAACTGGAATGGTATTAGTTCCATACATTAACAGTTTCTTCAGTCTTGGCCACCTAATAGGTTTCCCCCCTTTAAGTAAAAGCTCATGGGGTTTCAAAAGCCGTGGTTTAAAAGTTCCTTTCCTTTCATGTAAATGTCTACAGGTAATCTCCTCCTCATCTGAAGAACTATCCCTGTGTTCAGTTTCGGGCCTAGGCTTTCTCCTGGTTTGATGCTTAACTTGCACAGTTTTACATACAGGCCTTCTATCAATAAAACCCTCTTCTGTGCTGTAATCAGAGGACCGGTCAGACCTCCTTCGGGCTCTATAAAAAGTTCTTGCTTTGGAAGCTTCCCTAGCAGAGCAATGCCTGCATCTAGGTTCCAGCAAGGGTTTTGCCTGGGTAAAAGTTCTGCCTTCTTGTGGCTTCTTTAAGCTTCTTTCAAATACAGGGTTTAGCTTGCCCACTAACCTGCATTGTGGTTTCACTGCACTGGCAGTGTATCTCTGGGCCTCGCAACAGCAGCTGCCTGGCGTGTGAGTATTTCTTCCTGGAGAGCAGCAGTATTTCCCTTTCTCCTGGGGAGCGAATCTGGCTTCAGGTCTTCCCTTCCTCTCAGCATAGAGCCTGGGAGCCTTGTTCCAGTCAGGTTCAGAATCCTCGTGCTGGTAAGACAGGTGATTCTCTCCCTCTGCTCTTCTCTCTCTCTCCCTTCCCCCTTCCGTTTCTGTCTGCCCTTTTTTACAAGCAGCTACGTGACAAGGGAACTCCCTTGCAGGCTCCTCCTCCGAGTACCTGCTTCTCTGATTCCTATCTGGTGTGTAACGTGGGAATGACTCAACACTAGTTTTGGCCCACTGACTATCAACCCTGGGGTTTTCCTGCTGTGAACTTCTAACCCTGGGTTTTCTCTGACAAGTGTTTTCTAATGTGCCCATCCCCCCAGCCAAGGTAAAACCTTCAATGTTTCCTGCTTTTCTAGGTGGCACTACTCTCTCCTTGCCACAGTACATATGACCTAGATTGGCCACTGTTGGAAACAGAATACTGGGCTTGATGGACCTTGGTCTTACCCAGTATAGCATATCTTATGTTCTTATGAACTAGTCAGGATAGAATGGGACAAACATAGAAGTAGCTGAGAAGGTAAGAGAAAGGAGATCACATAAAGAGGAAGACAAATATCAATATCCAGAGAAGGGAAACTCAGTGTACTAGTCAGGAAAGCAAGGGAGAACACACAGCTAGCTGAAAACGAAAGAGAAATATCACAGAAAGAGGAAGATCAATAGCAATATGCAGAGTAAGGAAACTGGGTGAACTAGTCAGGAAAGCATGTGACAAACACAGAAGTAGCTGGAAAGGTAAGAGACAGGAGATAACAGAAAGAGGAAGACAAACAGCAATTTCAAGAGAATGGAAACTGGGTCAACTATTCAGGAAAGCATGGGACAAACACAGAAGTAGCTGGAAAGGTAAGAGACAAGAGATCACAGAAAGAGGAAGACGAACAGCAATATCCGGAGAAGGAAACTGGGTGAACTAATCAGGAAAACGTGCGATAAACACAGAAGTAGGTGGAAATATAAGAGACAAGAGATCAGAGAATGAGGAAGATAAACAACAATATCCAGAGAAGGGAAAGTGGTGAACTAGTCAGGCAAGCATGGGACAAACATACAAGTAACTGAAAGGTAAGAGACAAGAGATCACAGAAAGAGGAAGACAAACAGCAATATCCAGAGAAGGGAAACAGATGAACTAGTCAGGAAAGCATGGGACAAAAGCAGAAGTAGGTGAAAAGGTAAGAGACAAGAGATCACAGAAAGAGGAAGACAAATAGCAAGATCCAGAGAAGGGAAACTGGTGAACTAGTCAGGAAAGCATTGGACTAACACAGTAGTAGCTGAAAAGATAAGAAAGAAGAGATCACAGAAAGAGGAAGACAAACAACAATATCCAGAGAAGGGAAACTGGTGAACTAGTCAGGAAAGCACGGGACAAACACAGAAGTAGCTGGAAAGGTAAGAGACAAGATATCACAGAAAGAGAAAGACAAACAGCAATATTCAGAGAAGGGAAACTGGTGAACTAGTCAGGAAAGAATGGGACAAACATAGAAGTAGCTGAAAAGGTAAGAGAAAGGAGATCACATAAAGAGGAAGACAAAGAGCAATATCCAGAGAAGGGAAACTGGGTCAACTAGTCAGGAAAGCAAGGGACAAAGACACAGCTAGCTGAAAAGGAAAGAAAAATATCACAGAAAAAGAAAGATCAATAGCAATATGCAGAGTACGGAACCTGGGTGAACTAGTTAGGTAGGCATGGGACAAACACAGATGTAGCTGGAAAGGTAAGAGACAAGAGATCACAGAAAGAGAAAGACAAACAGCAATATCCAGAGAAGGGAAACTGGTGAACTAGTCAGGATAGAATGGGACAAAGACAGAAGTAGCTGGAAAGGTAAGAGACAGGATATAACTGAAAGAGGAAGACAAACAGCAATATCCAGAGAAGGGAAACTGGGTCAACTATTCATGAAAGCATGGGACAAGCATAGAAGTAGCTGAGAATGCAAGAGACAAGAGATCACAGAAAGAGGAAGACAAACAACAATACCCAGAGAAGGGAAACTGGTGCACTAGCATGGAACGCATGGGACAAACACAGAAGTAGCTGGAAAGGTAAGAGACAAGAGATCACATAAAGAGGAAGACGAACAGCAATATCTGGAGAAGGGAAACTTGTGAACTAGTCAGGAAAGAATGGGACATATATAGAACTAGCTGAAACGTTTAGAGATAACAGATCACAGAAAGAGGAAGACAAACAGCAATATCCAGAGAAGGGAAAATGGGTGAACTAGTCAAGAAACATGGGACAAACACAGAAGTAGCTGAAAAGGAAAGAGACAAGAGATCACAGAAAGAGGAAGACAAGCAACGATATCCAGAGTAGGGAAACTGGTGAACTAGTCAGGAAAGCATAGGACAAACACAGAAGTAGCTGGAAAGGTAAGAGACAAGAGATCACAGAAAGAGAAAGTCAAACAGCAATATCCAGAGAAGGGAAACTGGTGAACTAGTCAGGAAAGAATGGGACAAACATAGAACTCGCTGAAAAGGCAAGAGATAAGAGATCACAGAAAGAGGAAGACAAAGAGCAATATCCAAAGAAGGGAAACTGGGTCAACTAGTCAGGTAAGCATGGGACAAATACAGAAGTAGCTGGAATGGTAAGAGACAGGAGATCACAGAAAGAGGAAGACAAACAGCAATATCCAGAGAAGGGAAACTGGGTCAACTATTCAGGAAAGCATGGGACAAACACAGAAGTAGCTGAGAATGCAAGAGACAAGAGATCACAGAAAGAAGAAGACAAACAGCAATATCCAGAGAAGGGAAACTAGTGAACTAGTCTGAAAAGCATGGGACAAACACAGAAGAAGGTGAAAAGGTAAGCAACAAGAGATCAAGATATCCAGTAATGGGAAACTGGGTGAACTAGTCTGGAAAGCATGGGACAAGCACAGAAGCAGCTGGAAAGGTAAGTTCACAGAAAGAGGAAGACAAACAACAATATCCAGAGAAGGGAAACTGTTGAACTAGTGAGGAAAGCATGGGACAAACACAGATGTAGCTGAAAAGGTAAGAGAAAGGAGATCACATAAAGAGGAAGACAAACAGCAATATCCAGAGAAGGGAAACTGCGTCAACTAGTTAGGAAACCAGGAGAAACACACAGCTAGCTGAAAAGGAAAGAGAAATATCACAGAAAGAGGAAGACAATCAGCAATATCCAATGAACGAAAACTGGTGAACTAGTTAGGAAAGCACGGGACAAATACAGAAGTAGCTAAAAAGGTAAGAGACAAGACATCACAGAAAGAGGAAGACAAGCAATGATATCCAGAGAAGGGAAATTGGTGAACTAGTCAGGAAAGAATGGGACAAACATAGAAGTAGCTGAAAAGGTTAGAGGTAAGAGATCACAGAAAGAGGAAGACAAAGAGCAATATCCAAAGAAGGGAAACTGGGTCAACTATTCAGGAAAGCAAGGGAGAAGTACACAGCTAGCTGAAAAGGAAAGAGAAATATCACAGAAAGAGGAAGATCAATAGCAATATGCAGAGTACGGAAACTGTGTGAACTAGTCAGGAAAGCATCAGACGAACATAGAAGTAGCTGGAAAGGTAAGAGACAGGATATCACAGAAGGAGGAAGACAAACAGCAATATCCAGAGAAGGGAAACTGGTGAACTAGTCAGGAAAGCATCAGACGAACATAGAAGTAGCTGGAAAGGTAAGAGACAGGAGATCACAGAAGGAGGAAGACAAACAGCAATATCCAGAGAAGGGAAACTGGTGAACTAGTCAGTGAAGAATGGGACAAACATAGAAGTAGCTGAAAATGTAAGAGAAATATCACAGAAAGAGGAAGATCAATAGCAATATGCAGAGAACGGAAACTGGGTGATCTAGTCAGGAAAGCAGGGCACAAACAAAAAAGTAGCTTGAAACATAGAAACATGATGACAGAAAAAGACCACATGGCCTATCTAGTCTGTCCTTCCATATCAACAACTACAACAGTCTCCTTTTTACCTTTAGAGATCATCTGTGTTTGTCCCATGCTTTTTTGAATTCATTTACTGTCCTCATCCCTACCACCTCCACTGGGAGACTATTCCACGGATCTACCACTCTTTCTGTAAAGAAATATTTCCGCATATCATTCCTGAATCTATCTCCCTTCACCCTCATGCCATGTCCCCTCGTAGCAGAACTTGCTTTCAATTGAAAGAGGCTCTCTCCCTGAACATTTATGCCATGGAGGTATTTAAACATCTCAATCATATCACCTCTATCCCACCTTTCCTCGAAGGTGTACATAATTAGATCCTTAAGTCTGTCCTCATATGCTTTATAATGAAGCCCACTAATCATTTTAGTAGCCACCCTCTGCACCGACTCCATCCTGTTCACACCCTTTTGAAAGTGCGGTCTCCAGAATTGCACACCATACTCCAAATGAGGTCGCACCAAAGACTTAAACAGAGGCACTATCACCTCCTTTTTTCTGCTAGCCATCCTCTCCGTATGCACCCAAGCATCCTTCTAGCTTTTGCCGTCGCCTTTTCTACCTGTTTAGCTACTTTAAGATCATTAGACACAACCATGCCTAGGTCCCGCTCTTCTTTAGTGGACAAAAATACTTCACCCCCATACTATATTGCTCACTTGGATTGCTGCAGCCCAAATGCATGACCTTACATTTTTTAGCATTAAATACCAGCTGCCAAATTCTAGACCATTCTTCAAGCTTAGCTAGATCCCTCCTCATGTTGTCTACACCTTCCTGGGTGTCTACTCTATTGCAGATTTTGGTATCATCTGCAAAGAGGCAAACCTTACCCGACAGCCCTTCCGCTATATCACTAACAAAGATGTTAAAAAGAATGGGACCTAGGACAGATCCCTGGGGCACACCACTGGTAACATCCTTCTCCTCAGAGTGAGCTCCATTTACTTCTACTCTTTGTCGCCTCCCTCCCAACCAATTTCTAACCCAAGCAGTATCTTTAGGGTCCATCCCTAGGGTGCTCAGTTTGTTTATAAGTTGCCTGTGAGGAACAGTGTCAAAGGCTTTACTGAAATCTAAATACACCACATCTAGAGCTCTCCCTCAGTCCATCTCCCTGGTCACCCAGTCAAAGAAATCAATCAGATTTGTCTGACAAGACCTGCCTCTGGTGAATCCATGCTGCCTCGGATCCTGTAATCCGCTGGACTCCAGAAACCTCTCTATTTTCTCTTTCAGCATCGTTTCCAATAATTTACTCACCACTGAAGTTAAACTAACCGGCCTGTAGTTTTCAACCACATCCTTACTCCCGCTTTTGTATAAAGGCACCACATGAGCCTCTCTCCAGTCCTTTGGCACCATTCCCGACTCCGAGGCATTGAAAAGGTCAGTCAGTGGAGTTGCTAGAACTTCCCCAAGTTCCCTCAGTATTCTAGAGTGTATCCCATCCGGTCCCATCGCTTTGT
Source organism: Ichthyophis bannanicus (assembly GCA_033557465.1). Taxonomy (NCBI): domain Eukaryota; kingdom Metazoa; phylum Chordata; class Amphibia; order Gymnophiona; family Ichthyophiidae; genus Ichthyophis; species Ichthyophis bannanicus. The sequence continues at coordinate 1,403,831,224 of CM066033.1, read as the reverse complement.
CTACTTTAAGTTGAGCTAGTTTCTCACGAACACAGTCTTCTGAAAATTGTTCAAGATGTCCCTCGCTTCTGTTCCTATTTGTGGGTGTTTTCTGAGGTCCTGTTCCTGGTTCTTCATCTTTGAACACAGAACAAAGATATTTGTTAAGCAATTCAGCTTCTACATATTCCCCCCCCCTGCACCCTTGAGTCTGACAATACCACTCTTGCCCTTCCTCTTCTCACTAATATATCTGAAAAATGTCTTATCCCCCCATTTTATTGCATTGGCTATTTCCTCCTCCTTTTGAATCTTTGCCTTCTTGACTACTTTGCTAGCTTCTCTAAGTATTTCCAAATACAGATGCCTCTCTTCCTCTCTCTGTGATCTCTTGTATTTCATGAAGGCCTCCCTCTTTTTCTTCACTTTTTCAGCTACTTCCTTAGAAAACCATAGCGGTCTCCTTTTCCTTTTGCCTTTATTTACCATTTTAACAAAAAGATTGGTTGCCCTTAAAATATCCCCTTTCAGTTTTGCCCACTATTTTTCTACATCCCCCAGATGTTCCGATCCCACTAACGACTCCCTGAGGTATTGGCCCATCTTCGCAAAGTTAGTCTTCCTAAAGTCTAAGATCCACACCTTGGAATGGATTCTAAAAGCCGAAGTCCTAATACTGAACCACACCATCTGGTGATCACTGGATGCAAAATGATCTCCCACTACAACATCAGAAACACTTTCACCATTGGTAAGCACCAAGTCCAGTATGGTCCCTTCACGTGTGGGGTCTGTTACCAATTGCCTGAATAGTTCTCCCTGTAGAGAATCCAGGATCTCCTTACTTCTAGATGATACTGCAGCAGGAATGTGCCAATCAACATCTGACATATTGAAATCTCCTATCAGTAGCACTTCCCCTTTCCTAGCAATGCTGCGTATGTCTTCAATTAACTCTCTGTCCACCTCTTCCTCTTGTGAGGGAGGTCTGTATATCACACCAATGCAAATAGATTTCTCTTTCCCTCTTTCTAGTTTAACCCACAATGCCTCCTCTCTCCCTTTTAAGCTCTGTAATTCCAAAGCTTTAATAGTAGTTTTTACATATAGTGCCAATCCTCCTCCCCTTCTTCCTACCCTGTCCTTTCTGAATAAAGTATAGCCAGGTAAGGTAAGAGACAGAAGATCACAGACAGAGGAAGACAAACAGCAATATCCAAAGAAGGGAAACTGGGTCAACTATTCAGGAAAGCATAGGACAAACACAGAAGTAGCTGAGAATGCAAGAGACAAGAGATCACAGAAAGAGGAAGACAAACAACAATATCCAGAGAAGGGAAACTGGTGCACTAGTATGGAAAGCATAGGACAAACACAGAAGTAGCTGAGAATGCAAGAGACAAGAGATCACAGAAAGAGGAAGACGAACAGCAATATCCGGAGAAGGGAAACTGGGTGAACTAATCAGGAAAACATGCGATAAACACAGAAGTAGGTGGAAATATAAGAGACAAGAGATCACAGAAAGAGGAAGATAAACAACAATATCCAGAGAAGGGAAAGTGGTGAACTAGTCAGGCAAGCATGGGACAAACATACAAGTAGCTGAGAAGGTAAGAGACAAGAGATCACAGAAAGAGGAAGACAAATAGCAATATCCAGAGAAGGGAAACAGATGAACTAGTCAGGAAAGCATGGGACAAAAGCAGAAGTAGCTAAAAGATAAGAAAGAAGAAATCACAGAAAGAAGCAGACAAACAGCAATATCCAGAGAAGGGAAACTGGTGAACTGGTCAGGAAAGCATGGGACAAACACAGGCGTAGATGAAAAGATAAGAAAGAAGAGAACACAGAACATGGAAGAGAAACAGTAATATCCAGAGAAGGGAAACTGGGTGAACTAGTCAGGAAAGAAAGGGACTAACACAGAAGTAGCTGGAAAGGTAAGAGATTAGAGATCACAGAAAGAGGAAGACAAACAGCAATATCCAGAAAAGGTAAACTGGAGAACTAATCAGGAAAGAATGGGACAAACACAGAACTAGCCGAAAAGGTTAGAGATAAGAGATGACAGAAAGAGGAAGACAAACAGCAATATCCAGAGAAGGGAAAATGGGTGAACTAGTCAAGAAAGCATGGGACAGACACAGATGTAGCTGTAAATGTAAGAGACAAGAGATCACATAAAGAGGAAGACAAACAGCAATATCCAGAGAAGGGAAAATGGGTCAACTAGTCAGGAAAGCAAGGGACAAACACACAGCTAGCTGAAAAGAAAAGAGAAATATCACAGAAAGAGGAAGATCAATAGCAATATGCAGAGAACAGAAACTGGGTGAAGTAGTCGGGAAAGCATGGGACAAACACAGAAGTAGCTGGAAAGGTAAGAGACAGGAGATCACAGAAAGAGGAAGACAACCAGCAATTTCCAGACAAGGGAAACTGGGTGATCTAGTCAGGAATTCATGTGACAAACACAAAAGTAGCTGGAAATGTAAGAGACAAGACATCAGAGAAAGAGGAAGGCAATCAACAATATCCAGAGAAGGGAAATTGGTGAAAAGGTCAGGAAAGTATGGGACAAACACAGAAGTAGCTGAAAAGGTAATAGACAAGAGATGACAGAAAGAGGAAGACAAACAGTGATATCCAGAGAAGGGAAACTGGGTGAACCAGTCAGTAAAGCATGGGACAGACACAGGCGTAGCTGGAAAGGTAAGAAAGATCACAGAAAGAGGAAGACAAACAGCAATATCCAGAGAAGGGAAACTGGTGAACTAGTCATGAAAAATGGGACAAACACAGAAGTACCTGAAAGGTTAAGAAAGAAGGCATCACAGAAAGAGAAAGACAAAAGCAATATCCAGAGAAGGGAAACTGGTGAACTAGTCAGGAAAGCATGGGACAAACACAGAAGTAGCTGGAAAGGTAAGAGACAGGAGATCACAGAAGGAGGAAGAAAAACAGCAATTTCTAGACAAGGGAAACTGGTGAACTAGTCAGGAAAGCATGGGACAAACACAAAAGTAGCTGAAAAGGTACGAGACAGAATATCACAGAAAGAGGAAGAGAAACAGCAATATCCAGAGAAGGGAAACTGGTGAACTAGCATGGAACGCATGGGACAAACACAGAAGTAGCTGGAAAGGTAAGAAATAAGAGATCACAGAAAGAGGAAGTCGAACAGCAATATCTGGAGAAGGGAAACCTTTGAACTAGTCAGGAAAGAATGGGACAAACATAGGACTAGCTGAAATGTTTAGAGATAACAGATAATAGAAAGAGGAAGACAAACAGCAGTATCCAGAGAAGGGAAAATGGGTGAACTAGTCAAGAAAGCATGGGACAAACACAGAAGTAGCTGGAAAGGTAAGAGGCAAGAGATCACAGAAAGAGGAAGACAAAAGCAATATGCAGAGAAGGGAAACTGGTGAACTAGTCAGGAAAGCATGGGACAAACACAGAAGTAGCTGAAAAGGTAAGAGAGAAAAGATCACAGAAAGATGAAGACAAACAATGATTTCCAGAGAAGGGAAATTGATGAACTATTCAGGAAAGCATGGGACAAATACAGAATTAGTTGAGAAGGTAAGAGACAAGAGATCACAGAAGGAGGAAGACAAACAGCATTATCCAGAGAAGGGAAACTGGTGAAGTAGTCAGGAAAACATGGGACAAAAGCAGAAGTAGCTGAAAAGGTAAGAGACAAGAGATCACAGAAAGAGAAAGACAAACAGCATTATCCAGAGAAGAGAAACTGGTGAACTAGTCAGAAAAGCACGGGACAAACACAGAACTAGCTGAAAGGTTAGAGATAAGAGATCACAGAAAGAGGAAGACAAACAGCAATAGCCAGAGAAGGGGAACTGGGAGAACTATTCAGGAAAGCATGGGACAAACACAGAAGTAGCTGGAAAGGTAAGAGATAAGAAATCACAGAAAGAGGAAGACAAACAGCAATATCCAGAGTAGGGAAACTGGTGAACTAGTCAGGAAAGCATGGGAGAAACTTGGAAGTAGCTGAGAAGGTAAGAGATAAGAGATCAGAGAAAGAGGAAGACAAACAACAATATCCATAGAAGGGAAACTGGGTGAACTAGTTTGGAAAGCATGGGACAAGCACAGAAGTAGCTGAAAAGAAAAGAAAGAAGAGATCACAGAAAGAGGAAGACAAATAGCAATATCTAGAGAAGGGAAACTGGTGAACTAGTCAGGAAAGCATGGGACAAACACAGAATTAGGTGAAAAGGTAAGAGACAAGAGGTCACAGAAAGAGGAAGAGAAACAACAATTTCCAGAGAATGGAAATTAGTGAACTGGTCAGGAAAGCATGGGACAAACACAGAAGTAGCTGAAACGTTAACAGACAAGAGATCACAGAAAAAGGAAGACAAACAGCAATATGCAGAGAAGGGAAAGTGGTGAACTTGTCTGGAAAGGAAGGGACAAACAGTGAAGTAGCTGAATAGCTATGAGACAGGAGATTACAGAAAGAAGAAAACAAACAGCAATATCCAGACAAGGAAAACTGGGTGAACTAGTCAGGAAAGCACAGGACAAACACAGAAATAGCTGAAAAGGTTAGAGACAAGAGATCACAGAAAGACAAAGACAAACAACATATCCAGAGAAGAGAAACTGGGTGAACTAGTCAAGAAAGCATGGGACAAACACAGATGTAGCTGAAAAGATAAGAGAAAGGAGATCACATAAAGAGGAAGACAAACATCTATTTCCAAAGAAGGGAAAATGGGTGAACTAGTCAGGAAAGCATGGGACAAACAGAGAAGTAGCTGAAAAGGTAAGAGAGAAGAGATCACAGAAAGAGGAAGACAAAGAGCAATATCCAGAGAAGGGAAACTGGGTCAACTAGTCAGGAAAGCATGGGACAAACACAGATGTAACTGAAAAGGTAAGAGAAAGGAGATCACATAAAGAGAAAGACAAAGAGCAATATCCAGAGAAGGGAAACTGGGTCAACTAGTCAGGAAAGCAAGGGACAAACACACAGCTAGCTGAAAAGGAAAGAGAACTATCACAGAAAGAGGAAGATCAATGGCAATATGCAGAGAATGTAAACTGGGTGAAGTAGTCAGGAAAGCATGGGACAAACACAGAAGTAGCTGGAAAGGTAAGAGACAGGAGATCCCAGAAAGAGGAAGACAAACAGCAATATCCAGAGAAGGGAATCTGGGAGAGCTAGTCATGAAAGTATGGGGCAAACACAGAAGTATCTGAAAAGAGAAGAAAGAAGAGATCATAGAAAGAGGAAGACAAACAGCAATATCCAGAGGTGGGAAACTGGGTGAACTTGTCAAGAAAGAATGTGAGAAACATAGAAATAGCTGAAAAGGGAAGAGACAGGAGATCACAGAAAGATGAAGACAAACAGCAATATCCAGAGAAGGGAAACTGGGTCAACTAGTCAGGAAAACAAAAAGGCTAATGGAAAGAAAAATAGCCTATTCAGTATAATATGGAGAGAAAGACTTTTATTAGGTATGTTAGTGGCAGAAGAAGGATTTGCTTGACATGGGTGGGAAGATGACTTGTGAGACAGACAGAGGAAATGATCTCCTTTTGGGGCAACTAGGGAAATGAGGTAACAGTCATGGGAGGAAACTATGGAATTGGGAAATGCTGGACATGCGAAAGAGGAGACAGACCGGTGATGTTTGACAGTGGGGCGTTACTAAGGAGGCGAGAGAGAAGAGATGCTAGATATGGAGGTGGAATGCTGGCGAGACTGAAAATTTAGGGTGGAGCTAGAGAGACAGACAGAGAAAAATAATGGGCATGGGAAGGAGTAAGGGAGAGAGAAGAGATACTGGGGGGGGGGAAATGGGGGGAGACAAGGGAGATATGATGCCCAACATGAGGGTAGGGTTAGGGAGACAGAAGAGATCCTGGGCATGTTTGGGGGACTAGAGAGACAGGAGTTTCTAAACATAGGATAGAGAGGGGAGAGACCTAGATTGGAAAGGCGAGAGAGAGGAGAAAGCGAAGATGCTGGATTCTAGACTTCGGTCCTTTCGCCTTGGTGCTGCTTGTCTACCTATGTCTGCTGTGGGAAGGAGAGAGAGATGGAAAGCTGTGGATAAATGTAGTAAACAGCAGAAGACTGACTGTAAATAGTAAAAGGAGAAGAAATTAAAAATGAAAAAGGAACAAGGTGGCACTGAGTGTGCCGTCACAGAGGATTTGCCAAGCGTTCAAAGAAAGCATTTGGGACATGCTAGCCCACATAAGTGGTACCCTTCTTGCCCCAGGGTGGCATCTTGCTCAGTCTCCTTTCTTCTGTAGAGCCCAATGGATGTCAGTATTGTTTCCCTGGAAAAATCCTACTAATTATCCTTAAAAGTTAGCTTTCCAGATTTGTGTACAGTTGTTCTTCCGTCCTCGAGCTGGTGCCAATCTCTGTGCTGTTCTTGGCCCGTTTTTCCTTTTTGTATTGAGGCCTGCTTCAACTGGCATTCACACCTTTTTTCACCCGGGGGTTGTCAACCCCATCCGGGTGTTCACCACTATGTCCCCCAGTAGGTTCAAGAAATGTGACCACTGCAATCAAGAAACAGTGAGGCAAGAGATTGGATGAACACAGGTGCCTTTATTGGTGGTCCCCTACGCGTTACGGCCGAAGCCTTCCTCAGGGGGATACACTTAAAAAACAAGCAATATATGTAAAAATAACAATAAACATGGATAAACACATTAAAATAATTTAAAATAAATTAAAATAAATAAAACTAAGGCAAACCAGGCATGCAACATATATTAAACATCAATATAAATACCATATTATGAACATAAAATATAAATAAAATGGTTATTCCAAATAGAATAAAACCTTAAACAAGAAATAAAAACAAAAACAAAAACAACAAATAAATATATAATATAAATATATAAATTTATTCTGAAACTTTTATTTTCATTTTGCAACAAACAAAAGAAACAACACACCAAAGGAAACAATACAATTATACAATAAAGAAAAGTAAACCCAATTACCCCCCACCCCCACGCTTCTTCTCTAGCTGATTATGTCAGCATGTGAGCGCTTCCAAACAAACGTGATTGTACATCAAAACAATCAAAAGAGTATCTGCGATATAGAATAATCATGAGACAAAGATATATATAAATTTAGACAGTCAGATGAGAGCATTGAGCAGAATGTACATAGTCATTGAGCATCTTCCATTTAGACCGATGATGAGGAGTCTGAATGGGGGAAGCAAACATACGAGGTATTTGTTCATATTTACTGTAGAGACAGACATGATTCCACCATTCATTGGGGCTCAACTGGGAGCTATTTTTCCAGTATTTCGTAATTAGGGAAATAGCAATACCTAGCATAAAGTCCAAAAGGAAGTAAGCCGTTTTTGGAAGAGAGGGGATCCCCGCTGCTGAGCGAAGTCCCACTATCCTCCAAGAAAGGGGCTCTTGAAAGTGCAAAATAGACTGGATACGGCCCCAGACCCGACTCCAGTAATACTGTAGTGCGGGACATTCATACATAACATGAGGTAGTGAACCAATGGCCGCATGACATGTCCAACAATTATTGCCCTGAGCAATGTTCCATTTGGCTAATCTGTCAGGAGTGTAAAAACACCGGTGGGCTAGAAAGAAGAGTGTCTGAGTGAGTGAGGCGGATCGGGAGACCCGTGTCACTCTACTCCAGACAAGGCTCCATTGCTCCGGGGTCAAAGTCACATGCAGTTCTCTCTCCCATGCTTTCTGCGCTATAGGGGTATCCCTAGTTATAGCATTACATAAGGTTTTGTAAAAATTGGATGCTACACCCGGTGAACTACCGATAGATCGGATAGTCTCCAACCAACCTTGTGTAGGGGAGGCCGATGGCGGGAGCACCTTAGCACTCCTAAGGCAATGCTGAAGTTGCACCAACTGAAAGTAGTGTTTCGCTGGGAGACCAAATTCAATTTGCAATTCACTAAAAGTTTTCCAGCGACCTTCATGGAACAATTGGCTAGGAATCCAAATGCCCCTAGTGTACCAGGGGCTCCACGCCATCGGCTTATTTTGTATTCGAAATCGAGTGTTGTACCAAAGTGGGAGTTTGTCTAACGGACAGAGTCGGGAGTCTAAAGATTGCATAAGATTATTATAGGCACCTAAGGTGTCTAAAAGCATTGGTGGGAAGTGAGATTCTGATGGGAGAGTCATACCAGGGAGAAAAGTAAGAGGAATCGGTTTGCAAAGGTCCTCTTCTATGTCTAGCCACACAGGTCTACTCGGTACTGGATCTTCCAGCCAACGAGCACCTTGTTTGAGAAGAAAAGATTGATGATACTTCAGGAAATCAGGGAATCTGACACCCCCATATTCCTTATCTGCTTGTAGCTTATGTTTCGCTATCCTAGGTGTCTTATTTTGCCACAAGTATCTAGTCAGAAGGCCCTCGATATCTTTATATATACGTCGAGGGAAGAGACAGGGCACCATTTCTAAGATATAATTCACTTTCGGAACAATCATCATTTTTATGGTTTCTAATCGACCCCACCAGGTAAGCGTTAAAGGAGTCCAGCGGTGAGTAAGCGCCCGGACTTTAGAGGTTAAGTCTTTGGCATTGAAGGAGATAGTGTCTTCCAAAGGAGAACAATAATGAACCCCAAGGTATTTGACCATGCGAGGTTGCCATAAAAAGGGGAAGGATTGCATATCTGCCTGATGAAGCAGAGGATTTAATGGAAAGGCTACCGACTTGGTCCAATTTATCTTATAACCGGACAGTTGTGAGTATTTACCAATTTGCTCTAAGACAGCCGGTACTGAGTCTATAGAGACAAAGAGCATAAGATCATCAGCATACGCTGAAATTTTGATTTCCCTATGGGTGAAGGGGACTCCATGAATCTCCTCCGATTGCCGGATTAGTAAAGCCAAGGGTTCGAGTGCAAGATCGAAGAGGAGTGGAGACAGTGGGCATCCCTGGCGAGTGCCGCGTTGAAGAGGAAAAGGTTGAGACTTTAAAGCATTTGCACATATACTGGCTGTAGGCTGAGCGTACATGGTGCGAAGACAACGGAGAAAACCTTCCCCGAATCCGTACCAGCGGAGGACTGCAAACAGGAAGGGCCACTCTAAGCGATCAAAGGCCTTCTCAGCATCAAGTGAGAGGCCAACAAATGGGCGATCAAGATTAACTGCGGTAGTCAATACATGGCATAGAGTCCGAGCATTGTCAGCAGTCGATCTACCAGGAATGAAACCGCATTGATCTGGGTGTATTAAGGTAGGCATCCTATCCGAGAGCCGGGTAGAGAGAATGGTGGCAAAGATTTTATAGTCCGCGTTTAGGAGGGAAATTGGGCGATAATTAGCTGCTAGTTGCGGGTCTCTCCCCTCTTTCTCAAAAACTACTACATTTGCCATTGAAAAGGACCCAGAAGGAGAACCCTCCTCGGCCAGAGCAGAAAAATAAATTTTCAAAACTGGAGCTAAATCAGCGTGAAAGGTTTTGTAGAATTCAGCGGGGAGACCGTCTGGGCCTGCGGCTCGACCTGAGGCACATTTCTTGATAGCAGAATGAATTTCTGAGACAGTAAATGGTGTGTCTAAGGCCACTCTATCTTCGTCAGATAGGGTCGGTCTTTGTACTCCTGAAAGTAAGCGTTCAAATACATCTGGCTCAAAATCACATTCAGATTGATAAAGCCGAGTATAAAAGTCACGAAAGAGTTCTAAGATTTCGGTATCTTTAGTGACCAAGCCCCCCCCTGACGGATTGCGGAGGGCGGTAACACGCTTGGCTTCTTTACGACCTTTTAGGGCATTTGCTAATAATTTGCCAGCACGATTATTTTCCCGATAATAAAGCCCTTGTTGTGATTCAATATTTTTAACAGCAGCAGTGTGCAACAGCTGATTGTATTGAAAACGCAAGCGTTGTAAACGGAGTAAAATACATGGGTCAGTACGGGACGTGAGGAGACGCTCCCCAGCTTGTATCTGCTGCTCTAGAGTCAGTAAAAGCTGCTTTCTTTGTTTCCCCTGCCGAATTTGATAGCTAGTGATAGTGGCACGGATAGATGCTTTAAAACCCTCCCACCAAGCCCAGCCCGCTGTATCATGGGGTGAGTTAAAATGAAAATAATCTTGGATAGCGGCCTTTATATCAATCTGAAAATCTTTTTGACCCAGTAGGGATCTATCAAAAAACCAAGCTCGGGGAGAATCGTCCCGCGCAGTGACACGTAATGATAAAGATATGGCAGCGTGATCCGAAATATGGAGAGGATGAGTCCTAGTCGTGTCTACTTGAGAAATCAGTGCTTTGGAAATGAGAAAGAAATCTATTCTAGATTGGGAGTGATGGGGGGCAGAAAAGAAAGTGAACTCTAAGTCGGAGGGGTGAAGCAGCCTCCATATATCTACCAGCGCAAGATCTTGCATCAGAGCTGTAAGGGTAGCAAGACTCTTGGGTGGACTACTCGTTCTTGGCGGCTGTCTATCTATCAGAGGGTCTAACACTTGATTAAAGTCACCACCAAGTATTAATGGAGTATTGGCAGAGGCCTGTGCCAACTGCGCAATACTTGCATAGTAAGCAGGGTTGTCCACATTCGGGGCATAAATGCAAATACATGTAAATTCACTATCTCCGACCTTAAGATGTACTCGGGCCCATCTACCCTCCTTGTCAGCGCTAGTATCAATTACAGTAGCTTGCAAAGATTTCTTAACCAGGATGGCAACCCCGCACCGTTTAGAAACGGCGGGAGAATAGGCAGCCACCATGTAAGGCTTAACATTGAGTTTCAGTGTTTCAGCAGAGTTTAAGTGCGTTTCCTGAAGAAACGCTAAATCAGCATGCTCATGGCTAAGATAGCTAAGGATTTTCTTTCTTTTGATTGGACTATTAATGCCCTTTACGTTGAGTGATAAAATTTTACATAAAGCCATTCAGACAAGTTAAAAATTCTGAGCATGATAGCGCACCTAATTTCACAATGTCCCTCATATTGACTATATCAGGCTGTACATATGGCATAAAAGAAACTAAGCTTAGATAACACAATGAAGCGCCCCACATTAAAAAAGAAAAACCGCAGCGCGGTAGAGAAGGAGCAAAACCCCAAAAATTACTGGCGACCATGTGTCTGCGGGGAGAAGCCCCAGAGAAGGCCAAAATTGAAAAACACACATAACCTGTAGGACTGTGCGTGCTCCGAATCCGACCGAGGCACACATCATGGAGGGAGAGGAGACCACAAAACAAGAGTCATAGAAAGAAAGAAAGAAAGTCCAGGAAGTCTCTGTGCTTGACTATGACCGCCGCATCGGGCCCTTCAAAATGGCGGACAGAGCCGGCGAATAAAAGTCCACGTCGTTGGATTAGCGCATCTGCTCTGCCTCTTTGGAGTCTAAAAATGTTGATAGTAGATCAGGATCTTCGAATGTCCTGGTTTGGTTGTGGAGAGTCACTCGGAGTTTCGCGGGATACAACAGGCCAAAGCGAGCCTGTAGCTGTTGAAGTCGAGGGCGAAAAGCAAGGAGTTTCTTCCGTCGGTCAACGGTAGGCTTTGCCAAGTCAGGGAAGAAGGAGACTTTGTGACCTTCAAATTCCAAATGATGGTTCGCCCGGGCAGCATTTAAAATTTGTTCCACTTGTTGATATCGTAGCAAGCGAAAGATAATAGGCCGGGGGGTCGTTCGGTTGAGCGCCATGTGGGTAGGAGCACGGTGTGCACGATCGATTTCCAATTCTTTATGAAAGGTGATCTTCAGCAAGGAGGGAAGAATTTTGAGCAGGAATTCTCTCATATCTCCCGCTTCCGCCCCCTCCGGTATTCCAATGAGCCTCACATTGTTGCGACGGGCTCGATTATTGCTATCTTCTAACTCCTTTTGCAGATTCTGTATCTGGCGCTCGGCCTTGTCCAGTGCGCCCAAGCGCACCGCGTGCGAATCGAGGACCCCCGCCATATTGTCCTGCCGTAATGAGAGTCTTTCAAGTCGGTCCTGGAGCACTCCAAAGTCTTCTCGCAGGGCTCTAAGCGCTTCTCCATTGGACTGCACCAATTCCTTCACGCCGCGTAGTTCCTCCAAAATCTCCAGGTGCATTTCGGGGTTTTCACGAAATGGAACCATCTTCTGTGGGGAGGACACCTCTGTTTTGGAGCGTTTTCCGTGAGAAGAAGAAGGAGACCCGAAGTCCAAGCGCGCTGGTTTATGGGCCGCCATCCCCCCCGAGGTACCCCGGTCAACCCGGAGCGAAATAGTAAGTTTGTATAGGTATTAAGTCAGGATTCTAAGTAGGCCTCTCGGGAGCTTCAGCGCGAAGCGTCTTACCCGCTGGACATCAGGCTCCGCCCCCCTAAATATATAAATTTAAAACAATATAAATAATGATGAATGAATTAAGTGAAATCATAAAATCACCATGGATCAATAAACCAAAAAACTAAAAAACTAAAAACACAGGGCAGATAGTGGACACTGTTTAAAAACTAATGAAGATAGTATAAGGGAAGTACTCACAAGGCACTGCTGGAGAAAGGGTTCAGTTTGGCCTATGAACTGATACCTATTATAATGCTGACATTAAAAAACAGTAGATAAACACACATATAAAATAAAAGAAAAAAATTCTAATAACAATATTGATAATAATAATAAAATGTTAATAATAAAGAACAACCATTGAGGATGAAATGAAGGAAATCTGAACAGAATCTCTCTGAAAAAATGAACTTATGTCTAAGACATCAAAATATAAACTATGTATAATTTAAAAAACCATATATTATTAAAAAATAAATAAATAATGATACCTGTACTTGATCAATCGTGATGAAACAACGCTGTATGTTAAAAACAAACTTTAATTAATGATGTAGTGCCAGACTATAAGATGAATAAAACATACTAATCAAATTGTAGATATTAATAATAGTGAATTGTCATCCAAACGTTTCTAAAGTATTCCTGAATCCAGTAGCAGAGATCCTCCTAAACTGTACTTGTATGAAGAATACGTGCAGAAATGTACGTTTAAAATTTAGTGTAAGCTGATTGTACCAAAATGTTGATCGTCCACGAGACCGAGACAGGATGCCAGTAGACCCGTGATTTCGTGGGAATGCGATATTGCAAAAGAAATAATTAGAAGAAAACATTTAAAAAAACGCTAAAACTGCGCGCCAAAAATATATTTGCATATTATTTCAACTAGTAAAAAACAGTCCAGAATGCATAAAAATAGAACTCACTGATATATATAAAGATGTGGCTCTACAACGGTCAGATGCAAACCAGCGTGCGCTTGCTGAGGATGCAAAATATAGACAAACTTTTGGGACCTCGCGTTAGAACCTCCACATCTAACATACTGTGTGAGCGAGAAAACAAAACTGGGAAGCAAAGTACAAACTGTGTCAGACAAGACTTATGTAATCAATCAAATAAAACAACTAATGCGTTGCTGCAAAGGCTTACCTCGATCGTAGCGAAACCGCACAACAGGAAAATTATATGGTCAAAACTTCAACGGAAGTGACGCACTAACTTGGGGCTTTAAATACTAAGCGTAAGAGGACGTAGTTACTCCTGTGACGTATTTGCATAAGGTTAGAGTGTCTTACATACACTAGTGCCACAAGAACCGTGGAGTACAACCTACATGTTATATTTTTAACGGAGAATCGTCATGAGGTAGCCACTGCAAAATACTATATAACTAAAGAAATGTTATATTGTATTGTGTACAAACTTAAAAGACAAATCGTATCAAGCCAAGTTAATAAAAGTGTTTTTTAAAAAGACTTGAACCCTACATGTTGTTAAAAAGGTTGTGCTCAAAAAACTAAAAATATAGGTGTATGGGAATGGCACCCTAAAAGCATAATAATTCCAGGCTTGGGAAATATGTAATTGAGCGAATGAAAAATAAAAATAAAAATAAAAATGAAACAGTAAAAAAATATATATAAACATCATGAACCCATGTAAATTCCATAATGCTGATAAAAAAATGCAAGGGAGTTGCAATAAAATGACCAAATTGGTAATAAATAGTAACCATATCATTATATTCTAATTAATATATAAATAAATAAATAAGATAAAAAAGATGATATCAAAATAGTAATATCAATTTGAAAAAAGGGGACAACTAAGAAACATATACTGCATTATTGTGTGTCTTGGTAAAACAAATAATAAATATTATAAAAATACAGACAAGTCAACTTCCTGGTTTAAACCATTGGGTGTCATGCTGTTAAATTCATAAATAAATCTTTGTTCCAATCTCAAAAGTACTTTATCAAAATCTCCTCCCCTCCAACTGGGAACCACTGTTTTGACAACCAAAAATTTCAAATCTTGAATTGAGTGTTGTTTTTCCAACCAATGTGTTACTAATGGACTATCTTCAACTTTTCTCTGTATACAACTCCTATGTTCTATAATTCGAGTACGAATCTGACGTTTAGTTTTGCCTATATAGATTAAATTACATGGGCACAGGATTAAATAAATAGCCTTATCTGTTTTGCAGTTAGAAAAATGATTAATGTAAAATTTACGTTGTGTAACCGGATGAATATAAACTTGTTTGACTGTGAGTGCATGAATACAAACAGAACAATTACCACAAGGGTAATGTCCTTTGATACGGGGTGATGGTTTATAATATGCCAAAGCCGATGGAACCAATGTATTAGCTAAATTGGAATTACGTTTGTAAGCCACCATGATGTTCTTGGAAGATAAACTAGAGACTCCGGCTAAAAGATACCATTCCTGTCTTAGTATCGCAGAAATCTCTTTTGAATATTGAGAAAAGGTGAGAGAACAAACAATTTTGTTATTTTTCTGACGTGGTTTTTTTATTCAAAAGGCTTTTACGATCAGTCACGCAAGCCCTAAAAAATGCTTTTTTGATGCATCTTTTTGGATACCCACGTTTTAAGAATCTCTGACGTAAATCTGCTGCATGTTTCTCAAAATCAGGTTCTTTAGTACATAATCTTCTTACCCTTAAAAATTGACTAATAGGAAGATTGTTCTTTAGTGTAGTATTGTGGTAACTGTCATATCGTAGCAAGGTGTTGCGATCTGTGGGTTTTCGATATAGCTCTGTAATAAAACCTTCACTTCCCTTCTTAATATTTAAATCCAAATATGCAATATTGTCCATGCTGTAGTTACCCTCAAACTGTAAATTTGGGTCCAGACCGTTGATCCATTGAAAAAATTCTTGCAACAGAATTTCAGAACCATCCCAAATAATTAAAATATCGTCAATATACCTTTTCCATAAAACGACCTGTTTTTTAAAAGGATAGGCTTTGAGAAATTTCTCTTCAAAGTCGGTAACATATAGATTGGCCACATCTGGGGCCATGGGGGAACCCATGGCCACCCCTTTTATTTGTTTATAAAATATACCTTTAAAACAGAAAAAATTTTCAGTCATAGCCAGGGAGGCTAACTGAACAAGGAAACAAGTGGGGGTGCGTACTAGTAGTGGCCTGCGTATTAGTGTGTTTGCTAATACTTCAATGGATGCTTTCTGAGGAATATTGGTGTAAAGAGAAACTATATCTAAAGTGACCAAAAGTAACTTATCATGGTAACCGACAAAGGTATCTAAGATATTGATAACATGGGTGGAGTCCCGTAGGTAGGACTCTGCTTCTGAAACAAAGGTTCTGAGGAAAAAGTCCATAAATTTAGAGATAGGCTCGAAGAGAGAGCCAATGGCAGAGACAATGGGACGACCAGGAGGATTATCTAAAGATTTATGGATTTTAGGGATAACATATATTGTGGGTATAATCAGATGCTTCACTGTAAGATAGGATACTTCTTTGGATGTGAGATAACCAGCCTGACTCCCTAAAAATAACAAAGTATCAATCCTTTGCTGTAAGACAGGAGTAGGGTCATCAAAAATCTTTAGATAAAACTGAGTGTTATTCAGCTGTCGTAAAAATTCTTTTATATAGGAATCCCGATTCTGGATGACTATAGCCCCACCTTTGTCCGCGGGTTTAATAACAATAGAGTTATTGTTACGTAAACTTACTAATGCTTCTTTTTGTATCTTAGTAGTGTTATGGAACAATTTAGACTTAGTATGATACAAATCACTAACTTTAGACAAAACTACTTTCTCATAAGCTATAATGAGGGGATCAATGTTAGGGGGGGGGGGAACCCATGTAGAGGGCCTTCTTACCACTGATGTATCTGTGGAGCCTTGTTCATTATTACCGAAATAATTAATAATTTTAAGTTTTCGGAAAAATTTATAAAGTTCTATATGAGTGTTAAATTTGTCATGAGTCTTAGTAGGAACATAAGACAGACCTTTTTCTAAAACCTGTAATTCAGTATCAGAGAGGGAGTAGTCTGAAAGATTAATGACGTTGCTCATAAATCCCAATTCAACTTTTTTTTGGACATCAGGCACACATCCCTGGCATTGCCCTGTTGTTGATATGTCTGATGATCTCTGTGTTTTCGTGGTGATCTGGGGGAAGGTCGGTGATAGTCTCGCCCACCTCCCTTCCAAAGAGAGTCCATGTGAAAATCCCGACGAGGGCTCTGGACCTGAGACCGAGACGATGCTGTGGAAAAAAGAGGGGCTGAATGATCTATAGGAGCTTCATGTGGTTCTCCTGAAACAAACCTGCCTCTTTTGGGTCCTCGTGTGGGATCCAGAGACCTAGAGCTAGACCTTTTTCTGATCCTATGATCACTTTTAGAACTGTTGTTTCTATTGGTTTTCGGAGATTTAGACCGTGACCTATCTCTAAAATTATATTTAGTTCTAGTATTATTTCTCGTGGTAGGTCTTGGTGAATACACTGGTCTCCTAAAAGAACCCTTCCTTTGTCTATTCCTAAAAGCAGACCCATCGTGGGTCCAATAATATACAGTATTCATCTTATAGTCCTCTTCATCACGTTTATATTTACTAATTTTGATTTCTTTGATCTCTTTTTTATATTCAACTGTATTTTTGTCAAATTTCCTTTTTTCCCCATCAAATTGATTGTCCAATTTTTTGAGCTTTTCAATAGAGGTGTCTATCAGAGGTTTAAGAACATCTGCCCTGCGTCTAGAAGTGTTGATAATTAAAATCATTAAATCTAACGAACATTTATTTAAAATCTTGATCCAATTTGACATAAACTCTTCATCATCCTTAAACATGCCTGGCGCCTTTTGCACTCTCAAACCACGTGGAATAATTTTCCTTCGACAGTATTCTAACATGGATGCTGCATGTAGTTCTTCTCGAATAAGGCGTTGTGTCATCCGTACGACGTTTTCCCATTCTTCTTTAATGTCTGGCATAGCTTCTTCTTCCGTGAAGAAGGGATCCTCCGTGAGCAATGATTTCAATTCATCTTCTTGGTAACTTAGAACATTGTTCCAGGAGGAAAACATGGCTCTAACCCAAGGTCAGGCACAAAGAGAGCAGAGAGCTCTTGCTGATCCAACAGGAAACAGTGAGGCAAGAGATTGGATGAACACAGGTGCCTTTATTGGTGGTCCCCTACGCGTTACGGCCGAAGCCTTCCTCAGGGGGATACACTTAAAAAACAAGCAATATATGTAAAAATAACAATAAACATGGATAAACACATTAAAATAATTTAAAATAAATTAAAATAAATAAAACTAAGGCAAACCAGGCATGCAACATATATTAAACATCAATATAAATACCATATTATGAACATAAAATATAAATAAAATGGTTATTCCAAATAGAATAAAACCTTAAACAAGAAATAAAAACAAAAACAAAAACAACAAATAAATATATAATATAAATATATAAATTTAAAACAATATAAATAATGATGAATGAATTAAGTGAAATCATAAAATCACCATGGATCAATAAACCAAAAAACTAAAAAACTAAAAACACAGGGCAGATAGTGGACACTGTTTAAAAACTAATGAAGATAGTATAAGGGAAGTACTCACAAGGCACTGCTGGAGAAAGGGTTCAGTTTGGCCTATGAACTGATACCTATTATAATGCTGACATTAAAAAACAGTAGATAAACACACATAAAATAAAAGAAAAATTCTAATAACAATATTGATAATAATAATAAAATGTTAATAATAAAGAACAACCATTGAGGATGAAATGAAGGAAATCTGAACAGAATCTCTCTGAAAAAATGAACTTATGTCTAAGACATCAAAATATAAACTATGTATAATTTAAAAAACCATATATTATTAAAAAATAAATAAATAATGATACCTGTACTTGATCAATCGTGATGAAACAACGCTGTATGTTAAAAACAAACTTTAATTAATGATGTAGTGCCAGACTATAAGATGAATAAAACATACTAATCAAATTGTAGATATTAATAATAGTGAATTGTCATCCAAACGTTTCTAAAGTATTCCTGAATCCAGTAGCAGAGATCCTCCTAAACCGTACTTGTATGAAGAATACATGCAGAAATGTACGTTTAAAATTTAGTGTAAGCTGATTGTACCAAAATGTTGATCGTCCACGAGACCGAGACAGGATGCCAGTAGACCCGTGATTTCGTGGGAATGCGATATTGCAAAAGAAATAATTAGAAGAAAACATTTAAAAAAACGCTAAAACTGCGCGCCAAAAATATATTTGCATATTATTTCAACTAGTAAAAAACAGTCCAGAATGCATAAAAATAGAACTCACTGATATATATAAAAGATGTGGCTCTACAACGGTCAGATGCAAACCAGCGTGCGCTTGCTGAGGATGCAAAATATAGACAAACTTTTGGGACCTCGCGTTAGAACCTCCACATCTAACATACTGTGTGAGCGAGAAAACAAAACTGGGAAGCAAAGTACAACTGTGTCAGACAAGACTTATGTAATCAATCAAATAAAACAACTAATGCGTTGCTGCAAAGGCTTACCTCGATCGTAGCGAAACCGCACAACAGGAAAATTATATGGTCAAAGCTTCAACGGAAGTGACGCACTAACTTGGGGCTTTAAATACTAAGCGTAAGAGGACGTAGTTACTCCTGTGACGTATTTGCATAAGGTTAGAGTGTCTTACATACACTAGTGCCACAAGAACCGTGGAGTACAACCTACATGTTATATTTTTAACGGAGAATCGTCATGAGGTAGCCACTGCAAAATACTATATAACTAAAGAAATGTTATATTGTATTGTGTACAAACTTAAAAGACAAATCGTATCAAGCCAAGTTAATAAAAGTGTTTTTTTAAAAAAGACTTGAACCCTACATGTTGTTAAAAAGGTTGTGCTCAAAAAACTAAAAATAGGTGTATGGGAATGGCACCCTAAAAGCATAATAATTCCAGGCTTGGGAAATATGTAATTGAGCGAATGAAAAATAAAAACAAAAACAAAAATAAAAATAAAAATAAAAATGAAACAGTAAAAAAATATATATAAACATCATGAACCCATGTAAATTCCATAATGCTGATAAAAAAATGCAAGGGAGTTGCAATAAATTAACAATAAAATGACAAAATTGGTAATAAATAGTAACCATATCATTATATTCTAATTAATATATAAATAAATAAATAAATAAATAAGATAAAAAAGATGATATCAAAATAGTAATATCAATTTGAAAAAGGGGACAACTAAGAAACATATGCTGCATTATTGTGTGTCTTGGTAAAACAAATAATAAATATTATAAAAATACAGACAAGTCATCTTCCTGGTTTAAACCATTGGGTGTCATGCTGTTAAATTCATAAATAAATCTTTGTTCCAATCTCAAAAGTACTTTATCAAAATCTCCTCCCCTCCAACTGGGAACCACTGTTTTGACAACCAAAAATTTCAAATCTTGAATTGAGTGTTGTTTTTCCAACCAATGTGTTACTAATGGACTATCTTCAACTTTTCTCTGTATACAACAACTCCTATGTTCTATAATTCGAGTACGAATCTGACGTTTAGTTTTGCCTATATAGATTAAATTACATGGGCACAGGATTAAATAAATAGCCTTATCTGTTTTGCAGTTAGAAAAATGATTAATGTAAAATTTACGTTGTGTAACCGGATGAATATAAACTTGTTTGACTGTGAGTGCATGAATACAAACAGAACAATTACCACAAGGGTAATGTCCTTTGATACGGGGTGATGGTTTATAATATGCCAAAGCCGATGGAACCAATGTATTAGCTAAATTGGAATTACGTTTGTAAGCCACCATGATGTTCTTGGAAGATAAACTAGAGACTCCGGCTAAAAGATACCATTCCTGTCTTAGTATCGCAGAAATCTCTTTTGAATATTGAGAAAAGGTGAGAGAACAAACAATTTTGTTATTTTTCTGACGTGGTTTTTTTATTCAAAAGGCTTTTACGATCAGTCACGCAAGCCCTAAAAAATGCTTTTTTGATGCATCTTTTTGGATACCCACGTTTTAAGAATCTCTGACGTAAATCTGCTGCATGTTTCTCAAAATCAGGTTCTTTAGTACATAATCTTCTTACCCTTAAAAATTGACTAATAGGAAGATTGTTCTTTAGTGTAGTATTATGGTAACTGTCATATCGTAGCAAGGTGTTGCGATCTGTGGGTTTTCGATATAGCTCTGTAATAAAACCTTCACTTCCCTTCTTAATATTTAAATCCAAATATGCAATATTGCCCATGCTGTAGTTACCCTCAAACTGTAAATTTGCAGCAGCTAGAGCCAGGTTTTTGTTTTTAAATTTGCCGGAAGGGAAGGGAAGGGAAGGGAAGGGAAGGGGGGGGGGCTGATGGAGGCTGTCTGGAAATGGGGTGATGGGGGGTTAGGACTGGAAATGTGCAAGGGGGGGGGGTTAGGACTGGAAATGTGCAAGGGGGGGGGGGTTTGGACTGGAAATGTGCAAGGGGGGGGTTAGGACTGGAAATGGGCAAGGGGGGGGTTAGGACTGGAAATGGGCTGGGACTGATGGAGGCTGACTTGAAATGGGCTGGGGGGGGTAGGACTGGAAATGGGCTGGAGGGGGGGTTAGGACTGGAAATGGGCTGGGGCTGATGGAGGCTGACTGGAAATGGGCTGGGGAGGGGTTTAGGACTGGAAATGGGCTGGGGGGGGTTAAGACTGCTAATGGGCTGGGGCTGATGGAGGCTGACTGGAAATGGGCTGGGGGGGTTAAGACTGGTCATGGGCTGGGGGGGTTAAGACTGGTACTGGGCTGGGGGTTGATGGAGGCTGACTGGAAAGGGGCGGATGGGGGTAAGACTGGAAGTGGGCTGAGGGGGGGTTAAGACTGGTAATGGGCTGTGGGCTGATGGGGGCTGTCTGGAAATAGGGTGATGGGGGTTAGGATTGCTAATGGGCTATGGGGGGGGGTTAGGACTGCTAATGGGCTATGGGGGCGCTAGGACAGGAAAAGGGCTGATGGGGAGGGGTTAGGACTTGAGGTGGGCTGATGTGGTTAGGACTAGTAATGGGCTGTGGGCTGATGGGGGGGGTTACTACTGTCAATGGGCTATGGGGGGCTGACTGGAAATGGGCTGATGGGGTTAAGACTGGAAGTGGGCTGATGGGGGGTTAGGACTGGTAATGGGTTATAGGGGGGGCTTAAACTGAAAATCGGTTGATGGGGGGCTAGGACTGGTAATGGGTTGGGGGATTGCTATGACTGGAAATGGACTGAGTGGACGGGGAGGCTTGAACTGCAAATAGCTGATGGGGAGGGAGCTTGGAATGGAAATGGGCTGTGAGGGAAGGGAGCTAGAACTGAAAATGGGCTGATGGAGCAGCTAGGATAGGACTGGAAATGGGCTGTTGGGGGGAGCTAAGATTGGAAATGGGCTGTGGTGGGGGCTTGAATTGAAATGGACTCATGGAGGGGCTAGAACTGGAAGTAGGCTCATGGGGGGGCTTGGACTGGAATTGGGCTGAGTGGAGGGGAGCTAGGATTTGACATGGGCTGATGGTGGGGCTAGGAAATGACTAGAAATGGGCTGATGGGGGGCTAGGATTGGAAATGAGCTGATGAAGGGACTCATACTGAAAATGGATGGGGGAGCTAGGACTGGAAATGGGTTGATGGGGGGCTAGGACTGGAAATTGGCTGATGCAGGGACTAGAAGGGAATGGATGCTGGGTGAGACTGGAACTAGAAGGGAGCTGATGTTGGGGGAGGATTAGAATGGGATGGGGCTGGCAGAGTAAAATGGAGAGGGGAAAAATATTTTGTGTGGGAGGGATGAAAAATCTACAATTGGCCGGGTATTGGGAGAGTAAGTGGGGATTGAGGATGGAGGGGTAAAATTTGTGTGGATGAAATAAGAATGAGGAAAGAGCAAAAGGATAAAGATTAGTATGTTAAAGCAGATGTAGAGAGAGAGGATGGAAAGAAAACTAGAAGAGAGAAGAAAGGACAAATGGACAGCAGACGATGGAGAGTTAGCAGAAAACATGAAGAAACCAGAAGAAAGTGGCTGGAGCAATTGCAACTGAAAAAAAATGCACAAAAGGTAGAAATATATCTCTTTATTTTGAATTTATTAACTGGAATATGAAAGTTCTGGGAAATGTGCATCATTAACGTCTGCGCTTTGTTTGGTACAAGAGGAAATTGATTTATAGTTTTATTTCTACAGTGTTGTTGTACATTCCAAGTTTGGCTTTTGGGGTTCCCAGTTTAAATTATTGCCTTCCTGTTTCTAAATTGCGATTCCTTGTTTGGTGATGGTCTATGTTCTGCATGTGTAACTGAGCTGAGGTATTCTGTTTATGTAATTCCTATTTGACGTTGCCACTTGTTCTCTTTCCCCAGTATTCTCTGAAATGTATTGGTTTAATATTTGCAGTGTTGCCTTTTGATAGGTAGGGTATGGTGCTTTGTGAGTCCTGGTAATGCTGTCAGGATACGGCGGGTTTGCTATGGGTTCTAAATGGGCAGCGTTTGTAGTAGTTCCTAATGTGCCTGGCGGTTGGCACTGGGTTATAGTAATGTAGAAATCTTTTAGTCTTTCTTTATCCATACACTCATTAAGAGACATGTTTACTAAAAGTTAGTGTATGGTAACATTATGCAAATATTTATGCAAATAAGGCCACTTATGCAAATGAGGCCCCGCACCGAGTCTCCGCACATGGCCCCGCACCCCCCTTGGGCCGCCCCTGCCCCCATGCACTGACCCCTTGGAGTTGCTTCTTTACTGTATTTTGTTATTTTCTTTGGCTGTTTTTACTATGTCATTTGACTGAGGCAAGTTGGCACCCTTGGATGTGAAAGCATGGTGGATCTCCGAAAGGCTGTCTTTGAAAGTTGGGGAGGTGCTTCTGCATAGGCTGTGTTGTCAGTGATGTCACCAGTATGTGAGGACTGATTGCTGGTCTTTTCTGATAAGATCTGTTAGAGGTGAATAACTATGCGTGTTCAGAAGTCAGAGCTGGATTTGTATGTGTGACTTAGGGGGAAAGACTGTAACTTTGTGCTAGTGCATGAAAGCCAATCTGTGCCCATTTTTATTATTTTTTTTGTATTTGTAATGTTTTGCAGGACAGAGAGCAGCTTTGGGAGTTTGATCTTACGTCTGGAGATGCAGCGATACCACTGAAGGTAAAGATTTCTTTATTATATTGAGATCTACTGACTTTGGTGGAGGAAAAGTTTCATATATGGATAATCATTGAGTCTAGTTAAGGTGATAGGTTCTATATGTCAAGGTGCAGTAACCAATAAAAGAATGTGCAAAACATCTGGATTATTATATTGGTGTTTGTGAAGTGAAAATATGGAAAGAAGAGATTTGCTTTGAAAATGGTTTATGATAGCTCTTTAAAAGGAAGATGCTATAGTAGACTGTGACAGCTAGGGGGCACTAGGGCTCATTCAGAGGATGTTTGTGTACAGTGCTGGTGCTACAATTAGGTGGTTGCCTAGAATCCCAAACCTGCAGGAGGAGCCCATTGCCGCTACTGCCGTCCCTTTGTGGGGTGGGCAGTAGCAGCGATATTCTTAAAACACTGGTGAAGTGCTGGAGTTAACCTGAGCTCTGGTGCTGTGATGCAGTTCTCGTTTCTGCCCCCTTCCGAATTGACTGTCTTTTGATGGGGTGAATTTGGAGAGGCCGGAAGCAGGAATTGTGACCACGTGAAAGCTGAAAATACATCTGGTGCCTTTTTAAATCTTGCTGTGACTCCATGTCCCAAGCAGAGGGGTGAGAGTAATTTGGGGGTTCTTGGAATGAGGTTGCCCGTAAGGCTCATGATATCATTGCACTGGGCCTGATTATGTAGCCCTGCAGATGCTGCCACTGCTTATTTCTCCTGTTGGTAGCCAGTGAGATAAAGTACCTGGGTCCGAATTCTAGCCACACTCAGTTTGGGTACATTAATGGTATTACTCAGATTTGAAACAACTGAAATGCACATCTTAAAGAAATGAGGATCGCTTATGGCAGGATCTTCACTTTCAGACAGAAGTTACATAGAGTGTACCAGTTGTTGGAGAAACATAGTGTCCTTAAGGGAGGTTTTCCCAGCACCGTGTAAAGTTGCAAGTTACCCAGTTTGAGGAGTGATTGAAAGTCCGTCCAGGATTTCTGACAATATTATTGTGATGCTTTACGGGACCTGCATTACTGATTCCAGTGGTAAAATAATGAACTAGAAATAGTATAGTGCTAAAATGGTTCGAGTCAATGTTGGCTTCTAGCAACTCAGCAGCTCCAAGTACACTGGCAGGCCTTAGGAAATGAATGGTTTAGTGACTTCTGAAGGCTATCCGGAGTGGCAGGGGAAACTGAACTCTGGTGTGTTGATTACTAAGCTAGTGGTGTAACCATTAGGCTACTCCTCCACGATAATACTGCACTACAATGCAAATTTAAAACCCAAACTGGCAGAAAATCTCATTAGTGGAAGTGGGTAATTTTGCAATGCTAATAATAAATGAGAAATGTAACCCACTCCAGACGACAAGCTACTTTTATTCATTTGAGGTTCTCCACCTTCAAAAATTTAATAGAAAAAACATCACTTATCTGTCCAAATAACCCTCGTATATGTCAACAAATACACACAGCACTGATGATAGCTCATTGTGTTTCTCATTTTCATAACTTTGATGATTTGTGCTGGACAGTGATAGATCAGATCCCTTTCGATCCTAGAGGGGGGATCGTATCAACAGGCTTCAATGGTGCGAACAATGATGGATTTTTAAATTAAATACCATTTCTCCGGATGGACTTAATCGAGAAATCGATTGGTTTAGCTTATTGTGATGTTAGCATTTTTGTTGGCTTTCCTTTTTGCCAATCATCTTTTATGTTTCCATTCATAATATCGATTGGGTTACATGCTAGTGACGTGAAGATCTTTATCCATTGGTCTGTTTTGTCGGCAGCCAATAATGTTAGGGATTCCCCTGTGAGTGGGTTTTTCCCTTTCTCATTGGCTGGTTCTCTCTTAAAAGAGCAGGGTGTCATGTTCCCTTTGATTAAAGGATAACCTCAAGCTGCGGAACGGCGTTTTTTTGGTCACAGTTGCTTTTACTCATGGCATAGTGGAAAACACTTGAAACAGGGATCATTCCCGAAACGTGCACGTCGTGTGAAGATTGATGTTATTTTGCAACGGTGGAGAGTTTATAAAAGGATAACGTTATTTGTACAGATAAGTGATGTTTTTTCTATTAAAGTTTTGAAGGTGGAGAACCTCAAACGAATAAAAGTAGCTTGTCTTCTGGAGTGGGTTAGATTTCTATTCTTACCCTCCCTCGACACGCTCCGACAAAAATTGAATTGGGGTTTTATTGGTGAATGTTTCTAATGTTCTAATTTATTCACTATTTTGGGGTTTTTGAATATTTATATACAATAATAAATGAGGAGCATTTAAGTTCTCCAGTGTGGAGGAATCAAGCTGGTGTACAAATAAACACTGTTCCTTTAAATTCTGGGAAAAGGACTCCAGACAAAATGTTCACTGTTCTGTACTCCTGCTCTTCATTTCTTTTCTAAAAATATACTAGAGAGACTTCAGTTACGTCACATTCTTTTTCCGAAACCATACTAGAGACACTTCAGTTACGTCGTGCATTTCCTAGGTGTCTTTTCTTCAGAAGGAGTCCTTAGAGTCAGGTGCTTCTTCACAATAGTATAGTATAGTTCATTGCTTGTACCCCTTTTGCAAGGTGGTATAAGAGTTTGATGGATGTCAGATTTTCTGTCCACCCCACAGACACAGAGACTGAGTCCTGCCCATCCCCCTCGTCTTCCCTTGCTATTTGCAGTAAATATCAAATTAATGAAGGAAGGGGTTGGGGTTTTTGGGGTTTTTTTGCACATTGTCAACAACTGGTCTGCAGATTGTACTTTCTTCCTTTGCTGAAAACTGAGCTTATTCCCAGCTCACATAGCATTTTTATGGAGAATAAAGTATGAGGGGTGGCTTAACTTTAGTTTTGCAGTCACATCCCTCATTCAGAGGTTGTGAATAATAAATCTCAGTCACTATTACAAATGTATGTGGTGTTGGGCTTGTGCCCACCCTATGAAGTCCAGGGGGTTGTGAATCCTCTGAGGTACTGCACAAAGGCTTTTACCAACTCTCCACTGATCACACAAGGCTTTTGGGCTTAATTAGCTTTGTAATGCAGTCTGTTGCCACCTTTTATTCCAGGTGTAGAGCTGCTGATTCCAATGTTCCAGCGTGCGTTGGGTTTGCAGATTACATTCTCTTGCCAATTCTGAATTTCGTTTTTCCTTTACCCCTAGACTTAGCGAATCATAGGGTTCGCTTTCTGATTGTGAGAGGGGTCTAGTTTCCTCTTGTGTGTGGCGTCCACTGTTTCGCCAGCTAAGACCAGACCGAGCTGTTTGAGCTTCCTCCTTAATTTGCCTTAAGGTGGACCTTAACTGCAGAATATTTTAGAGAAACTCTGCTTCTTATTGCCATTCCCTTCTCACTAGTGCTTGCTGTTATTGCTCTGAGAGGTGGTGGAGCTTCACCTAGTGTCCGTAGAGTCAAATAGCCCTGAGATGCTGTATAGTCTTTCAGGGACTGAAGGAGTAGCGTAATGGTTAGCAGAAGAAATCAGAGTGTGCTGCTCAGTGTTAGATGTTGGGTATGCAACCTTAGGGGTATGTTTACTAAACTGCGCTAATGTGCGCTACTGTAAACATACCCCTTATTCTCTATTTCCAAACTTGAGGCACCTAAAAGAAGCAACGAAAACATATGGACTTGTTGAAGATCATTTTAAAATTATGTGATTTTTTTACTTGAACAGTATAAGCAGTTAGTATTGGACATTATGGTTCTGGAAAATGTATGTACGAGGGGTGTCTGATATTAAAGGTACAGGCCAAAATTGCATTTGCTCGTATTTAAAGAAATTATTCAATGCATTCTACAAAAATCTACATATTCTTTTTTATTTTTATTTGTTTAATGCATTCCAAATATGAAACATAAGGAAAATAAGTAGTCCAAAGAAAAGAAAAAAAAGAAAAAAACCAAAACAAAATTAAACTCATCCAATACCGCTACACAGCCCACATCATGGAGAAAACAGCAGTGGGAAACATATGGGGCAATAATTAAAAGGCTACATCTGCCAACCTTAAATACAGAGAATACAATACTATAAGTAATATAAATATAATTTGTCTCAGACCTGGGCAAAGATCAAGAGTGTTTCAAATTGCAATGGATCAGTAAAAACATAGTCTATCCCTTGTAAAGTAATCAAGCACTTACAGGGAAACTGGAGGAAAAAAGTTCCTAACTCAGCCAAAACATGAGGTTTAAGGTGAAGGAAGGACCTCCTCCGAATTTGCGTGTGGCAGGACACATCGGGAAAAATGGATAATTTACATACTTTTGTTTACTTGTCCACATAATCACCGTAAAAATTGAGACATTTATTCGAGCATGAGACTAGTTTGAATGTCCCTTCACGGTACAGTTGTGCGTCAAGTTGCTTGAAGTAGTGCATAATGGTGTTTTGTAATTGCTCCTCATCTTGTGGGAGTTGAGATTGTGTATGATTTGATGAACAGAACTCTTAGGAATGCCAGTCATTTGATCAATTTCACGAACTTTGATGCGACGATTCTCCCTAATGAGATCTTCTAGAATTTATTTATTTATTTTATTTAGCTGTATTTCTATCTCGCTTTTCATCGGGTCAAAGCGGTCAATTGGGGGATTCCACAATTGTGCAGTAATTATTCATGTGTGAGGTCCTGGGTCTCCTTCTTTTCTTTTTTGGATCATCATTAAAGTGTGTTTGGTGATCTTTAAACTTGTTTCATGAGATGCTGACTTCTTTTAGGTTTAAAATATTTGGGCCATACACGCCCACTAATCTGTGATGAGTTTCAGTCTGCTTAAGTCCTTTGGCTTGCAGAAATTTGTTAAGTCCACGCACCTGAAACTTCGAATACTTTGCGATTACACATGCCATGTTTGTTTACTTGCCGAAAACTACTCATAATTTGAGTGTTTAAAAAAAGAACGCTACAGACTCTCTTACTACGAGTACAAGTAGTCGTGATATGATGGCACTATTGCACATGCGGAGACGGTATGATTCCCATCTATACGTTTAATATAGGACACCCCTCGTATTTTGGGAAAGCAATCTTTTAATAGTTTCAGTGATATACTTGTTTTATTAAAGTGCTATCAAGTCAGTGTTGACTCTTGGGAACCATCAATGCCTGGAAATTGAATCCCAGGCCTTTTGTTCCAAGGCAGTGGATGGTTAGGGTTAGGGTGTTGGATTAGGGTGTGGGGTTAGGGTGTGGGGTTAGGGTTAGGGTTAGGGTTAGGGTTTAGGGTTAGGGTTAGGGTCAGGGTCAGGGTAAGGGTCAGGGTTAGGGTTAGGGTCAGGTTCAGGGTAAGGGTCAGGGTTAGGGTTAGGGTTAGGGTTTGTATTGCCAAATTTTACACCTCCTGTAACCCTATCACTCACTAGCTCACAGACTAGGCATAAGCACTCTGGCAAATACAATATGAGTTAACCCTGTCACTTACTAGCTCACAGACTATGCATAGACACTCTGGAAAATACAAGTTAACCCTGTCATTCACTAGCTCACAGACTAGGCATAGACACTTTAGTAAATGCAATATGAGTTTTATTAAATTAAGTCCTTTTGGAATAATAACAAGCATCAGTACATCACCGGATTATTATAGCTCATCACTCCAGGTGGGGGACTGTTCAGCGATCACTCTCAGGAGGAAAATCCGGGAAAAAACTACAGAGACACGTCTGCCTCATATATCAGTTGCAGTCCCATCTTTTCCTCCTGAGAGTCCCCCTAAAGTACCTATCTAAGATCGTGCCTGCTGCATGATATTACAAATAATTGGTTAACATGCTGCATGCTCAATTCAGGATGGGCTAGGGTTAATGCTGTACCCGTGGTCTTGTATAACAGGGTGTCAGCTATCTATGAGTCATTCATTCAGTTCTGTCTGGTTAAAACTGCCTGCCTGCTCAGAGATTTTGACCTAAAGTAACCCCAGGCTCAGCTATCAGCTCCTGGGCTAGCAAGCTAATTCCTAATTGAGCATGGCTCAAGAGTACAATATTCTTTGCTGATCCAAAAATCCAAATAAATCTTTAATTAGTAATACATTCCACCCTTGGATCAACAAGGATATTGTACGTAAGCAATGGCTGAATCGCCTTTGTAATTCATTTAGAAATACAGTAATAATAAAATGGGCTAAAACATAGTGGATAGCATTAAGGCAAATGCTTGAGGGGACAAGTCTCAGTGTAATTTAGGTGATATTTTCCCATTCCCCCCCGGCATTACAATTGTCAAAGCCAAATGGCTTGTAGGTCTCAGCTATCTTTATCAGTTCCCCATGCAGTGGGGGACTCATTTCACCTGCGCATTCAGAACATTTTCCCACTGTACATCTGCCCCATGGACTTTAATAACTAAAATCTGGGGAAGAGGTGACATAAGCAATTGGGCACATGATGTTCAGCAGAAAAAATCTGAGATAATAGAATTACAGTTACTTTCCAAGGAAACAATAACAATACATAAAAAAAAAAAATCATTCACAAAAGTCCACAAAAGTACAATAGTCCTTTTCCTATTTTCAGATAATTTGGCCTGCTTCTCAGCAGTTTTTCAGGACTCCGTAGTGTTATTTCACCTTTCTCTGAAGTTTAAGCTTGGCCTCTCTCAACAGTTGAACCTCTCATTCTCGTAGGTGGACATCTTGGCCTTTCTTTCATTGTGACACATTGAAGCAGATAGGGACTCCCTCACACGTTTCTGCGGTGTGTAGTTCGGATTTCTCGGGATGGTCTGCTCCATCTGGACTCTGGCCAATCCCCTCTGCTGGACTCTCTGGATTGCAATTGGTGACATGGCTCCAGGCCTCATTCAGAAGAGCAGCACCAATATTAAATGAAAAGACTAAAAATTCTAGATTAGATTTCACAATAAGACAAACTTAATTTCATCTATATTTACTAAGATCATATCCTACAAATAATAAATATTGCTTTATAAACTTTCAGCGGTCTACCAGTAACTATCTCGTATGGTGTCAATCTTATCTCGCAGTTTGATTAACTCCTTGTCTCTCTATCACTGGAAATCCATTTGCTTGTAGGAAATATTCCATTATGCCCTTGACTGACCTTTACATGTTTCAGATCAGACAAGCTGCACACATGTGTTCTGCAATTTTGACAAGTTTTAGAATTATACCCAATTGTATGAGAATTTGTCATCAAATCATCCCCCTTTGCCTCTGCATGCCTGGCCAGGACATACAGAGGAAAAGTGAGGCACAAAGCATCCGGAAGTACCACATGGCCAGTGTGGGTTTTCCAAAGCTCATCAGGGTGCAAAGTGCACCTAGCCTGTCTATTTCCAATTGTTGAGTATGACTTCCTGAATTGAAGCTTCTGGAGACGTCATAGTTGAATAAAGTGCTCATAATTTCTTTTTGTTTACATATTCATTAGGCAAATACATCACTTCAAATTACCTTCATCAGTTTATTGTCTATCACAGTTTCTCCTTTAATATTCCACTTCATCCCTCACAACACAACACTTTTTCATCACCTGCATCATTCCACCAATCACATACAGAGGTCCCTTCCATGTTTTTTTTATACCATACTAATGTATCCTTATTTGGCAAGGCTGCTAAGAATATCAAACAATTGTTAATAACTTAATATTGGTGTAAACAAATGGTAGGCAGAGAATATAAATTTAGATTCTTCTCAATAAGCATAACAGTATGAGTAAACAGTGTCCCTTTCCCATCAACTTAATTGGTCCAATGCTAAGTGGACATATGCTCATTCTGAAATAGCAATCCCAATAGAAAGAAATATGGCTCATCTCTAACTAGAATCTGTCATATACACTGTTCTCAGTGAGAGTGCTGTTAGACTGATTTTAAAATTGCAGTGGTCACAAGGATTTGTATAAGCTACTCAATTATGGTGTAAAAAAGAGATCCTTTTGAGGTGAGAGATCTAAGAGGGTACAAGGCATTGGTGGTTGGGCCTCACAGTGATCTTCTTGGATTGCAAGGCATTTGTGGCTGGGCCTCATGACGATCCTCAGGTTCTTCTTGGCCTATTCCCCCCTGCCTATTCATGTCTCTTCAGAGGCATAAATATGCAAGGTTCCTGTTCTTCAGGCCTTGTGGGTCCTCGAGGAGTCTTAGAGCAGTCAGAATTCTGGTAGCCCAGATCATCACACTGGAAGCAGCACATTTTCTTAGCCTAGGCCGTAGCTTCACCTTTCTGCCTCTCTCTCTCTCTCTCTTATTCTTTTTCTCAAACCTCTCCTGCATCATTTCTGACAAGCAAGATTTGGTTTTATCAAATCAACTCAAGTTCTCATTATTTTCTGGGAACTCAGTTCCATCTTTTATCTATATTTGCTCTATATGCTTGGGAACAAAGCAATTTCATATCAGCCTCTGTTCAAAATTTCAGCAAACTTATTAATCTGGTAATTGCTGTGTGTGTACTGGACCTCTGCGTAATGTACTACTACAACAAGTGTATTTGGTAACATAAGTGCAAGGGTATAAATTAAAGAAAATTAATATCTCACAGTGCTGCCACATATATCTGTTTTCTCTGCAACATATATCTATTTTCTCAGGAACTGTACTGAAACTGAAATAGAAACTTTTTAGAACAAAGTACACTTTTTCTCTGGACACTAACACGTAAAATTCAAATACAGAAAAACAGGTGAATTTATCCTAAAATCCAATATTGTAACAAATAAAAACTGTGATGTTACTGTCTTGTCCCTCAGTCATTAGCATAAAGCTTGTGACAAGGCAAAGTAATTATCTTGAATCTTACAGTTCAGGAAACAGGCATTCTCAAATGACATGAAACTGCAAAGAGGTGAAAATTGTGCTTTGTCACATTTAAATTAACCTGAAGCTGGTATCAAGCTAGCTGAACAATTAACTTATAGTTATAGCTGTTTATGGTTAACTATGCCCCCTGGGGTGCTTGCCACAATATAAAAATCCTCTTTTAACTTTTAAATTTACTTGGTAGCATATACAGTCAAAGACAAAGAATAGATGCATAACATATTAATGATAAAGATTACCTTCTTATTTACTCAGGATTTAATGCCCCATTGTCCTCTCAGGGTTCTCAACCTCTACTTTGGAGGTAAAAAACAAAAACAAAAACAGTTTCATGCCTTGTTTGTTTGATCTAGTCACTTCAGCATTCAGGGACCATAAAATCTACTGGAGTAGCCAGTAATGAAAGAAAAACAGTTTTTTACTACAAACATTTGAATACAGAACAAATCAAAGCTTACAAGTGCTAAAAAAAAGTAACAATTAATACTAACTCTACAGGATAGGCATCTAATTTATCTGTCAAACTGGTCTGGCATTGTAACATTGTAATCTAATTTGCTGGGCTTTATCTGATGCATCTTACGATAAGCAGGCAACAAAAGCATTTCAACAGTTGCAAGCATATAAGGACATTCACTTTTTAAAACCAACACCCAGTTCTCACTTAATCCTGACCCGCAGGAACACCTAATGCCAACCTTGAACATTTACAATATTCACATTTTTTACACTATTTGCATTCTTCACTCTCCTTTTCAAATGTCTTATACTACATCAAAGGCTAACACACCTTGTTAATGAAGACGTGCAGTTTATCCACAAACAAAGCAAGGATACTTATCCAGAAAAGCAAGCAACTCTCCCAGTCACACATGAGTAGTCAGAAGAGAAAATTAGAAAGCCATTAGAATAATAACTAAACACACTTAATTACAGAAGAATACCGGTAATACTTCACTAAAAGAGTTATGAGATAGTGCAGCTATTAACAAAGAATATTTACTTCACCAAACTTGCATCATGCAGTCCAGTAACATCAGCTGGGAGAACTCAGCGGAGTCTGCAGAAGTCTGGGATTCTTCATGCCTGCCCAAGCAGATCCACTCTCTCTCTGTCCTGAATTTACTTCACCAGACTTCTCATCATACAGCCCAGAAAGCTGCAGACGTCTGGGATTCTTCATGCCTGGCCAAGCAGATCTACACTCTCTTTGTCCTGGATTTTCTCTATCCAGTGCTTGATTCCTATATGCTATTAACAGCACCCAGGTCTGTCGTCCTAGGGTCCCTGCTCTCTTGAGCGTATTGTCCCAGGACTCTGCCAACCCATTTTGTAATAATTTAGGCCATCCCATCCTCGTCGCCATTTATGTATTGCCAAATTTTACACTTCCTGTAACCCTATCACTCACTAGCTCACAGACTAGGCATAAGCACTCTGGCAAATACAATATGAGTTAACCCTGTCACTTACTAGCTCACAGACTATGCATAGACACTCTGGAAAATACAAGTTAACCCTGTCATTCACTAGCTCACAGACTAGGCATAGACACTTTAGTAAATGCAATATGAATTTTATTAAATTAATTCCTTTTGGAATAATAATAAGCATCAATACATCACCAGATTATTGTAGCTCATCACTCCAGGTGAGGGACTGTTCAGCGATCACTCTCAGGAGGAAAATCCGGGAAAAAACTACAGAGACACGTCTGCCTCGTATATCAGTTGCAGTCCCATCTTTTCCTCCTGAGAGTCCCCCTAAAGTACCTAACTAAGATCGTGCCTGCTGCATGCTATTACAAATAATTGGTTAACATGCTGCATGCTCAAATCAGGATTGGCTAGGGTTAATGCTGTACCCGTGGTCTTGTATAACAGGGTGTCAGCTATCTATGAGTCATTCATTCAGTTCTGTCTGGTTAAAACTGCCTGCCTGCTCAGAGATTTTGACTTAAGTAACCCCAGGCTCAGCTATCAGCTCCTGGGCTAGCAAGCTAATTCCTAATTCAGCATGGCTCAGGAGTACAATATTCTTTGCTGATCCAAAAATCCAAATAAATCTTTAATTAGTAATACATTCCACCCTTGGATCAACAAGGATATTGTACGTAAGCAAAAGAAACATAGAAACATGATGACAGAAAAAGACCACAAGGCCCATCTAGTCTGTCCTTCCATAACAACAACATAGAAACATAGAAACATGATGACAGAAAAAGACCACAAGGCCCATCTAGTCTGTCCTTCCATAACAACAACATAGAAACATAGAAACATGATGACAGAAAAAGACCACAAGGCCCATCTAGTCTGTCCTTCCATAACAACAACATAGAAACATAGAAACATGATGACAGAAAAAGACCACAAGGCCCATCTAGTCTGTCCTTCCATAACAACAACATAGAAACATAGAAACATGATGACAGAAAAAGACCACAAGGCCCATCTAGTCTGTCCTTCCATAACAACAACATAGAAACATGATGACAGAAAAAGACCACAAGGCCCATCTAGTCTGTCCTTCCATAGCAACAACATAGAAACATAGAAACATGATGACAGAAAAAGACCACAAGGCCCATCTAATCTGTCCTTCCATAACAATGGCTGAATCGCCTTTGTAATTCATTTAGAAATACAGTAATAATAACATGGGCTAAAACATAGTGGATAGCATTAAGGCAAACGCTTGAGGGGACAAGTCTCAGTGTAATTTAGGTGATTTTTTCCCATTCCCCCCCCCCCCCCCCCCGCCCCCGGCATTACAATTGTCAAAGCCAAATGGCTTGTAGGTCTCAGCTATCTTTATCAGTTCCCCATGCAGTGGGGGACTCATTTCACCTGCGCATTCAGAACATTTTCCCACTGTACATATGCCCCATGGACTTTAATAACTAAAATCTGGGGAACAGGTGACATAAGCAATTGGGCACATGATGTTCAGCAGAAAAAATCTGAGATACTAGAATTACAGTTACTTTCCAAGGAAACAATAACAATACATAAGAAAAAAAATCATTCACAAAAGTCCACAAAAGTACAATAGTCCTTTTCCTATTTTCAGATAATTTGGCCTGCTTCTCAGCAGTTTTTCAGGACTCCGTAGTGTTATTTCACCTTTCTCTGAAGTTTAAGCTTGGCCTCTCTCAACTGTTGAACCTCTCATTCTCGTAGGTGGACATCTTGGCCTTTCTTTCATTGTGACACATTGAAGCAGATAGGGACTCCCTCACACGTTTCTGCGGTGTGTAGTTCGGATTTCTCGGGATGGTCTGCTCCATCTGGACTCTGGCCAATTCTCTCTGCTGGACTCTCTGGATTGCAATTGGTGACATGGCTCCAGGCCTCATTCAGAAGAGCAGCACCAATATTAAATGAAAAGACTAAAAATTCTAGATTAGATTTCACAATAAGACAAACTTAATTTCATCTATATTTACCAAGATCATATCCTACAAATAATAAATATTGCTTTATAAACTTTCAGCGGTCTACCAGTAACTATCTCGTATGGTGTCAATCTTATCTCACAGTTTGATTAACTCCTTGTCTCTCTATCACTGGAAATCCATTTGCTTGTAGGAAATATTCCATTATGCCCTTGACTGACCTTTACATGTTTCAGATCAGACAAGCTGCACACACGTGTTCTGCAATTTTGACAAGTTTTAGAATTATACCCAATTGTATGAGAATCTGTCATCAAATCGTCCCCCTTTGCCTCTGCATGCCTGGCCAGGACATACAGAGGAAAAGTGAGGCACAAAGCATCCGGAAGTACCATATGGCCAGTGTGGGTTTTCCAAAGCTCATCAGGGTACAAAGTGCACCTAGCCTGTCTCCAAATGCCTATTTCCAATTGTTGAGTATGACTTCCTGAATTGAAGCTTCTGGAGACGGCATAGTTGAATAAAGTGCTCATAATTTTTTTTTGTATACATATTCATTAGGCAAATACATCACTTCAAATTACCTTCATCAGTTTATTGTCTATCACAGTTTCTCCTTTAATATTCCACTTCATCCCTCACAACACAACACTTTTTCATCACCTGCATCATTCCACCAATCACATACATAGGTCCCTTCCATGTTTTTTTTTATACCATACTAATGTATCCTTATTTGGCAAGGCTGCTAAGAATATCAAACAATTGTTAATAACTTAATATTGGTGTAAAAAAATGGTAGGCAGAGAATATAAATTTAGATTCTTCTCAATAAGCATAACAGTATGAGTAAACAGTGTCCCTTTCCCATCAACTTAATTGGTCCAATGCTAAGTGGACATATGCTCATTCTAAAATAGCAATCCCAATAGAAAGAAATATGGCTCATCTCTCACGTATAACTAGAATCTGTCGTATACACTGTTCTCAGTGAGAGTGCTGTTAGACTGATTTTAAAATAGCAGTGTTCACAAGGATTTGTATAAGCTACTCAATTATGGTGTCAAAAAGAGATCCTTTTGAGGTGAGAGATCTAAGAGGGTACAAGGCATTGGTGGTTGGGCCTCACAGCGATCTTCTTGGATTGCAAGGCATTTGTGGCTGGGCCTCATGACGATCCTCAGGTTCTTCTTGGCCTATTCCCCCCTGCCTATTCATGTCTCTTCAGAGGCATAAATATGCAAGGTTCCTGTTCTTCAGGCCTTGTGGATCCTCGAGGAGTCTTAGAGCAGTCAGAATTCTGGTAGCCCAGATCATCACACTGGAAGCAGCACATTTTCTTAGCCTAGGCCGTAGCTTCACCTTTCTGCCTCTCTCTCTCTCTCTCTCTTATTCTTTTTCTCAAACCTCTCCTGCATCATTGCTGACAAGCAAGATTTGCTTTTATCCAATCAACTCAGGTTCTCATTATTTTCTGGGAACTCAGTTCCATCTTTAATCTATATTTTCTCTATATGCTTGGGAACAAAGCAATTTCATATCAGCCTCTGTTCAAAATTTCAGCAAACTTATTAATCTGGTAATTGCTGTGTGTGTACTGGACCTCTGCGTAATGTACTACTACAACAAGTGTATTTGGTAACATAAGTGCTTGGGTATAATTAAAGAAAATTAATATCTCACAGTGCTGCCACATATATCTGTTTTCTCTGCAACATATATCTATTTTCTCAGGAACAGTACTGAAACTGAAATAGAAACTTTTTAGAACAAAGTACACTTTTTCTCTGGACACTAACACGTAAAATTCAAATACAGAAAAACAGGTGAATTTATCCTAAAATCCAATATTGTAACAAATAAAAACTGTGATGTTACTGTCTTGTCCCTCAGTCATTAGCATAAAGCTTGTGACAAGGCAAAGTAATTATCTTGAATCTTACAGTTCAGGAAACAGGCATTCTCAAATGACATGAAACTGCAAAGAGGTGAAAATTGTGCTTTGTCACATTTAAATTAACCTGAAACTCGTAACAAGCTAGCTGAACAATTAACCTATAGTTATAGCTGTTTATGGTTAACTATGCCCCCTGGGGTGCTTGCCACAATATAAAAATCCTCTTTTAACTTTTAAATTTACTTGGTAGCATATACAGTCAAAGACAAAGAATAGATGCATAACATATTAATGATAAAGATTACCTTCTTATTTACTCAGGATTTAATGCCCCATTGTCCTGTCAGGGTTCTCAACCTCTACTTTGGAGGTAAAAAAAAAACTAAAAAACAGTTCCATGCCTTGTTTGTTTGATCTAGTCACTTCAGCATTCAGGGACCATAAAATCTACTGGAGTAGCCAGTAATGAAAGAAAAACAGTTTTTTACTACAAACATTTGAATACAGAACAAATCAAAGCTTACAAGTGCTAAAAAAAAGTAACAATTAATACTAACTCTACAGGATAGGCATCTAATTTTATCTGTCAAACTGGTCTGGCATTGTAACATTGTAATCTAATTTGCTGGGCTTTATCTGATGCACCTTACGATAAGCAGGCAACAAAAGCATTTCAACAGTTGCAAGCATATAAGGACATTCACTTTTTAAAACCAACACCCAGTTCTCACTTAATCCTGACCCGCAGGAACACCTAATGCCAACCTTGAACATTTACAATATTCACATTTTTTACACTATTTGCATTCTTCACTCTTCTTTTCAAATGTCTTACTACATCAAAGGCTAACACACCTTGTTAATGAAGACGTGCAGTTTATCCACAAACAAAGCAAGGATACTTATCCAGAAAAGCAAGCAACTCTCCCAGTCACACATGAGTAGTCAGAAGAGAAAATTAGAAAGCCATTAGAATAATAACTAAACACACTTAATTACAGAAGAATACCGGTAATACTTCACTAAAAGAGTTATGAGATAGTGCAGCTATTTACAAAGAATATTTTCTTCACCAAACTTGCATCATACAGTCCAGTAACATCAGCTGGGAGAACTCAGTGGAGTCTGCAGAAGTCTGGGATTCTTCATGCCTGCCCAAGCAGATCCACTCTCTCTCTGTCCTGAATTTACTTCACCAGACTTCTCATCATACAGCCCCGAAAGCTGCAGACGTCTGGGATTCTTCATGCCTAGCCAAGCAGATCTACACTCTCTTTGTCCTGGATTTTCTCTATCCAGTGCTTGATTCCTATATGCTATTAACAGCATCCAGGTCTGTCGTCCTAGGGTCCCTGCTCCCTTGAGCTTATTGTCCCAGGACTCTGCCAACCCATTATGTAATAATTTAGGCCATCCCATCCTCATCGCCATTTATGTATTGCCAAATTTTACACTTCCTGTAACCCTATCACTCACTAGCTCACAGACTAGGCATAAGCACTCTGGCAAATACAATATGAGTTAACCCTGTCACTTACTAGCTCACAGACTATGCATAGACACTCTGGAAAATACAAGTTAACCCTGTCATTCACTAGCTCACAGACTAGGCATAGACACTTTAGTAAATGCAATATGAATTTTATTAAATTAAGTCCTTTTGGAATAATAATAAGCATCAATACATCACCAGATTATTGTAGCTCATCACTCCAGGTGGGGGACTGTTCAGCGATCACTCTCAGGAGGAAAATCCGGGAAAAAACTACAGAGACACGTCTGCCTCGTATATCAGTTGCAGTCCCATCTTTTCCTCCTGAGAGTCCCCCTAAAGTACCTAACTAAGATCGTGCCTGCTGCATGC
Source organism: Ichthyophis bannanicus (assembly GCA_033557465.1). Taxonomy (NCBI): domain Eukaryota; kingdom Metazoa; phylum Chordata; class Amphibia; order Gymnophiona; family Ichthyophiidae; genus Ichthyophis; species Ichthyophis bannanicus. The sequence goes on along the minus strand of CM066033.1, from coordinate 1,403,791,698 downwards.
TATTAATTGGTTAACATGCTGCATGCTCAAATCAGGATTGGCTAGGGTTAATGCTGTACCCGTGGTCTTGTATAACAGGGTGTCAGCTATCTATGAGTCATTCATTCAGTTCTGTCTGGTTAAAACTGCCTGCCTGCTCAGAGATTTTGACCTAAAGTAACCCCAGGCTCAGCTATCAGCTCCTGGGCTAGCAAGCTAATTCCTAATTCAGCATGGCTCAAGAGTACAATAATCTTTGCTGATCCAAAAATCCAAATAAATCTTTAATTATTAATACAGTGTTAGGTTTAGGGGTAGGGTGAGGGTCAGGGTCAGGGTCAGGGTTTGGGCTAGGGCTAGGTTTAGTGTTAGGGTTAGGGTCAGGGTCAGGGTGAGGGTTTAGGGTTAGGGTTTAGGGTTAGGGTAGGGTTAGGGATAGGGTTAGGGTTAGGGTTTAGGGTTAGGGTTAGGGGTTAGGGTTAGGGTTGGGTTAGGGTTTGGGTTGGGTTAGGGTTTGGGTTAGAGTTAGGGTTAGGGTTAGGGTTAGGGTTAGGGTTAGGGTTAGGGCTAGGGCTAGGGCTAGGGCTAGGGCTAGGGCTAGGGCTAGGGCTAGGGCTAGGGCTAGGGTTAGGGTTAGGGTTAGGGTTAGGGTTAGGGTTAGGGTTAGGGTTAGGGTTAGGGTTAGGGTTAGGGTTAGGGTTAGGGTTAGGGTTAGGGTTAAGGTTATATATATATATTTTACACACACACACACACACACATATATATATATATACATATATATCACACATATATATATATTTTACATATAAATATATATTTTACTTATATATATTTATTTTACACATATATATATATTTTACATATATATTTATATTTTACACACATATATATATATATTACATATATATTTTTTTTACCCATATATATATATATTTTACATATATATATTTATTTATTTATTTATTTATTTATTACAGGCTCTTATATACTGCTCTATTCAGTATCAGCGCTGTTCACAATATAACAACAGACCATAACAACAACTGTTTTACAGAGAACAGGTTAGAGAACTTGGATAAAACATGGGCAAATCATCACTGCAACTATTTACATTAGTATTTACATGTACATACAGAACAGGATTTATTCTCAGTTTGGGTAGTGATCAAAATATATATATGTTTTATACACATATATATATTTTACATATAAATATATATTTTACATATATATATATGTATTTTACACACACACACACACACATATATATATATATTACACATATATATATATATATATATATTACACATTTATATATTTTACACACATGTATATATTTTACATATAAATATATATTTAACATATATATATATTTTTTACACACACACATATATACATATATATTACACACATATATATATATTTTACATATATATATGTATATTTTACACACACACACATATATATATATATATATATTACATATAAATATATATTTTACACATATATATATATTACATATATATATATATTACACACACACACACATATATATATATAAATATATATATTACACATATATAAATATTACACATATATATATATTTTTTTTTACATATATATATATATATTTTACATATAAATATATATTTTACACATATATATATATTTTACATATAAATATATTTTACATATATATATTACACATATATATATATATATTACATATAAATATATAACACATATATATATTTACATATATATATATATAGTATATTACACACACACACATATATATATATAAATATATATACACACACATATATATATATTACACATATATATATATTTTACATATATATATATATTTTTTACATATAAATATATATTTTACACACATATATATATTTTACATATATATATTACACACACACACACATATATATATATAAATATATATATTACACATATATATATATTACACACATATATATATATATTTACATATATATATATATATTTTACATATAAATATATATTTTACACATATATATATATTTTACATATAAAATTAATATTTTACATATATATATTACACACATATATATATATATAATATATTTTACATATAAATATATTTTTTAATATATATATATATATTTTACATATAAATGTATATTTTACTTATATATGTTTATTTTACAATATATATATATATTGTACATATATATTTATATTTTACTCATATGTATATTTTACATATATATATATATATATTTTACACATATATACATATTTTACATATATATATATATTTTAAACACACACATATATACATTTTACATATAAATATATATTTTACATATATATATATCTATATTTACACATATATACATATTTTACATATATATATATTTTAAACACATATATACATTTTACATATAAATATATTTTACATATATATATATAATATATTACACATATATATATATAAATATATATATTACACACATATATATATTTTACACATATATATAGCTTACATATATATATATTTTACATATAAATATATATTTTACACATATATATATATTTTACATATATATATATACATATATATATATATTATACATATAGATATATGTTACATATAAATATATAGTTTAAATATATATATATATTTTACATGTAAATATTTTACACACATATATATATATGTAATATATATATATATGTGTGTAAAATATATATATGTGTGAAACATATATATATATATATATGTAATATATATATATATGTAAAATATATGGGGCATGTTTACTAAACGGCGCACCTGTGCGGGGCGCACCTGAGCGCCCTAAAATGATGCATTTAAGTGCTCTTAAACGCCCCGTACACGTGCGGGTCACATTAACGGGCCCCGCACACGTGCGCCGAAAACGCGCACGTTTGCGGGGCGGTAATGTGCGAATGAGGCGTGCCAAGGCGAAATGAGGGCGGAGGAAGGCCCCCTAGGGGCGGAGAGACGGGGTCTGTGGGCGGAATGTGGGAGGGGAGAGACTCGCCGCACAGGAGCGTGCCCGAATCTGCAAAGACATTTACCGCCAGTGAAACACTCGCGTTAGAGGTGCTGTGCAGGGAAAAGAAACCGTTTCCGTCAGCAATGTGCAGCACAATAGTGGAAGCCCAAAAACCGTGAGCAGTGTGATCTATGTGCACAGATCAAACGCCGTAATGTCACAGGGCACTAACCACACGGGCGCCGCGCACCTTAGCGCATCTGTCAATCACAGCTTCTGTTCTTCACGACGGAACGCCCACTCCTTATACGGCACCCGCTCGGTACCGCGGACCGCACAACACCGGCCTTTAGTAAACAGACCCCTATATGTGTGTAAAATATATATATGTGTAAAATATATAATTATATGTAAAATATATATATATATATATATGTGTGTGTGTGTAAAATATATATATATATGTAAAATATATATATATATATATGTGCAATATATATATATATATATATATGTGTGTGTGTGTGTGTGTAAGTTATATATATATATATATATATATATATATATATATATATATATGTAAAATATATATATTTACATGTAAAATATATATTTACATATATATATAAATATTACACAACACATATATATTACACACACACATATATATTTTACTTATATATATTTATTTTACACATATATATATATATATATACATATATTTATATTTTACACATATATATATATACTTTACATATATATATATATATTTTATTTTACACATATATATATTTTTTTACATATAAATATATATTTTATATATATATATATTTTACACACACACACACACATATATATATGTGTAATATTTATATATATACATGTGTCTGTAATATATATATATATGTATATATATATATATTACACACACACACACACATATATTTATAAATATATATTTTACACCTATATATATATTTTAGATATAAATATATATTTTTTACATATAAATATATATTTTACACATATATATATATATTTTACATATAAATATATATTTTACATATATATATATTTTACACACATATATATATTTTTTACATATAAATATATATTTTACACTTTTATATAGATATATTTTACACATATATATATATATAAAAATATATATATTACACATATATATATATTTTACACATATATATATTTTACATATAAATATATATTTTACACACATATATATATTTTACATATATATATATTTTACACATATATATATTTATTTTTTATTTTATTTAGTATACATTTGTATACCGCTACTTCCAGCGATCAGCAGCGGTTTTTTTTTTTTTTTTTTTTTGATTACAGATTGGAAATTGTCAAATCATGACAGGAAATTTTTTGAGGTATAAACACATTGATTAGACAGGAAAGCACAGCACACAGAGAACTATTTTACAGGGAACATGGGCTATGGAGGGTTAAGTGGCTTGCCCAAGACCACAAGGAGCACCTGTGGGACTAGAAACCCCAGTCCTTCCGGCCCAAGGTTGCTGTCCTCTAGTGGGATTTGAACCCCCGACCTTCCGGCCTGAAGTACCTTGACCCAACCACTAGGCTACTCCTCCACTCCTCCTTACACTCCCCCACTCCTCCTTACACATATATATATATATATATATTACATATAAATATATATTTTACACACACACATATATATATATATATTACATATATATATATATTTTAAATATACATATATATTTTAAATATATATATATATATATATATATATATATTTTACACATATATTTTACATATAAATATATATTTTACATATATATATATGTAACCGAGGCAGGCGGACCTGGTGCTTCGGGTCCCTTTTCACCACCCCCCCCCATCAACCCTCCATCTCCCAGCCCCACAAAAGACACCACTCCAAATAGTTCATGGAACACAACTGGTCGCAGCTTTATTAACCTTTTAACAATTTCACAATAGGCCAGCCTCCTACACCTTCTCTATCGATTAGCGGCACCCGGCCCGCACCAGCCATACCTTTGCAAAGTGCCTTGCCACCGCTAACGCCATAACTTGCCCCCCGGCAAGTTACCTAACCCTTCCCCCGACTTCGCCATGCTATAGCAAAAGTCGTCCAGGGTTTGACCGGGTCAGGGGCACCCCACCCCCGCCCAAGTGTAGCCTGAGGCTCCAGACCCCGGAAACCTCCGGGATCCCGCCAACCCCCCCCCCCCAAGCTGCAACACCCCATAACCCAAACCCCCAAAACAATTCATGGAAGGGAGGGCGGGCGGGAAGCCGGCACCCCCGAGCAGCCTCTGCCGTGACTGACCACGCGGAGGCTGCCCGCCGGGCCCAACCCACCCCCCCACGCTGACGTAGGCCCTCCCTGATTGGCTCCCGCGCGGTCGCACCCGCCGAGAGCCAATGACTTCAAATCAACCAAGGCCGCGCACAGGATCCCAGCCCCAGGCCGCGCGCCCGGTTAGGTTCGGCCGCCGGGACCCTGCCCGCGGCCTTGTCAGTAACCGAGGCAGGCGGACCTGGTGCTTCGGGTCCCTTTTCACCACCCCCCCATCAACCCTCCATCTCCCAGCCCCACAAAAGACACCACACCAAATAGTTCATGGAACACAACTGGTCGCAGCTTTATTAACCTTTTAACAATTTCACAATATGCCAGCCTCCTACACCTTCTCAATCGATTAGCGGCACCCGGCCCACACCAGCCATACCTTAGCAAAGTGCCTTGCCACCGCTAACGCCATAACTTGCCCCCCGGCAAGTTACCTAACCCTTCCCCCGACTTCGCCATGCTATAGCAAAAGTCGTCCAGGGTTTGACCGGGTCAGGGGCACCCCGCCCCCGCCCAAGTGTAGCCTGAGGCTCCGGACCCCGGAAACCTCCGGGATCCCGCCACCGGCACAGGTGACAACCTTGACCCTGTGCCGCCCCCCCCAACTCCAAGCTGCGACCAGTGAGCATCCCCACCAACATATATTCAAAACAATGTCAGACACCCACCGAACATAGGTAAAACTACCCACTCCTCCTATGCCGCTCTGATCAAATGCCGGCAAGACCTGTAACCAGGTCGCTGCCTCCAACACTGCCGAGAGACTCGATATCCGCCCCTGGCACTGTAGCAAAGGGAGCCGCTGTGACCCCCGGGGCCCGAGCTCACCCAGCCATGATACAGCTACCAAAACCAGGGCGAACCCACTTGGCATTCCACCACTCGCCGTCCTGCGCAGTGGACAAAGGAGGGAACAATCCTCCACATCCGCAGGCTCCAGCCCCCACCTGCAAAAGAAATGAACAATGAAACGCCCCAACCCCCAGGACCTTATTGAACCATCACAGCCACACATAACCCCAAACGCCAGAGAGCGCCCCCTGCCAATGCGCTAAAGGACCTGTGCAGCTACCCCCAAAACGAAAAAGGTGGACCAAACGCAGCACCATCCTCGCCGCCTCGTGCACCGGAACCCTCGGGGCACCCCAAAGCAGGCCACCGGCAGCCACAGGGCAAGTAACCCAACCTGCATCCCCCTTAAACGCACCCTCAATCAGTTCCCCGTGGCTTGGTCAGAAACCTGCCCAAACATCTCCAACCGCCCCGAAACCCGAACTTGGGCCGTTGAAGCCCTTACCTGCCCCGTCCCAACCGGATACGCCGTCAATACTGCCCAGGACATGGCACCCCCATACCCTGATGCCAGTCCGCCACAAGGAGCCACCAATACCTCTGACGCGAGGGGCCACCTCGGATCGCGGAAACATCCGATCACGTACCCCCCCCCCCCTGCAGCAGCCTGCGAGGCACAAATCCCCGCACCAGCGATCCTCCCCCACCACCAAGCAAATGGCAAACCGACACCACATCGAAGGCACCACCGTGGGGACCGAACCCCCGAAACCCCAACCACCACGATATACCCACCAGACACTGCCGCCTGAGACCCCCCGTGCGCGATCCCCAGTTGTACAACTTAGACACCACGCCGCTGAATACCCCGACCACGTCCCCGCGACACCAAACCCTGCAGCCAACTCAGCACGTCTCCAAGGCCGTGCTCTCGCAGTTCCCTGTGACCCCGAATCGCACATAGCTCCCTCCTGAGCCAAAAAACCCATATCGCCCCGCCCGAATGGAGAAAGATTATCGGCAATCTATTCCCAACAGCCAGGGATATGCCCAGCCTCCTCCGACACATGCAACAGTAGAGATGCCAACCCTACCTCAATCCTCACACCCGCTACCGGGAAACTCACATAGCAGTAACGAAGGACCACACTGCCCACCGCCCCACCGCCGCACAACCATGCCATCGCACAAATGCGAAGCCAATCCGGCCATAAGGCAGGCAATCCGGCCATAACCCCAAAAACCTCCTTGAGCGAAAACCGCCCAAGGAAGGAGATGTCGGCAGTCCAACCCAATACCAGCCCTGCCCGCGGCCATACGACCACGCGCCGGCACCCGCTGCATCCGTGCAGAGCCGTAACCCCTGAGAGAACACCTCCCCCGCCATCAAAACCGCTGTCCCGCCGAAAGTGTCCCAGAATCGACTCAAGCCGCAAATCCACCCACCCCCACCGCAATCCCTAAATCCGGGGAGACGACTTATACACAACCCCCCGTGGAAACGGCCAGCTACCGCAAAACAGCAAATCCAGCGGTACGGAACGGCATGCAACATCAATATATGCGTTGCTTTTTCTCTGTTAAGCCATTTACAACAGTTCGTCTGCGGAGAAAGCCAGACCACTTCCCCCTTTCCAGCCAGAGCCACTGCAAGGCCCTAGCCCCCTAGAGCCCCAAAACCGGCAAACCGTGGACCACAGCAGGGGACCTACCAGAGCCGCCGATTCTAGAACAACCCCCGAAGGTCATTCTCGGGCCGAACCCACAGCCCAGCCCTCCGCCTATGCCACCCCAGTCCCGCAATAGCTCCGCCATCCCGTCGACAATGACTGGCACTCCGCCGGCGAAGCAGCTCCCACAACGGAAAAACAACCAATAAGGCACCTCATTCGCAACCCCTGCACAAGTACGTAATAGCGCACAGGCCAGCCGTTAAGGAGCCCATTGAAAAGGGAAGCTTGGAAGGAAACGCAGCTAGATGCCTCGCCCACAAGGTGACAAGCCACAGCAAGACCCCCGAATGTCCCTCAATGCGGCCCTACGTGCTTTCTTCACCATCTCCGCCCGCAGAACTGACGCAGACCTCACCGCACCATTACCCATAAGGTAACACCTCAGCCAGTCTTCTACATTAGGCACAGTGGGGGATTGAACCCATGACTGCTGCAACATTGGGAAGTGTCGTAACCGGTGTGCTACCCGCTGCACCGACACTGCCAACGCGGCATGTGGGCAGTGACAGACACCCTCCATAGTACCAGGGACAGTCACAAATAGCCTGAACCTCCCACGCACCGCATACGATACCATCCACCGAAACGCCCATTGGGAAATGAATGCCGCGCCGTAGGCCCCACCACCCTGCCCTGCCCCGGCAGAAGAACGCCAAACAGAAACCGAGTCAGAGCTTGGACCGCCCAACGACTTATGCTTGGGGGCCAAACCTAAGAAAGCAGTGACCCTTCGCGAACAACGCCCGATAATGCAATGCCCTCCGCCGCCAACCGCGCAGCAAAAGGCCAGAACCAATGAGAAGGTCGACTTATTGAAACTCCAAACGTGTCACTGACCCCCCCCCCCCCGCTTACCACTGGAAACCGGCCGAAGAGGTAGAGAAATGAACAAAGCGCCCCCACTGCCAGTATCGCCCCCCCACCACCCCGCCACCATACCCCCGCCCCTGTCGACAATCGAGCCAGCCCAAAGTAACTAGATCCAGGGAGCCCGCAGTAACCTGCCGTCCCCCCCCCATCCCCTCCCGGAACATTCTAGCAGAGTTCCCCCCCGCCCGCACCCCGAACGACCGGGGTGCCTCCAAAACCCAAAGCTGCGCATGCCAAAAACAGCCCACATGACGAGGCCCAATGCACTAACGCGCACCCACATGCTCCAGCCGCCCCACCTGTGCGTCCTCCCCATCGAGCCCTGCACCCCTTCCGGCACTCCATGCCGTCTGACAGGCCCTCGGCGACGGGTACCCCCCACCCCCCAGCCCCGAGCCCCGAACGGAACCAATGACAGGGCCCCTCCCCCCCATAACCCCGCCCCCCCACACCACCCTAACCCTCATCAGCAGCTCCACTGCCAACAGGGCCCCCCCCAGGCCCCAGCACCCCAGAGCTATCTGACCCCTTCCCCAGCAGATCCCCCACCGCAGCCCACAATGAAACACGCAAGGAGGTGGGGAAGGCCGACCCCGAGCCATGACGCCACCTGCGCATCCAAGCCCAACCTCCCCCTCCCAGATCATTCGAACCGAGCAATCCCTCTCCCGGAGAGCCCGACCACTCACCCGTTGCGCCCTCAGCAGCCACAGCCGCCATAGACCTGGCTTCCAGCTGGGGAATCTCAGCACTGGCCTGCATCATCTCCCTCGCCGCACACTGGACGCCTCCGCGGCAGCACTGCTCCTCGTGTCTGCTCCACTGCCCTCTGAGCCGGCCCCTGCGGAATTATAAGCAAACAGGGGAGGGGGGGAGGGAACCGTGGCGACCATGCCGGCGACCAGCGCCCACCCCCCACCAAGCCAGACATAGCCCGTCCGCCCCAGAGCCAGCGCTCTCTGAGCAAAACCCCCCACTTACCCAAGGTCACAAGAAGTGCCACTGGGAATTGAACCCTGGTCTCTTGGTTACCAAACCAGTGCTTCAACCACTATGCTCCTCCTCCACTCCTGGATGTAACATGCAATAGTCCTCGTAAGACGTATGCCTAATATTCAATGCTACGGTTGAACTGGGCACTCGGTACCAAGTTAAAACCTGCAGACTAATGTTGGACCTCTCTAGTCCAGGACTAAATCACCATGAATGCCTTTTCCCCTTTCTTTTTTTTCTTTTTTTTTAAAATGGTTGTGGAGTGCTCGTGCAAGATGATGTGGCCAAGGTAAGTTGTGTAAACCAGCTAGCCGGAGCAAGGCGTCCGCCCCCACCCGGCTGCAAACCCCCACCCCCACCTGCCCGAACTCCCCGTGCTCCCTGCAAAGCAGCCACCCGTCACTACCCCCTCCATAGTCTCCCCCCCCGACCATCCAAACCCTCGGGGGCCGGGCCCCCAACCCACCGGGGCTCGGGCGCCGGTCCTCTCCACACCAGAGGGCAGCTCCGATTGGGTGCCCCCCAACGCCCCCACCCAGCCCCCTCGCCCTCTCCCGACAGCTCAAGCCAGACAGGGGAAGCCCTGTGCCGCAGAGATAAACTCCAGGCAAGGAGTCGGTCAGTTCCCCCCCACTCAGAGGCCAGGATGTACTCGCGGAGTCAGCACACGGTGAGGGCCCGTCCTTCCCCACCACCTTCCAGCGGCGCTACTTACCGCAACTGCAGCCTCGGTCCAAGCATCCTCCTCCATGCGGTGCGGGGACCAACAGACCGCAGGGTAATGGGCCCGTGCCGCAAAACAGCTCTGGGCCGCGCAGCAGCCACAGTCCCCTGAAGCGCCACTGTCCACTACCCCGGAGCGAAGAACAGAAGGACCCGGGGGGCCGCCGAAAGCCCAGACTCAGACCGAGAGGCGGGAAGCCGGCACCCCCGAGCAGCCTCCGCCGTGACTGACCACGCGGAGGCTGCCTGCCGGGCCCAAACCCCCCCCCCATGCTGACGTAGGCCCTCCCTGATTGGCTCCCGCGCGGTCGCACCCGCCGGGAGCCAATGACTTCAAATCAACCGAGGCCGCGCACAGGATCCCAGCCCCAGGCTGCACGCCCAGTTAGGTTCGGCCGCCGGGACCCTGCCTGCAGCCTTGTCAGTTTTATACACACATATATATATATATTACACATATATATATATTTTACATATATAAATTTTACATATAAATATATATTTTACATATATATATATATATATATATGTTTTACACACACACACACATATATATATATATATTACACATATATATATTTTTTTTACATATATATATATTTTACATATAAATATGTATTTTACATATGTATAGATATTTTTACACATATATATATATTAAATATAAATATATATTTTACCCACATATATATATATTTTACATATATATGTTTTACACACATATATATATATTTTACACATATATATATATTTTACATATATATATATTTTTTTTTACATACATATATATATAACATATATATGTATATTACATATAAAATATATTTTACATATATATATATTTTACACACACATATATATATATATATATTACATATATATATATATTACACACACATATATATATATATATATATATTTTACATATATATTTTAGATATATATATATATATATTACACATATATATATATATTTTACATATATATATATATATATATATATATATATATTATACATATATATATATATATATATATTACACGTATATATATATTTTACATATAAATATATATTTTACTTATGTATATTTATTTTACCCATATATATATATTTTACATATGTATATATTTTATTTATTATTTATTACAGGCTCTTATATACCGCTCTATTCAGCATCAGCACGGTTCACAAAATAGCAACAGACCAGAACAACAAATGTTTGGTTTTACAGAGAACAGGCCAGAGAACTTGGAAAAACATAGGGAAGTCATTACTGCAACTATTTACATGAGTATTTACATGTATATACACAACAGGATATATATTTTACATATATAACAGTATTTACATGTAAATACTGTTACATATATAACATTTAAATACTGTTACATATATAACAGTATTTACATGTATATACAGAACAGGAAATATATTTTACACACACACATATATATATATATATATTACATACATATATATATGTATATATTTTAAATATGTATATATATATATTTTTTAAAAATGTATATATTTTACACATATATATATTTTACATATAAATTTGTATTTTACACATATATATATATTTTACATATAAATATATATTTTACATATATATATTTATATTACACACATATATATATATTGCATATATATATATATATATATATATTACATATAAATATATATTTTACACATAGATATATGTTTTACATATAAATATATATTTTACATACATATATATATATATATATATATTACATATGTATATATATTACACACATATATATATATATATATTTTACATATAAATATATATTTTATACATATATATATATTTTACATATATATATATTACACATAGGGGCATGTTTACTAAACGGCGCACCTGTGCGGGGCGCACCTGAGCGCCCTAAAATGATGCATTTAAGTGCTCTTAAACGCCCCGTACACGTGCGGGTCACATTAACGGGCCCCGCACACGTGCGCCGAAAACGCGCACGTTTGCGGGGCGGTAATGTGCGAAAGAGGCGTGCCAAGGCGAAATGAGGGCGGAGGAAGGCCCCCTAGGGGCGGAGAGACGGGGTCAGTGGGCGGAATGTGGGAGGGGAGAGACTCGCCGCACAGGAGCGTGCCCGAATCTGCAAAGAAATTTACCGCCAGTGAAACACTCGCGTTAGAGGTGCTGTGCAGGGAAAAGAAACCGTTTCCGTCAGCAATGTGCAGCACAATAGTGGAAGCCCAAAAACCGTGAGCAGTGTGATCTATGTGCACAGATCAAACGCCGTAATGTCACAGGGCACTAACCACACGGGCGCCGCGCACCTTAGCGCATCTGTCAATCACAGCTTCTGTTCTTCACGACGGAACGCCCACTCCTTATACGGCACCCGCTCGGTACCGCGGACCGCACAACACCGGCCTTTAGTAAACAGACCCCATATATTTATTTTAAATATAAATATATATTTTACACATATATGTATATTTTACATATATATATATATTTTACATATATATATATATTACATATATATATATATATTACATATATATATATTTTACATATAAATATATATTTTACACATATATATATTATTTACATATAAATATATATTTTACACATATATATATATATTTTACATATAAATATATATTTTATACATATATATATTTTACATATATATATATATATTGTCACAGGCCTCGTGGTAAGAGACTCCATAGACCCTCTAGGCGACTGCCTAGGGGTATTGTGGTTATGATTGATCTGCCTTCTCTTCTGTACACAGAGTCAGTCAGTCAAAGTGGTAAAGCAAAATAGGGTTTTATTCCCGTTCCCTGGCGGATATCATTTCTTGGCAAAAGCACACAGAACAATAAACAAAACTAAATGAAAACAGCTGGAATGTTATTTCTTTCTTCCTTGTTCCTTTCACAAGTTACATCAGCATAAAGATGTTATTTCATCTGATAAACAGATTGTACAATCCATCGGCTCAGGCTCTGAGTAAGTGTTACTGCTTTCCCACTGTGTTAAGCCTGGACTGCATCTATCACTCCCCGGGTCACATTCACTGCATGTGCTGGAGCTGTGTTCATTTACTGGGGGAAGATAAGCTCTCTTCTCTCCCAGACACTTGTCTAAATCAGGATTGTAAAAACCTGCTGTAGAGAAAGTCTCTTTATGGAAAGCCTCCCTTGGCTCCCTTACTTGGAAGTCTGCATGCCTTCCTATATTAAAACTCTGCCCAGAGCAATGCTTGTTAAAACTCCCAGCTTCTCTTCTCTCCCAAACACAAGGCTTTAAACTTGTTACCTTACAGGAGGTTCTGTAGTTAGCTGTGGGATTTCTTTCCCCTGGCAAAGCTTTACTGGCTTGAAGAAAGTTTCTCCATGACTTGGGTAATTCCTCCAAGGTAGTGTCCCACTTCCTGTTTGAGTGGAAAACCTCTCCGGTACTATCTCTCCAGAGATCAGTTTCTCTACTGCTCCACTGCCCTTTCCAGGAGCTTCCCTTGAGAGCTCTTGGTCCTCCCAGACCTCCAAAGTCTCTCCTGGAATTGGAACGTCTCCTGGGACTCTGTGTCTCTCTCTGTCTCTGAGTCTGGCTTATCTGATGCTGGATCTCCACCTGCATCTGACTGCCACTCTCCTCCTCAGAGTCGGTCTGGCTCTCCTTCTTGCATTCGCTCCTGCTTCCCCTCTTGCTTCCTCTTCCTGGTTCTAACCAGGGCTTTTTGTACCTCCCCCCTCTGCACATTACGTCAGCTTCTGGGGACAGGTGTTTCTGATGAGATTCCTCAATTCTATCTGCGTCACTGCTAAGGAAAGGAAACCTCATTTTAAACCTCTTCTGTTCTACTTGTGCTGACGGCACCGGCTGCTCAGCCATTCTTAGACATGCTGAATCCTCCTGCCCAGCCAAGTTTGAGGTGAGTTCTTCACTCCCACTAACCTCCATTGGTTCCACTGTATCACAATATATATATTACACATATGTATATTTTAAATATAAATATATATTTTACACATATATATGTATTTTACATATATATATATATTTTACATATATATATATATTTTACACATAAATATATATTTTACATATATATATATTTTACACACACACACACATATATATATATAACATATATATATATTTTACATATATATATATATATATATATATTTTACATATATATATATATAATTTACATATATATGTATATATTTTACACATATATATATTTTACATATAAATATGTATTTTACATATATATATATTTTACGTATATATATATATTACACATATATATATTGCATATATATATATATATATTACACACATATATGTATATATTTTACACATATATATATTTTACATAAAAATATATATTTTACATATATATATATATATATATTTTACATATATATATATATATTTTACACATATATATATATTTTGCATATATATATATATTACACAAATATATATTTTACATATAAATATATATTTTACATATAAATATTTACATAAATATATATTTTACATATATATATTTTACACACATATATATACTTTACACATATATATATTTTACATATAAATATATATTTTACATATATATATATGTTTTACACACATATATATATTTTACACACATATATATACTATATATTTTTTATATATATATATATATATATATTACACACATATATATACATATATATATATTATATATATATATATATATATATATATATAACATATATATATATATATATTTTACATTAACTCTGGTAACCCGGAGGATCGCCTGGCCTCTTAGCCAACTGACCCCCCCCCCCCTTTTCCCACACAAACACCATGGAGACTAATCATGGTCCAACTCTGGTCGCAGCTTTATTTCAACATGTAATATAACATAACCGGCCCAACATGGGCCAACATATTCAACTTCCCCAAATGACAACACCCCTATCCCCCCCACCCGGCACCGGACAATGCCCGCACCCGCCATCTTAGTAGCAAGGCTGAGCATTCTCCACCCCCGCACCCCCCCTGCCTGCCTTGCTGTACTAGTAGCAAAGGCCGGCACACCACCCTAAACCGGGCCGAGACCCCCGACCGGGATGCCTCGCCCCTTCCCCCGGGGAGCCCTCCGCTCCCCCACTGGTCCTAAATTAGTTGAAGCCCCGCCGCCTCGGCGAGCGTGGGCTCTCCACCCCGCCACCCCACCCAGCTGCAACAACCCCAAGCCACCACTCGCAGGCGGGCGGGCGGGAACACTGCCGTCCCCGCCCCTCAGCCTCTCCGCCAATGATATCGCTCCCAGGCCTACCCAGGAGCGATCACTCTGCTTCCCTCCGCCCCCCCCCCCGACTCCCCTATCACGTGCCAAAGGCCGAGGCCGGGCCCGGGCCCAGGTTACTGGCGGCTGCGGGTTACACATATATATATTTTACATATAAATATATATTTTACATATATATATATAAGTTTTACACACATATATATATTTTACACACATATATATATATCTATTACACACATATATATACATATATATATATATAACATATATATATATATATTTTACATATATATATATATATTTTACACACACACATATATATATATATTTTACATATAAATATATTTTACATATATATATATTTTATACGTAGATATATATATATTATATATATATATATTACATATATATATTTTACATATATATATATTTTTACATATATATATTTATTTTACACATATATATATATTTTACATATAAATATATATTTTACACATATATGTATATTTTACACATATAAATATATATTTTACATATATATATATTATACATATAAGTATAAATTTGACACATTTATATATGTTTTACATATAAATATATATTTTACATATATATATATATTTTTTACATATAAATATATATTTTACACATATATATATATATTTTACATATATATATATATATATATATTTTACACACACATATATATATATATATATATTACATATAAATATATATTTTACATATATATATATATATATTACATATATATATTTTACACACATATATATATTTTACACACATATATTTTACATATACAATATATATTTTACATATATATATATATTTTACACACACACATATATATATATATATATATATAAATATATATATTACACATATATATATTTTACACATAATATATATTTTACATATTTATTTATTTATTTATTTCTTCTATACCGCCCCTTCCAGAGATCAGGGGCGGTTTACATGGAACAATTCAACAACTTGTGTATACTTGTGTATACGTTACATTGAAGAGAAAAACATTCTAACTTTTTTACATGGAACAATGTATACAATACATAGGGGTATTTTTACTAAACCGCGTTAGTGCAGTTCGCGTTAGGAGCCTCGGTAATAATCAAAACCCCCAAATAAGGAGATTGGCGGGACATCGTAACACCTACCACGCGTTCCAAAAACTAACGAGCGATATAGGGCGCGGTAGGGCGTCACCGCGCATTAAGCATAAGAAGCCACCCAGACATACATGACCGATACAGAGCTGTAGCACAATTGTTACTGCAGTGACTGCTGATACAGGCATAATGGGTTTGAGTCCCCAGGGTGCCAGATGCATAAGGCTGGCTGACGCAGCATCCTGTACATTATATAGTGAGTGAGGGGGCATGTATATGTTTTGTTTGTTTTGTAGGGTTGCTAGCAAACACACCCACACATTATATAGTGAGTGAGGGGGCATGTATATGTTTTGTTTGTTTTGTAGGGTTGCTAGCAAACACACCCACACAGTGGCGTACCCAAAGGTGCTGCAGAAGTCACCCCATAACGCACACCATAGGCTACATTATAAAGTGGAGTGTCCGCTGAGGCACATCAAAATGTCCCCCATAGAGCATCCCATAAGGGAACGTAAAGGGAGCCAGATAAGGTGACACATAGTGCGCCCTATGAGGCTCAGTAAGGTTATATTACGCTGAGGGGCTGTCGCTGGTAGCAGTCATGTGTATTTAAAATATATAATGCAGCAGACAGCCCTATAAAAGGAGTCCACTGTGGGTCTGAACCCATGACTACTGGCTCCACAGGCAATGAATGAACCACTGGCCTGCAGCCCCATAGCTGCAAACAACCCCCTGGCTGTCTACTGAAGGGCAGCAGGACACCACCCTAACTGCCTGCTGTGTTGGCTAGGATCTGTACCAATGCAGGCATACCCATGGTGCACTGCACATGCAGACCAGCAGTCCAGAGATGAACACAAGAAGGGGTACGTACCCACATAGCCCCCTGGTATGGTAAGGTGAAATGACTGTGTGCGTCACTGTCACATAGTAGCAACACACAGTATCCCAACAGGGTGCCCCATAAGAAGCTAGAAAAGTTGTCTGTTAAGGCAGACTGATCTGTAGCACAATGGGTAAGACACTGTCAGGTGGTGCAGGGTCTGTGAGTTCAATTCCCCCTGTGTGCTCAAGGACCAAAGCTGCCTGCAACAGTACCCTCCACAAACAGTAGTCACACATATGTAGAACCAGTCACCCCTCTGTTTAAACCATAGATAACCCCATATTTTTGTCGGACACAGAGAACCTGAGAGGTGGGAAAAAATGCCCACCACCCCTCATTGGGGGTGGCCGTTTAATCCAGAGAGCCTCAGCCCCCAAAGGTAGAAAACACTGTGAATCTGCAGCCAGAACCGGGTGTGTGAAACGTACAAAGTCAAATATATACACAAATCATTTAATAAAGGAAAGACAACGTCAAACTGTGCTTGAAACAATGCAGGGGACAACCCAATTGTCCTGCCACTGGAATCCAGCAGCAAACACCACCAGGACATGCTTTGTGTGGCACAACTATGGGCCCTGTACTAAGTGAATGTGTCCCTGCCAGGTGGGCGTATCTGTGGATGAGTGTGCGTCATGACCCCCACACTAGATCAGTAATGTCATAGGTAGTCTGTTTTGTACGTCCAACAAGTTCTGCTGGCAAACACCCACTCACAGGGATATAACCCGAAGGTGTCATATAGGGTAACCTTTTGAAAGCCACACCAGAGGGCAAAGGCTAATGTGCACTGTCTGCCACAGCACCCTATAGGGCGTTTCACAAAGCGCCCCATAGGGCATGTTACAGGGTCCCTGATGAGTCACTGTGAGGAGTCTGCAGTGTGAGGGTTTTGCTGCTGTCAGCACCAATGTAAAGCAAGATAACAAAATTCCCCCCAAGGTGCGCAAAATGATCCACTGTGTGTTGAAACCCATGACCTAGGGGCCCCCCCAAGCATGGAAGCAACTATTTGCTCATATTGCCAGTGCAAATAACACAATCCCAATAATGAGGTGGCCAGCTCCTGGAGCAGAACTGTCAAATGACCCAAACACCCACACCAAAACCACAGAAGTTGCACTATGTACATACAAGGGATGCCTGACAAGGAAACAAAGCAAGGTCTCAGCAAACAAGGGCATATGGCAAACACAATCAAGACCAAGGCCATGATCATTACCAAAAATGTAAGGCCCAATAACATCACAGACCCCTTGCCAAAAGTGAATGTCACTGGCAAAAGCAAAAGCAAAAACAAACATACTATGGTTAGTGTGCGCAAGAAAATGCAGATGTCCGTAACACCTGAATCACAACCCCCTGACTGTGCACTGAGGGGCGCCATGTCATCACCCAAGGTGCCTGCTGGGGTGCTAAGGATATGGGTGTATGCAACAGTACCCATGGTGCACTGCATATGCACAGCAGCAGTCCCGAGATGACCATAGGAGGGGGTAGGCACCCCCCACAGCGCCTGGGCCGGAAGGGAGAAATGAATATGTGCGCTACTGCCATAGAGCAGCAAAAGACAGTAGCCCAACAGTGTGGCCAAGAAGAAGCCTGAAAAGGTGTACCAGTACGGTATCAAGACAGTGTCCAACGCTAACTGCAATATGAGGTACATAGGGATAGGAGAGTGCTGATGGAACCATGGCCCATAGAACAATATGGCACGGTGCTCCAATAATGGTATGTTTGCAAAGGTCAGTGTGCCCTAGGGGCTGCAAGGTGTGCCTGGAGGGCCTGCAGGACCTGTGTGGAACAGAGACAGATGTAGTACAAACACCACCTAGAACCCACAGTAAAGCCAATGAACAGGCGACAGATGGAGGGCAAGTAGGGAGTTAACGGACCCTCAACCCTGACAGCATCACACGTGTCTGGCAGCAGCGCAGACAAACATGGCGGTAGCAACAGCATCACAGCAAAGAGTGTTGGCTCCCTGGAGTACCGGAAAAACAGTGTGTGGCAGGTGAGGAGAATATGTGTCCCCCAGTGGAGGGTGAGGTGGCCAGAGGAGTGAGTCTAAAATGCAGAACAGGCACAGGACCACCAAGCAAAAAGAGATGCTCTGCAGACAATGGTAGCAGGGTAGGATACGGGGCAACAGTCCACAGCAACATACAGGACACCTCACACCACAATGATGCAAATAGATGGACCAAAGAATGGACAGCAAATGTGATCAGGATAATATGAGCGGCCAGGATGTAGAAGCCAAGAAATGAGTGTTACAGCGACCACAGGTATCAGTGCGGGAAAAGCAGAAGAAAAGAGGAACAGAGAGAGTGCAAAGCTATGACCACTAGGATGGAAAGCACTGCAGAAAAGAAATTACCACAACAACACCCTGAGGCACACAGAAATGGATGCAGACAGGATCACAGCATGTCAACATCCAAAACCACAGCTGCGTGTCAGGAGATGGAACCACAGAGCGTAGGCAAGATGCAGTACACATGTGGAGGAGGGGTCCACAGCCAACAACACAGTCCACAGGTGGGATGGAAGACACATATGAACAGGTCCACACACACACACAGCAGGAAATATAATGTAGTGTAAACAACATGCAACTGATCAGGGGAGTGACACATGAGGGGTGGAAGGGGATAGGCCAATGGAGGGCCATGTGGATGGGCTGTGGAAAGGGCAATGGACTGAAAGAGGAGCATGTTAATGACCAACAAGATCAGGGATGAGGCCCAGGCCAACCCACATCAGCAGCACCAATGCATAGGTAGCCCAGCACATGCACCACTCCAGGAGGAGAACTACAATTAGTCCAGACAATGTGGCACAGGGGCAGCAAACATGCCACACGGACATGAACAGCTCAACCATGGATGGGTGGGCGGAGATGTGATGGGGCTGCACACATGATATGGCCAAGTAAGCAGCAAACAAGGAAGGAAAAGACAATTTCCAGGTGTCACCCAAAACGTCAAGCACACGAGTGTCAATGAAATGGGGTGACCAAACCACCAAATATCCAAAACAACGAAGGTGCAAACATCTGTCCCCAACAGTCAATCACCAGACCCAAGCAGAAAGCATATTCTGCAGTCCGGTGCACCATATGACGTGAAGAACGACATGGGGCCTGTGTGGCAGCCAACGTCGCAAGGACACACCCAACCCACGTTTCGACGCCACCCACCTGTTTCTGCCTGTGGAGCCTACACACCCTGACCACCCCCCGCTGGTGCCACCCAAAATCAAAAGCCCTAACTCAGCAGACATTGCAAACAGACAGTAATATGTGAGGTGAAGGGTCTCACCATGACATGTCCGCACAGTGTATGCACTCACTGTATGCACACCAGACACCATCCCCAGCAAACAAAAGACTCTGGTGAAAGCATGCAGAGTGACAAGGCCACATGCCATGTCAACAGTGACGGTTCAAAAATCACCAACCCATGTACAGCTCATCACCCCCCTACTGCAAAAAACGAAACACCCAAACAGGTCATGGCAGCAACGGCAGGCAAGTCACCACAGGAACAGTAACAATAGGCCAGCAATGAGTCAGAGAAAAAGGCCTGTGTCCAAAGTGCAGAGGACTATCTCCCTCTGTCACCAACATCCAGGAACACGCTCACATGGGTGCTGTGGCCAAGCACATATGGATGACGGGATCACCAGATGCAGTGGAGCACATGTGTCAACATTGTTGTCTGTGTCCTGTGTGAAAAGATGCAGATATCAGGTAAGGGAATGGCACACCCACCCATGACCCCTGGAGGACAGAAAGGAGACACACACATAAAAACAGCAACACACAGAATGCATAGATAGCGCCACATGACATGGCCACAACGCTGAGCACAGTGCACATGGACCACTGAAGGAGATGTCCCTGAAGACCAGGACACCATCCCAATATGTTCATGTAAATGCACATGACACGCATACACCCCAGGGGTCCAGAGCATGTGCAGCAGCGGTGGCACACAGAGATAACAACGAAGGACATCCTGATAACAATAGGCAAAATGCAGCATCAGCACGTGGTGTATGTCCCAGAGGATGGAAGGTGAGGCCCACCTGAAAGGTACACCAGTGGCCTCACTGGGAATGTCCGTGTCAGGCAAGAGCACAAAGAGCCCCAATAGCGGATGCAGACACCAATGGAGGCGGACATCACCACGTCTGCATGGGTAGCTGTGAGAGGAACATGTCCATGGTGCAGTGTGTTTTGCGGAAACACAATGTTGATGTACATTGGATCACCAGCAAAACTGTGACCCATCTGAGAAAAATATATGACACATGTGCACAATGTACATTTGCCCACAAGCAGAAGGTAACAGAGGGATGAGGGAACATAATTGGAGAGGTGGCCAAACACATCCCTACAACACAGATAGGCAGGGTAGCGCATACTGAACGGTCATGTAGACAGGTCAATCAGAAACAGTAACATACACAGTGTGATAAGGTGCGCATGCCAGAAGGTTCAGATGGCAGGACCCCCAACACTGAACGACAAATGGAGACACACAGCACAGTACATGCATGAGTGGCACAAATCTGTCAAATGACCCAATGGCAGTGGCTGTTCAACATACCCTCCAACAATATAATGTCCTGTGCCCGAGTACACACACAGCCGCACAATATGTGTCTAAGATACACCATGCAGACCCCCAAGATGTGAACAGGTAATGGCCATATGTGTGACAGATGGAAGCTAAGGGTGATGGAGCAGTGGTCCAAAGACATGTGCATCACCATAGGAGCAGTGGAGAGAAAACAACATATAACATATAACCGGGGCTCACTTTGGGGCTTAGATCTCTGGTTTTGGACTCGACGAATTTTGGAATTGCAGGCGCTTTCTTGTCGTGAGCCGTTCTTATCGTTCTCTAGAGACAGGGTTGTTTTGCGGCCTGTTCCTTCTTTCCTTCCTAAGGTGGTCTCTCCTTTTCATGTGAACCAAGCCGTGTTTCTCCCGGTCTTTAACTCCTCGGAGACGGCCGCGTCTGCTGATGGGTTGTATCGTCTTGACGTTCGGAGGGTTCTCCGCCGATACCTGAGAATTACCGAGTCTTTTCGGAAGACGGACTGCCTGTTCGTCCTGTTTGGTGGTAAGCGAAAAGGAGAGGCGGCGACGAAGTCCTCCATTGCTCGTTGGATTAAGGAGGCCATTGCGTCGGCGTATATTCTGCAGGGCCGTGCGGTTCCGCCGGGATTGCGGGCTCATTCTACTCGGGCGCAGGCAACGTCGTGGGCGGAGCATAGTTTGGTCCCTCCTGTGGACATTTGCAGGGCGGCTACGTGGTCTTCGCTGCATGCCTTTAGTAAGCATTATCGGCTGGATGTCCTGGCCTCCAGGGATTCTTCCTTTGGTTCGGCTGTTTTGTGCGCCGTTTGAGTTGGTCCCTCCCGTTGATTACTGCTCTGTTAATTTAATTTAATTTAATTAACAGTTTCTTATATACCGCATCTTCCAATGATCAAATGCGGTTTACATGGAACAAAACATAACAGACAGGCGTCTGTTTTTACAGTGAACAGCTTAAAACCATAACAACTATATTATATTACATGGAACATGCAAGAACTATTTACAGGGAACAATATGGGTAAAAGATACATGCAAGAACTATTTACAGGGCACAAAATGAGTAAAAGATACAGTGTTGTATGTGACATTTAAGGATCATAAGCATTTGGAGTTTCACATCATTTGTCAAATCAATCCAGTTTGGTTTATGGGAAACTGACATGGTATTATCCATTTTCTAGCTGGGGAGGTGTGCTTGGCAAAGATCCGTAGTGTGAAGTGAACAGGTGCGTTTTGAGTTTTTTACGGAATTCTTTGATCTCTAAAAGTGATCTCATTTCATCTGGAAGGGCGTTCCATAGAATGGGGGCAGCATGTGAGAATGCTTTTTTGTTTGTTGTCTTTCTTGCTTTTATAAATTCTTTCGGAGTCCTTAATTTGTTTGTATGATCTCTCATGTGTAAGTTTTTAGCAGGTTCTTTAGTGATGAGGTTGGATAGAGTGGGTGGTGCCAAATTGTTTAGAGTTTTGAAGGTAGTTGTTAGAGTTTTATATACTATTCGGCTTTGTATCGGTAGCCAGTGTAAGGTCTCCAGTATCGGAGTGATATGTTGAAATGGGGGGATCTTCATAATGGTCCTGGCTGCTGCATTTTGTGCAATTTGAAGTCTTTTCAAATTTTGTTTTGTTGTGCCTAGAAGTATTAGATTTGCAAAGTCGAAGTGAGGCGTAATTATGGCTTGTATTATTTGCTGGAAGTCTTGAAGGTGCATTAGTGGGCGTAACTGCTTTAGGATTTTAAGTTTGAAGTATACTTTCTTCGTTGTGTTTCTTATATGTGTTTCCATGATAAGGTGTGTGTCAAGTATTACACCTAGATATCGTACTTCATTTTTTATTTTGATTTCTTGGTTTTGCAGAGAGATATGTGTGGGGGGTGAGTATGAGCGGTTTTTTGTTACAATTAGGGCTTCTGTTTTTGCATGATTGATGTAGAGATTATTTTCATTTAGCCAGGTAGTTAGTTCATTAAAACAGTCTATGAGTAATTGGATTGGTATATTGGGGATTGTAAATGGAATGTACATCATTATATCGTCTGCATATAAGTGATAGTAAACGTTGAATTTTTTAAATATATTACAGACATGCTTTATGTAGATATTAAATAGGAGGGCTGACAGTGCCGAACCCTGAGGGAGACCTAGTTCCTGGTTGTACGTCTTGGATGTAAGGTTACCGATTTGTACTGTTTGTGTTCTATTGCTTAGGTAAGAAGTGAACCAATTAAGTACAGTTGATTTTATTCCTATTTGTTTGAGTTTCATGAGCATTAAAGAATGGCTTACGCTGTCAAATGCTGCAGAGATATCGATGAATAGGAGTAAAAAGGCTTGCTTGGGATTATCTATTCCTTTTACAAGTGTGTCGATGAGTACTGTTAAGAGTGTCTCGACACCATGGTGAGGGCGAAACCCATATTGTTGTTCATCTAGAGGGGCTGAAGTGTCTATGTGTTCTTGAGTCTGAATTTGTACAACTTTCTCTATTAGTTTTGCCATGAAAGGAATACTAGAAATAGGTCTGTAGGAATTAAGCAATGTTTTGTCAAGGGTGGCCTTTTTGAGTATTGGGCGGATCAGAGCATGTTTTAGTGATGGGGGTAAATATCCAGTTTTAAGGGATAAATTGATTATAGGGAGTATGAAGGAAGATAAACTTGGGAGAGTGTTCTTTAGCCAAGATACTGGGCATGGATCTAGGTTAGATGTTGTTGTGTTTAGATTTAAAACAGTGTTCTTTAGTATATCCTTGGTTATGGGGTTGAATTCAGTCCATTCGGCTTTGTAGAGGTTTTGATATGTGTGTGTGGAGTTAGGTAAAGTTGGGTGGAGCTTAGTTTTATTTATGTAGTAATTAGCTAGAATCTGTGGAGAGATTTCAGTTATATCATTGCTGGCATTGTTAGCGTTACTCGTTAGTTTTTGTACAATTGAAAATAATTCTCTTGGTCTGTTTAATGAGTTTGTTAGGATGGAAGCATGGTAATTTTTCTTAGCAGTGTCTATTGCTTCCTTATAATTTTTAAGTTGATTGTGGTATATCTCATTATTAATGGTGTTTTTGCATTTACGCCACTTAACTTCTGCTTTTCTTAGTGTTTTTCTCATTTGTTTTAGGGTGTTATTAAACCAAGGGGCATTACCAACTCTGGTATGTATGTTCTTTCTATTGACATTTTTATTAGTGGCTGCATTACTTACAGTTTTATGCCATTTCTCTACCGTTTCATCCAGGTCATGTGGTGAAGTGTCTAGGTGGGGGATTATTAAATCCAGAAACTCTTCTTCATGTGGAGGACTAAACTGGAGGACCGCTCAGGAAATAGTAATTACACTTACCTGGTAATTGTAGTTCCTGGAGGGTCCAGTTTAGTCCTCATTCCATCCCGAGAGATTTTTTTCCTGTCGGCGCGCTGATGTGGTGTGCGAGAGAGCTGGTTAAGCGATTTTTTCTATGGTTCTCACATTGGAGGATCTCCGTTCTCTTTTTTGGTCGTTTGCCTTTGTCGCGGTGCGGTGCTGCCTTTCATTAGGCTCGCTTATTCAGGTGGATGCGATGTGCACAGTTCTGACTCCCTCGTTTGGGGAGGAAGTCGGGTTCTTTAGGGGAGGGGTCTTTTTTCTGTAGTACATGTCTATTTCTCCTTTGAGTTTGCTTTGTTACAGTTCACTGGGGGGCTGATGGGAGCTCCGGCAGTATACATCCTGATAGGGGAAAGATTTGATTGGTCCAGTCTCCTTGCTGCAGGAGGAGGTGGCCCTTTGGCGTGGCCCTTAGGCGTTGGACCGGGGCGATGCACAGTAGTAATATGGATTGGATCATGATGCCTGCATTTGTGGTAACTTGCTGTCTCTATCTATCTCCTCTTCTTATCTGTTTGCCTGTTTCTTCGTCTATTCTGTCTTATCTAATAATGGCGTTCCTTTCCTATTTCCTCAAATGATAGTATTGTAAACCGCTTTAATGCCTTTTGGCCTAAGCGGTATATCAAATGTGTAATAAATAAATAAATAAATAAATGTGTCTCCTGAAAATGCTCCATTGAGAGATTCATCTGTGCCAATCCATGATATTGAACCCATGCTTGTTGAACAAGGGGGAATAATAGCAGATGAGGATCCTGTTTATATGGACTGCTCTCTATCTAAACTTCGTTGGTAACTTTCTGTTATAAAGTACAGCAACCATCACAAAGAAATACAAATTTGTTCTTTAATCTACTCAGAAAAGCTCCTGAAGCAGGATTTGACCCACACAGTGGAAGGCAAGCCAGCTAAGGGGTTTCAGCTGGTAACTGCTAGCAATTAAGCCTTACCTAATTGCTTGTGAGCTAGGAGAGAATCACTTCTGTATCTATGTGGGAAGTAATCAGAAGTTAACCTGAAAAGAACAGTTTGTTTCTTGCTTTGTGGCTTTTCATTTGTTGTTTTCCTGATTTTGACTTTGTTTTTCCAAGTTAACACTGAAAGCAAGTAACCTAATTTATGTGCTACCAAGCATATCTGTGTTGGGAGAAATAACCCCATAAATAAATATCTTATTGGCTTTACCCAAGAGCACAACTAAATTATTGTCAGCAGCTGTGTCTGGTGTGAATGAACTACATTGCCCACAATACCTTGCAAATCATATAGAGATATGCACTTGCAAAGACTGTGAAGATTCTCACCCAGGCAGCCCTCTGACAATACCAAACATGGGAATATGTGCACCAGCATTACACACAACGAAACTGTTTTAAAGGGACGTGTAGGAGGGATCCATGAAATGGCACCTACTGCCTACATGAACACATATGATGTCACTTCTTGCGCGTAGCAATGCGCGTCGGAACGCGCCTCGCAACGTGCCTCGCGGCACACGTGGTTGTGCGCGTAGCTGTGCGTGTAGCCAACGCCCCGCGACCCACACCCCATGAAAACATATATGTATGATTGGCTCTGTATGGCAAACCTCCGAGCACAACCATACGCGACAGTATGGAGCACAGGGAGACAGAGGAACAGGAGCATCCAGTGGACCAGCCCACCCACCCATCAGCACAAACCATATCTGGCCAGGATGAGGTGCCAGGCCCATCTGGGGTTCAGCAAGTTCCAGGTCCACATACAGGTGCAGCTGGGAGACCACGCCAGCCCAGGGTCCCCGTCCCAGCAGAGATACGTCGGAGGGCCGTACGCTTCAGCCAGCAGGAAAATGATCTCCTGCTGGCAAACACCTTGGAGCGATATGATCTCCTGTTTGGGCGCCAGAGCTCAACCCTCACTATAGCTACGCGCACCAGGGCATGGTGTGAGGTCCAGGCAGCAGTGGCAGCAGCAGGGGGACCACACCGCGACATCGAGAACCTTCGAAAAAGATACTGTGACATCAAAAGACACATAAGGACTGAGCTTGTGCGGGAGAGACGTGGGGCCCAAGGCACTGGAGGGGGCCCACCTCAGGTGGCAAACCTCTTGGACCTGGAACGACGCCTGGCCGAGAGACTCGGGCCCATATATGTACATGGCCTACCCGCTGCATTGGACACGGCGCACCCACAAGCAGGTAAGGGGGGAGTGCAGACCTACTGTGGAATATAGCACAGACACATGGTGTGCGCCACAACAAAGGGGGGGCAGTACGTGGCTGTTTGGGAATTGGGGGGCAAATGAGACACAGAGGCAACATCCATTCAAGAGCCACGGTGGGGGGGCCAGTCTATGGGTGGCAGTGGGTGGCAATATGAAGTGAATGGGAGACTGGGCAGGGGTGGCAGACCCACAGTGACAGCAGAGAGTGTCGACATGTTGCATGGCTCACGTCGCAGGGCTGGCAGGGGCACTAGGGCCACACGGGTAAGGAGATGGCCAACCGGAAGACACACTGCACCTGCTTAGGACATGCTGGGTGGGGGCAGGATGAGGGTGGTGATGGCCTTGCCTGGGATATGTGTCAGCACCCAGGGGTGGGGGGGGGGGCCTGGGGAAGCGGGCCACAGGGGACACTTGCATGGGTAGTGCACAAACGTAGTGGGCTGCCACTAGAGCCATGGCCCAGACACACGTGGATCATCAACCCACAGATGCCTGAGGGGGTATGTGACGGGGTGGGCAGGCAGCGAGACCCCCATCTGACGTATGTAACCCTGTGGCACCCAGGTGATGTCAGCGCCATCGACGCAGAGGAGGAGCCACAGGGCGTGCCAACCGTGGGACCATCAAGCCCTGTGGACACTGATTCTGAGGTGGTCCATGTGGGAGACGAGAGGCAGGCTGCACCCCTGGGTGATGGGGACATGCAGGTCCCACGAACAGCAGACGGGGACTCTACACCCACCACTGCAGGCACTGGGGACAGGCCTGCAGATGTGGCAGCGCAACACCGCAACGAGGCACTGGCTGCTGTTGGCGATGTCATCGGGGAGATGCAGGCCCACTCAGCAGCAGCCCATAGAGATGCAGAGGGTGAGTGTCCTAATCTGCTATGGTTGATATACCCCTGAACAGGTGTTGCTGTTTCCCCCATCTCACATTGTACTATGGCCTCTCCCCACAGGTATACGGCATGTACTGCGTTCGGTGGCCCGGACCCAGCGGCGCCAACTGCGGCTGACAAGGCGCCTGCAGTGGACCATGTCTGGGATCCTTGCTCATGCCGACCGCATGGCCACGGCGTGTGAGAGGATGGCTGACGCCCAGGAGCAGATAGCAGCAGGCAGGGGGGCAGTAACTGTCCATCTGCAGCAGCCACAGGCAACAACACCACCTACACCTGCAGCAGCAACAGCACCGGCAGCAGGGGGGCGACAACCACCAAGGGTTGGGCGGGGACGCCCAAGGGGTGGCAGGGGGAGGGGTAAATAAAGGGCTACACAGGTGGCCAGTGAAGGTGACATGTGCTTCTTGTCTCATTTGTGACATGACAATCACACCCCCCCACCCCACCCCCTGGCCCGTGACAAGGGCATGACACGGTGCCACTGATGTCATTAGCCATTGTCCCCACCCCCTTCAGCCATGTCCACCATGGGTACGCAGCCAAACCCATAGGCTGCAATGCTGGACCATCACTCCCTTGTCGTGGTGGCTTGCATTGTGTCATGGGTGCCCAGGGACCCCGTGGGCCAATACCCTGTGGAGCCCTCACCCACCATTAGTCTCTGTGGTTGTGTAGGTGCACTGTATGTCCTGCATGGGGAGCCACATTGGCCGCTCCCAGCACGCTAAACAAGAACAGTATGTGCACTGCACATGTCACATATTCCGGTTCACATGCTCCCACAGACATCCACCTTGGGGCAACCGTCACACATGTCCACTGTGGCCCCCTGAGCACAGCCTTACAGCTTCCAACACCTTAGGGTGACCCCCTGTAAGGGCTACCCATCACCCTGTGCACCAGTGGCCGCAATATACACCTACACCCCCTTGCCACCCATCAGGCACATCCCAATAACACATTTACCTCCAGAAGCTACATCCAGCAACTGTCATCTGTCGCACCATCCACACTGCGCTCCTCACCATCCACAGCCACGCCGCACTGTGCCACCCCTCTGGGCATTATCCCGCTAAGCCCCTGCCCCACCCTCTGCTGTGCCCACCCCCCGACCCCCACACCCCTGTGAGTGCCACCACTGATGGCCCAATGCACTCCACTGACAGTATGCTCTTGCACCCCCTAGGGCCAGCCATTACACCCATAACAACATACAGCAGGGTGGTCATACGTCTCACAGCGGATCATTGGACCATCCTGTACCATCCCCCATTCCCACCCTGCATGCTGGTATACATGCTTGCCATCTAGCCAGCTGTTTCCGGGCCCTACACAGTCACAGCTCGCAACACCACTCACTCCCCCCCCCCAGGCACCAGCTTCAGCAACTCCTGAGGTGCACCCTCTGTGTTTCCACCCTAACCCCACCGCTACGCATACACCTCAGCCATCCTGCCTTTGCCACCAGAGGCCAACAATATGGGGTCATGCTGGATAGGATACACAGGCCGTCCGCCCTCCCCTGCCAAATGTCTCATTGTCACTCTGTGCTGTGTGCCCCGCACCTTCCAACACATATGCTGTTGCACGTCACTCATGCACGCCACTCTCCACCCTTCTCGTTGGCCCACCCTCGCAGCAACATAGCTGTGACATGTCTGTGGGGGTGCTCTCGCCGCAGCCCTTACCTGTTCCACATCCTCCCTCGCCTCTCAGAGTGAACACTGACACACCCATCACTCGCACAGCACTGTCACCTAGCAATGAGGGACATCTGACCACCAGGTTCATATGTGGAACGTCGAACATTTAAAACATATTTATATCTATAACATATTTACAACATGTGCACTGGACTGACAAAGTAAACCTTGTTCTTAAACTAGAAAGTGCCTGCTTTTCTTCTTTACTTAAATTAAAATAAGTATGCGTTTTTTTTGTGTCATACATTTTTTGTATCTCATGAAGTACCACTTGTTGGAATGTATTGATGATAGCATTGTCAGCTTTAGGCATCCAAGTAGAGGGATTTTTTATGACAGAAAGATCTCTATTACCTGCTTCCTGATTCTTGAAAAAATCTTTAATGTGAAGCTTTCTAAAAAATTTGAACAACTCTACTTGGGTGTTAAACCGATCATGACGGACTGAAGGGACAAAGGACAACCCCTTTTGTAGAACAGAAATCTCAAGGGGGCTAAGAACATATTTAGATAAATTAAAAATGCCCTCTAGGGGCGTTATTGTTGGGTCTCTTGTCCCCTCCCTCTGCCCCTGCCTCTGAAGTGAGTACCGGACTGATGGTATAGAGGATCCTTGGACGTGGAGGGCTGTTCCTGAAAGCGATTGGAACCCCCTCCTTTCCATAAAGCGTCCATGGAAAAACCCTGATTTTTATTGAAAGGATACTTAGGAGGACCATCTCTAGGGGGAGTAAGTGGAGCTGCTGCACTGACAGATTCAATATGAATACTCCTACTCCTTTTTCGAAAGGGTTCAGGACTACCTGCAACAGAGGGCACTCTCTTACGCTGTTTATCTGATTTAAAATCAAATTTGCGTTTCCTCGAAGCGCTTCTAGAGGGGTTTGTATTATTAGTCCAAAAATAAACATTCCCAGTTTTATAATCCTCCTCGTCTCTCTTGAATTTCCTTAATTTCCTATCTTTAATGATTTTCTTATATTCAGACATATTCCTGTCAAAATCTTTTTTAGATCTATCAAATTGTTTGTCCTTATCTTTTAATGCAGCAAGTTTTGATGACACATCTTCCTTTAATCCAGTAGCTTTTCGACGTGAAGTATTAATAAGAAGTATCATCAAATCCAAAGAACACTTGTTTAAGATTTTGATCCAATCTGCCATAAAGGAGGGGCCGTCACGATACATCCCAGGGGCCTTATAAACCCTAAGTCCCCTAGGGATAATCTTGTGACGACAGTTCTCAAGAAGGGATGAAGCGTGCATCTCTTCTTTAACAAGTTTCTGGGTGAGATGTACAGTCCTTTCCCATTCTTCTTCTAATCCAACACTCATTTCTTCACTAGACAACTCCTTTGATGTAACTTTCAAGTCAACCATGCATAATTTTGATGTAACTTTCAAGTCAACCATGCATAATTTTGTTTTGTTTTTCTTTTCAAGAATTTTTCTTTTGATTTTTTCTATCTTATTCACTTTTTCCACTGTTTTATTGTTTGAGATTTTTTTACTGCTTTGCATATATTGGCCATTGTTTCCAGATATCTGTTGTCAATATAAAAAGTACATTATAGAAGCTGCATTTTTAAGAATATAATTTTTTGATGTAATTTTTAAGAATATGATGATTTCTAATTTAAGAGTGTCTCCACCTTTTTATATATGATTTTTTATATATGATTTTTTATACAATTTTTACATGTGTTTTATGATGATTTTTTCCCTTTTTTATATCTTTACTTTATATTATTTTATTACATGCTCTTTTTGTGTCTCTTGAAGTGCCTTGAATATTCATATATGTAACTTTTTTATATTACACATGTATACAGTTTTACTTTTATAAGCGTGATTTTTATAAGCGTTTTTTATACTGTATATATATTTTTTTATATATATGTATATTTATGTAATTAATTATTTATTATTAATTGGTTATATATTTGTTAACATGCATTGTTGAGGTTTTAGAATTGTATATACTTGTTTTATGAGTATATATTTATTTATTTAATAATTTATTTGTTCATTGTCAGCCGTCAGTATCCCATAGGTTCAATCCGGGATAACATTCAATTTGATCATATTAAGGTATTTATTTACTGTTTGCTTCTCCTCGTCTCTCTCCTTTTTCTTGGTATTTTAATATGGATTTATTATTTATTATTATTTCTTAATATATATATATTTTATAATATATATTTTTATTTATTAGTTGGGTTTCTAATTAACCATTATGAATTAATAGTTTGTCCTTTAGATGTTTTAAGTGTAATTTATGGTTTTAATTATTATTTCATCAATATTTTATTTATTTATTTATTGATGTAATGCAACTTTTTTATATAATGTGTTTAACCTATATGTTTATGTTTATTATTTTTGAGGTGTGTTCTTTAAGACCCCCTGAAGAAGGCCGGTGGCCGAAACGCGTTGGGGCGTAATAAACAAGGTTTACTTTGTCAGTCCAGGCTCCGCTACTTTGTTCTCTCTTATATTGTGTGGATCCTTAGCTCCTTTTTGGTACTACTACAACATGTGCACTGGGACACACATAGTCCATCAGTGTTACATAGTATATGATGGCAGCTAAAGACCAGCATGGCCAACTACGCCTGCTAGCCACACAGCATTGGCCACTCCCATCCCTGTGGCCATTGTGAAGGAGAGGCAATGGCACGGTCCGTCACAGGGCGGGTGTGCCATGTGTGTCCACACACTACACACCCTGGGGACCCCTGTCGGATGGTGGCTGACCGGGTGCGGCACTAACAAGGCACTCATCGTGCTCACGCAGACGGTCAGCCACCATGGACAGGGTCGCCAGCACCTGCCCCTGGATTAGGGCGAACTGCCTCTGGGCTTGTGCCTGGGCACGCACAGCCGCAGCCAGGCGCAGACCGCACATGCAGCCGCACAGACACACATCTCCCCGTGTCTGTGTGGCTGCATGCACGGCAGACCTGCCTGCGGCAATGTGTGGCAGACACACGTCTAAAAGGCGTGCCTTGCCATGATCATGGGGCAGGTGGCTGGTGCCCCATTGCCCTGTGGCGGAGCGTGCCATTGGGGACCTGTCCCCCCCCCCCACACTGTACACCCCCTCCCGCCCCCCTGCCTCCACCATCCTCCCCACATCCCCTTCCCCCTCCTCCCCCACCTCCCCCTCCCTTTCCCTGCCACCCACCTCCTCCCTCTCCCCTCCCCTTTCAACCACATCCCCCCTCATTTCCCCGATCCCCCAACTCCGCCGCATCACTCTCCATGTGACCCACATCCTCCCCAGTCCCTCTCATATGCCCATCATCCTCCTCGTCCCCCTC
The DNA here is from genome assembly GCA_033557465.1 of Ichthyophis bannanicus. NCBI lineage: Eukaryota > Metazoa > Chordata > Amphibia > Gymnophiona > Ichthyophiidae > Ichthyophis > Ichthyophis bannanicus. The sequence goes on along the minus strand of CM066033.1, from coordinate 1,403,757,725 downwards.
CTCTCCCTCGTTGGGGCGTGGGGATGCACCCACGTGCCCTCCATCGCCATCCTCGGGTGCCACCTCTGGTCCGCCGCCCTGCAGGCCCACGTGGTCGTTGTCCTCCTCCCGGGCCGCAGCAACATCCGGGTCCTCCGGCCTCGCTGGCTCAATGGCTGCACGTGCATCAGCTGTGGGAGAGGTAACACATGTCATCCCCTGGGTACACATCATATTCCGCAGTCACAGTGGTCCTGTGGTTCCACCACTCGGTGCCCTACAGGGCCATGTCCCAGTACTCACCATTCTGCTGTGCCATCCGTTCACGCTGCACCCCAGCCACAAATCTTGGGTAGCGTGCCCTTAGCTCCCTCACCTTTTTGCGCAGGTCCTCCACCTGTAGGGGTGACACCAAACATTTCCCTTAGCTACCGCGGGGACACGTTGGGGTCCCCTGCCTCTGCAGCTAACTCTCTCACTTCATACAACAAGAGCCTGCCCCTATTGGATGAGACACTCATGCCCCATGCGTTCACAGGAGACAGCCCCATGTGTGGCCCACGCACACGCCTCTCAGGTCTGTGCCCCATGTGCCCTGTATATGCACCCCAGCGTACATGACACGTCACAGCTCTGTGTGCCACCTACACACATCTGCCAGTGCCAATCAGCCACTGTTGGGGTGGGAGGGTGTCACCTGCAGTGCTCCCTGCAACATCTTAGGGCTGTGGTTTGTCTTTTGTGATCACAAACAGGGCCTGTTTCCAAAGGCACCAGGATGGTGCAGAGAACCCTCTCTTGGGGCCTGCATCATCCCAGGGCTGTGGTTTGTCTTTTGTGAACACAAACAGGGCCTGTTTCCAAAGGCACCAGGATGGTGCAGGGAACCCTCTCTTGGGGCCTGCATCATCCCAGGGCTGTGGTTTTCTTTTGTGATCACACAAAGGACCAGCTGACAGTGGACAGGGATGGGGAGGGGTGCCCTCATTTGGGGCCTGCATCATCCCAGGGCTGTGGTTTGTCTTTTGTGATCACACACAGATCCAGCTGACAGTGGACAGGGATGGGGAGGGGTGCCCTCATTTGGGGTCTGCATCATCCCAGGGCTGTGGTTTGTCTTTTGTGATCACACAAAGGACCATCTGACAATGGACAGGGATGGGGAGGGGTGCCCTCATTTGGGGCCTGCATCAGCTTAGAGCTGTGGTTTGTCTTTTGTGATCACACACAGATCCAGCTGACAGTGGACAGGGATGGGGAGGGGTGCCCTCATTTGGGGCCTGCATCATCCCAGGGCTGTGGTTTGTCTTTTGTGATCACACAAAGAACCAGCTGACAGTGGACAGGGATGGGGAGGGGTGCCCTCATTTGGGGCCTGCATCATCCCAGGGCTGTGGTTTGTCTTTTGTGATCACACAAAGAACCAGCTGACGGTGGACAGGGATGGGGAGGGGTGCCCTCATTTGGGGCCTGCATCAGCTTAGAGCTGTGGTTTGTCTTTTGTGATCACACAAAGATCTAGCTGACAGTGGACAGGGATGGGGAGGGGTGCCCTCATTTGGGGCCTGCATCATCCCAGGGCTGTGGTTTGTCTTTTGTGATCACACAAAGAACCAGCTGACAGTGGACAGGGATGGGGAGGGGTGCCCTCATTTGGGGCCTGCATCAGCTTAGAGCTGTGGTTTGTCTTTTGTGATCACACAAAGAACCAGCTGACAGTGGACCGGGATGGGGAGAGGTGCCCTCATTTGGGGCCTGCATCATCCCAGGGCTGTGGTTTGTCTTTTGTGATCACACAAAGGACCAGCTGAGAGTGGACAGGGATGGGGAGGGGTGCTCTCATTTGGGGCCTGCATCATCCCAGGGCTGTGGTTTGTCTTTTGTGATCACACAAAGAACCAGCTGACAGTGGACAGGGATGGGGAGGGGTGCCCTCATTTGGGGCCTGCATCATCCCAGGGCTGTGGTTTGTCTTTTGTGATCACACAAAGAACCAGCTGACAGTGGACAGGGATGGGGAGGGGTGCCCTCATTTGGGGCCTGCATCAGCTTAGAGCTGTGGTTTGTCTTTTTTGATCACACAAAGAACCAGCTGACAATGGACAGGGATGGGGAGGAGTGCCCTCATTTGGGGCCTGCATCATCCCAGGGCTGTGGTTTGTCTTTTGTGATCACACAAAGGACCAACTGACAGTGGACAGGGATGGGGAGGGGTGCCCTCATTTGGGGCCTGCATCAGCTTAGAGCTGTGGTTTGTCTTTTGTGATCACACAAAGATCCAGCTGACAGTGGACAGGGATGGGGAGGGATGCCCTCATTTGGGGCCTGCAGCATCGGCGGATGTATTTTGAACTTGTGTTGGTTGACAGGGGCATGGTGCAGACCCCTCTTTGCCTGTTGGCCTGAGAGGTGGGACTGGGGTTTCCTGTGGATGGGGGACATCCCTGGCCTGCAAAGGCGCCCCATACCATACCAATGTGATCTGTGGTGCACTCCTGCCATGGTTGCAGCTACCCCCTTGGGGCTGGGGGGTCTTTTTCTCGGGTGTGTGGCAGACTTTGCTACCTGCCGGATGTGACAGCACCTGCTATTCCCTGTCAGGAGAAATAGATCTCCCTGGCTGAATGCTGGCTTCCTGGACATGGCTGCCATTTGTTCCGACTGTGTCAGTGCTGCGTAGCCACGTGCGTTGCTGGGGGCGTAGCCATGTGCGTTGCTGGGGGCATAGCCACGCACAGAGCTACATGCGCATGTCATGGCGCTTGAATACGTGCGTTACTGCGGGCGTAACTACGTGCGTTGCTGCGGGCGTGAATACGTGCGGTGTTTACGGCATGTGCGTGCGTTACTACGTGCGTTGGGTTTCTTCTGGGCACTGTACATTTACATATCCCTGGGGGAATATTGCACCTGGGATTGGTACTACTATCTCTGATTGTGTTGGACTATTACCTATGGGAGCCTGTGGGCATGATCTACACGTTATAAACCCCGCTTCCTCATACCTGTGCTATATCTTGCAGCATCAGCATCATGTTTCATACCACCTTCTGCTGCACAAACCTCACATCAGGGTCCATTCACATTTCATTGGGCAGATATGTCCTCCAGGTGGGGATGTCTTACACATTTGTAATGCCCCTTCTGTTTAAAGGGATTGTGGAGGGTGTGTGGTCAGAACAGCACAGAAAGAGTCCCTGATTGTCTATACGTCTGGGTGTTATGGGAGGCTATGGGGTGCTTGTGTGTATTGGACAGAGGTACCTCATTGCACCACACAGTCCATCTGCAGGGATTCACAGGGTTGGATTGGAGCACTCATGCCCATGATGCACTGCACATGCAAATCAGCTGTGTTTAGATGGTCCTATGTTATGGTTCCCCCCCCCCATCTCCTCAGGCTGATGGTGGTCCTGACCATGTGCAACTCCACAGCAGCTCGCCATAGTAGGGGGAACAGACCATGTGTGGCACTGCTACAGTGTATCCACAGACAGTCACCTTGTGCGGGTACTGTGACCACCGTGAGTTTGAGGTGGGGTGGCCAGCAACAGGACCACAGCACCTTTCATGACTGACACACCCCAGGTACCCATCAGTGTGGTCTCTGTAGTTCCATTTGACGCACCGTGGTTACACCGGTGACCTGCTGCATATCTCGCTCATGTGTACCTGCAGTAATGCATATCTGGTGTTGGTGGCAACAGTACCGGCAGAAGGGGGGGGGGAACAGGGGGCATGGGGGGGGTGACGTAGGTGACACCACACAACCCCCCCTATGGGGCTCATGGTGCAGGACAGGTCCACCTCACTGCAGTGGTAGCTGTAGGGGGGCCCATCATCCCCCGTCCTGTTGGGAAACAGTCCGAACACTACACATCAATTGGGCAATAGTTGACAGGCTTGGGAATGCCCACATACCCCACAACAGTTTCTGACACTCTTCAGCAGCACACTTTCAGCCGCTGCAATCTGCGAGGTGTTCCAGCACGACACATACTAGCTGCAGACAATCCAGCAGCTAGTCCAGGGTGCATGGTCCTGAATGGGATGCAGGCACCCAGAACAGGGGTGTCAGCATACACACCAAGCAGATAGGTTAGTGATTGGGCCCCACACAGGGACCCATCGATATCACATGTGGGAACTGCCATAGCGCACTATGGGGGAACCTAGCCCTGCAGTGATCACTGCTCATTCAGGGTGAGTGTGACCTCCCAGCTGGACATGCTATGGCCACCCTATTTGTGCAAGTGGTGGCCAGACACTACAGTGTCTGCACCATTGCCCTATGCCTTATGCTGATGCAGCCAGGTTGGCCACCCTCTATGGCCTATTCCCAGGCTACCTTGCTCCTCATTATGCACATTGGCAGGCCTATACTGGCAACAGTGCTGGCACTGAGGGCTGTTTGCCAACACAGCACACTTGATAGTGGGGCACACACTCCCCACACCTATGCCAGCATTGTGTAGCTCTGGGGGTGTTGGACAGCCCTGCCCACAACAGTGGTCCGGGGCACAGTGCACATATGCTTAGGGTACGCACAACTGTAGGTGACACTGCACAGGTTGGTAAACACTGACAGACAAGGAACCTGTAGCACACTCCACAGACATCAGAGAGGTTGCTATGCTGCAGCTCACTTGGGGATAACATGTACTTAGGCTATGAATTGCTATCTGCCAGTGGTCATAGCAACCTTTTGTGGGGTGTGGACCATATTCCGACGTGTATGGTGGCATTGCTATGGTATGCAGGTGCTAGTATTGGGAGATGCACGCAGAGCACAATGTCCTGACTCCCAAAGGTGGCTTTGGCTGTTGGGCCTGTGGATGCGGGTGTGGGTGCCCCTGTTGGCTGCTGCTTTACGCCAGGGTTTCCCAACTCCAGTCCTGGTGTGCCATACACTGTTCAGGTTTTCATGCTGTCCCTCATGGCAGGGCATGAGTACATTTACAGACCATGCGTGTGGCGCATAGACATGCACAACAGGCATCTTGCTCAGAGGCTGTGGGGAGACAGAATGGGTGTTTGGCACTCCAGGGCTGCATTTGGGGGGCTCTGCTATAGGTATTGGGTAGGTTTATGGTGTCTGTGCTCTGTGGGGTGGGATGTCGGTGTTATAGGCATGTTTTGGTCATCTGCAAATAAGGTTCTGTCTGTATTAGGACTTTGCAATGGTGGGTAAAATATGCAGGGTGGGTTGGCAGGATCCACAGCTGGGTCTTGAACCTGTTACCTTCTGTTTTCGGATATAGGGCTTTTGTGCACTGTGCCACCATGTTCTCACATAGATGGTGCTTTCCCTGGTGGTGCCTTGACATGTGCTGCCTGCGGCCCTCGGTATCCCCTTCTCTAGCATCTGTCCAGTAGCCATTCCAACATGCACGCCATGCTGTTGCGGGACATGTGCACGCCATAGGCACCCTGTCTGGTGGTTGAGGGCACCGTGAACAGCATTGTTTCACTGTGGATCCATTCCCCTTGTATTGGGTCCGTGTTTGGTCCCTTCCACATTTTCTATCTGTGCTATACGGCTTACTCGGGGGGGGGGGGTGTCAGCCCCCATAATTCACATAGGGGTGTGAGGCCCCCCTACTTCACATAGGGGTGTGAGCCCCCCTACTTCATATAGGGGTGTGAGCCCCCCTACTTCACATAGGGGTGTCAGCCCCCCTACTAAACATAGGGGTGTGAGCCCCCCTAATTCACATAGGGGTGTCAGCCCCCCTATTTCACATAGGGGTGTCAGCCCCCCTACTTCACATAGGGGTGCCAGCCCCCCTACTTCACATAGGGGTGTCAGCCCCCCTACTTCACATAGGGGTTTCAGCCCCCTACTTCACATAGGGGTTTCAGCCCCCCTACTTCATATAGGGGTGTGAGACCCCCTAATTCACATAGGGGTGTCAGCCCCCCTACTTCACATAGGGGTGTGAGCCCCCTACTTCACATAGGGGTGTGAGCCCCCCTCCTTCACATAGGGGTGTCAGCCCCCCTACTTCACATAGGGGTGTCAGCCCCCCTACTTCACATAGGGGTTTCAGCCCCCCTACTTCACATAGGTGTGTCAGCCCCCCTACTTCACATAGGGGTGTGAGCACCCCTAATTCACATAGGGGTGTCAGCCCCCCTACTTCACATAGGGGTGTCAGGCCCCCTACTTCACATAGCGGTGTCAGGCCCCCTACTTCACATACTAGTGTCAGCCCCCCTACTTCACATAGGGGTGTGAGCCCCCCTAATTCACATAGGGGTGTCAGCCCCCCTACTTCATATAGGGGTGTGAGCCCCCCTACTTCACATAGGGGTGTGAGCCCCCATAATTCACATAGGGGTGTCAGGCCCCCTACTTCACATAGGGGTGTCAGCCCCCCTACTTCACATGGGGGTGTCAGCCCCCCTAATTCACATGGGGGTGTCAGCCCCCCAATTTCACATGGGGGCGTCAGCCCCCTACTTCACATAGGGGTGTCAGCCCCCCTACTTCACATAGGGGTGTCAGCCCACCTACTTCACATAGGGGTGTCAGGCCCCCTACTTCACATAGGGGTGTCAGCCCCCCTACTTCACATAGGGGTGTGAGCCCCCCTAATTCACATAGGGGTGTCAGCCGCCCTACTTCACATAGGGGTGTCAGGCCCCCTACTTCACATAGGGGTGTCAGCCCCCCTAATTCACATAGGGGTGTCAGCCCCCCTACTTCATATAGGGGTGTGAGCCCCACTACTTCACATAGGGGTGTCAGCCCCCCTACTTCACAAAGGGGTGTGAGGCCCCCTACTTCACATAGGGGTGTGAGCCCCCCTACTTCACGTAGGGGTGTCAGCCCCCCTACTTCACATAGGGGTTTCAGGCCCCCTACTTCACATAGGGGTGTCAGCACCCCTACTTCACATAGGGGTGTCAGGCCCCCTACTTCACATAGGGGTGTCAGCCCCCCTACTTCACATAGGGGTGTGAGCCCCCCTAATTCACATAGGGGTGTCAGGCCCCCTACTTCACATGGGGGTGTCAGCCCCCCTACTTCACATGGGGGTGTCAGCCCCCCTACTTCACATAGGGGTGTCAGCCCCCCTACTTCACATAGGGGTGTCAGCCCCCCTAATTCACATAGGGGTGTGAGGCCCCCTACTTCACATAGGGGTGTCAGCCCCCCTACTTCACATAGGGGTGTCAGGCCCCCTACTTCACATAGGGGTGTCAGCCCCCCTATTTCACATAGGGGTGTGAGCCCCCCTAATTCACATAGGGGTGTCAGGCCCCCTACTTCACATGGGGGTGTCAGCCCCCCTACTTCACATGGGGGTGTCAGGCCCCCTACTTCACATAGGGGTGTCAGCCCACCTACTTCACATAGGGGTGTCAGCCCCCCTACTTCACATAGGGGTGTCAGCCCCCCTACTTCACATAGGGGTGTGAGGCCCCCTACTTCACATAGGGGTGTCAGCCCCCCTACTTCACATAGGGGTGTCAGCCCACCTACTTCACATAGGGGTGTCAGGCCCCCTACTTCACATAGGGGTGTCAGCCCCCCTACTTCACATAGGGGTGTGAGCCCCCCTAATTCACATAGGGGTGTCAGCCGCCCTATTTCACATAGGGGTGTCAGGCCCCCTACTTCACATAGGGGTGTCAGGCCCCCTACTTCACATAGGGGTGTCAGCCCCCCTACTTCACATAGGGGTGTGAGGCCCCCTACTTCACATAGGGGTGTCAGCCCCCCTACTTCACATAGGGGTGTCAGCCCACCTACTTCACATAGGGGTGTCAGGCCCCCTACTTCACATAGGGGTGTCAGCCCCCCTACTTCACATAGGGGTGTGAGCCCCCCTAATTCACATAGGGGTGTCAGCCCCCCTATTTCACATAGGGGTGTCAGGCCCCCTACTTCACATAGGGGTGTCAGGCCCCCTACTTCACATAGGGGTGTCAGCCCCCCTACTTCACATTGGGGTGTGAGGCCCCCTACTTCACATAGGGGTGTGAGCCCCCCTAATACACATAGGGGTTTCAGCCCCCCTACTTCACCTAGGGGTGTGAGCCCCCCTACTTCATATAGGGGTGTGAGCCCCCCTACTTCACATAGGGGTGTCAGCCCCCAACTTCACATAGGGGTGTCAGCCCCCCTACTTCACATAGGGGTGTGAGCCCCCCTACTTCACATAGGGGTGTCAGCCCCCCTACTTCACATAGGGGGTTTCAGCCCCCCTACTTCACATAGGGGTTTCAGCCCCCCTACTTCACATAGGGGTGTCAGCCCCCTTACTTCACATAGGGGTGTCAGGCCCCCTACTTCACATGGGGGTGTCAGCCCCCCTACTTCACATAGGGGTGTCAGGCCCCCTACTACACATTGGGGTGTGAGCCCCTCTACTTCACATAGGGGTGTGAGGCCCCCCTACTTCACATAGGGGTGTGAGCCCCCCTGCTTCATATAGGGGTGTGAGTCCCCGTACTTCATATAGGGGTGTGAGCCCCCCTAATTCACATAGGGGTGTCAGCCCCCCTACTTCACATAGGGGTGTCAGCCCCCCTACTTCACATAGTGGTTTCAGCCCCCCTACTTCACATAGGGGTGTCAGCCCCCCTAATTCACATAGGGGTGTCAGACCCCATAATTCACATAAGGGTGTCAGCCCCCCTTCTTCATATAGGGGTGTCAACCCCCCTACTTCACATAGGGGTGTCAACCCCCCTACTTCACATAGGGGTGTCAGCCTTTCTAATTCACATAGGGGTGTCAGACCCCCTAATTCACATAGGGGTGTCAGCCCCCCTACTTCATATAGGGGTGTCAGCCCCCCTACTTCACATAGGGGTGTCAGCCCCCCTACTTCACATAGGGGTTTCAGCCCCCCTACTTCACATAGGGGTGTGAGCCCCCCTACTTCACATAGGGGTGTCAGCCACCCTACTTTGCATAGGGGTGTCAGGCCTCCTACTTCGCATAGGGGTGTCAGCCCCCCTACTTCACATAGGGGTTTCAGCCCCCCTAATTCACATAGGGGTTTCAGCCCCCCTACTTCACATAGGGGTGTGAGCCCCCCTACTTCACATAGGGGTTTCAGCCCCCTACTTCATATAGGGGTGTCAGGCCCCCTACTTCATATAGGGGTGTCAGCCCCTGTACTTCACATAGGGGTGTCAGCCCCCATACTTCACATAGGGGTGTCAGCCCCCCTAATTCACATAGGGGTGTCAGGCCCCCTTCTTCACATAGGGGTGTCAGCCCCCCTACTTAACATAGGGGTGTGAGCCCCCCTAATTCGCATGGGGGTGTGAGCCCCCCTACTTCACATAGGGGTGTCAGCCCCCCTACTTCACATAGGGGTGTCTGCCCCCCTAATTCACATAGGGGTGTCAGCCCCCCTACTTAACATAGGGGTGTGAGCCCCCCTAATTCGCATGGGGGTGTGAGCCCCCCTACTTCACATAGGGGTGTCAGCCCCCCTACTTCACATAGGGGTGTCAGCCCCCCTACTTCACATAGGGGTGTCAGCCCCCCTAATTCACATAGGGGTGTCTGCCCCCCTTCTTCATATAGGGGTGTCAACCCCCCTAATTCACATAGGGGTGTGAGCCCCCCTACTTCACATAGGGGTGTCAGCCCCCCTACTTCACATAGGGGTGTCTGCCCCCCTAATTCACATAGGGGTGTCAGCCCCCCTAATTCACATAGGGGTGTCAGCCCCCCTACTTCATATAGGGGTGTCAACCCCCCTACTTCACACAGGGGTGTGAACCCCCCTACTTCACATAGGGGTTTCAGCCCCCCTACTTCACATAGTGGTGGGAGCCCCCCTACTTCACATAGGGGTGTCAGCCCCCCTAATTCACATAGGGGTGTCAGCCCCCCTACTTCATATAGGGGTGTCAACCCCCCTACTTCACATAGGGGTGTCAGCCCCCCTACTTCACATAGGGGTGTCATCCCCCCTACTTCACATAGGGGTGTCAGCCCCCCTATTTCACATAGGGGTGTGAACCCACCTACTTCACATAGGGGTGTCAGCCCCCCTACTTCACATGGGGGTGTCAGCCCCCTACTTCACATAGGGGTGTCAGCCCCCCTACTTCACATAGGGGTGTCAAGCCCCCTACTTCACATAGGGGTGTCAGCCCCCCTACTTCACATAGGGGTGTCAGCCCCCCTACTTCACATTGGGGTGTGAGCCCCCCTACTTCACATAGGGGTGTCAGGCCCCCTAGTTCACATAGGGGTTTCAGCCCCCCTACTTCACATAGGGGTGTGAGCCCACCTATTTCACATAGGGGTGTGAGCCCCCCTATTTCACATAGGGGTGTCAGCCCCCCTACTTCATATAGGTGTGTGAGCCCCCCTAATTCACATAGGGGTGTGAGCCCCCCTACATCACATAGGGGTGTCAGCCCCCCTACTTCACATAGGGGTGTCAGACCCCCTACTTCACATAGGGGTGTGAGGCCCCCTACTTCACATAGGAGTGTGATCCCCCCTACTTCACATAGGGGTATCAGCTCCCCTATTTCACATAGGGGTGTCAGCCCCCCTACTTCACATAGGGGTGTCAGACCCCCTACTTAACATAGGGGTTTCAGCCCCCCTACTTCAAATAGGGGTGTCAGCCCCCCTACTTCACATAGGGGTGTCAGCCCCCCTACTTCACATAGGGGTGTCAGGCCCCCTACTTCACATGGGGGTGTCAGCCCCCCTACTTCACATAGGGGTGTCAGGCCCCCTACTTCACATTGGGGTGTGAGCCCCCTACTTCACATAGGGGTGTGAGGCCCCCCTACTTCACATAGGTGTGTGAGCCCCCCTACTTCATATAGGGGTGTGAGCCTCCCTACCTCATATAGGGGTGTGATCCCCCCTACTTCACATAGGGGTGTGAGCCCCCCTACTTCACATAGGGGTGTCAGCCCCCCTACTTCACATAGTGGTGTCAGCCCCCCTACTTCACATAGGGGTGTCAGCCCCCCTACTTCACATAGGGGTGTGAGCCTCCCTACTTCACATAGGGTATCAGGCCTCCTACTTCACATAGGAGTGTGAGCCCCCCTACTTCACATAGGGGTGTCAGGCCCCCTACTTCACATAGGGGTTTCAGGCCCCCTACTTCACATAGGGGTGTGAGCCCCCCTACTTCACATGGGGGTTTCAGCCCCCTACTTCATATAGGGGTGTCAGGCCCCCTACTTCATATAGGGGTGTCAGCCCCCCTACTTCACATAGGGGTGTCAGCCCCCATACTTCACATAGGGGTGTCAGCCCCCCTAATTCACATAGGGGTGTCAGGCCCCCTTCTTCACATAGGGGTGTCAGCCCCCCTACTTAACATAGGGGTGTGAGCCCCCATAATTCGCATGGGGGTGTGAGCCCTCCTACTTCACATAGGGGTGTCAGCCCCCCTACTTCACATAGGGGTGTCTGCCCCCCTAATTCACATAGGGGTGTCAGCCCCCCTACTTCACATAGGGGTGTCAGCCCCCCTACTTCACATAGGGGTGTGAGCCCCCCTACTTCACATAGGGGTGTCAGCCCCCCTACTTCACATAGGGGTGTCTGCCCCCCTAATTCACATAGGGGTGTCAGCCCCCCTACTTCACATAGGGGTGTCAGCCCCCCTACTTCATATAGGGGTGTCAACCCCCCTACTTCACATAGGGGTGTCAGCCCCCCTACTTCACATAGTGGTGTGAGCCCCCCTACTTCACATAGGGGTGTCAGCCCCCCTACTTCACATAGGGGTGTCAGCCCCCCTAATTCACATAGGGGTGTAAGCCCCCCTACTTCACATAGGGGTGTCAGCCCCCCTACTTCACATAGGGGTGTCAGCCCCCCTACTTCACATAGGGGTGTCAGCCCCCTACTTCACATAGGGGTGTCAGCCCCCCTACTTCACATAGGGGTGTCAGCCCCCCTATTTCACATAGGGGTGTGAGCCCCCCTACTTCACATAGGGGTGTCAGCCCCCCTACTTCACATGGGGGTTTCAGCCCCCCTACTTCACATAGGGGTTTCAGCCCCCCTACTTCACATAGGGGTGTCAGCCCCCCTACTTCACATAAGGGTGTCAGCCCCCCTACTTCACATAGGGGTGTCAACCCCCCTACTTCACATAGGGGTGTCAACCCCCCTACATCACATAGGGGTTTCAGCCCCCTACTTCACATAGGGGTGTCATCCCCCCTACTTCATATAGGGGTGTGTGTCCCCCTACTTCCCATAAGGGTGTGAGGCCCCCTACTTCACATAGGGGTGTCAGCCCCCCTACTTCACATACGGGTTTCAGCCCCCCTACTGCACATGGGGGTGTGAGCCCCCCTACTTCACATAGGGGTGTCAGGCCCCCTACTTCACATAGGGGTGTCAGGCCCCCTACTTCACATAGGGGTTTCAGCCCCCCTAATTCACATAGGGGTGTGAACCCCCCTACTTCACATAGGGGTGTCAGCCCCCCTACTTCACATAGGGGTGTCAGCCCCCCTACTTCACATAGGGGTGTCAGCCCCCCTAATTCACATAGGGGTGTCAGGCACCCTACTTCACATAGGGGTGTGAGCCCCCCTACTTCACATAGGGGTGTCAGCACCCCTTCTTCATATAGGGGTATGAGCCCCCCTAATTCACATAGGGGTGTCAGCCCCCCTACTTCACATAGGGGTGTGAGCCCCCCTAATTCACATAGGGGTGTGAGCCCCCCTACTTCACATAGGGGTGTCAGCCCCCTACTTCACATAGGGGTGTGAGCCCCCCTACTTCACATAGGGGTGTCAGCCCCCCTACTTCACATAGGGGTGTCAGCCCCCCTACTTCAAATAGGGGTGTCAGGCCCCCTACTTCACATAGGGGTGTCAGCCCCCCTACTTCACATAGGGGTTTCAGCCCCCCTACTTCACATAGGGGTGTGAGCCCCCCTACTTCACATAGGGGTGTCAGCCCCCCTACTTCACATAGGGGTGTCAGCCCCCCTAATTCACATAGGGGTGTCAGCCCCCCTACTTCATATAGGGGTGTCAGCCCCCCTACTTCACATAGGGGTGTCAGCCCCCCTACTTCACATAGGGGTGTCAGCCCCCTACTTCACATAGGGGTGTCAGCCCCCCTACTTCACATAGGGGTGTGAACCCCCCTATTTCACATAGGGGTGTCAGCCCCTCTACTTCACATAGGGGGTTCAGCCCCCCTACTTCACATAGGGGTGTGAGACCCCCTACTTCACATAGGGGTGTCAGCCCCCCTACTTCACATAGGGGTGTGAGCCCCCCTACTTCACATAGGGGTGTGAGCCCCCCTATATCACATAGGGGTGTCAGCCCCCCTACTTCACATAGGGGTGTCAGCCCCCCTACTTCACATAGGGGTGTGAGGCCCCCTACTTCACATAGGGGTGTCAGCCCCCCTACTTCACATAGGGGTGTCAACCCCCCTACTTCACATAGGGGTTTCAGCCCCCCTACTTCACATAGGGGTGTCAGCCCCCCTACTTCACATAGGGGTGTCAGCCCCCCTACTTAACATAGGGGTGTCAGCCCCCCTACTTCACATAGGGGTGTCAGCCCCCCTACTTCACATAGGGGTGTCAGCCCCCCTACTTCACATAGGGGTGTCAGCCCCCCTACTTCACATAGGGGTTTCAGCCCCCCTACTTCACATAGGGGTGTGAGTCCCCCTACTTCACATAGGGGTGTCAGCCCCCCTACTTCACATAGGGGTGTCAGCCCCCCTACTTCACATAGGGGTGTCAGGCCCCCTACTTCACACAGGGGTGTCAGGCCCCCTACTTCACATTGGGGTTTGAGCCCCCCTACTTCACATAGGGGTGTGAGCCCCCCTAATTCACATAGGGGTGTCAGCCCCCCTACTTCACATAGGGGTGTCAGGCCCCCTACTTCACATAGGGGTGTGAGCCCCCCTACTTCACATAGGGGTGTCAGCCCCCCTACTTCACATAGGGGTAGCAGCCCCCCTAATTCACATAGGGGTGTCAGCCCCCCTACTTCACATAGGGGTGTGAGCCCACCTACTTCACATTGGGGTGTCAGCCCCCCTACTTCACATAGGGGTGTGAGGCCCCCTACTTCACATAGGGGTGTCAGCCCCCTACTTCACATAGGGGTGTCAGCCCCCCTACTTCACATAGGGGTGTCAGCCCCCCTACTTCACATAGGGGTGTCAGCCCCCCTACTTCACATAGGGGTGTCAGCCCCCCTACTTCACATAGGGGTGTCAGCCCCCCTACTTCACATAGGGGTGTGAGCCCCCTACTTCACATAGGGGTGTCAGCCCCCCTACTTCACATAGGGGTGTCAGCCTCCCTACTTCACATAGGGGTGTCAGCCCTCTACATCACATAGGGGTATCAGCCCCCTACTTCACATAGGGGTGTAAGCCCCCCTACTTCACATAGGGGTGTCAGCCCCCCTACTTCACATAGGGGTGTCAGCCCCCCTACTTCACATAGGGGTGTCAGCCCCCCTACTTCACATAGGGGTGTCAGCCCCCCTACTTCACATAGGGGTGTGAGCCCCCCTACTTCACATAGGGGTGTCAGCCCCCCTACTTCACATAGGGGTGTCAGCCCCCTACTTCACATAGGGGTGTCAGCCCCCCTACTTCACATAGGGGTGTCAGCCCCCACTTCACATAGGGGTGTCAGCCCCCCTACTTCACATAGGGGTGTCAGCCCCCCTACTTCACATAGGGGTGTCAGCCCCCCTACTTCACATAGGGGTGTCAGCCCCCCTACTTCACATAGGGGTGTCAGCCCCCCTACTTCACATAGGGGTGTCAGCCCCCCTACTTCACATAGGGGTGTGAGCCCCCCTACTTCACATAGGGGTGTCAGCCCCCCTACTTCACATAGGGGTGTCAGCCCCCCTACTTCACATAGGGGTGTCAGCCCCCCTACTTCACATAGGGGTGTCAGCCCCCCTACTTCACATAGGGGTGTCAGCCCCCCTACTTCACATAGGGGTGTGAGCCCCCTACTTCACATAGGGGTGTCAGCCCCCCTACTTCACATAGGGGTGTCAGCCCCCCTACTTCACATAGGGGTGTGAGCCCCCCTACTTCACATAGGGGTGTCAGCCCCCCTACTTCACATAGGGGTGTCAGCCCCCCTACTTCACATAGGGGTGTCAGCCCCCCTACTTCACATAGGGGTGTGAGCCCCCCTACTTCACATAGGGGTGTCAGCCCCCCTACTTCACATAGGGGTGTCAGCCCCCCTACTTCACATAGGGGTGTCAGCCCCCCTACTTCACATAGGGGTGTCAGCCCCCCTACTTCACATAGGGGTGTCAGCCCCCCTACTTCACATAGGGGTGTCAGCCCCCTACTTCACATTGGGGTGTCAGCCCCCTATTTCACATAGGGGTGTCAGCCCCTACTTCACATAGGGGTGTCAGCCCACCTACTTCACATAGGGGTGTCAGCCCCCTACTTCACATAGGGGTGTCAGCCCCCCTACTTCACATAGGGGTGTGAGCCCCCCTACTTCACATAGGGGTGTCAGCCCCCCTACTTCACATAGGGGTGTGAGCCCCCCTACTTCACATAGGGGTGTCAGCCCCCTACTTCACATAGGGGTGTCAGCCCCCTACTTCACATAGGGGTGTCAGCCCCCCTACTTCACATAGGGGTGTCAGCCCCCCTACTTCACATAGGGGTGTCAGCCCCCCTACTTCACATAGGGGTGTCAGCCCCCCTACTTCACATAGGGGTGTCAGCCCCCCTACTTCACATAGGGGTGTCAGCCCCCCTACTTCACATAGGGGTGTCAGCCCCCCTACTTCACATAGGGGTGTCAGCCCCCCTACTTCACATAGGGGTGTCAGCCCCCCTACTTCACATAGGGGTGTCAGCCCCCTACTTCACATAGGGGTGTGAGCCCCCCTACTTCACATAGGGGTGTCAGCCCCCCTACTTCACATAGGGGTGTCAGCCCCCTACTTCACATAGGGGTGTCAGCCCCCCTACTTCACATAGGGGTGTCAGCCCCCCTACTTCACATAGGGGTGTCAGCCCCCCTACTTCACATAGGGGTGTCAGCCCCCCTACTTCACATAGGGGTGTCAGCCCCCTACTTCACATAGGGGTGTCAGCCCCCCTACTTCACATAGGGGTGTCAGCCCCCCTACTTCACATAGGGGTGTCAGCCCCCTATTTCACATAGGGGTGTCAGCCCCCCTACTTCACATAGGGGTGTGAGGACCCCCTACTTCACATAGGGGTGTCAGCCCCCCTACTTCACATAGGGGTGTCAGCCCCCCTACTTCACATAGGGGTGTCAGCCCCCCTACTTCACATAGGGGTGTCAGCCCCCTACTTCACATAGGGGTGTCAGCCCCCCTACTTCACATAGGGGTGTCAGCCCCCCTACTTCACATAGGGGTGTCAGCCCCCCTACTTCACATAGGGGTGTCAGCCCCCCTACTTCACATAGGGGTGTCAGCCCCTTCTTCACATAGGGGTGTCAGCCCCCCTACTTCACATAGGGGTGTCAGCCCCCCTACTTCACATAGGGTTGTCAGCCCCCTACTTCACATAGGGGTGTGAGCCCCCCTAATTCACATAGGGGTGTCAGCCCACCTACTTCACATAGGGGTGTCAGCCCCCCTACTTCACATAGGGGTGTGAGCCCCCCTACTTCACATAGGGGTGTCAGCCCCCCTACTTCACATAGGGGTGTCAGCCCCCCTACTTCACATAGGGGTGTCAGCCCCCCTACTTCACATAGGGGTGTCAGCCCCCCTACTTCACATAGGGGTGTCAGCCCCCCTACTTCACATAGGGGTGTCAGCCCCCCTACTTCACATAGGGGTGTCAGCCCCCTACTTCACATAGGGGTGTGAGCCCCCCTACTTCACATAGGGGTGTCAGCCCCCTACTTCACATAGGGGTGTCAGCCCCCCTACTTCACATAGGGGTGTCAGCCCCCCTACTTCACATAGGGGTGTCAGCCCCCCTACTTCACATAGGGGTGTCAGCCCCCCTACTTCACATAGGGGTGTCAGCCCCCCTACTTCACATAGGGGTGTCAGCCCCCCTACTTCACATAGGGGTGTCAGCCCCCCTACTTCACATAGGGGTGTGAGCCCCCCTACTTCACATAGGGGTGTCAGCCCCCCTACTTCACATAGGGGTGTCAGCCCCCTACTTCACATAGGGGTGTCAGCCCCCCTACTTCACATAGGGGTGTCAGCCCCCCTACTTCACATAGGGGTGTCAGCCCCCCTACTTCACATAGGGGTGTCAGCCCCCCTACTTCACATAGGGGTGTCAGCCCCCCTACTTCACATAGGGGTGTCAGCCCCCCTACTTCACATAGGGGTGTCAGCCCCCCTACTTCACATAGGGTGTCAGCCC
Source organism: Ichthyophis bannanicus (assembly GCA_033557465.1). Classification (NCBI taxonomy): domain Eukaryota; kingdom Metazoa; phylum Chordata; class Amphibia; order Gymnophiona; family Ichthyophiidae; genus Ichthyophis; species Ichthyophis bannanicus. The sequence goes on along the minus strand of CM066033.1, from coordinate 1,403,740,387 downwards.
CCTACTTCACATAGGGGTGTCAGCCCCCCTACTTCACATAGGGGTGTCAGCCCCCCTACTTCACATAGGGGTGTCAGCCCCCCTACTTCACATAGGGGTGTCAGCCCCCTACTTCACATAGGGGTGTGAACCCCCCTACTTCACATAGGGGTGTCAGCCCCCATACTTCACATAGGGGTGTGAGGCCCCCTACTTCACATAGGCATGTCAGCCCCCCTACTTCACATAGGGGTGTGAGCCCCCCTAATTCTAATAGGGGTTTCAGTCCCCAACTTCCCATAGGGGTGTGAGCCCCCCTACTTCACATAGGGGTGTGAGCCCCCCTACTTCACAAAGGGGTGTCAGCCCCCCTACTTCACATAGGGGTGTCAGCCCCCCTACTTCACATAGGGGTGTCAGCCCCCTACTTCACATAGGGGTGTCAGCCCCCCTACTTCACATAGGGGTGTCAGCCCCCCTACTTCACATAGGGGTGTGAGGCCCCCTACTTCACATAGGGGTGTCAGCCCCCCTACTTCACATAGGGGTGTGAGCCCCCCTACTTCACATAGGGGTGTCAGCCCCCCTACTTCACATAGGGGTGTCAGCCCCCCTACTTCACATAGGGGTGTCAGCCCCCCTACTTCACATAGGGGTGTCAGCCCCCCTACTTCACATAGGGGTGTCAGCCCCCCTACTTCACATAGGGGTGTCAGCCCCCCTACTTCACATAGGGGTGTCAGCCCCCCTACTTCACATAGGGGTGTCAGCCCCCCTACTTCACATAGGGGTGTGAGCCCCCTACTTCACATAGGGGTGTCAGCCCCCCTACTTCACATAGGGGTGTCAGCCCCCCTACTTCACATAGGGGTGTCAGCCCCCCTACTTCACATAGGGGTGTCAGCCCCCTACTTCACATAGGGGTGTCAGCCCCCCTACTTCACCTCGGGGTGTCAGCCCCCCTACTTCACATAGGGGTGTCAGCCCCCCTACTTCACATAGGGGTGTCAGCCCCCCTACTTCACATAGGGGTGTCAGCCCCCCTACTTCACATAGGGGTGTGAGCCCCCTACTTCACATAGGGGTGTCAGCCCCCCTACTTCACATAGGGGTGTCAGCCCCCCTACTTCACATAGGGGTGTCAGCCCCCTACTTCACATAGGGGTGTCAGCCCCCCTACTTCACATAGGGGTGTCAGCCCCCCTACTTCACATAGGGGTGTCAGCCCCCCTACTTCACATAGGGGTGTCAGCCCCCCTACTTCACATAGGGGTGTCAGCCCCCCTACTTCACATAGGGGTGTCAGCCCCCCTACTTCACATAGGGGTGTGAGCCCCCCTACTTCACATAGGGGTGTCAGCCCCCCTACTTCACATAGGGGTGTCAGCCCCCCTACTTCACATAGGGGTGTCAGCCCCCCTACTTCACATAGGGGTGTCAGCCCCCCTACTTCACATAGGGGTGTCATCCCCCTACTTCACATAGGGGTGTCAGACCCCTACTTCACATAGGGGTTTCAGCCCCCCTACTTCACATAGGGGTGTCAGCCCCCCTACTTCACATAGGGGTGTGAGCCCCCCTACTTCACATAGGGGTGTCAGCCCCCCTACTTCACATAGGGGTGTCAGCCCCCCTACTTCACATAGGGGTGTGAGCCCCCTACTTCACATAGGGGTGTCAGCCCCCCTACTTCACATAGGGGTGTCAGCCCCCTACTTCACATAGGGGTGTCAGCCCCCCTACTTCACATAGGGGTGTCAGCCCCCCTACTTCACATAGGGGTGTCAGCCCCCCTACTTCACATAGGGGTGTCAGCCCCCCTACTTCACATAGGGGTGTCAGCCCCCCTACTTCACATAGGGGTTTCAGCCCCCCTACTTCACATAGGGGTGTCAGCCCCCTACTTCACATAGGGGTGTCAGCCCCCCTACTTCACATAGGGGTGTCAGCCCCCCTACTTCACATAGGGGTGTCAGCCCCCCTACTTCACATAGGGGTGTCAGCCCCCCTACTTCACATAGGGGTGTGAGCCCCCCTACTTCACATAGGGGTGTCAGCCCCCCTACTTCACATAGGGGTGTCAGCCCCCTACTTCACATAGGGGTGTGAGCCCCCCTACTTCACATAGGGGTGTCAGCCCCCCTACTTCACATAGGGGTGTCAGCCCCCTACTTCACATAGGGGTGTCAGCCCCCCTACTTCACATAGGGGTGTCAGCCCCCTACTTCACATAGGGGTGTCAGCCCCCCTACTTCACATAGGGGTGTCAGCCCCCCTACTTCACATAGGGGTGTCAGCCCCCCTACTTCACATAGGGGTGTCAGCCCCCCTACTTCACATAGGGGTGTGAGCCCCCCTACTTCACATAGGGGTGTCAGCCCCCCTACTTCACATAGGGGTGTCAGCCCCCCTACTTCACATAGGGGTGTCAGCCCCCCTACTTCACATAGGGGTGTCAGCCCCCCTACTTCACATAGGGGTGTGAGCCCCCCTACTTCACATAGGGGTGTCAGCCCCCCTACTTCACATAGGGGTGTCAGCCCCCCTACTTCACATAGGGGTGTCAGCCCCCTACTTCACATAGGGGTGTCAGCCCCCCTACTTCACATAGGGGTGTCAGCCCCCCTACTTCACATAGGGGTGTCAGCCCCCCTACTTCACATAGGGGTGTCAGCCCCCCTACTTCACATAGGGGTGTCAGCCCCCTACTTCACATAGGGGTGTGAGCCCCCCTACTTCACATAGGGGTGTCAGCCCCCTACTTCACATAGGGGTGTCAGCCCCCCTACTTCACATAGGGGTGTCAGCCCCCTACTTCACATAGGGGTGTGAGCCCCCCTAATTCACATAGGGGTTTCAGCCCCCCTACTTCACATAGGGGTGTCAGGCCCCCTACTTCACATAGGGGTGTGAGCCCCCTACTTCACATAGGGGTGTCAGCCCCCCTACTTCACATAGGGGTGTGAGCCCCCTACTTCACATAGGGGTGTGAGCCCCCCTACTTCACATAGGGGTGTCAGCCCCCCTACTTCACATAGGGGTGTCAGCCCCCCTACTTCACATAGGGGTGTCAGCCCCCCTATTTCACATAGGGGTGTCAGCCCCCCTACTTCACATAGGGGTGTCAGCCCCCCTACTTCACATAGGGGTGTCAGCCCCCTACTTCACATAGGGGTGTGAGCCCCCCTACTTCACATAGGGGTGTCAGCCCCCCTACTTCACATAGGGGTGTGAGCCCCCCTAATTCACATAGGGGTATCAGCCCCCTACTTCACATAGGGGTGTAAGCCCCCCTACTTCACATAGGGGTGTCAGCCCCCCTACTTCACATAGAGGTGTCAGCCCCTCTACTTCACATAGGGGTGTCAGCCCCCCTACTTCACATAGGGGTGTCAGCCCATCTACTTCACATAGGGGTGTGAGACCCCTACTTCACATAGGGGTGTCAGCCCCCCTAGTTCACATAGGGGTGTGAGCCCCCCTACTTCACATAGGGGTGTCAGCCCCCCTACTTCACATAGGGGTGTCAGGCCCCCTACTTCACATAGGGGTGTGAGCCCCCCTACTTCACATAGGGGTGTCAGCCCCCTACTTCACATAGGGGTGTGAGCCCCCCTACTTCACATAGGGGTGTCAGCCCCCCTACTTCACATAGGGGTGTCATCCCCCCTACTTCACATAGGGGTGTCAGCCCCCCTACTTCACATAGGGGTGTCAGCCCCCCTACTTCACATAGGGGTGTGAGCCCCCCTACTTCACATAGGGGTGTGAGCCCCCTACTTCACATAGGGGTGTCAGCCCCCCTACTTCACATAGGGGTGTCAGCCCCCCTACTTCACATAGGGGTTTCAGCCCCCTACTTCACATAGGGGTGTCAGGCCCCCTACTTCACATAGGGGTGTCAGCCCCCCTACTTCACATAGGGGTGTCAGGCCCCCTACTTCACATAGGGGTGTCAGCCCCCCTACTTCACATAGGGGTGTGAGCCCCCTACTTCACATAGGGGTGTCAGCCCCCCTACTTCACATAGGGGTGTCAGCCCCCGACTTCACATATTGGTGTCAGCCATACTTCACATAGGGGTGTCAGCCCCCTACTTCACATAGGGGTGTGTGGCCCCCTACTTCACATAGGGGTGTCAGCCGCCCTACTTCACATAGGGGTGTGATGCCCCCTACTTCACATAGGGGTGTCAGCCCCCCTACTTCACATAGGGGTGTGAGCCCCCCTAATTCACATAGGGGTTTCAGCCCCCCTACTTCACATAGGGGTGTCAGGCCCCCTACTTCACATAGGGGTGTGAGCCCCCCTACTTCACATAGGGGTGTGAGCCCCCCTACTTCACATAGGGGTGTCAGCCCCCCTACTTCACATAGGGGTGTCAGCCCCCTACTTCACATAGGGGTGTCAGCCCCCTATTACACATAGGTGTTTCAGCCCCCTACTTCACATAGGGGTTTCAGCCCCCCTAATTCACATAGGGGTGTCAGCCCCCCTACTTCACATAGGGGTGTCAGCCCCCCTACTTCACATAGGGTGTCAGGCCCCCTGCTTCACATAGGGGTTTCAGCACCCCTGCTTCACATAGGGGTGTCAGCCCCCCTGCTTCACATAGGGGTGTGAGCCCCCCTACTTTACATAGGGGTGTCAGCCCCCCTACTTCACATAGGGGTGTCAGCCCCCCTACTTCACATAGGGGTGAGCCCCCTACTTCACATAGGGGTGTGAGCCCCCCTACTTCACATAGGGGTGTCAGCCCCCCTACTTCACATAGGGGTGTCAGCCCCCCTACTTCACATAGGGATGTGAGCCCCCCTACTTCACATAGGGGTGTCAGCCCCCCTACTAAACATAGGGGTGTCAGCCCCCTTCTTCACATAGGGGTGTCAGCCCCCCTACTTCACATAGGGGTGTGAGCCCCCCTACTTCACATAGGGGTGTCAGCCCCCCTACTTCACATAGGGGTGTCAGCCCCCCTACTTCACATAGGGGTGTGAGCCCCCCTACTTCACATAGGGGTGTCAGCCCCCCTACTTCACATAGGGGTGTCAGCCCCCCTACTTCACATAGGGGTGTCAGCCCCCCTACTTCACATAGGGGTGTCAGCCCCCCTACTTCACATAGGGCTGTCAGCCCCCCTACTTCACATAGGGGTGTCAGCCCCCCTACTTCACATAGGGGTGTCAGCCCCCCTACTTCACATAGGGGTGTCAGCCCCCCTACTTCACATAGGGGTGTCAGCCCCTACTTCACATAGGGGTGTCAGCCCCCCTACTTCACATAGGGGTGTCAGCCCCCCTACTTCACATAGGGGTGTCAGCCCCCCTACTTCACATAGGGGTGTGAGCCCCCCTACTTCACATAGGGGTGTCAGCCCCCCTACTTCACATAGGGGTGTGAGACCCCCTACTTCACATAGGGGTGTCAGCCCCCCTACTTCACATAGGGGTGTCAGCCCCCCTACTTCACATAGGGGTGTGAGCCCCCCTACTTCACATAGGGGTGTCAGCCCCCTACTTCACATAGGGGTGTGAGCCCCCCTACTTCACATAGGGGTGTCAGGCCCCCTACTTCACATAGGGGTGTGAGCCCCCCTACTTCACATAGGGGTGTCAGCCCCCCTACTTCACATAGGGGTGTCAGCCCCCCTACTTCACATAGGGGTGTCAGCCCCCCTACTTCACATAGGGGTGTGAGCCCCCCTACTTCACATAGGGGTGTCAGCCCCCCTACTTCACATAGGGGTGTCAGCCCCCCTACTTCACATAGGGGTGTCAGCCCCCCTACTTCACATAGGGGTGTCAGCCCCCTACTTCACATAGGGGTGTCAGCCCCCCTACTTCACATAGGGGTGTCAGCCCCCCTACTTCACATAGGGGTGTCAGCCCCCTACTTCACATAGGGGTGTCAGCCCCCCTACTTCACATAGGGGTGTCAGCCCCCCTACTTCACATAGGGGTGTCAGCCCCCTACTTCACATAGGGGTGTCAGCCCCCCTACTTCACATAGGGGTGTCAGCCCCCCTACTTCACATAGGGGTGTCAGCCCCCCTACTTCACATAGGGGTGTCAGCCCCCCTACTTCACATAGGGGTGTCAGCCCCCCTACTTCACATAGGGGTGTCAGCCCCCTACTTCACATAGGGGTGTCAGCCCCCCTACTTCACATAGGGGTGTGAGCCCCCCTACTTCACATAGGGGTGTCAGCCCCCCTACTTCACATAGGGGTGTCAGCCCCCCTACTTCACATAGGGGTGTCAGCCCCCCTACTTCACATAGGGGTGTCAGCCCCCTACTTCACATAGGGGTGTCAGCCCCCCTACTTCACATAGGGGTGTCAGCCCCCTACTTCACATAGGGGTGTCAGCCCCCTACTTCACATAGGGGTGTCAGCCCCCCTACTTCACATAGGGGTGTGAGCCCCCCTACTTCACATAGGGGTGTCAGCCCCCCTACTTCACATAGGGGTGTGAGCCCCCCTACTTCACATAGGGGTGTGAGCCCCCCTACTTCACATAGGGGTGTCAGCCCCCCTACTTCACATAGGGGTGTCAGCCCCCCTACTTCACATAGGGGTGTCAGCCCCCCTACTTCACATAGGGGTGTCAGCCCCCCTACTTCACATAGGGGTGTCAGCCCCCCTACTTCACATAGGGGTGTGAGCCCCCCTACTTCACATAGGGGTGTCAGCCCCCTACTTCACATAGGGTGTCAGCCCCCCTACTTCACATAGGGGTGTCAGCCCCCCTACTTCACATAGGGGTGTCAGCCCCCCTACTTCACATAGGGGTGTGAGCCCCCCTACTTCACATAGGGGTGTCAGCCCCCTACTTCACATAGGGGTGTGAGCCCCCCTACTTCACATAGGGGTGTGAGGCCCCCTACTTCACATAGGGGTGTGAGCCCCCCTACTTCACATAGGGGTGTCAGCCCCCCTACTTCACATAGGGGTTTCAGCCCCCCTACTTCACATAGGGGTGTCAGCCCCCCTACTTCACATAGGGGTGTGAGCCCCCTACTTCACATAGGGGTGTCAGCCCCCCTACTTCACATAGGGGTGTGAGGCCCCCTACTTCACATAGGGGTGTGAGCCCCCTACTTCACATAGGGGTGTCAGCCCCCCTACTTCACATAGGGGTGTCAGCCCCCCTACTTCACATAGGGGTGTGAGCACCCCTAATTCACATAGGGGTGTCAGCCCCCCTACTTCACATAGGGGTGTCAGACCCACTACTTCACATAGGGGTGTCAGCCCCCCTACTTCACATAGGGGTGTCAGCCCCCCTACTTCACATAGGGGTGTCAGCCCCCCTACTTCACATAGGGGTGTCAGCCCCCCTACTTCACATAGGGGTGTCAGCCCCCTACTTCACATAGGGGTGTCAGCCCCCTACTTCACATAGGGGTGTGAGCCCCCCTACTTCACATAGGGGTGTCAGCCCCCCTACTTCACATAGGGGTGTCAGCCCCCTACTTCACATAGGGGTGTCAGCCCCCCTACTTCATATAGGGGTGTGAGCCCCCCTAATTCACATAGGGGTTTCAGCCACCCTACTTCATATAGGGGTGTTAGCCCCTCTACTTCACATAGGGGTGTGAGCCCCCCTACTTCACATAGGGGTGTCAGCCCCCCTACTTCACATAGGGGTGTCAGCCCACCTACTTCACATAGGGGTGTGAGCCCCCCTACTTCACATAGGGGTGTCAGTCCCCCTACTTCATATAGGGGTTTGAGCCCCCCTAATTCACATAGGGGTTTCAGCCCCCCTACTTCACATAGGGGTGTCAGGCCACCTACTTCACATAGGGCTGTGAGCCCCCCTACTTCACATAGGGATTTCAGCCACCCTACTTCACATAGGGGTGTCAGCCCCCCTACTTCACATAGGGGTTTCAGCCCCCCTACTTCATATAGGGGTGTGAGCCCCCCTAATTCACATAGGGGTGTCAGCACCCCTACTTCATATAGGGGTGTGAGCCCCCCTACCTCACATAGGGGTGTGAGCACCCTACTTCACATAGGGGTGTCAGCCCCCCTACTTCAGATAGGGGTGTCAGCCCCCCTACTTCACATAGGGGTGTCAGCCCCCCTACTTCACATAGGGGTGTGAGCCCCCCTAATTCACATAGGGGTGTCAGGCCCCCTATGTCACATAGGGGTGTCAGCCCCCCTACTTCACATAGGGGTGTGAGGCCCCCTACTTCACATAGGGGTGTGAGCCCCCCTATTTCACATAGGGGTGTCAGCCCCCCTACTTCACATAGCGGTGTGATCCCCCCTACTTCACATAGGGGTGTCAGCCCCCCTACTTCATATAGGGGTGTGAGCCCCCCTAATTCACATAGGGGTTTCAGCCCCCCTACTTCACATAGGGGTGTCAGGCCCCCTACTTTACATAGGGGTGTGAGCCAACCTACTTCACATAGGGGTGTCAGCCCCCTACTTCACATTGGGGTGTCAGCCCCCCTACTTCACATAGGGGTGTCAGCCCCCCTACTTCACATAGGGGTGTCAGCCCCCCTACTTCACATAGGGGTTTCAGCCCCCTTACTTCACATAGGGGTGTCAGCCCCCCTACTTCACATAGGGGTCTCATCCCCCCTACTTCACATAGGGGTGTCAGCCCCCCTACTTCACATAGGGGTGTCAGACCCACTACTTCACATTGGGGTGTGAGCCCCACTACTTCACATAGGGGTGTGAGCCCCCCTACTTCACATAGGGGTGTGAGCCCCCCTACTTCATATAGGGGTGTGAGCCCCCCTACTTCACATAGGGGTGTCAGCCCCCTACTTCACATAGGGGTGTCAGCCCCCTACTTCACATAGGGGTGTGAGCCCCCCTAATTCACATAGGGGTGTGAGCCCCCCTACTTCACATAGGGGTGTCAGGCCCCCTACTTCACATAGGGGTGTCAGCCCCCCTACTTCACATAGGGGTGTCAGCCCACCTATTTCACATAGGGGTGTCAGCCCCCTACTTCACATAGGGGTTTCAGCCCCCCTACTTCACATAGGGGTGTCAGCCCCCCTTATTCACATAGGGGTGTCAGCCCCCCTACTTCACATAGGGGTGTCAGCCCCCTACTTCACATAGGGGTTTCAGCCCCCCTACTTCACATAGTGGTGTCAGCCCCCCTAATTCACATAGGGGTGTCAGCCCCCCTACTTCACATAGGGGTGTCTTCCCCCCTACTTCACATAGGGGTGTCAGCCCCCCTACTTCACATTGGGGTGTGAGCCCCCCTACTTCATATAGGGGTGTGAGGCCCCCTACTTCACATAGGGGTGTGAGCACCCCTACTTCATATAGGGGTGTCAGCCCCCCTACTTCACATAGGGGTGTGAGCCCCCCTAATTCACATAGGGGTGTCAGCCCCACTACTTCACATAGGGGTGTCAGCCCCCCTACTTCACATAGGGGTGTCAGCCCCCCTAATTCACATAGGGGTGTCAGCCCCCCTAATTCACATAGGGGTGTCAGCCCCCCTACTTCACATAGGGGTGTGAGCCCCCCTAATTCACATAGGGGTGTCAGCCCCCTACTTCATATAGGGGTGTCAGGCCCCCTACTTCACATAGGGGTGTCAGCCCCACTAATTCACATAGGGGTGTGAGCCCCCCTACTTCACATAGGGGTTTCAGCACCCCTACTTCACATAGGGGTGTCAGCCCACCTATTTCACATTGGGGTGTCAGCCCCCCTACTTCACATAGGGGTGTCAGCCCCCCTACTTCACATAGGGGTGTGAGGCCCCCTACTTCACATAGGGGTGTCAGCCCCCCTACTTCATATAGGGGTGTGAGCCCCCTACTTCACATAGGGGTGTCAGCCCCCCTACTTCACATAGGGGTGTCAGCCCCCCCTACTTCACATAGGGGTGTCAGCCCCCCTACTTCATATAGGGGTGTGAGCCCCCCTATTTCACATAGTGGTGTCAGCTCCCCTACTTCACATAGGGGTGTCAGCACCCCTACTTCACATAGGGGTGTCAGCCCCCCTAATTCACATAGGGATGTCAGCCCCCCTACTTCATATAGGGGTGTGAGCCCCCTACTTCACATAGGGGTGTCAGCCCCCCTACTTCACATAGGGGTGTGAGGCCACCTACTTCACATAGGGGTGTGAGCCCCCCTACTTCACATAGGGGTGTCAGCCCCCCTACTTCACATAGGGGTGTCAGCCCCTGTACTTCACATAGCGGTGTGATCCCCCTTACTTCACATAGGGGTGTCAGTCCCCCTACTTCATATAGGGGTGTGAGCCCCCCTAATTCACATAGGGGTTTCAGCCCCCCTACTTCACTTAGGGGTGTCAGGCCCCCTACTTCACATAGGGGTGTGAGCCCCCCTACTTCACATAGGGGTGTCAGCCCCCCTACTTAAAATAGGGGTGTGAGCCCCACTACTTCACATAGGGGTGTCAGCCCCCCTACTTCACATAGGGGTGTCAGCCCCCCTACTTCACATAGGGGTTTCAGCCCCCCTACTTCACATAGGGGTGTCAGCCCCCCTACTTCACATAGGGGTGTCATCCCCCCTATTTCACATAGGGGTGTCAGCCCCCCTACTTCACATAGGGGTGTCAGCCCCCCTACTTCACATTGGGGTGTGAGCCCCCCTACTTCACATAGGGGTGTGAGACCCCCTACTTCACATAGGGGTGTGAGCCCCCCTACTTCATATAGGGGTGTGAGCACCCTACTTCACATAGTGGTGTCAGCCCCCCTACTTCACATAGGGGTGTCAGCCCCCCTACTTCACATAGGGGTGTGAGGCCCCCAACTTCACAGGGGAGTGAGCCCCCCTAATTCACATCGGGGTGTCAGCCCCCCTATTTCACATAGGGGTGTCAGGTCCCCTACTTCTCATAGTGGTGTCAGGCCCCCTACTTCACATGGGGGTGTCAGCCCACCTACTTCACATGGGGGTGTCAGTCCCCCTATTTCATAAGGGGGTGTCAGACCCCTACTTCACATAGGGGTGTCAGCCTCTCTACTTCACATGGCGGTGTGAGCCCCCCTACTTCACATAGGGGTGTCAGTCCCCCTACTTCATATAGGAGTGTGAGCTGTAGGGCTGGTACCCCTGCAATTCTACATGCAAATCTCTGGCCTGCTCTGCAACTCAGGCCTGAACCAAACTGCACCAAACAAGATGGATTCTACACTTCACTTTTGCTGTGTTCAGCTATAAGCCTGTTCTTCAAGCAACTGCTTGCACAGCGTTTCTAAGTGTGCATGCATACAGAGGCTACTGTCCGTGGCTGGCCTTGGACACTTGTACATGCCCAGAAGTTACATACTGTTGCTTCTGCCTGACTTTTACCATGGCTCCTTTGTTTGCAAGACGCTGCGCATCATCTACCTTCTGATTCGCTGAGAACACCTCAGACTGCCTGCTGCCAACCAATCATCGGACCTATGACGGAGGATTCACACACAGAATTCTGCATTCTGCGCTGGAAAAGTTCTGAGTTCTAAGTAGCGGTGAGAGAAGGAGTTGGGGGTTTTTCTCCCCACCTGGACATAGACTTCTGCACCGGTCCTGCTGCTGTGCACTGCGTACCTGATTCCTGAGCCCTGAGCCTTTCGCCAGACGTGTGGGCTAGGCCATCCTTCACAGGTCTGAGATAAGACTTTCACTGATCCCTCCGGTTCGGACTTACTGCGGCTCGCCTGACGAGGCTAGAGCCCGCACCAGCTAGAAGCTGCTTCTGAGTGCCAACGGAGCTAAGGTACTAGCTTATCTCTCCTCTCCTGGAAGGGCAAAGGGGTTAGCAATATATTTCTTACTTTTCCTAAGTGCAGAGCGAATCAGTGACGTCTGATTACTAATTAGTGATTTATTACGTTGTCCAATTGTATATCTGTACAATAACAAATTGTTACTTTATGTTTCTAATTAGCCATATATATGTGTGTGTATATTTTTCTATTTGGTTGCCTATAATAAAGTCTAATATATATCTGCAGAACAGAATTCTTTCGTGGCTCATTGCCAGAATAACTTCCGAACCTTGGGCTGTATATTAGTAGCTATCTCCCCTAGACAACAACAGAGAGTCTAACTTATTTTTGTGCTACGAATATACCCGACATATGGGGGTCTCTTCCAAGGGATGAGTATTTCTGAATGTGCCTCTCAGAATTTGTGTAATCTTTCTGTTTATGCTATGGTTTTTGAAGCCAGAGAGCATTGTCTGTGAGACAGACGACAGAACCCAGATTACGGGCTCTCTGCCTTAGAGACAGTCTCAGCTACGGATTTACGATGGCTCACGCAGATAAGGTTGATTTGGCATTCCAGAAACTAGCTTCCCTGTGTTGGTCGAAAGATACCACTGCCGACCACAATGAAAGAATTTCTAAGTGCCTTACAACAGATATGCAAGAGCTTGTTAGGGCTGATAGCTTTTTCAGTGAGTTCCTAGACCGGCTTCTTGCTCATAAGGCTAAATTACCGTGGATATGGTAGCCGAACATGCCTGTGTGCTGCATATTTTCACTGACAAACTGCAGAAGGCATTATGTCACCTGCAAACTAAATCTGAATCGCTAGAGTCTGATCTACGGACAGCTCACAGCCAGATACAGTGTGCTAAGGAGACAGCTAACCAGTGTGAAAAGCAGAGTGCTGAGTTACGTCATCAAGTTGACGGACTTCAGGCTGAGGCGACCAGACGGGCTAGCCATAGTCTTTTTTCACCAGGTACTTCTAGCCTGTGGTGTCTGCGATGCCAAGAGCTAGTGGCTCAGGTTTCCGCTCTCAAAAAGCGGGGTGAACAGGATCAAAAGGAATTGCAGTTTCTGACAGTTTGTAGAACTGAATTAGCCGCCCAAACCAAGAGGTTAAAAGCGGACGCTTCTCTTTTTGAGCAACGAGAGAGTGCTTTGATGGCTGAGCTCGACGCCACAGCGGTTGCTCTCAGTGCAGAGAGACGGCATACAGCCGATCTGCAAAGACAGCTTGCTGCTGCACGTCAGGAATGTGGGCAGGAAATACAGAGAGTTAACCTCGAAATCCAGCAGTTAAGAGCTGACTGTTTTGAATTAGCGTGCATGTCCACTTCTCAAAGTAATGAGACAGAGTACAGGGATAATTTCAGCCCTCTCGGCTTCTCGAAGTACCAGAGGGTAGATGACGACAGGTTGCCACTGGAAACCCTGCCCAATGTAGAACGGCAGCTTTTCCAGAACAGAGTCAGTTCTCTCCCATCAGCGCATGAGCACAGGAGAGAAACTGGGCGGAGTGAAACACCCTACTCTCGACCCCTCCCCATACAGGGAGCGGTGGAGGGGGGGGGGTGAGAAGTCTCCCTGGTGATGGCACACTGTACCAGCAGCGACCACCAGAGGGAGCTGAAGGGACGAAAAATTCCTTATGCTCCCATGTCCTGCAAGGGAAACACACAAATGAAGATGCATCTGTCGCACAATTACAAATTATCAAGACCTTGCGGAGCATGGTCACTCCTTTTGAGAAAACTGGGCATGCCACCATAAATGAACATTTAGCTGCAGTCAAAGATGCCTTTCGGGCACTGAACATTACCAGGGGGGAGGACATGGTTTTGTATCTTCCATGGTCTTTTGATGTGCCTTGCCAGCAATTTATTCGGGCCATGGCAGATGATGAAAAGAAGGACATTGTCATTTTTGAACAGGCACTAAAGAAACATTATGGGCCATACCCTGATGATATTGCCGCAAAGCAGGCAGCATTTAGTATGACTCATAGGGAAAATGAAACTCCCCGAGAGTTTGCTTACAGACTTAGGCAGACTTTCTTCCAGAGTGACCCTTCCTGGGAAACAATAGAACACCATCAGGAGTTTCGTAATCTTTACTGTCAGTTGCTCCTTCCATCTATCAAGCCTTATATGTCTGACAAGCGTCACGAACCCCTGTCACGTGTGATAGAACATGCTGAGTGGATTTGGGAAGCTGTTCCCAACATGAGAGCAACCAATACTGGCAGCACAGTACGGGCTCCCAGCAAAGCCAGACAGCCAAAACAGTGTGTTAGTGCTGTAAAATCCACTCTTTCGTTAGAAAATAACTCTTCTCCTTCTGTTCCACAGAATCCTCCCAGGCCACCCCAGAATAACCAGTCATCTGGGTCTAAGCAGCGCTCTGGGAATCAGCGTTTCACTCCACAGAACCGGAACTGGAAGAGAAAGCCCGGTTTTGACAAATACCTGGAACTGGAGAAGAGAATAAGCGAGCTGACAGATATGATGAAGGCTAGCATTGCATTCAGCTCCTCACAGGAGGCTCCTGCTAGTAGCGCACCTCCTAAGCCCCGAGCAAAACCTCAAAAGCCGGAGGAGGAACTGGTTGACTCCTCTTCCCCTTCTAAGGCGACTGAATGACTAACCGACTTTGTTTCTGTCCCACAGGTCACTATTGCACAGGTGCAGCCAGTTCAGATAGATGCCACCCCATGGACACAGAGTGACAGTTCTGCCATGGACAGCGAGGGTCCAGCCTTTGACACCATCAGGAAGCACAAGTACTTTCTGGGTAAACTCAAGCCAAAAGGACAGAGGTACACTGTTCCTGTTACAATTCAGCAGGCTTTTCTCTGTGAGGGCCTGATAGATTCAGCCTCTGAGGCTACCCTGATGACCTCGAGTCTCTTTGATAGACTCACTGCTTCCTTGGGGAGTCAGAGGACCCTACACGTCACACCCAGTGATTTGTCACTCGCAGCTTATGGGAATCAGCCCATAGAGTCTATGGGGCAGGTCTGGCTTAACCTCCAAATTGGAAAATTACAGGTGAAGCATCCTGTAATCATTACCAAGTGCCCTGGGGAAGAATTCTTGATTGGCAATGAGCTCCTGAAACGGTTACGCCCCATTCTGGACTATGTCCAGGAAGTGATCTGGACACAGGTCACACATCCCATACCTTATGCTAGGGTAAAACATGACAGCAGAGTCAGTGGTCCTTGTTCGGTGGAACGCACAAACAAGTCCATCAGGATTAATTTCCAGAGGTCAGCTGATCCCCAAATCCTTCAGCTCCAGTATGAAAGGGCTGGAGATGAGGATCAGGGCATCAGCGACGTGGTTGCCATTGCAGTCGGTTCAGTGGCTAACATTGTCCTTGATACTGACTGCCTGCAGATATTCCTGAAGGAACCTGTGGAAGGTTGTGAGGTGCAAACCCCTCCTCCATCCCATCCCTGCCTAGATCACCCTAGGAGACTGACGGACATATTCTCAGCTGAGAAAGGTCCCTTTATATATGTGCAGGTGGGCATGTCCCAAAAGGAAAGGGCCTACCTATTACCCCACCGTGACCACTCCCTCATCAGTGAGACTCTTTTCTATCGGCTCAAACAACAGCTTACCCTTGATTGGGTAATGGGAGCGAAGACTTTGTTCCAAGTGCCTGGGGAAGGGCTCAAGACCTTAATGGGCTACTGCAATCTCCCCTTGCAAGTTGGGGTCAAAGGTTTTCGGCACACCTTCTCCATCATCAGAGGACTTGAGGTGCCCCTCTCCTTAGGCTCAGATTGCCTTGTTCGACTGGGAACTTATGTGGATTTTGTGAACAACATCCTCTGGAGTAGGATGGAAGGAGATCCGGTGGATTTCTCTGGTGCCCGCCCAACCCTACGGGCTGGTCAGACTGTTCCTCAAGTCTGTGAAGTGGTCTGTGCAGAAGACATCCACATACCTGGGAGGGTACAGGATTGTCCCCTGCCAATACAGGTGACCCGAGGACAAGTGGTCTCAGACAACTTGGTCTTCTTCAGTCCAAATTTACGTTTTGAGGAGCTGGGCCTAGCCATGGGTCCCGTACCCTGCATGGAGGCCACAGCTCCCTCCTTACACTTATTGCTCACCAATCCAAATCCAGATCGCATTCACCTTGTGAAAGGCGAACCCCTGGGATTCCTAGTGGGAGAATCGTTCCCAAGTGTGGAATTGAGTCTCCAGATTATTGGGGAAGCCCCTGTTTCCTGGAACATCTGTGAAGGGGGGGGGACCCCTGCGTGTGTTCGATCCTCACCCCGAGGCCTCCTCACCTTACAGTTTGTCTGGCCACATAGTGCTGTGACCTCACAGGTGGACCTCGAGTCTGACCATCTGATTTTGTCAAGTACCCTCGATGAGGCTGTTAGTTCCCTCACCCACCAGGGGGGGGGGGAGCCCCAGGCTGTCCAAGCCATCCAGGTCTCCTCTCTCCAAGATGAGATTGAGGAGAAGGTTGAAATACCTTCAAACAAACCTGTTCTGGGATTTGATGAAATGGTTGCGGAAAAACTTGCTGCAGCAGATGCCTGGACTGATGAGTCAGAAAAGGCCCAATTAAAAGAACTGCTGTACCGTCACAAGGACCTGTTTGCCACTGACACTTATGACTGTGGTCTCACCGACCTACATGTCACCCGTATTCCTACGGATCCAAACAGTAAACCCGTCTTTGTGAGGCAGTATAAAATCCCATTGGCCTCCTATGAATCCGTTCAGGAAATCATTAATTCCCTGGAACAAAAGGGAATTATACGTCAATGCAACAGTACTTACAATGCCCCACTGTGGCCTGTCATCAAGAAGGATTCTAGCTGGCGCTTAGCTTTGGACTATCGCCAGCTTAATAAAAAGGTACCTCTATCCAGATGGCCTATGGCACATCTGGAACAGAACTTAGCCACCATCAAGGGTGCACGGTACTTTACAAGCCTGGATCTGGCCTCAGGATTTTGGACTATACCTGTCCATCCAGAAGATCAGCATAAGCTGGCTTTTACCTTCGGTAGGCGACAATATACTTGGAATCGGACACCGTTTGGTTATTTGAATGCCCCAGCAGACTTCAATATTTTCCTGCATAAGGCTTTGCCTGATGCTGAGACTAGAGGCACCCTCGTCTATGTAGACGACATTCTGGTGAAGAGCACCAGTTTCACTGACCATTTGCAAGAAATAGAGCATGTTTTCCAGCAACTGAAAGCTGCGGGAGCAAAGCTGTCCTTGTCAAAGGGCCAATGGTGCCGGAAATCTCTCAATTATTTGGGTTACGAAGTTTCTGCTGAGGGACTGCGGCCTCAAAGGAAGAGAATTGCGGCCTTGCAACAACTCAAACGTCCGACCAACGTGAGTGAGCTGCGCTCATTCTTGGGCATTTGCAATTATTCATGCCAATTTGTGGATCAATATGCGGAGATTTCCCAACCCCTGGTCAAACTCCTCAAAAGAGATGAACCTTGGGTATGGAATCCCGACCAAGAGGCAGCTCTAGAAGAGCTGAAGGCAGCTTTGAGTCGAGCTCCCTGTCTTGCCTATCCAGAGAGTGGCAGAGAATTCTTCGTGGAACTAGGTTTCACCGATCACTCTATGAGTGCTGTTCTGTACCAGATGCATGACACAGATAGGAAAGTTATTGCCTATGCCAGCAAAGCTTTAACGGAAGTGGAGAGGAAATACTCTGACTGTGAGAAATCCTTGTTGTCCACAGTCTGGGCCCTCCAATATTTCCGCAGTTATATCCAAGGTGAGAGGTTGGTTGTTGAGACTCATCACCAACCCATCAAGTTCCTAGGCAGTGATCGGATTAAATCGGGACAAGTGTCAAACAGTCGCATTGTCTCCTGGACCTTAGCACTTCAGGGCTGGCCCCTGGAGGTCAGGTATGCTCAAAACCGCAAGGATGCCGCCGCACAGGGCCTGGCTGAATTGCACGATTGCACTGCCAGAGAACCTTTTGTGGGTGATTTAGACACCAAAATGGAGTCATGTATGCCTGAGCCTTCTCGTCATCGTCCTTATGATGAGAACCTCTGTAAAGGCTACCCCAAGGTGTATGTGGACGGTTGTGCTTACCGTCGAGAGCCTGACCATGAACTGGTAGCAGGTATAGGTGTAGTTTGGAACCAGAACCACCCTTGTGAACCCTTCAAGTACCGTCTGGGTACCAAGACTAATCAGTATGCAGAGCTAGCTGCAGCCCTGGCAGCTCTCCAGTCTGCTGCTCAGGGAGGGGTTCACACCCTACCCATCTGTACTGATTCAGACTACGTCCGACAGAATTTTGTTTCCCACTTACCCATTTGGAAATCTAACAATATGCTGAATTCCAAAGGGAAACCTGTCAAACATGCCGGATTGATTCTGGCCTTGGACAAGGTAGCTCATGAAAATGACATGACCATCTACTGGAAGAAAGTGAAAGGTCACTCCCGTGTTGATAACCCTGACAAGATTGGAAATGATCTAGCTGATCAGCTTGCCAAGGAGGGTGCTGTCTCTGGAGACCTCTGGCAGTTGGAGGCTCCCGAGACCAATGGGCTTCAACTGGTGACGGCGGTTACCCGGCGACAAGCTCAATTATCCACCATGCCCCCTGTGGTTCAATGGTGTGGCGAGAGCACAGATCTCGACCTCGTGCAAGCCCAGAAACAAGATCCTACTCTTGGACGTTTCTACCTTTTTCTGCAGAACCCCCAGGAACACCCATTAACTCTGGAGGATTGTCAGGACGATGAGGAACTGAGGATCCTCTACATCTCCAAGGACATGTTCCATCTCCAGAAAGATCTGTTGATACGGACGAGTAAGCATGGTATTGTGCAATGAGTGGTACCTCGGGCCTTCCGTGGAGTTTTGTTACAGCATGCTCATGATGAACCTTGTGACGGTCATAGAGGTGACCGAATAACCTATGAAATGTTGAAACAAGTGGCCTACTGGCCCCACATGTACCAAGATGTCCAATTGTATACTAAAGGTTGTCTGACCTGTTGCAGATTTCAACCTGCAGCTCCTTCTCATAGAGCACCTTTGAGAAACAGAGGTCTGACCATGCCTTGGTCTGATCTCCAGATTGATTGGATCGGCCCCGTGCCCCGATCCTCTCGAGGCAACAAATATATGTTGACAGTTACCTGCTTATTTACTAAGTGGGTCGAGTGCATCCCAGCACCCAACTGTACCGCCGAGACCACGGCCACCTTGTTGTTAAACCATGTTTTCAGCAGGTGGGGCCTCCCCATGCGAGTGGAATCCGACCAGGGTTCCCACTTCACGGGACAAGTCATTAAGCATCTGTGGAAGGTACTAGGTGTGAAGGCCAAAGTCCACATTGCTTATCGTCCACAATCCTCTGGACAAGTGGAGAGAGCAAACAAAACTATCATCAGTATCTTGAAAAAGTATGTTTCTTCCTCTGGGAAGGACTGGGACATCAAACTGCCCTTGGTCCTGATGGCTATCAGAGCCACGCGTCATCGTGCTACTGGTGTGTCCCCTTTTGAGATGATGACAGGTAGGGACATGGTTTTAACCCTTCATCTTCTTTACAGGACTAATGATGTGAATCTCGCTGCTGCTACAACTGCTCATGAATATGTTGCCCATTTAAGACAACACTTGCAAAGTGCCTTTGCCTTTGCCCAAAAGAATTTGGACACTGCTGCTAGGGGTAGGAAGACCTACTATGATTTGAGGACTACCTCTAAAGAATACCAGATTGGCGATAAGGTATTCTACTACAATTTTGGTAAGAATAAGGTCAAAGACTGTAAATTTCTACCTAGCTGGAACGGTCCATTTCCTATTGTGGATAAAGCCTCCCCTGTTGCTTATCAAATTCGAATGAAGTCCAGTACTGAGAGGGAAGGCTCCCTTAAATGGGTCCACATTAATCAGCTTAGACCATGTCATCCCAGTAAGTTCCTTCCTGAAGAACCTCTTGCTGAAGTGAGTGATGCTAACCTTGAGGCGGGATAGCCTGTTTGTTTTCTTTTACAGATGGAGTCCCGGACTTTGAAGGTCCTGTACCTGATTTTGATGTTAGCGGGATCCGAGGTTGCCAGATTGATTGAACCTGGCCTTCTTTCTGGTGTCGTGCTACAGGATGCGCCTGGTTTCCTGATTACACAGTCCCAGACTGTCACACAAAGTTTTTGTGTCCCTAGATCCCCGACATGTTTTACAGAAACATTTTGAATCGTCTGTTGCACACATCACTAATATACGTGGTGCCTAATCTTGGCATGTGCCAACGTTCTAAAGACATTCATTGGTTATGTCCTGGTAAACCTTTCCTAAAAGACACTGCTACGGCTCTTTGTGGGTTGTCTGCTGAAAATGTGAAAGAACAATGTAAAGTTGCCATGACCAAATACGATGACTTTTCTGAGACAAAAGTTGCTGTTGTCAACAATGTTTGGCTGGTTAGCACCCCTTTGAGTGAACTCCTGGTCACCATGAATAAACATGACATTCATAATAGAGTTCCTCTACCCTGCAATGTTTGCTTGATTGATGTTCCCAAGAACTCCATTGTTAATGTTGGTGGAGTTTCCTTGTTTTATCTTGATGCTGACCCTGTTTCGACGGATCTCCAGATTTTGGATGTGTTTCGCGGTCATGAGATTGACTTCACTACAGCCTTGACCTATCTTTTGGACTATAAGGACTCTCACACAGTTGAACTGTCCATTGACCAGGACGCCCTTGCCATTGCTGATTATAACTTTGATTCACGAGATGTGGACATTTTACAAACTGATTTTATGTCCCATGTCATTGTGCCTGGTCTTTTCTTTCTGTTGGTGCTCCAGTTTCTTATCTCTTTGTATCAACAGAGACAGATTCGTGCTCTTCGTCGCTCTATGCATCCTGCACATCTGCTGCCTGCCATGCGTCTGCAGGATTTGCTGGAATGTCACACTTTTGAATAAGTGTCACCATTTTCTTTGAAAGTTATCCATTACTCTTAATTGAGTTGTTTTTTTCATAGATAGCATGTGTTTATTTTACTAACTGTTACACATGGCTTCTCATTACTTTTGAGTATTCACCTTGGTGTTACACTAACACATTATATTGCATTACTGATATGCATTTTTGGTTTGGATACTATATATACTCTTGAGTTTGAAGTTACCATGCATTATTTTGTTTAAATTGACTTGACTGTATCTATGTCCTTTTATTTTGACTTCTTTTATTGCTTGAGTGTATTCACTGTATTATTCCTCATGCAGTATTGTTTTCATGCATTTTGTGCTTGAAGTATTATCCAATTATCATGCATTAGTCAATCATTTGTCATTTGGTTCTGACCTGCACGGTAGTACTGCTAGTTAGGCTTTGTACGATGGAGTGTACTCCCTTGTAGCATCCTCCATCTTACAAGGGGGGGGAGATGTAGGGCTGGTACCCCTGCAATTCTACATGCAAATCTCTGGCCTGCTCTGCAACTCAGGCCTGAACCAAACTGCACCAAACAAGATGGATTCTACACTTCACTTTTGCTGTGTTCAGCTATAAGCCTGTTCTTCAAGCAACTGCTTGCACAGCGTTTCTAAGTGTGCATGCATACAGAGGCTATTGTCCGTGGCTGGCCTTGGACACTTGTACATGCCCAGAAGTTACATACTGTTGCTTCTGCCTGACTTTTACCATGGCTCCTTTGTTTGCAAGACGCTGCGCATCATCTACCTTCTGATTCGCTGAGAACACCTCAGACTGCCTGCTGCCAACCAATCATCGGACCTATGACGGAGGATTCACACACAGAATTCTGCATTCTGCGCTGGAAAAGTTCTGAGTTCTAAGTAGCGGTGAGAGAAGGAGTTGGGGGTTTTTCTCCCCACCTGGACATAGACTTCTGCACCGGTCCTGCTGCTGTGCACTGCGTACCTGATTCCTGAGCCCTGAGCCTTTCGCCAGACGTGTGGGCTAGGCCATCCTTCAGAGGTCTGAGATAAGACTTTCACTGATCCCTCCGGTTCGGACTTACTGCGGCTCGCCTGACGAGGCTAGAGCCCGCACCAGCTAGAAGCTGCTTCTGAGTGCCAACGGAGCTAAGGTACTAGCTTATCTCTCCTCTCCTGGAAGGGCAAAGGGGTTAGCAATATATTTCTTACTTTTCCTAAGTGCAGAGCGAATCAGTGACGTCTGATTACTAATTAGTGATTTATTACGTTGTCCAATTGTATATCTGTACAATAACAAATTGTTACTTTATGTTTCTAATTAGCCATATATGTGTGTGTATATTTTTCTATTTGGTTGCCTATAATAAAGTCTAATATATATCTGCAGAACAGAATTCTTTCGTGGCTCATTGCCAGAATAACTTCCGAACCTTGGGCTGTATATTAGTAGCTATCTCCCCTAGACAACAACAGAGAGTCTAACTTATTTTTGTGCTACGAATATACCCGACAGAGCCCCCCTAATTCACATAGGGGTTTCAGCCCCCCTACTTCACATAGGGGTGTCAGGCCCCCTACTTCACATAGGGGTTTCAGCCCCCCTACTTCACATAGGGGTTTCAGCCCCCCTACTTCATATAGGGGTGTGAGCCCCCCTAATTCACATAGGGGTGTCAGCCCACCTAATTCATATAGGGGTGTCAGCCCCCCTACTTCACATAGGGGTGTAAGCCCCCCTACTTCACATAGGGGTGTCAGACCCCCTACTTCACATAGGGGTGTCAGCCCCCCTACTTCACATAGGGGTGTCAGCCCCCTAATTCACATAGTGGTGTCAGCCCCCCTACTTCACATAGGGGTGTCAGCCCCCCTACTTCACATTGGGGTTTCAGCCCCCCTACTTCACATAGGGGTTTCAGCCCCCCTACTTCATATAGGGGTGTGAGCCCCCCTAATTCACATAGGGGTGTCAGCCTCCCTACTTCATATAGGGGTGTGAGCCCCCCTACTTCACATAGGGGTGTGAGGCCCCCTACTTCACATAGGGGAGTCAGGGCCCCTACTTCACATAGGGGTGTCAGCGCACATACTTCACATAGCGGTGTGAGCCCCCCTACTTCACATAGGGGTGTCAGTCCCCCTACTTCATATAGGGGTTTGAGCCCCCCTAATTCACATAGGGGTTTCAGCCCCCCTACTTCACATAGGGGTGTCAGGCCACCTACTTCACATAGGGCTGTGAGCCCCCCTACTTCACATAGGGATTTCAGCCACCCTACTTCACATAGGGGTGTCAGCCCCCCTACTTCACATAGGGGTTTCAGCCCCCCTACTTCATATAGGGGTGTGAGCCCCCCTAATTCACATAGGGGTGTCAGCACCCCTACTTCATATAGGGGTGTGAGCCCCCCTACCTCACATAGGGGTGTGAGCACCCCTACTTCACATAGGGGTGTCAGACCCCCTACTTCAGATAGGGGTGTCAGGCCCCCTACTTCACATAGGGGTGTCAGCCCCCCTACTTCACATAGGGGTGTGAGCCCCCCTAATTCACATAGGGGTGTCAGGCCCCCTACTTCACATAGGGCTGTCAGCCCCCCTACTTCACATAGGGGTGTGAGGCCCCCTACTTCACATAGGGGTGTGAGGCCCCCTATTTCACATAGGGGTGTCAGCCCCCCTACTTCACATAGGGGTGTGATCCCCCTACTTCACATAGGGGTGTCAGCCCCCCTACTTCACATAGGGGTGTCAGCCCCCCTACTTCACATAGGGGTGTCAGCCCCCTACTTCACATAGGGGTGTCAGCCCCCCTACTTCACATAGGGGTGTCAGCCCCCCTACTTCACATAGGGGTGTCAGCCCCCTACTTCACATAGGGGTGTCAGCCCCCCTACTTCACATAGGGGTGTCAGCCCCCCTACTTCACATAGGGGTGTCAGCCCCCCTACTTCACATAGGGGTTTCAGCCCCCCTACTTCACATAGGGGTGTCAGCCCCCTACTTCACATAGGGGTGTCAGCCCCCCTACTTCACATAGGGGTGTGAGCCCCCCTACTTCACATAGGGGTGTCAGCCCCCCTACTTCACATAGGGGTGTCAGCCCCCTACTTCACATAGGGGTGTGAGCCCCCCTACTTCACATAGGGGTGTCAGCCCCCCTACTTCACATAGGGGTGTCAGCCCCCTACTTCACATAGGGGTGTGAGCCCCCCTACTTCACATAGGGGTGTCAGCCCCCCTACTTCACATAGGGGTGTCAGCCCCCCTACTTCACATAGGGGTGTCAGCCCCCCTACTTCACATAGGGGTGTCAGCCCCCCTACTTCACATAGGGGTGTCAGCCCCCCTACTTCACATAGGGGTGTCAGCCCCCCTACTTCACATAGGGGTGTCAGCCCCCCTACTTCACATAGGGTGTCAGCCCCCCTACTTCACATAGGGGTGTCAGCCCCCCTACTTCACATAGGGGTGTCAGCCCCCCTACTTCACATAGGGGTGTCAGCCCCCCTACTTCACATAGGGGTGTCAGCCCCCCTACTTCACATAGGGGTGTCAGCCCCCCTACTTCACATAGGGGTTTGAGCCCCCCTACTTCACATAGGGGTGTCAGACCCCCTACTTCACATAGGGGTGTCAGCCCCCCTACTTCACATAGGGGTGTCAGCCCCCTACTTCACATAGGGGTGTCAGCCCCCCTACTTCACATAGGGGTGTCAGCCCCCCTACTTCACATAGGGGTGTCAGCCCCCCTACTTCACATAGGGGTGTCAGCCCCCCTACTTCACATAGGGGTGTGAGCCCCCCTACTTCACATAGGGGTGTCAGCCCCCCTACTTCACATAGGGGTGTCAGCCCCCCTACTTCACATAGGGGTGTGAGCCCCCCTACTTCACATAGGGGTGTCAGCCCCCCTACTTCACATAGGGGTGTCAGCCCCCCTACTTCACATAGGGGTGTGAGCCCCCCTACTTCACATAGGGGTGTCAGGCCCCCTACTTCACATAGGGGTTTCAGCCCCCCTACTTCACATAGGGGTTTCAGCCCCCCTACTTCACATAGGGGTGTCAGCCCCCCTACTTCACATAGGGGTGTGAGCCCCCCTACTTCACATAGGGGTGTCAGCCCCCCTACTTCACATAGGGGTGTCAGCCCCCTACTTCACATAGGGGTGTGAGCCCCCCTACTTCACATAGGGGTGTCAGCCCCCCTACTTCACATAGGGGTGTCAGCCCCCCTACTTCACATAGGGGTGTCAGCCCCCCTACTTCACATAGGGGTGTGAGCCCCCTACTTCACATAGGGGTGTCAGCCCCCCTACTTCACATAGGGGTGTCAGCCCCCATACTTCACATAGGGTGTCAGCCCCATACTTCACATAGGGGTGTCAGCCCCCCTACTTCACATAGGGGTGTGAGCCCCCCTACTTCACATAGGGGTGTCAGCCCCCTTCTTCACAAAGGGGTTTGCCCCCCAACTTTTCACATAGGGGTGTCAGCCCCCCTACTTCACATAGGGGTGTCAGCCCCCTACTTCACATAGGGGTGTCAGCCCCCCTACTTCACATAGGGGTGTCAGCCCCCCTACTTCACATAGGGGTGTCAGCCCCCCTACTTCACATAGGGGTGTCAGCCCCCCTACTTCACATAGGGGTGTCAGCCCCCCTACTTCACATAGGGGTGTCAGCCCTCTACATCACATAGGGGTATCAGCCCCCTACTTCACATAGGGGTGTAAGCCCCCCTACTTCACATAGGGGTGTCAGCCCCCCTACTTCACAAAGGGGTCTGTGCCCCCCTACTTCACATAGGGGTGTCAGCCCCCCTACTTCACATAGGGGTGTGTGGCCCCCTACTTCACATAGGGGTGTCAGCCCCCCTACTTCACATAGGGGTGTCAGCCCCCCTACTTCACATAGGGGTGTCAGCCCCCTACTTCACATAGGGGTGTCAGCCCCCCTACTTCACATAGGGGTGTCAGCCCCCCTACTTCACATAGGGGTGTCAGCCCCCTATTTCACATAGGGGTGTCAGCCCCCCTACTTCACATAGGGGTGTCAGCCCCCCTACTTCACATAGGGGTGTCAGCCCCCTACTTCACATAGGGGTGTCAGCCCCCCTACTTCACATAGGGGTGTCAGCCCCCCTACTTCACATAGGGGTGTCAGCCCCCCTACTTCACATAGGGGTGTCAGCCCCCCTACTTCACATAGGGGTGTCAGCCCCCCTACTTCACATAGGGGTGTCAGCCCCACTACTTCACATAGGGGTGTCAGCCCCCTACTTCACATAGGGGTGTCAGCCCCCCTACTTCACATAGGGGTGTCAGCCCCCCTACTTCACATAGGGGTGTCAGCCCCCCTACTTCACATAGGGGTGTCAGCCCCCCTACTTCACATAGGGGGTTCAGCCCCCCTACTTCACATAGGGGTGTCAGCCCCCTACTTCACATAGGGGTGTCAGCCCCCCTACTTCACATAGGGGTTTCAGCCCCCTACTTCACATAGGGGTGTCAGCCCCCCTACTTCACATAGGGGTGTCAGCCCCCCTACTTCACATAGGGGTGTCAGCCCCCCTACTTCACATAGGGGTGTCAGCCCCCCTACTTCACATAGGGGTGTCAGCCCCCCTACTTCACATAGGGGTGTCAGCCCCCCTACTTCACATAGGGGTGTCAGCCCCCCTACTTCACATAGGGGTGTCAGCCCCCTACTTCACATAGGGGTGTCAGCCCCCCTACTTCACATAGGGGTGTCAGCCCCCCTACTTCACATAGGGGTGTCAGCCCCCCTACTTCACATAGGGGTGTCAGCCCCCCTACTTCACATAGGGGTGTCAGCCCCCTACTTCACATAGGGGTGTGAGCCCCCCTACTTCACATAGGGGTTTCAGCCCCCCTACTTCACATAGGGGTGTCAGCCCCCCTACTTCACATAGGGGTGTCAGCCCCCCTACTTCACATAGGGGTGTCAGCCCCCCTACTTCACATAGGGGTGTGAGCCCCCTACTTCACATAGGGGTGTCAGCCCCCCTACTTCACATAGGGGTGTCAGCCCCCCTACTTCACATAGGGGTGTCAGCCCCCTACTTCACATAGGGGTTTCAGCCCCCCTACTTCACATAGGGGTGTCAGCCCCCCTACTTCACATAGGGGTGTCAGCCCCCTACTTCACATAGGGGTGTGAGGCCCCCTACTTCACATAGGGGTGTCAGCCCCCCTACTTCACATAGGGGTGTGAGCCCCCTACTTCACATAGGGTGTCAGCCCCCTACTTCACATAGGGGTGTCAGCCACCTTCTTCACATAGGGGTGTCAGCCCCCCTACTTCACATAGGGGTGTCAGCCCCCCTACTTCACATAGGGGTGTCAGCCCCCCTACTTCACATAGGGGTGTGAGCCCCCCTACTTCACATAGGGGTGTCAGCCCCCTACTTCACATAGGGGTGTCAGCCCCCCTACTTCACATAGGGGTGTGAGGCCCCCTACTTCACATAGGGGTGTCAGCCCCCCTACTTCACATAGGGGTGTCAGCCCTCTACATCACATAGGGGTGTCAGCCCCCTACTTCACATAGGGGTGTCAGCCCCCTACTTCACATAGGGGTGTGAGCCTCCCTACTTCACATAGGGGGTCAGCCCCCCTACTTCACATAGGGGTGTCAGCCCCCCTACTTCACATAGGGGTGTCAGCCCCCCTACTTCACATAGGGGTGTCAGCCCCCCTACTTCACATAGGGGTGTCAGCCCCCCTACTTCACATAGGGGTGTGAGGCCCCCTACTTCACATAGGGGTGTCAGCCCCCTACTTCACATAGGGGTGTCAGCCCCCCTACTTCACATAGGGGTGTGAGCCCCCCTACTTCACATAGGGGTGTCAGCCCCCCTACTTCACATAGGGGTGTCAGCCCCCCTACTTCACATAGGGGTGTCAGCCCCCTACTTCACATAGGGGTGTGAGCCCCCTACTTCACATAGGGGTTTCAGCCCCCCTACTTCACATAGGGGTGTGAGCCCCCTACTTCACATAGGGGTTTCAGCCCCCCTACTTCACATAGGGGTGTGAGCCCCCTACTTCACATAGGGGTGTGAGCCCCCCTACTTCACATAGGGGTGTCAGCCCCCCTACTTCACATAGGGGTGTCAGACCCCTACTTCACATAGGGGTGTCAACCCCCTACTTCACATAGGGGTGTCAGCCCCCCTACTTCACATAGGGGTGTCAGCCCCCCTACTTCACATAGGGGTGTCAGCCCCCCTACTTCACATAGGGGTGTGAGCCCCCCTACTTCACATAGGGGTGTCAGCCCCCCTACTTCACATAGGGGTGTCAGCCCCCTACTTCACATAGGGGTGTCAGCCCCCTACTTCACATAGGGGTGTCAGCCCCCCTACTTCACATAGGGGTGTCAGCCCCCCTACT
Organism: Ichthyophis bannanicus; assembly: GCA_033557465.1. Classification (NCBI taxonomy): domain Eukaryota; kingdom Metazoa; phylum Chordata; class Amphibia; order Gymnophiona; family Ichthyophiidae; genus Ichthyophis; species Ichthyophis bannanicus. Next base: position 1,403,712,308 of record CM066033.1, on the reverse strand, counting down.
TCACATAGGGGTGTCAGCCCCCCTACTTCACATAGGGGTGTGAGGCCCCCTACTTCACATAGGGGTGTCAGCCCCCCTACTTCACATAGGGGTGTCAGCCCCCTACTTCACATAGGGGTGTCAGCCCCCCTACTTCACATAGGGGTGTGAGGCCCCCTACTTCACATAGGGGTGTCAGCCCCCCTACTTCACATAGGGGTGTCAGCCCCCCTACTTCACATAGGGGTGTGAGGCCCCCTACTTCACATAGGGGTGTCAGCCCCCCTACTTCACATAGGGGTGTCAGCCCCCTACTTCACATAGGGGTGTCAGCCCCCCTACTTCACATAGGGGTGTCAGCCCCCCTACTTCACATAGGGGTGTGAGGCCCCCCTACTTCACATAGGGGTGTCAGCCCCCCTACTTCACATAGGGGTGTCAGCCCCCCTACTTCACATAGGGGTGTCAGCCCCCCTACTTCACATAGGGGTGTCAGGCCCCCTACTTCACATAGGGGTGTCAGCCCCCTACTTCACATAGGGGTGTCAGCCCCCCTACTTCACATAGGGGTGTCAGCCCCCCTACTTCACATAGGGGTGTCAGCCCCCCTACTTCACATAGGGGTGTCAGCCCCCCTACTTCACATAGGGGTTTCAGCCCCCCTACTTCACATAGGGGTGTCAGCCCCCCTACTTCACATAGGGGTGTCAGCCCCCCTACTTCACATAGGGGTGTCAGCCCCCCTACTTCACATAGGGGTGTGAGCCCCCCTACTTCACATAGGGGTGTCAGCCCCCCTACTTCACATAGGGGTGTCAGCCCCCCTACTTCACATAGGGGTTTCAGCCCCACTACTTCACATAGGGGTGTCAGCCCCTTACTTCACATAGGGGTGTCAGCCCTCCTACTTCACATAGGGGTGTCAGCTCCCCCTACTTAACATAGGGATGTCAGTCCCCCTACTTCACATAGGGGTGTGAGCCCCACTACTTCACATAGGGGTTTCAGCCCCCTACTTCAAATAGGGGTGTCAGCCCCCCTACTTCACATAGGGGTGTGAGCCCCCCTACTTCACATAGGGGTGTGAGGCCCCATACTTCACATAGGGGTGTCAGCCCCCCTACTTCACATAGGGGTGTCAGCCCCCTACTTCACATAGGGGTGTCAGCCCCCTACTTCACATAGGGGTGTCAGCCCCCCTACTTCACATAGGGGTGTGAGCCCCCCTACTTCACATAGGGGTGTCAGCCCCCCTACTTCACATAGGGGTGTGAGCCCCCCTACTTCACATAGGGGTGTCAGCCCCCCTACTTCACATAGGGGTGTCAGCCCCCCTACTTCACATAGGGGTGTCAGCCCCCCTACTTCACATAGGGGTTTCAGCCCCCTACTTCACATAGGGGTGTCAGCCCCCTACTTCACATAGGGGTGTCAGCCCCCCTACTTCACATGGGGTTTCAGCCCCCTACTTCACATAGGGGTGTCAGCCCCCCTACTTCACATAGGGGTGTCAGCCCCCCTACTTCACATAGGGGTGTCAGCCCCCCTACTTCACATAGGGGTGTCAGCCCCCTACTTCACATAGGGGTGTCAGCCCCCCTACTTCACATAGGGGTGTCAGCCCCCCTACTTCACATAGGGGTGTCAGGCCCCCTACTTCACATAGGGGTGTCAGCCCCCCTACTTCACATAGGGGTGTGAGCCCCCTACTTCACATAGGGGTGTCAGCCCCCCTACTTCACATAGGGGTTTCAGCCCCCCTACTTCACATAGGGGTGTCAGCCCCCTACTTCACATAGGGGTGTCAGCCCCCCTACTTCACATAGGGGTGTCAGCCCCCCTACTTCACATAGGGGTGTGAGCCCCCCTACTTCACATAGGGGTTTCAGCCCCCCTACTTCACATAGGGGTGTCAGCCCCCTACTTCACATAGGGGTGTGAGCCCCCCTACTTCACATAGGGGTGTCAGCCCCCCTACTTCACATAGGGGTGTGAGCCCCCCTAATTCATATAGGGGTGTGAGCCCCCTACTTGACATAGGAGTGTCAGACCCACTACTTCACATAGGGGTGTCAGCCCCCCTACTTCATATAGGGGTGTCAGGCCCCCTACTTCACATAGAGGTGTCAGCCCCCTACTTCACATAGGGGTTTCAGCCCCCCTACTTCACATAGGGGTGTCAGCCCCCCTACTTCATATAGGGGTGTCAGCCCCCCTACTTCACATAGGGGTGTCAGCCCCCCTACTTCACATAGGGGTGTCAGCCCCCCTACTTCACATAGGGGTGTGAGGCCCCCCTACTTCACATAGGGGTGTCAGCCCCCCTACTTCACATAGGGGTGTCAGCCCCCCTACTTCACATAGGGGTGTCAGCCCCCTACTTCACATAGGGGTGTCAGCCCCCCTACTTCACATAGGGGTGTGAGCCCCCCTACTTCACATAGGGGTGTCAGCCCCCCTACTTCACATAGGGGTGTCAGCCCCCCTACTTCACATAGGGGTTTCAGCCCCCTACTTCACATAGGGGTGTCAGCCCCCCTACTTCACATAGGGGTGTCAGCCCCCCTACTTCACATAGGGGTGTGAGCCCCCCTACTTCACATAGGGGTGTCAGCCCCCTACTTCACATAGGGGTGTCAGCCCCCCTACTTCACATAGGGGTGTCAGCCCCCCTACTTCACATAGGGGTGTGAGCCCCCTACTTCACATAGGGGTTTCAGGCCCCCTACTTCACATAGGGGTGTCAGCCCCCCTACTTCACATAGGGGTGTCAGCCCCCCTACTTCACATAGGGGTGTCAGCCCCCCTACTTCACATAGGGGTGTGAGCCCCCCTACTTCACATAGGGGTTTCAGCCCCCTACTTCACATAGGGGTGTGAGGCCCCCTACTTCACATAGGGGTGTCAGCCCCCCTACTTCACATAGGGGTGCCAGCCCCCCTACTTCACATAGGGGTTTCAGCCCCCCTACTTCACATAGGGGTGTGAGCCCCCTACTTCACATAGGGGTGTCAGGCCCCCTACTTCACATAGGGGTGTCAGCCCCCCTACTTCACATAGGGGTGTCAGCCCCCTACTTCACATAGGGGTGTCAGGCCCCCTACTTCACATAGGGGTGTGAGGCCCCCTACTTCACATAGGGGTTTGAGCCCCCCTACTTCACATAGGGGTTTCAGCCCCCTACTTCACATAGGGGTTTCAGCCCCCCTACTTCACATAGGGGTGTGAGGCCCCCTACTTCACATAGGGGTTTCAGCCCCCCTACTTCACATAGGGGTGTCAGCCCCCCTACTTCACATAGGGGTTTCAGCCCCCCTACTTCACATAGGGGTTTGAGGCCCCCTACTTCACATAGGGGTGTGAGGCCCCCTACTTCACATAGGGGTTTCAGCCCCCCTACTTCACATAGGGGTGTCAGCCCCCTACTTCACATAGGGGTATGAGGCCCCCTACTTCACATAGGGGTGTCAGCCCCCTACTTCACATAGGGGTGTCAGCCACCCTACTTCACATAGGGGTGTGAGGCCCCCTACTTCACATAGGGGTTTCAGCCCCCCTACTTCACATAGGGGTGTGAGGCCCCCTACTTCACATAGGGGTGTGAGTCCCCCTAATTCACATAGGGGTGTGAGCCCCCTACTTCACATAGGGGTGTCAGCCCCCCTACTTCACATAGGGGTGTGAGGCCCCCTACTTCACATAGGGGTGTGAGGCCCCCTACTTCACATAGGGATGTCAGCCCCCCTACTTCACATAGGGGTGTGAGGCCCCCTACTTCACATAGGGGTGTCAGCCCCCCTACTTCACATAGGGGTGTCGGCCCCCCTACTTCACATAGGGGTGTCAGCCCCCCTACTTCACATAGGGGTGTCTGCCCCCCTACTTCACATAGGGGTGTGAGGCCCCCTACTTCACATAGGGGTTTCAGCCCCCCTACTTCACATAGGGGTGTGAGGCCCCCTACTTCACATAGGGGTGTCAGCCCCCCTACTTCACATAGGGGTGTCAGCCCACCTACTTCACATAGGGGTGTCAGCCCCCCTACTTCACATAAGTGTGTGAGGCCACCTACTTCACATAGGGGTTTCAGCCCCCCTACTTCACATAGGGGTGTGAGCCCCCTACTTCACATAGGGGTGTGAGCCCCCCTAATTCACATAGGGGTGTGAGCCCCCTACTTCACATAGGGGTGTCAGCCCCCCTACTTCACATAGGGGTGTGAGGCCCCCTACTTCACATAGGGGTGTGAAGCCCCCTACTTCACATAGGGGTGTCAGCCCCCCTACTTCACATAGGGGTGTGAGGCCCCCTACTTCACATAGGGGTGTCAGCCCCCCTACTTCACATAGGGGTGTCGGCCCCCCTACTTCACATAGGGGTGTCAGCCCCCCTACTTCACATAGGGGTGTCAGCCCCCCTACTTCACATAGTGGTGTGAGGCCCCCTACTTCACATAGGGGTTTCAGCCCCCCTACTTCACATAGGGGTGTGAGGCCCCTACTTTACATAGGGGTGTCAGCCCCCCTACTTCACATAGGGGTGTCAGCCCCCCTACTTCACATAGGGGTGTCAGCCCCCTACTTCACATAGAGGTGTGAGTCCCCCTACTTCACATAGGGGTGTGAGGCCCCCTACTTCACATAGGGGTTTCAGCCCCCCTACTTCACATAGGGGTGTCAGCCCCCCTAATTCACATAGGGGTTTGAGGCCCCGTACCTCACATAGGGGTTTCAGCCACCCTACTTCACATAGGGGTGTCAGCCCCCCTACTTCACATAGGGGTGTGAGGTCCCCTACTTCACATAGGGGTGTCAGTCCCCCTACTTCACATAGGGGTGTCAGCCCCCCTACTTCACATAGGGGTTTCAGCCCCCCTACTTCACATAGGGTTGTGAGGCCCCCTACTTCACATAGGGGTGTCAGCCCCCCTACTTCACATAGGGGTGTCAGCCCCCCTAATTCATGTAGGGGTGTAAGGCCCCTACTTCACGAAGGGGTGTGAGGCCCCCTACTTCACATAGGGGTTTCAGCCCCCCTACTTCACATAGGGGTGTCAGCCCCCTACTTCACATAGGGGTGTGAGGCCCCCTACTTCACATAGGGGTTTCAGCCCCCTACTTCACATAGGGGTGTCAGCCCCCCTACTTCACATAGGGGTTTCAGCCACCCTACTTCACATAGGGGTGTGAGGCCCCCTACTACACATAGGGGTGTCAGCCCCCCTACTTCACATAGGGGTTTCAGCCCCCCTACTTCACATAGGGGTGTCATCCCCCTACTTCACATATTGGTTTCATCCCCCCTACTTCACATAGGGGTGTGAGGCCCCCTACTTCACATAGGGGTGTCAGCCCCCCTACTTCACATAGGGGTGTCAGCCCCCCTACTTCACATAGGGGTTTCAGCCCCCCTACTTCACATAGGGGTGTGAGGCCCCCTACTTCACATAGGAGTGTGAGGCCCCCAAATTCTCATAGGGGTTTCAGCCCCCCTACTTCACATAGGGGTGTCAGCCCCCCTATGTCACATAGGGGTTTCATCCCCCCTACTTCACATAGGGGTTTCAGCCCCCCTACTTCACATAGGGGGGCTGAAACCCCTATGTGAAGTAGGGGGCTCACACCCCTATGTGAAGTAGGGGGCCTCACACCCCTATGTGAAGTAGGGGGGCTGAAACCCCTATGTGAAGTAGGGGGGCTGACACCCCTATGTGAAGTAGGGGGGCTGAAACCCCTATGTGAAGTAGGGGGCCTCACACCCCTATGTGAAGTAGGGGGCTGAAACCCCTATGTGAAGTAGGGGGGCTGACACCCCTATGTGAAGTAGGGGGCCTCACACCCCTATGTGAAGTAGGGGGCTGACACCCCTATGTGAAGTAGGGGGGCTGACACCCCTATGTGAAGTAGGGGGGCTGAAACCCCTATGTGAAGTAGGGGGCCTCACACCCCTATGTGAAGTAGGGGGGCTGACACCCCTATGTGAAGTAGGGGGGCTGAAACCCCTATGTGAAGTAGGGGGCCTCACACCCCTATGTGAAGTAGGGGGCTGACACCCCTATGTGAAGTAGGGGGGCTGACACCCCTATGTGAAGTAGGGGGCTGACACCCCTATGTGAAGTAGGGGGGCTGACACCCCTATGTGAAGTAGGGGGGCTGACACCCCTATGTGAAGTAGGGGGGCTGACACCCCTATGTGAAGTAGGGGGGCTGACACCCCTATGTGAAGTAGGGGGGCTCACACCCCTATGTGAAGTAGGGGGGCTGACACCCCTATGTGAAGTAGGGGGGCTGACACCCCTATGTGAAGTAGGGGGCCTCACCCCTATGTGAAGTAGGGGGCTGAAACCCCTATGTGAAGTAGGGGGCCTGACACCCCTATGTGAAGTAGGGGGCCTCACACCCCTATGTGAAGTAGGGGGGCTGACACCCCTATGTGAAGTAGGGGGGCTGACACCCCTATGTGAAGTAGGGGCCTCACACCCCTATGTGAAGTAGGGGGCTGACACCCCTATGTGAAGTAGGGGGCTGAAACCCCTATGTGAAGTAGGGGGGCTGACACCCCTATGTGAAGTAGGGGCCTCACACCCCTATGTGAAGTAGGGGGGCTGACACCCCTATGTGAAGTAGGGGGGCTGAAACCCCTATGTGAAGTAGGGGGCTCACACCCCTATGTGAAGTAGGGGGCCTCACACCCCTATGTGAAGTAGGGGGGCTGACACCCCTATGTGAAGTAGGGGGCCTCACACCCCTATGTGAAGTAGGGGGGCTGACACCCCTATGTGAAGTAGGGGGGCTGACACCCCTATGTGAAGTAGGGGGGCTGACACCCCTATGTGAAGTAGGGGGGCTGACACCCCTATGTGAAGTAGGGGGGCTGACACCCTATGTGAAGTAGGGGGCTGACACCCCTATGTGAAGTAGGGGGGCTGAAACCCCTATGTGAAGTAGGGGGCCTGACACCCCTATGTGAAGTAGGGGGGCTGACACCCCTATGTGAAGTAGGGGGCTGACACCCCTATGTGAAGTAGGGGGGCTGAAACCCCTATGTGAAGTAGGGGGCCTCACACCCCTATGTGAAGTAGGGGGGCTCACACCCCTATGTGAAGTAGGGGGCCTCACACCCTATGTGAACTAGGGGGCCTCAGACCCCTATGTGAAGTAGGGGGCCTCACACCCCTATGTGAAGTAGGGGGGCTGAAACCCCTATGTGAAGTAGGGGGCCTCACACCCCTATGTGAAATAGGGGGGCTGAAACCCCTATGTGAAGTAGGGGGGCTGAAACCCCTATGTGAAGTAGGGGGGCTGACACCCCTATGTGAAGTAGGGGGCCTCACACCCCTATGTGAAGTAGGGGGGCTGAAACCCCTATGTGAAGTAGGGGGCTCACACCCCTATGTGAAGTAGGGGGGCTGACACCCCTATGTGAAGTAGGGGGCCTCACACCCCTATGTGAAGTAGGGGGCCTCACACCCCTATGTGAAGTAGGGGGCTGACACCCCTATGTGAAGTAGGGGGCTGACACCAATATGTGAAGTATGGGGGCTGAAACCCCTATGTGAAGTAGGGGTGCTTTAACCCCTATGTGAAGTAGGGGGCCTCACACCCCTAAGTGAAGTAGAGGGGCTGACACCCCTATGTGAATTAGGGGGGCTGACACCCCTATGTGAAGTAGGGGGGCTGAAACCCCTATGTGAAGTAGGGGCCTCACACCCCTATGTGAAGTAGGGGGGCTGAAACCCCTATGTGAAGTAGGGGGGCTGAAACCCCTTTGTGAAGTAGGGGGGCTGACACCCCTATGTGAAGTAGGGGGGCTGAAACCCCTATGTGAAGTAGGGGGCCTCACACCCCTATGTGAAGTAGGGGGGCTGAAACCCCTATGTGAAGTAGGAGGGCTGACACCCCTATGTGAAGTAAGGGGCCTCACACCCCTATGTGAAGTATGGGGGCTGACACCCCTATGTGAAGTAGGGGGCTGACACCAATATGTGAAGTATGGGGGCTGAAACCCCTATGTGAAGTAGGGGTGCTTTAACCCCTATGTGAAGTAGGGGGCCTCACACCCCTATGTGAAGTAGGGGTCTGACACCCCTATGTAAAGTAGGGGGGCTGACACCCCTATGTGAAGTAGGGGGGCTGACACCCCTATGTGAAGTAGGGGGCCTCAACCCCTATGTGAAGAAGGGGGGCTGAAAACCCTATGTGAAGTAGGGGGGCTGACACCCCTATGTGAAGTAGGGGGCCTCACACCCCTATGTGAAGTAGGGGGGCTGAAACCCCTATGTGAAGTTGGGGGTCTGACACCCCTATGTGAAGTAGGGGGCCTGAAACCCCTATGTGAAGTAGGGGGCCTCACACCCCTATGTGAAGTAGGGGGCCCCACACCCCTATTTAAAGTAGGGGGGCTAAAACCCCTATGTGAAGTAGGGCGGCTGACACCCCTATGTGAAGTAGGGGGCCTCACACCCCTATGTGAAGTAGGGGGGGCTGACACCCCTATGTGAAGTAGGGTGGCTGAAACCTCTATGTGAAGTAGGGGGGCTGAAACCAATATGTGAAGTAGGGGGCCTCACACTTCTATGTGAATTAGGGGGGCTGACACCCCTATGTGAAGTAGGGGGGCTGAAACCCCTATGTGACGTAGGGGGGCTGACACCCCTATGTGAAGTAGGGGGGCTGAAACCCCTATGTGAAGTAGGGGGGCTGACACCCCTATGTGAAGTAGAGGGCCTCACACCCCTATGTGAAGTAGGGGGGCTGACACCCCTATGTGAAGTAGGGGGGCTGACACCCCTATGTGAAGTAGGGGAGCTGAAACCCCTATGTGAAGTAGGGGGGGCTGAAACCCCTATGTGAAGTAGGGGGGCTGAAACCCCTATGTGAAGTAGGGGGCCTCACACCCCTATGTGAAGTAGGGGGCCTCACACCCCTATGTGAAGTAGGGGGGCTGACACCCCTATGTGAAGTAGGGGGGCTGACACCCCTATGTGAAGTAGGGGGGCTGAAACCCCTATGTGAAGTAGGGGGCCTCACACCCCTATGTGAAGTAGGGGGGCTGACACCCCTATGTGAAGTAGGGGGGCTGAAACCCCTATGTGAAGTAGGGGGCCTCACACCCCTATGTGAAGTAGGGGGGCTGACACCCCTATGTGAAGTAGGGGGGCTGAAACCCCTATGTGAAGTAGGGGGCCTCACACCCCTATGTGAAGTAGGGGGGCTGAAACCCCTATGTGAAGTAAGGGGGCTGACACCTCTATGTGAAGTAGGTCGGCTGAAACCCCTATGTGAAGTAGGGGGGCTGACACCCCTATGTGAAGTAGGGGGGCTGAAACCCCTATGTGAAGTAGGGGGGCTGAAACCCCTATGTGAAGTAGGGGGCCTCACATCCCTATGTGAAGTAGGGGGCCTCACACCCCTATGTGAAGTAGGGGGTCTCACACCCCTATGTGAAGTAGGGGACCTCACACCCCTATGTGAAGTAGGTGGGCTGAAACCCCTATGTGAAGTAGGGGGCTGAAACCCCTATGTGAAGTAGGGGGGCTGATACCCCTATGTGAAGTAGGGGGCCTCACACCCCTATGTGAAATAGGGGGGCTGAAACCCCTATGTGAAGTAGGGGGGCTGAAACCCCTATGTGAAGTAGGGGGCTGACACCCCTATGTGAAGTAGGGGGCCTCACACCCCTATGTGAAGTAGGGGGGCTGAAACCCCTATGTGAAGTAGGGGGCCTCACACCCCTATGTGAACTAGGGGGGCTGACACCCCTATGTGAAGTAGGGGGCCTCACACCCCTATGTTAAGTAGGGGGCCTCACACCCCTATGTGAAGTAGGGGGGCTGACACCCCTATGTGAAGTAGGGGGCCTGAAACCCCTATGTGAAGTAGGGGGGCTGACACCCCTATGTGAAGTAGGGGGGCTGAAACCCCTATGTGAAGTAGGGGGCCTCACACCCCTATGTGAAGTCAGGGAGCTGAAACCCCTATGTGAAGTAGGGGGGCTGACACCCCTATGTGAAGTAGGGGGGCTGAAACCCCTATGTGAAGTAGGGGGGCTGACACCCCTATGTGAAGTAGGGGGCCTCACACCCCTATGTGAAGTAGGGGGGCTGACACCCCTATGTGAAGTATAATATATTAATTCTACTTATCCTATGACAAAAGTTCGTCTTGATGCCCTTAGTGCTACTGCTTGGATTCCTTTTGCCACTCCTGCCCTTACTGCTGAGCTTGGTATGGCTGTTCGCCGTTTGCAATGTTTGTTGCATATCCAAATGAAAGCTATTACTGATTCTATCTCTCGCTTAGCTGAATCTCTTGAACAAAATAATCAAATGACTCTGCAAAATTAACAGGCTTTAGATTTGTTGCTTGCCGCTGAAGGAGGGACTTGTACTTTTATTAATGCCACAAACTGCTGTACGGTCATCGTGAACCATACGGTCTTTGTATTAGATGCTATGAATAAGATTAAGCATTTATCTGCACTTCACCTGGATGACTTTCAGGGTGGGCTCCAGTTTGGGGATTGGTTCTCTTCCCTTACCTCCTGGTTTCACTCTCTTGGAGCTGGCCTGAAGGGCCTAATGATTGTAGCTGGGATATTTTTAATCTTTGCTTTGTTATTCTGTTGTATTGTTTCCATTGTTATATTCTGTTGTAAGAAACAGTGTACTAAAATCTCCACTTCCCTTATGCCTGTTCAAACAAACCATACACATGTGAATGTTTCCTATGCTTCCGTGCCTGCTTCTGATTTCTCTGATTTGGTCTTGTCTCCTCCACAATAAAAAAAAAAAAAATGGGGGAGTTGTAGGGGTTAGAGATATGTTCCTGGTTCATAATCACTCAATGGCCCTGATAAATGTCTGCTCTAATAAAAATATATGTCAACCAAGCTGCTATATTGTGAGCAGGAAGAACCAGGCCAGCATAAGGAGGAACCATATAAGGAAATATCACAGGCCTTAGCAATGCATATGTCTGAAATGAAGAGTCCAGACGTAGACATACAGAGGCTTTGTGCAAAGAACACAGGAAACCATAAGCTGACATAGCTGAAGTGACGAAGTATATGCTGAGCCCATTAGCTCTGAAGACAGCAGGTGGTTGACAGTGGGTAAGTACCAGACAAGAGGGGGGCCTGGGGGATGTTGAAACAGGAACAAAGAGGGGACAGAAAAGTCAATAACAGGAAATGAAGGGAGGAAGAGAAGGCACAAAGAGGAATGGACTTAGAAGCTGTATACACGGAAGCAAAGAATGTATATATGTAGCATGATTATTGTACTCAGGGGGAGGAGATATTCTGGAGATGCCTAGTGCTCGATAGAAACTCTCTTCCCTTATCTGCCTGTATTGTCCATCAGTTATCTAATAAACAGAGATTCTGATTGCACCTGTACTGACTTTTGGATCTGGACTTTACAGGAAAATAGTGATAATTAGGTTGTGGTCTATTTTGTGGGTAACAGGGCCTCACAGTTGTTAACAATATACAGAATGCTGTTTATGTTGTAGGCGGGGTGGGGGGAGGGTTTATATGAGTTGGACCAAAGTGGAGAGTGAAGAGGTTGGTCTTGAGGAGCTTGTGGAAGGTTAGGATGTCAGTGGTGTTTCTTAGGTGGTCACGGAAGGAGTTCCAGGAAGAGAGGGCATATAGCTCAAAGGATTTGGCACAAGCCTGTTGGGTGCTTTTGGTTATTGCTTGTGGGGTGGTCAGGGTGTTCATAGTGGAGTTTAATCTCACCATGAGCTCATGCTCCAATTACATGGTTTGTGGAAGGCAACAGTAATATGATTACACAAGCAAATGATTTTCTACATCTCAAAATTTGATGAAACAATGGAAAAAACAAGCTAGGTAAAATGGAGAACATCTTGGTGCTACATGATGAGGTCCACTCATGACACTACTACATCTCTCAATGCAGGGTAAACCCAATGAAAGAGATGCTTTCAATTTTGTTTTCTGAGGGGCGAGGTGGCGAAGGAAAGATGACCTGTCAGTTTCTTCCTGCTCCTTCAGACTTCCAGATAATCAGAATCAGACTCTCCACAGCACTGCAAGCCTTTGCAACACACGTGGTTTTCCCCTAATTGTTAAGCTTCTGCCTCCCAGTCGATACGGTGGTAGTAATTGGCCATGGCCTGCAGATTGCCTTATCACTCATAACACACCAGGTTCTCGAGTGAAAGTATGGCCATTGGGTGGTGCTGTGCTATGATAGCTGGAAAGCTGTCTCTCCTACCAAATCCCCCAGAAAAGGGGCAATGAAACATAAAATCCTGCTTCTCCAGTGGGTATGCCCTAAAGTGAGACACTGTACGTGCAAAAGATGAAAATGCGTCTCCCCAAATGAGCTGACCTGTATGTGAACGTGCTACTAAAAATATTAAAAGAGGAAAATACTTTTAGTCCAATTCCAGAATTAGGTTGCTTTTGCTTTGCAGGGTTATACTCTGCATGGACGGCAGTTTTCCCTTGGAGTTCGTCTATGGCTAGAAAACTTGCTCTCCACAAACGCACACAGAGGAAACAGTCACTACTGGCCTTTGGTGTGACATTAGCTGAGTGAGCATATGGCCGTTACCTCAGACTCTTTGACAATGACATCCTTCTTAAATCAGCTTTATTGTATTTCTTCAGTTGAAGAGTATAGTGCTGGCATTGGGAGGAAACTTTTAAGTTCCCATGTTAGTACCTGATTAAGCTGCAAGAAGTTAATTCTGTATTTTTTGATCCTGCACAGCTTGAAACATTGTTTTACTGATAGAAAGTCTGATTTGTACAAGATCTTGGGGGATAAGAACGTATATATCTTTTAGGGGCCTATTTACCAGGGTAGCGCAAAGTTAAAATGCGGTATCCGCCCCATGCTAAAAACCTTGTTTTACCCTTGTGACATTGCATCGTGATGGCAACAGCGCAGGACGGGGGCATTCCCACCACATCGTTGCTAACACGGGCACAAGTAACACCAGCTGAGTGGCTGGCATTAGTTGCTTCTGTGGCTATTTTATCACAGCGACCCATGATAACTGCAGGGGGAAGGCTGTAGATGCCCCACGCTAGTAACACGCTCCATATCTACTTTACTATCGCAGGGCTTAGTAAACATGCCTCTAAGCCTTAATTACTGCAGGTAATATGTTTGACGGGGTTTCCTTCTCTTTTTTTTTTAAATAACTTTCTTTATTGATATTGTTTCCTTATCTTATTGAGTATTTTCCCCTTTTAATGTGGACCTTTTTCCATAGCTAATGTGATATTTTCTGTACCTTATTTTGCTTTTTAAATTCTTGGATGATATAGTTTTGCTTTATCTATGAATACCTTATGGTTGCTATTTTGGAATTGTTTTCAAAATCCAGAGATTAAACAAAAAAATCTTAATTGTTAGCAATTGACACCTAAATAGAAAAAAATAGTTAATGGTTTATAAAGTGGAATTTTGAAAAACTGGTCCATTTGACTGGTTCCCAATTGACACCTGTAAGCCCTGTGCAACACAGATGCTGTTATGACATGAGAAGTTTGGGGTATGTTTACCAAGCTGTGGTAGCGGCTTCCACGTGGTTTCGGAGCTGCGGCCCCACTAAAGTCAATGGGGCCGCAGCTCTGATATCGCACGGAAGCCGCTACTGCCACTTAGTAAACATACCCCTTTGTCTCTTTAAGAATCTGTCACAGTCTATTTAAATCAGGCTGTGATGACAGAATCAAACTAGCAGCTGAGTCTGTCTGGCAGGTTGCAAGTCCTAGCAGCAAGGTGGGTACTTGCACAGCCAAGTCTGTCTGAAAAGTTAGTTTTGGGATCTAGGCTTCACATTAATATTGCTGGTTCTTTAGATTATTACAAAACTATATGGTTAAGCCTGTGAAAGGAAGGTTCTAGAAAGAATTAAGAGGGGATCTCTTATTCCCTTCTACTCAAGATGGTGGCATGCATTGGTGGAAGACAAAAATGCATGTGCTGAATAAGGAAAAATATCTTTCAGGCTGTCAAACGTCATAGCCGACAGGTAGCAGGGCTGGCCCCAGAGTTGGTTCAAGGTGTTGGTGCCCTAGGCAAATCTTAAGCCTTCTGCCCCACTCCCCCACTGTCAGAATCTGCTGTTTTAGCTTTGAATTCCCTGCCCCCAGAAGCTACTGCCCTACATGCCTAACGGTTGGGCCACCCCTGCCAGCTAGAATTACTCTTAAGCAGTGTGGATAGATTTGACTGGATGGTTCCACACCCCCCCCCCTCCACTGTCATTTATTACATTACTATATAAGCATGGTTAGCAAGATTTTAAACAGAAGAAACTGCAAGGAAGGGAAAGTACAATACTATAATAAACAACCTTCCTTTACTACTAAATTTCCAACATATTCCTCTAATATCAAAGGCCAACCTCTTCACTGTGATTCGCTATCGATAAATGACATCAGTTCTTCCACTATTCCTAACCTAAACCAGAGAAATGTACGCTCAGAACTCCCATAATTCTAAAATCAACTAAAAGAACAATGTCCAATCTATTTTATCATTGAGTCCATGTGGAGCAAGTGTATTCAAGTTGAAAATCCATTTCTGTTCTTGCTTCAGTAATAGTTTCCCACGATCTCCTCCACAAATATTGACAGGAACACAATCAACCACCGTACATTTAAAATCCTCAATTTTATGAGCAAACAAGTTGCAATGTTGAACAAACGGTGTTTCAAGTTTTGCTTTCAAAATACTGTACTTGTGCTCCACCAGTCGTGTACGGAGGGGACATGTTGTTTTACCGATATACAACGCGTCCCCTCCGTTCACGACTGGCGGAGCACAAGCACAGTATTTTGAAAGCAAAACTTGAAACACCGTTTGTTCAACATTGCAACTTGTTTGCTCATAAAATTGAGGATTTTAAATGTACGGTGGTTGATTGTGTTCCTGTCAATATTCGTGGAGGAGATCGTGGGAAACTATTACTGAAGCAAGAACAGAAATGGATTTTCAACTTGAATACACTTGCTCCACATGGACTCAATGATAAAATAGATTGGACATTGTTCTTTTAGTTGATTTTAGAATTATGGGAGTTCTGAGCGTACATTTCTCTGGTTTAGGTTAGGAATAGTGGAAGAACTGATGTCATTTATCGATAGCGAATCACAGTGAAGAGGTTGGCCTTTGATATTAGAGGAATGTGTTGGAAATTTAGTAGTAAAGGAAGGTTGTTGTTTATTATAGTATAGCAAGATTTTAAACCACATCTCATATCCTGCAACTCCACAATAGGTATCTCAGCATCTGACATTCCTGATAGACTCTATTGCAAGCAAGGACGGCTGAGGAACAGGCAGGGACTTTGGTACGTCTCTCTCTTTTACTTCGGCAGGTACCAAAGATCCATCAACAAAATAATGGCTGGGAAAAATTGTATTGCTAAAGCTGTTGCCCACATTTGGTAATCAAATTTGCAGATAACACAAAATTATTCAAAGTTGTTAAAGCCCAAGAGGATTGTGAAAAATTGCAAGAGGACCTTGATAAATTGGAAGACTGGATGTGCAAATGGCAAATGAAATTTAATGTGGACAAGTGCAAAGTTATGCACCTAGGAAAGAACAACCCAAACTAGGGTTATATAATGCAAGATTCTACATTAGGAACCACCACCTAGGAAAAAGATTTAGGCGTCATCGTGGATAACACATTGAAACCCTCCACCTAGTGTGCAGCCAAGAAGGCAAATGGAATGCTAGGAATCATAAGGAAAGGAATGGAGAAGAAAACAAAGGCTATTACAATACCTCTGTATCGTTCCATGGTGCGACTGCACCTTGAATATCAGGTGCAATTCTGGTTGTCGTATCTTAAAAATGATATAACGGAATTAGAAAAGGTATAAAGAGCCACCAAATTGGTAAAGGGGATGGAAGGATACCCCTATGAGGAGAGGCTTAAAAGGTTAGGACTCTTTAACCTGGAAAAGAGATGGCTGAGGGAAGATATGATAGAGGTCTATAAATTAATGAATGAAGTGGGACGGGTAAACGTAGATCGATTCTTTATGCCATCAAAAAGTAGAAAGACTGTTGTTGTTGTTAAGTGCCGTCAAGTCGGAGTCGACTCATGGTGACCCTCTGGACAGCTATCCTAAATTGTGTTCGATCTTGAGTCAGGCGGCTCATTGTTGACAGATTGGTACCCGTAGCTGCTGTTATTGTATCGATCCATCTCATTGCTGGTCTTCCTCTTTTGCGTTGACCTTCTATCTTGCCAAGCATGATGTCTTTCTCTAATGATCTCTCTCTTTGCATGATGTGTCCAAAGTATGAAAGTCGAAGTCTTGTCATCTGAGCTTCTAAAGAAAGCTTAGGTTTGATCTCTTCTAGTACCAACTGGTTTGTTCTTTGGGCAGTCCATGGTATACACAGTATTCGCCGCCAGCACCATAATTCAAAGGCATCAATTTTCTTCCTCTCTATCTTTTTCACTGTCCAGCTTTCACATCCATATGATGTTATTGAAAATACCATGGCTTGAACAAGTTGAATCTTTGTATGGAGAGAGACATCCCTGCTCTTGAGAATCTTCTCTAGGTCTTTCATAGCCATTCTGCCAAGAGCAATGCGTCGTCTGATTTCTTGACTGCTTGTTGCTTCTTTATTGATAGCACAGCTACACTAAAAAAAATTTTTTTTAAACTGCCTCTAATGTTTCGATTGATTTTTACGTTTTTTGGTGCGCTGAATCCAAATCTGGTAACCAATTTGCTCCATCACGTACAGATGTTTTGCTACATTGGGTTAGCAGTTTGAGGTGAACGTTTCAGATTGAGTGCGATCGAGATAAAAGTTTCTTGGATGAATTCTTTATACTAATTGTTTAGTAGTTATTCAAATAAGAATAAAGAAAGTTGTAACAAGGCAGCACATAAGAATAGAGTAATGTCAACAAAACACACTGTGATGGTAGCAAAATTGTCTGCACTTAAAACAGCCACATACATGTGCACAAACATTGAGCATATAAGAGCGAGGTTAGACACAAAGAAAAGCAAAGAAATGTGCAAAAAATGTTGTACAGGTATGTATGAAAGAATAGAAAACGCAAACCGCACCATTGCAATACATGAAGACAAACACCCGATGGTGTGAAAATAAAATTCTAATAAATGAGATCTGACACTGTGGTAATAACTAGCAAATTTTTATTTCAAAGTTTAGTAAAAACACGATATTTGTCAACACAGTTTAGATTTTAAAGTCATTCTTGGGTCAATCAATCTCCTGGTGGGCCTGTTTCTTCTTCCCCCGAATGCTTCTCTTGGTGCGCTGCTTGGCGTATTTTTCATCTGGGGTTTCCCGCAGCAGCAACCAGCAGAAATCAGCCATCATAGTGGTGTTCCATCTTCCTTGGTACCTTCTCTCTGCGTCCTTGATGTCCTGGTGAAACCTTTCACCTTGTTCTTCACTGTACGCCCCCAAGTTTTCGGGAAAGTAGTTCACATGGGAGTGCAAGAAATGGACTTTCAGGCTCATGTTACAGCCTTGTTCTTTGAAGGCATTGAGCATCCTGGCAACAATATCCTTATAGTTCTCATCCCGCCTGTTCCCCAAGAATTTGAGAACAACATCCTTGAAGGAATCCCAGGCTTCTTTTTCCTTCTCAGACATCGTTTCAGCGAATGCTCCATCTGAAATGAGTTTCCTTATATCAGGGCCAACAAACACTCCTTCCTTTAGCTTTGCTTCAGAAAGTCGGGGGAACTTTGAGCAAAGGTACCGAAAGCACTCACCATCTTTTGGAAGGGACTTGATGAATTGCTTAATGAGACCCAACTTAATGTGGAGAGGTGGTAATAGAATTTTATCACGAGGTACCAAGCTCTCATGAAGAACATTTTTCTCACCGGGTCTCAAATACTCCCGAATTGGCCAGTCTTTTTTCCCCCAGTGTAGGTCGCGGGCCCGGCTATCCCACAAGCAAAGGAAGCAGGGATATTTGGTGAAACCGGATTGCTGCCCTAATAGCATGGATAGAATTTTAAAGTCTCCACAAATCATCCACTTATGCTCATCATAACGAATCTTCTGAAGAATCAGGGCCAAATTCTCGTATTTTTCTTGGAGAATAACAGAGTGAGCAATAGGAACTGAAGCGAATGTGTTGCCATTATGAAGAAGAACACCTTTTATGCTGTCTTTTGACGAATCAATGAACAGCCGCCATTCAGCAGGATCATACTTGAGTTTAAACGTTTCCATCACTCCGTATATATCGTTGCAAAATACCAAATCTTCCTCTTTGCTGAAATACTTCAAAAATTGTGTCTCGCGGTTGCGGTACCAATAAAAAGTTGTTCCTGGTGACAATAGATTTTTCTGTTTAAGCCGAGAACCTAGCAGTTGGGCAGCATCTTTTGGGAGTCCTAAATCCCGGACTAAATCATTCAATTCAGCTTGAGAGAAAAGTTCAGGTTTCGGATCTGGTTCAGTTTCAAACTCGGAAGTACTGGACTCATCGGGAAAAGCCATCTGATGAGTCTCATCATGATCAGAACCGTCCACACAAATATGATCCAAAGATTTTGGTGGTTCAGGCACAGGTACTTCGTTGCTATGAGGCATAGGCCTAATTGCTGAGGGAAGGTTGGGGTAACTTATTACGTTCTTATTTTTTAAGTTGTATCCCTTCACAATGCAAGAGCAAAAATAGCAGTCACTGCTGTGGTCTCTTTGTTCACGCCACATCATAGGTATTCCGAAACGAAATGCTTGTTTTTTACCTTTCATCCATAAGCGTAGATCTTCCTCACATGTCTTGCACACTTTGTGAGGAGCCCACGGTTTGTCTTGATCGCCTAACTTCAAACCGAAATAGGCGAAATATACTTTTTTAATAAATGCAGAAATGTTCCTCTGCCGCTTTTTCACGGTATATTCCCCACAAATAAAACAAAAACTGTCCGGAGAGTTGACGCAACCTCTGGCTCTGTGAGCCATCACAAATACACAGCACTGCAAACTACAACTGTAGTGAACCACTTCGGAATAAAGCTGGATTATGACTGAGCAAACAAAAGGTAATAATGAACTTGCAAGAAACTGAAATTTGACAGGAACGTTCATGTCGCAACCACCGTGTTTGAGCGAGCGAACAAGGCGAGGTGAACAGGAAAGAACATGCGCCAGCGCGAGTACTGGATTTAGCCCCCCGCCTCCCAATTGTCCTGTTAATGTATAAAATGAATACAAAACACTCTAAAATATCATGAGGGAGTGTTTCTAGTTAGTTAACCATTACAACCTCTATTTTGGGCCAAGAAAATAAACTGCAGTCGGCTAAAAAGAAATTATGTGAACATTCCTTATATGGGTAAGAAATCTAATTTTGCAAGAAAACGTGACGTGATGGAACATTTTGGCTATTTTTCCTGGATTCAGCACCCCAAAATCTATAGGAATCAGTTGCAAAACTGGAGGCAGTTGTTTGGTAGTGTACCTGTGTAGTTGATCCAAGTAGGTTAAAGTTGTTCACGATTTCAATTTCTTCTCCTTCAACGATGAACCTGTTGATTATGCCAGTTGTCATGATCTTTGTCTTCTTTACATTAAGGTGCAGGCCCACTTTGAGACTATGTTCTTTGATTGTGAGAAGCAAATGTTTCAGATCATCTTCACTTTCAGCCAGTAATGTGGTATCATCTACATAGCGAAGGTTGTTGATGAGTCTTCCACCAATCTTCACACCTCTGTTGTCTTCATACAATCCTGCTTCTCTGATGATTTGTTCTGCATATAAATTAAACAGGTAAGGGGAAAGTATGCAGTCTTGTCTTACACCTTTGCTTATTTTAAACCATTCTGTTTCTCCTTGTTCCATTCGAACTGTTGCTTCCTGATCAATGTACAGATTGCGCAAGAGTACGATCAGGTGTTCTGGTATACCCATGCTTCTTAATGCAGCCCAGAGTTTCTCATGGTTTACACAGTCAAAAGCCTTGCTATAGTCGATAAAGCACAAATAGATATCCTTTTGGTATTCTTTAGTCTTTTCAAGGATCCATCTCACATCCGCAATGATGTCTCTCGTTCCTCGCCCTTTCCTGAACCCTGCTTGCACTTCAGGTAGTTCTTGTTCCAGGTATGGTTGTAGTCTCTTTTGAATAATCTTCAGTAGAATCTTTCTGGCATGTGGGATCAGAGCTATTGTGCGATAATTGCCACAGTCAGTAGGATCACCTTTCTTTAGTATTGGTATAAAACACAGATCTTTTCCAGTCAGTTGGCCATGATGTTGTCTTCCATATTTCTTGGCAGAGCCTTGTAAGTATGGTAACAGCTGCATCAGATTGCTGTAATACTTCTATGGGAATGCTATCAATGCCTGGTGCTTTGTTCTTTGATAAGGCTTTCAATGCTGCTTTAACTTCTTCTTTCATCACCAATGGTTCCCGATCATAAGGTACAGGTTGAAACGGCTGTTGGTCCACTTGATCTTTATCATATAAAAACTCTGTATATTCCTTCCACCTTTTCTTGATCTTCTCAGCATCATTCAACATAGAACCTTGAGCATCTTGTAACATTCCAATTTGAGGCTGGAACTTTTTCTTTAACTCTCGTAACTTTAGGAAAGCCGATCTTGTTCTTCCTCTAATAGTTTCTGCTTCTATTTCCTTGCATGCGTCGTTGTAGTACTTTTCCTTGTCCTGTCTTGCTGCACGTTGGAAATGTCTGTTGAGTTCTGTTATTGTCTTTCTTTCTCTGGCTTTAGCTTCTCTGCGTTTCTGGGCAATTTTCAGAGTTTCTTCTGTCGTCCATTTTGGCTGTTTTTGCTTTTTCACCTTTTGTAGAGACTTCTCGCTTTCTTCCAACACAACCTTCTTGATGTCATTCCATAACTCTTCTGGAGCTCTGTCATTTGTATCTAAAGCAGCAAATCAATTTTGCAGGCAGTCTTTAAATTCCAGTGGTATATTCTCAAGGTCATATTTTGCTGCATTCATGAGTGGTTTGCTCTTTTTGAACTTTAGCTTGAGTTTGCATACTAGTAGTTGATGATCTGTACCACAGTCAGCTCCAGGTTTTGTCTTTGTTGATGTTATAGAACCTTTCCATCGTTGACTTCCACAGATGTAGTCAATTTGATTTTTATACAATCCATTGGGTGAAGTCCATGTGTACAGTCGCCGCTTGTGTTGATGGAAGAAGGTGTTTGAGATGAATAGATCGTTGGTCTTGCAGAATTCTATCAGTCTTTCTCCAGCTTCATTTCTGTTGCCAAGTCCATATTTTCCAACTACTTTGCCGTCTTCTTTGTTGCCAAATTTTGCGTTCCAGTCACCCATGACTATCAGGATATCCTGTTTGCATGTTCTGTCAATTTCAGCTTGTACTTGTTCATAGAACTCTTCAATTTCATTCTCTTCTACAGCTGTTGTTGGGGCATATACTTGAATTATAGTTGTGTTGATAGGCATTCCTCGTAGACGAATAGAGATTAAGCGTTCGCTGACTGCATTGTATTTCATTACAGTTTTTGCAAGTTTCTTCTTTATTATAAATGCAACACCATATCTCCAGGAACAAGCAGGAATGTAGTCTTCACATATGAGTATCGTCGGTACCGACGGAGCCTGCGCGGGAACGCTCCCCAGCGTCCAATTAGAAAGCTTTTGGGAGCATCCCACAGCGCCTGCGTTCTGCCTTCCCGTCTTTCCCAACTGCCTCTCTCCAGTTCTTCGTTTTCTGCGGAGCCAGCAGGTCGTTGTTCCTGTCACTGCAGAAAATGTTTTCCTTATTCCTTCTTTTTTTGTGGTCGCGTCTGCCTTCCCCGACGCTATACCGGTACCACCGGTTCTCTTTTCTTTCTTTCGTTTAAAAAAAAAAATAAAATATATATATATATATATTGTAATGGTGAAAGTTCCCAGGAGGAGATGGAGGTGGAGGAAAATCCTGTTGAAATAAATGAGACTGCACTTGTGCACAGGATTTCCAAACCAGATAAGAAAAAAAACACAGCTCTCTGCTGAGCTCAGGCCACGCCCCAGCTCAGAGGGAGAGACAGGCTTCCTCACTGATTGGTCACACCTGGGGGAAGGACAGGGAGTGCCGGGAAGCAAATGCTTTTTAAATCCACAAACAGAGCAGAGAGTTAGGATGAGAAGAGGCAAGGAAACAAACACAGGAAAGAGCACGAGAAGAGGCAAGGAAACAAGCACGGGAAGGTGCAAGGGACGTGGAGAGGAAGGAAAAGAGCAAGCAAGACAGGAACCTTATGAAGAAGGTGAAGGAGAGAGAGAGAACCTTGGAGAGGACGTTACAGCAAGGCAGAACCTTGGAGCAAGAGGGCTAGCAAGGGAAGCCACTGGAGAGACGGCAATTGGACATACAGCAACAAGGGCTATAGCAGCTATAGAGGAAAGAAGGAAGAAAAGCCTCTTCAGAGCAGGTACCTAACTGGCACTGGAAGTAGACATAAGGAAGCTGAATTCCAGAACCTGGAGGATAGCAGGGAAAAAGGGTTCAGCAGTTGTCTAAGAAACTCTGCCAAAGGTAAAGCTATCATTTCTAATGCTGAATCATTGTTAGAGAAGCCATTTGCCTTTGCTACTGTCCAGAAGGCAGACCCAACACCTTTAACTGATAATAGGTGGGGGGAGAGTCTTACATATGGGGAAAACTATAACACTGACAAAAGCCAAACAGCCGAGCCTTCAGAGTTAGAAGCTATAAGGAAGCTGTTGTCAGAAGGAAAAGTTTTCTCTCCTAATGCTAATGTGCCTGTACACGCTGAATTGCTCCTGAACCAGTTCAAGGAATTTCTGGAGGAAGGAAAGTCAGGGAGAACTGTTAAACCTGATAGAGATGCCAGTAATTCTAATACTGTTGAAAGAATGCAAATAGACTCTTGTTTGCCAGCTTTAGAAAGTGAATCTTCTCCCATGGATTGCTCTTTATGTTTAAAGGAAGAAGGCATTGTTGAATAGCACTGAAACTGTATGAAATAATATAGAGAGTACTTGCCATACCTGCTGAAGAATTGGAAAGGCTTGTTTTATGCTTAATAAGCTTAATTGTCTTCTGAGGATAAGAAGCCGTGCTGTGAGAAAGAAAATCAGCTGTTGCAGTTTAACTGTTTTCCGTTGAATAGCCACATGGGGCAGTGTCCTGTGTAAAGTTTATGGGACTGAGAAACAGCTGAGCAGTGCTGAGATATTTCTGTTATGTTTTTCTTCTGTTCCTGAAATACCTATATGTTGGAGATGCATCCTTTATGCTTGTTTGTGTTTGAGCTTTGATGCGCTGGAAATTCCCCACAATAAATATTCTTGCAGCCTTGAAACACTCGTGTCATAACTACAATTTTGTCCTTAAGGAAATAAGCAAAACTACAAGTCCCAGAATCCCTGGTGACAATAGAAATAGCTTTATTCAAAAGAGGACACTCAAAGGCCACTTCCAGCTGGTAAGCTCTTGGGCCCCAGCGGAAGCGTCGCAATATATTCTATTTTTTTCCAAACTTTTCTTCCCAGGTGCATGCACCATTTTGGGCCTTAGGCCCAAAATTTCCTTCACTATGGAAAAACCCGCTTCGAGTTTCAAAAAGTGCACCAAGTGTGGCGGTACCATTTCCGTCACTGACACCCATGAGTGGTGTCTTAAATGTTTAGGTCCTGACCACTCCATCTCTGAGTGTATGGCCTGTGCCATGATGTCCAAGAGGGGTCGACAAAACCGAGCTGCTAAGCTCAGCGCCCTTTTTCCCTCCGATGCAGCTTCTTTGGCATCGACGTCTTCCAGGGCTTCATCTTCCTCCCATGGATATCAGGTAACTAAACATAAGTCTAGCCGGTCCTCAAAGGGTAGATCTCCTTCCAAGCATCGAGATGCCTCTGGCGTTGCCCTTGAGGGTTCTGTACCGGCAAAATTGCCCCGGCGGGAGGCTTCTGCTTCCAAAGCATTATCGGGGCTCCAGGATGTTCTCGAGGCCTCAACCTCGGCAGAACTACTGGTGCCATGCTCTGGGGTACCAGCTGCTTGCGGTACCGATACCCAGGCATCGGCGGCATCGATAGACCAGAGGTTCCTGGCTATTGAATGCAGTCTGGCGGCTCTCCTTGCGGCATCGACACCCTCGGAACCGCGTCAGACAGTTCAACCGGTGCCAGTACCAACGCCGGTACTGGTACCGATAGCATCGACATCGGTGTCTGCTTTGCCGGCACCCAGTCATGCAATGCCTTCTGGTGCCTATACACCGGTACCGATTCCCCCCGGTACCGACTTCGGTCGGTACGGGTATCGGGCTCTTCAAGAGCATCCGGACAGAAGGTACTTTGAATCCTCGGAGGACTCCGAGGATTCTGACAGCTCTGCCGGTACCAGAATACTTCTCCTGGAGGAGCCTTCCTCTCCTAAACGTAGGATGTCTCCTCCAGAAGATATCTCCTTTCAGGATTTTATCAGGGAGGTGGCTCGAGGTCTGTCCATTACTGTGGCTCCTAAAACAGAGCCCAGGGCTAAGGAGTTGGAGATTTTACAATATCCCAAAGCTCCTAAGGAGGCAGCTACTCTGCCTATCCATGAGATCTTACATGATCTCATGTTGAGAATGTGGGAGACACCTCTTACCACCTCTCCTCACTCTTGCAGACTGGATACCATGTATCAAGTCCCTCCTTGTCCTGGTTTCCAGAAAACTCAGCTTCCTCACCACTCTATTGTAGTGGAATCAGCTATGAGAAGGATCAGGAGTGCAAAGAGGCATGCCTCTAATCCTCCAGGACGTGAGTGTAGAACTTTGGATGCCTTTAGACGTCGTACTTTCCAGGCTTCCATGCTTTCTGCCAGGATCAGTTCCTATAGTTTATATATGGGAATGTTCCTTAAAGAAGTCACAGGAGACTTGATTTTAAGCCCTCTCCTTCCTGATGACAAGAGGCAGGATTTTCTCACACTGGTTAAACATGCCCAGGATGTTTCTAAGTTTTGTCAATCGTGCAGCTTTTGACTGTTTTGAGTGCATAAGCAGAACCTCTGCCATTGCCATAGGTGCACGTAGAATTGCCTGACTCCAGGCATCCGATTTGGAGCTCTGGGTGCAGGACAAACTGAGCAATATCCCTTGTACAGGTGAGAACCTATTCGTCAAAAATTGGCAAGAAAAAGCCAATGAGTTGGATGCTGACAACTCCACTTTGGATAGGTTATCCAAAGCCACAGCTGATCCTGCAAGAAAGAAATCTTTCAAGAAACCATTCTTCTCAAAAAAGAAGAGGTTTTATCCCTCTTATTCCCAGCAGGGATGTTCTGCATGTCAGCCTGCCCGGAAAAGTCAGCAACCACCTAAACAAAGGAAAGCAAAGACTGCTAAGCCTCAACTGTCTCAGCAGTCTCAGCCTCAACAAGGCCTTTGACTTTTATCTAGAGAACTTGAGCCTTCCTCGCCCTCAATGGACCAGAGCCTTCCACCATTCCAGGAAGGTTGTGTCACTTTGCCCCCAGATGGGGGCAAATAACAGCAGAACATTGGACACTCTCCATTATAAAAGAGGGGTACAAGCTTCCCTTTCTGTGCATGCCCCCTCCCACAATGGTAAGACAGTTCAATTCTCAGACCTCTCTCATCAACCTGTTAGATCAAGAGGTCATTATGCTTCTTGCCCAAGGGGCAACAGAAGAAGTACCCATTCATCAACAGGGTATGGGGTTTTACTCCCCCCTATTTCCTTATCCGAAAGAAAACAGAGGGACACAGACCTATTTGAGACCTCAGAGAATTGAACAAATTCCTTTTCAAAGAGAAATTCAAGATGATTTCTCTGGGAACTCTGCTGCCATATCTTCAGAGTCAGGATTGGCTTTGTTCTCTAGATCTCAAGGATGCATACACTCATATTCTCATCCATCCAATTCACAGAAAACATAAGAACATAAGAACATAAGATATGCCATACTGGGTCAGACCAAGGTCCATCAAGCCCAGTATTCTGTTTCCAACAGTGGCCAATCTAGGTCATATGTACCTAGCAGTTTCCCCAAGAGACACAAGTTCCACAATGCTTGTACTGGGTCAAGCATTGATATCTTCGGTCACTTCTTAATAATGGTTTATGGACCTTTCCTCCAGGAACTTGTCCAAACCTTTTTTAAACCCAGCTACACTAACAGCCTTTACTACATCCTCCGGTAACAAATTCCAGAGTTTGATTACACGTTGAGTGAAAAAATATTTTCTTTTATTAGTCTTAAATAGTTTACCCTGTAGCTTCATTGCATGTCCCCTAGTCTTTCTATATTCTGATAACGTAAACAATCGATCTACGTTTACCCGTTCCACTCCGTTCATTAATTTATAGACTTCTATCATATCTCCCCTCAGCGGTCTCTTTTCCAGGTTAAAGAGCCCTAACCTTTTTAGCCTTTCTTCATAGGAGTATCCTTCCATCCCCTTTACCATTTTGGTGGCTCTTCTCTGAACCTTTTCTAAAATCGCTATATCCTTTTTAAGATACGGCGACCAGAATTGCACACAATATTCAAGGTGCGGTCTCACCATGGAACGATATAGAGGCATTATAATATCTTTTGTTTTATTTTCCATTCCTTTCCTTATCATACCTAGCATTCTATTTGCTCTCTTGGCTGCCGCTGCACACTGGGCCGAGGGTTTTAACATGGTATCCACAATGACGCCTAAATCTTTTTCCTGGGTGGTGGTTCCTAATGTGGAACCTTGCATCGTGTAACCATAGTTTGGGTTGTTCTTTCCTAGGTGCATAACCTTGCACTTGTCCACATTAAATTTCATCTGCCATTTTGATGCCCAGTCTTCCAATATATCAAGATCCTCTTGCAATTTTTCACAATCCTCTTGGGTTTTAACAACTTTAAATAGTTTTGTGTCATCTGCAAATTTGATAACCTCACTCGTTATTCCACTTTCCAGGTCATTTATGAATATGTCAAAAAGCAGCGGACCCAGCACAGATCCCTGGGGTAAACCACTATTCACCTTTCTCCATTGGGAAAATTGGCCATTTAGCCCTACCCTCTGCTTTCTATCTTTTAACCAGTTCCTGATCCACAATAGTACGCTGCCTCCTATCCCATGACTCTTTAGTTTTGCCAAAAGTCTCTGATGAGGGACCTTGTCAAAGGCTTTCTGAAAGTCCAGATACACAATATCAACCGACTCACCTTTGTCCACCTGTTTATTCACTACTTCAAAAAAAACATAACAGATTAGTAAGACAAAATCTTCCTAGTCTAAAGCCATGTTGGCTGTCTCCCATCAGGTCATGACTATCTACATGGTGAGTAATTTTATTCTTTATGATGGTTTCTACCATTTTTCCTGGTACTGATGTCAGGCTCACTGGTCTGTAGTTTCCCGGATCACCCCTGGAACCCTTTTTAAAAATTGGTGTTACATTGGCGATCCTCCAATCTTCAGGTATTAGAGATGATTTTAATGACAGTTCACAGATTACTGATAGCAGGTCTGCAATCTCATATTTCAGTTCTTTCAACACCCTTGGATGTATACCATCCGGCCCAGGTGATTTGCTACTCTTCAGTTTATCTAATAGTTGTAAGACATCTTCCCGATGTATCGATATTTCCTTCAATTCTTCCGCACCTTTAAATACCACTTCAGTCATGGGTAACATCCCTACATCTTCCTCAGTAAAGACCGAAGCAAAGAATTCATTCAGTCTCTCTGCTATCGCCTTGTCGCCTCTTAGTGCTCCTTTAACCCCTTTATCATCTAATGGACCAACTGACTCTCTCACAGGTTTTTTGCTACAAATGTACTTGAAAAGGTCTTTATTTCGCGTTTTTGCTTCCGCAGCAAGCTTCTTCTCAAATTCTCTCTTTGCCTGCCTTATCAATGCCTTGCATTTGACTTGCCAGTGCTTGTGCTGTTTCCAGGTTTCGTCGTTTGGCTGTTTTTTCCATTTCCTGAAAGATGCTTTTTTGGCAACAACAGCCTCTCTGACCTCACCTTTAAACCATGCTGGCAGTTTTTTGGACTTCCTTCCACTTTTCTTAAAGTGTGGAATACAGCTGGTCTGGGCTTCCAAGATAGTATTTTTCAACAACACCCAAGCTTGATGTACGTCTTTAACCTTTGCAACTGCTCCTTTTAGTTTTTTCTTAACTGTTTTCCTCATTTTATCATAGTCTCCCTTTCGAAAGTTGAAAGGTTGTACTGTGGATTTCCTTACTATCCCTCCTCCACTAATTAAATCAAAGGCGATCATGCTATGATCACTATTGCCAAGTGGCCCCAACACCCTTATTTCTTGCACTAGATCTGGTGTTCCACTAAGGACTAGGTCTAATATGGCTTCCCCTCTGGTTGGTTCATGAACCAGCTGCTCCAAGAAGCAGTCATTTATTTCATCTAGGAACTTTATCTCCCTAGCATGTCCTGACGTGACACTGACCCAGTCGATACCGGGGTAATTGAAATCACCCATTATTATTACTGCGCTGTAACTTTTGTTAGCTTCCTTGATTTCTTTGAGCATTTCATCATCCATTTGGTCATTCTGGCCAGGTGCTCGATAGTACACCCCCACTGCCATTGCCTTCCCCCTTTTATATGGAATTTCAATCCATATAGATTCTACAGCAGATTTTGTTTCCTGCAAAACTTTAATCCTTTCTGAGTCAATGCCCTCTCTAACATAGAGTGCAACCCCTCCACCAATTTGATCAGCTCTATCATTACGATATAGTTTGTACCCAGGTATCACAGTGTCCCACTGGTTGTCCTCCTTCCACCATGTCTCTGATATTCCAATCATATCTAACCTTTCATTTAGTGCTATATATTCTAACTCTCCCATCTTATTCTTTAGACTTCTAGCATTTGCATACAAGCATTTTAGAGAATGTATTTTATTCATGTTAATTTGGCTATTGTTAGACATGGGTAAATTGGGATCTTTAAGCTCTGTCTGCTCCATACTTGAGGGCATTTGGGCTACTTTACTGTTTTGTGGAACCTCTCTGCTTTTAGTAGTATCCTTCAAGGATATATTCTTCCGAACCATCCGCTCTTGGGCGACTGTCGGCTTTCCCCTAATATCTAGTATAAAAGCTGCTCTATCTCCTTTTTAAAGGTTAATGCCAGCAGCCTGGTTCCATCCCGGTTAAGGTGAAGCCCATCCCTTCGGAAGAGCCCCTCCTTTCCCCAGAATGTTCCCCAGTTCCTAACAAATCCAAAACCCTCATCTCTGCACCATTGTCTCATCCACGCATTGAGACTCCGGAGCTCTGCCTGCCTTTTGGGTCCTGCGCGTGGAACAGGAAGCATTTCGGAGAATGCTACCATGGAAGTTCTGGATTTCAACTTCCTACCTAAAAGCCTAAATTTTGCCTCCAGAACCTCCCTACCACATT
This sequence comes from Ichthyophis bannanicus, assembly GCA_033557465.1. NCBI lineage: Eukaryota > Metazoa > Chordata > Amphibia > Gymnophiona > Ichthyophiidae > Ichthyophis > Ichthyophis bannanicus. The sequence goes on along the minus strand of CM066033.1, from coordinate 1,403,682,929 downwards.
TTCCTATGTCATTGGTACCGACATGTACCAAGACAGCAGACTCCTCCCCAGCACTATCTAAGACCTTATCTAGGTGGCACGTGAGGTCCGCTACCTTCGCACCAGGCAGGCATGTTACCAGGCGATCCTCACGTCCACCAGCCACCCAGCTATCTACATGCCTAATGATCGAATCACCAACTATAACGGCTGTCCTAACCCTTCCCTCATGGGCACATAGCCCTGGAGAAACTTCCTCGGTGCGAGAGGGTTTTACATCACCTGGAGGACAGGTCCTAGTTACAGGATCACTTCCTGCCACACCAGGTTGATGCTCTCCTGTCACGTGACCTCTCTCTTCCATGGCAACAGGTGTGCTGCCAGACTGGAGGTGGGACTTCAGGACTATATCCCTGTAGGTCTCGTCTATGTACCTCTCTGTCTGTCTTATGTTTTACAAGTCTGCTACTTTAGCCTCTAGAGAACGGACTTGTTCCCTGAGAGCAAAGAGCTCCTTGCACCTAGTGCACACGTAAGACCTCTCACCAACTTGGAGAAAATCATACATGTGACACTCAATGCAAAAGACTGGAAAGCCTCCATCCCGCTGCTGGATTGCTGTCTGCATCTTAGTTTTAAGTTTGTGTCTAGATCTTTAAGTTCTTACTTACTAGGGGTTGCTATGGGTATTTATACCAATAAAACTGTACCTAATACGTTTAATATACCTTGTTCCTTTGGTCCCTTTTTCAAGTAAAGCACTACCAATACACGGTGCTTCCTTTTGGCCTGGCCTCAGCACCAAGAGTGTTCACGAAATGCATGGCTGTGGTATCAGCATTTCTCCACACTCTAGGGATATTCGTCTTCCCCTACTTAGATGACTGGCTCATTCGAGCCCCATCAGAGTCAGAGGCCAGGACTTCCCTATCTTGCACAATGCGTATCCTTCAGTATTTGGGTCTGGTCATAAATATCCCAAAATCCAGTCTAACTCCCACTCAGTCTCTAGAGTTCATAGGAGCTTTGCTGGATACCGGAAAAGCAAGGGCCTATCTTCCCCAGGCCCGTTGCCTTCACATGGTGCAGTTAGCTTCTCAAGCACTGCCCGAGAAATGTTACAACTACTAGGCCACATGGCATCTACAGTGCATGTGATTCCTTATGCTCGCCTCCATATGAGAGCAGCCCAGTGGACTTTATCCACTCAATGGACCCAGGCATCAGGGTGCCTGTCAGACAAATTAGCAAACACAAATCACCTTATTTTGTCTCTCCAATGGTGGCAGTCCACTCAGAACCTGTTGCTGGGGTCCCCATTTCAACAACCTTTACCCCAGGCAACTCTCACAACAGATGCTTCACCAATGGGTTGGGGAGCTCATCTGCAAGACCTCTCCACCCAAGGCACTTGGACTCCACAGGAGACTCATCTACATATTAATCTCTTAAAGCTCAGAGCAATCTTCCTTGCTCTTCGAGTGTTCCACACCCTGCTCAGCTACAAGACAGTCCTCATTCATACGGACAATCAAGTAGCCATGTTCTACATCAACAAGCAGGGGGGAACAGGCTCTCTGTCGCTTTGCAATGAAGCTTTGCGACTATGGGTCCTCACCAGAGAGCATCAGATTCATCTCCTGGCAGTGTATTTTCCAGGCATACAAAACTCTTGGGCAGACAGACTCAGTCGAGTTCTGCTTCCACACGAATGGTCTCTACATGCAGACCAGGTGACCAAGATTTTTCAAATTTGGGGAACCCTGAACATAGACTTCTTTGCAAGTCTGTTGAATGCCAAACTTCCCCAGTTCTGTTCCAGAATTCCGGCTCAGGGCTCTCAGGCCAGGGATGCTTTCCTCCTTCACTGCGGTCAAGATTTCCTTTATGCCTTTCCACCCATTCCCCTAATTCCCAAAACCCTGTTCAAGCTTCAGAGAGACAGAGGGTGTATGATTCTCATAGCTCCACATTGGCCGTGGCAAGTGTGGTACCCTCTGCTTCTACATCTCTCTCAAGCTCCCTCCCTGGAGTTAGGATTTGCTCCAGGTCTCCTGTCACAGGAGGATGGAATGTTATGGCATCACAATCCCCAGTCTCTGCATCTCAGAGCTTGGTTGCTGAAGGCCTAGATCTTCGTGATCTTAACCTCCCTCAGCAAGTAAAGGATGTCCTTTATGCTTCCAGGAAGCCTTCCACAAGACGCTCTTATGCTTTTAAGTGGAAGAGGTTTACCATATGGTGTTCGCAGAAGGGTCTTAATCCCCTTTCGATACCTCTGGAATCATTACTGGAATATCTCCTTCATTTATCCAATGCAGGACTTAAGACTAACTCAGTAAGAGTCCATTTGAGTGTTATTGCAGCTTCTTTCCAGCCTCTAAATGGACAACCTATTTCCTCCCATAGCAAGATTTATGAGAGGCCTTCTTCTAACTAAGCCTCCCATTAGGCTACCACCTGTGGCATGGGACTTAAACCTGGTTCTTGGTCAGCTCATGAAGCCACCTTTCGAACCCTTAGCTACTACCTCATTAAAATTCCTTTCTTGGAAAGTTATCTTTCTCATTGCAATCACATCAGCACGTTGCATCAGTGAGTTGCAAGCACTAGTGGCTGATCCACCTTATACAAGGTTCCATCATGACAAGGTAGTCCTTAGGACTCATCCACACTTTATGCCAAAGGTGGTCTCGCCTTTTCATCTTAACCAAGCGGTCTACCTGCCTGTGTTCTTTTCAAGACCTCATGCATCAAATGCAGAAAGGAATCTTCATACTTTGGACTGTAAAAGAGCTTTAGCCTTTTACTTGCAAAGAACACAGCAACATAGAAAGTCCTCTCAACTCTTTGTTGCTTTTGATCCTTCTCATTTGGGACTTCCAGTCTCCAAGAGAACACTGTCCAGCTGGATTGCACAGTGTATTTCCTTTGCCTATCAGAGTAAGAATCTTCCTCTGGAGGGCCATGTCACAGCTCACAATGTGAGAGCCATGGCAGCTTCAATGGCTCATCTGCACTCTGTGTCTATTGATGACATCTGTCGAGCAGCCACTTGGGCCTCGGTTCATACCTTCACAGCCCATTACTGCTTGGACAAGGACTCCCACCGGGATGCCTTGTTTGGTCAGGCTGTTCTCCAACACCTGTTCCATATCTAATCAACTCCTACCCGCCATCCCTGGTTGGATGCCAGAGATCCATGGGGGGAAGTGGAGCCCTTTCACAGGGACACACAACTTCTGGAGTCTCTCCCTGGCATCTAAAGCTAGGGAGTCCCCATATGTGAAGACTACATTCCTGCTTGTTCCTGGAGATAGCATAGTTACTCACCTGTAACAGGTGATCTCCGGGAACAGCAGGAATTTAGTCTTCACAACCCACCCACCTCCCCTAGGAGTTGTAGCTCTCTATCTCTCTCTTTGTCTCAGCTTTAAACTCAACTGGAGAGAGGCAGTTGGGAAAGGCGGGAAGGCAGCATGCAGGCGCTGTGGGATGCTCCCAAAAGCTTTCTAATTGGACGCTAGGGAGCGTTCCCGCGCAGGCTCCGTCGGTACTGACGATACCCATATGTGAAGACTAAATTCCTGCTGTTCCCGGAGATCACCTGTTACAGGTGAGTAACTACGCTTTCTTCTTTGTCTTTCATTTCCAGCATAGTAGACCATGTGATCATCTAATGCAAAGTGCCCAATGCCAGTCCATTTCAGTTCGCTGACACCCAACAGATCAAGTTGTACAAGTTCCATTTCATTCTTGACCACCTCCAACTTCCCTTGGTTCATGCTTCGTACGTTCCATGTTCCAATGCGTAAGACATCTTTACAGCTTCTGACTCTCATTTCAAGCACAGCGTAGAAAGACTAGGGGATATGAAATGAAACTACAGGGTAAACTATTTAACACTAATAAGAGAAAATATTTTTTCACTCAATGTGTAATCAAACTCTGAAATTTGCTACCAGAGGATGTGGTAAAAGCTGTTAGTGTAGCTGGGTTTAAAAAAGGTTTGGACAAGTTCCTGGAGGAAAGGTCCATATAGCATTATTAAAGGGGATTCAGAATATCACTGCTTGACCCAATACAAGCATTGTGAAGCTGTGTCTTTTTGGGAACCTGCCAGGTTCTTGTGACCTGGATTGGCTACTGTTGGAAACAGGATACTGGGCTTGATGGACCTTAGTCTGACCCAATATGGAATATCTTATGTTCTCATGCACATGCATAGCGACTCTTCTAAAATCGCCACAGATTTTCAAACTTTTTGCCTTTAAAATGTATAGTGATGATGAATATATGTGAACAATCTAAGCACCAGTGGCCAGCCTTAAAAAAAAAATGAAAAAAAAAAAACCAACCAACCAACCAAAACTGCTGACCACAGGATTTAAATATTGATCCTGGAGTGGAGGAGTAGCCTAGTGGTTCGAACACTGGCTTGGTAACCAAGCAACCAGGGTTCGATTCCCGCTAGCACTCCTTGTGGCCTTGGGCAAGTCCCTTAACCCTCCATTGCCTCGGAAGAAAGGCCTGGCAATCTACTTCCGGTGACACTGCCAAGAAAACCCAGGAGCTTCTGGGTCGCCAGGAGTCAGGACTGACTCGAAGGCACACATTGCATTTTTGCCTGTGTCTTGAAATAAATAAATGTATAGACTTTTTCCTATCAAGTTCTATACGGGTCATTCTGAGATCATAGAAGAAAACATTACTATAAAATGCATATTTTGACATTTAAAATACATTAAAATATGTACTTATACATATATCTTTCTCAGTATTAGTCTGTAACAGTATATGTAACATGAAGGCACATTTTAGATAGCACATGGAGACTGGAATCGAGATGTCAAAGTCTGGCTGTATTCAATCCCAATGGTATTTTTGCTAAATGTGGAGCTATTTCTAAAATGCGTATCCGCATGTAGTGAAAGGAGCAATTTTGCAAATTTACACATGGGAAAAACAGAGCAGGCAGACTGCCAACTTGCACGCATAAAGGTCCACACGCACACCTGTTGCGGAGTCATTTTGCAGACATAAACATGTAGCTGCTGTTAATTAACTACAAGAGGCCCTCTATTTTATCTACACGCAATTTGGAGTGAGGAATGAAGTGTAATAGTCTGGCCAAAACGAACACTTTTCAAAAACCTGCACGTGACAGGGTGCACATGCAATTCGAAACGTGCGCTACTGCGGTCATACACACGTATTTCCTATCGGAAACGAGGAATGTATGTGCAGATTTTTGACCTGCTCTGCCAGTTCCTAACCATGCCCCCATGTAACTTATTTATTTAAAAGCATTTGATACACCACTATTTAGTATATATCAAAGTGGTATAGATACTTAAAATATGAGGTAACAGTGTGATAACGTTTAGTAAATATGCCCCACTGACTCGAGGACAAGTTTGGATGGAGGAGAACAACAATTTCTTCCTAGAGACAATGATTAACAGAGCACATGAGGGAAGGGAGATTCTGCTAAATATTATTACAAGGGGAAGGCTTGGGAGGACATCCACATGTAAACTGAGCCCTTTGTAGAATGGCTATTTGCACATGGCTGCCATTTACACGTGTACGTTCTGTGTAAAACATGAATAAGACGTCTAAAAAAAAAAACCCCTCTATGTGTACACACATAGAAGCAAATTCACATATATATGGTTAGACTTTAAACATGTGCTGGTAAGAACCACCTCAGATACAGAAAATAGCCGAGTTTCAGCACGGCCATCTTTCCCAAGGGGATTCTAAAACGGTACAGAAGCCCAGCTGAGAAGAAAGGGCTTAACAAAAAAGACACCATCTGGATGGTTTGTTGCAGTTCTTACCTAGGCTACTAATTGGTTCTTTTTTTTTAATACTTTGAGGCTATTTTAAAGAATAATTTCCCCCTGCACATTTTTTCCCAAAGACGCTGATGAGTAAGTAAGAAGATATACACCGAGGATTGCCCTATGTAACTCAGTATCACAATTAACAAGGAAGCAATATACAATGGCCCCTTAAGCCAAACAGCAGCAGAGCATTTCTTCTGAGCTATAGAGAAAGCACCTCTTCTACTGGCATTAGATTCTAGTATGGCTTCTTTTTATTGTGGTCTTCAGATCCCCACTGAAATCCAGTATGAATATTCCCTATCTGATTAGTAAGAATGCAATCATGGAGTGCCTTAGCCTTTCTCCCTCTGAGACCTCCTCCCCCCCCCCCCCTTTATTCTTTAATATGTGCATTCAGAAAATAGTGTGTCAACAAACTAAAGAGGTTTTTTCCCAATTTTGTGTCTATGAGAAAACAGATAGCATATCTAGCTGAATAGTCTGCATTCTTACAACGGACGGATCCCACAATGTCTGCTCCAAGGACAAAAGAGTTTGTGGGGGCGAGGGGGGTTACCTGCATGGAAAATACCCAAGAACCTTGGAGTGGAGGAGTGGCGTAGTGGTTGGGGCAAGGTACTTCAGGCCAGAAGGTTGGGGGTTCAAATCCCACTAGAGGACAGCAACCTTGGGCCAGAAGGACTGGGGTTTCTAGTCCCACAGGTGCTCCTTGTGGTCCGGAGCAAGCCACTTAACCCTCCATAGCCCATGTTCCCTGTAAAATAGTTATCTCCAAGTTATAATGCCCTGTTCAATGTAATTTCAATTTGTTCAATGTAAACCACACTGATGCAGAATAGCACGGTATATAAGAGAATGTAAATAAAATAAATAATTGTAGCCTAATGTAATTTTGGTTTTGGGAGGGGGGTTTGAATAATTGTATTTTATATGGATGTGAGTATTCTGTTCTGTAAACTACTGAGAGCAAGCCATTCAGACTGTTGGGCTACAAATGATTTTAAAAACAAGTTGAACGGGCACAATTACAGTATGACCCAATGGCACGTTGCCCTTTTCCTCCGCTCGCAACCTCAGGCATGTCTGTTTGGGAGACTTGAATGTAGCAGTCATGATAAAATGGGTCTCAGCAGGGTAACACAATGGCATAATGTATTTATTTATTTCCATGAGGACAGTTTAGCTGCGTCTCTGTGGAAATCTGAGGGCACGATGGCAGAAAGTGTGTGCATGTGTCACAGATTTGTATATTTGTCAGCATGTTTGTGTGTTTTGGTGTGTTGTGTATGTTGTCTTGTGTTTCTGTGATGTTATTGTATATTTTATGTCATGTACAAGTCTGTTCTTGTCATTAATTATTTGTAAACTGTAATGCTGAACAATTGGATGACTGTATACTAAATTCTTTTAAATAAATAAATATGTGCTGTGTGTGTGTGTGTGTGTATATGTGTGCGAGTGCGCGCATTTGCAATTGTGCATGGACAAAGACAGACAGATGGCTGAGTTCCCTAAAATGCACTATTGCTTAAGTGATGCACTGAAAAAATTAAAAACTTGAGTTAGACTGAGTCCGATGAACATTCATGGACCCAGTGCTGTGCTCAATCCCCCTGGGACATATGTTGTTATAGATTTGTTTCTGGGTAGCGGTGCTGAGCATATTGCAATAGCTAACAATCTTTTTAGGCATGTTTCACTTAAGTGATAGATGGATAGAGCCTCCCTAGTAGGCACTATCCATCTATCTGTCTGTATGCATGTGTGTATGCAAGCGCACATAGATATCCAACATACTGCCAAGACACACACACACCACATCCCAACATGCATGCATAACACAGTGCGCACATACTCCACATCCTAGCATGCACACATAACACAGCATGCGCGCACGCACACACACAAGCATCCACAAGCAAAACACACACACAGGGTTAATTGGTTTTTAATACCGCTTTATAATTTCTTAGTTAAAGCAGTTTACATCGTAACTTAAACTTGGTAATATACATTAAACAGGGACACTGATAGCCCTACAGTGCCTCAGAAGAATCCAAGTTAAGTGACTTGCCCAAGGCCACAAGGCGTGCTAGTGGGAATCAAACCCTCATCTTAGTTCCCAATCCAGTGCTCTAATCACTAGGCTACTCCTTCACTCCAACACAATACGCACACACACACACACATACATACATACATATATATGTCTTGGGCAAGCCACTTAACCCTCCATTGCCCATGTTCCCTGTAAAATAGTTATCTCCAAGTTATAATACCCTGTTCAATGTAATTTCAGTTTGTTCAATGTAAATTGCCTTGACATCATGAAACTTCCAATCCCCCAAATGCCACAATACATGCCCCTTTTATTCAAAATTGCATAGAAAATTATTGAAACTGAATTTTTAAATTGAGAAAAACAGCTTTCTTCCAAATCACTTATCTGAACCCATGCGCGATGTGCACGTTTCGGGGGAACACCCCCTGTCTCAAGCGCTCCCCAAGAAAAACTTGAGTCCAGTGTCGCACAAGCACTACCAAAATGGTTGAGACAGGGTGTGTTCCCCTGAAACGTGCACGTTGCGCATGGGTTCAGATAAGTGATTTGGAAGAAAGCTGTTTTTCTCAATTTAAAAATTCAGTTTCAATAATTTTCTATGCAATTTTGAATAAAAGGGGCATGTATTGTGGCATTGGGGGGGATTGGAAGTATCTCCCTTTCACAATTTATGCCCGACAAAAAGAAATATAAATGAAGTAGGGGTTTTCCGGTGCTTTTTGGACATTTTGGACTAATATTGACCACCGATGACTGTGGGGTTGATTGTGGATTGATATCATGAAAGGCGGTATATAAGAAATGTTAAATAAATAAATAAAATATATAAACACACACACCATAATACACATACACAGCATAATAAATGCACACACACACACATACATACATACATACATATCTGACACACTGCCAAGACACACACTCTGTGAGGCACACACACATCCTAGCATGCATGCACACAACAGAGCACACACACGCCCCCACACTAAATATCCACAAGCGAAATACACTTAAACACACACTGCATACACACAACAGAACTCACAATTTGCAATATACACACACAAAACACAACTAATCACCCAATGCAACACAGACAACACACACATTCCCCCCTCCTCACCCTCTGCCGCCATCAGACCCTCGGATTTCCACAGGGGCAAAGCTAAACTCTCCTCATGGAAATAAATATACACATCATACTATTGTGCTAACCTGCTGAGAGCATTTTACCATGACCGCTTCTTCCAAGTCTCCTACACAGAAATGCCTAAATTTGCAAATGGAGGAAAAAGGGAAAAGCACCATTATGTCATATTGTAAGTGTTGTCGCACCGCCGCCCTAGTGGTCAAAGGTGGTTAAGGCAGGTCGGGTGGACATGAGTTATTTTTATGGTTTGAGTTTGGTTCTTGTATGCGGGGTCTGGGTATCTGTTCCCAGTGGCCTTCCGTGTACCAAAGCCTCAAGTAAACACAAAGTCCGAGAGTAGGGAAAGAAAGGCTTTTTATTTCCCTTAATGCACAATGATTCAGGTAGTGGAATCTACGTCAACATAAAGAAACCTTACTTCAGCTAGAAAAGAAACATAACCAGTCATTGCTTTATCCACTGTTATCTTCACAGTAATTTATACAATAAAACACACAGTCTTTGCTTGCTGAGCCCTGCTTTACACACCAGGCAGGGATTCTAGGCTTCCTGCCTGACAGTAGCTACAATCCATGGCCACTTCGGACGGGTCCTCAGTAAATTCCACCTGCATGGGCTGTGGGTCTGAGAGCTGTGACTCTGTATCAGTGTAGTCTGGTGGAATACGCTGAGGCTTTTCATATACAGCTTGTACCAGCCTCCAATGTTCTGGGCCTAGGTTTGGGCCTCGATCATACGAATGCTTGCTATGAGAATACCTTCCCTTGTCCTGGTGCCTTGTATTAAACAGTCTTTCATCTGGTAAAAGCTTGTATCTTGTCTTACAAACAGCTTGATAAGGTGAGCACCCCCTTGCTCCTTGTGCCCCCTGTGTCACCAGGTTATAACGGTTAGAAGTATAAAAATGTGGATTACCTTGTTCTCCAGGCCTATCCCGGTGAGCTGAGGCTTGAGGCCTAGTCCTGCTGCAATTCAGCCTTACTCGAGTAGCAGGCCTCCCACTGTCCAGCTGGCCTTCGGGTGGAGTTATCTCTCTCTCACACCCATACCTCTTTCTCTTTGAATAAGGAGTGTTATCTCCTATGGCAATGACTTCACCACCCTTCTGGTAACTTCCACAGGGCCCTGAGTCTGCTGGCACCGGTTCATCAGATAAACCTCTGACCTCTGCTTCTCTCCTGGTACCTTTCCTCCCAGTGTCTCTTTGCCAAGAACTCCTGGTGTCTTGCTGCACCGGACTCCCTGTGTATCCTTGCCAAGAACTCCTTCCTCTCGGGTCTCTTTGCCAAGACTCCTTCTCTTCCTCCTTCTCCACTTCTCCATTTCCAACTTCCCAGCCTTTCTTAAAAGGAACTCCTCCTTTCCTGGATTGGCTGTTGGCCGGCATCACATCACAAGCTCTGGGGTGCGGTTCTCTAGGCCCTGGAAGGTCTCTCTTGCTCCCCCTATCTGGCTCCTCGTAATGTCGCATCTGGTGTTGGAATCTTTTTTCTGAATTTAAAACCTTTTTTTCTGTTTGCATAGGCTCTGCAGTACCACATATCCCCCCTCTTAAAATATGACGGGCTGGTGAAGCCCCCTTCACACAGCACGGAATACTGGCCATGGCATCGGCGTTGGAATGTAATTTGCTGGTACCATATGTCTTCCGCCTGTTATCCACTACTATCTCTTCTGGGTGATATGTGTTGGCTACTGAGGCTAGTAAAACCGATCGGTCATGCCAAGACCGAAGAGCATTAATATGGTAAATTTGTGTGTGTCCTTTGGTATCCTGGACTTCGTAGGAGGTGGGTCCCTTAGGCTTAACTATCACATGAGGTCCCCTCCACCGAGCCTCGAATTTAGGAGTAGCTCCTGATACCAGGACCATCACTTTTTCTCCTGCTTTTAGTTGTCTAGGCTTTGTCCGCTGATCATAATACCTCTTCTGTTTTAGTTGACTCTCCTCCAAATTTTCACTCGCAACCTGTGAAGTGCGTTCCAGGCGCGTTCTTAGGTTCTTTAGGAATAGAGGCACCCCTATTTCCGTCTCCACGGGTTCAACCCATTGCTCCTTCAAGACGTCTAATAGGCCTCTGGGGGTTCTTCCATACAGAAGTTCATAAGGGGAAGTGCCCAAGGACTTCTGTCTTCTTTCCCTGCAGGTGTACAAGACAAATGGTAGCATAGTATCCCACTCGGACATTTGTCCACCCAACGCACGCCGGAGCATCTGTTTTATGCTTTGATTCAAGCGCTCCACCAGGCCATTACACTGGGGATGGTAGGCTGCGGTTTTCTTGTGGTGGATGCCAAAGGCGTCCCAAACCTGAGCAAGGTATTTTGACAGGAAATTGCTGCCTCTATCTATCTGTCAGGACCTCCTGCGGGAATCCGATCTCGCAGAATAGTTTAACAAGTTCCCCGGCAATTGCTTTAGCCGAAATATTTCTCAGAGGGACAGCCCATGGGAAACGGGTGGCCTGGTCAATGATTACCAGCATATATTGGTATCCTCTAGGTGTTTTGATGAGGGGACCCACTATGTCCATGGCTAATCGCCTCACTGGATTCGAAATCACGGGCATTGGTACTAAGGGTACTGCAGGGGGTTTGTGCGGAGCCACTCTTTGACATGACGCACAGGATTCGCAAAAACGCGTTACTTCCCGGAATACTCCTGGCCAGTAAAAGCGGGCCAAAATCTGGTCGAGGGTTCCCTGCGTTCCCTTATGGCCCCCTACGGGATGGTCATGGGCCAACCGTAGGACCAGCGATTTAAATGCGTTTGGTACTACCAATTGTTTTCGCAAAGATCCAGTTCGCGGGTCCATACTCTCTCGGTAGAGTATCTCTTCCTCCATAATAAACCTGGGGAAGGAACTTCTTTCTTCCTGCGCTTGCTCAAAGGCGTGGGCTAATACCGGGTCTGTAGCTTGCTCCCTTTTGAAGGAGGGAAACTTCTCCATCAAATCCGCTGGTACCCAGGGCATCCCCTCTCCCGCTTCCAATTCTGCACGTCCTCGCGAGCAGCATCTCCGCTCCCTCCTTCGCTCTGCTTTAGTTTTCCGTCCTCTCCCCACGGGTTCCTCAATTAGGTCTTCATGCGTGGGAAGGACCCCAAAAGTAGTGTCTGTAGAATATGAAGGCTCTTCCCCCCCTTGGCTCTGGGATCTTGTAGAAACTAAAGCCTCTCTTGGATTAGCGCCTGTCTTTGAGCTGTTTGGCTGTGCCTCAGGGTTACCTACGGGCTCATGCCCACTACAGGTGGAATTTGGGACCTTCTGAGGAGATAAACCCTCTCTCAGACTCTTTCGAAATTTTGGCCAGTCGCGGCCCAATAACAACTCTTGTGGAATTTTTGGGACCACGGCCACCAACATTTCATTTTTTATTCCCAAACCTTTAACCCAAAGTTTATACACGGGGTAGCTTGTAGCTGATCCGTGAATGCACTTTATTTTAACCTGCCCTTCTGGACATTCAGGGACTGACCACCCCTGACTTCTGATCACAAACCATAGCCGTTTGGAGATCATGGTTTGGTCAGCGCCTGAATCCAGAAGTGCTTTTGCGTTAACTCCATGTATTTTTACCTTTAATACAAAGCCCTCTCTCATTGTCTTCGGGACTTCTCCCACTAGAGCAATGCGAGAATAGCATTCTTTTTTTACATGTCCTCTCTTACCACAGGAAAAACATCTTTTCACAGTTTCAATATTCTTAGGGTCATTACCTTTCCTAGTGCTATATGTGGGTCTGGAAGGACTACCTACCCTTTGAGCTTCCATCCCTATAGTCAGTTTGGGAACCCCTAGCTTTGGCTGGGTCACTCTCTCTGCTTCTAGATATCTCTCAGTAAGGGATATTGCCTCGGTAGTGGTACAGCAATTTTGGAGGATTAAAAAATTCTGTACCCTACTCGGCACTGCGTCTAAGAATTGCTCCAATATTACGGCGTCCATCAGAGTTTCTATATTTTTTTTCTCTGGCTGTAGCCATTTATACGCCAGGCTCTTTATTCTATGCCCCAGGGCTTTTGGTGTTTCATCAGGGTTAAGGATAGTGGCCCTAAACATTTTTTTATATGCCAATGGGGTGAGGCCTAGGCGATCTCGGATTGCCATCACTACTTCTTCGTAATTATCTGCCAATGATGGAGGCATTGACCGGTAGGCGGCCAGAGCCTCCCCTGTCAGGGACGCGGCTAGTCTGACAGCCTATTGCTCGGTCGGCCACCGAGCTGACTTCGCTATCCTACTAAAAGAATCTAAGAAATCATCGAGGTTATCATTGGGACTTAATTTCCCCACCGTTAGATCATTGCATGACCATTGTCCTAGCTCCGTATTGTGCAGTCCAGTTGCTTGCAACTTCTCGGCCTTCACCTTCGCCATCTCCTCCCGCTGCTGGGTTAGCCAACTGTCCATTGTCTGCAGGACGGGTAATTGCTGGTCTTGCATGGCTCTCAACGCTTGTGCTTGATTTTGCAACGCCAGTTCTGCCTGCTTATCAAACTGATGAGCCATCCATGCACACAATTCTTTGGGCTCCACGGCGAATCTGTAATTAGGAAACACAAAAAAAAAAAAGAACACAACCAAGTGTGGCTCTTCTAACAATTTTTTTTTCTTTCCTTTTCTCTTTTTTTTTTTCTATACTTTCCCTGGCATCCTACACTTATTCAGGTATATTTACATTTTACCTGATGGTAGGGTTGAATCAGCTCTGGAACAGTACTCGTTGCTGTCGTACTCCGCGATTCTCCACGCTGACAGTTGGGCACAGGATTTTTCCTTTTCAGGATTTTCTCCACTCCACTCCGGTTTAGACTGCTCCACTCCGGGTCTTCCTTCAATCCGGTTTCTTTAGACCATCCGTTCCGGGTTTTGTATTCCAACCGGGGTTTATTTATTTTTCCTCTGAAACCTGTAGCTCAAGCTTCTTCTCTTTGCGGCTGACGTAGGCTCCCACAATATATCCTGCCAACTACGCCATTTTTCATGTCGCACCGCCGCCCTAGTGGTCAAAGATGGTTAAGGCAGGTCGGGTGGACATGAGTTATTTTTATGGTTTGAGTTTGGTTCTTGTATGCGGGGTCTGGGTATCTGTTCCCAGTGGCCTTCCGTGTACCAAAGCCTCAAGTAAACACAAAGTCCGAGAGTAGGGAAAGAAAGGCTTTTTATTTCCCTTAATGCACAATGATTCAGGTAGTGGAATCTACGTCAACATAAAGAAACCTTACTTCAGCTAGAAAAGAAACATAACCAGTCATTGCTTTATCCACTGTTATCTTCACAGTAATTTATACAATAAAACACACAGTCTTTGCTTGCTGAGCCCTGCTTTACACACCAGGCAGGGATTCTAGGCTTCCTGCCTGACAGTAGCTACAATCCATGGCCACTTCGGACGGGTCCTCAGTAAATTCCACCTGCATGGGCTGTGGGTCTGAGAGCTGTGACTCTGTATCAGTGTAGTCTGGTGGAATATGCTGAGGCTTTTCATATACAGCTTGTACCAGCCTCCAATGTTCTGGGCCTAGGTTTGGGCCTCGGTCATACGAATGCTTGCTATGAGAATACCTTCCCTTGTCCTGGTGCCTTGTATTAAACAGTCTTTCATCTGGTAAAAGCTTGTATCTTGTCTTACAAACAGCTTGATAAGGCGAGCACCCCCTTGCTCCTTGTGCCCCCTGTGTCACCAGGTTATAACGGTTAGAAGTATAAAAATGTGGATTACCTTGTTCTCCAGGCCTATCCCAGTGAGCTGAGGCTTGAGGCCTAGTCCTGTTGCAATTCAGCCTTACTCGAGTAGCAGGCCTCCCACTGTCCAGCTGGCCTTCGGGTGGAGTTATCTTTCTCTCACACCCATACCTCTTTTTCCTTGAATAAGGAGTGTTACCTCCTATGGCAATGACTTCACCACCCTTCTGGTAACTTCCACAGGGTCCTGAGTCTGCTGGCACCGGTTCATCAGATAAACCTCTGACCTCTGCTTCTCTCCTGGTACCTTTCCTCCCAGTGTCTCTTTGCCAAGAACTCCTGGTGTCTTGCTGCACCGGACTCCCTGTGTCTCCTTGCCAGGAACTCCTTCCTCTCGGGTCTCTTTGCCAAGACTCCTTCTCTTCCTCCTTCTCCACTTCTCCATTTCCAACTTCCCAGCCTTTCTTAAAAGGAACTCCTCCTTTCCTGGATTGGCTGTTGGCCGGCATCACATCACAAGCTCTGGGGTGCGGTTCTCTAGGCCCTGGAAGGTCTCTCTTGCTCCCCCTATCTGGCTCCTCGTAATGTCACATCTGGTGTTGGAATCTTTTTTCTGAATTTAAAACCTTTTTTTCTGTTTGCATAGGCTCTGCAGTACCACAGTGTGCACATTCAGCTTGTTTAATATCATTCCTGGGGAATCACAGATAAAACAAACAATCAGGATTTTCAGGAAGATAAGTTAAGGTCATTCATATGATTCAGAAATTGCCTCCTGGCTCACCTGATTACTGATATTTGCAATGATGGCGGTTTAGGCCTCTTCAGCTCTGTCCTTATTCCGACAAACCAGATGCACTGTGCCAGCTAGTGGAATTCAATCACAGAATTCATAACCCTTTCAGCCCACATAACACAAGTTAGGCAAGCGGATAGCTCCAGATCAGAAGAACAAGTCAAGTCAATCTTTGGTTTGCCCCATTGCATGCATGGAAATGTAGTTCTGATTTCTCTTTAAAAAAAAAAAGTCACAGGACTATCTCTCCATGCATGCAATGAGGAAACCCAAGATGGGCTATTTTACTCAACACGATTTATTGGGTCTTGATAGATGCCCTTTGCAAAGCATACTACTGCTACTACTACTATGACTACTAATCATTTATATAGCATTACAGGGCATATGCAGCAGGGCAGTTTACAATAAAATCAAACAAATAATAAAAACAACTCACAAAACACAAACAGAGGAGGAAAGAAAGGAACAGCATAGTAGAGAAAGATATATTCTATGTGACGTAGGCATTGCCACTGTCCATTCTGCAGTTCAAGGGGATGGGTCTACCCCAAAGGTTTGTGTAAAAAGGTACGTTTTCAAGACTCGTTTAAATTGCACAAGACTTAAATTTGCGGGGAGACAGTTCCAGAGGTCTGGGACTAAGGAGAAGGCAGCGGAGTGTTGTGTAGATGCATATTTTACCCTTGCCAGTGAAGGGAGAACTAACCGGTTATCTTGCAGAGATCTTAACAGCATTGTGGTACATATGGGATAATGGAGAAGGATAAATACAACGTAGTGCAGTTACACAGAGCTCGGTGTGTAAGAATAAGGATTTTAAACTGAATTCTCTGAGCAATGGGAAGCCAGTGGTGTTTGATCAGAAGTAACGACAAATGATCATAACTTCCTCGCTTGAGTGAGGGTACAAATTATGACAATTTGGATGGTTTGCAGGTGTTTTAATTGTAGCTGAGGAAGGCTGGCAAAGCAAACATTGCATTAATCAAAACGAGAAATTACAATACCCAGGAATAGAGTGATCAAAGCTGATTTGTCAAGAAAGGGGCGAAGGGCCCTACATCTGTGTAATGCTCTCCATCTTCTCCGATCCCCTCACAGCTATCGGGGCAGCGGGACAGCACTCCTCCCCCTGAAAGATCTTCCAATCGGGAGGCCAGCAAGCTGACTTAAAAACGAGCACGCAACAGGCGTGCCCGCGCCTGAAGGCCCTTTGGCGTGGCCCTTAGGTGTGGACCATATACCAACACCAGTATAACCTCTCCAAGAAAGAACACTTCTGCTTGCTAGAGCTCTTCAGAAGGGGAGCCCACACCCTGTACCAGAAATCGTCTTTAATCAATTTGGTCTATTCTACAAGCTATACCATACTGTTACATTGTATTTTCCTGATTGTAACCGGCACAGTGTATCTCTCCTCTTGATCTACACTCCCTCTGCAGTAACTTGCTACTGAAGCCATTTAATCTCCCCACTCCTCCCTCCCCTCTTCCTAACCCAACAGTGCAAAACCCCAAAAAGCAAAATCAATCTCCACCGCTTAGCAGCCATATTCTTTATTACCATTATACTTTCATGCACAACCATAAGATCCAATGCTCAGTTTTCTTTTCCATCTCAGCCCGAAACAATCCCAATCGTCCGCTCACATACCATTTCCCCTAAACTATATCATAAACCCCCAAATAACACCCACACTCGAAGATTAATACGCATTACTCCCTCCCATTTAGCTACCCCTGAAACACACAAGGTCACCCAAAATACCTCACAACTTTCTTGTGCATATATCAATGCAAGATCAATAAAAAAGAAAATCCCAATCATCAGAGAACCAGAGATTATACTAATTCAGTATACCCAGATATAATTTTTATAACAGAAACCTGGCTCTGTGAACAAGATAATGTCTTACTAAACCAACTATGTCCTCTGAAATACAATATATTTCATACCCCCAAAACAAGTAAGTGTGGTGGTGGGGTACTAACCATAATAAAAGAATCATTACAAGCGCAATTACTCTCATCTAAAACTATAACTGACACTGACATCCTAATAATAAGTAGTGGAAGTCTAGCCTTCTGCCTCATATACGGACCTCCAAACTCTGACCCAGATAGCCTGACAAACATATTAGATGAAATAATCAACATATAAACACATATAAACACAATACTCCTAGGAGATTTTAATCTCCCCTCAATACATAACTCTCATTCCTCTTCTTTCTCCAGTGCAATGGTAGACATAAACTACAAACAAATTATCAATCACCTCACCCATAAGAAGGGTAATATCCTCAATCTTATATTTATACCACGAGAAATCCAGTCACCACATAATAACCCACTGGTAATTACACCAGTTCCCTGGTCTGACCACCACCTCATAGAATTCTCACTTGAGGTCAAACAATCAAACCCACACTGTACGAATCCACCCCAAAAAGTAGTACAAACACAAACAGTTTGATAGACAATCCTTCACCGAAGACCTCCTTAAATCTACTGAACCCAACACAGATGATCTTGATGTACTAGTGAACAATTGGAACACCTCAATCACTAACTTAGCTACCAAACCACAAAACGCACATAACAGCTCCAAAAATCCTTCTAAACAATGGTTTACCCTTGAACTACGTCTAATGAAAAGAGAACTTAGAAGATTGGAGCATTCATGGCGGGCCAAGAAAACGCCTGAAAACAGAATAAAATACCTGACCATGCTCACCAAGTATCGTCTCCACATTGACCTATCTAAAAAGAAACATCACACACAACTTCTTATGAAATCCGTTAACAAACCGAGAGACTTAGGGGCATGTTTACTAAAAGCCGTACAATTGCGTGCCGCACAATAGCGCACGGAAACGCGGCACTCAAACGCTCAGAAACGCTCTTAAACGCCCCGCACAAGTGCGTGTGGGCCCCGCACAATTGCGCGCCGCACTAACGTGCCCCGCACAAGTACCCGGCCCGCAAATGTCCGATAGAGGCGTGGAAAGGCATTCTGAGGGCGGAGGAAGGCTCCCGAGGGGCGGAGAGACGGGGTCAATGGGCGGGGAAGGGGAGGGGAGAGGCTCCCCGCACAGTATCGGGGACGAATTTGCAGGTTAAAAATAGCGCGAGTGAAACACTCACGGTAGAGGGCATTTAAAGGGAAGAGAAACCATTTCCGTCAGCAATGTACAGGGAAACCGGGGAAACCTGCAAAACGTGAGCAGTGTGATACATGTGCACAGAACAAAAGTGCAAATAAAGATAGAAAAAGACCCAAACAAACATATTAATAATAGGAAGTCAGCTGGGGAACCCTGATATTAATGGGCAAACATAAGAAACACACCCAGGAAGGCTCCAAAGAAATGAAATGAAGTATGGAAGGGGCTACGGAGCGGAGACCCTTCCAAAAACCATTTCCTTTTTTCTGAGCCTTCCTGGGAGTGTTTGCTATGGTTGCCCATTAATATCACTGTTGCCCAGCTTGGTTATATTTATCCCCAGTTCGTCATGGTCGGTTGAGGGGTTTATTTGCACTTTTGTCACCAGACAAGGTGACTGAGCCCACAGTACAAATGTGCAGAGCAGGGTTTTTGACTCCTTTGGTCAGGTTTCCCACCCCCAGGGACTGCACTATCACTGTGGCCACAGTGTGGTGCAGCAGACAGAGGCAGTACCTCTAGGACCAGAGGGTCACAGGTTCAAATCCAAGCTGGGGCTCCTGCCAACCCAGTCCCCATATTTTACCCACCACTAAACAGAGATAGTAAAGACACTCCTTTATTGCAGAGAACATAAGCATGGTTCACACACCCATTTTGTACCCAACACCGCACACACACCATAACAATGGGCATTACCGACAGCCGAGTCCCCCAAATGCAGTCCTGGAGTGCCACAACTCAATCAGGTCATATGCTTTTCCAAGATACGGACATGCCAGCATGTTGGCGGTAGGGTACAGGTGGTGGAAGGGGCAGTGGCTGCTAGCCACAGAAGACAGTGGCCGAGCCATGTGCAGGCTGGCACGTCCACTGCAACATAGGCCCTGTCGGATGTACAGTCATGGACTTCCCAGGGAATTCAGCACATCTGTGGCAACACAGTGGTGCAGTGCACACAGACAGTGTGTGCAGGAGCAAACGGTCACAGGTTCAAAGCCCAGCTGGGGCTACTGCCAATCCTGTCCACATATTTTCCCCACAACTAAACCATGTTAGTAAGGGCAATCCTTTATTGCTGGGGATATACGCATTGGTCATACGCCTATCTTTTACACCACCAAGCACAGACACCATGACCAGGGGCATTACCTAGAGCAGAGTCTCACAAATGCAGTCCTGGAGGACCACACACCATTCAGGTTCCATGCTGCCACTCATACAAATAACCGTGCTGTATATCTATGCAGCACCCCCATGGCATGTAGATGTAGCTCATGCATATTCATGAGGGACAGCAGGAAACCCCAACCAGTGTATTGCAAACCTGGACTGGATTTGGGAACCTCTGCCGTACAGCAGCAGCCAACAGGGACAGACACACCCACTCCCACACCCACAGGCCCCATTGGCCAATGCCTCCTGGTGAGGCAGGACATTGGGCCCTGCGTGCATCGCCCAATACCAGCACTTGCATACCTTAGCAATGTCACCCTACACCAGGGTATATGGTACACAGCTCTCAAACGTTTGCTATGAGTACTGGCAGATAGATATCCCTACGTTACGCACAGTCTGCTCTATGAGCTCCATCATAATAATCTATCTGATGTCTGCGGTGTGTGCGTCAGGTCTGGCCCCTGACAGTGTTTACCACCCTAGGGAGGGACCCCCAACGGTATTGCATACCATACCCATGCCTGTACTGTGCCCAGGACTGGTGTGGTGGGCAAGGATTCTGAACCCCTCTATAGTAGCACAATGCTGGCATACGTGTGGGAGTGTGTGTCTGTCTATACAGTGTGTGTTGGCTGCAAACACTGTCCACAGTTTTGGCCTGATGATGTGCATAATGAGCAGCAAGGTACCATGGGTATAGCTCAGACAGGGTGGGCTGGCCAGGATGCATCTGCACAGGGCATAGGGCACTGGCAGGGACATTGTAGTGGCCGTCCACCACCTCCACAGACAGGGTGACCTCTGTATGTGCTGCTGGGCTTTCACTCCACCCTGACTGTGCAGTGATGGCAGCATGGCTAGGCACCCCCATAGTGCTTCATAGCACTTCCCTCATGTGATATATATGGGTCACCTGTTGGGGCCTAGTCACTGATGTATCTGCTTGTGTGTGCTGCCATCCCAGTTGTGGGTGCATGCATTTCCAGTGGGACTAACCAGCAGACTGTTCACAGCTGGTATGTACCCTGCTGGAGTGCCTTGCAGGGTGCAGTGGCTGATGGCTTGATGCAGGGGAATATCAGATAGTGGTGGGGTGCATCTTAGCCTATCCAGGCCTACTGTCTGTCTGATACTGTGGTCTGGGTGTGTGTGGGGCTGCTTGGACTGCCCTGTAGGGTGTCTGTTCCCCAACAGGACTGGGGTTGATGGTCTACTCTACTGCCATCATTGCAGGGGGGGGGGGTGTATAATGGGGATCTGTTGATAGGAGACCCTGCCTGTTTGCCACCCTCAGCTCTGGGGGGGGGGGTTGGTGGTACATAGCCCACCTAGGGGTCCGTGGGGGTTCCCCTGACTGAGACATCCAAGGTGTTCCTGCAGAAGCTACCTATCTCACAGATTACGACTGTTTTGGAGCTCTGCCATGGCCTCTCTCAGCCATGGAGGGTGCTGTGGACCTGGTCCAGGGCGCCTCATCGCACACTCAGGGTGAGCACAGTTCCCGCACAGTGTGACTGTGTGTAGCTACTCTGTGCAAATTAAACACCCGGTCAGTACCTCCTACCAGGCCAAGGTGCTGTGTGGGTGCACACGGACACGTCCCCCTACCAGGCCGGGGAGCTGTTGGGGTGCAGTCCCCATCTTGTGTTCATCTGTGGACAGCTGATTTGCATGTGCAGTGCATCATGGGTATGGGTGGCCTAACCCTATCCTGGTTCCCACAGCAGACTGTCTGTGTGGTGACATGCAGGCTCTCTGCAGCCAGCCAGGGGCTTGCTGGCAGCTATATAGCTGTAGCCCAATGGTTACTTCAGTGCCTGTGGAGCCAGCGGTAATGGGTTCGAGCCCACAGTGGGGTTATTTGATAGGGTTGTACATATGTTGCTGCCATCAAACACACCCTCAGTGTACTGTACCCATAAGGTGCCTCTGAGGGTGCTTTATAGGGCACCCTATGGGGCACCTTATGGTTGCCGTCCATATAAGGTGCACTATACATTATCCTGTGACGCAACATATATGGTGCCCTATAGGGGACATTCAAGGGTGCCTTGGCGGACAGTGAACTTTAACATGTGCCTTATGGGCCGCCTTATGTTAACACGCTTTGTGAGTGCGTTTGCTAGTAGTGATAACTGAAATAAAAATAGATTGCCCCCTACAGCACTCATCCCCATAATACACACTGCCTCAGTGAGCATTCTTCATTGGGCACTGTGGGGGATTGAACCCCTGATCTCTGCACCATTGGTCGGTGTCTTAACCATTGTGCTGTGGCTCTGTTCCTATGCGTGGGCATCTGCGCACCGCCTTATGCCGCCCAAACCTAACAGTGCACCGCCTTATGCCGCCTGAGATTAACAGTGCACCGCCTTATGCCGCCCAAAATTAATATGCCTCCTAAAGCACTTTTACCCATTACAGTTAATGCCTCAGCCAGCCCTTTTTGTTGTGCACAATGGGGAATTGAACCCATGGCAGCTGCACCCACAGTCAGTGTCTTAACCATTGTACTATGGCTCTGCTCCTTCGTGTGTGCACATCAGGGCGCCACTTAGCCTTCCCACGCACTATTGTGCACGGCGCACAATAGCGCCCCGCGCAAATGTGCGATCGCTTACTCCCGTTTTTTTTCTTTTCTCTGCCTGAACCGCCCACTCCTTATATGGCACAGGCACACTACCGCGGCCCCGCACATTAGGAATGTTTAGTAAACAGACCCCTTAGTCTCCATAGTAAAATACCTCACAACCCAACTAAACCCCTCATCCATCTGCTCTAATATATCCCCTCAAACGCTAGCAGACTACTATATATCCAAAATAAATGTCACAACTACTCCCACCAACACACCTGTGAATAGTTTTTTACCTCCAGCAGTGACCTAAGATAAGTTCCATCAGTTGTACCCGGATTCCTTTAAAAAGACAATTTTGGCTATGAATACTACAACATCCTCAGCAGATCCCTGCCCAGTTAAATGGATTAAGGATACAATTGATGAAATAGCTCCTTTGATACTGAACATTGTCACATCACTTACCCAGGGCTATATGCCGCGGGAGCTTAAAAAAGCTATAATACGTCCAATACTAAAAAATAAAACCCTGGACAAATCTTCCCCAGGCTCCTACAGACCCATCTCGAGTCTCCCTTTCCTTGCCAAAATAATAAAAAAAAACGTGTACTTACAACTACAAGACCACATCGACCTACAGTATATGCTCCTCTTGATAACAACCAATTTGGGTTCAGACATTACCACATTGTTGAAATTCTGATGCTTACCCTATCTAATAAGATAATTAAGGGAATAGACAACATTAACCAAGCATACATCTTAGTTTTCCTTGACATAGCTGCGGCGTTTGATTTGGTCATTCATTCCCTTCTAATTCAAAGATTGCAACAAATTGGTCTGAATAATACAACCCTAAAATGGTTTGTATCCTATCTGAAACATTCCAACAAGTCAACATTGAATACACATCCTCCGAATCATACCCACAAACCACTGGCCTCCCTCAAGGTTCCACGCTTTCAGCACTATTATATATATATATATTCAACCAAACTGCCAAATCATAAAACAATTTGATTGATTATGCTATCTATGCAGACAATATAATGTTGTTTATGCAGTTTAATATAGCATCACACAACTTTGACCCTATAATATCCTGCTTCAAGGAAATTGCTACCTGGCTCAAGAACTTTGGCCTACATATAAATTTCAAAAAAACTGAAATCCTAATAATCACACAGAATCAAACTTACAATCCCCCTCAAAACATTTCATTTGATGATATTGACCTTGAAGTCAAAGAAGAGGTTACACTGGACAAGCATTTTTCTTTCCAAACCCACATCAAAAACTTAACAAAAACAATATACAATAAGATCCGGCTCCTCCGACACTTAAAACCCCTACTACAGCCCTCTGACTTTAGAATTATTATGCAAGCATTAATCACACCACATATGGACTACTGTAATAGTCTACTTTATGGCCTTCCAAAAGTTTCCCTTCACCCACTTACCATGGCACAGCACTCTGCAGCACGGATTATCCACAATTCTCACCAAAGAGACCATATAACACCAATTCTTTTCGACTTACTTTGGCTACCGATTCAAAGCTGGATCAAATACAAAATTCTCATGGTTAGGTTCAAGATCATTAGAGAAATGGCTGAATCCAGGAAAAATAGCCAAAATGTTCCATCACGTCACGTTTTCTTGCAAAATTAGATTTCTTACCCATATAAGGAACGTTCACATAATTTCTTTTTAGCCGACTGCAGTTTATTTTCTTGGCCCAAAATAGAGGTTGTAATGGTTAACTAACTAGAAACACTCCCTCATGATATTTTAGAGTGTTTTGTATTCATTTTATACATTAACAGGACAATTGAGAGGCGGGGGGCTAAATCCAGTACTCGCGCTGGCGCATGTTCTTTCCTGTTCGCCTCGCCTTGTTCGCTCGCTCAAACACGGTGGTTGCGACATGAACGTTCCTGTCAAACTTCAGTTTCTTGCAAGTTCATTATTACCTTTTGTTTGCTCAGTCGTAATCCAGCTTTATTCCGAAGTGGTTCACTACAGTTGTAGTTTGCAGTGCTGTGTATTTGTGATGGCTCACAGAGCCAGAGGTTGCGTCAACTCTCCGGACAGTTTTTGTTTTATTTGTGGGGAATATACCGTGAAAAAGCGGCAGAGGAACATTTCTGCATTTATTAAAAAAGTATATTTCGCCTATTTCGGTTTGAAGTTAGGCGATCAAGACAAACCGTGGGCTCCTCACAAAGTGTGCAAGACATGTGAGGAAGATCTACGCTTATGGATGAAAGGTAAAAAACAAGCATTTCGTTTCGGAATACCTATGATGTGGCGTGAACAAAGAGACTGCTATTTTTGCTCTTGCATTGTGAAGGGATACAACTTAAAAATAAGAACGTAATAAGTTACCCCAACCTTCCCTCAGCAATTAGGCCTATGCCTCATAGCAACGAAGTACCTGTGCCTGAACCACCAAAATCTTTGGATCTTATTTGTGTGGACGGTTCTGATCATGATGAGACTCATCAGATGGCTTTTCCCGATGAGTCCAGTACTTCCGAGTTTGAAACTGAACCAGATCCGAAACCTGAACTTTTCTCTCAAGCTGAATTGAATGATTTAGTCCGGGATTTAGGACTCCCAAAAGATGCTGCCCAACTGCTAGGTTCTCGGCTTAAACAGAAAAATCTATTGTCACCAGGAACAACTTTTTATTGGTACCGCAACCGCGAGACACAATTTTTGAAGTATTTCAGCAAAGAGGAAGATTTGGTATTTTGCAATGATATATACGGAGTGATGGAAAAGTTTAAACTCAAGTATGATCCTGCTGAATGGCGGCTGTTCATTGATTCGTCAAAAGACAGCATAAAAGGTGTTCTTCTTCATAATGGCAACACATTCGCTTCAGTTCCTATTGCTCACTCTGTTATTCTCCAAGAAAAATACGAGAATTTGGCCCTGATTCTTCAGAAGATTCGTTATGATGAGTATAAGTGGATGATTTGTGGAGACTTTAAAATTCTATCCATGCTATTAGGGCAGCAATCCGGTTTCACCAAATATCCCTGCTTCCTTTGCTTGTGGGATAGCCGGGCCCGCGACCTACACTGGGGGAAAAAAGACTGGCCAATTCGGGAGTATTTGAGACCCGGTGAGAAAAATGTTCTTCATGAGAGCTTGGTACCTCGTGATAAAATTCTATTACCACCTCTCCACATTAAGTTGGGTCTCATTAAGCAATTCATCAAGTCCCTTCCAAAAGATGGTGAGTGCTTTCGGTACCTTTGCTCAAAGTTCCCCCGACTTTCGAAGCAAAGCTAAAGGAAGGAGTGTTTGTTGGCCCTGATATAAGGAAACTCATTTCAGATGGAGCATTCGCTGAAACGATGTCTGAGAAGGAAAAAGAAGCCTGGGATTCCTTCAAGGATGTTGTTCTCAAATTCTTGGGGAACAGGCGGGATGAGAACTATAAGGATATTGTTGCCAGGATGCTCAATGCCTTCAAAGAACAAGGCTGTAACATGAGCCTGAAAGTCCATTTCTTGCACTCCCATGTGAACTACTTTCCCGAAAACTTGGGGGCGTACAGTGAAGAACAAGGTGAAAGGTTTCACCAGGACATCAAGGACGCAGAGAGAAGGTACCAAGGAAGATGGAACACCACTATGATGGCTGATTTCTGCTGGTTGCTGCTGCGGGAAACCCCAGATGAAAAATACGCCAAGCAGCGCACCAAGAGAAGCATTCGGGGGAAGAAGAAACGGGCCCACCAGGAGATTGATTGACCCAAGAATGACTTTAAAATCTAAACTGTGTTGACAAATATCGTGTTTTTACTAAACTTTGAAATAAAAATTTGCTAGTTATTACCACAGTGTCGGATCTCATTTATTAGAATTTTATTTTCACACCATCGGGTGTTTGTCTTCATGTATTGCAAAGGTGCGGTTTGCATTTTCTATTCTTACATACATACCTGTACAACATTTTTTGCACATTTCTTTGCTTTGCTTTGTGTCTAACCTCGCTCTTATATGCTCAATGTTTGTGCACATGTATGTGGCTGTTTTAAGTGCAGACAATTTTGCTACCATCACAGTGTGTTTTGTTGACATTACTCTATTCTTATGTGCTGCCTTGTTACAATTTTCTTTATTCTTATTTGAATAACTACTAAACAATTAGTATAAAGAATTCATGCAAGAAACTTTTATCTCGATCACACTCAATCTGAAACGTTCACCTCAAACTGCTAACCCAATGTAGCAAAAAATCTGTACGTGATGGAGCAAATTGGTTACCAGATTTGGATTCAGCGCACCAAAAAACGTAAAAATCAATCGAAACATTAGAGGCAGTTTAAAAAAAATTTTTTTTAGTGTACCTGTGTTATGTAAACTTGTAATTACCTGATTTTGCACCAGTTATATTGTTAATTTGTTTCATGTAACAGTTATTCTTTTGTAAACCACTATGATTACCTGAAATAACGGCATAAAAAACAAATAAATAAGGAAATAAATAAATAAATAAAATAAATAAGGAAGAACGGGAATAGGTAAGAGATGTGTGTGGAAAAGGAAAGATCCATGTCAAAGTGTACTCCCAAGTATTTAAAGGGGGGTTGAAGTGAGACGGGATGAGAACCCAAGAAAGGTACCAAAGAAGGGATGCAGAAGGAGCCAGTAAACCATGGGGCTGTTTTACTGGGGTTAAGCTTAAGTGCATGTTGGTGTAACCAAGCCAAAATGGATGCCAGTGCAGAATTAAGAGGGGAAAGATCAGGGGATATGCTGTCCATGCGAGCCGAGAGTAGAATATCATCCGCATAAAAATAAAAAGTGATCTCCAGAGACTGAATAAGAGTAACCAGCAGTATGAGGTAGATTTTGAAAAGAAGAGGAAACAAGGCTGATTCCTGTGGTACTCCGCAGGGAAATGAAAAGGGAGAGGACGAACTGCCAAGACAAAGAACTTGATAAGACCAATCTTGGAGAAAAGACAAAAACCATGAAAAAGCTGGACCCAGGAGACCCACTTCAATGAGAAGAGATCAAAGATGATTATGGTCTACTAGGTCAAAGGCCGCCATCAAATCAAGATGCATAGCAGCCTTCATCTAGATAATACACCTTAATATAAAGAGAAAATGGTTAGACTACACACAAGCCCATTCGCCATTCACCATACATGTACCACCCACCAACAAGAGCACATGCAATTTCCAAATGAGTTAGAGTATTGTACATAGTATCGAGTTAACTTGTATATAGTTTTCCCGGTTTATTCCCATGTTTAATTTCCTGTTCATTGTAAACTCAATGTTGCTTGTATGCATTGTGGTATGTTTTGTTCGATGTACACCGCGCTGATTATAATAGCACGGTATAGAAGAAATGTTAAATAAATAAATAAAGAGTGAATATCGCTAATCATTGATGTAATAATGGTTTCTGTGCTGTGGGAGGGGTGAATTCCTGATTGGCATGGGTGGAGGGCAAGAGAATGTTCAAGATGATCAGACAGTTGATGGAAAATTAACCTTTCCTCAAGTTTATTTATTTAGACAGTTTTGTATACTGCCTTATCCTTCAATCAAAGTGGTCACAACACAATTGGGGGATACATTTAACACGCGGGGATATGAGACACATACACTAATACTTACAGGGAACATGGGCAATGGAGGGTTAAGTGGCTTGCCCAAGACCACAAGGAGCATCTGTGGGACTAGAAACCCCAGTCCTTCCGGCCCAAGGTTGCTGTCCTCTAGTGGGATTTGAACCCCCGACCTTCCAGCCTGAAGTACCTTGCCCCAACCACTAGGCTACTCCTCCCTCCCCATCAGTTTAGCTAAGAAAATGAGATTGGAGATAGAGCGGTAGTTGGTGGGATCATCAGGGTCTAGTTTGGGGCCTTTCAATAGTGGGTGGAATAGGGCTTTCTTCCATTCACCAGGGACAAAGCTGGATGAGAATGCGGCATTGAGCATTGAGCAGATGAAGCCTAGGGATGAATCTGCTAACCCCTTAGGGGGTTATTCTGAACCACGAATAGTGGGGATGGACTCCCAACGGGATATCCATCCCCACTATTTGTGCCGGCTGCTTGCCTCAAATAACTTCCCCGCCAGTTGTGCGGGGAAGTTATTCGGGGGTGGGGAGGAGGTGGCCCGGCAGTGGAGAGTGGGTGGGCAGTGGACGGTCACTGGCCCTGAACGTACAGGGTCGATTCTAATGTCAGCACTGTATGTCCAGGGCCGGCGAATTGACCAGAGAGATTATTCCACCCCAGGTGGAATAACCTCCCTGAACTTTTTTTTGCCAATTCGGGGCGTGGAAGGGGCGGGGGGAACCAAAGTTAATCCCCCACAGCCTGACCCTGGCCTTAGGAGGCCAGATTGGGGATTGGGCTGCAGGGAATTAACTTTGTGGGAAGCGGCCGTCATTGCCGATTTTAAATGGAGCTGCGAAGCCACAGCAACATGATGCCATGGCACCACGGCTCCATTAAAAGCCCAGGTGAATTAGCCGAGCTAGCACTGTACATGCAGGCAACGACTGAATCACAGTCCCGGCCTGCACGTACAGTGCTGTTCGCGATTCTGATCCCGCAGGGCTGGACAAGCCCTGCGAGATCACAATCGCGATCTCCTTTGTACATCTGGGTCAGCCCAGACGAACAAAGGAGATCTACTTGGTATATAGAATCGGGCCCTTAGAGGGAAATGGGTCAAAGAGACTGTAAGATAGTTTGACTGAGGAGAGCGTTCTGGTTAAGGATGATTCATTTATAGATGTAATAGAACTCCAAGTGTGCGATGCTGGAAGAGATGGATGAGCAGGAAAAGGAGGAAAGGCTCAGAGAGGGAGACCTGAATGTGTGGTATCCTTTTTGGCCCTGAAAGTGACAGCTAAGCTATCCAGAGATGGGCTAACATGGGTGAGGGAGGCAATGGGCTCTGGAAGATTAGAGAGTCGAGAAGCAATTGTGAAGAGAGTTTGGGGATCACAAGCAGAGACTGTAATCAGAGGAGTAATAGTTCTTCTTAGCTGATATGCCATCAATAGTATAGGAATGTGGTCCTATTTTAAAAGCTTGGAGAGAAGCCAGTTCCCTCTTTTTTCACCAGGCGTGCTCTGCAGTTCAAAGCTAATACTTCAAAAGGTGAAGACCAGGGTGAAACAGGCTTGGGAGTGACAAGAGGAAAGTGGACGTTGTATAAGAGGGGCAATCAAGTCCAACAGTTTTAGAGGGAGTTCCATAAGCAGGATTGTTGATCAATAGGGAGGGAAACAAAGTTTGAGGGGAAGATGTCAGATGCCCCTGGGCATTTTTTCCTTGGATTCTGATGTCAAGTGCTGATAGGCAATATAGGGGTGGTGACCCGACAAGGAGGAACTAGAGACGGTAGAGAATCCCGAAAAGGAAAAGCAAAGAATGATCTGATCAGGGGAGGAGATGTGAGAGTACAATGGTCAAGCGAATATTTGAATCAGAGTGGGTAAAAAGTAGATCAGTGTATGACTTGCTAAATGCGTAGGGATATCAAGGAACTGGATGAAGTCATGATCCTTTAAACACTGACAAAGAAAATCTCATGGGCAGCATGGAAAAAAAGTGGATATTGAAATCGCCCAAAATAAACAGGTTAGTGAGGGACGCAGACATGTCCAGGATTAACTGATAGACGTTATCCCATTGTGCAGTGGAAAGTGATGTGGCACAATATAGAAGCAGAAGATGGGCCGGGGGAAGAGATACCCAACTTGATAATGAGCTTCTCTGGACCAGCCCAACGATTGTTTGCTACCTATGACATGGGAAGTGAATCTCTAAAAATGGATGGCTACCCCACCCCTGACTCTTGAGAGTAGTGGGGGAATGGCAGAGTTGTAGAGCCACTGAAGAACCACAAGAGCGAATAGATGTGGAAGTCACATGCGCTTTATTGAGTGAAAAAACCCCAACGCGTTTCGGCAACAGCCTTCATCAGGGGGTACTAGAGGACAACAAAACAATATCATAAATGACACAACATCTTGTAAAATATAAATCATGGAAATCATACAAAATGTTATTACAATTATACGATTGGTTTTGTGCCATATCTTTATTACTGTATGCGCTCCATTTGGTGTACTGATACAGATCACTTGTGAGTATATTATGATTTTATTACTCTATATTGTTGTTTTTATCGTGTATGGTTTGTGTTTGTGTGTTTATGTTTTAATTTTATAACTATTGTAATAACATTTTGTATGATTTCCATGATTTATATTTTACAAGATGTTGTGTCATTTATGATATTGTTTTGTTGTCCTCTAGTGCCCCCTGATGAAGACTGTTGCCGAAACGCGTTGGGGTTTTTTCACTCAATAAAGTGCATGTGACTTCCACATCTACTCGCTCTTGTGGTTCTTCAGTGACTTTGCGAGCAGTGATCTTGGTTTGTGTTTTCAGGGTTGTAGAGCCAGGCAGAAAACAACAAATTAAATAAGGCTCATCTCCAGCTCTGAGCCAGGTTTCTTTAAGCAAAGTAGATGATGCAGTAAGCAGTCATGAATCAGATTGGTTTTGTTTCTCAGTGATCTACAGTTGAGAAGCACTAATCTAAAGTTGAGCTGCTGCCGGATTGGGATACTAGAAGAGGATTTGGATAAACAGGGGGTTAAAACTATTATCTTTGGTCGCTGCATGCCAAAGGACGGTAACAGCTGACATAGTAAACTCTGTAGGGAAGGTCCTTGTGAATCATGAATCAATAATGGAGCTCAGAGGACAGGGGCGCGTGTCCTGTCTGTGAGCAGTGTCAGATGTTGCAGTGAAATGACACCCGAAAATAGACAAAAGCCAGTGAGGATAAGAGAATATAACATAGTCGCCCCAAGGAACGACATGGATGAATGCAGACTTGATTATTCATCAAGGGGCACCTGGAATGATTTTCCTAGCTATGTAATCTGTCTCCTCATTGATCCTCTTCTCTTGGGCACTTGTGACATAGTTAGTCCAAGTTCAGGCAGTGCTGGCCTGTTCCCAGTGCTCATGCTATCCTCTGGTTCAGAATCTCACAGCACCAAGTCCCAACGAGAATGGGACAACTCAGCGCAGCCAACTCAGTGCGGGTGAACTTTAAAAGGCTGCTTCTTCCACCTGGTTCAGACCATTAGGAAGTATTTGGCATCGATAGGTGCTGTTCCCAAACAGAAAAGGAAACAGTAGACGATCTCCTTGTTTCCTGCATCTATGTGGAATCTATTTTATGGAACACTGAGCACCGAGGATCGCACTAACAACCATTCTGAATCTGCTCACCATCGCCCCCGAGCCGAACTTGGAATGTGCCATCTCATAATCTGGAAGTTCATTGATGGTCTCAGAAAGATGCAGAAGGGAGAGATGCCTATTATGAACAGCTTGTTTCAGGTCACAGTCCTCCAGCCAAGCTGAGGAAATATCGCAAAGCTGATCAAAGTATTTCAAAGATTTTGTCACATTATGGCACTAGACTCCCTATAGAATACTTTTTGACATTTCCAAATTTTACCTCATATATGTGATCAGTAATGGGTCTAGGACAACTCAGCATGGCACACTGAGTTGGCCCGCACTGAGTTAGCCTAGACCAGTCCCAACTCTGTCCTCAGAAGACAAAGTAGTGAAGGAGGAGAGGGAGACTCAGATAATCAAAAGGGCCTGCTTACTCTGGAAAAGACACATGCACAGGCTCCTTTATTTTTTACAAGAGTAGACACAGTAAAGCATAGTTACTCACCTGTAACAGGTGTTCTTTGGGGACAGCAGGAATCAGTTCTCACATATGGGTGATGTCTGCGCCAACAGACCCCATGCAGAAGCATCTCCCCAGCTTTCCCTGACTCATCCAGAGAGGTGGGCCTCAAGGATTTCTTCTTCTTCTTCCACTCCCCCTCTGGGGAGGCCCACTCAGAGGACCACTGACCCCAAACAGTGGCTGCAGGGTCACTACTTGATTCTACAGTCCCAGTGGCCTTGGAGCATGGGACCACTGGAGACTCTGGGGCAGAGTCCAATCTATGGGAGATCTTGTCCTGCTGCTGCTGACAGCTCTTGATAGCCTTGGCAGACATCCTTTTACAGAGCCCGCAGTCCAAGGGGTCATGGTCTGGGCTGAGCAGTCATGTGTGTCAGTGAGGGACATAATACGCCAGCACCGATCACACTTTTTGAATCCACTGGCAGACGCCATGGGGGCAAAAATTGGCCCTGGCAAGATCAAAGACACGAGGTACTGCCAGTGAAAAAGAGCGTAAAACCGTACCGAGGGGAAAAACGGTTCCGAGACGCGAAACCGAGGCAAGCAAACACTGAGGCGGGAAAGGAACAGGTCACAACCAGAGAAATAAAAATTATTAGGGAAGAAAATTCTACTTTTTCTGGGGAAATCAGACACACATCCGGTGGGCTCCGCAGAAAACAGGAGACTGGGCAAGATGGCACTCTTGGGTGGGAAGGGGACCACACACACTGGAGGGCAAGAGTACTTTTACCATGGGCTTCTCACCTACACCACTTCTCAAATCTCGATGGTCTCAGGTACTACGACTACTCATAGCCTTCTTTCTCAATAAATTGATTTCCAGTATGAGAACTAGCTCCTACCCGACAGTTTGGTTTCAGAATCGATTATTGTACCGAGATCACTGTCACTGCCCTTCTCAGTGAACTCCATAGCCACTTAGATTCTGGCCTTGTTGCTCTTGTGATTTCTTTAGACCTAACATCAGCCTTTGACACTGTCAATCATGACCTTCTTTTACACTGTCTTTCATCTATAGGCCTGGCAGGCAATGTCCTGACCCGGTTCTCCTCTTTCCTTTGTAATTGCTCTGCCTGTATTCTTTTAGGATTAAACTGTTATAACAACCACTTTCAGCTTCCTTATGGGGTTCCACAAGGCTCCATATCGACCTCACTATCACTAGCCACTGTTGTTCAAGACCAAGGGTTCAGCAGTTACTATTACACTGATGATATTCTTCTTCTAGCATATACATCTATTTGTCTGCTAACCTCTGTCTAATCAACCACTGCCTTAATACTGTATCCTTGGCTTTCCAACCATCATCTCAAATTAAACCGTTCTAAATCTTAGGCCATCTGGATCGCAGACAGACCAATCCATTCAATATTGTCCCAGCTTGTTATGGGTATCCGTTACCCTCACCAAATCAATCACTTACCTATCTGGGTGTTAATCTACATCCGGAATTAACTTTACTGACCATATCTCAGCCACCGTTAAATCTTCCTATTATGCCTTTAAGGTGTATCCATTCAGTTATGCCCTTTGCTCACTTATTCATGCTCTCATTTCTTCATGTCTGGACTACTGTAATTCTGTGTACAGTGGTATTGGAGTTTCTGACCTCAAGAGACTTCAGATCACCCAGAATCCACTATTAGACTGCTTTGTAATGCCTCTAAGTACGATCACAGCTTTCCTGCTTTACTGTAATCAGTATCCACAAGAAAGAGGATCAGGTAGAAAGAGCATTACAAATTGTGAACAAATTTTTTGTCGGACTAATCACAGTGAGGATAAACTCCTCTTCAAATGACGTGTCTATTTTAATCAAACTTTTTGCAGTGAAAACAAACTAAGGTATTTCTTCAGGCAAAAGCAAGCACAGGCTTCTTCAGACAGATGCGATGCAGTATCGCGTTTCGGGTCCGACTCTCAAGACCCTGTGTCAGGTGTTCTCACCTCCATTAACCGTGCAGAATAGAATGAACTTTCAGCCAAACATTGCTTACTCACCAAAGAAGCAGCTCTTTTTAAATCCGCTCGGCATCTGACGTCACAGCTGACCTCACTGCAAACTGTAATCAGCGGCTTCCAGTTTTCTATTGCTGCTGTTAATTCCATCTCAGTGAGTGGGGCGCTCCCCTGCAAGTAGCTGGCTCTGATTTTTTGTTTCAGAGTTTTTTTGTTTTATGTTTTTAACTCATGTGTTTCCTTTTGGCCCTTCCTTCTCTCAGGTTGTCTTTCCTTTGTGAATGGCTCTTGTGCCATGAGTTTTTATTATTGTTTTTTATCATGATTTCTTATCTATATTGTGGTTGCCTTAAGAATTATTAGCCTCTGACACAAGCATATCGCTGAAACATGTTCCATGTTTTATGATTTTATGTATATGTATGTTTTACATGTACATATATGACATTTTAGGCAATTTGTATCTATATGTATGGTGATATATGGTATTTATGTTTGTATACATTCTTATATGTTTATTAATTTGTATTAAATTATTTTGAAAGTTTTGCCTGTCCTTTCTGTTTCTTTGGACTGCCACTCTTTGTGTGCATTATACTCTTGTGGTAGATTTCCTCTGTTTTTGTGGACAGGATGCCTAAAGTTTGTACACCATTCACCAAATTATACCTGAACCTACAGGAGAGACAGAGATCAGGCTCCAAATCTGTTTCTTAGCTCTAAATTCACATGAGCCCTAACCTGTCCTCCCCATGCCTCTCTGTGACCTTGGCTGACCTCTCTTCGCAATCTCCGTCGCAGCTGCCTTGCCGATGCCACCGTTTGCACCAGTAATCATAAAGGATTCCCCTGTGAGATCTACATCCAAATCTGCTGCAACAAAACACTTCGCTGCTGCCTCGTACCCATTCCTAAAACAAACCAATTCAAAGAGATTTCAGTTATAATCAAGAAAGTGTTTAAAACGGGAGCACTGCCTTTTTGCGGTGTTTAAAAAGAGCCCAGAAGGGCAAGAACTGGGAAGAGGGAACCCCATGGTGAAGATTTCTGGCTGGTGCGTAGGTCTGAGGGAGGGTTTGATGTTTGGAAAGGAGCTTGTGGGAGTGGAGTGCCATTAGAATACTGTTCAATATTATCTGTTAAGCAACATGTTTAATTTTTTATTGAGAATATTTTATAAATACTATAAACAAATGGATGCACAGACTGTCTGGAATTTTCTAGTATTGCTGCTGTTTGGCCAGCAGGCTGAAGTTTAGGGAGGCAAATGCAAGATTAGGCATCAGAAAATCTCCTAGGATGCAAATTCCAAACCCTTTATCCTTTGCTGACCTTGAGGGTCAACTAGCAAAGCAGTAAATGGTCAACAACAACTTGAGGGGGTGAAAGAGTAAGAGGCTAGAAATTAGAAAGAATGAGTTCAGGTTATGTTTCTGACCTTAAGTCACTTTGATTCTGATGCTTCAAGTACCTATGCAAATTGTGAGCTCATTCGGAAAGAGATTCACTGTACCTGTGTCGTAAAAATACATGTTGATTGGAGTTCTTCTGAATCCTCAGCTTGCAAATCTTGACCACGACGATCTTTTCTTCGTCCCGTGCGCTAATAAAGCAATTTCAACGGGTGCTGAGTGTTGATTGAAGATCCTCAAGTTGTCCATCACACAGTAACCATCAGCAACATGGAAACAACAGCAGAAAAAGACCAAATGGATTATCTAGTCTGCCCTTCAATATCAACTACTATATTCCCTTTTTTTTTTTACCTTTGGAGACCTTCTCCTTATGTCCCATGCTTTCTTGAATTCAGATACTGTCCTCGTCTCTACTACCTCCACTACTCCCCTCATTGCAGAGTTTGCTTTCAATCGAAAGAGGTTCTCCTCTTATGATAGAGATGTTTAAATAACTTCATGGCATAAATGCACATCTCCTCTATCCCACCTTTCCTCTAAAGTATACATATCAAGATCTTTAAGTTTGTCCTCATTTGCTTTATAGCAAAGACCAATAACCATTTTAGCAGCCACTCTCTGCACCAACTCCATCCTGCTTATATCCTTTTGAAGGTGCGGTCTCCAGAATTGCACACAATTTATTTATTTATTTTATTTATTTAACAGTATTTCTAAACCGCCTTATCTTAATAATCAAGGTGGTATCACAGCAAGCAATCAGGTAAAGTGTGTGTGTTGTACATGCAGTGAGGATAAAACTTAGTTGTGTGAGGGATGTGTTGGGTGCTTGATTTGTTTGAGCTATATACAGGGTGGGCTATTTACAGTGGTGCTAGAATCATATTTTATATATATTCAGTTGTTTGGGAGGATTGGAGTGCTGTTATCCATTCTCTTAGGTTATGTGATGTGACCATAGTGCTCTATGAACAGCATGGTTTTCAGTTGTTTTCTGAAGTCTTTGAGGTCTGGAGTTGCCCTTAGATCGTCCGGTAGATTGTTCCATATTGTTGGAGCAGCCATGGAGAGAGCTCTGTCTGTTGTGTCCTTGCGTGTGTGCTTGTACTCATTTGGGGTGCTGACTCGGTTGCGTGTTTGACTTCTTCTGGGACGTGCGCTGGTTTCCGGTTGTATGAGCAGGTGGAGGCTGTTGGCTGATGTGTGTTCTTTTATCTTAAATAGGTTTATGATAGTCTTGTATCTGATGCGAGCAATGATTGGGAGCCAGTGTAAGTCCTTTAGTGTAGGTGTGATGTGCTCCTGCCTTGCGGCTCCGGATATGATTCGAGCTGCAGTGTTTTGTGCCAGCTGTAGTGGTTTGAGAGCTTGTTTTGGTAGTCCGAGGTATATCGGATTGCAGAAGTCCAGTATTGGGGTTATCAGTGCTTGACAGACTGTACGGAAGTGTTCTGGAGCGAGGAGTGGTTTCAGTCTCCTGATGATTCGCATCCTGTAATATGCTTTTTGGATTGTTTTGTCTATGTGTGGTTTGAGGTTGAGTTTACTGTCCAGAGTAACCCCAAGGTATCTCACCTCCGATCTTATCGGTATCGTGGTGCTTTGTATCTTTATGTTTGGTGGGTGTGTGAAGCTTTGGTTTCGAGTGATGATTAAAGCTTCAGTCTTGTTGTAGTTTATAGCTAGATTGTTGTTTTGGCACCACTTCGCCATTTGGGTAAGGCAGTCTGCTATCTTAGAGAAGTCCGGGTTTTCGATTGATATCGGGGAGTATACCATTATATCGTCTGCGTATATTGTGTATTGGATGTTGTTCTCTTTCATAATGTTGCATATTGGTTGGATGTAGATGTTAAAAAGGAGTGCTGAGAGTGCGGATCCTTGTGGTACTCCTTGTTGGACGTTTATGGGCCGGGAGGTGTCCTGTCCCACCTTGACCTGTAGCTGTCTTTCTGTTAGGTACGAGTGGAACCATTTTAGAGTGGTACCGTGTGTATACCAGTGTTCTTCAGTCTCTCCAGGAGTATATTGTGATCAACTGTGTCGAACGCTGAGGAGATGTCGATGAAGATCATTATAATTCCATTCCTGATGTCGTCAATTATTCTTATGATACTGTCGAAGAGGTAGATCAGGAGAGTTTCGACTCCATGGTTGGGACGAAATCCGTGTTGGTTGTCGTCGAGAGTTCCGTGTTCGTCAATGTGTTCCTGAAGTTGTAGTTGAACCGTCTTTTCGATTATTTTTGCGAGGAAGGGTATGCTGGAGATTGGTCGGTATGCTGCTGGGTCCTTTTTGTCGAGAGAAGTTTTCTTTGTGATTGGTCTTACTGAGGCAAGCTTTAATTGCTGTGGCATGAGTCCTTGAGTGAGTGAGTTGTGTACCATTTTATGAATGTTTGGTATGAGGCTTGCTTTGGTGGCTTTGACCCATGACACTGGGCAAGGGTCTGTAGGAGCAGTGCTTGTGTTGATTGTGGAGATGATGTCTGATATCTGCTCTTTTGAGGGTGAGTGGAATGTGCCCCAGGTTTTGGGGTGGACGTTCGTTCTGTTGGTTCTACTGGGTGTTGTGCGCTCTGTGGAGTGAAATTTGTCTTTGATGTGGTCGGCGAATATCTGTGGATCCACTCCAAATGAGGTCGTACCAGAGACTTATATAGAGGTACTATCACATCCTTTTTTCTGCTAGCCATTCCTCTCCCTATACAACCAAGCATCCTTCTGGTTTTCGCTGTCACCTTTTCTACCTGTTCAGCCACTTTCAGATCAGAACAATCATGTTCAGGTCCCGCTCCTCTTTCATGAACAGAACTTCACCCCCTACTCTTTATTGCTCCCTTTTGATTTTTGCACCCCAAATGCCTGACCCTGCATTTTTTAGCATTAAATCTCAGTTACTAAATTCTTTATCATTCTTCAAACTTAGCTAGATCCCTCCTTATGTTATCTACACCTTCCTGGGTGTCTATTCTATTGCAGATTTTGGTGTCATCCGCAAAGAGGCAAACCTTACCTGACAGCCCTTCCGCAATATCACTAAGATGTTAAAAAGAATAGCACCAAGGACAGATCCCTGCGGCACACCACTGGTAACCTCCTTCTCCTCAGAGTGAGCTCCATTTACCTGTATCATTTATCGCCTCCCACTCAACCAAGTTCTAACCCAATCAGTTACTTTATGGCCCATCCCTAGGGTGCTCAATTTATTTATAAATTGCCTGTGCAGAACAGTATCAAAGGCTTTACTGAAATCTAAGTAAACCACATCTAGGGCTCTCCCTCAGTCCAACTCCCTGGTCACCCAGTCAAAGAAATCAATCAGAGTTGTCTGACAAGACCTGCCTCAGATCCTGCAATCCACTGGACTCCAGAAACCTCGCTATTCTCTTTTTTAGCAGTGTTTCCATTAATTTACTCACCACAAGAGATTAGACTAAGCGGCCTGTAGTTCTCAACCTCATCCTTACTTCTGATTTTGTGCTACTGAGGTCAGTGGCCAGTAGCACTGGATATCTGGGTTGCCCGGCTAGTGAGTTAGCATTGCAGGGAGCAGCAATATTCAGCCGCTGGCCACAGCGCTAAATTAACTAAAGTAAGGCCAGCATTTTTTGGACCTTACTTTAGCCAGTTAGGGTTAACTGGCCAGCAGCTCAATATCACCACTGACCAATCCCTGAATGCTCCAACTCTTAGTGGTCAGCGCTAGAGTGTTTAACAACACTAAGATGAGACATTCAGTGGTACAAACCGGGTATGTGTTGCTGAATATCCCACTCAGCAGCTCTAATCACATTATTCCCTTTGAATTAACCCCCTAGATGTATAACCACCATCCAACGTTATGCATATTTATAGCGATAGATATATATACAACTTACCTATCCTCCATTCTTCCCAGGCACACACCTCTACCTTTTGATCTCACCATCCCCCAGGCATACACCCATCTCCATCTTACACCCCTCCCCGACTCATTAGCAGCCCATCTCCTGCCCCACCCCTCCCCATTCACCAGCAGTGGCTAACATAGCTGCAGAAGCATTTCTGTTTCCTCCCGCGATTGTGCTAGATTCCAACGCCGGCACTGTATGCTCTCAAAAGGTAAACAGAAGTGCTTCCTATCAGAAACAAAAAGCGCTTCTGTTTTCCTTTTTAAAACATTGCGTGCCAGCATCGGAATCTAGCACAGACATGGGAGCAAACAGAAATACTCCCACGGCTGTGAAAAGGCCAACAGTGAAGCAGGCTTTGGTGCTCTTAAAGCTCGTGTGCCCGAACCTCCCTCACTGTCCCGCTGATGCCAGTGACTGTACAGCAAATTCAGAATTCTACGCAGGTGAGGAATTCCACACAAATTCTGTGTTGCACAGTTGTCCAGAATGACCCAAGGAGTAAAGAACACGACTAACTTCTGCACGGGAGCAGTGACATGGTTGCTGCTAATACACATATTCAGCAGTACTCTTTAAATGGCTTGTGTCACTCATTATAGGCTTAAAATTGAGCGCTCGTACTTGTGTGTGTGTGTATATATATATGTATGTTTATTGGCATATTTAATATACGGTCTTTCTGAAAAAACAAAGTGGTATATATATATATATATAAATCCACACACATACATACAAGGCCAATATTCAAAGGGTTTAGACACCTAATTTTGAGACCTCTCAGAAAAATGATAAGAACATAAGATATGCCATACTGGGTCTGACCAAGGTCCATCAAGCTCAGTATCCTGTTTCCCACAGTGGCCAATCTAGGTCATACGTACCTAGCAGTTTCCCCAAAAGACACAGGTTCCACAATGCTAGTATTGGGTCAAGCATTGATATCCTGGGTTCCTTTTAATAATGGCTTATGGACCTTTCCTCCAGGAACTTGTCCAAACCATTTTTAAACACAGCTACACTAACGGCTTCTACTACATCCTCCAGTAACAAATTCCAGAGTTTCATTACATGTTGAGTGAAAAAATATTTTCTCTTATTAGTCTTAAACAGGGTACCCTGTAGCTTCATTGCATGTCCCCTATTCTTTTTATATTCTGATGACGTAAACAATCGAACTACGTTTACCCATTCCACTCCATTCATTAATTTATAGACCTCTATAATATCTCCCCTCGGCCATCTCTTTTCCAATTTGAAGAGCCCTAACCTTTTTAGCCTCTCTTCATAGAAGCATCCTTCCATCCCCTTTATCATTTTCGTGGCTCTTCTCTGTACCTTTTCTAATAACGCTATATCCTTATTAAGATACAGCGACCAGAGTTGCACACAATATTCAAGATGTGGTCGCACCATAGAATGATAGAGAGGCATCATAATATCCTTTGTTTTATTTTACATTCCTTTCCTTATGATACCTAGCATTCTATTTGTTCTCTTGGCTGCCGCTGCACACTGGGCGGAGGGTTTTAACATGTTATCCACGATAATGCCTAAATCTTTTTCCTGAGTGGTGGTTCCCAATGTCGAACCTTGCATCGAGTAACCATAGTTTGGGTTGTTCTTTCTTAGGTGCGTAATTTTGCACTTGTCCACATTAAATTTCATCTGCCATTTGGATGCCCAGTCTTCCAATTTATCAAGATCCTCTTGCAATTTTCCACAATCCTCTTTGGTTTTAACAACGTTAAACACTTTTGTGTCATCTGCAAATTTGATAACCTCACTTGTTATTCCCTTTTCCAGGTCAGTTATGATAATGTCAAAAAGCAACGGACCCAGCACAGATCACTGGGGCACTCCACTATTCACCTTTTTCCATTGGGAAAATTGGCCATTTAGCCCTACCCTCTGCTTTCTATCTTTTAACCAGTTCCTGAACCACAATAGTACATCACCTCCTATCCCATGACTTTTTAGTTTTGCCAAACGTCTCTGCTGAGGGACCTTGTCAAAGGCTTTCTGAAAGTCCAGATACACTATATCAACTGACTAACCTTTGTGTACCTGTTTATTTACACCTTCAAAAAAACATAACAGATTAGTAAGACAAGATCTTCCTTGTCTAAAGCCATGTTGGCTGTCTCCCATTAAGCCATGACTATCTACATGCTGAGTAATTTTGTTCTTTATAATGGTTTCTACCATTTTTCCCCAGTACTGATGTCAGGCTCACCGGTCTGTAGTTTCCTGGTTCACCCCTGGAACCCTTTTTTTAAATTGGCGTTACATTGGCGATCCTCCAATCTTCAGGTATTACAGATGATTTTAATGATAGTTCACAGATTACTAATAGCAGGTCTGCAATCTCATATTTCAGTTCTTTCAACACCCTTGGATGCATACCATCCAGTCCAGGTGATTTGCTACTCTTCAGTTTATCAAATAGTTGTAATGCATCTTCCCGGTGTAACAATATTTCTTTCAATTCTTCTGCAGTATCATCTTTAAATACCACTTCAGTCATGGGTAACATCCCTACATCTTCCTCAGTAAAGACCGAAGCAAAGAATTAATTCAGTCTCTCCACTATAGCTTTGTCCCATCTTACTGCCACTTTTACCCCTCTATCATCTAATGGTCCAACTGACTCTCTCACAGGTTTTTTGCTATGAATGTACTTGAAAAAGTCTTTATTATGCGTTGTTGCTTTGACAGCAATTTTCTTCTCAAATTCTCTCTTTGTCTGCCTTATCAATGCCTTGCATTTAACTTGCCAGTGCTGTTTCCAGTTTTTGTCATTTGGCTCTTTTCTCCATTTCCTGAAAGATGCTCTTTTGACAACAACAGCCTCTCTGACCTCACCTTTAAACCATGCTGGCAGTTTTTTGGACTTACTTCCATTTTTCTTAAAACATGGAATACAGCTGGTCTAGGCTTCCAAGATAGTATTTTTAAACAACATCCAAGCTTGATGTAAGTCTTTAACCTTTGCAACTGCTCCTTTTAGTTTTTTCTTAACTATTTTCCTCATTTTATCAAAGCCTCCTTTCAAAAGTTAAAAGCTAGTAATGTGGATTTCCTTACCATCCCTCCTCCATTAATTAAATCAAACACAATCATGCTATGATCACTATTGCCAAGTGGCCCAAACATCTTTATCTCTTGCACCAGATCTGGTGTTACACTAAGGACTAAGTCCAAAATGGCTTCCCCTCTGGTTGGTTCATGAACCAGCTTCTCCAAGAAGCAGTCATTTATTTTATTTAGAAACTTTATCTCCCTAGCATGTCCTGCCGTGACACTGACCTAGCCAATACCGGGGTAATTGAAATCAACCATTATTATTACCGTTCTGTAACTTTTGTTAGCTTCCCTGATTTCTTTGAGCATTTCATCATCCATTTGTTCATTCTGGCCAGGCGGTCAATAGCACACCCCGATGACCATCGCCTTCCCCTTTTGACATGGAATTTCAATCCATAGAGGTTCTACGGCAAATTTTGCCTCCTTTAGAACTTTAATCCTTTGTGAATCAATGCCCTCTCTAACATAGAGCGCAACGCCTCCACCAATTTGATCAGCTCTATCATTATGATATAGTTTGTACCCACGTATCACAGTATCCCACTGGTTGTCCTCCTTCCACCATGTCTCTGAGATACCAATCATATCTAACTTCTCATTTAGTGCTATATATTCTAACTCTCCCATCTTATTTTTTAGACTTCTAGCATTTGCATACAACCATATTTTATTCATATTAATCTGATTATCGGTAGGCAGGGGTAATTTGGAATCTTTAAGCTCTGTCTGCTCCATACTCAAGGGCATTTTGGCTACCTTTGTCTTTATTGGAACCTCTGCTGATGTGCCATAACTTCATTTTTTTGGTAGTATCCTTCAAGGATGCATTGTTTGGAACCATGTGCTCTTGGGTGATTGTTGGCTCTCCCCTATTATGTAGTTTAAAAGCTGCTCTCTCTCATTTTTAAAGGTTAATGCCAGCAGCCTGCTTCCAGCCCGGTTAAGGTGAAGCACATCCCTTTTGAAGAGCCCTTCCTTTCCCCAGAATGTTCCCCAGTTCCTAACAAATCCAAACCCCTCATCCTTGCACCACTGTCTCATCCAAGCATGGAGACTCCGAAGCTCTGCCTGCCTTTTAGGTCCTGTGCGTGGAACGGGAAGCATTTCGGAGAATGCTACCCTGGAAGTTCTGGATTTCAACTTCCTACCTAAAAGCCTAAATTTAGCCTCTAGAACCTCCCTACCACATTTTCCTATGTCACTGGTACTGACATATACTACGACAGCAGACTCCTCCCCAGCACTATCTAAGACCTTGTCTAGGTGGCACGTGAGGTCCACTACCTTCGCACCAGGCAGGCATGTTACCAAGCAATCCTCATGTCCACCAGCCACCCAGCTATCTACATGCCTAATCAAATCACCAACTATAATGGCTGTCCTAACCCTTCCCTCGTGGGCACATGGTCCTGAAGAAATGTCCTTGGTGCGAGAAGGTTTTACATCACCTGGAGGACAGGTCCTAGCTATAGGATCACTTCCTGCCACACCAAGGTGATGCTCTCCTGTTACGTGACTTCTCTCCTCCATGGCAACAGGAATGCTGCCAGACTGGAGGTGAGACTTCAGGACTATATCCCTGTAGGTCTCGTCTATGTACCTTTCTGTTTTCCTTATGTCTTCCAAGTCTGCTACTCTTGCCTCCAGAGACCAGACTCGTTTCCTAAAAGCAAAGAGCTCCTTGCACCTTGTGCACACGTAAGACTCCTCACAAACTGGGAGAAAATCATACATGTGACACTCAATGCAAAAGACTGGAAAGCCCCCATTTCGCTGCTGGACTGCTGTCTGCATCTTCGTTTTAAGGTTATAACATAGTAAATGGCAGCACATAAAGACCAGTATGGTCCATCTAGTCTGCCCAGTAAGATGGCAAGAGTAGGTGCACCTGCCGCTCCATGCAGGCCAACCATCCCCATATCTTTGTTTTAGGGGTGAACCCACCGCTCCGTGTAGGACACCCCTGTATGTTGAGAAATTAGTTAAGTTTATTTTGATTTTATCCTGTTGCTGTAAAGGGATCCACAGTGTCTGTCCCATGCCATTTTGAATTCTGTCACTGTATTTGCCCCCAACACTTCCATTGGGAGGGCATTCCAAGCATCCACCACCCTTTCAGTGAAAAAGTATTTCCTGACATTGCCTTTCAATTTACTCCCTTGCAGCTTCATGTTATGCCCTCTAGTTTTACAGCTTCCCCGTCTTTGGAAGAGGTTTCTTTGTTCATTATTTCTCCTTAAGTATTTAAAGGTCTGAATCATAACTCCCCTGCCGCTC
The DNA here is from genome assembly GCA_033557465.1 of Ichthyophis bannanicus. NCBI lineage: Eukaryota > Metazoa > Chordata > Amphibia > Gymnophiona > Ichthyophiidae > Ichthyophis > Ichthyophis bannanicus. Next base: position 1,403,638,055 of record CM066033.1, on the reverse strand, counting down.
CTCCAGAGTGTACATGTTTAGGTCTTCAAATCTCTTCTCATAAAACTTCTGACGCAGGCTCCAAATCATTTTGGTTGCCTTCCTCTGAACAATTTCCAGTCATTTTATATCCTTTGCAAGATATGGTCTCCAAAACTGAACACAGTATTCTAAGTGAGGCCTCACCAGTGATTTATACAGTGGCATTAGTACCGCTTCCTTTCTGCTGGTAATTCCTCTTTGTATGTAACCCAAAATTTTCCTGGCTTTTGTTACCGCCTTGTCGCACTGTTTTGCCACCTTGAGATCCGTAGAAATAATCACACCAAGGTCCTTCTCCTGGTCCGTGCACACCAACCTCTCGCCCCCTATCACCACATACATTTCCCCTGGATTTCTGCTTCCCAAGTGCATGACACTGCACTTCTTCGCATTAAATCTTAACTGCCAAGCATTAGACCATTCTTCCAGCTTTTGTAGATCTTTCCTCATGTTATCCACTCCCTCAGGGGAGTCCGCTCTGTTGCAAATTTTCGTGTCATCTGTAAAAAGACAGACTTTTCCATGTAGTCCTTCAGCAATATCACTCACAAATACATTGAACAGTGCCAGGCCCAAGACCTAACCCTGGGGCACCCCGCTAATCACCCTCCTTTCATCCGAGTGAGCTCCATTTACCATCACCTTCTGTCGTCTGTCAGTAAACCAATTTCTGATCCAGTTCACCACCTTGGGACCCATCCCCAAATGACTGAGTTTATTGATAAGGCTCCTATGAGGAACAATATCAAAGGCTTTGCTGAAATCCAGGTAGATGACATCCATCACATGCCCCTGATCTAGTTCTCTGGTCACCCAGTCAAAGAACTCAATGAGATTTGATTGGCAAGATCGTCCTTTGGTAAAACCATATTGCCTCAGATCATGCAACCTGTTGGTATTGAGAAAGTCCACTATTCGCTCTTTCAGAAGCACCTCTATTACTTTTCCCGCCATCGAGGTAAGGTTCACGGGCCTGTAGTTTGTCACTTCTTCCCTGTCACCACTTTTGTGAAGAGGTACCACATCCGCCCTTCTCCAGTCCTGAGGAACTATTCCTATTTCCAAGGATCTGTTGAAATCATCTTTTAATGGCCCTGCAAGAACCTCTCTGAACTCTTTCAGTATCCTGGGATGTATCCCATCTGGCCCCATGGCCTTGTTCACATTCAGTTTTGCAAGTTGTTCTAACACATCATCTTCTGTGAATGGTGTGGTATCTACTTCATTCCCATTTTTATATTTGGGAGTCAAAGATGGTCCTTCTCCGGGATTTTCTTTAGTAAAAACAGAGCAGAAGTATTTGTTTAGCAATTTTGCTTTTTCAATGTCACTTTCCACAAATCTGTTCCCAGAACTTCTGAGTCCTGCAATTCCATCTCTGATTTTCCTCCTCTCCCGAATATAACTGAAGAAAGTTTTGTCGCCTCACTTCACATCTTTAGCCATCTTTTCCTTTGCCTTTGATTTTGCTTTCCTTATTTCTCTGTTTGTCTCTTTTAGTTTGATCCTGTATTCCTTACTGTGTTCCTCTGTTTGCAAGCTTTTAAATTTTGTGAAAGCTGTGTTTTTTGCCTTTATTTGAGCAGCCACTTCTTTGGAGAACCAAATAAGTTTCCTTCTCCTCTTGTTTTTATTTACTTTCCTTACATATTTATCTGTTGCCCCTTTTATTACCACCTTTAGTTTAGCCCATTGCAATTCCACTTCCCTTATCCCCTCCCACCCTGCCAACTCCTCCTTCAGGTACTTGGCCATTTTACTGAAGTCAGTGTTTTTGAAGTTTAGGACTTTGCACTTGCTATGATTGGACTGCACCTTGGCTTTTATCTCAAAACCACACCGTGTGATGATCGCTGCTGCTCACAGGGGCACTCACCCAGACATTTGACATGCTCTCACAGTTGATGAGCACTAAATCCAGCATTGAGCTTTCCCTGGTTGGTTCCATCACCATTTGTTTTAGTGACGCATCTTGGAAAGCATCCACAATTGTTTTGCTTCTTGCCAGATTCGCAGAAGGAGTACTCCAATCCACATCGGGTAGATTAAAGTCACCCAATATGATCACTTCCCCCTTTGTGGCTATCTTGGCAATATCTATAATCAATTCATTATCTATTTCTTCGATTTGAGTCTGAGGTCTGTAGACTACAGCAGTATGGATGACAGTGCCATCTCCTCTTTCCAACACAATCCAGAACTATTCTTCTTTTCCCCATGCCCCCTGCATTGCAGTAGCTTTGTTGTGTTTAGATATTTAAGTTCTTTACTTACTAAGGGTTGCTGGGGATACTTATACTAATAAAACTATACCTAATGTGTTTAATGTACTTTGTTCACCTGAAATTTAATTAATTTCAGGTTCTTAATGTATGCTGATGAGAATAAACAGCTGCACTTGAGAGTGAATATGGCACCTCCTTTCCTTTAAGAGGTTTAAGCACCTATAAAGCTACGATTATCCCAGGGGTGGGTGGGTGTTGGGGAGGGAGGGAGATAAAAAAGACTTATTAAAAGCTGGCTGCTACAGAGTACCCTGTCCTTTGCTTCTAAGGTAACCTGTGACCAATCTCCAGGGGGAGTCCCACAGCCCTTGCTTGGCTAAAGGGTGTCTTCGGTTCTAAATTTAACCAGAAACCTCTCCTCTGTGTTTTAAATTTAAAGTAGGCCCTGACTGAGTATTAAATTTAAACTGGAAGCTCTCTGCTGGGTTCTAAATCTAACGAGAAAGCTCTCTTCTGTGTTTTAAATATAAACTGAAAACTCTGCTGCTACTAGGCCCTGATTGATTTAACAAATACACTAGGTTCACAGATTAATCATCTTTAATCTAAAGAATTCCTTTTTCCGCAAGATTTAGAAAAATTCCCAGAAGAAATACTTACAATTGCAGATCTCTCTCTAGAAGTAGCAGTCCCCTTTTGTAGTCTGTGATAAGGAAGCTTATCATAACTCAGGAAGGAGCTATAGAAAAGGTGAAGTGACTCTGAACAAGCAACCTGTCAGTTCTGGTAGAAATAAGAAAACAGAATTTTCCCATAAAAGACTATCAGTCCCAGAATGCACCAGGTTTCCAACAGCCATTAGAGGAGCTGAAGTGGGGAAACGTGTGTTCAATCAGGAGGGCTATGAGGTAATCCCTAAGCACTCATCTCAAAGGGCAGGGCCTGATTCAGCACAGCTGCGCTGTGTTAAGGTGGAGCACTCATCTAAGCAGAATAAAGGTAGAGTTTATTCTACAGAGAATCAGCTTGAGCTTGATCATCTTCATCATCTAGAGGATCATCAGAAGCAGAAGCCAAACCGGACGGACAGAGAGGGCAAGAAACCCTTTGGAAGAAGGAAGAGAAAAGCCTTTGGGAGGTCTAGAGGAGTCTGGAGCAGTACGTATACTGGGAGGCATTCCAAGGGCCAGCATACACCATTGGACTGGGGAAAGCCAGAAGAATGGTGCTGCAGAGCTAGGAATCTCCAGACGGTACCTGTGAGGGAGACGGCTGCACGTGGAAGGGACCCTAAGACCCGTGCCAGAAGGTATGTGAAGAGAGATCCAGTGTCCATGGGATCTGGATTGGAAGGCTGGACATAAGAACTGGACTACATACTGGCCAGGCTATATAGTGAGGAACTCTAACAGCAATGGAAGCTCAGGTATGAACACTGATATATGCCCTAGCTATAACCTTGAAAGACAGCAGGGAAACAAGTATTCTCCTGAAAGTGCTCCATTGAGAAATTCATCTGTGCCAATCCATGATATTGAGCCCATGATTGTTGAAGAAGGGGGAGGCGTTGCAGATGAAGAATGTGTTTACATGGACTGCTCTCTGTCTAAACTCCTTTGGTGATTTTCTGTTATAAAATACAACAACCATCACAAAGAAATACAAACTTGTTCTTTAATCTGCTCAGAAAAGCTCCTGAGTAGGATTTCTAGCCACGCAGTAGAAAGCAAGCCAGCTAAGGGGTTTCAGCTGGGTAACTGCTAGCAATTGAGCCTTACCTAATTGCTTGTGAGCTCTGAGGGAATCACTTCTGAATCTATGTGGGAAGATATAAGAAGTTAACCTGAAAAGAACAGTTTTTCTCTTCTTTGTGGATATTGTTTGTTGTTTGATACACTGCTAAGAAAAATATTAGCTAAAGCCTACAGAAAAGACCAGTTTGTTACCAACCAGGTTTTATTTCTTTTGATTTGATTGCCTGACAAGTTCAAATGTTGTTTTCCTGATTTTGTTTTTCCAAGTTTAACACTGAAAGCAAGTAACCTGATTTATGTGCTACCAAGCATATCTGTGTTGGGAGAAATAACCCCATAAATAAATATCTTATTGGCTTTAACCTCAAGCACAACTAATTATTGTGAGCAGCTGTGTCTGGTGTGAATGGACTGCATTGACCACAATCCCTTGCAAATCATATTGACATATGCACTTGCCAAGACTGTGAACATTCTCACCCAGGCAGCCGTCTGACAAGTCCTTCAAGACTAATTAGAGCTGAGTGCCTAAATTTATGCTCAAAATTTCACTACACTCCTACAATTAGGGAGTGGTCTGGTGCAGGGTCATACCAAGCCAGAATCGCGGCCCATGCGACTTGCACATCGGGTGTGCACCCCCCCCCCCATTCCCATATCCCTGTCCAGCCGCTACCTGCTCTTACCCTGCTGCTATCGCCCTCCGTTTTCTCCATGGCAGCGCCGGCAACAGGACAAGAGCAGGCAATGGCTGGACAGAGGTATGGGGATGGGGTGGTGTGTGCCCGATGTGCACGTTGCCGGCAGCAGCACAGCAGACCTAACTTTAAGCAGATCTGATCCCTCCCTGCTCTGACGTCACATCAGAGGAGGGAGGGACCAGACCTGCAGAAAGACCCGCACAAAGCTTGGGGGCGCATTTTGGCTGCCTGCTGTTGCCCTGCCGCTGCTGAGAGAACAAAAAATGGCAGCGGCAGGGCAACAGCAGACAGCCAAAATGTGCCCCTAAGCCTTTGCGCCCTGTGTGACTGCACCGCTCACACAGGGCTAGGTACGATACTGGTGTGGTGGTTAGAACAGTGGCCTGGGAAACAAGAGGCCATGATTTCATTTCCACTAGCAATTCCTGGGGTTTTGGGCAAGTCATTTGACCCTACGCTGCCTACCCAGGGGCTGTCACAATGGCGCAGACTGCATTTTGCCTAAATTTAGAAGCCTAAGATATGGGCAGCAACAGAAACAGATTTAGGGCAGGGGAAAAAAAAGTCCAATGCAGAACACCAGGGGCAAACAGTGTAGCTTTGCTAGGTCTTACTGCTTCTGGCTTGTGCAGCATCCAATGCACATGTGAAGTTTTGGCAGAATTATTGTTCATTAAAGAAGAGCATTACCTTGTGCAAGCTGAGGGGCAACTTAGGAAAACTAGAAGCCTTATGGGATAAGAAATTCCTACAAGCACCTCCTTTTACTTTATCTAAAGCTATCCATGGATTTTTGTTCCTGCACAATGCAATGCTTCTGCGCTAGAACAGACTCCAGTCATGCTGCTTCCAGCACAGTTTTCTGTAAGACAAACCTGTGACCAAGCTGGTCTGTGTCTGCTCATGAGAGGTCCGTGGTGATGTGCACACAGAATTCACAGATTCACGGGATGGAATCTAACAGGAGCTGCAATGTGAAGATTTATGCACTGAAATTGGACTGAGATCGACTGCTCATCCTAAGGATCTGAATATGTACACCTTAGAGGAAAGGCGGGATAGAGGTGATATGATTGAGATGCTTAAATACCTCTGTGGCATAAATGTTCAGGGAGAGAGCCTCTTTCAATTGAAAGCAAGTTCTCCTACGAGGGGACATGGGATGAGGGTGAAGGGGGATAGATTCAGGAGTGCTATGCGGAAATATTTCTTTACCGAAAGAGTAGTGGATCCGTGGAATAGTCTCCCAGTGGAGATGGTAGAGATGAGGACAGTAACATAATTCTAAAAAGCATGGGACCAACACAGAGGATCTCTAAAGGAAAAAAAGGGACCACTGTAGTTGTTGATATGGAAGGACAGACTAGATAGGCCATGTGGTCTTTTTCTGTCATCATTTTTCTATGTTTCTATATACTGGGCAATCCAAACATGTAATGCAACCTGCAACAAAACTCTAGCTAACTGGGACGCAAAGCATGCATTCTCGAAGACATGCTACACACAGTGTGATCCGCTTAGTTTGCAAGCATGTACTAATCAGGGAAGTGCTCCAAACTGCTTCTCAACTAACACTGCGCGCCCCTTTGTGTTTGCGGCAAAAGCTGGCAAAGTTTGGATCCAAATGAGCATGAAACAAATGCATGTAGTGCGCACACAGGCCATTCGCAAACACATCCCAACTAGACAAAAATGTTGCAGGCTAGGTTGCATTTCACCTAGTGCATTTGCGGCTTTATATAAGCCACTGTAGGAGGCAGGGCAGTGCCAAACCATAAATGTGCCCTGTGTGACTGGCACGTCTGGCGCCTCCTTCCCCCCCCCCAATCACGGGTTTGTCATTTGCCCCATGCATCTCCCCATCTTACTCCCATATCCAGCGCCCCATGCATCTCCCCATCTTACTCCCATATCCAGCCAGCTCTCACTGCACTGCCTGCCCCTGCCCAGCAGCCGTTACTTTTAGTGCTGCCTCGGCGGCAGCAGTGACATCCAATTGAATAAACATAAAAACGCGGGTCTTTCCAACTTCGCACTTGATGCAGGTCTGATCCCCCTCTGCTCTGATGTATGCTTGCATCGGAGGGAGGACCAGACCAACCATTCAAGCACAGATCGTTGCAACTCCATGCTTGAATGAATGGCATACATCAGAGGGAGGGAGGGATCAAGCCAACATGGAAGCGTGGAGTCGGAAAGTCCTGCAGATTTTTTTTTCTCATTTGGATGTCACTGCTGCCACCGTTGCGGTCAAAGGAATATGCACCCTGGGCAGCTCCACTGCTCACACGGGGCTAGGTACAGAGCTTTTAGGAGGTACTGGAACCTGTGCCATGGGGATGAAAGACTGCTTGATGTGACCGTTGCTTAAAGATGCTTCCCAGTTCCCTGTCGCAGTCTGTGGCTCCTCTTCCTAGGAGATCTCCACAAATTCTATTCCCATGAATTATTAGCCAGGGGCTGCCCATTCTTATGATGAGATGCCCTTTAGAGCTTTATTTGATGCTCTGAGAAACAGCTTTGGCTCTAAAAGATCCTGACTATCCAAAATGTATAGTATTACTTTCTTAACAAAGAAATGGTCTGTCTGGGCTTCAGGAGTTTCTAACCAGATCAGATTTCACTTCACGGAAGTACCCTACGATCTGATGTGGTACTATTTTAAAGCTTTTATGAGCATATTAAAAGAATAAAAACCAATTCATAATAGAATCGGAAAATCTATACTTAAAAACTAACCTGTTCATATATCAAACTATTTTTTTTACTGGAGTCCCTATCGTTTCATATATCTTCACTTTTCTGACACTACTGTTCTGTTTCTGGTAGGACTTTCTTATTTGACAAAATAAAACACAGCATACGCATTCATTTCTAAAAAGTAAATGTCAATATATTTAAAAAAAAAACAAATCCATTGATTTCTTATGCATCAAAGATCGCACTCTGAGTGTACAGTCTCTGTCTTCGAAATTTGCTCGCCTCTCCCTTGCAGCGACAACAGAGCTGTCTCGCATAACCGCGTTAAAGCGAGCAGGGGAGGTGGGCGCGCTGGTATAGCAGATAGGCAGGCTTAACCGCGCTTACTTGTTGTACTCCCGGAGACCTTTTACAAACCATACCGCGTTCCGATATAAAGACATCGCTAACTGCTGACAGTCCCAGCGCCGCTTTCCTTCCCGGTACCGCTATTCCGTGGCTATTCCTGCAAGGTCCAGACCAGGAGCCGCGGAACCTACTCTTATTTTGTTCCGGGACTTAAGTCAGTTCTGCAGGCCCAAGGCTCTTAGCCCCGCCCTCAGTTCCTCTCACTGTTCTTAGCCCCGCCCTCAGTTCTTTTTATGGTTCTGAGGCCCACCTTCAGAACCTCCCCAGAGTGAGTCGCGCCCCTCTTCGGCTCCGAACCCTTTTAATTCTGCCTCACCACCATCTCCGATCACCGCCTCACCTCCGGGACTGCTCCTTCCCTTTCCAGATCTTAGTCCTTCCCCAATCTTTAGCTACCCACCTCTATTACTCTGAGCCCGTCCTTCAGTTCTTTCCTAGTTCTGAGCCTGACCCCGCCTTCGACCTAGCTCCTCCCCTCTCCGACTCCGAGTCCCGCCTCCAGTTCCACCGTTAATTCTTCTTCCAGCTCCTAGCTGGACTCCACCTCCACTAGCTGGTAGCTTCGAGTTTTACCCAAGACCGTTCCGTTCTGTTATTCAGAACCGCAGCGCCCAGCACCAGAATCTGTTGTGAGTTAGGGGACACAGGGCCGGCACTTTTGTAAAGGGAGAATTCCAGCACTCCCTCCAAGGGTGGTGCTATGTTGAAGATTTTTTTGCATATTGTTGAAGAGTTTCATAGTCATTCTGCGCATAGGTATTATAGACGTTTTTAGCTATCAGTCTTCCTCCTGCTTCTGAGTGTAGTAATGCTTTGTAGTGCAGGAGCTGCCGTATATGTTCCAGTCACTAAGCCTTCCTCTTAGTGTTAGGGAAATCAGAATCCTATATATGTGCCCTTTGTAATAATAATGCTTAATTTAAGTGCATATACAGGAGGCCTGCACAAGAGAAATTAGAATCCTATAGAAATCAGAATTCTATGTGTGTGCCCTTTGTACATTCTGGTGGGTATGGAAAAAGGAATGTGCTGTGTAAGCTAGACTGATTGTTCTACTCAAGGATGACTTGTATTTGCATTAGTTACTGATAAACTATAGTGGGCCCCCAGAAGATGGGTGAATGACGTATGACTATGTTTCTGATGATGTATAAAATACGGACAATCCCTCCACCCTTTGGAATAAACTGCATACCACTTATGTGCAGGTGTGTGTGTGTGTTTGTTCCCCTGGATTCCAGACAAAGAAGGTAAGGTGATTCCTCGACCCAGACGGACGTCCCAAGGGTTAGTGATAAGAAGTGCTGGGAAAGGAATAATGTACCCTTACAATTTGGTGTCAGAAGTTTGGATTTCCCCGATGCACTTTCTAAATTGAAGCAGCTTTGGTAGCTGCACAAGGATTTTTTAATTGACGTTGCTTTGGTAGCTCGTCTTGGAAAAATGCGCTTGGGTAGCGCTGGGAAAATGCGCTTCGGTAGCGCTGGGAAAATGCGCTTCGGTAGCGCTGGGAAAATGCGCTTCGGTAGCGCTGGGAAAATGCGCTTCGGTAGCGCTGGGAAAATGCGCTTCAGTAGCGCTGGGAAAATGCGCTTCGGTAGCGCTGGGAATATGCGCTTGGGTAGCGCTGGGAATATGTGCTTGGGTAGCGCAGTGAATAACAGGGACGTCCTGCTGGGTCTGTGGTAATATCCTTCTCCTTCTCTGTGTGCTTGTGTGCCTGTGTGAGTTTGGCAAAACGCCCCTGCCGTACTCCAAAGCGATATAGCGCTAGTGACGGGTACTGTGCAGACAGCAAGTGGCCAGACGTGCGTTTGTTGTGAATTAATTAGAGGATGGGGGGGTCCCAAGGTGAGTGGACTGCTCCAGAATCCGCGAGAGTGCATGCACTGCTAATTTTTGTGATAAGGTTTAAATCTGCAGTTAAAAAAAAAAGGCTTCCTACATAAACTGTCAGTGTAGGTTACAGGACACTTGCCATATCTGCTGAAGAAGTCTGTTAGCTTGTTTACTGTGAAGGTGGGAATCCTGTGTCTTAGTTTATCTATTAAGAGGCTCCCAGTCTCTGGAGAGGGTAAAGCCGCTGACTCAGTCTGGGTGCTAGGCAGTGTTTCTTTACTTGTCTCTGTCTCTCTGTTCTTCCAATTCTTTCCTGTCTTCTATAGCTAAGGGGACCTTTCATAAAATTTAAAACAAACATTTCCTTGGGTCTGCCGGAATGTATTGTTCACTGAAGTAAGAACCTTAAAAGCAGACCTTACAGATAACAAGTGTGGCAATTATACTCAAGAGCTCTTAAACTGCTTCACAATATCCCTCTCTGTTTTATTGGCCAGGTTGGCCACAAGCAAAGGTATAGTTAATAGCAGGGGCTTGCCGGGATTTTCACACAGTAGAGTGACTTCTGCTGAGTGGCGGTGGGAAGACACGTCCTGTTGGATTTCAACAGTCTCACCTCCTTCTCTGCGGAGAGGTCTCTTTACTAGCTGGTAATGGTCCCGGAGTTGAAAAAAAAAAAAGTGAACAGAGGTGTTGTGAACCAGTAAGCGCTGCAGCAATTGAGTAATTCTGTGCACAGACCGTGGTAAGGAAAAGGGGGAGAATGATAAGAACTGTAAGATGCTAATGATGAAAACAGAAGTTTCCCAAATAAGTAACTCCTTTGTGTCCTTCCCAACAAGCTGAAAGAAAATATGTTTTGTTTACAGTAAATATTGTTTTTCTTTTACTTGCTGGTTGGTGCAGGATTTAAGGAATCTGAATAAGATTGTCCATACCTAGCAACGGATACTTTCCTTTGAAAACCTTATTTCAAAAGAAACCCCTTGATTTGTATATTTATGCTTTTGGTTAAAATATTGAGCTAAATTTTGCATGAACACAAATGGTTTAGTATTGTAGATTTGAGGTATATGTTTGAGTTTGCTCTCTAGGCACTATGTAGATGATCTTTAAAGTTTAGGGCAGGAGAAACCAGTTGTGATAGAAGCCATTCACAATCTGCTGCATTTCTTGGGAAAGAAAAGATTCAGGGTGTCTTGGAGAAAACAAAAAATTTAGGTTGGGGCTATCCCTTCCCCCTACAACATCAGAAACGAAATCAGAAACTTAACAAAGAGAACAAAGAAGAGAGAGGGAAAGAGGGCAGCCCCTCCCGTGGGCTACAGAAGGCACAAATGGTTTTGGATTGTTTTTCTTTAACCTTCAAAGTAGGGGTTGGGAACCCTATCAGGACAATGGGGCATCCTGAGCCAGTAATTAAAAGACTGCAACTTGAAAAAAAAATGATTTGAATCCTGAGTGAATAAGAAGGTCCTGTTATTATGTGTCTGGTCTTTGTGTATGCTATTGAGTAAACTTAAAGAGTTTAAAAAAAAACAATGATTTTATATTTTGTGGCAAGCACCTCAGAGGTCATAATTATTGTTCATTTATTATAGAAACACAGAGTGTAACTATAGGAATTTAATAGCAATCACAATTAGTGACAATTCTCAAGCAACTTTTTCTTTTTAAACTTTTAGTATTTAGGACTCCTGTCTCTCTTGTTCAGCTATCTGCATTTGCCTGAAGGAATCTGGTCACGGGACAGACCTGCTGTTTACTTTGCTGTTTGTGTTTGAGATAACATCAAGGTTGAACTGTTACTCTAAGCAAATTGCTTTAACATAATTTCATTGTTTCAGATCAGTTTGATACCAGTCTCAAGTATTATGTATAAGGTTTTAATTTAAATGTGACAAAGCATGATTCTGAATTCACCTTTTTGCAGTTTCATGTTATTTGAATGTCTGTTTCCTGAACTGTAAGATTTTAAGTTAACTACTTGGCATTGTTTAGCTCGGTGCTGATGACTGATGAACAGGACAGTAACATCTCAGTTTTATTTGTTACAATATTGGATTTTAGTATAAATTCATCTGTTTTCCTGTATTTGAATTTTATGTGTTGGGGTCCAGAGAGAAAAAGTTTTTAACATTTCAGTTTTAGTAATACAGTATATTGTAGCACTATGATATACAAGTTTTCTTTAGTTTACACACTTGCACTTTATGTTACCAAAATACTTGTCGTAGCAGTACATTATGTAGAGGTTCAGTACACATAGAAATTATAGAATTTTGGAAAGAGGCTGATCTGCAATTGCTTAGATCACATTTAGTGGAAAGATGAAGCTTAGTTCCCAGGAAATATGAGAATATTTGTAAATAATAACATTAACGTGAGTTCATTGAAAAAAAAAAAAAAGCAGAGCGTGAGAGAGAGAGAGACAGAAGGTGAGGCTACAGCCTTGGAACAGGCAATAAACGTGCTGCTCCGAGTGTGATGCCACCGGAATTCTGACTGCTTTAAGACTCCTCGAGGACCCACAAGGCCTGAAGCACATGAACCTTGCATATTTATGCCTCTGAAGAGACATGACGAGGCAGGGGGGAATAGGCCAAGAAGAACCCGAGGAAACATCACCATGAGGCCCAACCACAAATGCCTTGAACCTTCTTAGGCCTCTCATCTCAAAAGGATCTCTTAAACACCATGATTAGTGAGTAACTTCCACAGATCCTTGTGGGTACTGCGATTATAAGATCAGTCCTCAAATATTTTTAAGTTTCCACAACACTCTCACTGGGAATCGGGTATAAGATAGACTTTAGTCACACCTGAGAGATTATGTGGCTGTTCTGTTAGAAGCCATACTCCTTCCTATTGGGATGGATGTTATAAAATGCCGTGAAGCACTAGTCTATATTGTAAGGACTTTATCTATATTTTGTTTAGGCAGTTGCTAATTAGAATGAGCACTGTTTACTCATATTGTTATGCTTATTGAAAAGGATCTACATTTATATGTATATATACCTTTTGTTTATAAAAATATTAAGTTTCTAACAATTGTTTGATGTTCTTAGCAGCCTTGCCAAATAAGGATACACTAGTATGGTATAAAAAAGACAGAAGGACCTATGCATGTAGTTTGATGGAATGATGTAAGTGGAAAAAAAGTGGTGTTGAGAGGAGTGTGATGGAATATTCATGTTGGAAAAGAGAACTCAGATTAACATTATAAAATGGTGAGGGTAAATTGAAATGTGAAATGATGTATCCGATGTATCCACCTAGAAAGAAAACTGACAATGAATACTCTACAATATATGATTATGCCATCCCCATTAACTCCAATTTTGGAAGTCATCTAGCCCAGAGATATATCCAATAATTGGAAATAGACACTTGGAGATAGGCTGAGTGCACATTTCATCCTAATGAGCTTGGGGAGACCCACACTGGCCATGTGGTGCTTTTCAGATGCTTTTATCCCTTTTTGCCTCTATGTGTCCTGGCCCGACACATGAAGCTAAAGGAGGAAAGTTACTTACACAAATTTTTACAAATTGGTATAATTCTAAATTCCTTATCGTCACTCCAGTCCAGTCCCTTTACTTCTGGGTTACGCAACCCTTCCAGCAGCTTGGAGGCTGAGCCCAACCTTTTTGGGGATGGAGCGGTATAAATACCACTGGGACCACCCACCAACTCCAGTATTCTCAGCCTCCAAGCAGCTGGAGGGTTCCGTAAGCCTTGGGCTTACTGGAGTCCTACCTTTAGATATTCTCTTTAATTTAACTATTTTACTTAATTTTACTTTAAGTGTTTACCTTTATTTCTTTAGTTTACTTGGTTTCTAGTTTGGGGGTTCTGCTCCTTTAAGGTTTGCTCTCCCCCCCCCCCCCCCCCGCTCTCCTGGATCCGGCACGGCTCTCTGAGCGATTTTCTGGTCTGCAGCAGCGAGGAGGTGCTCTGCTCTGTCCAGCTACCGGTCTGCTAATTCTGCCTTCTTCAGGGGAAACAGCCTCGCGCCGAAGCCCTTCAGGTGGCTGAGCGCTAGAGGCTGCAACGCTAACCGGAGTGAACCGCCCATCCCGGCCCGACGCGATTGACCGCGGAGGCGAGCCACGCGGTGCCCGGGTTCCCACACAGTGCGATCAGACAGAGATCGCACACGTGCTTCAGTTGGGGCTCAGCGCCGGACTCAGCGCCGGAGCACAGACAGGCGCCAGGAACACACTCGCGGTTCCCCCGGTCAGGCTCCACGTGGTGAGGCCTACCACGTGTTGAGCCTACGGGTGGTGATCGCAGAGTCGGGCCCAGGATATTCAAGCCCTGAAAACCGCAAGTACCTCCCTTAGGGGATAAAGGAGTGTTAGTTTATTTTAACTGCGATTTTAATTTCGTTTTTATTTTAATTTCGTTGTAATTTCGATTTTAATTTTAATTTCCCTTAATTTTATTGCAGTTCTATTAAGTTTAACTTCTGTTAATCTGGTTGAATTTCTACGGGTTTTTAAAGGGAAACAAGGGGCTATTGATTCCTAAGAGTAATTGGGCCTTGGTTTCAGGGGCCTGCAAGGGTAAGCCCCAGCTTTTCCCATGGCATCTAAGCCGCGCTGCCCTTCCTGTGGAACGCGCAGGGGCACCTCCGCAGAGGCAGGAGTCTGCAGGAGCTGCGCCGCAGTGGCTGCTTCAGTAGAACAGGAAATATTGCAGCCCTCCCAGGGATCAACAGACCCTCTAATAGGAGAGGGGGGGTCCCAGGGTTCAATCTCTACCCCTTCTGAGCTTCCCACGCCTCCTCTGCTTCCTCCGCCCCTACCCGTGAGTACAGGGGGGGACGGAGAATTTTTCTCCCCTGACTTCATCCTCTTGCTTCATAAGGCCTACTGCCTGCGCAAGCAGGGCCTAGGGGCAGAGGAGGTTGCCACTCCAGTGGAAGACAAATCAGCCAGACTCCTCGGGGCTATCAACCCGGAATCTGGCATCCCTTCTAAGCGTCCACGTCTGGATGGGGAAGACCTCCTACCGTCCTTTTCTCAGGGGGCTCCGGAGGAGGATAGCTCGGTTAAGGATCTGGACGAGGATGAGGAGGAGCTGGAAGAAGGAGAGATCCCAGAAGAAGATCAATCACGGATTGTTAGGGTTTTTCGTCGAGAGGAGCTCCCGGCTTTAATTAATGAATCCTTAAAAGTGCTCAATGTGGCCTCAGACATACCATCACAGGATGAGGCGTTGGAGGACCCCTTAATCCAGGCCATTAGGAGATCCCAGAAGGTCTTCCCGGTCCACAGGGTGGTGCGCCAGATGATCCAGGAAGAATGGGACCAACCAGAATCCAGTTTAAGGGGAGTCAGAACCATGTCTTGCCTATACCCTCTCCCAGAGGCAGATAAAGAACTACTGAAATCGCCCAGGGTGGATACAGCGGTGTCAGCAGTTACTAAGAAAACGACTATCCCAGTTGAGGGCAGTTCAGCCTTAAAAGACGCACAAGACAGGAAGTTGGATACGCTCCTGAAACAAGCCTTTGATGTAAGCGCACTCGCATTGCAGGCCTCCGTGTCAGGAGCTTGGGTGGCTCGAGCCTGCTTAAGGTGGGCTCAACAGCTTCAGACAGAGGGCTCTTCGGACGAGATTCAAGCCAACTCGGCCAGAGTGGAATCCGGCGCAGCCTACTTGGCGGATACTCAGTACGACCTCATCAGAAGCCTAGCCAAGAACATGGCATCGGTGGTGGCGGCTAGACATTACCTGTGGCTACGAAATTGGGCAGCTGATGCTTCCTCCAAGACGCGCCTAAGTCGGCTCCCCTTTAAAGGGAAACTATTATTTGGGGAGAATTTAGAGAAGCTAGTTAAAGACCTGGGTGAGTCTAAGGGAGGCAGACTTCCAGAAGACAGACCAAAACAAGGCCGCCCCCTAGCCCCAGCGCGCACCCAGCCTAGGGAGGCGCGGAGATTTCGCCCAGCCAGATCAAATTCCTTTCCTAGGGGCCGGTTTCCCTCTAAGGGACAAGGCTTCAGAAGTTTTCGAGGGGCAGGTCGGGGTTTTGGGGCATCCTCCTCCTCCTCCTTCTCAGGCCCTAGGAAACAACAATGAAATGTCGGGGGTCCAGGGGGAAGGACGGCCGGTAGGCAGCCGCCTGAGGCTGTTTCTCCCCGCCTGGATCCGTGTCACGTCCGATCAATGGGTTCTAGAGGTGATCAGAGAAGGTTATGCGCTCGAATTTGCAAAACAAATTCCACCAGCATTTGTTCAGTCTCCCTGCGGCGCATCAGCAAAAAGGGCGGCAATAGAGTCAACTCTTGCCCGTCTAATAGCTTTAGGGGCGGTGATCCCAGTACCACCAGAACAATGCGGATCTGGTCGGTACTCGATTTACTTCATAGTACCAAAAAAGGAAGGTTCCTTCCGACCAATCCTAGATCTAAAACAGGTCAACCGCTGCCTCAGGGTGCCTCACTTCCGGATGGAGACCCTACGTTCAGTCATAGCGGCCGTGAGGGGAGGAGAGTTCCCTCCCTCTTTCCCTCCTCATTGAAACATCTTTCCAGCATTTCAAAGCAAAATTAAAAACCCACCTATTCACCATGGCATTCAACATTCCCCCATAGTCTGCCCTTCTGTTTGTCTGTCTCTCTTGTTCTCCTCCTGACCCACCCTTGTAGTCATGTCTTTGTTTATTTGTTTCTGTCCTTTTCCCTCTTTACTGTTTTTAATGATGGCGTTCCTTTTCTTTTTCCCGCAGCCATGTAATTTTAATTGTAAACCACCCAGACGCCTTCTTTGGTATGGGCGGTATATCAAATTTTAAATAAACATAAACATAACCTCCCTCGACTTGACAGAAGCCTACTTGCACATCCCGGTCAGGAAGTCCCATCAGCAATTCCTGAGATTCGCAGTGCCAAGAGGCCACTTTCAGTTCCAGGCCCTACCCTTTGGCCTAGCTACGGCTCCCAGAATGTTCACCAAGGTAATGGTCGTAGTGGCGGCCTCCCTCCGGAAGGAGGGAATATTAGTGCATCCCTACTTGGACGATTGGCTGATCCGCGCAAAGTCGGAAGAGGAAAGTCATTCGGCAACGTCCAGAGTGATTCAGGTCCAAGAGGAGTTGGGGTGGGTCATCAACCGGGCAAAGAGCAGGTTGAATCCCTCTCAGGAACTCGAGTACCTAGGAGCAAGATTCGACACCCACAAGGGCAGAGTATTCCTGTCTCGGTCAAGATCAAGGGAACTAAGAGGTCTAATCACGCAGTTTCTAGGCAGACGAAATCCCTTGGCGTGGCATTATCTTCAGGTTCTGGGAACTATGGCGGCGACAATAGAGGTGGTGCCATGGGCCAGGGCCCACATGCGACCGCTGCAGTGGGCGCTATTGCATCGTTGGTCTCCCCAGCATCAGCCTCTCTCAATGCAGTTACCTTGCGCTCCGCGGACCAAACAGTCCCTCCACTGGTGGAGATGTCCGAGAAATCTGGACCGCGGAATGCCCCTCGATCCCCATCAGTGGTTGCTGTTGACGACGGATGCCAGCCTGTCAGGCTGGGGAGCACACTGCGAGGACCAGTTCGTCCAGGGTCGCTGGTCACAGTTGGAGTCACAGTGGCCCATCAACAGACTGGAATTGCGGGCCGTCACCCTGGCTCTCAAGGCGTTCAGGGCCTTAGTACAAGGAAAGGCAATTCGAGTTCTCTCCGACAATGTCACCGCGGTGGCCTACATCAACCACCAGGGAGGCACCAGCAGTCACGCCTTGGAGAAGGAGGCAGACACTCTTTTCCAGTGGGCGGAGTCCTGGCTGCTGGCACTCTCAGCGCAGCATGTGGCGGGCGAGGACAACGTCACAGCCGACTTCCTCAGCAGGTGCAAGATAGACCACGGAGAGTGGGAACTAGAGCAGGAGACCTTCGACCAGATAATGGCCCTTTGGGGTCGCCCAGTCATGGACCTCATGGCGCGGTTCTCTACAGCCAAGGTAGACAGATTCTTCAGTCGAAGGAAGGAAAGGATGTCCGAGGGATTAGATGCCCTGTCACAAAAGTGGCCTTCGGAAGGACTTCTCTATGTATTCCCTCCGTGGGCTATGATCGGAAAGATTCTCCAACGGGTGGAGTCTCACCAGGGCTTGGTAATCCTCATAGCTCCGGATTGGCCTCGCCGCCCCTGGTATGCCGATCTGATCAGACTGCTCGCCGACCTTCCTTGGCGGCTTCCTTACAAAAGAGACCTGCTGAGGCAGGGTCCGGTCCGGATGCCTCACGTGGATCGATTCTCGCTTACGGCCTGGCTATTGAAAGGGCGCGGCTCCTAAAACGAGGCTACTCAGGAGCTGTAATCTCGACGCTGTTGAACGCCAAGAAGCGCTCGACCTGTCTATCTTATGTAAGGGTTTGGCGCATCTTCGAAGCTTGGTGCGCAGAGCACCGTCGGAAGCCCCTTTCGGCCTCGGTCCCAGAGGTCTTGGACTTCTTGCAAGCAGGTTTTGATAAAGGTCTGGCGCACAGCTCCTTGCGGGTCCAGCTGGCGGCGATCTCTTGCTATAGAGGAAAGGTCCGGGGCAAACCCTTAGGGGCACACCCGGACGTCTCCAGGTTCCTAAGAGCGGTTAGTCGGCTACGTCCGCAATGGAGATCGGTCATCCCCCCCTTGGGACCTTAATTTAGTGCTAAATGCCTTGATCGGGGAACCCTTTGAGCCCGTAAAACGAGCCTCCTTAAAGGATTTAACCCTAAAGACAGTGTTTCTGGTCGCCATCTGCTCAGCCAAAAGGGTTTCGGAATTACAGGCGCTATCTTCCCAGCCCCCCTTCCTGTCCTTCCTCAAGGACAAAGTGGTTCTGCGTACAGTGCCGTCCTTTTTGCCCAAGGTTATCTCTCCCTTTCATGTGAACCAGACAGTTACCCTGCCGGTCTTAGCGACCAAGGGGCAGGAAGGTAGGAATGACAAACTGCGTCTCCTAGACGTCCAGAGGGCCTTGAAACGTTACCTCTCTCGCACAGCGCCATTCCGAAAGTCCGACCGACTGTTCATCCAGTTTGGAGGTCCGCACAAAGGTGAGGCGGCTGCCAAGGCTTCGATCTCCAGGTGGATCAGAGAGGCAATTGCCTCCGCCTACATACTGAAGGGGAAGCAGGTCCCGGTGGGGCTGCGGGCACACTCCACTCGGGCTCAGGCGGCCTCTTGGGCGGAATTTTCCCTGGTTCCTCCGCTGGACATCTGTAGAGCAGCGACTTGGTCATTGCTGCATACCTTCTCCAAGCACTGTAGACTGGACGTGCAGAGTGCAGCGGACGCGCGGTTCGGTCTAGCGGTTCTTCAGTCCGGTATGCCGGAACCCACCCAGGGTTGAACTGCTCTGGTACATCCCAGAAGTAAAGGGACTGGACTGGAGTGACGATAAGGAAATAGTAATTAGATCTTACCTGCTAATTAGTGTTCCTGAAGGAACGACAGTCCAGTCCCTGATCCCACCTGCTTCCGGCAACCATTCAGACCTCGGGTTCATGGCAAGGCATCGGACCGGGCGTAGGGCCGGTGCAGCAGGAAGGAGAGCAGGATAAAGCCGGCTCGGGTAGAAGCAGACATCTCCTCAGGCTGTTACCATGCCTCCTCTCCTTTCCCCGCTTTATATATATATATTTATATAATAAAAAAAAAAAATATATATATATATATGCCTGTTGGATTGGTTTAAGGTTTTATATTATGTTACGTTATGGAGTTTTGATTAGAAGTTCGTTAGATTTGCTTTTTCAATCGAATACTGGAGTTGGTGGGTGGTCCCAGTGGTATTTATACCGCTCCATCCCCAAAAAGGTTGGGCTCAGCCTCCAAGCTGCTGGAAGGGTTGCGTAACCCAGAAGTAAAGGGACTGGACTGTCGTTCCTTCAGGAACACTAATTAGCAGGTAAGATCTAATTACTATATTGTGAAAAAATTTGAGGAAGTGTGGGCATCTTGTCAAAAATGTATTAGCTAAATTGAGTTGCTTAGGATTGGCTGTTGTGTGCAAACAGCAACCCACGAAGGGGGGAACCTCCGAAATCTTTAAAAAATACTTTGTAAAGACACTAAACTGTCTTGCCTTTGACTCTGTTCAATAAACAAACAAACAACCAAAAAAATAAAATTGCCCTAAGGGAGTAGACTGAACTTTTTCTCCCTCTGAACTGTTATATGGAAGACTGCTTATTTTTTAAACTCCTGAGCCTCACATTTGATCTCTTGTATTTCCGAGCAGCAGAGGCAACTCTCTTCCCTCCACAGGTATGCTCAGCAGGTCCAGTCCTATCTGCTGGATGACTCAGCTCTTTTCTTTCAATCCGGAGACTGGATTTTGGTAAAGACATACCACCAGCACACAGTACAAGCCCTTTTTCCAGTATGGGACCATTCCAAGTTCTTCTGATAACATCGATTACAGTGAAGGTGGCGGCTAAAAGATCCTGAAGCCATTGCCCTCGCTGGAAACATTCTCCATATACAGATCAGGCTTCAGGACCAGGATGAGAAGTAGCTGACGCCGGGGCAGCCAAGGCCCTAGCAACTGGAGAGGAGAGGAGAAGACTCCTGAAGAAAAGCAGCTTTCGGCCTAGAGGTACCGAACCAACATATCCCTTCAAGGTTGGTGACCAGGTACAGGTCAGAGCACCTCAAAAGCACGGTACCTTAGACCCGCTCTACGGACCTCCAAACTACAGTGATCGCCATCACATGGACAGCCATCCTGTATGACTCCTCCCCTTCGTGGATCCATGCGTCAAGAATCAAGTGTGTATCATCTCCACTGACATCTTCGGTTCCAGCCTCCTGACCATCACGCACAAAACTGTGTTGACTCCTCCTACCACTCATGTGGTGCCTCCTTCAGTCCATTTCGGGAACTGTTAATACGGCAATACTACTTGCCCAGTCTGCCTTACTTTTTGTGTGCGCAGCTCGCTACAAACTGGAGCTTTTCTCTCAACATGTTTCATTACTGTACCTTCTAATCTGTGTGAAATGCAGAAGTTTACAATTTAAACTGCACCCAGCCCCATGTTTCTTTTTCTACTTTTTGTATAACATTGGTGTTACTCGCCTCTCTTTGGGATATGACTAGGTCCCTTGTTCATTGTAAACTGTCTCTAGTTTTAATGCTACGGATTGTTTTATTGTTTCTGCTTTTAGCCTGTCTAATACTGCTCTATACTGTTCTTCAATTACAGGGAAGTTTCTATGTATCTTTCTTTGGGGTGGTCTCAAAGGACTGCTTATTGCCCTATTGAGCGGTTTTATAATTCTTGTTCTTTTTTGTTGTATATTTTCATTTGTTCTTGACTGTTGTTGAAAGGCCCTACAAAGCTCTACCACTTTTATGTATTCCTATACTCCTGCTTTTACGGTGGCTGATGTGCCACATACAGATGTTCCATTAATAATGTCTGTCTAGTTATTTTGTAGTAGATTGTTAGGCCCAAAGGGGGGATTGTTAGGGAAATCAGAATCCTATATATGTGCCCTTTGTAATAATAATGCTTAGTTTAAGTGCATATACAGGAGGCCTGCACAAGAGAAATTAGAATCCTATAGAAATCAGAATTCTATGTGTGTGCCCTTTGTACATTCTGGTGGGTATGGAAAAAGGAATGTGCTGTGTAAGCTAGACTGATTGTTCTACTCAAGGATGACTTGTATTTGCATTAGTTACTGATAAACTATAGTGGGCCCCCAGAAGATGGGTGAATGACGTATGACTATGTTTCTGATGATGTATAAAATACGGACAATCCCTCCACCATTTGGAATAAACTGCATACCACTTATGTGCAGGTGTGTGTGTGTGTTTGTTCCCCTGGATTCCAGACAAAGAAGGTAAGGTGATTCCTCGACCCAGACGGACGTCCCAAGGGTTAGTGATAAGAAGTGCTGGGAAAGGAATAATGTACCCTTACACTTAGCCTCTGGCCTCCAGCACCACATGCATAATGGAAGAGCTGGTGCTAACCGTATTCCATCAGATACAGAAAGTACTTGCTCTCATGCATTAACACCCACATGGTTCTGGAAGTCAGAGGCTGAGAGGCAGGCTGTGGGGCAGGAGCAGGGCGGTCCCATCATGATGCAAGCCTAGGCGGTCACTTACCTAGTAACGTGGAGGCACATTCCAATCAGGCCATCCAGCCCCCTATGCGGCCGATCAGAAGCAGGACACCCAGAGGTAGGCCCAATTCTGATCCTGTGGGGGATAGATGTGCCCACAGGATCAGAAGCAGGTCTATGGCTTGGCGTGCAGGCCGGGCCCCGATTCTGATTGGCCTTCACGCCCAGGCACATGCCTAGCTATCTCAGTCTGATGGCCTCCTGTCACTATGGCACTGCGGCTCCATTCAGGAGCTATGAATGCTGGCCGCTGCTGAAATCCTCCTTTCCCTGCAGCTGGACCCTTGATCCAATTTACCAGGGTCCGGCTGCGGGGAACTTATTGCACCTCCCTACCTTTTTTTGCAGGCCCGGCAGCATCATCCCCTAAGGTCCAGGGGGACTTATTCCACCTCTGCGGTGGAATAGGTCCCCCGTCTTAAGTTTATGGCCCAGAACGTACAGGGTCGACCTCTGAATTGGCCCTGTACGTTCAGGGTCGCAGCTCTGCCTCTGGAATGCCCCCATTTAGGTCTCCCCATGCAAATGTGCTGTTCATATGGGGAGGCCTTTGCCAGGGCCCTCAGGGGACCGAATAGCAGGGATAGACATCGAAATGCGACGTCCATCCCCGCTATCTGCTGTTCAGAATGATCCCCATAGTAAATGAAAGCAGATAAAGACCAACATGGTCCATCTGGTCTGTCCAGTAAGATGGCTAGAATTGTAGAGGTGCACCTGCTGCTGCAGGTAGGTTACCTCTCTCTAAACCGGGGGTTCCAAGGAAGCGTTACCCTATTTTACCTGGATGTTATGAGTGTCACAGGTGATTGAGTTACCTCAGGTAAGCCACCAATGGAAACTCCCAGCTCACTGAGAAAGTATTTTTTTTTCTCAGTGCACTTTACACTTCTTGAACCTTAAATTCAAATCAGAACTTACCAAAGGGGTGAGAACTCTCTCACAAGGAAGCACTTGTACAAGTTTAACTTTTGTAAACATGTCTAATTTTCATTATTTAAAAAAAAACAGTGTCAATTTAATTTTCATAAATAAATAATAATATTTATAAATGTAGTTAATTATTTTTTCTGTGAGCAGTTCTTACAATGCTCCTATTCAACAGTGGTACAACATTGTCTCTTTCAAAAACAGGCATTAGTTAACCAGTTTAAAGCTTGAGATTACTTTATTCCAGTGATTCCCAAAGGGGTCGGGATCCCAAATGGGGTCACATCATCAGTGAATGGGGTCACAGAAACATGGCCATTTCCTCTTCCCTGGGCTTTGAACTGTGACCTATGCCAAGTCACCAATCAACATGTGGCCTGTGAGCCAGTGAACATTCATAGGCCCTTGCACCCTCCTGGGTAAGCTTCCATTTAGAATGGAAACCCATGCTGAATACTGGGGGTCTGTAAGCACACACACTGCACACTGACAGAAGGGACCTTGTCCTGACTACTGTTGCTGCTACCTTCCTGCTTTAGATGAATGGAGAGAGGAAAAGGAGGCCGGAGACCTGCTATTTTGTTTTCATAATCATCTGGGGTCACATGAATTTTCAGTTGTTAAAAGGGGTGATGCGGGATTAAAGTCTGAAAAGCACTGATTTACTCTTAGCAGAAGGAAAGGTTAGTTCTAACACTGTCTTTTGTCTGTAACTTTGCAGGTGAATGAGTATTATTATTCAGGTAAAGACACCTTTTATTTTAATAAATTAAACTACTAGTGCACCAATGTTTTGCAAAAAAAAAAAATAGTCACTGTGGTGTGTCAGTCACTTATCTCAAATCTTCTTTCTAGGTCTTGCTGCTTTCTTGACGGTGGGCACTTTAGGATTCCCTCTGCTCCAGCAATGTTCAGTTGCAGTTAGGATATGTACTCCCTATCTTTAAAAAAAATCATCAATAAAAGAAACTACTATGTGTGCAGTAACTAGAAAGTGTTTCTAACTTTTTTCTTTTTTTTTTCTATTTCAGTTACTTGTGAGACTTGCTTTACCCAAAAACAAAAGTTAATCAGTTTCCCCGTCTTTCCCTCCCACAGAACTGTTTGTGCAAAAATTAGTTTTTCTTTAGGTATGTGCCAGAGTCAATCCTTACAACTACCAATCAGTTCAGAAAAACTATACCAATTGGTAATAAATGTAATTCTTTAAATAGGGCAATATTTTTTCTCTTTGCAAACACTCAATCATTTTCTCTTTTAACCATACACTCTCTTAATCACTGAAACAGTTCAATATGTTTCAGGATTAAATAAATCCTGTGAGCAGTACACTGGTTTAAAACAGTTTACTTTCAGGGTTTTTCCTCTCACCGCACTTCAGCCATACTTTCCTTCAGTGCTTTAAGGACTCCAATGCTATTGCAAGCAAGTCACACCTGTAGAACTTTTAATCAAAACAGTGTTCAGAATAAACTCACTTTCCAATAAATCACTTAAGAGCCTCATTCTCAAATAAGGCACTTCAAATCATCATTCAGATTTTCATTCAGCTTGGTTTTAAAACTGCTTGAATGAGTTACAGACTGATTCCTGTCACCAAGAAAATGTTTCCACATTTAACTTTAAAATTCTCTTCAACTTTCACGCAAGCTTCTTTCACATTCCTCCTGTAAATAATTCTTAATTACTTACAATTCTCAGTTAAATCCTTTTCCAGCTCTTCCATACAGACACATTCTCTCTGGCATGTCTTACCCCCTCAGAAATCTTCTTCCCAAACAGTAATTGAAGTTCCTGCAGGTAGATTCTATCCTCTGTAAAAGTGTTCTGTCTGGAAATAGTTCCTTACTACGTTCATTTCAACTCACACAACACACTTTCAGTGCTCTAAAGCCCCTAGCAAACCTTTGCACACATAAAGTAATTTTACAGGTCACTTTCTTTAAAGCTTGTTTAGTATCTGTTTTATTTACTTAACTGAGTCATGCTTTTATCTCCTGTGAGCTCCCCTGTGCTTGCCCCAGGCTCAGCTATTTCCCGCTCCAGCCCTGCTTTGTGTTTTGAAACTGCAGTCTGATTCCCCATACATACGTTCACACATATGCCCACACATATTCCTTCAGAATCAGTAAAGACTTATTTATTTGACATGTTTCCTTATTTGACACTTTATTTGAACAAGCCAGCATTTTATTTTAAATACTATTTCCTTATTTGAGACCTTATTGACCCTTTTCATTTATTTTTAATGTGGCTGTCAGCAGGTACTTTTAACTTTTTTCTCTGTCATTACATATTTATGAATTTTATTTATATTTGCTTTGATTCCATCCTCTTGCTATGTAGTGGTCCTCTGTGTGTGTCCCATGCCTTTTTGAATTCCTTCTCCCAGCCCCAGAATCCACCATTGTCAGCCCCTTTTTACCATCCATTGCCCCCCCTTCTCCCAACTCAAGCAGCTGAGGCAGCAGAGAGCAACAGCAGTCAAAGCAAGATAAATAGATTCTGACGGTCACACAAACTCGGAGAGCCCTCAGCACATTCTTTTACCTGCAAAGAGAGCAGGCACCCACATACATGCAAAGCAAAGTTTAATATTTAAAAGAATGATGTCCAATTATGCATTTTTGCAGGGTTGTTGCTGGAAGGGTGGTGTTCAGACGATCATAATGGTTGAGTTTAATTATCAAAATCCTAGGGGGAGGGCATAAGGCGGAAGGTTTGCCTAGGATGCCTACTACCTTGAACTAGCCCTAGGGCCGGCCCTGGCCAGTAACGAAGGAGTGAAATTCCCCCTCCGCAGAGCATTACCACACTTAGAAGTAGAAGGGGGCTGCTGGAGTTGGGAGAAGAGGGCAGTGGATGGCAAAAGGGGGCTGACACTGGCGGATTCTGCAGCTGGGAGAAGGAGGCTGCTGCGGGCAGATGGTAGGGTTGGGAGAAGGGGGCTGATGCTGTGGTTAGAGTTAGGTAGGACAAGGGTGTGTGTTGTTAGTTTCGGAAGTCAAGTATCTGTGAATAATTTTTTATTCTCATTTATTCTTTTGTCCTCATATTAAAGAGCTAGTAAATAAATCCTCTTTCAACTACGGTTATTATGCAGATTAAAATAGTTTTTCCACCCAGTAGATTTCAGAACAGTGTTGCAGCAGTTGGTATTTTCTCCTATAGACTATACTAATTCTGTGCTTCTTGGAAAACCTGCATCCACTTTAAAACCACTTCAGATACGAAGGGGCATGTTTACCAATGTGCTGCTAACCCAGCAGATAGCTGTTAATGTGGTGCGCTGCTCACGCGCTAACATGGGCCAAATGCAAATAATGCGATGATTTTCTACACATCACACATTATCTGCATGTGTGGACAGGATAAGGGTGGAGAGTGGACGTGTCAGCAGTGCGTAGTTACTGAGGGCATTACTAGCATGTGTTAACTCTCAGTTGTAGACATCGCTAGTGCAACTAATGCCACCTCATTAACTGCATCAGCGCCACGATCTCTGAAGTTTCACCGCATTATCTGCTGGGGAAATGCTGTGTACAACCCCAGCAGATAAGGCATGGATTTTGCAGCTAACACAGCGCCTTCTGCGTTAATGCCCTGTGCTAGCTGCACAAGCCTATCACACTTTATTAAACATACCGCAAAATGTTGCTGTTTGTTTACTAACAGGGGCGAAGTTCCGGGAACATATTATCCCAGTACTCTCGTCATTACATTGGCTTTCTATTGAATGGTGTCTACGTTTTAAAATTGTGATGTTACTTTTTAAGTCTATGCTACTAGGAATGTTTTTTCCATCTTCATTACCTCCTGTCTTTTACAATCCATCTCTTTCCTTGAGATCTCTGTATTTTGGATGTCCCAGGTTTCAATCATATCTGTGGGCTGAAAATTTAGAATAGAATAATTTCTTTTTCAGGCCCGAAAGTTGGGAATCAGCTACCTGCCGATGTTTGATTACTTAAATATTTGTTTAAGCATAGAAAGAAAGTAAAAGCTTTTTTTGTCAGGTTTCTGGGAGATCTTTTATGTCTATTTTATAGATGCTTTTAATTTATGCTGTAATTGTTTTTATTTTATTCATTTTATTTTGTCATGTTAACTGTTTAATGTGTATTGTTGTTTTTTATGATTTTTGCTAACCACCTAGAACTGCTGGAATTGGTGGCTTATAAATATTTTTAAATAAATAAAATTAAATAATAATAGTGGCAGAATGGACACTCTGTGGTGCCCCATATTTGAGTGGCCAGGGAGAAGAAAAAATTGCCCAAGGAAACCACTGTTTGCAAGAAATGAATGCAGTCAACCTTCCCGGTTATCCTACAGTGAACAGCTGGTTAGGGTATCACAATCTCTTGTATCAAAGGCCAGGATGAGATTGAAAAAGGATTAACAGTGAAATGTGGCCTTTGTCCAAAGGAAAAAACAGATTTATCAGCTATAACAATCTCCATATTAAACCTCTTGCTAAATCCTGACTGAAAAAGTTGAGCAGGTTAGCTTCTTGAACAGGCTTTGGAAGTTGACTTAACCTTACCTTTGGCTAAGGATTTAATGGTTCAAGTCAGTTGTTCTAATAAACCTGCTTTAGATTACTTATTAACCGTGCAGGGTCTTGATCCACTGGGTAGGTTGTTGGTTTCAAACTGTCAAGGACAGTCTACATTTTCACTGTTAATCAGGCAAAAATCAGTAAAAAGCAAATTAGACTTTAGGATGGTTAATCAGAAATGTTTAAAATCAGACTGTCATCGAGTTCTGCAAGCATACTAACAATTCTTCTTCAAAAAAATAGAAAAGAAAATTTGTGACTAATTTCATAAGAGGGACGAGTTCTCTCTCTGAGAAGGGAACTAGTAACAGATAAACACGTTTTGTAAATTCTGTAGCTGTTCTGTTTTTCAGAGGCAATAGGGAAAAAGGAAGGGACATGCTTTTCAGAGATTAAATACACTAGTACCTGGGAGAACATATCTGCTAGAATAACTCTCTGCATCTGCTTGAAGAGAATTGACTTACCAACACAGGAGTGGTGAAGAGCAAATTGACTGTTTTTCTGTAATCCTTTGGCCCACATCTCATTGATGTATTATGGATGTAACTCCTTCTTGCTGAAGAATTATTTTTTATGTTGTATGACTTACTGGGGGTCTTTTCCTAAAGGCCTCTAGCTATCAGCACTGAAGGCACGCTGGGACACCCATTGACAGCAGGGGCCGATTTCTGCAGTGTGAATGGCACGTTGGGGTGGTAAGGTGGCGGAAAGTGGAGGTGGTGAGCACTGCAGAGGGTCAACACCGTGCACAAAATGTGACTCTTGCAATTAGCATGGGTTCATCTAACACCACCATAATAAGTGCAGTTAAGTGCACCTGCACTCTTTGTATGCCATGGTAGGGCACAGGGCTCCATTTTAACTGACAGATAAGAACATAAGATATGCCATACTGGGTGAGACCAGGGTCCAACAAGCCCAGTATTCTGTTTCCAACAGTGGCCAATCTAGGTCATATGTACCTAGCAGTTTCCCCAAGAGACACAAGTTCCACAATGATTGTACTGGGTCAAGCATTGATATCTTCGGTCACTTCTTAATAATGGTTTATGGACCTTTCCTCCAGGAACTTGTCCAAACCTTTTTTAAACCCAGCTATACTAACAGCCTTTACTACATCCTCCGGTAACAAATTCCAGAGTTTGATTACACGTTGAGTGAAAAAATATTTTCTTTTATTAGTCTTAAATAATTTACCCTGTAGCTTCATTGCATGTCCCCTAGTCTTTCTATATTCTGATAAGGTGAACAATCGATCTACGTTTACCCGTTCCACTCCGTTCATTAATTTATAGACTTCTATCATATCTCCCCTCAGCCGTCTCTTTTCCAGGTTAAAGAGCCCTAACCTTTTTAGCCTTTCTTCATAGGAGTATCCTTCCATCCCCTTTACCATTTTGGTGGCTCTTCTCTGTACCTTTTCTAAAATCACTATATCCTTTTTAAGATACGGCGACCAGAATTGCACACAATATTCAAGGTGCGATCTCACCATCGAACGATATAGAGGCATTATAATATCTTTTGTTTTATTTTCCATTCCTATCCATATCATACCTAGCATTCTATTTGCTCTCTTGGCCGCCGCTGCACACTGGACCGAGGGTTTTAACATGGTATCCACAATGACGCCTAAATCTTTTTCCTGGGTGGTGGTTCCTAATGTGGAACCTTGCATCGTGTAACCATAGTTTGGGTTGTTCTTCCCTAGGTGCATAACCTTGCACTTGTCCACATTAAATTTCATCTGCCATTTTGATGCCCAGTCTTCCAATTTATCAAGATCCTCTTGCAATTTTCCACAATCCTCTTGGGTTTTAACAACTTTAAATAGTTTTGTTTCATCTGCAAATTTGATAACCTCACACGTTATTCCACTTTCCAGGTCATTTATGAATATGTCAAAAAGCAGCGGACCCAGCACAGATCCCTGGGGTACACCACTATTCACCTTTCTCCATTGGGAAAACTGGCCATTTAGCCCTACCCTCTGCTTTCTATCTTTTAACCAGTTCCCGATCCACAATAGTACACTGCCTCCTATCCCATGACTCTTTAGTTTTGCCAAAAGTCTCTGATGAGGGACCTTGTCAAAGGCTTTCTGAAAGTCCAGATACACAATATCAACCGACTCACCATTGTCCACCTGTTTATTCACTCCTTCAAAAAAACATAACAGATTAGTAAGACAAGATCTTCCTTGTCTAAAGCCATGTTGGCTGTCTCCCATTAGGTTGTGACTATCTACATGCTGAGTAATTTTATTCTTTATGATGGTTTCTGCCATTTTTCCCGGTACTGACGTCAGGCTCACCGGTCTGTAGTTTCCCGGATCACCCCTGGAACCCTTTTTAAAAATTGGTGTTACATTGGCGATCCTCCAATCTTCAGGTATTAGAGATGATTTTAATGATAGTTCACAGATTACTGATAGCAGTTCTGCAATCTCATATTTCAGTTCTTTCAACACCCTTGGATGTATACCATCCGGCCCAGGTGATTTGCTACTCTTCAGTTTATCTAATAGTTGTAAGACATCTTCCCAATGTATCGATATTTCCTTCAATTCTTCCACACCTTTAAATACCACTTCAATCATGGGTAACATCCCTACATCTTCCTCAGTAAAGACCGAAGCAAAGAATTCATTCAGTCTCTCTGCTATCGCCTTGTCGCCTCTTAGTGCTCCTTTAACCCCTTTATCATCTAATGGACCAACTGACTCTCTCACAGGTTTTTTGCTACGAATGTACTTGAAAAGGTCTTTATTTCGCGTTTTTGCTTCCGCAACAAGCTTCTTCTCAAATTCTCTCTTTGCCTGCCTTATCAATGCCTTGCATTTGACTTGCCAGTGCTTGTGCTGTTTCCAGGTTTCGTCGTTTGGCTCTTTTTTCCATTTCCTGAAAGACGCTTTTTTGGCAAAAACAGCCTCTCTGACCTCACCTTTAAACCATGCTGGCAGTTTTTTGGACTTCCTTCCACTTTTCTTAAAGCGTGGAATACAGCTGGTCTGGGCTTCCAAGGTAGTATTTTTCAACAACACCCAAGCTTGATGTACGTCTTTAACCTTTGCAACTGCTCCTTTTAGTTTTTTCTTAACTGTTTTCCTCATTTTATCAAAGTCTCCCTTTCGAAAGTTAAAAGGTAGTACTGTGGTTTTCCTTACTATCCCTCCTCCATTAATTAAATCGAAGTCGATCATGCTTTGATCACTATTGCCAAGTGGCCCCAACACCCTTATCTCTTGCACTAGATCTGGTGTTCCACTAAGGACTAGGTCTAATATGGCTTCCCCTCTGGTCGGTTCATGAACCAGCTGCTCCAAGAAGCAGTCATTTATTTCATCTAGGAACTTTATCTCCCTAGCATGTCCTGACGTGACACTGACCCAGTCGATACTGAGGTAATTGAAATCACCCATTATTATTACTGCGCTGTAATGTTTGTTAGCTTCCTTGATTTCTTTGAGCATTTCATCATCCATTTGGTCATTCTGGCCAGGTGCTCGATAGTACACCCCCACTGCCATTGCCTTCCCCCTTTTATATGGAATTTCAATCCATATAGATTCTATAGCAGATTTTGTTTCCTGCAAAACTTTAATCCTTTCTGAGTCAATGCCCTCTCTAACATAGAGCGCATCCCCTCCACCAATTTGATCAGCTCTATCATTAAGATATAGTTTGTACCCAGGTATCACAGTGTCCCACTGGTTGTCCTCCTTCCACCATGTCTCTGATATTCCAATCATATCTAACCTTTCATTTAGTGCTATATATTCTAACTCTCCCATCTTATTCTTTAGACTTCTAGCATTTGCATACAAGCATTTTAGAGAATGTATTTTATTCATGTTAATTTGGCTATTGTTAGACATGGGTAAATTGGGATCTTTAAGCTCTGTCTGCTCCATACTTGAGGGCATTTGGGCTACTTAACTCTTTTGTGGAACCTCTCTGCTTTTGGTAGTATCCTTCAAGGATACATTCTTCCGAAACATCTGCTCCTGGGCGACTGTCAACTTTCCCCTAATATCTAGTTTAAAAGTTGCTCTATCTCCTTTTTAAAGGTTAATGCCAGCAGCCTGGTTCCATCCCGGTTAAGCACCTCCTTTCCCCAGAATGTTCCCCAGTTCCTAACAAATCCAAAACCCTCATCTCTGCACCATTGTCTCATCCACGCATTGGGACTCCGGAGCTCTGCCTGCCTTTTGTGTCCTGCGCGTGGAACAGGAAGCATTTCGGAGAATGCTACCCTGGAAGTTCTGGATTTCAACTTCCTACCTAAAAGCCTAAATTTTGCCTCCAGAAACTCCCTACCACATTTTCCTATGTCATTGGTACCGACATGTACCAAGACAGCAGACTCCTCCCCAGCACTATCTAAGACTTTATCTAGGTGACGCGTGAGGTCTGCTACCTTTGCACCAGGCAGGCATGTTACCAGGCGATCCTCACGTCCACCAGCCACCCAGCTATCTACATGCCTAATGATCGAATCACCAACTATAACGGCTGTCCTAACCCTTCCCTCATGGGCACATGACCCTGGAGAAACTTCCTCGGTGCGAGAGGGTTTTACATCACCTGGAGGACAGGTCCTAGTTACAGGATCACTTCCTGCCACACCAGGGTGATGCTCTCCTGTCACGTGACCTCTCTCCTCCATGGCAACAGGGGTGCTGCCAGACTGGAGGTGGGACTTCAGGACTATATCCCTGTAGGTCTCGTCTATGTACCTCTCTGTCTGTCTTATGTTTTCCAAGTCTGCTACTTTAGCCTCTAGAGAACGGACTTGTTCCCTGAGAGCAAAGAGCTCCTTGCACCTAGTGCACACGTAAGACCTCTCACCAACTGGGAGAAAATCATACATGTGACACTCAATGCAAAAGACTGGAAAGCCCCCATCCCGCTGCTGGACTGCTGTCTGCATCTTAGTTTTAAGTTTGTGTCTAGATCTTTAAGTTCTTACTTACTAGGGGTTGCTATGGGTATTTATACCAATAAAACTGTACCTAATACATTTAATATACCTTGTTCACCTGAAGCTTAATTAATCTCAGGTCCTCAGTGTATGACTGATTTTGGTAATGAGCTTCACCTGAAAGCACCTCCTTTCTTTTAAGATGTGTAAGTACCTATAAAGCTATGATTATCCCAGGGTTGGGAGGGAAATAACACTTATTAAAAGAGGGCTGCTACACAATACCCTGTCTTGTGCTGCTGAGGTAAGCTAAATTCTGATTTGATTTAAATTATAGCTCTTAGCTGCTGCTAGGCTCTAACTTCTTATGAAATTTAAACTACAAGCTGTCTGCTGGGTACTAAATTTAACCAGAAAGCTCTCTTCTGTGTGTTAAATTTAAACTAAAAGTACTTTGCTGTTACTTGGCCCTGAGTGACTATTAAATTTAAACTACAAGCTCTCTGCTGGGTATGAAATGTAACCAGAAAGCTCTCCTCTATGTTTTAAATTCAAACTTTAATTGCTGCTACTAGGCCCTAACTGATCGAACAAAAAACAGTGGGTTCACAGATTAAGTAGCTTTAATACAAAGAATTCTTTTTAGAAAATTACCAGAAGTATATACTCACAGTTGCAGATTTCTCTCCAGAAGTAACAGTCCCCCTTTCTAGTCCTTCAAGACAGAGGTTCACAGAGCTCTGGTTGAGCTATTTATGCCTCTGCTGCTGAGGTAATGCTGTGACCAACCTCCTGGGTAATTAACAGTCCTTGCTTGGATAGGAGGAGTCTTTCCAAAATGGCCTTTTGATCTGCCACCTGGTGTTAACACCTATTGAAAAGGTTTCACAGGTCTCTTGCCCCCTAGGTAGAAGGCCTCTTTGTAAAGGTCTCTAGAAGACTTTATTTGTTGCTCAAAGAGTACAGACCCTGTTTTGCCTTTTGTGCTAAGCTAAATTCTGATTTGATTTAAATTATAGCTCTTAGCTGCTGCTAGGCTCTAAATTCTTATGAAATTTAAACTACAAGCTCTCTGCTGGGTACTAAATTTAACCAGAAAGCTCTCTTCTGTGTGTTAAATTTAAATTAAAAGTACTTTGCTGTTACTTGGCCCTGAGTGACTATTAAATTTAAACTACAAGCTCTCTGCTGGGTATGAAATGTAACCAGAAAGTTCTCCTCTGTGTTTTAAATTCAAACTTTAATTGCTGCTACTAGGCCCTAACTGATCCAACAAAAAACAGTGGGTTCACAGATTAAGTAGCTTTAATACAAAGAATTCTTTTTAGAAAATTACCAGAAGTATATACTCACAGTTGCAGATTTCTCTCCAGAAGTAACAATCCCCCTTTCTAGTCCTTCAAGACAGATACGTGCTTTCCACGCCCCCTACAGTTAACGAGGTGGTATTGCACCTAATGTGACATGCTCTTGGAGCTATTGGTGCAACACCTTTGCGTTCTTTCATTGATTTTATATTTAGGATCATGAGTGATGTGTACGGTTTTGTGAAGATACGGAGGCTCAAGTGGGTTAATTTAATTTAAAATTATATTCTGCTTTCCTGCAGATAAAACCTAGCTTGTTATTTCTGATCATATGAATCCTTAAATTATTTATTGACGCTTTTGACCTGAAGTCCCACCTCCAGTCTGGCAGCATCCCTGTTGCCATGGAGGAGAGAGGTCACGTGACAGGACAGCATCACCCTGGTGTGGCAGGAAGCGATCCTGTAACTAGGACCTGTCCTCCAAGTGATGTAAAACCCTCTCGCACCGAGGATGTTTCTCCAGGGCCATGTGCCCATGAGGGAAGGGTTAGGACAGCCGTTATAGTTGGTGATTCGATCATTAGGCATGTAGATAGCTGGGTGGCTGGTGGACGTGAGGATCACCTGGTAACATGCCTGCCTGGTGCGAAGGTAGCGGACCTCACGCGCCACCTAGATAAGGTCTTAGATAGTGCTGGGGAGGAGTCTGCTGTCTTGGTACATGTTGGTACCAATGACATAGGAAAATGTGGTAGGGAGGTTCTGGAGGCAAAATTTAGGCTTTTAGGTAGGAAGTTGAAATCCAGAATTTTCAGGGTTGCATTCTCCGAAATGCTTCCTGTTCCACGCGCAGGACCCAAAAGGCAAGCAGAGCTCTGGAGTCTCAATGCGTGGATGAGACAATGGTGCAGAGATGAGGGTTTTGGATTTGTTAGGAACTGGGGAACATTCTGGGGAAAGGAGGTGCTCTTCCGAAGGGATGGGCTTCACCTTAACCGGGATGGAACCAGGCTGCTGGCATTAACCTTTAAAAAGGAGATAGAGCAGCTTTTAAACTAGATATTAGGGGAAAGTCGACAGTCGCACAAGAGCGGATGGTTCGGAAAAATGTATCCTTGAAGGATACTACCAAAAGTAGAGAGGTTCCACAAAACAGTAAAGTAGCCCAAATGCCCTCAAGTATGGAGCAGACACAGCTTAAAGATCCCAAATTACCCATGTCTACCAATAGCCAAATTAATATGAATAAAATACAATCTCTAAAATGATTGTATGCAAATGCTAGAAATCTAAAAAATAAGATGGGAGAGTTAGACTATATAGCACTAAATGAGAGGTTAGATATGATTGGAATATCAGAGATATGGTGGAAGGAGGACAACCAGTGGGACACTGTGATACCTGGGTACAAACTATATCGTAATTATAGAGCTGATCAAATTGGTGGAGGGGTTGCTCTCTATGTTACAGAGGGCATTGAGTCAGAAAGGATTAAAGTTTTGCAGGAAACAAAATTTGCTGTAGAATCTATATGGATTGAAATTCCATGTAAAAGGGGGAAGGCGATGGCAGTGGGGGTGTACTATCGAGCGCCTGGCCAGAATGACCAAATGGATGATGAAATGCTCAAAGAAATCAAGGAAGCTAACAAAGGTTACAGTGCAGTAATAATAATGGGTGATTTCAATTACCCCGGTATCGACTGGGTTAGTGTCGCGTCAGGACATGCTAGGGAGATAAAGTTCCTAGATGACATAAATGACTGCTTCTTGGAGCAGCTGGTTCATGAACCAACCAGAGGGGAAGCCATATTAGACCTAGTCCTTCGTGGAACACCAGATCTAGTGCAAGAGATAAGGGTGTTGGGGCCACTTGGAAATAGTGATCATAGCATGATCGCCTTTGATTTAATTAGTGGAGGAGGGATAGTAAGGAAATCCACAGTACTACCTTTTAACTTTCGAAAGGGAGACTATGATAAAATGAGGAAAACAGTTAAGAAAAAACTAAAAGGAGCAGTTGCAAAGGTTAAAGACGTACATCAAGCTTGGGTGTTGTTGAAAAATACTATCTTGGAAGCCCAGACCAGCTGTATTCCATGCTTTAAGAAAAGTAGAAGGAAGTCCAAAAAACTGCCAGCATGGTTTAAAGGTGAGGTCAGAGAGGCTGTTATTGCCAAAAAAGCATCTTTCAGGAAATGGAAAAAAGAGCCAAACGACGAAACCTGGAAACAGCACAAGCACTGGCAAGTCAAAAACAAGGCATTGATAAGGCAGGCAAAGGGAGAATTTGAGAGGAAGCTTGCTGTGGAAGCAAAAACACGAAGTAAAGACCTTTTCAAGTACATTCGTAGCAAAAAACCTGTGAGAGAGTCAGTTGGTCCATTAGATGATAAAGGGGTTAACGGAGCACTGAGAGGCGACAAGGCGATAGCGGAGAAACTGAATGAATTCTTTGCTTCGGTCTTTACTGAGGAAGATGTAGGGGCGTTACCCATGACTGAAGTGGTATTTAAAGGTGTGGAAGAATTGAAGGAAATATCGATACATCGGTAAGATGTATTACAACTATTAGATAAACTGAACAGTAGCAAATCACCTGGGCCAGATGGTATACATCCAAGGGTGTTGAAAGAACTGAAATATGAGATTGCAGACCTGCTATTAGTAATCTGTGAACTATCATTAAAATCATCTCTAATACCTGAAGATTGGAGGATCGCCAATGTAACACCAATTTTTAAAAAGGGTTCCAGGGGTGATCCGGGAAACTACAGACCGGTGAGCCTGACATCAGTACCGGGAAAAATGGTAGAAACCATTATAAAGAATAAAATTACTCAGCATGTAGATAGTCATAACCTAATGGGAGACAGCCAACATGGCTTTAGACAAGGAATATCTTGTCTTACTAATCTGTTATGTTTTTTTGAAGGAGTGAATAAACAGGTGGACAAAGGTGAGTCGGTTGATATTGTGTATCTAGACTTTCAGAAAGCCTTTGACAAGGTACCTCATCAGAGACTTTTGGCAAAACAAAAGAGTCATGGGATAGGAGGCAGTGTACTATTGTGGATCAGGAACTGGTTAAAAGATAGAAAGCAGAGGGTAGGGCTAAATGGCCAATTTTCCCAATGGAGAAAGGTGAATAGTGGTGTGCCCCAGGGATCTGTGCTGGGTCCGCTGCTTTTTGGCATATTCATAAATGACCTGGAAAGTGGAATAACAAGTGAGGTTATCAAATTTGCAGATGAAACAAAACTATTTAAAGTTGTTAAAACCCAAGAGGATTGTGGAAAATTGCAAGAGGATCTTGATAAATTGAAAGACTGGGCATCAAAATGGCAGATGAAATTTAATGTGGACAAGTGCAAGGTTATGCACCTAGGGAAGAACAACCCAAACTATGGTTACACGATGCAAGGTTGCACATTAGGAACCACCACTCAGGAAAAAGATTTAGGCGTCATTGTGGATACCATGTTAAAACCCTCGGCGCAGTGTGTAGCAGCAGCCAAGAGAACAAATAGAATGCTAGGTATGATAAGGAAAGGAATGGAAAATAAAACAAAAGATATTATAATGCCTCTATATCATTCCATGGTGAGACCGCACCTTGAATATTGTGTGCAATTCTGGTCGCCATATCTTAAAAAGGATATAGCGATTTTAGAAAAGGTTCAGAGAAGAGCCACCAAAATGGTAAAGGGGATGGAAGGATACCCCTATGAAGAGAGGCTAAAAAGGTTAGGGCTCTTTAACCTGGAAAAGAGACGGCTAAGGGGAG
The DNA here is from genome assembly GCA_033557465.1 of Ichthyophis bannanicus. Classification (NCBI taxonomy): domain Eukaryota; kingdom Metazoa; phylum Chordata; class Amphibia; order Gymnophiona; family Ichthyophiidae; genus Ichthyophis; species Ichthyophis bannanicus. The sequence continues at coordinate 1,403,600,757 of CM066033.1, read as the reverse complement.
ATATGATAGAAGTCTATAAATTAATGAACGGAGTGGAACGGGTAAACGTAGATCGATTGTTTACCTTATCAGAATATAGAAAGACTAGGGGACATGCAATGAAGCTACAGGGTAAACTATTTAAGACTAATAAAAGAAAATATTTTTTCACTCAACGTGTAATCAAACTCTGGAATTTGTTACCGGAGGATGTAGTAAAGGCTGTTAGTGTAGCTGGGTTTAAAAAAGGTTTGGACAAGTTCCTGGAGGAAAGGTCCATAAACCATTATTAGGAAAGGACCCAGGATATCAATGCTTGACCCAGTATAAGCATTGTGGAACCTGAGTCTTTTGGGGAAACTGCTAGGTACTTGTGACCTGGATTGGCCACTGTTGGAAACAGGATACTGGGCTTGATGGACCTTGGTCTGACCCAGTATGGCATATCTTATGTTCTTATGCTTGTGCTTTAAATTATTGATAAATATTATTAATTTTTGGTTGACGGTATCAGTTAATTGCTTTGATTGTATAATCTCATGGGTCTGTTTTTTAGATAGCTGTAATCTCATCCTGCATTTTAGGAAGGTGTGTAAATATTTTCCAATGACACATTTATTTAGTAGGCAAATTTTCTTGACACAATGCAATTCTTCCTCCCTTTGCATGTATAATAAGAACCCCCTGCTTCCTCTTTGTAACATGAACTGGGTGGTGGGTAAGAGGAGGAGGGACTACAAGACCAAGTCAGAAAGAGCTGGTGCTCCTGGCTCTTGTGGCTTGTGTCAGTACCGACTGAGTATTGCAGTCACTCTACACCTGTTGCAGTCTTAAAGCAGTGCTCCCCCTCCCACACATCTCAAGGTGCCTGGCTGAATCAGCAAATTTTTACAATCCCAAATAAAATCTCTAGCAGTTAGAACAATAGCTGCCTTCCTATCTACCTACAAGAGCAATCACATTTTTCACCAAAGAACCTGGATGACTGCCTATGGTTTGTGCAGTGGTTTCCTCAATACTGTTGGTTGAAACTTTTATTAAATCAGTATATGACACTGGATCACTCTTAAAATAAGATATTTCTGTTAAAAAAAAGGAAACATATTCTATGTTTTAAACAGAGCAGCCTAAAGGCCCAGGCTGAATAGAGACTCACGTTCAAATCTCACTTCTTCCACTAAAGCTTCCTGTGAACTTGGGAAAGTCACTTCACCCTCAATTTCCTCGGGTACAACTTAGATTTGGAGCCCTCTTGGCAGGGCTGGGCCAAGGACACAGATGCCCTAGATAACCGTCATTCTTGCTGCCCCTGCACCTGCTGCCATGTCTCTCAGGGATTGGTGATGGTGGCAAAGGTAATAAGGCATAAAACAAGCGCCGTGCAGGGTCTCTAGACCCCTGAGCACTGCGCTCTGAAAGTCCAGCTGGTCCCGCTCCCTTGACACAGACTTCCTCTTTGCAATGGAGGGGTGGGACCAGCTGCACATTCAGAGCACAATATGCAGAGACTTCCCTCCACCCTGCGCTTCTTTCTCGTTTTATTACTGCTGCCGCCGCCGCTACCACCATTCTTGGGGAGATGTGGCAAAGGTGGGAACTTTGAGTCCACCACTGCAAGAGTTTTTTGGGCTCACTTTCTGCCACCCTCCAGTTTTTGGCACTCTAGGTGACTGCCTGTTTGACTGATCCTGCCTCTTGGGCAAGGGGCTACCGATAGTACCTGAACATGTCACTCACCATGAAGCATAGTTTGGAAAAGGCCAATAATTAAAACTAAAATGTTAAATCTGCGTTCTGGTAAGGGTAGTTAAGAAAACAGGACTACAAAAAATAAATGGCACAGACAGATGAAGATGTCTGTGAAATGAACGTCTGAGAGAAACTTAAAGGTGATCTGCAATCATTTTATTTGAAAAAAAAAACAGAAAAAAATCCAATTTGCTGTTATTTTGCTAAAATAGATTCTGAGTTTGTGTGTTCAGGGAGGGAAGAGGATGCAAGATTTTTTGTCTGTGGTTATACTTTGATATATATAAAGAATCCATTTTCCCTTACGAAACCCTCCAAGTAAGACGGGGATGTGCCACAAACAGATAACTGCATATCGAAAACCAGGCATGCAAGAAGAAAAGGGTGTCGTGCTTGAAGGACACCTTCCATAAAAGAGCATTTTATGGAATGAGCATGATTTTCCAAAAACAAGGAGCTTAGATTTATGACTAAAACAAAGAAGAGCTCCAACCACCACAACAGAAATTCACACCATTTTTCTAAACTGGAGCTCCTATCTGCACCTCCAGCCCAATTAGACAGGACTTTCTTAAACAGTGGAATTGTGTGTTCAGCATATTGAAGGTGTCTTGCAACCCTTAGGTGTGTTGCACACCCCACCTTCAATTTCGGTTTGCCTTTTAATCTGTTTGGTTCTTCAAGGCAGGGTTTATTGACAGATAAAATGGATTAGTGCTAATGTGAGGACCTCAGGCCCTGCAGGCTTATAAGAGGGAACACCGAGCTCTCAGTCCTGTTCCACAGCACCATAGAGCTGTTTGGAAAAGCAATACAGAAAACAGCTGCAGAAGACCACCAGAAACAGCACCACATGGCTGAGCACGAGAATGCCGACAGCAAAGAGGTACAGGGTTTTATCGCAGTAATCTTGCGGCTGCTGGAAAGGTGGAAGGAAATTAGGCAGATAGACCGAAAACACCCAATAATTGCCCAGTATGAACCAGATGGAGAGGAAGAGGCTAAGGGTCAGGTGGATGTAGTATTTATGGGCGTTCAGTTTCCATGGATATTCATCATCGTCATCATCATCAATCACGACCGATTTGGCGAGCAGCTGGCGCATTCTGGTGGAATCGTACAGCAGAAGGGTGACCTGCACATAGCAGAGAGAAAGAGGACGCCCATTAGCTTTAAGAGGATAATTTTATAGCAGGGTACCTAGGTGGGGAGATCAAGTAAGTGCCTATTGTGAGACTATTTAATAAAGAAATATAGGCACTTACCTGTCTTTATAACATAACGGCACAAAAGCTGCCAAAATCGTGGCTAAAATGCACCTGTGTACCTTTTTATATACCATCAGTTAGAACAAGATTACTCATCATGGTCTATATAACATCATTCTTACATACGCAATTTGATATATGCAGTTACATAATAAAAACCCTATCCATATGCTATCTGGAATCAAGAGGTTTCCCACTTTTTCCTAAATGACAACAAATTAGACTCATGATGTAATTCCAAAGGTAGAGCCTAGCCACTCCTACTTTAAATAAAATTGGACATTCAGCACCAGAACCTATCCGGCATTCGACGCTGAATATCCGGTTTCACCGGCAGCGTAGTCGCTATCCAGTCAAAGGCAATATTTAGCCACTAACCGGATAGCAAAACCAGATAAGGTTAGGACAGCCTGTGCTGATGTTATCTGGTTAGCAGCTGAATATTGTCACTGATTGGCTAGCGACCAGGACCACACCGATCCGCCCATGGGCCACCTCGCTTTTAACCGGGTGTCTTATGTGGTTTATGGGAATGTTCAGCAGCACTCTCTGGAGAGTACCGCTGAATATTGGGATCACTGCGGATTCACCGGTTAGTGGATCCTGCTAATTGGCTAAACTGCTTTGAATATGCCCACCCTCCCCCAATTTATATAGAGGTGCGTGTGCCATCAAGTTAAAACTCACTCCTGGCAACCCAGCCCATGGGTTTCAGATCACTAATCTGTAGTCGAGTAGCTTCATTTGTGTAAGTTTGCTGCCATGTCATGGCCATAGGGTGCAACAGCAAGAGGGTTTCATCATGCTATCCTCTGTAAGCAGCTGAACGTCCTTATTGGCACTGTCTTCTATAGGACTTCTTGCCCAATTGAGCCTAGACACAGTGTCCTAAAAAGTATTAGGTTTGCTTATCCCTTGACTATCAATTATCTTTTGAAGTGAGCTGTGAGAAATTAATCTTTTTGAGATCTGCTGGGTACTTGTGACCTGAACTGGCTACTGTTGGAGATAGATGCTAAGCTCAATAGTCCTTGGTCTTTTTCAGCATATCTTTGCTTATGTTGATATGATCAGAGGCCATGTATTTTACTACAGACCATTGCCAAAAATGATAGAAACCGTTATAAAGAATAAAATTACTAAACATGTAGATAATTACAGTTTAATGGGAGAAAGCCAACATGGATTTAGCCAAGGAAAGTCTTGTCTTACTAATTGTTATATTTTTTTGAAGGTGTGAATGAACAGATAGACAAAGGTGAGTCAGTTTATATACAGGCTCATTCCGAGCCATGAATAGCAGAGATGTACATCCATCCCCGCTATTCATGCCCCCTCCCACCGGCGTCTAGCTTCCCCACCAGTTGTATGGGGAAACTAGACAGGGGCAGGAAAGGGAAGGATTGGGGGCGGCATTAGGGCAGGCAGTGGGTGGTCGCTGGCCTTGGACGTACAGGGCCGATTCTAATGTTGGCCGTGTACATCCGGGGCCGGCGACTTGAACAGGGAAGTTATTCCATCTCCAAGGTGGAATAACTCCCCTAGACATTGGGGACTAGTGGGCCTGGGGCCGGGAAAGGGTGGCAGGGGGCAGAGAGCATTCCCCACAGCCCAACCCTGGCCCTGGGATGCCAAATCGTGGGTCGGGCTGCGGGGAATAAACTGTGTGTTCCAGTGGGATCGCATCTTTTAGATGGAGCTGTGGTGCCATGGCAACCGGACACCATGGCGCCATTTAAAAGTCCTGTCTGAGTTAGTTGGGCTTATCTTGTACGTGCAGGCCAGGCTGAATTGCAGTCCCGGCCTGCGTGTACAGGACTAGTCGCGATTCTGATCCCGCGGGGCTAGATGTGCCCTGCAGGATCAGAATCACGACGCCTTCTGTACGTCTGATTCAGACTGGACATACAGAGGGTTCTCCATCCGGGACGGAATCGGGCTGATAGTGTATCTGGATTTTCAGAAAGCCTTTGACAAGGTCCCTCATGTGAGACTCTTTGTGAAATTAAAATGTCATGGGATTGGAGGCAGTGTACTATGGCAGATCAGGAACCAGTTAAAAGATAGGGTAGGGTTAAATGGCCAGTTTTCTCAATGGAGAAAGGTGAATAATACATCCAGGGATCTATGCTGTGCCCGTTGCTTTTTAACATATTCATAAATGACCTGGAAATGGGAATAACAAGTAAGGTAATCAAATTTGCAGATGACACAAAATTATTCAAAGTTGTTAAAATGCATGAAGATTGTGAAAAATCGCAAGAGGACCTTCATAAATTGGAAGACTGGACGTCAAAATGGCACCTAGGAAAGAACAACCCAAACTATGGTTACCTGATGCAAGGTACCAACTTAGTAACCACCACCCAAGAAAAAGATGTAATCGTCATTGTGGATAATGCATTGAAACGCTCTGCTCAGTGTGCAGCTGTGGTTAAGAAAGCAAATAGAATGCTAGGTATCATAAGGAGAGGAATGGAAAATAAAACTAAGGATATTATAACTGCTCTGTATCATTCCATGGTGCGACCGCACCTTGAATATTGTGTGCAATTCTGGTCACTATATCTTAAAAAGGATAAAGCAGAATTAGAAAAGGTACAGAGAAGAGCCACCAAAATGGTAAAAGGGATGGAAGGATACCCCTATGAAGAAAGGCTAAAAGGTTGGGGCTCGTCAACTTGGAAAAGAGACAGTTCAGGGGGGATATGACAAAGATCCATAAATTAATGAATGGAGTGGAACGGGTAAATGTACATCGGTTGTTTACACTATCAAAAAGTAGAAAGACTAGAGGACATGCAATGAAGCTACAATGTAACCCATTTAAGACAAGAGAAAATAGTTTTTTTATTCAACACATAATCAAACTGGAATTTGTTATTGGAGTAAAAGCTGTTAGTGTAGCTGGGTTTAGCTGCAGCCCATAAATCTTTGTCCTCTCCACCCCCCCCCCCCCCCCACCATGTCCACAGTGGTGGTAAGACTTGCCCTGGTACTCTCCAAACATTTGTGCTTCCTGCATGCTTAATGCCTTTCACCGGCCATGCCCGTGTTTCTCATGCTGTGGCTTCAATCTGATGCCTAAACATATGAGTCCAGTGGATCCTAACAATCTTTCCTGTCTACAAAAGAAGTATATACAAAAAAAAAAAAAACATCAAATTGCCACCAAAATGCAACATGTAGATTCTGTCTGGGAGCTACACCAGGATTAGAAATTTTCAGCTGGGTTCTAGCACATCCAGTTTACTCCAGAAGCTACAGATCTAATAGATCACTGTTACATATTCTAATCACTGTGCTAAAAATAAAATGTTCTTTTCTACCTTTGTCTGGATGGTATTTTTTCCTAATCATGTCTGTCCCAGTCTTTTTTTTTTTTGTTTTCCTTCTTGTCTGTTTTCTTCTAACACCTTCTCCAGGCTCTTCTTTCTATGTTACCATTCTCCTTTTGTCCATCTTCATCACTTCCTCCCTTATCCCTCTCTAACAATCTTTCCTCTTATTGAATTTTCTTCCTTTTCTTTCTTCTGTACCTTTAAGTCTCTCCCTTATAGCATCATCTCTTCAGACTTTGCAATAACAACTGGATCTCACCTCTCTTCTCTTTCACTTCTTTCCTTTACCATCTTTCACCCTGCAGTTCTCCCTATCACAACGCTTGATCCTCTCAAATCTCCATCTCCCCCTGATTAGGTGGCTTCTCTAGCAAGCTCTTCCTTTCTGGTGCCTTTCTTCCCGAGTAGCCATCCATAACTTCTGCATTTTGACGCTGGGACAGAAAAGAAAGAGGCTGGAGCAGCTAGTATAGATGCAGCGTCTTCTCCAATCATGCCCATACCCTCCTAGTCTTGAATAACAGGAGGGAGGAGTGGCTCTTTGTTCTCTTTGCTCCAAGCTCACCCTCTCTTGTTCCTACATGCTGCCTGGCAGAGAAGGGCTGCTGTGGGAAGCAGAGGGTGGTTCTCTGTGGCACTTCCAATTTAGAGGGAGCAAGGCCCTCAGAAGATCATATAAAGCCATGTCCATGGCTGTCACACCAAGGACTTTCTCAAGGCACACCGGGACACTGACCATAGAGAGCTTTTTGTCTACAAAGTAACAATGATTTAGAACTGTCCTTCTTAATCCTCTCTAGGAGGCCCTCCTAGCCAGTTGGATGTTCAAGATGACCACCATGAATATGCATGAGAAAAATTTGCATGCAACAGACACTCATCAAATGCAAATCTCTCTCATGCATATTCATGATGGCCATCTTGAAAACCTGACTGGCTAGGAGTACCTCCTGGCACGGGATGAGGGCAGATTTATAAAACGGCAGTTTAACTGTATGTTTGACTGTGCAAGACCAAGCTGATATCCTAAATACAGCAACATAAAAACTAGTACAACTGAGCGAGCAACACATAGGGGCCCTTTTATTAAACATAAACATAACGTGCAAATCCATGGTGTGTTAGGGCAACACCACAGCATTAACTGCCGGGAGCATGGAAAGCATGTTTGCAGCAGTTCCTGCAGTGTAGGCAGCCCTGTCGCGGCACGACAATAGCGTAGGCGCACTCAGCGCCACCCAGGAGGTGGCTGTGAGTACACCCGCAGTGCAAGTAGTGTGGCTGCGCTACCTGGTGGCATTCCTGCCACCCACTCTCTGCCCCGAACCCTCCTGTTTGCAACCATAACACGCCATGGACACTTAGCGCCAAAATATGGCAGCGCTATCCAGGCCCCGCACTAGCTGTCAACGCATGTCTAATGCACGCTTTTAATGCGCACAAGTCCCGCACTGACAGCTAGCGCCCTTAAGTAAAAGACCCCCATAGTTCTTCCCCAGAAAAAAAAGGGGAAAAAGTACTGAGGACTGGGGCCTGTGTTTTGGATCTTCCAGGACTGAAGGTCAGGGTTTGCACAAGTTTCACTTGTACATGGTGCAGTGACCTGAGTGTGTACTAGGTAACTTGGGATAGCCGCAGTAACAGCGGATCTGAAGTTACGCTTTGACTTTAAATAGGAAAGCATTTACTCCTGAGAAGGACACATCAGCAACCCACTGCGAAGAGACTTTGGCTTTCCTCAAACACAGTAAACCTATTGCAAACCTGTTATGACTAGCCAGAATATTTTCTTTTCTTTTTTTGGAATGCTTTCTTGATTGAAGCGTGCCTCTTTTCCATTGCTCACCCTTATGCGTTACTTTTTTTCCTCCAGTTTTGTTACGGCAAATATACAGTACACAATCAGCACACACCAGCCGCAGTATTTTCTGTGCTCACATAGTTTACCTTAAAACTTCCGACCACTCCTGCCACCAATAGATACAATGGGATCAGAGGCTGAACCGGGCAGTCTTGCAGAAACTTCATCCCTAAGGGTCAAAATAATAAGCGTTATTAGTATAGATTGCAGACGCTTCACTTTTAATATTTATGTGTATTGTTGAGTTCTGAAGGCTCCTTAAAAGTACTTTTGTGGATGTAGAAATTTGAAATTGTGGTGAATTTGGATTAATAAATAGATATTATTAAGAATTATAAGGCTGAAGACCTATGATGTGAGCGTCTGCCATCTCCCTATGGTGACTAGATGCTCCAGATGTAGGGGTAAAGCCATCCTGAGGTCATTTATCTGCCATATTGAATTAGTAATATGTTTATTTGTGTAGAAGATTTATATGAATTTTTTTGGAGATTATAAGGAATTTATGGTGATTACTAAGGGTATTTTTTGTTAGTTAGTTTAGTTTATCCCTTAGGCACTTATTCTTATTTATTGATTAGTTTTGCGCGTACCATGGCAGTCATGAACCTCACTCCTAAGCCAGGGTATGTGGAGTGTGATCTCAGTCTCTCAAATGTACTGCTAACACTCACTATAGTACTTGCATCATGCCAAACGGAACCTCCTTCTGGAGTTCATAAGATGTAACATGTACCGGTAATTTGCCAAGATGTGACTGGAAGTTCGTTATCAGGCCTGTAGCTCCCAATACGATGCTTTGTGATGTCCTCCGGGTCCCTGCTTTTTGTTTTCTACCTCCTTCCCTTTGACCATTGATTCACCTGCGATCTCTGCTGCCACTGCTACACCAATGAGAATCAAATCACCGAATCACAGAAACATGACAGCGGATAAGGATTTGTACCAGACTTACTTTTCCGTTTCAAAAAACAAAACATGAAGCACCTAGGGATGGGAATCCTTTGAGCCCTGCTGGATCTGGTCAGCATTGTGCACTGCACCAGTGACTAGGTGACGGCATCAGCCCTGCTGCACATGAACCTGAGCTTTTTGCTTGCGCTGATCTTATTCCCTACTTCTAGGTGTCACAGCGTTGATGCAGGAGGTGCGTACGCGGTAGATTCCACCAATGGAGTCACTGTTTAAGGCGTGGCTTAGCGACGCTGTGCTCGATCCCAGAAAGGTGAAAGTAAGCCATGCACCGGCATTCATCTCAGGCCCCTCTGTAAATTATGGCTAATGCCCCACATAAAACCTTTGAAAGAAATTGTTAATTATAGCTTCCATTCTGAATGCTCCCGGTGATGCTGGTTATTACAGTTATTCATCTTGATGGGGTGTGTTGGCCAGGCCTGCTGCACTGCACGCTGTACACTGAAGTGAAGCCCAGACAGTGTAGGATTATCAGAAAGTGATCATTTGCTTTATGCCTAAAATTTCAAACCTCAGACTCTTTGAAACAAGGAGGTACTAGTGAACCGTCCCATTAGAAATCATGGCAGCTATGTCATCCGCACACGGCGCCCTCATAAATACAGCCCTGTGAATCTTTCTTGGTGTCTCTCACGTTTTTTCTATTTTCCATGTCACAACACTGCCCTGTTTTTTCTCTCGATTCGTCCCCTTAGCTTGGCTCATGTCGCTTTCTTTTCCTTGCTTATTTCACCTCGTCTCTCATCTCCATTGTCGTTCTCTTTCCAGCACAATATTCCTTCTGATGCTTCTTTGTGGGCTGCGTGGGTGTGCCTGACTGTACAGCAGAGCAATGTGCAAGCCCGGCGAGCGATCCCCCCTCCCATCATGTGCTGTTTCCACTGTAGTGTTACCACCTACCACTGCCGCGTACGCACCTCCTGCATCAACGCTGTGACACCTAGAAGTAGGGAATAAGATCAGCGCAAGCAAAAAGCTCAGGTTCATGTGCAGCAGGGCTGATGCCGTCACCTAGTCACTGGTGCAGTGCACAATGCTGACCAGATCCAGCAGGGCTCAAAGGATTCCCATCCCTAGGTGCTTCATGTTTTGTTTATTGAAAACACCTCAAGATGAAAAAAACGTGAGAGACACCAAGAAAGATCCCAGCGCCTCTCTCCCTTTCTCCCTTCTCTCTCCAGTCTCACTTCTCTCCATGTTTATCCGTTCCGTTTCCTTCCCTCCTCCCTTTGTCATTTTTCTTTGTATTCTTCTGTAGCTTTTCTCATATTCTTCAGCTTTCTCACCTACGTTTCCACTCTTCCTCCTTTTCTAATACCCTTCCATTCACTTTCAAATTCCCTTCACTCCATCTACTCGTCCCACTCCTCCGCTGCATCATCGCTCATTCCAATGATCCCTTTCTCATCTCCCCACATTTCTCACCTCTTGCCTCCATCGACCCTCCATTTCTCTCATCCTTTCTTCTCCATCTACCCCTCCCTTATCTCCTTCCTTCCCTTCCCCAGTATGCATCCTCTGCCTCTTTCATTTCTTTTCCCAGCATTTGCCCCTTGCCTCTTTCCTCTGTTTCCAGTCTCCTTCCCCTCGTTCTCTGCATCCACCTCCTGCATGCATCTCTTGCCCTCTTCCATTTTTCCCCTTTCCCTGTACTCTTTCCACCTTCATCTTTCCCCACTTCCTCTGCATTTTCGTTGACTGCCTCTTCATCTTGTTCCCCACATCCATTCCTCTGCCTCCTTTCCCCTTCTCCTGCATCCATTCCCTACCTCTTTCCATCCAGTTAACTCCATGTCCTCCTTCCTTTTCCTGCACAAACAGGTATCAGTTATCTAAGTGGCAGAAACTAGTCACACTGCTGCTGATTTCTCTGCACTCTCTGTGCGGCACCGTAAGCTTTTCCAAAACTTGTGGGATAAGCACATCCTGCTGATCTGGTGATGCATGAGGTCAACACAGGGCAGGCTCCACCATTAGGTAGACTAGGCATCACCTAGGGTGACAACCTCTGGGTGATGGCAAGAACAGCTGCAGTTAAAACAAAACAGCAAAGCTCAACAGCCACACAAACTCAAGGAGTGCAGATATCTATGCATGAGAGGGGTAGGCAATATTCAAATAAATAGTTTACCCTGGTAAATGGCTTTTGTGTGGATGTGGTGGTTTCAGAGGAATAGCCTAGTGGTTAAAGTGGTGAACTGCACCCAGGGAAACCATAGTTCAAATCCCATAGATCCTCCTTAACCCTCCAGGGCCTCGGGTACAGACATAGATTGTAAATAATGTGGGGACAGGGCTATACCTACCATACCTGAATGTAATTCACTTTGAACTATTGCTGAAAAGGGATGATCTAAATAAATGTAAAAGTATGTTGTTCAGTTATGTGGTTTTACAGGATTGCTCTTGGAAGGATTGTGTTAGGGTGATCACGATTGTTGAGTTTAATGTCAAAATCTTTGGAAGACAGGGAATTAGGGGGGCCTGAAAGTTAATTAAGAAGGGTGCAAGGCTGAAGGTTCACCTAGGGCATCCAATACACTTGTAGTGGTCCTGCATCAAGAGCTAGAAAGTGCTGACCTACAAGTTTTGACACAGTTCACAGTGCCTTGTGCTGGCACAGACAGTGTAGAAAGATTGCTAGCATAAGAACAGGCTCCCACTGATCTCATGCAAAGGCCCAGGCCCCCTTGAAGTTCTAGTTTCTATAAGCAGGGTCGGCCCAATCACTAGGTGACAAGGCATTTGCACAGGGCAGCAGAATTTGGGAGGGAGGGGTTGACTCCCACACTGCAAGAGAGCAGTCCTTTAGACCTGCTCTCTTTGTAGTGTCGCCTTATGAGCACAGGCTTGCACTCAAGAGCGCATGCTGCCCCTCTGACAGGAAGTTTGCATTAGAGGGAGCAGGATGCAGGAATGCTAGAGCATGGGCCTGTGCTGAAAGGGCCCACTGCTAAGCTGGTATCATTAATGCTTCTTCCCTCTCCCCTCCCCACAAGGAAGTAGGGCACAATGGCAGTGGAAGGCCCAGCAAGGGGGAAGGGAAGAGCACGAAGATGCTGGACAATGAAGGGCTGATGAGATGCTGGCCATCCTGGGGGATAGGGAGGGAAAGGGGAGATGTTGGATTATTGGGGAGGGGGGAGAGGAGGGCCTTCAACTGCTCAGGGAGGGGTGCATGGCTGAAAATTCACCTAGGATGTCAGCTGGGCTGGCACTACCATTAGGACCTGCCAAGAATCCCTCTGCTGAATTCTCTGCACAAATCTTAAACAAGTACCACCGCCAACATCCTTCAACGCAGAGCACCATATCTACTCACTACCGACAGCACTGCTAGCCATAAGGTAAACCGACAACACCAGCTACCTTCAACACTCCCAATCATTGTACACCTATGAGCAATTACCAATGACTCAAGCCCTCAGAAGTACCACCCAAGTGCTTTCCCTAAATACGCCGCCTCTTCTCTTAGCCGACCATCATGATGTCGGGGCATCTCGCTCTAATGCTCCTCCTCTGCTGCCTAGCCCAACTTATCTCATGGACAGGTTCATTCACACAGCAGCAGGGCCTAATACCCATCATGTGAACTCTGGGACATAGAAACTACCACAACTCTCCCCACTCCAGCAGACCACCGCCATTAGCAAACCATCACCGGCTGATTCACATAATCTGCCAACCGCTGGTTAAGAACTAATGACGCAAACCCCCACTCCTAAAAAATCTAAACTGCATGCTAATAAATGCTCAATCCATCTGCAACAAATGGCCTGTCCTCATCAACTACATCAATAATCAAAATCTTGACCTGCTCTTTGTCACCGAAACCTGGCTAACGGACACTGACACAGTCCTCACTAACCAACTAAGACCCCCTGGCTACAACCTCTTCAACTGTCCCAGAAAAAACAGAAGAGGTGGAGGGGTCCTAATAATAGCCAGGAGTGACCTCCATCTCCAGTGTGACGCAGCCCATAGCACAACCAATCTTGACAGCATCCTCATCTCAAATAAGACATTAGCAACCTGCCTCATTTACCGACCACCATCTTCAAATGCTGATGTCCTGGCTACAATCCTTGATCTAGCATGCAACCAGAATACCCGACAGAAACAACCCTGGCTCCTAGGTGACTTTAACCTCCCATCACTCCCTACCAAACTCTCCATAGCATTCCGGGATGCAATGACCACGCTAGACTACCACCAACTCATTCACACCCCTACTCACACCGGAGGTAACATCCTAGACCTTATCTTTGCCCCCCTACCCTTCCACGCACTAAGCAACCAGACCCCACCACTCATTCTACCGGTTCCCTGGTCTGACTATAATGCCATACTCTTTGACATCCCATACAACACAGAAGAACAACATTCCTCTGTTTTGAAATCCCCTATATGCCGCCGCTTCAGACACTTCAACAAAGAGACATTTCTAAATGACACTCTACATGACCTGAACTCTGACACCGACGACCTGGATGAGCTAATAGAAATTTGGAACAACGATCTCTCCAGAGCTGCAATCCTACCACCCTCCACAAAACCTATCTATAAGAACCACGCAGCCGTATGGCATACCGCTGACTTGTGCAAATCATTAATATACCTAAGGAAACTAGAAAGCTGCTGGAGATGATCAAGACACATCAATGACCAAACTGCATACCTGGATAACTTGCATCAACACTGAAAAGCAGTCGACAATAAGAGAAGGAAATACCACACCAGCACCCTCATGTGCTCTCTCAACAAACCTCGAGAGCTCTTCGACCTCATTAAATCTCTCACAAAGGATGCATCCTCACATGAACCAACAAGTACTCCTAGCCCAGATGCCTTTGCCACATTTTTCCAAAACAAAACCACCTCAACTATGTCTGTCTCAGACTGTTCTGACTTTGATAATTTGCCCAGACACATTCCTCCCCTTGATGGCGCACCCATGCCCACGCTAGAAGACTTTTATCCATACTCCCCTGAGCAAATAGATAAGATCATCTGCGGAATCAACACCACCACCTCCCCAACTGATCAATGCCCAGCTTTCTGGATCAAACAGGTACGATCCGACCTTAGCCCTATCATAGCCAAAATTGCTAACCTCTCACTGACTAAAGGCTTTCTACCTCCGCCTCTCAAAACTGCCTCCATCAGGCTATTCATAAAGAACAACAAGCTAAATCCATCAGAGACCAGCTCCTACAGACCTATATCCAGTCTCCCCTTCTTGGCCAAAATACTAGAAAAGATTATCCACCAACAAATCCAGGACCACATCGACTCCTATGCACCTCTGGACCCACAGCAACATGGGTTCTGCCAACAACACGGTGTGGAAGCCCTACTGGCGACTCTCTTGGACAGACTCCACACAGGCCTAAACATTTATGGATATCACCTCTGCTTTTGATACTGTCAACCACAATCTCCTACTCACCCGCCTGCATCAAAAAGGCATAAGGAACCAAGCCCTCAACTGGTTCAAGTCATACCTGTCTGATCGCCAGCAACAAGTCCGCATAGGAACCCAGTCATCCAAACCATTCCAGCAGACGCAAGGAGTCCCACAAGGCTCCTCCCTTTTCTTCCTACTCTTCAACATTTATATTCAGCATATCTGTGCCATTATACAATCATTCAACATCCACTACCACATCTATGCCGACGACGTCCTACTCTATGCATCTTTCTCCATAGACAGCCCCAACTATTCTCCCATTGCAGAATACTTTAACGCAATCTCGGACTGGCTCGCTACCCACAATCTGATGGTAAACAGCAGAAAGTCAGAGGTCTTATTCATAACTAAAGACCAAGCTTTCACCCCTCCAACTTCCCTCAGGCTGAAAGGCATCAAACTCATGGTCAAGCAAGAAGTACGTTATCTTGGGGTCATCTTGGATCAACATCTGAATTGGGAAGCCCACCTACAAGCCATCATCAAAGCAATCTACCACAAACTAAGAACCCTCCAACATCTACACCTTCTCCTCGAGCCCTCGGACATTCGCACAGTATGCCAAGCCCTTATCTTTCCTCACTTGGACTATGCCAACATAATCTACCATGGCCTGCCAAAGAACGCTCTCCAGCCATTACAACTGGCCATGAATACAGCCACCCGAACACTCCTGTCTGCCTCAAGATTTGAACACATGATGCCTCTTTTGATCCAGCTGCATTGGCTCCCCATATCAAGCCGACTAATATACAAAGCCCTATTACTCACCTTCAAACCTCTGCACGGAATGTCCGCTACCTCCCTCACAAACCTCATACAACATGCCCCTGAAAACAGAGCCAGACGGTCATACATGGTGAACTCACTCGTCACCCCCTCAGCAATAAGGACAGTTGACAGTCGACTAAAAATCGCGCCTTTTCCCTCTATGCACCAATCCGCTGGAATGCCTAAAGACATACTTATTTCAACTAGCTTACTGCCAGCCACCCTGAACAAAGCCTATGCCCAGATCGCTTCTAGTTCCCCTGACTGCATACTCTAAGTTATTATCCATGTATAGACATTTAATGTAGCCGCCTGTTGTTCTTGTTATTTACTGTTACTTGTTCTAGTTTAATGTAAACTGTTCTATATTTGTTTCTAGTTCAATGTAAACTATTCTATACAAACTGTTCTATGTAAACCGTTATACTGTTTTAGTTATATGTAAACCGCATTGATTCCAAAGAGCGCGGTATATAAAAGCAAATAAATAAATAAAATAAATAAATAGACGGTTGCCTAAAACAGAGCTTGATAAATCCCAGGCGCCAGATCGCCATTGTGACTAAAAAATCAGACCCGGAGCCTGGTGCTTGGAATACCTGTGCAGCAGCATGAAGATCCTATGATTGTGGCTGAGGACCAGCTCTGGCTGCCCACGGGGATCCCATTCCCCTTAGGCAGAAGAGAAGGAGGAAGGCCACAATCACAGCACAGGTGCAAACTGCTGTCTGTGGGGAGATGGGATCCCCTGTGGGCAGACAGATTGCATCTGGGCTGTGATCGCAGCTTTCACCTTTTGCCCACGGGAGATCAGATCCCTGTGGGCAGAACAGGAGGGGAAGGCTGCAATCGCTGGCTGGAAGGCATCAGGCTGCCTGAAGGGAACCCATCTCCTGTGGGCAGAAGAGGAGAGCTGGTTGGGCCTATGATTAAATAAAGAAAAAAAATGTTGGATGGGAGGGTGGGAAGGAAGTGAACTACTAAAATTTAAAGGGCCAGTAACTAAAAAATACAAAAAAGGGGAAAGGTGGGAAAAAAAGGAAAGAGGATGGGGGGATGGAGCGCAGGTAGATGGGGAACAGAGTCTGGAAGGGGAACAGAGAGTGGAGAGGGGTTGGAGGGGAAAGGAAGAATGCAAGGTTAAAGGTACGAATGCATAGTACATTCCCCTCCCCCATGAACACACACAACACAGGCACCTCACACCCACACTTACACACATAGGCACTCCACCATCATAGGATAGACAGATACCCCAGCTCTACACTACATACACACGCACACACGGGAGCCTCATCTCTGCACTGCACACATAGAAGCTCCCCAGTTCTGCATTGCATGTGCACATGCACCGCAACCATGCACCCCACCCTCAGAAAGGCACCCACCACCACACCCCACAAACAGACTGACACACCACTGTTGTACCACATATCCAATATAGACACTTGCTATCTGAAGCTATAGTTATTGTTATCTAAAGATGCATGGTGTTGGACCTCTGGTGCTGGTCATGAGACTGAGAACATGAGACCAGCGCGAGAGAACTGGGGGGGGGGGGGGGGAGCACAAGGAGGTCCTGCGCACTGGCTCCTAAGATTTTGACCTGGCTCCTAAATCTGCACAAAATTTGTCAAGGCCTGGTCTAGAGCGCCAATGGTGTAAAGGTGGCCCATTGCCACCTCCGCTGCCCCTCTGATGCAGACTTGCTGTTCGCATGGGGGCAGAAGCAACTGCTTCCACCCCATGCAAACAGCAAGTCTACATCAGAGGAAGTGGAAGCAGGAACAGCACCACAGCACCAAAGGTTTAGGTAAGCGCTGTGATGATGTTTAAAGCCATTGCCACTACTGGTCCCAGAGAAGGGTCAGCAGTGGTGGCAATGAGGGAGGGAGCAGAGCAGGGCACCAGGAAGGAGGTTCACCCAGGATGCCTCATATCCTTGCACCGCTGATGTACGTCAGATACCCTTGGACTGGTCCCTTCTCTAGTGCTTTCTGGTTTAGTGATAGTGCAGTGCTACAAGCTAGCCAGCAAGGATTGGGATGTGTGGGGAATGCTAGGTGACCATGTGCACATACCTTGCAGGGAACTCTGAACAGTTCACGGAGTATCTTGATAAGCAAAAGATCCTCCAAATTATAATTAATTGTGAAAAAAGCAATGTACACCTGTCAACATACGACTGTATCCATCAAGAGTACTTCCATAAACGATGTAGATACAATTAAGCATCTGGAGAGAATTAAGGGGTCTCCCCATTCCTCCCAACAAATGGTTGTTCTGGGATTTGAGCCTGCATTTCCAGGTTTTGCAGTACTGTGCTTTCTACCCCTAAGCTACACTCCAGTGCCTCACCAAAACAGGGAGGGAGAAGGTGGAATTGAAAACCATACTTTTGGTTGTTGAGCATTTTGGTATTTATGATCACTGCTCTAAAGTCTCCTTATCCGTACATGCTGCATACAGGCACCCCTGAAACTTCAAGGGGGCCTGGGCCTTTGCATGAGATCAGCGGGAGCAATCTTTCTACACTCTCTATACCAGCACAAGGCACTGTGAACCCCTGAAAGCAGGAGCTCTGACTGCTAAACTCTACCACTAGCTAACATGAGGCGCTTCACCTTTTCTCAGAACCTGTCATTTACAAACTGCTTGGCTCTGAGAGATCCACCGTTTGTTAGAAAAACAATGCATATGCAATGGAATTCAGGCATTATTCAATAACGTATTTTTTTCACAAAGGAACAAAAGAGGAAAATATTATTTTGGAATGAGACTCATTGTTTCGCAGAGTTGCCAAGTTACTCAGTTCCAGGAGTAAGATGTTAAGCCAGTCCTGGATTTCTGACAGACAATCTCATTCTGATGCATCATGGGACCTGCAACACTGATGCTAATGAGTAAAATCAGAGACTACAAAGACCATACTGCACTGCAGTACAAATTTAAAACCAAATCTCATTCCTGGAACTGAGTAACTTGGAAACTCTATTGTAACTTGTCCTGTTCAGCAAAGCAAAGTGCAGATTTAGAAGACCAAAGGCCATCACTTCCTTTCTTGAGAGCCTTACCTGTAAAAGCCATGGATAGCGGCAGTGCAAGAAGGCCAACAAGTCCGAAAATAAAGCAAACTGTAGAAAAGAAAAAATTGTCTTGTTATTGGAGACCTTATCCAGTAATGAATTTTAGTATTGGTAGTAAAGCTCGTGGCCAGTCTGATTAACAAATGTCAGCCCAAGGTGCAGGGCTAGGGTTGCCAACTGGCTCCGGATGCGTCCAACAGCCATGATCAAGTCCTGGGTTTACCCTAGTGTATTCAGGGACATGGAAGGACAGACTAGATAGGCCATGTGGTCTTTTTCTGTCATCATATTTCTATGTTTCTATGTAGTTCTGATTTCTTTATTGCACTTCATAAAAAAAGCAAGGCTACAAGTCCCTGCATGCAATGGGATAAACCCAGGACTAGATCAAGCCTGTCGGGCATATCTGGAGCAGTTGGCAACCCTATGCAGAGTCAAGGCTTGTGAGAGAAGGAACAAAATGAGAGGGGTGGAAATGGAGGGGCAGCAGGACAAAGGGCCCAAGGAAAGTTTAAACATAGGAGGAAGTGACAGAACAGATTAGGAGGGATCACAGCAGAGGCTGAGCTGAAGAGTGGAAGGAAACTCATTCAGGGTGAAGCAATGTGGTGGAACAGAAAGAGAGGGAAAGGATCAAGGTTCAGCAGCAGGGATGATGAGGGACAATACTGCAGCCAAAGCAGGCAGGCTGTGTAACCAAATCGCAGCCAGATACAAACTTAAAAGCATTCAGCAGGGGTGAGCAAACCAAAGAATACCTATTTTAGCAGTGCAGTAGTCCACGGCTCTCCGGTGACTATTACAGAGGGCTGATACAGTATAGCCACATAGTGCCAGCTCCCGACCAGTGTACTGGGCTGCAGCTGGCCGGTATTGGCACATCAGGCAACCATGAGTACATCGGGCATTAGGCCTTCTCAGGGCTTGGTGAATCTGAGACATTTGTCTGGAATAGCTGACATTTCATTTTTAAGTCACCATTCACTTTGATGTGCATTTCTTGGGTCTGAAGAACAGTGAAGAGCACATTGAGGTCACACCAGTGACATACTCTTGTACACGCTGGTGACGTCAGCACTCTCACTCTCCACCCTAGTCTGGCTTTCGGTCTGGTTACAGTAGAGAAGCAATCCTAACATCGCTCCCCAGTGAGCTACACCTTTCTTTGGGCCAAGGAAAACTGCCATAGCCATATCTCTCGATCTATCTGTAACTTTCAGTCTGGTCAGCCTCAGCATCCTTCCTGTGCGTCTTCCTGGCACAGATCTTCGAAATTCCGTTTTAACCTGGTTTACTTCTTTTCTCACGGATATTCCCTTCATTATTTCAACAGACTCTATTACTGAACGTTTAACCTGCGGTGTTATAATTTGGAGTTCTGACCCAGGTGTTTAATATCTTGCTGAGTCCCCTTATAATTTTGATAAAAGAATCCGGTATTAGCTCCTACTTTAAGGCAGATGACATATTTCTCCTTTTCTACACTGATTCACACTTCCCTGATCTTACACCCATAAACCAATGCCTGGCCAGGGTCACTGACTAGTTGGAACTTAATCATCTCAAATTGAATCCTACTAAGACAACAGCCACCTGGCTAACAGGATCATCCAGTTCACCCATGTTTGCCCCTCACATTCTCCAATCACACTAACATCTTCTTTCAAATACTTAGGAATACATATTGGCACAAAAAATGTTCCTTTTCCCAGCAGATAGGAGCTGTAGCTTGAGCTTCATTTTATACTCTGTCGCCTTGGCACAATCCACCCTTTTTTAGATGCAAGCTCACTCACTACTCTCAGTTTTAACTTAGTCGTTATATATTTGGATTACTGCAATTTCATATATTCCAGTCTACCATTCTATGAAATAAAATGTCTACAAACCATCCAGAACACTACAATTAGAATCCTGACACAAGCCCGCAAATATGATCATGCTATGCCACTCTTTATGGAACACCACTGGATCCCCATTCCTTCCAGGATTTCTTTTACAATCCTTACCCTTAGCACACAAAGCTCTTCACACTGGAATTCTTGAATGCCTATCATTACTCTTCACTTTGTACACCCCTGCCCGTGCCCTATCATCTCTCCACAGCAATCTCCTTCACGTTCCTCCATCACGCTGTATTAAGTATGAATCGGTACGACAACTTGCCTTCTTTATCAAAGCCCCCTTGCTATGGAACCCTTTGCCACCTGACTTGCAATTGGAACAATCCTATTGCAAATTCCGCTCCTCACTCAAACTATTTATTTAAAGAGGCATTCAGGCCTCTGTGATGGCTGCCCCAGGAGGAGGTGGTTGCATCCCAATTCTACCTTTTTTTTCTCTCTCCTTCTCTTGCTTTTCTGTTCTTTCCTATCTATGCATTGGAGTTCCTTTCTTAAATCTGATTTTGTTGTGACATTGTAAACCGCTTTGATTGTACACAGAAAGTCACTATATCGAACATCTTATAAACCATAAACATGCCAGCAATGTTAGTACATACAGCAGGCCCTAGTGATAGTCATCAACGAAAACGCATTATCCCTAGCTCCTAGACAGCACAGAAGTGCAACTTGGATGGATAAATAAGTCCAGTGTCTAAGGATTGAGATGGCTAATCAAGATATGAGCAGAAGCATCAAAAAGCAACATGAGGAGACCAACACTGTGATAGAGCAACCAAGTCAGTAGGAAGAGGAACAACCCTATAGCACAGAGGAAAAATGATGCCAATGAACAACCATGAATGCAGCATAAAGGAAGAATCAGCAAGGGAAAAGAAAACTGGAAGATGGCACATCACAAGAGACACATGGAGCGACCATCCATGAAATACTGTGCGTGACAAAAGGCCTGAAAAATGCAGAGAGCTCTTTAAATATCAAGATATAATATGTGAGGCCTATAGACCTTATGTGTAGAGCGCTTGGTTAGAATACAACAAGTAATTGTGCAAGAACTTGGCAGAGAAGAGAAGCCTGTCCTGGGACCGCAAGACCTACAGATAAGGCTGTGACATAGTCACAGAGGCAAAACAAAGGGTCAGCTACAGATTGGGCATCTCCTTATGCAGGCACACAAAACAACGCACAATGAAATGACCAGTCATCTCAGAAGGATGAGTGGTTTACAAAGGGGGCCCCGGATCTTCAGAGCATGGCCAGTTTGGGAACCCGCTGGAGAGTAGGCAAATTAAATAACGGTGGGTATTGCATATTTCAGAACACTGGCAAGTACAGGCATGCCTGCACCATATGCAATGAAGGATACCCACAAGACTAATGTAGCAAAAGAAAGAGAGACATGCAAAGATACCAGCCCACAGGAGGAGGTGATGACATCATTAGCATACATATCTGGGAAAATCTAGAGAGCTACAAAAACCAAGATGTGGAATGGCTTATTGAAGGGTTCAGGAGAGGCTTTTCCATACCATGCCAGGGTAGCCTAGGCCCCTGATCAGCAGGTAACCTAAAATCCTCTCTAAAATACCAAGGGAGGGGGGAGGAAGATAACCAAAGAACTAAAAGTAGGCAGGGTAGCAGGCCTGTTTAATACAAAAGTAATGAAGAACCTAATAATTTCCCCACTAGACCTGGTCCCAAAGAAAAAACTGGGCAAGTTCAGGCTAATACATCAGCTATTCTACCCATAAGACAGGTCAATTAATGATTTCCTTGACCAGGCCCTCTGCTCAGTCATTTATGCATCTTTTCATCAAGTGATGAATATGGTTATTACCCAAAGGCAAGGGTCCTGAATGGTGAAGATGGACACGGAATCCACCTTCAGACTGTTGCCAGTTTCCCTAGATAGCTTCCAGAAGTCAGGTTTTAAGTTCCAGGACCACTTTTATTTTGACAAGTGCTTACCAATAGGTTGTTCCATATCCTGTGATCAGGACCGTACCGAGCCCCGTGCGAGCGGTGGTGCTGCCGCACAGGGCGCAAACACTTAAAGGGCGCATTTCGGCTCTCTGCCGTTGCCTGCTGCCGCCACTTTTTCGGCGGCAGGCAGCAGCAGAGAGATGAAATGCGCCCCTTAAGTCTTCGCGCCGGCACACTAAGCAGGTCTGGTCACTCTGGGAGGGACCAGACCTGCTTAGCGTGCCGGCGACTTGCAGATCGGGTGCGCACCCCCCCCCCCCTCCCGCACACCCATAAAGTGGCTAAATGGAGGTGCGGGAGGGGGGGAGCGCGTGCCCAATGTGCAAGTCGCACAGGGTGCATTTCAGTCTCGGTACGGCCCTGCCTATGATTATTTTGAGAGATTCTGCACTTTCCTGCAATGGGTAGTGGAGCAACAGATAGGAAAAGGCAGGATCGGAAACTACCTGGATGACTTCATAATAGTTGATAAGGAATGTATGAGGTGCCAAAAACTCTTAACAACATTCCAAAACAAAGCAATGGAAATGGGAGTTCTGTTGATACAAAACAAAATGGAGGGCCCAATCCAGAGGATATTCTTTCTGGGCATCAAAATTGACATAGCCGCAATGGTCATCAGATAACCCACAGCCAAACTGCTAGCATTAAAAGACCTAATAGAGCAAGCAAAGAAAGCCACGCTCAAACATGTACAGATACTTATAAGGCACCTAAATTTTGCTTGCAGAGTTCTGCCCACGGGGCGGGCATTCATTAGGAAGCTGGCGGCCACAACACAGGGAATAAGAAGGGTGTATAATTTCATAAGAGTCAATAAGGGCATTAAGGAAGACCTAAAGATATGGCGCAAGTTCTTGCAAGACTACAACAAAAAAAAATCTGGTGAGTCCCATTGGTCAGCAATAAAGATTTAGAATTGTAGTCATGCAGTAGAAGCTTTGATGTTTATTATCGGGGAAGATGGTGCTGGGAGAGATGGCGTATTTCATAGCACTGGATGGCCATAACTAAGAACATCATATTCCTGGAACTCTTCCAATAATAATTGTCCTGCTTTTAAGGTGTGAAGAGTTCAGAAAGAAGAAGGTCTTCTTTAGAACAGATAATGCAGTGGTAGTTTATGGAATCAACAAGCAAACAGTGAGATTAGATAGGATGAGGATCCCGATACTTAAACTAAATGCATGCATTACAGCTAGGCATGTGCCAGGGGAAAGGAACAAAATTCCCATTTCCAGTGGGCCTCCTTCTAGTGCTTCACGCTGGGGGCCGAGAGCAGAGTAACAGAAGTGCCACCATGGAGTTGGAGCATTGGTAGATAAGGGCTTCCAACGTGCTATAGAATTCACGATTGCAAAACAATTGGAAGTTGTACCGCAGGGGATGGGCCAACCTAAAACAATTTATGCAAGAGACTGGGAGGGAGATGCATAACCATATATAGATCTCCATTTGGTTCATTTCATAAAATGGATCAAATGCAAGGGTGTAACACATAGACAGACCAAGGCCTTCTTTACAGGGATTTCCTTCTTCCTCTAAATTGAGGGTAGAGAAGATAAAAATAAGGAATTTATAATTAAAATATTGGAGGAATGGTCTTGGGCAGAGGATCTCAACCCAATCCTTTGGACATACCTAGCCAGTCAGGTTTTCAGGATAACCACAATGTATATACATGAGAGAGATCTGCATACAATGTAAAATCTGAGAGGGATGGGGAGTTTCCCATGCACTCCACCACAGTCCCCCCATTGTCTTAATAATGAGGATCAAGAAAGACATAGGTAGCTAAAGAGCAATTGGAAGAATACTGGCATCATCTATTGCCAGGTCATCCTGCATTTGAAATTGCTGGGCACCAAAAAGCCTAAAAGCATAGAAGAATGTAGAAAGAAGTTAAACACCAAAGTGAGTAATTTTGAGTGAGCTCTAGGAGGAAGAGTAGTGGAGCATGAAGGCCTGTTGGCAAATGGACAATCTATTTACAAGGATAATGGAGTGCATTTAAGAGACATAGGCTTAAATGCTTTCAGTTTAGACTTCTGGAGGGCTATTAGGTTGATTATCGGGTCACAACGTCCTCCTGGGGGCAGGACCTCACTGATAATAAGGGAGTACTAATGCATGAAAAGGGAGGGCCTAGGTGAAATTGTGGACACCTGGGTCTCAAGGGGATCTAGGCGCAGAGATGGGGTGCCCTGGTCCACAAGAGCAGGTGCCTCATTCCAGGAAAAAAATGGGAGACCCAGGTGCCATACAGTGAGGGCACCTGAGTTCACATGAGATTTGACAGGGGAGAACTGACCGTACAAAGCAGTGGGACACAACACCTGTCACAGGGAGCGGACTGAGACAGACGGTCTCTAGCTGGATGGCACATATAAGGCAAAGCATACCCTCTTAGGCAGGCTAAAGATAATAATAACATGGGTACTGTTTAGCACCATGATGCTGAATTAAAGCTGTGGCCTGTTTGTTCCCACTGTATGAAGACTTCTGTAATTACTGGGGCCGTGGCTCAAAGCAATTAGGAAGCAACGGAAGGAATGAGGGGTTGAGGGGGTAACAAGTACGCTCAAAGGCTCAGAGACGAGAGTGCGGCATGCTCTTGCTATGCCTTTATTAAAGCACAATCATTCTCCACCAATTTCATGCTTAAATGAAATGCATGTGAAGAGGGATCTTAACAGTGACAATACAGGAGCAAACTGCAGACAGCAGCTCCACTCGTCTTTATAAGACACGCCCAGTTTCTCTAAAAAAAAAAAAAAAAAGCAATTAAAAGCAAAATCATGTTAACAGAGGAGAGGATGAGAACAGAACCGTAGGGGTCTATTCATCTAGCTCCAGTATGCGGTAGTGTGGGTTGGTTACAGCGGCTCCTGTTATTTGCAGTGGGGCCTATTTAGTAATAATGAGCATTGCATTTCGATACATAGACCTCACAGAAATGATGCATAAATCGGTGTGACAAAACTTTTGAGACCTGTACCTGAGGCGAAGAATGGACAGGTCACAGATAATTCTCAAGTTTCATGCTGTGAAAGATGAAAACAAGGAGAGAGGAGCAGAAGATGGAAGGAGTGAGAGGTGCAAGGGAGGAGATAAGCGAAGGGGAACCGTAAGCATCAGTATTTTCCACATAAAACTTAAGGGAAGTTTCTGAAGACAGGAAGTTCACAGGAATCACACACAGGGGTGATGTCACACACACACAGATACATACTCACATAGATACATTTTACAGAGTCTTCTAGGAGTCTCAGGCATCTCTTTGAATATGCATGTTAACTCCTGCAGTCACTTAACGTGCATCTGGTTGCCAGCTTACTTGGTGAATGTCAGATGCTTTCACTTTTTTAGTTTTGCAGTGTTACTTAGCATTTTTCTCTCATTAACCTCCGGATAGACAGCGGAATGAGGTGGGCTACTGGGGCCATGGTTCGACCAATATTTTGTTCAACTTAGCATCAGCAACTAGAGAGTTTAGGGGTGGGTCTGGTTTGCATGGCCCCTCCAACCAATAAAATGTGTTCCGCTGCCCCTGACTCCCAGTGACTATCTTCAGCAACCTTCTACATTGCCAAGCTCACAGGGAGCGGGGACGAAAATAAAAAGGGAGGAACATTATATCAGAGGTCTCTCTCATTAGCTTATTTTTCCTCTAAAATGCATGCAATTTCATTTACCGGTTAACATACAATTTACTTTGCATACTTTTATTTCCATTAGTTATTGTTATTTTTAGTTCATATTTTCACCTTTGTTAGTGTTATTTATTGTTACCTATGTTCTATGTGATGTTACATGTTCTGTTCCCTGTACACCACTGTGACTGAAGTATAAAAGTATACAGAAGTATAAAAAAGTTGCTAAATAAGTAAATAAATAAAGGGTTTCCTGGAGTTACCCTTGTACTATATGAAAAGCAGAGGAGAGAGAGAGAGAGGGGCACTAGAGGAAACATGGGAGAAGCCACGTCCCAAGGCAATATTTCCAATGCTGCCAGTAGACAATCCACTAATAGCCAGCAGAGCCGGGATCCTGGGATGGTTGTTTACCTGGTCTAGAAAGTGAGAGGACTGAAAGGAAGATACAGGTTAGTGCCGCCGCTACACACTCCAGTGCTAACCTGTTAGCATCGGGGTATATCGGGAGCATTCCATGGTTCCAAGGGGCGATATTAAGCCATTGCCTGGTTAGCGACACACGACTAAAGTGTAAAGTGCAGCAAGTGCCGCCTTACTTTAGCTGCTGAATATCGCCACTGCCCAGTTAGCTTCCGGGTTCTGTGGCCAAAGTAGATACTCAATGCCGGTGACCGTTTATGGCCCTGGTATTTAAGATCTGAGGTTATAGTTCAGCGCCAGCAGCTAACCAGTTTCGCAGTGCTAGCCACTATCGCTGAATATTGGACCATAATCTTTAATGTCAAGTTGGAGGAAGCGAATAGCTTGGATGTAAATATCTGCAAATATACAATAACCACCTCAGTTATTTCATTTTGCCACAACATATCCTATTTGATGTCTGCAACAAGAGTTTGACCATGTTGGGTTGCCAATAAATTGAAGCTCGAGTTACTTGTTCATGTGTGGCGTGAACTTATTGGATTCTCTAACCCCCAATATTGGTGAGATCATGTGGAATAGTCGCCTATAGTAAGGGCCTTGAAGAGAATTCTTCCCCCCACCCTTGGAAGCCATAATGCTCTTGTCTGTGTAGCCCCAGGGACTGCCCTAAGTCAGGTGTCTGTCTGGGGGTCCTTTCACCTTTATAAAATAAGCATAAAATCGGTGCTTTTTTTGAAAGCTTTTCAGGTGCTCTGTTGAGGGCAATTTTCAAAGCACTGGTGGCCTAAGGTCAACCTCTATAGAAATGATTTGTAAGGCTGTGACATGGAGTACAGTCCCAAAATTCATATCCCACTGTTCTTCAGATACTGACCCACAATTTGACTGCAGGTTTGGGCTTATTTACTCATCAGGAACTTTTCCAGGGTTAGAACACAGCTCCGGCCCCCTGGCACCTATCTTGCAGTTAAAAATAAAACAGAGTTCTGACCTGCTATAAATGGTTTTCTGCTGTCCTACTGGAGAGATCAGTTTTCTTTCTACTTATCACTTGTATAGCGCTACAAGTGTATGCAGTGCTGACTTCCTTCTGGCTTGTTGAAGACAACCCTTGGCTAGGGAGGCCTATGGATTATAACCATGGTGGACTGGAGGGGTAGCCTAGTGATTACAGCAGCAGGCTGAGACTCAGGGTTCAACTCCTAATGTTGCTCCTTGTGACCTTGACTTAACCCTCCATTGCCTCAGGTACAGACTATGACCATAAGCTGCTAGAAGCAGGGAAATACCTTCTGTAGCTTTAAACTGGTCAGTAGTCTTCGTTGTAAGGCATATGGAGACAGACTTAAAGATCTCAATATGTATACTTTAGAGGAAAGACAGGAGAGAAGATATGACTGAGATGTTTAAATACCTTTATGGCATAAATGCACAGGGGAAGAGCCCCTTTCAATTGAAAGCAAGCTCCACAACGAGGGGACATAGGATGAGGGTGAAAAGGGATAAACTCGGGGGGAATATGTGAAAATATTTCTTTATGGAAAGAGTGGCAGATGGGTGGAATAGTCTCCCAGTGGAAGACAGTATGGGGGTCATTCCAATCCTCGTTTAGCGGGTCTGGAAGTCCAATCTGGACATCCAGACCTGCTAAACATCTGGATCGCACTGGCAGCCACAGAGCTCCCCACACATATAGCTAACGTGTGCGGGGAGCTCTATTTATGGGTGGGAGGGGGTAGGCTGGGGGAGGAACGAAGGCAGGCAGTGGGCAGGAACATCACCCCAGACATACAGGGCCGATTCTGAAGTTGGCCCTGTACATCCAGGGTCGGCCAATTAGACGGGGGACTTATTCCACCTCAGAGGTGGAATAAGTCCTCCTGGATGTTGGGGAACTGCAGCATCGAGGGGCGACAAGGAGGTGAGGGAATGCAGCAGGTTCCCCGCAGCCCGGGAGGCCCAATCAGGGGTCAGGCTGTGGGGAACAGACCGGATATCGCTACCGCAGGGATCACGGCTCCTGCATGGAGCCACAGTGCCGTGGCAATGAGACACCATGGCACCGCGGCTCCGTGAAGGATGAGCTAGCCAAGGAAGTGGTTGGACATCCAGGGTCCCTGAATCAGGGCACCTCCCGGACGTCCAGCCACTGTGATGCAATTCTGCTCCCGTGGGGATGTCTAGCCTCTGCAGTAGAATCGGGTGCATCTCCAGGCCATCTGGATGTCTGAATGGCCTGGAGACGCACATGTCAGAATGGGCCTTCACCTGAATTCAAGAAAGCATGTGAAAAAACCCCAAAGATCTCTGAAGGAAAAAAGGGGACTGTAGTAGTTGGTATGGAAGGGCAGACTGGATATGCCGTAAGGTCTTTATCTGACGGCATATTTCTATGTAACTTTGAATGAAAACTTGTGAGCTAAATCCAAACTAAATACATATGGTGAACGGCTTGTTTTAAGAGAAAGCAAAGTTGGTTATACTCGTATGTACTGGTTGCTCTCTGAAGAAAACAGCTGATCAGTCATAAAATCCTTTGTCCTCTCCCTCTGCAGTAGAGCTCATTAGCTTAATTATGAATCTCATTAGCTGAAGCATGCTGCATGGCTTCAGGAGTATGAAACTGACTGCACATGGTCAGAGAGGGAGCCAAGGATTTCCCAGGAAGCTCTTGATGCCATCAGGACAAAGCCGCCCATACGTGTGACTGGTGAGCCACCGACTTCAGAGAACAAGCAAACAACTCTGCTTTAGATTCCATGCAGTGCAAACACGCATGTGGCTAGAGGTTTGAGAAATGACAAGCGCAAAAAGAGATGATAAAGAGAGACATAAGTAAAAGGCGTGAATTTGAAAAGAAATGATTTTCAGCAAAACAGAAGATCCTTCATGAGCACAGAGGCCTTCAGGACCCCCAAAAAGGCAGGGAAGGAGAGTAGGAACTCTGTACAACATTCTCTTTCCCAAAAGACCAAGTAGAAAAGAAACATTTAAACCAGGACATGGAATACAGTGAGATACAAGAGCGCAAAGACAAGAAATAGAGGGAATAGAAATGGAAGCTACATCTAAGAGATTAAGAACAGATATCACAGATGCTCGCTTTGGGCTGGAAAGTAAAGAGAAAGTGAAAAAATAAATAAATAAAGCAGTTTGGACCAATAGGTTGGCCAAGCAAATGAAGTGAAAGGGGTCTAGAAGATAATGTAATGGTGGGAAGCAAAAGAGCTGGAAATGGAGGACAAATTCAAGACTATCGATGAGGAGGGGAAGGAGCAGGAGAGATGGGAGAAGGAAAAGGTGAAGCAAAGAGGCGTACATTCATTTCAAAACAACGTGAAAAAGCGCAATGAAATAGCCTCCTTTGGTGTTGTTTCAAAACGAACAACAAAATACTCTGGCAAAATTTGGATTTTCTTTCCCATGTTGTTGTCAATGCATGTGATTTTGAAATAGTGTGCACTAAAGCCAAATGAACCGAATTCCAGAAACAAAAAACAGCCAAAATGGCACAAAATGTAACGAAAACTTTCGGACTGCTCAGCCCCGGTTTTCAGACAATATATTTTTGAAGGCAATATGAACCATGGCTGCAGTACTTCTGTGGGGAGCTGTACAAAGACTTGAGTACTAGCGAGTCTGCAAGATGTACTAATTAGAAAGCTGTAGTTTCTCTAAGTTTCAGAATACTTTCACACAATGTTTGTAAGTGACGTTTTTCCATACAGAGCTGCATTATGTGCTATTCGATATCAGCCCATGAAACCAACATTTCTGACTGATGATGGCATGATGTAAAAGCCAGCAGTGGATCAAGAACTGGCTCGCCACTATTACGGTGGCACTGAGAATTTTATCTAATGAAAGCGTAATGAAATTTAAGCATGCAATGCCAGAGTAACAAAGCTTAAAGACCAGGGGAGGGTCAGTCCCTTTCTCGTTTGCTGACCCTCCCATAAACCTCCCCCCATGCAGCACACACACTTTATATTATCATTCCCATTGACCATGAATGCTTAGTCACAAATAAAGGCCACACACTGGAGCTGCATCGGTGGCTTACCATTGCTGGCAATTTTAGAAATGCATCGGTGACAAGCTTTCTCCAAACTGGCCGACATTGTGACCTCTCTCTTGTGCTTCTAAAAACGTTCTGGAGAAGTAAACACAAATAAATCCCACGTGGAATTAACTCATGTGATGTTAACTCTTCCTACTGTAGATAGCAAATAGATTCCTTTTAATCTAGTAATAAAATAGATAGTTTTTCTACCTCATCCTTCCTAACAGTCTCTATTTCAGTCCTCCATCGGAGCTTTACGATGTTGGCATATATGTTATAGTACTGGCTAGTGGCCACCTCTTGCTAATACAATTTTTTTTTCACATTCACTATCCTTAGTTATTGAAGGTTGGATTACATTGCTTGCCTTTCCAAAGCTAAGCTCAAGGTGAGTAAGGATCAGATACAGCAGGTAGTTCCCTGTCTAAGGACTGATTTACTAACGTGCACTAATGCAATGATACACCTGAATTTGCATTTAACATGTGCTAATATGATGAATGCGCTTCATTAGTAAATTGGTCCCATTGACAAGAACCTGTAAAACGATGCATGTCCAATCACATTACCACAGGCTGTAATAGCATGCATTAAGATGTTAACACATATTGCTAAATCTAGCCCTGAGGCAACGGAGGGTGTAATGACTTGCCCAAGATCGCAAGGAATGTCAGTGAGATTTGAACCCTGGGTTTCCAGGTCCCAATCTGGCTGCTCTAATCATTAGGCTACTCCTCTGCTCTTTGTTAAACTTGAAGAAACCGTTGTTACTTAAGTTCTTCTATGGTCCTCCCAAATTATTGGGCCCAATATTTATTTTTATTTATTTATTTATTTAACAGTTCTTCTATACCGCTCTATTTTAGATCAGAGCGGTTTACATTTAACATCAACTATACAACACAAGGAACTTTGAGTTGTATTTACAATAAACAGGGAGATCAACTTGGAAGTAACTGGGGGAAACTATGTACATTCTTAACTCTATACATTGTATCACACTGGTACCTGATTTCAGGCAGAACATATCTACATTTTATTTACACTGGGGTACATTCTGAGCGATCAGTTGATTATCCTTTTTCATGCTGAGTCTGATTGTTTACTTGTAATGAGAGATTGTCTGGGGGGCCATATGTATGGTTACTAAGGCTAGATTCAGGGTAGTATGTAGTGAACAGGTGCTGCTTTATTGCCTTCCTGAAGTGGGTTAGGTAAGTGATGTTTCGAATATAGGTAGGGAGAGCATTCCATGCTCTGGGAGCGTAAATCGTAAAGGCCCTATTTGTTGTTGTTCTTGTGCATTTTGTTATTACTTTTGGGACCTCTAGGGTGTTTTGCATCATGGGTCTTCTATTTCTGTTCTGTGGTACTTTATGTATCATCTTGCTGAGGGCTGTGGGGGTCAGAGTGTTTGAGGCTTTGAAAGTTAAGGTTAGAACTTTGTGGAGGGTTCTTGCTTGAACAGGTAACCAATGGAGGTTCATCAGTACTGGCGTTATGTGCTCTCTCCGTGAAGCCCCTGTTAGTACTCTTGCAGCAGTGTTCATTGCAAGCTGGAGAGGAGCTAGCATTGCTTGAGGGAGACCGTGTAGAATTACGTTGGCATAGTCGAAATGAGGTAATATTAATGCCTGATAGATCGATCGGTAGTCGCTGAAGTCGAGTAGCGGTCGGAGATGTTTTAAGGTCTTTATTTTCATGTATACTGTTTTTTACTGTGTTTTTTTATGTGAGTTTTCAGATCCAGGTGTTGATCCAGTGTAACGCCAAGGTAGCGGATTGTGGGTTTGGTTTTCAGTTCTGTGTTGCCGATTTTTAAAGAGAGTGGAGGGGTGAAGTCCTGGTTCCTTGAGATGAAAAGGACATCTGTTTTACTGTAGTTGATTCTCATGTTTTGTGTGCTGAACCATTCTGCTACTGCCTCAAAACATCTTGTTAGAGGGGAGAGGTCCGGTTGGTTAGTCCTGAATGGGATGTATAGGAGGATGTCATCTGCGTAGGCTAAACAGTTGACCTTGAATGAACGTGCTAGGGCACATATGGGCTGCATGTAGATGTTAAACATATACAAAGAGATTAACACAATTAGCAGACCGGCTAACTCTGTTAATCTCCTTATCTGGGATTAATATCTGTGGGTGTCGCCACTGCAGGCACCAATACTAAATGGTTAACATTGGGCCATTCCAGGGATGGCGCCTGGCAATTGCCGGGAAACAACGATTTTGAGCTGCCACCTGGTTATGGCTATGTGGTAAACTAAGGTGCAGCAAAGGCTGGCCTTACTTTCCCCGCGGAAGCTAACTGGGCAGTAGCCGAATATCACCACTGCCTGGTTAGCATCTTGCCAATCCGGGCAACCCAGATATTCAATAATGGGGCTGGATATGACCCCGACATTGAATATCCGGGTCTGCTGTTCAGCGGTGGTAGCTAGTCACCACCACTTAATATTGGGCCCATTGTTTTTAAACGTAATTTTATGGCTTAGGTCAGCGTTTTTCAACCACTGTGCCGCGGCACACTAGTGTGCCGTGAGATATTGTCTGGTGTGCCGTGGGAAAAATTCCAATTTCATCCGTAACATGTGGCCTCGACTCACAAATTAGGGTTGCCAACCGGCCGGTTTTCAGCCGGCCTGGCCGGTTTTTCCATGGCCAGGCCGGCTGCCGGCACAGTTGTAAAACCGGCCATTGAAAAGCCAGTTTTTTGCTCTGGCCGCAAGATCGGGAGCGACCAGAGCAAAAAACCGGCTTTTGT
The DNA here is from genome assembly GCA_033557465.1 of Ichthyophis bannanicus. Classification (NCBI taxonomy): domain Eukaryota; kingdom Metazoa; phylum Chordata; class Amphibia; order Gymnophiona; family Ichthyophiidae; genus Ichthyophis; species Ichthyophis bannanicus. The sequence continues at coordinate 1,403,567,465 of CM066033.1, read as the reverse complement.
GCCGAAGTCCACGGCGCGAACGCGATCGCGATTCCCTATAGCAGTGCAGCCGCTGGTTCTGCTTTGTACAGAGCAGCGGCTGCACTACACTTACATTGAAAAGTAAAGAGAAACTGTGTCAGGAGCCCTCCGATCATGCAGAGCCCGAGGAAGTGATGTCATGGGGGCGGGCTCCTCACAGGCTGTCTTTCCTTTTCAAATTAACTTTAGCTGCAATAAAGTTAATTTGAAAAGGAAAGACAGCCTGTGAGGAGCCCGCCCCCATGACATCACTTCCTCGGGCTCTGCGATGACCGGAGGGCTCCTGACACAGTTTCTCTTTACTTTTCAATGTAAGTGTAGTGCAGCCGCTGCTCTGTACAAAGCAGAAGCAGCGGCTTGGGCAGAGGGGGGGTATGTGTGTGAGTGAACCAGCAAGGGGGGGGGAGTGTGAGTGAACCAGCAAGGGGGGGGAGTGTGAGTGAACCAGCAGTGGAGGGGGGGGGGTGGTGTGAGTGAACCAGCAAAGGGGGGGGGGGGCGATGGTGTGTGTTAACCAGCAGGGGTGGGGGGGTAAGTTAGTGAGTGACCCAGCAGGAGGGGTGAGTAAGTGACAGGGGGGTGGGTGAGTGAACCAGCAGTGGAGGGGGGGGGGGTGGTGTGAGTGAACCAGCAGGGGAGGGGGGTTGGTGTGAACCAGCAGGGGAGGGGGGTTGGTGTGAGTGTTTGATTCCTATTCAAGAGAATTACTTTATATATAGTCAATATAGGCACAGAGGTAAATTTTTTTAACATTTTCTAATGGTGGTGTGCCTCGTGATTTTTTTCATGAAAAAAGTGTGCCTTTGCACAAAAAAGGTTGAAAAACACTGGCTTAGGTAATCAACCTGAGTTGTTTATTCTCAAGCTTTTATGCTCATTTATTCTGATGCATTTGATTTGCTTATTTGGTTTTATTTATTCTTAATCCTACTATTTTGTGCACTGGATTTGTAGATGGACCACTGTAATTTGGACAGGGTACTATGTAGCAGCCAGCTTTTAATAAGTCTCCTTTCCCTCCCTCTCTCCCTCCCCGAATCCCACCCACCCCTGGGATAATCGTAGCTTTATAGGTGCTTAAACCTCTTAAAGGGAAGGAGGTGCCATATTCACTCCCAGGTGCAGCTGTTTATCCTCATCAGGAATACATTAAGGACCTGAGATTAATTAATCTTGAGGTGAACAAAGTCCATTAAACGTATTAGGTGAAGTTTTATTAATATAAGTATCCCCAGCAAACCTAAGTAAGTAAAGAACTTAAATACCTAAACAGAACCTTAAAACTAAGATGCAGCAGTCCAGCAGTGAGATGGGGGCTTTCCAGTCTTTTGCATTGAGTGCCACATGTATGATTTTCTTCCAGTTGGTGAGGAGTCTTATATATGCACTAGGTGCAAGGAGCTCTTTGCTCTCAGGGAATGAGTCCAACCTCTGGAGGCTAGACTAGCAGACTTGGAGGACATAAGGAAGACAGAGAGGTACATAGACGAAACCTACAGGGATGTAGTACTGAAGTCCCACCTCCAGTCTGGCAGCATTCCTGTTGCCATGGAGGGGAGAGGTCACATGACAGGAAAGCATCACCCTGGTGTGTCAGGAAGTGATCTAGTAGCTAGGACCTGTCCTCCAGGTGATGTAAAACCCTCTCGCACCGAGGTTTCTCCAGGTCCATGTAACCACGAGGGAAGAGTTAGAACAGCCATTATAGTTGATGATTCGATCATAAGGCATTCAGATAGCTGAGTGGCTGGTGGACATAAGGATCGCCTAGTAACATGCCTGTCTGGTGCGAAGGTAGCAGACCTCACAAGCCACCTAGGCAAGGTCTTCGCTAGTGCTGGGGAGGAGTCTGTTTTCTTGGCACATGTCGGTACAAATGACATAGTAAAGTGTGGAAGAGAGGTTCTGGAGGTCAAATTTAGGCTTTTAGGTAGGAAGTTGAAATCCAGAGCTTCCAGAGTAGCATTCTCAGAAATGTTTCCCGTTCCATGCGCAGGACCCAAAAGGCAGGCAGAGCTCCAGAGTCTCAATGCATGGATGAGATGATGGTGCAAGGAAGAGGGTTTTGGATTTGTTAGGAACTGGGGAACATTCTGGGAAAGGAGGGGCTTTACCGAAGGGATGGGCTCCACTTTAACCGGTATGGAACCAGCCTGCTGGCATTAACTTTTGAAAAGGAGATAGAGCAGCTTTTAAACTAGATAACAGGGGAAAGCCAACTGTCGCCCAAAAGAGCATGGTTCAGAAGAATGTATCCTTGAAGGATACTAGCAAAAGATTGAAGTTAGAGCATATCAACAGAGGGATTCCAATAAAGACAAAAGTAACCCAAATGCCCTTGAGTACAAAACAGACAGAGCTTAAAGATTCCAAATTACCCCTGCCTACCAGTAACCAGATTAATATCAATAAAATACAGCCTCTAAAATGCTTGTATGCAAATGCTAGAAGTCTAAAATATAAGATGGGAGAGTTAGAATATGATTGGTATCTCAGAGATATGGTGGAAGGTGCACAACCAGTTTGACATTGTGAAACCTGGGTACAAATTATATCGTAATGACAGAGCAGATCAAATTGGTGGAGGGGCTGCACTCTATGTTAGAGAGGGTATTGAGTCACAAAGGATTAAAGTTTTGCAGGAAACAAAATTCACTGTAGAATCTCTGTGAATTGAAATTCCATATAAAAAGGGGAAGGGGAAGGCGATGGCAGTGGGGGTGTACTATCGACCGCATGGCCAGAATGAACAAATGGATGATGAAAAGCTCAAAGAAATCAGGGAAGCTAACAAACGTTACAGCACAGTAATAATTATGGATGATTTCAATTACTCCGGTATCGATTGGGTCAGTGTCACAGCAAGACATGCTAGGGAAATAAAGTTTTTAGATGAAATAAATAACTGCTTCTTGGAGCAGATGGTTCATGAACTGACCAGAGGGGAAGCCATTTTGGGCCTAGTCCTTAGTGGACCACAAGATCTGGAGCAAGAGATAAGGGTGTTGGGGCCACTTGGCAATATTCATCATAGCATGATTGCATTTGATTTAATAAATGGAGGAAGGATAGCAAGGAAATCCACGGTACTACCTTTGAACTTTCAAAAGGGAGACTATGATAAAATGAGGAAAATAGTTAAGAAAAAACTAAAAGGAGAAGTTGCAAAGGTTAAAGATTTACATGAAGCATGGGTGTTGTTTAAAAATACTTTCTTGGAAGCCCAGACTAGCTGTATTCCACGCTTTAAGAAAAGTGGAAGGAAGTACAAAACACTGCAAGCATAGCTTAAAGGTGAGGTCAGAGAGGCTGTTGTTGCCAAAAAGAACATCTTTCAGGAAATGGAAAAAGGAGCCAAATGACGAAAACTGGAAACAGCATAAGCACTGGCAAGTTAGATGCAAGGCATTGATGAGGCAGGCAAAGAGAGAATTGGAAAAGAAACTTGCTGTGGAAGTAAAAACGCATTATAAAGACTTTTTCAAGTATATTCATAGCAAAATAAATCCGTGAGAGAGTCAGATGATAGAGGGGTAAAAAGGACACTAAAAGGGAACAAGGCCATAGCGGAGAGACTTAATGAATTCTTTACTTCGGTCTTTACTGAAGAAGTGTGCAATTCTGGAGACCACATCTTCAAAAGGATGTGAACAGGATGGAGTCGGTGCAGAGGGTGGCTACTAAAATGGTTAGTGGTCTTCATTATAAAGCATATGAGGACAGACTTAAGGATCTTAATTTGTACACCTTAGAGGAAAGACGGGATAGAGGTGATATGATTGAGATGTTTAAATACCTCTGTGGCATAGATGTTCAGGGGGAGAGCCTCTTTCAATTGAAAGCACGTTCTGCTACGAGGGGACATGGGATGAGGGTGAAGGGGGATAGATTCAGGAGTGATATGCGGAAATAGTTTTTTATGGAGAGAGTGGTGGATCCGTGGAATAGTTTCCCAGTGGAGGTGGTGGAGATGAGGACAGTGACTGAATTCAAAAAAGCATGGGACAAACATAGAGAATCTCTAAAGGAAAAAAGGGGACTGTTGTAGTTGTTGATATGGAAGGACAGACTAGATAGGCCATGTGGTCTTTTTCTGTCATCATATTTCTATGTTTCTATATTTCTAAGATGTCGGGGAAAATAACCTGCACTATGTGCTAGGTGCAACCCACAAATAAAACATGCCACATGGCGCAGCTGGGATAGCTGTGCCCATGACTGAAATGGTATGTAAAGGTGATGCCGCAGAAGAATTGAAAGAAATATCGATACACCTGGAAGATGTATTACAACTATTTGAGAAACTGAAGAGTAGCAAATCACCTGAAACGGACGGTATACGTCCAAGGGTGTTGAAAGAACTGAAATATGAGATTGCAGACCTACTATTAGTTATCTGTGAACTATCATTAAAATCATCTGTAATACCTGAAGATTGGAGGATGGCCAATGTAATGACAATTTTAAAAAAGGGTTCCAGGGGTGAACCAGGAAACTACAGACCGGTGAGCCTGACATCAGTACTGGGAAAAATGGCAGAAATAATTATAAAGAACAAACTTAGTGAACTTGTAGATGCAAATCATGGCTTAATGGGAGAAAGCCAACATGGATGTAGCAAGGAAGGTCTTGTCTTACTAATCTGTTATTTTTTTTGAAGGTGTGAATAAACAGGTAGACAAAGGTGAGGCACTATTACTGAAGGTGTACTTATCGAGGTGGAGGTAATCGCACTCAAGTTAACTGGCACATTGAAAGTTAACACATGATATGTGTTCACCACACCCATTCTCCATCCCAGCACGCAAGTGGCAGCCCATAGAGCATAAGAACATAAGAAAATGCCATACTGGGTCAGATCAAGGTCCATCAACTCCAGTTGACATCGCCGCAGCGTTTGATTCTGTGGATCACACACTACTCATTGAGCGGCTGGCAGAGAAAGGGATCCAGGACACAGCCTTGAGATGGTGCGAATCCTACCTTTCAGACAGATGGCAGCATGTGAGGACAGGATCCACAACGTCTAAAGCTTTCCAGCAAACACAAGGTGTCCCACAGGGATCATCCCTCTCAGCGCTATTCTTTAACATATACATGCAGCCCATCTGCACTCTTGCGCAAGCCTTCGGCGTCTCATGCCTTGCATATGCTGACGACGTATTACTCTACACGCCGTTCACCACAGACCAACCAGATTTCTCAACACTAACCTCCTGTTTCAGCGCCATAGCAGACTGGCTTTACACCCAAAACCTAAGGATAAATTTAAAGAAAACTGAAGCACTATTCATCTCCATGGATCAATCCTTTACTCCACCATCTGTACTAAAAGTAGGAGAGGCCGAACTTCAAAGCAAGCCAACCATCCGCTACCTAGGGATAACAATCGATCAGCAACTGAACATGAAAGCCCATATAAATAACACCGTCAAGGCAGTATACCTTAAGATTCGCACAATCCGCCACCTACGACCTCTGCTAGACCCGGATGACTTTAGGACAGTCTACCAGGCACTAATCATGCCCCATTTCGATTATGCCAATATCATCCTACAGGGGCTACCAAAAAAAGCGCTGATCCCACTACAACTAGCCATGAATGCCGCAGCCAGAATCCTACATGGTGCATCCAGGAGGGACCACATAACACCAATCCTGAAGCAACTCCACTGGCTACCAGTTCATTGTAGGATCACCTTCAAGACCCTGCTGATGACATTCAAAGCCATCAATAGAATCACCTCTGCCTCTATCACAGACCTCATCATCCCCACTCCCACAAATAGAGCCAGAAGATCATTCACAGTAAACACCCTGAGTATCCCCAGTGAGATTACAAAATGCTCACAGGCCACAAAAAAGAGAGCTTTTGTGTACTATGCTCCTTCATGCTGGAATACTCTCCCACCTAGCATCCGGTCCATTACAGACCTCACCACATTCAGAAAGGCCCTGAAACATCACCTCTTCATGCAACACTATGGCTCCTCTCATTGACCAGTCATCTCCAATCAACTAAACAGTCACCCCACGCCACCCATTATTCAGGACTCTAGCACAACATGTTAGCTCTACCAGAACCTGAGCATGACCCTGTATATAGTATCTAAGAATGTCTATAATATCCTAGAATGTAAATACCCAGCTTATCCCTGTATATAGTTTACCCAGTTAAACCCAAGTTTACCATCCCCGTTCTCTGTAAGTCCAGTACGACTGGACAAAGTTAATGTTTCTTGTAAACCGAGCTGAATTTGAAAAAGCGCGGTATAGAAAAGACTTGTGTTCCTGTTAGCTCTGTTTCCGTTGTGTGTGCCAGTTTCTTGCACTTAAGTGTACTTTCTTTTTTTTTTTATGCACAATAAAAATGATTTCCTTAAATCAATAAATAAAATAATCTGTTTCCAACAGTAGCCAATCTAGATCACAAGAACCAAGCAATTTCCCCAAAAGACACAGGTTCCACAATGCTTATAATGGGGCAAGCAGTGGATTTCGTAGGTCCCCCTCAATAATGGTTTATGAACCTTTTCTCCAGGAACTTTTTTAAACCCAGCTACACTAACAGCTTTTACTACATATTGAGTGAAAATAATATTTTCTCTTATTAGTCTTAAATAGCTTACCATGTAGCTTTATTGCATGTCCCCTAGTTTTTCTATATTTTGATAGCGTAAACAGTCGATCTATGTTTACCCATTCCACTCCATTCATTAATTTATAGTCCTCTATCATATCTCTCCTCAACTGTCTCTTTTCCAGGTTGAAGAGCCATAAACCTTGTAGCCTCTCTTCTTAGGGGTAACCTTCCATCCCCGTTACCATTTTGGTGGCTCTTCTCTGTACCTTTTCTAATAATGCTATATCCTTCTTAGGATATGGTGACCAGAATTACATAATATTCAAGGTGCGCTCACACCATGGAACAATACAGAGGCATTATAATATCCTTTGTTTTATTTTCCACTCCTTTCCTTATTATTCATAGCATTCTATTTGCTTTCTTGGCCGCCGCTGCACACTGGGCGGAAGGTTTCGACATGTTATTCACGATGACACCCAAATCTTTTTCCTGGGTGGTGGTTCCCAATGTACAACCTTGCATCGTGTAACCATAGTTTGGGTTATTCTTTCCTAGCTGCATAATTTTGCACTTGACCACATTAAATTTTATCTGCCATTTGAACGTCCAGTCTTACAATTTATCAAGGGCCCCTGCAATTTTTCACAACCTTCTTGAGTTTTAATAACTTTGAATAATTTTGCGTCATCTGCAAATTTGATTACCTCACTTGTTATTCCCATTTCCAGGTCATTTATGAATATGTTAAACAGCAGCAGACCCAGCACAGATCCCTGGGGTATTCCACTACTCACCTTTCTCAATTGGGAAAAATGGCTATTTAGCCCTACCTTCTGCTTTCTATCTTTTAACCAGTTCCTGATCCACAATAGTACATGCCTTCTATCCCATGACTTTTTAATTTCGCCAAGAGTCTCTTGTGAGGGATCTTGTCAAAGGCTTTCTGAAAATCCAGATATATTATATCAACCGACTCACCTTTGTCTACCTGTTTATTCACACCTTCAAAAAAACAACAGATTAGTAAGACAAGACCTTCCTTGGCTAAAGCCTTGTTGGGTTTCTCCCATTAAGTCATGACCTTCTACATGTTCAGTAATTTTGTTCTTTATAATGGTTTCTACCATTTTTCCTGGTACTGACGTCAAACTCACCAGTCTGTAGTTTCCCAGATCACCCCGGAACCATTTTTTAAAATTGGCGTTACATTGGCCATCTTCCAATCTTCAGGTATTACAGATGATCTTAATGATAGTTCACAAATTACTAATTGTAGATCTGCAATCTCATATTTCAGTTCTTTCAACACCCTTGGATGTATACTATCCGGTCCAAGTGATTTGCTACTCTTCAGTTTATCAAATAGTTGTAAAATATCTTCCTGGTGTATCGATATTTCTTTCAATTCTTCTGTGGCATTACCTTTAAATACCATTTCAGTCATGAGCTTACATCTTCATACCATTTCAGTCATCCTTACATCTTCCTCAGTAAAGTCAGAAGCGAAGAATTCATTCAGTCTCTCTACTATGGCCTTGTCCCCCTTTTACTCCATCTAATGGTCTGACTCTCTCACAGGTTTTTTGCTTTGAATGCACTTGAAAAAGTCTTTATTATGCATTTTTGCTTCCACAGCAAGCTTCTTCTCAAATTCTCTCTTTGCCTGCCTTATCAATGCCTTGCATCTAACTTGCAATTAACCTGAAAGGTGCTTTTTTGACAACAACAGACTCTCTGACCTCACCTTTAAACCATGCTGGCAGTTTTTTTGACTTCCTTCCACTTTTCTTAAAGCGTGGAATACAGCTGGTCTGGGCTTCCAAGAAAGTATTTTTAAACAACACACATACTTGATGTAAATCTTTAACTTTTGCAACTGCTTCTTTTAGTTTTTTCTTAACTATTTTTGTCATTTTATCATAGTCTCCCTTTTGAAAGTTAAAAGATAGTACTGTGGATTTGCCGTCATTCCTCCATTTATTAAATCAAATGTGATCATGCTATGATCACTATTACCAAGTGGCCCCAATACCCTTATCTCTTGCACTAGATCTTGTGGTCCACTAAGGACTAGGTCCAAAATGACTTCCCCTCTGGTCAGTTCCTTATGTCTGCCAGCCAACCAGCTATCTACATGTCTAATGATCGAATCACCAACTATAACGGCTGTTCTAACCCTTCCTTCGTGGGCACAGGACCTTGGAGAAACCTCCTTGGTATGAGAGAGTTTTACATCACCTGGAGGACAGGTCCTAGCTACAGGATCACTTCCTGCCACACCAGGGTGATGCTGTCCTGTCACGTGACCTCTCTCCTCCATGGCAACAGGGATGCTGCCAGACTGGAGGTGGGACTTCAGTACCACATCCCTGTAGGTCTCGTCTATGTACCTCTCTGTCTTCCTTACATCCTCCGCTACTCTAGCCTCCAGATTTGTGGAAGCTTGTGGAGCACCTTGTGGAAACTGTCATGCCTCCACACTAACAACGACTGTGGGCCCAAGACCATAATTTCTACATGCCAAAATGCATTCTGTTTAGTGAAAGGGCTCCTAAATGTTAATGCATGCAGTGAGGTGAGCTAGGACTGAATCCGTCTGTCCTGACAAAATGCTATAGAACCTGTAACAAACACCCTACACCTTGTCCTTCTCAACCCAGTCCTCAATGGTCACTTGGTCAGTTAGGATTTAAGGATATCCACAAAGAAATATGCACATTTTTCTCATTCATATTCATTGTGGATATCCTCTAAACCCAACTGTCTAGACAGTCCATGAAGATCAATTTGAGAAGTACCACCCTACTGTACTGCGTGAAAGGCTTAAGAAAATGAAAGCATACTCAGCGGAAGAGAAGGGGCAAGAGGGGATATGAGGGAAAAATCCAAATATTTATTAGGCTTCAATGAAGTAGAAGGAGGCACTTTTTGTAGAAGAATACATTCAAGGACACGTGATGGTGGCATGATATGAAGTTGGAGAGGGGCAGGAGCAGAAGAATCATGAAGAAATGTTTCTCTGCAGAGAGGGTGCTGGATGCCTGGAATGGCTTATAGCAGAGATGGTAGCTACCAAAACCATGCAGTGATGGAGGCAGGGGAGGAGAGGCTCAGGCATAAAAGTGTATATGATAATCACCAACAGCAGCAGAGGGTCCGAAAAAGGGACAGAAAGGTAAGCAGCAGTGCGGCTGCTTTTGAGCTCATAGGGAGAGGTGGCAGGGCCAGCACCTTGAAATACCGTCAGGTAGAGTAAAGTGAAATGTCAGGTTGTCTAGCAAGGGCAGAAGAGCATGTTGCCTACAGTCTCCAGCTGGAAGAGAAAAGGATATGCAGGGCAGCCCAGAGTTGGTTCAAGGCAAACCTTAAGCTTTACGACCCCCCTCCCCCCCCCCCCCACACATTTAGAATGAATTGTTTAGCTTTGAATGTCCTGCTCTTTGTTGCTCCCAGGAAGCTGCCGCTTGAGGCGACTGCCTAGTTTGTCTGGTGGTTGGCCCGGCCCTGAGGATAAGGCAAGAGTACCTGCCAATGGTCCAGTCCCCTGCTTGCAGCTGGGAGATTTCCAGAGCAGCACAGGTACTCTGGGTGGGCCCCAATGGCCCTTTTCTGCCAACATTTGCTATAATTGATCACCCTATTTTTCACTTTAAAAATAAATCCATTTCTTCTTCTTTTTATCCTCTATTTTCTCCTCTTTTTTATACAAGGCTGAAATAGCATGTCTCAGAAGTCTCAGAGTGAGTGTACGTTTTAGAGAGGGGCCGAGGTTCTATTTCTCTCAGTTCTGAAATAAGGCTCTAATTACACAGTGCTGGGAATTATATCCCATTGGATGGCATGGCCACGGCTTCAGTGCAGCGCAGATTGCCAGGCACTTTGACTTGCCACGGTGAAACACTTTTTAAAATGAAAATAAAAAGATGTTAAAAAAATAAAAAATAACAGACATTGCAGAGAAGTATCCAAAACTGCACCTGTTGACAGCTTTAAAAGAAATGACTGCACTTGCTAATTTAGAGTATTTTCGAACCATGAAGGCTTAAACAACAGATTTGGCAGGATGGGCGGCTAACTCCAGGTCACCAGGGACAGGATGATGACCCAGCTCTGGTTTTATCTCACAGTTTATATTACAGGGACTGAGAGCTGACTCGTCTGGTCCCTTGGATGAGTATCACGTCGAAAAGTACAACATGATAATATTCCCCGACCACCAACAGCGAGCATTCAGAGAAAGAAAATGATTATTCAGTGAAGAATAAAACTCAGGATGGAAAGATCTTCTCAGGAATGCCCTCCTCCTCTTAAAATGTCTCGCCACTACAAAACAGGAATTTTACTTGAACTAGATGAAACACTCACACCTGTACATATTTATCCTTCACATTTTCGCTAGAAATGTCACCGGAGACATCATTTAAATACATTTCTCGTCTGCCAAGATTTGATGATGTTTCTTTCAACTTACCTTTTAAGGCAATGCAAGACTGATGAGAAATTAGCCTGTTCTCAATATGAATAGACCATTCAAACAGACCAGTTTATGCTGGGAGTCCAGATCAGCTTCCAGAAATTCCGATTTTAGGATTCAGCTGCCTAACTGTCGATTAATCGTCATTTCTTCTAATTTCATTTCCTGCACTCCCTCTGTGGAGGGGGCTCGCTCTCGGTCAGGCAGAAGCTGACTGTCCTCGGCTTCTCACTCCCACACTCAGGATACCGCAAAATGCAATGTGTGCCTTTGAGTCAGTCCTGACTCCTGGTGACCCAGAAGCTCCTGGGTTTTCTTGGCAGTGTCACCGGCAGTGGAGGCACGACCTGTCAAAATCCCCGGCATGCGAAGGATTTCACGTTACCAGCAGGGGGCAGCACGAGAAGTTCAGCAGCGAAAAGAAACTTCTTTTCCTTAGATTCCTTGATTGACGGGTTTGTTGGCAGTAAAGCTGCTGCTGCTGCTGCTGCCTGCGTGATTTTTGCTCCCCGCCTCTAGTGTGATATTATATCAAAGCCTGCTGGATAAGCTCCACTTTAAATCGGTCATGTTCATTCTGCTCTTTCCAGTGTATCACTCCCGTGCTCCTTTCATTCACCCCATTCAATTGAAATTGGATACATAAAATTGTTCTTATTCTGAACTCTAGCTGTCTGAAGACTAGTAGTAGCTGTCTAAAGCTTCATTTCCATTTATTACTTGTCAGCACTATGAATTTAATAATGCGTGGTGGTAATTTTTTTTTTTTTTACATCGTAACATGCATTCTACTAAAGAAAATGTGTCTGACAGAGATAAGTACATTCCTGCCACAGCTGAAAAAAAAAGATTTGTATTTAGTTCCAACTATTACGGAAGGGGTTGACTGTGAGTTGTTAAAAGTAACAGTTCGTATAAGCTGTCGAATAGTGTGCGGCTTTCTGCAGTCACCGGTTGAATGTTATGGGCTGACAGGGGGCTATGCTGCACGTTTCCTGCAGAGGGCGCTTGATCGCAGTGACTCCGACTTTCAGGGCTGCTGGCCAAGTTATACGTCCCTGAGAACTCTTCAAAAAAGCTCGTTATATTGCTGTTTTCTATGGGTCGTGAAGACTGAAAAATTATGTTTTGCATATAAGCCAGTGGAAAAAAACAGTTCGTTTGCACAACTGCCCAATGATTTCTTTCCTATATATGGTTTACAAGAGGAGGGGGCCTCAACCACAACCCCCACAATTCTACCTTTCAAACCTGTCAATAAAAGGATGGGTAAAGACACATGGAAAGTTTTACTAAAAGGCGCTACGATGTTGCTTCTAACGTGCAGATAGCACCCAAACCACTGTGCGTTAGGTGCAATAGCACCGTGTTCACTGTTTGGGAGTCTGGAAAGCATGTTCCTGACGGTGAATCCCTGCCCTAACACGGATCACAATTAACACTGGTGCGTTTAACTCCACCTTGGAGGTGACGGAAAGTGCACCTGTCTTGCAGTTAGTGCAGGTAAGCTGACTGAAAGGTGCTCCACTGCTCCCCCTCCCTTTCTCCACCCCTAATCTGCCCATTTGCACTCTCAACACGCCATGAAGAGTTAGCACCAAAATCTCTCCGTGCTGTCCTGGCCCTGCACTAACGGGACTTTAGCGCTTGCCAGACTGCGTTTGCAGCGATTGTCCTTTAGTAAAACGACTCGTAGGTCTACGGTGCTCCCTGAGCTTGGGCGGAAAGGCTGCAATGCAAGAAAATGCCGATTTGCTGATCCATCCAAGTAAGCTGGAAGATGTATGATGGAATTAGATATCCATCTTCAGCAGACAGTTGTAATTAAACAAGAATTATATATACTCTTTTATGAATAGTAAAATGTGTTCAAATACAGACAATGGATTTTTGGTCAGGACACGATCCCACCAGCGGCCGCGCAAGGATATGAGATGCTGGCGAACGGTGTTCCTGGCGCCCTGCTCCCCTCCTGCCTCCCCCCTCTGGTCTCAGCAGCGACAGCGATGGCTTTAAACAGCACCGCAGCGCTTACCTAAACCTTCAGTGCTGTGGCTCTGTTCCTGGTTCAACCCATCTGATGCAGACTTCCTGCGCTGAAGATTTAGGTACTGCTGCGATGCTGTTTAAAGCCATTTCTGTTGCTGCTGGTCCCAGAGAGGGTCGTCAGTGGGATGCCCTCACACCATTGGTGCTCTAGGTAACTGCCTAGTTTGCCTAGCAGCAGCACCAGCCCTTAGGCATACATTAGTGGAGGAATAACCTAGTGGTTTGAGCAGTGGGCTGAGTGACAAAGAGCCCCAGGTTCAAATCCCACGAATGATCCTTGTAGCCATAGGCAAATCACTTAACCCTCCATTGCCTCAAAATGCAAATTTAGATTATAAACTCTCCAGGGATAGGACCATACTTACAGTACCTGACTGTAGCTCACCTTAAACTACAACTGGAAAGGCATGAGCTAAATACATATTTAGTATAGAAATATACACTAACACATGTTTCCTTTCCTTTCACTTTATTCAACAAAAGAAGGTAAATTTCACACTTTTTTCTCTACATCTGTGATAGCTCTATAGGCTTAAACTCAGTGGCACCAGTACAATAAAACAAGAGTAAAAATCTGAGTTAATTCTTAGCAGAGATTTGAGATTACTCATTTAAAAAAACACTTGAATGTGCAATGCAGTAAGGAAGCTAACGATATGCTAACACATTGGGTGTTAAAATATCCATATTAAAACAAAATCTGAAGTACATGGAGATGTACAGGAAAAATAATAACACAGATAAAAACTTTACTACCACTTAAGAAAACATTGAGGATGCTGCTGTCAAAGTGGCATTGCAATAGGGCACGGTTTGGATCGCTCCCTCCTGTTTGCCCTCAAATTATTATTTTTTTCTTTGGACTTAGTTTCATGCTCTTACTGTGGTGGGCCCGAGAGAAGGGCAAATATGCCTGAAAGCAGCAGTACTCTTTGGTCTTTGGACCGATTGATCAGCATGTTGTGCCAGCTGTATCTGCATCTCTATCCCAAAAACAGATCTTTAGACTTAGAAAAAAATAACTTTAATATCATATTCAAGTCCTGCTCAAACGCGAAGGACACCAATAAAGTTGCTCTGTCTGAACGTTCAGTCTGAGAGGACTCAAGTAGAGCAGTACCTTTTAAACTCAAGTCACCATCAGCAGGTGCAGATTTGGATGAAAGGAAACAAATCTTATTAAGTGGTGGAAACTTGCCAGAAGGAATAACCAGTACTTCAGTCATAGATTTATTAAAGGTATCACAGTCAATAGTTTAGGAAAGTTCAAGATTGTTAAATTCAGTTTACGAAAATAATTCCCAATAATCTTATGATGAACCACTAACTTTTCCTTCACCAAGGCCTCTAACACTGCTCTAGGTTCTTGAGCCTTGGATTCTAACAGAAGAAACTTCTCATCGGATTTTTTAATTTGCTCATCAATCTTTAAAGCATGGTCTTTAGCCAGATGCAAAGCTTTATGAATGTCTAGAGAATATTGTTTAAATAGAAGTGCCCAACCGCAACAACGTTTCCTATATTGCCACCAAGGTTACCTCTATGATGGCTGCTTTCTCAGCTATCTCGGCATCGTCCAACTTCGAATCGGGAACCGCAATTCCCAAAGCAGAATTCTCACGATTTCCAAGTGTTTCCTTACTGCCTGATGCCTTGGGTCTCTGCTAAGAAGGGAGGGGTAATCGTGGAAGGACTACACTCTGTCACAACCTCATTTTCCCCTGCAGAGACCAACTGCAGTGTGGCTTCACCAAGATGTCCTCAATGGCAGGGCTGCCGGTCCTAGGCAGATTTGCCATTCCACTGATGCCATCAGCAACAGAAACATCTGAAGGCTGTTTTGAAAGGGACTGGAGATATTCCATTATCTGTGACTGCTGTGGCACAGACCCCACATCAACAGCATTCTTGGCAGGGGGCTTTTTAGGTTTCTTCGGGGACATAATTCAACAAACCTTGAGATGTTCGGTACCAGTGCTGGGCTGCTGATGGTCATCTGCAGTGGCTCTGCTGAGTGTGTCACTAACAACCATGGCCAGACCAACCACTAGGAAAACTAAGCAGCCGCGTATGGCAACAGCTTCTTGGGGGGCAGAAAAAAGCAAGGCATTCAAATCTAAACAATAGATTTTGACAGCCATGGAGGGAATAAGGCTTGAGGATTTGCCTAGGGCACCAACACCTTGAACCAACTCTGGGGCTGATTCTGCTAACAACATCTTAGGGCCCAGCTTATGAACAACTTTGGGGTTGCAATGTTGCAATGTTAGCAACATGCTCTAATATCACTTCGGTGCACATAGTAGAGGCTTTCTGAAGATTGCTGTCAGTGGTCTGTAGTCAGTTTCAGCTGGAATAATGTATCAGCCCTACAGGTAGTGATGAAAGCACTGGCAGGCAAACACTATGCTGGGATATTCCGTTTTGATTGGTGCACAGTTTTGCTTAGCTGGGTTAAGTGCCTTGGATGCAAAGGCTACTGACTGGACCTCTTGCATTAAGTCACAGTCAAGCCCATTTTTGCTAGAGTCACTCTGTACCACAATGGGCTTGGTGACATCATACAGTAGTACCACAACACAGGGGCATCTGCGACCAAGAACTTTATTTTCTGAACTGCCTGGTCATGCTTCAGAAGCCAGTGCCAAACTGCATCCGTATCCATAAGTCTTCTCAAGGACTCACATATCTCAGACATGAATTTTGCTAAGAAAGGTACAAACCCAATGAAGTGCTACACCGAGTTTACATCGGCAAACAATGGCATATCCCATATGGGTCTAATCTTATCCAGACCTGCTTTCATGCCCCGTGAAGACAGGATATATCAATGGGAGAGTACCTCTTTCACCTTGAATTGTAATTTCTTCAGATTAAGCCATAATTGCACCTGCTTGCAGCATTCCGTTAGGGATAAGAGCTTCTTATTATGGTCATGTTCTGCCTCCTCATCAGAGTCACCACAGCCAACAATGAGGATGTCATCTGCTATTAATTCAGTGCCATTGAGCCCAGGCAACAGCTCATGCTATTTCAGCTGATACTCCTCTGCTGCTACAGAGACTCTAAATGGTAGATTAAGCTATCTTTTCCTTCCCCATGGGGTCCAAAATGTGGTCATGAGACTGCTTTTCTCATCTAATTTACACTACAGGAATGCATCATGAGCCTCAACGAGTATAGACAAGCGAGCTTTGAGCAATTTACAGTATATAAGACATCTTCATGTTTGGTATGATATAGCAAGATCTCTTCAGCGTAATGTTTAGAAACTTTGGATCAATGCAAATTCTCAGCTTCTCAAGCTTTTACTATGACCGTATTGTTGATCCAATCAGTTGGTTCGATCTCAGGTGCAATATGACCATGAGCTTCATGCTTTGCTAGCTGGGCTTTCATCTCTGGCTTTATGGCAACTGGTACATTGCGTGGACCACATTGTACTGGTGGAATGCTGGGATCGAGTTCAAAATGAACTTCTCCTGGAACAGACTCTATTGGGCCATGAAAGATACCTTCATAGGTACTAAGAAGCTTTTAGCTCGACATGGTCTGGTGCACTGAGGTTCTGTCTGTTTCAGCTCTGCAGGAAAGGTGAGCTGGATCATCCTAAGGTGCTCACATGATGAGCCAGACAGCAACGGTTTGCCTTCACTATCTCAAACACATGTGATGAAGTCCCAAGGATGGCATGAGATCTCCTGAATATAGTTTCGGTTTGGTGCCACTCAGCTGCAGGGCCAACCTCATTTGGTCTTTCAAGCACATGAGATCACATGTTGCCCCAGAGTCTAGCTGACAAGATTGTACCATATTATTCAGTCTGAGATTCACAAACCATGTTTGTCTTTTTGCTCACATAGTGACCGGGCACTCTTGAGAAACTTGCATGAGTACTGAAGAAGTCTGTCTCATCTAACTCTGCTATATCGTATGCAGCTTACTTGCTATGTTCCACTTCCTGTTTGATAGACATACTCTTGCAAAATGATTTGGGTCACCACATAGCTGACATATTTTCCAATATGCTCGACATTGTTCTTTCACTGGCTTATGTGCAGTGTAACATTTCTTGCATGCTGCAGATCTGGTTGCAAGTGGGTTACTTTGCTGTTGTTTGTTGCAGTAGCCATCCACACCTAGATGCTGCCTGTCTGTTGCATTAAGGATGTTAGCCTGCTGGACCTCTTCTATAGTTCTCAATTGCAAATCTATGAAGTCTGTAATGTGACTTGTTTCAATGGCTGCATTCAGAGTTAAGTCATATTCATACCCCTTCTGATACAAAAGTAAAGAATAGAATACCATTATACAAAATCAAGCTCCTTAAAAAATCCCTGTTACCACAAACGTAACCTGGAATGTAAATAATGTATTCAACATGTATACAATGTATCTACTATGGGATCTATTCTGTCCTGCGAATAGTGGGGATGGACATCCCATTGGGATGTTCATTCCCGCTATTCACCCCCCTGTTGGCCCAGGCAAAAGCTTCCTCATACAAACAAGGAGTTTGTATGGGGAGGCTTAGACGGAGGTGGAAGGGAGCATTGCGGAGGCGAAGTTAAGGCGGGCAGTCGGCAGTCCGCGACCCCGGACGTACATGGCCGATTCTGAAGTCGGCCCTGTATGTCCAGGGTCAGCAGATTGGATGGGGGATGGCAGGCCCAGGCAGTGCAAGGACTCCGGGGCACGGGACACCATGGCACTGCGGCTCCATTCAGGAGCCTGACTGGGTTAGCTGGGCATGGCTCTGTACATGCAGGCCAATCGGAATTGGGTCCCAGCCTGCACATACAGACCCTAGACCCGATTCTGATCCCATGGGGCACGTCTAGCCCCTGCGGAATCAGAATCAGGTTTACCTCTGATCGGGTGCCTCCATGTAAATAGTTAACTATTCAATATATGTTGCATGGGATTGTGGATCCAATTATTGTTAATATGTTACCTGTTTTATGTAATAGTTAATGGTTCTATGACTGTAATAGCTATCGTTCTATGTAAACCATCTTGATTTATTGATGGGGTGGTATATAAAAACATATAAATAAATAAATAAATATTCTCTTAAGAGTTAGTGATGTGTGCCCTCATTGGCAATGCCAAGAACTACTTATCCCAAATATGTTCAGAGATGCCCTGAGGTGGATGCAGAGGGATGTGGTGCCAAGTGCAGGAATTGATTGCTGAGTCTCATTTGCATAAGGTAATAGAGGCTGGAAAATGGGGCTAAAAAAACCACAGTCGCTCAGTGGTATATCTGGCCCTGAATAAGTTAATCTTTCAGTGGGCCATGCTCACATGTTGCTGTTTTCTCTCTCAAACGCATGGCAAAGTTATCAATGGATTCATCTTCCCTTTTGTTTGTAGCTGCCAAATATGTATCTTTCATATATTATGTTTTTGGTAGGACTGAAATAGGCTTTTAATGCA
Source organism: Ichthyophis bannanicus (assembly GCA_033557465.1). Taxonomy (NCBI): domain Eukaryota; kingdom Metazoa; phylum Chordata; class Amphibia; order Gymnophiona; family Ichthyophiidae; genus Ichthyophis; species Ichthyophis bannanicus. Next base: position 1,403,548,896 of record CM066033.1, on the reverse strand, counting down.
TTCAGAATAACTTTTTTATCTTTCCTCTGTGAGGCTCAGATTGTACTTACAATCATCGCGGCATTGAGCACCCATCTCTCTTCTCAGTGTAGCTGTCTGCACTTCAGTTCGCTTCTTGTGTAAGCCTATTTCCAGACAGTAGTCCACAAAATTTGCTCTGAAATTATCCCAGTTACCACTTAGGTTACCACTAACCTTCATGCCCTCTGGGGATGGAATTCTGTTAGCAGCTGCCATGATGCTGTAATGCTTTTGTGCTTCTGTGTCAAGGGAGAGCACATGCACTCTCAGGCCAATTAATATCACTATGTTTTGTATTGTTCTCACAGTTCTGCAGCCCACCACTCTCTGGAAACGTTTTCTATCATAGGCAGAAAAACAGAGCAGGTTCTGAATCTTCTGACACCACATGTCAGAGCTAGAAATAAGGGCACCCTAAACACAGCTAGAGCACAGGAACCATTTTGTATTACATCAAAGGGTCAAAGGTGACAACAACAAGTAGGAAAACAGTGAAATATAACAATGAGCCACTAGATTGCATTAGTAGAAGTTAACATCTGTAACAAGAACTAGTAAAACCAGTGAGTGTCCTTTTGACAGGGGCAGAGAAGGGGAAAAATGAGAAGGGGCTGCTGCAGGCTGGGGAAAAGAGCTGGCAGCAAATGCAAGAACTTTAAGTGATGATGGGCAGAGCTGGATGGTGACTGAATGAGCAGTTAAGCAGCACGCAGCATCAGAAGCGTGTGTGTCTGAAGAGCAGCAGAGTAACTGCATGGGTACGTGCATCTAAAAAGCAAGGGAGCGCTTGTGTGCTTCTAAAGAGGGAAAGGATGCATGTACATTGTGCATTTCCATGTCTTTCTCTGGTGGGGGCAGCATCATATAAAAAGTTTCCCTTTAAAAATCTGGGCTGATGTGGAGAAGTCTACTGGTGCTTTACTCACAGTCAGTGGTTTATTTGCTGGGGAATTTATTACTGCAAACAAGCCTCTCTGGTGCTTCTCAGCATAGTGCAGTATTTATTTATTTATTTAGAATACTTTTACACCGCAGCGCTCCCAATTGCACATTGGATCAGCACGGTTTACATAAATAGCATCATTAATCTGCTACAATAAAAGCCTACTCATTCAGAGAATAACCAAGTCTTAAGTTTCTTTCGGAACATTAGAACCAATTCAATTTCCTTCAGACCTTTCGGTAGTCTAGACCAAAACTCGGCTGCTCTATATGGTATAATATACCCAAATCTTTCTTACTCATTATCCACCCACTCGAAGGCAAAAGAGCCATAGTTCCCTGTCAATGTCTAAAGTTGGTTATTAAAGATGGCAATAACATATCAGAAAAACAGACTGGAACAAAGTCATAAAAAAAATTATATAACAACAAATAAAACTTAAAACATATACACTCAGACATCTTAAGCCAATGTAACTTTGCAAATAGAGGAGAAATGTTTCAGATTTCCAAGCACCAAATATTAACCTCACTACTTTATTCTGACAAAGTTGTAGCCTCTTCATCTGCTGTTGAGACCAATTTACCAGAATGATATTACAATAGTCCAAAAAATTCAACACTGTACTCTGCACCAACAACCAAAAAATTTGTGGAGCAAAATATAGACGCAGCCTACGGAGGTGCTGCAAATTAAAAAAGGACTTCGAAACAATCGAGCTAACGTGTGCTTCCATAAAAAGATCGCCATCCAAAAACACCCCCAATTCCTGAAGCACTAATGATTCCCTTTTAAGATTTAGTTGTAGTACAGAAGATTTAGATTCAGTATAGAAGGAACTTTAATAAAGTAAATTAAATGAAGTAGAGGGAAGTTTCATACTGTGGAATTTACCTAGCTAACTATTTAGTTACCTGGGCAAATTCCTTAAACTGTCCTAATATTGCCTCCACTCTGTATCCTTTCAGAGGCACCAAAGAAACTAAATATCATCTTCTGTTGCTTCTTCCATTTGTGAAGGCTTTTTGACACTTAAAACGTCCTAAATTTATACCTCAGACATGTGGAGGCACATTCCAAGTTGGCTGCCTAGGCCCCTGTGCGCTGGATCGGAAGTGGACGCACAGAAGCAAACCTGATTCTGATCACATGGAGGCTAGATGTGCCTCGTGGGATCGGAATTGGGTCTGGGCCTGTACATGCAGGCCGGGACCCGATTCAGATCGGCTTGCTTATAAAGGCCCCTGCCCGGCTAACTCAGTCAGGCTCCTGAATGGAGCCGCAGTGCCATGGCTTCCCGTTGCCATGGCATCCATTCAGGAGCTGCGATCCCCAGCTGCCGGCCACTTCTTCCTTTCCCTGCAACCTGACCCCTGATCTGACCTCCCATGGCCAGGATCAGGCTGCGAGGAACCTCCTGCACCCCCTTGCCACACTTCCGCTGCCCGGGACTTCAGAATCAGCCCTGTACATCTGGGGCCGTGGATCCCCCACTGCCCACCCTCACCCCACCTCCTTTTCAAAGCATGTGTTTGCAAAGTCCCCTGCTTGCTCACAGCCGGCTACTTCCACAGCACCCACAACTAGGTCCTGCAGTTTTCCCCCTGCTACTACTGGGGCAGCCACATAAACCCTTTTAAACATCAGACTCGTAAAACCTTGGAGAGTAAGTGAGCTATAGATTGTTGGGAGGATTATTTTTAAAGATTTTTCTTTTGCTTTCTTTCTTTCTATGTTCTTTGTTTTTTTGGTCTGTGGGTGATAAGATGTTACATGTGTTTTGTACTTCACCTTGAACTGGCATTCCCAGCTCGGCAGACTAAATAGCTACAAATAAATTTTAAAGTTGTACGACTGCTCATCTTTTAAAAAGTGCCTTTTCCCCAGAAGACCAAAAGTCTCCTGGGATAATATTCAAATTCCACCATCAATGTTATTTAAACACCAGCCGGACTGTGTAACTAAAATCTGGATACTCAGTGCCGGTATGCGGGGAGTGACCAGTACTGAATATAGGATTCATAGTTGGCTGCTTGGCACAGTCTGAATAATGATCTGCATAGCACTGAGGACAGCTGTCCTAAGATAAGCGGATAGATATGCAGATAGCAGCACTGAAAACTTCCACTATCCAGATAAGTTTCTGGTCTGCCTTGATTCTGCCCCTGGGCTGCCCTGGCACAATCCGGATAGCGTTGATGTGGTCTGTAGTGATATTGAGCAGTATTATCCCGATTGTGCTACTGAATATCGTGGCCAGCAGGGGGGCTAACTAGATAAGCCCCACTGAATATCGACCCCTCCCTTCTCATTTCCTCAACTTATGTTTCTCATCTGTCACAACCTAAGTGCTATCGTTAGATCACACTTTACCATGGATGCATCAAACCGTCACTTTTTCATCAAACGGAATTTCAACAGAAACATTTCCCTTGTAAATTAATCCTTTAATATATGATAAAACTCTGTTAGATGTATGCAGGGCATTCTCTGTGTTTGCGCTGGAACCGTTGGATTTAGAAGGGCGGTCCGTTTGTCATATTTGGGCCTCTGGAGGTTTCCACCCAATCTGTGGTAATGAGGCGGAAGTGACATCCGCAAGCTGGAAGTGATGTCACAGGGTGCCTCTCTGACACCCACTCTTGAGGCTGTAACTCTGGGGGAATGCAGTGAAGCTAAAGGGAAGAGAGTGGTACAGGCTGACTGCCAGGATGTTCCATGAAAGAAAATGCAATTTTCCTCACATAGAAAAGAGTGGGAACTATGATATGCAAATGAAGAGAAGCTGCCTAGATCTATTCCAGCTCTATCCTGACTAAATTTGTCTGAGGTAGAGCCCTCAAGTAGGTGAATAAAATCCTCAAAACTATAGAAACATGATGGCAGATGAAGACCATATGGTCTATCCAGGCTGTTCATCAATATCAATTACTAAGCTCTACAATCCCTTCCTCTCCCTTAGAAATCCTCTGTGCCTGTTCCATGTCTTCTTGAATTCCGATACAGTCCTCATTTCCATCACCTCCACTGGGCGGCTGTTCCATGTATCCACTACCCTTTCCATAAAGAAATATTTCCTTGGATTACTCCTGAGTTTATCCCCCTTTGGCCTTTATCCTATGACCCCTCATTCCATAACTTCCTGTCAATTGAAAGAGGCCCACCTAGGGTTGCCAACCAGCCGGTTTTCAGCCGGCCTGGCCGGTTTTCCTGTGGTCGGACCGGCTGCCGGCAGAGAACCGAAACCAGCCATTGAAAAGCCGTTTTTTTGCTCTGGCTGCGAGATCGGAGCGGCCAGAGCAGAAAACCGGCTTTGCGCTTGCGATCGCGATCACATTCCTGGCCCCCCCTTGCAGCCGCTGCTGCTGCTTCTTACAGAGCAGCGGCTGCAATAAAGTTAATTTAAAAGTAAGGAATCCTGTGAGGGGCCTTCTGGCCCTATGAAACTCCTTCTGCAGTGCCCGCCCCTCTGATGTCACTTCCTTTTCAGCCAGGGACCCTGCAGAAGGAGTTTCATAGGAGCAGAGGGTTTCTCACAGGTTTCCTTACTTTTAAATTAACTTTATTGCAGCTGCTGCTCAGTAAGAAGCAGGAGCAGCAGCTGCACGGGGGGGGGGGACTACAAATAGGCTGTGATGGGAGGGGACCTGTACTGGAAAAGGGCTATAGGGGGGGGGGGACTTGGACTGGAAATGGGTTGTGTTGGGGGGGACCTGAACGGAAAAAGGACAATGGGGGGGGGGGGACCTGGACTGGAAATGGGCTGTGATGGGGGGGGGGGACCTGGACTGGAAAAGGGCTATGGGGGGGGGAAACTTGGACTGGAAATGGGCTATGGTGGAGGGAGGGGGAACTTGGACTGAAAATAGGCTGTGATTAGGGGGCTAAGACTGCAAATGGGCTGTGATGGTGGGGGGGGGCTAGGACTGCAAATGGGCTGTGATGGTGGGGGGCCTAGGACTGGAAATAGGCTGTGATGGGGGACTTGGACTGTAAATGGGCTGTGATTGGGGGCGGGGGCTAGGACTGGAAATGGCCTGTGATGTGAAGGCTAGCACTGGAAATGGGCTTATGAAGAGCTGGAATAGGACTGGAAATGGGCTGATATGGGGCATGGGAGAATGGGACTAGAAGGGAGTGGATGCTGGGTGGATCTAGAACTATAAGGGGATTTTGGGGGAGGACTAGAATGGATGGGGAATGAGAATGGAGAGGGGAAAAATATTTTGTATGGAAGAAAAGTCTATGATGGGTCGGGTATTGGGAGAGTAAGAGGGGCTTGAGAATGGAAGAGTGAAATTTAAATGGATGATAAAGGAATAAGGAAAGAATTGGGGGAAAGAGCAAAAGGGAAACAATCAGTATGTTAAAGCAGATATAGAGAGAGAATGGAAAACATCTAAAAGAGAAGAAAGGCCAAATGGATAGCTCGCAGAAGACACGAAGAAACCAGAAGAAAGTGACTGGAGCAATTGCAACTGAAAAATGAAATGCCCAAACAGAAGGTAGAAAAATACTTTTTATTTTGAATTTATTAACTGGAATATGTCTGGTCTGGGAAGTGTGTATTGCTAACATCTTTGCGTTTTTGTTTAGTGCAAGAGGAAATTACTTTATAGTTTTATTTCTCCAGTGTTGTACATTTCATGTTTGGATTTTGGAGTTCCCAGTTTAATTATTATCTGACCAAGGAAGTTAGCCTACACGTATCCTCGGTAATTTTTTTGTGGGTGGGGCTGGGGGCGGGGCAGGGGTGGGACTAGGGGAGGAGAATGGGTGGAGCATGGCGAGCCAAAGGTGTCGGGTTTTTCTCAGTGAAAAAGTTGGCAACCCTAGGCCCACCTCCTATTCATTTATGTCTCGGAGGTACTTAAACGTTTCTATTATATCTCCCCTCTCCAGCCTTTCTTCTAGAATATACATATTGAGATATTGAAGTGTGTCCCCATTTGCTTGATGACAAGGGTCACTGCCATTTTAGTACAGTAGCTGCCCTCTGCATCGACACCATCCTATTTATATCTTTTTGAAGGTGCAGTCTCCAGAATTGCACAGTATTCCAAATGAGGCCTTATCAGAGGCTTATACAGAGGCATGATCACCTCATTTTTCCTACCAGCCATTCTTCTCCCTCTGTATCCAAGCATCCTTCTGGCTTCTGCTGTCACCCTTTCTACCTATTTGGCCACCTTAAGATCATCAGATATGATCACCACAGGTCCCACTTTTCTTCGGGCATAGAAGTACTTCACCCACTTTAATGTACCACTCCCTTGGATTATTGTTTTACTAATCTGTTATATTTTATTGAAGGTGTGAATAAACAGGTAGACAAAGGTGAGTCGGTTGATATAGTGTATCTGGATTTTCAGAAAGTCTTTGACAAGGCCCCTCATAAGAGACTTTTGGCGGAATTAAAAAGTCATGGGATAGGAGGCAGTGTACTATTGTGGATGCGGAACTGGTTAAAAGATAGAAAGCAGAGGGTAGGGCTAAATAGTCAATTTTCCCAATGGAGACAGGTGAATAGTGGAGTACCCCAGGGATCTGTGCTGGATCCGCTGCTTTTTAACATATTTGTAAATGACCTGGAAATGGGAATAACGAGTGAGGTGATCAAATTTGCAGATGACACAAAATTATTCAAAGTTGTTAAAACACAAGAGGATAGTGAAAAATTGCAAGAGGACCTTGATAAACTGGAAGAATGGGCATGCAAATTGCAGATAAAACTTAATGTGAACAAGTGCAAAATTATGCACCTAGGAAAGAACAACCCAAACTATAGTTACACGATGCAAGGTTCCACATTAGGAACCACCACCCAGGAGAAAGATTTAGGTGTTATAATGGATAACATGTTAAAACCCTCCGCCCAGTGTGTGGCAGTGGTCAAGAGAGCAAATAGAATGCTAGGAATCATAAGGAAAGGAATGGAGACTACAACAAAGAATATTATAATGCCTCTGTATTGTTCCATGGTGCGACTGCACCTTGAATACTGTGTGCAATTCTGGTTGCCGTATCTTAAAAAGGATATAGCATTATTAGAAAAGGTACAGAGAAGAGCCACCAAAATGGTAAAGGGGTGGAAGGATACCCTTATGAAGAGAGGCTAAAAAGGTTAGGTCTTCAACCTGGAAAAGAGACGGCGGAGGGGAGATATGATAGAGATCTATAAATTAATGAATAAGAACATAAGAACATAAGATATGCCATACTGGGTCAGACCAAGGTCCATCAAGCCCAGTATTCTGTTTCCAACAGTGGCCAATCTAGGTCATATGTACCTAGCAGTTTACCAAGAGACACAAGTTCCACAATGCTTGTACTGGGTCAAGCATTGATATCTTCGGTCACTTCTTAATAATGGTTTATGGACCTTTCCTCCAGGAACTTGTCCAAACCTTTTTTAAACCCAGCTACACTAACAGCCTTTACTACATCCTCCGGTAACAAATTCCAGAGTTTGATTACACGTTGAGTGAAAAAATATTTTCTTTTATTAGTCTTAAATAGTTTACCCTGTAGCTTCATTGCATGTCCCCTAGTCTTTCTATATTCTGATAAGATAAACAATCGATCTACGTTTACCCGTTCCACTCATTAATTTATAGACTTCTATCATATCTCCCCTCAGCTGTCTCTTTTCCAGGTTAAAGAGCCCTAACCTTTTTAGCCTTTCTTCATAGGAGTATCCTTCCATCCCCTTTACCATTTTGGTGGCTCTTCTCTGTACCTTTTCTAAAATCGCTATATCCTTTTTAAGATACGGTGACCAGAATTGCACACAATATTCAAGGTGCGGTCTCACCATGGAACGATATAGAGGCATTATAATATCTTTTGTTTTATTTTCCATTCCTTTCCTTATCATACCTAGCATTGTCTTTGCTCTCTTGACCGCCACTGCACACTGGGCCGAGGGTTTTAACATGGTATCCACAATGACGCCTAAATCTTTTTTCTGGGTGGTGGTTCCTAATGTGGAACCTTGCATCGTGTAACCATAGTTTGGGTTGTTCTTCCCTAGGTGCATAACCTTGCACTTGTCCACATTAAATTTCATCTGCCATTTTGATGTCCAGTCTTCCAATTTATCAAGATCCTCTTGCAATTTTTCACAATCCTCTTGGGTTTTAACAACTTTAAATAGTTTTGTGTCATCTGCAAATTTGATAACCTCACTCGTTATTCCATTTTCCAGGTCATTTATGAATATGTCAAAAAGCAGCGGACCCAGCACAGATCCCTGGGGTACACCACTATTCACCTTTCTCCATTGGGAAAATTGCCCATTTAGCCCTACCCTCTGCTTTCTATCTTTTAACCAGTTCCTGATCCACAATAGTACACTGCCTCCTATCCCATGACTTTTTAGTTTTGCCAAAAGTCTCTGATGAGGGACCTTGTCAAAGGCTTTCTGAAAGTCCAGATACACAATATCAACCGACTCACCTTTGTCCACCTGTTTATTCACTCCTTCAAAAAAAACATAACAGATTAGTAAGACAAGATCTTCCTTGTCTAAAGCCATGTTGGCTGTCTCCCATTAGGTTGTGACTATCTACATGCTGAGTAATTTTATTCTTTATGATGGTTTCTACCATTTTTCCTGGTACTGACGTCAGGCTCACCGGTCTGTAGTTTCCCAGATCACCCCTGGAACCCTTTTTAAAAATTGGTGTTACATTGGCGATCCTCCAATCTTCAGGTATTAGAGATGATTTTAATGATAGTTCACAGATTACTGATAGCAGGTCTGCAATCTCATATTTCAGTTCTTTCAACACCCTTGGATGTATACCATCCGGCCCAGGTGATTTGCTACTCTTCAGTTTATCTAATAGTTGTAAGACATCTTCCTGATGTATCGATATTTCCTTCAATTCTTCCGCACCTTTAAATACCACTTCATTCATGGGTAACATCCCTACATCTTCCTCAGTAAAGACCGAAGCAAAGAATTCATTCAGTCTCTCCGTTATTGCCTTGTCGCCTCTCAGTGCTCCTTTAACCCCTTTATCATCTAATGGACCAACTGACTCTCTCACAGGTTTTTTGCTACGAATGTACTTGAAAAGGTCTTTATTTCGCGTTTTTGCTTCCGCAGCAAGCTTCTTCTCAAATTCTCTCTTTGCCTGCCTTATCAATGCCTTGCATTTGACTTGCCAGTGCTTGTGCTGTTTCCAGGTTTCGTCGTTTGGCTCTTTTTTCCATTTCCTGAAAGATGCTTTTTTGGCAACAACAGCCTCTCTGATCTCACCTTTAAACCATGCTGGCAATTTTTTGGACTTCCTTCCACTTTTCTTAAAGCGTGGAATACAGCTGGTCTGGGCTTCCAAGATAGTATTTTTCAACAACACCCAAGCTTGATGTACGTCTTTAACCTTCGCAACTGCTCCTTTTAGTTTTTTCTTAACTGTTTTCTTCATTTTATCACAGTCTCCCTTTCGAAAGTTAAAAGGTAGTACTGTGGATTTCCTTACTATCCCTCCTCCACTAATTAAATCAAAGGCGATCATGCTATGATCACTATTGCCAAGTGGCCCCAACACCCTTATCTCTTGCACTAGATCTGGTGTTCCACTAAGGACTAGGTCTAATATGGCTTCACCTCTGGTCGGTTCATGAACCAGCTGCTCCAAGAAGCAGTCATTTATTTCATCTAGGAACTTTATCTCCCTAGCATGTCCTGACGTGACATTGACCCAGTCGATACCGGGGTAATTGAAATCACCCATTATTATTACTGCGCTGTAACGTTTGTTAGCTTCCTTGATTTCTTTGAGCATTTCATCATCCATTTGGTCATTCTGGCCAGGTGCTCGATAGTACACCCCCACTGCCATCGCCTTCCCCCTTTTATATGGAATTTCAATCCATATAGATTCTGCAGCAGATTTTGTTTCCTGCAAAACTTTAATCCTTTCTGAGTCAATGCCCTCTCTAACATAGAGCGCAACCCCTCCACCAATTTGATCAGCTCTATCATTACGATATAGTTTGTACCCAGGTATCACAGTGTCCCACTGGTTGTCCTCCTTCCACCATGTCTCTGATATTCCAATCATATCTAACCTTTCATTTAGTGCTATATATTCTAACTCTCCCATCTTATTCTTTAGACTTCTAGCATTTGCATACAAGCATTTTAGAGAATGTATTTTATTCATGGAGTGGAACGGATAAACATAGATGAATTGTTTACGCCATCAAAATATAGAAAGATTAGGGGACATGCAATGAAGCTACAGGGTAACCTACAAAGACTAATAAGAGAAAATATTTTTTCACTTAACGTGTAATCAAACTCTGGAATTTGTTACCGGAGGATGTAGTAAAAGCTGCTAGTGTAGCCAAGTTTAAAAAACGTTTGGACAAATTCCTGGAGGAAAGGTCCATAAACCGTTTTTAAAGGAGACCTGGGATCTCCACTGCCTGCCCCATGACAAGCATTGTGGAACCTGTGTCTTTTGTGGAAACTGCTAGGTAGTTGTGACCTAGATTGGCCACTGTTGGAAACAGGATAGTGGGCTTGATGGACCTTGGTCTTACCCAGTATGGCATATCTTAAGTTCTTATATTCTAAAGTGAAGATGATCTAAAACATCTGCTTATCAAGATCAAGGAACAATCTTCAAATGGGCGTGCATCTTAATCGTGAAGAAGACAAAGTTGCTGACACCTGGAAAAATCAATAATTTCATCCTTTATGGAGAAGAAATAGAAATTGTGAACAACTTTAACCTGCTTGGATCAATAATCAATAATGAAACAGCAAGCAGTCAAGAAATTAGACGATGCATTGCTCTTGGCAGAGCAGCTATGAAGGACCTGGATACGATTTTCAAGTGCAGAGATGTATCTCTGAATACAAAGATTAGACTTATTCAAGCCATGATATTTTCAATAACATCATATGGATAGTGAAGAAGAAAGGCAGGAAGAAAATTGATGTGGTGCTGGTGAAGAATAGAGTGTATACCATGGACTGTCCAGAGAACAATTCAATCAGTACTAGAGAAGATCAAATTTAAGCTTTCCTTAAAAGTTCAAATGACAAGACTTCAACTTCCATACTTTGGACACATCATGTGAATAGAAAAATCTTTAGAGATTAGTAAGGTTGGAGGTAATTGCAAAAGAAAAAGATTTGCAATGCAGTGGATCAATACAATAGCAACCGTTATGAATGCCACACTATCAACAATTAGCCCCCTGACTGAAGACCAAACACAGTTTAGGGTAACTATCCATAAGGTCACCATGAGTCAATATTGACTCGACGGTACATTATAATAATAGCCTTCTCCATATCTCGTAAGCCCTGCAAGTCTGTTGCTTTAGTATCATTTTTTACATATTACACCACTCCTCCTCCTTTTCTTTCCACCTTGTCCTTCCTGAATAGATTATAGCCCAGTATAATAATATCCCAGTCATGGTTCTCCATGAACCACATCTCCGCGACAGCCACTAAATCCAAGTTAACTTCTTCCATTATAGCCTATAGATCCAGAATCGGATTTTTCATACTATGGTCATTAGTTTACACAGTTTTCCAGATGTTTCCTTTTATCCCATATCTATACAGGTAGTGACCAACCCTTTAGATTTTTCTCAGCTCACGTCTGCTCCCACTAACAGTGCTGGCCACATTTTGGACCTTGTCTTCTTTCCCTCCCATGTCCTCTCCTGGCCAGCTTCTCCCCCCCCCCCCCCACCCCCATGTCCACCTCATATTCTGGTCAGATCATGTTATCTTCTCCCTCTCCCTTCCCTCCTCCCCCCCTTCCTCCCTATCTCCTCCTCTCCAGAGGTTCTCTCAGAATCTTTCTTCCTCCACTATTGCTCCACTTACTGATCAAATCGCTGCCTCCCTACTGGCTTCCCCCTTTGCTCCGCTGGATTCTCAGCTACCTGATCTTCAGCTCTCTCTTCTTCCCTCAATGAAATTACTCCTCTTTATCCTGTCTGTTTGCAGCACCTTAACCACAAGCCCTGTTACCATCCTGGCAGGGCTTGAAATAAGTGATTAGGGGCAATTGTGCTTAGTTTTCTCCCCCCCCCCCCCCCCGGCACTTTATATACCTTTTAAAATCTAAGAGGGTGATATTCAAAGCATTTTAGCTGGTTATCAGACTGCTAACCAGTTAAAACACAGTCACTGTGATATTCAGTGGCACTAACTGGTTGGTGCCACTCAATACCCCACAAACTGCTGATAAAACGTCTGGTTGAAACCAGGGGTGGTGACAGCCGCTATCTGGTTATGCGGCCGCTAGCCGGACAATTAAGCGGTTTAAGATAGGAAAGGTGAATGGCTGTTCTAACTTTAACCGCTTTGTATTATCTAGTTATTAACTGAATATCGCTGTTGACCGGATAGCAGGATTGGTGGCTGGACAACCTGGATATTCAGTGGTGGAAACCAGATATCTTCTGCCACTGAATATCCAATTTTGATTAAAGCAGCGGTGGCTAAGCATTTTATTTTGCCTAGTCTCTATCACTGAATATGGTCCCCCTAAAAGTTTTACTTTTGCCTGCACTTATGTGCATAATTTTCTGGATAGAGCTCTTATATATATAAACTGTAACATATGTGATGCTAACATGTAGAAGCTTCCGAGTGATGAGCTTTATTCAAATGTGTGGTTTTATGGTATGGAGGCTTCCACTATGCATATAGGGAAACACACGTGTTTCCTGGTGTCCTGATACATATTTAAGGCTCCCTGTTCATCAGAACCTTTTGTAAAATACTGTGGGAATTGTGAACACCTCAAAATGGACATCCCAATACTTACCTAGACATCCTATGCAAAGTGGGGCTTTAGATAGTATGAATATCGACCTGAGAAAGTACAGGGTAGCTTTGCCTCCTACGTGCTCTGAATATTTTTTCTTGGGCCTGTCTGAATAACTTTTGGCCTCTTCCAAAAGAGTAAGAATAGTAGCCAAATAATTTCCTCTTTAATGACAGGAGATAGGAAAATAAATGATACTGAGCTGCTGTTTACCAAATGGAAAACCTCCAGGGGCATATTTGACCCCATAGTCTTAAGTGGAGGCAATTATGCTTTAGATTCTGTTCAGGGTTTCAGAGCTGTTTCTTGTTTTATCACTATGAGCAGGACCGTAGCAAGCTAGCAATGTGCCTGGCACCCCCACACTCCCTAGCTGTGTACAGGAACTTGCTTTTGTCAGACTTCCTGGAAGCCAAACTGATGACATCAGCACCTCTTCCATACTTGCGCCTTTGCGGCCGCACCATTCACACAGCCCTTGGTACGGCCTTGAGTATTAGCAGTGATGGTTGAACCCTGTCTTTAATTAGCTGGGCGATGCCCATAGTCTTTGGCATTTCAGTGAATAAAGCTATGTTGCTTGTGCAGAATTTTCCTATGTACATTTAAAATATTTCTGTGGTGGGCAGTAGCGCCTCCTTTTATTCTTTCTTCTTCCAGTTGGGTCATAATTAGTGCTAGGAACCTGGTGCCATGAGTTTTTATTTGCCAACACCGAGTTTTTTTCTACTACTTTTAATATATTTTGAATATCCCCTTCAAAGCCTGCTACATGCCCTGATGCTGTGCGGTTAGCATCTCGGTATGTTGGGGCATTTCGAGGCAGAGGAGAGGCGGAGACTGACGCTAACCGGGTAGCAACGATATTACACTGCTACCCGTTTAGCAATCTGCGGCTAAAACTAGGCCAGCTTTTGGCTCACCCGCTTATCTCCAGGAACAAGCAGGAATAAGTCATCACATATGGGTACGTCGGTACCGACGGAGCCCGCGCGGGAAAGCTCCCCAGCTTTTCAGATTAAAAGCTTTTGGGGCCTCCCACTGCACATGCGCGCTGCCTTCCTGCCTTCCTGACCAGCTCTCGTCAGTTTCTTTTTTTCCGCGGAGCCAGCAGGTCGTGTTCCTGTCACCGCTGAAGAAATTGTTAATTTTATTGTTTTCTTTAGACCGCGTACCTGCCTTCCCCATTCTGAAACCGGTACTGCCGGTCTCTCTTTCTTTCTTTAAAAAAAAAATTAAAAAAATATTTTTCTTTTCTTCAGCACAGCTTGGTACTTTGTTAGGTCTTCAGGCCTACACAAATTCTCCTCATGGAGAAGCCAGTTCCTGCTTTTAAAAAGTGTACCAAGTGCAGTGCTGTCATTCCTGTTACAGACACCCATGAATGGTGTCTTAATTGTTTAGGACCTCACCATTCCATACCGGACTGCCCATCCTGCTCCCAGATGTCGAAACGTGGATTGCAGAACCGGGCCAACAAGTTCCATGTGCTGTTTCCTTCAGAAGCATCACAGTCATCCAGGTCTTCCTCTCCGGATGGATCTCAGGTAACTAAAACTCCAGTGGGCAAATCCTCTAAAAGCAAATCTCTTTCTAAAGATCGAGAGGCTCTCAATTCTGAGTTCGAGGATTCTGCCCAGGCCAAAAAACCCCGGTGGGAGGTTCCGGCCTCCAAAGCAATCATGGGGTCACAGGTTGACATCGATGGCACGGCCTCGACAGATCACCTGTTGTGCTGCTCTGGGGTACCGGCCCATACCGGTACCGACATCCAGGCAGCAGTGGCGTCTATGGGCAATACTGTCCAAGTCATGCAGCAGGCCATTCTGGCTTTTATTAATGCTGCTACGCACTCGGTACCGCGGCCAGCGGTACCGGGTCCGGTTCCGGTAATGGCTTCCATACCGGAACCGAGGCCATCGTCTTCCAAACGCAGATCGGTTCCGCATGCCGGATCCGGGCTTTTGCCCGGTACCGATCCCATACCCGGTACGCCCGATGTCGATACCGAACGGTATGCGTATCGTGCGTTGGAAGCACATAGAGGATACTCTGCTTCTTCAGAGGATTTTAACTCCTCTGATGATTCTGATGAGTTCTCCCTTGATCTTCCTGAGGAGCCTTCTTCTCCTAAAAGGAGAATGTCTCCACCAGAGGATTTGTCCTTTCAGGACTTCATCATAGAAATAGCTAAAGGTCTTTCTATTGCTTCATCCTCTGAAAAGGAACCCAGATCAAAGAAACTGGATATTTTAGGATACTCTAAGTCTCCTAAAGAGGCAGTCACCCTGCCTATCCATGAAATCCTTCAAGAACACTTGATGGACTTATGGGAGGCTCCTCTAACATTGTCTCCTTCTTCTCGCAGGTTGGACACCATGTACCGTGTCCCCCTTCTCCTGGTTTCCAAAAAACCCAGTTGCCTCACCATTCTATTGTGGTGAAGTCTGCAATGAAGAAGATAAAGAGTACCAAAAGGCACTCTTCTACTCCTCCAGGGCGAGAATGTAAGACTCTAGACTCTTTTGGCAGGAAAGTTTCCAGGCTACTATGCTTATAGCCAGGATTAATTCCTATAGTCTTTACATGGGCATGTTTCTCAGTGAAATCGCTCTAAAAGTTCGGCATTTTGTCCCCTTCATCCCTGAGGATAAAAGGGAGGAGTTCATTTTCTTAGTGAAACACCTTTTGGATATTTCAAAGTTCTCCAACAGGGCAGCTTTTGATTCCTTTGAGGGTGCTGGTAGGGCTTCGGGCATTGCTATAGCAGCCCGACGTCTTGCTTGGCTCCAGGCTTCTGATCTAGAACCTTGGGTCCTAGATGGCTTACGGAATCTGCCCTGTACAGATGAGAACTTATTTGGTGAGGAGTGGCAAATTAAGGCCACTCAAATGGACGCAGAAAATGCCACCTTAGATAGACTTTCTAAGTCTACCTCCACTCCTGCCAAGAAGTCTTTTAAGAGGCCTTATTACAAGAAGTCCAGATTTTCCTCAAATACTGGCCAACAATCCTCTCAGCCTCGTTTTGCTGCTAAACGTCAGCAACCTAAACAGGCAAGGTCAAAGCCTGCGGCGTCTGCTACGCCTCAGCAGGCTCAACCCCCTCAGGGGTTTTGACTTGCCCCTAGAGAACTTAACTTTTCTGGCTCTAGAACAACCAGAGCCCCTCACCATACCCGGAAGGTTAGCTCACTTTGCTCCCAGATGGGAGCAAATTACATCAGAGCAATGGACCCTCTCTATCATCAGAGAGGGTTACAAACTCCATTTTTCCGACCTTCCTCCTTATACTATGGTGAGGCAGTTCAATTCTCCCCCATCTCTCCTGACCCTCTTGGGTCAGGAAGTCTCCTCCCTCCTTGCCCAAGGGGCAATAGAGGAGGTCCCTCTTCTTCAACAGGGGACGGGATTCTACTCCCCTTATTTTCTAATACCAAAGAAGACAGAGGGCTTCAGACCAATTCTAGATCTGAGAGAATTGAACAAATTTCTTTTCAAGGAGAAATTCAAAATGCTTTCTCTGGGCATTCTCCTTCCATACCTTCAGAGTCAGGATTGGCTTTGTTCTCTAGACCTAAAGGATGCGTATACACACATACTCATCCACCCATCCCACAGAAAATACCTTCGATTTCTGTTTCAGGGACAACATTTCCAGTACAGAGTACTCCCCTTTGGTCTAGCCTCTGCTCCAAGAGTGTTCACCAAATGCATGGCAGTCGTAGCTGCCTTTCTAAGAGGCCTGGGAATTTTCATATTCCCATACCTGGACGACTGGCTCATCCGAGCTCCATCTCAGTCCCAGGCCCAAATTTCCCTGGACCGCACAAGGCGTCTTCTGCAGTATCTGGGACTGGTAGTAAACCTTCCCAAGTCTCAACTAATCCCTACTCAGTCTCTCGAGTTCATAGGGGCCCAGTTAGACACCATCACTGCGAGGGCCTACCTGCCTCAGCTCAGGGCCCAACGCCTGCTGAGTTTGGCCTCCCAAGCTCAGTCCAGCAGTCATTTGACAGCCCGGGAAATGCTGCGACTTCTGGGCCACATGGCCTCCACGGTACATGTGGTGCCCTACGCTCGTCTGCATATGAGAGCAGCTCAATGGACCTTGGCCACCCAGTGGACTCAAGCATCTGGAGCGCTCTCCGACCAAATACTCACCTCAAGCCGTCTGTTTTGGTCCCTCCAATGGTGGACATCCACCAAGAATCTGTTGTTTGGGGCCCCCTTCCAACCTTTGTTGCCCCAAGCAACCCTCACAACAGATGCCTCCCAGACAGGGTGGGGAGCTCACCTTCAGAACCTCTCCACTCAGGGCACTTGGTCTCCACAGGAGACCACCCTTCATATCAACCTCCTGGAACTGCGAGCAATTTACCTTGCCCTCAAGGTCTTCTATACCCTCCTTGTCAACCTGACTGTCCTAGTTCAGACAGACAATCAGGTAGCCATGTTCTATATAAACAAACAAGGAGGGACAGGCTCTCTGTCGCTTTGCAACGAAGCTCTCAGATTATGGGCCTTCGCCAGAGAGCATCAAATTCACCTTCTTGCAGTGTATCTTCCAGGAGTTCAAAACTCTCGTGCGGACAGACTCAGTCGAGTTCTGCTTCCACACGAATGGTCCCTACATATGGACCAGATACGCAGAATCTTTCAGGAATGGGGGACCCCGGACATAGACCTCTTTGCAAGTCCGTGGAATGCCAAACTTCCCCGGTTCTGTTCTAGAACTCAGTGTCAGGGAGCTCAGGCCCACGATGCCTTCCTCCTGCATTGGGGTCAGGAATTCCTCTATGCCTTTCCACCCATTCCTCTAATATCCAAGACTCTGTTCAAGCTCCAGAGGGATCACGGGACTATGATCCTCATAGCTCCCCGCTGGCCACGCCAGGTGTGGTTCCCTCTACTTCTGCATCTCTCCCAGGGATCCTCCCTGGACCTGGGAGCTGCGCCAGACCTCCTGTCTCAGGAGAAGGGGACTTTGTGGCACCCAAACCCCAAATCCCTACATCTCAGAGCTTGGTTACTGAAGGCCTAAGTCTTCAAGACTTTAATCTTTCTCAGCCTGTGAAAGATATCCTTCATGCCTCTAGGAAACCTTCCACGAGGCGTTCTTATGCTTTCAAATGGAAGCGTTTTTCCATTTGGTGTGCTCAGCAGGGTCTTGACCCTCTAGCATTTCCTTTGAATTCCCTCTTGGACTATCTCCTGCATCTTTCAAATGCAGGCCTTAAGACGAATTCAGTAAGGGTCCATTTGAGTGCTATTGCAGCATCCTTAAAACCTATAAATGGACAACCTGTCTCCTCTCATCCTCTTGTTGCACGTTTCATGAGAGGCCTGACCCTAACCAAACCTCCCATCCGACCTCCCCCGGTAGCATGGGATTTGAACCTAGTTCTAGGTCAGCTTATGAAGCCACCTTTTGAGCCTTTGGACTCTACCTCCTTCAAATTTCTTTCCTGGAAGGTTGTTTTCCTTATTGCAGTCACTTCGGCTCGCCGCATCAGTGAACTGCAGGCTTTAGTGGCTCATCCACCTTATACTAGGTTTCATCATGATAAGGTGGTCCTTAGGACGAATCCCCACTTTATGCCCAAAGTGGTCTCGCCTTTTCATCTTAATCAAGAGGTATATCTACCTGTCTTTTTCCCGGCTCCTCATGCATCCAGTGCAGAGAGGAACCTTCATACTCTGGATTGTAAAAGAGCTCTTGCCTTTTACCTCAACAGGACTCAACCACATCGAAAGTCTTCCCAACTTTTCGTGGCTTTTGATCCTTCTCATTTGGGACTTCCAGTCACCAAGCGTACACTTTCCAATTGGATCGCTCAGTGTATTTCTTTTGCTTACCAGAGTAAGAACATTTCTCTGGAGGGCCATGTCACAGCTCACAATGTGAGAGCCATGGCCACTTCTATGGCTCATCTTCACTCTGTGTCCATAGATCAGATCTGTCGAGCAGCCACTTGGGCCTCGGTTCATACCTTCACAGCCCATTACTGCTTGGACAAGGACTCCCGCCGGGATGCCTTGTTTGGTCAGGCTGTCCTCAAACACCTGTTCCATACTTAAACAACTCCTGCCCACCTTCCCTGGATGGATGCCTGAGATCCATACGAAGATGGTTTACCCTTGGAGGGGGATCTCCCAGGCATCTTAGCTAGGGAGTCCCCATATGTGATGACTTATTCCTGCTTGTTCCTGGAGATAGCACAGTTACTTACCTGTAACAGGTGATCTCTGGGAACAGCAGGAATTAGTCATCACAACCCACCCACCTCCCCTAGGAGTTGTATCTCTATCTATCTATCTTCCTGTCCTCTCTCTCTATTGTCTCAGCTTTAAACTCAAACTGACGAGAGCTGGTCAGGAAGGCGGGAAGGCAGCACGCATGTGCAGTGGGAGGCCCCAAAAGCTTTTAATCTGAAAAGCTGGGGAGCTTTCCCGCGCGGGCTCCGTCGGTACCGACGTACCCATATGTGATGACTAATTCCTGCTGTTCCCAGAGATCACCTGTTACAGGTAAGTAACTGTGCTTTAGTCGCGGTTGTTAACCAGATAGCGATGCAATATCGCCACTACGTGGTTAGCCTCGGCGGCTCTGGGGCACGTGCGGCAATGCCGGATATTCAATGCCGTTGCTGCGGCATTGAATATCCAGTGTTAAGGGTCGGCAAGCAGGGCTATTTGCCGTAGTGGCGCATAGTCTGCCCAGCTGAATATTGGGCCCATAGGCATAGGGGATAATTTTATAATAGGGCACCAAGGTTAAATGAGCAGGAAGACACCCATTCTAGCAGTATTTTAAGTAACTTTATAAAATGCTAGTGCAAATCCAGCAGCAAAAGTGCCAGATTTAAGGCATGGACATTATACCTGCTTGGGAGCAGATGTAAATGTCAGGGCTTACTTTATACATGTATGTGCCACCGTTCTATGTAAAAGGTTCTGTTCTTTGTAAACCGCCCCTGATTTTGGAAGGGGCGGTATAGAAGAATCTATTAATAAACAAATGAATAAATAAAAATGTGCATATTTTATATGTACACATGTAAATTGCAGCTCCACACACATTCCACCCAAACGCCGCCTCTGTAGATGCCTCCTGTATACGTGTGTGCTGGCTCGTATCACATGTACTTTTAGTCATGACCTAATTTTATAAGAGCTTATTTATGCATGTAAAATGCTTTTATATGTGAATATAGTGTCTAAAATTGCCCTTTCTAAGGCTGATTTGTTAGAAAGCAAAGCAAAAATATTGCGAAGATGAATGTGGAGCAGCTTAATAAAGTCTGGAATGCCACTATGTACGAAACAAATATTAATATTTTTTAATTATCCTCATCTCACATCTCAGTTTCCTTTACTCCCAATAAAATGCCTGGAACTGTTGAAGTTACAGCATCCTTAGCAATTCTTTTCTCAGCTTTACAATTAAGGCTGATTATTGGGTTTTATACATGATATCCATTGCGCTGTGGTAATCAGGGCAGCATTGTTGCTTGTGGTCGACACTTAAGAGAGATGGAGCAGACCAAAAACTATAGATTAATACTAAAAACATTCCCCCACCACCAAGAAAATGCTAATGTGCTACATTAGCTCTAAATAAAGTAATTAAGTACTGGATCAAAGTGGCTTTGTTTTACACATAATATAACATTAGTTAAATGTTCCAGCTGTAGCTATTCTCTACCGCTCTGCCTCACAAGAGAGAAAACAAGAGAAAAAGAATTCTGCGGTGTGCACATTACATAATCACTGTAATTATATTGCCTCTGTAGTCTCTTTTAAATCAGTGACAGCATGTATTTAATAAACTTCTTCCAAGTGAGCAAGCTTCATTCCCTTTTGTATCTCCGATTTGTTGCCGCATTGCAGAGATACCTGAAAAATAGTGTTAGCCCTCCAAAGAAGCAACTCCTACAGATTGCATGCAAGCCTTCAATTTATCTTGAGGTATTTCAACAGCCCCCATATGGTATGTGCAAGCTAAATCCTGCCATTTGCAGAGCTTCTCACAAAATATATGACTCCAATTATTGGAAGTCCTTTCTGCGGCTTCCTAATATGAAATATATTTCACATGTTGCTCTTTAGTTACTCTTTGATTATATACTCGTTTTGACTTCAAGGCATGCTTCCAACAGTGGAAATGAGGGGATCTTTTGCGTTTCCCCAGGGTTGCATGTAACCAAGCCCCAATTCAGTTGGATGATGGAGTGTGCTTTAGCTGGTTATTGCCTTGGGTGCATTGTGTGCCATGAAGTCAAAAGACACAGGGAACTCTATGTCCTTGTGGATTGGCCCCATGTAGCTGCTCCTTCTTGGCTTCAGTTTGTAGCTTAGGAGAGTCACAGTCAAGAAACAATGAGTGTCCTGATGGATCCTCTCTAAAAGAGAAAGCTGAACACTTCTGTCGCAAAAGCAAAAATGGCAAAATCTAGGGTTTTTTTACTAATAGGTGCTACCTGGCAGCGAGAGTTCTGGTGCACGCTAAAAGCGCACTGTGATGCGTGTTGCCAGCTACTGCAGGGCCAGGATACTTAGCACAGGATGATTCCCATGCTAATTGCGCAACCCCTGTTAGAGGTGCAAGTGGGCAGGGTGGGAGTGAAGAGTGGGCATAGTGACCTCAACACAATTAATGCTCTGTTCATACCACGTGCTAACTGCATTAGAGCAGATGCAATAGGTGGCGGAGGGAGGAGTAGCCTAGTGGTTGGGGCAAGGTACTTCAGACTGGAAGGTCGGGGGTTCAAATCCCACTAGAGGACAGCAACCTTGGGCTGGAAGGACTGGGGTTTCTAGTCCCACAGGTGCTCCTTGTGGTCTTGGGCAAGCCACTTAACCCTCCATTGCCCATGTTCCCTTTAAGTATTAGTGTGTGTGTCTCATATCCCCACATGTTAAATGTATCCCCCACTTGTGTTGTGACCGCTTTGATTGAAGAATAAGGCGGTATACAAAACTGTCTAAATAAATAAATAAATAAATAAAATAGGTGCACCCATGCTAATGGGACAGGGCTTCCCATTAACTGCCAGGGAAATGCTTTCTACGCCCCCAGCAGTTAACACAAGATTGTTACACGTAACGAGCCATTGTTTCAGCACCCATTAGTAAAAGACCCCTCTAGACTTTTTTTGCTTTGCTGAAAATACAAATCTGTGGAAAATGCCTATTTAGAGAGATTGTTGGCTGCAGGGTATTCAGAGGGGAAAGGGTATGTTTGCATTAAACAGCTGAAAATACTACATCTCACTGTTTCACACTGGTTTTCATTTTCTGTGCAAAAAATACCTTCCAGATTAAAATCAAAACTAAAATAGAGAAAAATAAATTGTTTATTCAAAGGCTATGTAGAGCAGACAATGCCAATAGAAATCTAATAAAAGGACTAGAATGTTTATTTCACATTTAGAGTCATATAAATAATTGCTATTATATCCAACTAGGTTCATAATTTACAAATGTTGTAAAATTAAAAATCAATGTACAATTATGGACACATTTTTAATAACAGTAGTCCGGAATAAGTAATACATATACAGGATACTAAGATAAAGGCACTTATAAGATTGTACAAGGTAATTCCCAGGATTGTGTGGGGAAATGTTATATGAAATTGAAACCACAGGCCAGTGCAATCATTGTTGTCCTTTCACCTTCACAACATCCTCGGGAGGAATGACACAAGCACCTGTGTCCTTAAGGAAACCACCTCCAGCAAAATGAGTTAGACAGGAAACACATTTAAGGTAAAAGGTTAGCCAGAAATAATTGCAATGATATGGCAGCACAAATTCTATTAAAATCACCAATCTGGAAAGCCACGTGTGAAGATGAAAGAGGCAACTGCTTATGCCAATAGATAAGACATTTTCCTGTTGCATCCGAGCCAAGAATGAGTGGTGCTACAAATAATGAAATCGATATTTGCAAGCACTTATGTGGCTGGAATTTGATTTGGGCTCAAAATTCATGCTGACCAATCAGATCTCTATGGCCAAAGGTTATTTGAGGAGGAGCAGAGACCATTATGGCTTATGGTTTATTAAAATTTGCTGTACCGCCCTTCGGACAGCAGTGTGGCGTACAATAAAACAGCAGAAAATCAGAAAAGGAACTCCAATAAAATAGGAAAGGAGACACAATACATAAGACTGTTAGGACAAGTCACGTGAGGGTGGAGGAGAGGGCTAAGGGTAATAAAGCGGAAATGGAAAGGAATGGACGAATAGCTCTGATGGAGGGTGTAGAAGGAGCGCTTCACCACAAGACTAATGTGATCATGGAAGGTAAGTGTACTATCAAGCAAGACTCCCAAGTAAGTAAAAGAAGATGACAGGGAGATAGGCATACCATTCAACAAAGGAGCAAGGGGTGGGACTGCAGAGGAGCCAGTTAGCCAGGTGGCTGAAGGTTTTGAAGCACCAAGCTTCAGACGATTATGATCTAACCAAAGGGAAATCTGAGAAAGATAGTCATTTAAGGGGGAGAGATCAAGGGCTGTTAGGTGAGTATGGAAGAGTAGTAGACTATCATTTGCATTAGGCAAACTAGGCCCTAGGGCAGCAGCTTCTGGGCAAAGGCAAAGAGTAAGGCATTCAAAGCTAAACAATAGATTCTGACAGCCAGAGGGCAAAAGACTTATGGGGTCATTCCGACCTGCGAATAGGGGGGTGGACATCCCAAATGGACGTCCATCCCCGCTATTCATGTCCATTCCCACTGGCGGTTAACTTCCCCACCGGTTGTACGGGGGAGTTAGATGGGGTCAGGGAAGGGGTGGATCAAGGGTGGCATTAGGGCGAGTAATGGGCGGTCATTGGCCCTGGACGTACAAGACCAATTCTAATGTCGGTCCTGTACGTCCGGGGCCGGCAACCTGCATGGGAAAGTTATTCCACCTCTGAGGTGGAATAACTTCCCTAGTCGCCAGGGGTCGGCGGGCCCAGGGGCAGTGAGCATTCCTGACTCTGGCCTTGGGAGGCTGATTCGGGGATTGGGCTGCAGGAAATGCAGTGCAGGAGCCAGCGGCCAGGGTCACGGCTTTACAATGGAGCCACAGTGTCATGGCAACCGGACGCCATGGTGTCGTGGCTTCATTGTAAAGCCCAGACTAAGTTAGTTGGGCATTCTGATCCCATGGGGCTAGACATACCCTGTGGAATCAGAATCATGATGCTCTCTGTACATCTGGTTCAGACCGGACATACAGAGGGCTTGTATGTCCGGGATGGAATCGGACCTTTAAGGTTTGCCTAGAGCGCCAACACCTTGAACCAACTCTAGAGCCGGCCCTGGGGTATTCCAGGGCTGGGCCAAAACATTTTCAAATAGAGGCCACACCCAGCCACTATCTGGATAAATGTATTTGCTTTGGGGACTGCAGAAGTAGCATTCCTAACTTTAAACAGATAAGCTGTTTAATTTCAGATGGCGTATTCAGCAGTCCAGCCTATATGGAGAGGGCAGTGAATAACCAACTTTGATTTATCAGTAATCCATTTATTATACAGCAGTCTGATTTCTGAATATTGGCCCCATAATGGCTGATGATAATGGATATTGTCAACTTACAAGACAGCACCTTAAGCTGACTGCCATCAGATCTGCAGTGTCAGTATGTTCCAGTATGAAAAGCATTATGGGGACAAGCACACCACAATCTCATAAGTTTTCTTTTCCTTCAGAAAGCAAGCAAAAAAAAAAAAAAGGCAAACTCATTTAACTGTAACACTTTTCAGATACAAGAAAACATTATGAATGGGTTTCTATTTTCAAATAAGATTTCTTAAAAAAAAAAAAAAAGACTTAATAGCTGCTTTTCATCTCCGTTTCGAACTTCCTTCCTCATTCTTGATGGACTGGTCTGACTAGTATGGCATGTCTCATGTTCTTATCCTGCAAGTTTACCCCAGAAGCCTTTAAACCCTCAGAAGCAGACCTAGAAATAAAACATTGCATTTGTTTCCATCGTGGTGGAGACAGAGTACCTCAATTAAGAGTAACTTGGCTGGTGTCAGACTTAATAATACTGAGCATGTTTTCTCTCAGCTGCCAATTCGGCAAGCTCCTGACTGCCTGAGGAAGTGTCTGTATGAAATATTTTGGGACACACTCGTCCTGACAGGGGATTTGCTTATTCTCCTGTTTAATGCTGTTTTAAACCAATTAAATATTGCTGCTGGCACTTCTTTCATAGACCGCCATTTGCGTACCTGTCCTTTACCTCTTTCCTGCATACGGGTGTCATTGTTGTGTTCTGTGTTTTCTTACTATGAATAGGCTTTATACATCATTGTACACTAGTCGTATCTTATGTGAGAAAGGGAGGTAGCAACCCAACTAAATTGCAACCCTACTTATGGGAAGACAATGTCAGTACATCCAGATACAAGAACAGTCCAACAAGCGCAAATCCCTGGCCAAGAAATATGGATGTATCCCTCTACCACATTCTGGAAAAACCTGAGCAACCATTATACAGTTGAATCCAAAGGTAAATAGTAGGAATGTAATGGTAATTTTGTTTGTCAGGAATGCCGCTTCTGATGTATGAACTGTTTTTCTAAAAATTCTGTTTAATAATGTTTGTATTGGAAAGGATACCTAATCCAACTGTATTGTGGAGTTGAAACTAATTAAAAATCTTGAATGGAAAATTTTACAAAGAATTTTATTGAGCAAAATAGAGTCGGATGAATGATTGTAGAAAAAGAATGTGTGGGACAAACAAAACAGGCCGTTCTGGAAAATGCATCGTTTATGTACAAAGTGCCCTATAGTTCAAAGCCCTTTTATCAGGACCTGCTTAGCAGATAAGTGCTGGCTAACATGATATTCATTGACGGTATCTGGATAATGCTATTGAATATTTCCCTCAACCGCTTCAGTAGAGGAAATAAGATACAAAGTGTTTGCTCAAGACATTTTGTACTCACTTGGCAGCCAACTACCAAGCGCCGCATCATCACTTAAAGAGGCACCAGATTCGCACATATACTAGCTTGGAAGACTTCCTCCGGGCTCCAAGCAGAGTGGAGACCACCGCCAGAGAGTAGCCCGTATGCACTAGCTGTCTTATTTCAAGAGTCAAGCCGTAAGCGAGAAGGGAACCGGGTCCTCTAGGACGATCGGTCCCTGCCGCAATAGCCCTAAGACAGAGGCAACCAAAGATGAGGTGCCTGCAGAAGCCACATCAGGTCTCTGAACCATGCTTTCCTCAGCCAGTCTAGCACCACCAGAACAATCCTACCCAGGTGGCATTCTATACGCAGAATCACATGCCCCACCAGGGGCGACGGAGGAAACATGTATGGCAGGTGCTGACTTGGCCAAGGCTGGGTCAGGGCATCAATGCCCCCGGACCCCATCTCCATGTGGTGACTGAAAAAGCAGCAAACTTTGGCATTGGAGCGTGTCACCATCAGATTCATTGCAAGGCAACCCCAGTGGCAGAGAATCAACTGAAACACCTCTTGACTCAACTTCCACTCTCGAGGATCCAGAGTGATGGCTGAGGAAGTCCGCTTCCATATTTTCAACCCCAGCAATGTGCTGAGCCAACAAGGCTAGAAGGTTTTTCTCTGCCCAGGCAGAGTCATCTCCAGAGCTACCCTAACATTCCTTGTGCTGCCTTGCTGATTGACATAAGCCACTGCTGTGGCATTGTCCAAAAACACTTGAACTGCCCGGCCCTCGCCTCAAGGCAACTGATGGGCCATACCATTTCCCTGCAGTTCTAATGGCACTGGGCTGTATGGTCTTGGCAATGGGCTCCCCAGCCCAAGAGACTGGCATCAATCATTAGCAGGATCTAGAAGAAATCATCCAGCAGCCCGCCCTTCTTTAGATGACACGGCTGCTGCCATCACCGCAGGCTGGTCTTCACCATCAATGGAAGCAGGAGCCTGCACTCAAACTCCTGAGAACTCAGGGACCACTGAGTCTGCAAAGAAGAGGCCATATGGAGAGCATGCATCCACAGCACCATCTCTATGGTCACTGCCATCAATTTGAGGTGCTGAAGATAATCCCAGATTCTGGGAGCTGCTGCACACAGAACAGCGCCAAGCAATCCAACAGTCTTTTGACCTTCTACTCTGGCAGGAAAACTCTGCCTACTCAAGTGTCAAAATGAACTCCCAGGAACTCCAGGGACTGGGAAGACAACAGCTGTCTCTTTTCCCAATTGATCACCCAGCTGAGACTTTTCAAAAAGGACGCCACTTAGGACACCACACAAGATGCTTCTGAAAAGGAATGGGCCTGGATGAGCGAATTGTCCAGATATGGATAGATGCAGATCCCTTGGCACTGCAGCCACCACCACCATGACCTTCAAAAACATCCTTGGAGCAGTGGATAACTCGAAAGGGAGGGTGGTGAACTGATAGTGAGAGCCAAGCATGGCGAAATGCAGATACTTTTGCTGATCCACCCAGAACAGGATATGAAAATACATCTCGGCCAGATCCAGAAGCCAAGAACACCCCTCGGGGCACTGCTTGAATCACGGAGCACAAGGTTTCCATCCGGAAGCACAGGATGGGCAAGTACTCGTTGACCCCCTTGACATTTAAAATGGGCTGGAAGGAACCATCTTTTTTGGCATCACAAAATAGATTTAGTATCTGCCCTTTCCCCGCTTGTCTGAGGAGGCAGGCACCACCGCCGTCAGACGCAGCAACTTGTCCAAGGTGTCCACACAGTGGCAATTTTGATTGCAGATCCACAAGGGGAGATGAAGAAAGCATACGGAATTGGCTCTTTGCATTCCAGGACATAGCCAAACGGAATAGTGTCTAGCATCCATCAATGCTTGGTAACCTGGGCCCATTCCTGAAAGAAAAAGTGAAGTCTGCCTCCAACTGGAGGAACCAGGGAATTGTCCCCCAAACCTTCATTGCACAGCCCAGGAGGGTCCTCCTCTGGAGGAGAATGAGTCTCTTTTTCCCACACGCTCCATGAAAGGACTGAGAAAGAGCCCGAAGCCCAGAAGTAGAGGGGAAGAAAGGTTTTCCAAGTCAGTAATGATGAGACGCCTGAGACCCCCCAGGGATCTAGGCAGTGTGCCCTTGGTGGATGGGCAGAGGCTGATGAGAAAGAGGCACCAGCCCACTTCACAGACCTCTTGACCTGTCTTCCGGAAGATGGCAAGATTTTATCTCACCCAGGTCCTTCACCAGCTTCTCAAAATTGGCTCCAAAGAGAAGCTTGCCCTTAAAAGCCAGTTGGGCCAACTGGGCCTTGGAGGATGTAGTCACTGCCTAGTGCTGGTGCCAAATCCAATGTCATGACACTGTCAGGGCACCATCTCTGGCTGCCAAATGTACCAGATCAACATGGCATCAGAAAGAAAGGTCATAGCCTATTCCAAAAGAGGGGTAGTATCATCCTGCGGAAGAGACTGAATCCACTGGAGCAGGGCTCAAGACATCAGGCTGGTACATGCCATCAGTTACGGAACAGCAGCCACCACAGCAAACTGGTTCCTCAACAACAAATCAAATTACTGTCCAGAAAATCCTTTAAGACTGATCCACCTTCCACAGGAATTGTGGTCCATCTGGTAACCGCCGTAACATGTGCATCCAATTTGGGAATGCCAAACCACTCAATGCATTCTGTCTTCAGTACAGCATAGATCTTCTTACACACCCTTAACCCTTTAGGCAGAGAGTCAGGAGAGTCCTACTCTGGCTGGATCATATCCGGAAAGGGGAAGACAGTAGTGAACGTCCACATCCCTGAAAGAGTGGGTGCACCTTAGGCTCCTGCTTAGTGCAGGACATATCTGTCAAGTTCAAGGCAGACGAAACCTCGGTAATCAACACTGCCAGCTCTTCCTTCCAGAATAGGTGGATCACCCCGACCTCTTCACAATCTTCTGAGGGCGAGAGTACTTCTTCATCCACATCAGAGTCCAGTGATGAATCTGAGCCATAGTCAAAATCTCAGTCAGCTTCCAGCTGTTCCCCATCTCCAGGGAGGGTGCCTCTCGCCGGGGGCACTTAGCCAAAGGCAATTGAAGAGGGCTTCCACTGAGCCTGCCCCACATGAGACTGCACCCGGGAGCACACAGAGCCCACAGGGTCTAAATTTCCACACCAGAAGGATCAGGCCTGCTGCAAAAAATAAAATAATTCTGGGGAGGACAATCCAGAGTCTGGAAGCAATTCTTTCTGAAATGATCCCCCAACACCAGGGCGCAGCTGCCACAGACCCCCTAGAGGATGATGAGTGGCTCACAGCATGGTCACTGGAGCCTCTGGTGGCTGGATATCCTTATCCATAGCTCCATCCGTTACCTCTTGCCCTGAGGCAAGCAAGGCTGGACTAACTGCATCGCCTGACTGTGAGAGGGGAAGCCAGCCCTCCAAGGATGACTCTGAAGCTGCCTTGCAAGAAGAGCAGAGTCCAGAATCTGGAGATAAGGCACCTCGCTTGCCACAGCTCAAACAA
The DNA here is from genome assembly GCA_033557465.1 of Ichthyophis bannanicus. NCBI lineage: Eukaryota > Metazoa > Chordata > Amphibia > Gymnophiona > Ichthyophiidae > Ichthyophis > Ichthyophis bannanicus. Next base: position 1,403,519,634 of record CM066033.1, on the reverse strand, counting down.
TATTTCCTGGAAGAAGAAAGAGAATTAGGGTAAGTATCACAACAGCACGCGCTAAGGCCGCAGACACCTGAAAGGCACGTATTAACTGCAATTTTATTGCAATGCATATTACAGGCACTAGGGAAGGGAAGTGTGTTGGAGCCGCTTGGGTGTTACGTGCACTAGAACCGCACAACTGCCAGGTGCACAATAGGTAAAAATGCTACTAACATGTGCATAAAATGGCAAGAAGTCACCACATCGTGCTGACAGTCACCAGCAGTCCACTCCAAATTGTGTCCCAAGACGACGGAATCAGGAGCCCCCAACAATGACAATGATGAGGTCAAGCCTTGGTACTCACCCCTGAGAGCCCCGGGCACAGTATTTGTGTTGGGCTCAGCTCTACTCCCCTGGAACTGTTTTATTGACTTTACAGCACTAAGATGTCTGGCAGGCAGGTCCCTCTGAGAGCCTTCTGCGATCTTCGGGAGAGAGCGGGGGGACAGAAGAGGGAGGGGGTGCTGAGGTTGTGTGAGGCTGCTGTACTCTTCCAGATCCTTTCAAATCCTTCCAATTTCTGGCTGTTAAAAAGACTCTTATCATGATAAGAGCATGGAGATGAACCCATTTTCCTTCCTCTATAACTTCCAAAAAGACTGCAGTCTAGTGGAGCATCCCACGTCACGCTCAAGTGAGAGTCACCCTCAAGGTGGTCGTTCACGAACATTTAATCAATCTTTTCCTCTCAGTCCTCAGATTTTCTTCAGAGAGGAGAAAATCCACCCACCATCTGCTGGAGAAAAAGAAATACTGAAAGGACCTCTGGAAGCTGAGATGGAGGCATGGGAGTTATGTCATTGAAACCTGGGCTTGTCATTGGTTCTTTGTCTCCACCAATCTGCTGATAGGGGAACACAACCCACTTGTCTGGACTGGTCTAGCAGGACAATATGTTAATCTCTTTTTCACTGGAATCTTTCAAGGCCTTGTAACTGCTTTAACCAAGTTCCAGCCATCCACAAAAACTCCTAATTTGAACTTGAAAAAAAAAAAATCCATGCAAATAAAGCCAGGCAATTCTAACTGTAACATAGCATGTTTCAAAAAGAACTGTGTCCGAATATGTATGATCTCTACACAAAGGGGGTCATTTTAGAAAGCATTTCCTCAGGGCAAAGCCTCTTTTATAAAATTGTGCAGTCTCACACATGCATAAAAAGTAGGCACATGGAAAGTGCGCCCTGCTTTAACCAGATCTACGCATAGGCTTTCCTAGGGGCATAATTTGGGTGGAGCGAGGAAGATCTGCAGTGTATGTTCTTTCTTTCTGACTTTACAGGGGACTGTTGTAGTTGTTGATATGGAAGGACAGACTAGATAGGCCATGTGGTCTTTTTCTATCGCCATGTTTCCATGTTTCTATGTTTTGTGAAGTACATGCACACACGAGTATTTGTGTGCTTCTGGGGCTAGATCTGGAAGTCCATTTTGTGAAAGCCCTGGGGGGTCTATGTTAGCTTCAAAACGTAGGCACCTTTTTGGACTTTGCACATAGGCATCTTTGTGCAGGAATGGGGGAATTTTCCAAATGAAAGTGTGTGCGTACTTCCGCTTTGGAAATTATCCCAGAGAACTGATGTGCTTACATTTACCTCTGCCGTTTGACATGCACAGATTTTCTGGGCTAATTTATGCACATATGGATGCATTTTCTAAGGCCTGTGCGCAAATGTAAACTCCTCCCTAATCCTATCTCGAGGAACACTTCTGCTCAATCCAGGTAAAGTGACGTGTGTACAGGCCATACATCCCTAGCTTCACATGCGTATCAGGCAGGCAGTCTCATAAAAGCCTATTTCTGTGGGTGTGGCAGTGCTTTATGCTCAGATATGCTTTTGAAAATTACCCTCCTTGGGGACAATAATCAAACAGTTTGTATTAGTGCATAGCCTATGGTTTCTATGTCCATGGGGTATGTGCCAGTCATCAAAGCAGAAGTATCTGAATAGTCCTGCTCTGTTTATTGACCTTGGAAAGTTACCCACATGGATATTGTCATGAGGTAGACAGCACTAAGCCAGAAATATTGAAGAGTAATGCAAAGGAAGAGCTTACTTGTCATGAGCTAGACAGCACTAAGCTTGAAACATTAAAGAGTAACATAAAAGAAGAGCTTATCTGTCATGAGGTAGATAGTACAGACCCTGAAATATTAGAGAGTAATATAAAAGAAGAGCTTACCTTACAGCCACGTGGGCAGTTGCAGCATTCACAATGCAGAGAGGCAGGGAAAAGGGAAACAAACTTTCCTCATGGCTTTAGTGACGCAGTAAGAATTCAGGGTTCCAATCAGGCTCACCTGGAGCCAGACTCACATTCTACGTTTGATGAGCAGAGAGATAAAAACAGGTGGGAAAGCCAACAGAGGAGGCTGGAAATTGAGCGAGAGCTCAAGCTGGAACTTGAGAGCGACGGAGAACTCAAACAGGAGCCTGGACTAGGGCTGGAGCAGGAGTTTGAGTATGAGGAGGAAAGCAGAGACCAAAGGAAGTCTGACTGCAGTTCCAGGCAGGTTTGGAGAGCTAGGACTGAAGTGCAGCCCAGGAGTTTGAGAGGTCAGTCTCAGAGAGAAGGTGAGACAAGAACTCCGAAGCAGTTACAGAAAGACATGTTGCCTTGGAGAACCAGGGCTGAAGAAAGGCAGGCTGATAAACCCAGGAGAGCTAAGAAAGACAGTGACAAAGTCTTCCCAGCCAGAGGGGTCCTCGTACCGAGGCAAACAGCCAAGCCAACAGAGAGCAAAGGTCACATCCAGGGAAGCTCACTGAAGGCAGGAAGTGAGTTTTATTCAGCTAAACACAGTAACCGATGTTCACAGAGGAAAGCAGTGTGCAAGGCAGAGAGGAAGCCTTGGCTGGAAGCAGAAGGGCTTGAAACCATCTTCTCAACGGAAAGAGATAAGTACCCTGTCTTTGGTAAAGGGAGAGAAGTGGGTCCCCGGGGGAGGAGCCAGGCTTACAACAGGCTAGAGAATCCTTACTGGCAGAAGACGTGGGAGGCAATCCCCAGCATAGCCCCTGCTATCTGTGACACCCAAAAGCAGCTCCAACTCACAGCAGCTGAAGTTTCCCAAGGGCAAGGCTCGGAGAGCAGCTTCACAGGGGCTCAGTGCCCATACACAGGACCAGGTCCTGGCCCTATGCAGTGGGAAAGCTATAGCCCAGAAAACATCCCTGAGCCCATGGAATGTGCTTTAGGTATAGCTGATGACATAGAGTCTCTCTGTTAAGAAAGGAGAAAGAAAATAATTGTGTTTTACACATTTTGAATGTGATGGACTTTATTTGCTGGAAAGAAGCATAATTATTATTTGTTAAGAATCCTTTGCACTGGTGAAGCAACTGTTTCTTTTGTGTTGTCCTTATTTGAAGACATCCTCAAGGGAAAGGGAATAAAACCCAACCTTAATTTTCACTCTGGACACGACTGCAGTGTCTTTATTTCCACAACTTCAGGCTATGCCCAGGTCTAGGCAACCGCCTAAGACCGGCATAGTCTCACAATATGCATCGGCTTTCTCTACAAGCAATTTTTTCCTTCAGAAGCAAGGCATGCAGTTTTGAATGTACAAAATGACACAAGCTGCTGTTGTTGTATAGTTCACATCTCTTCAGAACTGGTAAGACCTCTGATCGATGTGGGCAAAAATTACCTGCATTGTTTTACGACATGGGTAATTTTGCTTGCATTGATCTGAGGTTTTGCTTTGTGTGGAAAGAAGGTGGGTATGCAAATAAAGTCTCTCTACAGTACGAAGGGGCTTCCAGATTTTGGGAGGAAAACTTAAACCCATTGTCAACACTATAGCACTCTCAGACGTTCTACCTGTTCATGATAAGGGGGAAGAGAGGTTGTATCACGTAACCTACTTTAATATGTGGCTCCAAACCTAGTGTAAATGAGAAGGATTTAGATATAAAGGCAACTGGGGCAATACATGAAACAATAAGAACAAGCATTTAAACTAGGGGAAGGGGGTGATGGATGGAATAAAAGAAGTTCAGGAAGTCATTCACAGCTAAAACATAATAACTTTGGTAATAGCCGTCATAATAATCCACACACCAATGTCAAGAGGGAAGAGGAGTCTGGAATAAAATCCATGCAAAATATTAGCAAGCCAACTAACAATTGCTGGAAGTTAATGAGCGCAAATGCTCAAAGTCTAACCAACAAAGTTCCTGACCTGGAAGCCCTGGTGGTGGAAATGGACTTGGACAATGTGGCCATTATAGAAACATGGTTTAACAAGTCACATAAATGGGATATAGCCATAGCTAGCTATAATTTATTTAGAAGAGAAAGAAAAGGCAGAATAGGAAGAGTAGCCCTATATGTCAAAAGCAATATTAAAGCAGCTGATATGCAGGGGACGTGGGGAAAAGAAGAAGCGCCGTGGATTGTGTTAGAAAGAGGAGATGGCACTATCATTCACACTGCTGTAGTCTACGGGCCTCCAGCTCAAACTGAGGAAATGGATAGAGATCACTGATATTGCAAAGGTAGCAATGAAGAGAGAAGTGATCATATTGGGTGACTTTAATCTACCAGACGTGGATTGGAATATTCCTTCTACAAATCAGGAAGGAAGTAAAAAGATTGTGGATGCCTTACAAGAAGCACTGCTCAGACAAATGGTGATGGAACCAACCAGGGAAAGTTAGATGCTGGATTTAGTACTCACCAATGGAGATACTGTGCCCATTTGAGCAGCAGTGATCATCACACAATGTGGTAAAAGTCAAGGCGGAGTCCAATCACAGCAAACTCAAAGTTCTAGACCTCAAAAATGCTGACTTCAGTAAAATGGGAAAGTACCTGAAGGAGAAGTTGGCAGAGTGGGAGGAGATAAGGGAAGTGTAATTGTAGTGGGCTAAACTAAAAGAGGCAATAAAAGGGGCAACGGATACATATGTAAGAAAAGTAAATATAAACAAGAGGAAAAGGAAACCTATATAGTTCACCAAAGAAGAGGCTGCACAAATAAAGGTGCACAACACAGCTTTCACAAAATTCAGATATCACAAAAAGAGGAACACAAAAAAGAATACAGGACAAAGCTAAAAGAGACAAAGAGAGAAATAAGGATAACAAAAGCAAAGGCAGAAGAAAAGACTGCTAAAGATGTGAAGCGTGGAGACAAAACCTTTTTCAGGTATATTTGGGAGAAGAGGAAGATCAGAGGTGGAATTACAAGACTCAAAAGTACCGAGGACATATTTGAGAAAAGTGACACCGAAAAAGCGAAAATGCTAAACAAATACTTCTGTTGTGTATTTACGAAAGAAAATCCTGGAGAAGGACCACGTATGATTGACAAATATACAAATGGGAATGGAGCAGATACCACACCATTTACAGAAGATGATGTTTTTTGACCAGCTTGCAAAACTGAAAGTGGACAAGACCATGGGACTGGATGAGATACATCCCAAGATACTGAAAGAGCTCAGAGAGGTTCTGGCAGGGCCTTTAAAGGATATTTTTAATAGATCCTTGGAGACAGGAGAGGTTCCATAAGACTGGAGAAGAGGCTGATGTGGTACCTCTTCACAAAAGCAGTAATAGGGAAGAGGTGACAAACTACAGGCCGGTAAGCCTTACTTCTGTGGTGGGAACAGTAATGGAGGCGCTCTTGCCAGAAAGAATAGCTGACTTTCTAGAAACCAATAGATTGCATGATCTGAGGCAACATGGTTTTACCAAAGGAAGATCATGCCAAACAAATTTGATTGAGTTTTTTTAACTGGGTTACCAGAGAACTAGATCAAAGGCATATAATCTACCTAGATTTCCGCAAAGTCTTTGATACTGTTCCACATAGGAAGCTTATCAATAAACTGAGAAGCCTGGGGATAGGTCCCAAGGTGGTAGACTGGATCAGAAATTGGTTGACTGACAGATGATAGAAGGTGGTGGTTAATGGAACTCAGAAGAAAGGAAGGTGAGTAGTGGTGTGCCTCAGGAATCGGTCCTGGGACCAATCCTGCTCAATGTATTTGTGAGTGATATTGCAGAAAGATTGAAGGGAAAAATCTGCCTTTTTGCAGATGACATGAAAATTTTCAACAGAGTGGAACTTCTGAGGGAGTGGACAACATGAGGAAAGATCTACAAACACTGGAAGAATGGTCTAATGTTTGGTATTTAAGATTTAATGCGAAGAAGTGCAGAGTCGTGCACTTGGGATGCAGAACTCCAAAGAAATTGTATGCAATAGGGGGTGAAAGGTTGGTGTGCACGGACCAGGAGAGGGCTCTCAGAGTGATAGTGTCTGAGGATCTGAAGGTGGCAAAACAATGCAACAAGGACTACCAAAAGGGACTGCTACAGCTGGGAAAAGATCTGCACTTGTAAGTATTTATCTTCTGGGAAAGGGAAATTCTTTGGGTTAAAGCTGATAAATCTGTTTATTTTAGAATTCAGTGTTTTTGTTGAGTCAGTCAGGCCTTAGTAACACCAGAGAGTTTTTCATAGAAAGTAAAATACAGTAAATAGTCTGACTAAAAAGAAATAAATTTGTTTCTTGAGACCTTTACAAAAACGTCTTCCAGTTAGGAGGCAAAAGATCTGTGAAGTTGTCTTAAATGAGTGTTAAAGCCAAGTGACAGATCAAAGGGACAATTTGAAAGGACCACTCTGTCAAATCAAGGGTTGTGTGAATCATCCAGGAAATTGTTAAGACATTAGGAACTGTGCAACATTCTGGGGAAAGAAGGGGCTTTTCTGAAGAGATGGGCTCCTCCTTAATCAGGATGAACTTGGCTGCTGGAATTAACCTTTAAAAAGGAGATAGAACAGCTTTTAAACTAGCTAACAGGGGAAAGCCAAAAGTCGCCCAGGAGCACATGGTTTGGAAGGATGTATCCTTGAAGGATTCTAGCAAAAGAAGAAAGTTAGAGAATCCTGACAGAAAGGTTCCACTAAAGTTAAAAGTAACCTGAATGCCCATAAGTACAGAGCAGAGTTGAAAGATTCCAAATTACTCCTATCTACTGATAACCAGATTGATATTGTCACCACCAGGTGGGCAGACTGCCTCCTGGCTAGCAGGGCTGCGCCTGATGGCAATGAAAGTAGTTGCACGCCTCGAGTGGTAAAGGCAAATTAGGATTTATTCCCCTCCCGGGGTCGGATTATTCAAATAACAAACAAAACACAAGTACTCAAAAGAAATAAGCCATGTCCCCTGGCATGAACTTAAAGAATATTAGAACAATTTCTTCTTGCTTCAAAGTAAGTAATAACATTATGCATTCAACAGCAGCACACAGTCTCACTGTGTGAAAACCAGCCTTTATCAGTTGTAGTGTTTTCCCTTAACACTATGCTCAGCTATGCCTAGCACAGAGACATTATTCTGTCGGATAAAATCAGTGTACAGTCCATTGGGTCACAGAGGGACGAACACTCACTGAGTGTGTCAATTATCATTGGTTCTTGCACGTATTCAGAACCCTCCTTATTTCTATCCTCAGGTTGGGATAGATAATATCCTTTTCCCCTCTTGCTATCCGGTTTTAGCCTGCGGGGTTATCTCTGAGGTTTAGGGATTTCTACCAGGTCATCTGACATACACACGTCCTCTGGATAATGTGTCTCCTTCTCTGAAGGCAGTGAACGCTCTCTGCTTAGCTCTCTGCTTAAATCTCTCGGTTGGGAGTTCCAGCCTTGCCCCCACCTTAGACTTCCTGCATGAGGCTGCTCTGCATTCACACTGTAGGAGTTTCTATCATTCACAACTCTTAACTTCCCACTATAATCATTCCTCAGGTCACAGCTTCCTGATACATACAGTTTTTCCTTTGGTTTCCACTCACTCCGGCTGGAACGTAGCCTCCGTGCTCCAAAGTGTTTGCAATCAGCAGAACTTTCACACCTGTTCTGTGCTCTTGCTAGCTGCTTCCTCCTGTAGGACTCTGGGTAGTTACTTGTGTGAATGCTTCCTGTCTCTGACTCACTTCCTAGGTCAAAGTAAGAAACTCCTCCTGCTTCTTCTTGGCCAGCTGCTTCAGGTAAGACAGCCTGTTCTCTCTGCTTACACTGCTCACGCTGTTCTGCCAGTTCTAGCAGTTCTCCTCGTTCATGCTGTTCTGGTTCCTGTTCTAACCCTATGTTCCCTGCACTGTCCTTATAAGGGCTGTAAGCTCTTCCCCTTCTCAGGTGCACGCTATCAGGAACTAGGGAGTTTCTCTCAGCTGAGTGTTTTTTCAGACCTCGTGGCTGCATTTGTTTCTGTTGTCCCTGACAACAGCTGCTCACATGGTCTGTTTCCCTGTCAGCTTCAGGACTAAACTGCCGTGAATCTTGTGCTTTTAAGGTAGAGAATGGGGCTTCTTCATCACAATATGAATAAAATATAACCTCTAAAATGCCTGTATGCATAAGCTAGAAGTCTAAAAAAATAAGACGGGGAATTAGAGTATATAGTACTAAATGAGAGGTTAGATATGACTAGTATCTCAGAAACCTGGTGGAAGGAGTACAACCAATGGTTCACTGTGATATCTAGGTACAAACTATATCACAATGATAGAGTAGATCAAATTGGTGGAGGGGTTGCGCTCTATGTTAGAGAATGCATTGAGTGACACAGGATTAAAGTTTTGCAGGAAACAAAATATACATGTGAAAAGGGGAAGGCGAATACAGACCACCTGGCCAGAATGAACAAAAGGATGATGAAATGCACAAAGAAATCAGGGAGCTAACAAATGTTACAAAACAATAATAATAATGGGTGATTTCAATTACCCTGGTTTCGACTGGGTCAGTGTCATGGCAGGACATGTTAAGGAGATAAGGTTTCTAGATGAAATAAATGACTGCTTCTTTGAGCAGCTGGTTCAGAAACTGACGAGAGGAGAAACTATTTTGGACCTAGTCCTTAGTAGAACACAGGATCTAGTGCAAAAAATAAAGGTGTTGGGGCCACTTGGCAATAGTGATCATAGTATGATCACCTTTGATTTAATAAGTGGAGGGAGGACAGCAAGAAAATCAACAGTACTTCTTTTCCTTTTAACTTTCAAAAGGGAGACTATGATAAAATGAGGAAAATAGTTAAGAAAAAACAAAAAGGAACAGCTGGAAAGGTAAAAGATTTAAATCAAGCATGGGCATTGTTTAAAAATACTATCTTGGAAGCCCAGACCAGATGTATTCCATGCTTTAAGAAAAGTGGAAGGAAGGCCATAAAACTTCCAGCATGGTTTAAAGGTGAGGTAAGAGAGGCTGTTGTAGCCAAAAAAAGCATTTTTCAGGAAATGGAATAAGGAGCCAAATAACTAAAATGGGAAACAACATAAGCACTCGCAAATTAGATGCAAGGCATTGATAAGGCAGGCAAAGAGAATTTGAAAAAAAGCTTGCTGTGGAAGCAAAAATGCATAATAAAAACTTTTTCAAGTACATTCATAGCAAAAAACCTGTGAAAGCGTCAGTTGGACCATTTAATGATAGGGGATAAAAGAGGCAGTAAGAAGGAACAAAGCCATCCATGGACTCTCACCCCCATCTCTAACTGGGTTGATCCAGACCACCCCCACCAATAGGTCCAGAAGATCGATGGCAGTCAACACCCTGATAGTCCCAAAATCAATAACCCAGTGCACCCAGGCTACGGCAAGCAGGGCCTTCAAATTCTGTGCGCCCAGAAGTTGGAATGCTCTTCCAGCCAATATCCATGCAATCCCCGACCTATTCCAATTTAGGAAGGCCTTGAAACATCACCTTTTCCTCCTCTACTACCCGGTAGATAATGATGATAACGGCCCAGCCACGTACACCACTCAAGACTCTCACAGCTAGTTCAAGGTAGCGAACCCTACTCAGTGCACGATTGTAAATAGTTACCCCATGTTGTCCAAGTTTTAACACCTGTTCATTGTAAACACAGAGTACCCTAGAATATGTGTAGTTCTATGTTTATTGTAAACTGCACTGATGTTGAATAGCGCGGTATAGAAGAGACTGGAAATAAATAAATAAAATAAATAAATAAATAATGAAGCGACTGAATGAATTCTTTGCTTTGGTCTTTGCTGAGGAAGATGCAGGGGTGTTACCCATGCCTTAAATGGTATTTCAAGGTAATGCAATGGAAGATTGAAAGAAATATCAATAAACCAGCAAGATGTATTACAACTATTTGATAAACGGAAGAGTAGCAAATCACCTGGACCAGATGGTATACATCTGTGGGTTTTGAAAGAACTGAAATATGGATTGCAGACCTACTATTAGTAATCTGTGGACTATCATTAAAATCATCTGTGGTACCTGATGATTGGCGAATGGCCAATGTAATGCCAATTTTCAAAAAGAGTTCAAGGAGTGATCTGGGAAACTATAGACTGGTGAGCCTGATGTCAGTACCAGGCAAAATGGTAGAAACCATTATAAAGAACAAAATTACTGAACATGTAGATAATCATGGTTTAATGGGAGAAAGCCAATATGGATTTAGCCAAGGAAGGTCTTATTTTACTAATCTGTTATATTTATTTATTTTATTTTATTTAGACAGTTTTTCTATACCACCCTTTCCAGCGATCAGGGGCGGTTTACATTGAACAAAACGTTTTGTTACAGAGAACATATTAAACTATGGTACAAAGAATTATTTACATGACCGATAATCACATGTATCATAAGATAGTGACATCAGTGATTCTTAACTATTTACAATATTTTTTTGAAGGTGAGAGACTCTTGGCGAAATTAAAAAGTCATGGGATAGGAGGTAGTGTACTATTGTGGATCAGGAGCTGGTTAAAAGATAGAAAGCAGATAGTAGGGCTAAGTAGCCAATTTTCTCAATGGAGAAAGGTGAATAGTGGAGTACTGCAGGGATCTGTGCTGCTTTTTAACATATTCATAAGTGACCTTGGAATGGGAATAACAAGTAAGATAATCAGATTTGCAGATTCAAAGTTGTTAAAACACAAGAGGATTGTGAAAAATTGCAAGAGGATCTTGATAAACTGGAAGACTGGACGTTCAAATGGCAGATGAAATTTAATGTGGAAAAGTGCAAAGTTATGCACCTAGGAAAGAACAACCTAAGCTATGGTTACACGATGCAAGGTTCCACATTAGGAACCACCACCAAGAAAAAAGATTTAGGCATCATCATGGCTAGCATGTTGATACCCTCAACCCAGTGTGCAGCGGCAGCCAAGAAAGCAAATCGAATTCTAGGAATCATAAGGAAAGGAATGGAGAATAAAACAAAGGATATTATAATGCCTCTGTATCATTCCATAGTGCAACTGCACCTTCAATATTGTGTGCAATTATGGTCGCCATATCTTAAAAAAGATATAGTGGAATTAGAAAAGGTACAGAGAAGAGCCAACAAAATGGTAAAGGGGATGGAAGGATACCCCTATGAGGAAAAGCTTAAAAGTTTAAGGCTCTTCAACCTGGAAAAGAGACAGCTGAGGGGAGATATGATAGAGGTCTATAAATTAATGAATGGAGTGAAACAGGTAAACATAGATCGATTGTTTATGCCATCAAAATGTAGAAAGATTAAGGGACACACAATGAAGCTACAATGTAACCCATTTAAGACTACCAAGAGAAAATATGTTTTCACTCAACGCATAACCAGCAGAAAGGAGGTGATATTAATCCCCTGTACAAGTTGTTGGTGAGGTCTTACTTGGAGAATTGTGTTCAGTTTTGGAGACCATATCTCACAAGGGATAAAAAAAAGACTTGAGACGGTTCAGAAGAAGGCAACTAAAATGATTTGGAGCCTGTGCCAGAAGATGTATGAGAAGAGACTTGAAAACCTAAATATGTATACTCTAGAGGAGAGGAGGGACAGGGGAGATATGATACAGACCTTTAATTAATGAACGAACAAACCTTTTTCAAATGAGGGGAAGCTGTAAAACTAGAAGGCATATGATGAAGCTGCAAGGAGGTAAACTTAAAAGCAATATCAGGAACTACTTTTTCACTTAAAAGGGTGGTGGATGCTTGGAATACCCTCCTGATTTCGGGGGGGGGGGGACGGAAGGACGACAAATAGAGTGTCAGAATTCAGAATGGCATGGGACAGACACAGTAGATCCCTTTATAACAAGAGGATGAAATCGAAGCAAACTTAAATATCTCTTATGTATGGGGCGGGGTGAGGGGTGACCTGCATGGAGCGGCGGGTACAACCCCAAACAAAGGCAGAGAAGGCGGGTGACTTGCACGGAGCGGCAGTTACAGCCACCTTACTAGGCAGACTAGATGGACCATATTGGTCTTTATCTGCCGTCATGAACTATGTTACTTTGTTGTTTTGTAAAGATGGCTAATTTTGCCCACACTGAGGCTGAGTGATTTCCAAGCTCCCATTTCCAATGATGAATGGAATAGGGTGATAATAGAGCTGCATCTTGATTATGATAAACATGTGGGAAATGTTGTTAAAAATCCCTTTGGCTATCTTTGTATGCTTAGACAAATTAGGGATTGATTTACTTTCTATTACTTACATAAAGTGATTTTGGCAGTTATTATGTTTGACATAGATTGCTATAATTCGTTGGGGTCTGTTTACTAAAGCGCAATCGGCTTTTGCAGCTAATACCAGGTGTTAGTTGCAAAAGTGCTGCGTTTGCTGCAAAAGCTCCGCAGTATCTACTGGGGGCGGCACAGCAGTCCCCCAGCAGATACCATGGTGAAATTACAGGGATTTTGATTGGCCAACACTGCAGATACTGCCATCGCCACCCCTGAGATGATGTTAGGTGCACCTGGGTGTCTGCAACTGTTGCGATTACCACATGATGTTTGCATCCACGGTATTTGCGCGTTACAGGCAGACCCATTCTCTGCCCTAATCCCACCCAAGGCTGCAGTTACTGCGAAAATGCAGACATCGCAGACAATCACTACGGAGTCTGCATTAGCTGCTACCATGGCGAGATTATCCCACATTATCACCACAGTAGAGGTAACACACTTTAGTAAATATGCCCCTTTGTATTGGGGTTTATCAGAGAAGTCTTTGGCAAGTATTCAATTACAGCAAAACACTGTGGCTAAAATATTGGTAAGGGCATCAAAATTTGACGCTGTAACTCTGCTACTATTTTCATGACACCGGTTACCTGTGGTTGCCAGACTAGATGTCAAATTGTTTTAACATTTAAAATCTTGCATGGTCTTTCCCCTGACTATTTGTCTTCTTGTGTAAGTTTATGTTGAATGACAGCTTCTAGTTGATCTAGTCATAGGTATAAACTAAAACTACCTTCAACACCAGAATTTAGATTGTTAGGGTCAGGAATGAAAATCTTTCAAGGGCTTGACCCCTTATTATGGAATCAGTTGCCATTGGAGTTGTGTGTGGAAAAATCATATGTCAATTTCTGTAAGATCTCTGAAAACCTAGCTGTTTAGAAAATATTGTAATATTGTTGATTAATTATATCTTGTTTGTTTATTGTTATAATTTTGTTCACTCTCTGTAAGCCTCTCTGAGCTACTTGTTGGGTAATATATAAAATTAAATGGTTTATTGTTTATGGTTTATTGTGAACTTACATAGTAACATAGTAAATGACGGCAGATAAAGACCAGCATGGTCCATCCAGTCTGCCCAGCAATACGGCAAGAGTAGGTGCACCTGTCGCTCTGTACAGGCCACCCCCTCCCCATGTCTCTGTCTAGGGGTGGACCCACCACTCCATGTAGGACACCCCTATTTGTTGAGAAGTTAGATGGTTCAGTTTATTTTGTTTTTATCCTGTTTCTGTAAAGGGATCCGCTGTGCTTGTCCCATGCTGTTTTGAATTCCGTCACCGTGTTTGCCCCCCACCACTTCCAACTTGATATACTGCCTTTAACCAACAGCAACAAAGCTTTTTCATCCAAGGGAATACCTTCAAAAATTGGCTTCCCTGGGAATACAAGTTAGCAAAGAGACAGTAGGAGGAGCCTGTTTATTGTACTAGCTTAATACACTGGTGACTAACTTTTCAGAGCTATAGGTATGTCTTCAGGTCATTGTCAAATGAGCTTGTTCTGCATCAACCTGATGAAGGCAGGTACGGCTCTCAAAAGCTAGTTGCAAAGAGATATAGTTCAGCATGGAAGTATCAGTTGAGACCTCTGTTTTATTTCTACGTATTTACCTGAACTAATAAAGCAATCACATTTCTTTGTACTCAAGAAATGCGGCTACTGGGTTACTCTCTGGTATGACCATGCTCTACTGCTAGTGTTTCATCCATTACAAGCTAAATTTATGATGCCTTCTGGCTGACTGAGCACTAGTAGCAGACAAAGAGCACTATTTGAACAGGAATTACACTATAAGTTATAAATGAGTGCACTGGAGATCTTTACAATTTTATCACTGTTCATAGAGAATTTTTTTAACATAGGCCATGCTCGAAACTATTTGTAGCCAAGGAATTTTTTTCAAACTCACAGAAGCACAAGTGGCTGATCCAGGTTTACACAATGCATTATTTTTTGCCTGTAGGTTGTGAGCTGACTTGGATGCAATGACTTGATTCAGCTGATAGAAGACACATATGAACTTCCCCTGTGTGAAAGAGCAAGACCTGATGTCTGCTTCTTCTCCTCCTGAACAGATTATGCATCTGGAAGCAGCAATGCGGAAAATGTATGTATGGGCCACAGTATAAAAAAGAATGAAACAAAAAGAAGCAACAAAGTATCTGTAGGATACGTAGGAACAAAAGAACAGATACCAAGACTGGCAGAATATTCAGGTTTAACCAAACCCCTTTTATTGACCCCTATGCGTTTCGGCTTCAGCGTGACTGTCCCAATACTGCCCATACAGGGACGGTCACGCTGAAGCGCATTGCCTGCACAGGAAGGTTTATGCCGTTGTGTGGTTTATGTCTTTTATTTGCAAGAAAGTCTTTTACAAAAAGGTGTGCTCCTTCATTTGATATCCCCCTGAGGAAGGCCTACGGCCGAAACGCGTAGGGGTCAATAAAAGAGGTTTGGATAAACCTGAATATTCTGCCAGTCTTGGTATCTGTTCTTTTGTTCCTTCCATGGGCCACAGTATAAGGCAGATAAAGGGGTCACCTCAATAGCAAAGGAAGCACTTCCATCTGGGAGGGTGACTTGCACTCTCTTCGGGATCCATTCCCTTTTAAAAAAAAATTGCCAGTGCATTTTCGATGTACAAAAAAATTCTCTGTGCAAGACGTCACATGCCTTGATCCTCGTTTGTGTCGCTGGTTAGCAGTGACCAGTTGTCATGGCCGTTCCCTGTGAAGGCACCATTTCTCGACTGCTTGTCTGATGTAAAAGAGGAAAAAGACACTTGGCTGATATAACTGATCTGATCCCAGGCACTTGGCTTAAGTAGGTTCCGTCGCCTGTCATCCATCCCAATATGGACACTTATTTGGGAAGGAGTAAGTGGCTTCATGCAGCCCTGGGCTCTGGCTTCATATCTTTCAGCATCTGGTTTCTGATAGCTAAGGAAAAAGTGATTGCAAAAATGAGACACTCATCGTGGACTATACTGTAGACTTCATACGTGCACAACTGTAATATTCTTTGGGCTGAAACGCTGTATTATAGCAGTGATGCCATATGTGTCCCAGTGGAGATTATGGGGAAGGGGGGAGGTATCTGATGGTGTCACACAGCTTGGGTATCCTCTGCGGATCAGGGGTTGGCATGGATAAGTGTAATTGATCTGCAGCTGGATATAAAGTGTGCTTTACTAGACCCTTCAAATCCCCCTGCTTCAGCAATAAATGTTAATTAAATGCAAATTATTATGATGACTATTTATTATGTGTGTGTGAAGTCAATGCTGACTCCTGGCAACCCAGCAGCCCCTGAGTTTTCTTGGCAAGCTATGACCAGTAGATTGCCAGGTCTTTCTTCCGAGGCAATGGAGCGTAAAGTGACTTACCTGATGCCATAAGGCGTGCCAGTGGGAATCAAACCCCGGTCTCTTGGTCACTGCTCTAACCACTAGGCTACTTTTCCACTCTGATGATTATTTATTATGAATAAATCTCAAAATAAAGAAATACAGACCTTGCTGGCAGGCAAAGGGCCTTAAGCAACAAATATTTTTTCTATGGGCATAGAATAGGGAAGACTAAGGGGTATGTTTACTAAACCATCGTAATGTTACCGGCGCTAGATGCAGCGATAATGTGAAGGATGCCAGATATGGAGTGGGCGTTCTGGCGGCAAGGTAGCAAGAATCTGTATTGCGCGATAGCGGGTGCCGTGGCACATTAACACGCGTCAATCCTAAGTTCATGCCAGCGCAGTGTTAGAAGCTATAAAGATGTAGCCCACTGGTTACTGCAATGACTGTGGAGGCAGCGGTCATGGGTTCAATCCTGCAGTGGTGTTACGCAAGAAGGCTGTCTGAGGCATTATGTTTTAATTTAGATCAGTGCTGTCTGAGGCATCTCCTTTTTATAATTTAAATCAGTGCTGCCAGCAAAAACACCCTCACAGTGCCGTAACCTAAGGTGCCAAATAAGGCGCCCTATAAGGCACTCCAGAGGGCACATTATAAAGTGCCCTGTCCACCAAGGCATCTTATAATGTGCCCTATAGGGCGTTTTTTAGGGCGCCTTACAGGGTGCCGTATAGGCTGCCTTATAGGGTGAGGGTACATTTTTCTGGCAGCACTGATTTCAATTAAATGGAAAAGCCTCAGACAGCCTTATTAAATAACACCACTGTGGAATCAAACCCATGACCTCTACCTCCACAGTCAATGAAGTAACCAGTGGGCTACATCTCTATAGCTACTACCACACCGCTGGCTGGCTACAGAAAGACTGCAGGTCACCACACAAACTGTCAGCTGTGGTTACCAGGATAGGGTAAACCCACCCGTACCCATGATGCACTGCACATGCAGATCAGCAGTCTACAGCTGATCACAAGATGGGGTATGCACCCCCACAGCACCTAGGCCTGGTAGGGGGAACTGACTGTGTGTGTTACTGGCACAGAGTAGCTACAGACCATGATATTGTGCGGGTCCTGTGCTCACCCTGAGGGTGAGGTGGGGCGCCCAGCGCCAGGTCCGCAGCACCTGGCTCGGCTGCAATAGGCTATGCTGCAGGTCCCCATCAATGCCAGTGTGTGCTAGGCAGTCCTTGCACATACACCTAGGATACACCTGTGTCCATCTGTATTTCCCAGTCACGTCTAGTCCTTGTGGACTATGATGCACCCAGAATAGTGCATATCCTGTGTGGGTGCCATGGTCACATGTTATACGTGAAGGGGGGTGTTTGGACCCAACAGCGGAATATGTAACACCACCCAACCTGCCCTCTGTTGCTCAGGGTGGGGGACAGGATCTCCCACCAACAGATCCACAGTCTACATCTCTGCAATGGTGGCAGTAGAGGGGACCATCAACCCCAGTCCTGCTGGGGAACGGGCACCCTACAGGGCAGTCAATGCAGATTTGTATGCATTACATAAGGCAAAGGCAATGGCAGACAGGCAGAATGCTGGAAAAGCTCAGCTGCCCCCAACCACTATCTGACATTCACAAGCAGAGGGCACAGTCAGTCTCCACCTGCTGCACCCTGCAAGGTGTCCCAGCCATACACATGCTAACTGCAGACAGTCTGCTAGCTAGTACATAGTGCATGTTCCTGGAGGAACTGTGTGCACCCAAAAAATGGGATGTGAGCATAGACACCAAGCAGGTAGTTCAGTGGGCCCCAGAAAGGTGAACCCATAAATATCACTTGAGAGACATACTGTATAGCACTATGGGGGAACCTAGCCATGCCGTGGCCACTGCTCAGTCAGGGTGAGAGTGACCTCCCAGCATGACATGCCGTGGCCACCCTGTCCGTGCAGGTGGTGGTCGGGCATTACAATGTCCCAGCCATTGCCCTATGCCCTGTGCAGATGCATCCTGTCCAGGCCACCCTGTCCGGGCCATACCCACAGTACATTGCCCCTCATTATGCACATTGGCAGGCTAACACTGGAAACAGTGCTAGCAGTGTGGGCTCAGTAAGGTGTAGGCAGCCATAACACACTGGATAGACATACACACACTCCCACACCTATGCCAGCTTTGTGCAACTATAGAGGTTTGTTGCAGCCCTGACCGCCACACCAGTCCTGGGCACAATGCGGGCATTGCCATGGTACACAGTACTGTTGGGGTCACTCCCCAGGGTGATAAACACTGTCAGAAGCAAAGACTGAAACACACTCCACAGATATCAAAAAGGTTGCTATGATGAATCTCTGACAACAAATTGTGTTTAACCTAGGATTTGTTATCTGACATTAATCATAGCAACCTTTTGATATCTGTGGAACATGTTCCCAAGTTTAGGACGGCATTGCTAAAGTATGCAGGTGCCAGTATTGGGAGATGCTGCTCAACAGCCTGACTCTCCATGAGGCTTTGGATAGTGGGGCCTGTGGGTGTGGGTGTGGGTGTGCCCCTGTTGGCCGCTGCTCTAGGGCAGAGGTTCCCAACTGCGGTCCTGGTGGGCCAAAAACTGTTCAGGTTTTCATGCTGTCCCTAGTGAATATGCATTAGATACATTTGCATACAATGGTGGCGGTGCATACAAATGCAGCACAGGCATATTCAGTAGGGACAGCATGATACCTGAATGGTGTTTGACCCTCCAGGACTGCAGTTGAGAAACTCTGCTCTAGGTATTGCACATGTTTATGGTGTCTGTGCTCTATAGGGTAAAATATAGGAGTTTATGGTATGTTTCTTTTATCTGCAATAACGGTTCCGTCGTTCTTACCATGGTTTAGTACTGGGTAAAATATAGGGACATGGTTTGCAGGAGGCACAGCTGGGACTTGTACTTGTGACCTTCTGCCCCTGAACACACTGGCTGCGTGTACTGCACCAAACTGTTGCCACAGAAGCAGATCATCCCCTGGAGATACCATGACTGTTCGTCAGACAGACCTTGTCTGTTGCAGTGCATGGCACCCACCTAAACGGGGCTTGGCCGTGGTCTGCTGTGGGCAGATGCCACTGCCCCCTCCACCACCAGCACCCTTCCACCACCATGCTGACATGCCCTTGTGCTGGTGGTGCTGGTGGTGCGCAGTCCCAGGCCATCCACTGTGCTGGTAGGCGGCTGCCTAAGGTGCGTGATATGGGGTGGGGGTGCCTGCATAGACATCCACGCTTCCCCCCCGGCATCGCCTGTTATTGTTATGTGCCCTTTGGGGTACTTGATGGGTACTGTCCCCTGGGACACAGTGGGACGCACACTCATGGCCATCTTTGCCCTTGATCAGTTGCTGTCTTGCTGGTTTTCCGCTTCTACATTCCTATGTATCACCTAGGCATCTGTGTAGCCCACCCTGTGCCCCAGCTGCCCCACTGCATGTCCCGCCTGCAGCCCCCTGTACCCCATTTGCAGCCTCACTGTAGTGCCCTCTCGTACTTGGGCACTATGATGTTGCTGCACATGTATCACTGCTATCACGTTTTTTGGTTTCCCTGCCTTTGGTGCACATTGCTGACTGAAATGGTCTCTCTCCCCTGCAAATGTGCCTCTAGCGCGAGATTTTGACTGGTGCTAGTTTTCAGAGCTTCATTTCACGGCGCTAGTGTGCATGGAGCCTCTCCCTGCCCACTCTCCGCCCATTGACCCCTTCTCTCCGCCCCTGGGGAGCCTTCCTCCACCCTCTGGGAAGCCTTACTCCACCCTCTGCGCACCTTACTGCCGCAGGATACGTTATCGTGCGATACGTGATGTTCTCGCACGGTAATGCGCCATTATCACGCGATAACATCACAGCTGCTACGTTTGCGCCGTTTAGTAAACATACCTCTAAGTGACCTATCTAATCTACTAAGTTTTCTCTAGATCTGTTGCATTCATATCATAACATCACAAAACTCAGAAATGTTGCAAGTCAGCCAAATAATTCCCAAACAGTGGCGGGTCATTTCAGTTTCTCAAGTGGCAACATTCCCAACTCCCAGGATAACAGAGGTCATTGCTTCTGGCCAATGACTGCCACTGTACTGACCTGACTATGCATGTTGGAGTGAGGATGATTTATAAAGAGGACTTTTGATTCTGGGTCTTTATCAATTAGAATTGTAAAGGTTTATTTCTCAGGTGCTTTCCTAGGGTTAGAAAACTAGGAATTTGCTAGCGTATGTGTGTCACAAAAGAAAACTTTTGTGACTTTTTAGGGGAATTCCAGTCAATGATCCAAGGCACAATTTTTCAGCATCAGCCCCTCCATCAGCTCCCCCTTCTGCCCTGCAACAGCATCATTCTCCCACTTCTTAGCCCCAGCCACAGCCCTTCTTCCCCTAGCCCCTGCATAAGTTCCCCTTCTCTCAGCTCCTGCATCAACAACAGCCTCAGCCCCTTCTCCCAGCCCCTGCAACAGCATCAGCCTCCCCTACCTGCTATAGTGGCAGGAACTTGTGTTTTTGCACCCATCATTCTTTGCTTCTTCGGCTGGCTCTGCAGCTGGCACCATGGGAGGATTTGAAATGCACAAACAGGAAGTGCCTGTTTTCATGTTTTAAACCCTTTTTAATGCATGTGGCAGAGCCGGTGAAGAAGCAAAGTACAAGTTCTTGCCACTGCAAAGGAAAATGACCAGAGCACCGAAAGGAGGACAGTTTTTCAGGGGTTTTCAGTTATAACTGGATCCTCTAAATTTGTTTTATTGGGGTTTTTTGGTTCTAGCCGAAAATAGAAATCAATTATAAAACAGGGAAAAATCCTCCGGTAGCTGTGAATGAACGCTCTTTGCACCAGATTTGTCTTGGTTCCAATTCAGGGCTTGATGCAGCCAACTGCATTGCCATTAGTTCAGGCAATAGTGCAATTTCTGCGCAAAATTTTCTCCGCTAGTATGGGCACAAAATGTAGAAAGGAATCGAACACAAACATCATCAATATGTAGATGGTTGCATTAATGGCAGCATGCAGTGTATTTAATCCATTTCAATAGATGGTAATGAATCAATTGGCTATGTATCGCAG
This sequence comes from Ichthyophis bannanicus, assembly GCA_033557465.1. Taxonomy (NCBI): domain Eukaryota; kingdom Metazoa; phylum Chordata; class Amphibia; order Gymnophiona; family Ichthyophiidae; genus Ichthyophis; species Ichthyophis bannanicus. The sequence continues at coordinate 1,403,498,587 of CM066033.1, read as the reverse complement.
ATGCACAGAAGTGCACAGACGACCAGAAAGCTGAGCTCATTGCTGGGATTTTAATGCTAGCTCTGAGGAGACATAAAGGGATAGCTCGTAGGATTGCGGTCAGTACTGGTGAGGAATTTATGCTGGTCTCTTGAGTGTACAGCACCTGCAACGTTTCTCTGACTTTGCTGAAGAGAATGCTGAAAAAACCCCCAGTAGGGGAGTGTGATGGAAGAATGTTGGAATGCTATTTACCACAGGAAAACATCATTATTCTGTAGCATTTCAAGTGCCAAAATGGTTTTTGTGCTGCTAATACAGAAGCTGCCTGCATGTTCCTGACTTACTCTCCTTTCCAGACTTTTTGCGCGCAGCTTATTTGTATGCGGTTTGCTTATGGCATCACTGTGCAAAACGTCAGCATTAAACGTGTATCGAGACCTCAGCTAAAAATACAAAGCAGCGGAAGGAAATCGCAGGGTCAAAAAGGAAATTCCCCGGCATCACCTAATATTTTTCATGCACATCTCTCACTATTTTACATGCATAAATATTTTTAACACAGATTGATTATATTAGTGGCCAACTGGAAACAGAAGTACTATCTATGATCTAAAGTGGAGAGTTTCAACTAGTCGGAAACCGGTTGCCCATTGCAACTTGTTTTTCCTCATGTATCCCAAAAATTATGGGTTTTTTTGTTTTTTAACACAAGGCTTTATTGAAGTAACAGCATGCAAGGTATTCCAACAGCAACATACTTGAACCCCAAATAAAGGGAATACAAACCAAATCACCCTGTTGTAAATATATAGCCCCATTTTTATAACCATTTCCCATTACCCTAACTCCCAAAAAGACACACTGAAAAAACCCCAAAGCGATAGCATCCAGCATGATTTCTCCCCTCTAGAATTCCCCTATCCCCCTCTAACCCCCCCCAACAAATGTATCTAGCCAAATCTTTCACTGATAACTATCTGCTCTTATTCAAATCATACACTCGTACAAATGGCTCCCACGTTTGATTGAAGTTCAACTGACTCTTCTTTCATACACAGGTCACCCGCTCTATTGTAAAGATCCCACATCTGCACGAGCCACCTAGTCAGCAATGGAGTCACAGCCTGCTGCCATGCTGAAACCAAGTTTAATTTAGCAGCATTCAGGCAATGCTTCCGCAATGCCAAATGCGGAGTCTTAGCCCCTGGCAGCATCCTGTGAAACAAGAAAATACCTGGATCCCAGGGCACAGTCAACCCCAGCATAGAACGCACCCGATATTGTATGCTCTTCCAATAACCCTTGAATTCGGGGACAACTCCACCAGATATGTGCCAAGGTTCCATTTTTACCACAATGGTGCCAGCAAGACCCAGGCAAGCCAGGATAAGCCCTGGCCAATTGTGCAGGCGTCATATACCAACCATATAAAAGTTTATAATTGGTCATCAACCACATAGAACGTTGCTACAAACGTCCTTCGATGTGCTCCCACTGTTGGTCATTATAGTCCACCTGCAAGGCTTGATTCCAATAGTCCTGATGCTTCCCCACCCAGAAGACCACACTCTGCTGACAAGCATACAGCGCAGAGGCCAGCCCCCTAGTCATGGTCCTATCCTCACAAATAGACTCTAATTCAGTGAGAATCTGAGCCACTTGATTTTTAACCTCCTTCCAACCCACCCAATGAACCACTTGAGTGTTTGAGTAGACATGTTCACTGCAAAGATCAAATTCAGTCTACAGCTTCTGGAAGGACAGCAACTGCATCATCAAAGAACTGCCCAGTGTGCTTCAGTCCAGCATCCCACCAAACCCGAAAAACATCCCCGGCTCAAAGGTCTTATTACCAACAATGGGTGACAGGGACATAAGAGAAACACCCTTCCACCAAAAATAGCGATCCCAACACCTAAGAGTGTGTTCAACATAGGGATTGCCCCCTCCCCTACACACCCAGAGCCCTACCCAAATCCATAACTGTCCGACCAGATCCAATTTTCCCACCTGCACCCACTCAATATCTACCCAACACTTATTAGCAGAATTCATCCACTCCATCCCTGGGCGAACCTGCGCTGCAGCATAGTACCATTTCAAGTTAGGAACCCCCAAACCACCTCGCCGACAATGTGCAAAAAGAACATGCTTTGCTATTCGTGTACGCCAAGAGTGCCAGACAAAGTTCATAAAGAGACGCTACCACTTATCCAACACCCCTCCAGGCAGATCAACCAGGAGGATCTGAAACAGATTAAGAAAATGCAGGAGAACCACAATTTTGAGTGCGGCAATCCAGCCAAACCAGGAAAGCAGCAACCTGGCCAGGTCTCAACGGACTGCCCCAAAAGGGGTACATAATTAGCCCTGTTCAGTGCCCCAGGATCAGCCATCAAATTCACCCAGCGAAATGGGAAACTCACACGCAGATGATCTGATAACTCCACTGGGAGATTAACATTTAAAAATCTCTGACGTAGTATAATTAATCTCAAAACCAGAGACCTGTGAATATTCCTCAAACAATCACATCATAGTAGGCAAGGATACCAGTGGTTGAGTTAGGGAAAGCAAAAGATCGTCCGCTAGCAATGCGATTTTATAATCAATCCCACCCCTCCCAAATTCCATGTATATCCCTCGCGGCATGGAACCGCTGGACTAGCAGCTCCATGGCCAACATGAAGAAAAGTGGGAGAGGGGACACTCCTGTCAAGTTCCACACCTCAAAGGAAAGAAACTGAACAACCCCCATGTGTGCGGCACCCTATATAGGCCATTCAGCCATGCCCAAACTACATCTTTTTTAGCACCCCTATAAAAAATCCCAATGCACTCAATCAAAGGCCTTATCAGCATCAACCGCCATAAGAAGAGCCTGTTTGTCCTGTCGAGCCACATGAACCAACTGTAGCGCACCCACACCCCATTCGCTGCTTGCTGGCCGGCCGGCCACAAACCCCATCTGATCCCCATGTACCAACTGTGGGAGAAGCGCACCCAGCCAGGTCACCAGAACCTTGGCAAAGATTTTAACATCAACATTTAAAAGGGAAATTGGGTGAAAAAAAGAGGCCTCTACCACAGGCTTACCCAGCTTGGAAATCAAAGCTACAGCCGCCACTATCTGCGTGGGAGGCAAATCCCCATCCCACAAGATCTCATTATAAACCTCTGCCAATATGGGGGCCAAGTTAGGCACAAAACATTTATAATAATCTGAAGGAAAGCCGTCAAGCCCCAGCGCTTGCCCAGCTGATAGGGCTTTTATAGCTAATTGTATCTCCTGTGTCAAAATGGGCTCCTCCAACTGGTTCCGCTCAGCCTCCATCAGCTTCCCCAATTTGATCTCACCTAGGTAATGCTGGATGGATCAACCTCCTCCACTCTAAACAACTGCTCTAAAAAGCATGAAAATACTGCTCTTATTTCAGTGGGCTTAACACAGACAATATCCTTAGCATCCCGAAGCTCATGCACCAATTGGCTGGCCTGCTGTCTGTGCAGCTGAAGGGCCAACAGCTTCCCCACCTTGTTCCCCTTTTCATAGAAATGCTGCCGAAGGTACCACTGCTTATACTCCAGGTCCTATTGCAGAAACTCATCAAGGTTTGCTCTTACTGTCATCCAGCATTTCCACACCTGCCGAGAGCCAGTCTGTGCATGCTGTGCCTGCAATTGCATGGCCTCAGCTGTCAACACCTGATGCACCTGTTCACAACTGTGCCAATAGCCCCCCACTTCTGCCATCAACCTACCTCCCATGTGCAGTTGCATTATAAGCATTCCACACCATGAGCACTGAAACCTCGGCGTCGCTGTTGATCTCAAAATATTCCTTTATGAAAGCCTCATGGACCTGGACTGCCGCCGGCCTCATCAAAAAGCCACCATGCAAGGTCCACTGTTGTATCCAGGGCCTGGCATCCTGAATCTCCAAATCTATCGAACATGGAGCATGATTCGACCACGTGATTGGCCCCAGCTCCACCTCCCTCACTCGATCAGCCGAGCCCTGGTCGAGCAATAGATAATCAATTCGGGTGAGCACCTGATGCACTGGGAGAAAAAAGTATATCACCGCTGTCCACAATGCAGGTCCCGCCACACATGCTGAAAGTCAAGACCTTGCATGATGTGGACCAGGGTTCTACTAGCCCCATTCAAGCATGTTGCCCCCTGCCCGTAGAATCTATCTTTGGCTTCATACATGTATTACAATCTCCACCTATGATCATGGTACACAGCACAAACTCTGCAAGATTGACTCTCAGATCATCAAAGAAATCCGCCTGTCCTTCATTGGGTGCATAAACATTAGCAGTGGTATATAAGGCCCCATTAATATGCATATTCAGAAAGAGCCACCATCTCTCCCGATCGCGCTTGACCCCCTCCACCACATATTATATTGTTTGGTGGACAAGAATCGCCACCCTGCATTTTTTTCTCCCCTGATCAGCCGCTGCTCACACTTCCCCATATGGTCTCCACAGCAACCAGGCTGTGCAGCCCATCCAAAGGTGGTTCTCTTGCAAAAGGATCACATCCCCCCAAAACCTTTGAGTTGCTTGAACAATAAGGAATGCTTGTATGGGGAGTTCAGCTCCGTAACATTAAAGGAAACATATTTCAGGAATCCCATTTTGTCCCCCTGACTGTTAGCAACCAGGTCACCATCCACCTCAACATTGCAGGGGCCATCGATATTGTAGAGCAACCACATTCTCAACCACTCATACCACCAACCATTCATACACTGTCTGTCTGCCCCAACCCCTGTTCTCCAATCCCCTCTCCTCCTCCCCTTTCAGAAAGGCATATCCCCCCAGCTCCGCCCCCTCCCCATTCACCAGCCTTTCATCACTACCGCCTGCCACCAGGTCAGACATGAGGAAACAGCCCATCATCACCCAGGGCGCCATCCTCCCCTCCCAATATCCATATAATGCTCCCCCTTTTATCCACATTCTTACCACCTCCTACTTACCCAGTTACCCACACCACTACCTCCAGAAACACACAAAGCCCCAATGATACACTTAAACACATAACCCTTCCTCAATGCACAAACCCTTTACGCCACCAAAATGCATTAAAGTTCAACACAATTTTGTCCTTATTAGCCAAAGATCTGCAATGAGCAGTCAAGTCTGCGGGGTCTCCTGGAATCCATTTGATACCGGTCAGCACACAGGTCCCCATCACTCAATGTTCATGTATGCCCCTCTCCGGCTATGGCCCATTTTGATGGAGCAGGCCTTGTTGCTGGTCCAGCCGGTAAGGAGTCATTTTTAACTAAGCCAGCGCTATGAAGTGCTCTCCAAGCCTCAGTGACATCCTTTGCACTGGTCTGCTTGCCAGCTATAGTAAAGTTCATTCGAAATGGAAAAGACAAAGCATAGCATATTTGTTCTTTCAGTAGCACATCGATTATCAGTTTCATTTCTCTTCCTCAGGCCAGGGTGAAAGCCGACAGGTCCTGATAAGAGGCTGATGTCCGCCCTCTGATAGGGCAACTGCCTATGCTCCCTGCCCCTCCGCAGAATCATATCAGCATCTTGGAAATGCAGAAATTGCATAATAAGGTCCCGGGGCTTGTTACCTGGGGGTTTGCCTAAGGCCTGATGCGCCCTTTCAATGTCCATAATCTCTGCCTTTGCTTCCCCCTCCGTACCAACCAGCAAGGCCTTGCAAATCTCACGTACTTGTACTACTGAATTCTCATTTCCTAGGCCCTCAGGCACCTCCTGGATACACAGATTGTTGCAGCAGTTCCGGTTTTTAATATCATCTAATTTATAGGTGAGCTCCATCGCTTGCACCTTATAGCAATCCACTGCACCTTGTAACTCCATTAGCGTTTCCGCGTGCTACTACAACTTTGTCTCTGCCTCTTCCACTCGACTTCCCAATTCGTGTATGTCCACATGCATATTTTCCACTTTTGTAGTGATTTCCTCCCACATGGCTCTAAATTCTGCCACCATGTCATCGAAGTACCTGTGAAACCTCTGCTTGAATGAAGCATACTCCGGCTTCATCAGCTTTGCCCTGTCAGTGCTAGCATTTTCCTACTCATCTGAGCCCGTTGAGATTACACTACCCGGTGAGGTGGCATGTGCCTGTGCTAGGCCCTGCAGCTGCTGAGATGCGTACGGTCTGTCCCAGCTCTCCAAACGCCCACCGTCCTGCTGATACCGTGCTGGAGCTCCAATTTCAACACCGGCGCCTGGAGTCGCTGTTGGGGGTGCTAACAGTAGCTGCGGGTACAGGAGCTAAGCCCCTATGCCACCATTAACCAGGCTGATGTCACTCCACAAAATTTAGTTTTAATAAACATGCTAGAACCTAGCTTTTTTTTTCCTCTGATTAGCTGAAACTCGAAATACTGAACTCTATCCGACAAAAGTCATGGCTGTCTCGGTGTTGCTAAGAAGTTATCCCTTAAATACAATGCACTGAGTGCACTCCATGCCCGCTATAGTGAACCTCTACCCCGCGCTTTCGTCTGTCATTCCATCTGATACTAGTAAGGACGGAATGTATTTGGGTCTCGCATGCATCACCACAGGTTTCATGGCACAGATGCCCTCTATTACCAACCAGACTGGGAGTCAAACATTTTGTGATAAACGAGGATTTATTAGAGCAGGATATAACTGCCATAACAAACATCAAGTTTTATACCCTAGTCACCCTTAGGTATGTGGATAGCTGGTTCCCCTTCCTGTCACACTTCCCCTCCCCTCAGTATAGGTTGTCTTAGCACTGCAGCTAATTATGTAAAAGTGATTCACACAGGCAGGGCACCCTTAAGCACCTGTCTGCTCTGCCTATTGGTAAATCCACCCTCGATAAATACTGCAGTGGCAGAAGACTTCAATTTTGATACAATCAATATTTGCTATAAAAAAACACTATGAAATGCAGAACTACTGGCCAGCCTAGTGGCTTACATGTTTAGGACTGAGCACTAAATGGGGTCTTCAGGCTGGGGATACTGTGCAGGTAGCATTCACAATCCATGAGGGGGGGAGGGGGGAGGTGTGAGCATTGCTTAGTGAACATGCTCCTAGGGGAAGAATTCTCAGGTAGTTGTGAATGAAGACTCCTTGTGATAAACTGCACGCTTGGTTCCAAATAAGCTGGAAGTACAACGAGGCAGGAGAAAACTGCAGGTTCAAAAATTACAGCTTATGGAAAAAAGAACCATCACAGAGAAATGCTGCATATCAGATCCACTCATTAGTATCCACAAACCTTTTCCTGAGTCTGGAATTGAAGGGAAAGCATTAAAGGTTACTCTTCTGTAAGTTTCACTTTATGGGTTTGGCCAGGACGCAAAGACAAGTGCTATGTCTACTTACCATTTCAGCTGAAGCGAAGAGAGTACCACGGAGACCGAGGAAGCTGCCATCGCGGCTGACCCCATCCAGGGCTGCAGGACCAGGCCCAAAGGCATGAACACACCTGACAGGAAAATCAAAACACAATAAAAGAAAACAGAGATGCACTTTCCAAACTTATTTTCTGGAAAAGGGACTCAAGTAGTCTCAAAAGCATCTTTGCATACACTGTAAGCTTTCTAAAGATATCAACCTACCCAACTATTTTGCTAGCTTTCTTTTAACTAATTTTAGATAACAGATATAAGATAAAGGAGAGTTGCTAAGATACGAAAACATAGCAGCCTTGCCAGTCTTTTCCTTCAGAGAGAGGAGGCAATAATTGGGTTTAATTACATATTTCAGGTGTGCTGCACCCTATTACCCAGTTTGGAGGCGTAGCAGGGATGCAAAATGTTTCTTCTCTTATGATACATTTCTTCATCTCTAAGGTTCAGTTATTTGAAAAGCTCCAGAGCATCGGGGGTGGAAACATATTAAGTGGATCTGTCTAGCTAAGTTTTTATTCTTTCTCTTTTGCTTGCTTTGAATAGTTTCTAGCTGTCTGTACCACATCTGTCTTTTTGAATTAATTGCACTGCTTTACCGACTGCCTGTGTTTAATATTGTTCCTTTTGAAAACTTCTTAAGTCCTATATAAGTTTTCTTAACCTTAGAGAAACTATTGGTGCAATATCAAAATTATTTAGCTAAAAAAAAAAAAAAAAGTTCAGATTTTCAGCCTGTCCTGGAAAAGATTGCTTTAAAAGAAAATCTTTGGCCTATATTGCGTGGCATGCCTGTGGTCTGGTAGGCTGAAACATTTTCACGGAAGAAGATGTTCATGAACAGCTTGCAAAACTGAAATCGGACAAGGCCATGGGATCCAATCAGATACATCCCAGGATACTGAAGGAGCTCAGGGAGGTTTTCGCAGGACATTTACAAGATGTGTTTAATAGATCCCTGGGGAGACACCATGGGATTTGAGAAGGGCTGAAGTGATCCCTCTTCAGAAAAATGGCAACAGAGAAGAGGTGGCAAACTGCAGGCCAGTAAGCCTTATCGCAGTGGTGGGAAAAGTAATGGAGATGCTGCTGAAAGAAAGGATAGTGGTTTTTCTGGAAAGCCAACAATTTGCGAGATCTGAGGCAACATGGCTTTACCAAGGGAAGATCATTCCAAAGAAATTTATTTGATTTCTTTGACTGGGTGACCAGACAATCTAGATCAAGGGCATGTGATGGATGCGATCTACTTAGATTTCAGCAAAGCCTTTAATACTGTTCCTCATAGGAGGCTTGTGAATAAACTGAACAGCTTGGGGATGGATCTCAAGGGGTTGAACTGGATCAAAAACTGGTTGACTAACACACTACAGAGGGTAGTGGTGAATGGAACTTACTCTGAAGAAAGGAGGTTGAGTAGTGGAATGCCTCAGGGATTGGTCCTGGGATCACTACTGTTCAATGTCTGTGGGTGATATTGCCAAAGAGTTAAAAGAAAAAGTTTGCCTTTTTGCAGATACAAAAATTTGCAATACAGTGGACACTTTGGAGGGAGTAGAAAACATGAGAAAAAGATCTACAAAAATTAGAAGAATGGTCAAATGCTTGGCAATTGAGATTTAATTCAAGGAAGTGCAGAGTGATGCACTTGGGATGCAGAAACCCAAAGGAGCTGTACTCAATAGGGGATGAGACTGGTGTGTATGGACCAAGAGAGGGAGTGATAGTGTCTCAGGATCTCAAGGTGGCAAAGCAGTATGATAAAGTGGTGGCCAAAGCCAGAAGGATGTTAGGCTGCAAACAAAGAGGAATAACCAGCCAAAAGCTTGCTTTCCAGATTTAGCTAAGACTTTTTGTGCATAGCTCATTTGCAAGCCTGCCTGCGTAAAACTTCTGTGCTAAGCCAGCATTTCGAAACCCTGTGCTAGAGCTCTAGTGCAGGGTTTCTGCATTGGCCCCAAAGTGTTTTAGGCAGTGGCAAACTGTAACTGGGAAAAGCTTTTTCAGTGCCAGGTGGAAGAAGTGAAAGCAATTTTTCAGAATTGTGTCCCATATCTTTTTCTGTTTTCATTCCTGTTATGGAATTTGTTGCTATATCCTAGGTATCTAACATTTCATCATTCTCTTCCTTCAATAGATTTATCTGCTTGTGTGGTTCCTTGTAATATAGAAGTTATAGTACTGGATAAATGAACAGCAAAACCTACTCTTTCTTGTGGCAGCCATGTGAGATTTCCTTTTTAAATGCACAGCTGAGTTTTGATAGAATTCTGAAACTTATGGTATATATTGTATATGGAGTGGAGGAGTGGCCTAGTGGTTGGGGCAAGGTACTTCAGGCCGGAAGGTCAGGGGTTCAAATCCCACTAGAGGACAGCAACCTTGGGCCGGAAGGACTGGGGTTTCTAGTCCCACAGGTGCTCCTTGTGGTCTTGGGCAAGCCACTTAACCCTCCATAGCCCATGTTCCCTGTAAAATAGTTATCTCCAAGTTATAATGCCCTGTTCAATGTAATTTCAGTTTGTTCAATGTAAACTGCACTGATGCAGAATAGCGCAGTATATAAGAGAATAAAATAAAATAAATAAAAAAGAAGAAGGTATTAATGCCTCTGTAAAGGTCGTAGGTGAGGTCTCACTTGGAGTACTGTGTTCAGTTTTGGAGACCATACCTTACAAAGGATATAAAAAGACTTGAAATGGTTTAGAGGAAGGCAATCAAAATGATATGGAGCCTGTGCCAGAAGGCATATGAGAAAAGACTTGAAGACCTAAATATGTATGCCCTAGAGGAGAGGAAGGGGGTATGATGCAGACAGCGCAGTTACTCACCTGTAGCAGGGATTGTTTTCTTTATATGTATCTGTACAGCACTGTGTATGCCTTGTAGTGCTATATAAACGATTACTAGTAGTAGTAGGTGTTCTCTGTGAACAGCAGGAATAAGTCCTCGTGTATGGTGTGATGTCACCAACAGAGCCCTTCACGGAACACTTCTCAGCTTCCAAAGGAAACCTTTGGGAGGTACACCGTGCATGCGTGCCTGCCTTCCCACCTGCCGTGGCACCATCTTCTCCAGTCTAACATAGCAGAAGCCAAAAAGGCAACTCCCTGGAGGGGTGGGAGGGTTATGAGGACTTATTCCTGCTGTTCATGGTGAACACCTGCTACAGGTGAGTAACTATGCTGTCTGTATCATAACCCACTGTCTCTTGCTTTCTCCGTGAACAAGCAGAAAGTAAGTGGTCACATATGGGACTCCCAAGCTATAGGCTATTGGAACCTGAGGGAATCAACCGTCAAACAGGGGCAATGAACTGGAGAAGCCAGAAAGAACAGTAATGTAGTTCCACTGAGTCAAGGGGAAGTGCAGCATAAACTTCACTAGCTGTGGTTGGTGAATTGCTCTCCATGCCCTGGCTTAGAAGTGAAGTTCATGCGCAAAACTAACCCATTTGGAGAAACTGCCTCTGAGAGACTCATCTGATTCAGCATCCTCAGCAGACATCGACCTGAGGGGTTTTAGCAGGTAGCCTGGATGGACAGAAGGGCTGGTAGGCAGGAGTTGACAGAGCATGGCTTGACCAAAATTGCTGCCCTATCGGGAATCCCCATCCAGACAGTAATGAGGTGCAAAGGTGTGGACTGAAGACCATGTCACAGCCCTGCAGATTTCCTCTGCAGAAACAGAGTGGAGGTTGGCAACCAAGGTAGCCATCGCACAGACATTGTGAGCCATAATATGACTCTCAAGGCTCAACCCAGCCTGGAAATATGCATGAGCCAAGCAGTCCGCTAGCCAAAGGGATAGTGTGCGCTTTGAGACAATGGCATACAGCCAACTAGGGTTGAAGGAAATGAACAGCTGGGTGGACTAGGAGTGCATCTTTATGTGCTCCAGGTAGAAAGCCAGCACTCGCTTGCAGTCCAACATATGCAACGTAACCTCTCCTCGGTTAGCATGAGGCCGGGGGAAGAAATTTGGTAGGACTATCAAATGGTTGAGGTGGAATGCAGAGACCACCTTTGGCAGAAAGTGGGGGTGTGTGCGTAGAACCACCCTGTTCTGATGGAACCTGATGTATGAAGGGTGAGCAAACAGAGCCTGGAGTTCACTGATGCGTCGCATCGATGTTACCGCCACCAGAAAGAGGACCTTCCAGGTCAGGAACTTTAGGGAACATGAGTCCAGCGGCTCAAATGGGGCCCACATCAGCTGGGCGAGTACCATATTGAGATCCCAAGCCACTGTCGGGGGTTTGAGCGGGAGCTTCAAGATAAGCAGACCCCTCATGAATCGGGCTACAAGAGGCTGGGTAGAGATGGGCTTCCTCCCCCAAAGCTGCAATGGTACGCACTGAGGTGAACTCTCACCGAATTAGACTTCAGGCCAGAGTCGGAGAGGCGTTGAAGGTACTCCAGCAGCTGGTTCATGGCAGAAGAGAAGAGGTCCAGTGCCCTGCCATGTACCAGGCAGTAAACCTCTGCCACTTTGGCATGTAGGCCTTAAGCGTCGAGTCCTTTTGAAAGGATGTTCATAACACCCTCTGGAAGATTGAACTCAGAGACGACTACTCACTAAGCATCCATGCCGTGAGGGCCAACGAGCAGACACTGGGGTGCCACAAGGTTCTGCCTTCCTGTAAGATGAGGTCTGGGGTGAAACCCAGGTGGAGAGGCTCTGTCTGTGAGAGCTTCAACAGCAGGGGGAACCATGGCTGCCGAGGCCAGTAGGGGACAGTGAGGCTCATGGAGCCCTTCTCGGCCTGGAGCTTCAGGAGGGTTTTTGCCATGAGTGGCATCAGGGGGTAAGCATACAACAAGCCCTCCCCACAGTGGAGGAGGAAGGCGCCCGAGATCAGGCAATTGCTGGCTTGCCTCTGAGAGCAGAACCGAGCCACCTGGGCAATGTGCGCCATGGCAAAGAGGTCCACCACCGGAGTGCCCCACTCCCAAAAGATCCGGTGCACCACCACCTTCTTGAGGGTCCACTCGTGCGGTTGAAGCACCAAGCTGAGTTAGTCCGCGAGACCATTGTGCTTGCCGGGCAGGTAAGTCACCTGGAGGTTCCATGCCATGGCGCAGGGTGAACAGCCACAGTTGAACAGTCTCCCAACATAGCAGGTATGAGCCTGTGCCCCCCTGCTTGTTCATGTAGAACATTGCCACCTGGTTGTCTGTTCGGATCAGGACTACCTGATTTGCCAGGTGTGCTCAAAAGGCGATGAGGGCATTTGCTATCGCCCGGAGCTCGAGAACATTGATCTGAAGCAGGCTCTCCTGCTCTGACCACAGGTCCTCAGTGCGCAGATCATCCAGGTGTGTTCCCCAGCCAAGCTTGGATGCTTCTGATGTGAGTGTCGTGCGGGGGGCTGCCGATTGAAATGGGAGGCCTTTTAGCAAATTCCCCAGCTCGAGCCACCAGGCAAGGGACTGCACCAGGGGTGCAGTGACAGCGATCCTGCCCCAAAGGCAGCCTGTTGCCAGTTTCTATTGCGTGCTTAAGGTACACTGGGCCTGGCGCATGAAGAGAAGGATTTGCGTGGTGACATGCACTGTGACAGCTGTGTGGCCAAGGACTCTCAACATCCCTTGGGTTGTCGTGTGATGCTGGCGGTGCACATCACCCACCACTTCGATGAGCCGCTGCATGCGGTCCACCAGAAGAAAGGCTCATGTCTGAGTGGTGTCAAGGAGGGTCCCAATGAACAGCTGCTGCATGAACTGGAGGAGGGACTTTGGGTAGTTGATCATGAAGCCAAGTCACTCGAGCACCTGAATGGTGAGCTCAGCAGACTACCAGATGGCATCTGGCATGGGACCTTTGATGAGCCAGTCATCCAGATATGGGGAGACAAAGACTCCCATGTCCGGAGGAAGGCGGCTATGGCCACTAGGCACTTTGTGAAGACCCATGGGGCTGAGACCTGCCCAAAGAGAAGCATTCGGTACTGAAATTGCTGACCATCCAGCATGAAGCATAGATATTGTTTGTGACTTCGGTGGATTGGGATGTGTGTGTACACATCCTTGAGATCCAAGAAGCATAGCCAATCGCCTTGAAGAAGGTACGGAAGCAGCATCCCTAGCGAGACCATCTTGAACTTCTCATGATTTCAAAGGTCCAGGATGGGCCAGAACCCACCGGTCTTTTTGGGAACCAGAAAGTATATGGAATAGAAGCCCTGACCAACCTAAGACATGGGAACTGACTTGATGGCTAAGTTGGCTAGTAGAGACTTCTTTCTGCAGCAGGCTCCAGTGAGTGGGGTTCATGGAGTATTCCCTGGGGAAGCATGAGGGTGGCAGCTTGGTCAGGTGTAGCTGATATCCGCTTTGATCTGCAACATCCAGGTGTCTGAGTTGATGAGGGACTACCAATGTGCAAAGTGGATGTACCATCCCCCTTCATGCAAGGGGACCCCAGTGGACAGCAGCTGACTGGCTATGCTCCTAAAGAATCTGTAAAAAGCATGCCCCCAGCTTGGGCTCTGGGGCAGACTGCACCTTTGGGGTCTTCTCCCTCCGCTGTTGGAAGGGAGGGGGGTCTGCAATCTGTGCTGTGCCTGTGGCTGGGCTAGGTAATACCAGTGCAGGCATGGATAGAAGGCGTTTTTAGCCTGATGCTTCTTCCATGTGAGATCTGCGGTTTTCTTAGAGAGTCTTGAGAGAGTAACATGCTCCTTCTCGAACTCCTCCACCTTCTCCTCTACCAGCTTCCTGTAGAGATTCTCCCCTCGGCAGGGGACATTGTCAGTCTTGTCCTGGATCCACAGTTCCAGGTCAGAGGACTGCAGCCATGACAGCTGACGGGTGGCGATGCCCAGCACAGCCATCCTGCCCACGGACTTGAAGGTGTCGTAGGTGCCACATACCATGAATTTTGAGCAGACTTTGCTGTGGACCACCAGGTCCCGAAATGCCTCACAAAGGTCCTCAGTAATGAGGACAGCAAAGGTCCAACATAATATCTTTGAGGAACATGCTCATATAGGTCTGGTAAGCCAGGATCCTGGTGACCAGCATCGAACCCTGATTGCATTTCTTCCCATCGGAGTCCAGGGTTTGAGCCTCATGGCCCAGAGGCACTGATGTCTTGGAGCCCACTTCAAGGCTGATTCAACCATGATGGAGTTGTGTGGTAACTGAGGTTTTCCCACAGCCACAGCAGCAACCTCTGCAGGACATGTGCAATGGAACTGTTACCACCTCCCTGGGGATCGAGAGGTACTGGAGCAGCTCCAGTTCCTCTGCCCTCTGTTCCTCCTCTGATTCCAGAGAAAAGGGGATGGCCTTGGCCATGTCCCTAATGAAGTCCTGGAAGGACATGTCCTCTGGGATCGACTTGCATTGCTCGGGGGAAGGTGACGGGTCAGACGGGAGGTCTGGAGATCGAAGGTCCGAAGCTGTCAATTCTTCCTTAGTCTCTCATTCCAATTTGGATTCCAAGAGGAAGTCGAAGTAGTGCCGAGTCACCTCCCCCCATTGGTTCCTCAGCATGAGAGAGGGTGGACACCAGTGCCCCCGTGTCACCCGGTGCACTAATGTTGATTCCCCCTGGCCTTGGATTCTGACACACTGGATAGGGAGATCGCCCCGGCAACCAGAGTCAAATCTGATCTCCCACCCAATATCCCTATCTCAGTGGGCAGGGCATGGGTTTCCAGAAAGGGCTGGATAGAGTTCAGTGACAATGCTCTCGGCGCCGCAAAACCTGCATTTTGCAAGATTACAACCACTGCCAAGTGATCTTTGAGGGCTCGAAGGCGTTCCTGCAGAACCACCACCTGCAAGGGGGCTGATGCCGCAGCCATGGATACTGGCATTGACACCTCGGGATTGGATTCCATGATGACTGGTGCATCGGGAGATATTTGGCTGCTCTCCAGGCAATGGGGGTCGAATCCGCTGTCCGGGTCAATTCCTCCCACCGGGCAAGCTTGGCTGGTTGCTCTCAGCCATCGCTCTCCACATCACGTCGAGAAAGGCTGTGATGAAGCTGTACCCAGATTTTTTCCCAGTGCTCACCCTTTGACATCAATGGGATCTTGTCAGAGAGTCTCCTCTCGCTCTCGGGTCCGTCTGCTCTGACTGGGCATATAACTCCTTCCCCTTGGATGTCTTGGCAGAAACCTTGACAGGCCTTGACAACGGGGTTGGGGCTGAGGATGTGGAATCCGATGAGCCAAAGAGGAACTCCTTCTGTTTTTCCTAATCCTTTAGTCCTCAGCATGTCATCTGCAAGCAAAGCTCGCAGAACACTAGCTGATGATTGGATCCAAGGCATTGTAAGCACCAGTTTTGGTGGTCCGTGGCCAAAATGGTCTTGCCACACTTGGTGTGCATTTCTTAAAGCTACTAGCTGGCTTAGACATGCCGAAAAATACTGCCTTGGCAAAGTTAAACTGGCAAAGTTAAAATACTGCCTTGGCAAAGAAAACAACCCCGAAGGGGTAAAATATGCTAAAAAGTGAGAAACAAAAACAAAAGGAAAATCTAAGTCGGTAAGACAGACTAAATTGACGACAGGCGGTAAGGAAAATACAAAAGACTTGGTCCACGAGGGCCAGAAAAGAAAACTATGTCCTAGGGACTCCACGGAAAAAGAAGACTGGAGAAGATGGCACCATATCAGGCAGGAAGGCAGGCGCACATGCACGGTGTACCTCCCAAAGGCTTCCTTTGGAAGCTGGGTGCGTTCCATGTGGGGCTCTGTCGGTGAGGTCATTCCATACATGAGGACTTATTTCCTGCTTGTTCACAGAGAACTTTAAATACTAAAAGGGTATTAATGAACAAACAAACCTTTTTCAAAGATGGAGGAACTTTAGAACTAGAGGGCATATCTGGGCTTCAGCGCTGAATATCTGGATTGCCCGGATTGCCGCAAAGCTAACTAGGCAACTGCAATATTGAGCTGCTGTCCAGTTAGCTTCTGTGGCAAAATTAGGCCAGTATTTACCACGCCTGACTTTTGTCGTGTCTTGCTAATTGGGCAGTGGTGATATTGAGGCACCAACCAGTTAGCATTGGAGCGTGCAGCAGCGGTGGCACCCACGGATATTCAGCAGTACTAATCGTGTCAGTGCTGGTGAATATCCTGTTAAGTGGCATTTACACGGTTTGCAGCCTTTGAATATCTCCCCTTCCCCCCAAGTTTCTGGTAATTTGTGGGGGGGTTTTGTTCTTCTATAGGGGTAGTTATCAGACTTTCCTCACAGATTTTGCACCAGTTTTCAAAGGGAACACTTTTTGCTTTTGAAAATAGACTTCCGAAAAGTACATGCATAAATTTGCACCAGCTATATGTTCAGGCATGTTTTTAATGTAAATGTAAACATATACATTTGAAATGATAAAAGTGTGCACATAAGTGCATACTCTGCCTTAGCCGTGCCCACGGGAACCCCTCCCTTATGCAGGCATGAACTTTCTACATCTAGAGGCGCTAGGTGGGTAATTCTGCCTACTTTAAGCGTGAGTGTAGCCACCTACTTAGATGCTATTTTATAAAGACATACTGTATTGGAAACCTTCCAGGTACTTGCGACCTGGATTGGCCACTGTTGGAAACAGGATACTGGGCTTGATGGACTTTCGTCTGACCCAGTATTGCATTTCTTATGTTCTTATGGCACCTATGTGTCTTTACAAAATACTAGAGTAAGTGGCATAACCCATGCCCACACAGCAGGCATGGAAGTTTTACACCTGCCCTGCAGCAGATATACATAACCAGGCCTATAATTTTTCCAGGACGTGCATAGATTACTGTATTTAAAGAGTAGCTACTCACCTGTAACAGGTGTTCTCCAGGAGCAGCAGGAATCAGTCCTCACATATGGGTGACATCGACGTCGATGAAGCCCCTTGCGGAGCATTTCCCCAGCTTTCCATGAAAGCCTTTGGGAATGCAGGCACGCATGCACGGTTCCCTTCCCGCATAAAGGTGCCATCTTACCTCAGTCAAATGACATAGCTAAGAACAGCACACAAAAATGTAAAATAAACTATGTACAACTGCACTCCAAGGGGAGGAGGGAGGGTTGTGAGGACTGATTCCTGCTGCTCCTGGAGAACACCTGTTACAGGTGAGTAACTACTCTTTCTCCAGGACCAAGCAGGAAGTCAGTCCTCACATATGGGTGACTCCCTAGCTCTGGGCTACCAGGAACCCATGCTGAACAAGAGAACTCCCTCTAGTCCTCTAGAAGATGGGCCAATACCTCAGGGAGTCGCTAGTGGGATGGGAACAGCTGGGGGATGTAGAAAAACAGTATGCAAAACTGAAAGGGGGTATTTTAAGGGCAACCAACCTTTTTGTTAAAATGGTAAATAAAGGCAAAAGGAAAAGGAGACCGCTATGGTTTTCGAAGGAAGTAGCTGAAAAAGTGAAGAAAAAGAGGGAGGCCTTCATGAAATACAAGAGATCACAGAGAAAGGAAGACAGGCATCTGTATTTGGAAAAACTTAGAGAAGCTAGCAAAATAGTCAAGAAGGCAAAGATTCAAAAGGAGGAGGAAATAGCCAATGCAATAAAATGGGGGGATAAGACATTTTTCAGATATATTAGTGAGAAGAGGAAGGGCAAAAGTGGTATTGTCAGACTCAAGGGTGCAGGGGGGGAATATGTAGAAGCTGATAAGGATAAAGCAGAATTGCTTAACAAATATTTTTGTTCTGTGTTCACAGATGAAGAACCAGGAGCAGGACCTCAGAAAACACCCACAAATAGGAACAGAAGCGAGGGACATCTTGAAGAATTTTCAGAAGACTGTGTTTGTGAGAAACTAGCTCAACTTAAAGTAGACAAAGCGATGGGACCGGATGGGATACACCCTAGAATACTGAGGGAACTTGGGGACGTTCTAGTAACTCCACTGACTGACCTTTTCAATGCCTCGTTGGAGTCGGGAGTGGTGCCAAAGGACTGGAGAGAGGCTCATGTGGTGCCTTTAGACAAAAGCGGAAGTAAGGATGTGGTTGAAAACTACAGGCCGGTTAGTTTAACTTCGGTGGTGAGTAAATTATTGGAAACGCTGCTGAAAGAGAAAATAGTGAGGTTTCTGGAGTCCAGCGGATTACAGGATCCGAGGCAGCATGGATTCACCAGAGGCAGGTCTTGTCAGACAAATCTGATTGATTTCTTTGACTGGGTGACCAGGAAGTTGGACCGAGGGAGAGCTCTAGATGTGGTGTATTTAGATTTCAGTAAAGCCTGACACTGTTCCTCACAGGCGACTTATAAACAAACTGAGCACCCTAGGGATGGACCCTAAAATTACTGTTTGGGTTAGAAATTGGTTGGGTGGGAGGCGACAAAGAGTACAAGTAAATGGAGCTCACTCTGAGGAGAAGGATGTTACCAGTGGTGTGCCCCAGGGATCTGTCCTTGGTCCGATTCTTTTTAACATCTTTGTTAGTGATATAGCGAAAGGGCTGTCGGGTAAGGTTTGCCGCTTTGCAGATGATACCAAAATCTGCAATAGAGTAGACACCCAGGAAGGTGTAGATAACATGAGGAGGGATCTAGCTAAGCTTGAAGAATGGTCTAGAATTTGGCAGCTGGGATTTAATGTTAAAAAATGTAAGGTCATGCATTTGGGCTGCAGCAATCCAAGGGAGTAATACAGTATAGGAGGTGAAGTACTTTTGTCCACTAAAGAAGAGCGGGACCTAGGCGTGGTTGTGTCTGATGATCTTAAAGTAGCTAAACAGGTAGAAAAGGCGACGGCAAAAGCTAGAAGGATGCTTGGGTGCATACGGAGAGGAATGGCTAGCAGAAAAAAGGAGGTGATAATGCCTCTGTATAAGTCTTTGGTGCGACCTCATTTGGAGTATAGTGTGCAATTCTGGAGACCGCACCTTCAAAAGGATGTGAACAGGATGGAGTCGGTGCAGAGGGTGGCTACTAAAATGATTAGTGGGCTTCATTATAAAGTATATGAGGACAGACTTAAGGATCTTAATATGTACACCTTAGAGGAAAGGCGGGATAGAGGTGATATGATTGAGATGTTTAAATACCTCCATGGCATAAATGTTCAGGGAGAGAGCCTCTTTCAATTGAAAGCAAGTTCTGCTACGAGGGGACATGGGATGAGGGTGAAGGGAGATAGATTCAGGAGTGATATACGGAAATATTTCTTTACGGAAAGAGTAGTGGATCCATGGAATAGTCTCCCAGTGGAGGTGGTAGAGATGAGGACAGTAACTGAATTCAAAAAAGCATGGGACCAACACAGAGGATCTCTAAAGGTAAAAAGTGGACTGTTGTAGTTGTTCTTATGGAAGGACAGACTAGATAGGCCATGTGGTCTTTTTCTGTCATCATGTTTCTATGTTTCTAGTCCCAGCATCAAAGAAAGGCTTTTCACTGACAGAACCTCCACCGGTAGCCCAACAGAGGGCAGGAGGGCAGGAGTTGCCTAAACCTCAAAGAGATTCCGGAGTACTGCCTGGCCAAAAGCACTGTCCCTATGGGACTCCCTTTCCAGACAGTAATGGGCCGCAAAAGTCTGGCTTGAAGACCAAGTAGCAGCCCTGCAGATGTCCACCAACGGTACAGAGCAGAGATGAGCCACTGAGGCAGCCATTGCCCTGACACAATGGGCCGTGACACGACCCTGCAAAGGAAGGTCAGCCGCCTTGTAAGCCCAGGTGATATAGTCAGCCACCCAGGTGGACAAGGTACGCTTGGACACAGCTATCCCCAAATTATTAGGGTCAAAAGAAATGAAGAGTTGAGTAGCCCTTCTGTGCCCTTGTGTACGGTCAAGGTAGAAGGATAAGGCCCTCCTACAGTCCAGGGTATGCAGAACTGCTTCAGCCTGGCTTGCATGAGGCCTAGGGACAAATGTTGGAAGAACCACCTCCTGATTGAGGTGGAAAGAAGAGACAACCTTTGGGAGGAACTTTGGATGAGTCGTGAGGACTACCCTGTTCTTATAGAATCTGGTGTAAGGTCTGTCACAGACCAGGGCCTGAAGCTCACTCACTCGCCTAGCCGAGGTAAGGGCTACCAAGAAGAGTGCCTTCCAAGACAGGAAGCGTAGAGGACAAGTAGCCATCGGCTCAAAAGGTGGGCAAGTCAATTGCTGCAAGACCACATTCAACTCCCACTCAGGAGCAGGAGGACGGATTGGAGGCTTGAGCAAGAGCAAGCCTCTGAGAAACCGGGACACCAAGGGGTGAACCGATAGAGAATGTCCTTCCACCAGTGAGTGGTGAGCTGCTAGAGCTGAGAGTTGGACCTGAACAGAATTGGATTTAAGTCCTTGATTTGATAAGTGCAGCAAGTACTGAAGCACAACTGGTACAGTACAGGAGAAGGGATCCTCTGTACGTAGCTGACACCACACAGAAAACCTTTTCCATTTCAGGGCATAGGTTTTCCTAGTGGACTGCTTTCTAGAGGCTAGAACAACCTCCTCAACTTCCTGAGGCAGGCCCCAGGGAGCCAAAACTACCCTTGCAGCCTCCATGCCATCAAATTGAGAGCTTTGAGATTTGGGTGCAGAAGGGAACCCTGATCCTGAGAGAGAAGGTCGAGTTGCAACCCCAGAGGCAGTGGGGGATCCACTGCCAGTTGAAGCAGAAGTGGAAACCAAGGCTGTCTCGGCCATCTGGGAGCCACCAGCAGGACCGAGGCCCTGTCCTGAAGAATCTTGAACAGAGTTCGGGTCACCAAGGGCGTGGGAGGAAACGCATACAGGAGGCCCTGAGACCAGGAAATTAGAAAAGTGTCTGCTGCTATCCGCAGAGGATGCGGTTGCCTGGAGCAGAACCTTGGCAGCTGTTTGTTCAGAGGACTGGCAAACAGATCTATGGATGGAAGTCCCCATTTCAGGAAAATCTTCTGAACCACCAAAGGATGGAAATTTTGAGTTTATTAAACAAGCAACAAAATACATACAAAAAGCAGAAACAAGCACCCCAACCAAGTCCCACACCCCCCCAAAACCCCCACCCCCCCGACATAGCACAAAACAGGTAACACAAAACCCCCGTGACCCGCCTCCCCAAACCCACCACCAAACCCAGTAATCAACACACGTGCCCTCCTCCCAACAACAACCCCCAAAAAGTCCGTGTCAATGTCCGTGTCCCCTCCCCCCCTCAGTCCAATGTCCATGCCCGACCCAACCTCCCCCTGCAAGAACACCCCAGCAGAGCCCACACATTGCATCTTGCAGTCCCTGAACCCCTGCCCCGCACAACACCCCCACCAATCCACATGTCCAAATGTCCAGTCTGTCTGACTCTCAGACTCCCCCTCCCCACCCATCCAGAAAATAAACCCCCTATCCCTATCCCTCCCCCTTCAGACCCATCCCATCCAGACAAACACTTCAAAGACAAACCTCCCCACCTCCTCCCCCCAAACCAAATGAAAACATAAGGGCCCCCTTAGCCCATCCCCAACACAATCCCATCAAAACAAATCATAAGTAATCATACAAATCAAATCAAATAGCGAAATACAAAGGAAATACAGAACCCTTGTACTGCCCTGCCCTTCAGACAACGGAGCGGGATGCCCAGAAAACAAAAAGAACAGACAAACACGGAAAACAAAAATATTGGGATGGCCACCCTCTAAGAAGAAAGGGAAAGCGGACAACCGGTCAAAACCCCCTTATGGAGCCCCAGCTCACCCCCCCCCCTCCCCTCCCTTTGGGAGGAAAACATCCCAAAATCATAAAGAGAAGGAAACCCCAGGGAAGGGAAAACTAACCCCTCCGATCACACCCCTCCCCCCAGGGAACAACAAACCAAAACAAAATCCTCACAGTCTTACAGGGACGAAAACCCCAGGGAACCCCTCCCCCTCACGGGGGGCGAAGGGTGAGGTGACGCCACAGACGCTCCCAACGATGAGCCTCCACCACCCTCCTTTCACGTTGCGCCATGCTGGACACTTCCTCCAGAATGTCCCGCACCACCTCGTCGAGGGGCAGGACCAACCCCCGGGTCGAGACATGACAGCGCGCTTGCCACAGGTGGTAGCGTACCACGGCCGTGACGAGGTAGAGGGTCCCGGAGTCCTGCCTTAGAGGAAAGGACCAGGCCCCGTACACCCATTCCGCATACGTGAGGAGGGAAAGGTCGCGCAGGTGAAGAGCAGCGGACACCAACCGGCAGGCCTCCACGTTAAAGGGGCACTGCCGGAGGAAATGGTCCATGGTCTCCGCTTGCCCCTCACACCCGGCCCTCGGACAGACCCGCTCGGCCTGTGACCTGTACTTGAGGTTGTCCCTCACGTACAAACGCCCGTGGAAAGACAACCAGGCTACATCCCGAACCTTCTTCGGTAGCCGAGGGGAGTTCAACAGCCGAAGGCCCCGCTGCATCACATCCGCCGGACAGTCCCGCAGGGCCCACCGTGGTTGATAGTGAGAGGTGAGAACCATCCGGTATAAGCCTTTCCGCCCCAAGGACTGGGCGAGCGGGTCGGTCACCCCCCACCGCCGAATGAGCCCCACCATCACGAATACGTACGATGGGGCCTGTTCCCCTCTCCGGCGCACACGTGGGACCGAGGACGCCCCCTCCCACTGCTCCCAGAAGCGGGAGAACCATTCCCGATAGGAGGCCACCCACCAGACCCCACCCCCTTCCCGCATCCTACCCAAGTGGAACGCCATAGACAAGACTGACAGGAAGACAAGGGGGTGCAACATACCCAAACCGCCCTCTGCCCGATCCAGGCAAACGATGTTGCGCTGGACGGGGTTCAAGCGGTTACCCCACAGAAAACAGAAAAAGACAGCACAGACAGACGCCTGACGGGACAACGGAAGGACGAAGACCGTGGCCACGTGCAGAAAGAGAGGAAGCAGAAACGTCCCGAGGAGTTTGATCTTCTCCTCGTACGTACACCTCCACCCCCTCCACCGCAGCACCCGACACCGTGCAGTCTCGAGACAACGGTCCCAATTGGACTCCGCACAGTCCTCCGACCCGAAGACGAGGCCCAAAACGCGGACCTCCCCCACGGGAGGAGGAAAGGGGGCGCAGGAAGGCGGGGAGGCCTCCGAGGGGCCCAACCACAGTGTCTGGCACTTGCTGTGGTTAACAACAGAGTGGGCTACCTCCGAGTACTCCTCCACGGCCTCCCGCAGGGCCTCTACCCCATCAGTGCCGTCCACGTAAACTGAGATGTCGTCAGCGTAAGCAACGACGGACACCGGGGGCGCACCAGGCGCCTCCAGGCCCCGCAACCCACCTGAGGACAATCTCCGGAGGAAGGGGTCGAGGGAGAAAACATACAGCAGGGGGCTCAAAGGGCACCCCTGCCGCACCCCCGAGGCGACACCAAATGGCCGTCCGAGCCACCCGTTAAGAAACGGGAAGCTCACCCCCCCTCGGTACAGCGCCTGCACGACGAAGAGGAAACCTGCGGGGAGGCCGAAGTGCTGGAGCACCACCCACAGGTACCGGTGACTGACTCGATCAAAGGCTTTGGACTGATCCAAGGAGACCAACCAGTGGTCCCGTTGGAGCGACCGGCCTCTTTCCACCATCTCCCGGACTGTGGCGACAGCGTCCAGAACCCCTCTCCCCCGAACGGAACAATACTGGGAAGGGGACAGCAAATCGCCCGACACCTCCACCAGTCGGTTGGCCAAACACTTGGCCAGGATCTTCCGGTCCGCGTTCAGAAGAGAGAGCGGCCGCCAGAAGTCCAAGGAGCTATCGTCCTTCCCCTTGGAGAGCAGCAGCAGGACAGACTCGCGAAATGACCGCGGGAGATACCCCGTGTCCATGATCTCCTGAAACAGGGAGGTCAGGAAGGGGGCCAGCTGGGCAATGAAAGTGCGATAGAACTCCACAGGGAGCCCATCGCGCCCAGGCACCTTCCCCAACGGCATGGCACGAATCGCCCTCTCCACCTCCACCTGCTGAATCGGTGCAGCGAGTGCATCAACCTGTGCCTGGACCACAGCCGAATACACCGGGGGAAGGCCCAGGTACGTTCGGATATGGGTGAGGTCCACGGGGCGATCCCCAAACAGGTCCGAGAAGTATTCCCCCACCATCCGCAAAAGGTCCTCCTGGGAGGTATGAATGGTACCGTCCTCGCCCCGCAGGGCCATGACCTCCCGACGCTGAACCCTCTCCCTGCAAGTCCGAAAAGGGTCTGGAGTGGCGCCCCCACCGGCCGCCCCCTCGAAGCATAGGGAGGCATGGCGATCGTAAAGCAGGCCACGGAGCTGGACGCGCACCTCTTCAACCTCCTCCCGCGCTGCCCCTCGGGATACCAAACGATCCAGCGACCTCCGGAGGACAGTGTAGGTGAGGTAGCGGGATCGAGCCATGGAGGTACCCCGGGAACGGAAGAGTTGTCGGGCACGCGTCTTCACCTCATCCCACCAGGCGCCACGGGAAGGAAAAACACTCAGCAGGGTCTCCTGGTCTGCGAGAAAGGCCAAGAACTCCTGGACCACCTCTGATGTTGCCAACAACTGCACATTCAGTCGCCACAGGCCAGGACCCCTGCTAAGCTCCCCGTGGTTGGCCAGGAAGGACACAGAGAGGACGCGGTGGTCCGAAAAGTCAACCGCCTGCAACTGCGGAGGGGAACACTCCACCCGGGCACTCACATATATCCGATCGATACGACTCCTGCAGGTCCCATGGTAGTAGGTGAACCCCGGCGACCTAGGAAAGGCCCGGTGGAAAACATCCACGAGGTCAGCCGTCCGGGTCATCTCGGCCAAAAAGAGGCCCTCGTAACTGGGTGGGCAACGCTCCCCCCCTCGGTCCTGCAAAAAGGTGGTGGTGTTAAAATCCCCGGCAAGGACCACCAAACGGGAGGTGTGTAAGTAGGGGCGGATAACCCCGAACAGGGTCTTCCGCGCCAACTTAGACTGGGGGCCGTAGACCACCACGAAACGAAACCGATGGGGCCCGCAATAGCCATCTAAAAGCAGACACCGGCCCTGCTCCAGTTCCCACACGTACTGCACCTGAAATCGGTTAGACGTGAACAAAACCGCCACTCCTGCGTAGGGCTGTGCCGCAAGGGACCAGTACGAAGGGCCCCACCTCCACTCCCGCTTCGCCCGATGAAGGCTGGTGAGCGAGGTGAGCCTGGTCTCCTGCAAGAAGATGACATCCAGCCCACTCGTAGAAAGAAAATCATAGGCCGTAGCCCGCGCCTGGTCTGAGAAAATACTTGCCACGTTGATGGTGGCGCACGAGAACGCAGGAGTGCACGCCATGCCTATTTCGAGTGCAGTGACCCTTTCCTCCTCTTCTCACCAACCCCGGGATCCCCAGAATCCCGCTTGCAGGACAAGCCCGCGAGCTGGAGCGACTCCTCCTGGTCCACGTCGACCACCTCGAGGATCTCCTCCTCCTCCCGCTCAACCCTATCACCCCAGGAGGTGCTGGCGCCCCCGGGACCACCAGGCAAAGCTGTCGCGAGGGCAGACCCAGCCCCCACGGGATGAAGAGGCACAAACGGGTCAGGGGTCGGAGGAATGACCTCCTCCGTGGGGTCCACCACCTGTGCAGCCCCTCCTCCCCGGACAAAGACTGAGACAATACTACAGTGCCCACCCCCGCGAGGGAGGCCAGGGCGGCCGGGTCAGCAGGGGGCTCCTGCGAAGGCCCCGAACCCAACTGTGGGGGTACAAACCCATCCTCCCTCACCCGTCGGGCGCCAGTATCCCCCTTGGTTGGAGGACCCTGACTGCGGCGTGCCTTCGGCATCTTTGAAGGTCGCCGCTGAGGAAGAGGAGCCGCCCCCGCCGCTAACCGCTCCGAGCGCCGCACAGGAAGCCCTGCCTCCACAGGCAAGCCCTCATCCGCCTCAGCCGCATCAGCAGCCAAAAAGACGAAACGGTTGATGTCCAACACGGGCTCTGCATCCAGCAACGGGGATGTCTCCCGTTTCTTCCTTTTGGACTTGCCACCCTTGGAAGGGACCGTAGTCCATTCCTCAGGTGGCACCACCCGCAACCTACTATCCTGTCGTGAGACATTAACCTCCACCACATCAACCCTCTCCTCCTTCCTACCCGAATCCCCTCCCCCTGGTGGCTCCCTCGGCTCGATGGACTCCTCCACCCTAGGGCCCTCGGACTCCTCCTGAGGGAGAGGGGCCTCCAAAGCCTCCTCCCGCACAGGAGCCCGAGGTGGAGTGACGGCAACCCCCCCCGGTCCATTGTGTGACGCGGAGGGGCAGCGGGCAAAGG
Source organism: Ichthyophis bannanicus (assembly GCA_033557465.1). Classification (NCBI taxonomy): domain Eukaryota; kingdom Metazoa; phylum Chordata; class Amphibia; order Gymnophiona; family Ichthyophiidae; genus Ichthyophis; species Ichthyophis bannanicus. The sequence goes on along the minus strand of CM066033.1, from coordinate 1,403,472,002 downwards.
GGTGGCCCAACTCCCCGCAAAGGTTACACCGAATTAGCAAACACCCGGCCGAAGCGTGACCCCGTCCACCACAACGGGTGCAGACCTGCTCGGGACAGTTCATGCTCAAATGGCGAAATGAGCCACAGCGGTGACACTCACGGGGTTGCCCGGGGTAATAGCACAAGATGCGATCCCGACCGAGGAAACCGGCCGAGGGCACGTGCTGCACCACGTTTCCCACCTCACGCAAACGGATCCTGCCCTTCCACGACCCGTCCCACACCCCTAGGGGCCCAGCGCCCTTAACCATGGGTGCGAGGAGCACCGCATGGCGCGACAACCAAAACTGGATGTCCTGCCCTGGGAGCGACTCATTCCTGGATAGGATGGTCACAGGTACCGTCCCCTGGCGAGAGATAGGCACAACACGAAAGTCAGCCCACCCTCCCTGCCCCCTCTGCTGCTGGTATCGGTCCCAGAAAATCTCCAGCCCCCGTCTCAGCATGAAACTAACATCATATTCAATGGTGTTGTTCATGTGGATAAAGGCGTAGAGATCTCCTGGGAGAAACCCCAGCCCAAGGACCATCCTCAAGACCTGTTCCCTGGCTGGAGGGGACCCCTCCCCAGCCCATCGGATCTGCGCCACGTTGCGCCGTCGGACCTCACCCCCTACTCCCCTTTGAAACCCTCCCCCTCCCCCTCCTCCTTCCCCTCCTACGGGACCATTCCCCTGCATACCTCCCCTCCCCCCACCCTCCCCCGACGTCCCCGGAGTTGTGCCCGACCCCTTCAGAGCCTCCGCAAAGGTACGGAGGGGGGGAGCCGACCCCCCAGCCTCCATCCCCCGCCCTTCTGGACGTTCTCCTCCTCCTTCCACCTGCGGGGGAACCTGTTGCCGGACCACAGGATCCGTGATCGCCTCACTTGGAGCAACCTGAGGACTGGGTAGGGTCAGCTCCGCAAATACAGAGTCCGGGATGCTCTCCCTTCCGGATCCCTGGGTACCACCCAGAACCCCTGGATCATCCCCCGTCGCCACCGCCTGATGTTGAAATGCAGCAAAGGCCCCAGGAGGGCCCGTCGGGGTCTCCAAAGCCAATTTTAAAGCGGCACAAACTTGGTTCTCGTTAATACCCAGGGAACCGGAAAACCCCCCCAAACTTCCATCCTGCTTCTCCGACCCAGCAGAAGGCTCCTGGGTTTCGGCCACCACTACCGGGGACGAACCCCGCTCCCCTTCAATCCCGGAAGCCAGGGGAACCATCCTCTCCCTCACTCCCCCTTCTAACATCCCCTTCCTTCCATCCTGAGCAACCTCCCCCTCCTGCCCCACAACGAAACCTGTCGTCCGCTCCCCCTTTCCCTCCGCCATACTCTCCACCAACCCACCGTCCTCCACTCCCTACATGGCCACCGCCAACAAGGCAGGACCATCTCGGGACAGCGGGGCAGATCCCTGCATAGCAAAACCCCCTAAACAGCCACCCCCCTGCCCCTCTGCCCTCTCAGGTCCTACCTGGTCGTCGGTGCCAGCCGTGGCACAGGGATCCAGAGAAGTCCGGCCGGTAGCCAAGGCTCCAGCAGGGAGGGCGGACACCCCCCTGCGAGCCAGGCTCACCTCAGCCATGCCACCAGACAGGATAGACACCGGTGCATCCCGCTCCGCTGATCCAGAACTCAAAGATAGTGGCCCCCTATCTTTCCCTATCCCTTTACTCATGCCTTTCCGGCGCCAAACAGCCGCCTCAGGGAAAGCCGGGCGGCCATCCCGCAACTGTTTGAGCACCGGAAAAACATCCACATTAGGGGGGGCCGAACTTTCAACCTCCCCCCCACCCAAAACCATGGTAGATTGTACAGTCCCTTGACGCTGCAGATCCAGACAGGGAATAGACAAATCAGCCACCCTCCGGATTTCCACAGACTCAGCAGGCTCAAAGGACGGGGGGCAGCCAGTCTTCAGGCTCCTGGCCACACTGAGAGAGGGCTCAGCCAAAGCAGATGAAATGCTGCTCCGCGGGATCGTAGAAGGCATCCCCGAAGCTGCTGTTGCTGAATCCAAGCCCCGACAGGAGGAAACAGCAGACAAACCCCTACTAGGCAGCACCGATTCCCCTCCGACAACAGGCCTTCCGATGGGGATCCGGTCTGCATTCCTGGAACCTTGCCGGTGCTTCAGTGACAGGAGAGGAGAAGGGGAAGTAGCAGTGACACACTTCCTGGCAAACCCGGAAGTGACCTCATGATCTTCACGGCGGCCATCTTTGTAGTCCGAAGTACTGGGAAAACACCCCTGAACGACATCCCGCATCGGGGCTCCCTGCTCTAGACCAGTGGCTCTCTCTACCTGCATCCCTCGGTGATCATGCTGCCAGGAATCTTCTGCCTCTGGATTTGTGTATGACGCTGGAAAATGGGTCTCAGAAATCCGCGATTTTTGGAGGGGAAGGATATCACCAGGCCCCTCCCTGACAGTGCTGCAAACAGAGCTTTCTGGACAGGGAGCCACTATACCAGCCCTTGGAGGTGGGACAGTGACCGGACCAGGGCTCACAAAGTGGGCAACTCTCCTTCCAGTCCGATGAGACGTATTCAGGTAAGGGTCCTTGGACCATCTATCCTCTTCTCCCCTTGCCGGGGCATAATAGGAAAAGGGCAGACTATGAGAATGGGGAGTCCCAGCCATCCAACCTACCCCCGGGGGCCCCCCCTGAACTGCTCCCTGTACTGCCCATCTATCATAGGCCTGATATATTTCTGTGAGGGACCCACAACCCTGCTGCTTGAGGTATATTATTTCTCGGTTTTTGCCCTTCAAGGCCCGCTTCACCCCTTTCCAATAGGTGACATAGGCCACCCATTCCTCCCCGGAAATGGTGGCCTGCAGGCTCTCCAGGTGGGAGAGCTGGGCTCGCAGCTGGGCCGCCTCCTCCTGGAGACCCCGAAGCCGTCGCACCGCTGCTACAATTGCCTCAGGGGCCCTAGCGGGCTGCTGGTAAGAAGGCAGGACCGACCCCTCCCCCTCATCCTCACTGGAGGAGGTAGAGGCCTCCTCCAGGACCCGAGGTGGAGGGGGGAACCCACCTCCCTCAGTACTACATTCCACGGTCCTCCAGGGTCTCCCCAGGGCCTCTCCCTGCTGCCACCCAGCCTCCACACCATGCCTGGGGAGAAGACAGGAGCCTCCTCCCTGGGGTGGCGGGCCCATACCTCCATACCTGTGGGTCCCTCGGTCCTGGCCAAGTGCAGTCCTACTGGGGGAAGCCCCCTCCCGGGGTTCCAGCTGTTCCAGGTTACGGGTTTCCGCCAGCCACTTCCAAAATAGGAGGCCCACCCGGCTTGGCAGGCCTCTGGGCCTGGGCCTCCCCCTCCGGAGGCGGCCCAGGTCCCGACATCCAGGCACGAGCAAAGAAACAGGAACCTCTCCCTAGCAGGAGCTCTGCTCAACTGAGCCTCTCAGTGCTGCAGCCAAACAGGAAGTGGGAGGAGCTGCCACTCGTGGGGCTGCAGAATCCTGCTCAACTTGTCGGCCAGGTAGTTCTCCTGGCCAGGTAGATACACCGCCTTTAGGAGCATGTTGTGTCTGAGGGCAAACAAGCAAAGGTTCTGTGCTTCCTGGCAAAGAAGCCTGGACCCAGTTCCACCCTGCTTGTTCACATAGAACATAGCTACCTGATTGTCTGTTTGAACCAGGACAGACTGGTGAGCCAGGGTGGGAGAGAAAGTTTTGAAGGCTAACCGAATAGCCCTGAGTTCCAAGAGATTGATCTGCTGTGCGGCTTCCCAGGGAGACCATAGGCCCTGGGTGCACTGGCCCAGACAATGAGCTCCCCAGCCCTGCAGGGAGGCGTCCGTGGTCAATACCACTGTGAATCCAGGAGTCTGAAAAGGCATTCCTCGCAGCAGATTGGGTGGATGCAGTCACCAGGTGAGGGAGTTCAGAAACTGTCTGGATACCCTTATTCTGTCTCTGAAGCTGCCTGTGGCCTGTGACCACTGAGACCGAAGGCACCACTGTGCAGGCCTCATATGGAGCCTGGCAAGTATGGAGGAGGCAGTTGTTGGAAGTGTAGTGCATAGCCCCAGTGGACTATTTTCAACACCCAACCGTCTCCAGTGATGAGTGGCCACTGGTGGGCAAAAAGAGTGAGGCCTGTGCAGGGTTGGGAGAGCAGGGACGGAGAGGCTATGCCTAAGGAGTCAAAAAACCCCACCCTGCTGAATGGGAGCAGGGGCCAGAGGCTTGGGGGTCCTCTGCCTACGGGGCCCATTACCCTGCCCCTTGGCTTGCTGACCCTGAGGGGCAGCTTGGGCAGCCTGATATTGTGGGTACTGTTTCTAGGCAGTGCCCTTCCTCGGGTAAAAGGGCTTTTTACCCGAGCCCTTCTTCTCATGAGAAGGGGCAGACGTCTTCCTAGACAGCCTTGTCCTTGTGAGGTGCTCGGTCTCGAGCTGTGCGGCCTTCTCGGTCATGGGCTTGCCAAACAGGTTCTCACCTCGGCAAGGGACATCGACCAACTTGTCCTGAACCCATGGCTTGAGGTCCGATGACTGCAGCCATGCCTGGCGTCAAGCCGCGATGCCGGCTACCGCAACATGGGCCGAAGCCTCGAAGCCATCGTAGGCAGCGCGGGACATAAATTTTGAACATTCCTGTATCCCCGAGGACAAGGACTTGAACCTCTGCAAGGGTTCCCCGGAGAGACCAGCAGAGAACCCGGCCAGTTCCTTGGCCAAGTCCCGCAAGTACATGCCCATGTACAGCTGGTAAGACTGGACACGGCAAGCAAGCATCGAGCCCTGGAAGCACTTTCTATCAAAACCATCAAGGTTTCGGGCCTCCCTGCCAGGGGGCACCGCGGAGTGCATCTTCTGACTTTTCAGGTGATGCATGGCCGATTCCACAACCATGGAATGGTGTGGTAGCTGCGCCTTCTGAAAGCCAGGGCTCTTCCGGAGTCGATAGATCGAATCGACCCGCTTGCTTAAAACCGGCGCCGAGGCCGGTGCCTCCCACATTCGAAAGAGGAGCCGCTCCAGCATCGGAGGAACCGGCACAGTAAAGGCCTCCTTCGGAGGAGAGTCATACTACAGGGCCTCGAGCTCCTCGGCTCGAGGCTCCTCCTCGGGCTCCGTAGGGATAGCCAACGCAGTGGCCATATCCCGGACGAACTCCGAGAACCGTGTATCCTCCGGAGGGGATCTACTCCAGGGTTCAGACTGCGGTGAGTCCGACGGGATGCACCGAGTCTTGAAAGTGTCGGGGGACTCCTCGTCCTCCGTCTCCCATGCGGTCTCGTCCGATGAGGAATCGGGGTCCAAACTCGCGGGGCCTGCGAGCACCCGCCCCGACACCGAAGGCACCGGCGTCGACACCCTCGGTCCCGAAGGGAGGTCGAGGGAGACCGCGACCGAGGACGACCTCGAGCCTTCATGGCTTCGAGTATCGGCTCGGTCTCCGGGGTCGACTTCGATGTCGATGTCCCGGTGGTCGGGGCAGATGCGCCAGACAGGCTGGCCATCAGTGCCCGCTGCTGTTCCATGAAGGCAGACAGTCTGCTCTCCAAGGCTGTCAACCTGAGACCCAGCTCAGGAGACTCAGCAGCTCCCGACTTGGGCCCCGGCGGCGCCGGGACCGACGTCGGCTCCCTGGGAGGAGAGTCCACGAGGACTACAGGGCTTACGTGTCCAGCAGACTCCGGCTCCAGTCGAGGGACTTTGGAAGGCTTCTCCTGTTCCATGGGCCCGGGGCGACGGTCGGGGTTCTGAGACCTAGCTCTCGAGGAGCCAGGGACCTCTTCCGATGACGCCCTCGCGAGCCGCTTCTTCCTCTTGTGTTCCCGGTCGGGGTACCCCCTGTCCGAGAAGCCACGACGGTGCTCGGGATCCGATTCCCAAGATGTCGAGGCCTCAGACGAGGTCCGGGCCCAGCCGGAGGCCGAGTCAGAAAAGAGCCTTTCCTTTTGATGCTGTCGACTACGCAGTGCTTTGGAAGACATCTTCCCACATGGTCCACAAGTCTTAGGGTCGTGATCAGGACCGAGGCACCGGAGGCAGCAGTCGTGTGTGTCGGTGAGAGACATCAACTTCTTACACCGATCACACTTCTTGAAACCGCTGGAGGCCATTGGGGAAAAAAGAGACCCCGCGAGGTCAAAGGACCGGCCTTCCAGGGAAAAAGAGAAAAAAGGGCACGAACGCCAGCCACGAAGGGCAAAAAACAAAAAAGAAGATCGGGCTCAATACCAGTGTACCGAACCTGGCGGGAGGGGAACCAGCGTCGAAACGGGAAGAAAAAAGAGCAAAAGAATCGCAAAAATCTAACAATTTTCCGGGATGGCTAGGACTCACGTCCGGTGGGCTTCACGGAAAACGAGAGACTGAGGTAAGATGGCACCTTTAGGCGGGAAGGGAACCGCGCATGCGTGCCTGCACTCCCAAAGGCTTTTATGGAAAGCTGGGGAAATGCTCCGCAAGGGGCTTCATCGACGTTGATGTCACCCATATGTGAGGACTGACTTCCTGCTTGGTCCTGGAGAATAATTTATACATGCACTTGCACATTCTGCCCAAACTTTGCATATTTGCATACCTGCTGGCAAAGTATGCACTATCATACCAAAGCATGTACTTTTACACATGTCAGTATTTATAAGAGGCCACATACATCTGGGAATGATTTTATAAAATTACCTTTTATGGGCATAGGTTTACCTGTATATGCAAATGCAATGTGTGCCTTCAAGTCAGTCCTGACTCCTGGTGACCCAAAAGCTCCTGGGTTGTTTTGGCAGTGTCACCGGAAGTAGATTGCCAGGCCTTTCTTCCGAGGCAATGGAGGTTTAAGTGACTTGCCCAAGGCCACAAGGAGTGCTAGTGGGAACTGAACCCTGGTTGTTTGGTTACCAAGCCAGTGTTCTAACCACTAGGCTACTCCTCCACTCTACACATAGGATGGGCCAGTTTCAAAAAGGCCATTTCCGTGCATCAATCAAGCCACAGATCACATGTACAGAACATGTTCATTCCAGCCACTAGGTGTCACTACTGACAATGGGCAAGACTCCCTCCCCGCCTGGGGGTGGCTGTGAAACCTCAGCAGCATCTCCAGTCCCACCCAGCCCAGAGAGTGAAAGTCAGGCCAAGGAACTGAGCCCAGCTCTGCCACTGAACCATCGGCTTAGCATAGTAATTACAGGGGGCATTTTCAAAGGCATTTACACGGTTAGGGCTGCTGAATATCCCCAGGCGATGCCACTACACACCCTTTTTGTGCCTATGCCCACAGGTGGCATCTCATCATATCAGAGAAATGGGCTCTCAACATAGTCACAAGGGGTTATCTGCTTCACTTCCACAGCTTACCCCCAACCACTTCTCCAAAGACTTACCCTGCATATCCTCTGCAGGCAAGTCTTCTAACCTCAGAGGTGGCCATCCTCTTGTCTCAGAGAACTATCAAAAGAGTCCCTCCCACCCAAGAAGGTACAGAAAAGTTCAAAATGATTTCCCTTGGTACCCTTCTGCCCTATCTCTAGAATTGTGACTGGCTATACATCTCAAAGATGCTTACACACATTTGCTGATCCACCCACATCACAGAAAATATCTGTGCTTCAGGGTTCAACAGCTGCACTACCAGTATCGAGTGCTACCTTTCGACCTAGCCTCTGCTCCCCGAGTCTTCATAAAGTGCATGTCAGTCACTGCTGCCTATTTGCACACACTGGGGATCTCTATCTTCCCTTACTTAGATGACTGGTTGATAAAGGGAGACTCCCCAGAAGATGTAAAGCTATCTTTTCATCGCACTATCACTGTGCTCCAAAGTCTAGGATTCATCACACTTTGTTCCAGCACAACAACTGGAAGTCATCGGAGCACTTCTAGACACATGTGAGGGCCAAGTTTTTCTTCCCAAGGATCATTCTACATGCCTCATCGAGCTGACCCGCACGATTCGAGGCCAAAGCATTGTGACAGCTCGAGATATGTTACACCTTCTGGGACACATGGCCTCAATGGTATACATTATGGCATATGACTGTCTCCACATGAAAGAAGCCCAATGGCACTTTCATCCCAATGGCCTCAGGTGACGGGCCAGCTCTCAGATAAGATTCGCGTAACACCTTCTCTAGTCAACTCCCGTCTAGGAAGATCACCTTTCCAGATGCCTCCAACCCAGTGCACTCTAACCATGGATGCTTCCAGACTGGGTTGGGGAGTGCATCTGAACAACCTCACCACTCTGGGGCAATGGACAGACCACGAATCCCAGATGCAGATCAATTTCCTGGAACTTCATGCTCTCACAAATGCCCTTCGGGTTTTTCAACCCCAACTATTGGCCAAATACATATTAGTCCAGATGGACAACCAAGTAGTTATGTTCTATGTAAACAAGCAGGGAGGAATCAGCTCCTATCCCCTGCGTCAGGAAGCCCTTCACCTCTGGACCCTTGCGATCACACACTGCATCCATCTTCAGGCAGTGTACCTCCCAGGTCATCTCAATATCTTAGCAGACAGACTCAGCCGTATTCTCCATCCACACGAGTGGACCCTCAATCAGCAGACTGCCTCTTGGCTCTTCCAGATGTAGGGAACTCCCAGAATAGATCTGCCTGCCACTCAGGAGAATACACGTCTACCGCTTTTTTGTTCCAAAGTTCCCTTCCTGATCAGTCCAGCAACCAATGCTTTTCTCCTTGACTGGGGACAGGATTTGCTTTACGCATTCCCACCAATCTCTCCAATTCCCAAGACAATGTTCACGCTGCAGACCAACAGAGGCTCTCTGATCTTGTTGGCCCCTTACTTGCCTCATCAGCTGTGGTTTCCTCTGCTACTTTGTCTAGTATGGGCTCATCCTTCAATTTAGGTCATGCCTCTTATTTATTTATTTAGCTGTATTTATATCCCGCTTTTCACCGGGTCAAAGCGGCGTTACATATAAAAGGGTGGGGGGAATTTAAGTTTAGGGCGGGGCCATCACCAGGGAGACAACATTGATGATTTCAACATAGGATAGACTTTGGACATGGGACAGAGTTTGGACATGGACAGGTTAGTACAGGTTTGCGTTGGGGGGTCATGATGGGTGAGATCAAAGGTTAGTGCGCTTTTTTGGTGGGGGTCGTGTTAAAGTATTCCTGGAACAGGATAGTTTTCAGCTGTTTTCTGAAAGATAGTAGATTGGCATTATTTCGGAGACAACTCGGTAGAGAGTTCCATATGGATGGAGCATAGAGTTCAAAGGCTCGGTTGCAGATCCGTTGTGAGCATTTGGTTCTTTTGTGAGGGACGGTGAGGGAATTGCTGGGGGCTTGTCTTGTAGTTCTGCCGTGGGCTGGTCGAGACAGTAGGGTGTGAAGTTGGGAGTCCTGTGTTTGATGGATGGCTTTGTGGGTGAGTAGGATGGCTTTATATTTAGTCCTTGCTTCGAGGGGGAGTATGTGTAGGTCTTTCAGAATTGGGGTGATGTGGTCGGATTTCTTTGCTCTCTGGATGATTCTTGCTGTGGTGTTCAGAGCTGTTCGGAGGGGGTTGGTCTGCGTGGCTGGAAGACCATGGTATATTATGTTACAGTAGTCTAGATGTGGGAGCGTCATGGCTTGCATCACAGTTCGGAAGTCTTGATGTTCTAGGAGGGGTCTGAGACGTTGCACTGTTCTTGCCTTGTGGAATATAGTTCCGGAGGTTTTGGTAATTTGCTGCTTTAGTGTGAGGGCTTGGTCAATAATAATGCCCAGGTATCTTATTTGTGGTTGTATTTGGATGCTTGTGGTACCTATGTTGAGGTGTGTAGGTGGAGTGAAGTCCGGGTCTTTTGTGACTATGAGGGCTTCTGTTTTCTTTATGTTGATGGATAGGTTGTTTGCTTGAAGCCAGTTGGATACCTCGGTGAAGCATGATGATAGATGGGTGTTTGTTGGGTTCGTGGTTGTGATGGGAGCATACAGCATGATATCATCAGCGTATATGTGGAAGCTGATGTTGTGAGTGCGTACGACTGAGCAGAGCGGTTGAAGGTAAATGTTGAAGAGCATGGCTGACAGTGTGGATCCTTGGGGAACTCCTTGGTGTTGCTGGAACGGGGGGGGATGTCAAAGTGCTGGTGCGGATTAGTTGCTCTCTGTTAGTTAGATATGATTGGAACCACTTTAGTACAGTGTCTTTGATCCCGATTGTCCGTAGTCTGTGTATGAGGATGCTGTGGGAGATGGTGTCGAAAGCTGCAGATATGTCAAGGAAGATCATGGCATATCCGGAGTGTTTTTCTTGCGTTCCTATGAGGAGAGTGTTCATCAGCGTGGTCATGAGGGTCTCAACTCCATGTAGAGGGCAGAAGCCGTGCTGTTGTGGGTCAAGTATGTTGTTGAGATCCAGGTGTTCTTGCAGTTGCTGCTGGACGATCTTCTCGATTATCTTGGCGGTGAAGGGTAGGCTTGCTATGGGTCTGTAGGATGCCGGGTCTAGGGGGTCTAGGTTTTGCTTTTTTAATGATGGTCGGATGATTGTAGTTTTGAGGGCATCTGGCATGTGTCCTTGGGAGAAGGATTCCTTGACAATATGGGCTAATGGCGTGCTCAGTTCGTTCTTGGATTTCTTTATCCAGTCAGTGGGGCAGGGGTCTAGCGGGGAGGTGGTAGTGTTGAGGCAGGAGATGGTGGTTGATATTTCGTCTGGTGAAGTTTCTTTGAATGTGGTCCAGTCACTGTGTAGGTTAGGGTGGAGGTCTGATGTAGTTGTTACTGCGTTTGGTTGCGGGTTCTGCGGACGTTGTAGTTGTTTGTATTGACGGGCCAGTAGCTCTGGTGGGATCTTCGGTAGTTGGTCCGAGTTCTGGGGAGCTTTTGTTAGTTGTTTGACAATCCGAAAGAGCTCACGAGGTTTGTTTATAGAGGTACTTATGATTTTCATGTGGTAGATTTTCTTTGTTTTGTCGGTCTCGTAGTGATATGCATTGAGTTCATTTAAGTATTTTGTTTTGTCATTTTCGTCTTTGGTTTTTCTCCATTTTCTTTCGGTTCTTCTGAGTTTTGTTTTTAGTTTTCGGAGACTCCTATCCCAGGATTGGGGACTTCTCCTCCATCTCAATCCATGGGCCCTCCGTCTCATTGCATGGCTCCTGAAAGCATAACCTTTGATGACCTCAGTCTTCCACAACCGGTCAAGGATATCCTGTTTGCCTCTCACAAGTCTTCTACCATCAAGTGGTGTCGGTTCACTCTTTGGTGCACCCCCAAGCAGGTGAACCCATCTGATTGCCCAGTAGAGCTTATTCTATAATATTTTCTCCACTTGTTCTCCACAGGGCTCAAGACTAACTCTGTCAGAGTTCATCTGCTATTGCAGCCTATCATAAACTTTCTATTTCCTCGCACCCCCTGATGTAGCAAGTCATGCAGGGTCTTCTGCTCTCCAAGCCTCCGATCAGACCACCGCCAGTGGCTTGGAACCTTAATGTGGTCCTAGCCCAACTTATCAAAGCTCCATTTGAGCCCCTAGCTACCACGCCTCTAAAGTTTCTATCATGGAAGGTAATCTTCCTCATTGACCTCACCTCAGCTTGTCACATCAGTAAGCTACAGGCTTTAGTGGTGGATTCTCCTTACACTCAATTCCACCATGACAAGGTGGTCCTTTGAACTCATCCGCATTTCCTTCCAAAAGTAGTTTCCACTTTCCACCTCAACCAGTCGGTAATGCTACCGGTCTCTTTTCCCCGGCCGCATGCCTCCAAGGCTGAGGCAGCATTATATACCCTGGACTGCAAGCATGCGCTTGCTTTCTACTTGCATAGAACTAAGGATTTTAGAAAATCCTACCAGTTATTTGTTTCTTTTGGCCCCAGTCACTTAGGTTTTCTGGTGTCAAAACACAGCTTATCCAACTGGATTGCCAGCTGCATCTTGCTAGCCTATGATGAGGCTGGTCATGTTACCACTCACAATGTCAGAGCCATGGCGATATCTGTTGCCAACCTCTGTTCTGTCTCTATACAGGAGATATGCCGAGCAGCCAACTGGTCCTCTGTTCACATCTTTTCAGTTCACTACTGCCTTGACAGGGAATCCCATTGGGATGCTGTCTTTGGCCAGGCTGTACTTCAACATCTATTTGGGACTTAATCAGCTCCTATCTGTTCTATCTCTGGCACCTGACTCCCTCTTCCATGCTTTCGGCTACTGCACTCAAATCCGCTGAGGCCAACTTGTGTCCGTTACCTATTTGACTCCATTCTTCTGCTTCATGGACATGTTCTGTCTGGTGCCTAAGAACTAGTGAATCCCATCTGTGAAGACTTCATTCCTGCTTGTTCCTGGAGATAGCGTAGTTACTCACCTGTAACAGGTGATCTCTGGGAACAGCAGGAATTGAGTCTTCACATATGGGTGACGTAACTAAGCTTTATCAGAAGACACATCACTCATACACCTTCACATGACATTTAGCAGCAGGGGTCAGGGAAAGAGAGCAGATGAGATGAAGGATAAGATAGAAGGATGCATAGATGTATGTGACTATGGGGGAGCTGGCCAGATTCAGCAGATGCAGAAGGTACATGAACTTTTTAGCCACTTGCACAGGACATCTTGAAGGTATTTCACTGGAAATTCTACTGTATTCCATAGGCCTTTCTTGGCAAATGTGTGGGTTAGTCATCAAGAGAACGGGGGGGGGGGGGGGGGGCCATTAGATCCTGTAGGATTCGATGCACCGCTAATGTTGTTGTCTTCTTGGGTGTTGAGAGGTTTTGCAGAATCTCCAATTCCTCAGCTTTTGGTTCCATTTTGGATGAAACAGTGATTTGAAGACAGGCGGAATCGGTGGAAGTGGTCCCGATGCAACCAGTTCAAGAGCTGGCATCGGACCCACAGGTATGGGAACTGAAGCCGATGGCAGTATTGGAGTTACTGGGGCTGTCGATACATGTGGTACCGCAGTGGCCAGTAGCTTCTCCACTTTCGATAGCCAAAAAGCGCTGATTGATGGATGTTACCAAGGCATGGGTTGATTGCAATATGGGACTGATAGCCACTGTCCCAGAGCACGGTACCAGTAGCTCTCTGGAGGTCAATGCCTCGGGAGTGTCCTGGTGCCCCTGAGTGGCTTTGGAGGATTGGTCCTCCTGCCAGGGCTGCTTGGCAGGCCTGTCAACATCGGATGCACCTTTCAATGCATCCCTTAAACAATGAGACTTACCTTGATATCCTGTATCGGACTTCAAAGCCAATAAAGATTTTGACTTATGTTTGGACTTTTTGGAGACCCTAGATCCAGTAAAAGAAGTTGAGTCCCTCGATGATGCTGAGGCTACTGAAATCTAATACGGGGCAAAGAGTGATTCATACTGCTTGGCCCTGTACTGTAGGCCTCGTTTGGTTATTTGCTTGCACAAAGGATAGCTGTCTGGTCTATGGTCTGGGCCCAAACATTTAAGACACCAATCATGGGAATCACTGACTGACAGTGCCAGAGTACTTGGAACTTTTTGTAAAGCCACTGACGTGTTAGTCCATAACAAACCAAAAATATATAAGCCTGAGGCCTAAAAGAGTGGTGGAACTGCCTGAAGAAAAAAGATAATAAAAAGAAATAAAAGAACGAGAGTATCGGTGTCGATGGGAAGGCAGAACACAATAATAAAACCAAAAAATAAGAACGTTTTTTGGCAGTGACAGGAAAGGCTTCCTGCTGGCTCCACGGAAAATGAAGAACTGGAGAGCTGTGAGGAAGGCGGGAAGGCAGCTGCACAGGTGCAGTAGAGTACTCCCAAAAGTTCTCCTATTGGACGCTGGGGAGCGTTCCCATGTGGGCTGTCGGTACCGACGAAACTCATCTATGAAAACTGCATTCCTGCTTCTTCATGGAGATTGGATGCTATTCAGGATGGTGGGTGAGAGAATTATTAATCTGTAGTTGCATTATAATTTTTTTGCACTCAAAGTCTGTAATAATAATATAAGATATGCTGGGTCAAACGAAAGGTCCATCAAGCCCAGTATCCTGTCTCCAATAATAGTCAAAGTACTTGTCAGGTTCACAAAAGATAGACAGATTTCATGTTGCTTATCCCAGGGGTATGCAGGGGATTTCCCGCCATATGCTTTAATAATGGTTTATGGACTTGTCCTCCAGGACAAACCTAGCCACACTATCAGCTTTTACTACATCCTCCAGCAATGAATTCCAAAGCTTAATTACACGTGGAATGAAAAAATATTTTCTCCTGGGCCCTTCACCCAGGACCAGGAAAGAAATGCCCGGAGAAAAATGTTGGGGGCATTTCTCTCCTGGTCCTGGGTGTAGAAATACTCTCCTGAATAATGGCAGATTGGACTCTTGAAAAGGTAGGAGGTGGGGGTTGGGGGAGGGGAGGATATCAGCAGCTCTAGCAATCAGAGTCTTCGTATATTAGCACCCCATATCCCTGATGCTATATATCATGTAGATACATTTTTGGATGATACTAAAACCTTAAAGGAAACATAAATCCTGAAAAGAATCTTTAAGTCTTTAATCATACTCAGAAAGCAAAGCAATAAGGGCTCATAGGGGCCTCATAAGTACATAAGAAGACACGATATGCCTACCGGGTCAGACCAAAGATCCATCAAGCCCCGTATCCTGTATCCAAAAGTGACCAATCCAGGTCACAAGTACCTAGCAGATTCCCAAAAGGTAGACAAATACCATGCTGCTTATTACAGAGGTAAGCAGTGGAGTTTCCCAGTCCCGTTTAATAATGGTTTATGGACTTTCCCTCCAGGAACTTCTCTAAACCTCTTTTAACCCAGCTACTCTAACCGCTTTTACTACATCCTCCGGAAATGAATTTCAGCTTGATTATGCTTGGAGTGAAAAAAATCTTTTCTTCTATGAGTCTTAAATCTGCTACGTTATGTACTAGTGTTCAGCTAATGACATCGCTTGCTTGACTGTCTCCCTTCATCCCCAAACCTGCATTTTTGTTGGAGAGTGAAGGCATGCCATGTAACTACAGTTAGGCAATTCCACTGCAAGCGGTAGGAGAATCTTTCCCCATCACACTTGTAAAAGTAAACATAATTCTAAAGCATCCTGAAATATAAACTTTATGGCAAATGACATCTCTGCTTTGATACAAATTACCCACCTGCAGCTATGGGCACCCCAAGCAGATTATATATCAGTGCAAAGACAAAGTTTATCCGTATCCTTCGGACTGTCCTCTTTGATAGATGGATACTTGCAACAACATCCAGTAAGTTGTTCTGCAGGATGGAAAATGCAGGGTCATCTCTATGTTTATTCCCCTTTTCAGAAACACCCTCCCTCCTTCACCCTGCTCAGATCAATGCCTGGAAAACTGATAGAAGGATTAGTTTGCGGAATTGAACATACCCGAATCAGAACCACATCAGCTGCTTCAATGGCCACATCAGTACCGGTCCCAATGGCAATGCCAATGTCCGCTTTGGCCAGGGCAGGAGAGTCATTGACTCCGTCCCCTACCATGGCTACCCTGTTCCTTTTCCTCTGGAGTTCCTCGACTTTTGCAACCTTGTGGGAGGGAAGGACCTCGGCAAAGACCTTTTTAATGCCAACCTATGTGCAAAAAAGATCTGTCAGTAAAAGGATAGGTGCATACTGACATGGACTATATGAAGCCCAATTTTGCATAGGACACTAAGATGGGAACTGGGACACCTGGGAGGGACATTCACAGTTCACACAGCACTTTAAAAAAGGCTCCGGTGAATGTGGAGTCTTTGGTACAACATGGGCCTGATTCAGAGACGCAGGTTGAGGAGCGGTATATCCTGGCGGGACATGCAGCTCCGCAAGCCGTCCGGACCCTATTCCCCCTCCTCCTCTTCCCGCACAGCTAGAGCAGTAGGACAGGGAGAGTCGGTAGGGGTGAGGGCGGAGCAAGGGTAGGCTAGCCCGCCAGGACGTACAGGGCCAATTCAGGTCAGAGCCCTGTACATCCTGCAGGGTCAGTGGGAACGTGCGGCTTATTTCACCTCGAAGGTGGAATAAGCAGCACTAACCCAGAATCGGGTCCTAACAGGCCCATCTTGCTCGGGGCCGTCCAGATGGCCTGGACGTGCTCCTTCGTGAATCAGGCTCCACGTAAAAGAATGACAACAAATACCTACAGGCCCATACAGCGGAAGCAGTGATTTCAATAACCTGCACATGCAGAAACATGACAGCCTCACTCAGCAGCTTCCCTGTATAAGTGCTGGCGCTTAGATGTGGAAGTGCCAGTCTTCATTACTCTTATGCATAAGTATTGGCAACTATAAATATAAGAATCTTATTCTAGACACCTATATGGATGAGTGCAGCCAGTTAATGAGCAAAGCCCCGTAAGGTAAATTTTTGCATTTTAAAGCTTATACAAAGTACCAGGAGCCTAAGTATAATTGGCTCTTCAATCGCTCCTTTCAAGCCCTGGTCGAAATGTAGAAGTTTATGTGCGCCTTGGAGGAGATGCAAAAGCCAATGGGAAATTGCCCAAATTGTCCAAAAGATATGTGCATTTCCCAATGTGAAATGGGAAATAGAGGTACAAATGACGCCCTCATTCAGGGATGGCACAAGGAGATGAGGCGCCTAGGCGAACCTCATCCCTTTTGCCCCTCCGGCGTCCACTGTTGCCACCGCTGCTTCTCTCTGGGACATACAGCAGCGTCAATAAGCACAAAGAGCCTTGCGGTGCTTCCTTCGGCACTGTGGGGCTATTTGTTTCCACCTTTTCTATGATGCCCGAAGCCGACTTCCTGTTTGCAGCATGTCTCAGAGAGGGGAGACAGCGGCGGCAATGAGCATTCTGGAGGGCCGGCACTCGAGGTGACTAGCTAGTCCTCCTAATGCTATTGCCGTCCCTGCCCTCTTTGAATCTGTGCACCTTAAGCCGTCACATGTTTGTAATCTACATGTGTAATTTACATGTGTAGATGCCGCGCAAGCTTTCTAAAATGACTCCCTCAAAGTAGCTAAACATACTGCTGATTTCTAAAGATTGATTTTGATAATTATGATTATTACAGGAAGTAAAACTAAAGCTGTCATACATTTTCCGTGCTATTGTAGAGGACTATAGATTCTGTACAAACCCATCCAAAGTGGCAGTGTGTGGGTCTGAATAGGGGAAGAACAGGTTTTGATTACTGAATAGAAGATAAAAGATTTGATGAAACATGGACATAGAAAAATTAAAAAGGGAACTAAAACCTTCAGAAAAAATGTTGGTGTCTCTTTTCAAAAAGGAGTTATCTGGTTAGCCCAGTGAGTCCTCTGAGTGTGTCGGCACTACCCAAGATAGTGTTGGGGCAGTCTGTGGACAGAGCTAAGATGGAGCCATCACTTATCGGGATAGCAGCGTTTTTCCTGGACGCTATCCAGACAACAAGTCGCATAACTTAAGACAACTAAAAGCTGTCCTAAGTGCTAATTGCCTGTCTGGCTAGCAGCTGAGTATTGCTGTTACCTGCATAGTGCCAACGCTGACTGCGCTACCTGGATATTCAGCACCTGCCTCTCTCCGAAACCCGGGGCTCACTATCCAGACGCTAGGTAACCATGGCAACCAGCATTCAAAAATAAATGCTGACTGTTGCGGTTTCAATATTACACCCGGTAATTTCAGTAACACGGTAAGGCAATGTAGGAATGAACAAGAGTAAATAATGAAATTACCCACAGCAGAGCAAAATAAACTAGAAAGGACGTTTTGCTTTGATTATTGGCTATGGGAAATACCCACATCATTCTGATTATTGGACAGTACGCGCCTATTATGGAAAATGGATATAAAATGCTGCATAGATGGTACCTGGCGCCTGTTAAACTAAATATAGGCTGGAGAGAGTGTGGGTGATTTTCTAAATGTCTGGTGGTCACGTCCACAGATTTCAGAGTTTTGGGAGGGCATAGGTGGGGTGGTAAAGGAGATGATTAGGAATGAGGCTGACTGGGGTGTGGAGGAGGTACTGTTGGGGATGGGGGGTGAGGGATAGAAGGGTAATAAGGATAAATTGGAACAGATGTGTGCAAAAGCAGCACATA
Organism: Ichthyophis bannanicus; assembly: GCA_033557465.1. Lineage (NCBI taxonomy): Eukaryota > Metazoa > Chordata > Amphibia > Gymnophiona > Ichthyophiidae > Ichthyophis > Ichthyophis bannanicus. The sequence goes on along the minus strand of CM066033.1, from coordinate 1,403,453,951 downwards.
CACTGTACTGAAAGTCAAGGCAGGTGCCTAATATTCATTCTTGGCAGTTAAGGATGAATAAAATTAACAGCAATTAGACTGGATAAGCTTCCACAGTTTGATAAGATGATGGACGTTTTTGCTTCACAGTATAAATTGTAATTGCTTGTGCTCATAGCCTTAGGGATGTTTAGGGCGGAGATGTGGGTGATAATATACTATTATATGTTTTGGTTCAAGGCAACGTATTTTGGAAGTGAACAAAATTTGAATAAACATTAAATTACAAAAAAATAAATAAAAGCACATGCCTGCTTCTCTTTCCAGACCTACCTCTGCCCTGGACGTGCTTCCTCAACCCTTCAAATAAAATATATGCGCACTTTTACTCATGTTCTGGAACAACAATAAGTGGGGAGCATGCAACACCTGACTCATGAATTCTTTTACAACCTTTCTGCTTGTATGTGTGTGCCCCTATAACCTGGAGGGGAGAAGGGAAGGGGAGGGGGGGATGCAGCCTTAATGGAATGGTTCCCTAGCATTCTTTTGGTTTGGAAAGAATAACATGAAACTGTTATAACATAACCCTTGGACATCACTTCCAACAAATTTCAAAGAATTCACTCTGCATTTAAACCAAGGCAGCAAGTGTTTCAGTGCTTCTCTTCCACAAGAAGGCCATATACATAGCAAGCAGGAGCATACAACATGGCTCAGTCACTAGATGTCACCACACATAGCAACCATTAAAAAAGCTATATTACTCACTCAATGGTTTTCATGTTAGAATTAGCAAAGAAAATGAAGCATGCATTGTGTCACTAGCAGCTAGCCCAGCAGAGATATAAATATTGCAGCATGTAGTAGGGCTACCATAGGGAGCATGTTTCATAGAATTATTCAAAACCTGTTTGTGTGGCTGTATGAGGTCAGCTGAGATTTGAACCTATGACCTTAGGAAGTGGAGACTGCTGGCTTATGGCTGGAACCACAGAGGCCATGCAGCCCAAAGCTGAGGTCTAAGAAGGACATGCTGAAGCAAGTGAAGGCGAAGTCCACCCCTGAGGAGCCTACTGGACCAGCAAGGGGTGTATTCTACTCCACACCATATTAGGGTTGCCAACTGGCCCCAGATGCGCCCGACACATTTGATCCAGTCCTAGATTTACTCCACTGCATGCAGGGATATGTAATTCTGATTTTTCCATTGCACACCATAAGAAAAGCAAGACTACATGTCCCTGCATGCAATGGGGTAAACTCAGGACTGGATCAAGCCTGTTGGGTGCATCTGGAGCCAGTTGGCAACCCTAATATACACCATATAAACCCAGCCAGGCACACCCTGGATGATTCAATGTTTGTGGTGGAACTGAGCTATGTCTATTGTCAATCCAGCTCCCTGCACTGTTTTGTTTCTTCCTCCTGCTTTTTGCCAAGACTCTGGCTCTTGCTCCACATCTGGTTCCTGCTACAGTCCTGCCACTGGTTCCTGCACTGCTCTACCCTGTCCTGGACCTAAGATTTCTACCCCCCCCCCCCCCAAAAAAAAATGTGTGTGTGCATGGGAGGGGTATCTATGTTGGGTTTGTGTGTCTATGACCAGGTGTGTAGAGAAGAGGGTAAAGGCAGTTTGAAAAGAGACATTCTCTAACTCCTATGTTTCTGTAAATCAAAGTTTCTATATTACAGAAGCTGTAAGTGCCTCTCTCATAGAAATGCATGGGATCTTTTTTTTTGGGGGGGGGTGGTATTCCTCTGGAACCACACTGTTTTGTATCCTTGATTATTGCTCTTCTAGAGTTTGCAGAAGGACTACATGACTATGAGATGGGAGGCAACATGATCACAAGTTGTCGCTGCATTTTTTTCAACATCCACCGAGGGAGGGTTCAATTCACCTTGGCTACTCCCCACATGAACAGAGCAGGTGGAGACCCTAAAGAAGTGGCTTCTTTGAACAATTAAATCAATAACTAGAGTCAAAACACTGGCTAACAGCATCCGATTTCCATGAGTTTCTGACTCATAGTGTATCTGGAGCCTCCTTTGGGACCAGCCATTTCCAACTCATAGATTTCAAAAAGAAGAAGTGTACCTGGGTAGCAATAGCTTTGGCTGTTTTTCTGTTGTCCCCAGTTATTAACACCACATCCACGCCCATATTCTTCAGAGTGTGGACCGCCAGTGCTGCCTCCTGCTTCACAGTGTCTGCAATTGCGATCATTCCACACAGCACACCTACCCAGGAAAAGGACCAAGCATTAAAGAGTGGAGGAGTAGTCTAGTGGTTAGAGCACTGGCTTAGGAACCAACAGACCAGAGTTTGATTTTCACTAGCTGACCTTGGGCAAGTCACTTAACCATCCCATTGCCTCAGAAGAAAGCAGAGTTACTCACCTGTAACAGGTGATCTCTGGGAACAGTAGGAATCAGTCTTCATATATGGGTGAATGTCACTGACAGAGCCCTTGTGGGGACACCCCACTGTGTCCAATAGAAAAGCCTTTGGGAGCACTCCACTGTGCCTGCATGCCTGTCTTCTCAATTCCTCTCCTCAGTTGAGTTTGTAGCAAAGAAGAAGAAAAATAAGAGCCCTACAACTCCTAGGGGGAGGAGGGTGAATTGTGAAGATAGATTCCTGCTGCTCTAGGAGATCACCTGTTACAGGTGAGTAACTATGCTATCTCCAGGAACAAGCAGGAATGCAGTCTTCACATACAGGACTCACTAGTTCCCCGGTACCAGACTGGCATGGCAGGGGGAGAGTAGTGCGATCCCTGAAGAAAAAATGTGTAGTCAAAGAGTCTGAAAGAATTGTGGGCCACTGGACTCAATTCCAGGAGGCGATACTCCCCCAATGATAGTCTGGTATCTTATAGAAGTGTGGGATGGAGGGTAGGAGTTGAGTTTAAGTCCCATAGAGGTGCTGGAGTACAGCTGCTTGGCCAAAGACAGCATCCCAATGGGAGTCTATCTAGAGTAGTGTGCAGCAAAAGTATGAATGGAGGACCAGGTATCTGCCCAGCAGATCTCTTCAATGGATACTGAATGGAGATTGGCTACAGAGGTTGCCATAGCCTGCACATTGTAAGCAATGACATGACCCTCCAAAGGGAGTTCTGCTTGTGCATAAGCAAAATAAATGCAATCTGCTATCCATCTGGATAGAGTACGTTTCATCACCATTAGACCTGGGTGACTAGGATCAAAGTGAATTAATAGTTGAGAGGATCTTCTGTGATCTTTAGTTCTATCCAAGTAGTAGGCCAGCACTTGTTTGCAGTCTAAAGTGTGTAACGCTGCTTCAGCTTAAGACGCATGTGGTCTAGGGAAGAAAATCAGGAGGATTATAAACTGGTTTAGATGGAACGAGGAAACCACTTCTGGGAGGAAGTGTGGATGCGTATGGAGAACTACCTTGTCATGGTGAAACTGAGTATCAGACGGATCTGCCACGAGAGCTTGCAGCTCATTGATGTGGCAAGCTGAAGTGCGGGCAATAAGGGAGATGACCTTCCAAGATAGGAACTTCAATGAAGTGGTGGTTAAAGGTACGAAAAGTGGTTTTAGAAGTTGCACCAGAACCACATTCAGATCCCAGGCCACCGTACGTAGCTTAATGGGTAACTTGGACAGCAGGAGACCTTGCATGAAGCATGCTTCTAAGGGGTGTGAGGAGATAGGCTGTCCATCCACTGGTCTGTGAGAGGCTGCAATGGCACTAAGGTGAACTCTCACTGACTTAGTTTAAGACCTGTCGAGGATAAGTGGAGGAGATAATGCAGAAGCGACTCCATGGTGCAAGAAAAGGGGTTAATGTCTGTTGGGGAGCACCAGAGGGCAAACCTACATCATTTGAAGGCATAAAAGTGCCTGGTGGAATCTTTATGATTTGCAAGAAGGACAACTGCCTGTGGTAAGTCGAGGTTGGCAAGCACTAGCCCTTCAGCAGCCAAGCTGTCAGGCATAGGGAGTGAAGATTGGGATGGAGGAGCATCCCATGGTCCTGAAAGGAGGTCGGGTACACATCCCAGAATGAGTGGCTGAGTCTATGCAAGGCGGAGAAGTAGAGGAAACCACAGTTGACGGGGCCAGAAAGGGGCTATGAGAATCATCGAGCCCCTGTTGCCCTGTAGCTTGAACAGTGTCTTGGGTATCAAGGGGATGGGAGGGAATGCGTAGAGCAGTCCCTGTACCCAATGGAGAAGGAAGGTGTCTGGAGTCTGTCAGTACAATGATGGAACCCGGGTGCAGAAGCATGGAAGTTGTGTGTTTTTCAAAGTGGCAAAATGATCTATGAGTGGAGTTCCCCATGTCTGGAAGATCCGAGCAGCCGTGTCCCAGTGCAAGGTCTATTCATATGGACAAAGGATATGGTTTAGCCTGTACGCAAGGACGTTGAGTCCACTCGGGAGGTACACTGCTCTGAGGTGAATGTGGTGTGAGATGGCAAAGGACTACAGGCGAATTGCTTCCTCATAGAGGGGAGGAGACCCTGATCCCCCCTGTTTGTTCATGTAGAACATGGCAACTTGGTTGTCCGTCCTGACTAGAACAGGTTGCGCCAAAAGTTGGGGTTGAAAATCCCGAAGAGCAGTTGACAGTGCCTGTTGTTCTATCAGGTTGATCTGCAGAGCAAATTCCTGTTGTGTCCACAGTCCCTATGTGGTCAGGTCATTCAGATGTGCCCCCCAACCCAGTTTGGAAGCATCCATCATCAGGGTGCATAGAGGTGGAGGCATCAGAAAAGGTGACCCAATGAGTAGGTTCTGTGGGAGACACGACCACTGAAGGGATTTGATCAGTTGAGGGGTGATTTCGGATCTTGTCTCTGAGTCGACTCTTCGCTTGCATCCATTGGGAAGACAGAGTCCATTGTGCTTGTCACATGTGTAATCGAGTGCAGGGGATGACATGGACTATGGAGGTCATGTGTCCTAAATGTCGTAGCATCTCTTGAGCTGTTACTCAGCTTTGCTGTTGAACCCATTTTTGCAGCTCGATGAGGTGGGCACAGAAATCCTGTGGGAGGAAAGCTCGGGCCTGTTGAGTGTCTAAGAGTGCTCTGATGAATTCCAGTCATTGGGTTGGAGTGAGGTGAGAGTTTGGGAAGTTTATGACAAATCCCAGGTGCTGGAGCACCGTGATAGTGCAATGAAGGGAGAGACTTACCTCCTGAGAGGAGTCTCCCCTAATCAGCCAAGTAAGAGAAGATGAATACCCCCAAGTTGCATAAGTAGGCATGCATTTTGTGAAGACTCTTGGAGCAGAGGCTAGACCGAAGGTGAGAACCTGGTATTGGTAATGGTTTCCTTGAAACATGAAGCGCAGATACCGTTTATGCAAGGGATGAATCAGTAAATGCGTGTATGCCTCTTTTAGGTTTAGAGAACATAGCCAATCATGTCTCTGGAGGTATGGTAGAAGAGTTCGTCAGAAATCATTTTGAATTTTTCTTGGACCATGAACTTGTTTAGGTTTCTGAGATCCAAGATAAGCCTGAATCCTCCTGTTGTCTTTGAAATGAGAAAATATGAAGCCCATCCTTTCTTAAGGAGAAGGAACTCTTTCTATGGCACCCTGGGACAATAGGGTGGTCACCTCTTTTTTTTAAGAGAATGCTTTGAAGGAGTTGCGTGGAATAATCTCCTGTGAAGCTGGTAGGGGGTAAGGTTTTGAAGTGAACCTGATGACCCCTTTGGACAATCTGGAGTGTCCAGTACTCTGATGTTATGAGGTGCTACCTGTAGGCATAGCGACAGTCTGTCTGCTATGTGGAGGGGCTAGGGACCCTCCAGGGCAGATTGGCAATGCTCTCTAGGAAGGAGTAAAAATCAGGCGCAGGTTGTTGCTGTGCGGCTGGTTGAGGCTTGGGAGCCTTGGGCTTCTTGGGTTGGCAATTACCCTGATGTCTCTGCTGAGGATGTTGAGGCTGATAGACAGCAGAAGGCAGGTAAGAAGATAGTATCTCTTCCTTTTAGAACAGAAAGATTTCTTGGGAAGAGCCTTCTTTTTGGATGGGTCAGCTGTTTTCCTGGAAAGGCGTTTTAGGGTGAGATCATCTGTCTCAATCTCCCCTGGTTTTTCACTCCAATCCTTGCCAAAAAGGTTTTCTCTAGTACATGGGGATATTAGCCAGTTTATCCTGGACCCATTATTCGAGGTCTGATGCCTGTAACCAGGCCATTCTGTGAGCCCCAATACAGACTGCTGAAGCTTTATCTTCATCTTTATTTTGACCTTTGATATACCGACGAACACCAAGCTCTGCTTGTTGATTCAAAGGCATCAAAAGAGCCCCTGGTAAGAAACTTAGAAGTGTTCTGCCCCTATTTGATGAGTATCTGGAATGCATTCCACTTATTCTCAGGAAGCAGGGGGGGGGGGTGAAAGTCTCCAGATCCCTGGTGACATCCTTCAGAAACATGCCCATTTACAGCATGTAAGAGTTTATTCAGGAGGCCAACATACATGCTTGGAAGCACCAAAGTCTAAAGGCATCAAGTGTCCTCGAGTCTCTGCCATAAGACATGGATGAATGGTTCTTAGAACTCTATATTCGGCGCATCACTGATTCTACCACCATTGAGTGATGTGGAAGCTGAGGATTTTGAAAGCCTGGGCACTCTGGTACTCTTGCTGGCGGAACCGTGAGCGGGGCTCTCCCACATTCGGAGCATAAGATCCTGCAGGATCTGATGCATCGGTAACAGCCGCCTCCTTGGATGTAGGAGGGTACTGGAGAATCTCCAATTCCTCTGCCCTCGGTTCCTTTTCCGAGGTTACTGTGATGGCGAGCCCTGCTCCCATGTCACTTATGAAGCCCTGAAAGGACATATCTTCTGATGGGGACAGACACCATTCCTGAGGCAGCAAAGGGTCCAAAGGGATGTCCAGAAGTTCTCAGGAATTAAGTGATCCCTTGTCAGATTCTGAAGAAATGGAATCAGAATCTGGTAAGAAGTCAATGTATCGGTGGTCTTGGGTTCGACCTCAATGCTTCATGGACGTCGAAGGTTGATGCCGATACTCGGCAGTTTGAGTCTGTTGGATACTGGGGGTATCAGTCGGTTCCAACGAAGATATCAGCCTCAGGGTTTCCAATGATGCTGGTTTGAGGGTCAGCATCAGGGCTGATACACCTGGCTATAGGTTTGGTGTCGAAGCCTGCACTCCTGGAGCTCTCGATATTATTGGTACCAAGGCTATGAGGAGTGCTGCCAAACTCCTCTCGAGAGCCAGCATGCACTGGTCTAGGGAGATGGCTGATGTCCCAGAACATGGAACCGGTAGCTCTCCAGAGGTCAATGCCTCAGGAATGTCCCAGAGCCCTTCTTGTGCTTTGGAGAACAGATCCGCCTACCAGAGCTGCTTGCCTGGCTGGTCTGCATCGAAAGCACTCCTAGGGAGTTGTGATACTTATGCTGGGGATGATCTCTGGTCTATTTAGCAGTCTTTGATGCCGATGACTTTTGAGCAGCTAGAGACTTTGACTTACTTTTATGTTTGGACTTTGAAGAAACCTGAGACTCATGAGAGGAAGCTGATGCCCTCGATGAAGTGGAAGCCACTGAAAGCGAGTTCGAAGCAAACAACGATCCGTACTGTCTGGCTCGGTTCTTTAGGCCTCCCTTTGTCATTTGCTGCCACAAAGGACAAGAATTAGGTTGATGTTAAGGCCCCAAATACTTTAGACACCAGTCATGTTTATCAGTGACTGATATTGCACCAGCACACTTGGTACATTTTTTTAAAACCACTAGTTAGTTTTTCCATGCCTCAAAAAAGTAATCTTCAAGATTGAAGATAAGGAAGGGTATGGACACCTAGTTAGCAGTGAAAATCGCATTGAAAATGAAGAGGAAAGAAATAGAAAATTTGTTACATAAAAAAGAAAAAATTATCGGGACCAATGTCGGATTCGACAGAACCAGCGTCTACAGGAAGAAAGAAGCATGATGTTCCACAAAATAAAAGAAGTTTTTTGACAGTGACAGGATGATATGTCCTGTTGGCTCCATGGAAAACGAAGAACTGAGGAGAGGATTTGGGAAAGCAGGAAGGCAGGCAAGCTGGCGCAGTGTAGTGCTCCCAAAGGCTTTCCTATTGGACGCTGGGGAATGTTCCTGCGTGGGCTCCGTTAGTGACGTTCACCCATATATGAACATTGCATTCCTGCTTGTTCCTGGAGATTCCAAGTTATCAATTCCCTGTTTAATGTACATTCTGAAGTTTAAGTTACAATGTAAACTGCTTTGACTACAATGATAAAGAGGTATAAAAAACCTGTTAAATAAAGATGTTGAAATGTAGTAGAACCACAATGACTGATGATGTGTGAGCCCACACAGAAGGACATCTGCTGTTACTCTACTCTGAAACTAATGAACACCATATATTGCTACAACGGTAAAGAGGAAGGATAGGATATGTTCATTTCAGCCAAGGCTTGAAACAAAGGATTGAGGGGTAATTGTGCTCAATTCTTCCTCCCCTCCTGGTTCTTTATATAAGCTATTTAATTGGCTGCAAGTATATATATCTAATTATCTGAAATATGGTTCTAATATATATATGTGCCAATACTTATACGTGCAATAGCAAAAATAAGCAATTCCACATATTATCGCTGGCATTTAGACCAGGAAGCTCCAAAGTGAAGCTGCTCTTTTTATGAACACATAAGTATTTGAGATCAATGTTTCTCTCTCTGGACAGGGTGACAAGACTATTTCTAAACATTTAGGATTCCATAAATTGTCAGATAGTCTACAAAGGGAAAAATCGTCCATCATCTAGCCCCAGGGACTAAAGCCATTGACTACAAAAGATGGCTCTATGTTGGACAGAAGTGAACTGAAAAGTCTGAGCAAGTTAAATAAGGACTTTATATGCATTTAAAAAATACGTTGGACCCATGACTATACTTTATTAAACTAAGGAAAGGTGTCACAAAAATACCATAGGAGTTCTAAATATGACTGGAATATTCCAAGTTTTAATATTTCCTAACTATTTGAAGATTTGGGAGTAATTAGCTCAGAGAAGTTAAATGAATTCCTCTAGGCCTTATTTATTTATTTATTTAACAGGTTTTTTATACCGCCTTTCATACAATCAAAGCGGTTACAGGACTACATCAGGTTAGCATAACTTACAAACATCAGACTATACAGACCAAGCTATAAATCCAGTTTATACCACCTTATCAAATTATCAAAGTGATAAGCAATGGATCCATAGGTAACAGGGAAGGACTACATCATGTTAACATGCAATACAGACATAACTCTAAACGTAGGAGCGGACTAAGGGAGAGACACAAAGAGGACATTAAACAGAGAATACGTTTTGCCACGGGCCCGCGCCTAAGGGCCACGCCAAAGGGCCCTCTGGCGAGGCCCTCAGGCGCGGGCCCGACAGGCGCGGGCCCGCCTGTCGGCGGCTGCCTTTATGTGAAGCTGCTTCTGCCCTCCCACAGCCCCGTTCGGGCCGGAGGCAGTTGAACAGTCTCGCGCCTCTCAGGGGACCGGCTCAGCTGATGTTTCCCGCCGTCGGCGGCTGCCTTTATGTGAAGCTGCTTCTGCCCTCCCACAGCCCCATGAAAATGTTTGTGGATTAGTACCCGTAAAAATTCAGCTTAGAGATGCAAACAAGCTCTTGGCTCATTTACATCCTTGTTTAAATTTTGTGCAAATTTCTCACGCATTGACCCAGCCGGGATCTTCGTGTGTCTTTGGATGTGGAAGCACATGAAAATTTTCTTTTGAAAAAAGGGCTCCTTCACATAGCATACTGTGTATATTTTGGACCGCCCGAAGAACAAACCAGTCTGTACTAGAGGAGATCAAACCTAAGCTTTCTTTAGAAGCTCAGATGACAAGACTTCGACTTTCATACCTTGGACACATTATGCGAAGAGACAGATTTTTAGAGAAAGAGAAAGACATCATGCTTGGCAAGGTTGAATGGCAACGCAAAAGAGGAAAGCCATCAAAGCAATGGACCCAGGGCTGGCCATCCACTAGGCAAATGCCTAGGGTGGCAGATCTTGGTGGGCAGTCCGTTTTGAAAGCGGCAGCACAAAGCCACTGCTTTCAAAAGAGTCGGGCTGCTGCCGCCCCCGAATCCATCTCTCTGATCTTGCCGCTGCGACAGCGGCAGCCTGACTCTGTTTTGAAAGCGACGGCGGCTCAAAACGGAGTTGGGCTGCCACTGCTGCAAGATAAGAAAACAGATTTGGGGCGTGGTAGCAGCAACAGCGGTGGCAGGGGGAGGGCGGCAGCGGGAGGGGGATGCCAGCAGTAGCAGCAGCAGGCAGGTGACGGTGCGGCAAGAACCTCTGTCTGGCGTGTCAGAAACACTTGGGCTGTCCCTGGATAGACCGATACAATAACAGCAGCTATAGATGCCACTCTATCAACAATTAATCACCTGATTGAAGGCCAAACACAGTTTAAGACAACTATCCAGAGGGTTGCCATGAGTTGGCACCGGCTTTGATGGCACGTAACAACAACAACACACAATATCACAATAAAGTTAAATGGCCACTGGCTCGAACTGCAGGTGTCCTGGGCATCCTGCCCCAGGGAGACATCTCAACTTCCGAGTGGCCCAGTAAAAGCTTTACATTCCCCTCCTCCTCAAAGCCCTACCCCTTAACAATGTAATATTGGAGTCGGCCCATCTTGTTCTCCCCCTGGCATCTAGACTCACCTCAAGGAGTCCTGGGGGAGGGGGGGTCATGGTAGAAGAAGTAATCCCTACTTGCTCCTGCTTCTAGGTTGCTGGTTTCAAAATGGCACCAACTGATCCCTAGTAGTAGTCTCATGGCAGTACTGCTGTGGGTCAAATTGCCATGTACAAGCACACATCTTTGTTTGACAATCTGACCTCTATTGGTAGTACCGCAAGATTACAGCTAGGGGTCAGTCACTGCTATTTTGAAGCCGGCAGCCACTGGGACAGGAGTGAATAGGGACCACTTCTGCCGCCCATTGCTCCTAGATCCCTTGGAGTATGGGAAGGGAAGTAACAGGGGGTGGAGTGGGACAAGAGGGGCCTACCCTCATCGTTTTACTACTGTATACTATTGTAAACTATCTTGTAGTTTTTTTGAGCAAAGCAGTCTATAAGATGAATGAATAAATAAATAATTGAATTAGATTGTTAAGGGGAGGGGCTTTGGAAAAGTGGGAGCATTTAAAGCTTTTAGTCCTGCATCAGGGACTGGGAGGGGTTTGTTAGGGCCATTGGGTCACTAGGAAGTTGAGGCCCCCCCCAGGGGAGGGAGTCCAGGGGGCCTATAATTCAGGTTAGTGGGCACTTAAAATTTTTGTGTGATGCCATGCAAAGGCCACTTCTATTTTTTGCAAGTTTTGGAAAAAATAACTACAGTTCTAGATATTTTTTCAGCATGCTTGTTTTCACATTTTTTATGATCAGTGAGTTGTTCTGCATGTTTACACATTGCAGCAGCTCATTAATGCCAAATTTACATAAACTTTCATGCAAAGTGGACTTTGCGCAAAGGTTTAGTACCGCAGAGTGAACTTTTGCCAAGTGACTTGCGAAAGTGTGATTCATGTGAAAAATATCACAAAATGCTTTAACCTTGCTGTTTTTGCACATTTCCAGGCAGTTTGCACTATTTTTTGAATGATGTGCACTTCACACTTTAGTACATAGGGCCTTGGTGTGTTGTGCTTTAAGGAAAAAGGCAGCCTCCAAGTCAAGAGTACTGTAACTGCAAAAATGCATCAATTTCCAAATAAAGGTATCTGCATGTAATAAATAATTAAAGTCTTCCTCCCTCTCACTTAGGCACTTATAAAATCATCCAGGAATATACCTACATAGCACCTACTTTATGTGGAATGTTCTAAGGATGAGCAGTTCCCAGAAGCAGTGGAAGGGTAGAGCAGGGCCCAGCACTAATGCATTTGTTTCATAAAATACATGCATATGCACTCATTGTTAGCAGCACATACATGCACAAAGTTACTCCCGCCTTGGAGCACAAGAAACTTTGTGTAGGGGTTTTTGGAAAGGCCCGCTTTATAAAACCACATGGGCATGCTTGTTGGCTTTATAAAACTGGTACAATATATGGCTATAGGCTTAGGTGTCCTGCAATTTCTCTTTAGAAAAGGCCTGTTCACTAAAGATGTTTACCATTTTGTCTACTTTTATTGGTTTTTAGTTTTGTAAAGAGCCTTGCCTTTATTAGACAGGCAGTATATGAAGATTTTAATAAACATAAACATATGGGAAAAATACTTAGCAAATAGGGCCCTAAATCATCTTTTAAGCTTTTAACTGCTTATTCACATGATTTTTCCTCCACAGCAGGTTGTTAATTGAAGAACAGCGCCTGTTTATCTCAGTAGCATCTGCATTAACAGGGCTGAATAATCTGAACACAATGATGTCTGCGGTAATGAACATCTGTCATTGTCTCTATATTATGGCTAAGAAACTATTGCAGTTATTACGTATATGTATATGAGGGGAAATCAGGAGGTGAACAGAAGAGTGCCTGTTTGATGAAGGGGAGTAAGACAAAAGGTCTAGAATTGATCTTGCTTTAAAATAAACACTGCTATGATTTTCTTTGCTTAGGGCTAAATTTAAAAAGAAGTTTCCCATGAATCAGAATGTGAAACGCCCCCTTGGTAGATCTGGCCATTAATAAGGTCATTTAATAACATTGCAACCTGCTCTCTGAAACTAAACCGACAACTGGAGAGATTTTAGAACGTCAAGCGTAATCAAGATGACGATTAAAGCAGGCCAGGGGATGAAATATGAATGGCAAACTACAAATACTTCAGGCTTCAGGGCTAGGTATGGAAAGGGAAAAGGAATTGGATTTAGCTCAACTCTTTCTCAGAAGTTCAAGGTGAGATACATTCAGCTACAGCCCTGAGCAGGCATAATGTCTATGTCAGCAATATAGGTGCTATTTCTGCAGGATTTATGTTAGCATCTTATAAAGACAAATAGGCACAAAAGTTTATCTCGAGGGCAACCAGTCTACCAATCTGAGGATGGACAAACACAGAATTCCAGGAGATAAGACAAAATAGTCTACAAAACAGAAAAGGAAAAGAAGCCTGCTGAACCAACAACATACAATACTGTATATCAAAGGACTTTGGAAGGTTAAATGGGAGTGGGAAGATATGAGAGAGGAAATGGCTTACAGTTCAGATACTACTTTTGTTACTCACGGAAGCCACAAGCTGAGAAGGTTCATAAATCATTACATGAGAAATTAAGCCAGACAAAGCCCTTCAATCTGAAGAACTTGGGTCTAAATAATAAAATCTGACCATACTTCCTTTCTGTGGCTTTTGCTACATCCGAAAACACTTTGATTTTACAATTAAGGAAATTGGTTTCCCGGTGTCTAAAAAACAGACAGACAACCCAGTCCCTATCTGAGTCTAACAATTAGTGTTGCTGGAACACTTTCTTTCATCTCCTTCAAAACCTGCGTTAAATTAAAGAAATCAAAGGAAATTTCTGAAACCAGTAACTGTTCCTGACCCCCCTCTCTTTTTAAAGTATGTGTGGAAGGGGAGGTGGGGTTCGGGGAAGAGATAATAAGCTCTAGAAAACAGGTAGAAAGGACAGTTCCAATATTTTCAAAATCTCCGACTTACATATCTCCTAAGCAATGAAAATGGAGTTGCTGAAGCCAGTTTAGGAAAATGCCAACTCAATGTTTTTATGGACTAATGAACCCGATATACAAAAGCATTTATGTGGTTGGCAGCAGGAGCCCGACTGCATAAGTATTTTTTTGAAAAAATACTTTTTCAGGTATATTCATCACAAAATACCTGTGAGGGAGTCAGTTGGACCATTAGAAAATGGAGGGATAAAAGGTGCACTGAGAGAAGACAAGGCCATAGTGGAGAGACTGAATGAATTCATTGCTTCAGTCTTTCTGAAGATGATGTAGGAAACTTACCCATGCCAGAAATGATATTTAAAAGTGACGTATCACAGGAATTGAAACAAATCTCAATAAATTGGGAAGATGTAATGTATCTAATTGCTAAACTAAAGAGCAGCAAATCATCTGGACTGGATGGCATACATCCCAAGGGTGCTGAAAGAATTGAAATATGAGATTGTAGAACTACTATTAGTAATCTGTGATTTATCATTAAAACCATCTGTAGTACCCAAAGATTGGAGAGTGGCCAATGTAACAGTCCAGTACAAGAGCAGAGAGAAACTATGGCCACACCAGAAATATCTTCAAAAACCAAACCATTTATTGAAAGGAGCTGACTTGGCCGAGTTTTGGCACTGCGGCCTACATCAGGGGTCAGTCATAAAAGTAGGTCAATTCAAACTCTGATGACAATAACAACTATATAGTAGAATATAGGATGACCTGAGCAAAGGTTCGTCGTAATACTTTCTTGCCTTAATTCTGAGCAGAGCGCAGGTTTAGTTTTTGAAGAAACTTCTGGTGTGGACGTGGTTTCTCTTCGCTCTTGTGCTGGACTGTTATAGTGTGTGGAGGGGTTCCTCTCCTTTGTTTCTTCTTGAGTGGCCAATGTAAAGCCAATTTTTTAAAAGAGTTCCAGGGGTGATCCAGGAAACTACAGACCAGTGAGCCTGACATCAGTACCGGCAAAATGGGTAGAAACATTATAAAAAACAAAATTATTGAGCATGTAGATAGTCATAGTTTAATGGAAGAAAGCCAGCATGGATTTAGTCAAGTCTTATTTCAGCAATCTCTTATATTTTTTGAAGCTGTAAATAAACAGGTAGATAAAGGTGAGCCAGTTGATACAGTGTATCTGGATTTTCAGAACGCCTTTGACAAAGTCCCTCATGAGAGACTCTTGGGAAAATTAAAAAGCCATAGGATAGGAGGCAATTTACTATTGTAGATTAGGAACTGGTTGAGATAGAAAACAGAGAGAAGGGATAAAATGACCAATTTTCTCAATACAGAAAGGTGAATGGTGGAGTATCCCAGGGATCTGTGCAGGGTCTGCTGCTTTTTAACATATTTATAAATGACTTGGAAATGGGAATAATGAGTGAGGTGATCAAATTTGCAGGTGACATGAAATTACTCAAAGTTGTTAAAACACAAGAGGATTGTAAAAAATTGCAAGAGGAACTTGATAAATTGGGAGAATGGGCGTCCAAAGGCAAATGACATTTAAGGTGGACAAGTGCAAAGTTATGCACTTAGGGAAGAACAAACTAAACTACAGTTGCATGATGCAAGGTTCCATATTAGGAACCATCACCCAGGAAAAGGATTTGGGCATCATCATGGATAATATGTTGAAACTTTCTGCCCAGTGTGCAGCCGCAGCCAAGAAAGCAGATAGCATGCTAGGAATCATAAGGAGAAGAAATGGAGAATAAAACTAAGGATATTATAATGCCTCTGTATCATTCCATGGTGCGACCACACCTTGAATATTGTGTGCAGTTCTGGTCACCATATATTAAAAAGGATATAGCAGAATTAGAAAAGGCATAGAGAAGAGCGACAAAAATGGTATAGGGGATGGAAGGATACCCCTATGAGGAACGGCTTAAAAGATTAAGACTCAAACTTGGAAAAGAGACAGCCGAGGGGAGATATGATAGAGGTCTATAAAATAATTAATGGAGTAGAATGGGTAAATGTAGATCGGTTGTTTACTCCTTCAAAAAGTAGGAAGACTAGGGGACATGCAATGAAGCTACAATCAAGTTCTTACCACTTCTTGGCGTTCTTACTTTCTGCGATGCCGGAATAGGCAGGAAAGGAAGCCAAAGCTCTTTCCCTTCGGGGCTGGTCTTCCTGCTATGGGGGCACAGAGGACATTGCTTGAATGTGGTTTGCGCTCATTCCAAAGAGATAGAACTTCGGTGAGGCCGGTGTTGTTGATGTCGGGTGGGAGTGGGGCGTCTTTGAGCCCCAAGCAATGCACCGCTGTGCTGCAGCCTGGAAGTATAGTTAACGGAGCCATTCCTCAGAGGGCTGCCTCTCTGGAGGGAGACAGTCCAAGTGCAGAGGGAATCCCTTTGGCAGCATTGTCTCCATTGGTCCAGCAGGCGATTACAGCTAATGCTTCCAGTTTGGAGGAGTTAGACTCCTCAGCAGTGAGTGAAGGGGCGCTTCTGGCTCCAGAGGTTTTGTTGAAACCTGCGGTGGTAACAATGGAGACACTATAGGAGGCTGTGGCCACGGTTAACTCCTCACTGCTGGCAATGACTGATTCTTTTTCTCGTGAGTTGGTAACATTAAGAGATTGGATTTGGCAATGTCTCAAGGGTTGGTGAAGGATGCAGCCAGGTTGGATCTCCTGGAGACCAGACACGGTGAGCTCCATGAACTGGCAAGTGCCCAGATTAAAGAATCTTCTATCCTGGTGCACAAGTTAGAGCATTTGGAGAATGTGCCCAGACGGAACAATCTGAGATTTCTTAATTTCCCTAAGACTCCTCTACTTGCTCCGGCTGAGATGGTGAAGAAATATCTACAGGAGGTTCTGGGCATGCCTAGTAAGAATTTACCACCTATCACAAGGGCGCAATTTATATCCTTGCGGCCTGTTCCTGGCTCGTTGGTGGAGTAGTAGCAGCAGATCCAGCCACAGTTTGGGCTATGACGGGGTAATCAGTCCAAGTCTGGATTTCAGGCCTGCTTTATATGTTTGCTTTATATGATTGCACCCTTGCCTGCCTGAAAATATACACAGCAACATATGATTGGCACAAGAAGACACGCATGTGGGTTATGAAACAGAGTATTTTGCAGCCTTGTATGGGAGAGCCTGGTGAACCACACTTTTGTGCAGAAGTGTACAAGAGAGAATGTGAACCTAGGAAAACAGGAATACAGGCCCAGAAGCTGAGAAACTGAGAAAAACAAAACTGTCAGTTGAGCCATACTCTGAACCCTGAAGAGCACAGTGTCAGATCATACAGGACTCAGGCAGAGATAAGGGGGGCTGTGTCCAGTAAATACTGTTGTTTAACGATAAGCATGGGAGGGTCCTGAGGAAAGAGCACTTGCAGAAGTTCTTCTGACCTGTCTGACCTTGCAAGTTTTTGCAAGTTTTGCTCAGGTTTTTGCAAGTTTGGCCAGTGATGTCAGTAATTTGCTATAGAGAGGTATATAAGAGTGCTACTGTAGAGCATCGGGGGCAGTTTTTGCTCTCACTTAGGAGGGGGAACACTGCTCGCCATCTTTTCAGACTAACATTTGCTAGACTGCATTTATAATTATTTTGCTATGTCAAATAGAGAGTTTTTGTAGCCAAGCAATTATTGTCTGGAACTATTAATTGGTAATTGGTAATGGGTAATATTTGAGGAACCTTTGTGGGTTACCAGGGCCCACAATTTGTGCCAAAACCCGGGATCCTGAGAATCTCTGGCTGCCAAATTGAGTGTAGACACTCCTAAATTCAGCCAAATTGTCCAAGGATTCCTCTGACTCCGCTTTTGGCTGCGTTCTGTCAGAGAGGATATCTCCTGTTTTAAAAGACAAAAGCAGGAGATGTGAATACCTTCTGCTGGTCCAGAAGACGAGGTCCTGAGTGACAGAGAGTGAACCATCCCCGAGTGACGGTGTGATTTGACAGAGAGAATCGTCCCTGAGTGACGGCATGATTTGAATCCCTGGGAAGACTCCGTTGGTGAGTATATTGAGTTCCTGATCTACAAGTAAGGACAGAAGACTTGCTCGGTCTGGCTGGTGGGTGAGTGCCAAATTTACGTGCCAAATTTACACATATGCATATGTATTTTATGTAATTAATGTTGTTCTGTTATGTAGAAAACTGTTAGAGTGTCTCTGTATTTAGTTGTAACATTAGGGAAAGATCAGGGAAAGAAAGTTTTTGTCCAGACATTAGGTCTTTGTATCTCCAGGATTGATTGGTGTATGTTTGAGACTGTACGTATCATTTATACGAAGCGAGTGTGTGTCCCTATCCACGTTTCCATACCCCCATCACTGCGAGGGGATTGGCTGGGTTTGGACAAAGCGTAAAGATTACGTGTTTGTGTATATCCTGGATTTCGTAGCTTTACACCTCTGTAGCTAAAAGAGGTTTGAATTACCATCTGTAAAAGCGAGCTACGCGCACCTCTGTAAATAAGGAGGTTCGACTAGCTATCGGTAAAAGGCGGAGTTAATTGCCCCTGTCCCTGAACAGTGAAAACACCAGGTCTACATAGACTATCAGAAGAGGGACAGTTTAGAAAATGTTTAAAAAGAAATCCATAGAGGAAGTGGGTAATGAAAAAAGGACTGAGTCCGACCCCAACCCCATAGATTGTCTTATTAAACAAAACCCCTTGTTGGAATCCTCTATAAAAGATTGTTCTAAGAAATGGGAGAAATGGGCGAAAAAGAATCCTACTCTTGCCTGGCCAGCGGGAGGATCATTCGATCCGCTCATTTTAACAAAAATTAGAGATCATATTTTATTTAGTAAATGTGGTAAAGCCCAATTAGAACACCTGAGACATATTTCTTTATGGATGCAGGCGGCCCCTGAGCCTTTGCCCTCAGTGCCTGCCCCACCGCCGCCCTACTGGGCATCTGAGAGTAAACCTATGGCAGCCATAGGTTATTCAGATCTGATCCTCCAACCACTAAAGTCTAAAATTGTACCCCCTACAGCCCCAGATCTGGAATTACAGCAAGCCCTGAATGATGCCGCTAAGGAAGGCACATGGGCTAAAATAGAGGGTCACGTAAATTTAAAAGCTGCGCTTGCCCCACAGCCTGCTGACCCTGATGGTTACGCAGAGGCATGAGCTGAACTGGTAAAGCGGCAAGCTCAATTTGCCGAGCAACAAGCACAGCTAGAAGTTGAGAAAGAAACCCTAGATAAATGACAAGAAAGTTTTGAACATAGATATGCTGAGTGGCTGCACCGCATATCAGAACAGGGGAGTGAAAAGGACGTAGAAGAGGAGGACGAGGACGTAAAAGACTCCCCAGATGAGGAGGAAAAACTAATAGAAGTGATAGCAACCCCTCCCCTGCCATTGCTAAAACCCATACAAAAACTTAAACGAGGGAAACGAGAGCGGCACGTTCACACAAGCTCTAAACAGCAGAAACCCCAAACTCCCTCACAGACAGCTGAAAAGCATGACTGGGACAAGAATGAGGAAGCTGAGCAGAGCATCCTTGATTTGACCATGGTTGCCCAGCAGAAGAATAGAAAAGATATTCTCTCTTTTATAACTGAGCAGGAGGGAGGCAATGGCTATTATGTTTACCAATGGTCCTCCAACATGTATGGTTGGACTAAAGCAAATCAGCCCCAGATGTTACAGTGGCCCTCTAATGGGTCACTGGATACTGTCCACCTTAATACTGCATGCCTGTGCATACGAGGGGAAGCAGGGGACCCCAGCTGGGACTCTGCCTACATGGAAGCAAGATTGAGGGTTTGGGAAAAATATGAAGGTCAGGAGCCCAGACAGAACCTTATGTTCCCTGTCATTCATACTAAAAACGGACCACAGTATATCCCGTGGAATTTCACAGACATGGCGAATATCGTCTCAAGTCTGCCCCCATTAAACCGCGGTGGCGGAGCATGGATTCAAAAGTTTGAATGAATAACAGCAGGTTACAGTTTAGCCCTGGGTGATGTTAAAGCCCTACTTGCAAAAATTCTTGGGAATAATGCCACTAACCAGATCCTTGCCGCAGCTGGTTTGACCACAGTTACGGTAACCTCTAACCAGTATGATGGGGCATCATTCAATGCTTATCGCCCCCGCATCTGGGGTGCTATACGGGAAACATATCCAACCCAGCGTGATATGACTCCTTTAAACACAATGCGATTCCAGCTAGGAGAGGATATAAGTGCATATCTTGCACGTTTCCAGGATTTATGGAAAGCCCAGATGGCCATACCCTATGATGAAAAAAGCATGGCACCAATGTTTTTCCAGACTTTGTGCAACACTTTACCCCCAACGGTAGTGTCAAAATTAAAGTCTGTGGTGGGCTTGGAGGTTGAGCCATGGCCAAAGCAACAAGCCCACATTTTCCATTACATACGGTCTCTTGAAGAGGAGGCTTTAAAGCCTGAAAAAGACATGAAACAAGCCCAAGCACGTTTGCTTAACCTCCAGCTTAAGGGCTTGCAAGAGACCAAGGAGCCACAAGCTCCGGCTAAAACTCAAACTGATAAAACCAGTACAGATTCTCTCATTAGGCAGCTTAAACAAAAGATTAAAGAACAGCAGGAGAAAATTGATGATATGGAATATCTGGATCCCTATGATGAGGATGATATTCCGGATCCTCGTGATGAGGTATGTGATAGACACAGAGAATGTATTTATTATAATGGAGGTCAACGACCCCGTTACCCTCAACTTCAGCGTCCTCAGAACTTTCAGTATCAGCGTGGCCCTCCGGCTACTAATTATCATGCTAACTATAATACGCCACCAAAGTGCTGGAATTGTGGAGAATTCGGCCACATCCAGCGATCCTGTAAGACTCCTCGTCAGGATAGGAGTTTCCAAGATAGGAGGCGCTTCCCCTTGTGGACACCTCCCCGGAATTCTGGACCCCATCTCAACAATGACTGGGCATTTACATCCTGCAGGCAAAGCTCACATACCAGGAACCCCTGATCACAGTATACCTTAATGATGAGCCCACGAAAATGTTACTTGATACAGGGGCCACTTCCTCAGTATTAACTGCTTTGCCACAGGGATGCCAGCTTAGTAAAAAGAAAATGACTACCACCGGTTTTGATGGTAGATCCCTTACATCTTACATGACTTTGCCTGTGTGTTTGAAAATAGGAAATCAGCAGATTTCTCATTCTTTCCTGTTTGCCCCACATTGTCCAGTGAATTTGATGGGAAGGGACTGATTGGTGAGATTACAGGTTGAATTCACCTATGGTCCGCTGAGAGAGAGAGGCCCTGAACGGTCACTGCTCCTTAGCCCCTATGGTCGAGTGAAATCACATCTGCCTATTACCATTCATATTAAGCCTGGCTGTAAACCACCAAAAATTCCACAGTATCCTCTCCAACCAGAGGCCCTGCAGGGATCTCGCCAGGAGATTCAGGAACTGTTACAGCACGAAATCATTGAACTCAGTAACTCCCCATACAACACCCCACTATTCCCTGTAAAAAAGCCTAATGGGAAGTGGCGAATAGTTCATGATTTACGTGCACTTAACAATGTCATTGAGCCCCAGTTTCCAGTGGTCTCAAATCCCGCCACGTTATTGATAACAACCACCTTGTACAAGTATCACACTGTTCTGGACCTTTCCCATGCTTTTTTGGGATAGTTGTAAAACCCACATCTAGGCTGTTCCTGGCTTTCACCTATGAGGGCCAGCATTACCAGTGGACCAGGTTACCCCAGGGGTATGTGAAAAGTCCCTCCATTTTCTCTCAAGCATTAGTTGCTGATTTACAATCATTCAGAGCAGAACTGCCCAGCAATGCGCCTCTGTTACAGTATGTAGATGACTTACTGCTTTCCACAGCTGAGGCTGCAACAAACTTGGCCCTCACAGATAAACTAGCTTGTTATCTTTTGGAAAGTGATTACCAGATTAACATGGACAAAGCACAGATTTGCCAAACCGAAGTCACTTTCCTGGGTTTCTTAGTAGGAGAAAACCAAACAGCACTGCCTGCAATTACAGATGCCTACAACTGTTAAGCAATTGCAATCTCTGCTCGGCATGATAAACTTCTGCGAAATTGGGTCCCAGGTCACAGTCAGCGCACACATCCCTTTCATAAATATCTGAAAGGAGGTGTCAAAGGGTCCACTGCTATTAGTTTGTCAGGCCCTGATCAGGCACTGCTTCAGTCACTTCTGTCTGATGTGTCCAGCACACCGAGTTTGTGCCTCCCTGACTATTCAAAGGAAATGTTCCTGATGAGTTTCCACGGACGCCACACGTGGGCAGCTGTGGTCTACCAAGATGATGGTAAGGTTGTATCTTACTTGTCAGGATCTTTCTCTGTTACAGAACTGGTTTTACCTGATATTGAGAAAGGGCTAGTGGCCACCAGTGAGGCAGTCCGAAAGACTTATAACACTTTCCATCCTTTACGACTCACTGTGTACTGCTCCGGTGATGTGGAGGCATTATTATGCAGTTATACTCTCCACTTTACCCCAAGCCGGGTGCATCAGGTCTGTGCTGCTCTGCTACGAAGTCACATCCTCACCAAGCCATTCCCTGCGAGTCACCCTTTTGGCTACTTGCAGAATTTAGTTTCTGTTACTATGGGGGAGGAAGAGGATCAAATTCCTACGTTTGCTTTTGTAGATAATATTTTGCCACTCCATGAAATGCCTTCTAACTCAGTGGTCTGGTTCACCGATGGCTCAGAGACAACACTATGCTCTGGTTTTAGTGCAGTACAGTTATCGCCCTCTGGTGACACCCTGGATGTACTACAATATTGATTACCGAATACTTACAGCGCCCAAGGTGCTGAGCTTTGTGCAATTTTGGCAGTCTTACTACATCAGGAAAAACAGAACATCATAATATTCACTGACTCCCATTATGCAGCCCAAGTGCTCACAGCGCTTCATCAGAAATGGTCACAAAGAGGTTTTATCACCTCTTCAGCCAGCACAATCTCACATCTTGATGAGATACATCAAATTTATGAGTGTTTAGAGAAACACAGAATCAACAATTTGTTTCTGTGCTGCGAATGTGTTCCTGGACACACACAAGGGAACTCTTTCCGTCAGATGGGCAATGCCCTGGCAGATCAGTTAGCCAAAGAAGTAACTAGTAATGCTTCCCTGACTTTACCTGTCACCAGATCACAGACTTATTAGTACCTGACCTTGCTGATTATCAGAAAGATGCCGTTTCTCATGAGATAGGAAATTGGGAGAGACTAGGTTGTTCCCAAATTAAGAAAGTGTGGGTACATCCATCAGGAAAACTTTGTATCTGTTATGTGGCACTGCTAGCAGATTTGACAGTGTTCCTGGAAAGTTCCCTGGACGTGGTTACCGGTAGATACTGTGGCGGTCGTGCCCCTACCAGGCGGTCGCCTAGTAGGGACGGGAAGCCATCTTGAATTCCTCTTTACCAAGGATTGTAGTTGTGTATAGAGATAAATGAACCAAGTGGTTGTTTCAAAGCACACTGGAATTTTATTAGCTTCCGTGGCAAGCGGGTAACAAATATTTAAAGCAGTTGTACACTCAAGTCAAAGAAAATAAAGGATAATCTTCTCCCATTAAAGCAAAGCTTACAACCAGTGTTGTAGTAGAATTATTTACACAGGCTTTCTTTTCTTTTCCCTTTATGATGCTTCTCAATTCTGTAATCATAAAGCACAAGTATTTACAATTCCTAACTTCTCCCTGCTCTCAGGCTTTCATTACTTGGCCACAATGCACATATCACAGTCCATCTCAGAACAAGCTGAAGTCAGGTCACTTTCTTTACCTTCTACCTCCATGCTTTCTGCTGAGCTGTATCTTGGCAAAGTTTGAAACGCTCAGGCACATTATGCTTAATGTTCTTTAACAGGTTAAACAGCCTATTCCACTGAATGGCCCCTTCTCCTCTAGGTAGGAGTTCAACGGGCTTCTCCTGTTCAGTTTCCCCTGAAAACCCCTTCTTCCTAATACGGGTTTTCTCAGGCCTAAACCTCTCTTCAGAGTCAGAGCAAGAAACACAGGGTTTTGGCTTTACTGCTTTCTTTCTTCTACCTTGGAGTCTTGTTGCAGCACCTTCCTGGCTGAGGCTTCTGTGGCTTGTGACTCTCTCTGCCTCTGAGCTAGACAGGGAATCAGGGTAAGACCTCCACTTCCCTTCCTGGGGCTTCTGCTGCCTGCAGACAGACCCTTCCTCAGAGGAGTCTAAGCACTCTTGCCTTAGCCTTCTCAAAGCCAACCTTTTCTCTCTCTCCCTCTTGCCAGTCTGTTTGGTCCTCTGCCTGGAACCTTCTCTGTAGCTTCCTTGGCTGCAGTGCTGGCTGCTCTTGTCTCTGCTGCTGCTCTCTTTGTGGTTGCTTCTCTCTTGGCTGCTTCTCCCTTGACTGCTTCTCCTTGGACTGCTTCTCTCAACTTTGTTTTCTCAAACTTAAACATTGAGCAGGGCACCTCCTTTCCTGACTCCACCCACTTGTACCTCCTACTCTTACCTGGGGTTGTCATGGAGTCTGGGAGTGGCTTAAACCTAGCTCTACCCTCTTGGTTTCTCTCAGGGATTTTGCTGTGGTGTATGTGTTCTAGTGCACCCATCCCCCGAAAAGAAGAAAAAGTTTTTCTCTCTTTTATTTCCATGCTGAGCTGCACTCTCCTTACCACAATACCTTAGTAGCAAACTTTGCCCTTGAAATGGACCATAATACTGTTTTGAGATTATATATTTTTTAATATGCATAAGTTGCTTATGGGGACAAAAAGTGCAAATATTTCCTGACTTCTCTAGGTCAACCCAAAGGAGATGTAAGGACTTTATGGAGTTAAAAACCAGGGTCCTTACTCTGGGTGGTTCTTTTTTGCTGAAATTTCCTTGTAGGTATATTTTTTTTCTTGAGGGTAAGCAATTTATTTTGTTTGACCCGAACAACTTTTGAGTTTTTTGTTGGTACCTGAGGGAGGGGCTGGGGGATGACTCTTATACAATGCTGGCTGTTCTTTTCCGGGGGTTCATTTCCTTTTCCATATATAGTTGGTTAATTTTTCCTATTTCTTGCCTCTCAGGATATTTGGTCTAATATTGGAACAAGGGTTATGTGTTAGTTTTTCCTGTCTACTTGTTACTGAGTGTATTTGTTTGTAATGCTAATAACCTTTGTGCGTTTCCTTTTCCTTTGTTGGAATATATGTATGTATTGGAAAATTGATAAAGAATAAACAAAAAAAGAAAGAAAAGCTGCTAGTGTAGTCGGGTGTAAAAATGTTTTGGACACGTTCCTGGAGGAAAACTTCATAAACCATTATTAAGGAAGACCAGGAAAATCCGCTGCTTGCCCTGGGATAAGCATTGTGGAACCTGTGTGCCTTTTTGGAAACCTGCCAGGTACTTGTGACCTGGATTGGCCACTGTTGGAAACAGGATACTGGGCTTGATGGAGCCATCAGATAGGTATGGGTATGCAGTTTAATAGCCTAGGCCACAGACGATACCCAGTATTGCTCCTTTCAGACTTCCCTAGGTTGACTCCCATATCACATGTTCCATTCCCCATATATCCCTATGATAAGATGGTACTGATATTTTGATGTAAATTTACTATGTAAATCAAATAACATTGTTTGTTTACCTTGTTAACTTCTTAGTTTAACGCTCTTGTTCTATGTAAGGTTTTATTTGTTTCATTGTAAACCACTTTGAATACAAGATAAGGTGGTATAGAAAACTTGCTAAATAAAAAAATAAATAAAATAAATATATGACAAAGACACATGAAGGTATATTTTAGATGGTATGTAGAGATCGGAATTGAGACGTCGAAGCTGGGATGTACACAATTCCAGCAGTATTCTAGAAATGACTCTGCCAAATGTGGAGCCTGTTCTAAAATGGCGGAGAAGTGCATTGTATATTTGCCAATATGTGCAGCCGGAGGATCCATTCTACAAATCTACATGTGGGAAAAATCAATGGAGGAAACGCAGCAACTTACACACACATGTCGGCCATTTTGCAAACCTATATGTAGAAATGCCGCCTGTTAACTACAGAGGCCTCTGTTGTTGTTGTTGTTGTTAAGTGCCGTCGAGTCGGAGTCGACTCATGGCGACCCTCTGGATAGCTATCCTAAATTGTGTTCGGTCTTCAGTCAGGCGGCTCATTGTTGACAGACTGGTACCCGTAGCTGCTGTTATTGTAGCGATCCATCTCATTGCTGGCCTTCCTCTTTTGCGTTGACCTTCTATCTTTCCAAGCATGATGTCTTTCTCTAATGATCTCTCTCTTCGCATGATGTGTCCGAAGTATGAAAGTCGAAGTCTTGTCATCTGAGCTTCTAAAGAAAGCTTAGGTTTGATCTCCTCTAGTACCGACTGGTTTGTTCTTCGGGCAGTCCATGGTATACACAGTATTCGCCGCCAGCACCATAATTCAAAGGCATCAATTTTCTTCCTGTCTGTCTTTTTCACTGTCCAGCTTTCACATCCATATGATGTTATTGAAAATACCATGGCTTGAACAAGTCGAATCTTTGTATGGAGAGAGACATCTCTGCTCTTGAAAATCTTATCTAGGTCTTTCATAGCCATTCTGCCAAGAGCAATGCGTCGTCTGATTTCTTGACTGCTTGTTGCTTCTTTATTGATAGTTGATCCAAGTAGGTTAAAGTTGTTCACGATTTCAATTTCTTCTCCTTCAACGATGAACCTGTTGATTATGCCAGTTGTCATGATCTTTGTCTTCTTTACATTAAGGTGCAGGCCCATTTTGAGACTATGTTCTTTGATTGTGAGAAGCAAATGTTTCAGATCATCTTCACTTTCTGCCAGTAATGTGGTATCATCAGCATAGCGAAGGTTGTTGATGAGTCTTCCACCAATCTTCACACCTCTGTTGTCTTCATACAATCCTGCTTCTCTGATGATTTGTTCTGCATATAAATTAAACAGGTAGGGGGAAAGTATGCAGCCTTGTCTTACACCTTTGCTTATTTTAAACCATTCTGTTTCTCCTTGTTCCGTTCGAACTATTGCTTCTTGATCAATGTACAGATTGCGCAAGAGAACGATCAGGTGTTCTGGTATACCCATGCTTCTTAATGTGGCCCAGAGTTTCTCATGGTTTACACAGTCAAAAGCCTTGCTATAGTCGATAAAGCACAAATAGATATCCTTTTGGTATTCTTTAGTCTTTTCAAGGATCCATCTCACATCCGCAATGATGTCTCTCGTTCCTCGCCCTTTCCTGAACCCTGCTTGCACTTCAGGTAGTTCTTGTTCTAGGTATGGCTGTAGTCTCTTTTGAATAATCTTCAGTAGAATCTTGCTGGCATGTGGGATCAGAGCGATTGTGCGATAATTTCCACAGTCAGTTGGATCACCTTTCTTTAGTATTGGTATAAACACAGATCTTTTCCAGTCAGTTGGCCATGATGTTGTCGTCCATATTTCTTGGCAGAGCCTTGTAAGTACAGTAACAGCTGCATCAGATTGCTGCAATACTTCTATGGGAATGCTATCAATGCCTGGTGCTTTGTTCTTTGATAAGGCTTTCAATGCTGCTTCAACTTCTTCTTTCATCACCAATGGTTCCTGATCATAAGGTATAGGTTGAAACGGCTGTTGGTCCACTTGATCTTTATCATATAAAAACTCTGTATATTCCTTCCACCTTTTCTTGATCTTCTCAGCATCATTCAACATAGAACCTTGAGCATCTTGTAACATTCCAATTCGAGGCTGGAACTTTTTCTTTAACTCTCGCAGCTTTAGGAAAGCCGATCTTGTTCTTCCTCTAATAGTTTCTGCTTCTATTTCCTTGCAAGTGTCATTGTAGTACTTTTCCTTGTCCTGTCTTGCTGCACGTTGGAAATCTCTGTTGAGTTCTGCGATTGTCTTTCTTTCTCCTTTGGCTTTAGCTTCTCTGCGTTTCTGGGCAATTTTCAGAGTTTCTTCCGTCATCCATTTTGGCCGTTTTTGCTTTTTCACCTTTTGTAGAGACTTCTCGCTTTCTTCCAGCACAACCTTCTTGATGTCATTCCATAACTCTTCCGGAGTTCTGTCATTTGTATCTAAAGCAGCAAATCGATTTTGCAGGCAGTCTTTAAATTCCAGTGGTATATTCTCAAGGTCATATTTTGCTGCATTCATGAGTGGTTTGCTCTTTTTCAACTTTAGCTTGAGTTTGCATACTAGTAGTTGATGATCTGTACCACAGTCAGCTCCAGGTTTTGTCTTTGTTGATGTTACAGAGCTTTTCCATCGTTGACTTCCACAGATGTAATCAATTTGATTTTTATACAATCCATTGGGTGAAGTCCATGTGTACAGTCGCCGCTTGTGTTGCTGGAAGAAGGTGTTTGAGATGAATAGATCATTGGTCTTGCAGAATTCTATCAATCTTTCTCCAGCTTCATTTCTGTTGCCAAGTCCATATTTTCCAACTACTTTGCCTTCTTCTTTGTTGCCAACTTTTGCGTTCCAGTCACCCATGACTATCAGGATATCCTGTTTGCATGTTCTGTCAATTTCAGCTTGTACTTGTTCATAGAACTCTTCAATTTCATTCTCTTCTGCAGCTGTTGTTGGGGCATATACTTGAATTATAGTTGTGTTGATAGGCAATCCTCGTAGACGAATAGAGATTAAGCGTTCGCTGACTGCATTGTATTTCATTACAGTTCTTGCAAGTTTCTTCTTTATTATAAATGCAACACCATTTCTTCTTTGTCTTTCATTTCCAGCATAGTAGACCATGTGATCATCTGATGCAAAGTGCCCGATGCCAGTCCATTTCAGTTCGCTGACACCCAACAGATCAAGTTGTACACGTTCCATTTCATTCTTGACCACCTCCAACTTCCCTTGGTTCATGCTTCGTACGTTCCATGTTCCAATGTGTAAGACATCTTTACAGCTTCTGACTCTCATTTCATGCGCAGCTACATCAGCAGTCAGACTTCCCGAGGGCTTTGATCCAACCACATCATAAATGCTGGCTTTACTCTGAAAAGTCTTCAGCTCTTCCCCAGTAGCTAGTTGAGTGCCTTCCGACCTGGGAGTCTCATCTTCCAGCACCATAGCACAATTTGTTTTGTTGTAACTATCCATTGGGTTTTCATGGCAAGATACAGAAGTAGATTGCCGGGCCTTCCTTCTGCGCAGTTTGAGTTTGGTGTTGTTGCCGTTGTCACAGAAATGTGATCCTCCGCCGTCAACACTATCCCATTCTGCTGCTGCCCAGATGGGTGGTTTGTCTTCGTCTGGCACCTCAGCTGAGACCTGTCCATCTTGGGAGACCCTGCCAGTAGTTAAACTACCGATAGTTTAGCTCTCAGCATCACTGATGCACGCAAGCCCTCACAGCACGACAAGCTGCAAACCAAGTGAGAGGCCTCTATCTTTATTTAATTTCACTTTGCAGGGGGGAATAAACAACAGGGGATTTAGGAGGATAACACCTTTAATATGGGCTTCATTTCTGGGGGAAACGAAGTGGAACGCAGTTCCAGTACTTCTTTTCATACCCCAGAGCAGTACTGGTATTGTGCTTCAGCCCCTAGCTTCCAGAAAGCCTGCAGGGAACAGGAGGAGAGGAGGGGAACCTGCAGTAGAGCAGAGAATAGTCACCTTATGCCCTAATCCAGCCAGTCTCCTTTTGCTCCTGCCCCAAGCCCACCCACCCCCTCCTCCACAGCTCCACTTTATTTTTGTCTACAAATTAAGCCCTGCTTTTAATCTCTTCTGTAAAAGCATGACCAAAAGGAGCACTTTCAAAAAAACTATTTGTGCCTGGGAGTAGATGTAAATCCTGATGCAGACAATTTTGGCCATTCACTTGCATTCCTTATATGGAATGGAGATTACATGTGCAAATTTTTGATCTACCTACACCATGCCCTATCCATGCTCCTGACTTACCCACTTGCAGTTTCCATGTACAGTATTTTAGACATCCATGAGTAAATTCACCCCTTTATAAAATCATTATTTATATACATAGATGCAATTTCCACACGTAAATGCCGGACTTTCCACAGAGAAATTGTGAATAAGACTTCTAAGATAACCTCTGAAATTACAAACAGTATTCATTCACATTTTTCTCACAAGACTACACATAAGCACTCATTCTCTTCTATTTCTACTCAGCAAAATTACATCCCAAGGATCCTCACTGCCCACACATTCTTACAAAGGGCTCTGAGCATCACGGCAGGACCCAGGAAAACTAGTCACCACATTTGTAACCTGAAATTTTGTGTGATTGAAGGAGTTATGCAAATTACACGTGTACCTTAGTTTGTGCGACTGTAAAATGTCCCATGCACAACTAGCTAGTGTTTTAAAGTGAAAAATAGGTGAGTTGAGCCCTGTCTGTGCGGGTGAATCAGAGTCTGCCTGAGTGCCGGGTGAGGGAGCCGTTCCTGGGAGTGTGCAGAAGAGGACCCTCCGGCAGTTGTTTGAACAGCTACTCCTCCCCTTCGGAGTCCGTCAGCATTTTTGAGGACTCAGTTGGATGGCTGCTTAGTAAGGAATCATATTTTCCTGTTTTGCTTGCATCCCTGTTTGGTCTTTTTCATAACTTCGATTTTTAAATTTTCCTAAATCATCTTTGCTTTCTCCTCAGATCTTGTTAGATAAATATGTCAGTGAAGTTTTGTTATTTTCTGATAAGATTACTATTCAGTCTTTTTATTACCTTCCTGGGGGGAAGCACCAGTTAGATAAGGCTGTTGATGGGGTAGATGTATTATCTATAGATGTGGCTAAAGATTTAACTAATTTCTTAGAAGATTCTACTGATTTGATTGCTAAAAGGGCCACGTTGTTGGTCTCTTTTTTCTCTAATTTAGATAAAATAAAGGTCCTGAAGGCTTATTTTAAAAATAAAGATAAGCCTTTTTGTGGTTATAAATTATATGTGTTTCCAGATATTTCTAAGCCCACTCAGGCCCGTAGGAAAAGCTTTTTGGTTTTAAAACCTAGAGTTGGGTCCTACGTTTTTTCTTAGATTTCCATGTAAATGGATTATTACCTTTCAGGGATATACATATGTTTTTTCTGATGTCACTCAACTGGAAACCTTTATACCTGATAGGAAAAAGAAATGGGATTTTGTGTTTTTGCTCCTATTTTTATGTCTCCTGCAGTTTTGTGGAGGTAATTTCTTTACTTCTTGATTATTATTTATTTACATTCTCTTATATACCGTGCTATTCTGCATCAGTGCGGTTTACATTGAACAAACTGGAATTACATTGAACAGGGCATTATAACTTGGAGATAACTATTTTACAGGGAACATGGGCTATGGAGGGTTAAGTGGCTTGCCCAAGACCACAAGGAGCACCTATGGGACTAGAAACCCCAGTCCTTCCGGCCCAAGGTTGCTGTCCTCAAGTGGGATTTGAACCCTTGACCTTCCAGCCTGAAGTACCTTGCCCCAACCACTAGGCCACTCCACTACATCATCATCATCATGATGTGGCCTAATACAGTTTTTTTTGTTAGATTATTCTTTCTACTTGTTATAATTTCTTGTTGTATTTCTTGTTTTGTTTATGATTATATTAACTTAAATCTTTCAATAAACATATTGAATAATAAAGTGAAGAATAAATAACCCCCATGGTATGCCAATACTGTATGCATCTTATTGTTTCCATACTCCTGGGCAGCCATAGTCTCATAGATGTGAGCTGTGCATTTGAGTAGATTTATTATAGTGTGTTTGTGTGTGCATGTGCGTGTGTATGTATTTATTAAAAGGTTTGAATGCATATACAAAGTCTGTGGAGTTAAATGTAAGATTTGAATTATCCCCCATACTCCACAAGATAACACAGTTGTCCCTCGAGCAAGGATACAAACCAAAGCCACTATAAACAGCCTCAATACGCCTTATACTTAAAAACCCCATGGCTGACAAAAAAAAAAACCTGCTTCCTACAGACCTATAAGTAGCCTACCTTTCCTTGCAAAAATCATTGAAAAATGAGTACTCCAACAACTACAGGACCACCTGGATATGCATGAACCACTAGACTATCGACAATATGGCATCAAGCACCAACACGGAAATGAAACCCTACTAACATCACTCATGGACACCCTCATAAAAGGACTCAAAGTTAATCAAAGATTCATATTAATGTTCCTTGACTTTGCACTAGCAATCAACTCAATCCCACCAAGTTTACTCCTACCAAGGCTTAAATCCATTGGAATTGGAAGCATTTCATTTAAATGGTTCCAATCGTACCTATCTAACCGCTACCAACAGGTGAAAATAGGATCTAGGAAATCTGCACCATACAAGCAACTTCACAGAGTCCCACAAGGCTCAGCTTTATCAGCAGTCCTATTCAATATTTATATACAATCCTTACACTCTGGAGGAGAGGAGGGACAGGGGAGATATGATTCAGACCTTTAAATACTTAAAGAGAAATAATGAGCAAACAAACCTCTTCCAAAGACGGGGAAGCTGTAAAACTAGAGGGCATAACATGAAGCTGCAAGGGGGTAAATTGAAAGGCAATGTCAAGAAATATGTTTTCACTGAAAGAGTGGTGGATGCTTGGAATGCCCTCCCGATGGAAGTGTTGGGGGCAAATACAGTGACAGAATTCAAAATGGCATGGGGCAGACAGTGGATCCCTTTACAGCAACAGGATAAAATCAAAATAAACTTAACTGACTAATTTCTCAACATACAGGGGTGTCCTACACGGAGCGGTGGGTTCACCCCTTAAACAAAGACATGGGGAGGGGTGGCTTGCATAGAGCGGCAGGTGCACCTACTCTTGCCATCTTACTGGGCAGACTAGATGGACCATACTGGTCTTTATCTGCCATCATTTACTATGTTACTATGCAACATATTCCGGAAGCATGAAATAAACCACCACATCTATGCCGACGATATAATGCTTTACACTCCATTCAATATCACTAATCCAAACCAGACCAAGATTATCGAGTGCTTTAATAAAATAGCAGACCACATGCTCAGAATCAACCTCAAGAAAACAGGGGTCCTCTACATATTTAAAAACAAAGCATTTACCCTTCCCAAAACCCTTAGAGTTATGAACACAGAGCCCGATGTCAAACAAGAAGTACGATGCTTGGGAGTCACACTGAACCAGAATTTAAACTTTATATCGCACATTAATAAAACCACCAGTTCCATCTACAGAAAAATAAAAATCTTGCAAACCTTAGACCCCTGCTAGTAACCAAAGACTTACAATCAGTATTCTAGGCACTAATTTTCCCTCATCTCGACTTCTGTAATAACCTACTTCATGGTCTCCCCAAATATACTCTCCACAAGTTACAATTAGCACAATACATAGCTGCAAGAATAATAATGGGTGCAAAAAGATCGGATCACATCACATCACACCAATTCTCAAACAACTACATTGGCTACCACTAACAAGCAGAATTAGGTACAAAATAATAATAATCGCCTTCAAGATTATATGTAACCTCTCAGCACCTTGCCTAAAATCAGCAGTACACTAAGTAAGTAATAAGAGAGACAAAAGGAATTGCCTACAGAACACGCTTGAACTACCAGTTGAACTAACGAGGAGCAACCAGGAAATGCGAAAAGGGCCTTTTCCATGTATGCTCCGGATCTCTGGAACTCTCTCCTCCTGAAACTCAGAAGTATCAAAGACCTATCAATCTTCCACAAAGAAACCCATTTATTCAGAGACCACTTTAAAGACTGACTGACTCTCATTTGCTAAATGACTATCAGCCCTAAAGGACAAACAACTCTCAACCTCTAGCCTCCGCTACAGTCAGCACCTACTAACAGAATTGGTCACACAACAGACCTCTCACAATACAGAACAGCCCACTGGGAGCAACTATACGATACAATCAAGTTCACGCAATATTATCATATGTTCCAATAAAGACAACTTAAGATCCGCTGAGCTAAACTGAAGCCAAACAATATGTAAATAGTTATTGTTATATTCTTCTATGTAAGTTCTTTACTACTACATTGTTCTATGTAAACCGCTTTGATTAACCGATTAAATGGTATAGAAAAACAGTTAAATAAATAAATTAGACCCAGAACAGGATAAGAAATATGGAATGCATAGAGCTTAGAATAATATAGAGATTAGAGTATCAAAGTGGTTTTTAACAGATAAGTGCCATAATCTGCAGCAGGAACAGCAGCACTGGTCATTTAGGGGATACATTTATAAGCCACTTATGAACATAAAACAGGTAAAATAAAACAGGGACCTGGAGGGGGGAGAAGAAGTAGGAGTAAGGGGTGCATAATGTAAGCTGTCAGCTTTTTTGGACCCTTATGTGCTCTATTTCTGGCCATTATTTATTAAAGGTAGGTAAATCTTTGAGAGAGAGGAGCAATAAAACTTTCCTCGTATTGCGTAAGCTTCATAAAACAATATAACTTAGTATTTTTGTAGACAGGACTTACTTGCTCTATGTACTGATTACATCTAGATTCATTATATAAAATGGCCACAAAAGATTCCTTAAAAATATGGCATCTCAGACATTCGGAGTAGCTTGCTATCATAAAGTTGAAAACTAATTTTTATTCTCATTTTTATTACAAGAAGATACATTCACAAATTTCAAAGTTCATTTTCTGTAATAGTTCCATCTTTGAACCAAGACATTAATACTTGCAGGAATATGCCCACGTGAATACTACCATCAAGAATACGTTACCATCAATTGCAACCAGAATGGCTGTCTGTCCTTTCATCTCGTGATCAGTCATAGCACCATCAACATCATTAGAGACATGTAACCCATTGCGCTTCATCCACTCTCGATTTCCAATCAGAACGGAATATGTAGGCGATGCAGCTGCACCTGCCATTCAAAGAAAGGGGGTATCAACAAATGCACCACTCAACAAATGCATGGATGTAGATTAGTGTGTTTTATAATCAGTACACATAGAAAATAGAAACATGACGGCAGATAAAGACCATACGGCCTATCCAATCTGCCCTTCCGTACCAACTACTAAGCCCTACAGTCCCTTTTTATCCCTTAGAGATCCTCTGTGTTTGTAACTCTGCCCATGCTCTGCATGCCTACAGTAAAAAAGTATTTTCTTTCGTACATAAAAGCAATAACCATGCCCAGATCATGAAACTATCTCTATGGAAGTACAGGGATCTGTGATCATAGACATTTTGGGGTAATTTTATAAGTCATTTTAGCACATACATGGCATACATGTATAAAATTAGCTCTTATAAAATTATCTTACGTGTAAACGTGCACATGCTGACATGAGACATTTACTGTAGACCTGCAGTGCATGGGTAGAATTACTAACACAGAAGATCTCTAAGGGAAAAAAGGGACTGTAGAGCTTAGTAGTTGGTTCAGAAGGGCAGACTGGGTAGGTGTATGGTGTTTATCTGCCATCATGTTTCTCTGTTTCTATTTTCTATGCGTGTTCTTTATAAAATACACTAATCTATGTCCATGCTTGCATACTCTATGGATGGATACATGTATAAATGTATGTGACCTCAGCATAGCTGCAATTGCTGCTGGATTTGTGCTAATGTATTTTATAGAATAAGAGTTCTCAACCCAGTCCTCAGGACACACTTAAGACAGTCAGATCTTCAGGATAACCACAATAAATATGCATGAGAGAGGTTTGCCTACAATGGAGGCAGTGTATGCAGATTTCTCTCATGCATATTCATTGTGGTTACCCTGAAAACTTGACTGGCTAGGTGTGTGTGTGGATTAGGATGAGAACCACTGTTATAGAAACAAATGGGCAATTGCATACAAATAGGTGCCTTTGGCCCTCTAAACCTATGCGCCTTGTTATGAAATTACCCTCCTTTAACTTAGCTCAGCTCCAATGATGCTGTCCCTGTACACAAGGCACAATTAGGTCCAACATGTACATCATTCATACAGCTGGAGTACTACAGATAAGTTTTAAACAAGCAGAACTGTCTAGAATGCCCAAAATATCAACTTACGGATGTATTTTCAGTCAGCATGGCCACCAGGTTAAGTTAAACACAAGCACTTAACTCAATCTGTATATTCTGTACCACTATTCATGTAGGTAGTGGGCCTGTATATATGGATTGACTGGTACTGTAGCTACAGTAGCATGACAGACCTAAACTAAATGGCTTAATTATCCCTTTACTGGCTGTATAGTGCTGTTAAAAGGATAATCCTATGGCACTGCTATTATTTGCCAACTGAGTGGAGGAGCAGCCTAATGGTTAGAGGCACTGATTTGGTAATCAAGAGATCTGCATTCAATTCCCACTAGAACTCCTTGAACAAGTCACTTAACCCTCCATTGCATTGGAAGAAAGGCCTGACAATCTGCTTCTGGTCACACTCCCAAGAAAGCCCAGGAGCTTTTAGGTCACCAAGAGTCAGCCTTGACCCAAAGGCACACTATGTACTATTATATCTGGAATTCTACAAATAGGGGAGATAGATGTTGGCCAAACCAGTCAGTCCATTGCTTTTTAATTTAGTGCTGTTGCTTCCAAATATATTTTTATCAATTATGAGGTACATTTTCAGCAGTGGTGGCAACTGTATTTAAATGATGGTGATGGTGTTTAAATTATTTTGTATATCCAGCACCACTACACGTAAAGTCAGACAATAAATATACGTGTAACATCGTCAGCATCACCATCACTTTAAGGTAGGTTTGAAAAGCTTTTTGTGCAGGTAAAGCCTGTTTTACACAAAAAAGGGCTTTTATAAAATGTCATAATCATATACATGCGTAGAAAGTATACGCGCAGAAAGATCTATCTGTAAGCATTCTCAGAGGTGCGATTCAGGCAGAATGGAAGCAGATTTGTGATGCATACAATATGTTGATTTTAGAAAATATGTGAGTACCCACTTACAATGCGCACATACATTGACACCTCCTTCGAAGCAGAGGCACCTTTGTGTGTTGGCATTTGACTGCTATCGGGGCTGTATCTGAGGAGCTTGTCGCCTTTATTAAATAGGCTTTAAATAGACGCCTTTTGGACTTCATTCTGTTATAAAATTACCCCTATACCTTTAGCTTAGTCCTAATCTAAACGTAGAGATTATCTGGATAGTGGATGAATATTGCTGCTCTCAGGATAATTTTGCCTCTTTCTCCTTGTTCCGCACTACCACTGTAGGGATAGTATTGGCCTGACACTATCCATGTAGTCATCGAAAACCTACATGCTCACCCACTACCAGTGAAAGTGCAAGTCTGTTTGACTATTGGCTTTATATATTTTTAGTCATCTTTTTGTAATAAAAGGGCATATAGCTTTTGTTATAGAAATCTCCTTGTACATCATGTAGTGCTATATAAATGATTAATAGTTGTGGTAACAGCAATTCCGACTTCAGAGCTAATCATGCATTAGCCTCATACTCATCATACACACAACAAATAACAGGTCCAGGAGATCTCCAGCTGTTGACACACTACTTATACCAAAAGTTTCCTTAAAAGCTAATCAATCATCCATCAATAGGGCTTTTTCGAATTATGCTCCTAGATGTTGGAACAAACTCCCTCCCAATATCAGAGCAATTAAAGATATCAAACAATTCAAAAACGCCCTTAAACACCACCTTTTCATCGCACACTTCAAACACCTAAACACCCCTTCCCCTCCCCCA
This sequence comes from Ichthyophis bannanicus, assembly GCA_033557465.1. Classification (NCBI taxonomy): domain Eukaryota; kingdom Metazoa; phylum Chordata; class Amphibia; order Gymnophiona; family Ichthyophiidae; genus Ichthyophis; species Ichthyophis bannanicus. Next base: position 1,403,416,585 of record CM066033.1, on the reverse strand, counting down.
TCCTTTTAACCTCATACCTTCCCTAACTGTATAGATTTTATATATCTCCAACATGTATTTTCTAGAAATATAAATGATTTCCCTGTTTACTTCCATGTTAATTTTCCTGTTACTTGTAATAGGTCTGTTATATCTGACCAATTGTTGTATTGTTTCAATGTAAACCACACTGATGACAAATAGCGCAGTATATAAGAAAATTAAATAAATAAATACTTTACACGCATCGATATCAATACGCTGCCTGCATACGATTTTATTCCCACTGGGTGCTAATGCACTTTTTAACAAAATAGTCTTGTATAAAAATGTTTTGGTTATGTTGTATAATAAGCAATTTAAAGAAAAGAAAAAAGGAAGTATTGGACATACCTTGAGACTCTGAAAGAATGATCAATGAGCTGTCTTGCGATGAAGAATCGATGATGCCACTCAGGTATGAGTTCTGCTCATTCAGGCTCTGCTCACTCTGACCAAGGACACTTTCGACATTACGGACTTTGCAGCTAATCCCACAGCCTGGGACTGCCTGAAAATCCATGCAGTATCCTAAAGTTTCTGTGCCAAGTTCCTGGAAAGACAGAAATAGAAGACGATGACAAATTCTGTCCACCATGACTGCACAGATTTGGAAGCAGATGCTCGTCCTCTCATGGTCTCTCTTCTCTCTCATCCTCTCCCTCCCCTCCCCCTCCTCTCTGTCCATATCATCCTCCCCTTCGACATCATTAATAATATTTAAAAAATAAGTATTTCTTTCATCAACTTAGAAAGCTATTTTGGGAAAGGCAGTAAATACGCAAAGCACCATTGCACCGACAGATTTGCTGGAATTCAGAGATGGGATAAGAGGAACTCAGGTACAACTGGAGATGTTAAACCTACTCTGATGGCTCATGCAGGAAATCCAGGTTCCAAAATGGGCCATGTAGCTCCCAGAGTGGAGTGACCTAATGATTAGAGCCACAGGCTGAGAACAAGGAAAGCAGGATTCAGATCCCATTGATGCTCTTTGAGCTCTTGAGCAAATCACTTAACCCTCCACTGCCTCAGGTAGAAGCTTAGATTGTAAGCCTTCTGGGGACAGATAAGTATCTACTGTGCCTTGAACTACTACTGAAAGGGCATGAAGTAAATCCAATCCCAGATAATATCTCTGCTCCTGTGGCAACTAAAGTTTATTACAGGGGCTCAAGCTGGACAGGGTTAGCATAGTGGTGAGGCAGTGCAGACCAGCCGAGCTGAATGGGAAGGCTAGAAATAGTAACTAAAGAAACAAAGAAAGCGTAGTTACTCACCTGTAACAGGTGTTCTCCAGAGGCAGCAGGAATCAGTCCTCACATATGAGTGACATTGGCGCCGAAGGAGTCCTCATGGAAGCATCTCCCCAGTATTCAAAGAAAGCCTTTGGGAGATGCCACCACGCATTCATGGTCCCCTTCCCACCCAAGAGTGCCATCTTACTCAGTCAGATGACATAGCTAGAGCTGACAAAGAAGATGGCAAAACTTACAGCAACTCCATGGGGAGGAAGAAGGATTGTAAGGGCTGATTCCTGCTGTCCCTGGAGAATACCTGTTACAGGTGAGTGACTATGCTTTCTCCAGGAACAAGCAGGAAGTCAGTCCTCACATATGGGACTCTCTAGCTACAGGCTACCGGGAACCTGTAGAAAACAAGGCCCAACCGTGAGCAGCCTCAAGTGAGTCTGAGGAGAGACTCTAAGGACCCCAGAGTCCAGGGAGAACCATAACTCCAGTAGCCTGAACACAGAAGGGTTGGAGGGTAGGAGTTGCCTACACCCTGAAGAGATTACAGAGTACGACCTGGCCGAAGGTGCTGTCCCATTGGGACTTCCTCTCCAGGCAGTAGTGAGCTGCAAAGGTATGGACTGAGGACCAGGTGGTGGCCCAGCAAATGTCTGCCAAAGGGACAGAGCACAAGTTTACAACCGAGGTCGCAATAGCCCTGACGTTGTGTACCATGACCCAGCGCTCCAACAAGAGTCTGGTCTGATCGTGGGCGAAGGCGATGCAGTCTGCCACGCAGGTGGACAGGGTCCACTTGGTAACAGCCTCCCCCAGGCGACTGGGATCGTAAGAAATGAAAAGCTGTGAGGTATGTTGCAGGTAGAAGGATAGGGCCCTCTTACAATCCAGAGCATGGACTACGGCTGCCACCTTGTCGGCCTGGGACCCTGGGAAGAAGGAGCGGAGCATCACCTCCTGATTGAGATGAAAGGCGGACACCACCTTCAGAAGGAATTTATGGTGGGTGGGAAGCATGACCCTGTTCTTGTAGAACCTGGTGAAGGGTGGCTTGGCCACCAAGGCCTGAAGTTCGCTGACTCTGTGCGCAGAGGTGAGCGTCATCAGGAAGATGACCTTCCAGGAGAGGTAACACATATGGCAGATAGCCAGATAGCCAGAGGCTCAAATGTTGGCTTGGTGAGCTGCGTCAAGACCACGTTGAGGTCCCATTCTGCTGGGGGTGGGCGGATGGGAGGCTTAGAGAGCAGAATGCCCCACATGAACAAATGAAGGGCTGAGCAGAAAGAGGTTTACCCTCCATGGAATGATGATGCACTGAGAGTAGGTGCACCCTGATGGAATTGGTCTTGAGTCCCATTTGCGAGAGGTGAAGCAAGTACTGCAGCACCGTGTGCACTTGGCAAGAGAACGGGTAACCTGCTGCTCTATGCACCACACTAAGAATCTGTGCCACTTGAAAGCATAGGCCCGTCTCGTGGCATTCTTACGAGAGACCAGGAGAACATCCTCCACCTCCCTTGGGAGGTTGAAGGGTGCTAAGGCTATCCGTTCAGCAGTTATGCTGTTAACATCAAGGACCCCAGGTTGGGGTGAAGAAGGGAGCCTTCCTCCTGAGTGAGTAGCCCCCGGAGCATTCCCCAGAGGGACTGGGAGCTCTGTCGAGAGGCAGAGCAGCAGAGGTAGCCAAGGCTGCCTGGGCCACTGCGGGGCCACCAGGATCAGAGAAGCCTTTCCGCAGGACCTTGAAGAAGGTCCGGGCAATTAGTGGTGTGGGAGGGAAGGCCTACAGGAGGCTCTCTGACCACGAGGTGAGGAAGGCGTCAGCCGCTACCCGAGACGGGTGCGGCTGGCGACAGCAGTAGTTGGGCAGCTGAGCATTGGTCAGGCTGGCGAAGAGGTCCAGACTTGGGGTGCCCCAGAGTCAGAAGAGCCACTATGCCACCCTGGAGTCTAGTTGCCATTTATGTGATTGGAGGACCCTGCTCAGTCTGTCCACTAGGGCATTTTCCTGGCCTGGAAGGTATACTGCCCTGAGGAGCATTCCTTGACTGATCGTGTATGAGCAGAGGGCTACTGCCTCCTGACAGAGATGGTAAGACCCTATGCCCCCCTGTTTATTCAGATAGAATATCGCGACCTTTGTTGTCCACTTGGGCTAGCACCAACTGGTGCTGCAGGTGGTGGTGAAATGCCCTGATTGCCAGAAAAATGGCCCTGAGCTCCAGCAGGTTGATCTGCTGCTGGCTCTCCACCAGGTACCAGTTGCCCTGCATGCAGAGTTCCTCACAATAGGCACCCCAGCCCAGTAAGGAGGCATCCGGGGTGAGGACCCTCTGGGGATTTGGGGACTGGAAGGGCATGCTCTCCTGCAGGTGCTGTGTGGCCTGCCACCAGTCAAGTGACTCCGCTAGCTGGCGGGACACTAAGACTTAGTCCCTGAGCCTGCCTGTGGCTTGTGTCCACTGGGAGCAGAGGCATCACTGGACTGCCTGCATGTGAAGGCAGGCATTGGGAACCACGTGGACTGTGGACGCCATGTGGCCCAGCAGGCAGAGCATGGACCATGCCGACACTGTATGGCAGAGTTGCAACTCAGTGGCTAGAGCCCTGAGGCGACCTGCCCTGTCCCAGGGGAGAAAGGCCTTGGCCTGTAGAGTGTCTAGTTGAGCCCCTATGAACTCTAAGCCCTGTGTTGGAGTGAGGTGGGACTTGGGGTGGTTTATCATGAACCCCAGATACTCTAGAGCACAGATGGTGAGGGCCATGGCCTGTTGCATCTCGGTGGCTGTGTCTCCCTTCACAAGCCAGTCATCCAGGTATGGGAAGATGAAACCCCCTTGTAGATGGAGTTAGGCAGCCAACACTGTCAGGCATTTGATGAAGACTCTTGGTACGGAGGCTAGACCGAAGGGTAGTACTCTGTACTGGTAGTGGTAGCTCCCAACCATGAACCTTAAGTATTGTCTGTGACTGGGATGAATGAGGATGTGGGTGTAAGCATCCTTTAGGTCCAAGGAGCAAAAGCAATCTCCCTGCTGGAGATAGGGCAGCAATGTTCCAAGGGAAAGTATCTTGAACTTCTTCCGCACCAGGAACTTGTTCAAGTTTCGCAAGTCCAGAATGGACCTTAGGCCCCCCTGTTCTTTTTGGAACAAGAAAGTATTGGGAGTAGAACCCCCTGCCCCTGAGATGGTGGGATACTGGCTCCACAGCTCTGTCCATGAGGAAGCCTGCGAGTTCCTGCAGTAGCAGGGCCTGGTGCAGGGGAGTCTGAGAGCGCTCCCCTGGGAAGAAGGGAGGAGGTGTCTACTCCAGGTGAAGGAAACAGCCTTCCGTAACTACCTGGAGTGCCCAGGAGTTGGTGGGGATGGGGGATCACAGATGGGAAAAATGAACCAGACGCCCCCTGGTTGGCAGCTACTCCCCCTGTGGTGAAGAGGCTATCCTCAGAGTGTCAAAACCCTGTCCCCACCTGGGCAGGAGCCAGGGTCTGGGGCATGGAGCCCTTAGACTTGCAAGGGCCTTGGCCTGCTCACTTGTCCTGGTGACACTGTTTTATTTATTTACATTCTCTTATATACTGTGCTATTCTGCATCAGTGTGGTTTACATTGAACAAACTGAAATCACATTGAACAGGGCATTATAACTTGGAGATAACTATTTTACAGGGAACATGGGCTATGGAGGGTTAAGTGGCTTGCCCAAGACCACAAGGAGCACCTGTGGGACTAGAAACCCCAGTCCTTCTGGCCTAAGGTTGCTGTTCTCTAGTGGGATTTGAACCCCTGACCTTCTGGCCTGAAGTACCTTGCCCCAACCACTAGGCCACTTCTCCACTCCACTGTTGTGGTGTCTGGGGAGCCTGGAACTGGGGGAAGTATCAATAAGCTGGCCTTTTCTCTGAAAAGGGGGCCTCTTCCCCGATGGTTTCTTCTTAGGAAGAGTGGAGGTCTTCCTCGAGAGCTGAGGGAGTCCTCGTGAAGAACTCGGTCTCGATCTCTGCTGCCTTTTCCTCTATCGGTTTACCGAATAGGTTTTCATCGAAGCAGGGGACATTGAGGAGTTTCTCCTGGACCCTCTGCTTGAGGTGCGATGCATGGAGCCAGGCTTGGCGTCGAGCATCGATGCCTGCGATGGCTACCCTCGCATTTGACTTAAAGCCATTGTAGGCGGCCTGGGACATGTACTTCAAGCATTCCCCAATGCACTTCATGAGGATTTCGAACCACTGGAGGTGATCTCCACCGAGGCCCGCTGAGAAACCTGTGAGCTCCTTTGCCAGGTCCTGAAATTACATGCCAAAATATAGCTGGTAAGCTTGGATTCGGCAACCCAGCATTGAGCCCTGGTAGCATTTGCGGCCAAGGGTGTCAAGGGCGTGGGACTCCCTGCCCAGGAGCACAGAGGAATGAATCTTCGGGCTCTTTTGCTGGCGCATGGTCAACTCCACCACCATGGAGGTGTGTGGAAGTTGTGACTTCTGGAAGCCGGGACTCTGCTGAACTGGTACATGGTGTCGAGGCATTGGCTAACTATGGGTACTGATGCCGATGTCTTCCACATGCAGAGGAGGAGCCGCCAGAGGATGGCGGGGACAGGAACTGCCAGGGCCTCCTTGGGTGGGGCCTTGTATTGGAGAATTTCAAGATCCTCCTCTGACTCAGTGGTGAGGGACAAGGCTTTCGCCATGTCTTGAACAAACTCGAGAAATGATGTGTCCTTGGGTGGGGACTAGCACCGTGATGCTGGGGGAGATGGGTCCAATGGGAGGTCGCGGTCTTTCTGCGTCTCTGGGGATGCTTCATCCTCAGACTCCCAGTTGGAGTAATCAGTTGAGGACTTGACGACTGACGGTGCCTGGAGTGCGGGACCCAGATTGGGGCCCCTGTGACCTATGGCCAGAGGACTGGGAGTGGGATCGACCCACGCTAAGGATCAATTCAAGGCTCTGGGCTCTCAATGATCATTTTGGTGGCCCGGGGAGTCCTCAAGAGTGAGGTCTCTGTGGTCTTGGCGTACGCATCGGTGGGGCCAGACGTCTGCTGCACGGAGTCGTGTAAAGCCCCCGCGGTGCCTGATCAGGTCCACGGACACTCTGACAAAGGTTCCCCGGAGTGGGAATGCAAAAAGAAGAAGAAATCCTTGAGGATCTCATCCCCGGACTCAGACATGCACAAGCCCCGTGCCAGGTCCTACAACCCGTGGAGAGAACCCTAGGAGTCAAAGTGGGAGCAGTCAGCAAAGGTTCCCCGAACAGACATGGAGGCCTCTGGTGACAGTTCTGAGACCCCCAAAGCCTGTCTCATTGAGGACTCCCTCTCCTCACCGATGCCGGACCAGTGATCCCGGTGTCCATGTCAAAGGCTGCAACTCTTGAGTGTGAAGCAAGAACATAAAAGAAGACTTGGGCGTTTGGGAAAAATTCCTGCAATCCTTTAATGCATGGCCTTCTAGCAGGACCCGCCCGTGTTCAACTCTGACCTTGAACTTTACACAGACACTTCCGGTGGAACAGGATTCAGCATATACTTTTGTGGTGCTTGGTGCTCTGAGACATGGCCCAATGAATGGCATGCATGCAGTGACACAAAAGATATCACCTTCTTAGAGCTGTTCCCAATGATGGTGGCTTTATTCATATGGGCCCACAATTATCAAATAAGGCAATCACCTTTTGATCGGATAACATGGCAGAAGTACAGGTGGTGAACGGTATGTACGCTAGGACGGCAGGGGTGGTGGCCTTACTGAGGCAGATAGTATTGTTGTGCCTCATGCATAATATTACCTGTAGGGCTGAGCATTTACCGGGATATCGTAATATTTTGGCTGATGCTCTCTCTCATTCAAAGATGATGACTTTCTGGAGAGGCGCCCCCTGTGCAAAGGTGAACAGAACTTGCATACCAGAGGAGGTCTGGGCCTTTGGCCAAACAAGGTATGGAACCTAAGGTTGGACTCACTGGCGACGCAGACCAGAAGCCTGAGAGGGTGGAACCAATTCCACGAATTCTGGCAACAGAAAGGGATCGAGAACGGTGATCTGTTCCGGACCAACACTATAATCCAATGGTTAATAGAATGACGAGAAGAGGTTCTGAGTAAATCAGCAGTGCAATCGCGAATGGCAGCCATTACCTTCTTTGCCGAGCAATGGGGGAAAGGGGCTCATCGACTGACTTCATTGTTGCTAGGGTGGTAAGGGGATGGTTGGCTGGGCGTATCTGCACACCAGACCGTCGATGCCCGATTACCCACAAAGTGCTGAGGGCGATCCTGAGGGCCACGGACGTGGTCTGCCATGACCCGTTTGAAGCACGGCTTTTTCATTGTGCATTTGCAATGGCATTCTTTGGCGCGATGAGGGTAGGGGAATCGGTGGCGCCATCGAAGAATGCGCAAGGAGAGAAGGGGCTGCAGTGACATGATGTGGCAATATGGGACGGGAAGCTGGAAATTCTGATATGCGTGTCTAAGACCGATCCGACCAGGAGGTGTATCAGGGTGACCTTAGCCCCTCTGAAAGGGAACAATACTTGCCCAGTCTGGAACATGAGTGAATACATCGAGATAAGGCCAGAAGGGGGCGAGTGATTCCTGGTCCATGAGAATAGGACGCCATTATCACGGTTTCAGTTCATCAGGGTTTAAACATTGTGCTAAGCACTTAGGGATTCAGGAAGAGGAATGCGGTATGCATTCCTTTTGGATAGGGGCAGCCACAACTGCAGTGAGGTTAGGGATGACGAGGGAGCAAGTTATGATAATTGGCAGGTGGCACTCGGACCACTATAGGCTGTACGTGTGCTCAGAGGGAAAGCCATGACCCCGCATAGCTGTGGTTGTTGTTGTAATAACTCACATGTCTTGATTAATTTTGTTTTAGGCAAGGACGACATGGCAAGGGAATGAGAAGTATGGATCTGCGGCCACTCATTTATATACTGGGCACAGAGAAGGACCAAGGACCTCCCCCTGGGGAGTAACCTGGGAATGAATGCTTCAGAGGTATCGGTTGTTTGGATGGATCTGCACGGTATGATGTGGGACCAGTTGGTACCCATGCTCCTGCATAAGAGAAGGGCCCTGGGGGTCCCCTGGGCGTTAATAATACACCTAGTGGAGGAGTGGCCTAGTGGTTGGGGCAAGGTACTTCAGGCCGGAAGGTTGGGGGTTCAAATCCCACTAGAGGACAGCAACCTTGGGCCGGAAGGACTGGGGTTTCTAGTCCCACAGGTGCTTCTTGTGGTCTTGGGCAAGCCACTTAACCCTCCATAGCCCATGTTCCCTGTAAAATAGTTATCTCCAAGTTATAATGCCCTGTTCAATGTAATTTCAGTTTGTTCAATGTAAACCGCACTGATGCAGAATAGCGCGGTATATAAGAGAATGTAAATAAATAAATAAATAAACCTAGGGGAAAATGACCTTGCCTGGACCCGTAGCGTGGATTTGGCCAGAAAGATGCAAGGAGACATGCTGGTGCTGCTAGACGCATTCCCAAGTACCCAACTGGCTTGGTCTTGCATCATACCGTGCAGAGTATGGAGTGGCGAGCGCTCGCATCGGGCTATTGAAAAGACCTAGCGCAAGGTTAACAAATGGATGATGCGATTTATGGAAGCTGTCGGGGGATACTGTGTGAGGCATGACCTAATTGAGGAGAGGTGCGCGGGGCTATATCGCTCAGATGGGGTACACCTATCTGACCTTCAAGATGCAGTCAAAATGATATGGAGCAGGGCAAAGCTTGGCCGCAGCTAGGGGTAGGTGGGGACCCATCGACAAGTGAGGAGTCACTGTCAGCGGGTAGTGGTGAATTGTCCTCCCTCGATCAGGGCAACAGTCCGCAGCAGGGGCAGTGGGCAGACAGTGCTATCCTCCACACATCCTCCATGCTTAAATGGCGTGGGGAGGAGGGGGAGAAGGGCACAGGCACAAACGGCTCTGAGCTGACCTCAGAGGAGGTAACAGCGGAACTGAGAAACGGACCCTGTGGTGGCGGGGGTAAGGCGTGTTTCTTACGGCATGCCTTACCGGAATCACATCTATGAGAGGTGCATTAAGGTTAGAGGATGGGGGTAGTGGGGCTTCATAAGGCTCCACACCCCAAGGCTGTGGTTCTCCTTACAAATCTGGTGAAATGTGTAAAGCTGTACAAAGCTGAACTGTGCTGAAATAAAATGTGAAGCTGAAGCGTTAAGATGATTGTTGTATCAAATCGTATAAATGTTTTAAGTAATGATGCTGCAGCCAAGAACTACCAATAAACAAGTGGCAATGTCGATATAAAGAAGTGTCACGGCGTCATCATGGGCGAGGGGGGAGAGGGGGGTAATCCGAACGGTTGCACTCTTGCCTGGCTGAAAAAAACAATTTAACGAACAATTTAATCAACCTTTTTCCGGGGAATTAAGACTGACGTTTGTTGGGCTCAGCAGAAAAAAGGAGACTAAGATGGAACCCATGGGCAGGAAGGGGACCACACATGTGTGGTGGCATCTCCCAAAGGCTTTCTTTGAAAGCTGGGGAGATGCTTCCGCAAGGGCTCCATTGGCACCTACATCACCCATATGTGAAGACTGACTTTCTGCTTGTTCCTGGAGAATATGGATTTATCACACTGCAACAACATCACTGAAAACTGGAGAGAAATGGCAGAGTTCCTTATATGTTTAGGAACTTTGTCATTCATTCTCTCCCAACCAAATTTTTTGAGATCTTATTATCAAAACTTGTGATGGTAAACTCTACCTATGGGAAAAAGAGGAAGGATTCTTAGGGGCTTGTTTACAAAACTGCGGTAGCGGTTCGCGATCGTTATCGGAGCCGCGACCCCATTGATTTCAATGGGGCCGCGGCTCCGATAACGACCGCGAACCGCTACCGCGGCTTTGTAAACAAGCCCCTTAATCTCTAATTCCTGCTTTTTTTGTAACATATGGATGGTCCCTGGTTTCCTGACCAAGTCAGGAATTTGCAGCCTCATCATGTATGTTGCAACTTATTCACAGAACACATAAGGTAGAACAGATAGAATCCTGTTCTTTTGTGTTTCCACTACAACTGACGACCTATGAACACTATTGTTTGAGTTCATATTTATGATCAGAGTTCCACACAATTAAAGCACACCCTTCTCTGACCCCAATAACTTCCTCTGTATCCCCACTGCATGCTCCATCCTTCATTGGTACTTACAACAAAGTGAGAATAAAAAAACCTCGTTATCAGTCAGTCTCATAACTCATGTGGCAAGTGAATTGGATTTAGCTCACACTTTTTCCTCAGAAATTCAAGGCAAGTTACATTCAGGAACAGTTTTGCAAGTTTCTTCTTTTTTATAAATGCAACACCATTTCTTCTTTGTCTTTCATTTCCAGCATAGTAGACCATGTGATCATCTGATGCAAAGTGCCCAATGCCAGTCCATTTCAGTTCGCTGACACCCAACAGATCAAGTTGTACACGTTCCATTTCATTCTTGACCACCTCCAACTTGGTTCATGCTTCGTACATTCCATGTTCCAATGTGCAAGACATCTTTACAGCTTCTGACTCTCATTTTATGCGCAGCTACATCAGCAGTCAGACATCCCAAGGACTTTGATCCAACCACATCATAAATGCTGGCTTTACTCTGAAAGGTCTTCAGCTCTTCCCCAGTAGCTAGTTGAGTGCCTTCCGACCTGGGGGGTCTCATCTTCCAGGACCATAGCACAATTTGTTTTGTTGTAACTATCCATTGGGTTTTCATGGCAAGATATAGAAGTAGATTGCCGGGCCTTTCTTCCGCGCAGTTTAAGTTTGGTATTGTTGCTGTTGTCACAGAAATGTGATTAATCTGTGTTTATACCAATACTAAAGAAAGGTGATCCAACTGACTGTGGAAATTATCACACAATCGCTCTGATCCCACATGCCAGCAAGATTCTACTGAAGATTATTCAAAAAAGACTACAACCATACCTGGAACAAGAACTACCTGAAGTGCAAGCAGGGTTCAGGAAAGGGCGAGGAACGAGAGACATCATCGCGGATGTGAGATGGATCCTTGAAAAGACTAAAGAATACCAAAAGGATATCTATTTGTGCTTTATCGACTATAGCAAAGCTTTTGACTGTGTAAACCATGAGAAACTCCGGGCCACATTAAGAAGCATGTGTATACCAGAACACCTGATCGTACTCTTGCACAATCTGTACATTGATCAAGAAGCAACAGTTCAAACGGAACAAGGAGAAACAGAATGGTTTAAAATAAGCAAAGGTGTAAGACAAGGCTGCATACTTTACCCCTACCTGTTTAATTTATATGCAGCTCACTAAGTCGGTCTTTGTTTCACAGAGTGTTTAAAACCAGAAATATGCAATAAACTCTGTATGACAACTAGAAAGTAATAATAGTCAAATTCTAGGCTGACAGTGTGTATAAGAGGTATGGATATAGTCTTTACATTGCTATATACTGCACATTTTTATATGGTTAAGCTTTCTAGCAATGAAAGTAATGTCTAAAAGAACTGTTTTTATACTTTAGAGCTTAGTAATCTCCCCTAAAGAAGCCTCGACTGGTGAAACGCTTAGTGCCTGACAGCGTTGGGAACGACACTTCAAGCTAAGCATTGATAAAGATAAAGACATTTAAAGCTAAGCATTTTGTTTATTGCTCAATATTGAGAAAGGTGTTCATAACAGAGCATTTTTTATAGTTCAATATTGTTTCAAAAATACAGTGGCTGCATTGTGGTGGTCCTTGATGTTACGGTTTGGGTGACAAGTCAGTCCATTGACGATAGCCCGATGATACTGAGACCACACGGCCACCCAAAAAGAAAATTTAAGTTAATATAATACAAATACTATCAGTCTAGAATTTGACTAGTATTACTTTCTAGTTGTCATACAGAGTTTATTGCATATTTTTAATTTATATGCAGAACAAATCATCAGAGAAGCAGGATTGTAAGAAGACAGAGGTGTGAAGACTGGTGGAAGACTCATCAACAGCCTTCGCTATGTAGATGATACCACATTACTGGCTGAAAGTGAAGATGATCTGAAACATTTGCTTCTCACAATCAAAGAACAGTCTCAAAATGGGCCTGCACCTTAATGTAAAGAAGACAATGATCATGATAACTGGCATAATCAACAGGTTCATCATTGAAGGAGAAGAAATTGAAATCGTTAACAGCTTTAACCTACTTGGATCAACTATCAATAAAGAAGCAACAAGCAGTCAAGAAATCAGACGACGCATTGCTCTTGGCAGAATGGCTATGAAAGACCTAGATAAGATTCTCAAGAGCAGAGATGTCTCTCTCCATACAAAGATTTGACTTGTTCAAGCCATGGTACTTTCAATAACATCATATGGATGTGAAAGCTGGACAGTGAAAAAGATAGACAGGAAGAAAATTGATGCCTTTGAATTATGGTGCTGGCAGCGAATACTGTGTATACCATGGACTGCCCAAAGGGATAGGAGGCAGTGTACTACTGTGGATCAGGAACTGGTTAAAAGATAGAAAGCAGAGGGTAGGGCTAAATGGCCAATTTTCCCAATGGAGAAAGGTGAATAGTGGTGTACCCCAGGGATCTGTGCTGGGTCCGCTGCTTTTTGACATATTCATAAATGACCTGGAAAGTGGAATAACGAGTGAGGTTATCAAATTTGCAGATGACACAAAACTATTTAAAGTTGTTAAAACCCTGGAGGATTGTGGAAAATTGCAAGAGGATCTTGATAAATTGGAAGACTGGGCATCAAAATGGCAGATGAAATTTAATGTGGAGAAGTGCAAGGTTATGCACCTAGGGAAGAACAACCCAAAAGCGTAGTTACTCACCTGTAACAGGTGTTCTCCAGGAGCAGCAGGAATCAGTCCTCATTTATGGGTGACGTCGGCGCCGACGGAGCCCTCGCGGAGCAATTTTCCCCAGCTTTCAAAGAAAGCCTTTGGGAATTGCAGCGCGCATGCGCGGTCCTCTTCCCGCCCAAGGGTGCCATCTTAGCCAGTCAGATGACATAGCTAAAAAAGACAGCATAAAAATTTGCAAAAAAAACTAAAGCAGGTGATTGCAACTCCAAGGGGAGGAGGGAGGGTTGTGAGGACTGATTCCTGCTGCTCCTGGAGAACACCTGTTACAGGTGAGTAACTACGCTTTCTCCAGGACCAAGCAGGAAGTCAGTCCTCACTTATGGGACTCCCAAGCTTAAGGCTACCGGAGACCCTAAGCACAAAAATGAGCTCCCTCTAGCTCAGCAGCACAGAAGGAAAGAATCTTCGCTGAATTATTACCCACCGGTAGCCCACAACCGGGATGGAGGGTAGGAGTTGCTCAGACCTCAAAGAGATTACGGAGGACTGCCTGTCCGAAAGCACTGTCCCTGCGGGACTCCCTCTCGAGACAGTAATGGACCGCAAAAGTCTGGCTCGAAGACCAAGTAGCGGCCCGGCAGATGTCTGCCAGCGGAACAGAGCGGAGGTAAGCCACTGACGTAGCCTTTGCCCGAACGCAATGAGCCGTGACTCGACCTTCCAAGGAGAGACCGGCTGCCCCATAAGCCCAAGAGATACAGTCCGCAACCCAGATGGACAGAGTACGCTTGGAGACCGGGAGCCCCAATTTATTGGGGTCAAAAGACACAAAAAGCTGAGCAGCTTTACGGTGCTCCCGCGTACGGTCAAGGTAGAAGTTCAATGCCCTTCTACAGTCCAGGGTATGGAGGACCGTTTCAGCTCGGCTGGAGTGTGGTCTGGGAAAGAAGGTTGGAAGTACCACCTCCTGATTGATGTGAAAAGGGGAGACCACTTTTGGAAGAAATTTTGGGTGAGTCCGTAGGACTACCCTATTTTTGTAGAACCGAGTGTAAGGGGGATCAGACACGAGGGCCTGCAATTCACTTACGCGTCTAGCGGAAGTGAGGGCTATCAAGAACAATGTTTTCCAAGAAAGAAAACGGAGAGAACAGGTAGCCATAGGTTCAAAAGGCGGACAGGTGATCCGCTGTAAAACCACATTCAGGTCCCAGTCAGGCGCTGGCGGGCGCAGAGGTGGTTTAAGTAGAAGGAGACCTCGGAGAAACCTCGCTACGAGAGGGTCGTTGGAGAGAGGTCTGCCGTCCACCGGCACATGATGTGCTGAAAGAGCACTGAGGTGAACTTTGACGGAGTTGGACTTAAGTCCCAGATTAGAGAGGTATAGCAAGTACTGCAAGATCACCGACACCGGGCAGGAGAAGGGATCCTGAGACTGTTGGGTACACCAAACGGAAAAACGACGCCATTTAAGGGCGTAGCATTTGCGGGTAGAAGGTCGTCGCGAAGCTAAGACGACCTCCTCCACCTCTGCCGGCAGGAGAAGGGGAGCAAGGACTACCCTCTCAGCAGCCAGGCCATTAGGTTGAGAGACCTGAGGTTGGGGTGTAGCAGAGACCCCTGATCCTGAGTGAGGAGATCCGGTTGTAACCCCAGAGGGAATGGATCCTCTACCGCTAATTGCAGCAGGAGTGGAAACCACGGCTGTCTGGGCCAGCGAGGGGCCACCAGGATCATGAAGGCTTTGTCTCGGAGAACCTTGAAAAGAGTCCGAGAGACTAGCGGGATGGGAGGGAAAGCGTACAGAAGGCTCCCCGACCATGAGAGTAGAAAAGCGTCCGCCGCAACTCGAAGGGGGTGTGGCTGACGAGAGCAGAAGCGAGGAAGTTGCCGGTTGTGAGGACTGGCAAAGAGATCCATCGTGGGGAGGCCCCACTTTAGAAAGAGCCTCTGAACTACCAAGGGATCCAGGCGCCACTCGTGCGGCTGGAGGATCCTGCTGAGTTTGTCCGCCAGGCAATTTTCTTGGCCTGGGAGATAAACTGCCTTGAGAAGAACGCCGTGACTGACGGCCCAAGAGCAGAGCTTCTGTGCTTCCCGGCAGAGAAGGAAGGAGCCCATGCACCCCTGCTTGTTCACGTAGAACATGGCAACTTGATTGTCCGTCTGGACAAGGACGGACTGGTGGGAGGTCAGGTGGGAGAAGGCCTTGAGAGCCAGGCGGATCGCTCTGAGCTCCAGGAAGTTGATCTGCTGAGCAGACTCCCACGTGGTCCAAAGGCCCTGAGTACGTGCCCCTTGGCAATGTGCTCCCCAGCCCAGGAGGGATGCATCTGTCGTCAGCACCCGGGCCGGCTGAGGTGGCTGAAAAGGCATGCCGAGCACCAGGTTCGGCCGATGAAGCCACCACTGAAGAGACGAGGCCAGCGGCTCGGAGACGCGCACTAGGTCTGCTAGGCCGCCTGTGGCCTGTTGCCACTGCTTGCGGAGACACCATTGAGCAGGTCGCATATTCAGGCGGGCATTGGGGGTCACATGGACGGTGGAAGCCATATGGCCGAGTAGTCTCAGGAAGCGCCTGGCGGAGACCAGGGGCTGGCTGCGAAAACGGTCGGCTAGGTCCATGAGCCGTTGAGCCCTGTCGAGCGGTAGGAACGCTCGTGCCTGAGGAGTGTGCAGCCTTGCGCCGATGAACTCGAGATCCTGTGAGGGGAGCAAAGTGGACTTTGCGAAGTTTATAACAAAGCCTAAGTACTGCAGAAGAGTCACCGTGCGGCGTGTGGTGTTGGTGACCTCCGGAGCGGACGCTGCTCTGATGAGCCAGTCGTCGAGGTACGGAAAGACATAGAGGCCGTGAAGCCGGAGATGGGCCGCCACCACCGCGAGACATTTTGTGAAGACTCGCGGTGCGGAGGACAGGCCAAAGGGTAGTACTCTGTACTGGTAATGATTTCCTGCCACCACAAACCTTAGGTATTGGCGGTGGCTTGGGTGGATGAGGATGTGCGTGTAGGCATCCTTTAGATCCAAGGAGCATAGCCAATCTCCCTGCTGGAGGTAGGGCAGAAGGATTCCAAGGGTAAGCATCTTGAACTTCTCCCGCACGAGGAACTTGTTGAGGTTGCGCAAGTCCAGGATGGGTCTGAGGCCGCCTGTCCGCTTTGGTACTAGAAAGTACCTGGAATAAAAGCCTTGACCTCTCAGGTGGTGGGGCACCGGTTCCACCGCCTGTTCCTGCAGAAGACCTGCTAACTCCTGAAGGAGTAATTCCCTGTGCAGAGGGGGTCGTGGAGGTTCTCCCGGAAAATAGGAGGGAGGGATCTGGTGGAAGTGGAGAAGATATCCGTCTCTCACGACTTGAAGCACCCAGGCATCTGAGGTGATGCTGGACCACCTGTGGGCGAAGTGAACCAGCCGGCCTCCGGTGTTGGGAGGAACCAGCGGAGGGGGAGAGGCTATGCTTAAGGAGTCAAAAGCCCCCACCCTGCTGAGCAGGGGCTGGTGGTGCAGGCTTGGGGGCTTGCTGCCTACGGGACCCGTTACCCCGTCCCTTGGCCTGCTGGCCCTGTTGGGGAGCTGCAGGGGCCTGATATTGGGGGTATTGTTTGTAGGCAGCCGCCTTTCTCGGGTAAAAGGACTTCTTTCCCGAGCCCTTCTTTTTCTGGGAAGGGGCGGAGGTCTTCCTAGAAAGCCTAGTCCTGGTGAGAGTCTCCGTCTCGATCTGTGCAGCCATGTCAGCCATGGGCTTGCCAAAGAGGTTTTCGCCTCGGCAGGGGACATCGACCAACTTGTCCTGCACCCAGGGCTCAAGGTCAGACGACTGAAGCCAAGCCTGTCGGCGGGCACCGATGCCGGCTGCGGCCACTCGAGCCGATGCTTCAAAGCCATCATAGGCTGCTCGGGATATGAATTTTGAGCATTCCCGAATGCCAGTGGACAAGGCCAGGAACCTCCGCAAGGGTTCCTCAGACAAACCAGCGGAGAACCCGGCTAGCTCTTTAGCCAGGTCTCGGAGATACATGCCCATGTATAGCTGGTAGGTCTGGACACGACACGCAAGCATAGAGCCCTGGAAACACTTCTTACCAAGGCCATCCAGGTTACGGGCCTCCCTGCCAGGAGGCACCGAGGAGTGCATCTTCTGGCTCTTAAGACGATGCATGGCCGATTCCACTACCATGGAATGGTGTGGTAGCTGTGCTTTTTGGAAGCCAGGGCTCTTGCGGACTCGATAGATAGAATCGACCCGCTTGCTCAGGACCGGCGAGGTGGCCGGACTCTCCCACATGCGGAAGAGTAGTCGTTCCAGCATGGGAGGAACCGGTACAGTAAAGTGTTCCCTGGCGGGAGAGTCATACTGGAGGGCGTCGAGCTCTTCGGCTCGAGGCTCCTCCTCGGGGTCCGCAGGGAAGGCCAAAGCCTTGGCCATATCCCTGACGAAGTCCGAGAACCGGGCATCCTCCGGGGGGGACTGCTTCCGAGGTTCGGACTCAGGTGAGTCCGAGGGGACACACCGAGTCCGGAAAGAATCAGGCGACTCTTCCTCTTCAGACTCCCAGACCGACTCTGACGAGGACTCGGTGGGGTCGGCCCGGGCAGGGCGCGGCGCCTGCCGCCCCGACGCCGAGGGAGTCGGCGTCGGCGACCTCGGTCCCAAACGGGAGGCCGAGGGTGACCTCCACCGAGGATCGACTCGAGTTCGCATCGACTCGAGGATCGGCTCGGTCTCCGGGGTCGACTTAGACGTCGACGTCCCGGCGGTCGGGGCAGCGGCGCCAGCGAAGCCAGCGAGCAGTGCCCGCTGCTGGTCCATGAAGGCAGACAGTCTGCTCTCCAAGGCCGTCAACCTGAGTCCGAGCTCAGGTGACCCAGCAGCCCCCGACTCGGGCCCCGACGGCGTCGGGCCCGACGTCGGCTGTCGCGGAGGCGAGTCCAGGAGGACCACAGGACTTACCCGAGCAGGCAGCTCCGACTCCAGGCGAGGTCGCTTCGTGAGGTGCTCCTTCTCCAAGGACCCGGGACGGCTATCGGGGCTATGCGACCTGGCCCTCGCGGAGCCAGGAGCGTCCACCGACGCCGCCCTCGCGGGTTTCACCTTACGTCGATGGTCCCCGGAGGGAGAACCCCTGTCGGAGGAACTCCGGCGACGGTCCGAGCTGGAACCCCTGGACGCGGAGGCCTCCGACGAGGTCCGGGTACGGCTGGGGTCAGCGAAGATCCTATCCCGCTGATGCCGCCGACTTCTCAACGCTTTGGAGGACAGTTTGCCGCAGGGCCCACAGATCATTTCTTCATGATCCGGGCCCAGGCAGCGGAGGCAATGGTCGTGTGTGTCAGTTAGTGACATATTTCGGTCACACTGACCACACCGCTTGAAACCACTGGCAGCCATCGGGGGAAAAAGGGCCCCGGCGAGGTCAAAGGACCGGGCTGCCAGGGAAAAACCGAAAACGAAACTGACTAAGTCAGAAAAACCGAAAAGAAGAAGAGGACTCGTGACCGGCGTCGCGAGTCCGGGCGGGAAAAAGACCGGCGTCGAACCGAAGGAAAAAAGAGTAAATTATGAAGAAATATCAACTTTTTCGCGGGGACACGACGGGTACGTCTGTAGGGCTCCGCGGAAAAAAGAAGACTGGCTAAGATGGCACCCTTGGGCGGGAAGAGGACCGCGCATGCGCGCTGCAATTCCCAAAGGCTTTCTTTGAAAGCTGGGGAAAATTGCTCCGCGAGGGCTCCGTCAGCGCCGACGTCACCCATAAGTGAGGACTGACTTCCTGCTTGGTCCTGGAGAACTATGGTTACACGATGCAAGGTTCCACATTAGGAACCACCACCCAGGAAAAAGATTTAGGCGTCATTGTGGATACCTTGTTAAAACCCTCGGCCCAGTGTGCAGCGGCGGCCAAGAGAGCAAATAGAATGCTAGGTATGATAAGGAAAGGAATGGAAAATAAAACAAAAGATATTATAATGCCTCTATATCGTTCCATGGTGAGACCGCACCTTGAATATTGTGTGCAATTCTGGTCACCGTATCTTAAAAAGGATATAGCGATTTTAGAAAAGGTTCAGAGAAGAGCCACCAAAATGGTAAAGGGGATGGAAGGCTACTCCTATGAAGAAAGGCTAAAAAGGTTGGGGCTCTTTAACCTGGAAAAGAGACGGCTGAGGGGAGATATGATAGAAGTCTATAAATTAATGAACGGAGTGGAACGGGTAAACGTAGATCGATTGTTTACCTTATCAGAATATAGAAAGACTAGGGGACATGCAATGAAGCTACAGGGTAAACTATTTAAGACTAATAAAAGAAAATATTTTTTCACTCAACGTGTAATCAAACTCTGGAATTTGTTACCGGAGGATGTAGTAAAGGCTGTTAGTGTAGCTGGGTTTAAAAAAGGTTTGGACAAGTTCCTGGAGGAAAGGTCCATAAACCATTATTAAGAAGGGACCCAGGATATCAATGCTAGAACCAGTACAAGCATTGTGGAACCTGTGTCCCTTGGGGAAACTGCTAGGTACGTATGACCTAGATTGGCCACTGTTGGAAACAGAATACTGGGCTTGATGGACCTTGGTCGGACCCAGTATGGCATATCTTATGTTCTTATGTTCAAAGAACAAACCAGTCGGTACTAGAGGAGATCAAACCTCAGCTTTCTTTAGAAGCTCAGATGACAAGACTTCGACTTTCATACTTTGGACACATCATGCGAAGAGAGAGATCATTAGAGAAAGACATCATGCTTGGCAAGATAGAAGGACAACGCAAAAGAGGAAGGCCAGCAATGAGATGGATCGATACAATAACAGCAGCTACGGGTACCAGTCTGTCAACAATGAGCTGCCTGACTGAAGACCAAACACAATTTAGGATAGCTATCCAGAGGGTCACCATGAGTCGACTCCGACTCGATGGCACTTAACAACAACAACAGGTATTTTCCTGCCCATGGAGGGCTTACAATCTAAGTTTGTACCTGAGGCAATGGAAGGTTAAATGACTTGCCCAAGTTAACAAGAAGCAGCAGTTGGATATAAACATTGGCTTCCCTGGGTCTAGCCCACTGCATGAATCATTAGGCTACTCCTCTACTCTCACAAAGCAAAGTCCTCAGGCTGATTTTTGAGGCAGCATTTACAGGCCAGAGGAAGGCGAGGGGGGTTGGGGAAGAAGTCATGATCATTGCTTAAGGGTGAAACCTGGTGGCCAGATTCAGGGGCCCATAGCTGCAGGATTCTGGAAGGATGGCTCCTGGCCCAGGATCATCACAGCAATGACCGATGCATTATATCCATCAGCCAATCATAGATTATGTATATTGGCTGATGGATATAATGCAGGGGAAAAATCCATGGGTGCTACATACTTAGCCCCTAGGATGCCCTACTCATGTAAGAAGGGGACTGTGGGGGACTCCAGCCCTTTACGAGTCACTGCAAGTTGCACTTTGGTGATGAAACTTGCTCTTATTTGTTCCCTGAGACTATTTAAACCCGAGAGCGCTCATTCTGCCTTGCCCTTTAATACATCTCTTGTGAGAGTTCTGGGCATCCTATTACTTCTGTTTGCCTTCTGTTACTGACTTTCACTTAGCCTATAGCCACACCATCTTGAATACACCCAATATTGTATGATTATGGAAGCATCAGGCCTAGTTAGTACTTGGATGGGAAACCACCTGGATATTCCAGGTACTGTATCTTCCCTCCCATTTCTGAACCTGTTTTATCAGCCTTGACTGGTATCTCAATCTTGACTATAAAGTTGCCTGCTCATTCTCTACTGTTCTTGATTCTCTGGTACTATCCTGGCTCTTCCAGCAATGTTCCTGACCTTCATTCCTGTATATCTCCTGCCTCCTAGTAACTGGTGACCGGCGACTAACACTAAACTCTGTGTAAGACACCCTGGGGCTCATGCTTCAAGTCCTGGCTACTTCTGAGTACTGGAGGGCTCAACTCCAGTGGAAAGGAGGTTGTTATATGTGAACATGCAGCACCAAGGCCAAGGGTTCTCTGGGATTCTCTGCTGAGTTGCTGTTTGGGCATGACACGGGGTAGCTGAGAGAGAAGGCTCTAGGTGCTATATCCCCGCCTTGGTGCTGAATGAACTGGAAGTACAAACAAGCAGGAGCTAGCTCAGAAATAAAAGATGAACATTTTGTGAAAACTACCTCTTTGCAATACTTTGTGACAGCCATTCCCAAAGGATGTTCACTGCTGGCCTCTGCAGTACCGATCACAGCAAGAACTCTCCTAAGAGGCATCCTAGTTGTGTCCATTAGCAGCAGCACTCTCATGACTTTAGGAACACCATGAGTTATAGTCCCTGTTTTATCAAACATCACAGTTTTAATCTGCAAGGGATAACATATATTAGTCTTTTCTGCTTGCACCTATTTCTTGTACAGTACATGCCATGCAAAATTACCTATGCTGTACCAATGCAAGCTCTGAGGGACACACGTGACCCACCTCCCACCAATTTTGCATAGGTTAACGATGTAAGAAAAGGGAAGTCCAAACCTGGATGTCATTAGCAACGTATTCTGCAAAAAGGTTAACTGAACGCAGGGCCTTTTGTAAAATAGGCATGCAACATGTGCCTTCAAGTCAATGCTGACTCCTAGCAGTGTGACAGAAGTAGACTGCCAGGCCTTTCTTCCAAGGAAATGGAGGGTTAAGTGACTTGCCCAAGGCCACAGGGAGCACTAGTGGGAAGTGAACCATAGTCTCTTGGCTATGAAGCTACTCCTCCACTCTATGCTTTACAAGGAACCATAATTAAAAAGAAAGAGTGGTATCTCACAAAGGATATAAAAAGAATTTAAATGGTTCAGAGGAAAATGACCAAAATGATTTGGAGCCTGCGCCAGAAGACGTATGAGAAGGGACTTGAAGACCTAAATATGTATACTCGAGAGGAGGGACAGGGGAGATATGATACAGACTTTTAAAGATATAAAGGGTATCAATGAACAAACAAACCTTTTTCAAAGAAGGGGAAACTGTAAAACTAGAGGGCCTACGATGAAGCTGCAAGGTGGTAAACTTAACAGCAACATCAGGAAATACCTTTTCACTGAAAGGATGCTGGTTGCTTGGAATGCCCTCCCGATGGAGGTGGTGGTGGCAAATATAGTGAAGGAATTCAAAATGGCATGGGGCAGACACAGTGGATCCCTTTATAGCAAGAGGATGAAATCAAAGCAAACTTAAATATTTTTTATACTTCAATAAATAGAGGAGGGCTGACCTGCACGGAGTAGCAGGTACAATCCTAAACATGGGCATAGAGGGGGATGACTTGCAAGGAGCTGCAGTTACAACCACTCTAGCCAACTTACTGGGCAGACGAGATGGACCATGCAGGTCTTTATCTGCTGTCATATACTATGTTACACTCATGGCTCTGTACGTCAAAGTGCTTGATTTTGCAGCCTACATGCATAAGTACTAGATTTTACAAAACTGAACATCCGGGGCACCAGTTAAGGAGCTGAGCTATGAAACTCAAATTGTGTGGGAGTTTAGGTAGTTTTAAACACCACAGAGGTAAGCTCCTTCCCCACCCAAATGAGCAGTTAGGGGACAACTTATTCATGACTTGGAAAAAGATGTAAATTCCAATATTTGAAATTTTTACAGCATACATGTACTGCTATTGCAAAAACCAGAAATATACATACACTCTTCAGGTCCCCCTATGCTTCTTATAGTGTGTTAACTCCACACACTGGTGTTCCCCATATTGGTGTGTTGCTCTACACGTGACTGTGATCTACATACTGTAAGTTTCTGGATGCTTGTATATTCATTTGTATTGCTCTTATTTCTTACTGTCTAGAAATAAGGATATTAACTTAATATCCCTGAGAGTATGATCTCATGATGCGTACATGATTTTATACCCTTGCGATAGGTAACAATTTTCAGGATATCGCCAATGAATATGTGTGCCATAAATTTGCATACAATGGGGGTAGAATGAATGCTGCTCTCTCTTCTGATTACTCATTAGGAATATCCTGAAAACACCGCCTGTTTGTAGCCCTCGAGGACTGAGCTTGCGCACTCCTGCCCTATGATGTCCTCCGTTACTGTATGTCATCTGTAATCACAACGGAAAGGCAGTGTTACCTGTCATTCCCAAATCCACACATGTGGAAAAACAATAACCACGCCAGCAAATTCCATGCTTACACAAAGAGGAACACAGATTAAATGAAGTATATGCCATAAACCTTGTGCGCCATTTCCAGAGGCTCGCCGCCTTTGATCAGAATGCCATTCTGTGCAGCCACTCCTGTGCCAACCATCACAGCGGTAGGGGTGGCCAGGCCTAGGGCACAAGGGCACGCAATAGACAGAACTGTAATGGAAGTCTGAAACGCAACCCTGATGATCACTTCTGCCTGTGAGATATTTGTACTGTGGCTCTGAAAAAAAAAACAGCATGAGAGAAAAATGCATTGCATCTCTTCATTAAACTATATGTACAATAGCACAAGAATACAGATGCACACGGGAAAAAAATGTTATAGCCTACATTATGACATCATATGCGGTATGGATGATTTTGCAGCATATCTGGAGGTAATTCCATACAGAGGGTGTCCAAAGATACACAGCATCTGTCAGTCATAGCAGTTTAGTGACTTGTTTCTATTATTGGTATTTAGCTTACACCTTTCCAGTAGTAGCTCAAGGCAAGTTACAGCCAGGTATGTTCCTGTCCCTGGAGGGCTTACGAGCTCTTTATAGCCAAGTCAATGGAGGACTGTGGCTTTCCTATGGCCACTAGGAGTGCCAGTGGGATCTGAACCCTGCTACTAGGTACCCTAACTACTAGGTCACTCCTCCACTCAGATGGGCACCTGAGGAGTTGCTATTCTGTAAGTATATACATATATGCCATCGCCCCTGTGGGACATCCAGCCCCACTATCCGCCGGCACCATATTCTGCCTCATCTGCCCCCCACATGCACAGAGCTGCTGTGCGACTGCGCTGGACAGGGGTAGAGAGTGGCGGAGTGGGGGTGGGCCAGGCACCCGAACGTACAAGGCCAATTCATGTCATGGCCCTGTATGTCCAGCAGTCTCCAGGAGGACACCCAGCTTATTCCACCTTGGAGGTGGAATAAGTGCTGGGCTCCCATGCGATCGGCCCCGGCCCTGGTCCTGGTCCTGCTGCCAACATTTACTACACAAGTTTTGCACTTTAACCTCTGTCAATTACTGCTTCTAACACGTGGTAAGTGCAAAAAAATAAGCAGGTCCCGCATTTTCTTCATATAGGCGTTCCAGGTGACCAAGACAAGAAAAGTACTTGATATTACTACTATTGCTATTAATCATTTCTATAGCGCTACAAGGCATATGCAGCGCTGTACAAACATATAAAGAGGACAGTCCCTGCTCGTGGAGCTTACAATCTAACCAAGACAGACAGAACAATACAAGAGAAACAAGGGGGTTCAAATAGGGAAGGAGACAAGGAGAACAAAGGTATAGGACCCAAATGCGGCCTCAAAGAGGTAAGCCTTTAGCATGGATTTGAAGAGGGGGAGAGAAGAGACTTGACATAAATATTGTTCCATGCGTAAGGAGCAGCAAGGTGAAAAGATCGAAGTCTGGAGTTTGCAGAAGAAGAAAAGGGCATAGAGAGAAGAAAGCCAGAGGAGGAGCGGAGGGATGTAGGGAGAGAGAAGAGAGGAAAGGTAATGAGGGGCAGTAGAGTAAATGCATCTCTATGTTAGAACAAGAAGTTTGAATTGGATACAGAAACAGAAGGGGAGCCAGTGAAGTGATTTTAGAAGAGGGGTTATATGAGTGCATCGGGGCTGGCGGAAGATTAGTTCAGAGTTCTGGACAGATTGAAGAGGAGAGAGATTACACTGAGGGAGACCAGCAAGGCAGAGGTTGCAATAATCAAGATGGGAGGTGACCAAAGAGTGGACAAGAGTCTTAATTGTGTGTTCAGAGAGGACGGGATGAATTTTGTCAATGTTGTAGAGAAAGAAATGACATGTTTTAGCTATAGATATATATATATATATGTGTGTGTATGGAGAAGGAAATGGAGGAATCAAAGAGGATTCCAAGGTTGCGCGCCGAGGAAACAGGAAGAAGAAGAGTGTTTTCAACAGTGATAGAGAAAGGAGGAAGGGGGGAGGAGGGTTTAGGGGGAAAAATAAGAAGTTCAGTTTTAGCCATATTCAATTTTAGGCAGCGGTGAGACATCCAGGTGGCGATGTCACATAAGCAAGTAGAGATATGAGTTTGGAGCAAAGGAGAGATGTCAGGTGTAGACAGACAGATTTGAGAGACCTCAGCATAAAAATGATACTGAAAGCCATGGGAAAAGATGAGGGCACCAAGGGACTGGCTATAGAGAGAGAAAAGGAGAAGGTTCAGAACAGACCCTTGAGGTACATCAGCTGAGAGAGGGATGGGAGGAACCTCCAGAACAAACATTTCTTCTTTTCTTTCTGTTAAAGTACGAGTGTATGGTTGTTGTTGTTAAGTGCCGTCGAGTCGGAGTCGACTCATGGCGACCCTCTGGATAGCTATCCAAAATTGTGTTCGGTCTTCAGTCAGGCGGCTCATTGTTGATAGACTGGTACCCGTGGCTGCTGTTATTGTATCGATCCATCTCATTGCTGGCCTTCCTCTTTTGTGTTGATCTTCTATCTTGCCAAGCATAATGTCTTTCTCTAATGATCTCTCTCTTCGTATGATGTGTCCAAAGTATGAAAGTCGAAGTCTTGTCATCTGAGCTTCTAAAGAAAGCTTAGGTTTGATCTCCTCTAGTACCGACTGGTTTGTTCTTTGGGCAGTCCATAGTATACACAGTATTCGCTGCCAGCACCATAATTCAAAGGCATCAATTTTCTTCCTATCTTTTTCACTATCCAGCTTTCACATCCATATGATGTTATTGAAAATACCATGGCTTGAACAAGTCGAATCTTTGTATGGAGAGAGACATCTCTGCTCTTGAGAATCTTATCTAGGTCTTTCATAGCCATTCTGCCAAGAGCAATGCGTCATCTGATTTCTTGACTGCTTGTTGCTTCTTTATTGATAGTTGATCCAAGTAGGTTAAAGTTGTTCACAATTTCAATTTCTTCTCCTTCAACGATGAACCTGTTGATTATGTCAGTTGTCATGATCTTTGTCTTCTTTACATTAAGGTGCAGGCCCATTTTGAGACTATGTTCTTTGATTGTGAGAAGCAAATGTTTCAGATCATCTTCACTTTCAGCCAGTAATGTGGTATCATCAGCATAGCGAAGGTTGTTGATGAGTCTTCCACCAATCTTCACACCTCTGTTATTTATTTATTTATTTATTTTATTTATTTATTTATTTATTTAACATCTCTTATATACCGCGCTATACAATCCTGATTCTCTGATGATTTGTTCTGCATATAAATTAAACAGGTAGGGGGAAAGTATGCAGCCTTGTCTTACACCTTTGCTTATTTTAAACCATTCTGTTTCTCCTTGTTCTGTTCAAACTGTTGCTTCTTCATCAATGTACAGATTGCGCAAGAGAACGATCAGGTGTTCTGGTATACCCATGCTTCTTAATGTGGCCCAGAGTTTCTCATGGTTTACACAGTCAAAAGCCTTGCTATAGTCGATAAAGCACAAATAGATATCCTTTTGGTATTCTTTAGTCTTTTCAAGGATCCATCTCACATCCGCAATGATGTCTCTCGTTCCTCGCCCTTTCCTGAACCCTGCTTGCACTTCAGGTAGTTCTTGTTCCAGATATGGTTGTAGTCTCTTTTGAATAATCTTCAGTAGAATCTTGCTGGCATGTGGGATCAGAGCGATTGTGCGATAATTACCACAGTCAGTTGGATCACCTTTCTTTAGTATTGGTATAAACACAGATCTTTTCCAGTCAGTTGGCCATGATGTTGTCTTCCATATTTCTTGGCAGAGCCTTGTGAGTATGGTAACAGCTGCATCAGATTTCTGCAATACTTCTATGGGAATGCTATCAATGCCTGGTGCTTTGTTCTTTGATAAGGCTTTCAATGCTGCTTCAACTTCTTCTTTCATCACCAATGGTTCCCGATCATAAGGTACAGGTTGAAACGGCTGTTGGTCCACTTGATCTTTATCATATAAAAACTCTGTATATTCCTTCCACCTTTTCTTGATCTTCTCAGCATCATTCAACATAGAACCTTGAGCATCTTGTAACATTCCAATTCGAGGCTGGAACTTTTTCTTTAACTCTCGTAGCTTTAGGAAAGCTGATCTTGTTCTTCCTCTAATAGTTTCTGCTTCTATTTCCTTGCAAGTGTCATTGTAGTACTTTTCCTTGTCCTGTCTTGCTGCACGTTGGAAATCTCTGTTGAGTTCTGCGATTGTCTTTCTTTCTCCTCTGGCTTTAGCTTCTCTGCGTTTCTGGGCAATTTTCAGAGTTTCTTCCGTCATCCATTTTGGCCGTTTTTGCTTTTTCACCTTTTGTAGAGACTTCTCGCTTTCTTCCAACACAACCTTCTTGATGTCATTCCATAACTCTTCCGGAGCTCTGTCATTTGTATCTAAAGCAGCAAATCGATTTTGCAGGCAGTCTTTAAATTCCAGTGGTATATTCTCAAGGTCATATTTTGCTGCATTCATGAGTGGTTTGCTCTTTTTCAACTTTAGCTTGAGTTTGCATACTAGTAGTTGATGATCTGTACCACAGTCAGCTCCAGGTTTTGTTTTTGTTGATGTTACAGAGCTTTTCCATCGTTGACTTCCACATATGCAGTCAATTTGATTTTTATATAATCCATTCAGTGAAGTCCATGTGTACAGTCGTCGCTTGTGTTGCTGGAAGAAGGTGTTTGAGATGAATAGATCATTGGTCTTGCAGAATTCTATCAGTCTTTCTCCAGCTTCATTTCTGTTGCCAAGTCCATATTTTCCAACTACTTTGCCTTCTTCTTTGTTGCCAACTTTTGCGTTCCAGTCACCCATGACTATCAGAATATCCTGTTTGCATGTTCTGTCAATTTCAGCTTGTACTTGTTCATAGAACTCTTCAATTTCATTCTCTTCTGCAGCTCTTATTGGGGCATATACTTGAATTATAGTTGCGTTGCTAGGCAATCCTCGTAGACGAATAGAGATTAAGTGTTCGCTGACTGCATTGTATTTCATTACAGTTCTTGCAAGTTTCTTCTTTATTATAAATGCAACACCATTTCTTCTTTGTCTTTCATTTCCAGCATAGTAGACCATGTGATCATCTGATGCAAAGTGCCCCATGCCAGTCCATTTCAGTTCGCTGACACCCAACAGATCAAGTTGTACACGTTCCATTTCATTCTTGACCACCTCCAACTTCCCTTGGTTCATGCTTCGTACGTTCCATGTTCCAATGTGTAAGACATCTTTACAGCTTCTGACTCTCATTTCATGCGCTGCAAACCAAGTGAGAGGAGTGTATGGTATCTGAAGAAATATCCAATTTCTGTATCTCCCCTCTTTATTAGCTAGGTTGTGGTAATAACTCATTTGTTAGCTAATCGGATTCTCTACCTCTTTGTTCTATTGTTTTTCTTATTGTCAACAGCTACCTTTTTATATATTCTATCGGCCCCTGGTCTGCCTAATGGTTAGAATAGTGGACTGTGAAGCAGGGAAGCCAGATTCAGATTCCACCACTACTTCTCTTTCTGACCTTGGGCAAGTCAATTAACCTTACATTGCCTCAGGTACAAACTTTGATTGTAAGCCCTCTGGTGAAAGGAAAATATCTACTGTAGCTGAAGGTAACTCGACTGGAACTACTCCTGAAAAAAGACCTGAACTAAATAAAGAAAAAATGTATTTGCTCAGTTATGTCAACCATGGCTTTGATGAAAAATTTGTTAACATTAAGAGTTAAAAAATGTTTTGCCCTCATAAATCAGCTATCTGAAAACTATGCTCCCTCCGTGCAGCTCAAAGTATGTGCACTTAAAAGCTGCATTAAGAGGAGACGTTCCAGTTGGCGAAGGAAAATAATTCTTATAACTTCCTTTTTTGAATCTCTTTTTTGAATCCATATGTTTGCAGGTACTCTGCACCTATGAAGTTTGAAAGTGAAAATATGCACATACCTTTGCTTGAAAACTTGGAGCAAAACCTACCAAGAAGTATCCATGGACAGTTCCCATGCAGACAGTTTGAAAACTGCCGCTATTTTTAATGAAAATCATTACAACAAAGAGCCCCACTACACAATTTTCAAGAAACAAGATGCAGTATAACCGAAGGTACTTACAGGAAAGTATTTCATGATGATCTCAAAATTGACAAAACCTATTATGATCCAGACTATCAAAGTCACTACTGAAATGAGGATGATAAATGGAACGAAATAGCCACTGATTCTATCTGCCAATTGTTGGATTGGAGCCTAGAAATGAAAAAAAATTATACAAATTATTTTAATAGGAAAAAATACTAACACCTTTACTAAAACAGAAACCACATAAGAAAGAAAAAATGAATACACATATAAGGGGAAGTAAAAGGAGCCTGGTACTAGTCTTTTGAGTAACTGTGTTTCAGCCTCAGATGTTAGCTCAGCATCTGGTGGTAATTGTGTTTAGATGCTGCAGTGATTTATTTTTTTATTTTTATTTACATTCTCTTATATACCGCGCTATTCTGCATCAGTGCGGTTTACATTGAACAAACTGAAATTACATTGAACAGGGCATTATAACTTGGAGATAACTATTTTACAGGGAACATGGGCTATGGAGGGTTAAGTAGCTTGCCCAAAACCATAAGGAGCACCTGTGGGACTAGAAACCCCAGTCCTTCTGGCCCAAGGGTGCTGTCCTCTAGTGGGATTTGAACCCCTGACCTTCTGGCCTGAAGTGCCTTGCCCCAACCACTAGGCCACTCCTCCACTGCACTATCCCTGATACCACTTATCCCTGGCAGCTTCTGGGGTAATTTTGTAACAGGGTGCCTAGGTTAAGCAAGTTAAAACCAGTCTATAGCAGGGGTAAATGAAAGCATGTAAACTTTACAGGTATGGTCACAAATTAAGGTATTTTATAATCAAGGTGCTCCTATGTTTTGCCCAATCCTCACCCCTGGCTATGTGTACAGGTAAAGCACATGCCTTCACGTCAAAGCACGTACATTTGCCTGGTTGGGACTTTATAAGAAGCACGTTATTGCCTTTAAAAGATTACTTCCCAAATGTGGATGGCTTCCCCTACCAGGGGGAGGAGGCAGTGAAATGAGATAATGTCATGTAAGAGTATGAAAACCAATGGGTGGGAGAATTTTTTCTCTTTTTGTTCATATTTCCAGCACTCTAGCAGAGGGCATAGAATTCAGGGGAAGGTGATCCTGGGCTTAATGGAAACTGAGTCCTGAGTACCAAACCAATGAAAGGAAAAAAAGAGTGTAGTATTATCCCTTCTTCTCATCCAGGTGAGGGATGGTGCTCACAGCTGGAGCTAGTAGACTAGGTGGTGCTGAGCACAGGTGGCCAGAGGTTTAAAGAAGTTCAAAAAGCTAGGAAGAGTTGTGGTTTGCTCTGAAAACCTTCCCAAGTAGGGTCAGCCCTCAATGTCAGTCAGGAGAGGGTCCTGAGAGTCAAGATGACGGAGAGCCTGAAAAATGAAGGCACTGAGTGCTTGGACAGTTTTGTGATTTTCAGTGATTTTGCCTTTCAGCCCCAAGTGGCTTAGCAAGCTCGAGGGGAAGAAAGGTGATTTCTTGGGGAATTTGTGTACCCCGCCATTCCCAGTGGGTTTAAGGAAGAGGAAATGAAGGAGTTTGGAATATGATGTTTGAAGAGCGTCTTACAGTTTTCAGAAGTTGGAGCATCCAGAGATGAGTCAACAGAAGAAAAATGAGCAGAGACCCATCTGCCTGGACAGGAGTGCATGCTGCTTCCGCCAGAGATGAGAGAGCCCAGCATTTCATAGACAAAGAGAAGACTAAAGAGGCAGAGACAAAAGACAAAAGACCAAGCTTCCAGAGGGGCGAGCCAAATGGTTTCAACGTCATTAGCTTAACTCAGGTGATTTGAAAAGTATTCAGTAATTTTTATGTTTTTCATCACTTTACTTTTATTCAGCCAAAACCTGGACTTGTTTGCAGCTTCTTTTGATGAAGTGCTTTGTGACTGCTGTGAAAGGGTGTTCAGTGCACATTGAACCTTTGAGTAAAAAAAATACCCCCCCCCTCCATCCCACACAAGCCTCAAAGGCAAGAAAAGTGTCTTACCCTTCATCGCAACCCTCCATCCCTCCTTGGATCCAGAAGAGAAAGAGGTGCTAAGGAGGGATTGCAGATAGAAAAAAAGCTGGTCCTTCATATGATTAATGAAAAACTTTACTTTTCCAAATTTATTAGGTACAGTATTAACTTTTTATTTAGGGGGTTATTCTGAGCCACGAATAGCGGGGATGGACATCCCAACGGTACAACCATCCTCGCTATTCATGTCGACTCCTGCCCCCGACTAACTTCCCTGCCGGTTGTGCAGGGAAGTTAGATGGGGGCGGGGAAGGGATGGCCTGGGGGCAGAGTCTGGGTGGAGTCTGGACGGTTGCTGGCCCTGGACATACAGGGCCAATTCTAATGTCGGCCCTGTACATCCGAGGACGGCGACATGTGCGGGGAAGTTATTCCACCTCCGAGGTAGAATAACTTCCCTGGGCATTTTTTTTTCCTGCTGGGGCCTGGACAAGGCAGGGAGGCCAGAGGACATTCCCCGCAGCCCAACCCTGGCCTTAGGAGGCCAGATTGGGGGTCGGGCTGCAGGGAATTAACTTTATTCTCCGGAAGCCGGCATTGCGGCTCTTCAGTGGAGCCGCAGTGCTATGGCAACATGACACCATTGAAGAGCCTTGACTGAGTTAGCCAGGTGCAGTCCTGCATGTGCAGGCCGGACAGAATTGGAGTCCCGCCCTGCATGTGCAAGATTGTTCATGATTCTGATCCTGCTGGGCTAGATGTGCCCCGCAGGATCAGAATCGCAATCCCCTCTGTGCGTCTAGTTCAGACCGGACGCACAGAGGGGATCTACGTCTGGAACAGAATCGGGCCCTTAGTGAATGAAAAACAATACGACTCTTCAAGTCACAAAGAAAATGAATACTTTGCTTGCTTCCTAAACTTTTATGGGTCAGTGTTTATTTGAAATGCCAGCCACCAAGGTTAAATAAAAACTGGATATCCAGCGCTGGAATCTGGAAAGTGGCCGGTGCTGAATACCCAGTCTTTGCGATCAGCCACGACTGCTATAGAGCAGTGATTTTCAGCACCGCTCTGCTCTACACATAGCTATCTAGATAGCCCTTTAGGCCAGTTTTTTCTGTTCTAGGCTATCTGGATTTATTTATTGTAAGCTGCAATGAATGGTATATTATCAGTTTTGCCAAATATAAATCTGTTTTAAATAAAAACAAATCAAGGGAGGCTCCTGCTCCTCCCTGACACTATCAGGATAGTGTCACTGAATATTGCTCTAGCCGACCCTAATCTTTTATTTTTGTTTAATTTTTCCCTTTTATCCAGTGATTTTCTTTTCCCCCCTATAGTCCCATTATTTTAGGGCCTAGCCCAGACCAATAGGTGTCAATGTTTTATAATGACTGGGACTCCCTCTTGGAACTCTGATAACTGCATCTGTGATATGTCCATTACACCCATCACTTCAGGCAGGCAAGAGGGGTACTATAGCCAAAAAGCTTCCAGGAGCTGCATCAAAGTTACCAGAAACATATTCGGCTGCACAGACTGTTTTTACCTTCGACATCTGAGCTTCTTCCACCAATTTCACAATTTGGGACAGAGTGGTTTCAGATCCAACATGAGTTGCCTCTACAAGCACTGAACCATGTGCATTTATTGACCCAGCGATCACCATACTCCCAGGCTTTTTAGTGACTGGCATGGGCTCTCCTGAAAAGAAACAAACAGTGGGGTGTGAAAACTACCGAGGCAATGTGAATGCTACAGCGGAAAGAGGTCACGGGGTGCTGGGCAGGGAGGGGGAACATGGGATTCAGGGAAATACTGGGCAGGGAAAGCAATATTGCTCACCTGTAACAGATGTTTTCTGTAGGCAGCAAAATTGATGACACCCAAACGGGTGACATTATCTGACCATATTGGGATGGAACAAATATCCCATAGCTCCTGAGTATGTTTCAAAGCTCAAAAATGTAAGCATCTCTCATGTGGGAAGGATTGTGTGGCTTATCAATTTTGCTTTCTACGGAAAACACCTTTAACAGGTGAGCAACGTTGCTTTACCATCAACAAGCAGAACTGAGTCAGACACAAGTGGGTGACTCCTCAGCTTAGGATTCTCACTACTTTCATATTAACTTAGACTGAAGAGCAGCTTGCCTTAACAAGGTGCAAGAGTTTTTGGTTCCGATAGATAGATCGGCCAGCACAGCTTGACCAAAGGCACTAACTCTTACTATCTAGGTCCAAACAGTAATATACAGCAAAAGTATGAATTGAGGACCATGTAGCTGTTTTGCAGATGGTATCTAGTGAGACAGACTTTAAGAGCCCCACTGTTGCTGCAGTAGCTCTAATCTGATGTGACTTTATGTTGGACCAGAGAGAAGCACCTGCTGGTTCACACCAGAAATGGATACAGGGTGCCAGACAATTTACTAAAGTTCTTTTTGCAAATGGTATACCAAAAGTGTTCAGATCAAGGAGATGAAAAGATGCATTCATTTCATATACGATTCAGCTCTTTTTAGGTAGCAGGTGAGGGCCCATTTATAGCCTTGCAGGGCTTTCTTGGTAAGCACTACTTCTTCATTTCTGTGAAAAAACAGTGGCACCAACTTAGGTAAAAACTTCAGTTGCATTCAGAGAACCACCTTGTGAGGATGAAAATGAAGTTTACTGACTTGCCTAGCCAAAGTATTTTGTAAACTGATTTAAGTTCCTTTGGGATTATACTGTAGGCGGTATATAAAATCCAATAATGATAATAGCTACTAGGAAGAGTAAAGAAGTTAAGAGCAGTGGAGTCCAGGGGGCAGCTTCATAAGCTAGCACAAGATTAAGGTCCCAAGGTACAGGGGACTTTTGCAGTGAAGGTTTTTGATGAAAAAGACTCTTCATGAAGCAAGCAATAAGATGACATTGAAAGCATATGTGCATCCAGATGGTTTCTTTAGCAGCTATCAGAACGTGTTGGACAGGCTCCAGTATGCCAACTGCAGAAACTAGCTGCTGTCCAATTTCTACACTGTGAGGGCTAGAAATTTCAAGTCTGGAGGAAGAAAATGACACGTTTGTTGAGTTATTAACTTTGGGAATTGGTTGAGTTTCTGTAGAGGTAGATTTGCTATCCTTTTGAGATGAGGAAGCCAGTTCTGTTGAGGCCAATACAGCACTATGAGAATCATAGTGCTTCAATTTCGCTGGAACTTGTGCAGGACTGAGAGGAATTGGTGAGTATCTATACAGGAAGGACGAGGTTCCTTCAACCACTACAGCATCTGGGTTCACTCGTGAGGTCGAAGAACTCTGCTGAGCCTGTCAGCCAATTAGTTGTGCAGAACTACGATGTACGCTGCTTATATTTGGATTTGACTGGCTATAGCAAAGTCCCAAATCCTGGCTGCCTCCCAACAAAGATGAAGAGAGCCTGTGCATCTTCATTTGTTTATAGAATATAAAACATAGCCACTTGATTGTCTGTCTGAATTAGGACTAACGCATCTTGGAGAAGATGAAGGAAAACTCATGGGTCATAATAAATTGCCTGAATTCTAAATTGTTGATGTAAAGACTTGTCTTGTATTTTGACTACATCCCCTGTGAATGATAATTGTCAGGATGTGCTCCCCAACCTAAATGTGATGCATTCATAATCAGGACTAACTGATGCTGCCATGGTACAAAGGAATGCCTGTTCAAAGGTTGGGCTTTTGAGTCCACCACTGCAACATCATGCAAAGTTGAGGAGGTGGGAAAAGGACTAATAAGAAAGACTGTGACCATTGCTTCCACTGGAACTTGAGGTCC
The DNA here is from genome assembly GCA_033557465.1 of Ichthyophis bannanicus. Taxonomy (NCBI): domain Eukaryota; kingdom Metazoa; phylum Chordata; class Amphibia; order Gymnophiona; family Ichthyophiidae; genus Ichthyophis; species Ichthyophis bannanicus. The sequence continues at coordinate 1,403,381,443 of CM066033.1, read as the reverse complement.
CATCTGGGGCGTCTAATTTTCAAATAGGCCAAGTGGACTACATGAAATATTGCTGCATGTGTCCCAACATCTGCAAGTAGGCTCTGGCTGTGACCCTGGGTGCTCTCTATATGGCTCAAGCATATGCAATGAGTGTCTGAATTTTTAACTCTGTTAGAAAAGCTTTTGCTTGAATTGTGTCTAAGATTGTGCCTATAAACAAATTGGTGTTCACTAGGTGTCATGTAGACTTTTCAAAGCTGATAAGAAAACCCAGAGATTAGAATATGGTAAATTGCCTGGTAGAGATTTTCTTCAACTGGGTCTTGTCTATGAGGGTTAAGGCATGTTCTTCTGAGAGGGCCAACAGAAGTCAGTTGTCTAGCTATGGAAAAAACAAATGCCTCTGTGCAGGTAAGCAGCTGCTTAGGAGGCATTTCATGAATACACTGGGGGCTAATAGGCTGAAGAGGAAGCTCATATATTGAAAATGATTGGAGTGACAAGCAAACCTGAGATACTTCTTGTAATACATTTTTTAAGAGCCATTGAGTCAATACCGACTCCTGGCGACCCAGCAGCTCCTTGGTTTCTTGGCAAGGTTTGACAAAGTAGATTGCTAGGCGTTTTCTTCCAAGGCAATAAAGGGTAAAATGACTTGCCTAAGGAGTGCCAGTAGGAATCAAACCCTGACCACCTGGGTAGTAGACTGTTGCTCTAACCACTAGGTTACTCCTCCACTCCTAATGCATATATATTGGGATATGTGTATATGAATCCTCAAGATCCAGTATAAATTGCCAGTCTCCCTGTTGAGAAGTGGAAAAAATGGAGGGAAAAGTGATCATTTTGAAACCTTCCTTTGTGAAAAAATTGGTTGTGATCTCAGATTCACAATGTGGTGCAAGTCCCTTGTCTTTTGGAGTAAGGAAGTACATCACAATTTCTCTCCTGTGCGATACAAGTTCTCTGACACTGGATTGGATGTTGAACCTTGCATCATGAAAAACCCAAACTATGGTTACACAATGCAAGGTTCCACATTAGGAACCACCACCCAGGAAAAAGATTTAGGTGTCATCATGGATAACATGTTAAAACCCTCCGCCCAGTGTGCAGCGGTGGCCAAGAAAGCAAATAGAATGCTAGGAATCATAAGGAAAGGAATGGAAAATAAAACAAAGGATATTGCCAAGTGATCTGCGTGAAATCTGTGATCTAAAGGACTTTAGAAAAGAGCTTAAGACGCACCTTTTCCAATCTCATTACAACCTTACCTCATGAGCTACACGCGGCCATGTGTAAATATGCAGATTCGGATCACTTATAAAGTTTTAACAGTCTTGCCAATTGTAAATATGTATATAATGTACCTTGTGTGAACCTGTCAATTGTAAATATGTATATAATGTACCTTGGGTGAACCTCAACAACAATCAACTGTAAGCCTGTAACCTGTGTTTTTGCTGTGCTCCCCCCCCCCCCCTCCCTGAATCAGTTTGTATACAGCCTTAATTCTGGCCAGTACAGCCAACCTTACCATGTGTAACAACTGCTGCTGATCACTGGAAGCAGCGGGATATAAATGTACGCTAAATAAATAAATAAATAAATTATAATGCCTCTGTATCGTTCCATGGTGCGACTGCACCTTGAATATTGTATGCAATTCTGGTCGCCAAATCGTAAGAAGGATATAGCATTATTAGAAAAGGTACAGAGAAGAGCCACCAAAATAGTAACTGGGATGGAAGGATACCCCTATGAAGAGAGGCTAAAAGGTTTAAGGCTCTTCAACCTTGAAAAGAGACGGATGAGGGGAGATATGATAGAGGTCTATAAATTAATGAATGGAGTGGAACGGGTAAATGTAGATTGATTGTTTACACCATCAAAATATAGAAAGACTAGGGGGCATGCAATGAAGCTACAGGGTAACCTATTTAAGACTAATAAGAGAAAATATTTTTTTCACCCAATGTGTAATCAAACTCTGGAATTTGCTCCCAGAGGATGTAGTAAAAGCTGTTAGTGTAGCCAGGTTTAAAAAAAGGTTTGGACAAGTTCCTGAAGGAAAGGTCCATAAACCATTATTAAAGTGGACCCAGAATATCCACTGCTTGTCTCAAGACAAGCATTGTGGAACCTGTGTCTTTTAGGGAAACTGCTAGGTACTTGTGACCTAGATTGGCCATTGTTGAAAACAGGATACTGGGCTTGATGGACCTTGGTCTGACCCAGTATGGCATATCTTATGTTCTTATGTTATGTTCTTAACTATTTGATAAACTGAAGAGTAGCAAATCACCTGGACCGGATGGTATACATCCGAGGGTGTTGAAAGAACTGAAATATGAGATTGCAGACCTGCTATAAGTAATCTGTGAACTATCATTAAAATTATCTGTAGTACATGAAGATTAGAGAATGGCCAATGTAACGACAATTTTTAAAAAGGGTTCCAGGGGTGATCTGGGAAACTACAGACCAGTGAGGCTGACGTCATTGGATGGCTTGATTGTCAAGATGTGAATATTACTTTTACACATTCTTATCATCGGGATATGTTAGTATTTCTGGATCTGCAAATTAAGCGAAGTGCCTTAGGTTGGGTCACCTCAGTTTTTCAAAAGGAGGTTGACAAAAACACGTTTCTGCATTTTAGGAGTTTACATCCTCGTCGGCTTAAGGAGAGTCTTCCCTACTCTCAGTTTCTACGATTTCGTCGAAATTGTTCAGATGTGCGGGACTTCAAACAAAAATCAAAAGCATTATTTACTAATTTTTTGTCTCATGGTTATCCACGTCATATTGTTCAAAGAGCCTATACGCGAGCCCTTTTTAACCATCGATCACTTTTGTTGCAGCCATGTGACTTAACATCTAAGGATATAGATTCTTCTCATGTGAATTTGATTACAAGACTTTCTCCTCTTAGCGTGGCTTTGCAACATATTGTTAAAAAACATTCTAATGTCCTTACGGTGGTTCCAGGATTACAAGACAAAAGAGTTAGATGTGTCTGGACCCGAGATAAAAATCTAAAAGAACTGTTGTGTCCAGCAGTGTTACGACCGATAGAAGATATTCGGGGACAACCCCTTAGTAGAGGACATCGCAGGTGTGGGAGTTGTGATATCTGTTCGATTACTTTAGAAGCTTCTGACTTTGAATACAACGGCCATAAAAGAGAATTGAGATCATCCACAACATGTGTATCCATTTCTGTGGTTTATGTTATTATCTGTCCTTGTGGACTAGCATATATAGGGAAAACTGTGCGTTCGTTTCAAACTCGCATTAGGGAGCACAAAAGTCATTTAAAATGTGCTGTGCGTGAAGCCCCAATAGTTGATCATTGTCTTTCGCGACAACATAGTTTTGAACAGCTTCGGGTTTTTTGTATAGATCAGGTGTCAGAGGGGATTAATGAAGTAGCCCGAGATCAGCTGCTCATAAGACGAGAGCAGTGGTGGATTTTCACCTTTGACACAGTGATTCCTAAAGGGCTGAATCAGTCCATAGAATGGGCGAGCTGCATTTTTTAACATATTTTTTAACATAGTTTTTCAGTAGGTTTTCTCTGAGTATTAGCTGTTCAGGCTGAACTTAAAGTGAAGTCCACATGATAATTTAGAAGCAGTTCTTATTGGTTGATAATTTGACAACGGGGCTATAGCTTGAGCTTCCATTGGAGTAAGGATCGTCAGGAGTTTTTTTTAAAGTGGGAAAGGGCAGCCGATCCGCATGCGCGGCGTTTCATTCCTAACCGGGAGAAGGAAAGATGATCACCGGTGAAATGTGGGCAGCAGAGTCGATTATAATAGGTATATCTACAGGGTTTTCTATGAATGCTTTGTAATGTGATTTGTGGTTTATGTATACTTGTGGAGACATTAGATAGGGTTTGAAATAGGGTGATGGGTCATTTTATTGTTTTGTTTTTAACAGATATTCATTGAGGAAGGACAATGGCGATTGTTGTTGAGTGATCCCCTGATGAAAGCATATTTAATGAAACGCATGACTGGTACCCGTACAGGGCGTCGGGATTCCTCAACAGTCTTCAACTGTCCTTTGCGTGGGTGCATTCTGGTGATTCAGATAAGTACATGGTCTGATTTTTGATAAAGCACTTTATCACCTATGCATGTTACCCACAGCTTTTTCTGAGGTCGTTGATGCAAATTGGCGAGCTGCTTTGAAAACGGACGCGAGTCCTGATAGCAGAGCCAGAATTAGTCTGAGACCTCACAAGTTACACTTTATATATTTTGAAATAAGAAGAAATGATTCATTTACCATATTGATTATGAGCGATCTTTTGTGATTTCTTGGGATTTTGACCATATCGTTCAGAACTTGACCTATTTTTGGTGTAATGACGTCAGTACTAGGCAAAATGGTAGCAACCATTATAAAGGATAAAATTACTGAATATGTAGATAGTCATGGTTTAATGGGAGAAAGTCAACATGGATTTAGCCAAGGAAAGTCTTTTCTTACTAATCTGTTATATTTTTTGATGGTGTAAATAAAGAGGTAGACAAAGGTGAACCAGTTGATATAGTGTACCTGGATTTTCAGAAAGCCTTTCACAATGTGTCTCATGAGAGATTCTTGGCAAAATTAAAAAGTTATTGGATTAGAGGCAGTGCAGTATTGTGAATCAGGAACTGGTTAAAAGATAGAAAGCAGAGAGTAGGGCTAAACGGCCAATTTTCCCAATGGAGAAAGGTGAATAGTGGAGTACCCCAGGGATCTGTGCTGAGCCTGCTGCTTTTTGACATATTTATAAATGACCTGCAAATAAGAATAATGAGTGAGGTAATCAAATCTGCAGATGACACAAAATTATTCAAAGTTGTTAAAACCCAACAGGATTGTGAAAAATTACAAAAGGACCATGATAAATTGGAAGACTGGATGTCTAAATGGCAGATGAAATTTAATGTGGAAAAGTGTAAAGTTATGCACCTAGGAAAGAACAACCCAAACTTTGTCTACACGATGCAAGGCACCACCTTAGAGTAGACGAGTAGCCTAGTGGTTAGAGCAATAGTCTACTACCCAAGAAATCTGAGTTTGATTTTACTGGCACTCCATGTGGCCTTGGACAAGTCACTTTACCCTCCATTACCATAGATACCTTGCCAATAAATCCATGGGGCTGCTGGGTGGGTAGGAGGCCACCACCCAGGAAAAAGATTTAGGTGTAATCTTGGAAAACACATTGAAACCCTCTGCCCACTGTGCAGCAGTTCCAAGAGAGCAAATAGAATGCTAGGAATCATAAGGAAAGGAATGGAAAATAAAACAAAGGATATTATAATGCCTCTGTATCATTCCATGGTGCAAACGCACCTTGAATATTGTGTGCAATTCTGGTCACCGTATCTTAAAAAGGATACAGCCGAATTAGAAAAGGTACAGAGAAGAGTCACCAAAATGGTAAAGGGGATGGAAGGATACCTCTATGAGGAGAGGCTTAAAAAGTTAGGGTTCTTCAATCTGGAAAAGAGACTGCTGAGGCGGGATATGATAGAGGTCTATAAATTAATGAATGGAGTGGAACAGGTAAATGTAAATTGATTGTTTATGCCATCAAAAAGTAGAAAGACTAGAGGGCATGCAATGAAGCTACAATTTATTTTATTTTTATTTATTTATTTGCAGTCTCTTTTATACCGCGCTATTCGACATCAGTGCGGTTTACAATGAACATAAGAGTTGCACATCTCAATTTCGTGATTTGTGCTTACAGTGAAACAGGTACAGTATAATAACTTGGGTATACATTAAATAGGAAAATTAAACTTGGGTATGCATTAAGCAGGTATAACAGGTAAAATAGGGTATAAATAACCAGTCCCTTAACAAGGAGACACGATGAATAAATACAGTCTACTTTATGCAACAATATAATGAGTTATGCGGCACTGCATAAGTTTCTCATGGTGGTTGGAGGGGAAGGTGTGATTGCGAGTGATCAGTCTGGGAATGTGACGTGCATGAGTTTGAGGTGCTGCATTGAGATGTGAGAGTGGGTGGGTGTGGGGGGAAGACTGCAACATCGTAGTGATGAAGAAAGAGGTGACGTTTCAGTGCCTTCCTAAACTGGGAGAGTTCACTGATGGTTCTGATAGTTGCTGGTAGTGCGTTCCAGCAGGATGGAGCAAAGAAAGAGAAGGCTCTGGATCTAGTGAATTGAGAACACTTCGTGCTTGCCTTAGGTAATATGAGAGTATTTGTGGCATTCGATCTCCTTGCTCGATTGGGAGGTGTGATTGAAATTAAGTCAGTAATGGCAGTAGCAGGGTATTTCTTGATGGCTTTATGGGTCATAATTAGGATCTTGAATGAGATCCTGGCTTTTATGGGTAGCCAGTGCAATTGTTTTAGTATTGGGGTAATATGAGAACTTCTTGAGGCTCCATGAAGGATTCTTGCAGCTGAATTCATTGCAAGTTGTAAGGGGTTAGTCGTGCACTTAGGTAGACCATACAAGATCGCATTGGCATAGTCAAAGTGAGGCATTATTAGGGCCTAAAAGACAGTTCGGAAGTCATCAGGCTCTAACAGTTGACGCAGATTGCGGAGGGTCCGGATTTTATGGTAGACCGACTTTGTTATGTTTTTGATATGAGCCTTCATATTAAGTTGCTGATCAAGCGTTATACCTAGGTATCTTACTGTAGTCTTGCATATGATCTCTGCGTCGCGAACCTTGATAGACAGGGGTGGAGTAAAAGCCGGATTCCTGGTGACGAAGAGGGCTTCTGTCTTTTTGAAATTTAACTTAAGCATTTGTGCATTTAGCCAGTCTGTGACAGCGTCAAAGCACCTGATAAGTGGGGATAATTCAAGATGTTCTGTCGAAATTGGCATGTACATCAAGACGTCGTCAGCATAGACCAGGCAGTTGATATTAAATGATTGGATGAGATCACAAATGGGTTGCATATAGACATTGAATAGCAAGGCGGATAGAGATGAGCCCTGTGGAACACCTTTAGTTTGGGGGAAGAAATCGGAGTTGGAGGGGCCAGAACGGACATGTTGCCAGCGATCAGTGAGGTATGAAGCGCACCATGACAAAGCTGAAGCGTGAACTCCCTTCTCTCTGAGGCGTAGCAGGAGAACTTTGTGGTCTACGGTGTCGAATGCGGCGGCAATGTCCATGAAGATTAGTGCAAAGCCTTGTCTGATGTTATCAAGACCTAAGGTTATGGTGTTGAATAAGGTTGTGAGTAATGTTTCAACACCATGTGCTTCGCGAAATCCATGCTGGCAGGGATGCAGGGGTGCATTAGTATCTATGTGATCTTGTAATTGGCGTTGGGTAATCTTTTCAATGATTTTCGATAGGAGAGGTATGCTGGAGATAGGCCTGTAGGATTCCATCATCGAAGGGTCCAACTTACTGTTTTTTAGGAGTGGTCTGATAGCCGTCTGTTTCAGGCTTCGAGGGAATGTTCCAGTAGAGAACGATACATCAATCAATTTGGATAGGAATGGGCTGAGCTCGGCACGCAGGGCCTTTATCCAGGGAGCTGGACACGGATCGGAGGGTGCTGTTGTAGCGTTTATGTTTAGGATAGTGTCTTGAATGACTCTGTCAGATGGAGTAGAAAATGATATGATAGTGTGTTGGGACCCACTCAAGAAATGACCAAGAGGAGGTTGTGGGATGGAGAAAGGTAGGCTGGCTGGTATGGGGGGCTTAGCAGGTTGGGCAAGCTGATTACTTTTCTTACGCAAGTAATAAGCATATTCTTGTGAGTCTGGGTAGGGTAAGTTCTCTTGAGATGGCTCCTTTGCTAGAGATTTCACAATTTGGAAAAGCTCGTGGGGTTTGTTCAAGGAGCGTTGTAGTCTTTTTGCATGATATTGTTTCATACTTGATGCTACAGATAACCGATGTTTTCCTAATTGTGCTGTGAATGCCTCATGGCTCTCAGCTGTTCTTGATCGTCGCCAGCGTCTCTCAAGTCGTCTGAGTTGAAGGAGCGAATTACGTAGTTCTTGGGAGTACCATGGGGCATTCTTTTTCTTATGTGGTGCTTTGTTCGTGGTAGGTGAGTGGATCACGGCATCTAGGCTTGAGTTCCAAGCGGCGACCATGTCATCGAGGCTTTGAAGAGGAGGGTCAAATAGATTCTGTGTCCTCTTTAGAATATCTTCTCTGTTAAAAGGGTGGAAGCGCTTTAAATGTTCTGATATGGGTTTATCTTCAGGTATGGATTTGGAGGAGTTGGTGCAAATTGGAATCTGGAATCTTATCAGGAAGTGATCCGACCAGGGAACCGCACTTACGTTTAGGTGAGACTGGTGCAAATGTGTGAGGGCTGTTTGTGGTGCAAAGATAAGATCAAGTGAGTTGCCTTTTATATGGGTAGGGGTATCAACAAGTTGAACATAGCCTAGATCACTGAGAGCATCAATTAAGGCATTGGTGTGGCTGTCCTGAATGACTGGGAGGTTGAGGTCACCTAATATCCAGTTTAGAGTATGCGAATTCGTGGTGTTGCAAGCAAGATCAATTATTGTTGCTAAGTCATCTGGAGATGATGATGGAGTTCTATAGAGCAAGTTAATAGTGATTTGTTTATTTGTAATGGTAACAGAGTCAAGGGTAGAGGTGCTGCTTGAGGCAGCAAGCCGAAATTTGAGGTCGGCTTTTGTTAGGATAAGTACTCCTCCGCCACGACGGTCAGCTCTGTGACAAGAGTGGACTGAGAAATTAGGCGGGACACACTGGTGAAGGTTCATGGCGTCAGCGGCTGAAAGCCACACACATAGGATATCAAGGTTATGAGCTGAGAGCATATCAGTTAGTGCTGGCCATTTTTTCCTTATTGATCGTGCATTTATTAGTGCACATTTAAGGTCAGGAGGATGGTGGGACTGTAATCGTCGAGATAGATTTTGCTGCTGAAGGTCCACATAGATAACATGTGGGCCTGGTGTGCGCCGAAGTGTTTCGAATTGATGGTTGGGGGAGTCAGGGAATCTCCAACAAGATCTACGGAGGACTAGTATAGTGTTCTGAGGTGAAGTAAGGGCTAGGGTGTAAAAGGTCAGGGCTATTAAAATGTAGCACATAGCAAGGGTAAGGGGGTACGGGAATACCCAGTGAGATAACATGATGACTAATGTATATAGTAGATCCAGGAATGTTGCTAGCTAGTGAAATGTGCACAGTGTGGTGGTACTGGAAATCTGTTAAGCATCTGTGTAATGAGGCAATATGTACAATGTAACCCATTTAAGATTAATAAGAGAAAATATTTTTTCACTTAGTACGTAATCAAACTCTGGAATTCGTTATCAGAGGATGTAGTAAAAGCTGTTAGTGTAGCTGGGCTTAACCCTTTCCAGGCCGAGCCCAAAACTCTCGGGATCCAAAATTCTGACTAAATATTCCTATCAAATGGTATATAATACATGACCATAGCAGAAGGAAAATCACTATTAGAACATATTGAATAAGACGGGTACAATTTTCCTGAAATATGCAAAAGTTAACCTGGCTGCAGAATGTGGATTAAAAATTTAAAGTAGGCCTTCAAAGGGTTAAAAAAGGTTTGGACAAGGTCCATAAACCATTATTAAAGAGGACATGGGAAATCCATTGCTTACCCCGGGATGAGCATTGCGGAACTTGTGTGCCTTTTTGGGAACTTGCTGGGTTCTTGTGAACTTGAATGGAAAAAGAATACTGGGCTTGATGACGCTTGGTCTGACCCAGTATGGCATTTCTTATGTTACGTTATGTTCACAGTTTCTCTCTTGTGGCGATACATGTTCTCTGACATTGGATTGGATGGGAGCAGAAGAGACATTTCCTCCTTGAGAAGGCTGTTTTGGGAGGAGGATAAATGGGTCCAGGATAAAGGCCAATGTGGGAGTAGGCTGAGATGGTCGCCATTTCAGATTATACTGTGAGTTCCTGCCAGAATGGAAGAAAATATTGAACCCATCCCCCCTCCCCTCCAAAGAAGAACAGTATGTATATTCTGGAGGGGCTGGAAGCTTGGACGAAAAGAAGGCTGCTGCTTGGACTGAGCAGGAGTAACTTGTTTAGGTTGAGCCCCCTCCCTCTGCCATGGCCTTTGCACAACAGGGCATTGTACTTGTTGAAAATGTTTCTGCTGGAAGGATTCTTACCCTGCTTGTTCCTGCTAGCACATCTAGAGTCTGGGAGACTTGCGGGCACTTCAGTACATCGGTGACATCACCTGGGGGCCTATAAGAACCCGGCCACAGCCACAAGATGCCAGAAGGGTTCTTACCCTGCTTGTTCCTGCTAACATGCCTAGAGTCCAGGAGACCTGCGCATGCTTTGACACATTGGCGACATCACTAGGGGGCCTATAGCAACCCGGCCCCAGCCGTAAGATATGGAAGGATTCTTACTTTGCTTGTTCCTGTTAACACACCTAGACTGCGGAGAACTGTGGGCGCTTCGGCACATTGGTGACATCACCAGGTAGCCTATAAGGACTCGGCCCCTACCATGGGACATGGCTGTGAGCGTGATTCCACAGGCATGTGTCCGAAGGGACATGTCCAATGGGGCAGCTTCTGCCCCTTTGGAGCACTGAAGAGCCGTTTGTGAAGGCAGGCCCTCTGGCATGAGGAAACTGAAAAAGAAGTCTTTATATGTGAGTACCACTAATCCTTTTAAAGCTGTTAAAATGGTGGAGCCTATGGACAGGCATTTAATGACTAAACTTAAGCGAGAAGATTTATCTCTTACATCTGTGAGTTCAGCTGTGGGCTCCTCTACAGTTATGGGGGATTTGTCCCCATCCCCACTTTCCAGCAGTAAGAGCTTGGAGGGCCGATGTGATTCAGTGGAAGGGAGAAAGAAGTTGGCCCCTTCAATAGAGACTTCAGAGATTATTGGCCCTTCTAACCAGTGGGCTCAGAGGTTGGTTCCTCTACCCGGGGCATTGATTTTCCCCATCAGAGAGGCTGGCTCTGAGGCCTCTCTTGGTCAGCAGCCTCGGGCAACTTCAGGTGCGGAAGTTTCCTTAAAAGATATTTGGGACCTAATAACGACTATTATAGTTATATCCAGGTCAGCCACTTTGTGCGGCAGCAGAAAGTATGGAAGGATTTATGGAGCAACAGGGGGTGCTTTGAGGCCCTTTGCTCAGGACATTTAGGTCAAAAAGGAGCTTTGTCCAAGATTTATAAAGGGCTAATGGAGGAAGGAGAGGGCAAATTAGAACTTATGAAGAAATGGGAGGAAGATCTAGAAGTATAATGGAATGAAGAGAGGTGGGATAAGGTAATACAGACAGTAGCAGGAATCTCTGTAGCAACTCAAATAAAAGAAAATGCCTATAAAATACTATACCGGTGGTATTGGACACCGATGCGTCAAAAAAGAGCGGGGGTAGGGTCTTCTGATCGGTGCTGGAGAGGCAGCCAGGAGAGAGGGGATATGTTCCACATGTGGTGGAAGTGCGGGCAGATTCAAGGATATTGGGATGAAGTGCTATTGATAATTTATGAAATGACAGGTCATCGATTGCAAAAACTGCCAGAGATCTGTCTCTTGCATCAACTGGAGGAGGATCTATCGAAAGGGGAGAGGGGGTACTGCCTCACTGTATAGTGGCAGCAAGAAATGAGATAGCACAACACTGGACAGGGTCGGGGAAACCTCAGAGTGTAGGATTTATCAGAAGAATGGTGGATCTGTGTTTGATGCACAAACTGACAGAATTGAGACATGGGAAAGGGGGTAAAAGTGAAGAAAAATGGAGGAGTGTATGGAATTGGTTGGAAAACTGGAAAGCAGGAGAGAAGGTGGTAGGACCATTGAAACACTGTTGAGAGCATAATAGAGCTGCTACTGAGCCAATGGGCCACAGCATACATACATAAGTGATGAATCTGACAGAAATGTTGGGAGATAATGAGCTTGAATAAATGAAGGGGAAATAGAGAGGGGAGGGAAGGGTGGGGGTGGAAGACTAGGTAATATACAATGATGTATTAGATACTAGGGGATAATAGCAAGGTTGATAGATTGTTGTTAAAAAAACTGTATAAGGTTGGGCTACGAAGTAGTTTGTAATATTTGGAACAAATTTAATAAAAAGTTAAATGGAAAATAAAAAAAGATATTTGGGACATTGTTTCTCAAATGGAGGCCTCCCTCTCTGGCTCCCTTCAGCAGATTTCCACGTTCACTACAGAATTAGTAGCAAAGGTTTCTTAGCATGATGGCCATTGTAGAGTCTCATTTGAATAAAACTGATGCTCAGCTGTCCACCTTGCAAGCTGTGGCGACGTTGTCTGTGATGGACAGCTTAGCTCTTCACCATCAGATTGAGGCATTAGAGAATGCCTCCAAGGCTAAAAATGTTTGTTGTTTAAATTTTCCATTTACCCAATATTTGTCCTCTCTGATCCTATTTCAGAAGTATGTTAAAGAGGTTTTTTCCTTTCCGGAAGCTGAGACCTTCTTGGTGAATAATATTTGCCTAGGGATAATATTGCCTAGGTGAATAATATTGCCTAGGTGAATAATATTGCCTAGGGATGTTAAAGCTCCCCTTCCAGGCTCAGAGGGGGCGGATCAACTTGTGTCCATGAATAACTTAGATCAATCTGCTTTTTTGGAGTCATCCAAGGATGAAATTTCTACACAGGCTACCTTATTAGTTCCTGTATCTCTGAGATGGATAAAAATTGTGTTAAAATTATATTTTCAGAAAAAGAGCAAGTTATTTTGTGGACAAAAGATTAGTATTTTTCCAGATGTATCTTGTTCCACTCAGTTACAGCAGAAAGTCTTCTTGGCATGAAAGCCTCGGGTTTTGGCACTGGGGGCCAATTTTTTCTTGACATTTCCCTGTAAATGTTTAATTTGACTGTATGTCAGGATAGTTCCTATATCTTTTTTGATCCATCTCACCTTGAAGATTTCCTAAAAAATAAGAATGGCTGATTTTCTGTTGGGTAGGTTAAGAAAAATTTTGGGGCTTGTAATGTTTGCTTCTGGATGTTTGGGTATTTCTTTACTTTTTTGTATTTAGGAATCCTTCCCATGATGTGGACTTGATGTTTTGCTTTTTCTTATTGTTTTATTATTTTCTTACATTTGCCTTTTGTATTTCATTTGTGTAAGATTAAAATACTTTAATAAAAAAAAGAAAGCGTTTCTGCTAATAAACTTTAGTAGAAAAGCTTTGTCTCACATCCATTCAGCAGAGCGGAAAAAAACAGAACTCGGGAACTAAAGACCCCACTGCCCACAGGAAGGACTGTGCATCCTCAGAATTTTACAATAAAGTTCTGTGGGGCAATTTCTCCAAGTGGGTGAGTTTTGCACATACCATGACAGTAGCAAACCTCATTCCTAAGCCAGGGTATGTGGAGTATAATCTCAGTTTCTCAAATTTACTGCACTATGGGAGAGCAGGTCCATCCCAGCACTATTGGATGATGTCACCCATATGTGTGCCTGACTCAATCCTGCTTGCTGATAGAAAAAGAGGGCAAAGAGGCAGAAAACGGGTGCAGGAGGAGGGATAGAGGAATGGAGGAACTGAAGGTGATGCTTAGTTGGTTTGCACCCCTCCATCAAATGACATTTCACAACTTCTGCCCTCTTTAGAAATGAGATGAGCCCAATCGATTGCACAACAGGGTAGTTCTTCATTTTCAACATCGCTCTAGCATTTCCATAGACATAGTGGGGGGCATATTCAAAAGGATTAACGTGGTTAGCAGACCTGCTCATCATATTAATCCTGGTGAGTGGAATATTCAGTGGCATGTAGCTGCTTTGTGCTGCTTAATGCTATTGCACAACCCAATGCTAACTGCGTAGAATTGTGGAATTCTGGGGGTGGTGCTCAGGTTAACTGGTCAGCGGCGATATTCAACCGCTGGCTGGGTAATGTAAACCGTCCAAGGTTAGCCTAACGTTAGACAGTTTGGGAGGCATTCTGAGCTGTGAATAGCGGCGTTGAATGTGCAGGCAGGACGTCCAGTCCGCGCCTAGCTCCCCAGCCCTATTCTGCCAGCTGTGCTCTCCTCATGTACATGGAGTTTGAATAGGGAGCACTGTACATGGGCAGAAGGGGGTGGAGCAGGCATATGGCCAGGCACCGGGACATACAGATCCTATTCAGGAGAGGCCTCTGTACATCCCCTGGCACCCTGATGAACGCTAATGTTATTTGTGGCCGCAGGTGGAATATGGGTCCGGCGGAGCATCCCATGCAAGGCGAACCCTGCTGTCCCCATGATGCTGGCTGGCTGTGGCCCCTGCATGCCTGATCCAGCCTATGCTGGCCACCAGCTGCGGGCATAACTGGGGTGCAGGGTCCACAGGGTCACAGCAGATTCTGAGCAGCTCGGTGGACAACTTGGTGCCATGGCGACGAGACACCAAGGCACAGTTGCTGCACTGCTCGCATGGGCGTATGTGGATGGGTAAGCTTGCCGATGTAAACCCATCTTGAATAGGGTGTCCGGCGGCCCATATATCCCCTGAATTCCGCAATCGCCATATAAGGATTGGAATTGGCCTCTTTAGCTACAGTATCTGGCCAGCAGCTGAATATCACTGCTGCCCAGTTAGCTAAACTGGATATTCAATACCAGTGGCTGGATGACTCTGGCATTGAATATCCAGGTCTAAGTTTAAACAGCAAAGGCCAGCCACTTAACAAGCGCCGGCCGCCACCACTGAATATCAGTCTAAGTCTTTATGTCTGCTGAAAAAAATCTATTGTGCCTTCCTCTCTAAACTGGATTTTTCAATTATCCTCTCACTTAAACTAATAATGCATTTCACAGTTCAGAGTTGGGCAAACTCCAAAGGTGTCACTACACATTCATAATCCAAATAACCACTAGGTAGCCACATGTGCAAACTCTGCTCCAGCTTTGAACAGCACATTTTTATTGACCAGCCATCCCAACTAGCCAATTTCTATGGCCTCAGTTGTTGAAATGAGCCCCAGGTTTATAGGCCTATTCAGTCTTTTTTTTCTGCAATTAACTATATTTACAAAACGAACAGCTGTGATGGTGGTTTTTGTGATGTTTGCACCTGCCTCCTGGAAACTGCACTGATGACACCAACTCATTTTACACAGGCCATTAAACAGGTTCTAATAAGAGCTGAACCTGAATTTCTAAAAATGTAAATGAGACAATTACAGGATCATTCCGAGGCGCAAATAGCAGACGTCCATCCCCGCTATTCGGCCCCTCTGCCGACCCCGACTAACTTCCCCGCACGTTGTACAGGGAGGTTAGATGGGGGTGGGAAAAGGGCATTGCGGGGGTGGAGTTAGGGTAAGCAGTGGGCAGTCAGCTGCCCCAGACGTACAGGGCCAATTCTAATATCAGTTCTGTATGTCTGGGGCCGGCGGCCTGAACAGGGAACTTATTCCACCTCTGAGATGGAATACAGCTCCATTAAAGAGCCCTGACTGAGTTAGCTGGTGAAGGCCTATATGTGCAGGCTGACCAGAATTGGGGTCCCGGCCTGCATGTACAGGCCTGGACGCGATTCTGATCCCGCAGGGCTAGATGTGCCCCTCAGGATCAGAATCCCATCTCACTCTGTTCCGACCAGGCGCAAGGAGGGCCGGCACGTCCAAAACAGAATCGAGCACTTAGAGAATAGTGATGATACCTATTTATGAAAGATACCTCTCCCTTCCACAACCCTGTTTGTATTTGTAGCAAGAGCTTCCGGCAGCCTGTATAGCCACCTATATAGCTGCTGCTGCTGTCAGCCCCTCCTCGTTCATTTTTTGTATCATGGCAAAATTGCTGTCTGGGCCTTCATTTGCATCACTCTCAGCCAGTCTGATTTTTAGAGTATCCCTAATAGATATGCGAGAGATATAGCTACATGCAGGAATCAGGTTCTTAAACCTAATAATGCAAATAAACCTCATGCATATTTATTAGCGATGCCCTGGAAAGCAGTCTGACTCTCCTCCCTTACCTCCCCCACCAGTAGCAGAAATAGCGAGAGTTCCAAATCCTCAAGCGCACACTTACAGGTATATGGCGGGCAATCAAACAAAAATTAGGCAAGCCGACTCCACAACCTGCAAATCACTTTGTTTTATTCATCTTGCTGCATAGCCTGTCCCTTACACTAAGAAGGCAATCTTCAGAGCAACATCTGCAGGCAGGGGCAGAAGAACATCTTTTCAGCTGGAGGTGGCAAACAAACCTTCCACCCTTTATCTCTCTAGTTGCTGATGCCGTGCTGGGAAAATATTGGTGGAACAACGAGTCCAGTGGCCCACCCTATTGTGCTACCCATGTCTTCAGGTAAAAAGCTTTTTCCCTTGTAAATTGGCTGTCCGAGTGTTGCCTGCCGTGTAAGCAGGTAGTGCAACAATGCGCATACTTTTACCGCATTTGGGAGGCAATCCCAGACGGAGGCTTGAGGCAGGAAGTGAAAGAGGCATACTTTTGTATTTTCAAAAGTACTCATATTTTGGTCAAAAGAAAATACCCATGCTAAAAGGAGGTATAAAATACGGATCACAGTCAACGAATAATACAGTGCGATCATAAAGTCCCTCTGCAATGAGAGCTGCATATCAAGATGGTCCTGCACACGGCTGCACTTGCCCCAGTTTTGGCAGGAAGGTTTACCACTTTGTCCCGGGGACCCACGGTGACTTTACTTTATATGACAAGTCAACAAAACGCAAAAAAAAAAAAAAACCCCAGCCAATCAGTGATGCCTGAAATAATCACTGCAGCAAAACGGACTCTAATGCTGAAGGCATTTGGACACGATCGGTTGCCCTCCCGCTGTCTCTTTTTTCAAGTTTTCAGAGGGCTGTCGGTCAGATTTCCCTGGTGGGTCATACTGGTTCAGGTAAAAGGTAAAAGAAGACCTGTGTGGATCCTAGCTGGACATTATCTGCTGTTTGTTCTTCTCGATATAAGTTATGTGAAGGACCACATTGACAAATAGCGCTCACTGTGGAGGGACTTTACGTCACACTGTATTTCTGGGGCTAAGTGAGAAGAATTTGGCACCCACCTCAGAGATCCCAAGGAAGGTGTTTATGCTTATTTGATAGTCTCAGAGTTTAGCTTGTCTCACTGGTTTAGGAGACTCAGAGGAGCTTCCTCAGAGTCCTTTTCCTCTGATTCAGGCACTCACAGTTTTTCAAAACAGCATATCCAGTTCTGCCAAGTGAAGACACTAACCTGTGATGAGAGACTCATCCGCCATAGAGTTGCCTTCAATGACTTTTCCGTCAACAGGAAACCTGCCACCAGGGACCACCTTTACCACATCTCCTCGCTGAACCAAGTCTACGGCCACGTGTTCTTCTCTACAATGTACAATACAAAGAAGCAGATAGTTTTAGGTGAAAGAAAGTCACCATTTTCATTTCAATGCAGAATATTTATTCACAGATATATTTTATTTTTCTCTTTAATGCAATCTGGTTGCAGTGTTTTAAATGAGAATTCCATTTACTTCATAGTGTTATGTGCCAGATTTTTAAAAACTGCAGGTAACTCAAAGTTGCTTACCTGTAACAGATTCTCCATAGAGAGCAGAATAACTCAGACATACTAATGGCTGATGCCATTCAATGGTGCCAACATGGACCCTAATCTCTCAGAACCCAGCAGAACCAAAAGATATTTCTGAGCAGGAATGGTGGGTTTCTGCACAATGGCTGCATATCATGATTCCTCAGTCTATGACAGAACTCGAGGTAAAATTCCAGGAAGGAGGGAGGGTTTGTGTGTCTGATTTACCTGCTGTCTACGGAGAACCCCCATTTCTGTAAACAACCCATTTTGTTGACAAGAAGGATGAAATTTGTCACACTAAGGGGAACTGCCATGGCTCAAGATCCAACATATGGCCACTTGAGGGTGTTCTGGAGGAAAAAAGTGAGCAAGTGGACTATTAACTGAAAGGTTCTTGCAGAACAGCTTGACCAAAGGCACTGTCGGAGACATGCTGTCAAGACAGTACGGTTATATGAAGGTATGAACCAAGTCCCAGGTGGTGACTTTATAGATTCCCTCTATCAGAACTCATCTTCAGTGAGTGACTGAGGATGCCATAGCCTTCACTTTACATGTCTTCATCATGTTTTGGAGTTGAAGGCCAGCATGTGGTGACAGTGCATTATGCAGTCTGCTAGTTTGTTTGTCTGGATAGGCAACCCTGTTCATGTTAAAGAACATGGACAACTGTGTGGATTGACAATGACGATGAACTCTTTTTAGAATGTAAATAAGCGCTTATTTACAGCCCAATGTGCACAATGCTTGCTCTTCTTTGTGAATGTGCAAAACCTTGGAAAAAAAGTGGGTAGCACAATGGACTGATTGATGCTGAGAATGGAAACCATTTTTGGCAGAAATATGGATGTGCTCCAAGAGCCACTTTATAAGAACTGCCTAGATGAATCTTCATGGAGGACGTGCTAGGTCCAGAAGATGATAGGTGGAAAAGGTACTGTAACAGTGTTCTTAGGGCACATTGAAAATATCTAGTCTCCTTTCGCTGCACCACAGCACAAATCTTTTCCATTTGAAAATACATGACACCCTGATTCTTTTTAGAAAGGCCTCGGGCAGGAAATCTACCATTTCGTAAGAAAGGTGAAATGAAGACTCTAGTTGGCATTCATCATCCACACCATCAATATCAGTGAGTGGATGTCCAAATGGAGTAATTCTCCCCGATTCTGGGACCTCAGCATAGGGTATTTTTCCAGGCACAATGGTGACTCTGTATCCAGAATGGAAATACAAGGAAACCATACTTGTCAAGGTAATGAGAGCGCTATAAAAAACATTCTGGTCTTGTCCTGCTTTAATTTCTGAATTGTCTTGGATATCAGTGGGATTAGGAGTAAAGCAGATAGCAGACTGATGGTCCAACCCATGCATCTATCTCAAGACTGAGTTTGCTTGATTTCCTGGAGCGAAAAAGAGGTGATGTTCTCCACTGCAAAAAGATCTATCTCAGGAACCTCCAACAAGAGAACTAATCTAAACCCAGTTTGACCATGGGCCCAATTCAGAGACATGGGTTGCAAGTCATCAGGATCTTATTCCCCTCCTGCTCTCCCCGCACATCCTGAGCAGTAGGATAGGAAGAACTGGCAGGGGCAGGATCTGGGCAGAGTGGGGGCAGGCCAAGCCGGCAGGACGTACAGGGCTGATTCCAGTCACAGCCCTATACATCCTGCTGGGTCAAAGGGACATGCTGCTTATTCCACCTCGATTGGGCCTGGGGATCACCCCCAGGGCTGGGGCCAGGTACAGATGGGTCCCTGCCACCCGATCCAGCCCCAGCTGGCCAGCTGTGGGTTGGGCAGCAGGGAAAAGGGCGGCCTAAGCCGTGGGAGTAGGGGGCGGGGAGGACATTTCTGCAGGTGGCAGGAGCACACTGGACCATTCACGGGCCCGATTCTGTGTACCACGGGAATGTTTAGTTCCCACGGTCCAGAATTGGGTCCTAGGGCCCGTCTTCCTCGGGGACCTCCGAATGACCCAGACATCCCCCTTTCTGAATCAGGATTCATGTCTTTCAAGAGGACAACCCACTTTCAATAAGTATTACAAGATTTGCATAACAATACAATAACAAATACAATAAAACATACAAAACCTTAATAGAATAAATACAGCAAATAATATTTCAATATAAAAAATGCATATAAAACAATCTATACATTAAAAATTTATTTCTATTTTATTACTGCTCTAGTTCCCCTTCTCTTTAATTCTGAATTTTCTAATGTACATATAATTATAAATAAAATTATTCAAGGCCAGATCTCCTCAGAAATAAAAGAGGAAAAGCTTTGGGTCTATCTAACCCTTAAGACTTCAATAATTGTTCTCTGTTGCTCAGAATTAGGCAACAATCACTATTCTTCTTAAACAAACTAGCATATATCCAGTTGTGACTTGCAGGTTGTTTCATATTGCCACTTTGTGAAGACATCTGCATGATCAGTGTTTGCAGTACAGTCAATATAAGCTCTGAAAACACAGACACATCCTCATATGAATGTGTTTATCTGGGAACAGAAGATGTGGTGGCACTACAAGGTATGTTTCAAGGGAGGAGGATGAGTTCAAACATCTCAGCTTCTTTGGAATCAAGAAATACCTGGAATAGAAACCTATTTGGATTTCTCCTGGTGGGACTAGCTCTATTGCTTTTTCCTGCTGCAGGGATTCCGTCTTGCTCTGGAGGTGGGCACTGGACTGAAAAATAGATTATGGATGATCTGGTGGGATCTCAAGGAGATGCATTCTGAAGCCACTGACCACAATTTGCAACACCCACTTATCCTTGAAGGATTGCATTCTACCCTCAACTTGAATATCCCTCCCTATGGAAGGAGAAGTTGTGCCTACTTCCCTCAAAATGCTTGTTGTGTTGTCACCTGTAGCTTCTGTTGTCATCTGTCTTTATGCCTACTATTTTTGAATCAATTGGAACCTCTGATGCTGTATTTTTCCTGTGATATGAGAAGGACCTTCTGTAGGCACCAGGCTGCTTGTGCAGTGGCCGGTGGTTCTCTTACAATTACTAAGAGTGCCTGGAACGTCCAACAGTGATGTATGATGAGGAAATGGCTTCTTGACTTACTCCCAAACAAGTTTTCATCAGCCAATGTATCATGTACAACTTCCTATAAGCTGCTGGCTCACAATTATGCTAACCTCCTCGCCACTGTCACAGCAAAGGAGGATCTAGAGATTGTATCGAATGCGTCATATGATGAGCAGATGAAACATTTACCATACTCCCTTGCATCCAGACCCTCCAGGAATGTGTACCTTTCTTCTTCTGGGAGTGTTTCTGAAAATGGTTTCAATTTTTGTAGTTAGCTTTGCAGGTATGGCAGGCATGCTGGGATTTTAGAACAGAGCATTGTGTTTTGAAAAGCCTTCTTGCAATGACATCTAGGGTTTTGTGGTCCTTCCCTGGAAGAACATTGGAATGGTCCTTTGACCATTTGACCCACTACCACAAAACCTGGACTGGGCTGGACCCTTTACTTATGTCAGGCTTCCCTGCTACTAATAGGCAAGAGATGAGTTCCTCCACATCTTGAACTATTGCTCCTGTAACATTTTGTGGAATTGCTACTAATCATCTTGGAGTACCCAGGAGATTTAATAGGCAAAAAAAATCCAGCTTTTTGTGGAGGGTGAGGAGAAGGACTGGCACCATCTTTTGAATAAACCTAGAGTAGTTTACGTATTTGGGAGAGGAGAATATAGTGCTTCTAGGCATCTTTGGGGAAAGATATAATAAAAATGCTGTGAACTCTTCACCCTCCAATGATTCAGGGAAGGAACCTCAGCAGTATGATTCAGGGCGAGGAGAACACTCTTTACTTAGTGGGCAAAAGTGATAAGAATTTCCTTAATAAGAACATAAGAACATAAGATATGCCATACTGAGTCGGACCAAGGTCCATCAAGCCCAGTATCCTGTTTCTAACAGTAGCCAATCTAGGTCACAAGTATCTAGCAGTTTCTCTAGAAGACACCGGCTCCACAATGGTTGTACTGGCACAAGCAGTGGATTTCCCAGGTCCCCTTTAATAATGGTTTATGGACCTTTCCTCCAGGAACTTGTCCAAATCTTTTTTAAACCCAGCTACACTAACAGCTTTTACTACATCCTCTGGTAACGAATTCCAGAGTTTGATTATGCATTGAGTGAAAAAATACTTTCTCTTATTAGTCTTAATGAGTTACATTGTAGCTTCATTGTGTGTCCTCTAGTTTTTCTACATTTTGAAGGGGTAAACAAGTGATCTACATTTACCCGTTCCACTCCATTCATTAATTTACAGACCTCTATCATATCTCCCCTCAGCCGTCTCTTTTCCAGGTTGAAGAACCCTAACTTTTTAGCCTTTCCTCATAGAGGTATCCTTCCATCCCCTTTACCCTTTTGGTGCCTCTTCTCTGTACCTTTTCTAATTCCGTTATGTCCTTTTTAAGATACTGCAACCAGAATTGCACACAATATTCAAGGTGCAGTTGCATCATTGAATGATACAAAGGCATAATATCCTTGGTTTTATTCTCCATTCCTTTCCTTATGATTCCTAGCATTCTATTTGCCTTCTTGGCTGCCACTACACAGTGGGCAGAGGGTTTCAACGTGTTATCCACAATAATGCCTAATTTTTTTTCATTGGTGGTGGTTCCTAATGTGGAACCTTGCATCGTGTAACCATAGTTTGGGTTGTTCTTTCCTAGATGCATATCTTTGCACTTATCCACATGAAATTTCATCTGCCATTTGAACGTCCAGCCTTCCAATTTATTAAGGTCCTCTTACAATTTTTCACAATCCTCTTGGGTTTTAACAACTTTGAATAATTTTGTGTCATCTGCAAATTTGATTAAGAACATAAGATATGCCATACTGGGTCAGACCAAGGTTCATCAAGCAAAGTATCCAACTGTGGCCAATCTAGGTCACAAATACCTAGCAGTTTCCCCAAAGGACACAGGTTCCACAATGCTTGTATTGGGGTAAGCAGTGGATTTCCCGGGTCCCCTTTAGTAATGGTTTATAGACCTTTCCTCCAGGAACTTGTCCAAACCTTTTTTAAATCCAGCTACACCAACAGTTTTTACTACATCCTCTGGTAACCAATTCCAGAGTTTGATTACACGTTGAGTGAAAAAATATTTTCTCTTATTAGTCTTAAATAGGTTACATTGTAGCTTCATTGCATGTCCCCTAGTCTTTCTATATTTTGATGGCATAAACAATCAATCTATGTTTACCCATTCCACTCCATTCATTAATTTACAGACCTCTATCATATCTCCCCTCAGCCGTCTCTTTTTCATGTTGAAGAGTCCTAACCTTTTTAGCCTCATAGGGGTATCCTTCCATCCTCTTTACAATTTTGGTAGCTCTTCTCTGCACCTTTTCTAATAATGCTATATCCTTTTTATATACGGTGACCAGAATTGCACACAATATTCAAGGTGCGGTCGCACCATGGAATGATACAGAGGCATTATAATATCCTTTGTTTTATTCTCCATTCCTTTCCTTATGATTCCTAGCATTCTATTTGCTTTCTCAGCTGCCGCTGTACACTGGGCAGAAGGTTTCAACATGTTATCCACGATTACCTCACTCGTTATACCCATTTCCAGGTCATTTACAAATATGTTAAAAAACAGCGGACCCAGCACAGATCCACTATTCAGCTTTCTCCATTGGGAAAACTGGCCATTTAGCCCTACCCTCTGTTTTCTTTTAACCAGTTCCTGATCCACAATAGTACACTGCCTCCTATCCCATGACTTTTTAATTTTACAAAGAGTCTCTCATGAGGGACTTTGACGAAGGCTTTCTGAAAATCAACCAACCCACCTTTGTCTATGGTACTCTTCCACCCTGGAAATAATGGGTTTCTCTTGGTGTGATATCCCCTTGAACAAAGATAAGAAGTTGGACCTGTTAAAGCTAAAGACTTGCTGCCATAGGCTATGAATGCCTGAACCATCTTGGAAGGATAACGTCTGGCTCTACTCATTCTAGAGCTGACTAAACTGGATCCTCTAACCTGACAAGGACATGTCCCTAAAAAAGTTATTGATAAACTGCAGGAATTTTTCATATAATCAGTTAGTTGAGCCAAGGGCTGCTGCAAAGTGAAGGCTGGTCATGACATTGTCTATCTCCAGTAGCAAAATGGCTTACATCAGTGCTCTTTGCACTGAGGACCTCTGTGTCAGTAACAAGGGTTGCTTTGGTGCCAAAGCATGAACTGTGCTGATGACTCCTGGCACTTTAGTACTGAACCCTTTTCCAGCTTCGGCTTTGATGGCACCAGGCACATGTCTCCTGGCACCTTTGCTCCTTTTTTGGCAATGATTTCTGCACTGAGAATGGCCGTTACTCTGATCAACTCTTCATGGAAGAGCTGGATGGTGAATTAGAGTCCAGCAATGGCTTGGACGGGGTACTGCATTTGCTGTGGTAGGGCGCCAAAGTTAATTTGGGGGGCACACATATGAGGCAATGCACATCTTCAGAAAAAAGCTTTTCATTTTTCCACATTTTGGAGAAGGCAGTCAAACAGTAAATCCACAGCAATGATTGCTACCACACTAACTGCATGACTGATAATACTGAATGCAGTTAGCTAGCTTCAAGTGGGAAATGGCTTGAAAATGATCCTGTAAATAGTTAATGAGTTTTGACAAATATCAAATAGAATTGGGTAGGATAGGAGGTTTTCATGAAGAAGTAAAAGAATATGGCACAGGAAAAATTGACAGCACATGATTAAGAACCACAGCAGCCAGTAGAAATCACAACAATGAGTTGCACTTGTTTACTTTCACCATCAAAATAACTCTTAAAGAATTGTAATGGATATTAAGTAATTTGAATACCTGAGGATAGAGTGGTCAGGTCCAAGGGTTACAACAGTTGCCTCTGTGGCTTGGAGAGAGATTAATTTAGAAAGGGCTTCTGATGTTTTGCTCTACAAAATGACAGAGATAAAGTGTGTGACATAACCAAACCAAATCCAGCACCTTACTAGACAAAATCGGATACCCATCATTCTTTTTTACTGCCTACTAGAGCTTTAGTGTACTTGGGTCTGGAGTCTAAGCATACATCAACACCAACAAACCACATTTTCCATCACTGTAAGGCTTCCCCTCCCAACCCAAAAGGCAGATTTTAGATAGTCCATGAAAGAGGAATTCATATGTCCAGGTTGAGACGTGGAGAATTTCTGTATTATATTACAGGAGACTCTGCCAAACATAGAGCCTCTTGTACAATAGGTGGAGGTCTTCCTGTTGATGTCTCTCCATATGCAGAGGGAGTAGAAATTTTAAAACACTGCACATGGGGAAAAACCTGCAAATACCCCCCAACAAGTATGCATGGGAGAAGCTTTTTAAAATTGTTGCTTCCATGTAAATGAACTCACAGTCTGTAGCACTAGTCTCCAACCAATCATCCTCCCTGATAGCAATCATTCCTGTGATTCCGACCCCCTAAGGCATCTGATGAGCCCCTCAACAGACTTCCCACCAGGGCATATGATCCTCCCTCATAAAGAAACCCCCACCTAAGCCCCTTGCAACATAACACCCCCCCCTCAATCAATGGCTCACCCACAAAATACCCTCACCATCCATGCCCCAACTCATCTCTGGCCTTACTGGGGGTCCCTGGTATCTCATAGCAGTAGGAGTGATCCCTAGTTGTCCTACTCCTTCAGCTCTAGGTTCTAAAATGGTACCTGAGATCTTCGGCCATGATCTTGTGATACTACTGCTAGGCATCAGAACCGCAAAATTCCTTCTAGGGGTCCCCAGTTGAAGGAGTAGAAATGCCTGAGGATCGCTCCTGCTCCCTCTAGATACCAGGGACCACTGGTAAGGCCCTGTGGAAGGGCCATTGGGGGGTGTCTGTGCCATGGGAGGAGGTTGAGTAAGGGATTTTCTATGGGAGAAGCATCAAATACCTTGGGGGGGGAGGGGGTTGGATTTCAGCAGGGATGATCATCGGAGTTACTGCTGTTAGGGAGGTGATCGGGGGGTAGGGAGTCAGATTGTGGCTTTTACAGGCACTTACTCATGCCTTGGGACAGCTGTAAATGCCAATGGCTAGATTTTTTCAGAGCCATGCGTATTCCTTGTGTGAGATGGGGAATCCACATTGATATTGTAGGCCCACTCCAACCACCCTCTCTCCACGCCTCCGGTAAAAATAAACATAGTCAGCATCTTCACATCTAAAAAAGGCATTTACAGATGTTATGCCATGCTAAATGTCTAAATGCTGCTATTTATAAGTGGGAATGCTTCTAAAATAATCCCCTTTGCGTAACATCAAGAAAGTACTGTACATTTCGTAGCATTCTTATTTTTAAGCCCTGATTCTTGCTCACTCCATCACATTCAGAGATAACCTGTACTCTCAGCACATCCACAAGGGGCCCTCTCTCAGGGTGAGCCCTGGCTGAAACTCAGCACGCATGTTGGAACTTTGGTAAGAGCCGCTCCTACCAAATTTCAGTAGTCGAATCCATCTACAGCAGAGAGAGCCTCCGACAAATGTGTGAGGACAGGCACTGTAACAGCACCAATAAAATGTGCTTCCAAACATTAGCGAAGCCTTCCACTAAGTCCAGGCATTATTGGAAGGTTTCAAGGAGGAGATTCAGGGGCATGAGAGGAGAAAGACATATTACCCTTTCAATTTGGTTCAGAGTATTATATAAGCAGACGCGTGTACTATATTGTACATAACAGACTGCTATTCTGTGGCTACATAAAGAGGAATATGTAAAATAATTACTCCAATATGTTAGTGTTTCCTGCCTTCAGGTATTCTATAGACAGTTTTCTTGTAAAACTACTTATCTTTTTCTAAGCGGGTCTCAGACTTATGGGCTACTTCCGGTGATAAATATCACTTAGTGCACCTTTTGCATCAATGACCCATTTTCATATATTTCTTATATCTTTCTTATAACTTATTCTAAACTTATATTTCAAACGTCCAGTTGGATAATATGAGATATCTTATATCTTATAACAGCAAGCTTATCTTTTATCTTTGTCTTTTTCTTCAATTTCCCAACGCCAGACTGGGCGCCTCTGCGTTTCACAGCCTTTATGTTTCCTCAGGGGTTTTTTCTTTAGACAGGCTTGTGATGTCAATTATCTCATCCGTTGCTTCTAAAATTGAACCCGGTTTTAAACAGACTTGTAGTTTCAATTATCTCTGGAACAACGAAAAACATCAAATTTAAAATCATTCTCTTTTATGCCTTCAGAAGAGACCATGTAACTAATATCATTAAAAAATGACAACTGAGTGCTGCTCACCTTCTGTGGCTACCAAGCTTAAACCTGATTTTGGATAGCAAAGGGACGCGCATGCGGGTGTGCGTTTCCAAAGATCTTTTAACTTCCTGTGTAATCAGGCTCGTGAGATTGAACAGCCTTAGTTAAAATTAGGATCAGGTGCATAAAGCCCAATCTATTTGAGTGTTCAAGCCTTGAGGGGTTATTGTTTGCAATGTGTAAATCCATCGTTGTTCTCGAAGGACCAAAGTTTGATCAAGGGTTCTACCCCCGTACCACTATCAATTCTATCGATACAGAAACAGCGCAAATCTGCAAATGTGTGATGGAAAAGGAGGCAATGTTCCACTATTGGGGCTGACAATGATTTACATTTCAACCTGCTCTTATGTTCAGATAATCGGACCTGAACATAAGAGCAGGTTGAAATGTAAATCATTGTCAGCCCCAATAGTGGAACATTGCCTCCTTTTCCATCACACATTTGCAGATTTGCGCTGTTTCTGTATCGATAGAATTGATAGTGGTACGGGGGGTAGAACCCTTGATCAAACTTTGGTCCTTCGAGAACAACGATGGATTTACACATTGCAAACAATAACCCCTCAAGGCTTGAACACTCAAATAGATTGGGCTTTATGCACCTGATCCTAATTTTAACTAAGGCTGTTCAATCTCACGAGCCTGATTACACAGGAAGTTAAAAGATCTTTGGAAACGCACACCCGCATGCGCGTCCCTTTGCTATCCAAAATCAGGTTTAAGCTTGGTAGCCACAGAAGGTGAGCAGCACTCAGTTGTCATTTTTTAATGATATTAGTTACATGGTCTCTTCTGAAGGCATAAAAGAGAATGATTTTAAATTTGATGTTTTTCGTTGTTCCAGAGATAATTGAAACTACAAGTCTGTTTAAAACCGGGTTCAATTTTAGAAGCAACGGATGAGATAATTGACATCACAAGCCTGTCTAAAGAAAAAACCCCTGAGGAAATATAAAGGCTGTGAAACGCAGAGGCGCCCAGTCTGGCGTTGGGAAATTGAAGAAAAAGACAAAGATAAAAGATAAGCTTGCTGTTATAAGATATAAGATATCTCATATTATCCAACTGGACGTTTGAAATATAAGTTTAGAATAAGTTATAAGAAAGATATAAGAAATATATGAAAATGGGTCATTGATGCAAAAGGTGCACTAAGTGATATTTATCACCGGAAGCAGCCCGTAAGTCTGAGACCCGCTTAGAAAAAGATAAGTAGTTTTACAAGAAAACTGTCTATAGAATACCTGAAGGCAGGAAACACTAACATATTGGAGTAATTATTTTACATATTTGCTAAACAGTGGTATTACTCTGAAGAAATTTGGGATCTATTGCGGTTGTGATACATAAAGAGGAACACAATTAAAGTAATACTGCTTTTGAGTAACTACAACTACTTATAAAATATTACTTTATTACAGAAAATAAACTTTGTTTCTACTGGATAACACTGAGTGTCAGTAACTATATGGTACAGGGAATGAGACATGCACAGGCTGCATACAAACTGTTCCCGGGTTGATTTGCAGGTCAAGCCTTCCACATTACAGGCTACTGCAGGGTATTCTGCAGAAGCAGCATTGAACCCCTGGAGCAGGGGAGAGTTATGTTCATCGTTAAGGGCGACACCTGTTGGATGGATTTAGAGCTTCTGATTCAGGGTTTCAGTAACAGCCCTGATTATCACTACTGATATCAGGACTATTCCTGCAAAGACCAGGACAGTCTATTAAACAGGAAAAATCCCCAGTAGGTGCAAATGGTCTCATGGCACCAAAATGCAAGCCCTGGTTCCAAACGAGCTGGAAGAGAAATTAGGAATGTATCTCCTATGAGGATTGCTTAGCCAAAAACTATTCAGACTTCCCTTTTTACATTGGGGATCATTCTGAACCAAGAATAAGTCAGTAAGACGTGCAGGATAGACACTTTTTGCATAAAGACATCTGGAACCATATTACGAGAACACGCATATCTGCATGTACACGGTGCTTGTACAGAGATCTTTATCTTTATCTTTATTTAAAATTTACTATACCGCCTAAACCAATTAGGCATGTCTCTGAATATGGGTGGGAGAGGCAGAACGGGGCGTGGCCAGCTGTGGAGACATATATATTCAGTAGAGGTCCATGTAAGTTTTCAGCGTTACCCACGAACATCCAAGTTATACCTGCAGAAACGTGGAATAAAGCCAGGACTAATAAATATTCTGCTCTGATTCCCAATGCATCCCATAGAGATGAATGGCTGTGACACGCCTGTATTGAACTGGTGTGTCTGCTGTCTGGGAGTACACATGATGCAGTTGTACAGAATGGAATGCACAGGTGAGGGACGTTTGTAAGGTTAAGGAACAATAAAAAACACCTCTACAGAAATATAAACCACTGCAATAGTTTTTGTTCTGGCTATGCTGACATTTGCTGCATGTGCTAAAGGGGCTATTGTCGGCTTCCATAACAATTCCAGTGTCCGGAACAATGTGAACGTAGATGTCGGGATGGTATGTGAGACAGTGGGGAGCAGAGTCATGTTTGCCTGAGAAATGCAGATCAGCTGTGGTGTCCTGAGACGACATGCCATCAGCACTTGTGTATGGGGGCAGGCATGGTTTTGGCAGAGGATGGTAGTTGTGACTGCAAGTGAGAGTATGTGTGTGTGTGTGGTCTGAATGTTGCACAGGAGAATCAGTTGTGCTCATCCACTGATCTGGGGGGGACACGAATGTCTGGCTGGTACTTGGACCGTAACGATGACCGCAGCATCACCAGGTGCCAATGTGATTGGGGAGGTTAAATCAGAAGAGGTTCTCAGTAGCAAATTGTCACAACATATCCCTGTCACTAATAAGGACCCCTCAGAATGAGAGCAGTCAACAGTGTAAACAGCACTAAGACATGCCCAGGGGCACCAACATAAGTCTCTAGAAATGTGCACAATTGTAGAGAGCGAGGATAGTGCTTTTGGTCATTTATTAGCGCTGTCTGCACTGTTGAATAGTCCTATTCTGCAGGTCCCTTATCAGTGACAGGGATATGTTGTGACGTTTCGCTATAGAGACCCTCTTCTGATTTCTTCTGGCCCATACTGAGCATTGCACAGACTATTTTCAGAAATGACCAATGCAAGCATAAGTAAGGATGTCTTCCACTGCCATGCATGCTGTGATGCGAGGTATGTCATGTCAAACACATCACTTTCTACCTGCTTTTAAACTATCATAGAGTGCACAGAGCTATCTTTGCAGTGTTCTGGACATGTAACAGACTGGTATAGATAGTCTAGTTTGCATCACCATTTCTGAATCATCAGTATTCTTGTGTAGTTTGCATCAGCACAACCCTGTCAGTGAGTGGAGCAGCTTAGGGGATGCACGTTTTAGACGGAGGCCTGGCTGTTTGTAGGTCTATAGTGGAGACAGGTGAGTTCGGGAACTTCTAACCTTTCGGAATACGGTAGCGCAGGGAAGTACAAAGCTGTTTGCTGCATACAGCCATGTCCCGTACTCTATAGTGCTTTGTTCATGCAGCGCCGAAAACGTTTATGTCCCGATTCTGAAACCGCATGTGGGTCTAATGTAGAATTCCATTTAAATCGGGCATGTTTACGATTTGGACGTGCCCAAGGCCAAGACGTACATGTTATGGAATTGGCCCCATTGTCTTCAAGAGAAAACAGCTAAGGGAAATTAAGCAATTGCATAACATATCTACATAAGAACTCTCAGTTGATACGTTTTTTTATGCTTTTCCTCCATTACTTTAAATAAGATAATCAATATTTCTCAATGAATGTTAAGACTTTTTTAATCTTCTAAAAAGCTTTTACAGAGGAAAACACAATTTAATAACAAATTATAATTTTTAGAATGCAAGAATGAGTTAACTAAATTTTCCATGTTTTATTTTTATACTGCCTAGACACTATTACAAAATTGTTTTGATATTATCCCCTTTAGTTAAATTTTATTTACATTACCAATAATAAGCTTCAATCTCATTATCATTAATAACATAAGGATTAGTTAACAATCTTACTAAAAGTTGAAAATAGCAAAGAGGCAGCAATAAAGTGTATAAATAAATATATATATAGCACTGCAGTGCGCTGCTCACCTTGGCCACATGTTCCAGCCATCTCCCCAGAGCAATGAACATAAAGAGCATGGGTGGCGTGTCAAAGAATGTGACAGGACTCTGCTCGGCCTTTTCAATGATGGCCACAATCAGGACCACGACAGAGTATACATAAGCAATAGTGGTGGCCAGGACAATCAGCACATCCATGTTGGCCGCTTTGTGCTTTAGCGATTTATAGGCTTGAACATAAAAATACCATCCTCCAAGAGACTGTCAATAAAAAGAAACAAGACATGGCAGCCAACTCGAATTAAAGGTAATTAGCATTAGGAAACACATCTCTTAAAAGTTCAATTCATTTGGACTCTAAAGGAGTTTTTATAGTTCAACAGTAAAGAACTGCCCATACAGACATCAGTATCACTAAGGTTCCCCCTTGTCATTGAGACACCTAGGGCCTCTTTTTCTTCTCTTGCAGCCCAGGGCAGGAATATTGCATTAATGCACTGATTGGTCCAAAGTGCAGCACTCAGGTGAGAAGCAGTGGGAGGAAAAGCATCCTTAGCAAGGGGAAGAAGTGCAAAAGTGGTATTTTGCCAGATCCAAGGAAGGGGAGGAATATGTAGAAGCTGATGAGGATGAAGCAGAATTGCTTAACAAATATTTCTGTTCTGCGTTCACAGATGAAGGGCCAGGAGCAGGAAATCAGAGAACACTCACAAACAAGAGCAGAAGTGAAGGGGATCTTAAATGATTTTCAGAAGACTGTGTTCATGAGGAACAAGCTAAACTAAAAGTAGACAAAGCCATTGGGATACATCCAAAAATATTGAAGGAACTTGGGGACATTCTAGCAGCTCCACTGACTGACCCTTTCAATGCTTCTTTAGGGTCCAGAGTGGTCCCAGAGGACTGGAGAAAGGCACATGTGGTCCCTTTACACAAAAGTGGAAGTAAGGATGAGGTTGAGAACTACAGGCCGGTTAGTCTAACCTCTGTTGTGAGTAAATTAATGGAAACCCTGCTAAAACAGGATTGTGAGGTTTCTGGAGTCCAATGGATTTGTAGGATCCAAGGCAGCATGGGGTTTACCAGAGGTAGGTCTTGTCAGACAAACCTGATTAATTTCTTTGACTGAGTGACCAGAGAATTGGACGGAGGGAGAGCCCTACATGTGGTGTACTTGGATTTTAGTAAAGTTTTTGACACCATTCCACACAGGTGACTTATAAATAAATTGATCACCCTAGGAATGGACACTAAAGTGACTGACTGGATTAAAAATTGGTTGAGTGGGAGGCGACAAAGTGTACAGGTAAATGGAGCTCACTTTGAGGAGAAGGATGCTACAAGTGGTGTGCCGCAGGGATCTATCCTTGGTCTGATTCTTTGTTAGTGGCTGTCAAATAAGTTTTGCCTCTTTGCAGATGATACCAAAATCTGTAGTAGTGTAGATACCCAGGAAGGAGAAGATAACATGAGGAGGGATCTAGCTAAGCTGGAAGAATGGTCAAGAATATGGCAGCTGAGATTTAATGCTAAAAAATGCAGGGTTATGCATTTGGGCTGCAAAAATGCAAGGGAGCGGTACAGTGTAAGGGGTGAAGTACTTCTGTCCATGAAAGAAGAGCGGGACCTGGGTGTGATTGCTTCTCATGATCTTGAAATGGTTAAACAGGTAGAAAAGTCAACTGTGAAAGCTAGAAGGATGCTTGGATGCAAAGGGAGAGGAATGGCCAACAGAAGAAAGGAGGTGATAGTACCTCTGTATAAGTCTCTGGTGTGACATCATTTGGAGTATTATGTGCAGTTCTGGAGACTGCACCTTCAAAAGGATATAAATAGGTTGGAGTCAGTGGAGAGGGTGGCTACTAAAATAGTTAGTGATCTTCGTTATAAAGCCTATGAGAACAGACTTAAAGATCTTAATATTGTGACGCCGCCTTGCCCTACTAGGCGGCTGCCTAGTGGGGGCGACGGGCCATCATACTTGTGTCCATGCTTCAGCGTAATAGCTGAGGCCCTTATAGTGTAGTTGTGGGGCTTATGAAAGCAGTCCAAGTGGATTAGGCCGACACAGGAAAATTTGTTATAAAATTTTATTTTCTTTGCATCATCAAGTTAGCAACAGGCCTTCGTAAAGGTTCCCAAAACACTAACAGAAAAAGGATATTTTCTCCAAAACAAAAAGCTTTCCAAAAGAGACACGTAACTGCTTTGGCAAAGCAGTTTCTTCACTCTTTGCCTTTTTAGTTAAATTCTTTGCCACTAAAGCAAAACAGTTTAAACTCACTGTTACATGCACAGTCCAGCTACTCTTCTCAGTTTCTCTCAGCTGCTACAAACCAGCTTGTGATTACACGCTGCCTCTTAGCCTGGAAACTAAACAGCAGTTTAACCCACTTCCAGTATTAGTAGAATGGCTATTTTAAAACATGAGGTTTCTTCCTTTTTATCTGCCCTTCTCAATGGCATGTACTTGGCAGAAATACCTCTTATATTTTCCTTCTCAGCAATCAATAAAACTTCTAAACATTGCTCATACAAAAAGCACATTCCATGGACTCATCAGAGGACTCTGAATTCCCTTGGTAAAATTCAACTTCCATTTCCTCCTCTGTGCTGCAAGGCTCGGGGTCTGGGACACGTTCAGGGATTTCTAGCTTCACTTTCTTTAAAAGCTTAAAAAGTTTCTCCCACTGGAGATTCCTTCTTCCCTTTGGAACTATGTCAGAAACACTTGCCCTTCTTCCCCTTACTGAATCATATAGAGGTAATGTTTGGTTTACCTTGCTTGCAGACGTCCTTCCTTTACTAGGCTTTCTGAAATGTTTGGACACTTGCTCAGAGTTTGTGCTGCTGGCCTCCGAGTCAGAACTGTAGTTCTGGAACTCTCCCCAGCTCCTTTCTCTCCTCTGGCCCTGCCACTCGCCTTGGCAGTTCTGGCTGGTCCTTTTGGAATCCCCAGGTCTTTCAGCCCTGCAGTGCTGTTTCCTCTCCTGGCTTCTCTGGACTCCCGGAACTCCTTGAATTCTCTGCACCCCTTGAATTCCCTGCCTTCCTTCACTTGCTGAGTGACGCAGTTTAAATGCCTGGTAGCCTGCTTCCTTCTCTGGCCCCACCCTCTCTCTCCCTGCAGTTGCCCTGGAGAGTGGGCGTGGCTTCAGACTAGCTTTGCAAGTGTGTGTTTCAGTATTGGTTTCACTTTGGGACCTATGCTTAGGTGAGCCCATCCCCCATTTATGAAAAAAACCTTCTTTTTTTTCTCTTTCCCAGGGCTGTGCTGCACCCGCATCACCACAATATGTATATGTTAGAGGAAAGGCAAGATAAAGGAGATATAATAGAGATGTTTAAATAGCTCCATGGCATAAACACACAAGAGGAAAGTCTCTTTCATTTGAAAGTAAGTTCTGCAATGAGGGGGAATAGGATGAGGGTGAAAGGGGATAGACTCAGGAGTAATATGCGGAAATATTTCTTTATGGAAAGAGTGGTAGATGGGTGGAATAGTCTCCTAGTGGAGGTAGTAGAGATGAGGACAGCATTTGAATTCAAGAAAGCTTGGGACAAATACAGAAGGTCTCTAAAGGAAAAAAAGGGACTATAGTAATAGTATTTGATATGGAATGGCAAACTAGATAGGCATTTACACGGTTTACAGCCCCATAAACCGTGGAAATGCCACTCAGCAGGATATTCAACAGCACTAACAAGGTTAATGCCACTGATTATCCCCGATTATCTTCCCTACATGCCCCAATGCTAACCGCTTAGTATACAGCATATTGCTGCTACCCAGTTGGCCTATGCGGCGACCACAGATATTCAACGCCAGGGCCATATATGACCCCGACATTGAATATCCGGGGTTAGAGGACAGCAGCAATGGCTAGATGAAGTACTCGAGCCCATGGTCTTTTTCTGGTGACATGTTTCTATGTTTAGAAACATAGAAACATGATGGCAGAAAAAGACCACATGGCCTATCTAGTCTGCCCTTCCTTACCAACCACTACAACAGACCGCTATTTTCCTTTAGAGATCCTCTGTGTTTGTCCCATTCTTTTTTGAATTCAGATACTGTCCTCATCTCTACCACCTCCACTGGGAGACTATTCCATGCAATTACCACTCTTTCCATAAAGAAATATTTCCACATATTACTCCTGAGTATATCCCCTTTCACCTTCATCCTATGTCCCCTCGTAGCAGAGCTTGCTTTCAGTCGAAAGAGGCTCTCCTCCTGTGCATTTATGCCACAGAGGTAGTTAAATGTCTCAATTATATCAGCTCTATCCCGCCTTTCCTCTTAAGTATACATACGAAAATCCTTTAAGTCTGTCCTCATATGCTTTATAACGAAGACCACTAACCATTATAGCAGCAACCCTCTGCATTGACTCCTACCTGTTTATATCCTTTTAAAGGTGTGGTCTCCAGAATTGCACACAATACTCCAAATGAAGTCATACCAAAGACTTATACAAAGGCAATATCACCTCCTTTCTTCTGTTGGCCATTCCTCTCCCTATGCACCCAAACATCCTTCTAGCTTTCGTGGTCACCTTTTCTACCTGTTTAGCTACTTTAAGATCATCAGATACAATCACGCCTAGGTCCTGCTCTTCTTTTGTGGACAGAAGTACTTTATTCCCTATACGGCGTTATTCTGTCCCACGAATAGTGGGGATAGACGCCCCAAATGGGACGGCCATCCCGCTATTCGTGGCCCTTCCTGCCCGGTGTCTAACTTCCCTGCCGTTTGTATGGGGAAGTTAGATGGGGGCGGGGAAGGGGCAGATCGGGGGCGGAGTTAGGGCAGGTGATGGGTGGTCACCGGCCCTGGACATACAGAGCCGATTCTAATGTCAGCATTGTACGTCCAGGGCCAGCGACTTGTATGGGGAAGTGGTTCCACCTCTGAGGTGGAATAACTTTCCCTATTCTGCAGGATCAACAGGCCCATGGCTGGGAAGGGGTAGAATGGGGCAGAGGGTATTCCCCACAGCCCGACCCTTGCTCTGGAGGCCTGATTGGGGGTTGGGCTGCGAGAAATTAGCTGTAGGAGCGAGTGGTCGGTGATGACGGCTTTTAAATGGAGCTGCGGTGCTATGGCAACCGAACGCCATGGCACCTCGGCTACATTTAAAAGCCCTGATTGAGTTAGTCGGGCAAGGCCTGTATGTTCAGGCTGGAATGAATTGCAGTCCCAGCCTGCACGTATAGGCCTGATCGCGATTCTGATCCTGCAGGGCTAGACGTGCTCAGCGGGATTAGAATCGCGATGCCCTCTGTGTGTCCAGTTCAGACAGGGCGTACAGAGGGCATGTATGTCCGGGACGGAATCAGGCTGATACTGTATCATTCCCTTGGACTGCTGCAACCCAAATGCATGTCCTTGCATTTTTTAACATTAAATCTTAGCTGCAAAATTCTAGACCATTCTTCAAGCTTAGCTAGATCCCTCCTCATGTTATCTACACCTTCCTGGGTATTCTGCCTTATGTTCTATGATTTTATTTAATTAGTTTATTGCCTTATGTTCTATAATTTGTTTATTTAATTAGTTTATTGTTATTGTTCTATGTGGTTTAATATTCATTTGTTTTTTAATTGTTACCCCCTGAAGAAGGCAGCAGCTGAAACGCGTAGTGTTGTTTTTAATAATAAAGCACTTGTGACCTCCACACGCCACTCGTTCTTTGTGGTTTTTCTGTTACACACTGCGAGGGCATCAGCTCTTTTTGTGTCTCCTCCCACGGCATGGTCATAAATAAAAATAGCAATCTGGGGAGAACATTCATCTTGATCACTGCCATCTGCCCTACTCAAGAAATGTACATCCCTTTTCACCTACCCAAATCCCTGTGAATTGCCTGCATCAATGAACCTTAATTCTGCTCAAAAGGTCTGCTAAAATTTGTTCCCTGCTTTATTCCTAGATACCTGATCATCCTCCCTGCCCAATTAAATGGAAAAGATTCCCGTAATCTATCCTCCAGATCAACAGAAGGATTTACCCCAACAGATTGATTTTATAATCCAGATTGATTTTATAACCCGACGCCGCACTATACTTTTTGATCTCTTTCAATAAAACCAGATGTTAGAGGGTCCCGAATAGAAAAGATGGCATCATCAATGGGTAAAAGGGGCAACATCTGGAAAGCGGCATGTATAAATACCCATAGTATGGGAAATAAGATCCCAGATGGAAGAGGCTGACTTGGATTTAGTGGCGGTTATAGAGACATGGTTCACGGACAACCATGACTAGGATGTAATTATACCGAGCAGTACTTTATTCAGGAAGGACAGGATAGGAAGAAGGGGAGGAGGAGTGGCACTATATGCAAAAACTACCATTAAAGCTATAGATTTACAGGACTAAAAGGGAGCGACGAGGCACTGTGGGTTAAACCAGAAAGAGGGAAAGGGAAATGGATTTCCATTGGTGTGATATATAGATCTCCCTTCACAGGGAGAAGAAGTGGACAGGGATTTAATAGAAGACATAAGCAGTACTGGCATGTAAGGAGAAGTGCTACTGATAGGTGATTTCAATATGCTGGATGTTGACTGGCACATCCCTGCTGCAGTGTCATCTAGAAGTAAGGAGATCCAAGATTTTCTACAAGGAGAACTATTCTGGCAACTAGTAACAGAACTGACATGTGAAGGGGCCATACTGGACTTGGTGCTTACCAATGGGGAAAGTGTTTCTGATGTCATAGCGGGAGATCATCTTGCATTCAGTGATCATCATCTTGGTTCAGTATTAGGACTAGGGCTGATAAAATCCATTCAAAAGCGAGGGTCTTAGAATTTAGGAAAACAAACTTTGCCAAGATAGGACAATACTCAATATCAAAGAGTCACCCAAAAAGACCCCTGAATGAATTCAAAAATTTTTTTGTCGGAGCATACCAAGGGAGGAAAAAACAGAAATTCATCCACTCCAGACAATATGCAGATCATATGGCAGATGAAATTGTTGTCGGTGTGACCGATTGGTTCAAAATTTCATTCTGCTCCAGCCAATGGTTAGTAGGGTTCCCTCTGATGATGGAGATTCCCTTCCTTCCATTGGAGGTTCTCAAATGATGTAACAACTTATGCCAGCCAATTGAATGCATTTGATCCCTTGATGACTGCCGGTTTGGAGAGTAGGCGTTTTTCAACAGTTGGAAGTAGCACGGACGGAACAAACACTTGATACAGGGACACATGTCCCAAAACGTGCACGTCGTGATTCAACTAAACTACAGCAACATTATTAAGCTAAGCTTTTGATTCTATTGTGTGATAAGTTGGTTTTGGTGAACCTATATATGAGGAAAATGAAGCATATCGTCTGGAGTGGATGAATTTCTGTTTCTTCCTCCCTCGGTATGCTCCAAGAAAAGAATTTTTGAATTCATTCAGGGGTCTTTTGGGGTGACTCTTTGATATTGATTATTTATTTAGTCACTTCAATTTAGGATTCTTTTTAGTCTAAGATAGGACAATACTTCAAGAAATTGTTAGCGGGATGGGAACAGCTCGGGGATGTAGAAAAACAAAGGGCAAAACTGAAAGGGGATATTTTAAGAGCAGCATACCTTTTTGTTAGACAGGTAAATAAATGTAAAAGGAAAAGAAGCCTGCTGTGGTTCTCAAAAAAAGTAGCTGAAAAGATGAAGAGAAAGAAGGAGGCCTGCATAAAAACACAAGAGATCACAGAGGAAGGAAGTCAGGCATCTATATTTGGAAAAACTTAGAGAAGTAGCAAAGTAGTGAGGAAAGCAAAGATATAAAAAGAAGAATAAACAGCCAGTGCATTAAAATGGGGGAACAAGACATTTTTCAGGTATGTTAGTGATTAAAGAAAGTGCAAAGTGGTATTGTCAGACTCAAGGGTGAAGGGGAGGAAAGCACAGTTACTTACCTGTAACAGGTGATCTCTGGGAACAGCAGGAATAAGTCTTCACATATGGGTATCGTCGGTACCGATGGAGCCTGCGCGGGAACGCTCCCCAGCGTCCAATAGGAAAGCTTTTGGGAGCATCCCACAGCGCCTGCGTGCTGCCTTCCCACCTTTCCTAACCGCCTCTCTCCAGTTCGAGTTTTAAAGCTGAGACAAAGAGAGAGAGAGGAAAGGAAAGATAGATAGAGATATACAACTCCTAGGGGAGGTGGGTGGGTTGTGAAGACTTATTCTTGCTGTTCCCAGAGATCACCTGTTACAGGTAAGTAACTGTGCTATCTCCAGGAACAAGCAGGAATGAGTCTTCACATATGGGGACTCCCTAGCTAGAGATGCCAGGGAGAGACCCCAGAGTTGTGTGTCCCTGAAAAGGGCTCCACCTCCCTCCATGGATCTCTGGCATCCAACCAGGGTAGGTGGGTAGGAGTTGATTAGGAATGGAACAGGTGTTTGAGAACAGCCTGACCAAACGAGGCATCCCGGCGGGAGTCCTTGTCCAAACAGTAATGGGCTGTGAAGGTATGAACCGAGGCCCAGGTGGCCGCTCGACAGATTTGGTCGATGGACACAGAGTTCAGATTAGCCATTGAGGCTGCCATGGCTCTCACATTGTGAGCTGTGACATGGCCTTCCAGAGAAAGGTTTCTACTCTGGTAGGCGAAAGAAATACACTGAGCAATCCAGCTGGACAGTGTTCTCTTAGACACTGGAAATCCCAGATGGGAAGGATCAAAAGCAACAAAGAGTTGAGAAGACTTTCTATGTTGCTGTGTCCTTTGTAAGTAAAAAGCGAGAGCTCTTTTACAATCCAGGGTATGAAGATTCCTCTTTGCACTTGATGCATGAGGTCCTGGAAAAAAGACAGGTAAGTATACCTCCTGGTTCAGATGAAAAGGTGAGACCACTTTGGGCATAAAGTGGGGATTGGTCCTGAGGACTACCTTATCATGATGAAACCTTGTATAAGGAGGGTTAGCCACCAAGGCTTGCAACTCACTGATGCGACGTGCTGAGGTGACTGCAATGAGAAAGATCACCTTCCAAGAAAGAAATTTCAAGGAGGTGGTGGCTAAAGGTTCAAATGGCGGCTTCATAAGAACCAAGAACCAGATTTAAATCCCATGCCACTGGAGGTGGTCTAATGGGAGGTTTAGTTAAAAGAAGGCCTCTCATGAATCTTGCTATAAGAGGATGAGAGGAAACAGGCTGTCCATCAAGAGGCTTGAGGGACGCTGCAATAGCACTCAAATGGACTCTTACAGAATTCGTTTTGAGGTCTGCATGTGGAAG
Source organism: Ichthyophis bannanicus (assembly GCA_033557465.1). Taxonomy (NCBI): domain Eukaryota; kingdom Metazoa; phylum Chordata; class Amphibia; order Gymnophiona; family Ichthyophiidae; genus Ichthyophis; species Ichthyophis bannanicus. The sequence continues at coordinate 1,403,341,189 of CM066033.1, read as the reverse complement.
ATGCAGAAGATACTCTAGTAAAGAATTCACAGGTATTGCTAGAGGGTCAAGACCCTTCTCTGAACACCAAATGGTAAATCTTTTCCTTTTGAACGCATAGGAACGTCTAGTGGAAGGCTTTCTAGAAGCATGAATAATATCTCTGACTTGCTGAGAGAGATGGAAAACCTGAAGGTCTAGGCCTTCAGCAACCAAGCCCTGAGATGGAGAGACTGGGGGTTTGAGTGCCACAACGTTCCGTCTTCCTGGGAGAGAAGATCTGGAGCAGAGCCCAACTCCAGGGATGGAGCTTGAGAGAGATGCAGAAGTAGAGGGTACCACACTTGGCGTGGCCAATGTGGTGCTATGAGGATCATAGACCCCCTGTCTCTCTGAAGCTTGAACAGTGTCTTGGGAATTAGGGGAATGGGTGGAAAGGCATAAAGGAAGTCTTGCCCCCAATGAAGGAGGAAGGCATCCCTGGCCTGAACTCCCTGACACGGAATCCTGGAACAGAACCAGGGAAGTTTGGCATTCCACGGACTTGCAAACAGGTCTATGTCCGGGGTTCCCCAAATTCGAAAGATCCTGGCTATCTGGTCCCCATGGAGGGACCATTCATGTGGAAGCAGCCCTCGACTGAGTCTGTCTGCCCAAGAGTTTTGAACCCCTGGAAGATACACTGCCATAAGATGAATTTGATGCTCTCTGGCGAAGGCCCACAATCGCAAAGCTTCGTTGCAAAGCGACAGAGAGCCAGTCCCTCCCTGCTTGTTTACATAGAACATGGCTACTTGATTGTCCGTGTGGATGAGGACTGTCTTGTAGCTGAGCAGGGAGTGGAACACTCTGAGAGCTAAGAAAATTGCTCTGAGTTCCAAGAGATTTACGTGTAGTAAAGTCTCCTGTAGAGACCAGATGCCCTGGGTGGAGAGATCCTGCAGATGAGCTCCCCAACCCATTGGAGAGGCATCTGTTGTAAGAGTTGCTTGGGGAAGTGCCTGCTGGAAAGGGGACCCCAGCAACAGGTTTTGAGAGGACTTCCACCACTGGAGAGACCAAAAAAGGCGACTGGAGTTTGCTATTTTGTCTGACAGGCAACCTGATGCCTGAGTCCATTGGGTGAATAAAGTCCATTGAGCTGCCCTCATGTGCAGGCGAGCATATGGAACCACATGCACAGTGGATGCCATGTGGCCCAAGAGTTGTAACATTTCTCGGGCAGTGAGAAAGGTTTTTAACTGTATTTGGGAGGCTAACTGCACCAAGCATAGGCAACGGGCCTGAGGAAGATAGGACCTTGCAGTTGTGGTATCCAACAAGGCCCCTATGAACTCGAGGGACTGAGTAGGGGTGAGGTTGGATTTTGGGATGTTTATTACTAGTCCCAAATACTGAAGGACACGCATTGTGCAGCTTAGACAAGTCTTGGCCTCTGCTTGGGATGGGGCTCGAATGAGCCAGTCATCCAGATATGGGAAGACAAATATTCCTAGAGTGCGTAGAAATGCAGCTACTACTGCCATGCATTTCGTGAACACCCTTGGTGCAGAGGTCAGACCAAAAGGAAGCACCCTGTACTGGTACTGCTTTCCCTGAAAAAGGAACCGAAGGAACCTTCTGTGAGTTGGATGTATGAGGACATGGGTGTACGCATCCTTGAGGTCTAGAGAACAAAGCCAGTCTTGACTCTGAAGGTATGGAAGCAGAGAACCGAGAGAAATCATCTTGAATTTCTCCTTGCATAGGAATTTGTTCAATTCTCTGAGATCTAAGACGGGTCTGTAGCCCCCTGTCTTCTTTGGAATAAGAAAATAAGGGGAGTAGAACCCTGTGCCTTGTTGAAGAAGAGGTACTTCTTCTATTGCCCCTTGGGCAAGAAGGGTGGCAATCTCCTGACCTAGAAGGTTGAGGAGAGAAGTTGGAGAATTGAACTGTTTCACCATGGTGTAAGGGGGAAGGCTTAAGAAATGAAGCTTGTACCCCTCCCTTATGATGGACAATGTCCATTGCTCTGCTGTGATTTGCTCCCATCTGGGAGCAAAGTGAGTCAACCTTCCTGGAATGGTAAGGGGCTCTGGTCCCTCCAGAGCTAGAAAGGCTAAGTTCTCTAGTTGCAAGTCAAAGTCCCTGAGGAGGCTGAGGCTGCTGGGCCATGGAAGGTCTAACTGTCTTTGACTTGGCCTGTTTAGGTGGTTGCTGACGCTTTGCAGAAAAACGACCTGTGGAAGATGCCTGCTGACCATAAGCAGGATAGTATTTTCCCTTTTTGGAAAAGAATGTCTTTTTAAACAATCTTTTCTTGACAGGGGCAGAGGTAGACTTTGAAAGTCTATCAAAAGCAGAGTTTTCAGCATCCATCTGAGTGGCCTTTGCTTGCCAATCCTTACCAAAAAGGTTCTCTCCTGTACAAGGGAGATTTCCTAATTGATCTTGAACCCAGATCTCCAAGTCAGAAGCTTGTAACCAAGCAATTCTGCGTGCCCCTATAGCAATAGCTGAAGCTCTGCTTACACACTCAAAAGAGTCAAAGGCTGCACGGTTGGAAAATTTGGAGACCTCTTGGGCATGTTTGAGCCAAGTGAGAAACTCCTGACTTTTATCCTTTGAAATGAAAGGAGATAAAGTCTGCAGGTGATCTGTGACTTCCTTTAGAAACATTCCCATATACAGACTATAGGAATTGATCCTGGCAGCTAGCATAGCAGCCTGGAAAATTCTTCTGCCAAAAGCATCCAGGGTTCTGCATTCACGCCCTGGAGGATTAGATGAGTGTCTCTTTACACTCTTCATCTTCTTCATGGCAGACTCTACCACAATAGAGTGGTGAGGAAGCTGAGACTTGTGGAAGCCTGGACAAGGAGGGACATGGTACATGGTGTCTAACCTGCGAGAATGAGGAGAGGTGGTGAGAGGTGTCTCCCACATCCTCAACATGAGATCATAAATAATCTCATGGACAGGTAAAGTAGCTGCCTCCTTAGGAGCTTTGGGATATTGTAAAATATCCAACTGCTTGGCTCTGGGTTCTGACTCAGGGGCCACTGTGATGGAGAGGCCCCTAGCCACGTCCCTGACAAAATCCTGAAAGGACAAGTCCTCTGGAGGAGACATTCTTCGTTTAGGTGAAGAAGACTCCTGAGGAAGAATTATCGATGCTTCTACAGAACCCTCAGACTCATCAGAGTCTTCAGAGGAATCGAAGTATCGCCTGTCCGGATGCTCCTGTAAAGCCCGATAACCATATCGATTGGGATTGACATCGGGCGTAAGAGGTACCGGTTCAGTACCAATGGGCATCGTAGGACAGGGTACCACAGCAGTCGACACCGAAGCCGATGTCGATGCAATCGGTACCGGTACCGGAAACGGGGCCGGTACCAGCAACGGGGATTGTTGCGGTACCGGAGGCGTTGAAGCCTGCTTGAAAGCCGTAAAGGTGCGCTGCATGGTCAGAATCTTCTGATCCATCGACGCCACCAGAGTCTGGATGTCGGTACCAGTGGAAGCCACCGGTACCCCAGAACACGGCAACAGGTGATCGGTCGAGGCCGAGCCATCGATGTCAACCTGTGAACCCATGAATGCTTTGGAAGCCAGAGCTTCCCACTGGGGTAATTTTGCCGGTGCGGAATCCTCAAGGGCAAGCCCGGAGGCATCTCGATGCTTAGAGAGAGATCTGCCCTACGAGGACCGGCCAGATTTATGTTTGGTTACCTGAGATCCATGGGAGGAAGGAGGCCCTGGACGACGTCGATGCCACCGAAGCTGCATCAGAGGGAAACAGGGTACTGAGCTTGGCTGCTCGGTTCTGCCGACCTCTCTTGGACATCATGGAGCAGGACACACAATCCGTGATGGAATGGTCAGGTCCCAAACATTTTAGACACCAGTCATGGGTGTCGGTGACAGAAATAGTACTGCCACATTTTGTGCATTTTTTAAACCCGGAAGCGGGCTTCTCCATGAGGAAAATGTTTTAGGCCTAAGGCCCAAAAACGGAAAAAATGCACAGAAAAAAATAAGCGTTTTGTTTTAAGAAGAAAGAAAGAAAAGAAAAGACCGGTGATACCGGTCTGACATCGAAGAAGGCAGACGCGACACAAAAGAAAAACAAAAAAATAAAGAACTTCTTCTGCGGTGACAGGAACACGACCTGCTGGCTCCGCGGAAAAGAAGAACTGGAGAGAGGCGGTTGGGAAAGGCGGGAAGGCAGCACATAGGCGCTGTGGGATGCTCCCAAAAGCTTTCCTATTGGACGCTGGGGAGCGTTCCCGCGCAGGCTCCGTCGGTACCGACAATACCCATATGTGAAGACTCATTCCTGCTTGTTCCTGGAGATTACGAGTTATAATTGGCTTTGTACAACTATATCATAATATCACATCTCAAAGGGTAATTTTCTGACCTCACAACCTCAGCCATGCCTTATTACCCAAATAAACAAAACTAAAATAATTGGGAAAAAAAACCCAAATGTGAGAAAAAATACTTTCTGAAGTATATACTTACCTGGACAAAGGTGCAGAGAATGAAAAAAAGCAGGTTTAATATAGATAATCCAGGCGTAATCATTTTCTCCAGCGTCATGGAGTGATGTTCTTGACCACTGACGATTAACATGTAGATCATTAAAGCTATGACGGGGATGCCAAATATCAAACTACACAGAAAGGACTTCCTCCACCTGGAAAACGACCCAAAGAAGACAGTAACTTTGCATGTCTGGCCTGCTCAGCGCCACTTCCTAGTGTGTACGCCTTGGACTCAACTCTGCAGACATAAGAACTCTCATGTTCTTCCAGCAAGTCGTTATTTAATGGCATTAGCATACTGAAACATTCTCTCTGGATAAAGCTGAAAACAAGCATGCAACAGAAATTCCAACTCTTTCAACAGTGGCATTTTATGGAGAAATGTGTTCCTTTTCAGATTATCTTAAAGAAACCAACTTTGTGTCGGTAAAAAAGGTGTGACCTTGGATACATCGGATTGTCTGTTGACCATGTTCCGAGTTTGGACATGATTTGAAAAAGTCGCTCTTTTATGATGATGTTTTTTGATGGTTATAAACTGTTTTGGTGATTTGTGTAAGTTGGTGAGGTGGTATATAAGACTGCTAAAGAAATACGTCCTTTCGGTTCAGGAAGTGAGCTTAGATACAACTGTACTCACTGTTTGATTTCCTCTTTGTGGTCCAAATGATGAGCCGTTGGGTCTCTCTTGGCTAAGGCAGCTTGAAAACCAAGTCCCTGTTATAAAAAGAAGAGGACAGAATGAAGTGCTTTGTGTTTTCACAGATTACTGCCTAAAGTACACAGAATATTTAATTTAATTTAGTTTTGTTTCATTTATTCAGTTATAAACCACCTTCCCAGGACCCAAAGCAGTGTACAAAAATTAATTCAATACATATCACATTTAATCATAAAAACAAAACAAACAGAAAACTGTTATCAACTACCTGTAACCTCACAAGTAGCCTGAGGTTACCTGTCCATGCCACTTTCACTCACCTCTCAAGCTCTCTTTCATGCACACTTCCTTTATCCCATTTGGAAAAGCCAAACTTTGACCTTCTTTCTGAACACCAAAAAATTCTGCTCTGTTCTACAATATTCAATTAGAATCCAAGCAATCTGACTACTAGGGCATAGAGTAATAATTCCCTAAAATTAAAAAAAAAGTTGCCTAATAACACTGATTCAACTGCTCGGAATATAAGCATCAACTATTTCTCTTTGAAAAACAACATTCATAAAATCCCCTGAAAGTAACAAAATGTTTGCACGTATAAAAGTGATAATACCCTCTGGAGAAGGCATTGATTATTAACACCCTATGAGTTAAATGATCCCTACCACAAAAAAGCTTCCATTCTGTGTTCAAGCACAGGTAGATGACCTGGGGGGGAGGGGTATTGGGACGAGATGGGAAACATGAAAAAGTATGCTTTGTATACTTTTCAATCATTTTTTATAATGGGAAAACAACTAACTTCATTTTTTCTTGCTATTACAGCTTTGAAAACTTTAGTTTCAGATATGTACAAGACTTCAGAGTGGTATTTTCTTGCTAGTCCTAGATTAAAACTCCAGGAGGGGCATATTCAACAGCACTGGCCAGGCTAATTAAAGTGCCTAGCCACTGCCACTTTAACAAAACTTGGATATTCAGCGGATTAAAAAAAGATCCAGTTTCCGCCATTGAATATCCAGGTGCGCCTGACATTAGCACTGCTATGCAGTTAGCAGTGATATTCAGCTGATAATTGAATAGTGCTAACTTTAGCTGGTTAAGCTATCCAGAGAGCAGCTGAGTATTGGCAATAACTCAATACCCACCAGCACCACCCCTGATCCATCCACAGACTGCCCCAGTGGAACATCTTCCCACTAATAGGACAGGACATAAGCTGTGTTGCTATAGATCTTCATTCATGGCTTCAGACTTCCCCTCTTTCTAACTCACAGATATCTAGGTTCCTTCAGGCAAAGGAGACGCACACTAACTCCCTTCGAAATCTACCACAAGTGTATCGCAGAGGAGGGGGCTCTGAGATTCACACTGGGCAGTGTTTGCTTGTGTTCAGCCTCAGGCCCCAGGGTTATATGTCTTAGTGTATTTTTGCGAATGGCTTTCTTTCTTGATGTCCCCCCCCCCCCACACATGCACATCTTTGTTTATCCAGCTGTGTACCACCTAGCAACCAACAGCTGTCATTATATAGGGACGATCCCCCCCCCCCAGTGTAACTCTCTCCATTCCCATACAGGGGGCAGGAAACTGCTGCCTTTTTAGGATTACATGCTATATATTACAAAGTATCTTACATTTATTCTATCACTTACTTCAATAATCCCAATGATGTCTCGAGGGCCAATAATTTCAGGATCAAACTTCAAATGAGCTTTGCAAGTAGCAAGTGCTACGGATGCATATGAGATCCCATTGGTCCTCACCAGTCTGGATTCAATGTTGTGAACACAGGAAGCGCACGTCATCCCAGTAATCTGTAACAGAAGACTGCAGGCTAGTACTAATACAGCTGTTGATTTCTATGGTTATTTGGCCGGTAGTCGCACATTGACATTGTTTTCATAGGTGGGCGGAGTCACAGCAGACAGAAGGATACTAACTTGCTTCTTTTCAGTTTTATATTATAAGACACTCCAGAGGAAATTAAAAGAAGAGTTAATACCTGATGCAAAAGATTAGTCATAATTTGAGACCTCCTTTGAAGTACAGTATTTTGTCCCATTCTGTGCCATAAACCCTGTAATCTGAGAATTAATTATTTATATGGGGCAATTTTCAAAGAGCCCATGTAGTTGTAGCACCTGCATACTTTATATCTGACATTAAGAAGAAAGTGCAAGGGTTAAAAATGCCCACGCAATTTGTACTGATTTTGTACGGGTAGCCGAAAGGCCATAATACCTTTGGACTGGCTTTTAATATTTTTTGTTAATGAATATATTTTTTCAGAAAATAAAACAGTTTTCCAACCTTTGCTGTCTCTGTACCCATTGAAATCAGGTCCAAGAGGTGCTTCTAGACCATGGAGTTGGGGGTGCCACCTCAAAATCAGGGACAATCCCCAAAAATCAGAGACATCTGGTAACCTTAGAGTTGCATGCGTGTGTGAGCATATAAAGCAGTGCTTTTCTTATCCCATAAGACCCCATTTTAACAACTAAAAAGTCACATGATACCAGATGATGATGACATCAGAACAGCGGCTCTTCAGCCTCCTTCCCACCCCTCCGCTCATCTAAAGCGAAAGCAGCAGCAGACCCCAGTACTCAGCATGGGTTTCCAGTCTAACAGGAGGGGACAAGGGCCTATGAATGTTCACCGGCTCACGGGTAACACGCTGACTGGTGACTGCCACTACTTGGCATAGGTCACAGTGAAACTCCAGAGAGAAGGGGAAGTGGCCATATTTCTGTGACCCCATCCATTGATGTGATCCCATTTGGTATCCCAAACCCAAGTCTGGGAACTACTTATACAGAGAGTGATCTTTTTGTTTGGACCCATCTCCCTCTAGCTCATAGGTGTCAAACTCTGGCCCGCGGGCCAAATTTGGCCCGTAGTGTAATTATATTTGGCCCGCGAGGCTATACCAAATGACTACTAGAGCTAGCCCGCCGGTATTATACAGCGCATTCATTCATCGCTAATACTACAAATCCCATAATGCCTTGCTGTTGTTTTGGCGCGTCAATCAGGACAGGTCCCAGAAACGCCCTCTCCTGTGTGACAGAAGTCATAGCGATCTCAAGCTACAACTGTCACTGTGGAACCCCTTCCCAAAAATGGCAAAAAGAAAGGCAGACAACAGGAACTTTCTGGACAGGTGGGAGACAGAATATTTGTTTACATATGTAAAAGACAGACCTGTTTGTCTGATTTGTGGAGTCAACGTGGCTATAACTAAGGAGTATAACATTCAACGACACTATGAAACAAAACACCATGACAAGTACAAGGACCTGGACATGACTCAAAGGAGCCAGAAAGTGGAGGAGATGAAAAGAAGTTTGGTTTCACAACAGAATATGTTCAAAAAAGCCACATCACAAAGTGAGGCTGCTGTAAAGGCTAGTTATATTGTGGCAGCAGAGATCGCAAAATCAGCCCGGCCCTTTAATGAGGGAGAGTTTGTGAAAAAGTGCATGTTGAAAGTTTGTGACATCGTGTGCCCAGAGAAAAAGCAAGCCTTTTCAAACGTGAGCCTGAGCAGAAACACAGTAGCTGATCGCACATGTGATCTTGCCACCAATCTGTATGACCAGCTTTTGGAAAAGGGAAAAGATTTCGTTGCATTCTCCCTTGCTGTGGATGAGAGCAGCGACGCATCTGATACTGCTCAGCTGTCAGTCTTCATCCGTGGAGTGGACTCAAATATGTGTGTTACGGAGGAGCTATTGGGATTCAAATCAATGCATGGGACAACCACAGGAAAGGAAATTTTTGAGGAGGTTTCCAAATGCGTAACTGAAATAAAGCTGCCGTGGGATAAACCCGTGGGATTAACGACAGATGGTGCGCCAGCGATGTGCGGTAAAACAAGTGGACTGGTGGGCAGGGTCCGGGAGAAGATGCAGGAAGAGAACTGTGCAGGTGAACTAACTGTTTATCACTGCATCATACATCAGGAATCATTGTGTGGCAAAGCCCTAAAGATGGAACATGTTATGACCACAGTAACACAAGCAGTTAACTTTATAAGAGCCAAAGGTCTGAATCACCGCCAGTTTAAGTCTTTTCTGGAGGAGTGTGGTTCGGAATACGCAGACGTGCTGTATCACACAGAGGTGAGATGGTTAAGCCGAGGAAAAGTACTGAATAGATGTTTTGAGCTGCATGAGGAAATATGTCAGTTTCTGGAAAGCAAAGGGAAGGACACAGCAGAGCTTCGGGAGAAAAAGTTTCTGTGTGAGCTGGCCTTTCTGTGTGACATCTCGAGCCATCTCGATGCGCTGAACCTGCAGCTTCAGGGGCGGGGGCGCATCATCACAGACATGTACGCTGCAGTGAGGGCTTTTAAAACTAAACTGTGCCTGTGGGAGAATCAGATGCTGCAAGGAAACCTTGGCCATTTTCCCTGCTGCCAAACCATGAAAACACAGTTCTTTACCAACTTGTTCCCATGCGCACAGTTTGCTGAAAAACTCAGTGTACTCGGCGCTGAGTTTAGCCGGCGATTTGCCGACTTTGATGTCCAGAAATGTAGGTTTGAACTGCTCATAATCCCTTTGCAGTTAATGTGGAAAACGCACCAACCAACCTCCAAATGGAGCTAATTGAACTCCAGTGTAATGACACGCTGAAGTCAAAGTATGATGCTGTGGGCGCCGCCCAGTTTCCACAGTTCATCCCTGACACAATGCCTCAGCTCCGCACCCAAGCTGCTCAGATGCTCTCCATGTTCGGCAGCACTTATCTATGTGAGCAACTTTTCTCCTCGATGAAGATGACCAAAACATCTCACAGGAGACGTCTGACTGATGAACACCTTCGCTCGATACTGAGGATTTCCTCAGCTCAAAGCCTGAGCCCAGACATTGATGAACTATCATCCAAGAAGAGATGCCAGGTATCTGGTTTGGGCACATCAGATTAGATCAGTGTGCAGCAAACTGAGCAATAATTAACGTTTTCTTTATGCACTTTTTCTTGCTACTCCAAGACATGGGCTTGAATGGTTGATTAATTTTATTATTGTTATTTTATTTTAAAAATTATTATTTATTATTATTTAAATCTTATTTAATAAATGAATGTCATTGATAATTTTTTTATTTGAAATTGGTTTTTGCATATCTGAACTATTAAGTTATAAATTGTATAGTAATAAGTGTTGCTTCATATTCAATGTTAAAGCAAATCTTGTTTGGGTCCATATTAAAAGGTTCATTTGTTCAATGCTGGCCCGCGACTTTGTTCAAGTTTTACATTTTGGCCCACTGTGTATTTGAGTTTGACACCTCTGCTCTAGCTAGTCATTACAAAGGCTTTGTGCTTTGTTAGGGTAAACAAGTAGAATAAAATTTAAAATGCATCTCTCCAGAGAGAGGGGGAGGCTGTCCCAAGGACCGCCTGATTCAGTCCCAATCCAGCGGGGTTGAGCAGCATGAGAAGCAGGCAGTGAACAACCAGAAGCAACCAAAGTAGGGTGGAGGGGGAGCAGTGCAAGAAGGAGCCAACCATGTACCACGGCTGCTGCAGAGAGAAGCTGCGGACCTAAGGAGGGATCTTCTCTCCCCCACCAGCACATGAACCTGGAAGAAGTAAGAACCCCCAGAGGAAGTGACACGCGAGAGGAGCGATGTCACACACCCCTCCCCCCACAAGGAAAGGAAGAAGGGGTGAAATGATCAAAAAAGGAGAGACATAAAAGATCAGCCAGCCCTGGAGCATGAGCCTGCTACAGTGACAGATACAGAAATCACATGGAGGCAAGTGCTGAAGGAACAGAAAGCGCAGAAGGGCCCAAAGAGCTCCATGTGAAGGAAGAAGCAGCGTAAGGGAAAGGGAAGAGCGATGCAGCAAGAGTGTATAGCCGACAGAAACAGTGTGCTGCTTGGGAGAGAAAGAGCAGAAAGCTGAATTGCTTGGTCTGACACTGCAAAAGACATAGAAAGTGGTATTTTAGGAGTGACGCCTAGTTTGAATCAGGGACGTCCAGATCAAAAATGCGGGGGAGTGACAGCAGTGGAGGGAGGCAGGTATAAGCGCCTTCTGAAATCACGATGTCTTCACCCTGAAAAACGAATGTCCTCATAACTGGTTATGGAAGCAGGCCCCGTGAAGGTTGCAAGATGAAGAACATCACACAACTGGGAACTAGAGGATGGTAAGCATTCACTAAGATCAGAACAGGATATTTTGGTGACAATTTCATTAGTTAAAGAGCATAGGTTCATAACCACCAGAAATTGAACTTTGAAAGGGATCACCCAAAGGCCAGGAAAAAGTTACACTCTTTTCAGATACCTTTCTCCTTCCCTTCACCTCTAGGTTTCTCTATTTTCCCTTCTGCTTTCCTCCAAGGTTTCTATTCTCCACTCCCCTACTCTCCCTTTCAGGTTCCTTTCCATCCCTTCCTTACCCTCCCCTTCAGATTCTTTCCCTTGTCCTTCATGCCTTTCTTTTGAGCCATAGTAAGAAGTTATCAGCATTGGGACACGATAAGCATGCCCTCCAAATCCATCTGGCTGCTGTCACTTCTCCCTCATGTACTTCCTCTTCAGACAGGAAGTGTGCAGGGGCAGAAGAGGAAGAGCTGTGGGGAACAAAGTAGGTAAATTCAGATAACTTTACTGGCATGACAATTTTATATGTGTTGCCAAAGTAAGACACATGGAAGGCAATTTTATAGCAAGTTATCCAGATGGGAAGGCAAAATAGGTGCCATTTTGAGGCTATTTTATAAACAGGGCTGACCCGCCCACTAGGCAAACTAGGCAGTCACCAAGGGTGGCAGACCCTTGTGGGCAGTGCAGTGATCCCTTTTCAGTGGTGGCTGAGCAGCCGCTTCAGCATCATGGCAGGTCTAAAGCACCCGCGCGCATGCACGTAGTCACAGCCTGCCATACCTGCCCCCTCCAACAGGAAGTTGGGTTGGAAGTAGCAAGAGTGGCAGGCCATGAGTGCACATATCTGTGTGGGTGCTTTAGGACTCACTGCACTGCCGAAGCAGTGACTCTGCCACTACTTTGAAGAAGCAATAACTGTGCTGCCCACCTCCTCCAGTTGAGAAGCTGGAGACTGGATAATGAGGGGAGCGCAGGTGGTAGGGAGGACGGTGACATGGTGGGCCTGCCTAGAGCAGCAGAACCCCTTGGGCCAGCCCTGTTTATAAAGACACATAGGAGCATGGGTGGTATGGCCAACCCATGCTAACTGTTGGGTGATTCCCGGCAAGTCCCCAGACAGTTGGCACGGTGGGAAGCACTTCACTATGCTCAACGTGCAACCGTGATTAAGGTGAGTGCACTCACTGCACTCACTAAATTGACAGTAAGTTTACCTGTGCAAACTGCATCATTGACAGTTAATGCACATTAATGACACCCATGCTAATTGCAATGTGTAGGCAATGCCCACTCTCCGTCTCTAACCTGCCCATCCTAGCCCATCTGCGTGTTAAGCAGTTAGCGTGGGATTTTTATCGTGCTGGTATTTTTAGCACACATTTACCATGTGCTAAACCCTGTGAAAACAGTTAGCACACTTTAGTAAATATGCCCCTTATAGTGCATCCCGGGGGGGGGGGAGGCGTAAATTTTGTTATGAGTCCTGAGGAGCAGGAGAAAGCCAACTCTCAGGGCACTACATCTAGAGGTGACCTCTCATCTCAAATATGTCCTCCAAAATCTCTCCCTAAAGTCCAGCTCAAAAAAGGCAAAATCACTCCAGTAATATGGGTACAAACATAATTTCCTGCGTGAAGTTAGAGGGGTAATTTCATCTGCTACTTCTCAAACAACAACAGGATACAAAAAGACCAAAGAAAAATGAAAGGAACAAAATTAGAAGCTGGGGTTCTTCACTCATGAAGTCATCTTCTTTATTCTCCTCTCATCAGCTAAGGTTTTTCTCATGCTTCTGCTCCTTCAGACAGGGCTCTCTTTAGCACCTCTCCATCTTTCAACTCTTGGATGTTTCAGCTCCTCACCAGTTGACTCCTAGGCTCTTACACATAGGCAGTTTCTCTCTAACAGGTACAAGATGGATGATGTGAAGGGCCCTCATTTACCCTGGAGATAACACACTCCTTCAAAGATGACACCTTTCATTTTCTTTTTCCCACCAGCCAGGTTGGTTTGGTGGGGGTCCACCCTCAGTAGAATATAAGACTTATGTTCCTTACGCCTTGGGAGGTAGAAGCAGGTGATTGGGAATAGCCTCTCTCTTTATTCTTGTCCTAGGCCTTAGCCAGCACCCTGGATCCCGCTGAATGGGGAAAACTCTGTACGTCCTCAGATCAGCTTGGCAGAAAGAAGGTGAGAGACAAAGACACTTAGGGGCTTGTTTACAAAGCCGCGGTAGCGATTCGCGATCGTTATCGGAGCCGCGGCCCCATTGAAATCAATGGGGCCGTGGCTCCGATAACGATCGCGAACCGCTACCGCGGCTTTGTAAACAAGCCCCTTACTCTTCCAAAACGTCACTTCCTATAACCTTTCTGACATCACAACTCCTCCCCTGACTTTCCTTTAACACTAGGGTATTTGGTGGCCATGGGGAGATCAGGTAGTTTTCTTTTTAAATAGCAGCCCATAAATCATCCAATCCCTACTTAGCACCCATATTGTGCTAAGCGCCCAAACTGTGCTAAGCAGTTTGCATGGGATTTTTAGTGTGCTGGCTGTTTTTAGCATGTCGTAACCATTACCATGGACATGTCCTGCTAGTTGATACTCACTAAATTTACTGATAATTGCTTAATGCCCTTTAGTAAACAGGCCCACTTAGTTTTTATGAGCACGCTACTGCCAAAATGATTAAAATAAAAAAGAATAAAAATCATAAAGTAAAATTACAGAGTTACTACAGGGAGGGGCCACAGCCACTTCTCTCCCCCCCCCCCCCTTCTCCTGTCTTCAGTTGAACTCCACTAGCATTAAAGTGCCTCAAGTTTGCCAAAAAAAGAGGCAAAAGAGGATAGAAAATGCCTTATATGGCAGTCTGACCCCACCTGGTGCATTCCAGGATGCATCATGTGGGACACTCACCTCCATTTTCAAGATGTTGGCACAGGAGAGGGAGCACTTGGGCAATGCTCTCGCTCCTTTGTAAAAGTACCGGGAGGGGGTGGGGAGTTTGGGGTCATGGGCCACCAGAGTTATTTTTAGTTCAGTGGGTGGGTGGGGGGATCGGGGCCACTGAGCCACCAAGGTTATTTTTAGTTGGGAGGGTGAGGGGGATTGGGGCCGCTGGGCCAGCAGGGATTTGTTTTCTTTTGGGGGCATCAGCCCTTTGACAGTATTTTGATGGCATCGGGGGTTTTCCCCGACGTCTGGATAATCTGAGAGGAAGTTTGACACTTCTCAGATGATCCTGGCATCGGGGAAAGCCTCTGATGCTATCAAAATACTATTGGGGGCACCCGCAACACGTTTAAGCCACCTCAGACTCAGATGTAGAGAACTGGTGCTTTGGCTGGTTATGAAATCCTCTACGTGTTTTTCTACATTGGGCACAGACAATATTAGCATGCCATTTTAATACGCACAGCTCATTTGCCTATAATTTAAATATGCTTGGCATTACAGTGTGTGCTTGCTTTTCCTTTACTGTTTACGCACGTGTCAGTCTCTTTTCTGATATTGGCCTGTCAGAACTTGTGCTTAAAAGTTGCATTATCTTTGCTCAAGGGCACGTTGGTCCTTCTGCTTTGATCCCATAATTTTGGCAGGGCATCTCAATATGTCTGGCCAAATGTTATCCAGACGGAAGAGGGAGGGATCTGAGGAGCCTCTGGGGCATGACAAAGCTAACCTGATAGTGAGGAAATTTGGCGACTGTGGAGTAAAAACAGGAGATGGTGTTTTATCACATAGTTGAAGTGATAAAGCACGCACCTACTTTATGCTATTTTCCTCACTAACATACATATGTGGTCATATTCGCACATTAATAGGCTCTTATCAAATAGCACGCAATGTAATGGGCATGCGTTGATTTGATGGTGCTTACCTTCACTTTCGGTGTGTATATATGGTGGTGATGGGTAGATTATGGGTGGTGCATACATACTAAAGTCCACACACATAATTGCAAAATGTACACACAGTCATTTAAGCAAGCTCCAAAGCTGATGTAAGTGATCGTGCCTTACCTTAAGATACATTCTCTGACACATATGCCAATATTTTATTAATAAAAGTAGGTGCCTACTTTTCTTTAAAAATATCACCCAAGCAAGTGCATTTTTACTGCTGAAATCCCCCCTTATAAAATTATCCCATGCACACAAGTACATGTTATAACAATAAAGGGAGAAAGCTTCACAGATAAACTTGAGCAAGTTAAAGCCCCTGAAGAAAAGTGCTATAGGCCTTTCACCTCGTCTTAGAAAGGACCATTTTCAAAGTGATTTAGACAGGTAAAAAGCTTTTTACTTACATTAATAGGGTCTCTGAAAACTGCCCTCCTTTAATGCAGGTAAAAGTATGCACGTTTGCATGTTTAGCTGTATGAAGAGGAGGCATTGAGTCTACTTTTTCAGCAACATTCTACCTGCAGTAAAGACAGGTGCAACTGCCTGTGTGCACTTTATACCCAGGGTCAGATTCAGAGTGAAAGCACATGTATATTTTCACTTTGAGAATTTGTGCAAAGATAGTTTGAAAACTGTGCTCTAAATGTAGCCCACAGAATAAGACTGACAATCGCACTGCAGATAAAGCGTTGTTACTCAACTGTAAACAGGTGATCACTGGGAACAGCAGGAATCAGTCTTCACATATCGGTATCATCGGTACCGATGAAGCCCATGCAGGAACGCGCCCCAGCGTCCAATTTTAAAGCTTTTGGGAGCACTCCACTGCACTTGTGCATCTGCCTTCCTGCCTTCCCAAGTCCTCTCCTCAGTTGAGTTTGTAGCTGAGACAGAGGAAAAAAGAATACAACTTCTAGGGGAGGAGGGCGGATTGTGAAGACTGATTCCTGCTCTTCCCGGAGATCACCTGTTACAGGTGAATAACAATGCTATCTCCAGGAACAAGCAGGAATGAAGTCTTCACATATGGGACTCACTAACTACCAGGAACTAGACTGGAGTTGGCTGCAGGGGTATCCCGAGGCTAAAGGATAGAGCCAAGAAAGTGTGGATACCAAGTAGCCCTATTGGACTCGATTGCAGTTGGCAGACCATTGACAATGGAGCTGGTGCCAGAAAAAAATCCGGAATGGAGGGTAGGAATTGCAGTTAAGTCCCAAAAAGGTGCTAGAAGATAGGCTGGCCAAAGACGGCATCCTGGCAGGAGTCCCTGTCTAGGCAGTAGTGTGCAGTGAAGGTATGAATGGAGGACCAAGTAGCTGCTCAACAGATTTCATCCATGGGGATGGAACGAAGATTGGCAGCTAGGGTTGCCATGGCTCTTACGTTGTGAGCAGTAACATGACCTTCAAGGGAGAGTCCCAATTGAGCGTAGGCAAAAGAGATGCAGTCTGCAATCCAGTTGGATAGGGTGCACTTCGACACTGGATCAAAGGAAATGAATAAGTGAGAGGATTTCCTGTGATTCTTGGTTCTATCCAAATAGAAAGACAGGGCATGCTTGCAATCCAAAGTGTGGAGTGCTGCTTCAACCCTAGAGGCATGCGGTCTGGGGAAGAAGAATGGTTGCATGACCAATTGGTTGAGATGGAAGGCTGAGATCACCTTCAGCTTGAAGTGGGATGTGTACGGAGAACCACCCTGTCATGGTGGAACCAGGAGTACAGAGTATCCAACACCAATGCCTGCAATTTGCTGATACAATGAGCTGAGGTGAGGGCGATGAGGAAGATTATCTTCCATGAGAAGAATTTTAAAGAAGCAGTTGCTAAAGAATCGAGAGGAGGCTTTAGAAGTTGCCCCAGGCCACCGATGGTGGTTTGATCAGTGGCTTGGACAGTAGGAGACCCCACATGAATCTTTGCATAAAGGGGTGTGAAGAAAAAGAATGCCTGTCCACTGGCCTGAGATAGGCCAAGATGGCACTAAGATGAACTCACTGAGTTGGTCTTGAGACCTACCAAGGGTAAGTGGAGGAGATATTGTAAAAGAAATTCCACCAGACAGGCAGGAGACCTATTAATGTAAGTAAAGAGCATTTTCCTGTGTAAATCACTTTGAAAATGGTCCTTTCTAAGATGAGGTGAAAGGCCTATAGCACTTTTCTTCAGGGTGAACCTCTGTCATTTGAAGGCATAGGACATGTAGTAGATGGCTTGTGTGATGCAAGCAGGATGTCCTTGACCTGTTGAGGAAGGTCGAGGGCAGCGAAGATTATACTTTCAGCAGCTATGCCGTGAGACAGAGGGCCTCTGGATTGGGATGGAGAAGTATCCCATGATCCTGTGAGAGGAGGTTGGGCGCATGTCCCAGACTGAGAGGAGGAGTCTGTGCTAGGCAAAGCAGCAGAGGAAACCATGGCTGAAGGGGCCTGTAAGGGGCTATCAGAATCATGGAGCCCTGATCAGCCTGCAACTTGAACAGGATCTTGGTCATTAAGGGGGTGGGCAGGAATGCATAAGTTAGGCCCTTTCCCCAGTGGAGAAGGAAAGCATCCAATGCCTGGCTGAACCAGGAGGGAAGCCTTGAGCAAAACAGCGGAAGCTGTGCATTCTCCTGGGTGACAAACAGATCTATCCTGGGGGTCTCCCACATGTAGACAATCCAAGATGATGTGTCCCAGTTCAAGCTCCACGTGTGGATGTAGGACACGGCTGAGTCTGTCTGCAAGGAGATTGAGTTTGCCTGGAAGGTACATCGGGGGCATTTTCTCCAAATGGTTAATTTTGCGGATACCATGACATTCGTGAACCTCACTTCTAAGAGAGTATGTGGATCTTAGTCTCTCAGATTCACTGCTAATACTCAGAGTAATACTTGCATCGTGCCAAAGAGAGCTTCCTTCTGGAATTTATAAGATGAAACAGGAATGAGTAGTTTGTCAAGATGTGCTTGGAAATTTTTCTTTATCAAGCCTGTCACTCCCAGTACAATGGGAAAGATTTTGGTATCTTTCTGCCACATTGTCTTCTTCTCTGACTGCATTTCTTGGGACTTCAGGATCTTCTGCCTCTCCATGCGATACACAGAATAATCACTCAATACCGACGATACCCATATATGAAGACTGCATTCCTGGACAACTTAATACAATAAAGACTAATGATGCCAGATAAAATAAAATAAAAAAGTCTTGCTGCAAATCTTTATTTCTTTGTATACCAGTGGACCAGCTTGGCAACAGCATTACTTTGCTTATGGAATAGAAGAGTGGTTACCAAACCTGCTCTGGTGTTCTGCAGCCAATCAGGTTTCAGGCTATTCACAATAGTCATGAGAGATTTGCATGCACTGGTTCCATTACACACATTTATTTTATGTCTATTCATCGCAGATATCCTGAAAAGCTGACTGTCTGGATGGTCCCCTCTGGACAGATTTGGGGACCATTTAAATAGAGCATTATCAGTGCTGCTGCACAATTGCCCAATAAAATGGCAGCTAGAAATACTTTTATCCTTGTAGATTCCCCCAAAGCTGGTTTCAACATATTCCCTTATATGATGGGGTCCCGAGTTATCCTAGACACGGGCTTTTACAATATTTTGCAAAAAGGACTCTCTGACCACATTACGCCCGCACTAATTGAGTTCACTGGCTCCCAATCACGGCCCGTATTCAATACAAAATCATAGTCACGACTTTCAAACTCATCCATGACATAGCGCCCTCACACCTTAACAGCTTAATATCCAATCTTCCCAACAACAGAAGTAGACGAACACCGAACCTAAATACCCTCAGTATCCCGAAGTGCTTCACAAAGTTTAATGCATGCACCAGCAACAGAGCTTTCTCATTTATAGCTCCGGCACTCTGGAACCGGTTGCCAAGTGATCTACGTGAAGTCTGCGATATGAAATACTTTTGAAAACAACTTAAGACGCACCTCTTCCAATCACATTTCAACTTAACCTCATGAAATGCACTAATTTCATGAAATGCACCCAGCCGTATGTAAATATGTATATAAGGATCCTTCGTATAAATTGTAAATATGTTTTTAAGTACCCTGTATGTAGCTGCGATATCCAATCAACTGTAAATCCTGTAACCCCATGCTTGCTGTGCCCTATCTCCCCTCCCTAATCGAAATGTACATACTCTAATTACCGGCCGGTACAGCCAACTCTCCCATGTATAGCAACCGCTGCTGATCACTGGAAGCAGCGGGATACAAATGTACGTTAAATAATAAATAAATAAATAAATAATTTTTTAAATAATGCTATTGTTAACACCCAATAGTGAGAAAAAGGAGCCCGTGGACTAAAGTATGGTATTTTTTTGCCCCAACGTGAGTTTTGAGTCAACATCAACACACATTAGATGCCACTGCACTGCAGTAATTGCTAGGGGTAAGTCCAGCACATGTCGGTTAGTTACAGAGCAGGAAGTCTCTTAGTGCACGTTCCAGCCCTTGGCAATTACTGTGGATGCACCTGCCGCCACCTACTGAGATGGTGGTAGGCGCACCCACGCTAACGGCAACATTGGGGATGAAAGAGGGCTACTGATGCCCACGCTAACTGCAACACACACTGAAATGCACATTAACCACATAGCACACTTTAGTACGAGGGCCTCAAAGAGCTGCTGCAATCATCCATATTTAAATGCTGTTAGTTTCTTTTGTTTTCAGAAATTTAGCACCTAAAGGGTTAACGTCGCTTGGCATGATCTGTACTCACGGTGAGCTCGATGTTGCCATCTGAGGCTGTGTAATCTTCCAAAACAGTCGCCCCAAAGCCCAAGTTTTCAATCAGCTGTGCTATTTCCAGTGGCTGAATACTGTCTGGGTGATACTTGATTTCTGCTTTCCCTGCCATTAGGGCGACCAGCACAGAAATTATACCTGCAATGGGAAACGTAGAGCTATATCTGAAAGGAAATTAGCTGCAGCATAAGAAGTATTACTGTGCTATATTAAATGAAAATGAATGAATAAAATTACTACAATTGCAGTAGCATTATTAGATCAAATTCAGACTTTTCCATCTGATTCAACTTTTCTTGAGTAGTCTTTACACCAGAGATTCTGCTGTTCACGGAACTTACCAATGCGACCAAAAGCTGATTATATTGGTAACACCTCCAAAGAGCAATGCAGAAGCCTCCATTCTCTCTGAGAGAACAGTGGCTGGGCACTGGGAAAACACAGCTTTGATTGGTTAGTCTACAAGGTGCTACCTGCCTCTGTCTATAAAACTCCATGGCTCCCCTCGCTTCCCCTCCTCTCTTCTTCAGGTTTGGGTTGAAAGTTACACAGACTGGATTGATCCCAAGGCTGTGCATTCCATTTATTACTCACAGCTATGAACAACTCTTCTTGTGATGAGAAACATTTTAAAATTTATCAATCAATATGTTCATTAAAATAAGACCAATCTAACCAGCACACCTCTCCACACCGTTATCTGGCATACATTTCCTCTTGTTCCCAAATGGCTCAATTCTCTCTCCCCAAAAACACTTGTACCAACAGAAGGGTCGTCAGTTTCTCCCTGATCTCCTCCTCTTCTCTGTAAAAGAGTAAATTCTTCTTAAACAGGTGAAAAACCAGCCTAGTAACCCCCCTCTCTTTGGGAACTCAATTACTTCAGAGGAACTCTGACGGGGTCTCTGCACCTTCACGTCTCCTCTGAGCAGCACAGAACCCAGCCTTCTTCTTTCAGGAGTGCTTCAAGACTTCTTGCCACTCTCATCCTTCCAGTGAGAGCTCCTAAAAACCTTCCTTGCCCTAAGAGGGAAGACTCACAATTAAACTTCTGTAACAACATCTGTTTTCATTCCCTATTCTGGCAGAACACAAAAATTATACTTTTGACACTAATCTCCAAACACAGGTACCCAAAGACTGGCCGCAACTAGTCCTAGTATTAAAATTTGACAGCTTACAAAATTAGTGTGGGTATAGCTTAGTGGTTAGAGCAATAGGCCAAGAACCATGGAAACTGGAGGTTCACATCCTGCTTCTCTCACTGCTGCTTCTACATTGGGTTATGCTTGATTGCCTAGAGGATGATTTAGGCTCTGAGAATAGAGCAGAAAGCTGCCAGAACGGTTATCTGCAATACAAGCTATATCTGCCAACATAGCATGAACATCTTTTTTAAGCCCCTAAGCTTGTAACTAGGCTAGATGACTAGTTGCAATGGCTGATGCTGAAATTCTAGGAAAGATGTCAAAGACATCATAAGCTGAATGAATCAGATGAGCTCCACAGTCATCTACCTCAGATAAAATGGCAGGTAGTTCAGCTTGGCTTTGAGCAGGAAGATTAAATGAAATTCTTTGAATTGTCTAAAGCAATGCACTATCTATAATTGATGGGAAGTAATCTTTGCAGACAGCATGATTTCTTGGAAGATTACCCTTCCTAAGTGGTTCAAGAAACTGAGGTCCTTCCACAGCAGCATAATGGAATGACCTCTGCATTTCTTTGTTTTATCATAGCTGATTCACTTACCACAGAAATATGTGAAAGTTGCATAGTTTTAAACCCGGAAGTTGGCTCTATATTATATTTAAGGTCTAACTTCTTGAATACCAGCTAAACAGATACAGGCTTATTCAGTCCCGTACATAGAACCCCTCTACGTACAGAGGGGATTGCGATTCTTATTCGTAGGGCACGTCTAGCCCCGCAGGATCAGAATCATGAACAGTCCTGTACATGTAGGCTGGGGCTACAATTCAGCCCAGCATGCATGTACAGGACTGTACCCGGCTAACTCAGTGAAGGCTCTTCAATGGAGCCATGTGCCATTGCGTCATGTTGCCATGCCACCTGGCTCCATTGAAGAGCCGCGATGCCGGCTGCCTGACTTCAGGGCTTCATTCCCTACAGCTTGCCCCCCCCCCCCAATCTGGGTTGCTAAGGCCAGGGTCGGGCTGCGGGGAATGCCTTCGGGACCACCTGCCCGACCCTGCACCAGCACCAGGCCGCCAAAGAAAAAAGGTCCAGGGAAGTTATTCCACCTCAGAGGTGGAATAACTTCCCCACACAAGTCGCCAGCCCTGGATGTACATTAGAATCGACCCTGTATGTCCAGGACCAAGTGCTCTCCTCTGGGGACCACCAGCCCTGCATCACCCTGGACTGAGAATGTGCTCCCCAGTCATAAAGACTGGCATCTGTGGTCACAATCACCCACTTGGGTGGCTCGAGCGACATCCCTGCCAGCAGCTTGCTGGAATCGATCCACTAAGAGAGACTCTCCTGTGTTTTCTGTGAGCAGGGCAGTCTCTTCTAAAGAGAATGTGTTTGGGGGTACCAGCGGGACAATAAGGCCCTTTGCATATGAGCCCTTGGCCACAGCATAAAATCCAACATCACTGCCACGAACCCCAGAAGTTGAAGATAACACCACACCATGGGAGATTTCATTCAGGAAAACCTGCAAATCTGATCCTGAATCTTCGATACTCATTTAAGGAAGGGTCACCAATCTTATATCTGTGCAAAAATGAGCCCCCAGATACATTAGATCCTGTGTTGGCTCCAAGTTGCTCTTGCTGAGGTTGATAATCCATCCCAAATGCTGGAGAAGGGTTTGACCTGGCTGGTCGCTTCCTGACTTTCCTGAGCCAACTGCTCTTATCAATCAATCATCAAGATACGGATTCATCAAAATACCCTCTTGATTAAGAGTGGCTGCTACAACCACCATCACCTTTGTAAAAGTTTGACGAGCCGTGGCAAGGCCAAACAGTAGAGCCCGAAACTTAAAATGACCCATTGGCACCGCAAAGCGCAGATATCTCTGTTGATCCAGATGGAGAAGAATGTGTAAATACACTTTTTACAAGTCTAGCAAAGTCAAAAACTTGCCCTTTCTTACTGCCACTATGACAGATCGCAAAGTCTCCATACAGAAATGAAGCACTTTCAAGACTCAATTGATGTGCTTGAGATCTAGAACTGGATGAAAGTATCCTTCCTTTTTGGGAAATACAATATAAATTGAATACTGACCAAGACCTAGCTCTGCTAGAGGTACCCTAACTACCGCCTTTAACTGAATTACCCTTAGTAGCATGTCTGTCATAGCTCTGATCTTGGCTGAAGTCTTGCAGCGTGAGAACATAAAAGCATCAGAAAGAGGCTGTTCCAACTCCGGAGCATAGCTGACCCAAACTACTTCTAGAACCCATTAGTCCAGAGGTTCCCAACTCCAGTTCTGGAGGGCCAAACAGCATTCAGGTTTTCAGGCTGTCCCTAATGAATATGCATGAGATACATTTGAATACAATAGGGGCAGTGCATGCAAATGCATATCATGCATATTTATTAGGGACAGCCTGAAAACCTGAATGGTGTTTGGCCCTCCAGAACTGGAGTTGGGAACCTCTGCACTAGTCAGAGGTAATCTGGACCCAAGCAGAGTAAAAGGTTTAAAGCCGACTGCCTACAGAATCAACCCCACTTGGGTCCCTCTGGCTTCATTGGGACTTTTTGGGAGCCCCCATGGATGTCCCATAGAATCCTCTACCTTCTCCTCGGCCTCCTCAAAATGGCTAACCTCTAGGCGAACAGCACAAATGCTGAAAGGGCACATAACGAACTGTCTGAAAGCTGTGATAATCTCTGAAATGACACCTACCAAGGGCCGGGGATTTCCCCGACTTAGGTTTATCTTCTGGAAGCCTAGGTACTTTAGCCTCACCTAATTCCTTCACCAACTTATCTAGCGCTTCACCAAAAAGTAACTTCTCCTTAAAAGGTAGCTTATGAAGATTCTTCTTGGAGGCCACATCCGCAGACCAATTATGGAGCCACAAAAGGCACCGCACTGAGACCACAGAAACCATATTCTTAGCCAAAGCTCTAACAAGGTCATAGAACGCATCTGCAAGGTACAACGAGCCTGATTCCAATTTAGCCACATCCGACAAGATATCTTGAGTTTTGGGATCAGCCTCCAGTAAACTCTGAGGCCAGCTCAAATATCTCTTGTGACATAGGCCCCACAAACAGATGCCTGTAAAGCTAGATAATCTGAAAAGACTTCTTCAGGAGGGTTTCAAGTTTACGATCCCGAGCATCTTTTAGCACTGCTCCCCCTTCTATTGAAATCGTTGTCTTCTTGGTCACTGCTGAAATCAACATATCCACCCATGGAAGTCTCAAAAGATCCTTCTCCTCCTGAGGAATCGGATACAAGTGAGCCATGGATCTGTTCACCTGCAAGAACGCCTCTGGCCTTTCCCATTCTGCTTCTATCATCTCCTTTATGGCACTATGAAGAGGAAAGAATTTTTGAGGTTTCTGGATACCTTGTAACAAAGGATCCTCCAGAGAACCTTCCTTTACCGGGAAACCATGCATTACAATAAGGGCAGGCAGCACCTCAGCAATTAATGCCTGGAGTTGTTTACATCTAAAAACACTGATAACATTAGGATCTTCACAAGGAGGAATCTCTCTTTCCTCCAAATCCTCAGGTAAGGACTCTTCCCAATGCCCCAAAGGACCCTCCAAAGGATCATTGGAGCCCCCTCCGAACACACTGAAGCTTGGTTGTCCCAGACTTTCTCTGATACCTTACAGCGCTTAGCTACAGGCTCAGAGGGCTCTGCAACTATAGATGGCCCAACCGAGGAAGCTCTCATAGGAGCAGAAGTGCTAGGCACCTCCGGCAGCAGACCCTGCTTTAGACAATAGGCCTGGCGTAAAAGCAAAACAAATTCAGGAGAAAAATTAGAAAAATTAAAACGGGAGATCCAGAGACTTCCCCTGGGACTCCCGCACCAAAACACTACCAACCTGGTAGAACAGGAAGCGCCCCCTGAAAAAGCACAGGCTCCACTGACCTCTATGCTGACTTCTAAGCTGACCTCTATGCTGAAGATCTTTTCTTCATTTTTAAGAGCCTCTTCTATGCCTCATAATTGTCAAGAAGCTGGTCGAGCTGATTCTTCGCAGCTTGCGGTATCTATGTCTGCACTTACAGTAACCCTCTTAGTAATGTACTCAACCCAGATAAAGGACACAGAGCTTCTGGGTGTCCTTGCTGGCTATCTTTCTTCTGCCTGTTGGGCAGCGCCTGTAGCCTGGTTTCACCTGTGCCATGGTCCCACTGTGTGTGTCAAAAAAAAACAACTGAACATAAGAACATAAGATATGCCATACTGGGTCAGACCAAGGTCCATCAAGCCCAGTATCCTGTTTCCAACAGTGGCCAATCTAGGTCATACGTACCTAGCAGTTTCCCCAAAAGACACAGGTTCTGCAATGCTTGTACTAGGTCAAGCATTGATATCCTGGGTCCCTTCTTAATAATGGTTTATGGACCTTTCCTCCAGGAACTTGTCCAAACCTTTTTTAAACCCAGCTACACTAACAGCCTTTACTACATCACAAAAAAAAAATTTTGTTAGAGAAATATAAATAAAAATAAAAATGAGAAAGTATGTTGGAAAACAAATGAATACTCTTCAATGAAAAAGTAGAGAGAGCTTTGTTCCAACATTCATTTGGCAAAGTGGAAAGAATGAAAGCAAAGAGGTTGAGGCAAGTGCTGTGCATGGGACTGGCTGTGTGTATGCAAAACTTTACACTAGCTCTGAACTTTGAAAAAGCTATTGCACTCCTGCACTATACAATGATGCCACCCACTCGTATGCCTAATTCAATCCTGCTTGTTGATGGAGAAGTACAAGAACAAGAGATGATATGAGACTAGAAGCGGGTAGACATGGAGTCATGCAACCATAACTTAACAGTAGAGGTGGAATGATATCAGAATACAGGAAGTGATGGGACAAGTACAGATGGTGGAGGGAAACCAGGATTTAAAGCTGACATCAGGCAGGATTTATTTATATTTATTTATTTATTTATTTAGGATAAGAGCTATACAGTAGCTAGAAAAATGGGAAAGCGAGCCTGAAAGTCGTCAGAGCAAAGCAAAGCTTGCCGTGCCGTTGAGTCAATGCCAATTCCTGGCAACCCAGAAGTCATCTACAGATAAACCTCATATGATTACCAAGGTGCATAAGTTATTTAAAACTTAACACCGTTTATTATACAAACATATTGTGTGTTAAAGAGGAGATAGCTTACCATCTTTTCTTTTAAGATTTCTCTCAATATTTGAAACGCAGGAAGCACATGTCATGCCTGTGACCTGTATAAAACATTTTTCTGTGGCCACTGCTGGAGGAGACATTGGAAAGTCTGGGTGTACTTTCTTTGGAAGGAACTCTAAAATGTAATCCTGTTGAGATGATTTAGAGGCAACGCTGTTTATCCTGTGAAGCAATGATTGCTGAATTTCTTGTTGTATGATGGGATCCCCAGAATTAGGTTGGCCACTGGGGCTAGCATCTAGAATAGAAAATACAGTAAAACAATAAATATAGGATATACTGTAAAAACACAAATCAGAATTAAACAATGGATATTCATCAAGTCCCAATGGATGAAACTTTAGAATGGACCTAATGACCTGGAACTGTACTCAATGAAGATGTTTGCCTTTTGACACAGAATGATTTGAATTCCTTTCCATCTTCAAGGAAAAAGCCTTATAAAATCATCATGCTTATGTGTCTGTCTGTCCCTCCTTATCAGTGTGCTCCCATCCACCATAATGTTTGAACCATTACCCCAATTTCATTTAAATTATTATCATAGGTGGTAGAGCACCTCTTGACCTCCAATTCACACTTTTCATGTACTCCCTGATGCCCTGGCACAGCAGGATTGGCTTTTGCAGTAATCACCGGGCGTTAGTTGCAAAAGCTCCATGGTAGATGCAAGTCGCATGTTATCTTTTGGGGCCGTGCACAGCATTTCCCCAGCAGGTACTGTGGCGAAAATGCAGAGATCATGGTTCTCAAGCACCGCAGATGCAGCTGTCACCACCCTGCAGTAGTAGGAGTAGTAGTAGAGTAGTAGTGTGGGCATTAAGTTACACCAGGTTTTAAAAGGAAAATAAGTGCATACTTCCCTTTGTAAATTATCCTTGTCAAATATGTTCTGAAGGAATGCACGTAAGGCCGGCAAGCCCATTGCACCACAGCTGACATGACACTCATGACACCAGTGCTCAAATAGGCACCAAACATGCCGGTAAGCAAGACAGTTAGAGCCTCTCCTAGCTTTTGGGAGCGTGGAAACCACTGCAGGATAATAGCACTTATGCACTAGCTATCGCCCCTCAAGAGCCAGGTCATAAGTGATAAGGGAGCCGGGCTGTCTAGCAGGATCAGTCCCTGCTTCAAGAGTCCTCAAACTGACAGGAAGCATAAGAGAGGTTCCTGAAGGCACATCAGATCCACATATCATGGTCTCCACAAGCAATCCAGTACCACCAGAACCACTGGAGCCTTATGGCACTCTACTCAACAAAGAGCG
Organism: Ichthyophis bannanicus; assembly: GCA_033557465.1. Taxonomy (NCBI): domain Eukaryota; kingdom Metazoa; phylum Chordata; class Amphibia; order Gymnophiona; family Ichthyophiidae; genus Ichthyophis; species Ichthyophis bannanicus. The sequence continues at coordinate 1,403,313,548 of CM066033.1, read as the reverse complement.
CGCCCCATGAGAGGCCACAGAGGAAAGACATACAGCAGAATGTGCCTTTCGTCAAGGGTAAACCAAAGCATCCATACCCTCAAAGCATGCCTCCTTGCTGCAACTGAAGGAGAGCTGGAGACCCAGAATGGGATGAAATGCAGCGACAGGACATGGATGAGGAGGGCATGGTCTTCTCTGAGTATGCTCAAGGAGAGAAGAAACCACGCTGGGTGAAAATCTTGACTCCCTATTTCAACTACATGCATGAGTGCTTTGAAAGGGTTTTCTGCGAGCTGAAGTGGAGGAAAGAGGTAGAAGAGGAAGCAACAGACAAGGACAACAAGAATTGCAGAAATGACCATATGTGCAGTAAGAATATTTTTCAGCTGGTGAGGTCACAGAAGCGGGACACCACGACCTAGGCCCAGGCTGCAAAGAGCATAGAAATTACAGTAACATTTAAAGAGAAACATTGTATTAAAAGGCCAAAACTAAATAATAATAATAATGACGTTAGAGAATTTCCTGTTTCCAGAGAGCAGCAGTGCACAGGCCCCAGGGGGAAGAGCTGACTAGAGAAGGATTGCAGTGCACCATCTGTATCAGATAAGACTTGTTTTTACAACTGGAGATCAAACACTACATTCATTTGCACTAATCTCTGTAAACAGAAAAAGACACATATAGATCTGAATAAATTTAGCTTTAATATCTTTTGGCTGCAGGACCTTTTCTACACATACATCCCTTGTTTGCTTTCTTTTTAAGAGTACGAATTAGCATACAGGATGTATCTTTCCTTCAAGAAGGATACCAAGGTTTAGAGCCTTTTTTGTCTGACGCTGTTCTTTGCGGAGGAGTGGGGGAGGGCTATACCCCAAGGAAGGGGAGGAGGATGGCTGCGTAATATCCCTGAACTCTTCCCTGGTAATGCGTCGCTCTGCTGCTACTGCTCGCACCATGGCATTGGCCCGGGTCATCATTAGATCCAGCTCAGGGTGACCCCATCTGTCCAGAAGACTCTGAAATGCCATCCAGTTCAATTTCCATTCTCCATGGTCAAGGGAGTGGTGTCTGAGATAGTACACTTCCACGCGGTCCATTCCCACAATATGCTGAGCTGAGAGGGCTAGGAGATTCCTTTCCACCCAGGAAAATAAAAGGGCCATTTCCAGGGCCATCCTGAAACCTTTCATACACGCTTGTCTGTTAACATACATCACTGCTGTGGAATTGTCTGAGAAGATCCAGACCACTTTGCCCTAGATCAGTGGTTCTCAACCCAGTCCTCTGTGACCCCCAGGCCCCCCCCCCCAGGTTTTTAGGATATCCACAATGAATATGCATGAGATAGATCTGCATGCACTGCTTCCATTGCATGCAGATCTATTTCATGCATATTCATTATAGATATCTTGAAAACCTGACTGGCCTGAGGGTCCCAGAGGACTGGATTGAGGACCACTGCCGTAGACCAAGGTCCAGAGACATGAGAGAGCCAAACAAATGGTCCTTGCCTCAAGCTGGTTGATGGGCCATGCTGCTTCTTAGCTGTTCCAGTGGCCCTGAGCTGTCTGCCCCTCAAAATGGGATCCCCAGCCAAAAATGCTGGCGCTTGGTGATAGTTATAGTAGAAGTCATTGGGGCATCCAGAGACAGGCCTTTCAACAGATGGCCAGGCTGCACCCACACAATGCAAGCTGGCTGCCACCAACAGGGGAAAGGGTCTCAGTCCTGAGAGCAAGGAGAACAGCAGGACAATAAAGACCTTTACAGAGGCTTCATATGAGCCTGCGCCCAAAGAACCACCTCGACCGTCGCAGCCATTGAGCACGCTGCTTCCAAAAGGATGTCAGCTGAGACAGCAGTTTTTCCACTGTCTTTTCGGGCAGGACAACCCTGCTGGTGCTGGTATCGAATTGCACCCCAAGATACTCTAGTGACTGGATAGGATGAAGATGGCTCTTGTTGTAGTCGATATAACAAAAATCTTCTCAAGGGGCAAAAAAAGCAATATAGAGCAAAACAGATACAACCCCAATCAATGTAACCTAAAAAACCCAAAAATGAAACACATACACAAAAAAAAAAACTGAAAACTGCCCGTCCACCAGTGAAGGAGGAAAAAAGACCTCAGTATCTTCCTGCACAAAACAGTGACAGGAATCAAGTCTGTCTGCAGACGCCCAAACGTCTAAGAGAACAGAACAGACTAGGAATTACATCAATGGTCACAAAAAAACCTCCAGCCAACCTGGAAAAAAAACCAGGTGGCAACCAGCAGGCTTCCGAGCAGTTGAGTGCTACCGTCACATAACATTAACAGAGAAAGCTCCGGACACTTATCTTTTGATGGTAACAGTCACAATGTGATGAAGATGATGGAGATGTTGAAGATTAAACAATGATGGTCTAGAAACCGTATCAGAGTGTGAAAAAAATTGTAGTTTTCAATACGGTATTTCAGGTGATAAGGAACTCCGACATCCGATGTTTCGCCTTTATGGCTTCCTCAGGGAGCAAAAAATCACTTGTCACCGTACAACTATGTGACTCGATAGAACGAAGCACCGGAGCAAAAAAGCTGAAAACAACAAAAAGAAAAAGAAAAGTGACTCATGTAGCAAAACAAAACAAAACAAAATAAGACAAAACTGGGATCTACCCCTATAACAGACCAGGCCCACTTAAATAAATATGCAAGTACAAACCCTGTGTGCTGGATTTGGGAAAATGAAACGCAAAAATATAACAGCCAAAAGACGCTGTGGTGATCGCCGGCTCATGGCTCACCTCCCCAAATGCCGACGCATGCGTCATAGCAAAAATATAAAGGCGGGGTTAAAACAGGGGAGCCAATCAAAAACAAGCCGGTTACTATGCCAAACCCAAACATCCAAGCCTATGAACAAAAAAGCAAACAGGGAAATACCTAAGAACCCCAAAAGAAACCCACCCTCCCTGCTGTAAACGATGAAAAAAATGCTTAGATGAAAAAGAGAAATGCTTTGATAAAAAAATCACAGACAGCTTTTCCATTGCGTTTCATTTTCCCAAATCCAGCACACAGGGTTTGTACTTGCATATTTATTTAAGTGGGCCTGGTCTGTTATAGGGGGTAGATCCCAGTTTTGTCTTATTTTGTTTTGTTTTGTTTTGCTACATGAGTCACTTTTCTTTTTCTTTTTGTTGTTTTCAGCTTTTTTGCTCCGGTGCTTCGTTCTATCGAGTCACATAGTTGTACGGTGACAAGTGATTTTTTGCTCCCTGAGGAAGCCATAAAGGCGAAACATCGGATGTCGGAGTTCCTTATCACCTGAAATACCGTATTGAAAACTACAATTTTTTTCACACTCTGATACGGTTTCTAGACCATCATTGTTTGATCTTCAACATCTCCATCATCTTCATCACATTGTGACTGTTACCATCAAAAGATAAGTGTCCGGAGCTTTCTCTGTTAATGTTATGTGACGGTAGCACTCAACTGCTCGGAAGCCTGCTGGTTGCCACCTGGTTTTTTTTCCAGGTTGGCTGGAGGTTTTTTTGTGACCATTGATGTAATTCCTAGTCTGTTCTGTTCTCTTAGACGTTTGGGCGTCTGCAGACAGACTTGATTCCTGTCACTGTTTTGTGCAGGAAGATACTGAGGTCTTTTTTCCTCCTTCACTGGTGGACAGGCAGTTTTCAGTGTTTTTTTTTTTGGTTTTTTTTTGTTTTTTTGTGTATGTGTTTCATTTTTGGGTTTTTTAGGTTACATTGATTGGGGTTGTATCTGTTTTGCTCTATCTTGTTGTAGTCGAACACCCATTCCAGATTCTCCAGAAACCACACCACTTGGGCTAACAGCCAATATGCTTCCAACAGTGACCTGGCCTGAATAAGTCAGTCGTCTAGGGATGAATGCAAGCAAATCCCTTCACAACGCAAAGCAGCGGCTGTCACCATGATTATCTTGGTGAACGTTCTCAGGACAGTGAAAAGACCAAAGAAGAGGACAGTGAAATGAAAGTGGGAACCAAGAAGAGTGAAATGCAGAAAGCACTGTTGACCTTCCTGGATGGGAATATGGAAATAGACTTTGACCAGATCTAGGGATGCAAGAAATTCCTGTGCTGTTTCGCTTGGATAACCGATATCTGTCTCTATTCAGAAAAGTCCTCAGGTGAGCACTGATGCCCTAGAGTTCAAGGACTGGCCAGAAGGATCTGTCCTTCTTTGACACCGTGGAATAGAAGAATACCAGCCCTGGCCCCTTTTGGCAGGTGGTACCAGCATGACTGAGTTAGAAATTGGTTGAGTGGGAGGCAACAAAGGATACAGTGAAATGGCTTTGGGCTATATATGCGCACATATTTGAAGCATAAAAGAATCAAATAAAACAAGACCAATTTTAAAAGGAAATACTAGGAAATAGTATCAAAACTGGGACACTGCTAGGACATGATTATTGGCACCCTTATAAACAATTCAAATTAGGTTGAACAGAAGAACCACATTCCCATTGCCGTAAAATTAGACGCACCTGTGATCAATTGTCAGTACTCACATGACTTGAATCGACCAATGAATGAAAGCTCTAATGTTTAAAATGGCCACATTCATTCCCTGTTCCATTTTCACAATGGTGACGAGAACTGCCTGAGACCATCAGAAAAGCCATTATCACCAAACATCAAACTTCAAAAGGGTACAAGGCCATCTCCAAAGACCTTGGAATTGCTTTGTCTACAGTTCACAATGTTATTAAGAAGTCTTCTTCTCATGGAACTGTCAAGAACCTCCCAGGATATTGTGGGAAGAGGAAAATTAATCTAAGAAGTCCTCAAAAATTAGTGCAAACTGTTGGAAAAACACTATATACAACATCCAAAGAGCTTAAGGCTGACCTGGAGCAATATGGAGTGGTGGTTTCAACCTGCACCATATGCCGCGCACTAAACAAAGAAGAAATTCATGGGCGAAGGCCAAGGAGAGCCCCACTGCTCAAAGACAGACATAAAAAAGCACATCTGATCTTTGCCCAAACCCACCTTGAGAAACCACAATCCTTCTGGGAAAATGTTCAGTGGAAAGATGAAACCAAACTTGAGCTCTTTGACAATGCAGATTAGTGATACATTTACAGACAAAGAAATGAAGCTTATAAGGAATAAAACACATAAGAACATAAGATATGACATACTAGGTCAGACCAAGGTCCATCAAGCCTAGTATCCTGTTTCCAACAATGGCCAATCTAGGTCATACGTAACTAGCAGTTTCCCCAAAAGACACAGGTTCCACAATGCTTGTACTGGGTCAAACATTGATATCCTCGGTCCCTTCTTAATAATGGTTTATGGACCTTTCCTTCAGGAACTTCTCCAAACCTTTTTTAAACCCAGCTACACTAACAGCCTTTACTACATCCTCCGGTAACAAATTCCAGAGTTTGATTACACGTTGAGTGAAAAAATATTTTCTTTTATTAGTCTTAAATAGTTTACCCTGTAGCTTCATTGCATGTCCCCTAGTCTTTCTATATTCTGATAACGTAAACAATCGATCTACGTTTACCCGTTCCACTCCATTCATTAATTTATAGACTTCTATCATATCTCCCCTCAGTCGTCTCTTTTCCAGGTTAAAGAGCCCTAACCTTTTTAGCCTTTCTTCATAGGAGTATCCTTCCATCCCCTTTACCATTTTGGTGGCTCTTCTCTGAACCTTTTCTAAAATCACTATATCCTTTTTAAGATACGGTGACCAGAATTGCACACAATATTCAAGGTGCGGTCTCACCATGGAACGATATAGAGGTATTATAATATCTTTTGTTTTATTTTCCATTCCTTTCCTTATCATACCTAGCAGTCTATTTGCTCTCTTGGCCGCTGCTGCACACTGGGCCGAGGGTTTTAACATGGTATCCACAATGACGCCTAAATCTTTTTCCTGGGTGGTGGTTCCTACTGTGGAACCTTGCATCATGTAACCATAGTTTGGGTTGTTCTTCCCTAGGTGCATAACCTTGCACTTGTCCACATTAAATTTCATCTGCCATTTTGATGCCCAGTCTTCCAATTTATCAAGATCCTCTTGCAATTTTCCACAATCCTCTTGGGTTTTAACAACTTTAAATAGTTTTGTGTCATCTGCAAATTTGATAACCTCACTCGTTATTCCACTTTCCAGGTCATTTATGAATATCTCAAAAAGCAGCGGACCCAGCACAGATCCCTGGGGTACACCACTATTCACCTTTCTCCATTGGGAAAATTGGCCATTTAGCCCTACCCTCTGCTTTCTATCTTTTAACCAGTTCCTGATCCACAATAGTACACGGCCTCCTATCCCATGACTCTTTAGTTTTGCCAAAAGTCTCTCATGAGGGACCTTGTCAAAGGCTTTCTGAAAGTCCAGATACACAATATCAACCGATTCACCTTTGTCCACCTGATTATTCACTCCTTCAAAAAAACATAACAGATTAGTAAGACAAGATCTTCCTTGTCTAAAGCCATGTTGGCTGTCTCCCATTAGGTCATGACTATCTACATGCTGAGTAATTTTATTCTTTATGATGGTTTCTACCATTTTTCCAGGTACTGATGTCAGGCTCACCGGTCTGTAGTTTCCCGGATCACCCCTGGAACCCTTTTTAAAAATTGGTGTTACATTGGCGATCCTCCAATCTTCAGGTATTAGAGATGATTTTAATGATAGTTCACAGATTACTAATAGCAGGTCTGCAATCTCGTATTTCAGTTCTTTCAACACCCTTGGATGTATACCATCCGGCCCAGGTGATTTGCTACTCTTCAGTTTATCTAATAGTTGTAATACATCTTCCCGATGTATCGATATTTCCTTCAATTCTTCCGCAACTTTAAATACCACTTCAGTCATGGGTAACATCCCTACATCTTCCTCAGTAAAGACTGAAGCAAAGAATTCATTCAGTCTCTCCGCTATCGCCTTGTCGCCTCTTAGTGCTCCTTTAACCCCTTTATCATCTAATGGACCAACTGACTCTCTCACAGGTTTTTTGCTATGAATGTACTTGAAAAGGTCTTTACTTCGCGTTTTTGCTTCCGCAGCAAGCTTCTTCTCAAATTCTCCCTTTGCCTGCCTTATCAATGCCTTGCATTTGACTTGCCAGTGCTTGTGCTGTTTCCAGGTTTCGTCGTTTGGCTCTTTTTTCCATTTCCTGAAAGATGCTTTTTTGGCAACAACAGCCTCTCTGACCTCACCTTTAAACCATGCTGGCAGTTTTTTGGACTTCCTTCCACTTTTCTTAAAGCATGGAATGCAGCTGGTCTGGGTTTCCAAGATAGTATTTTTCAACAACAGCCAAGCCTGATGTACGTCTTTAACCTTTGCAACTGCTCCTTTTAGTTTTTTCTTAACTGTTTTCCTCATTTTATCATAGTCTCCCTTTCGAAAGTTAAAAGGTAGTACTGTGGATTTCCTTACTATCCCTCCTCCACTAATTAAATCAAAGGCGATCATGCTATGATCACTATTGCCAAGTGGCCCCAACACCCTTATCTCTTGCACTAGATCTTGCACTTTCATGGATCCTGCCAGGTACTTATGACCTGGATTGGCCACTGCTTGAAACAGGACACTGGGCTCAATGGCACCTCTTGTGTTCGTCTATACTAGTCCCTGACCACTAGAAACTCCACCATAATCAACTCTAAGCAAGTCACACAGTAAAAATGACCAGAGGTCTATTGAGATACCTCACTGAGCCAGTATCTCTCATGCACTTGTGCAGCCTTTACTTGAAAAAAAAATCTAGAAAGTTCTAGGTTTGCTGGCAAGCCCAGGATTTGCATTAAGACAACATTAGGCTTGCCAGGTATGTATTCCTTAAAAGTTAAGTGTCTCCTCTTCAGCAATGCCAAGCCTCACTCATTAGGAGTGTGTCAGAATCGTTTGAAGGCTCTCACTCATTAAAGTCGCAGTGCCACTGCACTGATCCTGATCACTATTTTCATGAGAGGCAAGTTCAAATGAAGAAGAAGCAATCAGTAAGAAACGTGAGCACACCTTCCTGTGTACTGCCTCCCCTACCTCATCCCTTTTCCCCAGAGGCGTAGCGTGGGGGGTGCAGGGGGGGGCAGGCCGCACCGGGCACAACATGGGGGGGCGCTCGCACTCGCAGCTCTCTGTTGCCAATGAGGGGGAAAGGCAGGTCCCTATGATACATGTTGGCGCGTACGCCATCTGGTGGTGGCACTGCAAAGAGGTTTGCGCTATAGCCCTCGAGCCCGCAGTCCTGGGAGTCGCATTGTTCTTGGCAAACCCTCGGCAACAAAGCGCAGGCGATGCGATTGACCCCCTCTAGGTAGCTATTTCACACAAGCTGCCGGGGCGGGGTGGGAGGGGGACTGTTTATCGCGTCGTCGCCCCTCAATCTCAATGTAAAGCTGGGGTTGGGGTCGGATCGCCCTGTGCGCTCGAGAAGGCGGAGCTGCATGGCGGCATCGCGAGTTTCTGGTTCCGGATCTCCTCCTCTTCCCTGTTGTTGGGCGTTTAACCATGCTTGTCGGGCTCTTGCTGCTGTGCTGTTTGTTTCTCTGGACTCCGGCTCAGCGAGGTCAGTGCTGACGATCGCTCCCTCCCGGGGTAGGATCACGGTCGGCTCCCCCGCGCAAAGAAGCTCCCCAGCGGCTAAAATCCACGGGTTAGGGGGCGCAAATTACTTGCCTTGCCCCGGGTGCTGACAACTCACGCTACGCCACTGCTTTTCCCTGCATCTACAAGTATACAGAGGCGCCAAAGTAAAGCAAGCATTTTATATTGTTTTTCTTTTCATGTGCAAAGCCATACGACACTTAAATCTTTCTAGATTTATACCCTAGATGTCCTAATTGAAAAAAAAATCTCCTGGGGCCAGTTTTTCTCTTTGGGATGTTTCACCTTTGGCATCTCTGCCTCTTCATATACAGAACAAAAACCAAGGCAGGAAAGGCTTGATCTCTTGCACTACATCTTGAATGCCAGAGGCGAAATGCCTTCGGACAACCAAGATGTAACCATGTGAGGAAGAAAGAACTATTGTTAGGGTCATTCTTTCCTCTATGAAATGGATCTCTGAAACAAACACAAAAGAAAGGAAAGATACATGCTTTAAACTAATGATTCTCAACCTCGCTCCTTCCGGGCTGCAAACAGGATAACCAAGCCATCCAATTTGCTCTTTAAGCATATATATGCAAATACAGCCGATGCATATTCATGACAGTTATCCAGAAAACTGGACCTATTTGCTGCCCTTGCTGAGGAGCCCCCCACACACTCCATACGTTCCTCCCTTCACCCATGCTTTAAACAAAATCGTTACGTTTTCCCCTCCTGCATCACTGGTGAATGCTGCATGGATCACTTGCTCTTCCCTATCTATTTTATTGCCGATCCTTGCCAAACTTATTTCCTGCAGTATATAGCACACCGCAAAGCTGCTTAGCCAGACTTAGCCATTGTTCCAGAACTCTTAATTACCGCCTATGCTGACAACTCCTCAAAGCTGCCACATAACATTAGTTGCCAACAAATTCGTTTTTTTGTCAACTCTGTTATTGCTCTGTTCTTGGCTTTCTTGCATTAACAGCACTAACAAAAGGCTTCTCCGCCCTGAAAGATGATCTGTTAATAATATCAATTTATTTTAACAAACGCTAAGCAGCAAATTTTCAAAGGGATCTAGCTAGCTGCAGAGAGAAAATGTCACTGCAGGGCAGCTAAATTTAGCAACCAAAAAATGGGCAACCCCAGAAGTATGGCTGGAGTGGGGAGATAATTTATTCAGCTAGAACTAGACAAAATTCAACCAGCTAATCCTGAGTGAACAAATCGGTAGGTTTACATTTAATTTAATTTGTATTCATTTGTATGTTGCCTTTATACATTTATGCAAAGCAGTATGCAGTACACTAGGATCAGTGTTTCACTGGACCCCCCTTCCATTTCCGTATCCAATTCAAACTTCTTCTAACATATAAATGCATTCGCTCTACTGCCCCTTATTACCTTTCCTCTCTTCTCTCTCACTACACCCCTCCTCGTGAACTCCGCACCTCCTCTGGCTTTCTTCTCTCTGTGCCCTTTTCTTCTGCAAACTCCAGACTTCGCTATTTTCACTTTGCTGCTCCTAATGCATGGAACAAACTTCCTCTATCTTTACATCAAGTCTTTTCTCTCCCACTCTTCAAATCCATGCTAAAGGCTTACCTCTTTGAGGCCACATTTGGATCCTAATCCCTTGTTCTCCTTGTCTCCTTCCCTATTTGAACCCCCTTGTTTCTCTTGTATTGTTCTGTCTGTCTTGATTAGATTGTAAGCTCTATGAGCAAGGACTGTCTTCTTTATATTGTTTATAGTGCTGCATATGCCTTGTAGCACTATATAAATGATTAATAATAATAGTAGTAGTAGTAGTAGTGTTTCTCAAACTGGTCTCCCCTAGTCAGTCTGGTTTTCAGGATATCCACAATGAATATGTATGAAAGAGATTTTCATACAATGGAGGTGGTGCATTCAGATCTCTCATGCATATTCATTGTGGACAGCCTGAAATCCCGTCTGGCTAGGGGGTACATCAGGACCAGCTTGAGAAACACTGCAATAACTGAAGCATCTCATAAACCAGGTGTTTCCACCTCCAGTCCTGGAGGGCACCAAAACATTCAGGTTTTCAGGCTGTCCCTAATGAACGTGGACTAGTCTGCCCCAATGTCACTCACAAAGATATTGAACAGAAGCAAACCCAGGACAGATTCCTGAGGACAGAGCCATCCATGCTGCAAATTGGAAGGGGGAATGAAGAGGGGGAAAATGGGGAAGCTATGCACCACTAGCCCCTTCCTTCTGCCTCTAACTACCTCCAAACACATGTGTCTGTGTTCCTTGAGACACAGCCAGGACAGTGCAAGTAGACTAGGGAGTTTTCCATCTCCTCTCCCCACTTTTGGGCATATATTTGCACTCCTCAGAGTGCGCAATAGTGGACTAGCCTGTCCCACTGTGAAGCAAAATCCATGCAGCCAGCTAGAAGCAGGGCTCAGTGGCAGGAAAAGGTCAGGGCCGGCCCGTCCATTATGCAAGAATGTTATTAACACAGGGCCCTGTGCTTCAGGGGGTCCCGTACCAGCAACATCTCGCATACAGCACCGGCAGCAGCAGCAGCAAGGTCGGCTTTAAAGAGCAATCCAGCAGGCCCCGGCTCACCTCTGACAGCACCAAAGTGAAGAATGCCATTTTTCTTCACTTCAGCAGCTGTGTTGTACTATAGGCTGCTGGCACACCAGGTCAAAGGGAACTTCCTGTTTCCCGACACTCAGTGCACCAGAAGCCTATAGTACAACACAGCTGCCGAAGTGAAGAAAAATGGCATTCTTCACTTTGGTGCTGTCAGAGGTGAGCCGGGGCCTGCCGGGTTGCTCTTTAAGTCGGACAGCTGTAGGGCTCATCGGGCGGGGGGGGGGGCAGGGGCTAGGTCTGAAAATAGTTGATGGGGGGCTATGGGTGAAAATGGGCTGAGGGGGGGGGGCTTGGACTGGAAATGGGCTGAGTGGGGGGAGGGCTCGGACTGGAAATGGGCTGATGGAGGGCCAAGGATTGGAAAGGGCTGATGGAGGGGCTAGAATAGGACTGGAAATGAGCTGATGGGGGTGCTAGGACTGGAAATGAGTTGATGGGGGGAGTGCTTGGACTAGAAATGGACTGATGGGGGGCTAGGATAGGACTAGAAATAGTTGATGGGGGAGCTAGGACTGGAAATGGGCTGATGGGGGGTTTGCACTGGAAATGTCTGATGGGGGCTAGGACTGGAAGTGGGCTGATGGGGGTGCTTGGACTGGAAATAGACTGATGGAGGGCTAGGACAGGACTGGAAATAGCTGATGAGGGAGCTAGGATTGGAAATGGGCTTATGGGGGCTAGGATAGGACTGGAAATGGCTGATGGGAGGGCTAGGATGAGACTAGAAATGGTTGATGGGGGACTAGGACAAGAAATGGCTGATGGTGGGCTAGGTTTGGAAATCGGCTGATGCGGGGGGATGGGAGAATGGGACTAGAAGGAAGCGGATGCTGGGTGGAGCTGGAACTAGAAGGGATCTGATGTTAGGGGAGGACTAGAGTGGGATGGGGCTAGGGGAGTGAGGATGGAGAGGGGAAAAGATATTTTGTGTAGGAGGGAAGAAAAATATATGATTGGCCGGGTATTGGGAGAGTTAGTGGGGATTGAGGATGGAGGGGTGAAATTTAAGTGGAAAAAAAAGGAATAAAGAAAGAAATGGAGGAAAGAGCAAAAGGAGAAAGATCAGTATGTTAAAGCAGATGTAGAGAGAGAATGGAAAAAAACTAGAAGAGAGAAAAAGGACAAATGGACAGCTAATAATGTAAAATTAGCAGAAGACATGAAGAAACCAGAAGAAAGTGACTGCAGCAATTGCAAATGGAAAATAAAATGCACAAACAAAAGGTAGAAACATACTTTTTTATTTTGAATTTATTAACTGGAATATGTCAGCTCTGGAAAATGTGCATCGTTAACGTCTTTGCATTTTGTTTAGTACAAGAGGAAATCTATTTATAGTTTTATTTCTCCAGTGTTGTACATTCCAAGTTTGGCTTTTGGGGTTCCCAGTTTAATTTTGTCTTCCTATTTCTAAATTGTGATCCTTTGCTCTTTGTTTGGTGACGGTCTATGTTCTGCATGTGTAACCGAGCTGAGGTATTCTGTTCATGTAGTTTCTATTTGACAATGCCATTTGTTCTCTTTCCCCAGTAGGAGATGAATTGGTATTCTCTAAGATGTATTGGTTTAATATTTGCAGTGCTGCCTTTTGATAGGTAGGGTATGGTGCTTTGTGAGTCCTGGTAGTGCTGTTATGATATGGCGGGTTTGCTATAGGTTCTAAATGGGCAGTGTTTGTAGTACTTAGGGTTGCCAACCGGCCGGTATTCAGCCGGCCTGGCTGGTTTTTCCATGGCCAGGCTGGCTGCCGGCAGAGATGTGAAACTGGCCCTTGAAAAGCTGTTTTTTTGCTCTGGCCGCAAGATCGGGAGCGGCCAGAGCAAAAAAACGGCTTTTCTCCCAAAGTCCGTGGGGAAGGGAGCCAGGGAGTTTATGTGAAGCCGCGATTGCTGGGAAAGGTTAAAGGCAATGCCCTTTAACCTTTCCCAGCATTCGCGGCTTCACAGAAACAACCGCCAGCGTGAAGGAAAAAGATCTTGAAGCTGGCGGTTGTACAGAGGGAGCCAGGGCCTCGCGCGGACTTCCCTGGCTCCCTCTGAAGCACCTCACAGCCGTGAAGCTGGTCGGGGGGGGGGAGGCTAGGACTACAAATGGGCTTTGATGGGGGGGAGGGGAGGCCAAGGACTGGATGGGCTGTGATGGGGTGTACCTGGACTGGAAATGGGCTATGGGGGGGGGGGCACCTGGACTGGAAATAGGCTATTGGGGTGGGACTGGACTGGAATTGGGCTATGGGGGGGGTGTACCTGGACTGGAAATGGGCTATAGGGGGGGAACCTAGACTGGAATTGGGCTGGTGGGGGGTGGAACCTGGACTGGAAATAGGCTATGGGGGGTGGATCTGGACTGGAATTGGGCTATGGGGGGGTGTAGCTGGACTGGAAATGGGCTATGGGGGGGAACCTAGACTGGAATTGGGCTATTGGGGGGGGAACCTGGACTGGAAATAGGCTATGGGAGGGATCTGGACTGGAATTGGGCTATGGGGGGGGTACCTGGACTGGAAATGGGCTATGGGGGGTGACCTGGACTGGAAATAAGCTATGGGGGGGAAACCTGGACTGGAAATGGGCTAGGGGGGGGCTGCAATGGAATTGGGCTATGGGGGGGACCTGAACTGGAATTGGGCTATGGTGGGGGGAGGGGGAACTTGGACTGGAAATAGGCTGTGATTAGGGGGGCTAGGACTGCAAATGGGCTATGATGGTTGGGGGGGGACTTGGACTGGAAATGGGCTGTAATGGGGGGGCTAGAACTGCAAATGGGCTGTGATGGTGGGGGGGAGGACTAGGACTGCAAATGGGCTGTGATGGTGGAGGGGCCTAGGACTGGAAATGGCCTGTGATGGGAGGGCTAGCACTGGAAATGGGCTGATGGAGAGCTGGAATAGGACTGGAAATGGACTGATGGGGGCTAGAATAGGACTAGAAGTGGGCTGACGAGGGGGCTAGGATTGGAAATTGGCTGATGGGGGAGCTTGGAGTGGAAATTGGCTGATGGGGGACTGGAATGGAACTGGAAAAGAGCATATGTGGGGCTAGGACTGGAAATGGGCTGATGAGTTGGAATAGGACTAGAAATTGTCTGATGGGGGGAGCTTGGACTGCAAATGGGTGATGGGCTAGAATAGGACTGGAAATGGGCTGATGTGGCGGCATGGGAGAATGGGACTAGAAGTGAGCGGATGCTGGGTGGGTCTAGAACTATAAGGGAGCTGATTTGGGGGGAGGACTAGAAGGGGATGGGGATGGGGAATGAGAATGGAGAGGGGAAAAGATATTTTGTGTGGAAGAAAAGTCTACGATGGGCCAGGTATTGGGAAAGTAAGAGGGGATTGAGAATGGAAGGGTGAAATTTGAGTGGATGATAAAGGAATAAGGAAAGAAATGGGGGAAAGATCAAAAGGGAAACGATCAGTATGTTAAAGCAGATATAGAGAGAGAATGGAAAACATCTAAAAGAGAAGAAAGGACAAATGGATAGCTCGCAGAAGACACAAAGAAACCAGAAGAAAGTGACTGGAGCAATTGCAACAATAAAATTCCCAAACAGAAGGTAGAAAAATACTTTTTATTTTGAATTTATTAACTGGAATATGTCTGGTCTGGGAAGTGTGTATTGCTAACATCTTTGCGTTTTGTTTAGTGCAAGAGGAAATTACTTTATAGTTTTATTTCTCCAGTGTTGTACATTTCATGTTTGGCTTTTGGGGTTCCCAGTTTAATTATTATCTGACCAAGGGAGTTAGCCTACACTTATCCTCGGTAATTTTTGTGGGTGGGGCTGGGGTGCAGCATGGGTAGGACTGGGGGGCAGGGCAGGGGTGGGGCTAGGGGCGGAGAATGGGTGGGGCATGGCGAGCCATAGGTGTCGGGTTTTTCTCGGTGAAAAAGTTGGCAACCCTAGTAATACTTCCTAATGTGCCTGGTGGTTGGCACTGGGGTATACTAATGTAGAAATCTGGTAGTCTGTCTTTAACCATACACTCATTAAGAGGCATGTTTACTAAAAGTTAGTAACATTATGCAAATATTTATGCAAATTAAGCCCCTTATGCAAATGAGGCCCCGCAATGAGTCTCCGCACATGGCCCGCACTCCCCTTGGGCCACCCCTGGGAAAGGTTGGGTGCTCATGACAACCACTGCCCATGACACCATGCTGCCTGACAAAGGTCGTACCTGTAAATGGGGACGATGCAAGACTGAAGGCTCACCCAAGGGTCCTATTACTCTTGCATCAGCTCTGATGAAGGATAGATGTTACTCTTCAGTTTATAAGAGAGATTATAGGGAGGAAATGAGAAATTACAGGCCAATGAGATTCACCATATTGCTGGGTAAATTAACCAGAAACTATCCTAAAATAAAGGATGATAAAGCATAGTTACTCACCTGTAACAGGTGATCTCTGGGAACAGCAAGAATTTATTCTTCACATATGGGTGACATCGGAATCAACGTAGCCCATGCGGGAATGCTCCCCAGCGTCCAATTGGAAAGCTTTTAGGAGCATTCTACTGTATCTACACGACTGCCTTCCTGCCTTCCCAGCTCCCTCTCTTCAGTTGGGTTTGTAGCTGAGAAAAGAGAGTAAATGAAACCCTATGACTCCTAGGGGAGGAGGGTGGGTTGTGAAGACTAAATTCTTGCTATTCCTGGAGATCACCTGTTACAGGTGAGTAACTACACTATCTCCAGGAACAAGTAGGAATGTGGTCTTCACATGTGATTTCTTAGCTCCCAGATGCCAGATGAAGGGAACCCAGAACTGGTAGAGGTTCGCCTCAGAGTAGGCTCGAAGAGCTCATGGATCCCTCATGGATTTCTGGTATTGTGAATGTCTGGGGGCAGAGGGTAGGAGTTACTTTTAAGTCTGAAAGAGGTGCTGGAGTACAGTTTGACCAAATATGGCATCCCGGCGGGAGTCCTTGTCCAGACAGTAATGGGCAGCGAAGGTATGGATGGAAGACCAAGTTGCTGCCTTGCAAATTTCATCAGTGACTACTGAGCATAGGTTTGCCATTGAGGCTGTCATGGCGCAAATGTTGTGAGCGGTGACATGCCCTTCCAGGGAGAGTCCCGCTTTGTCATAAGCAAATGAAATGCAGTCTGCTATCCATCCGGAGACCGCGCATTTAGATACAGGGAGACTCAGGTGACTAGGGTCAAATGAGATGACCAACTGTGAGGCTTTACGATTATCTCGGGTCCTTTGGAGATAGAAAGCCAATGCACATTTGCAGTCAAGAGTGTGCAGAGTTGCTTCTGCTTGAGACGCATGCAGTTTAAGAAAGAAGACTGGAAGGTAAACTGACTGGTTTAAATGGAAGGGAGACATCACCTTTGGCATAACGTGTGGGTAAGTCCAAAGGACGACTTTGTCATGGTGGAATCGGGTATAGGGAGGGTCCATCACCAAAACCTGAAGCTCACTAATATGTCTAGCTGAGATGAGGGCAATTAGGAAGAGTACTTCCAAGTAAGGAACTTTAGTGACGTCGTGGCTAATGGTTCTGAGGGTGGCTTGAGAAGCTGCACTAGAACGACACTGAGGTTCCAAGACACCAGAAGTAGTTTAATGGGTGGTTTGGACAGCAGGAGACCTCTCATGAAATGCGCTACTAGCGATTGTGAGAAGATGGGCTGTCCAACCAGTAGGTGGTGTGAGGCCACAATGGCACTGAATTTGACTCTCACCGAGTTGGTTTTCAGATCTGGCGAGGACAGATGGAAAAGATACTGGAGGAGTGACTCCACTGGGGCAGAAAAGAGAATAAGATCTTTCTGGGAACACCAGACAGAGAATCTACGCCACTTAAAAGTGTATTAACGTCTGGTTGAGGGCTTTCTAGCAGCCAAAAGGATCCCCTTAACCTCTTGTGCAAGGTCGAAGCCTTGTAATGCTAAACTCTCAGCAGCCAAGCTGTGAGATGGAGAGACTGTGGAGAGACTGTGGAGTAGTGAGCTGTTGTCCTGGGAGAGGAGATTGAGTGCAGATTCCAATCGCAGAGGATGAGTCTGAGTCAGATGCAGTAGCAGCGGAAACCACGGTTGCCACAGCCAGTGAGGGGCTATGAGAATCATGGAGCCCTTGTCGGACTGAAGCTTGAAAAGTGTCTTGGGAATAGGAGTATAGGAGGGAAAGCATAAAGCAGACCCTGACACCAGTGTAGGTGGAAGGCATCCACCTGTTTGTTTCTGGATATCAGATTTTTTGTACAGAAGCAAGGGAGCTTGGCATTTTGCAGAGTCACAAACAGGTCTATGTCTGGCGTTCCCCAGGTCTGGAAGATGCAGGAGGTTGTGTCTGGATGGAGAGACCATTTGTGAGGAAGAAGGATCTGACTCAGCTTGTCTGCCAAGACATTGAACTCCTCCTGGAGATACACCTTTTGGAGGTGTATTTGATGAGAAATGGCAAAGGACCAAAGGTGGAGAGCCTCCTCGCAGAGGGCCCATGAGCCTGTTCCTCCCTGCTTGTTCACATAGAATATTGCAACCTGATTGTCTGTCCTGACTGGGACCTGTTGTGCCCTGAGGTGGTGTTGAAACACTCGGAGGGCATTCGAGATAGTACGAAGCTCCAGGAGATTGATTTGGAGTTGTGACTCTTATGTTATCCTACTACTACTACTACTAATTAACACTTATAGAGCGCCACGCACGCAGTGCTGTACAACTAACCAACAAGAGTTAGCCAGAATACAAGAGTCCCTGCCCGTCAAAGTCATGCTCATTGGAGCTTACAATCTAGTCAGAACATTACAGAACAATGGTCGGATTAATGCATGGGTCGGATTAGTGCAAGGCACAGTGTGGTCAATACAATTTGGTCATGGGAGTTGACGAGGGTTAAGATAAGATAAGAATAGAAGTCAGGATCTGAAGGCGACGGTGAAGAGGTGAGTCTTCAACCCGGATTTGAAGAGGGCCAGGGAGGGTGCCTGGCACACAGACACAGGTAAGCTGTTCCAAGCGCGGGGTGCAGCAAGGTGAAAGGAGCGAAGTCGGGAGTTAGCAGTGCGGGTGAAAGGTATAGATAGAAAAGATTTGCCAGCGGAGCACAGGTTCCGAGAAGGGATGTAGGGAGAGATAAGAGATGAGAGGTATTGAGGACCACAGAGTGAATGCATTTATAGATCAGTAGGAGAAGTTTGAATTGGATACGGAACTGGACAGGGAGCCAGTGAAGCGACTTAAGAAGAGGAGTAATGTGGGCATGGTGAGACTGGTGGAAGATTAGTCGAGCAGCGTGATTTTGTATAGATTGAAGGGGAAGGATGTGGCTGACGGGGAGACCGGCAAGGAGTAGGTTGCAATAATCGAGGCAAGAGGAGATTAAGGAATGGATAAGCGGTTTGGTGGTGTGTTCAGAGAGGAAGAGGGCGAATTTTGCTAATATTGTAGAGAAAGAAGTGACAGGTCTTGGCTACGAGCTGGATATGTGCGTAGAAGGAGAGAGAGGTGTCAAAGGTAATCCCTAGGTTGCCGGCCAAGGGAACAGGAAGGATGATAGCTCCGTCCACATAGACTGAGAAGGGGGGAAGAGGAGGGGAGGAGTTGGGGGAAAGACAAGGAGTTCAGTCTTAGTCATGTTCAGTTTCAGTCGGCGATGAGACATCCAGGCAGCGATGTCAGAGAGGCAGGCAGAGGCCTTGGACTGGGTTGCTGGAGAAATATTAGGTGTAGAGAGGTAGATTTGGGAGTCATCGGCATAAAGATGGTACTGAAAGCCGTGGGAGGAGATAAGCGCGCCAAGGGCTTGGGTGTAGAGAGAGAAAAGGAGAGGGCCCAAGACGGATCTCTGGGGTACACCTAAGTGGAGTGTGGTAGGGGAGGAGGAGGAGCCACCAGAGCATACACAGAATGAGCGATGGGAGAGGTAGGAGGAGAACCAGGACAGTACCAGGTCCTTGAAGCCAAGGGAGGAGAGGGTGATGAGGAGATGATTGTGGTCAATGGTGTCAAAGGCAGCGGAGAAATCTAGAAGGATGAGGATAGAGTAGAGGCCCTTAGATTTAGCCAGGAACAGGTCATTGGAGACTCTTGCGAGAGCCATTTCAGTGGAGTGTAAGGGACGGAAGCCGGATTGTAGTGGGTCCAAGAGGGCCTGGGAGGTGAGGAAGTTGAGGCAGTGACGGTGGACTGCACATTGTAGTAGTTTGGATATGAAGTGAAGGAGGGAGAAGGGTCGATAGTTAGAAGGGCATGTGGGGTCGAGTGAGGGTTTCTTGAGGAGAGGTGTGACAACAGCATGTTTGAAGTCAACGGGGACAGTTGCAGTAGAGAGTGAAAGGCTGAGGATATGAGAGATGGTGGGTACAATGGTGGAGGAGATGGGGCGTAGGAGATGGGTGGGGATAGGGTCAGATGAACAGGTGGTGGGTTTGGAGGAGGTAAGGAGTGCGGTTTCTTCTTCGGAGATCGGAGGGAAGGAGGAGAGGGTGGCAGAGGAAGTACGGATGGGGGGGAGGAATTGGGAAGGGGAGGAGGTAGATGAGGGGGTGGGGAATTGTGTGGACAGGTTGCCCAGGTGTGCTCCCCAATCCAGTTTGGAGGCATCTGTCGTCAGGGTGCATTGAAGTGGAGGCATCTGTAAAGGTGAGTCTACGAGCAAATTTTCTGGAGAACACCACCACTGAAGGGATGTGGTTAGAGGGGCAGTGACTTGGATCCTGTCATGGAGACGGCCCAAGGCCTGCTTCCACTGGGAGGCAAGAGTCCATTGGACTGTCCACATATGTAGTTGGGCATATGAAATGACATATACTGTACAGGCCATGTGCCCAAGGAGCTGCAGCATCTCTCATTTGGTCAGGTGGTCTCATAGGAGCGTCTGGGACGCTAGTTCACCTAGATGAGCACAACAGAGCAAGGGCAAAAATGCTCTGGACTGTTGCGTGTCTAGTAGGGCTAGCATAAGAACATAAGAAATGCCATAATGGGTCAGACCAAGGTCCATCAAGCCCAGTATCCTGTTTCCAACAATGGCCAATCTAGGTCACAAGTACCTAGCAGTTTCCCTAGAAGACACAGGTTCCACAATGCTTGTACTGGGGCAAGCAGTGGATATCCCGGGTCCCCTTTAATAATGGTTTATGGACCTTTCCTCCAGAAACTTGTCCAAACCTTTTTTAAACCCAGATACACTAACAGCTTTCACTACATCCTCCGGTAACAAATTCCAGAGTTTGATTACACGTTGAGTGAAAAAATATTTTCTCTTATTAGTCTTAAATAGGCTACACTGTAGCTTCATTACATGCCCCCTAGTCTTTCTATATTTTGATGGCATAAACAATCAATCTATGTTTACCCGTTCAACTCCATTCATTAATTTATAGATCTCTATCATATGTCCCCTCAGCCGTCTCTTTTCCAGGTTGAAGAGCCCTAACCTTTTTAGCCGCTCTTCAGAGGGGTATCCCTCCATCCTCTTTACCATTTTGGCGGCTCTTCTCCTTACCTTTTCTAATAACGCTATATCCTTTTTAAGATACGGTGACGAGAATTTCACACAATATTCAAGGTGTGGTCGCACCATGGAACGATACAGAGGCATTATAATATCCTTTGTTTTATTCTCCTTTCCTTATGATATGAGGGAATAAAAAGTGCCTGTTAGCATATATCTGTAAACCGCTTTGACCCGGTGAAAAGCAGTATATAAACACAGCTAAATAAATAAATTGTAAAATGTCTTCTTTGCAAGTGTCTTTTTCCTAGCAGGGTCAGCTGGTGTTCTGGACAGTCTCTTTAGAGTAGTGTTTTTTGACACTAACTGAGAGGTCTAATCTTGTCAGTCTTTTCCAAAGAGGTTTTCTCCTTTGCAAGGTATGTTGCCCAGCTTATCTTGAACCCACTGTTCAAGATCTGAGGGTTGAAGCCATGCAATTCTACGTGCACCAATGCATATTGCTGATGCCCTGCTTGTGCATTCAAAAGCATCAAAGGAAGCTCTATTGACAAACTTCAAAATATTTTGGCTATGCTCTCTTGTCATCTGAGAGGAGAGGAGCAAAGGCCTCGAGATCCCTAGACACCTCTTTGAGGAACATTCTCATGTTGAGGATACAGGAGTTGATCCTAGCTGAGAGCGTGGATGCCTGGAAGCATCAATGCCCAAAGGGTCGAGAGTTCTTGATTCTCGACCTGGAGGATTAGAGGAGTGAGTTTTCGCGCTTTTGATTTAGTGCATCGCCGATCCAACCACCATGGAGTGGTGGGGAAGTTGTGGCTTTTGGAAGCCGGGACATTCCAGTACCCGATACATGGTATCAAGACTTTGACTGTGAGATGAGACCGTGAGGGGTGTCTCCCACATATGGAGCATAAGGTCATGAAGGATGCCATGCACTGGCAGAGTGGCTGCCTCTTTGGGTGCTGTTGGGTATTGAAGGATCTCTATTTCCTCCACCCTTGGTTTCTTTTCCAATGTTACCATGATAGAGAGATCCTTAGCTAGGTCTCAAATGAATTCCTGGAAGGGCATGTCTCCTAGAGGTGACATACATCGCTGTTGAGGTGGGGAAGAGTCTGAAGAAAGGTCCCGGGGCCCTCGGGAACTGAGTGACTCCACATCCAAAACGGTGGAATCAGAGGACTCAAAGTATCAACGGGCACAGCATTCACCTGAAGCTAAGTTCCAGTACTGATGCTCCAAGGTATCGGATTTGGTGAGCCTCTTGGCTCTGGTACCAGCATTGGTGATAGTTTCAAGGGAGGGCATGGGTGAAAGCAATGTTGATGTCATCTGGAGCAGCCCTGATGCTGTGCCCAGAACCAGTGTCGATGTCGGTATCAATGGGGTGGTGCTTGGAGCCAATGGTTTGATAGGTACTGAGATTGCCAGGAGAGTTGCTAAGCTCCGCTCGATGGCCAATATTCGCTGGTCCATCAAGGTTGCTGATGCCTGAGTATCAGTCAAGGGTGTTTGCGCTACCATCCCAGAACATGGAACCAGTAGCTCTCCGGAGGTTGAGGCCTCGGGAGCATCCTGGGGCCTCTTGATGGTTTTGGAGATCAGGGCCTCCCGCCGAGGCTGTTTGGCAGACTGATCTACCTCCAAAGCAATGTCTGAGGGATCTCGATGCTTTGAGCAAGATCTACCTCTGGAGGTTTGTCCGACTTTGATGCAGACTTGTGCTTGGACTTTAAGGATACCTGAGATCCATGGGAGGAGGATGAGGCCCTCGACAAAGCGGATGCCAACGATACTGCATCCAAGGCGAAGAGTGTCCCAAATTTAGAGGCCCGCTTCTGTAGGCCTCTTTTAATCTTTTGGCAGAGGGGAAAGTCTGTTGGCTGGTGTTCTGGGCCGAGGCATTTTAGAGAGATGGTGCTGGCACACTTGGAACATTTTTTGAAACCACTAGCTGGTTTCTCCATGCCTTTAACAGATGGGAAGACAATGGTAGGCTTAAGACCTGAAAGGGCTCTGACATGCCAGGGTTTTTTATTTTTTTGAAAATAAACTAAAAGAAGAAGAAAAAAAGAATAGAATAAAGGAACTGGCAGTGTCTTTGATAGTGCCGGCATCAACGGGAAGGCAAACGCTATCTAAAAAAAGAGAATTTTTTTCTGCAGTGACAGGATTTTTTTCCTGCCGGTCACATGGAAAATGAACAACTGAAGAGAGGGAGATGAGAAGGCATGAAGGCAGTCACGCAGGTGCGGTGGAGTGCTCCCAAAAGCTTTCCAATTGGACACTGGGGAGCATTCCCACACGGGCTCCATCGGTACTTACGTCACTCACTTTGTCTCATAGCACGCATGTGTGGGCGTCCTTCTCCCCTGCTGCACGTCGACTGTGCACTGACGACAGTTTCTCGGAGGTATGGTTGCTTTCTTTTTAGCTAAACTTTTTATGCCTCTTACTTTTACTTTTCCCATTCCGTTTTCACAGGGCCACTGATACATTTTGATTATCCTTTGCATTGTGCCTTTTAATTTTACACTTTGTAAGTAAACGTTGATTTTGGCGATACTTTACATTTTTCAGTTTAGACTGCAAACACCAGCGTATCACCATTAATAGCCACTTCTGAGTGTTATGTTTACATCACTTCTCATCTTTCACAGTCTCCGAACGTACAGTCAGTGTATATATGTTGATATTTTCTATGCTGCCCCTTCTATACATCCACATGTTGTTGCCACTGCCGATTTTTGACATTATAAGGTCAGAATAACAATATATTGAAGAGTTCCCCTATATCGGTTGGTTCACTGACTCACTCCTCTTGTTTTTATATATTTCTCTTTTCCTTTTTATTATAATGCCATGGTAGCATTGACGCTTGACATTTGCACATATCCTGTCCCATGTCCTCCTTCTGTGTTTTTCTTTGTTAGTTTAGTGACACATTGCTAGTTATTATTTGCCTTATGTTCCTATTACTTTTAACTGTATCTTTTATTGGCATTCGATTATATATCTTGGTTTATGTCCTCCTCCTTAGTTGGTTAGTAATTGCCAGTTATAATTTTTTATATGTTCTTTCAATTGTACTTTTTATTTTTTAGCATTAGCATATAATTTACATGTTAGCACAACAGTGTGAAGTTACATTCTCTTTACGAACTGCAACAGAGGTTAGTATTTTAATTTCGTTTATGCACATTTTATGTTTGGTCACTAGCACTTATTTTGATTCCAGCATATGTATCTATGGCTATATGATTGTTTTTATGCTCTTATACACATTTTTTATATACTTATTGTTTTTAAATATTTATTGTTTTATGTTTTTTATTTATTAGTGTTTGTAATGTTTTATTATAGGATGGCTTGTTGTTCCTTTATTGTTTTTATAATGAATATGTTTATGTTTTTAGTTCTCGCCTGGCTAGCCCCTGACGAAGGGTACGAAACATGGCCTGTGTCGGGCGGCCGTTTGGTTAATAAAGGACTCTGTCTTTCTGTTTCCTTCACGCCTGTGACTGTGTTTTTTTTGAATCCAGTAGAATACTGGATCTGAAGCAACATGACTTCACAAAAGGAAAATCATGGCAGACAAATCTGAACAATGTTTTTTAGTGACTGGAGAATTACATCAGAGATGTGAGCTAGGTGTGGTGTAGTCAGAGTTCAGCTAAACATTTACCTCTGTCCCACACCTTTCTTTTCTCCTACTGAATTCCACTTACTACTGCTCTCTCTCTCTCTCTCTACCTTTTCTGTACTGTTTATCACTTAACTAGTTTCTAATTCAGTTCATCCCCTTTGCTCCAACCCCCAGGCCCAAAAATAAACTGAGCAGCCTGGGGGTTAGAGTCAAGGAGGTGAATAGGATTAGAAACTAGTTAAGTAACAGACAATAGAGACAGACAGTAAATGGAATTCAGTATGAGACAAGGGTGATTAGTGGAATTCCTCAGTCACGACCTGTTGAATCACTCCTTTCTCCAAAGACTAATTAAACAGATACATCAGTGGACTTACTACTACTACATAACATTTCTATAGCACTAGTAGGCTTTTTATTTTATGTTATGTTATTAATATTTATCTCACACCTTTCCAGTAGCAGTTCAAGGTGAGCTACATTCAGATATAGGAGGTATTTCCCCGTCCCTAGATGGCTTACAATCTAAGAGAACCTGAAGCAGTGGAGGGTTAGGTGACTTGCCCAAGGCCACAAGGAGTATCAATGGCATTTGGACGCTGGTCTTTCTGGTTCCAGTGCAGCACTCTACAGAAATATATATTAAAGATCAACCTTGCTCCACAAAGTTTAAAATCTACTTGAGAAACAGACACGACAAGGCCTGCCAGAATTTCTATGAACTCCCTTAATAACCTAGTACAGAGCTTACCAACATTTTTGGTTGTGGGGCCCCTTGCTAATCTTCAAAATGTTCAGGGATCCCAGGTTTATCCTCATTGCTCTTTATTTACATTCTCTTATATACTGTGCTATTCTGCATCAGTGTGGTTTACATTGAACAAACTGAAATTACATTGAACAGGGCATTATAACTTGGAGATAACTATTTTACAGGGAACATGGGCTATGGAGGGTTAAGTGGCTTGCCCAAGACCACAAGGAGCACCTGTGGGACTAGAAACCCCAGTCCTTCCAGCCCAAGGTTGCTGTCCTCTAGTGGGATTTGAACCCCTGACCTTCTGGCCTGAAGTACCTTGCCCCAACCACTAGGCCACTCCTCCACTCCTAGGCCTCTCCACTAGGCCACTCTTCCTGGATCCCCTCCCCTCAGAACCAAGCCTGTCTCCACTAGCCCTCTTCATCTCCCTTTCTCTTCTTGTCTCCACCAGTCTTACTCTCTCTTCCCTCCAACCAAGTTCCACCAGTTTCAGTCTCTCTCCCCCTCTCCCCAGCCAGTTCCCTTCAATCTCTTTCTCTCCCTCCCCCAACCAGCCAGTCCCTATAAATTTCTCTCTTCCTCACAATATATCTCCACCAGTCTCTCTCTCTCTTTTATTTTCTATGTCCTGTGGACCCCCTGTAATGATCTCAAAGACTCCTAGAGATCTGCGGACCATAGATGGCAAACCACTGATCAAGGATGTATCTCATGCAGCCCCATAGCCTTGTCCAGTTTTAGTTTTGTTAGTTACATGCAAAAACTGTTCCATAATAGTGTGATACCTATAGTACCGTACCTAGCCCTGTGTGAGCGGTGCAGCCGCACAGGGTGCAAAGGCTTAGGGGGCGCATTTCGGCTGCCTGCTGTTGCCCTGCCGCTGCCACTTTTTGTTCTCTCAATGGTGGCAGGGCAACAGCAGGCAGCCGAAATGCGCCCCCTAAGCCTTTTCACGGGTCTTTCTGCAGGTCTGATCCCTCCCTGCTCTGACGCAATGTCAGAGCATGGAGGGATCAGATCTGCTGCTACTGCTGCTGCGACTTGAACATCAGGCGTGTGCCCCCCCTCCCCATGCCTCCGTCCAGGCTGCCTGCTCACACAGGGAGAAAACAGCGGGCAGTAGCAGCAGGGCAGGAGCAGGCAGAGGCTGGACGGAGGTATGGGGGGAGGAAGTGGCAAGCACCCGATGGCGCAATTCTGGCTCGGTATGGCCCTGGATATCTATTCCATTACCATACATACCATCCAACTTTCAGGATACCGGGTACTCTAGAGCAGAAGCAGTGAACATCAATAATGGCTATGTTTGTAAAGCAGGAGAATTTTAGGAAATCAGTACTCTGGGACTTTGCCTGGAATCCGTTTGGACATTCTACTTGCTTAATGCATCTAAACGACAAATAGATTTAAAAAATCTTGACTTAAAGTACCTTCACCCAAATAATAAATATTAAGTACTCATCTGTACCAGTAATGACGGAGGCTTCAAATCCCATGTCTTCCACAGCAGCTCGCAATTCTTCTGCATCT
Source organism: Ichthyophis bannanicus (assembly GCA_033557465.1). Taxonomy (NCBI): domain Eukaryota; kingdom Metazoa; phylum Chordata; class Amphibia; order Gymnophiona; family Ichthyophiidae; genus Ichthyophis; species Ichthyophis bannanicus. The sequence goes on along the minus strand of CM066033.1, from coordinate 1,403,286,955 downwards.
GTTGCGGTGGGATCGTAGTGAACAGTCCCCATTCCATCCACCAAAGATACTGTTATCCGACGCACCCCTTTCCTTTGTGATATCATGCCCTCTATAGAGAGCACACAGGAGCTGCAGGTCATTCCACCAATACAGATCACCGCTGTGCCAGTTGCACTTTCTGTTTGTTTCCCAAGGTTTTTATCAATTGTATGAGACGATACTGAGGAGGACAACTTATCTGAGGTACATATTCCATGGTTGTCTTCTGGCCCGAGAGGCAGAGATGCTTTGAAGTCGCCTGGTGGAAGTGCCTCAATGGCTTCTTTTAAAGAGGCTGGCGTAATTATGTCAGAATTTAAATGCACAATGGCATTTTCATTTTCAAGGGACACTTTAACATGGTGGACTCCAGGAAGACTAGAAATATTTTCTTCGATGTTAAGGACACAAGACTTGCAATGCATTCCTTGTATGCCCAATGTTATAACTTGTACAGCATTTAATGTCTCTGCCCCTGAGTCATTATCACAATCATTGCTGCAATTGGGGACTGAAGATATGCTCGTTTTCCTTGTGCTCTGCAAGCGCTCTATATCAATGGCTCCGAGCTTTAACGGATTTGGTTTGTTCTTAATTGTGGCCTCAAATCCCATGTTGTCTATGTGGTTCCTGAGGTCATGTGGCTGAATGACATGTGGCTGATACACAATGACCGCTTCCTGGCTGCTAAGGGAAACTTTGATTTTCACCACACCCTGTAATTTCCCAATCTTTCCCTCAATGGTGCTGACACAAGACTGGCAGGTCATGCCTTCTATCCTAATCTTAACCAAAGCTTCACCAATAGCAGATGAAGCCCTCAGAGACAGTGCTGTTAGCTTTCCTTCCTCTGGGGTAGCTTCAAAGCCCATATCTTCAATTTCTAGGCAAATCTGTTGTGGATTTATTGTGGACTGTAGATACTTTATCACAGCGTTGTTCTGCTCAAGGGACACTTTTATGTTTACAATGCCGGTCACTTTGGAAATTCTGCCCTCTATGGACTGAACACAAGATTGGCATGTCATGCCCACTATACTGATCACAGCAGTGCCCACATCAGTTGGTAAAGGGTACAGGCTATCTAGACTACCCTCATAGCCAGCATTGTCGAAGCCCCACTTCTCTGACATGGTTTGTTCCTGTGCACAAGCCGTCTTCTGCAAGACCTAATAGGATAAAAGATAAAGATTAAAGCATTGTATCGATATCCATACAATTTTTGAGATTTTAGTTTACTGCAATAAAGCATATGTCCCAGAGTGATTTTAATTTAGTATCGGCAGATAACTTTGAAAAGAAGGAGATTGCCATTGCTGCAGAATACCACAGTGCAATTGATCTCATATGCCTGCATAGCAGATAGCATTGCCCCATTGTTGATCAATTTGCAATAATTTATCAATTGCCAGGGTTACTTTTAAGTGATTATGCTTTGCTTTTAAAATTTTTAATGGGTTAATGCCTCAGTATATGATTAACCTTGTGGTGTGTTTCCAGCCAATAAGAGAGCCTATGATCTGGCTCTAACCTGTCATTGTCTTTCCCTTCAATTAAGGATGTTCATTTTAAAGTTCCTCTGATAAGTCATTTTCATATAATGCTAGCTATGAATGGAATCATTATTTAAGTACTGTATATGTCATTTCAGCGAACAATGAAAACTCATTTATTTTGGAAATATTTAGTTTCAGTGAGTCAATAATTTGTTTCTTTTTAATCTGTTGATCTGGCTGATTCTTGGTTTATATTATTTTATATGCTCTTACTGTTTGTATTTTTAAAATTGTTTTATCCTTAATAAAAAGTTGCATTTTATTGACTGATGTAATACTCACCCACACCACACAACTCAATGTATCCACTGCATGTATTCACCCTACCACTCTTGATTGTTTGATGTGCTAACCGCTTTGATTTAAAGATAAAGCGGTATATTAAATAGTTTTCAAATAAATAAATAAAATATGTAATCCGCTTTGAATTCATCTGAATAATAGCAGAATAAAAGACCTGATATTAATTAAACGCCATTTGTGAATAAGCGTTTTTTTGGGGGGGTTTTGCACTGGACAGCAAATTTTTTAAAACGTTCTGTACTGTGATATGAAGCACTACTTTCTCCTCTGCCCTGAACAAACTTAATACGGAACACCGGTACAGTATTCTGAGTCCCAGAAAGCACCACATAATAATGATTCATTATCTCCTCTATTATTCAATTTGGCAATGACAAGGATGTTAAATAAGGCAAAGTATGGCTACCAATTGTCAAAGCAAGGTCAAAAAATCTTCCATCTTTTTTTGTCATGGATGACTCACAACTTTATGCTAAATTAAAACCCAAACTGGAATCATTACTAAAGAGCCCTTTTACTAATGCGCGTTATGCAGTTAACATGCATTTCAACACACATTAACTGCTTCAGTAGGCGCGCTGAAATTTATTTTATTTAACTGCTTTTCATCGGGTCAAAGTGATGTACATAAAACAAAGGTTGCAAAATGTTACATTGAACAGTAACAACTTATTTACAATTGTGGTAACATATATACATTTCCATTATAAATTGAAACAGTAGATAAACTTATGTACAGTTGTGGTAGTTTGTATGCATTTTCCATTTTGCATCAAGCTGGTAGTATATGTATGTGCAGATCAGTGATATAGGGTTATGTACAGCAGAGATTATAGCATGTGGGGAGTGGGAGGTGGGGTGTCAATGGGGGAAGGTTATGTTATAGGTTCAAAGTGCTTGAGATGTTTCCGGAGGGAGAGTCTGGGAAGGGATACAGAGTTGAGGTGGGGGAGGGACAGCAGGAAAGAGTTGGAATGGGGGGAAAGGGAAAAGTGCAAGGGGCTGGAGGGTTAAGAGATGAATGCATGGGACTTAAAAGGCACAGAGGCACAATCCAAATGAGACATCCAAGTGCAATTTGGGACATCAAAATCCGAACATCTGAAGGCAGGCACGTGCAGGTTCAGGCATAATTCCAGAAATGTGGATGTGCCGATATGCACGTGTATCATATGTCTATATAGACATCCCCAGGAGAACCTTTTAGAAACAAGACATCTAATAGCATAATGGCATAGTAACTTAAGAGCTGGGTGACCAGTATTCAAATCCCAGTGTGGGACTTTGTAATCTAAAGCTACTCATTTAATTCTCTACCCTCACTGGATGTTTTAAGGTGCCTGGAGCAGGAATAAACATCCCTGTGCCTACAGATGACTCCACTGCTTCTGGGGACGTGTAAGTCCATTGCCCCTCACCAGACACGCCTCTGCCACACCCCCGTACCTACATGAACATCCCCGTACTGGAGACATATGCATATGGCATTTGTGGAATAGTTACGGAGATGTGTCCGTGATTTCAACATCCATGTGCATGTCTGCAGACGTCCAAACCACGACTAAACCTTTTAGAATGATCTTCATAATGTATATCTGAAAAAGGCACACCCTTCTCCTGTCACACTCATACAGGCACTCCACCTCCACACCCACACACGCACATGCAGGCACCCCACCTCCACACCACGCACACAGGCACCCTACCTCTGCACCACACATACACACAAATACACAGGTTTAGCGTAATGGGTCAGTGGGAGATGGCGAGAGAGAGAGGAGGAGTAGGGCCACTGCCTTTTGTTGGCACTGTGCAGTGCCCATTTAAAGCCTGATTTATTAAGCTTTTTTCCATAGACAATGGGAAAACAATCTTAGTAAATCAGGCCCTAAACCTAAAAAAGTAGTTGCAATACACCTTTTTGGGGAGTGGGAGCATACATTGGACCCTAGATTTCAGTGACTGGCTCCTGGATTCCAAGTTTTGTCAAGGTCTGGCATAGTGGTTACCACTAGCATTCCTCTTGATCTTGGACAAATCACTTTACTCTCCATTGCCTCGGAAGAAAGGTCTGGCAATCTTCTTCTGGCCACACTTTGCTAAGAAACCCAGGGGCTGCCAGGCTGCCAGGAGTCAGCCCTGACTCAACAGCACACCTACAAAAAGGAAACTGAAGGTAATGATTTGCCCCACCAAGAGCAGGCGCTTCATACAAATGTCATCAAGGCAAAAATATAAAAGACCACCAATGACAGTAAATGTCAACTGTGCAAAGAAAAAGAAGAAACTGTGGACCATATAATCAGTGCAGCAAAAAAGGTCAATCTAATTATAAGCAAAGACATGATCAAGTAATCATGGGACTACTGGGACCATGAACTAACAGAAAAATGGTACATGTCACTATTTATGGGATTTTAAAATATAAAACTGATCAGCATCTAGAACACAATACACCTGATATTACAATTGTTGAAAAGAAGCGAGTTTGGCTCGTGGACATGGCAATACCAAGAGACAGTAATATCAAAGATAACGAACTGGAAAAGACCTTGAAATGCTATAACTTACAATTGAAATTGTACAAATGAGGAAAGGCAACTGCTGCTCCCAGCGTCACTGCAGCACTGGCTGCCATAGCAACAGGACTTAAAAGGGTAAATGGGGCAACATCTGGAAAGCGGTGTGTATAAATGCCCGTAGCATGGGAAATAAGATCCCAGATGCTGAGGCTTTAATGGAAGCGGCTGACTTGGATTTAGTGGTGGTTATAGAGACATGGTTCACGGAAAACCATGACTGGGATGTAATTATACTGGGCTATATTTTATTCAGAAAGGACAGGGTAGGAAGAAGGGGAGGAGGAGTGGCACTATATGTAAAAAATAATATTAAAGCTATAGAATTACAGTGATTAAAAGGGAGAGAGGAGGCACTGTGGGTTAAACTAGAAAGAGAAAAAGAGAAATTCATTTCCATTGGTGTGATATACAGTTCTCCCTCACAGAGAGAATGACGTGGACGGAGATTTAATAAAAGACATACACAGCATTGCTAGGAAAGGGGAAGTGCTACTGATAGGTGATTTCAATCTGCCGGATGTTGAATGGCACATTCCTGCTGTGGTGTCATCTAGAAGTAAGGAGATCCTGGATTCTCTAAAGGGAGAACTACTCTGGCAACTGGTAACAGAACTGACATGTGAAGGGTCCATACTGGATTTGGTGCTTACCAATGGGGAAAATGTTTCTAATGTCATAGTGGGAGACCATCTCGCATCCAGTGATCACCAGATGGTGTGGTTCAGTATTAGGACTAGGGCTGATGAAATCCATTCAAAAACTAGAGTCTCAGGAAAACTAATTTGCCAAGATGGGACAATATCTCAAGGAGTCTTTAGTGGGATAGGAACAGCTGGGGTATCATGAAAAGCAATAGGCAAACTGAAAAGGGATATTTTAAGGACAACAAACCTTTTTGTTAGAAAGGTAAATGCATGTAAAAGGAAAAGGAGGTTGCTATGGTTCTCAAAAGAAGTAGCTGAAAAGATGAAGAATAAGAGGGTGGCATTCATAAAATACAAGGATCACAGAGAGAGGAAAACAAGCATCTATATATGGAAAAACTTAGAGAAGCTTCATAATGTATATGTACAAAAGGAAAGCAAAGATACAAAAAGATGAAGAAATAGCCCATGCAATAAAATGGGGGGAGGGGGGATAAGGCATTTTTCAGATATGCTAGGAAGAGGAGGAAGTGCAAAAGTGGTATTGTCAGACTCAAAGGTGAAAGGGAGGAATATGTAGAAGCTGTTGAGGATAAAGCGTAATTGCTTAATAAATATTTCTGTTCTGTGCTCACAGATGAAGGGCCAGGAGCAGGACCTCAGAAAACACCCACAAATAGGAACAGAAGTGACGGGGATCTTGAACGATTTTCAGAAGAGTGTTCGTGAGGAACTAGCTAAACTAAAAGTAGACAAAGCGATGGGACCGGATGGGATACATCAGAGATTATTGAAGGAACATAGGGACGTTCTAGCAGCTCCACTGACTGACCTTTTCAATTCTTCTTTGAAGTTGTAAATGCTTTTGAAAATCGGGCTCTTCCTCTCTGGCTAGGTTTGCCTGTAGGGCAGGATTGGGAAACACAGCTGTAGTCTCAGGGAAGTGTGTACTGATGCATTGACGGACACAGTCATGCATCCTAAATAGAGCAGATGTGACTTTGATTCCTATATTAATTGGGGTTTTTATCCTGATTATTCTTTTTGATAGTGTTACAAATAATATTGCAGATGTGTTTTACAAAAGCCAATATACAAATAGCATGATAAAAGAATAATAATGAAAGCAGAATTATACAGAATTCACAGCTGAATTAATTGAAAGAAATATATGGGTCAATATTCAGTCACACTGACTCACAGCTTGCTTTTTGAAATGATTGCCATGGTGTTTAAAAAATATATATTCAGTGACGCTATAAGAATAGCCAACAGTGCAGAATTTAAGTGCAGACTGTGGACCGTGCTATACGCAGAGCAGTGATATTCAGCTGCTATACAAATACCCTAGCTTAATTTTAGATGGCTTTTACATTAATGCACATTAAGTAACATTAACACGCATTAAGTGCAACCACTGACCATTCATTTTTATGGGCCCTTGCAGAACATAATGTGTGTTAACTTTTTTTAATGCATGTTAACATTTAGTAAACATGCCACCAGGGGCAGCTCAAGGCAATCTGCTGCCTGAAGCGAGAGATGAGATGACTCCCTCCCCCCCAGAGGGGGGGGGGATCTTTCTCAAAACTCCAGTCAGGGACTGAACCAAACCAACAAGCCGATTAGATGTGGAGGAAATGCAAGATGTTTGCACATCAAGGAACTAAAATAAAGAGCGAGAACCGCAGCACTGTTTATAACTCCAAATTATAACTCATTTTTATTTTGTTCTTATAAACTGTGTTATGGTTCTTTCTTTTTTTTCTTTTTGAACATATATTTTACATCCACAGAACCCCCTCCCCCAACAATGGGTGCAGAGCAGAACTAGGACATTCACCCACAGAACTCAATATCTTTAAAAAAAATCAAATTCAGACTATCTCACTAACAACAACAAACATTCTCTAGTACCAGGCATATTGTGAATTAATACAAAACCCTACAACAAAGTCACTGAGGATCTGTAGAGCAAACCTACCATACCATACCAGCTCAACTTCCAAAACTCATATAAGAAGCCTACCCAAAAAAAACATAGCTGTAAATACTGCAGCGGGCACTGGAACATCCAAACACGTATTTGAAAAGCTGAACAATTCAGATTACTACAGTACAGATCCCTACGTACAAACTCCATGTTAACAGAACACCTGGTCTTGGCCACACACTCAGAACACAGACCCTCACCAAGTACAGAATAAGTGACCATAACCTAATAATAAATATATGTAGATAAAAATTAAACTGAAAACCCAAAAAGTCAGATTCTTCACACAATGCAATGCCAGAGATGCATTTCCTTGTACTTTATAAAATATAAAGATAGCACCAAGACTGTTCATTAAATTGAAAATAAAATTCTCTTCTACCGTTGTTGTCTGACCATTTTATTCTTCATCATGCTGGTCCCAATCTAAGGTTTCTGCTTCCCTCCACCTCCCAGTGCCCCCCCCCCCAACCCGTCTACTTCCTCCCAGGGGCAGCATGAAGGTGATGCAGAACCCTGTGCGGAGCTTCATTGCAGCGTTATTTGCTTAAATTTAGTATACTTTATTTTAAAATGTATATGCCACCAATCTAAAATCCTAGATGGCTTCCAAACATATACATGCAATTTAGTAAAACAGATGTTACAATAAAACAAACATAATAAAAACCATTAAATTTGATTAATGAAAAGTCACTTATACAGCCCCCTACCCTCCAATCAGACCATCACCAATATGCACATCAGATTTATTTCGCTATAACCAGATTATTGATGAGGAGGGAAGATATAAAATGAGAAACTAATCCTGGTAGCCATGAATTCAAACGTTGGATTTTATTGTGCTACAGCTGGAAAGTCCAGAACTCAGCAGAAGTGCAGCTAGCAGGCTACTAAACAAAATTAAACCAAGACGTTCCCTTAAAATTTGAAATTTCCTTTAATCTGACCTGACAAAATATTTTAAATTTCAGTCTGGCAGCATAAAGAACACAAAACTGCAAATCTCAAAGACAATACATATTCCAGTACCACTCCCCCCCCCCCCCCCCGGCAACCAACATCCTAAAGTTGACCTTACCAAGAACCTAGAGTACAGGACCCATAGTGCAAATCTACTATTCCATAACAGCACTAACTTCCAAAACTCAAACAATATGGATCATACCCAAAAAGGGCAGCACCACAAATATTGCAGTGGGCCCTAGAACATCCATATTCCTATTCAGAAAACTGAACAAGCCGGATTTCTACTGCTTCCTACATAGAAACTCCATGCTAACAGAACATGTAGCCTCAGTCACACATGCAGAACAGAGATAGATCTTCACCAAGTAGGGATTATATAAATACAAACTAAAAACAAACATATGTAGTCAAAAATGATTTTACCCAGGAGGATCCAAGATGGCAGCGGAGTAGGATGCCAAGTTGGAGTGTGCCAAGCCGGCTCCTGCACTTATCGCTCTAATGGGGAAGAAGCGAAAACAACGCACCTTGAAGCCCTCCGGTGCCTCTTCTCCTGCGAGTGGGCTGGTGCAGTCTTCCATTGCTGGTTTCTGCATCCCCTCGGCACATATGGTCTCGGGAGACCAGCGGCTGCTTTCCGCGGATCTGAGCAAGGAAGGGGTGGATCTTAGCCCTGTGCAGGCGTCTCCAGGGCAGCCCGGAAGCCGCTTCGAGAAGGGGCAGCTAGTCGGTGTATCTCCGGGTTGTGAGGTCACCGGCACTGTGGAGGGTTCTCCTGCGAAGGTGCAGTTGGTCGTAGCTGCTGCAGGGGGGGGGGGTCGGTCTTGTGCCGTTCCTTCTGGGGGCAGCTTAGGAGTGGAGCGTTTGGAGCTCAGCTCCTTCGACAACTCGGCTATCCGGCCTCCTGGATTGTTGCAAAAACCTGCGCTTGTGACACTTGATAGCTTATGGGAAGCTATTTCCACGCTTCAACAATCCCTTCTACCTGTGGTGACTGTGTTTTCTGAAGAACTTGGTGAAGTTAAAGTTCAGTGTTCAATGGTGGCTTCGGACTTAGCAAGTCAGACCTCCAGAGTATCCCAGCTGGAAACCAAGGTGGAAGATCTTCAGGCTCTCAGGGACCGTTTAATCCAGGCAAGGAAAATAGAATTTCTTGATAATCAATTACGTAGGAATAATTTGAGATTCCTGAACTTTCCTCGTTCTCCATTGATGGATCCGGTGGATCTGGTCCGTAAATACCTGATGGATGTTCTTCAGATGCCTGCTAATTCATTACCTCCTGTGGTATGTGCTCAATATGTGCTGGTTTCTTCTGTGGCAGCTGGCACTAAGTTGGAGCCTGACGGTGCAACTAGGCCTCCTCAACTGGATCTCTCAGAGTTCTTGGAAAGTTCTCTGGAACTGGTGACTAGCCGGGCCACCCTGTTGGTCTGTTTTGCCTTTGAATCTGATCGGAACTCTGTGCTAAGGTTATATTTCCGTAAAATGTCTGATTCTCAGTACCTTAGAACTCAGAAGTAAATCAATATTCAATGTTTCTCTTTTGTTCACAGTAGTCTTCTAATACAAAATACTCAAGTGTTTCAGTTTTTCTTATAGTTTATCTCTTACTATGAATATACTTTTTTGTACAGGAACTTCCACCTTTTAACAGGTAAATTCTCTTATTATCCAGGAGTACTCTGTATGTATTTCAATTGGTAATGTAAAGTATAAGCTCAGAAATGTAGTTCATTTTGTCTCTCAGGGTGTTTGTGTACTGAAAATTTCTTGCAGAGGAGCCCTGTCTCTTGTCCAGAAGTACCGTGGTGTCCTCTTCCAGGAGATCCAATGTAACATGAACCCAGGATGATCCGGACTGTACCTACTCTCTAACTTTAATAAACCAATAAATAAAACTGATCTAAATTGAGGCTGTGTCCACAGTCACTTGGGGTTTAATAAGTTGACTGGGATCCGATGTGGAATACTGTCCCTATTCCTATCCAAAAATAAAAGATAATTGAATGTCTCTATCTAAGCCCAGACAAATACCGTCCAGTCACACTTTTCACAGTCCTAAAAACTTTTCCTTTAAGACCTCAGGAATTTCCAGGTTAAACCTTAATTAGACAGTGTCCTTCTGCCAGAAGTCTAAAACCAGTGCCTCTCTCTCTCCCTCTGCATTGCTTCCAATAACATGCAGCAGTGTCATAGGATTCTAAACTGCCAAACTCAGCAGAGCTACCTGGCTTCCTTCATAGGGTTAAGCATATATATATTTTCCAAAGAGCTTCTCTATAATTTTAGCCTCCAGTAATCTTAGGTTCATTAGAGGAGCACAATACAGCTTTCCTTTCCAATTTCTCAAGCTGTTTCAAAGAAAGGCAGTTTTCCCTGGCTCAGAGGACTCCAAATTGCCACACCCAGCAGAACTACCAGCTCCTCTGCATAGGATTTAAAATATTTATTTCCTCTAAGAAGCTTTGCTACAATCGTAGCTTTCCGAACATTTAGTTCCTTGAAGGAGCTTCATCCAGTATTCCTTAGAAACTTTCCAATTATAAAACAGGAAAAGTTTTCCTTTTTCTTCTCAAACCCTGCTCCAAGAAATCTTTTTCAGGATTTTGATTGTATTTCTCAGCAGACAAAACCTGAGCCAATTTCTTAAGCTCAGAAGCTGTTCACAGCTCATTATTAAAGAAGCTCCCTTCTGTTCCTTCCTTATACATTCTCTCTTAGTTCTGTCCGAAACTTGAACTTTTAAAATGAAACCTCAGTCAGAAGTTCTGCACTGAGTTGTTTGGGCAAATCCTTTCCTTCCAATACAGCTTGTACCCAGCAAATCTGTTCTTCAAACACAGGGAATAATTAATAAAACTCAGCTTCTGTTAATGCTCTGTCTTCCAATTCTGTCTCTAAGAAGGCATCAGACAATACACAGACCAATGACTTAACAAGGTTAAACCTTTTTAACCCAATTTCCAGTTACCTTAAACTTTCAAAACTCACACCGACCTCCTTCCCTCTTCTTTTCCAGCCCTCAACTGCTTCTTTCAGTAGTACTTCATTCCTCCCAAGATAAACTGTTAAGTGGTCTTCCACTGCTAGAACTGCAAATAGTACCACAGCACTGCTCTGGAAAGGGGCAAACCCCCCCAAATCTCCAGATACAAGTATTTTTCCACAACACATCAAAATATATCCTAGGGTTCTGGGCTGTTCTTGTAAGCCTCTGAAGCAGCAAATTTATATACTGCCTCCCTATATCAGGCTCTGCAGTTTCTCTCCTGAAATACTGCTCACCAAAGAGATCCCAGCACTTCCCCTAGCACCTGCACTTCCCCAACACACTCAATGCTTTCCTATGGGCCGGGAATTGTTTTTAAATTAATCTTCATTTTTAGCATTAAAATAGGCTTTTTAAAGCCTGCAAATCCAGGATTACACTTCTTTTAATGTATCTGAGGCTCCAGTGCTCTCTAGCCCTGCACCCCTCCTGGGGCACCAAACAGGTAATCTAGCTATTTTAACCTACTGGTTACATTTGTCTCTGGGTTTTAAAAGCTGTCCCCAGCATTTCCTTCAACATCACCTCTCTTTCCATCATACACTCCACTCACCTCCACCCTTTAGTACCACCATCACTCCAAATATCACTTCATACTCCACTAAACTGTTCCTATTTCAAAATGAAATCTCTCCTTAAATACGTAAGAAGTTTTCCTTAGGTTGTTCTCTTGGACACGTGAGTACCACGCTCTAGAGCAGGGCCACCAACTGATGGAGACTTCAGATACAACCCAGGTACAACCCTACCCAGATTCGTAACATTTAACCGTATTTCAGTAGAACAAATCCACCATTATTCTCCTGTACTTGTTATATTTTTATCAGTAGTCACCATGGGCATATTATCATCAATACATATATCTCAGAGGTCATCACCCTGGTTTGGCTCATCCTGTATGAGTACTTCTATTTCCTCTACCAACCAAGTAACTGATCTCAACTGGTTTCTATGTAAAGTTTTAACCATCCCATCCTTGTTTTGCACTTTAAAACATTTGGTGGTTCATCATATATCTCTAGGACCTTATATAGTTCAGCTTCCCACACATCCTGTAGTTTGTGCCTTTCACAGAACTCCTGCCTACGAACAAGCTCATAGAGCTTCTGGTCATAGAGGGATTTATTCTTATCTCCAACTTTGCGTGATGCTTCTCTGGCTATATCTTGGGCCAGCTGCAGCTTCTGTAGATGTGACTCTAGCCATTCTTCCACAGAACCCACTACCAGATCTTCTTCTTCCAGATATAACTGTTTAACAGGCATTAAAGATTCTTACCCCAGCAGCAGATACACAGGAGAATAGTTTGTTGAACTGTGGGTGGAACTATTATAGATCTGGCAAACTTTGCCCAAGTATTCTTTCTTATTGTCACCCAGCATTTTAAGTATTTGATGCATCGTCCTATTAAACTATACACAATGGCTAATACCCTGAGGGTGATAGAGCGTAATCCAGGTCTTCTTTATCCCATACCATTGGCATAGTTCTTTTATTATTGCCGACTCAAATGATTTCCCTTAGTCAGAATGGATTCTTTGTGGTATGCCATACACTATGAACCACCTTTGTATCAAGGCCTTAGCCGTGGTACATGCTGTCAGAATTTTAGTGAGCACTGCCATCGTGAATCTGATGAACATGTCAGTCATAATTAACATATTCTCATATCCTTTGTTGTCCTTCTCTAAAACGGTGTAATTCATGGCTACAACTTCCAACAGTGCTGAAACAGAGAAGCACTTCATGGGAGCTCTTTCACTTGGGAATATATCTTTTGCTAAAGTACCTTTCTGACATTTTCCAATCTACTCTTGTACTTTGGCCATGTATAACCAATAGTATTTCCTTCAGAGGTTTCTCAATATCATCTCTGAGGCAAAGTGTCCTGAATAATCATAATAATTTTCTAACACTTCTTTTTGCACTTCTCGGGAACCACCAATTGGTCCAGTATTGTTCCATATCTGGGGTCCTTTACTCTCCGATACAATATTCCATCTTTCATCCAGAACCGGTCACGCTGTTTCCACAGTTTTTGCTCTCCTAAACTCCAGTCCTTCGTCTCTGGCATTTGCTGGATTTCTAGTGCTTGTATTATATTTTGCAATCCCAGATCCTCTCTTTGCAGCACTGTCAAACTATGTCTTTCCTTTTCAAAATACAGTGTAGCACTTTGATTTCTTATTTTGGCTGGAGTTCTCTTTTTACCATTCAGTTGCTCTGTTACTGCTGCTGTGATGGCCGAACTGGACAATGTTAAGAAGTCCTTATCCTGATCTTCTGATATCTCAGCTTCATATTCTCCATTAGCTAGTAACCTTGACAGTGCATCAGCATTTCTGTTGACTCTTCCTAGCTTGTATACTATATCAAAATCTAGCTCAGCCAACTGAGCTAGCCATCGCTGCTCAACTGCTTGAATCTTAGCAGTGTCAAGATATTTTAGAGGGTTGTGACCTATCTTTACTAAAAATTTATTGTATACCAAATACTCATGAAATGTATCCATGGTGGCCCATTTCAATGCCAGCAGCTTTAATTTAAAAGCACTGTAGTTCTTGTTGTTTCATTCCGATTTTCTCAACCTTCAATTGGCAAACGCAATAACCTTTTCTTCACCATCTTGTATTTGGCTTAGTACAGCTCCCAGACCTTTAAAGCTTGCATCCATGGTTAGTATGAATGGGAGATCAAACATTGGATAGGACAACACTGGTGCAGTCATCAACTTCTGTAAACTCTCAAATGCATTCTGGTAGTCTCCATCCCACACAAATGGTATCTCCCTTCTCTGCTTTCTTGTCTTCCCAGTCAATTTGTGGAGGGGAGCAGCACTTTGAGCAAAATTTGACATGAAACGCTGGTAAAAACTGGTGAAGTCAAGTAAGCTCCTAGTTTCCGTAGGAGTGGTAGGTGCTTTCCAATCCTGCAGGGCCTTTGTTTTCTCAGGGTCCACTTGAGATCCCATCTCCAGACACTATGGGGTATTTTTACTAAATGGCACTAACAGCACAGCTGCGACGTTATCGTGTGATATGTGACATTATCACACGATAAAGGCGCATTACCCTGCGAGAACATCATGTATCGCGAGATAACGAGTGACGGGTTCACCCCTAAACAAAGACATGGGGAGGGGTGGCCTGCAAAAAGTGGCAGGTGCACCCCTAAAGAAAGACATGGGGAGGGGTGGCCTGCACAGAGTGGCAGGTGCACCTACTCCTGCCATCTTACTGGGCAGACTAGATGGACTGGTCTTTATCTGCCGTCATTTACTATGTTACTATAACGTCTCCTGTGGCATTAAGGTGCACAGAGGGTGGAGTAAGGCTCCCCAGGGGTGGAGATAAGGGGTCAATGGGCGGAGAGTGGGCGGGGAGAGGCCCCATGCACACTATTGCCATGAAATGAAGGTCTGAAAATTAGTGCCAGTGAAAACCTCACGCTAGAGGAACATTCGCAGGGGAGAGAGACCATTTCAGTCAGCAATGTGCAGCAAAGGCAGGGAAACCAAGAAAAGTGATAGTAGTAATACATGTGCAGCAACATCATAGTGCCCAAGTACGAGAGGGCACTACAGTGAGGCTGCAAATGGGGTACAGGGGGCTGCAGGCGGGACATGCAGTGTGGCAGCTGGGGCACAGGGTGGGTTAGGCAGATGCTTAGGTGACTCATAGGAATGTGGAAGCGGAAAACCAGCAGGACAGCAACTGACCACGGGCAAACATGGCCACGAGTGTGTGTCCCACAGTGTCCCAGGGGACAGTACCCAGCAAGTACCCCAAAGGGCACATAACATTGGCAGGCGGTGCAGGGGGGAAGCTTTGATGTCTATGCAGGCACCCCTACCTCATATCACGCACCATAGGCAGCCGCCTACTGGCACACTGGATGGCCTGGGACTGCGCACCACCAGCACAAGGGCATGTCAGCATGGTGGCGGAGGGGTGCTGGTGGCGGAGGGGGCAGTGACATCTGCCCACAGCAGACCACGGCCAAGCCCCGTTTAGGTGGGTGCCATGCACTGCAACAGACAAGGTCTGTCTGATGAACAGTCATGGTATCCCCAGGGAATGATCTGCCCCTGTGGCAACAGTTTGGTGCAGTACACACAGCCAGTGTGTTCAGGGGCAGAAGGCCACAAGTTCAAGTCCCAGTTGTGCCTCCTGCAAACTATGTCCCTATGTTTTACTCAGTACTAAACCATGGTAATAATGACAGAACCGTTATTGCAGATAAAAGAAACATGCCATAAACTCCTATATTTTACCCTACAGAGCACAGACACCATAAACATGTGCAATCCCTAGAGCAGAGTTTCCCAACTGCAGTCCTGGAGGGCCAAACACCATTTAGGTTTCATGCTGTCCCTAATAAATATGCCTGTGCTGCATTTGTATGCACCGCCCCCATTGTATGCAAATGTATCTCATGAATATTCATTAGGGACAGCATGAAAACCTGAACAGTGTTAGGCCCACCAGGACTGGAGTTGGGAACCTCTGCCCTAGAGCAGCAGCCAACAGGGGCACAAACACCCACACCCACAGGCTCCACTATCCAAAGCCTCATGGAGAGTCAGGCTGTTGGGCCCTGCGCAGAGCAGCATCTCCCAATATTGCCACCTGCATACCTTAGCAATGCCGTCCTAAACTTGGGAACACATTCCACATATATCAAAAGGTTGCTATGATTAATGTCAGATAACAAATCCTAGGTTAAACATGACTTGTGGACAGAGATTCATCATAGCAACCTTTCTGATATCTGTGGAGTGTGTTTCAGTTTTTGCTTCTGACAGTGTTTACAAACCCGGGGAGTGACCCCAACAGTATTGCGTACCATGGCAGTGCCCGCACTGTGCCCAGAACTGGTGTGGCAGCCAGGGCTGCCACAAGGAGAAATTAGACCTTACCTGCTAATTGTCTTTCCTTGAGTTCTCTCCGGGCCAGTCCAGAACAGATGGGTAGTCAAATCTCCCTCCTCTAGCAGCTGAGGACAGAATTCCAATTCTTTTATTGCTAGGTTACACATCGCTCCCTTGGCAACAGCAGCCAGTCTTTACGTAGCAAGCAGCCAATAACAAATCAATAAGAAGAAAACAGCGGAAGAGTCCCATTGAAGGTATATAAATTTGCTCTGTGTCTCATGCTTGACCACGAAAGCACTTGAGAGGGAAAATAGCCAAAGTAATGGCTTTTAATTTTTTTTTTTTTAAATGAACAATAACCACAAAAAACAAGTTTCCATTCATGTAACACCGAAAAAAACCGACATAAAAGAAACGCAAGAAAATACTAATAATAAAGAATGAAAATTATAGGGAGGGTTCTGGACTGGCCCGGAGAGAACTCAAGGAAAGACAATTAGCAGGTAAGGTCTAATTTCTCCTTCCTATTCGTCTCTCCGGGCCAGTCCAGAACAGATGGGTAGTACCAAAGCAGTACCTAACCCTGGGAGGGACCCGAGAGCCCCGCTATCACTGCTGAAGCCCCCACCGACGCATCTTGCCTAGCGAGAACATCCAACCTATAATGACGTGAAAAGGCATGAAGAGAAGACCATGACGCCGCACGACAAATATCCACCAGGGGAACCAAGGCCGATTCTGCCCACGAAGTAGCTTGACCCCTTGTAGAATGAGCCCGAAGACCTACCGGAACCGGTTTACCTCTGGCTTCATACGCAACCCGTATTGCATGCTTTACCCATCGTGCAATGGTAGCCTTGGATGCAGGTTGACCCTTAGATGGCCCTGCAAACAACACAAATAACCGATCAGTCTTACGAAAAGACTCGGTCTCCCGTAGATATCTACGAAGTACATGACCCATATCCAATTTCCGCAGAGCTCAATCGACAGAATCTGCTCCCGAGCTAGCAAAAGTGGGAAGCGAAACCGACTGATTCACATGAAAAGCAGAGAGTACTTTCGGGAGAAAGGACGGTACCGGACGCAAGACCACTTTTTCCTCAGAAAACTGAAGAAAAGGCGGGCGGCATGAAAGAGCCTGCAGATCCGAAATGCGTCTAGCTGAACACAATGCCACTAAAAAAGCTGTCTTCCAGGACAATTCTCTTAGTGAACGTGAAGAATGAGGCTCAAAGGGAGACTGTGTTAAAGCCTCTAATACTAAGTTCAAATCCCAAGGAGGAACAATTTGACGAAACGGAGGACGAATTTGCTTAGCCGCTCTAAGAAAACGGAGAACATCGGGATGAAAGGAAAGACGTAGTCCGCGAACCGGCCCACGAAAAACTGCCAGGGCCGCTAACTGCACCTTTAAGGTACTCAGAGCAAGACCTTTCTCAAGACCGCATTGAAGAAAATCCAGAACATCCGGAATAGAAGATAGACGAGCTTTCAAACGGCGATCAGAACACCAAGCTTCAAAAACTCGCCACACCCGAATGTATGCCAATGATGTGGACTTTCTACGAGACTGCAACAAGGTGTTGATTACCGAAACTGAATAACCTTTTCGGCGCAAGCGCCGCCTTTCAAGAGCCATGCCGTAAGCAAGAATCGATCTGCCTGAGGCATCCAAACGGGCCCTTGATGTAGCAAATCTGCCCGAGCGGGCAACCTCCACGGTGGAGCCGCTAGAAGACGCATTAGATCGGCATACCAAGGCCGTCGAGGCCAATCTGGAGCAACAAGAATCAACAGACCCTGATGCATGACAGCTCGCTGCACAACGAGACCCACCAACGGCCATGGAGGAAACACATACAGAAGTTGCCCCAACGGCCAGGGCTGTACCAGACCGTCGAGACCTTCCGACATATGTTCCCTGCGTCTGCTGAAAAAGCGAGTCGCCTTTGCATTGTCCAAAGTTGCCATCAGATCCATTACCGGTTGACCCCAACGTATTGTGAGCTCGTGAAAAACTTCGGCATTGAGTTGCCACTCTCCCGGATCTAGCACATGTCGGCTGAGATAGTCCGCTTGCACATTGTCCTTTCCTGCCACATGAGCTGCCGAGAGCGCCGAAAGGTGCAACTCCGCCCAGTGAAACAAGCTTTGACTCTCCTCCAGAAGAAGAAGACTTCCTGTCCCGCCTTGGCGATTTATGTATGAGACCGCCACTAAATTGTCGGAGAAGATGCGTACCGACTTCCCCTCCAGAAGACTTGCGAACGCTAACAGCGCTAGATGCACCGTTCTCAGCTCCAGGCGATTGATGGACCACAGGCTCTCTTCCGCCGTCCAAGAGCCTTGCGCTATGTGATTCAAACAGTGTGCTCCCCAACCGGACAGACTGGCATCGGTAGTCACCAAAACCCATTCCGGCAGCGCTAAGGGAACTCCCGCCTGAAGATGGTCTGGAACCAACCACCACTGAAGACTGACCCTGACATGATCGGGACAGCTTAAGCGACGAGAAAGGGGATGCCGTTGTGGAGACCAACGCGAAAAAAGAGCTTGCTGGAGCGGTCGCATGTGTGCCCTGGCCCATGGAACCAAATCCAAGGCCGCTGCCATTAGCCCCAGCAACTGTAAGTACTTCCAAGCTGTCGGCGCTCTTGCGAGCAAAAACCCCGACACATGCGCGAGAAGCTTTCGAATTCGCTCTGGAGGCAACAGAACCATACCTCGGCCCGTGTCGAAGAATGCTCCGAGATAAGTCAGCTGCTGCACCGGCTCCAGACGACTTTTGGCCTGATTCACAACCCAACCTAGATTCTCCAAACAGGACACTACTCGCGCTGTCGCCTTTAGCGACTCCTCTCGTGAGGACGCTCGAATCAACCAGTCGTCCAGATAAGGATGAACCTGAATGCCATCCCTGCGTAGCGCCGCTGCCACCACCACCAATACCTTGGTGAAAGTGCGCGGCGCCGTCGCTAGGCCGAACGGTAAGGCCCGAAACTGAAAATGATCCATGGGTACTGCAAACCGAAGAAAGCGCTGATGATCTGGCTTGATAGGAATATGCAGATAAGCTTCCGTCAAATCTATGGAAGAGAGGAACTCCCTCGGCCTTACCGAGCGGATTACAGACCTTAATGTCTCCATTCGAAAATGAGAGACTCGCAAGCAACGTTTCACGTGCTTTAAATCCAACACGGGACGAAAAGAGCCCTCCTTTTTTGGAACCACAAAATAAATCGAGTATCGACCAAAGCCGTACTGGTCTAATGGAACTGGAACCACTGCCCGGAGCTGCAACAACCGCTGCAACGTGTCGTGGACTGCTCTCCTTTTGGTGTCCGACCCGCACGGAGAAAAAACGAAGGCGTCGGTCAGATGACAATTGAACTCGAGAGCATAGCCCTCGCGAATAATCTGCAGTACCCACTTGTCGGAAGTAATGGCGACCCAAGCGGAGAGAAACTCCTGTAACCGACCGCCCACCGGAAACTCCGCTTGGGCCGGCCTCGCTTCATTGCGGTTTTTTAATGGTAGCGGAAGGAGCTCCAAAGAAGCCTCTACCGGAACCTCTAGCGCCTCGAAAGGACTGCCCCCAAAAAGGAAATCGACCTCGTTGATATGGAGTAAAGCGAGCTCCCCTAAAACGGCGAAATTCTCGCCCTTGACCCCTAGTAAAGGAGCCCTGCTTAACTGATTTAGGACGGTCCTCGGGCAAACGCCCTCCCTTGGAATCTCCTAAATCTTTAACAATTTTCTCTAACGCTTCTCCAAAAAGAAGCTTTCCTTTATAAGGGAGTTTACTGAGACGTGCCTTGGAGGAGGCATCTGCTGCCCAATTCCATAACCAAAGAAAACGACGAGCAGCAACCATGGAAGCCATAGACTTCGCAGAAATGCGAATCAAATCGTAAAAGGCATCTGCTAAATATGCCGCTGCCGACTCCAATTTCGCCCCCTCACTAGAAGGAGTCACTGCATCAGTCGGAGCAGAGGTCTGCTGGCCCCACCTAATCGCAGCTCTGGATACATATGCTCCACAGACAGACGCTTGAAGCGCCAGAGCACTGGCATCAAAAGCCTGTTTCAACAGACCCTCTAATCTACGATCCTGCATGTCTTTAAGAGCCGCGGCCCCCTCTACAGGTATGGTAGTTTTTTTGGTGACAGCAGACACCAGTGCATCCACCTTTGGCATATGTAGAAGCTCCTTTTCCTCTTGAGGCATAGGATACAACCGAGTCAAAGCTCTAGCTCCTCTTAATGAAGCCTCAGGGCATTCCCACTCAGACTCTATCATCTGTTTGATCACCCGATGCAAAGGAAAACATCTTTGCTCCGTTTTGAAACCCTGCAGCAAGGGGTCTTCCAAAGGTTCTTGTTGAACCACCTGCGGAATGATACTTAGCGCTGTAAGGGACTGTGCAATCAAAGCTGGTAACTCCTCTTTTCTAAACACCCTAAAGATATTTGGATCCTCACCCGAACCCAACTCTCCTTCCTCTAAATCCGCCCGCCAAAAATCCAAACCCTGCTCAGACATAAGTTCCCCTTGTTCAGGCTCTAAAGTCTCAGCCTCTAAAGAAACTGAATCCAATTTAGACTCTTTTACATCTGTTAAAGGAACTTCTTCACAAGATGCAGATTGATTAGAAACCCCTATCTGTGCCAATTGTGGAGGGTCCAATAAAACCGGAAGAGAAGCCTGAGATTTTTTTAACAAATAAGCTCTATGAAACGCGAGGATGAAATCAGCTGAAAGCAAAGGATCCTGCGCCTCTGAAATTACAGGCAACACAGGCTGAGCATGAGCTTCTGCCACATGACGAGATTTCGCTTTCCTTTTACTTGCTTTGGGCAATGGAGCAGAAGGAACGGAAGGCGCTGCAAAGATGGCCGCCGCTCCCGCGTTCTCAGCCAACGGCTGCAGCGAAGAAGAATGGAGTTGCGAATCTCCTTTATTGTCCTGCATAACGCAGAGCAAGTGTACAGGCACCGAAGGCACTTTGTAAAACCGAAAGGCACAGGAAAACTTCAAAAAAGAAACCGTACCGGAGAAACCGAGTGACAGAGAGAGGTGAGCAAACATCCGCGGCACAGCTCTAAATAAAAAATAACTGATACTAACGCCGGTAAACAGACAGGCTCTCTAGCTCCTTAGAAACCGCTGCCAGCGGTCCTGTAAATGAAGAGCCTACTAGGTAAGAAAATAGTAACTGGGGCCCCCAGACCTGCTCTTACCAATTTCCTTTAGCAGAGTAGAGGAGACAGGCTCTGTCCCATACTCTGAATCGTTTAACCAGCTACTAGTACTGATGTTACCGTATAAAAACAACATAAATCAGAGCCAAGTGCTTAAACACCCTGCTAGGGCACAGCACTACCTCTTCAATGAGAACTCTTCCATAAAATAAGAAAAATAAAGAATAATAACAGAGAACAGGTGGGGAGAGAAATCTTCACACATCCATCTCAGCTGCTGAGGACAAAAAAGACTGGCTGCTGTTGCCAAGGGAGCGATGTGTAACCTAGCAATAAAAGAATTGGAATTCTGTCCTCAGCTGCTAGAGGAGGGAGATTTGACTACCCATCTGTTCTGGACTGGCCCGGAGAGACGAATAGGAAACCTCTATAGTTGCACAAAGCTGGCATAGGAGTGGGAGTGTGTGTATGTCTATCCAGTGTGTTGTGGCTGCCTACACCTTACTGAGCCCACACTGCTTGCACTGTTTCCAGTGTTAGCCTGTCAATGTGCATAATGAGGGGCAAGGTACTGTGGGTATGGCCCGGACAGGGTGGCCTGGGCAGGATACATCTGCACAGGGCAATGGCTGGGACATTGTAGTGCCTGACCACCACCTGCACGGACAGGGTGGCCATGGCATGTCATGCTGGGAGGTCACTCTCACCCTGACTGAGCAGTGGCCACGGCATGGCTAGTTTCCCCCATAGAGCTATACAGTACTTCTCTTAAGTGATATTTATAGGTTCCCTTTTCTGAGGCCCAATCACTGACAGACCTGCTTGGTGTGTGTGTGCTCACATCCCATTTTTGGGTGCACACAGTTCCTCCAGGAACATGCACTATGTACTAGTTAGCAGACTGTCTGCAGTTAGCATGTGTATGGCTGGAACACCTTGCAGGGTGTAGCGGGTGGAGACTGATTGTGCCCTCTGCTGGTGAATGTCAGAGAGTGGTGGGGGGGCAGCTGAGCTTTTCCAGCATTCTGCCTGTCTGCCATTGCCTTATGTGATGCATACAGATTTGCATTGACTGCCCTGTAGGGTGCCCGTTTCCCAGCAGGACTGGGGTTGATGGTCCCCTCTACTGCCACCATTGCAGAGATGTAGAATGTGGATCCTGTCCTCCATCCTGAGCCACAGCGAGCAGGTTGGGTGGTGCTACATAATCCACTTTTGGGTCCAAACACCCCCCTTCACCTATAACATGTGACCATAGCACCCACACAGGATATGCACTATTCTGGGTGCATCATAGTCCACAAGGGCTAGACGGGGCTGGGAAATTCAGATGGACACAAGTGTATCCTAGGTGTGTCTGCAAGGACTACCTATCACACACTGGCACTAATGGGGACCTGCAGCATAGCCTATCTTAGCCAAGCCAGGTGCTGCGGACCTGGTGCTGGGCGCCCCACCACACCCTCAGGGTGAGCACAGGACCCGCACAATGTCCTGGTCTGTAGCTACTCTGTGCCAGTAACACACACAGTCAGTTCCCTCTACCAGGCCTAGGTGCTGTGGGGGTGCATACCCCATCTTGTGATCAGCTGTAGACTGCTGTTCTGCATGTGCAGTGCATCATGGGTACGGGTGTGTTTACCCTATCCTGATAACCACAGCAGACAGTTTGTGTGGTGACCTGCAGTCTTTCTGTAGCCAGCCAGCAGCTTGGTAGTAGCTATAGAGATGTAGCCCACTGGTTACTTCAATGAGTGTGGAGGCAGAGGTCATGGGCTTGATCCCACAATGGTGTTATTTAATAAAGCTGTCTGAGGCTTTTCCTTTTAATTTAAATCAGTGCTGCCAGCAAAAACACCCTCACAGTGCTGTAACCTTAAGGTGCCTCATAAGGCGCCCTATAAAGCGCCCTATAGGGCACATTAGAAGGCACCTTGGCGGACAGGGCACTTTATAATGTGCCCTATCGAGTGCCTTATAGGGCGCCTTATGTGGCACCTTATGTTACGGCACTGTGAGGGTGTTTTTCCTGGCAGCACTGATTTAACTTAAAGAAGGAAATGCCTCAGACAGCACTGATTTAAATTAAAAAAGGGAAATGCCTCAGACAGCCTTCGGATGGGTGGAAGGGGATAGGGTCTGGGCGGAACGGGGTGGGCTGAGCCGGCAGGATGTACAAGGCCAATTCAGGTCATGGCCCTGTACGTCCTGCGGGATCAGAGGAGACGTGATGATTATTCCACCTTGAAGGTGAAATAATCAGCACCAGGAGGGCAATCGAATCCAGGGATCCCACCCCTGGGGCTGGGGCTGGGTGCAGAGGGGTCCCCACTGCCTAATACAGGCCCCAGCTGGCCAGGCTTGGGTCGGGCAATGGGGAATAGGGGGGCTGAGCTGCAAGAGCCGGGACACCTGCTGGGAGGTTTAGGTTGATCTTCCCTAAGTGTATAACTTTGCATTTGTCCACATTAAATGTCATCTGCCATCTGGGTGCCCAGTCTACTAATTTATCAAAGTCCTTTTGCAAATGTTTCAATATTCTAGTTTTTTAACAACTTTGAATATTTGATCGCCTCACTCATTCCCATTTGCAGGTCATTTATAGATATGTTAAAAAGCAGCAGGCATAGTAGGAGTGGAGGAGTGGCCTAGTGGTTGGGGAAAGGTACTTCAGGACAGAAGGTCAGGGGTTCAAATCCCACTAGAGGACAGCAACCTTGGGCTGGAAGGACTGGGGTTTCTAGTCCCACAGGTGCTCCTTGTGGTCTTGGGCAAGCCACTTAACCCTCCATAGCCCATGTTCCCTGTAAAATAGTTATCTCCAAGTTACAATGCCCTGTTCAATGTAATTTCAGTTTGTTCAATGTAAACCACACTGATGCAGAATAGCACAGTATATAAGAGAATGTAAATAAATAAATAAAATAAATAGTACAGATCCCTGGGGTACTCCACTATTCACCTTTCTCCATTTAGTCCTACTCTCTGTTTTCTATCATTCTACCAGTTCCTAATCCACACTAGTACATTGTCTCTTATCCCATTGCTTTTCAGTTTCTCCAAGAGTATCTCATGAGGGACTTTGTCAAAGGCTTTCTGAAAGTCCGGATACACTATATCAACCTGCTCACCTTTGTTTACATGTTTATTCACACCTTCAAAAATATAAGAGATTGGTGAGACAAGACTTTCCTTTGCCTAATCCATGTTGGTTTTCTGCCATTAAATCATGACTTTCTACATTAGTGGTTCTCAACCCAGTCCTCTGGGACCACCAGGCCAGTCAGGTTTTCAGGATATCCACAATGAATATGCATGAGTTGGATCTGCATGCACTGTTTCCATTGTATGCAGATCTATCTCATGCATATTCATTGTGGATATCCTGAAAACCTGACTGGCCTGGTGGTCCCAGAGGACTGGGCTGAGAACCACTGATCTACATGTTCAACAGTTTTGTTTTTTATACTGGTTTCTACCATTTTGCCTGGTACTGATGTCAGTAGTTGGTCTGTAGTTTCCCGGATCACCCCTAGAACCTTTTTAAAAAATTGGCACTACATTGGCCACTCTCCAATCTTCAGGTACTACAGATGATTTTAATGATAGATCAGATTACTAATATTAGGTCTACAAGCTCATATTTCAGTTCTTTCAGCACCCTGGGATGTATGCCATCTAGTCCAGGTGATTTGCTGCTCTTTAGTTTATCAATTAGCTGTATTACATCTTCCTGATTTATCAAGATTTGCTTCAGTTCCTCTGATACATCACCTTTAAATATCATTTCTGGCATGGGTAAGTTTCCTATATCTTCTTCAGTAAAGACTGAAGAAAAAAATTCAGTCTCTCCGCTATGGCCCTCTCTCAGTGCACCTTTTACCCCTCCATCATCTAATGGTCCAACTGAATCCCTCACAGGTGTTTTGCTATGAATATACTTGAAAATGTATATTCTTTTCAAATCTTCTCTTTGCCTGCCTTATCAATGCCGTGCATTTAACTTGCCAGAATTTATGTTTCATCTTTTCATCATTTGGCTCTTTTTCCAATTTTCTGAAAGATTCACTCTTAGCTATAATAGCCTCATCTTTAAGCCATGCTGACTATCATTTTCCCTTCCTTCCACTGAATACATCTGGTCTGGGCTTTCAAGATAGTATTTTTTGAAAAAACGCCCAGGCTTGATGTAAACCCTTAACCTTTGCAGTTTCTCCTTTTAGTTTTTTTCTTAACCATTTTCTTCATTTCATTATAGTCTCCTTTTTGAAAGTTAAATGATAGTGTAGTCAATCTCCTTGTTATCCTCTATCCATTTATTAAATTAAATGTGATTGTGTTGTGATTGCTATTGCCAAGCTGCCCCAAAACAGTTACCTCTCACACTAGATCCTGCGTTCCACTGAGGATTAGGACTAAAATAGCATCCACGTGTCAGTTCTTGAACCAGCAGCTCCATGAAGCAGTCATTTATTTCATCTAGAAACTTTAGCTCCCTAACATGTCCAAATATGACATTGACCCAATCAATACCTGGGCAATGGAAACCTCCCATTATTACTGTGTTGTAAACTTTGCTAGCTTCCCTAATTTCTGATAGCATTTCATCATCAGCAAACAGTAGTACACCCCCACTGCCATGCCCTTCCCCTTTTTACATGGAGTTTCTATCCATAGAGATTCTATAGTGTATTTGGTTTCTTGCAAAACATTTGTCCAGTTTGACTTGATGCCCTCTTTAATATATAGAGCTACCCCTCCACCAATGTGCTCTAACCTTTCATTGCGATATAGTTTCTAGCCTGGTAACAGTGTCCCATTGGTTATGCTCCTTCTACGAGGTCTCTGAAATGCCAATTATATCTAACCTTAACTTTTCATTCATTGCTATATATTCTAACTCTCCCATCTTATTTTTTAGACTTCTAGAATTTGCATACAGGCATATCAAAGTTTCTTTTTTGCTAATATTATCAATCTGGCTTTTTGATGACAGAATTCATTTGGAATCTTTCAGTTCTATCTGATTTTTGCTTAAAGGCACCTGGGTTACTTTTACCTTTATTGGAATCTCTCTATTGGGATGCCCTGACTTCCGTGTTTTGCTAGTATCCTTCAAGGATACATCATTCCGAACCATATGCTCTTGGATGACTGTTGGCTTTCCCCCATTATCTAGTTTAAAGGTTCTATCTCCTTTTTCAAGGTTAATACCAGCAGCCTGTTTAAGGTGGAGCACATCCTTTTGGAAAAAATGCCCCCCCTCCCCTGGAATGTTGCCCGGTTCCTAAAAAATCCAAAATCTTCTTCTTTGCACCATTGTCTCATCCACACATTGAAACTCTGGAGCTTTGCTTTCCTCTTGAGTCCTGCGCATGGAATGTGAAGCATTTCTGAGAACACTATCCTAGAAGTTCTGGATTTCAACTTTCTACCCACTGTAAAAGCTTAAATTTGGCTTTCAGATCCTCCCTCCCACATTTTCCTATATCATTGGTACCAACATGTACTAAGACAGCAGGCTCCTCCCCAGCACTTTCTAAAACCTTGTCTAGGTGGCACATGAAGTCCGCTACCTTCACACTAGGCAGAAATATTACCTGGTGATCCTCATGTCCAACAGCCACACAGCTATCTACATACCTAATGATCGAATCACCAACTATAACGACCATCCTAAACCTTCCCTCATGGGCACATGGCCCTGGAGATACATCCTCAGTGTGAAAGGGTATTACAATACCTACAGGACAGGTCCTAGCTACAGGATCACTTCCTGCCACAACAAGGTGATGCTCTCCTTTCATGTGACCTCTCTCCTCCATTGGCAGCAGAGAAGCTGCCAGATTGGAGGTGGGACTTCTCTACTACATCCTTGTAGGTCTCTATACCTCTCTGTATGCCTCAGCTCCTCCAAGTGTACTACTCTAGCCTCCAGAGAACGGACTCATTCCCTGAAAGCAAAGAGATCTTTGCACTTAGTGCACACATAATACCTCTTACCAACTGGGAGAAAATCATACATATAACACTCAGTACAAAAGACTGGATAGCCCCCATCTTGTTGATAGACTGCTGTCTGCATCTTAGATTTAAAGATTTATTTTATTTGTTTAAAGTTGTTAAGTTATGTAAAGTTGCTAGGGGAATAGGGATAGTTCAACCAATACAATTATATCTAATAAGTATAAAGGA
Source organism: Ichthyophis bannanicus (assembly GCA_033557465.1). Lineage (NCBI taxonomy): Eukaryota > Metazoa > Chordata > Amphibia > Gymnophiona > Ichthyophiidae > Ichthyophis > Ichthyophis bannanicus. The sequence goes on along the minus strand of CM066033.1, from coordinate 1,403,259,562 downwards.
CTTTTAGTGTTCACCTCACGATGAACTGCAAGTACTTAATTAATCTACTCCTAAGCCCTAATAACTTTCTGATGAAGATAATTGGTTAAACCTGAAATTGCGTAAGATCGGCCCCTTCCCATTAACTGGTTTAGGAGGTTATAAATCAAGGATTATGCTTGGGGTGGGTGGGAGGGCGTAGGTAGGAGAGAAGACCTATTTTCATCAGTGCTTCTCTTAATTTCCTGGGTGATTCACACTGCCCTTGGTTTGATAGAGGGGGCCTTTCAAGTGCCCCTTTGATCTGTCACTTGACTTTTAACACCTATTTAAAACAATTTCACAGTTCTCTTGCTTCCTAACTGGAAGGCCTCTTTGTAAAAGGTCTCTAGAAAACAATTGCTCTCTGAATTTTCAAAGAATATTTACCTTATAGTATTCTCTCTGTTAAGATATACCTTAACTGGCTGTAATTTCACTGAAAACTGGCTTGTTATACTAAGCCCTAACTGGTTTTAATTTAATTGAAAGATGACCTATAGTACTATGCTTTAACTGGCTTAATAAAACACTGAATTTTAAAATACACAGATTTTATTAGTTTTAACCAAAGAATTCCCTTTTCCCCAAGATTTAGAGAATTTCTCAGGCGGTAAGTACTTACAAGTGCAGATTTCTTCCCAGCTGAAGCAGCCCTCTTGGTAGTCCTTCAGGACTGAAAGTCATTGAGTTCTGGTTGACCTATTTGTATCTGTGCTTCTAAGACATCTCCAGCATCTCTTGTTGAGATAATTGCAATACATTTGCATTTTTTAACTACATTTGGAAATTTAAAAAATGTGAAGCAGAATGATGATGACACTAGTTGTTTCAGTCCCATAAGCTAGGTGACTGCGATGAGGATGAAACTGCTGAGCTCTCTGTCTCACATCAAAAAATCTTCTTAGTTAATATAAATATTGGGTTATTATCATCATATATTGGCACACCATTAATAGAGTGAAGTAAGAGCTTCAAGGCAATTTGAGTTAATAAAATCATTTAAAAGAATTTGAATTCCAGTGTAATTGTAAGGTATTATCCACAACATATTTAAAACATTAGGCTCAGCTCAAGATCTACAAAGCAGGAATAAAACAGTGTTTCTTTTGAGATAGGTCAGTGGTAACCAGCTAGCAGTCAGCAGTCAAAGGACTTTGGCAACAAGATATTTGACAGCAGTCTTATTAGTTTTGAAAGCTGTTTAGATGATTATGAGCCAATGGGAAGACATGGGAGAGTGATGCTGTTGGGTGCTAGATTAAGTATGTTACTTATAGGGCTCATTCCATCCCAGACATCCAGCCCCTCTGTACGTCCAGTCTGAGCCGGACATACAGAGGGGCTTGCGATTCTGATCCTGTGGGGCACGTCTAGCCCCGCGAGATCAGAATCACGATCAGCCATGTATGTGCAGATCAGGACTGCAATTCAGTCCGGCCTGTATATACATGACAAGCCCAACTAACTCAGTCAGGGCTTTTAAATGAAGCCGTAGTGTCATGGCAACGTGGCTCCATTTAAAAGCCGCAATGCCAGCTGCCAGAAAAAAGGCTTATTCCCCACAGCCTGACCCCCGATCTGGTCTCCTAAGGCCAGGGTCGGGCTGTGGGGAATGTCCTCCGGCCCCTCCCTGCTCCATCTGCACCCTGGGCACCCAAAAAAACAACATCTAAGGAAGTTATTCCACCTCAGAGGTGGAATAACTTCCCCGCACATGTCACCAGCCCTGGACATCCAGGGCTAACATTAGAATCGGCCCTGTGCGTCCAGGGCTGGCGACCACCCACTGCCCGCCCAGACTCTGCCCTCGAGCCACTCCTTCCCCTCCCCCATCTAAATTCCCCGCACAACCGGCAGGGATGTTAGACGTCAGCGGGGGAAGGCACGTCCCATTGGGACATCAATCCCCGCTATTCGTGGCACAGAATAACCCACTGTATGTTTATCTATCCAGTTTGGTTGTTGTTGTTGTTGTTGTTAAGTACCATCGAGTCAATGTTGACTCCTTGCAACCCTGCAGATAGTTGTCTATTTGTGACTATCCCCTGGGTTTTCTTGGCAAAGTATGACCAAAGTAGATTATCCAGACTGGTAGAGAACCAAAAAGGAAAAAAACAACAAAAGTTGATTTCTACAGTGTAGATCAAAATACCCAGCAGATGAGATAGCACAATTGTTTATTTTTCTGCTTCATCTTGCATTTATTAATCTCGAATATATTCATTTCCATAATGATCTATTGGAAAGCTTCTGTTCTGTAGCCAAATACTCTTACTCAGAAAACAAATACCTACACCATATGCATGCACATTGAAATGCTGCAGTACATCTTTGATACATGTGATGCACTGGACCCCCTAGATTTAATTAAATATGGATTACTCTAAGCAGCTTTAGTAAAGCCTTTCATTTCAGGAAAATTCCTTGTGCAGAGTGTAGTAAGATGCTAGTTAAAAAACACCTTCAGGTGCTTGCTCTCCATAGATATGACTGAAGCCCCTGGGGGTTTTTTTTGGCAAGGTACAACCAGAAGCAGACTTCCAGAACTTTCTTGCACACAGTGAATTTATAACCCCTGATGTTCCAAGGTAGTCACCCATCCAAGTACTAGCCAGGCCCAACACTGCTTAACTTCAGAGATCAGCCAAGAGCAAGTTAATTCGGGACAGCTGAAGACTCTGTTATCACAACATAAATTCATTGCCAAGTTTTGGATTTTTTGCCTAATTTGTTGTATTGCAAAGTGTTGCAATAACTATTATAAATGGTAATTATTCTAAGGTTTATATCAGTTATTGCATGACACTTCTTTTATTGACCTCTTCTTTAGTTCAGACTGCTATAAATATGGGAATATTGCAGGGTGGGATAAAAGTAGGAGAGCTTTCATTTAGAGAAGGCTACATTTTTTCAACAAAGCTGAACCCCCTTTGATCCAGAGGTTTCAGTGTCTTCCAACCTGGAGGATGCTGGTTACTGGGCACTAAGCCCATGAATCACAATCCTCAATCATATTATTTCTGGTTTCTACTAAAACCTTAGGGAAATTACCTCTTCTAGCCATTCCTAGAGAATGTCTGCCTCTCTCACATCCAGTTTATGCAGATACATGAGTGACTGGCATTTATTTCTTGATTTTCTCGCTTCTTGTCATTATGGTTCAAGCTTGTGATATAATATACCTCACCCCTATGCAAGTACTTGGATTACTGATAAGGCTGTTTTACTGATCTAAAGGGTTTCAGACTTAAGAGGGTTTAATTTAAGCCTTTGATCGGCAAGCCAAGTGGCCCCAGGTGGCATCTAGACAATCATTTAGATTAATATAACCCAAGTGGGCTGAGTCTAAAGATACAAGCTGAATATCGTCTATGCAAAAATATCTATTAATACTGAAACCTTGAATCAGGGTAGCAAGAGGGGAGAGAAAATAATTAAACAGGTTGGGCAGCTAAGATTTCTAACTTTACTCTTTGGATGGTTTTTGATATAAATTTTCCTTGCCTATTGCTTACTTGTTTTATTCTCTTACAAAACTTCTTAGGTACTGTGGTGTGTTAGGGTAACTGCACCAAGGGAGGGGGATAAACACAAAGAACCTCCTGTTCACAGCCACCTTGATCTACAGTCTAGTGGAAAACAACCTAAACTTTGGTTATAAGATTAGGAAACTTTAGCTTGCCTACATTCCTTGCATAGCCTTTATAATTCAGAAATCTGAGTGTGCCCTCAGGCTGTCGGGTAAGGTTTGCCTCTTTGCAGATGATACCAAAATCTGCAATAGACACCCAGGAAGGTGTAGATAACATGAGGAGGGATCTAGCTAAGCTTGAAGAATGGTCTAGAATTTGGCAGCTGGGATTTAATGTTAAAAAATGTAAGGTCATGCATTTGGGCTGCAGCAATCCAAGGGAGCAATACAGTATAGGAGGTGAAGTACTTTTGTCCACTAAAGAAGAGCGGGACCTAGGCATGGTTGTGTCTGATGATCTTAAAGTAACTAAACAGGTAGAAAAGGCGACGGCAAAAGCTAGAAGGATGCTTGGGTGCATACGGAGAGGAATGACTAGCAGAAAAAAGGAGGTGATAATGCCTCTGTATAAGTCTTTGGTGCGACCTCATTTGGAGTATAGTGTGCAATTCTGGAGACCACACCTTCAAAAGGATGTGAACAGGATGGAGTCGGTGCAGAGGGTGGCTACTAAAATGATTAGTGGTCTTCATTATAAAGCATATGAGGACAGACTTAAGGATCTTAATATGTACACCTTAGAGGAAAGGCGGGATAGAGGTGATATGATTGAGATGTTTAAATACCTCCGTGGCATAAATGTTCAGGGAGAGAGCCTCTTTCAATTGAAAGCAAGTTCTGCTACGAGGGGACATGGGATGAGGGTGAAGGGAGATAGATTCAGGAGTGATATGCGGAAATATTTCTTTACGGAAAGAGTAGTGGATCCATGGAATAGTCTCCCAGTGGAGGTGGTAGAGATGAGGACAGTAACTGAATTCAAAAAACCATGGGACCAACACAGAGGATCTCTAAAGGTAAAATGTGGACTGTTGTAGTTGTTGATATGAAAGGACAGACTAGATAGGCCATGTGGTCTTTTTCTGTCATCATGTTTCTATGTTTCATATTAGGTCTACTGGCAAGGGACACTTAAATTCCCATCCATCCTACCCCTCACCCCACCCATCCCAGAGTTGCATTGCCTATATAGTCATATAGATTGACATCTGTCCTCCAATTAGGTGTAACACCCATATTTTCTCCTTGTCCTAGAACTGCTTTATAACTATCTTAATCAACATGTCGTGTATTAAATGCAATAGCTGTGGTGCCTTCATTCTAAGAAGAATCATTTGGAGCCTAAGAGCTTGCCCTATATGTCTCAAGTTACCTGCTATGCATAAAGAATTGATTCTATTAAGGGAAGAATTAGCTGCAATTAAACACACCTCCTCCTGGTACATATTGAAAAAAATTCACCACTGATCCCACAAAGAATCAAACAGCCCAGGAACAAATGGATCACCGTGGGCTCTGGTAGGTTGCAACAGGTAACATGGAGACACCCTCACCATCAAGAGATACCTCTGCATAATGCCTTCTCTGCCTTAGAAAATGAGAGTAACCAATCAGTGGAAACTGAAGTGCCCTTAAATGAGAAGGTTAATACCCAATCAACTGATAATGCACCAGACATGAAGAAAAAAATCACAAAACAGGAAACTACTACTACTTGGAGATTCCATCATCAGAGGCACCAACTTGGGAACACAGTTCAAAGGAGAGAAGATGATCAGCCAGCAGGAATACAAACCAAATTGTTGGTATAGCTAGTGCAGAAAGTGAGCACTCCAAAATTGATGTAATCATCCACTTGGGTACAAATGACCTGACTAGAAACAGAACCTCTGCAGTTCAAAGGGACTTTCAGACTATGGGAGAGAAACTCAAGCCCATTGTTAACACTATAGCATTCTCAGAAGTTCTACCTGTTCTTGGTAAGGGGACAGAAAGGCTGCATCGCATAATCAACTTTAATACATGGCTCCAAACCTGGTGCAAACAAGAAGGATTTAGATATATTGGTGACTGGGGAAATAGAACAAGAAGAGGCTATACTGTGTGAATGGACTACATCTCTCTGTCGCAGGGAAAAGTATCCTAAGTGAAAAATTCAGGCATTACGTAGACAGGCTTTTAAACTAGGGAAAGGGGGTGACGGATGGAGAAGAACAAGTTCAGGACGTCACTCCCAGCAAAAACATAACAACATTGGAAACAGTCACACTATTACCTCACACACCGATAGCAAGCAGGAAGCGGCATGCAGAACAAAATCCATGAAAAATATATGCAAGCCAGTCAACAAATGCTGGAAGGCAATAAGCACAAATGCTCGAAGATTAGCCAACAAAGTTCCTGACCTGGAAGCCCTAATGGTGGAAATGGACTTGGACAATGTGGCCATTACATTAACATGGTTTAATAAGTCACATGAATGGGATATAGACATAGCTGGCTATAATCTATTTAGAAGAGATAGAGAGGGTAGAAAAGGAGGGGGAGTAGCTCTATATGTCAACTGCAAAATTAAAGCTGCTGAAATGCAGGGGATGCGGGGAAAAGAAGAAGCACTGTGGATTGTGTTGGAAAGAGGAGATGGCACTATCATCCATATTGGTGTAGTCTACAGGCCTCCACTCAAACCGAAGAAATGGATAGAGACTTGATTATTGATATTGCAAAGGTAGCCATTGAGAGGGAAGTGATCATATTGGGTGTGGTTAATCTACCCGATGTGAATTGGAGTACGCCTTCTGCAAATCTGGAAAGAAGAAAAAAAATGTGGATGCCTTCCAAGATGCATTGCTTAGACAAATGGTGATGGAATTGACCAGGGAAAGTTTGATGCTGGATTTAGTACTCACCAATGGAGATAGCGTGTCAAATGTCTAGGTGGGTGCCCATGTGAGCAGCAGTGATCATCACACGGTGTGGTTTGAAATAAAAAACAAGGCAGAGTCCAATCATAGCAAGCTCAAAACCCTAGACTTCAAAAATGCTGACTTCAGTGAAATGGCCAAGTGCCTGAAGGAGGCTCAGTTGGCAGGGTGGGAGGAGGTAAGGGGAGGAATTGCAGTGGGTTAAACTAAAGGAGGCAATAAAAAGGGCAACAGATATCCATGTAATGAAAGTAAATAAAAACAAGAGGAAAAGGAAACCTATTTGTTTCTCCAAAGAAATAGTTGCACAAATAAAAACAAAAAACACAGCTTTCACAAAATTAAGAAATTCACAAACAGAGGATCACAGAACAGAATACAGGATAAAACAAAAAGAGACAAAAAGAGAAATAAGGATAGCAAAATCAAAGGCAGAAGAAAAGATGGCTAAAGATCTGAAGTGTGGTGATAAAAAAATTTTCAGGCATATCTGGGAGAAGAGGAGGATTAGAGGTGGAACTGCAAGACTCAAAAATGCCAAGAACGGATTAGTGGAAAGTGACACAGAAAAAGCAAAAATGCTAAACAAATACTTCTGGTCTGTTTTTACTAAAGAAAATCCTGGAGAAGGACCACCTGTGATTGACAAATATAAAAATGGGAATGGAGTAGATACTATACCATACACAGAAGATGATGTATTTGAACAGGTTGCAAAACTGAAAGTGGACAAGGTCATGGGACTACATGGGATACATCCCATGATACTGAAAGAGCTCAGAGAGGTTCTTGCAGAGCCTTTAAAGGATGTTTTTCATAGATCCTTGGAGACAGGAGATGTTCCACAGGACTGGAGAAGGGCTGATGTGGTACCTCTTCACAAAAGTGGTAAAAGAAAAGAAGTGACAAACTACAGGCCAGTAAGCCTTATCTCAGTGGTGGGAAAAGTAATGGAGGCAATCCTGAAAGAGAGAATAGTGGACTTTCTTGAAACCAATAGGTTGCATGATCTGAGGCAACATGATTTTACCAAAGAACGATCATGCCAAACAAATCTGATTGAGTTCTTTGACTGGGTGACCAGAGAACTAGATCAGGGGAGTGCAATGGATGTGATCTACCTAGATTTCAGCAAAGCCTTTGATACTGTTCCTCATAGGAGGCTTATCAATAAACTGAATAGCCCGGGGATGGGTCCCAAGGCAGTGAACTGGATCAGTAACTGGTTGACTGATAGATGACAGAAGGAGATGGTAAACGGAACTCACTTGGATGAAAGGAATTTGATTAGTGGCATGCCCCAGGGATTGGTCCTGGGACCGCTACTGTTCAATGTATTTGTGAGTGATATTTCTGAAAGACTGAATGGAAAAATCTGCCTTTTTGCAGATAACACGAACATTTGCAACAGATGGACTCCCCTGAGGGAGTGGATAACATGAGGAAAGATCTACAAAAGCTGGAAGAATGGTCTAATGCTTGGCAGTTAAGATTTAATGTGAAGAAGTACAGTGTCATGCACTTGTGTTGCAGAAATCCAAGGAAATTGTATGTGACAGGGAGCGAGAGGTTGGTGTGCACGGACCAGGAAAAGGACCTTGGAGTGATTGTTCAGTGTGACAAGGCAGCGGCCAAAGCCAGAAGGATGCTGGGTTGCATACAGAAAGGAATTATCAGTAGAAAGAAGGAGGTACTAATGCCACTGTACAGGTCGCTGGTGAGGCCTCACTTGGAATTTTGTGTTCAGTTTTGGAAACCATATCTTGCAAAGGATATAAAAAGACTGGAAATGCTACAGAGGAAGGAGACCAAAATGATTTGGAGCCTGCACCAGAAGACGTTGCATTATCTGTTGGGGCGTGCACAGCAGAGAGCGCTGCCTGGCAGCATCGCAGATGCACATAATGCCACCCACTGAGATGGTGTTATCTATACCCACGTTGTTTGCAACTTTGACGGTTACTACACTTGTCACTCTCCGCCCATTTCCCACCCATTCTAGCAGTTAATGCAGTTTGTACAGATAGCTGATAGAAACTTGGATATGGGAAATAAGAGTCAAATAGCTGATTGATATTTATTGGACTAGCTCAAAATAGCACTAGCTGACCACTAGAGGTCGGATTCCTTATCTGAGTTCTAGATGTAGTACTGACAGACTACAGCTAGGGGTCAGCTGACCCTATTTTGAACTGGAGCAGGATCGAGTGAGGATTGCTTCTGCCCCCATCATCCCAGGGATCCCCTGGAGTGAATCTAGGTGCTGGGGGGTTATCAGGGGGAAGTGTGGGGGGAGGGGATGCAGGAGGACTGGATGGCTCATTAGTTTGTGAAGAGATAGAGTTCAAGAATGGGAGGGTTTTATAACTTTCTAGCTTGCGTTCAGACTAGGGAAGGATGTCAGGCCCACTGGACCACCAAGGAAATTTTATTTATTTATTTTTAATTTATTTAACAGTTTTCTATACCGCTATATCTCCAATTCTAAGCAGTTTACATAAAACAATGGGGACAACAGGGCTTTACATAGAACAATGTTAATATGACATCATAAAAGAAGAAGAATTAACAGCATAACATTATGAACATGTAACTATATTACAATGAGCTGATTAGGACATCATGGGAGGTTGCATAGATTATATGCCATTCAGAATGATTAGCTATGCTGGGTGTGTAACGTGTGCAAAGTGTCCAATAGAAGGTCCATTCAATTCTAGTGATTAGGTCGGGTCAGCAAAGCATTCAATGAAAGGTAGGATTTTAGCTGTTTTCTAAAATCCATTAGGTCATTTGCAGAACACAGGTTTACTGGCAGTGCATTCCAGAGGGTTGGGGTGAATAATGTGAATGCTCTCTTGGAGGCTGCCTGATTTGTCTCGGTAATTGTTGAAGGGGTGTGTAGCATGTTAAGGGTGCTTGATCTTCTGGTTCTGGTATCTGGCATGTTTTTAATAAGAGATTGTAGATATGTAGCTGATAGTCCATGGCTGATTTTGAATATAGTGAGGAGTGCTTTATATCTTATGCGCTCTGCAAAGGGTAGCCAATGGAGTTGTTTAAGAACCAGGGTGATGTGTTCAACTCTAGATGCTTTGGTCAGGATTCTTGCAACAGTATTAAGGGCAAGTTGCAGAGGGTGTAGTGTACATTTGGGTAGTGTGGCAGGTGTAAGCCCGTGATCCACAGTGTCTGACATAAGCAAGCCTAGCTAGCTTGACCTGTAAATGAAGCTTGTGAAGAAGCCCATAGGAATTGCACATCCCCCAATATGCTGCTATAGAATTAGAACTCAATAAAAGTATTGAATTAGCTTAGACAAGCAGAACAGATGGAAAAATACAGAAAGTAATGTTTAAAACTGCTGACAGAGAAGTTATAGAGCCCTGCTTCCCTGCACGTATTAACTAGTCCAACAGCCTTGAAAGTAGGAAAGTAACAAGTTGGTGAACTGGCCATTGTAACTGGGACTAGAAGGGGGGTGAGCAGGTGCTAAGCCCACTCTAAGAACATAATTGGATAATCATATCAGTACCGGGACCAATAGAAGAGGTACGGGAGGTACGGGAGGTTACCGGGACCAATGAAATGTTTTTCTATACCTAGAATGAAGCTAAAGTCTATAAAAGTTGTTGTATTGCCAGAGAACTTTGCTCAGTCATTTTGAATTTGATTCTGCTTGAGACTTGTGCACAAATAAATGATTTGGACCTTCTGAACAGACTCCTGGTATCACTGGTTTGTCTGCGCTCTGCTGCTACATATTCTTGGTGCGTTGGCCGGGAAGTTGTGGAATCAGAGTGTATATAGGGCAATATACCACGACTTTCCGCCTCTATAGGCTTGGTCCTGCCGGGATCGCGCCCTTCCGACGGGGGCTGCTTCCTGGCGCCGCCGGTCCATTGCATCGGAGGGAGTTGGTCGGACCTCGGCGGGTGCCGGGCCCGGCTGGAGCCAACGCCTCGAACCCGAGTGAGGGGAGTCCGAGGTCCAACTCATGCGCCTGCTTGGGAAGTTTGAGGACCGGATCCGGTGAGTATAGTTTTGATTTGGTATGTCTAGACAGATAAGAAAGAGCAGTGCTGCCGTTTGAACTTGGAACTTGGAAATTGGTAAGAGAGCTTGATCACCTCTCAAAGACGGACCGAGTACCCCCGCATGAGTATTCGCAGGGCGAAACTCCCGTCTTCTTGTATTTTGGTAATTGAACAAGACTAGTCAGAATAGATAGAAATGAATGCATTCTGGGATACGTTGCTAGCATGATTGTGTGAATGAGGTGTGTATGAGAGGTCTGGCAGCACGGACCAAGCGAAGGCGGACCCCTGAGTAGCGCATTTCCTGACTGGGCGACCGCGTTCAGGTCGCAAAAAGGGGGAAGCGATTGTCATCTTGTCTTGTTATTTGTTCTCCTTATACGTTTCTAGGGCCATGAGGACCCCTTACCCATGGTCCGCCCTCCTTTTCCCTTCTGTTTGCTGTTGCGCGCACACATCGAAATGGGAGGGGCGGGGTCTACTAGGAACACTCCATTAGAATGTATGATCGCACATTTTAAAGAGGGATATTCCGGAGATTATGGTATTAAAATGACTGCAGCCCGTTTACAGATTTTGTGTACTAGGGAGTGGCCCGATCTAGACCCTACCTGGCCCCGAGAGGGAACCTTTAATGTAGGAATTATCCAGTTAGTTCATCATAAAGTGCATCTAACGCACCCCGATCAGTACCCCTATATAGATTCCTGGTTAAGTATTTGTGAAGATCCGCCCCCTTGGGCGCAGCGCTACTATGAAGAGCAGTGCAGAATAATGTTAGCGAAAACAGATCATAGTCAGAAAATAGAAAATAAACAGCCTAGTAAGAAAGGGAAAGATGAGAAATCCAGGAAGAAACCCATCCTGGTCGATCCTGATTCCCCAGAAGTAGTTCCCCGACAGCCTAGAACCCTGGGCCCAGTAAGAGTAGCCCGGCATCTGCCCCAGAGCCCCGGAGACAGCGGGTGCGGGACCCAACCCCTGAGCCACCTCCCGAAGAGCAGGAAGATGAGCTTCCTTTAGTTGAAGAAGATGATTCTACTGAGACAGAGACAGAGAAAGGCGAGTCAGATACAGAAACAGAGAAGGAAGAAACTGAGAATTCCCCGAGTGAGACTGATAGTGTAGAAGCGACCGCCAGTGTTAGCTTGCCAGTAAAAAGTAAATCCAAGACAAAGCATATAGAAAAGAAAGTAACCCTTGATAAGCCTATAGAAAAGAAGAAAAAGAGCCCTGATAGGAGAGTTACAAAAATATCGCTTAGATCCCAAAAGACCTCCACTGCTAAGATGATGCCTTTACGGCAAGTCCCGGGAGTGCCTGTAAGGAATGACGATAATGAGGTGGTAGCGGGACCCCCAAGCTATGTGTATGTCCCCTTCTCTACAACTGATTTGTTAAATTGGAGGACGCATAATGCCTCCTATACCAATAAACCCCAAGAGCTTACAGAATTAGTGAATACTATTATGGAAACCCATCAACCCACATGGGCAGATTGCCGTCAGCTCCTGTCCACTTTATTTACTACGGAGGAGCGGAAACGAATTAAAAAAGCAGCTGTTGAGTGGCTGGCAGATAACCCTGTAGCTCCAGAACGAGGAGGAGAAAGAATAGACCAACGGGAAGCAGCCCAGAGGGAATTCCCAAATGAAGACCCCCGATGGGATCCGAATACTGAAAGAGGATCCAGAGCCCTAGCCCGTTTTCGCCAAGGCTTGTTACAAGGCCTGAAAAGGGGGGGCCAGAAAGCTATGAACCTTTCCAAAGTTACTGAAGTTAACCAAGGCATAGATGAGAGTCCAGCAGTGTTTTATGAGAGGTTAACTGAAGCATATAGAATGTATACTCCCTATGATCCCGATGCACCAGGAAGTTTATGCATGGTGAATTCTGCTTTTGTAAATCAGTCTCAACCAGACATTAGACGTAAATTACAGAAATTAGAAGGGTTTGCGGGCATGAATGCAACACAGTTATTGGAAGTCGCTCATAAAGTGTATGTGAATCGTGATAATGAAAGACAGAAAGAATGTGATCGAAAGATGAAGAAGAAAGCTGATTTTTTGGCTGCGGCCATAGTTGAACAAAAAAGGGGAGGTGTCCCTAGTCGAAGGAGCATAGGAAGGGGGTGGGGCCGAGGTGGAAGCCGGCCCCAACTAGGCGTAAACCAATGCGCCTACTGCAGGGAGGAAGGACATTGGAGAGATGCATGCCCGCAACTCGAAGACGCCCATGAAGATGACGGAAACAATCATCAATGGAGAGAAGAAAAACGAGGCCGTCCCCGACATCGCGGAGGAGCCAATCGAGAGCAACATCAGCGTGAAAGAGGAGAAGCCGTGCAAGCATTGGCGGCAACAGCTTATGATGAAGATGACGTGGATTAGGACAGACCGTGCTCCGAATTTGCTTTAGGTCTCCAGGAGCCTATGGTCGGAATACAAATAGGAGACCAAGTTATGAACTTTATGGTTGATACTGGAGCAGAACATTCAGTAGTAGACAAGAAGATAGCCCCATTTTCTACAAAAGCAGTCACCATCGTAGGAGCAACTGGTTGCAAAGCTACAAAACCTTTTCTTCAGAATCGCATATGCAGTCTAGGAGGACAGCAAATAACTCATCAATTCCTTTACATGCCTGAATGTCCAGTACCACTACTGGGACGAGATATGTTAGCCAAGCTACAGGCCCAAATATCCTTCACTGAAAGAGGAGAAATGCAAATGACAGTAAATTCACAAGCCAAACCAGCAGGAATAATGCTGCTCACAGTTCCCCGAGAAGAAGAATGGAGATATTACAGTGATGATTCTGTCCAAGACACCTATTTCGAACAAACCTTGAAAAGTATTGATGCCCCACCTGGAGTATGGGCAGAAGGCAGTCCTCCAGGCCTAGCCAAACATATAGCTCCAGTAATTGTAATTCTCAAGCCTAGTGCTACACCAGTACATGTCAAACAATACCCTCTCCCTAGAGCTGCAATTGAAGGCATCCACCGCCACTTGCAAAGATTACTAGAACATGGCCTACTGAAAGTATGTCAATCCCCATGGAACACCCCACTTCTGCCAGTGAAAAAGCCTGGAACAGATGACTACCGCCCAGTGCAAGATCTAAGAAGAGTGAATGAAGCAGTTGAGACTATACATCCAGTTGTACCCAATCCTTACACTCTTCTAGGACTAATTCCTGCTGAAGCCACCCACTTCACTGTTTTAGATTTAAAAGATGCATTCTTTTGCATAAGATTAGCCCCCGTGAGTCAGATATTGTTTGCATTTGAATGGCAGGACCCCATCTCTGGAAGAGGGGGCCAACTCACCTGGACACGATTACCCCAAGGATTCAAGAATTCGCCTACCATCTTTAGTGCTGCACTGAATCAAGACCTTTCCAGCTATCCAGTGGCCCCGGGGAAGAGAGTGCTTCTCCAATACGTGGACGATCTGCTGATAGCTGCTGTATCAGAAAGTGAATGTATACAAGCCACCAAAGACCTCTTGCAGTTACTAGATGAAGCTGGATACAAAGTTTCCAGAGCAAAAGCACAACTATGTCAAAAAGAAGTGAAATACTTGGGCTTTCGTATAACCCAAGGAAGCCGAAAATTAGGCAGAGAAAGAAAAGAAGCAGTATGCAGAATTCCAACCCCAACAACCAGAAAGCAAGTCAGAGCCTTTCTGGGAGCGGCAGGATATTGCCGAATCTGGATTCCCAACTTTGCCCAAATTGCTAAGCCACTGTATGAAGCCACAAAAGGAGAAGAAAAGTCGCCACTGGAGTGGGGACCTGAGCAGGATACAGCCTTCAAAACGTTGAAGGAAGAATTGATGTCATCACCAGATGTTCATAAGCCTTTCCTCTTGTTCGTACATGAAGCACAAGGAAATGCCTTAGGCATGTTGACTCAGAAATTGGGAAATTGGGAACGACCTGTAGCATACCTATCGAAACAATTGGATACTGTGGCCAAAGGATGGCCACCTTGCCTGAGAGCAGTTGCAGCTACAGCATTGTTGGTGAGTGAAGCAGATAAGCTCACACTAGGACAGAATATATGAGTCACTGTGCCACATGCAGTCCTTGCCCTTATGGAACAGAAAGCAAATCATTGGCTCACCAATTCCCGAATGTTGAAATATCAGAGCATGCTATGTGAAAACCCACAGATACAACTGGAAGTGAGCCATGCCTTGAATCCAGCCACATTGATACCTATTAGTGAAGAACTCCCAGAGCATGACTGTATAGAAGTCATGGACACTGTATTTTCAAGCCGACCTGATCTGACAGATGTGCCCATAGACAATCCTGACCAAATCTATTATGTTGATGGAAGCAGTCTCATCATCAATGGACGACGCTGTGCCGGATATGCAGTAGTCACTCAACATGAAGTTGTTGAGTCATCAGCCCTAGCCTCAGGCACATCAGCCCAGAAAGCAGAATTGATAGCACTTACCCGAGCACTACTACTAGGTACAAGACTTGTGTTGAATGTATATACAGACTCTAAGTATGCCTTCACCACCTTACATGCCCATGGAGCTCTCTACAAAGAAAGAGGACTCATCACATCCGGAGGAAAGTCAGTTAAGTATGGTCCCGAGATACTGATGCTACTTGATGCAGTATGGGCCCCAACTCGTGTAGCTGTCATGCATTGCAGAGGACATCAAGCAGGAAAAGGAGAAGTTGCCCGAGGAAACAGATTTGCAGATGCCTCAGCATGACAAGCAGCTATGACAGGACAAATTTCGCCACAAGCCATGCCGATGCAGGCAGCATTGTTTCCAGTACCCTTGAACTCATGGACACCACGATATACCACCAAAGAATTAGACTACTACTGTGACAGAGAAGATGGAGTACTGAAAGATGGGTGGATTGAACTGCCACTAGCAGAGGGCAGTCAACCCCCAGGACAAATAGTAATTCCCGAATTGTTAGGACCAGCCTTTGTCAAAGCTTTCCATGAAGCCACACACTATGGGAAGACCGCTATGGAAAAAGCACTTAGACCACATTTCTACATTGCCATGTTACCAGCCCTATCAGCCTCAGTAGCACACCAGTGTCAAATTTGTGCCAAAACCAATGCCAAACAAGGTCCCACCCCACCACCTCGAGTTCAGTCAGGAGGTGTAACCCCCATGCACCACCTGCAGATTGATTTTACTGAAATGCCAAAAGCCAGTGGATACCACTACCACTACCTATTAGTATTAGTTTGTACTTTCTCTGGGTGGGTAGAAGCCTTCCCAACCAGAACCGAAAAAGCTAGAGAAGTCACCAAAGTTTTATTGAGAGAGATTGTCCCTAGGTTTGGAATTCCAGCAGTAATAGGGTCAGATAATGGACCCTCATTTGTTTCCCAGGTTACTCAACAGTTAGCAAAAGCTCTACAGATACAATGGAAACTCCACACTGCATACAGACCCCAGAGTTCAGGGAAAGTTGAGCGAATGAATCGTACCTTAAAAGCCCAAATGTCTAAGCTTTGCCAGGAGACACACTTGAAGTGGCCCCAAGTGCTCCCAATAGCCTTACTCAGAATACGCTCAGCTCCTGTGAAGTCAACAGGATTTTCCCCTTTTGAAGTTCTGTATGGTAAACCCCCACCAATAGTGCAAGGAATTAAAGGAAGTCTAGCCCAAATTGGTTCAGAAATAACCAGGCAAGAACTCCTAGCTCTTAGTTTTGTTCTGCAGACTCTCCATGCGTGGATCCAAGACCAGTTGCCTATCAACTTGACTGAACCCCTGCATCCCTACCAGCCTGGTACCTCGGTGTGGATCAAAGATTGGAAGAAGACACCGCTGGAACCCCATTGGAAGGGACCATACACCGTCATCCTGTCTACCCCAACTGCAGTAAAGGTAGCGGAGATCGACGCCTGGATCCACCACAGCAGAGTCAAGCCCGCAGCAGCTCCAGAACCTGAGCAGTGGACCGCGGAGCAGCATCACGATGCACCTTTGCGAGTTACTCTGAGACGGCAACCAGCAGCTTAGACACTTTGTCATAGTGCCTTGCAGTAGCCAAGTCTTTCGAAGAGGATTGCTGTTTTCCATGCAGCAACAGTTTTGTTTCAACGAACCCAATCTGCGTGTGATTTTGCACACTACTTTGATACTACATTGATTAACTATACTTCAAAAGCCAACTGAAATTGCTAAGTTGGTTACTGTGTGATGGACAACTTGAGGATCTTCAATCAACACTCAGCACCCGTTGAAATTGCTTTATTAGCGCACGGGACGAAGAAAAGATCGTCGTGGTCAAGATCTGCAAGCTGAGGATTCAGAAGAACTCCAATCAACATGTATCTTTACCTTTGCTTGGCCCTGGTTGCCTGTTTTGGAGGTTTTGAACTGACTCATGCTTTACCTCCATGTACTGCTTGCATTACTTCTACTCGAACTGGACTGAAAGTAACTCAGACTTTGATTTACCATTCTCACTATACCTGCACTGGTAAAGTGACTCGGTGTATTTATAACACCACTGAACTAAATGTTTGCATTAAAGGTAGCTCCAGAGTATGCTATAACCCGCATCAGAACCCATCCTATTATACGTTGGAAATACGATGGAATGATGCAGACGGACCTTTAATTAATGCTACACGACCACTTAAAGATGCTAGTATACCTGCTGTTTTATATTTTGATGCATGTGATGTTATAAACAGAGATAGTCGTTCCAAATGTGGTACCTGGGAAAAAGCCTATCGCAATGATCATAAGTATATGTGCCCAGAAGGTGCCACGGGATGGAGAAAGTGTACTGGTAAGAAAGGGTCATATAGTACTGCCCCAGCTGCGGATTACTATTGCCCAAACTGGGAGTGTGTTTTTTATGCTACATGGAATGCTGGTATTACAGATGAACAGAGAGATAGTCGAGTTGCCACTTTGACTAAGTCAAAAACAGATGACAAATGTAAGAAAGGTGCTTGTAACCCTTTGCAATTACGGATCCGTAATCCTAATGCATGGAAACAAGGATACAAGTTTGGTTTACGTATTGCAGGTGGAGCAGTAGATCCAGGAACCATTGTGTATATAAGATTGAATACCCAAACCTACAAGTCATCTAAATACCACATCCATAACACTTTCTATGAAGCTATGCATGTAAATAAGTTTGAAATTCCCCATCCATCCCAGAATTTGTTTCTAGAATTAGCTGGAGCAGTAGTATCCAGCCTAAAGATCTCAGATTGTTATTTCTGTGGCGGAACCCAGATGGGTGACCAGTGGCCATGGGAGGCCCAAGAATTGAATTATTCTCTGACTTACAATCAGACTGAATTACACAAGACTACTAGCGAATGGGTGTTAGCGCACTCAATTGTTGGAGGTCTTTGCTATGCCAGAACTGGACCTCAGTTCACCCAACAGGTAGGACAGCTGGTCTGTCTTAGCCAGAAGTTTTATAATGCCACTACCAAAAAGACATCATGGTGGTCAGGAAATAAAGGGCCTGAACCTCCTAACCCATTAGCCAGATTTCCCGAACTTGCTGGTTTATGGACTAATCTTGCCAAAACTCATGCTTGGCAAGCCCCACCTGGTCTGTATTGGATCTGTGGAAACCGAGCGTATGCTCAACTCCCATCACATTGGGGAGGAGCATGTGTCTTAGGGACCATCAGACCTTCTTTCTTTCTCCTACCCACAGAACATGGAGAACAATTTGGATACCCAGTATACACTACTCACAGACACAAAAGAGCATTGCGACAGAAAAGATCACCCCTCCAAGTAGGTAAGTGGGAGAAGTGGAAGGGTGATGATTGGCCACCAGAAAGAATTATTGAGTATTATGGGCCTGCCACTTGGAATGATGATGGTATGTATGGTTATCGAACACCAATCTATATGATTAATCGTATTATCCGCTTACAAACAGTAGTTGAAATAATAACTAATGAAACTAGCCACGCTCTCACACTTTTAGCTAGACAAAGCACCCAAATGCGCACTGCCATATACCAGAATCGTCTAGCACTTGATTATTTGTTAGCAGCTGAAGGAGGAGTATGTGGTAAACTGAATCTAACCAATTGCTGTTTGAAAATAGATGATAAAGGTCAAGTAGTTGAAAACATTGCTGAAGATATGCGCAAACATGCTTATGTGCCAGTTCAGACTTGGCACCCACTAAGGTTACCTAACTGGTTTGCTAACCTTTTCTCATGGCTAGGAGGACTGAAGACTTTTCTAATACTAGTATTACTGATTGTTGTTGTTATTTTTCTATTGCCATGTATAATTCCATGCTGTATGCGTTCCATACACAGTGCTATTGATAGTACGGTAGAGCGGAAGACCGCAACTAAGATAATGGCTTTATACCAACCTCGTCCTCCTGGATATAGCCGGACTCCTCTAACCGAAGTATAACTATTTTGAAGTGATTTAATTCTCACACCTTATTAACTAATAGGGTGAGATTAATCAAAGGGGGGAATGTGGCAGGTGTAGGCCCGTGATCCACAGTGTCTGACATAAGCAAGCCTAGCTAGCTTGACCTGTAAATGAAGCTTGTGAAGAGGCCCATAGGAATTGCACATCCCCCAATATGCTGCTATAGAATTAGAACTCAATAAAAGTATTGAATTAGCTTAGACAAGCAGAACAGATGGAAAAATACAGAAAGTAATGTTTAAAACTGCTGACAGAGAAGTTATAGAGCCCTGCTTCCCTGCACGTATTAACTAGCCCAACAGCCTTGAAAGTAGGAAAGTAACAAGTTGGTGAACTGGCCATTGTAATTGGGACTAGAAGGGGGATGAGCAGGTGCTAAGCCCACTCTAAGAACATAATTGGATAATCATATCAGTACCGGGACCAATAGAAGAGGTACGGGAGGTTACCGGGACCAATGAAATGTTTTTCTATACCTAGAATGAAGCTAAAGTCTATAAAAGTTGTTGTATTGCCAGAGAACTTTGCTCAGCCATTTTGAATTTGATTCTGCTTGAGACTTGTGCACAAATAAATGATTTGGACCTTCTGAACAGACTCCTGGTATCATTGGTTTGTCTGCGCTCTGCTGCTACAGTAGGACTTGCAAGATATGGTTACTGTAGTCCAGACTGAGCAGATGTCGGGTGCATCAAGCAGGGGTCTGAGTCGTTGTACTATTTTGAGATTGTAGTAGTTAGATTTTGTTATGTTCTTGATATGGGGTATGAAGGTGAGTCCTTGATCCAGTGTGACATCTAAATATCAGACATCTTAAGAACATAAGATATGCCATACTGGGTCAGACCAAGGTCCATCAAGCCCAGTATTCTGTTTCCAACAGTGGCCAATCTAGGTCATACGTACCTAGCAGTTTCCCCAAAAGACACAGGTTTCACAATCCTTGTACTGGGTCAAGCATTGATATCCTGGGTCCCTTCTTAATAATGGTTTATGGACCTTTCCTCCAGCTACACTAACAGCCTTTACTACATCCTCTTGTTTGACCTGTAGTTGGAATCCGTCAATGGTTATTGTGAGAGGCGGTGTGAAATTGTTGTTTCTAGTTATATATAGAACCTCAGTCTTCTTGTAGTTTAATGTCTTATTGTGTGGATAGCTAGCCCATGATTGCTCTGAAGGCTCCCTCGATGTGTGTGGTTGTGGGCTTGCTGATTGAGAAAGGTGTGTATGTCATTAAGTCATCCACATAAACATGATATAGAACTTTGTGTGTCTGTATCCATGTGCATAGAGATTGGAGGAAGATATTGAAGATCAAAGATGACAGGGCAGGTCTTTGAGGGACTCCTTGCTATAAGGTGAACGTTGTTGATTCTTTGGTGCCAGTTCTCAAACCTGCTGTGTCAGTCATTGAGGTATGATCTGAACAGTTAGGGTTTTTCCAGCCAGTCCTATGTCCTGTAGTTATTGCAGGATTTTATTATGTGGGACGGAGTCAAAAGCTGCTTTGACATCTAGGAAAATAAGTATAAAGCCTTTTTGGGGTTTGTCCATGCCTCTTATTAAATTGTTAGTAAGGGCAGTTAGTAATGTTTCAATCCTGTGCCAGGGGCGAAATCCATATTGTTGTGGATCCAGTGGGAATGTATTTCTATATGTTCTTGGAGCTGATTTTGAACTACCTTTTCAAAAATTTTGGCTAGGAATGGTAGACTGGTGATGGGCCCATAGGAGCTTGGTTGGTTTTTGTCAAGGGTTGTTTGTTTGATTAGAGGGTGTAATTGAGACCTTCCTGAGAAAGGGGGTCAGAGGGACCTCCAATTTGGTCCAGAGGACCCTTTAATTTTTTTGGCCAGGTGCTGCATGAAGGGCCATTTTTTTTCTTACAGCCAGTTCATGAAAAAATTATATCAGCTGTTGAACTATAGTTATTTTTTCAGTGGAAATGGACCTGTGAAGCCTTTTTTGGAGGCTCATTTATTTTTTACATTAATTAGTTGCATTGCATAAATTTTGCATCATCGCATTTCATTAATGTAAAATTGGCTTAAACTTTAATGTGAAGTGTACCTCTTGTGAAAGTTTAATACTGCAAAGTCTATTTTTGCCAAGAGATTTTGCAACACTTTTACACATTTCCAGGTGTTTAGCCCTATTTTTCACACAAAGTACACTTTTGCAAAGTCACTGTTCTTCAATACCGATGCCCTTTTGTGACTTAAAAATAATAAAATTGTCACCACGCCGCCCTGGTGGTTAGTAGGATCCAAGACGGGTCGGACATAAATAAAAGTAAAGTTGGGTTTGGCATGTGTTTCTTTCTAGTGCCCAGGGTTGTATAGCCCTGGTAGCGTCCTGAATACCAAAAATACCCAAAGAACAAAAGGTCATCGAGTGTAGGGAAAAATAAGGCTTTATTTCCCTCGTTTGCACAAAGGTTCAAAGGATCGGCTTCAAACACCAACAGAAATATCCTTACATCAGGGTAGAAAATAACAACTCATGTTCAAAAGAAAAACTGTTCTCTTCACAGAAAAAGGTTACAAAACAAGCATTCCTATTTACACCGGTTTTAATGCTCACTAGTTGTACAAGCATTCCACACTGCCCGTAGTACAATAGCTGCAATCCATTTCTTCTTCTGACAAGGACTCTACCTCTTCCACTTGCATCGGCTCCTCCTGCAATGTATCTGAGCTAGAGTCAACAGTTCCCGGCAAGCTATAGTCAGGTTTCTCCCTCAAATGCTGAATGACCTCCCAGTGTCTAGAGTTTAGCGTGGGGCGTCGGCCATGAGCATTTTTACAATGTGAACATCTTTCTTTCTTCCAAGGACTTCAATGCCCTTCATGCAAAGCAGGTCTACTTAAAAGTTTCTTATTCAATAAAAACTTTTCATACCTTTTCTCTTGCGAAGTGGGACATGTACAGGGAGCTTCTGTTTCTTGTCCTTTCCATGCGCTAACCCTCTGTGGGCTATCTTCAATACAGTATGGGTTACCTTGTAACTCCTGCTTCTTCCTCTGGGACGAGGCTTGTGGCCTACTCCTGGTAATATTCTGCCTTGATTCAGCAATATGGCTTGGGTTCTGCCTACAGCATTCACAATGCAGCTTCCGTGTACCTGAATCTCCTGGACCCTTCTGTATTCTCTGGCCTTTCAGGTCTCTTTGGCCTGTACCTCTTTCCTGCACTCCAGCAGTGTCCGTAGCTTCTGCAGTTTCTCCAGCTCCTGCAGTTTCTGCCCCTCCTGAAGCTCCTGCCGCTCCACCGGCTTCTGAAGGCTCCGCAACCTTTCTGCTGCCTTCCTTGCTGCTCCCGGCTTTACCGCTACTTCTGCCTTTCCAGTCCTGCTGTGCCTTCCAGTCCGGCTGTGCCTGTGCTTTCCAGTCCTGAGGTGTCTGTCCCTCTTGCGGTACCTCAGCCCCTCTCCAGTCTTCCTGACTTCCTTTAAAAGGAGTTCCT
Source organism: Ichthyophis bannanicus (assembly GCA_033557465.1). Classification (NCBI taxonomy): domain Eukaryota; kingdom Metazoa; phylum Chordata; class Amphibia; order Gymnophiona; family Ichthyophiidae; genus Ichthyophis; species Ichthyophis bannanicus. The sequence continues at coordinate 1,403,237,136 of CM066033.1, read as the reverse complement.
CTCTTCCTGGATTGGAGGCTGGCTGGCTTTCGGTTACACCCTGTGGGGCGTGGATCCTCAGTCTTCCAGAGGTCCCTCTTGCTCCCCCTATCAGGCTCCTGCGAATACTGCAGCTTTTTCATCTCTTTTTCCACGTTTAAAACATTTTTTCCTAAGCCCTGCTGGTCTGCTGCATCACAGTATTGTATACATTTCGGTTTTCCTCAAATTTCTGTTTTTCTCCCAGTCACTTTGAAATTTCAGGAAATGAGAATGGAGGTAGAAATAGAAATGTACAACATCTCATTTCAAGCTCCCCTTCTCCTACTCTTTATTTATTTTATTTATTTGTAAGAATGTATAGCCCCATGATTCTAAGTCCTCAGCGAATTACAACATGCATGCATAAGTAGTATTAGACATGGCTGACCCATCACTTCAACCTCTTGCTTGCTTATTCCTTTCCCTCTCTATGTATCCCCCTCTCTAGCTGTGATCTGCATCTAGCACTCTATCTTCTTGCCTCCACCTTCCCCTATTATTAAATTATTATTATTAGATTCTTCATTGGAAGACACAGACTAGGACTGGTTTTAATCATGTGATTCAGGTTCTAAACAAGAACCTAGGAATCATGCAGGTGTCGGCGCAAGATGTAGGCTGTTCCAAGTACAGTAGTCTTTTGTACTTTTTTCTTTTTTATAATAGTAAGATCCAAAGCCATACCAAGCCATAATTGTGCCCTATGTGACTTGCACATCTGGCAGCCCCCCACCTTACCTACACCTCCATGCCCAGCCGGCTGCCTGCCCTTGCCCTGCCGCTGCCACTTTTTGTGTTTTCTCGTCGGCGCCGGCACCAGCAGCAGCGGAGCAGACCTGACTTCAACTTTTAAAAAAAACATACGGGTCTTTCAACTCCGCACTTGCATGCAGATCTGATCCCTCCCTCCTGTGACGTAGGTTCGTGTCAGAGAGAGGGACCAGGCCAGCCATTCAAACGCAGATCTTTGCAACTCCATGTTTGAATGGCTGGTCTGGTTCCTCCCTCCTCTGACACAACCTACGTCAGAGGAGAGAAGGAGGGACCAGACTTGCGTGCAAGCATGGAGTCGGAAAGACCCACATATTCTTTTTTAAATGTGAGGTCAGGTCTACTCCACTGCTGCCACTGCCGAGAAAATACAAAAGGTGGCGGCAGCAGGGCAACAGCAGGCAGCGTTGGGGGAGGGGGGAGCTAAAGCCAGCAACCCAAAATATGCCCCTAATCTTCTGCACCCTGTGCGACTGCACTACTTGCACAGGGCTAGGTACAGCACTGGTAATATAAGGTGTATTGTGTTCTGAATGCCTGTCTCTTTGTATTAGGAAGTCCCATTCATTTTCTACAACCTTCTCTGCAACTTGTTCCCAGAAGTTTTTTCTAACAGGAATACCATATTTTTTACACAGATTCCAGTGGATGATCTTGGCCACTCTATTGTGCCTTTATCTGCAGTTAACCTGTGCAATTTTGATATAACTGCATGATCACAGTTTCATTCTTGGATTTGCATAATTGGCATTGGTCGTCATTCAAAATATGTTGAATTTTAGTTTTGATGACATTAGTTTGTAAAGCTTGTTCTTCAGCTGCCATTATCAAGCCTTCTGTTTCTTTTTGTCAATGCACCAGAAGTTGATTATTCCCAGGTTAGGGTCTCATTCACCTTTTCTTCAGTATTTCTAATATATTGACCATGCAGTGGTTGCTCTTTCCAAGTATCCATTTTATTCTGGATTATTTCTTTCTTGTGTCCTATTTGTGTTTTCATTGTTTTAAGGAGCTGTTCTTTGCAAATTTCTAAAAGCAGTGCTTCTTTACCTTTTGTAACGTAATCAAGACCACATTTTTCTTCCTCAACAGTTTGCTTACTTTGCAAAAGACCTCTATATTTGCAATGTAAGAAAGTTGGTAATCTATCAATGTTACTTTGTTATTATTATTATTAAAAATATTTATAACCCGCACTATCTACTATCCTAGGTTGGGTACAACAGAACATACATAAAATGCTTCACAAAAACACAATATAAAATAAAAAATTCTCTTTTAAACATTCATACAATAAAAATACACCCATACTCTTCTATTAAAAGCCAAAATATACAAATTAGCTTTAAGCTTCTTCCTAAACGTAAGTACAAAAATAAGCGTTCTCAGTTCAAAAGGAAGAGAATTCCATAATCAAGGGGTAGCAATGGAAAATGGAGGAGTGGCCTAGTGGTTGGGGCAAGGTACTTCAGGCCGGAAGGTCAGGGGTTCAAATCCCACTAGAGGACAGCAACCTTGGGCCGGAAGGACTGGGGTTTCTAGTCCCACAGGTGCTCCTTGTGGTCTTGGGCAAGCCACTTAACCCTCCATAGCTCATGTTCCCTGTAGTTATCTCCAAGTTGTAATGCCCTGTTCAATGTAATTTCAGTTTGTTCAATGTAAACCACACTGATGCAGAATAGCGCGGTATATAAGAGAATGTAAATAAAAATAAATAAATAAAATAAAAATGCCTGAGAACACATTTCATTCAGGGAAATGGAACGCCAAGATGAAACATTCAAATAAGATTGATCTGCTGAACACAACCTTTGTCTAGAAACACAATGCTGCAGAACTGAAGAGAGATAATATGGGGTTTCTCCCGCTAACGCTTGAATTTCCCCATCTCTGTTTTCCTTAGTCCTTCATCTTCATCTCTCAGTGCCCCGTCTCAATCATCCTCCCTCAGTAGGCCCCTCAGCCTCAGTCATCCTAGATCAGTGCTCTTCCTACTCATCCTTCCTTCCTTTCTTAGTACACGCTCCCAGTTTTAATCATCCTTGCTCAGAGTCATTCTAGACTCAACCACCCTCCCTCAAAGGCCTCTTGAGATTCAACTGCCTCTCCCCAAGGCCCTCAGCCTCAATCATCTCCAACAGTGCCCCACTCCTGCCTCGGTCATCTCCTTACTATCCCCCATCTCAATCATTTCCCTCTCAGCACCCAATATCAGACTCACTCATCTCCCCTCAGTATCCAGCTTCACTCATCAGAAGCGAACTGACTGACAAGAGACTTCATTACCTTAGCCTCCTCTTATGGATGTATGATAGACAAACATGCTTGCAGGGAATACAGTTTTATTCTTTCTAACTGAACAATGTTAGAAAGAAATTATACATTGTGGTGGAAAATGTCTCTCTGGGGGCAAAATAACTATCCGAAAACATAACAGAAAGGGACCAAATTTGGCATTGGGGAGAATCTGGGGAATCAAACATATTACATTTGAAAATAGGCCAGACTGAATTGAGGGTTCCAGAGAAATAAAGTCCCTCCCTTCCAAAATAAATAGCACAACATATTCCTATGGGAGAGGGAGACAAGTGAGGAATGCGTGTGGAACACAACTCATGGAATTCTTTTCCAACCCCTCTGCCTGGGTACGGGTGTGTCTGTGTTTATCTGTGTGTATTTTTGACCTTGAAAAGAGAGGGAAAGACAAGACATTCTGCTGGTTTGGAAAGAACAACAAAACAACATCAAGTGTGATCATATATCTAACCATTAGATATCACTGTAAGATTTCAAAGAATGTATTTTACATTTAAGTCACAGGATGCCAATGTACCAAAGCAATAGTTATTGCCGTGCATCTCTAACACTAGAAGTCTGTACATGTAGCGATCAGTAGCAAACTACATGGTTCAGTCACTAGGGGGCCCTTTTACTAAAGGGCACTATGGTTTGCACCAAACATGCCAATAAAATGCAAATCCATGGCGTGTTAGGGCAACACCAAGCGTTAACTGCTGGGAGCATGGAAAGCATGTTTCTGGCAATTACTGTGGTACTTGCGGCCCTGAGGCTAAACAACAATAGAGCAGGTGCATTCATTCAACGCTATCTAAGGAGGCAGCAGTGACAGCGCTCACACTACTAGCCTGCTGTGGGTGTGCTGCCTGCACAGTGATCACTCAGCCCATTCTCCACTCCTAACCGTCTCATTTGCAATCCTAATGCGCCATAGAAAATTAGTGCCAAAATCCAGTGGCGCTAGCTGTCATAGCCCTGCACTAACTGTCAATGTGTATCCATGTGCCTTTAGGATGTGCCAGACCCGCGCTGACAGCTAGCACCCTTTAGTAAAAAGGCCCCTAGGTGTCCTGTGTAACCATTAAGAAAGGTATAGGGTTCAGTCACGAGGTTTCACAGCAGAATTTACAAGAAAAAAAATAAGAAATACAAATTAAAATCACTAGTAGGAACAAACTTAACAGAGAGAGGTGGTGCAGTTTGAGATGAGCAGTTAACAGTTATGTTTCAGTGTATCAGTTTCTCTGCTTCCAATGATGAAACTTCCTCTCCAATACATAGGCAATGGGCCAGTTTTTGAGGGACTTTGTTTATCTGGAACCCTGTTCAGATCTGGCCCATTTTCAAACTTAAGGTGTCTTTCCCATAGTTTTTGCCTCCCCCACACCAAATTTGATGAGCAGGCATTTTTATCCTGCTTGTTTTCAACATTCCATTGGGCAGTATAAATAAAACAATATTTATAACCTGCCTTTCCTAATCAGAATCACAAGGTAGATTACTGTAAAAAGTACTGACAATATAAAAGATAAAAATAAATATACAACTTCTTGGTTCACAGTTGTGACTTTTACCTGCTACTGGCAATTACCGTATTTTCGCGCAAATACCGCGCGCGTTATACACTTTTTTACTTACCGCGCAACCCTCCCGCGTGGTATTTTCGAGGGCGCACTATACCAAAACTTTATTGCAAGTAGCTGATCCCAAAAAAGAGGCACCACAAGAATATCTTGGTACAAAAATATATTTAATTACTTTTCATCATCCGATTCCATAAAACCTTCGAAATCACTCCCCTCATCAACATCATCATTGAAATAATTTAAAACCGTCTGAAGACGCTCTTCCGTAACATATGCACTTTCATCGTCACTACTTTCGACGTTTTCATCGTCATCTTCGTCATCACTGCGCACCCCATCCTCGTTCTTATAAACAATCCCTGCTTTTCGGAATCCATTTCTGATGGTTTCAGGGGATATTTTGTCCCAAGCAGAACACAACCAATTGCAGATTTCCATTAATGTAGCCCTCTTTAATCGTCCCGATGGAGTGAATTCATGGATTCCATGCTGCATCCAATTATCCCACTCTCGTCTGATGAACGTTTTGAAGGGGTGATTAACAGCTATATCTAGCGGCTGCAGTTTGCAAGTAAGACCACCCGGTATCACTGTGATATGGGCACCTGCCGAATTAATATAATTTTGCACATTTGTTTCTTTATGGGCAGCCATGGAATCGAAGATCAACAAAGACCTTTTAGAAAAGAAACCTCCAGGCCTGGCCCAATAACATTTATCAATCCATATTTTCATGACCTCAGAGTCCATCCACCCCTTTTTGTTACAGTGGACCACAATACCTTGTGGAAATTTTTCGCGGGGCATGGTTACTCGCTTGAAAATAACCATCGGCTTCAATTTATGCCCATTAGCTGTGCAACCCAGAACTACAGTGAAGCAAGCCCTCTCGTGTCCAGTTGTTGTTATTGCAACAGTTTTTGAACCCGAAGCAGCTACAGTCCTGGTTGGTGGAATGTCAAAAGACACAGGAACCTCATCCATGTTAATAACATCCGTTGCCGAAATGCCAAACTCAGAAATTTCTTTGCTGACAAATGTGCTGAAATCCGCCATCTTTTGTTCCCAGTCATCCGGAATCCTCTGGCCTACAGTTGTTCTTATTCGCACGGAAAGACCATTCCTCTTCATAAATTTGCAAATCCAGTTGAAACTAGCGTGGAAACTTGAAATTCCTCTTTCATTGGCCAGCAGTTTTGCTTTGAATTTAATTGCGATAGTTGAGACAGCTTGATTTTGCTCCCTTCTAGACAGAATCCACTTGTTTAAGTCACTCTCTAGCTCTGGCCACTTTTCTTTTGGACCTCGACGCGCACGTTTTTGCGGGTTCATCTCCTCTAGCGCCGTTCTCTCCTCCTTTCTCCAGTCGCGAACAGATGACTCACCAACATCAAATTCTCTTGCTGCTGCTCTGTTACTTGTTTCTTCTGCTCTTGCCACAACTTTCAGCTTGAAGTCCGCAGTATAAGACTTGCGCTTAATTCCTGGCATGATGACTGGATTATAATAGAAGAGATCGCAAAGTTTTTATACACCTCAGTGCAATCGACACATGCGCGTTATACGCGCGTGCGCATTATGTGAGAAAATCAATGCGGGACAGGCAGAAAATTGTGCTTTATATGCGGGTGCGTGTTATATGTGGGTGCGCATTATATGCGCGAAAATACGGTATTTCATACATCTTCATTTCACACATACTTTGGATACAATTAAATGTAAAACTTAAAGCTTTACATTTCCGTCTTGCTCTGGCTGTCAGTTCTTCAAGAGTCATGCTCAAGGCTAGCATGAACTGCACAATCATTTTTGGACTCTGCCACAGGTAACTATCTCAATTTTCCCCTTATTTCCCCCACCTCTGTCCGCCATAGTTACTATATTACAAAAAGGTGAAAACGAAACTATTCCTTTCACATTTTGTCCCCCACCAAAAAACAAAAAGAATGCCAGAAATAAGGTTGTGTAATTCTTCATAATTACCACGGTTGTAGCTAAGAAAGTTACCTGTGAATCAGGTAATACAGGCTTTCCACACAACCGAGCATGCAGAAAATATGAACTCCTGTACTATCAGAATTATGAGACTTGGAGTAGCTGCATTGTAACTGTGCGAAATAAACGAGTCATGAACTCTTTTAGAGCCCGATAGATTATGCTACTACCCATATACATCATTACACAGCAAAGTTTCTCCTTACTGTGGTCAATCTAGGTCAGCGATGGCGAACCTATGGCACGCGTGCCAGCTGTGGCACGCGAAGGCCTTGCAGCTGGCACGCGGGAAGGTCCGCAATCAAGATACGCGGCATTAAAAAAAAAAAAAAAAAGCTGCCGCTGCCGGGGCCGGGGCCGCCGCGGCAGAATCGAGTGTGCCGCGGATCAGCCCCCGCGGGCTTAACAGAGCAGCGAGGGAGAAACTCCCCTCGCGCTCTGAAAGCCGGCGCGTGTGACTGGAGGCAGCTGAGAGAGGTGATACCGGGGACGGAGGGCAGGCTCTGCTGGGCTGGGGGGCCCCGCGGCACACTCGATTCTGCCGCGGCGGCCCCGGCCCCGGCAGCGACAGCTTTCTTTGTAAAAAAAGTTCGCGGGGGGGGGGGTTAGGAGTGGTAATGGCGGGGGGGGGGGTTAGGACTGGTTTTGGGGGGGGGGGGTTGGGGGTGGTAATGGCTGGGGGCGGTTGGGGGGGTAGGACTGGTGATGGGCTGGGGGGGGGCTAGGACAGGAAATGGGCTGATGGGGGGTTAGGAGTGGTGATGGGCTGGGGGGGTTAGGAGTGGTAATGGGCTGGGGGGGTTAGGAGTGGTAATGGCTGTGGGCTGTTGGGTTAGGACTGGTTAATAGCTGGGGGGGTTAGGAGTGGTAATGGCTGTTGGCTGTTGGGGCTAGGACTGTTACTGGGCTATGGGGGGCTAGGACAGGAAATGGGCTGATGGGGGGTTTAGGACTGGTGATGGGCTGGGGGAGGTTAGGAGTGGTGATGGGCTATGGGGGACTATGGGCTATGGGGGAGCTAAGTCTATATGGGCTGATGGGATTAGGACTGGAAGTGGGTTGATGGGGGCTTAGGACTGGTAATGGGCTATGGGGGGCTAGGACAGGAAATGGGCTGATGGGGAGGGGTTAGGACTTGAGGTGGGCTGTTGGGTGGGGTTAGGACTGGTAATGGGCTATGGGGGGCTAGGACAGGAAATGGGCTGATGGGGAGGGGTTAGGACTTGAGGTGGGCTGTTGGGTGGGGTTAGGACTGGAAATGGGCTGATGGGGGGTTAACACTGGAGGTGGTCTGATGGGGTTAGGACTGGTAATGGGCTATGGGGGGGTTTAGGACTGATAATGGGCTATGGGGGGGCTGGGACAAGAAATGGGTTGATGGGGAGGGGTTAGGACTTGAGGTGGGCTGATGGGGTTAGGACTGGTAATGGGCTGTGGGCTGATGGGGGGGGTTAGGACTGGCAATGGGCTATGGGGGGTTAAGACTGGTAATGGGCTGTGGGCTGATGGGGGCTGTCTGATAATGGGCTATGGGGGGCAAGGACAGGAAATGGGCTGATGGGGAGGGGTTAGGACTTGAGGTGGGCTGATCGGGTTAGGACTGGTAATGGACTGTGGGCTGATGGGGGGGGTTAGGACTGGCAATGGGCTATGGGGGGCTGACTGGAAATGGGTTGATGGGGGTTAGGACTGGAAGTGGGCTGATGGGGGGTTAGGACTGGAAGTGGGCTGATGGGGGTTAGGACTGGTAATGGGTTATAGGGGGGGCTTAAACTGAAAATGGGGTGATGGGGGGTTAGGACTGGAAGTGGGTTGATGAGGGGGGGCTAGGACTGGTATTGGGTTGGGGGGTTGCTAGGACTGGAAATGGGTTGGGGGGCTGCTAGGACTGGAAATGGGCTGATGCAGGGACTAGAAGGGAATGGATGCTGGGTGAGGCTGGAACTAGAAGGGAGCTGGTGTTGGGGGAGGATTAGAATGGGATGGGGCTGGGAGAGTAAAATGGAGAGGGGAAAAATATTTTGTGTGGGAGGGATAAAAATCTACAATTGGCCGGGTATTGGGAGAATAAGTGGGGATTGAGGATGGAGGGGTAAATTTTGAGTAGATGAAATAGGAATGAGGAAAGAGCAAAAGGAGAAAGATTAGTATGTTAAAGCAGATGTAGAGAGAGAATGGAAAAAAAAAAAACAAGACAGAAGAAAGGACAAATGGACAGCAGATGGAGAGTTAGCAGAAGACACGAAGAAACCAGAAGAAAGTGGCTGGAACAATTGCAACTGAAAAAAAATGCACAAAAGGTAGAAAAATATCTCTTTATTTTGAATTTATTAACTGGAATATGTCAGCTCTGGGAAATGTGCATCATTAATTTTTGCGCTTTGTTTAGTACAAGAGGAAATTAATTTATAGTTTTATTTCTACAGTGTTGTTGTATATTCCAAGTTTGGCTTTTGGGGTTCCCAGTTTAATTATTGTCTTCCTGTTTCTAAATTGTGATTCCTTGTTTGGTGATGGTCTGTTCTGCATGTGTAACTGAGCTGAGGTATTCTGTTTATATAATTCCTATTTGACATTGCCACTTGTTCTTTCCCCAGTAGGTCATGTATTGTTGTTCTCTGAAATGTATTGGTTTAATATTTGCAGTGTTGCCTTTTGATAGTTAGGGTATGGTGCTTTGTGAGTCCTGGTAGTGCTGTTAGGATACGGCGGGTTTGCTATGGGTTCTAAATGGGCAGCGTTTGTAGTAGTTCCTAATGTGCCTGGCGGTTGGTACTGGATTATAGTAATGTAGAAACCTTTTAGTCTTTCTTTATCCATATACTCATTAAGAGGCATGTTTACTAAAAGTTAGTGTATGGTAACATTATGCAAATATTTATGCAAATGAGGCACCTTATGCAAATGAGGCTTTAATTGACGTGCTGGCACTTTGAGGAAATTCTTTGGTTTTGTGCGGCAGTTTGGGCACTCGGGCTCAAAAAGGTTAGCCATCACTGATCTAGGTACTTGTGACCTGGATTGGCCGTTGTAGGAAACAGAATGCTGGGCTTGGTGGACAGGGCCGGCCCGTCCATTGAGCAAGAATGTTTTTTGCACAGGGCCCCGCGTTTCAGGGGGCCCCGCGCAAAGAACATTCTGCTTTTTTTTTAAATTACATTTTTTTAAAAAAACCTGTCTCTGGCTGCTGCCGCGTCCGTCGCAGCAGCGGCAGAATGGCGTGTCCCGCGGGGCCCCTTCTCCTCGTCGAGCCCTCTGCAAGGGCTTTCAGATTCGCGAAGGGAGAGTGCTCCCTCGCGTCTCTGTAAAGCCCGCAGGGGCTAATGGGAAATTTCCCATCTGCCCCTTTAGACGCGAGGGGCTGATGGGAAATTTCCCATTAGCCCCTGCGGGCTTTACAGAGACGCGAGGGAGCACTCTCCCTTCGCGAATCTGAAAGCCCTTGCAGAGGGCTCGACGAGGAGAGGGGGCCCCGCGGGACACGCCATTCTGCCGCTGCTGCGACGGACGCGGCAGCGGCAGCAGCTAGAGCCAGGTTTTTGTTTTTGTTTTTTAATTTGCCGGAAGGGAAGGGAAGGGAAGGGAAGGGGGGGGGGGGCTGATGGAGGCTGTCTGGAAATGGGGTGATGGGGGGTTAGGACTGGAAATGTGCAAGGGGGGGGGGTTAGGACTGGAAATGTGCAGTGGGGGGTTAGGCCTGGAAATGTGCAAGGGGGGGGGTTGGGACTGGAAATGTGCAAGGGGGGGGTTAGGACTGGAAATGGGCTGGAGGGGGGTTAGGACTGGAAATGGGCTAGGGGGGGTTAAGACTGCTAATGGGCTGGGGCTGATGGAGGCTGACTGGAAATGGGCTGGGGGGGGTTAAGACTGCTAATGGGCTGGGGGTTGATGGAGGCTGACTGGAAATGGGCTGCGGGGGGGTTTAGGACTGGAAATGGGCTGGGGGGGTTAAGACTGGTAATGGGCTGTGGGCTGATGGGGGCTGTCTGGAAATAGGGTGATGGGGGTTAGGATTGCTAATGGGCTATGGGGGGGGGGTTAGGACTGCTAATGGGCTATGGGGGCGCTAGGACAGGAAAAGGGCTGATGGGGAGGGGTTAGGACTTGAGGTGGGCTGATGTGGTTAGGACTAGTAATGGGCTGTGGGCTGATGGGGGTTAGGACTGGCAATGGGCTATGGGGGGCTGACTGGAAATGGGCTGATGGGGTTAAGACTGGAAGTGGGCTGATGGGGGGTTAGGACTGGTAATGGGTTATAGGGGGGGCTTAAACTGAAAATGGGTTGATGGGGGGCTAGGACTGGGAACGGGTTGGGGGATTGCTATGACTGGAAATGGACTGAGTGGACGGGGAGGCTTGAACTGCAAATAGCTGATGGGGAGGGAGCTTGGAATGGAAATGGGCTGTGAGGGAAGGGAGCTAGAACTGAAAATGGGCTGATGGAGCAGCTAGGATAGGACTGGAAATGGGCTGTTGGGGGGAGCTAAGATTGGAAATGGGCTGTGGTGGGGGCTTGAATTGAAATGGACTCATGGAGGGGCTAGAACTGGAAGTAGGCTCATGGGGGGGCTTGGACTGGAATTGGGCTGAGTGGAGGGGAGCTAGGATTTGACATGGGCTGATGGTGGGGCTAGGAAATGACTAGAAATGGGCTGATGGGGGGCTAGGATTGGAAATGAGCTGATGACGGGACTCAGACTGAAAATGGATGGGGGAGCTAGGACTGGAAATGGGTTGCCGGGGGGCTAGGACTGGAAATGGGCTGATGCAGGGACTAGAAGGGAATGGATGCTGGGTGAGACTGGAACTAGAAGGGAGCTGATGTTGGGGGAGGATTAGAATGGGATGGGGCTGGGAGAGTAAAATGGAGAGGGGAAAAATATTTTGTGTGGGAGGGATGAAAAATCTACAATTGGCCGGGTATTGGGAGAGTAAGTGGGGATTGAGGATGGAGGGGTAAAATTTGTGTGGATGAAATAAGAATGAGGAAAGAGCAAAAGGATAAAGATTAGTATGTTAAAGCAGATGTAGAGAGAGAGGATGGAAAGAAAACTAGAAGAGAGAAGAAAGGACAAATGGACAGCAGACGATGGAGAGTTAGCAGAAAACATGAAGAAGAAACCAGAAGAAAGTGGCTGGAGCAATTGCAACTGGAAAAAAATGCACAAAAGGTAGAAATATATCTCTTTATTTTGAATTTATTAACTGGAATATGAAAGCTCTGGGAAATGTGCATCATTAACGTCTGCGCTTTGTTTGGTACAAGAGGAAATTGATTTATAGTTTTATTTCTACAGTGTTGTTGTACATTCCAAGTTTGGCTTTTGGGGTTCCCAGTTTAATTATTGCCTTCCTGTTTCTAAATTGCGATTCCTTGTTTGGTGATGGTCTATGTTCTGCATGTGTAACTGAGCTGAGGTATTCTGTTTATGTAATTCCTATTTGACATTGCCACTTGTTCTCTTTCCCCAGTATTCTCTGAAATGTACTGGTTTAATATTTGCAGTGTTTCCTTTTGATAGGTAGGGTCTGGTGCTTTGTGAGTCCTGGTAATGCTGTCAGGATACAGCGGGTTTGCTATGGGTTCTAAATGGGCAGCGTTTGTAGTAGTTCCTAATGTGCCTGGCGGTTGGCACTGGATTATAGTAATGTAGAAATCTTTTAGTCTTTCTTTATTCAATCACTCATTAAGAGACATGTTTACTAAAAGTTAGTGTATGGTAACATTATGCAAATATTTATGCAAATAAGGCCACTTATGCAAATGAGGCCCCGCACCGAGTCTCCGCACATGGCCCCGCACCCCCCTTGGGCCGCCCCTGTTGGTGGACCTTGGTCTGACCCAGTATGGCATATCTTATGTTCTTAACTGTTACTTGTATTCCTAATACTATGTAAGAATTTAGAAATCCACTGTAATCTGTGTTCTATGCAACACTATGGGATATGTCTACTAAACCGGGCTAATGACTTAGCCTGGGCTAAAGCTTCTAGGTCTCAATGAATAAGATGGAACCTAGGTGCAGACAGCCCAGACTAACGGTTAACCCAACTTAGTAGACATACCCCTATATAGTTCAGTTAATCTGTAAACCGTTTTGACTTTTAGATAAAACAGTACATAAAAAGAGTTTGATAAATGAATGCTAAAATGCAGTGCTCCAGGATGAAACGACACAAAACTGTCCCATTGTGCATATTAATGAATAATGAAAATATTTTAACAGCAAATTTAAAGTTGTACATTCTATCTTAAGGGGCCTTCTACTAAACCCTGCTACATGGTTAATGGGCATGTTAGCGGGCAGTAACAGCTTATGACTGCTAACCAGTGGGCATTTCAGCTACCAGCTGCTAAAACACCCATAAATACCCAGTGTTCATTGTCCATTATATGAAGGGACAGGATATGGTGGAGTGTGGGCATAGACAGCACATTGCATTTAGCATAGAGATGCATGTCATAGGCTTCAATGTGGCAATTAGCATAGGTGCACTTAGCAATAACCCTATAGATGGTGCTAGGTGCACCCATGTTAATTGCACTGCATGATAGGGTGGGTGTCTGTGCAGTAATTGCAGCGAACATCCTTCCTTGCTACGCCTTCAATAGCTATCGCAGAGGCTTTGCACAACGCATATTAGCTTCTGCGCTAAACACGCATTAAGTTTTAAACCCTAACGGGATTTCGTAAAAGGACCCCTAAATCTGTAACTCTGGTTTTCTAGAAATATTTAAACTAGTCTTTTCAGAGCTATATTATAGAACCATTTGCTCTGGAGATGACAGGTAAACAGCACCCATGATCTGAAAAGTTTGAAGAGGCATAAGTACTGGGCACTAATTGTTTTTGAGTACCTGCACTCTATTTCTTCATAGAATTGCCCCTGAAGCAAGGCTCCTTGTGAGCTTGAAATATGAATGCATAGCGGGATTTTCTTCAGGCAGATAAGTAGCTTTTTAATACATTTGGTTTTGATCATATTTAGAAATGTCTAAAAAATTCTAATAAGTTAAATGTGAATAAAAGCCACATTTTGGTGAGAGCGATGAAGATGCTAAGATTATTGTTTAGTGTTGATATACACTCGAATGCCCATTCTGAGGGTCACTGCTATGTATGTAGCCTGTTGTCGTGCTCTGTGTCGTGACTGTATTATTTGGAGTGCTTCTTGATTATTTTTGGATACCGACTGGATATATTCTCTGTAGTTTACTGGAAAGTTTCAAAACATTTGCTGCCCTTTCTCAGCACCCGAGCTATTTGCATGCTCACCAAGCGAAGTTCTCTTTCCCGAGCATATTTTTTTTTTTTACACTTACCTGCTCTCTACTGATTTCCTCAGCTGCCGAGGAGAGGCTCTGGCTCTGGTCCCCCTCATCCTCAGGACAGTCTGGTGGAGGAAGGACCGTGTCCACGGGCAAAGCTCCCACATCATCGGAGAGCTGGCGCCTATGGAACGAGAGCAGGGCTACGCTTTTATCAGCTAAACCAGCAACAGACGAGTGATGGCTACTCAGTGGGGCTTCCACTCTTTTCTGTTCCATCGTGCAATTACAAGAAGTGAAAAAAGGATCAAGAGCGAAAACTTCTGCTGTTTCTAGTTAGTTAGCATGCCGCTTGCTGTTTCAATAGGGATGCATGCAGCAGCCCCGCAGCCCTATAAGCCGGAGCCGGCTGCAAACCCTGGCGCTCAGCTTCAGCTCTTCCCACCAACCAGCTTCGCCCTCGCTCCTGCGCTTTGCACACAGCACTCCGGCGGCTCGCGCGCGCGGGACTCCCCTCTGTGACGGTCTGCGGTGGATCGCGTGCCAGGTCTGCACAATGATCTCTGTCCCCTCTGTGACCGTGCGCAGAGGCGCGCGTCCGCTCTCGCTCGCGACACTCGCTCACTCTTTAGTGTTTTGGCACAAAAGATGCTTTCGAGCCGGTGGCGGCTACCCCTGTCTCGTTTTCTTGTCAAAGCTAATGAATGGACCTTAATCGTCATGCCATTTTGTCTGTAGCTGCTTCCCAGCCAGTAAATGGTTTGCGGCTATTCTGTAGGCAGGAGCAGCAGTAAGCTGTTGGGACGCGCGATAATTATTAGGCTTTCACTAGGACGAGCTACTAACGCGCGCTATTTCCTATACCAATAGCCTAGAACAGAGCAGTGTACAAAGTCGAAATCAAAGAGGGACTGTAGCAAATCTCTGACCTAGGGATGCCTCAGTCCTTCCCTGGGGTTCAACATGTCCGAGCCCCAGTCCTACTACAATGCACTATCGCCAGTATATTGTGGCTTAACCACCTGAGCCCTAATCATACCAACCTATTTCCCTTTTCCCACCACTTGCTCATTCCTGCAATGATTGAGAAACATGTTTATGGTATTGTCTGCTCTGCTACTTCAAAAAATTAAATGAGAGACCTCACTCGATCTAACCAAACTGCAAAGCACTTTAAACACAACCCACAAGTGAAAGCCTCAGAATTAACTCACTAAATAGAACACGTTTAGGAGTTAAAATAACATCAATGGCTCTCACTTGCCAACAACCACCATCCAAGATACATGATATACACACATTTACAAGCAATTCCAGTTGACAGAAACTTGCACAATTATCAACAAATATCAACAGATACGCTAATCATGTAACAGGATGGAATGTGAATGCCCCAACGCCTTTTCTAGACATCTCATGTGAGCGTTTCGCTACCGCTGTTTCAAGGGGGTCCAACACTACAAAATAAAAAGATAAAAAAATAAAAAAACAGGGCTTAATCCAATGCCGCATCCCATAAAACAACTCCAGAAACATACTGCAACAAGATCCCAACACTTACCAAAAATCACATCGACTATAGGCAAAACCGCTTCATTTTAGTCAGAACTGACTTCCAGGTCTTGATCACCCGCCATGCTTCCAGTCAATATCCGCCCGCATACCACTTCCGGGCCCATTATATACAGGAAAGAACTCAATTCAGGAAAGAACTCAAGACATACCTATTCTCTGAGCACTTCGGAATCCCCTACCCTCCAAGTCCAGACACACAGCGTCCACAGACACACAAACAAAAAAACCCGCAGAAACACAATTAACTGAACACACAACTCCTCTTCTAACAGCCCCCAAAGACACCCCAAACAACCCAAGAAAAAAATGGAAATAAATTCCATCACACACAAACCCACTCACATACACACACAAACACACGCACACTTATACACACACACACTCACACATACATACACACACACACACACCTGAATAGCGAATCAGGTATTCTTGTAAATAATTTCTATAAATAGCAATGCCAGCTCTCTGACATTCCCCTGTAAATTCAGCAGTATACAAAAGTATACACCCTGTAAATAGTTCTGACAATTTACTGTTCTGTTATATGTAAAAAGTTAAGAAGTTCTTGTTCTATGTAATGTTATGCAAATGTATGCAATTGTTCCATGTAAACCGCCCCTGATCTCTGGAAGGGGCGGTATAGAAGAAACAGATAAATAAATAAATAAATAAAAATAAATATACATATCCCACACATGTAGCCTAACTACTCACTAGCAGGACAGCCAATCACCTGCTATGGGAGAAAACCCTACACAAACTGCAACATTAGTAGGGGCAACCACCTTTGCAAACCTACCCTAATTAAACCCAACTACTTAAATGCAAGCTCCCCATTCAATGCAAGAGTTTAATCCATTTGGAACAACAGTATTTAAATAAAAAATCCACCACTGTTCTTTATATAACAGAAAACGATCACATAAGTTTGTTGCTCGCACTGCTTTTTCGCATGCGGAACATGTAGCAATGAATGAGTTAAGAACTAACACTGAGATTGTACTTAAGCGGGCTGATAAGGGGGGAGCGATTGTGGTTTTGAACCGCATTGATTATTTGCAGGAAGCTTATCGTCAGCTTTCAGATGAGACAAATTATGTTAAATTACTTATGGATCCTACATCGGAGTTGCAAACCCAGATTAAACTGTTAACTAGGCAAGCCTATCAAATGCATATTATTTCTAAGAAAGAACTGTGTTTTTTGAATACTATTGCCCCTTCGATTCCACAATTCTATTTATTGCCTAAGATTCATAAGAGTTTGGTTAAACCCCCTGGACGCCCTATTGTTTCTACACGGGGGTCCATATTGGAGCCATTGTCACAATTTATAGACTCCTTTTTGCGTCCACTATTAACATCTATTCCTTCTTACCTTCGGGATACTATGCATTTCTTACAGATTATAGCTGAAGCTTCCATATGGGCAAGGAAAGACTCTGTGATTTTGGTAACGCTGGATGTGGTAGCTTTATATACTAGTATACCGCAGGATCAGGCATTACAAGTTATTAAAAATGGTTTATTGCAGCGCGGGGATGTGAATGATGACATGCTTGTATTTTTAATGGCTTGTGCAGATTTGGCTCTTTGCCGTAATTATTTCTCCTTTAATGGTGAGTTATTCCAACAGGTAGGCGGGGTGGCTATGGGGGCATCTTTTGCCCCGTCTGTCGCTAACCTCTTTATGGGGTTTTTTTGAACAAAAGTGGTTGCAGTCTTCTCACTTTTTTCCTCACATATTGACCTGGCGTCGATACATCGACGATATTTTTATGCTGTGGGATGGTCCTTTACATCTGTTATCTGCGTTTCATGATTGGTTGAATACACTGGATTTTCATATTCAGTTTACAATGAATTATAGCTTTTCTGAAATAGTGTTTTTGGATGTTAAGGTGTTCCGGCAAGTAGATGCTTGGGGTACAACTGTGTTTCGTAAAAAAAACCGATCGAAATACATATTTGCATTTTTCTAGCCTACACCCGAGAGGTTTGTTGCAGGGGTTACCTTTTTCTCAATTTATTCGATTTAGGCGTAATTGCTCCTCGGTGGAGGATTATAAAGCTAATGCAGTACGGTTAAAGCAGGATTTTTTAGATCGAGGTTATCCTTCGAAGGTAGTGAATAGGGCTTATAAACGAGCATTACATAACGATAGATCTTGGCTGCTGTCTCCCCGCCCTAAGGGTAATGATGATGGTGATAATGTAAATTTAATCTCTCGTTTTTCCCGTCATAGTAGACAGATTCAGCAGATTCTACAGAAATACCGGCATGTCTTAAGTACAGTCCCTGGGTTGGAGTCTAAGCATCTGCGCTGTGTTTGGCAACGTAATCCAAACTTAAAAGATATTTTGAGTCCTTCTTTTTTACGATCTTCGCCTTTAGTCAGTGGTGATAATTTTGGACATCGCAGATGTGGAGAGTGTTCATGTTGTGACGTGATGTTGGAAACGGATCATTTTGTGTATCATGGTCAGCTTATCCATTTAAAGGATAGCACTTCTTGTGGCTCGGAGTTTGTTATCTATGGAATCTTCTGTCCATGTGGACTTCTGTATATAGGTAAGACCATCCGGAGATTGCGTACTCGACTGTTAGAGCATAAAAGTAAGCTGCATTGTCAGCGTAAGGAGGCACCTATTGTTGAGCATTGCTTAACGTTTCAACACAAGTTTACGGATTTACAGTGTTTTGCTGTTCAGCAAGTTATGAACGGCTCTAAGGGGATGTCACGTGATCGTTTTCTGTTATATAAAGAACAGTGGTGGATTTTTTATTTAAATACTGTTGTTCCAAATGGATTAAACTCTTGCATTGAATGGGGAGCTTGCATTTAAGTAGTTGGGTTTAATTAGGGTAGGTTTGCAAAGGTGGTTGCCCCTACTAATGTTGCAGTTTGTGTAGGGTTTTCTCCCATAGCAGGTGATTGGCTGTCCTGCTAGTGAGTAGTTAGGCTACATGTGTGGGATATGTATATAATGGGCCCGGAAGTGGTATGCGGGCGGATATTGACTGGAAGCATGGCGGGTGATCAAGACCTGGAAGTCAGTTCTGACTAAAATGAAGCGGTTTTGCCTATAGTCGATGTGATTTTTGGTAAGTGTTGGGATCTTGTTGCAGTATGTTTCTGGAGTTGTTTTATGGGATGCGGCATTGGATTAAGCCCTGTTTTTTTATTTTTTTATCTTTTTATTTTGTAGTGTTGGACCCCCTTGAAACAGCGGTAGCGAAACGCTCACATGAGATGTCTAGAAAAGGCGTTGGGGCATTCACATTCCATCCTGTTACATGATTAGCGTATCTGTTGATATTTGTTGATAATTGTGCAAGTTTCTGTCAACTGGAATTGCTTGTAAATGTGTGTATATCATGTATCTTGGATGGTGGTTGTTGGCAAGTGAGAGCCATTGATGTTATTTTAACTCCTAAACGTGTTCTATTTAGTGAGTTAATTCTGAGGCTTTCACTTGTGGGTTGTGTTTAAAGTGCTTTGCAGTTTGGTTAGATCGAGTGAGGTCTCTCATTTAATTTTTTGAAGTATCATTAGGAGGCCTCGATATTGGCTTTATAGTGTTGCTCTGCTACTTGACAATTGGACTGAACAGAAAAGGCGAAAAAGGATCCGAGAGGACAAATGTAAGTCCTCCGATGGTTTAAAGGGTGACATGAAGTCAGTCACTTCTGTGTTTTGCCGCAATTTACAGGAAGGCACCTCATACTAGCAAACGGCTCAGATTTAATCCCACAATCTAAGAAATCTGACATGCTTTTGGACTGACTCAGCTGTAGCTGACAATGTCTTGATGGCCGCCCTGATTGCATCCAAACTTGTGGAACCTGATTCTTAACGCGGTTCTGATTCCTATGACCCTGCACACGAATGAGCCTCAGTCTGAAAGGCACTTGATCTTAACTACTGTAAAGTTGCAGCAATATGTTGTAGATTCAGATCATAAAGGTGCATAGTTTACCTGAAATCCTTGCCAACCCCCTTACCACCATGCCAGTCAAACTTAGGACCATTAGCATTGAAAATTCCAGCAGACTATGAGATGGATCACATTAAATATGAAGTTTTTAATATTAAACTATGACACAGATAACTTAAAAATGAAAAACACAGCAAATGTGAAAATACTAATTTCAGTCTGAGTTGGCTTAGACACATGGACAAACTGGCAAATCAGAAAAAAATGAAACCAAGGGGTATGTTTACTAAACCGCAGTAACACAGCAGTGGCTACGTTAATGTGCGTTAACCTTACCTAACTGGCGTTAACGTCACCGTCCGCGGTAAGTCCCGCAGAGGGTGGAGAGTGGGTGGAGAGAAGGGGGTCAATGGACGGGGAGTGGGTGGGGAGACGCTCCTGCTACACTAATGCAGGAAACTGAAGGGCTGAATATTACCGGGACTGAAAACCTGTCGCTAGATGCACATTTGCAGGAGGGTGAAACCATTTCAGTGTCAGCAATGTACAACATAGGCAGGGAGCCCAAGAAAAGTGATAGTAGTGCTCCATTTGCAGCAACAGCATAGTGCCCAAGTATGAAAGGCCACTATGGCGATGGTGCAAATGGGGCATAGGGGGATGCAGGCAGGACATGTAGTGGAGACAGCTGGGGCACAGGGTGGACTAGGCTGTCACCTAGATGGCACATAGGAACATAGAAACTGGAAATCAGCAAAACAGCAGCTGACCAAGGCCAAACATGTCCAGTAGTCGGTGTTCCACAGTGTCCCATCCAGGGGACATAACCCAGCAAGTACCCCAAAGGTCACACAGGTACCACTATCCCTGTAATAGGGCAATCAGTGCACATCTGGGGATCACTCTAACAAGGGTCCACAGACCTTACTCAGGATGTGTCCCAAATGGTTCGTAAACCCAGCTAACGGAACACCCTCTACTGCAGCCCCTAGTACGGCATTGCAGGGTGTGACCACACATTGTCTGAAACATATATACACCCAGTAGGCCAAACTGGGTACACTGTACCTGAGGTGCATGCCCTAGCCTGTCCACAGTCAGCTGTCACAACACAATCTACCTACATCTACCTGGTCTATCCTAGCCAATAGTTGCTAGAGCACTGGCCTGACAACCCCAGCCATCTCTCCCCCATGTGGAAGGGACATAACATTGGTAGGCGGTGATGGGGGGATGTGTGGATGTCCATGTATGCCCACTCCACCCCAGACCCCACACCCTAGGCACCCGCCTACCTGCACAGTGGATGGCCTGGGACTGCGCACCACCAGCACCAACAGCATATGGTCATGTCAGCATGGCAGAGGGGTGTGTGTTGGTGCTGGAGGGGGCAGTGGCACCTGCCAGCAGTGGACCTAGGCCATGCCCTGTACCAGTACGTGGTGTGCAGTGCAACAGAAAAGGTCTGGCTGAGGAAAAGTAAAGGTAGCCCCAGGGACTGCTGTGCTTCTGTGGCAACAGTGTGGTGCAGTACACACAGCCAGTGTGTCCCAGAGAAGAGGGTCACCAGTTCAAGTCCCAGCTGTAGATCCTGCAGAGCATGTCCCTATATTTTACCCTACAATGCAGATACAACATCAACATGTGCAATCCCCAAAGCAGCAGCGAACAAGGGTACAAACACCCACTCACACCAGCTCCACTATCGAAAGCTTCATGGAGAGTAAGGCTGTTGGCCCCAGCATGGAGCTGCAGTTATCACCAGAGCACTACTACTACCTCCTGCACAGTTTAGCAATGTCAGCACTGTGATCAGGACCAGTGTGGTGGGCAGGGTTGCTAACCACCCCTATCTTTGAATGATGCTGCAATAGGAGTGTGTCTGTGTGTGTATGTCCATCCATTGTTTTGTGGCTGCCTACACCTCACTGGGCCCACAATGTCCCACTGTTACCAGCGTTAGCCAGCAAACGTGCATAATGAGGAGCAAGGTATTGTGGGTATGGCCCGGACAGGGCGGCCTGGCCAGGATGCATCTGCAGAGGGTGTAGGGCAATGGCTGGGACATTGTAGTGCCCAACCACCACCTACATGGACAAGGTGGCCACAGCACGTCTTGCTGTTAGGGCACTCTCACACTGAACGAACAGTGACCATGGCATGGCTATGTTCCCACATAGTACTACATAGTATCTGTCACAAGTGATATATATGTGCCCCCCTGTTCTGGAGGGCCACTCATTGGGGCACGTGCCTGTGCCATACAACCCAGGTCTGGGTGCGCATAGGTCCACTGTGAACATGCAAGATAGACTGGCTAGCGGAGTGTCTGCGGTAGTTTGTGCATGGCTGGAACAGCTGGCGTGGTGCAGCAGGTAAAGTCTGACTGTGCCTGCTGCTGGTGAATGTCAGACCATGGTTGGGGGCTGCGGAGGCTCCTAGTACTACTGTTGGTCTGCCAGTGGCCTAGTAACAGGTCCAGATACAGTCTGACCTCCCCCCCCCCCCCCCTGATGACATCCACAACCTAAGGCTCCTTAGGTCTAAGGTATCTCAAGGACGGTAATATGCATCAGGTTGACAGGCATGAGCTGGAAGGCAGGGGAAGAGCTGTAGGCCTAAAACTGGTGGGAGCACAGAGGAAGGGCAATGGACAGGTAGTCTACTGTAGTGCGCAGTATTGCGGCATACGTGTGTTGCGGTGAACGTGTGTATGCCTGTACACCGTAACGAGCATTGCAGCACAGTGCTCATAATAATGCGTGTGATGTCTGTTTGGGATGTGCATTGTTATGTGCCATAATCTGACCACATATTGTAAGGCGCTTAGACGTATCTCATAAGGCATGTAGAAAGGTCTGTAATGTCACACACATTATTGTGTGCGCTGTGTGTTCTCCACAACACGCGTACGATGCAACACGCATATGCCGCACTACTGCGTGATGATTTAGAAAGCACGATAGCCACTTGGTGGAACATATTTGCATTGTGCTTGTTGTGGTTGTTTGGAATAGTGGCTGCAGACGTGCGTGGAGCCAACATAGGTTGTGGGTTTGGGTCCCACGGGTTCCTTTTCATTTGTTCTGCTCTCCTTACCATTTATTTATTTATTTATTTTATTTGGCATACATTTATACACCGCTCCTTCCAGCGATCAGAAGCGGTCCATCGTTGTACAAGCCCGGGGAGGGGGGCAGAACAAGGAAGGGATAAACAACAAAAAGATTACAGTTTTACAATTAATTGGCACATACATTACTGTTTGAACATCAGTATAAGTTACAAATTGTTGTACAAGACATGGGAGAGGGGACAAAACAAGGGTGAGCTTGACAACGGCACGATTACAGATATACATATTATTAGCACATACATTACAGATTTAATACCAGTGTAAATCACAGAATTATCGTTTGAAGCACCCGGTGAGTTTATATAATATATATATATATACTTATATAATATACAACAGAGATGCAATAAATAGGGTCATGAAAGGAGAAGAAATATACATATCAACAAATTTGATCATTATGGAAGTGGACATCAAATGAGCATTAGGTTCATATGAAGGTTAGTCTTTTGAGGTAGGTAGGCAGCATGGGAGGGGAGAGTTGGAGCTGGCTAAGTGATGCCATAGTGTATTTGGAATAGGTGTGTTTTGAGCTCTTTTCTGAAGACCTGTAGATCCCTGATCAGACGTAGCTCGTGTGGCAGTTGGTTCCAGAGCATGGGTGCAGCGTAGGAGAATGCCCGGTTGCTGGTCCGTTCTTTGACTAGCCTAATGCTGCTGGGCACGCAGAGAGTGTTCAGGTTAGCAGTGCGTCGGCGTCTGTTGGCTGGCTGAATGGTGATGAGGTTATCAAGAAAGGAGGGAGATAAATTGTTGATTATTTTAAATGTAGTTATCAGCATTTTGTAGATTATCCTTGCAGGTATGGGGAGCCAGTGGAGTTCTATGAGAACTGGGGTGATGTGGTCAGACAATCTCTTATTCATGATAATTCTGGCTGAAACATTTTGCGCCATTTGTAAGATGCTTAATGTTTTTTTCGGTAGACCTTGCAAAATTGCGTTACAGTAATCAAGGTGCGGAATGACGAGAGCCTGTGCAACTGTTCTAAAGTCCGAGTGGTCAATGATGGAGCGTATGGGTTGTAGAACTCTCAGTTTGTGAAAAATGGCTCTGTTAGTTATCCCGAGATGTTTGTCCATTTTTAGGTTTGCATCAATTAGAACCCCTAAGTATTTGATCTCATTTTTAGCGAGATAGGTGTTTCCGTTCAGGGTGATAGATGCAGGAGGTTTGAATTCTTGTTTTCCTGATATGAACATCACTTCAGTTTTCTTGTGATTTATAGACATGTTGCTGCATTGGAGCCAGTTCTGTAGGTCGTGTAGGCATTCTTCTAGTTGGTTGAGATTGGGATTGTTTGTATCGAGTTGTGTGTACAGCATGATGTCATCAGCATATAGGTGGTAGCTGATACTATGCTTCTGGAATATTGTACATACTGGCTGGATATAGATGTTAAACAACAGGGAGGAGATGGCTGAGCCCTGTGGTATCCCTTGGGTTACAATAGCTCCGGCTTTGTCCCTTCTCCACATACCCTTCCTTCTCTTCACTGCACACTGCAGTGTCCCCTCCATGCAACCTAGCCATCACATGCTAGCTGTTACATATGCTCCCTTTCTTTGGATTGTCTGGATGGGCAGGTGGCTCAATGGTTTGGTATTGGTGTCTATGAGCTGTGTTTGGACTCTTTAGTGTACCAGTTCGATTCCCTCGTACTCCTTTTTGGATCCCTTGCCCATTTTGTCCTTATACACACACCAGCCACACAGCTGGCCCTTCAGACCGACCCTTGACGCCCTTTCTGTTACCGTTGTTTACTCCTCTGCATTCTGTGTTCACGGCACACCATTTCATGGTGTGTGTGCATGTGTTAACTGTGGCTCACGTCCCCATTACAGACTGCGATATCAGCTGCCTGTGGTCTATGACCTTACACCTATGGCTCCTTTTCTCTTGTGGCACCATGTCTGCACATCCGTCAGCGCGTCTTCTACTGTCTGCGTGCCTTTGATTGCAGCCCCTTCGGATGCTGTTGCTTCTCGTCGGCTGTGACATTAACGCGCGATAGATCCAGGGCGCACTGTACCACATGTTAGGCACCTTGTAACACACGTTACCTGACACAGCTTGCTTTAATGATGCACCACCTACTCCTTTATATGGCCATCCGTAACATTACCGAGGATATTAATGACGGTAACATTACTGCGGTTTAGTAAATATACCCCCAAGTGTAATCTAAGTTGTGCTGTTGGTGGTTCTTAATACTAATGTGCTCATTCTATGTATAGATCTAGTAGCGCTATAGAAATGGTACATAGTGAGACTAGTAGCAGCAGTACCAAGAGATAAAGATGAAGACTGCAGTGAAAACCCAGATCTCTTGCCTGAATGTCAGAGGATAGTGCTTACTATCCACATCAGCTAGTTCTCCAGTGTGGTTCTCAAGTACTACAGGGTCTGGATTTCAAGACTTCCACAATGAATATTCATAAGATGTATTTGCTTATATTTGATGCAAAAAAAAAAAAAGTTAATTTGCACAATCTGGCTTTCCTAAAAACAACTTGTTTGTGGCACTCTAGGACTACTGATCTAGCTCTTCTTCCTCGGTTAGTTATCACTAGAATTTCTTTTCATATTTATTTTAAATATTTCTAGCTTGCATTAACTAAAATTCTAAGAAGGTTACAAGTAACACTCAAAGCCAATGCAAACATGTTCCAATAAATAAGTCATTCATAATCTTAACTAAAAACATATTTATCCATAATAAAAAAAATAAACATTTATGTAAAATCACATAAAACACTTCCCAAGAAAAACAAATGAAACATTATCATACTGAAAAACAACAAAAAATGACAACAAATAGTCTTAAGCCTTTAAAACACCATTCTAGTTCTGCCCACTCATCTATCAGAGGATCAAGAGCAATGTGTGGTTAATGCATGTTTTAGCATGCAGTAAGCATCAGCACTAGTTCTGTGGTAACTGTTACCACACTAGCATGGCAGGTACCATGCACTGTAGTAGGCATAAACCACAAGTCACAAAATGGGAAGGGGTATTGGGGGGTCAGAGAAGGAGGATGGGCATGGAGAACATGTTGCAGTTAGCACAGGGGCAATGGCTGCACATTGTCAATGTTGCAATTAGTGCAGATACACCTAGCAACACCTCAATGAGTGGCATTAGGTGCACCTGCGTTAATTGCACATGCCACGGCCCTGTGTTAGGGTACATATTTATGCAGTAACTGATGTCCGTGTACGTGTGTCGTTTCCTTCTATTCTTTTTCGCTGTCTCTCCTGCTTTATTTTTTACTGTTCTCTTCCTTTCCTGTCATATATTGGCATTCCTTTCTTTTCTTTCTTTGCAGCCTTTTTGGCTATTGCAAACCGCTTTTATGCCTCAGCCCTAGCGGTATATCAAGTGTTGCTATAAATAAATAAACAAGCATGCTGGGCACACCCCTGAAAGTGTACAACCGTTGCATTACCATGCATTAAGTTTTATGCAAAACAACCAGTAAGTGCAACTTCTTGTCACAACCTTAGTAAGAGGGCCCTTAAATCAGAACATAAGGCATACCCTACTACTGTCAAGTTATACAGAAGGATAAGCCTACCTAAATATACAACTTCAATTAAATTCTTGAGTGCATCACAGGTAAAGTTTATTCGCTTGATCAAGGACCTTCCTTAAAGCTCATATCTGTGGTTATCAAGAAAAAGTTTGGAAGAGGAACACATTTCTTGATATATTTGACCAAAACGAGAAGTAGACACAGAACTAATGGGACCTACTTTCTGGGATATGCACATTGGTACATTGAAATTCTCTCCCCCCCCCCCCCCCCATCTTTATCCCCCCCCCCCCATCCTCTTAGATCTCTTGACATATTCTGAAAATTTGGTGTGCATAGAACAGTAAACAAAAAGGTTACGTGGACATGCATACAAACACTGCAGTCTCATAAGCCTTCTCTTTGAAAAGTAGGCTAAAGAGCCTCCATAACAGCACGGTATATCCTACACGTAATTTCTGTCCTTCCAAGAAATATAATATAACTTGACTCTGGAATTTAAACATCCCCATACAAGTCAATCAAAGTCACCAAGCTCTGCAAAGGTGAAACCAAGGGCTTAACTGTGACATAGCTGAATGGTTTGACAAATGCTCAGGAAGTGAGAGCAGCATACCAGCAGAGATCTATTTAACCACAGTGTTATACAACCATTGGAAGGCTCCTTCCAGAAATTCAAGAGTATGCTGAAAACCTATTTCTTTCACCTTGACTTTGACCTTGCCCTCCCCCAGTCATGACTACCCTTCCTCTCGCCTTTTCCACTCCGTCTGATCCTATCTCTCCTATCTAGCTACTGTGTGTCCTATCACCTCTCCTTTCCTGTACATTAATGGTGTTCCTTTCTACCTTTAACTTGCAGCCTGTTTATTAGCTTTGTAAACCGCTCTGATGCTTTTGCGTAGACGGTCTATCAAGTGCGAAATTAAGGTAAAAGATAAGACCATACCAGTTTCACTAAGAACACAGTTTCACTTTAATATACCTGAGGGGGTAATTTTATAACAGGCATCTAGGCAGGAAAAACACCTAGGTACCTTTCTAAAACTGACTTTCCAAAAGCTCTCACACAAAGTTATACCTGCTCCAAGGCAGGAGGAACTTTGTGGGTCAATATGCCAGTAAGGGTTGGCATATAAGTGCACATTTAATAAAATACACACAAGAGTGCCAGTCTGCCTACCCTCTGCCCATTCACCACCTGGGAAATACCTATGATAATGTCACATAAAAGGTAGGTGCTATGTTTATGTTTATCTTAATACCACATATTAACCCAATACCTATGTTTTAGAGCACCTACCTTTATATGTGGATACCTATGAGAAAATATTTAAGAAATTATCTTTTATATGACTAAGGGTTCCTTTACTAAAGGCCACTAGGGTTTTCCTCTTAATGCAAAGCCTCTGCGCTAGCTGTCGGGGGTGTGGTCAGCATGTCCTGGCAGCTAATGTGTGACCAAGTACCTTAACACGTGGTGCATCTATCGTGGTGCATCTAATGATGCACATAGGGACGTAATTAGGTGCACTCACGCTAATTGCCATATTGCCACTGAGCACATGGCAATTGCCCTCACACTAGCAGCAATAGGCTCTCCATGCTGACACTCTGCCCATTCCCGATCCCACTGCATCATGGTCAATTACTGTGCGCGTTAACGCACAGCCGCTTGCATGTCCCCCACATCACTTTTCCCAGATGCCAGTTGCTGCATGTTACCAGGCTTTAGTAAAAGAGCCCTTTAGATATTTGTGCTGCTTAAACACCTTGGGGGTCATTTTAGAAACCTTATTCATGCTTTTAACATCTGAAAATGGGCTTAGAGATGTCCTCAGTGTGAGGATGTCTGAATCTGAACAGGGAGAAGGTATAGCTAGGATGTTCCCAGGAACTGGAATGTCCCCCCTGATCACAGAAATGTCATGGACGTCCGGTGTCACATCGAACCTAGATCTGATCCGAAGCATGAACAGTGACAAACAAGCATCTGAAAAGTGTTTGTTTAGTTGCGTGCATGCTGAGGAGTGGAGGAGTAGCCTAGTGGTTAGAGCAACTGCCTCATACCCAGAAGATCAAGGGTTCAAGTCCCACTGGCACTCCTTGTGACCTTGGGCAAGTCACTTTACCCTCCATTGCCTCAGAAGAAAAGGCTGGCAATTTACTTCTAGTGATACATTGCCAAGAAAACCCAGAGGTACCTGGGTCACTATGAGTCAACACTGACTTGATGGCACTTAAAAAAAAAAGTTGAAAAACATCCAGAGGATGTAGAGAAAAATGCACTCACTCACTCTCTCATCCCCAGTACTCAGCATAATAACAACAGCAGCAGGATATGAACCCTTTCTGCTTTATTCCTGACCATTAGGCTATCCTAGACGTCAGATTCTGTAATACTGTTCTGGAAATGTCTAGGTAAATGCCCCAGCAGATTTCATATCAAGCACATCCAGGTTTGTGAAATCAGGTCCACACCTGGACATGCCTGCATTTTTTTTCAGACATTCTGTTTTAGATGTCCCAGATTGCACTTGGACGGATCTTCTAAAATTCCCCTCCACTTCTCTATTTGTTAATTCTGACAAAGTTATGATCTTTAATAGAGAAATATTGTGTGTGTGTTGAGGAGGGGATCAAAGTATTTCTCTATTAAATTTAAGAGCTGGAAAAGGAAGATCATAACTTTATCAGACTAATAAAGTGCCAGACCTGCAAATGTTCACTTAAATAAAGTCTGGTTTCAATTTCTCAAAATTAACAATCTTAACTCAGGGTCAATGTTCCCTCTAATTTTCTGTTGGCTGTGTGCGCATAAAATATCAGCTGTGTGCAGCTTTTGAAGGAAGGTTAAATTTTTGTGCGCCACATAACGACACTGAGTTATATACTTTAAAATTTGACTAAACGTCAGAATACAGTATGTACATCACATTGATTTTAATCAAATTAAATGAAAATAGACAATTACTAAATGAAGCGGGAAATTTCTAGTAATTACAATCATAACTTTTAAATTTTAAGACGTCTGTGTTGTTTTCTATCAGAATCAGAGCTGTAATTTTTGTGCGCTCTGTTGTAAAGTATGTGCGCTCGCTCGGCGGGGTGTGTGCGCGCGTGCACGCGCACAGCTTAGAGGGAACAGTGCTCAGGGTGTAAGGGATCGTTTTATTTCCCAGCACATTAGAGTACTCTACTTACCACAGGAGAATTCCCTGTCCCCTTCCCCTGGGTCCGTGTGGTCACCTACCTCCTCCGGACCTCCTCTGGATATCCAGACGGAGGAGGTAGGTGACCACACGGACCCAGGGGAAGGGGACAGGGAATTCTCCTGTGGTAAGTAGAGTACTCTAATGTGCTGGGAAATAAAACGATCCCTTACAATTTGGTGTCAGAAGTGGGATTTCCCCGTTGCACTGGAAATTCCTGACTTCCTAAAAATTGGCTTGGCTTTGGTAGCCTGCCTTTTCGGGACCCGCTTTGGTGGTGGGGTGGTAACAGGGGATGTCCCACCTGAGTCTGTGTCATCATTTTCCTTCTCTGTGACTTGTGTGTGAGTGTGTGAGTCTGACAAGATGCCCCTGTTACAGCCCGAAGTGATAGCACTCGTGACGGCTGTTGCAGAAAGCAAGTGGTCAGACATGCACCTGTTGTGTTATTAGAGGATGGGTGGAACCCAAGGTAAGGGAGTTCCTCTAGAATCCACGGGAGTGCTTGATATGCCACAGTCTAAAGTGTTTATTAGGTTCAAAACTGCAGTCACACGTAAGGCTCTTGCAAGCAGGACTCCAACGCCTCCTGAGGCTTCCCCAACTGAAGAAGAAACCCCGAAGGAATATGTACCCCGGGTGGCAGGGGACTACTACACTAACCCATGGGTGGATAACAAGATTTTTCCGTTTTTTTATGATGTACTTTTATGATGTTTCATGGTCTTATGAATTGATTTGCGAATTTTGGGTAATATCTAAGAAAAGATTTTTTATGATTTTTTATAATTTTTTATTGTTGGGTTTTGGTTGCCTTGGTTGTTCCTTTGTATACCACACTATGTATTTATGAGTGCTAATATGTGTAACTTATGGATATACATATGTTATTTACATGGTGAATTTAGGATGAAGTGTTTTTTTCCCCTTGTTTTAAAGAAGGAGTTAGCCTCCGGTCTCTTAGAGAATGGATTTATGCTTTGAAGAATCAGTAAGGTTTTTATTGTGAATGTTGCACCGATTGGGACTCACGATGGTTCTAGTTTATGAGTTTTTCAATTCGGAGTGAGATCGTGGCTTGAGTCGCTCTGTTTTGACGTCATTTTTGTGAGCCCTTCATTGCCTCTGATACACATGCGTCGGCGTTTTTTTAAGAGTGCCTCAACGATTCTGTGCAGCTTCGGCATTTTTTGAGTCATGAAATGAGATGCAGGATACATCGTGGTAAGGTTCCCGTTTGAGATTTTATGGGTTTTTGGTTGAAATTTTACTACATTTAAAATATTACATCGTTGTATTCTTTTAGGTGATTTTTTAGAGGATTTCACGTTTAGAGTGCCGCGGATTGTGCAGCAAGTTTAGGCTTGATATGAAATGTAAGTAGTTGGAGGTTTGGTTTGAATTAGTTTTTTGGCTTGTACACTGCACCATTAATGGGACCCTTTGGCTTTTTTGATGCAGTTGTGGACAAGAAGAGTCTTTTACAGCTTTTGCCATTGAGAGATTGGTTAGTGAGTATATGGCTGTTTTCACAACGGGCATGAATTCCTTTTAAGCACCGGTTTTTAGTTGTTTTTCTACATATAATATTATTTTTTCATATCTATTGTTGTTATTTATTTGATGTTTTTAGTTTTTTTATGATTTTAATATGTTTTAAGGTTTAATACCTTTAGTATAATTGTGCACAGATGATTTTCCTTCTCTTCTTCTTTTGGTTCATGGTTATTGCACCTTCTAAAAGAACTCCCCCTTCCTTCCTCAGTCTCTCTTTTATATATATATATATTTTTTTTTTTATATATATTTTTATCTATATTTTTAATATATATTTATTTGTATATTTATATTCATATTTATGTATTTATGGTTATAATTATATTTATTTTTATTATATTTATTTGTATAGCGTTCCAACAATATTTTAGGTACATATATATGAGTGGTTATTTATTCATCTATTATGATTTTAGTTATTCATTTTTATGCATGTTCTAATGTTATGTACATTTGAGTGTATTTATTGGATATTTTTGTTTTTAGTTGCCCTGTACCCCTGATAAAGTTTTATTAAACGAAACACGGCCTGTGTCGGGTGGGCATCATCCATTTGGTATTGCAAATAAAAGCCTCTGTTTCAACATTATATGATCAGTTGTTCTATCCTTGGACACATCACGTTTCCCTACTGTGTAACATGGCTGGATGGACAGAAGAGCTCCGTAGTTCTAATCCTTTTCCTAGGGAAGGCAGTTTCTCTGCCTGGCATTTAGATATGATTAGAGGTTTATGTCTAGGGGATAAAAAGGCATTTCCCTTTTATTCCAGGGATCCTAAGTGGCACAAGGCTTACATGAAGGAATGTGGGATAATATGTCTCCAGTTGGCCCCTCATTATAGTGGTTCCTCCTCCCTATCCACTTCCCCTCCACCATATGTTGAGGATAAGGCAGGAGAAAATGCAGTTCTTGTGGTTCCCACTACACCTCTAATTCCCACGGCACCTCAAGAGGATTTATACCCTGTTCTTGTCCCTAGTGCTGAAGATGATGATATTTTACTGGCCGCCGCTACAATCCAAGCAGGTGAGGCCATTATGAAAGGGGTGGATAAAGGGGATACGGATAGGGGGCTGCACTTCCACTCCGAGTCATATTAAATCAGAAGAGGATAAAAGAATTTGGGAGGGAGTTATGCGGGGAATTGAGGACTTGGTAGCCCGAAATGCCCAGACACAGCGGGTACTAAGAGGATGGCAGGCGGCACCAGATTCCAAGGGTGAGTCGGCTACTCCCTCACCGCCATCCTTGTCTCCAGTTTCTCTGGTCTCCAAGCGCTTGGTTTTCTCTCCCTCGACGCCTACAGAGGGGCTGGTGGAGGGAGGGTTGACAGGTGCGGAGCCAGCAACCGAAGATCGGGGTATACGTAGGGATGCTAACCCCTTTACCTCTTCTGTCCCGATAGAAGAATACCCCTTTATTACTATTGGTCAGCAGTTGGTTGTTAAACCTATGGATGCTACGACCATGGCTGTGATTGTCCAGAATGCCCCTAGTCCTATGAAAGCCCCGATAGCTACTGTCCAATATTTGCAGCGAATGACCCGTGGCTTACAATGTACTGCCCAGGATTATCGGTTGATAATTGAGGGTGTTACGGGATATGATGATGAGATGCCCTTTGATTTTACTAGGGTGAAGATTTTAGTGGACCCTGCAGTCCTGGATACTGTAGCCCAGTATCCTTTCAATGGCCCTACAGAAGTGCGAAGGATGTGGGAAGAGGTGCAAAAGGAGTCTGAAAGGCTATTTGGTGAGAAGCAGGATTTGACCACTTCTATTGCTTGTGTACAGGAAGTGGGAGAAGGTGTGTCCCAATTTGTTAAAAGGTTCCGTAAGTGTTGGAAGGAAGAAGCAGGTTTGTCCCGGACAGGACTTATGGGGTCTATGTATATACAGACCATGTTTGGGGCAATGCGCCCGGAGGTGTCGGTTGCTTGTAAACGTATGATTGTTAAGTGGTTTCAAATGATGCCTGAGGAGTTGGAGCAGGTTATTTTGACGAAGGAAGCAGCAGGTTGTTTTGCAGATATGGAAGGGAGAAAGGGAGGTAAATTATCAGCTGTTAGTCATGCCTGGCAGCAGGATGTGGGATATGGAAGGGGGACAGGAAACTCCCCACACGGGTGGCAGAATTCCTGGGGCAGGGGAAGAGGACACTGGCGACATAGGGGTGGTAGCATGGGACAGGGGGGGAGAGTAAGTATCCCGAATTTCCCACCCAGGAATCAGATATGCTTTAAATGTAAACAGCCAGGACATTGGAAGAATGGACAATGGAGAGATGGGGGAATCAGAAGGTGGGGCCCGGCCCAGCGTGGGACGAGGGGCTGCGCCCGCCCCGGTCATTCCCATTGCATGGCAGCCGCCTCCGCCGAGGCAGGCATAGGGCTGCCCAGAGGCTACTGTTCCAGCCTGGATACAATTAACGAAAGAATGGAAGGATCCCCCTTGTTGCACTTTATGTATCAATGGCAAGGAAGTGTCTTTTGTGGTAGACACGGGAGCCACGTGCTCCACCTTGCAGGTGTCTATTTACAAGGGGAATCTAATCCCAGGTCCAGTCACTGTGGGTATTAATGGAACGACTGTCCTTACATGGACGACTCCCCCGCTGTCAGTTTCGGTTGTGGATGGGGAAGTTATTTTCTCCCACTCCTTTACTATTATCCCTTCATGCCCCGTTAGCTTGTTAGGACGAGACCTGCTATGCATGCTTGAAGCCACTACCATTAGTGACCCAGATGGATCTTTATCTTTCTTTTCTCCTTTCCTGCTCTCCGTGAATATGGAAGAAGCTAAGTAAGAAGGTGCGCATCCCTTAGCAAAGGTCCCCCGGACACTCTGGTCTACATCCCCTACGGATGCGGGACTTGTTCTCTGCACTCCGTATACTGCCCAGTTAAAGGATCCCCAAATTTTTTATTTTATTTTATTTATTTACATTCTCTTATATACCGCACTATTCGGCATCAGCGCGGTTCACATAGAACAAAAAGTCTCAGTACAATAACATGCATGAGTTTACAGATAACAAGGGAAGGAACTTGGATAACAGGGGAAACTATTTACAGTCTATTTACAGATATAATACTACAGCATGGCTACAAGTTATTAGGAACAGGTGCTAATAATATGTTCAATAAACAAAGCGATTCGTCCTATTTCTGTTATTGAGATACCATGGAACTGAATAGCTGGGAGGAATCACTGAAGTCGATGGGTGTAAATGGCTCAATAAGATGTTTGTTAAAGAGGTGGAATTTGAGGGCTTTCCTGAATTGTGTTAAGCTGTCAATGGCCCGTATGCCAGGAGGTAGTGTATTCCAGCACCTAGGGGCACAGAGGGTAAAGGCTCTATTGGCTGTGGAAGAAGAGCAGCTTGTAAGGGCCTTTGGGAGTTTTAAGGAGTTGATGGCTGATGATCTTCTTGCTCTGTTTGGTGAAGTGGTATGGATAAGGTCAGATAAGGAAGGAGCAGAGAGCTTATTGAGGGCTTTGAACGTGAGAAGTAGCGTTTTGAAGATAATTCTAGCCTGAACGGGTAGCCAATGTAATTGAATCAGCAAAGGAGTAACATGGTCAGTCCTGGCAGCCCCCTGGAGTATCCTTGCTGCGGCATTCATAGCCAGCTGTAATGGGTTTAAAGTGGATTGAGGAAGACCTTGGAGAATGACATTGGCGTAATCGAAGTGTGGTATTATCAGTGCCTGGTATATAGTCCTGAAATCTTTTGGTTCTAGCATGGAGCGTAGGTGTCTCAGGGAGCGGATCTTGTAATATATTGTTCTGACTGTGTTTCCTATGTGGGACTTCATATCCAGGCGTTGATCCAGAGTGACACCTAGGTAGCGTATTGAGGGTTTGGATTGCAGTTCCGCTTCCTTAGTTCTGATAGATTGTGGTGGGGTGAAGTTGGGGTTCCTAGTGATAAAGAGAACTTCAGTTTTCTTATGTTGAATACGAAGGTTTTGAGAGAGCAACCACTCAGAAACTGCGTTGAAGCAGTTTATTAGGGGGAGAGATCCAAGCGATCAGTGGAGATGGGAGTGTAAAGTAGAACATCGTCGGCATACAGCATACAGTCGACATTAAATGACCGTATGATCTTACAGATTGGTTGCATGTAGACGTTAAATAGAAGGGCAGAGAGTGAAGAACCTTGAGGGACTCCCTGATCTAGGCGGAAGGGTTCTGAGGTTCTGCCTCCTGAGCGGACATGCTGCCATCTTCCGGATAAGTAGGACCTGCACCATTCAAGCGCTGTTCCAGTGATGCCCTTCTCAGTTAGCCTCATTAAGAGGAGATCATGATTCACTGAATCAAACGCTGCTGCGATGTCCAGAAAGATGAGGGCAAATCCTTGGCGGATGTTGTCTATGCCAGTGATTATCTTGCTGAGGAGTATGGTGAGGAGAGTTTCGACTCCGTGATATTCCCTGAAGCCATGTTGGCAGGGGTCAAGCGGAGCAGTGGTGTCAATATGGTCCTGTAACTGTCGTTGGACCTCCTTTTCGATGATCTTAGCAAGTAGGGGTATGCTAGAGATAGGCCTATAGGACTCGACCTTTAGGGGGTCGAGTTTGCAGTTTTTCAACAGGGGTCTAATTGAAGTGTGTTTAAGGGCTGAAGGGAAAGATCCTGTTGAAAAGGAGAGGTTCATTATGGAGGCAATAACTGGGCTGAAGTGGCTGCGGAGCTCCTTGATCCAGAAGGCAGGGCATGGATCAGACTGAGATGTGGTGATGTTGAGTGCAGTAATAGTGTCTTCGATTCCTTTCTTAGAAGGAATAGAGAATGTAGAAAGAGCTCCAGGGGTGACCCGCCCAAGGGTGGTAGTTGTTGTAGTGGTTCTGTTAATAAGGCACATCTTAGATTGTAAGTGTGCTGCAAAATCTTGAGGGTGTATTTCAACTTGCGGTCCGGAGGATGGTTCCTTAGATAGGGACTTAACTAGGTCAAAAAGGTCGTGTGGCTTATTGAGTGATCTCATCAAGGTGTCCGAGTGGTGTCGTTTCATTGCCTCAGAAATTGCCTTACGGTGAGCAGCTAAGTGGTTATTGAATGCTGTCAGGTCCACCATAGCATGGGAGCGGCGCCAGCGTTTTTCAAGTTTACGTAATAGGATGAGGGAATCTCTAAGGTCCGCAGTGAACCAGGGGGCATTCACTCTTTTCCTTGAATACTTTTTTGCTGGGGGACGCACGGCAATAGCACTGAGACTATTGTTCCAGAGAGAGATTAGGTCCTCAAGATCTGTAATAGTGGTATTTATGAGTTGCTGAGTTTCCTCGATGATGAGCTCTTTGTTAAATGGCTTAAAAGATCTAGTGGATGGTCTTGCTGCGTTAGCTGGCGTCTTGAAGATTTTGGAGAAGGTTTTGCTAGAAGGAATCTGAAGGATGATCAATTTGTGATCAGACCAGGGAACAGGGGTAATGGATGTAATAGGATCAAGAGATGTATTAAGGGATGACTGTGGGGCGAATATCAGATCTAGGGTGTTGCCCTTAGTGTGCGTGGGGGCTTTCACTAGTTGCGTGAAGCCGAGGTTTTCAAGGGCTTCTAGGAATGGGACCGCTTGATTATCTTGTAAAGTTGCTAGGTTGAAGTCACCTAGGATCCACATTGGGGAATGTGGGCTATGGGAGTTGGAGGCGAGCTCGATGATAGAGGCGAGCTCATCCGGTGACGTGGAGGGAGCTCTGTAGAGCAAGCTGATGGAGCAGCGTCTATTGGAGATGGTAATGGTTTCCATGTGACTTGTGCTGGTGGAGTGCTTCGTCTGGAACTGGAGGTCTGATCTAGAGAGGATGAGGACACCACCACCTCTTTTATCTTGCCTGTGACTGGTATGTACTGTAAATCTTGGTGGGAGGAGCTGGTTGATTATGACGTTGTCTTCCTCGGATAACCAAGTCTCTGTGACCAAGAGTAGGTCAAGGTCATGAGTGGAGATTAAGTCAGTGACAGCTGGCCATTTCTTCCGGATGGAGCGTGCATTGATGAGAGCACATTTGAGGCTGTCAGGGTAAGTTTTGTCAGATTGTTTGCTTCTGTTGAGATGTTGAGGGGTAATATGAAGGAGATGAGGATGGCGAGGGCGTGTATCCCAGTGTAGGTTGCTGTGGGATGTACCAGACCATCTCCTTCCGTGGCTTTGCAGTATTGGGATTTATTTGATGGATGAGGTTAAGGCTAGAGAGCAGGAGAACCAGTTAGTAAGGATGATGTAGCATCCAAGGATGGTGGTAATGAGGGGACCCATCTTTGTGAGATAAATGTGTTAGGGAAATAAGGGTGGACAGCAGGTGAGTATTGTCAATTGGTGCACAAGAAGACTACCTAGAGCAGCTATTGGGTAGTACTATGAGGGAGGTTGCTATATTCTACCGCCCAGACCAGGCTCTAACATGGTAGGGAGAAATGCTGGGTATAATAAGGGCCTATAAACTAGCTGATCAAGTAATTTCAATGTATTGTTGGCTTAGCAGTATTCAGGTTAATCCACACTAAGTGATACACTGGATTCTCATATGCAGGTTACAGTAGGTCGCAGTACCAATGTGGTTCACAGTGTGATATAGTGGATCACAGTATACATTAGGTCAATTAGAGCATAATGGAGTTTGGTTGGATATTTTCAACACAAGTTTACAGCAGATTTTGCAACATTTTGATATTCAATGCATTAGTGTAATTTACAGTATAATAAGACAGTTACAGTGCGTTTCAGGTCAAAGTAGAAAGCAAAGAATCTTAGAGTAGCTGTTTGTAACAATGTATATATTTGTTGCAAAGACTTGGTTAAATTGTAACAGAAGAGCAATTAATTGTGAGTGTAGCTATGTAAGGACTATCTTGCAACATTTAACACTGAGGGACTATCCTTAGTGTTCAGTTCACTTACAGTCTTTGCGGGGTTTGCTGTGTTCTTGCATTAGCTTTGTTTAGGGCAGCTCGTGCCTTCTGTTGGTCTCTGCTATTACGTTGTCAGATTTCTGCTGGGTAGAAGGGGTTCTCAGAGTAGATTTATTGCAGGTTATTCGAGGAGGAGTCGCGTATGTTCAGAGCTTTAGTTGAGTTAGGACAGCTTGTTGATGGTGGGGTAATGTAACAGTGCCCCGCCTAAGGGCCACGCCAAAGGGCCCTCTGGCGAGGCCCTCAGGCGCGGGCCCGACCAGGCGCGGGCCCGCCTGGCGGCGGCTTCTCTTTAAGCCGGCCTGCTGCTGCTCCTCCCCCTCCCACAGCCCCGTACTGTCTACATCAAACACTATCCGCTGTCCGCCGCTAAGGAGGCAGCTTTGACCCAAATGATTTCAGAATTTTTGCGGGACGGAGTGGTTGTGCCCACAGTGTCGGCATACAACACTCCCGTTAATCCCGTTCCGAAGGGGGCAGGGTTTAGATTTACCCAAGACCTAAGGGCAGTGAATCAGTTAATAGTGCCCCTGGCTCCAGTAATGCCCGACATTACAGGGTTACTCACGCTTATCCTTAGCCAGGCCTGCTGCTTCACGGTCATAGATTTAGTTAATGCGTTTTTTAGTATTCCCCTCGATCTTTTGACCCAGCCGCTTATGGCTTTCACGCATGCGGGCAGACAGTACATCTGGACTCGGCTGCCGCAGGGATACATTGATTCTCCGGCAGCATATTCTCTTGTACTTAAGGCATCTATTGAAATGTGGCAACCTCCCTGTTCCTCCACCCTCCTCCAATATATGGATGATTTGTTGATCTGTGCTAGCTCAAAGGAGTCATGCAAGCAGGATTCTGTTTCCTTGTTATGTCACCAGGCGGCCCACGGACATAAGGCCTCTTTGCATAAGCTTCAGTGGTGCTGTGAGCAAGCAACTTATTTGGGGTTTGTGCTCTCCCCTGGACATAGGGCGCTCTCTCCCGCCCGAGTACAGGCTATCATGAATCTTGCCTTACCAGAAACTGTGACACAGATGCTGGCCTTTTTGGGGCTCATCTCCTTTTGTCGTCAGTGGATCCCTGACTGCTCTTATTGGGATTCCATCTTATGAGCCTCCACCTTGCAACTGCCTGGGTCTGCGCATATGAAGTGAACTGATGATATGGTGACAGCGCACACAGTGCTGAAACAGCTGCTCATTTCAGCCCCGACTCTGGGATTACCTGATTACGCTCGCATGTTCCACCTATATGTAAGGGAGGAGGGGGGAACAGTGGCAGCCATTTTAGCCCAGGAACATGGGGGTGGGTTGCGACCAGTAGCATATCTATCTAAAAAACTACCAGTCCAGGTGCAGGGGATGCCTGCGTGCTTGCGAGTACTAGCGGCGGCGGCAATTGCCATCCAAATGGTTACCCCCATAACTTTGTCAAACGCGACTACTTTATACTCCCCTCACTCTGTCCTTAATGTTTTAAAGAATTTAACTACTCAGCATATGACTGCCCAGCAGTTGAGCGGTTATGAGGTCATTTTAACCTCAACCAAGGGTCTGACCATAAAACAGCAATCGGCTGCATTCACTCCCTTATTAGCCTTGCAGGCCCTGTTACGCCCCATTGGGACATCAGTCCCTGAAGAAATGCATGACTGCCGTGAGCTGATCAATCACGAAATGGCAGTGTGGGCAGATTTACGCTCCACCCCTTTGCCTTGGGCACCGCATGTATTTGTGGATGGAAGTTGCATGCGCCCTAGCGATAAGGTATATGTAGCCTTGTATGCTATTGTTCAGCTCCCCAATATTGTCTATGATGCCCAGCTGGTCCCTTATGCCTCGGCACAGGCAGCCGAGCTAATAGCCTTAACTAATTCATGTGAACTGTTTGCAGAAAAAGAGGTCAGTACTTACACTGATTCGAGATATGCCTTTGGGATGGTGCATGATTTTGGCGTACTTTGGAGGCGGAGAGGGTGGAAGGCAGTGGATGGGAGGCCCATTTCCCATGCATTATTGGTAAATAATCTATTGGCAGCCCTGTGTAAACCCCGGGCGGTGTCTATTATAAAGTGTGCTGCCCACAGGTATGATTCAACCATGGAGTCCCAAGGTAATGCATTTGCTGACAGTGTAGCTAAGCAAATAGCGCTGGAACAGGTGGAACAACTGGGAAAGGCTGCAGGGGTTACTCACATGCAGTCCCAGCTAGTAGAAATGTACATATCCCCGCTAGAACATTCTTTCCCTCTCCATCATCTACAGGCAGCAGCTGACCCAGAGGATCTGGCTTATTGGGAAAGCCATAATATGAGATTGACAGATGCGAGTATCTGGCAGGAAAAAGAGGGGGGAGGCGGGGTTTACCAAAAGCAGCAGCACCTCTTTTGATTAGTCAGGTACATGGAGTTGGTCACAAAAATCATAAAAAAGTTCTTACAAGAGTTGCAGGAAGTATTTGTGTGTCATGATTTGTCCCAGTTAGTTGAATCACAGTTAGGACAATGTCTCACATGTACCAGGAATAATGTTCAGCAGGGGAAGCCGGTAGGACAGTTGCAGCATTTACCCCCACCCGAAGGACCTTTACAGGCTCTTCAAATTGATTTTACCTGTATGCCCCGTTCGGTGGGAGGGTTTAAGTACCTGTTAGTGATCGTAGATAGATTTTCTAAATGGGTTGAAGCCTTTCCCACTTCTAAGGAGAATGCCCGTACAGTAGCCAAACTCTTATGCAAAGAGCTTATCCCTAGATTTGGGTGCCCACTAACAATTGATTCGGATCAGGGTCCAGCTTTTGTGGCAAACATTTTACAGCAGGTTGTCCAAATGTTCGCCATTGAATGGAAATTCCACGTACCTTATCACCCCCAGTCATCGGGAATAGTGGAGCGGATGAATCACACAATTAAGGAAAAATTGAAAAAGGCCACCCAGGAAACCCCAGGTAAATGGCCCTTGTATCTACCTGCAGTGTTGGCAGAGATAAGGTTAACCCAGGGACAGAGTGGATTTTCCCCTTTTGAGATTTTAATGGGCTGGCCATTTCCCCTTCCGTGGAAATAGCCGGAAGGTAGTTGTCTTACTTCAGATGATCTCCTGCTTGCACAAGAGGATTACGCATGCGCTTTGGCAAAATATGTTAGCAGTGTTTCTAGTAAGGTTTATGATGCTCTCCCTATTCCTTCTGCAGTCCCGACACACCTTTTTAAGCCGGGGGACAAGGTCTTGGTGAAACTGTTCCATAAAAGGGGCCAGTGGGACCCGCCATTCGGGGAACCTGAGGAAGTTATGGCTGTAACCAGAACTGCAGTATTGACTGACCAGCATCCGACGTGGGACCATGCATCCCGGGTCAAGGAGGCTCCATATTGAGGAGACTGCAAACCCCGATGGCTGTTACAGGATGCCAGCCTCGATTAAATGGGCGGGGACAGGACTAATAAGCCTGTTGCTTATGTCCATCGGGATTGTGCTCCTAATATATTATCTGAATGCAGAAGGAAAGGGGTCGGAAGCGGCAAGGGAGGATGTGAATATGACGCACATTGACTGTGCTGAAAATGAAAATATAATAGCAAAAAACCTGCTGGTAAGGGCTAATTAGCAAGTAGATCAAAACCCAACCACAGAACCAAGACCTTCAATTTATTTACATGTAATTTTTTGTCGGAGCTGACCGGAGGAAGGTCGGATAAAGAGCCGACCCACACCAAGCGGGCAACCACTTTTATTATATTAAGGTTCTTCACCATAAGTAAAAATATTCAAAATTTCAAAAAATAAGCCAAAAACTTATCTGAGATTGAAACGCTGATTTTGGAGAGATCTCAACACGACGCGCGCGTTTCAGGCATTAGCACCCTGTATCAAGTGTAAAGTCCAAAATTCACAAATTCAGCAGTCATCCTGAGTAACGCTGTCGTTGCAGCAGAGGTCATATCTTTTGTATAATGGCGGAACAGACGCCATTTAAAGAAAGAACCAACCTATCAGATCGGGCAAACCCCCACATGACGGGGAACCCCTGATCTGATTGGTCATAATTTGAGTGACGACAACATTCATTCAAAGCAAGCTCTGCCATTCAATTTCTCTATTGAGACCTCCCAGCTCAATTGAGTCAAGATAAAATATCCAACGTTGTTCCAAAAATTGGAGTTTATCTTCTCTTGACCCTCCACGGGGATTATTAGGAACTTGATCCAATATAGTCCAATTGAGATGATCAAAAGTATGGCAGAAGTCAATACAATGAGAGACCAACGGAGCAGAAAGTATTGCATGACGAAGACGTGAGGCATGTTCACTTAAACGACGTTTAATAGGGCGTATTGTTCTCCCAACATAAACAAGGGAGCATGGACACTGAATTAAATACACTACAAAAGTAGAATCACAGGTCGTATCCCAACGACGTTGATACACTCGGTGAGTCTTTGGATGTTGCCAATCTATCCCTGTAAGTGTTGTAGCACAAAAAACACATTGCTGACACGCAGTATGGCCAATAGTAAGGGGATGAAATTGTAACCGATCTTCTTGCATAGATGTCTTTACCAAAATATTACCTAGATTGCGACCCCTAGAAAAAGCAATCTGTAAAGGCACACTAAAACAATCATGTAGTTGAAGAATTGGCCAATGTGTTTTAAGAATACGTAGCACATCCATACTTCGGGCCGTATAGGGCAAAATCCCCGTTATCTTAGATTCATCTGCAGATCTTGAAGAAGAATACGTAGGGTCCAACAGCCATTCTCTATGAGTGTAGCGTGCTCTTTTGTATGCTTGAGCAACTACAGAGGCCGTCTTCGTCATGCAATACTTTCTGCTCCGTTGGTCTCTCATTGTATTGACTTCTGCCATACTTTTGATCATCTCAATTGGACTATATTGGATCAAGTTCCTAATAATCCCCGTGGAGGGTCAAGAGAAGATAAACTCCAATTTTTGGAACAACGTTGGATATTTTATCTTGACTCAATTGAGCCGGGAGGTCTCAATAGAGAAATTGAATGGCAGAGCTTGCTTTGAATGAATGTTGTCGTCACTCAAATTATGACCAATCAGATCAGGGGTTCCCCGTCATGTGGGGGTTTGCCCGATCTGATAGGTTGGTTCTTTCTTTAAATGGTGTCTGTTCCGCCATTATACAAAAGATATGACCTCTGCTGCAACGACAGCGTTACTCAGGATGACTGCTGAATTTGTGAATTTTGGACTTTACACTTGATACAGGGTGCTAATGCCCGAAACGCGCGCGTCGTGTTGAGATCTCTCCAAAATCAGCGTTTCAATCTCAGATAAGTTTTTGGCTTATTTTTTGAAATTTTGAATATTTTTACTTATGGTGAAGAACCTTAATATAATAAAAGTGGTTGCCCACTTGGTGTGGGTCGGCTCTTTATCCGACCTTCCTCCGGTCAGCTCCGACAAAAAATTACATGTAAATAAATTGAAGGTCTTGGTTGGGAAAATGAAAATATGACACGTACTGAACATAAGAATATGACACGTGTTGACTGTGCCATAAATGCCTCTAGGAGTAGCCGCGTTAGGCAAGCACTGCATTATACGCCATGTACTCAATTTATATCCCTGCTGTTGGCCCAGGAATATAAACCCTTTTTCACAGTTAATTCGTCCTCTCCCTATCTTTGGAATAATAGGAAGACACACTATAATTTGTCATGGACATCTGGTGGTAACCTTTTATATTTTGACCAAACTAGAGGGCATTATTTTTTTTTAAAATAGAAGTGGGGCTAATGACTGTGACCAATTCAACCCCTTATCTTTGTTGTTCTTTTAATTATACTTATTTTTCTTATGGTCATTTTCTGGGGGGGGAGAACTGTGAAGGGCTCACGGAAGGCCACTTATGAGTGTTGTAAAAATTGTAATTCGTCAGTATGTTCACTATGTAATGTTTCTTCTTTCTCAATGACCCCTTCAGAGGCTCAGTTAATTACCAATGCCACTTACCTGAACTGCTCTTATCCTTTTGCCATCCTTTTTACTATTCACATGCCGTTGGAGCCTAATATCACTGCGAATAATTTAATTCCTTTACCTTCCACCTGTGTTAATGTCTCAACCAATCACACCACCTTTCATGGGTTTTTTTACATTTCTTTTCCCTATTTTCCTAAATGCCCTTACAACGCATTAAGAGGGCATGGTATGATACTCTGATGGGAGGGGTAGGCATAGGATTGGGAGTGGTAAATTCGATTGATGCGGAAGTTACTAAAGGAAAACTGTCCGCTACGGGTAGTACCATTGACACAGCATTGCATGTGCTGGCCAAATGGGCCCCCCATTTCTATCTCCCCATGGTCTAAAGCTGTGACTATTTTAAATTCCCACTTATCTCTCA
Source organism: Ichthyophis bannanicus (assembly GCA_033557465.1). Lineage (NCBI taxonomy): Eukaryota > Metazoa > Chordata > Amphibia > Gymnophiona > Ichthyophiidae > Ichthyophis > Ichthyophis bannanicus. The sequence goes on along the minus strand of CM066033.1, from coordinate 1,403,192,935 downwards.
CAGCTGGTAATATTCGCTCAGATTATGCTGCCATGGCCAATCTATCAGCCTTTGTTAACTGGACTACATGTTCAGTGTACACGATGGAATTTTATTTAAGAATGTCCCGGTTTCGTGATGCAGTAATGTCAGAGAATCCTTATATATGGCGATCGATCTTCCAGCCCCAGCCTTACCAGTGGCTGGAAATAGTGAAGGGAGCTGTTAAATGTACTAATAAGTACTGTACAGGTTCTTATTGGATGTATAATGTTACCTCAATATTAGAATGGTGTCAGTTCACGGTCTTACCTTTAGTTGTCCGACCCTTCGTAGACACTTATTCCTTTTGGCAACCACAACTTTATGGAGATTGGTATCAATCCAATGACCAGACCCATACCATGTTAGGCTGCCGAAATGTTTACTCGGGTATTGTATGCCCCCGTCATACTCCTACCCGAGAGCCCTGCCTGCTCCATGATGCTGTGTCCTTGTGTCAGTTTACCGTATTCCCCCCTTCCTACACCCTTTTAAGGGAGGTGGGCCCCCAACATGTGTGCATGGTTACGTCTGAATCTGTAGGTGTTGCCACTGTGGACAATCATTTGCCCTTTGTTGGATGCATTGCTAATGTGTCTTTTCTGCATTTTGGTAATAAGTCTTTTTATTTGCCGCTGGCCATGGATATACAAATGAACCATTATGTACATTTTACATCTACACTCTCTCAGCCCCCCCCCCCCCCCGAATTTTTTTGCCCTTGTCTAGATTACAACGATTGTTGAATGCCTCTCAACTTGTTCGTGGTTATGTTAAGTCTTTAAACAATTCTATACGCACTACAGTTATTAAGGCAGCAATTGTACGGGACCATGTAATGGAGCTGGGAAACGAGGTTGTGAATGAATCTCAACACTCTTTTTGGGATTCACTCTTTGGAGGGTGGTCCTCCATGACCCGGGCTTTGGAGACCTTTAACTCAAACCGAAGACATAGATAGAGACTTGATTATTGACATTGCAAAGGTAGCCATGAAGAGGAAAGTGATCATATTGGGTGACTTTAATCTACCCAGTGTGGATTGGGGTATTCCTTCTGCAAATCTGGAAAGAAGTAAAAAAAATTGTGGATGCCTTCCAAGATACATTGCTTGGACAAATGGTGATAGAACCAACCGGGGAAAGTTTGATTCTGGATTTAGTACTCGCCAACGGAGATAGCATGTCGAATGTCTGGGTGGGTGCCCACATGAGCAGCAGCGATCATCACACAGTGTGATTTGAGATAAAAACCAAGACAGAGTCCAATCTTAACAAACTCAAAGTCCAAGACTTCAAAAATGCTGACTTAGTAAAATGGCCAAGTGCCTGAAAGAGGAGTTAGCAGAGTGAGAAGAGGATTGTTTTAGTCAAGGTATTTGGAGAGAAGCTAGTTAGACCAATCACAGCAAGCCTGTGACAATATTTTGTGTGAGTTTCATGTCTGATTTTTTCTTTTTTTTGTTTTTGTTTTGTTTCTTTTGGGTCATTATCTGCCATTGTCCTGCTGCTTCTTCCTTTACTGCGGAGAATATTTTCAATGTTCTTGATCCCCCTTCTCGCCATTGTGTAATCGGTGGCAATTTGTGATCTGTAGTCATGAAGGCATATTTTAGAAAGGCCATTTAGGTGAAATCTGAGACATATGAGAAACATCTGAAAATTTGTGGGAGGGGCAGCAGTGAAGGTGGACACATATAAGAGCTTTGTAAAATAGACACATCTCCGCCCCCCAAAAATAAACTTGGTATATGATAGGGGCCGAGAGGTTGGTGTGCACTGAACAGGAGAAGGGCCTCGGAGTGATTGTTTCTGAGGATCTCAAGGTGGCAAAACAGTGTGACAAGGTGGTGGCCAAAGCCAGAAGAATGCTGGGTTGCATACAGAAAGGAATTACCAGCAGAAAGGAGGAGATACTAATGCCAATGGTGAGGCCTCACTTGGAATATTGTGTTTAGTTTTGGAAACCATATCTCACAAAATATATAAAAAGACTGGAAATGGTTCAGAGAAAGGCGACCAAGATGATTTTGAGCCTGCACCAGAAGACGTATGAGAAGAGACTTGAAGACCCAAATATGCATTTGCTAGAGGAAAGGAGGGACAGGGGAGATATGATACAGATCTTTAAATACTTAAAGAGTATTAATGAACAAACAAACCTTTTTCAAAGCTGTAAAACTAGAGGGCATAACATGAAGCTGCAAGAGGGTAAACTAAAAGGCAATGTCAAAAAATACTTTTTCACTGAAAGGGTGGTAGATGCTTGGAATGCCCTCTCGATAGAAGTGGTGGGGGCAAATGCAGTGACAGATTTCAAAATGGCAAGGGACAGACAGAATGGATCCCTTTATAGCAACAGGATAAAATCAAACATAACTATCTCCTATATCTCAGCAAATAGGGGTGACCTACACGGAGCGGTGGGTACACCCCTAAATAAAGGCATGAGGAAGGGTGACCTGCATGGAGCAGTGGGTACACCCCTAAATAAAGGCATGAGGAAGGGTGACCTGCACGGAGCGGTGGGTACACCCCTAAATAAAGGCATGGGGAGGGGTGACCTGCACGGAGCAGCAGGTGCACCTCCTACCACCTTGCTGGGCAGACTAGATGGACCATGCTGGTCTTTATCTGCCATCATATACTACGTTACTTTGTTAGCTCAGTCTTTCAATTGCCCCATTCTTACTCCAAGTTAATCCCTTTTCAGATCAATCCTTGAGAAAATATGAATTGTGTCCAAGCAATCAAATCAGAAAATGTCTTTGAAATACCTCTACTGTATGTCTTTTCACTTTGTCCCCTACAATCTATAGTTTGAAAAAGAAAACCTAGATGTAAAGGGCTTTTGTTAGTTATGTTGCAATATTGTATTATCAGGGCATTTTAGAGAGGTGGAAAACCAATATTTATTTATTTAGACAGTTTTGCATACCACCTTATCCTTCAATCAAAGCGGTCACAGCACAATTGGGGGATACATTTTAACATGCAGGGATATGAGACACATACACTAATACTTACAGGGAACATGGGCAATGGAGGGTTAAGTGGCTTGCCCAAGACCACAAGGAGCATCTGTGGGACTAGAAACCCCAGTCCTTCTGGCCCAAGGTTGCTGTCCTCTAGTGGGATTTGAACCCCTGACCTTCTGGCCTGAGGTACCTTGCCCCAACCACTAGGCTACTCCTCCCTCCCAATATACCATCTCTAGAGACAATTAGAGAGATATTAGACCAGGAGCTCTCACTGCACATTTTCGTTGACCTTGGAGTGTGTCTATCAGTTCTTCTTGACCATTTTTACCTAAAATACTCAGTTAACTTTAGCTGATTCCTCATCTGTAATGGCTGCAAAAAAATTAAAAATCTATTGGTGGCCACAGTTAAGAAACACTATGCTGGATGAACCTGGTCATTATTATAGTTTTTTTGTTAATGAGGTCTGTTTTATATATATATATATATATATATATATATGTATGTATTATGTGTTATAAATCAAAAAATATTCCCTCCCTGTCAGGTCATCCTTTGAAAGTAACACTGCATAAAAGGTGTTGAGTGGATAAATTATTTTCTGTACTAGAAACAGAATACAAGCTTCAGCCTGTCAGCAGGTGAATTGCTATCCCACACAAACTAAATCTTCAGAGGCCAAAGAAAGCGATCTCCCCTTTAGACCTTATGCATCATGGTATTTAGATGTCATTTTCTCCCTAATTACATTGCTTAATTGCACAGTCCCTGGAGGCAGTCGAGGTTTATGATGACACCAGTTTTCATAATTGCTTGTACAATAACAATTTATTTAGCTGTGTGTAGAGCAGTGCAGGGGTTTTGTGTGTCAAAGTTCCAGAAACCAACTGATCTGCTGTAAACTAAACACAAAACGGTTACCTGTGAGGTTGTTGGTTTTTTTTTTTTCTTTAAAGTGGTGGCAACGCAGATGTCTCTGGGTTTTCTTGGCAATGTATCACCAGATGTAGATTGCCAGGTCTTTTCTTCAGAGGCAATGGAGGGTAAAGTGAGTTGCCCAAGGTCACAAGGAGTGTAAGTGGGAATTGAACCCTTCATCTTCTGGGTACTAGGCTACACCTCCACAGAGACAGCTAAGAGAGCTATCAGAAATGGATTTTTAAAACATTTTAAAACAAAGTATGTGGATGCAGTGTTAATCCACTTGAAAGTTTATGAAATAAAAATTCATAACAGAAAGCAAACTGATACCTTTTTATTGGACTACCCATACATTTTTTGACTAGTTGTCCACATCTGTGCAGAGGTTTTAACCTCTAGAAGCTAGTCAAAAATGTATTATTAGTCTAATAAAAATATATCATCATATATATTCTTTTTGTTTGGATTTTATTTACAAATATGTTAAAACACTATTTTGAATACTTTTATATCAATCTTTGGGTATAAACTGTTTATTAAACAACCAGCAAACAACATGAGTGATGCTGTACATAACTCAATACCAGCAAGATCATAACATTCGCAACCAAATGTACAGCAACAGTTTTTATATTTTTACATTTTTTCATTCTTCATTGCATCCCCATCTGGGACCCCTCCTCAGTCCACAGAGTTCAACAGCAACAATTGCACCCCTACACTTCTTGCCCATAAACCACATACCATCCCTAAATAACATAGTAACATATTACCTTCCATTTACTGCCAACGAACAAAGGCGGGTATCATCATATAATAGGAGAGCAGAAACCCAACGTCTTCCACCCCTTTATCAATACCCCCTCACCGCCATCACCCACATCTCTACCTTCCATTGGGTGCCCAGAAGAGCCCTTGCATGCATGAGTCCTGCACTACAGCAGGTGTTGTGTATCAGCAAATCAAATTTGATAATGCCCAATCCAATCCAGCCCCCCCCCCACCCACCCCAACCCTGGCCCATGCAGAGCCCATGTATACATCTTGTACACATACATACACAGGTCATTCACAGTGGCTAATCACCTGACTCCGAGCCCGGAATGTGAGAGATTGAAGGTATGGACCCCAAACCTTCAAGAAGGTGGTCCACGTGGGAGCATGTTCATGTGCTCTTTCCCATTCCATAAGGAGGAGATCATGTAGACCATTCCACCATTGCCAGTAAGACGGTCCCTCCTTCATTAGCCATGCCTGGAAGATCACCTTACAGGCTACAAGGAAAGCAAAATGCAGCCAGACCCAATTGGCTTTGCGTGAGTACCCCGTCTCCAACCAAATATTCAAAATAACCGAGACGGGCGAGAGAGTTCCACCTTCTCACAAACTATGCCACTAGCATAATGAATGACATTCTCCCAATAAGTCATAACCAGCCCACAATGCCAGAACATGTAACCAAGAGTTGCTGCGGCCGTCCCACATCTTGGGCATTCATTCGTCGGTGCTATACAAGCTCTCCAGGCATGTCAGGGGGCATAGTACAGATGTTGCACCAGCTTAAATTGTAAGTCATTGAGCTCTACGTATGCTGTTAGCAACAGGATACCACCGAGAGCCCCTAGAATCTCCTCCCCCATAACTGGAACCCCATGTCCAAGCTGAGGTGAGCTTTGCCTCCACTACCCACAGACACAGCCCCACAAGAGCCTTGTGAAAATGAGTAATATGAATGCAATGATCCCCACCCATAAGTAGCTTCTCTAAATGGGAGCAGATACCACTCACCAGGGATGCCACCAGCAAACTATGAATGTAGCTCCCAATGTGTAAGTAAGGTAAAAGATCACGGCCCGTAAGCCCAAAGCATGCCTGAAGATCCACAAACAGCAGAGGAGCACCATTTTCCACCATGACATACTCCAAATTCATGATGCCCACCTTCTCCCAGCATACAAACCCAGCCCCTCAAGTGACAGAGGAACCCACCATTGCTGCATAGAGCAGAAAGGGAGAGGTAGAAGCCACCCAGCCTAGAGGCCCACACAGTTGCCGCCAGCACAGAAGACCAAGGAGAGAAGGATATTCCATCACCACCACCAGGCCCCATGCACACTCAGTATGTAATATGTAACGTAAGTGCAGTGGAACCATCAAGGTACTCTCTTAATCCAAGAGCATATAGTCCAACATATCCCAAAGCACAATCGCAGACATGGCACAATACACAAGCTAGATTATACCTATGCATATCTGGGAGTCCCATCCCTCCCTGATCCCATTCTTGTATTAGTACAGCAAGCCGTACACGCAACTTGCGCCCTCTCCAGATCAAAATATTGACATGCCTCTCCAAAAGTCTAAGATCCTGGAGTTTAAGGACCCGAGGAAGCCATACAACCATTTTGGAAAGAGGACCATCTTGAACAGCACTATCTGGCCCCCCAAAGAGAGGGGAAGGTCTCACCAATGCTGTACACGTTGCTCGAGGTCCGTCAATAGACCTGAAATATTCACCGGATACAGATCCATCAGGCTCATGATGAGCTGGATTCCCAGATACTTGAATCTTTATTTTGCCCATTTAAGTGGAAAAGTCCCTTGCCAGCATTTTGAAATAGTATGATCAAGTGAAAGAGCTTCTGACTTGTCTAGGTTCAACTTTAATTCCAACAGACGTCTATATTCCTCAAACAAGGTCAGTAGCACTCAAATATACCAAACGCCGCAACCTGAAACTCAACTGGACTAAGACACACTCCCCTCAGACCCGGATCCAAACATTTATGACATAGGAAGGGTTCCCAAGTTAGGACAAACAAACAATATGAGGAACAGTGGACAACCCTGGCGGGTGCCTCGCCTTAAGGGAAAATCTTCCATCATCTGCCCGTTAACCATTACCGCCCCCTGTGGGTCCGAGTATAGCAGCCTAACCGCATCCACAAAGAAACCTCTGAGGCCTATCACGTCTAGAACCAAGTACATAAACTCCCAATTCACCTGGTGAAATGCCTTTTCGGCATCAAAACTGATCATGACTTGCTAGAACTGTGCACATTGAGGTTAAAACTCATCGCATGCTAACCACTACACTATGTCCTTTGAAAAATCCCACCTGAATCTCATGTATCAACCCTGGCAAGTACACCAACCAATCCACCATAATCTTTGCCATTAGCTTAATATCCACATTTAACAATGAAATCAGCCGATACGATCCCAGTAACATGGGATCTTGCCCCAGCTTCGGCAGAACTGTTATCAGGGCCTTATTGAGTTCAAAAGTGAAGCTCCCCCGGTCAACCAAATCTGTGTAATAGATCACCAAAGAAGCCACCAATTTGTCACTCAGCAGTTTATAGAACTCGCTCCGAAACCCATCAGAGATAGCAGCCCTACTCCTCCAAAGCCCTTTAATGCCACGCTGTACATCCTGTGGCATGATGGGGTCATTCTAAACCACCAGTTGTTCTTCTGACTATCTGGGTATGCCACATTCCTCCAGGAAGACCTTCGCAGCATCCCCAGGAGCAGCCTCCAACTGGCACAGATACTGATAAAAATCACAGAACACCTTTTCTACCCCCTCTGCCATTTGTTGTAAGTGGCCACCAGCATCCCGTAAGGCCCCTACATGTTTCAGGCCATCCTTCACTCGTATAAGGAATGACAAAAGCCTCCCAGCCTTGTTATCAAACCTATACAGGAGGTATCTGTAGAACAAGATCGACTTCTTGGCTCTCTGATGGAGAAACAAGTTCAATTCCATTTGCACCGCAGCTACAGCAGCTCGATTCTCTGCCCAAGAACATGTTACAAATCAGTGCCAAGCCACTCTTAGCACTCATTCCAGTTGAAGGATCTTATTATTCAGCTTCTTAAGCCTGGCCTGTACATACCCAGTGATTTCATCTCTCATCGCTGCCTTACCAGCTTCCCAAAATAAAGACGGGTCAGACAGGCTATTGTGAAGGACATACTCTGCCCACTGTGTTCTAAGAAAGGGGGCAAACTGGGCATCCCCCACAACCTCCAGTGGGAATCTCCAAGGAGATGTACGTGCCGGCACCCTCCATCATAATTCTAGCAGCACCACAGCATGGTCAGAGACTATCACTGGCCCAATGTCTGCTCAACTGACCCACTCAGATAGGACCGCTGAGATCAGAAAATAGTCTATCCATGACCATGTTCCATGTGCTTGAGAGAGACGGGTGTAATCCCACTCACCAGGATGCAGTACTCGCTACACATTTAGAAGATTATAACCTTCACAAATACCTTGAAGCCAATGCATCTGATGCCAGTCCTGAGTCCCACACCCCTGTGATCTATCCATTTCAACATCAAAAGTACAGTTGAAGTCTTCAGCCATAACCAGCGGACTGTCCCCTACATCCGCCACACACTTACAGTAGTTAAGTGCTGATAGAAGGAGACTTCATAGACAATGGGTGCATAAATGGATCCAAGGACCACTCTGGTACCCAGGAGTTTCCCATCCACAAAAACATAGCACCAACTCGGGCCAGCAACTACGTTGCCCCCCTCAAAACCCAGATCTTTAGCCATCAAGATGGCCACACTTGCCTTCTTGCCATTTGCTGCTGCTCCATACACCTCTCCAACCTACCATTGCCGCAACTTGGCATGTTCTTCCGCAGTCTGGTGGGTCTCCTGGAGAAGTACGATGTCCACATGTGTGTCGCAGAGCTGTTGCGGCAATTTATGGTACTTTATGGGGGACCCAATACCACACACATTCCACGATACTAGTTTTAAGTCCTTGCCCATTATTCCAGGACATTCCTAGATAATAACATGAAGAGCAATGTCCAGAAACAGGCCAATGCGCCCCCCCCCCCCCACCAGCCCAGAGCCACCCCCAACAACTAATTCCCAGTTGGAGTCGCCAGATGTCACCCCGCATGCAATCAGACGAACACATACAGCACCCCCCACATTCATTCACTCAAAAATGGGTCCCCTCCCCCTTCCCTCCCCCCCCCCCCCAAGCAACCCATGATATTCATCTAGAATCCCATCCACCACATCACCACCTTTCACTTTGGCAGTTGAAGGTAGGGAACCCCGGAACCAAGGACAATGCAACCACCTCGGTTCACTGCATCACGTGACTCCTTATAATCATCTTTACAATGAAAGGTAAGTGAGCTCCCACTATGAAAATGGCTGGCAGATCTCACTGTTGGTCAGCTGACAGAAATAAAACCTGATTTTGTGTAGGAATTGGAACATCCAGGTCAGCACATGCACAAATACCTGATTTTACAAAACACTTGCTAAACTTGGAGCCTTTTGTAAAAGATGTATAAGGACACTGCAAAGTACACATAATAAATAACACATACTGTAGCACATGCAGTGGGAAAAACCATTTTACAAAGAACACATTAAAAAAAGAGCACCATTACTCAGCGTTTTGAAATTACATATGTAAGTGCTAGATTTTACAAAATGATAAGCACAATTGCCCCTCAATCACCCATGCAAATCCCAAGTCCAAATGAATTGTTTCCTGACACTTATGGGCATGTTTACTAAAGGTTTTAACGCACGTTCATGAAATAAAGGCGTGTTAAGTGTCAATAGCCCTTTTATTTCTACGGGCACAATGATTTCATGAATGTACATTAACCTTTAGTAAACATGCCCCTTAGACCTGCTTTGGAGCAGGTGTAGTTGCTGATGTCCAGTTTTTATTCTTTCCATACCAATGGAAGTTAAACATAATTAGAATATAAGGTGTCAAGAATGTCTTTCTTCCTGTATTTCTGTGGGCAAAATAACTCTACATTTTTAAGGAAACAGGATCAAATTTGGCATGGGGGAAAAACAGTTCCAGAGAAATAAGCTTCCCCAAAAAATGGTCCAATATATTTCCATGGCAGAAGCTGTTACAATTTTTGCAACATAAAAACTTAAAATACAAAGAAACATAGCAATTAGGTAATGGCTCCTTTCAAATTATCTATCCCCCCCCCCCCCCTCCAAAACTACTTCTGCAACTATCCTCAACTATCTCCTAACACACCCAAATACCCCTAGCCCCCAAACTACCCCCATTACTACCCCACCCAAAATACCCTCACACATCTACCCCAACCCCAAAAATACTACTACTACTCCTACTTATTTGTATAGTGATACAAGGCAAACACAGTGCTATATATATATAGATGTAAGACACAGTCCTTGCTTGTCAGAGCTTACAATCTAATCCAGACAAAAAACATCACAAAACTGGGGAGTAGAGTATGGTAAGATACATATATGTGGTGAACAAAAGAGTGAGGAGCATCAGGATCCAAAAGCAGCCTCGAAGTGGTGAGTTTTTAGCCTGGATTTGAATAGGGCTAGAGAAGGAGCCTAACGCGCTGCCTCAGGTAGTTTGTTCTAGGCATATGGAGCAGCAAGGAAGAATGAACGGTCTGGAGTTGGCAGTGGCAGAGAAGGGCACAGATAAAAGGGACCTGCCAGAGAAGCAGATTCCCGACGAGAGGTGTAAAGTGAGGTAAGAGAGGAAAAGTAGTGAGGAGCCACAGAATGAATGCACTTGTAGGTCAGTAGAATGAGTCTGAACTGCATGCAGAAATGGATAGGGAACCAGTGGAAGTGATTTGAGAAGAGGAGTTACATGAGCATAGCAACACTGGCGGAAGATAAGACGTGCAGCTGAGTTTTGAACAAATGGAAGGAGAGAGAGATAATTCAGAGAGAGACCAGCGAGGAGCAGGTTACAATGGTCAAGACGGGAGGTGACTAGAGAGTGGATAAGGGTCGTAGTAGTGTGTTCAGAAAGGAAGGGACAAATTTTGCTGATGCTATAGAGAAAGAAGTGACAGGTTTTAGCTATCTGTTGGATGTGTGCAGAGAGAGTCAAAGATGACCCCCAAGGTTGTGAGCTGAGGAAACACGGAGGAGTGTAGTGTCATCCACAGAAATAGAGAAGGGAGGAAGGGTTTAGGGGGACAGATAAGGAGCTCAATTTTGCCATGTTCAGTTTCAGACTGCGGTGAGACATTCAGGCAGCAATGTTAGATAAGCAGGCAGAGATCCTGGCCTGGATTCCTGGAGAGATTTCAGGGGCAAAGACATAAATCTGAGAGTCATCAGTGTAAAGATGGTACTAAAAACCATAGGAGGAAATATGTGCACCAAGGGACTGATTGTAGAGAGAGAAAAAGAGTTCAAGATAGAGCCCTGAGGTACACCAGATGAAAGTGGGATGGCATTAGAGGAGGCTCCACCAGAATATACATTAAAAGTGTGATGGGAGTGATAAGAAGAAAATTGGGAAAGAACAGAACCCCTAAATCCAAGTGAGGACAGGGTATCGAGGAGAAGGTGGTCATCAGTAGTGTCAAGGCAGAAAAAAGGTCAAGAAGGATGAGGATTGAGTAAAGGCCCTTGGATTTGACAAGGAACAAGTCACTGGAGAATGTAGAGGATGAAAGTCAGATTGCAATGGATCTAGTAGGGCTTGAGAGGAAAGGAAGTCAAGACAGTGGGCTGTGAACTGCTCGTTCAAGTAGTTTTGAAGCAAAGGGGAGGAGAGAGAGAGGCTGGTAACTGGAAGGACAGGTAGGGTCTAGTGAAAGCTTTTTGAGGACAAGTGTAGCCACAGCATGTTTGAAGGTCACAGGAATGGTTGCAGTGGAAAGTGATAGGTTAAGCATATGACAGATGGAAGGGCTAACAGCAGAAGAGATAGAGCTTAGCAGACAGGAGGAGATGGGATCAAAGGAACTGGTAGTCATTTTGGAGGAGAGAAGATCTGCAGTTTCCTTCTCAGCGATTTTAGAAAAGGAAGAAAGAGTGATAGAAGTTGAGGGAAGGACTTGGGATTGAAGAGGGGGAAGTGAGGTGGAGGTGACCCTGTGGAGAATTCAAGGATAATCTTCTAGACTTTATCAAGGAAATAGTCAAAGTCTGGGCAGAGAGTGAAAGAGGGATTGGGGGAGGAGGTACCTTGAGGAAAGAAATGAGTGTAGCAAAGAGACAATGAGAGTCAAAAGCAAGAGAGTTAGTCAGATGGGCATAGTACTCTTGCTTGGTGAGTGCTATGGCTGACTGGAAAGAGGTTAGCATGAATTTGAAATACAGGAAGTCAGCAAGGCTCTGTGATTTAAGCCAAAGGTGCTCGGCTGAGCAGGCACAGGAACATAGATAGTGGGTTGTTGAGGACATCCAGGGTTGAGGTACAGTATGCCTCACAGGGCGTGGAATGGGAAGAGCTGGTGCATTCAGAGCAGAGGAGAGCATAGTTTTATAGGAGGATACAGCCCCATCAATGAACTCAGATGACATAGGGGAGGAAAGAGCTAGCAGGTGATGGTCAGATAAGGGACGAATTGAGGTGGAGAAGTCTGAGGGCGAGCAAAAACTACTCCCACCACTACTCACCAAAAATACCCCCACCACTACACCCAATGTGCCAACTACTGCACCCCAAAATATACCCCCACACAACTGTTCCTTAACCCCTCCAACACCTGCCACTCCTCCAGAACTACCCTATTTCCACCCCAAACCACCCCATCCCTCACATCTAACCACTATTCCATCTACTCCTACTTCAAAACTATCCTCCACATCTACCCCCTACCCTTCCATGTACCACAATCCCTGAAACTACCCCATAATCACTCCATTCTTCTATTTCCATGCTCCAAATCTACTTCCCCCACAACTACCCCACATAACCAAAACTAACTACCATTTTCAACTACACCTCAACTATCTCCACTTTCCAAAACTACCCCAACAACTATCCCATACACAACTGCCCTCATCCAAAAACTATTCCCACAATTACCCCACCCAATTATTCCACCCCCAAAATACCCTACTTCCCCCTCCCCTCACTCCCAAAACTATCCCAACTACCCCCTTACTCCCACAGCTATCCCTCATCCCCCAAATTAACCTCCCCATAACTAACTCCTCACCCATAACTCCTCTTACTCCTAAAATTAACCCAACCTGCCTCCCCCCATCTCCAAGCTACACAGACATACACCCAAAAACATAGGCAGAAGAGATGGAAAGAATTCCATGAATCATGCTTTGCAAGCTTTTCCTACTTGTTATTCTTTCCAGCCCAATGGATGCTGGAAAGAAATGATGCATAAGAGGTCAAGAATGTCTGTCTGATGGGAAAATAACTGAAAACTTGGCTAAATTGGACCAAATTTGGCACTGAGTCAAAACCAGTGAAAGGACACATCAAATTTTTAAAAAATGGTATCCCATAGAAATAAAGCCCCCCCAAAATGGCCTTATGTTCTTCTATGCAAGAAGTAGTTCCAGCTTCTGTGGCATAGAAACTGTAACACACTGAAACATAGCAGTTAGGAGCTTTTTCTTTTTGACCTGCCTATTTCCTCTCCTCTACTGTCCTAGTCATAGATATACACAGAGTCAACACAGATACAGACACACACACACACACAAAGACATGCATAAACATTCTGATATACCCATACATATACAATATTCATAAATGATCTGGAAATGGGAATAATGAGTGAGGTGATCAAATTTGCAGATGACACAAAATTATTCAAAGTGCTTAAAACACAAGAGGATTGTGAAAAATTTCAAGAGGACCTTGAAAAATTAGGAGATTGGGCGTCCAAATGGCAGATGAAATTTAATGTGGACAAGTGCAAAGTTATGCCCCTAGGGAAGAAAAACCCAAACTACAGTTGCACAGTGCAAGGTTCCACATTAGGAACCACCACTCAGGAAAAGATCTAGGCGTCATCTTAGATAATACATTGAAACTCTCTGCTCAGTGTAAAGCATAGCAAATCATCTGGGCTGGATGGTGTACATTCTAGGGTGTTGAAAGAAGTCAAAAATGAAATTTACAAATTACTAATAGTAGATCTGCAACTATCATTAAAATTATCTATAGTACCTGAAGATTGGAAAGTGGCCAACATAATCACAATTTTTAAAAAAGGGTTCCAGGAGTAAGGCAGGAAACAATGGATCAGTGAGCCTGATGTCAGTGCTGGGCGAAATGGTAGAAACCATTATAAGAAATAAAATCACTGTGTAGCAGCAAAGCGCAGACAAACCAATGATACCAGGAGTCTGTTCAGAAGGTCCAAATCATTTATTTGTGCACAAGTCTCAAGCAAGTCAATTTCAAAATGGCTGAGCAAAGTTTTCAAGCATTACAACAACTTTTATAGACTCTTGTTCCATTCTAGGTATAGAAAAACATTTCATTGGTCCCGGTAACCTCCCGTACCTCTTCTATTGGTCCCGGTACTGATAAGTTTCTCCAATTATGTCCCTTCTGTGGGCATGACACCTGCCTGCCCCCCTTCTAGTCCCAATTACAATGGTCAGTTCATCAACTTGTTACTTTCACACTCTCAAGGTTATGGGACCAATTTGTGCGTGCAGAAGAGCAAGGTTCTGTAACTCATCTGTCAGCACTCCTCATTATTTCTCTGCAGATGTACTTTTTCTTATCAGTAACTTTTAAACATGTCTTTTCTGTATTTTTCCATTTCTCAGTTCTGCAGTTCTGCTTACCTAAGCTAATTCAATACTTCTACTGAGTTCTTTCTTACAATAGCAGCATATTGGGGGATGTGCAATCCTATATGCCTCTCCACAGGCCTCATTTACAGGTCAAGCTAGCCATGCTGGCCTGCCTATGTCAGACACCGTGGGTCACAGGCCTGCACCTGCCACAACTGAACATATAAATAGTTATGATTTAATGGGACAAAACCAACATGGATTTAGTCAAGGGGAAGTCTTGTTTCACCAATCTGCTACATTGTTTAAAAGTGTGAATAAACAGATAGATAAAGGTGAGCCGGTTGATACTGTATAGTATATACCTGGATTTCCAGAAAGTCTTTGACAAGGTCTCTCATGAGAGACTCTTGAGGAAATTAAAAAGTCATGGGATAGGAGGCAGTGTCCTATTGTGGATTAGGAACTAATTAAAAGATAGAAAACAGAGAATAGGGCTAAATGGCTAGTTTTCTCTACGAAGAAAGCTGAATAGTGGCATTCCACAGGAATCTCTATTGAGCTCACAGTTTTTTAACATATTTAGAAACAGAGCCGGAACTAGCCATTAGGGGAATTAGGCAGACACCTAGTGCATCAATATTTCCAGGGTGACCCATGGCCGCCATTGCTGTCCCTCTTGGGGATCTTCAGTGATGGCAATTACTTTAAAACTGCACCACAGCACTTGCCAAAAGCTTCCAGCACTCTGTGCTGTTGGTGCTTCTTCCTCCACTGATGCAGACTTCCTGTTTGAGAGAGAGAGAGAGATTACAGGGCTAGGTGTTCTCCCTGAGCCCAAGAGGACAGCAACAGTGAGTGCAGGGTCAGGGAATCTCCTCCATGAGAGCCCAGAGGGATTGACGTATGAGACCAAGGAATCTACTCCTCAGACTGCAACAGAACAGAGACATTGAGTATGGGGCAGCACAGAGAGAGAGCTGGGCCAGGGGTCACTACCTGGCCAAAACAGGACAGTAAGGATGGTGTGAAGGGCCAGAGGATTCCCTCCCAAGATCTCAGGAGAAGAGACTGATAGTGAGTGACATTTTTCAAAAAAATTGGCTTCTTAGATTTTTCTTATGTTTACTATTTTAATTTGGATCAACCTTTCATGTGATTTTCTCAGCCTTTCACTGTTTTATTTCCAGATTAGAAAATTATACAATTGTTAAAAGAGAATGTATGAACTCTCAACCCTGCATTAACTCAAATTTCTGTAACTAAATCTGCTTTAAATATTTGACATAGCCAAAGACAAATAAATAAAGGGGAAAGGTTTCATATCCAAACAACACAAACAAAAATAATACCAGAGCCAATAAAAAAAACCTCTCTCTCTGCATACAAAAAATATAGCAAAAAAATATTTTATTTATTACACTTTTAGAGTATACAATAGTTGTTAAAAGTAATTAGTAAAAGGTAGCAGTATCAACCAACATTCGTTTAGGAAATGCAGGGCTAAATCAATGCAACAAGCACTTGATGGGCCCCAGAGCGCCTTCAAAATGGTGCATCATCATTTGTTGTTGTTAAGTGCCATCGAGTTGGTGTCGACTCATAGCGACCCTCTGGATGGTTGTCCTAAATTCAGTCAGGCGGCTCATTGTTGACAGACTGGTACCCGTAGCTGCTGTTACTGTATCGATCCATCTCATTGCTGGCCTTCTTCTTTTGCGTTGACCTTCCATGTTGCCAAGCATGATGTCTTTCTCTAATGATCTCTCTTTTCGCATGATGTGTCCAAAATATGAAAGACAAAGTCTTGTCATCTGAGCTTGTCACGCTCCCCTGCTACTGGCCGAAGGCTTTATAGTAGGGGTGACCGCTGTTTTGCTTCTGAGTGTCCTTTATACTATCCAGCAGCAAGGGTTGCTGGGATATGTAGTTTTTTGTTTCACTCTCACAAAAATGTGTTGTGGCACAAGGGTCTTTTGGAACAGATAAATTTATTATTATTGTTGGGCTTTTCCCCTCACAGAGGTTCTCAGGCAAATAAGCAAAGCAATATAATTCTTTTCCAGAATAAACAGAAAAACAGGAGCAAATGAAAAGCATCAAATAAAAGTGGAAAAACTGTTTCTTCACAGCAGCACAAAACTTCCAAACAACTTTGTAATTCTTCTTACCAAAGCTTGTTTATCTTAGGAGCAGTCTTTCTACATTATACATGGAACAGTCTCTCTTATAGTAATCAGGTGAGTCAGGAATATCAGCTACGTCATTAACCATCTCCTTGCTTGCATTCTCACGGCTCTGTTTAGGAGAACTTCTTGGCTGCAATCCTGGGATAGCTATTTGCAGCTGTTCTAAGAAGACTCCACTCTCACTGACCGTGACTTCTTCTAGTTCAGGAAACGGGTTAGAACGTAAGCTCTTCCTTATGGTTGTCACATTAACTTTAAACCATTTGTCAAAAGAGTATCTGCTAGGTGCTTTCACAGCCGTGCTACCCTGGCACCTATTAGCACTTGCTCTTAACTGTTTCACAACGTCTTCACAAAACTCTGGCTTGGCAGTAACCCTGACGTACCTTTTCTGCTGACCTTGCTTTGTCTGTGCTCGGAGCTCTCTTCCTCTCTACAGGGAAATGGCTTTGCCCTGTCTTCAGGAAGCTCCCACATCGTCTTAGGTTTAGCTTCAAGGTAACCAGTAATGGACCCACCAGAATCCTTCTTGCCTGGGGCTGGGTTCCAAGACTCCCTCAGTTGCTGCCTTCCTTGCTGAAGTGGAATAGACACTTGTAAAGGCTTTTCCCTGCCTTCTTGTCCGTCCTGATTCTCAGTGCTGCTCTGAAAGACTAGCCCTGAAGCTGGTTTAAAACGGCTTCCTTGTTCAGGCACGCCCTTCTGACTATCCAGGTGCACCTCGTTAGGGCTGCTTCCAGCTCTTACGTCATGAATCTGACTGAGCTGCATTCTCTCTGAAAGCTTCCTGCTGTCATGGAAACCTGGCTTGCTCTGGCTTTTAAAGGTGCAGTGCTCGCCCTTTTTCCCTTCTGTCTGCTCAGGAATGCTTTCGGTACCACAAGCTTCAAAAGAAAGCTTAGGTTTAATCTCCTCTAGTACTGACTGGTTTGTTCTTTGAGCAGTCCATGGTATACACAGTATTCTCCACCAGCATCATAATTCAAAGGCAACAATTTTCTTCCTGTCTATCTTTTTCACTGTCCAGCTTTCATATCCATATGATGTTATTGAAAATACCATGGCTTGAACAAGTCGAATCTTTGTATGGAGAGAGACATCTCTGCTCTTGAGAATCTTGTCTAGGTCTTTCATAGCCATTCTGCCAAGAGCAATGCATCGTTGGATTTCTTGACTGCTTGTTGCTTCTTTATTGATAGTTGATCCAAGTAGGTTAAAGTTGTCCATGATTTCAATTTCTTCTCCTTCAACAATGAACTTGTTGATTTTGCCAGTTGTCATGATTTTTGTCTTCTTTACATTAAGGTGCAGGCCCATTTTGAGACTATGTTCTTTGATCGTGAGAAGCAAATGTTTCAGATCATCTTCACTTTCTGCCAGTAATGTGGTATCATCAGCATAGCGAAGGTTATTGATGAGTCTTCCACCAATCTTCACACCTCTGTTGTCTTCATACAGTCCTGCTTCTCTGATGATTTGTTCTGCACATAAATTAAACAGGTAGGGGGAAAGTATGCAGCCTTGTCTTACACCTTTGCTTATTTTAAACCATTCTGTTTCTCCTTGTTCCGTTAGAACTGTGGCTTCTTGATCAATGTATAGATTGTGCAAGAGAACGATCAGGTGTTCTGGTATACCCATGCTTCTTAATATAGCCCAAAGGTTCTCATGGTTTACACAGTCAAAAGCCTTGCTATAGTTGATAAAGCACAAATAGATATCCTTTTGGTATTCTTTAGTCTTTTCAAGGATCCATCTCACATCCGCAATGATGTCTCTCGTTCCTCGTCCTATCTGAACCCTGCTTGCACTTCAGGTAGTTCTTGTTCCAGGTATGGTTGTAGTCTCTTTTGAATAATCGTCAGTAGAATCTTGCTGACATGTGGGATCAGAGCGATTGTGTGATAATTTCCACAGTCAGTTGGATCACCTTTCTTTAGTATTTGTATAAACACAGATCTTTTCCAGTCAGTTAGCCATGATGTTGTCTTCCAAATTTCTTGGCAGAGCCTTGTAAGTGCAGTAACAGCTGCATCAGATTGCTATAATACTTCAATGGGAATGCCATCAATGCCTGGTGCTTTGTTCTTTGATAAGGCTTTCAATGCTGCTTCAACTTCTTTTTTCATCACCAATGGTTCCGGATCATAAGATACAGGCTGAAATGGCTGTTGGTCCACTTGATCTTTATCATATAAAAACTCTGTATATTCTTTCCACCTTTTCTTGATCTTCCCAGCATCATTTAACATAGAACCTTGAGCATCTTGTAACATTCCAACTCGAGGCTGGAATTTTTTCTTTAACTCTCATAGCTTTAGGAAAGACAATCTTGTTCTTCCTCTAATAGTTTCTGTTTCCATTTCCTTGCATGTGTCATTGTAGTACTTTTCCTTGTCCTGTCTTGCTGCACGTTGGAAATCTCTGTTGAGTTCTGCAATTGTCTTTCTTTCTCCTCTGGCTTTAGCTTCTCTGCATTTCTGGGCAATTTTCAGAGTTTCTTCCATCATCCATTTTGGCCGTTTTTGCTTTTTCACCTTTTGTAGAGACTTCTCGCTTTCTTCCAACACAACCTTCTTGATGTCATTCCATAACTCTTCTGGAGCTCTGTCATTTGTATCTAAAGTAGCAAATCGATTTTGCAGGTGGTCTTTAAATTCCAGTGATATATTCTCAAGGTCATATTTTGCTGCATTTATTAGTGGCTTGCTTTTTTTTTCAACTTTAGCTTGAGTTTGCATACTAATAGTTGATGATCTGTACCACAGTCAGCTCCAGGTTTTGCCTTTGTTGATGTTATAGAGCTTTTCCATCGTTTAAATTCCAGTGATATATTCTCAAGGTCATATTTTGCTGCATTTAATAGTGGTTTGCTTTTTTTTCAACTTTAGCTTGAGTTTGCATACTAATAGTTGATGATCTTACCACAGTCAGCTCCAGGTTTTGCCTTTGTTGATGTTATAGAGCTTTTCCATCGTTGACTTCCATAGATGTAGTCAATTTGATTTTTGTACAATCCATTGGGTGAAGTCCATGTGTATAGTCACCGCTTGTGTTGCTGGAAGAAGGTGTTTGAGATGAATAGATTGTTGGTCTTGCAGAATTCTATGTCTTTCTCCAGCTTCATTTCTGTTGCCAAGTCCATATTTTCCAACTACTTTGCCTTCTTCTTTGTTGCTAACTTTTGCGTTCCAGACATCCATGACTATCAGGATATTCTGTTTGCATGTTCTGTCAATTTCAGCTTGAACTTGTTCATAGAACTCTTCAATTTCATCCTCTTCTGCAGCTGTTGTTGGGGCATATACTTGAATTATAGTTATGTTGATAGGCATTCCTCATAGATGAATAGAGATTAAGCATTCACAGATTGCATTGTATTTCATTACAGTTCTTGCAAGTTTCTTCTTTATTATAAATGCAACACCATTTCTTCTTTGTCTTTCATTTCCAGCATAGTAGACCATATGATCATCTGATGCAAAGTGCCCCATGCCGTCCATTTCAGCTCACTGACACCCAACAGATCGAGTTGTACACGTTCCATTTCATTCTTGACCACCTCCAACTTCCCTTGGTTCATGCTTCGTACGTTCCATGTTCCAATATGTAAGACATCTTTACAGCTTCTGACTCTCATTTCATGTGCAGCTACATCAGCAGTCAGACGTCCCCAGGGCTTTGATCCAACCACATCATAAATGCGGGCTTTACTCTGAAAAGTCTTCAGCACTTCCCCAGTAGCTAGTTGAGGGCCTTCCAACCTGGGGGTCTCATCTTCCAGCACTATAGTGCAATTTGTTTTGTTGTGGCTATCCATTGGGTTTTCATGGCAAGATACAGAAGTAGATTGCCAGGCCTTTCCTCCACGCAGTTTAAGTTTAGTGTTTTTTGCCGTTGTCACAGAAATGTGATCCTCCGCCATCAACACTGTCTCATTCTGCTGCTGCCCAGATGGGTGGTTTGTCTTGGTCTGGCACCTCAGCTGAGACCTGTCCATCTTGGGAGACCCTGCCAGTAGTTAAACTACCGATAGCTTAGCCCTCAGCATCACTGATGCACACAAGCCCTCACAGCACGACAAGCTGCAAACCAAGTGAGAGCATCATCATTTACCCTACACCAAATACAAACATCCACAAGAAATATATTCAGTGAAATAATGCCACATAGCAGATATTAAATTACTATATCTGTGGAAGTCAACAGTGCCTTCCAGCCTGGGGGTCTAATCTTCCAGCACCATAGTGCATTATGTCTTGTTGTGACTATCCATTGGGTTTTCATGGCAATGGATAGTGGTACTGTTGAGCACGAAGGCAATAAGATCCTGATTTTTCACGACTTTTCT
Organism: Ichthyophis bannanicus; assembly: GCA_033557465.1. Classification (NCBI taxonomy): domain Eukaryota; kingdom Metazoa; phylum Chordata; class Amphibia; order Gymnophiona; family Ichthyophiidae; genus Ichthyophis; species Ichthyophis bannanicus. The sequence goes on along the minus strand of CM066033.1, from coordinate 1,403,171,946 downwards.
GCTGCAGTGGCTCAAAAGCGGAAGGCCTTCTCTGAGGTCTGCAGCTCCCTCATGCACAAGGGGGTTCGATTCTCCTGCTTTACCTGGCAATGCTCCGGCTCACTATAAATGGACAGCAACATATTTTCAGTAACCCGGAGAAAGTTCATGCTTACTGCACTGAGCATTTATGAGACCTGACTTTGACTGGACTTTTAGCATGATGGTTAACTTCATGGGACTGTGCTGGAAGATGGGGCCTCAGATCTGGGGCCCCAAGGCTATGTTTACAGAGGCTGTTGAAAGAATTCATGGTAGTGATTCTGTGTGGCCTGCTCTCAGTGTTCCTACTGCTCTATGCGTTCCACTCCTGGGTTAGCTGTGCATACTCTCCATTTCCCTATTCAGTTTCTGTTCTTTCTACACTGTCTTTTGGCTACACTGTCCTTCTGCCGTGTGGTGTCTGTGCCCACATATGGCAGGAGGCTGCTGTAGAGTGGCTAACGTAGTATTTTCTGTTTTCTCTTCTGTTGCCTGGACTGGGGGGGGCCTAACAGGATCTTGGTCTCCTGCACCCTTGCATGCCTCTGCTAGTGCATCCTCTCTCATGTTTGCAAACGGGTTCTCCCTTGAATGCAGATCTGCTTGGAGACTCATCCACACTGTGAACTCTCTGCCCTGCTCACCTCATCTCACCTCATGTCCCTTTATATTTGTGTTCAGCCCGGTTCTCCTCGCTGGGTAGCGGTGACCGGAGGTACTGTCCCTTCATGGTGGTCTACCTTGGTGGCCACGTGAGGTAGCAGAGCTGAAGGTACACTGGCGACCGGATGGGGGGATAGGGCTGGGACAGGAGTGTGGGTCTGGTAAGTTTGCATAGCAGTGTGACTGGATGTGTGCCAAGTGCAAGGGGGAGTGAGAGTGTGGATGAGTCTCAGCAAATGGAAAGAACCTGAGTGGTCGGGCAGTTGCAGACTGTGGGGCACAGTAGATGGTACCCCATCATATCGAGGCTGCACCTGTCTTGTGCTTTGGGATTCTAGGGACCCAGACACTGGGAGCTGTGGGGTCCCTGGGAGGAATCTGGTGGACATGCCTGAGATCTGTGGGGCTGGTCAGGAAGCTCTCCACATTATTGTATCAGGAGGACTCCTGTTCCAAATGAATGGGACAGTTGATCTTAGAGGGCGAGGTGGTTTCTGGGGGCTGGAGGGGTGGGGTTTATGGGGACTGAGGAACTAGGAGTTTGGGAGGCTTTTGGGGTGTACGGACTGGGGTGGGTGGAGGTAATGAAAGGTAGGGACTTAGATATACAGTATATTTGTATGAGTGGCTGTGTAGGGGAGATGATGAATGTGTCAGTGTACAAGCAGAGTGTTGTAGGTTGCGAAAGGACTGGTCTGGGGATTCCAGCCCCTGGGGGGTCTCCAGGGCTCAAACATAACACTATTTGCTTATTACTGACAGGCATCATCTTAAAGCTGGATTCTGGGTATGGCCTTGCACATATCATGGAATGTGTGTGGGACAGGACACCCCATTAAGCATTATAAAATCCTGAAGATGCTCCGCGAAAAACATGCGGACATAGCTGTCCTCCAGGAGACGCACTTAACTGATGATGAACACAGCAAACTGAAGTGTTGGTGGGTGGGGAATGTCTATGGGGCTTCATCAGGGGACCAGAAGGCAGGTGTGGCTGTTCTGGTGGGGAAAACAGTTGACTCAAAGGTGGAAAAAGTGTATGCGGACACTCAGGGATGTTTTTTATTTCTCCAAGGGACCTACAGGGGCAAACACTTGTATTAAGGAATATCTATGGGCCAAATGTGTACGAGGCACATTTTTATCAGGAAGTGATGTGGTGGGTTACTGTGGCAGAACCCACCCGGCTCATACTGGAAGGAGACTTCACTTGTGTACTAGAGGGGACCCTGGATCGAACTTCTCAGGGTGGGGGTGGAAACGTCTGGCATGCCTGGAGAATCTAGGGCCTTTGTGAGGGGGATGACCTTATAGATGTTTGGAGGGTCACACCACCCCTAGAATGAGATTACACTCATATTTCCAGGACCTATGGTACTGGTTCCAGGATGAACTACTTCCTAGTAGCTGCAGAGCTTCTGGATCAGGTTCGCTCAACTGAAAATGACCCTATAGTTGTTACTGACCATGCTTTGGTTTGGATCGACCTGGATTGGGCCGGGACTCCAGGCCCTGACCCTTGGTGGTTCCCTCTACATGTGGGTAAGGATAGGGAGTTCCATATTTTTTTATGAGCCTGCTGGGCTGAGTACAAGGAAAGTAATGAATTACATAAGGACAACCCAGCCCTGTTCTGGGAGGTGGCAAAGGCTGTCATGCGGAACCATATCATTGGATACTGCTGAGCAAAGAAGAAAGCACAAAGTAGGTGTCTCATACAATTGGAGAGGGACCTTCGAGCTGCCCTGCATCAATATGCCGTGAGACCCACGGGGGAGCACAGGACAACTCTGTTGGCTATCCAGGCCAATCTTAACACTCTCCTACAGCAGAGGGCACACAAATCAATGTTTTATTACCATTACAGGCTCTATCTCTACAGAAATAAGGGAGGAAAGCTGCTAGCATCCTTGGTTAAAACAGAAGGGGGACTGAGGTCAGTCAGTGCTCTTAGGGATAGTGCATGATGCCTTCATACTACTCAACCAGAACTTGAATTAATTCTTCGGGAGTTCTATCTGGATCTATATCGGGCAGAGCCATGTGATATCGGAGCAGCTGACGCAATTCTTCGGGAAATGGCATTGCTGCATCTGGCGGTGGAGAAAGTGGCAAAGCTAAATGCTCCGGTGATGGCTCTGGAGGTCCAAAATTGCCTCCGGAAGATGCGTAAGGGCTGTGCCCCTGGGCCAGATGGCTATCGCACCAAATTTTTCCAAGTACTGCCTCATCCACCGCAGGGAATTCCCCTATTATCCCAATCAGGCTTTTATCACTATTCTTCCAAAGCCTGATAAGGACTTCACCTTGCCTGGGTCTTATAGACCCATATTATTGGTGAATGTCGACTTTAAAATCTTAGCCAAAATAATAGCGGACCATCTTGCTCCCTTGTTGCCTTCATTGGTTCAAGAGTCACAGGTGGGTTTTGTGCAGGGTCGCAATATCGCTCAAAATGTACACAAGAGCTTCCAGCTGACCCGGGCCAATTGTATGATCTTAACATTTTGGTGCTTTTCACTAACCTTGAGGCGTAACTTGGTTGCTGGAGGGAGCTGCTGTTGACACTGAATGGCCGGATCAGCCTATCTAAAATAACTTTATTCCCAAGATGGTTGTATAACCTCCATGTACTTCCCCTATTCATTAGACCAACAGACTACAAGCAGCTAGATCATCTGCTAGGATCTTTTCTATGGAAGGGGAAGCTCTCACATCTACAGATTGGGGCATTGAAAAAAACCTTGGCCATTGGGAGGACTGGGCCTTCCGGATCTGCTTTCCTATAATTTGGCATGTGTGGGGTGACACTTATGAGAGTGGCTTTATGGCATGACGGAGTATACCCCCATGACCTCAGAAGAATCATTGCATATCAACACATCATTCCCCAATAATGCTCTGATAGTTTCTGCTTGCTGGGGGATGGCTCACTATCTGTCATAAGCTTAACTAGAATCCTAAGGCCACGCCTTATCTTCCTTTATGGGGAAACTCAAGAGTTTTTGTCCAGCCTTATGGCACGGGCCTTTGCCCATTGGGAGGCCCGAGGTCTGGAGGGGGTCGAGCAGTTGGTGTCGGAGGAGGGTGAGATGATACCTTTTGCTTGTTTGCAGGAAAGATTTAATCTCAGCTTGATTGATCTGTATATGTATTTGCAGATGAGGAGCTACATTCGCTCTGTATCCCAACAGACCATACGGAGTACCTTCATCTCATGAATAGACGAGCTGCTGATGGCTGGCTCAGATGGTCGAACCTGGGTCTCGATCATCCACAAGGTTTTGGCAGATTTAGATCCCATGCCAGCGCTAGAGGGCCTGGCACAGAGTTGGGAGATGGAGCTGGGTGCTCCCCTGACTGGTCCTGATCTCCTTGAGGCGTTGTCCCCGATTCTGGAGCTTACTATAGATGCCGACCTGTGGGAGACACAGTTTTGCATACTTTGGCGCCTTCTTTTTGCTCAGGTTCTACCGAGCTGGGCTGGTGCATCCCTGGGCTGTCCCCAGTGTCATATGGACTAGGCATCGTTAGGTCACATGTTATGGACATGTTTGGTGATAGCTCAATTTTGGAAACCTGCTAGTCATTATGTTAGTAGGGTACTAGTGAGATCCATTACTCTATCTCCCCAAAGGATGGTTCTAGATATGGGAGACAGAGATAACGAGAATTGGTGAGGGGTTAACTTTTGTTGGCTCAGCCTAACCCTTTTATTAGCACACAAGAGTATTTTATGCTCCCGGATGGAACCGCAGGGACCGTCACTGAGACCCTGGATGATGACTCTCCACAGTACTATGCTGCTGGAGCAAGAACATTGGGGAGGGGACAAATGTTGGTGACCATTTTTGCTATATGGGAACCTTACATCCATACTCTTCTTCCCAGGGTGCCAGTCATGTGCTAAATCACTGCCACAGCTAATTTCTAGTGTATGTCTGGGGTTGGAGCTCCGCCCGGGATGTGGCTATCTATAGGAGTGGCTTCTACTCCACAAAATAACTTGACCTACCATATATCTCGCACAGCCTGTATTTCTACCATATGCAGCCACTAAGGGGGAGGGAGGGAGAGAGGGGGGCTTGGGGTGTGAATCGGGACCTCAGAGTGATGGGTGAATAGTAGTCTTCATCCCCCAGAGGCTGTGTAAGGAACTCCATGGCCACGGGGTGATAGTTGATCACATATAATTGTCCAGCATACCCTTTAGGGGGTCCTGATTCCACTTTCCTGCTTCCACCCTCTCCTCTGCATCCATCTTTTTTGTTCACTACCTATCGAGGGAGGGGAGGGAGTAGGGGAGTGGGGGGAAAAATTAATAAAAAGTAGGACATAATGTCAATTACACGCCTTAATGTTACTGCAGTTTGTTTACGTATTTGTACATTTCAAACGGTGTGTTTTTCTGCCTTTACTGATTAGATACAATATTTGTCCCAAAAAAGAAATTTGAACATAAAAAAGACAAAAATATATCAGGCAATAAAATGTGTGTGAAGGTCCCACTCTTGCGATAGCCTCTGAGGTGGGACTCAGTGATTTAGATGCAAAACAAATTTAATTTTTCTCCAGGTTTGAACGCCTTTTCTCAATAACCGGATCTAGAAGGGCACAGTTTACCTTCGAGCCATGATAAAAGTTTAAAAAGAAATGAGAGAGGGGCATTTCCAAGATGGCCACACACAGCATTTGAGTGCTCCCACACAAATTCCTCATGGGGAAGCGCAAGGCTACAGTGGCTAAGCAGCCCCAGCTACTGCTGTGCCTTCCGCAGACTTACCTAGAGGTCCTTTGGATGCCTTTCTTTTGCCATGTGTGGTGCAACAGCCGATGGTCAAGGGAGCAGTGTCAAATCCGGCAGTTAGGATGCCAGAGCGGAAGGACTCGGTGTCCTCTTCAGGAGATCTTGCCCCTCCAGAAGTGCAGCGTCCTCTGAAGACTTCAGACACTGCCGTGATCCCGACAAGCCTGAGCCCTGCTGATAGCTCCACCAGTGTGTCAGTTGAGTCTTGTGGGAAGGCTCCAGGAAGTAACGCAGGGAGTATAGAGACCTCGTTGGAACAACTTGCCGGCAGTATCTCCTCAGAATTGGCAGTGTTTCACGGGACCGAAGAGCTGGTGTTGCAGCAGGCTGGAATGGCAGAGCAGCAGAGTATTTCGGCTGGGGTATCTATTGACTCTTTCCTTCCAAGACCAGACCAGATTATCCTCAAATCCATTTGGAATGCCATTAGACAGCTTGGGGAAGTGTTATTGCCTCAAGTTCAATCTTTAAATACTCGGCTTCAAGCTACCCAGGCAGAGTGTGCTGGGAACACGAGTGAGGTCTCCAAATTGCCAGTATCTCTCAATGAAGCTACTGTACGGGTTGAGCAGGTGAAGAACCATGTGGAAGGTGTGATAAAAGATTCAACTTATTTAAAGGCAAGATTGGAATATTTGGAGAATATATCAAGACTGGCGAATTTACAGCTGATTAGCTTTCCTAAAACTCAATATTCATCTCCTAAGGAAATTTTTAAGAGTTATTTGGTGGAGGTACTAAGCGTTCTGCCTGAGACACATCCAGCAGTTACCAAGCTTTACTATTTGCCTTAAGGGAAGAAAAGCAACTTCCCGGGTAGAAGGGATGGATGTACAACAGCTTGATTAACTTAATGTCTCTGCTACTTTAGAGAGCTCAGTTTCTGATAATGTTCTACTAGCTACATGTTTAGTTCAATTTGCTTTGTCTTTGGATAGAGAGTGTTTTTTTGAAAATGTTCTTCAGAAAGAAAAATGTGAGATTTTGGGGGCTATTGGTCCAGGCTTTTCCAAACCTGGATCAGGAAACCCAGTGCTTTAGGAAGGAATTTCTCCTTCTCCGACCCAGGGTTTCCCAACTGAGGGCACTATTTTTCCTAAAATACGCTTGCAAGTGTCTAAGTATCTTTCCAATTCTTCTGTTTTTCTATACTCTTCGCAGTTACTGTCTTTTCTGAATGCTCAGCCAATTCTTAGCTCTCTAGGTGTGGAACATACGCCACCATAGTTTATATGTTGGTTGTATAATGCTGCTTTTCCTGTATATCTGGTATACTTTTTATTTTCTTTGGAACTCCCCTCTATATCGTAGGCTAAGGAAGGAGGCTGGAAGATGTTTTCATTGATTTCTTCTGTTTACTTAAATCTGCCTTCTTTTCACCCCGCGCTCCTTGTTTTCCTACAAATGATTTGTTTACACTTGTTTTTCATTGTAAAATGCATAAATATTAAAAAAAAAAAAAAAACCATTTTGACTCCTGGCCACAATGAATGTTTAAACAGTGCAGATTCCTTACCACTGATACATAAAGCAAACTCTGTCCATTCCCAGGTAGGTCTGATGCAAACCAGTAAAAGAAATGTTTCTATACATAGCTCACATTCTCTGATTCAATAGAACCACTGCTCTCTCCTTTTTCTCCTTTTTTTCTAAGCAGAAGGTATATTTATACGGTAGAAGGATGTATTTCAATGGTTTTGCACTTTCCCTAGACAAATGGTGCATCTCCTCCTGCATTGCTTTCCACAGAACTTCTATGGTTTTATGTTTCTGGTTTCTTTCATCTGCCCGTTTCAGCACTATTGTCGTGAGGCGTTAGCCTGTTCCCATGAATCCCTAAAAATGATGAACAGAATTAATGCTACCTGGAATAAGTGTGTGGTACTGAATAAGTGTGTGGTTCCTGGCTCTTTCCCAGGAAGCCACAGTGACAAGGGGAAAGAGGACACCATTGACTAAATTGGGCAGACATAGAAGCCAGAGGAAGAAAGGAAGCATCCAGAAGAATGGGGTCCGAGGAATGGGGTGGATGAAAGAAATGGGGAGGAGCAGGGCTAGATTGAGAAATATAAAAAGAAGGCTGGCATGCAGTGACACAGTGAAAACTGTTCGGGGAGAGGGGGGAGGGGAAAGGGGAGGCTGGATTGAAATGAAGAAAAATAAAAGGACAGACTGAGAGGGAGCAGAGAGATGTGAGGTCTGCTGCAGCCCGATATGGAAAGGTTTGCTGCTGAGATCTGATGTGGTTTATTCTCCCAGCCTGCCCACAGTAGGAGATACTAGTGTAGAGACCTCTAGTGGCTCTACCAGGTATAGTACTTGACATCATCTAAAACAGGGGTTCTCAATCCATTTCTCAGAACATACACCAGGGGTCTCAAACTCAAATTGCTTTGATGGCCAAATGAAAACTTGTAAAATAACCCGGGGACCGCATAAGACGTGGGGCCTCATTTGCATAAGGGCTTCATTTGCATAAATATTTGCATAATCTTACCATACCCTAACTTTTAGTAAACATGCCTCTTAATGAGTGTATGGATAAAGAAAGAATAAAATATTTCTACATTACTATAATCCAGTGCCAACCGCCAGGCACATTAAGAACTACTACAAACAAACACTGCCCATTTAGAACCCATAGCAAACCCGCCATATCCTAACAGCACTACCAGGACTCACAAAGCACCATACCCTACCTATCAAAAGGCAACACTGCAAATATTAAATCAATACATTTCAGAGAATAACAATACATGACCTACTGGGGAAAGAGAACAAGTAGCAATGTCAAATAGGAATTACATAAACAGAATACCTCAGCTCAGTTACACATGCAGAACATACACCATCACCAAACAAGGAATCAAAATTTAAAAACAAGAAGACAATAATTAAACTGGGAACCCCAAAAGCCAAACTTGGAATGTACAACAACACTGTAGAAATAAAACTATAAATTAATTTCCTCTTGTACTAAACAAAGCGCAGACGTTATTGATGCACATTTCCCAGAGCTGACATATTCCAGTTAATAAATTCAAAATAAAGAGATATTTTTCTACCTTTTGTGCATTTTTTTTCAGTTGCAATTGTTCCAGCCACTTTCTTCTGGTTTCTTCGTGCCTTCTGCTAACTCTCCATCGTCTGCTGTCCATTTGTCCTTTCTTCTCTCTTCTAGTTTTTTTTCCATTCTCCCTCTACATCTGCTTTAACATACTAATCTTTCTCCTTTTGCTCTTTCCTCATTCCTATTTCATCCACTCAAATTTTACCCCTCCATCCTCAATCCCCACTTACTCTCCCAATACCTGGCCAACTGTAGATTTCTCTTCCTTCCCACACAAAATATATTTCCCCTCTCCATTTCACTCTCCCAGCTCCATCCCATTCTAATCCTCCCCCAACATCAGCTCCCTTCTAGTTCCAGCCCCACACAACACCCGCTCCCTTCTAGTCCATTTTCAGCCCATTTTCAGTCCTAGCCCCCCATCAGCCCATTTCCAATTCTAGCTCCCCCCATCAGCCCATTTCCAGTGCTAGCTCCCTCCCCTCACAGCCCATTTCCATTCCAAGCCTCCCTCCCCATCAGCCATTTGCAGTTTAAGCCTCCCCTTCCACTCAGCCCATTTCCAGTCCTAGCAATCCCCCCAGCCCATTACCAGTCCTAGCCCCCCCATAGCTCATTACCAGTCCTAACTCCCCATAGCCCACTTCCAGTCTTACCCCTCACCCCATTTTCAGTCTTACCCCTCATAGTCCATTACCAGTCCTAACCCCCCATTACCCCATTTTCAGTGTTACCCCCATCACCCCATTTTCAGTCTTACCCCCTCATAGGCCATTACCAGTCCTAACCCCCCCATAGCCCATTACGAGTCCTAGCCCCCCCATAGCCCATTACCAGTCCTAACCCCCCTCCCCCCCATCAGCCCAGGTAGATTTTAAAAAATCCAAACTTGCTGCTGCTGCTGCCGCCGCAGTATCAAGCGTCCCGTGGGCACCTCTGCCCGGCAGAGTCCTCTCCTCCCTGCAGCATCAGCTCCAAAAGCGGCGGCTTTCAGAGCCGCGAAGAGAGAGAGTTTCTCTCTCGCGGCTCTGAAGAGCAGCAAGAGAGAAACTCTCTCTCTTCAGCTCCAAAAGCAGTGGGAATTGAGCCGCCGCTTTTGGAGCTGAAGACAGAGAGTTTCTCTCTCGCTGCTCTTCAGAGCTACGAGACAGAAACTTTCTCTCTTCACGGCTCTGAAAGCCGCCGCTTTTGGAGCTGATGCTGCAGAGAGCAGAGGACTCTGCCGGACAGAGGGGCCCACGGGACGCTTGATACTGCAGCGGCGGCGGCAGCAGCAGCAAGTTTGGATTTTTTTTTACTCTACCGGCCAGCTGCTTAACACGCCGGGCCAAATGCATCGCGGGCCGCACAAGATACTCTCGCGGGCCGCGTGTTTGAGACCCCGGACATACACAGATAATCAGGTTTTCAGACTATCCACAATGAATATGCATTTGCATACAATGGTGACAGTGAAAACCTGACTAATTAGGTGTGTCCTGAGGACTAGGTTGAGAACCCCTGTTTAAAACAAAAAACATTTCAGGCTAACGAGGGTTCACCAGGCTAAAGAGGAGGTAGCAGGAGAAATTCCTGCAAGAAGGTTAGTAATAATACAGCTATTTGATAAACTAAAGAGTAGTAAATCACCTGGACTGGATGGCATACATTCCAGAGTACTTAACACTAGAAGCCCCAAAGTGCGTCAATTGACGCAAATGCATCTTTGAAGTTGTATACCAGCACCACTGCTAGAACCATGTCAGTCATGTTCCATGACTTTGTTAGCAAGGTCAAGATGTTCAAATATTTGCATCGAAAATTAATGAAAGATGCACCACCTAGCGGGAAAATGAATTTATACCTAGAAGCCCCAAAGTACGTCAATTGACACACTCAATTGTTTTGGATGTGTCAATTGACGTACTTTGGAGCTTCTAGGTATAAATCCATGTTTCCACTAGGTGGCGCATCTCAATCACTGTTTACAGTTTTACTCCGACATTACAAACAATAAACACACGATGACATCAATTAATGATGTCACATACTGCACGTATTTAACAAATAAGTAACTTCACATTAATTCACATCTGCATTTCATGCTAAATGCAGTCGTCGTGATAATGCGTCAATTGACGCACTTTGGGGTTTCTAGGTAAAATTCCTTTTGGGGCTTCTAGTGTTAAAGAACTGAAATATGAGATTGCAGACCTACCTTTAGTAATCTGTGAACTATCATTAAAATCATCTGTAGTACCTGAAGATTGGAAAGTGGCCAATGTAATGTCAATTCTTAAAAAGGGTTCTAGAGGATCATGAGATGTGGTGAGCTGGGAAGGATGTGTTCTTCACAACTCTGGGCTCCTCACCTTAGTTCAGCCTGGCACTCCCTCCTCAAATGTGTTGCATGGGATTCCATTGACATACCTGGTTGCTGACGATGTGGTGCACCCTCTGACCACTCCTGGTTCTGATCCAGGCCTCTGATGGTGGCAAAAGTGCTAAAAAAGGACAAAGGCAACGTGGTGGAGCCCAAAATGGTGGAAGGCAACCCTCCGAGCCCATGTCAGGAAGTACCAGCCCCAGCCTCCGCCATTGACAAAATGTCAGCTGCTGTTGTGCAGGCTTTGGAGGGCTGTTTAAATAGGCTGTCCAAGCAAATAGCGCAAGTTGCCCAATCGATGGCAGATTTTGGTGCACATGTGAGCCAACTTGAGCAGAGGGTTTCTGATATGGAAGATGGAGGCTGGGAGACTGAGAATACCCTCAAGCGACTGGAGGAGCAGCTCTGCATAAAATTGATGGCCTCAAGAATAGAGGCAGAGAGAAAAGTCTGTGCTTCATGGGCATTGCGGAATCCATGGTGGAATCCATGGCGGAATTGGAGCTCCATGACGTTTTGGAAACATGGCTGCCATTGGGCCTATGACTCGAGGGAGTGAATGGCAAAGTGCACATTGAGTGAGCTCACTGTCTAGGACCGTGTCATGAGGGAGACCAATGACCCTAAGTTGTGATCGGATGGTTCCTCAACTACCATCAAAAGGAATTGATGCTTCATGCCGCACAGAACTTGCGTTTGCTGGAGCATAATGGTGCTAGAATTCTAGTGTTCCAAGATTACTCCTCTGCAGTGACACTGAAGCGCAAGACATTTTCCAAAGTGTGTGGTCATTTATTGCAGAAAGGAATACACTTTGCTTGTGTGTATCCAGCCATCTCCATTTCCAACATCAAGGCAAACAGCAGGTATTTACAGCACTGGAGAATGCTATGTCATACTACAGGGACCATATGAGCTAAGGACCACTTTATAGAGCCATCACAGAACTTGCTGGAAGGTCAGTGTGACCAGGATGATCCCAGTTTAGTGACTCACAAGTTGGTGGGGTTATGCACTGGCTAGTAGGGACTGGACAAGTGGTGGTGATAGCAGTGCCCCCCTTCTATTTCCATCCTGCTCATTTCACCCTCTTTTTGGACTGATGTCTGGACAGTTGGGGGGGATGTGAACTTTTAGGGAGGGTGCAGAATGTGCAGGCTCTGTGTAAGGTTTTTTTTGGAGTTGTGTCTATGTATATATGGGTTTATGAGGGGGAGTGCTGGATGATAGGGCCAGACTTCCTCACAGGAGGGAGATTTTCCTTTGGGGGTCCTGAATACAAGTATGAGGAGCCCTTAGGATATTGGCATAAGTGGCCTTGGAGTTTCTGGCCTGGAACTGTATCTATGTTGCTGCAACACTCACTAAAGGTTCCAATATGGTGGATCGCCACTGTGGTGGAGCTTGCCTCCCGAGGGAATGTCCACCCTCTGCACCATTACAGGGTGGATATGAGCAGTATGTTCTTTAATGTGGGTCTTACTCTCCTCCCTTTTGCTTTTAGCTATTGCTCACTCTCCGTGCATCTTCAGGTTGCTCTGCTCCAGTGGGGGTTTTGGTTTCTCTCCCCCTCTATTTTTGTGTGCTGTTGCTCCCATTCTCTTTCTGTTGGGTTGACTGCCTCCTTAGCAATATGATAGGACTTGTGGGGGGTGCAGTCCAATGGGAGATGGGTGAGTGAAATCGTATCAGAGATGTGTGGGATGTGTGTCTTGGTGCTATAGAGGTGATGGCTTGGAATGAATGCCGAAGGTGATGACGCTGAGAGGTGGGAAGGATAGGGCAGAGTGGGGGGCTGGATGGGATGGGGAGTCTGAATCATCATGTGCCATCTGGAGATGGGCACCATGGGGGTGGAGTTGGGATGGGGAGAGAGAGAGTTGGTGGGTCAAGTTGGGGGAAGGGGGGAGGTAGGGAGGGTTCTGCTGTCAGGTTTGGGGCTATGTCCATGAGTAATGGGGAGGATGGGGAGGGGGTATGTGCAATCGGAGGGAGTTGGGTCGGAGCCCTGTGGTATTGAAACAAAACTCCAATGTGGACTCTTGTGGAGCGGTGATTGTCCACATGGCAGGGGACCCTAGGCTGGGAGGGTCCCTATTGCCAGTAGTCAGGGGCGGCCCAAGGGGGGTGCGGGGCCATGTGCGGAGACTCGGTGCGGGGCCTCATTTGCATAAGGGGCCTCATTTGCATAAATATTTGCATAATGTTACCATACACTAACTTTTAGTAAACATGCCTCTTCATGAGTGTATGGATAAAGAAAGACAAAGATTTCTACATTACTATAATCCAGTGCCAACCGCCAGGCACATTAGGAACTACTACAAACACTGCCCATTTAGAACCCATAGCAAACCCACCGTATCCTAACAGCACTACCAAGACTCATAAAGCACCATACCCTACCTATCAAAAGGCAACACTGCAAATATTAAACCAATACATTTCAGAGAATAACAATACATGACCTACTGGGGAAAGAGAACAAGTGGCAATGTCAAATAGGAATTACATAAACAGAATACCTCAGCTCAGTTACACATGCAGAACATAGACCATCACCAAACAAGGAATCACAATTTAAAAACAGGAAGACAATAATTAAACTGGGAACCCTAAAAGCCAAACTTGGAATGTACAACAATGTTGAAATAAAACTATAAATTAATTTCCTCTTGTACTAAACAAAGCACCGACATTAATGATGCACATTTCCCAGAGCTGACATATTCCAGTTAATAAATTCAAAATAAAGAGATATCTTTGTACCTTTTGTGCATTTTTTTTTCAGTTGCAATTGTTCCAGTCACTTTCTTCTGGTTTATTTGTGTCTTCTGCTAACTCTCCATCGTCTGCTGTCCATTTGTCCTTTCTTCTCTCCTCTAGTTTTTTTCCATTCTCTCTCTACATCTGCTTTAACATAATAATCTTTCTCCTTTTGCTCTTTCCTCATTCCTATTTCATCCACTCAAATTTTACCCCTCCATCCTCAATCCCCACTTAGGGGCTTGTTTACAAAGCCGCGGTAGCGGTTTGCGATCGTAATCGGAGCCGCGGCCCCATTGATTTCAATGGGGCCGTGGCTGCGATCGCGAACCACTACCGCGGCTTTGTAAACAAGCCCCTTAGTCTCCCAATACCCGGCCAATTGTAGATTTTTCTTCCCTCCCACACAAAATATTCTTCCCCTCTCCATTTCACTCTCCCAGCCCCATCCCCTTCTAATCTCCCCCAACATCAGCTCCCTTTTAGTTGCAGCCCCACCCAGTATCCGCTCCCTTCTAGTCCCCACATCAGCCCATTTCCAGTCCTAGCTCCCCCATCCATTCCCAGTCCTATCCGAGTCCCTTCATCAGCTCATTTCCAATACCAGCCTCCCATCAGCCCATTTCTAGTCCTTTCCTAGCCCCACCATCAGCCCATGTTAAATCCTAGCTCCCCTCCACTCAGCCCATTTCTAATCCAAGCCCCCCATGAACCTACTTCCAGTTCTAGCCCCTCCATGAGTCCATTTCAATCCAAGCCCCCACCACAGCCCATTTCCAATCTTAGCTCCCCCAACACCCAATTCCCAGTCCTATCCTAGCCCCTCCATCAGCCCATTTCCTGTCCTAGCTCCTTCCCCTAAGAGCCCATTCCAAGCCCCCCTCCCCATCAGCTATTTGCAGTTCAAGCCCCCTTCCACTCAGCCCATTTCCAGTCCTAGCAACCCCCCCCAACCCATTACCAGTCCTAACCTCCCCATCAGCCCACTCCCAGTCCTAATCCCACCAGCCCATTTCCAGTCCTAATCCCCCATCACCCAATTTTTAGTTTAAGCCCCCCCATAGCCCATTACCAGTCCTAACCCCCCATCAACCCACTTTCAGTCCTAATCCCATCAGCCCATATACAGATTTAGATCCCTCATTGCCCTTCACCATTCCTAAACCCGACCCCAGCCGATCACAACTACTAACCCCCCAAGCACATCTCCTATCCTAACCCCCCCAAGCCCATCACCACTCCTAACCCCCCCAGCCCATCACCACTCCTAACCCCCCCAAGCCCATCACCACTCCTACCCCCCCCAGCCCATCACCACTCCTACACCCCCCCAGCCCAGCCCAGCCCAGCCCATCAACACTCATACACCCCCCCCCCATCCCAGCCCAGACCAGCCCAGCAACACGCCTAACCCCCCCCCAGCCCAGCCCAGCCCAGCCCAGCCCAGCAACACTCCTAACCCCCCCCCCCCCAGCAGGGGCGGCCCAAGGGGGGTGCGGGGCCATGTGCGGAGACTCGGTGCGGGGCCTCATTTGCATAAGGGGCCTCATTTGCATAAATATTTGCATAATGTTACCATACACTAACTTTTAGTAAACATGCCTCTTCATGAGTGTATGGATAAAGAAAGACAAAGATTTCTACATTACTATAATCCAGTGCCAACCGCCAGGCACATTAGGAACTACTACAAACACTGCCCATTTAGAACCCATAGCAAACCCACCGTATCCTAACAGCACTACCAAGACTCATAAAGCACCATACCCTACCTATCAAAAGGCAACACTGCAAATATTAAACCAATACATTTCAGAGAATAACAATACATGACCTACTGGGGAAAGAGAACAAGTGGCAATGTCAAATAGGAATTACATAAACAGAATACCTCAGCTCAGTTACACATGCAGAACATAGACCATCACCAAACAAGGAATCACAATTTAAAAACAGGAAGACAATAATTAAACTGGGAACCCTAAAAGCCAAACTTGGAATGTACAACAATGTTGAAATAAAACTATAAATTAATTTCCTCTTGTACTAAACAAAGCACCGACATTAATGATGCACATTTCCCAGAGCTGACATATTCCAGTTAATAAATTCAAAATAAAGAGATATCTTTGTACCTTTTGTGCATTTTTTTTTCAGTTGCAATTGTTCCAGTCACTTTCTTCTGGTTTATTTGTGTCTTCTGCTAACTCTCCATCGTCTGCTGTCCATTTGTCCTTTCTTCTCTCCTCTAGTTTTTTTCCATTCTCTCTCTACATCTGCTTTAACATAATAATCTTTCTCCTTTTGCTCTTTCCTCATTCCTATTTCATCCACTCAAATTTTACCCCTCCATCCTCAATCCCCACTTAGGGGCTTGTTTACAAAGCCGCGGTAGCGGTTTGCGATCGTAATCGGAGCCGCGGCCCCATTGATTTCAATGGGGCCGTGGCTGCGATCGCGAACCACTACCGCGGCTTTGTAAACAAGCCCCTTAGTCTCCCAATACCCGGCCAATTGTAGATTTTTCTTCCCTCCCACACAAAATATTCTTCCCCTCTCCATTTCACTCTCCCAGCCCCATCCCCTTCTAATCTCCCCCATCAGCTCCCTTTTAGTTGCAGCCCCACCCAGTATCCGCTCCCTTCTAGTCCCCACATCAGCCCATTTCCAGTCCTAGCTCCCCCATCCATTCCCAGTCCTATCCGAGTCCCTTCATCAGCTCATTTCCAATACCAGCCTCCCATCAGCCCATTTCTAGTCCTTTCCTAGCCCCACCATCAGCCCATGTTAAATCCTAGCTCCCCTCCACTCAGCCCATTTCTAATCCAAGCCCCCCATGAACCTACTTCCAGTTCTAGCCCCTCCATGAGTCCATTTCAATCCAAGCCCCCACCACAGCCCATTTCCAATCTTAGCTCCCCCAACACCCAATTCCCAGTCCTATCCTAGCCCCTCCATCAGCCCATTTCCTGTCCTAGCTCCTTCCCCTAAGAGCCCATTCCAAGCCCCCCTCCCCATCAGCTATTTGCAGTTCAAGCCCCCTTCCACTCAGCCCATTTCCAGTCCTAGCAACCCCCCCCAACCCATTACCAGTCCTAACCTCCCCATCAGCCCACTCCCAGTCCTAATCCCACCAGCCCATTTCCAGTCCTAATCCCCCATCACCCAATTTTTAGTTTAAGCCCCCCCATAGCCCATTACCAGTCCTAACCCCCCATCAACCCACTTTCAGTCCTAATCCATCAGCCCATATACAGATTTAGCTCCCCCATAGCCCATCACCACTCCTAAACCCCCCCAAGCCCATCACCACTCCTAACCCCCAGCCCATCACCACTCCTAACCCCCCCAAGCCCATCACCACTCCTAACCCCCCAGCCCATCACCACTCCTAACCCCCCCAAGCCCATCACCACTCCTACCCCCCCAGCCCATCACCACTCCTAACCCCCCCCAGCCCAGCCCAGCCCATCAACACTCCTAAACCCCCCCCCCCAGCCCAGCCCAGCCCAGCCCAGCAACACTCCTAACCCCCCCCCCAGCCCAGCCCAGCCCAGCCCAGCCCAGCAACACTCCTAACCCCCCCCCCCCAGCCCAGCCCAGCCCAGCGAAAATTAAAAGAAAAGAAAACCTGTCTGCTGCCGCGGTCGGGGCCGCCGCGGCAGAATCGAGCGTGCCGCGGGGCCCCCCTGTGCACGGCAGAGCCTGCCCTCCTTGTAGCAGCTCTCTCTTTGGAGCTGAAAAGTCAGACGCGCCGGCTTGCAGAGCAGAGCGCGAGGGAAGAGTTTCTCCCTCGCTGCTCTGTTAAGCCCGCGGTGGCTGATGGGAACTTCCCATCAGCCCCCGCGGGCTTAACAGAGCAGCGAGGGAGAAACTCTTCCCTCGCGCTCTGCAAGCCGGCGCGTCTGACTTCAGCTCCAAAGAGAGAGCTGCTACAAGGAGGGCAGGCTCTGCCGTGCACAGGGGGGCCCCGCGGCACGCTCGATTCTGCCGCGGCGGCCCCGACCGCGGCAGCAGACAGGTTTTTTTTTTCTTTTCAATTTTACTTTTCAAAAAGAATGTTTTTTGCGCGGGGCCCCCTGAAACGCGGGGCCCTGTGCAAAAAACATTCTCGCTCAATGGACGGGCCGGCCCTGCCCCCCAGCCCAGCCCAGCCCAGCCCAGCGAAAATTAAAAGAAAAGAAAACCTGTCTGCTGCCGCGGTCGGGGCCGCCGCGGCAGAATCGAGCGTGCCGCGGGGCCCCCCTGTGCACGGCAGAGCCTGCCCTCCTGCTAGCACCTCTCTCTTGGGAGCAGAAAAGTCAGACGCGCCGGCTTGCAGAGCTGAGCGCGAGGGAAGAGTTACTCCCTCGCTGCTCTGTTAAGCCCGCGGTGGCGGATGGGAACTTCCCATCAGCCCCCGCGGGCTGAACAGAGCAGCGAGGGAGAAACTCTTCCCTCGCGCTCTGCAAGCCGGCGCGTCTGACTTCAGCTCCAAAGAGAGAGCTGCTACAAGGAGGGCAGGCTCTGCCGTGCACAGGGGGGCCCCGCGGCACGCTCGATTCTGCCGCGGCGGCCCCGACCGCGGCAGCAGACAGGTTTTTTTTTTCTTTTCAATTTTACTTTTCAAAAAGAATGTTTTTTGCGCGGGGCCCCCTGAAACGCGGGGCCCTGTGCAAAAAACATTCTCGCTCAATGGACGGGCCGGCCCTGCCAGTAGTAGGTGATACTAGTCATGGCAAATTAACTAATGGGATGTGGAGAGATGAAGGATAAAGGAATGCGGGTTGTATCATGGAATGTATGCAGGATTGGTTTCCCGGTTAAGCGACACAAGATTCTCCGAGCTTTGTGGGATAAGCGCGCTGATATTGCCTTCTTGCAGGAAACCTACCAAACAGCAGTGCAGCATACCAAATTTATTTATTTAACTGATTTTATATACTACTGTATTTTGCAGTCAGAGTGGTTTACATAAAACAATAAATGTAATGTGGAAAGATAAGTGCTTGGAACATTGTACAATAATCATTTGTTTCAAGGAGTGGGTGCAGATGGTGAAGTGTTCTTATCTTGTGATATATTTCTTTAGTGATGTTGCTGATGTGGGATTGTTTGAGTATGACTCCTAGGTAATGGATCTCTTGCTTTACATCAAATTCTGAATTCTTTTTGTTTAGTGTTGAGGGGGGGATGAATGTTTCATCTTTCGTTATGAACAATACTTCAGTCTTGCTATAATTAACCGAAAGGTTTTGCTTGGAGAGCCATTGTGTGACTGCATTAAAGCATTCAATCAGCTTAATGTAACTGGGTTTGATTGTGGAAAAAGGGGCATACAGCATTACAGCATAATGTCATCTGCGTAAACATGGTAGTGTATTCTAAAGGATTGTATTAAAGAGCATAAGGGTTAGATGTACAGTAAAGATTAAATAGACGAGAGGATAGCACTGAACCCTGTGGGACACCATGTGCTTGACTGTATGTGGCTGAAGAAAGTGATCTAATTTGCACCTTCTGAAGGCGATCGTTGAGAACCATTCCAAAGCTGCATTTTCTATTCCTATCGCTTGTAAGAATAGACTGAGTCAAAAGAGGAGGTGATATCCATGAATATTAGTATACATCTCTGCTTTAATTTCTCAATGCCCAGCCTATCCAGGAGGGAGGTAGCAAAGGTGAGTCAGCTGATATAGTATATTTGGACTTTCAGAAAGCCTTTGACAAAGTCCCTCATCAGAGACTTTTGGCAAAACTAAAGAGTCACTTGGTTTGCAGCTTGTCGTGCTGTGAGGGCTTGCGTGCATCAGTGATGCTGAGAGCTAAACTATCGGTAGTTTAACTACTGGCAGGGTCTCCCAAGATGGACAGGTCTCAGCTGAGGTGCCAGACGAAGACAAACCACCCATCTGGGCAGCAGCAGAATGGGATAGTGTTGACGGCGGAGGATCACATTTCTGTGACAACGGCAACAACACCAAACTTAAACTGCGCGGAAGGAAGGCCCGGCAATCTACTTCTGTATCTTGCCATGAAAACCCAATGGATAGTTACAACAAAACAAATTGTGCTATGGTGCTGGAAGATGAGACTCCCAGGTCAGAAGGCACTCAACTAGCTACTGGGGAAGAGCTGAAGACTTTTCAGAGTAAAGCCAGCATTTATGATGTGGTTGGATCAAAGCCCTCGGGAAGTCTGACTGCTGATGTAGCTGCGCATGAAATGAGAGTCAGAAAGCTGTAAAGATGTCTTACACATTGGAACATGGAACGTACGAAGCATGAACCAAGGGAAGTTGGAGGTGGTCAAGAATGAAATGGAACGTGTACAACTTGATCTGTTGGGTGTCAGCGAACTGAAATGGACTGGCATCGGGCACTTTGCATCAGATGATCACATGGTCTACTATGCTGGAAATGAAAGACAAAGAAGAAATGGTGTTGCATTTATAATAAAGAAGAAACTTGCAAGAACTGTAATGAAATACAATGCAGTCAGCGAACGCTTAATCTCTATTCGTCTACGAGGAATGCCTATCAACACAACTATAATTCAAGTATATGCCCCAACAACAGCTGCAGAAGAGAATGAAATTGAAGAGTTCTATGAACAGGTACAAGCTGAAATTGACAGAACATGCAAACAGGATATCCTGATAGTCATGGGTGACTGGAACGCAAAAGTTGGCAACAAAGAAGAAGGCAAAGTAGTTGGAAAATATGGACTTGGCAACAGAAATGAAGCTGGAGAAAGATTGATAGAATTCTGCAAGACCAATGATCTATTCATCTCAAACACCTTCTTCCAGCAACACAAGCGGCGACTGTACACATGGACTTCACCCAATGGATTGTATAAAAATCAAATTGACTACATCTGTGGAAGTCAACGATGGAAAAGCTCTGTAACATCAACAAAGACAAAACCTGGAGCTGACTGTGGTACAGATCATCAACTACTAGTATGCAAACTCAAGCTAAAGTTGAAAAAGAGCAAACCACTCATGAATGCAGCAAAATATGACCTTGAGAATATACCACTGGAATTTAAAGACTGCCTGCAAAATCGATTTGCTGCTTTAGATACAAATGACAGAGCTCCGGAAGAGTTATGGAATGACGTCAAGAAGGTTGTGCTGGAAGAAAGCGAGAAGTCTCTACAAAAGGTGAAAAAGCAAAAAAAACGGCCAAAATGGATGACGGAAAGAAACTCTGAAAATTGCCCAGAAACGCAGAGAAGCTAAAGCCAAAGGAGAAAGAAAGACAATCTCAGAACTCAACAGAGATTTCCAACGTGCAGCAAGACAGGACAAGGAAAAGTACTACAATGACACTTGCAAGGAAATAGAAGCAGAAACTATTAGAGGAAGAACAAGATCGGCTTTCCTAAAGCTGCGAGAGCTAAAGAAAAAGTTCCAGCCTCGAATTGGAATGTTACAAGATGCTCAAGGTTCTATATTGAATGATGCTGAGAAGATCAAGAAAAGGTGGAAGGAATATACAGAGTTTTTATATGATAAAGATCAAGTGGACCAACAGCCGTTTCAACCTATACCTTATGATCAGGAACCATTGGTGATGAAAGAAGAAGTTGAAGCAGCATTGAAAGCCTTATCAAAGAATAAAGCACCAGGCATTGATGGCATTCCCATAGAAGTATTGCAGCAATCTGATGCAGCTGTTACCATACTTACAAGGCTCTGCCAAGAAATATGGAAGACAACATCATGGCCAACTGACTGGAAAAGATCTGTGTTTATACCAATACTAAAGAAAGGTGATCCAACTGACTGTGGAAATTATCGCACAATCGCTCTGATCCCACATGCCAGCAAGATTCTACTGAAGATTATTCAAAAGAGACTACAGCCATACCTAGAACAAGAACTACCTGAAGTGCAAGCAGGGTTCAGGAAAGGACGAGGAACGAGAGACATCATTGCGGATGTGAGATGGATCCTTGAAAAGACTAAAGAATACCAAAAGGATATATATTTGTGCTTTATCGACTATAGCAAGGCTTTTGACTGTGTAAACCATGAGAAACTCTGGGCCACGTTAAGAAGCATGGGTATACCAGAACACCTGATCGTTCTCTTGCGCAATCTGTACATTGATCAAGAAGCAACAGTTCGAACGGAGCAAGGAGAAACAGAATGGTTTAAAATAAGCAAAGGTGTAAGACAAGGCTGCATACTTTCCCCCTACCTGTTTAATTTATATGCAGAACAAATCATCAGAGAAGCAGGACTGTATGAAGACCACAGAGGTGTGAAGATTGGTGGAAGACTCATCAACAACCTTCGCTATGCTGATGATACCACATTACTGGCTGAAAGTGAAGATGATCTGAAACATTTGCTTCTCACAATCAAAGAACATAGTCTCAAAATGGGCCTGCACCTTAATGTAAAGAAGACAAAGATCATGACAACTGGCATAATCAACAGGTTCATCGTTGAAGGAGAAGAAATTGAAATCGTGAACAACTTTAACCTACTTGGATCAACTATCAATAAAGAAGCAACAAGCAGTCAAGAAATCAGACGACGCATTGCTCTTGGCAGAATGGCTATGAAAGACCTAGATAAGATTCTCAAGAGCAGAGATGTCTCTCTCCATACAAAGATTCGACTTGTTCAAGCCATGGTATTTTCAATAACATCATATGGATGTGAAAGCTGGACAGTGAAAAAGACAGACAGGAAGAAAATTGATGCCTTTGAATTATGGTGCTGGCGGCGAATACTGTGTATACCATGGACTGCCCGAAGAACAAACCAGTCGGTACTAGAGGAGATCAAACCTAAGCTTTCTTTAGAAGCTCAGATGACAAGACTTCGACTTTCATACTTCGGACACATCATGCGAAGAGAGAGATCATTAGAGAAAGACATCATGCTTGGCAAGATAGAAGGTCAACGCAAAAGAGGAAGGCCAGCAATGAGATGGATCGCTACAATAACAGCAGCTACGGGTACCAGTCTGTCAACAATGAGCCGCCTGACTGAAGACCGAACACAATTTAGGATAGCTATCCAGAGGGTCGCCATGAGTCGACTC
Source organism: Ichthyophis bannanicus (assembly GCA_033557465.1). Taxonomy (NCBI): domain Eukaryota; kingdom Metazoa; phylum Chordata; class Amphibia; order Gymnophiona; family Ichthyophiidae; genus Ichthyophis; species Ichthyophis bannanicus. Next base: position 1,403,149,210 of record CM066033.1, on the reverse strand, counting down.
CGACTCGACGGCACTTAACAACAACAACAAAGAGTCATGGGATAGGAGGCAGTGTACTATTGTGGATCAGGAACTGGTTAAAAGATAGAAAGCAGAGGGTAGGGCTAAATAGCCAGTTTTCCCAATGGAGAAAGGTGAATAGTGGGGTACCCCAGGGATCTGTGCTGGGTCCGCTGCTTTTTGACATATTCATAAATGACCTGGAAAAGGGAATAACGAGTGAGGTAATCAAATTTGCAGATGACACAAAACTATTTAAAGTTGTTAAAACCCATGAGGATTGTGGAAAATTGCAAGTGGATCTTGATAAATTGGAAGACTGGGCATCCAAATGGCAGATGAAATTTAATGTGGACAAGTGCAAAGTTATGCACCTAGGGAAGAACAACCCAAACTATGGTTACACAATGCAAGGTTCCACATTAGGAACCGCCACCCAGGAAAAAGATTTAGGCATCATTGTGGATAACATGTTAAAACCCTCTGCCCAGTGTGCAGCGGCGGCCAAGAGAGCAAATAGAATTCTAGGAATCATAAGGAAAGGAATGGAAAATAAAACAAAGGATATTATAATGCCTCTGTATCGTTCCATGGTGCGACCGCACCTTGAATATTGTGTGCAATTCTGGTCGCCGTATCTTAAAAAGGATATAGCATTATTAGAAAAGGTACAGAGAAGAGCCACCAAAATGGGGATGGAAGGATACTCCTATGAAGAGAAGCTAAAAAGGTTAGGGCTCTTTAACCTGGAAAAGAGACAGCTGAGGGGAGATATGGTAGAAGTCTATAAATTAATGAATGGAGTGGAACGGGTAAACAATTGTTTACGTTATCAGAATATAGGAAGACTAGGGGACATGCAATGAAGCTACATGCAATTTAAGACTAATAAGAGAAAATATTTTTTCACTCAACGTGTAATCAAACTCTGGAATTTGTTATCGGAGGATATAGTAAAAGCTGTTAGTGTAGCTGGGTTTAAAAAAGGTTTGGACAAGTTCCTGGAGGAAAGGTCCATAAACCATTATTAAAAAGGGACCCAGTATATCACTGCTTGACCCAATACAAGCATTTTGGAACCTGTGTCTTTTGGGGAAACTGCTAGGTACTGTCAGACGGCTGCCTAGGGTGAGAACTTACACAATCTTGACGATGCATATATTCATATGATTCTTGCAAGGTATTGTGGGTAATGTAGTTCATTCACTCCCAAACACAGCTGAAGACAATAATTGAGTTGTGCAACCAGTGGTAAAGCCAATAAAATACTTCTTTTATTGATGGGGTTTAATTCACCCAGCACAAGTATGCTTGGTAGCAATATAAATGAGGTTACTTGCTTGCAGTGTTTAAATGGATAACATAAAGTCACAAAGCAAATCAGAAAACAACCTTCAACTTGTCAGGCAATTAGCTAATGTTTTCTTAGCAAATAATTACCAAATGAAAAGGCACAAAGAAATAAATGAACTTTGCATGTTAGGTTAACTTCTGCTTATTTTCCACACACACAGATCCATCAGTGATTCTCCCTGGCTCACACACACAATCAGGTGCAGCTTTAATTACTATCAATTGTCCAGCTGAAACCCTTTAGCTGGCTGGCTGCTACTGTGTGAACCCAAATCCTGCTTTAAGAGCTGTTTGCAGTGGAAATAAGAACAAAGTTAGGTTTCTTTGTGATGGCTGATGTGTTTGCTCACAGAAAGCTAGCAATAGCACTTGGATAAAGAACAGTCCATGTAATCAATAGTTTCATCTGCTGTATCTCCCCCTTCATCAATCAGCATAGGGTCACTATCATACATTGGCACAGACGAGTCTTTCCATAAGGCACTATCATGAGAATGCTTATTCCCTTGCTGCCATTCACTATTATAGATAGGGTCTGGATCAGTGTTCATACCTGAGCCTCTCCTGCTATCATAATTCCTCTCTGAATAGCCTGGCCAGTATGTAATCCAGTTCTGATGTCCAGCCTTCCAATCTTGATCCCTGGACACTGGATCTTTCCTCACATACCTTCTGGCATAGGTCTGAAAGTCCTTTCCACGTGCAGTCTTCTCTCTTCCAGGTAGCCACTGGTGATTCCTATCTCTGCCAATCCATTCCTCTGGCTGACTCCAGTCCAATGGACTCTGCTGGCACTTGGAATACCTCCCAGTATAGGTACTGCCTTGGAATCTCCCAGACCTTCCAATGGCCTTTCTTCTCTTCCTTCCAGAGAGTTTCCTTCTCTCTCTATCCGCTTGGCTTGGCTTCTGTTTCTCCAAATGATGTTGGTGCTTGAGCTTGAAGCTGTTGCTGTATCTTTCCTGAAGCTGTTCCTCAAGCTCTTTCTGTAGCTGTTATCTGTAGAATAAGCTCTATTCTTATTCTGTCCTAATGTGTGCTCCTCCCTAACACAGCGCAGCTGTGTTGAATCAGGTCCTGCCCTTTGAGATGTGCTTAGGGATTACCTCATAGCTCTCTTGATTGCACACACGTTTTCTCACTTCAGCCCCCCTCATGGCTGCTGGAAACCTGGTGCATTCTGGGACTGGTAGTCTTTTATGTGAAAACTCTGTTTTCTTACTTCTACCAGAACTGACAGGTTGCTTGTTCAGAGTCACATCATCTTTTCTATAGCTCCTACCTGAGCTATGATAAGCTTCCTTATCACATACCAACCTGCTTAAGTTATTACGGACTGGTTTTACTGGTGAAACTTCTTCTCTACAGTCCGTAATACCTACGAGAGTGTTCTCTTCTTGAAGCTCACTTACTTCCTGACTGGGTTCAAGGTCATTATTTACAGGCCTCTCCTTCCAAGACTTAAGTACATTAACATCTCTGGAAGGGGCGGTATAGAAAAGACTGTTAAATAAACATGGTAGGTCTGCCTACGCCCTCTTGCATTTTCTACCATATAAGACACTGGGCTCACTTGTTCAACAACCTTCCATGGCCCTTTCCACTGTACCTCAAATTTTGGAGCAGTTCCTGCTACTTGAACCAAAACCTTTTCACCAATGCTTAATTGGTGGCTTTTGGCCTTTCTATCATACCACCCTTTCTGGCGAACTTGACTGTCCTGCAGGTTCCTCTCAGCGACCTGCGACGTCCTTTTCAAACGTGCTCTCAAGTCACGTAGAAACAGTGGCACCTCCTGACTTCCTGGTTCAGGATCAATCCATTGTTCCCTCAAAATATCCAACAAACCCCGTGGAGCCCTACCATACATCAACTCATATGGAGTTACACCCAGGGACACTTGAATTCTTTCCCTGCAGGCATATAAGGCAAAGGGTAATAACATATCCCATTCTTTTACCTCTCCTGCTAACCCCCTTCTCAACATTTGTTTGAGAGTTTGGTTGAATCTCTCCACCACACCATTTGATTGTGGATGGTAGGCTGAGGTTTTCACGTGACGAATGCCAAAGGCATCCCAGACCTGGGCCAAATATTTGGATACAAAATTGGACCCTCGGTCAGTCAACACCTCTCTTGGGAATCCCACTTCACAAAACAATTTTACTAGCTCTAAAGCTATTGTTTTTGCAGAAAAATTCCTCAATGGTATGGCCCAGGGAAACCTTCTTGCCTGATCTACCATAACTAGGATGTATTGGAAACCTCGGGGCGTTTTGACTAATGGGCCTACAATATCCATGGCAATGCGACCAATTGGGTCTGTGATAATTGGCATGGGGATCAATGGCACCACCGGTGGGTGAGCCGCTGTAACTCGCTGACACGCTGGACATGCAGCACAAAACTGGGCAGTTTCTTTGAAGATACCTGGCCAGTAAAAACGCACAAGAATTTGATCCAGTGTTCCTTGCATACCTTTATGACCTCCCACTGGATGATCATGTGCTAGTCTAAGTACTAGCCCTTTGAAAGTTGTGGGTACCACCAATTGTTTACGTATGGCACCATTTCTGGGGTCCTGACTCTCTCTATATAATATGTCATTATCTAGTCTGAATCTGGGCAATTCCTTCCTGACCTCCTGAGCATACTTAAAAGCTCGGGTGAGAGCTTGATCAGCTCGCTGCTCTTGTGGAAAGTTAGGAAACTTTGCCACCAACTCAGCTGGCACCCAGGGTAAACTTTGACCAGCTAACATCTCAGCCCTACCCTGTGCTCTGCAAAGTCTCTCACGCCTCTTTTGTGCTTTCAACTTTCTTACTTTACCAGATGATGGGGTTATTAAATCATCATGAGAGGGTAAGTCTCCTAATAACTCTGCCTGCTCCCCCTCCTCCTTCTGCTGGCTCTCTAACTTAGCCTGCGAGCGGGTGGATACAAGGCCCCTCTTATTACCCATAGTTTGGCCTTCTGGAAGCTTAACCATCTTTTTAGCTAGGGACTGAGGACTTCCAAAGAAAGGCCCGGGAGCTATTTCCATTATTAAACCTTCTCCCTCCTTCTTTCCTAGCCCTTTCACTAGTTCCTGCTTGAATCTTGGCCAGTCCTTCCCTAGAACCAAATCAAAGGGTAGTCTAGGCACCACTGCTAATAGGAGTTCCTCTTGTTCCCCCAGGCACTTAACCTTTAGCCTATAGGTGGGATATGATGTTGCAGCACCATGAATGCATCTGATGTGAACTTGGCTTTCAGGGGTTCTAGGCACAAATCTTTCTTGGGCCTCTATCCTCTTCCAAAGCCTTTTTGACATCATACTCTGGTCTGCCCCAGAGTCTAATAATGCATTTGTGGTAATTCCCTGCACATCAACCATCAAAAGAAATCCTTCCTTGGGCTGTTTTAAATCCAGACCCATTAAACTAGTGTGTGTCTGGCATCTCTTCTCTAAGTGTCCCACTTTTCCACACTTGAAACATTTCTTTCTATTCCACTGTGTCATCTGGTTTGATACAGTACCTTCATTTTTAGAAACATTCTTAATTATTCCCTTTTCTGATACAGCACATCTAGCCTCAGCATCCATCTTTAGAGGGCCACCCATTCTATGGCAAGCCTGCGTGGCTTCCAAGAATCTCTCGGCTAGCATGGTTGCCTCTCCAAGATTTTGGCAATTTTGCTGTATAAGAAAAACATTCAAATCTTTAGGTACCCCAAGCATAAATTGTTCCAGCATTATAATATCTAATAACATTTCTACTGTCTTTTGCTCAGGCTCCAACCATTTTACAGCTAAACTTCTGATTCTCTGACTCAGAGCCCTGGGTGTCTCACCCACTTTCAATGTAACAGCTCTAAACATTCGCCTATACTCTGAAATAGACAACCCTAGGCGATCTCTAATAGCTGCCTTTACATCCTTATAAATCAAAGCCTGGGCTGCTGGCATTGCTCTGTAAGCTGCTAGTGCCTCTCCAGTTAATGAGGCTGCCAGCCTTACTGCCCACTGGGTCTCTGGCCATGCTAGAGCCTGTGCCACTCTTTCAAAAGACTCTAGAAAATCATCAACATTATCATCTGGAGTTAATTTCCCAAAATTAAATGCCCCAATCCCTTGATTGAGTCCCACATTGTCCACATGTGGTGTACCAGTACTAACTGCTGGTCTTGCATCTGTTCCACTTTGGCTCTGCAGCTGCACTAGAGCTTGCACCAGATCAAGCACTGGTTTCTGCTGTTCCATTAAGGCCTTCATAGCAGTGTCCTGGGCCTGCTGTGATAGCTCCTGCTGCTTGCTAAATTGGGCTGCCATCCACTGAGCCATCTCCCTCGGATCCATCTTGACCCCTGCAAGAAAAGAGAAAAAAAACCCAAAGTGCAGCACCTTCCAACCAGGTGTGGGGTTTTTTTTCAACTTTTTTTTTTTTTCAATTACCCCCTGTGCTTACACACATCCACCACTAGACATGCCCAGGTACATATTACCTTGTCTCAGTGATGAATCCAGCTTTGCACAGGGTCTTTTCATCTGGGACAGCTTCCTGGAACAACCACTTCTCCTCCAAAGTGCAGATGAGGGAAAAAAAATCTTCTTTCAGCTTCAAACTTGAATTTTATTTGTAATCCACAGCAAATAAATCCTCTTGGTGCAAAAGCAATCCGAAAAACTACGCCATTTGTCAGACGGCTGCCTAGGGTGAGAACTTACACAATCTTGACGATGCATATATTCATATGATTCTTGCAAGGTACTGTGGGTAATGTAGTTCATTCACTCCCAAACACAGCTGAAGACAATAATTGAGTTGTGTAACCAGTGGTAAAGCCAATAAAATACTTCTTTTATTGATGGGGTTTAATTCACCCAGCACAAGTATGCTTGGTAGCAATATAAATGAGGTTACTTGCTTGCAGTGTTTAAATGGATAACATAAAGTCACAAAGCAAATCAGAAAACAACCTTCAACTTGTCAGGCAATTAGCTAATGTTTTCTTAGCAAATAATTACCAAATGAAAAGGCACAAAGAAATAAATGAACTTTGCTTGTTAGGTTAACTTCTGCTTATTTTCCACACACAGATCCATCAGTGATTCTCCCTGGCTCACACACACAATCAGGTGCAGCTTTAATTACTATCAATTGTCCAGCTGAAACCCTTTAGCTGGCTGGCTGCTACTGTGTGAACCCAAATCCTGCTTTAAGAGCTGTTTGCAGTGGAAATAAGAACAAAGTTAGGTTTCTTTGTGATGGCTGATGTGTTTGCTCACAGAAAGCTAGCAATAGCACTTGGATAAAGAACAGTCCATGTAATCAATAGTTTCATCTGCTGTATCTCCCCCTTCATCAATCAGCATAGGGTCACTATCATACATTGGCACAGACGAGTCTTTCCATAAGGCACTATCATGAGAATGCTTATTCCCTTGCTGCCATTCACTATTATAGATAGGGTCTGGATCAGTGTTCATACCTGAGCCTCACCTGCTATCATAATTCCTCTCTGAATAGCCTGGCCAGTATGTAATCCAGTTCTGATGTCCAGCCTTCCAATCTTGATCCCTGGACACTGGATCTTTCCTCACATACCTTCTGGCATAGGTCTGAAAGTCCTTTCCACATGCAGTCTTCTCTCTTCCAGGTAGCCACTGGTGATTCCTATCTCTGCCAATCCATTCCTCTGGCTGACTCCAGTCCAATGGACTCTGCTGGCACTTGGAATACCTCCCAGTATAGGTACTGCCTTGGAATCTCCCAGACCTTCCAATGGCCTTTCTTCTCTTCCTTCCAGAGAGTTTCCTTCTCTCTCTATCCGCTTGGCTTGGCTTCTGTTTCTCCAAATGATGTTGGTGCTTGAGCTTGAAGCTGTTGCTGTATCTTTTCCTGAAGCTGTTCCTCAAGCTCTTTCTGTAGCTGTTATCTGTAGAATAAGCTCTATTCTTATTCTGTCCTAATGTGTGCTCCTCCCTAACACAGCGCAGCTGTGTTGAATCAGGTCCTGCCCTTTGAGATGAGTGCTTAGGGATTACCTCATAGCTCTCTTGATTGCACACACGTTTTCTCACTTCAGCCCCCCTCATGGCTGCTGGAAACCTGGTGCATTCTGGGACTGGTAGTCTTTTATGTGAAAACTCTGTTTTCTTACTTCTACCAGAACTGACAGGTAGCTTGTTCAGAGTCACATCATCTTTTCTATAGCTCCTACCTGAGCTATGATAAGCTTCCTTATCACAGCACATATGACCTAGATTGGCCACTGTTAGAAACAGGATACTGGGCTTGATGGACCTTGGTCTGACCCAGTATGGCATATCTTATGTTCTTATGTAAACAGAGTTTCTACTCCATGGTACTGTCTAAAACCATGCTGGTACAGGTCCAGGGGAGCGTGGGAATCTATGTGGTATTGCAGTTGCTGTAGGACTATTTTCTCTATGACCTTTGATAAAAAAGGAAGGCTGAAAATGGGCCTGTAGGAGGTTATGTCGCTAAGGTTCAACTTGCTATTTTTAAGTATGGGTCTTGTTGAAGCAGTTTTAAGAGATGTTGAAAATATTTCCAGTTTAACCCTCATCCTACCAAAATATTTTACAAACAAATCTTACCAACTGGGGCCGAATGGACCCCATGTAGTTTTTGTGATTGTTGATGAAAGTTATCATCACTAAACACTTTCTTAATGTGGAACACATATTCCTTGATGTTGACAACACAAACTCTAAGTTACAGACACTTTTCTTGTAGCGCTTTTAATCAGGAACAATTATAAATCAATCAAAGAAATGTGACTTTGTAATGAAATTGTGTCCGGTTTTGATGTTACATATGAACTTAAACTATGAACTTTAGAAACTAATGGTAGGTAATGTTCGTGATAACTTTACAAATGCTGACATAGGAATGCACGCATTCACTTATATTTTAATGCATTCATTACAAATGGTACTTATAAACTAAAGTCCAAATAATTTGGGGTCCTTTCGGACCCCAGAGACTAAATAGTTGCTGTGGGCACAAGAACGTTTAACATAAGAAAAGAAAATTTGATTTGGACTTACCACTGGTGAGAGAAAAAATTCTCAAAAGGGCGGCTGTTGATAACTTCCTGTGTTTATATAGCGCTAGCAAACTACTGCTTGTGGTCTGATTTGACCCCACTTGGTAGGATGAGGGTTAAATGATAGATGAACAGTGTTCGCAATGAATGCACTCAGATCTGAACATAATATTTTGACCCAACTGGTTGAGCATGGGTCTATTGCTGAGGTGGCAGTGTTGATATCATGAATGATTTTTTTCTATGTGTTCTCTTGTGGCTGGGTGGAAGGATGAAAGCTTGGGGATAGAAGGACTGCTGCTTTGGAGATTTTCAGTATTGCTGGAGGTTCCAAGGTATTTGTTTTGGAAATGGGTAGCAAACATCTGAAGGTGTGGGGTTTTAGTATTGAAATTTCCAGTGGAGTCTTTTGTTAATGATCTATCTCCAATAGTTCTCGAGACTGATTTAGTGAGGACATTAGTTGTTTGTGGTATTCCTTTCTTTTTTGGTCAATTAGTATGTGATGCTTTTGTAGACTGGTCATGTATTTGTCTCGATCCTGTGAGAGTTTTGTGCATCTCCACTTCCACTCAAGTTTCCTGAGCTCTAATATGGATTCCATTAGGTGTCTGGTGTACTAAGGAGCTGTGTGAAATTTCTTGGACTTCCATGTATATTGGAGTGCATTGGAAGCATCGCTCAAGGTGTTATTCCATAAGGTCAATTAATGTATCAAGATTAGTAGAATCAGTGTTGAGTTTTGGCAGAGCTTCATCCAGGAATGCTTGTTTGTTGAAACAATGGAAGTGGAGTGTTATTGGGTGGTCCATCTTATTTCTGTCTAGTCTGTTGTCTTGAGGGATATTGAATATGATAGCACTGTGGTCTGACCATGGTACTAGGAATACTAAAGGTGGTATCTGACTGCTCTGAGTGTAGATGTGGGAGCAAAAATTAGATCCAAGGTGTTTCCTTTGTCATAGGTAGCAATGCTTATTATTTGCTCATGTTCTAGCGCCTTCATCGCTTCTAGAAAGGCCTTAGTTTGCTTTGGAAGAAGTGATGGGAGGTTAAAGTCACCTAGAATCCAGAGCTGCTTTCTTTGAGTCGTGTTGTTGCACATTAGATCTAGGATTGTGGGCATGTTGTCAGTGGATGAAGCAGGTGACCTATATAGTAGGCAGATTGTAAGGTGTTTGTTTGTAATAGTTATAGTATCCAGGCTGCTTGTGCTTACAGAGTTGATGCTAGTAAATTTAAGGACTTTTCTGGCTAGTATGAGGATTCCTCCACCCCTGCGGTTAATTCTAGGACAATTAAAGAGGTCAAAGATGGGAAGGCTTAGTTGGTTTGTTATTGCTGTGTCTGAATCCATGAGCTATTATTCTGTTACACATAGAACATCCAGGTTTTGATGCTCTATATAATCTATGAGAACTGATATCTTATTACAAGCTGATTAAACATTGATTAGCATGCATTTGAGGTTCCTTGTTCGTGAGGGACATTGCGTCTGGATCTCTGTTAATGGCTGTATGTTGATGTTAATAAGTAAATTGTGTCCTCTGGAATGAGAAGGGTGCATAAAGCTCCATGAGTCAGTATGGCTCATGCCCTGTTATAACAGGTATAAGATCTGGATGGAATGCGTATGCATTGACTGGTGTGATGGATAGAATGAGGCAGATTAGGAGAAGGTAGGCGGTGCGAAGTAATGAGGTCATGGTGTTTGAATGCTGAGTGTGAAGCCGGATGCAGGTTTCTACTGCTGGGCAAAGAGTAGATTGCTACATAGGTGCCTGCAAGTTGTTCATGTGGAGAGTGCTGGTGGTCTTTCATGATGCTGGGATGGTGGTCCGCACTTACGAGTCATACCTAAGGGCCCTTTGGCATGGCCATTAGGTGTGGGCCCGCTAGGCACAGGTGCACTCAGACTGCTCTTCAATTTAAATGTCTCGCGGTGATCCCCCCGCACCTGGTCCTGGTCCCGGCCCCGGTGGTGGCTCCCCTGCCCCGATCCAGAAAATTGTGCTGCTTATACCACCTCTGAAGTGGTATCAGCAGCATGTCCCAGCAGGCCCGGCAGCACATACAGGGACATGACCTGAATCAGCCCTGTACGTGCTGGCGGGGGGCCCACCCCCACTCCTCCCCCACTCCACCCTCTCTGGCTCTCCCTGTCCTGAAGCACAGGACATATGGGAAGAGCTGGTGGGGGTATAGGGTCTAGGCGGATTACTGTGCTGGACATCTCGGTGGGACGTGCAGCCCCACAACCCACCTTTCAGAATGACTTCCATGGTCTTTTTCTCCCGTCATGTTTCTATGTTTAAAAAAGCCACCAAAATGTTAAAGGACATGGAAGGATATCCCTATAATGAAAGGTTTAAAAGGTTAGGGCTCTTCAACTTGGAAAAGAGACAGTTGAAGAGAGGTAGAATAGAGGTGTATAAAATAACAATTTGAGTATAATGGGTAAACATAGATCCGTTGTTTATTCCTTCAAAAAATATAAAGACTGGGGGCATGCAATGAAGCTACAAAGTAGCACATTTAAGACTAATTGGAGAAAATATTTTTTCACTCAGCATGCAATCAAACTCTGGAATTCATTACTAGATGATCTAGTAAAAGCTGTTAGTGTAGCTGACTTTAAAAGAGGTATGAATGAGTTCCTGGAGGAAAAGTCCATAAACCATTATTAAAGTGGACCGGGGAAATCTACCGCTTACCCCTGGGGCAAGCAGCATGGAAGCTGTGTACCTTTTGGGAACCTGAAAGGTACTTGTGACATGAATTGGCCACTGTTGAAAACAGGATACTAGGCTTGATGGACCCTTGGTCTGACCCAGTATGGTAAATCTTATGTTCTTAAGGAAGGGAAATCTAATTGTATAAACAGTTCAGTCCAAAGACTGAGTTTCGTCTTTGACTGGCTAAACCATTTCACAAACAAGTAGCTGAGGAAAGGAGTGGGGGCCTAAAGGAGGCCTCAGAAAAAAGATGGGACAAAACCAGAAGCTTATCTGATCTAGCAAAGCAGCTGTGGAGTTAGAGGAAGCCTCAAGAAACGGGATCCAGGATGGTCAGGACCTAGAGAGAAAACAATGCCTGATGCTTGAGCCCGAGTCCCTATCTCTTCTTCCAATAATATTTGTTTGGTGTATAACAAAGGTTCTCAACCCGGTCCTCGGGACACACGTAGCCAGTCAGAGTTTCAGGATAACCACAATGAATATGCATGATAGATCTGCATGCACTGACACTATTGTATGCAAATCTTTCTCATGCATTATTCATTGTGAATAGCCTGAAAACCTGACTGGCTGGGGGTGTTCTGAGGAATGAGTTGAGAATTCCTGGTGTACTGTATAGGGAGGACTCAGAGATTTCCCTTATGAAAAAAAATCTCAGGAAGGGACCCTTGAAGTATAGGAGCAGAGAAGCTAAGGATGCTTCTTTACCTAGAAGTAGAGGCCAAGATGAACTGCATTTGAATGCAACTTGCTACAAACTACTATTGGAAATGTGTAAACTAAACACAAATAAAATGCAATTCTGACTTTTAATATAGTATTCTTTGCATCTGTTATAAATTTACCGCTGGTTCAACTATTATTTAACGACTTTCAGTGAATTATTTATGGTTCAGAAGCAAAACATGGACTGAACTAGAATTCCGTGGAGAGTAAGAGGAGCAAGTGATCCCGGGACTAACAGCTTCTCAGCCCTAGCTGGTCCTGTCCCATGAATCCTTCATCCCAGGGATTTTGGCTCCCTGAAGTATGTTCCTCTTGTATCTCTACAAAGTGAGCTATCTGGTGAGGAGTGAGAAACTTGGGTGGCTACCCTAACAAGGAGAAAGAGAGTGTTAGGCCCACCAGGTACTAACAAGAGCAGATGCATTCAGAACTTTAAAATGTGCCACACCTGTTGCGAGTACTTTTAATAATCATTCTTTTTTGAGACTTTGCTATACATGTGACACTTCCCCAGCAATAACATTCTTTGTTACTTCCTTGTAAACATAAAGCTTTTGTTTATGACTGCAAATAAGATTTCTGTTTTTCTTTCACTTGAAGAGAGTCTATGATAAATCTCCTGTTGACAGACATCATAAGAACATAAGAAATGCCATACTGCGTCAGACCAAGGTCCATCAAGTGCAGTATCTCGTTTCCAGCAGTGGCCAATCCAGGTCACAAGTACCTAGCAGTTTCCCAAAAGGTACACAGGTTCCACAATGCTTGTCCTGGGGTAAGCAGTGGATTTCCTGGGTCCTCTTTAATAATGGTTTATGGACCTTTCCTCCAGGAACTTGTCCAAACCTTTTTTAAACCCAGCTACACTAACAGCTTTTACTACATCCTCCGATAACGAATTCCAGAGTTTGATTACATGTTGAGTGAAAAAAATACTCTCTTCTTGGTCTTAAATGGGTTACATTGTAGCTTCATTGCATGTTCTCTGGTCTTTCTACTTTATGAGAGCGTAAACAACCGATCTACATTAACCCTTTCCACTCCATTCATTAATCTATAGACCTCTATCATACCTCCTCTCAGCCGTCTCTTCCAAGTTGAAGAGCCCTATCCTTTTAAACTTTTCCTCATAGGGGTATCCTTCCATCCCCTTTACTATTTTGGTGGCTCTTCTCAGTACCTTTTCTAATTCCGCTATATCCTTTGGAAGATATGGCAACCAGAATTGTACACAATATTCAAGGTGCGGTCGAACCATGGAACGATATAGAGGCATTATAATATCCTTGGTTTTATTCTCCTTTCTTTTCCATATGATTCCTAGCATTCTATTTGCTTTCTTGGCCACTGCTGCACACTCGGTGGAGGGTTTCAACATATTATCCACGATGACGCCTAAATCGTTTCCCTGGGTGGTGGTTTCTAAGGTGGTACCTTGCATCGTGTAACCAAAGTTTGGATTGTTCTTTCCTAGGTGCATACAGTAACTTTGCACTTGTCCACATTAAATTTCATCTGCCATTTGGATGCCCAATTTTTCAAGGTCCTCTTGCAATTTTTCACAATCCTCTTGGGTTTTAACAGCTTTGAATAATTTTGTGTCATCTGCAATTTTGATCACCTCACTTGTTTTTCCCATTTCCAAGTCATTTATGAATATGTTAAAAAGCAGCAGGCTCAGCACAGATCCCTGCGGTACTCCACTGTTTACTTTTCTCCATTGAGAAAATTTGCCATTTAGCCCTACTCTCTGATTTTTATCTTTTAATTGGTTCCTGATCCACAATACTCCACTGCCTCCAATCCCATGACTTTTTAATTAGGCCAAGAGTCTCTTATCAGGGACCTTGTCAAAGGCTTTCTGAAAATTCAGATACACTATATCAACCAGCTAACCTTTGTCTACCTGTTTATTCACACCTTCAAAAAAATATAATAGATCAGTAAGACAAGACGTTCCTTGGCTAAATCCATGTTGGTTTTCTCCCATTAAACCATGATTATATAATTTTATTCTTTACAATGGTTTCTACCATTTTGTCCGGTACTGACATCAGCCTCACCGGTCTGTAGTTTCCTGGATCACTTTTTTTAAATATTGGCGTTACATTGGCCATTCTCCACTCTTCAGGTACTACAGATGATTTTAATGATAGTTTGTAGATTACTAATAGTAGGTCTGCAGTCTCATATTTCAGTTCTTTCAATACACTCAGATATATTCCATCTAGTCCAGGTGATTTGCTACTCTTCAATTTATCAAATAGTTGTAATACAGCTTCCCGGTTTATTGATAATTCTTTCAATTCTTCTGATACATCACTTTTATATACCATTTCAGGCATGGGTAAATTCCCTACATCTTCTTCAGTAGAGACCGAAGCTAAGAATTCATTCACTCTCTCTGCTATAGCCTTGTCCTCAGCACCCCTTTTACCCCTCCATTAACTGCCTCTCTCACAGGTTTTTTGCTACAAATGTACTTGAAAAAGGTTTTATTATTCATTTTTGCTTCCATGGCTAGTTTTTTATCAAATTCTCTCTTTGCCTGTCTTGCATTTAACTTGCCAATGCTTATGTTGTTTCCCGTCTTTATCATTTGGCTCTTTTTCCATTTACTGAAAGATGCTTTTTTGGCAGCAACAGCCTCTCTGACCTCACCTTTAAACTATGCTTGTAGTATTTTGGCCTTCCCTCCACCTTTCTTAAAACATGGAATACATCTGTTCTGGGCTTCCAAGATAGTACTTTTAAACAATACCCACACTTTATGTAAAACTTTAACCTTTGCAGCTGCTCCTTTTAGTCTTTTCTTAAGTATTTTGCTCATTTGATCATAGTTTCCCTTTTGAAAGTTAAATGGTAGTACTGTGGATTTCCTTGCCATCCTTCTTTCATTTATTAAATCAAATACAATCATGCTATGATCACTATTGCCAAGTGGCCCAACATCCTTATCTCTTGCATCAGATCCTGCGTGCTACTAAGAACTAGCTTTCTCTTTTGTTGGTTCATGAACCAGCTGCTCCAAGAAGCAGTCATTATTTCATCTTGAAACTTTATCTCCCTAGCATGTCCTGCTGTGACACTGACCCAGTCGATACCCGGGTAATTGAAATCACCCATTATTACTGTATTGTAACTTTTCTTAGCTTCCCTGATTTCTTTCAGCATTTCATCATCCATCTGTTCATTCTGGCTAGGTGGTCGATAGTAAACCCCCACTGCCATTGCCCTCCCCTTTTTACATAGAATTTCTATCCATAGAGATTCTACAGTGTATTTTGTTTCCTGCAAAACTTCAATCCTATATGACTCAATGCCCTCTCTAACATAGACGCACCCCCTCCACTAATTTGATCTACTCTATCATTGCAATATGGTTTGTACCCAGCTATCACAGTGTCCCATTAGTTGTCTTCCTTTCACCAGGTCTCTGATATACCAATCATATCTAACCTCTCATTTAGATCTATATATTCTACCATCTTATTTTTTAGACTCTTGGCATTTGCATACAGGAATTTTAGAGCTTGTATTTCATTCATATTAATCTTGTTATCAATTGTTAGGGATAATTTGGAATCTTTCAGCTCTGTACTCAAGAGCATCTGGGGTACTTTTATCTTTACTGGAACCACTCTGTTAGGATGTCCTCCCTCTTTTGCTAGTATCCTTCAAGGAAAATGTCTTCCAAAACATGCGTTCTTGGGTGACTGTCAGCTTTCCCCTATTATCTAGTTTAAAAGCTGCTTTATCTTCTTTTTAAGTATTAATGCCAGCAGCCTTGCTCCATCCTGGTTAAGGTAGAGCCCACCCCTTCAGAAGAGCCCCTCCCTTCCCCAGAATGTTGTCCATTTTCTAAAAAATCCAAACCCCTCTTCTTTGCACCATTATCTCATCCACACATTGAGACTCTGGAGTCCCGCCTGTCTTTTGAGTCCTGCGCGTGGCATCTGAAGAATTGTAGAGAATGCTACCCTGGAAGTTCTGGATTTCAACTTCCCACCTAAAATCCTAAATTTGGCCTTCAGAACCTCCCTCCCACATTTTCCTATGTCATTGGTATCAACATGTACCAAGTCAGCAGACCCTGCACTATCTAAAACCTTGTCTAGGTGGCACATGAGGTCCTTTACCTTTGCACCATGCAGGCCTGTAACCATGTGATCCTCACATCCACCAGCCCCCAGCTATCTTCATGCCTAATGATCAAATCACCCTCTATAACAGCCAACCTAATCCTTGCCTCATGAGCACATGGCCCTGGAGAAACCTCCTTGGTGCGAGAGGGTATTACATCTCCTGGTGGACAGGTCCTAGATACAGGATCACTTCTTCCCTCATCAAGGTGATGCTCTCCTTTCACGTGACATCTCTCCTCCATGGCAACTGAGAGGCTGCCAGACTGGAGGTGGGGCTTCAATACTACATCCCTGTAGTTCTCGTCTAGGTGCCCCTCTAACTTCCTTATGTCCTCCCAGTCTGATTCTCCAGCCTCCAGAGATGGCACTCATTCACTGAGGGAAAAGATCTCCTTGCACCTAGTGCACATGTAAGCCCCCTCACCATCTAGGAGAAAATCATACATGTGACACTCAATGCAAAAGACTGAATAACCCCCATCTTGCTGCTGGACTGTTGTCTGCATCTTAGTTTGAAAGTTTTGTTTAGCTATTTAAGTTGTTTAAGGTTACTAGGGATACTTGTGCTAATTCAACTATAACAAATAAGTTTAGGAGACTTTGTTCCCCTCAAGATTAATTACTTACCTGTCCTTAACTCATCTATTCCTGATGAGGATCACCAGTTGAACCTGAGAGTGAATTTGAACACCTCTCCCCCTTTAATAGGTAGAAGACCCTATAAAACTAAGATTATGTCTGGGGTGGGTGGGAGTCGGGATGGGAGGGAACTAACATTTATTAAATGCTGGCTTACTACACAGGTACCAGACCTGTGCTTCTACGGTAATCTGTGAACAATTTCCTGGATGATTCACACAACCCTTGCTTTAATGGAGGAAGCCTTTCAAATTGTCCCTTTGGTCTGTCACTTGGCTGTAACACCTATTTAAAACAATTTCACAGGTCTCTTGCCCCCTATCTAGAAGGTAAAGGTCTCTAGAAACAATTTATTCCTTTTTGCTCAAAAAATATTGCTCCTATTTTTCCTTTTATGCAAGACTATACTCTGGTTTGATTTAAATTAAAACTCTCTGCTGATAGAAACATGACAGCAGAAAGATACCATATGACCTATCTAGTCTGCCCTTCCATATCAACTACTATAGTCCCATTTTTTCCTTTAGAGATCTTCTGTGTTTGTCCCATGCTTTCTTGAATTCAGATACTGTCCTAATCTTTACCACCTCTACTGGGAGACTATTCCACGCATCTGCCACTCTTTCTGTAAAGAAATATTTCTGCATAATACTCCTGAATCTATCCCTTTTCACCCTTGTCCTATGTCCCCTTGTAGCAGAGCTTGCTTTCAATCAAAAGAGGTTCTCCTCTTGTGCATTTATGCCATTGAGGTATTTAAATGTCTCTATCATATCTCCTCCATCACACCTTTCCTCTAATATATACATATTAAGATCCTAAAGTATGCCCCATATGCTTTATAACAAAGACCACTGACCTTTTAGGTAGCACCCTCTGCACCAACTCCATCTTGTTTATATCCTTTTGAAGGTGTGGTCTCCAGAATTGCACACAATACACCAAATGAGGTCACACCATAGACATACAGAGGCACTATCACCTCCTTTTTTCTGCTAGCCATTCCTCTCCCTATGCACCCAAGCATCCTTCTGGCTTTCACCATCAACGTTTCTACCTGGTTAGCCACCTTAAGATCATCAAAACAATCACACCCAGACCCCGCTCTTCTTTCATGAGCAGAGGTACATCATCCCCTATACTGTAACGCTCCCTTTGATTTTTGCAGCCCAAATGCATGACTCTGCATTTTTTAGCATTAAATCTTAGCTGCCAAATCCTCAATCATTGTTCAAGCTTAGCTAGATCCCTCCTCATGTAATCTACTCCCTCTTAGGTATCTCCTCTATTGCAGATTTTGGAATCATCCACAAAGAGGCAAACCTTACCCAACAGCCCTTCTGCAATATTACTAACTAAGATGTTAAAAAGAATTGGACCAAGGACAGATCCCTGTGGCACACCACTGGTAACATCCTTCTCATCAAAGTGAGCTCCATTTACCTGTACACTTTGTTAACTCCCACTCAACCAATTCTAACCCAGGCAGTCACTTTGAGGTCCATCCCTAGGGTGCTCAATTTGTTTATAAGTCATCTGTGTGGAATGGTGTCAAAGGCTTTACTGAAATCTAAGTACACCACATCTAGGGCTGTCCCTCGGTCCAACTCCCTGATCACTCAGTCAAAGAAATCAATCAGATTTGTCTAACAAGACCTGCCTCTGGTAAACCCATGCTGCCTCATATCCTGCAATCCATTTGACTTCAGAAACCTCACTATCCTCTGGTTTAGCAGCATTTCCAATAATTTATTCACCACAGAGGTCAGACTATCCAGCCTGTAGTTCTCAACTCCAACCTTATTTCTGCTTTTGTATAAAAGGATCACATGTGCCTTTCTCCAGTCCTCTGGGACTACTCCCAACTCTAAAGAGGCACTGAAAAGGTCAGTCAGTGGAGCCACTACCATGTCCCCAAGTTCCTTCAATATTCTCAGATGTAGCCCATCCGGCCTCATCATTTTGTCTAATTTTAGTTTAGCTAGTTCCTCACAAACAGTCTTCTGAAAATCATTTAAGATCCCCTTCATTTCTTTTCCTTTCTGTGGGTGTTTTCTGAGGTCCTGCTCCTGGCACTTCGTCTGTAAACATAGAATAAAAGTATTTGGTAAGCATTTTCAGTTTATCCTTATCAGCTTCTACATATTCCTCCTCTTCATCCTTGAGTCTGACAATTCCTCTTTTTCACTTCCTCCTCTCGCTAACATATCTGAAAAATGTCTCCCCTCCCCCCATTTATTGTATTAGCTATTTCTTATTCTTTTTTTGTATCATTGCTTTCCTGACTACTTTCCTAGCTTCTCTAAGTTTTTCCAAATATTGATGCTTGTCTTCTTCTTTCTGTGATCTTTTGTATTTTATGAAGGCCACCCTCTTTTTCTTTACCTTTTCAGCTACTTCTTTTGAGAACCATTTTGGCTTCCTTTTACTATTACATTTATTTACCTTTCTAACAAAAAGGTTTGTTGCCCTTAATAAATCCCTTTCAGTTTTGCCCTTTGCTTTTCTACATCCTCCAGCTGTTCCCATCCCACTAATGACTCCTTGAGATATAGTCCCATTTTGGAAAAGCGGATTTTCCTAAAGTCTAAGACCCTCGCTTTTGAATGGACTTTATCAGCCCTAGTCCTATTACTGAACTATACCATCTGGTGATCACTGGATGTAAGATGATCTCCCACTATGATATCAGAAACACTTTCCCAATTGGTAAGCACAAAATCCAGCATGGCCCCTTCACGTGTGGGTTCTATTACCAGCTGCCAGAATAGTTCTCCCTGTAGAGAATATTGGATCTCTTTACTTCTAGATGACACCAGAACAGGGATGTCCCAATCAACATCCAACATATTGAAATCACCTATGGGTAGCACTTCTCCTTTCATGGCAATACTGCATATGTCTTCTGTTAAATTTCCATCCATTTCTCTCTGTGAAAGAGATCTGTATATCACACGAATGCAAATGGTGTCATCACTGACTTCCTTGTAGGGAAAATGTAAGGTCTACTTATCTCTGTGCTCTGTAGATCAATATGATACTCTGCCCTGGACCATACTAAGACTAGAGTCTTGGACTTCAGGAGAGCTGATTTCATGATGAGGAGTTGTTGAGAAAGCTCTACTGGGGATCTGATAACTGAAGGGTGCAAAGAAACTATGGTTAGCAATAAAAATAGCATTGAAAAGGCAACTAGTCTCTATATAAGGCAAATAAACAAGGTAAAAGGAGAAAGGAACTGATATTAATCTCTAAGTAAAAGCCAAGAGGTTAGCATCAAAATATACAAAAAAGAAAAATAAACAAACCAACAACGCAGAGATAGAGGAGAACAGGCAGAATTATCAGTGTAGGCCCCCAATCCCCACTCTGGCTATGCTAAGGGGGTCACTATGGAGACCCTGGGACTTGAGTTATCCAGTCCGGCTTTTTGGATTCATGCCTAACAGTGGGGAAAACAGTCTCTTCTGGGATGGCCTTAAAAAATAACTCTCCATACAGTGATCTGCTTTTGCAACAGAAATCAAATTTAGTGAATAAAGTTTTTTCCAGAGTAACAACATACAGTAACACAGATACATTTTTGAGTAATTCTTAATGTTGCAATGTTGCATCCACATTTCTATTTTCATTCTGGTTCTAAAGGTTTTTCCCTACTCACGGTATCTTTCTACTTTCGTTTTTGCACACCTTTCTGTGAATTCTTCACCTTTATCTTTATTGATCCCTTGAAGTACTGCCCGAGGCATTAGGGCATCAGAGCGGTTTACAAAATTACAAAAGGTTGTATAATTAATTTTACTCATGATTTAATATTTTTTACTCATAAAAAAGGTACATTGGAACTAAAAATGTGAGCAAAAGTTAGAACACCTCCATGCAAATCCTATGTAAATGAAGGGATTGACTATTAGGGGCATGTTTACTAGAGGGTTAGGGTTTCGCAGGTGCTACACATTTAAAGTACAAATAAAAGCACGGTACCTGCATAAGTTGTGTGCTGCTTGTTGATAATGCACTAGGGTTGCCAACTGCCTCTAGATGTGCCCGATAGGCCTGATCAAGTCCTGGGTTTTACCGCATAGCATGCAGGGACTTGTAGTCTTGCTTTCCTTATGGAATGTGTTAAAGAAATCAGAACTACATATCCCTGCATGCAATGGGACTAACCCAGGACTGGATCAAGCTTGCCGGGCGCATCTGGAGCCAGTTGGCAACCCTATAATGCACAAATTTTGACCTGAATGCGCTTCAGCAGCAATGTGGATGCAAATAACGCCACCCATAGAGGTGGTGTTAGTTGCACCCATGCTGCCTGCAGTTTAGACTGCAAATGCATGCTGAGAAGACTTGCCTCTGTTCCACCCCTGCTACTACTACTACTGTTAAACATTTATAAAGCGCTACAAGGCATACGTAGCACTGTACAAACACAGATACAGCCCCTACTCGTTAGAGCTTACAATCTAATCAATTTCCCTCCCAGTCACACCCTATGTAGATAGGACAAAAATAACCCCACACTGTTTAGCATGCATGCTAACTCTTAATGCAGACCATTTGCACATGCTCAAGCCCATGCCAACAAGTGGCATAGCTTAATAAACATACCCCTTACTCTCCAATGCAGAGAGCTGCGTTCAAAAACATATGTTAAGTATTCAGAGTTTTAATGCTAGAAATGTAGGGCCCGATATTGTCGCCGCCAAACGTTAACCCTGGATATTCAATCTGGGGCCATCTATGGCCACCGGCATTGACTATCCAGGTTTGCTGCACAGCCTCACATGGCGCGGAAGCTAACCGTGCAGCGGCAATATTCAACTGCTGTCCATAAGAACATAAGATATGCCATACTGGGTCAGACCAAGGTCCATCAAGCCCAGTAGCCTGTTTCCAACAGTGGCCAATCTAGGTCATACGTACCTAGCAGTTTCCCCAAAAGACACAGGTTCCGCAATGCTTGTACTGGGTCAAGCAGTGATATCCTGGGTCCCTTCTTAATAATGGTTTATGGACCTTTCCTCCAGGAACTTGTCCAAACCTTTTTTAAACCCAGCTACACTAACAGCCTTTACTACATCCTCCGGTAGCTAGCTTCGGCAGTGAAAGCTAGGACAGCTCTTGCTGCACCTAACTTTTGCCACTGAGTGATAACTCCCAGAACACCCCCGACACGGCCCTAATCTAAGAAGTTAGTGTCGGGGCATATAGCAGCATTACTCTGGGATATTCAGATATATCCCACTTAGCGGCAGTTACACGGTTTGCAGCTCTTTAAACCATATAAATGCCTTTGAATATTGGGCCCATAATTCCTGGGTCGGAGATGGAGTAAAGTTAAGTTACATTTCTGGAGCTGGTCTGTGATGGAAGGGCACCTTGTGGAACACTCTCTCCATAGTTATACAGATTTAAAGAGATTTGACAAGAGTTTGAAAATGTATTTGTTTAGATGTGCCTTTGATCGAGTGCCAGATAATTTGCTACTGTGCCTCTACTCCATCCACAGACTGACCTGGCACTATCTGGATATTCAGAGACACTATGGAGGTAATTGTGAACAGTGAATAGCCCTCCAGGATGTACAGGGTAGATGTTCTCATAGCGAAAACATCCACCATCATATTCAGAACCATCGCTGCCTCGCACACACACACAGCACTTATATGGGGATCTCGGTACATGGGCCGCAGGGGATGTAATGGGAGCATGAGCAGCTGCCAACATGGACAACCCATATTCAGGAATGGCCTGTGTACATTCCTGGACATCCCCATGGATGCACCTCTCATACCTGCAGAAACAAGGAATACAGGCAGGACTGACTTTTTGCTCAGCATTGCAGGGCATCCCATAAGGAAGCATAGCCGCGGCAACTGTATTTGTAACCAGTGTGCTTGTGATCTGGGGGGAAGCCGGAGTGGATGCTGAGCACAGAGATGATATGGGGTCCTGGGGCTCCGTGCCATGGTGTTGTACCAGCTGTGCTGTAAAGGAGCATGGCATCATTGAGCCAGAGGTGTGATGTGTGTGTGTGTGTGTGTGTGTACATGGTGTGATGGAGGCACAGGAGGTGGGACATGACGGTCTGGCCAGCATCTGACTGGTGACATAGGTGACCTGGTGTGCCCCCACTGACATACCTGCATTGCTGAAAAGTGCATCAGGAAGCCCATGTGCACCAGATGTGCGTTTATAGCCGTTCTGCAGCAGATCTATTGTACCCTCAGCAGTGGAAGGGTGTGTGGTGGCAGATCTTGTTTGGAGAGGTGTGACCACATAGGGATGGGGAGTGTCAGCTACGTCTATCTTCACTGAATACGCTGAGCGAGTGTGTGGGTATGTCCCCGATTCTGGAATAGCAGGTGCATCTAATCCCACTGTTCCTGAATCAGGTATACTTCAGCCCCATCTCTGAGTTTAATGTTCACATGGGCTGGGTGTGGATGTTATGGAATCGGACTCCACATGGATTGTGTGAGCAGCATTTATCCAGCTATCAGGCACGGCTATCCAGACAAGTGCCGCTGAATATCAGTCCCATTTTATATTCAGCAAAAACCTGAAATGGATCTGAATTTCTATGGAGTGAGTGAAGTATGCATGAATAAGGAAAAAGTAAGGCTGCCATGTAAAGTGTCCACTGAATGTAGGGCCTTGAAGTTAGTTATCTATTCTTCTTGTCCCACCCAAGTCCTGATGGTAAGAAGAGAGAGCTGTGACAGTCCCTGGACACCAGTGTTAAAGAAGGCACTACATATGCAGCAGTCAGAGGTCCTTCTATTACAGAAAAAAATGGTCCAAGCAGTAAACTACATTCTTATATCCAATGAAGTCCATTTTTCCTGATCACTAACCATGCCAGACTAAAATGGCTCCATGTGATGAAAGATGCACATTCCTGAATCATTTGGTGGTACTTGGTAGTACCCTCCAGTAAGCTGGGTGTAAGCCTACCAAAATGTTGACTTTTTGTTATTGGAAGAGGGGCTCTGGGCTTCCAATATGCCTCTATTCACACTCAAAGGGGGAAGATATGTGATGCATTGTGTTCAGCACAGAAGAGATAGGAGAAGGTAGCAGGGTTTAAAACAGAGATTACACAGTGACATCCTCAGAAAGAAGCAAACATGAGTCTGATTCAGAATCTTGCATCTGAAAGACTACAAAGATTACATGAGATAGAGTTTGGGAAGGGGAGTGAGTCTCAGAGTCCAAACCCCTCCCACCTCCAATAGTTTGAAAAAGGCCATATTATAGAGACAGCTGGGCCACTGAAGACTCAATGGTGAAACAAGGGCAGAGAACAGTGTCACTAGAATGAAAATGTCAGGCATATTGACATTGCCGGAAGCTATAACCCAGATAGGGTCAGATGACCAGGGGATATGTAAACACAAGATAGTATTAGAAGAAGATGCTAGGAAAAACACATGTAGTTTGGTGATAGAAACGTGCCAAGTTCTCAGACTGGCAGAGAGATTATATGTAACGGAATTCTAGGAATAAGTTCAAAGATTGTAAAAACAGAGAAACAGCAACTCTGTGTCCATTTAAACATAGAAAACAATAGCATATAAAGACGATACAGCCTATCCAGTCTGCCCATCTCTATTAAATTCTACAAGAAAGCCTTTGGCAAGGTCCCTCATGAGAGACTCTTGGGGAAATGAAGTCATGGGATAGGAGGCAGTGTACTACTGTGGATAAGAAACTGGTTAAAAGATAGAAAGCAGAGAGTAGGGTTAAATGGCCAATTTTCCCAATGGAGAAAGGTGAATAGTGGAGTACCCCAGGGATCTGTGCAGAGCCTGCTGCTTTTTGATATATTCGTAGATGACCTAGATGTGGGAATAACGAGTGAGGTGATCAAATTCGCAGATGACACAAAATTATTCAAAGTTCTTAAAACACAAGGATTGTGAAAAATTGCAAGAGGACTTTGAAAAACTGGGAAATGGGGCAGCCAAATGGCAGATGAAATTTAATGTGGACAAGTGCTAAATTATGCACTTAGGAAAGAACAATCCAAACTACAGTTACACGATGCAAGGTTCCACATTAGGAATCACCACCCAGAAAAAGGATCTGGGCATCATCGTGTATAATACGTTGAAACCCTCTGCCCAGTTTGCAGCAGCAGCCAAATAGCAAATAGAATGCTAGGAATCATAAGGAACGGAATGGAGAAATATGAGGAAAGGCTTAAAAGATTAGGGCTCTTCAACATGAAAAAGAGAAGGTTGAGGGGAGATATGATAGAGGTCTATAAAATAATGAATGGAGTGGTACAAGTAAATGTATATTGGTTATTTACTTCTTCAAAAAATAGAAAGAATAGGGGACATGCAATGCAGCTACAATGAAGCGCATTTAAGACTAATCAGAGAAAATATTTTTTCACGCAACACAAAATCAAACTCTGGAATTCATTGACGTAGTAAAAGTTATTAGTGTAGCTGGATATAAAAGAGTTTTGGACAAGTTTCTGGAGGAAAAAGGTCCATAAACCATTATTAAAGAGAACCGAGAAATCCACTGCTTACCCACTGGACAAGCAGAATGGAATCTGTCTGCCTTTTGGAAATTTGACAAGTATTTGTGACCTGGATTGGCCAATGTTAGATACAGATCTGACCCAGTATGGCATGTCTTATGTTAAGTTGTTCCACACCATAGGACCTGCTGTTAAAAATGAGCAGCTTCTGGTCTCTACAAGACATGTCTGATATATACTAACATAGTAACATAGTATATGATGGCAGATAAAGACCAGTATGGTCCGTCTAGTCTGCCCAGCAAAGTGGCAAGAGTACGTACAATTGCCGCTCTGTGCAAGTCACCTCTCCCCATGCCTTTGTTTAGGGTTGTACCCACCGCTCCATGTAGGTCACCCCTATTTGTTCAGATATAAGAGATAGTTATGTTTATTTTGATTTTATCCTATTGCTATAAAGGGATCCACTGTATCTGTCCCATGCCATTTTGAATTCTGACACTGTGTTCGCCCCCACCACTTCCATCGGGAGGGCATTCCAAGCATCCACCACCCTTTCAGTGAAAAAGTATTTCCTGACATTGCCTTTCAGTTTACCCCCTTGCAGCTTCATAATATGCCCTCTAGTTTTACAGCTTCCCTGTCTTTGGAAGAGGTTTGTTTGTCCATTAATACTCTTTAAGTATTTAAAGGTCTGAATCATATCTCCCCTGTCCCTCCTCTGCTCCAGAGTGTACATATTTAGGTCTTCAAGTCTCTTCTCATAAGTCTTTTGACGCAGGCTCCAAATCATTTTGGTCACCTTCCTCTAAACCACTTCCAGCCTTTTTATATCACCAGCGACTTGTACAGTGGCATTAGTACCTCTTCCTTTCTATGGTAATTCTTCTCTGTATGCAACCCAGCATTCTTCTGGCTTTTGCCACCGTCTTGTCACACTGTTTTTCCATCTTGAGATTGTCAGAAACAATCACTCCAAGGTTCTGCTCCTGGTCCATGCACACCAACTTCTCACCCCCTATTGCATACAATTCCCTTGAATTTCTGCTTCCCAAGTGCATGACACTGCACTTCTTCACATTAAATCTTAACTGCCAAGCATTAGATCATTCTTCCAGCTTTTGTAGATCTTTCCTCATCTTGTCCACTCCCTCAGGGGAGTCCACTCTTGCAAATTTTGGTGTCATCTGCAAAAAGACAGACTTTTCCATTCAGCACTTTGGCAATGTAACTGACAAATACATTGAACAGTACCAGTCCCAGGAACGGACCATGGGGCACACTGCTAATCACCCTCCTTTCATCCAAGTGATTTCCGTTTACCATCACCTTCTGTCGTCTGTCAGTCAACCAATTTCTGATCCAGTTCACCATCTTGGGACCCATCCCCAAGCTGTTGAGTTTATTGATAAGTCTCTATGAGGAACAGTACCAAAGGCATTGCTGAAATCTAGGTAGATCACATACATCACATGCCCTTGATCTAGTTCTCTGGTCACCCAGTCAAAGAACTCAATCAGATTTGTTTGGCAAGATCGTCCTTTGGTAAAACAATGTTGCCTTGGATCATGCAACCTGTTGGTTTTGAGGAATTCCACTATTCGCTCTTTCAGGAACACCTCCATTACTTTTCCCGCCACTAAGGTAAGGCTTACTGGCCTGTAGTTTGTCACTTCTTCCTTATTACCACTTTTGTGGAGAGGTACCACATCAACCCTTCTCCAGTCCTGTGGAACTTCTCCTGTCGCCAAGGATTATTAAAAACATCCTTTAATGGCCCTGCAAGAACCTCCCTGAGCTCTTTCAGTATCCTGGGATGTATCCCATCTGGTCCCATAGACTTGTCCACTTTCAGTTTTGCAAGCTGTTCTAACACATCATCTTTTGTGAATGGTGTGGTATCTACTTCATTCCCTTTTGTATATTTGTCAATCACTGGTGGTCCTTCTCCAGGATTTTCTCTAGTGAAAACAGAGCAGAAGCATTTGTTTAGCATTTTCGCTTTTACAATGTCACTTTCCACGAATCTGTTCCCAGCACTTTTGAGTCCTGCAATTCCACCTCTGATTTTCCTCCTCCCTGAACATACCTGAAAAATGTTTTGTCGCCACATTTCACGCCATCTTTTCTTCTGCCTTTGATTTTGCTTTCCTTATTTCTCTTTTGGTCTCTTTTAGTTTGATCCTGTATTCTCTTCTGTGTTCATCTGCTTGTGAGCGTCTGAATTTTGTAAAAGCTGTGTTTTTTGCCTCTGAGCAGCCACTTCTTTGGAGAACCAAATAGGTTTCCTTTTCCTCTTGTTTTTATTTACTTTCCTTACATATGTATCTGTTGCACCTTTTATTTTCTCCTTTTAGTTTAGCCCAGTGCAATTTCACTTCCCTTATCCTCTCCCACCCTACCAACTCTTCCTTCAGGTACTTGGCCAATTTACTGAAGTCAGCGTTTTTGAAGTCTAGGACTTTGAGCTTGCTGTGATTGGATTCCACCTTGGCTTTTATCTCAAACCATACCTTGTGATGATCGCTGCTGCTCATATGGGCACCCACCTGGATATTTGGCATGCTATCTCTATTGCTGAGCACTAAATCCAACATGGAGCTCTCCCTGGTTGGTTCCATCACCATTTGTTTAAGTAATGTATCTTGGAAGGCAACAACAATTTTTTTACTTCTTTCTAGATCTACAGAAGGAACTCTCCAATCCACATCGGATAGGTTAAAGTCACCCAATATGATCACATCCCCCTTCATGGCTATTTTTGCAATATCAACAATCAATTTGCTATCCATTTCTTTGGTTTGAGTTGGCGATCTGTAAACTACACCAGTATGGATGACAGTGCCATCTCCTCTTTCCAATACAATCCACAGGGCTTCTTCTTTTCCCCATGTCCCCTGCATTTCAGCAGCTTTAATATTGCTTTTGACATAAAGGGCTACTCCTCCTCCTTTTCTACCCTCTCTATCTCTTCCAAATAGATTATAGCCAGTTATGGCTATATCCCATTCATTTGACTCATTAAACCATGCTTCTGTAATGGCCACAGTGTCCAAGTCCATTTCCACCATTAGGGCTTCTAGATCAGGAACTTTGTTGGCTAGGCTGTGAGCATTTGTGCTCATTGCTTTCCAGCATTTGTTGAATGGCTTGCCTGCCTTTTGCATGGATTTTGTTCTTCACGCCCCTTCCCGCTTGCCATTGATGTGGTGTTTGAAAGTGTGGCTGTTTCCAATGTTGTTTTGCTTTTGCTGGGAGTGACGTAGTGAACTTGTCCTTCTCCATCCGTCACCCCCCTATAGATGGGATTAGTAAAAGACAGATGACCTCAAAGAGCAGACAGGCTTCTATATTTTCAGGACAGCGCTTTCATAAAGCAGCGCTTCTTCGCCTAGTGCCCTGTGGATAAGGATGATCAAAATATTAAATCTTATTTGCTGTTCTACTGGCAACCAATGCAAGTTCATGGTACTTGACACCAGTGAGCAGGCGAGGTACTGCATTCTGAGCAATCCACAGTGCCGTCAGTGAAACTCTAGGCAGCCTAATATACAGCGAATTACAATAGTTAAGACGTGAAAGAATCAAGAATGCCATAATAAAAGAGAACTCGTTCTGCCTCCTGCCTTTTAAATAACATGCAACAATGCAAAACTCTTTTTAATTGCAGCTCATGGATTGCCAGCCATGTATTGATGTCACCTAGAATAGCCCAGGGACTAAATTATTTCTGGCTCTTGTATAATGCATTCATGTCATCTACTCTAATCCTCATCTAAAGAGAAGGATCAAAAAGGAATTCCAGGATAGATGCCACTAATCCGTGTTAATGCATTCTGCAGCACTAATGGAAAATGACCTGGAGATTCAAGCACTTCTCTAAAGCTAGCGTGGACTTATTGTGCAACTCTCTAAGTCCCAGGATCATTAGGGCCCAGCGAAGCAAGACTCACTTGGAGAAAACTGAACGACAGAGCCACCAAGTTACCCAGTTCCAGGAGTAAGATCTTAGGCCTGTTGTGGATTTAGTAACAACTCCAACCTGAATCTCGCTGCTGCCCGGGGTGCCACCTCTGCTCTGTCCCTGCAACACCCTGGTTAACTGGCTAGCATCGGGGCTTTCAGTGGGGGCACTCACTTGTTTTTCAGCTCTAAAGCAAGTTCAG
This sequence comes from Ichthyophis bannanicus, assembly GCA_033557465.1. Lineage (NCBI taxonomy): Eukaryota > Metazoa > Chordata > Amphibia > Gymnophiona > Ichthyophiidae > Ichthyophis > Ichthyophis bannanicus. The sequence continues at coordinate 1,403,119,887 of CM066033.1, read as the reverse complement.
CTAACAAATGCTAAATATACATTTAAATGCTATAATATGGTGAGATTTGTAATCCCAAAATAATGCAAACCTATAGCATGCAACTCTATGGGGTATGTTTACTAAATGGCGGTAGCAGCTTCCATGCGATATTGGATCCACAGCCCCATTAAAATCAATGGGGCTGCAGCTCCGATATCACATGGAAGCCGCTACTGCTATTTAGTAAACATACCCCTATGTTTAGTCTTCCATATCCTCCATAACCAGTGGAAGAAGTAAAAGAGAAAGGAGCTCAGGAACAGCAGTATGATCGGTATGGATTGCTCGAACCTCCTTTGCTTGTCAGGGTGTCTGGCAAAGGTCTCAGGGGTCCCTATTCAAAGGGCTTGTCTGGATAACTCTTGGAGTTAACCCCAACAGCTAGAATCCATGCCCTCCCTCTCCTTACAGACATAAAAACCCTGACGTAGTGAAGAAAGACCCCTTAATAATAACTTTTTTGTCAGAGCTATCTTTCAAAAGAAGGAGGAATTAGATCCACCTCTCACCATGATAGCTCCTTTTGTTAGTTTCGAAAACAGTGTAGTAATGTAAAACACTTAGCTGTAGGAAAACCTTAACTGCCAAATAAACTTCATCACAAGCTTGAAAATGCCACAGAATCTATGATGAACGATGTGGCACGTTTTGGGTCAGAAAACAAGATGCCTGCAGCAGTTGTAGCTTCAATGACCAGAAGAAACAGAGCCAATCAACTTTTATGTGAACCGGCGTGTGATGTAAATGCTGACAAAATAGCAACCACTGCCCAGGACCAATCCAAAACCTGAAGATGTTTACTATAACGCAACAGACAGGAAGAAATCCTATAAGTAACGGAATCCCTTGTCTATAATGGTTAAATGAATCAAATTCCTTAAGATGACAAATCAGATGATGCTGTACCACTCTGAGTATTTAAACCTGAAGGGGAAACCGTTCCTAATGTGTAGATCCACCGTTCTTCCAACTTCTGCAGTCTGGAGACCCAATCGCCTCCCCTGGGATCTAACGGGACACTGTCCACAACTCACCAGCGAAGCTGATCAAACGAGTGCGATCTTTGCAAGCAATGCTCCACCATAGGTGCCGTAAGATTTTTTGTACGGAGTCGAGATGCATGCTCTCCTAGACGAACTTTGATGCTCCGTATAGTGCGCCCAATGTAATAAAGGGAACAAGGGCATTGAATCAAGTATACCACAAAGGTGGAATCACATATGGTACGCCACTTTGATTTATAAACAACTCTGGTAGGACATCCATCCAGACGGGCCCTGAAATAGCTATCGAGCAGTAGCGGCATAAGCCGCATTCATAGTGACCCGGGTCCAAATGAGAGGAAAGAGGCCGGTCAATTGGAGATGTAGTCTTGACCACCAAATCCCATAAATCAGATCCTTGCGAGTATGTTATCATTAGCCGTTTATTAGAGAAACAAGAATGTAAACCTAAAACCGGTCAAAAATGGTGTAGTATATTTGTAATTGATGAAATACCACCTACATATGGAAGGACGCCGGTAATTGTATCATCTAATGCCTGCTCACTCCGAGATGGCCGAAGGGGAGATAAAAGCCATTCTCTGTGAGAAAACCGAGCTCTTTTGTAAGCCATTCTAATCAGAGAATGAGGGTAACCTCTAAGTAATAGGCAGCGCTGTAAATCCTGCGCATGAAAATTAAACTCCCTTACCGTTGAGCAATTACGGCACAGTCTCAAAAATTGTCCATATGGTAGACCCTGTTTAAGTGGGATAGGATGATAACTCCGGAAGTTTAACAAGGTGTTACGTTGCACTGGTTTGCGATAAAGAGTTGTGCTCAAATCATCTGGAGTCAACTGAATAGTGATATCTAAAAACTGAACTTGAGATTGCTCAACCTTAGGCAAGATGGCACCTACTTTGGCTTAATTTCATTTCTTATTTGTTTGTTAGAAGTCATTACGTTCCTAAGCAGTGTACAAATCAAGATAAAAAATATTGCATTAAAGTTAAATAATAATGCAAAGACAAACATCAATATGCAATTATCCAAAAAATAAAACAATTATTTCTATTTAAAATTATCTGCTATAAGCTTGCCCAAATAAATAAATTATTATACTTTTTCTCAATTGCAATAAATCATTTTCTTTCCCAGAATCAATGGCAAGTTTATTCCATAATCTAGGACCAGTGCATGTAAAGATCTAGCCCCCCCCCCCCCCTTACTGGGTTCAATACATAAATCATACCATACAAATTACCAAAAGCGTCTGATCTGTGATCACAAAGATCTTACAGGGACATATCTCTTTATGACTTTTCTGAAAGTATGCTAGTGGCAAAGTATGCAAAGCCTTAAAAATTAGCATTAACATCATAAATCTATTGGGGGGGGGGGGTTTCAGGAAGCCAATGTAACTGAGTTAAAAATGAAGTAATATGTTCAGGGCTTGTTTTGAGGGGATATGCAATAGTACATACCAATACCTTTTCCATTGCCTGCAAAAATTGACCCCTGGTCCTCACGTATTAATGAAAGAGCCCTGCAGATGAGTACTGGCACCTTTTTTCCTAGGAAAAATGCACTGAATATGTTCATTTTTTCAAACTCCTACTCCAAAAATCAATCTAATGGCTGCATTTTCAATTCATTGAAGACTTTGCAAACAATAAGGTTGCAGTCCTAAATAAATCACATTACAATAATCAGTATAAGACATTATAATTGTTTGAACCACAAACCAAAAGTCTTCAAATGAAAGAAAAGGCTTAGTTCTGTTCTTGAGTTGGACATCTGTAAATGGGCATTTAGACATGAAAATCATGGAGACATGCCAAGAGCCATTTTAGAAAGCCATGTATATAGACGTCCACAGCGTGAGAACGTCCAGGTAGCAAGGAGGAATGGTAGAGACAAACATGTTCCTAGGTGCCTATGGACTACATGCAATAGAGTGAACTCGTCTCATGTGCCTTTTGCTATTTTTTGCAAGTTGAAATATGAAGATCTTGAAGAGCATCGCGTTTGCATGAAATTCTGTGTGAAAATAACTTTTACTGAGACTTTTCAGATGTTGCAGCAATTCTTTAAATCACAAACAAAGTTACGAATGGCATTGATGTTTCAAATCAGGCAGAATATCCACTGAAGATGATCCCAAAACTGGATGGCCTTCCACTTCAATGGATGATGATCACTTAAGAAAGTGTGTGCTTTGATTCTTGAAAATCATCGCCTAACTGTCCGTGAAGTTGCTGAAGAAATAGGCATCAATAAAACTTTGTGTCACACAAATGTGACTGAAAAGCTTCAGATGCATCGTGTTGCTGCTAAATTTGTCCCACGTCTCTGGACAGATGAGTAAAAAGCGAACCGGGTCATAATCACTCATCACTCTTTATCTGTGAATTTTTAGCGAAGCACACGATATCTAGTCTACAGCACCATCTTCAAAAGAGGAGAGCGCCCTTGCCACAGCTCAGCACCGGCACCCGATTGGCATCGGGGAGTGGAGCAGGAGGGAAAGCTCCTCCCCGGTCCACCCGCCGAGGCCAATCAGGCCACTACAGCACCATCTTCAAAAGAGGAGAGCGCCCTTGGTGGGCCCACGCCTGAGGGTCTCGCCAGAGGGCCCTTAGGCGGGGACCAAAGGCACCCTTGGCGCGATCAGACCGAGTAGAGCAGGAAGAAACGCTCCTCCCCGATCGGCTCCCGAGGCCCTATCAGCACCCGCAGCCTCCAACTTTAAAACAAAGGAAACAGATCCGAAAGTCTCTGTGTAAACCACACAAAGTAAGCATCCACCAGTCCACTCCATTGATACCTCACTGCTACCCCACTGCTACTCACAGCCTATAGACTCCATTGCTGCCTCATTGCTACCCCATTGCTACCTCATTGCCTGCAATTAACTTTGCTGCACAGCCTATAGACTCCACTGCTACCTCATTGCTTGTATCTTAACATATACTGCATATGTGTAGACTCCACTACCTCATTGCTTGTAACGTAACATATACTGCATAGTGTGTAGACTCCACTACCTCATTGCTTGTAACCAGGGGCGGCCCAAGGGGGGTGCGGGGCCACGTGCGGAGACTCGGTGCGGGGCCTCATTTGCATAAGGTGCATCATTTGCATAAATATTTGCATAATGTTACCATACACTAACTTTTAGTAAACATGCCTCTTAATGAGTGTATGGATAAAGAAAGACTAAAAGATTTCTACATTACTATAATCCAGTGCCAACCACCAGACACATTAGGAACTACTACAAACACTGCCCATTTAGAACCCATAGAAAACCCGCCGTATCCTAACAGCACTACCAGGACTCACAAAGCACCATACCCTACCTATCAAAAGGAAACGCTGCAAATATTAAACCAATACATTTCAGAGAACAACAATACATGACCTACTGGGGAAAGAGAACAAGTGGCAATGTCAAATAGGAATTACATAAACAGAATACCTCAGCTCAGTTACACATGCAGAACATAGATCACCAAACAAGGAATCACAATTTAGAAACAGGAAGACAATAATTAAACTGGGAATCCCAAAAGCCAAACTTGGAATGTACAACACTGTAGAAATAAAACTATACATTAATTTGCTCTTGTACTAAACAAAGCGCAGACGTTAATGATGCACATTTCCCAGAGCTGACATATTCCAATTAATAAATTCAAAATAAAGAGATATTTTTCTACCTTTTGTGCATTTTTTTTCAGCTGCAATTGCTCCAGCCACTTTCTTCTGGTTTCTTCTTCGTGTCTTCTGCTAACTCTCCATCGTCTGCTGTCCATTTGTCCTTTCTTCTCTCTTCTAGTTTTTTTCCATTCTCTCTCTCTACATCTGCTTTAACATACTAATCTTTCTCCTTTTGCTCTTTCCTCATTCCTATTTCATCCACTCAAATTTTACCCCTCCATCCTCAATCCCCACTTACTCTCCCAATACCCGGCCAATTGTAGATTTTTTATCCCTCCCACACAAAATATTTTTCCCCTCTCCATTTTACTCTCCCAGCCCCATCCCATTCTAATCCTCCCCCAACATCAGCTCCCTTCTAGTTCCAGCCTCACCCAGCATCCATTCCCTTCTAGTCCCTGCATCAGCCCATTTCCAGTCCTAGCCCCCCATCAGCCCATTTCCAGACCTAGCAACCCCCCAACCCAATACCAGTCCTAGCCCCCCCAACCCAATACCAGTCCTAGCCCCCCCCATCAACCCACTTCCAATCCTAACCCCCCATCACCCCATTTTCAGTTTAAGCCCCCCTATAACCCATTACCAGCCCTAACCCCCCCATCAGCCCACTTCCAGTCCTAACCCCATCAACCCATTTCCAGTCAGCCCCCCATAGCCCATTGCCAGTCCTAACCCCCCCATCAGCCCACAGCCCATTACCAGTCCTATCCCCATCAGCCCACCTCAAGTCCTAACCCCTCCCCATCAGCCCATTTCCTGTCCTAGCCCCCCCCATAGCCCATTATCAGTCCTAACCCCCCCATAGCCCATTACCAGACAGCCCCCCTCAGCCAACAGCACATTACCAGTCTTAACCCCCCATAGCCCATTACCAGTTCTAACCCCCCCAACAGCCCACAGCCCATTACCAGTCCTAACCCCATCAGCCCAACTCCAGTGTTAAACCCCCCATCAGCCCATTTCCAGTCCTAGCCCCCCCATAGCCCATTACCAGGCCATGCCCCCCCCAACAGCCCACAGCCCATTACCAGTCCTAACCCCATCAGCCCACCTCCAGTCTTAACCCCCCCATTTCCAGTCCTAGCCCCCCATAGCCCATTACCAGTCCTAACCCCACCCAACAGCCCACCTCAAGTCCTAACCCCTCCCCATCAGCCCATTTCCTGCCCTAGTCCCCCATAGCCCATTACCAGTCCTAACCCCATCAGCCCACCTCCAGTCTTAATCCCCCCAGCCCATTTCAGTCCTAGCAACCCCGCCCAACCCATTACCAGTCCTAGCCCCCCATAGCCCACTCCCAGTCCTAATCCCACCAGCCCATTTCCAGTCCTAATCCCCCATCACCCAATTTTTAGTTTAAGACCCCCCCCCATAGCCCATTACCAGTCCTAACCCCCCATCAACCCACTTCCAGTCCTAATCCCATCAGCCCATATACAGACTTAGCTCCCCCAGCCCATCACCACTCTTAACCCCCCCAGCCCATCACCACTCCTAACCCCCCAGCCCCCCCATAGCCCATCACCACTCCTAACCCCCCCATCACATCACCACTCCTAACCCCCCCAACCCCCCATAGCCCATCAAAACTCCTAACCCCCCCAGCCCCCCCATAGCCCATCACCACTCCTACCCCCCCCCCCCCCAGCCCAGCCCAGCCCAGGGAAAAATGTTTTTAAAAGAAAGCTGTCTGCTGCCGCTGCCGGGGCCGCCGCGGCAGAATCGAGTGTGCCGCGGGGCCCCCCCTGCCCAGCAGAGCCTGCCCTCCCCTGTATCACCTCTCTTTCAGCTGCCTGCAGTCACACGCGCCGGCTTTCAGCGCGCGAAGGAACTAGTTTCCCTGTCGCGGCTCTGTTAAGCCCGCGGGGGCTGATGGGCACTTCCCATCAGCCCCCGCGGGCTTAACAGAGCAGCGAGGGAGAAACTCTCCTCTCGCGCTCTGAAACCGGCGCGTGTGACTGACTGCAGCTGCTGTAAAGAGAGGTGATACAGGGGAGGGCAGGCTCTGCTGGGCAGGGGGGGGCCCCGCGGCACACTCGATTCTGCCGCGGCGGCCCCGGCAGCGGCAGCAGACAGCTTTTTTGCTTTTTTTTTTTAAATTTAACTTTTACATCAGAATGTTTTTTGCGCGGGGCCCCCTGAAACGCGGGGCCCTGTGCAAAAAACATTCTCGCTCAATGGACGGACCGGCCCTGCTTGTAACATAGTGTGTAGACTCCACTACCTCATTGCTTGTAACATAACATATACTGCATAGTGTGTAGACTCCACTATCTCATCGCTTGTAACTTGACTTATACTGCATGGTGTGTAGAATCCATTGCTACCTCATTGCTATCTCATTGCTTGTAAGATAACATACGCTGCATACCCCCCTATTCCTCTTCTATGGCCCCATATCACATTGTCCTTCTTTTCTTCATACTCCCCAACTGTTTCCCCTCCTACCAGAACCCTCATTACTTCCCCCCCATTCCCCCTTTATCTTCCTCATTTCTCCCTCCATTCTGTCTTCTAACCTATCATCAGCTCTTGAGCTTCATCACTATCTCCTTCTCATTCAACCATCTCCTCTCTCTCTAAGGCAACCTTACCCTCGCTTCCGCCGTACTGTCTCCTCTCTACCCTGTTCTCTGCTACTCCTTCTTCTTCTCTCATCCGGTGATATCAACCCCTGAACGTGCTTGGCTCAAATCCCGCTCCCCGGAAGACTTTCTACACTTCAAATTCATGCTTGGTTCTTTCCAGTCAGCCATAGCTCTTGCCAAACAAGACTACTACGTCCATCTGACTAACTCTCTTGCCTCTGATCCTCGCCGTCTCTTTAATACTCTCAGTTCTCCCCTCAAGGTGTCTCCGCCCCGGTCCCTCCCTCCCTTCCTGCCCAAACCCTGGCTGACTACTTCCATGACAAAATCCACAAGATCACCCTCCAATTCCCCACTACTTCAACTACTTCCCCTCCTCCCCCTCTTCACACCCAATTCCCGCCCCCCCCCCCCCCCCACCTCTTCTACCCTCTCTTCCTTCCCTGTGATCTCTGAAGAGGAAACCACACTCCTTCTTTCTTCCTCCAAACCCACCACCTGTTCCTCTGATCCTATCCCCACCCATCTCCTAAGCCCCATCTCCTCCACCGTTATCCCTTCCATCTCTTTATTCTCAACCTATCGCTCTCCACTGCAACTTTCCCTGCAGACTTCAAGCACGCTGTGGTCACACCTCTCCTCAAAAAAACCTCACGTGATCCACCTGTCCTTCCATCTATCGACCCATCTCTCTCCTTCCCTTCATATCTAAACTACTTGAATGTGCAGTCCACCACCGCTGCCTCAACTTCCTCTCCTCTCATGCCCTCCTGGATCCTTTACAGTCCGGCTTTTGTCCCTTACACTCTACTGAAACGGCTCTTACCAAAGTCTCCAGTGACTTGTTCCTGGCAAAATCCAAGGGCCTCTACTCTGTCCTCATCCTTCTTGACCTCTCTGCTGCTTTTGACACTGTTGACCACAATGTTCTCCTCGATAACCTGTCCTCACTTGGTTTTAGGGACTCTGTACTATCCTGGTTCTCCTCCTACCTCTCCCATTGCTCTTTCAGTGTGTGTTCTGGTGGCTCCTCCTCCTCTCCTACCCCACTCCCAGTTGGTGTACCCCAGGGATCCGTCCTGGGTCCACTCCTTTTCTCTCTCTATACCCAGTCCCTTGGTGTGCTTATCTCTTCCCACAGCTTTCACTACCATCTCTATGCCAATGAGTCCCAAATCTACCTCTCTACGCCTGAAATCACTCCGACAACCCAGACCAGGATCTCTGCCTGTCTTTCTGACATTGCTGCCTGGATGTCTCACCGCCGCTTGAAATTGAACATGGCCATGACTGAACTCCTTATCTTTCCCCCTAAAACCTCCCCTCCTCTTCCTCCTTTCTCAGTCTCTGTGGATAACTCTGTAATCCTTCCTGTTTCCTCGGCCCGCAATCTGGTGGTTATCTTTGACTCCTCTCTCTCTCTCTTTCTCCACACATATCCAACTCGTAGCTAAGACCTGCCATTTCTTTCTCTACAACATTAGCAAAATCCGACCCTTCCTTTCTGAACACACTACTAAAACGCTTATCTACTCCTTAATCACCTCTTGTCTTGATTACTGCAACCTACTCCTTGCTGGTCTCCCTTTGAATCATCTCTTTCCCCCTCAATCTATTCAACATTCTGAAGCACAATTAATGTTCCGCCAGCCTCGCCATACCCACTTTACTCCTCTTCTCAAGTCACTTCACTGGCTCCCTATCCGTTTCTGCTTCCAGTTCAAACTTCTCCTCCTGACCTATAAATGCATTCACTCTGCAGCTCCTCAGTACCTTTCATCTCTTATCTCTCCTTACAACCCCTCTCGGGAACTTTGCTCTTCTAACAAACTACTTCTATCTATGCCCTCCATTCCTACTGCTAACTCCAGACTTCGCTCCTTTCACCTTGCTGCACCTTATGCCTGGAACAAGCTACTTGTGTCTGTACGCCAGGCACCCTCCCTAGCCCTCTTCAAATCCAGGTTGAAAACCCACCTCTTCACTGTTGCTTTCAGATTTTGACTTCTGTGTTTTGTCTTGACCAGATTGTGTTTTGTCCTGACTAGATTGTTAGCTCTGTGTTTTGTCTAACGAGCAGGTACTGTCTCTTACATGTCTGTATAGCGCTGTGTACGACTGGTAGCGCTATATAAATGCTCAATAGTAGTAGTAGTAGTCCTGCAGCCTTCTTATTCTCCAGATTTGGCCCCTGCAGATTTCTCTTTTTTCCTGAAATCCACTCTGAAAGGTCACCTGCTATGACATGTTTCAGAAATAGCAAAAGGCAGATGAAACGAGTTCACTCTACTGCATGTAGTCCATAACTAATTCACGTGTCATGATCGAGCAAGTGGGAGGCAAAAGCTCAGGGTCATCACTACATGTAACATTATAGTTAGTCTGCTGTTTTGGCTCACTGGCGCCCCCTTTAGCAAGTTTGGTTTCTTTTTGGACAGACCTCGTATTGTCACATACACGCTAAAAGGACTTTATAAAATGACTCTCTCAATGGATACATTTTGTCTGGCCAAAAAAACTGGTAGCACCGGGGAAATTTCCAGGGTACAGCTTCATTCTAGCTGATCAGTGCTGATATTCAGCACTGGGTGGACAAAATTCTAGAGGCAATTCAGGTAGCCAAAATAACGGGCTTAATGTTAAGCAGACAGTTTTGACAGAATGTTCAGCCAGAGCAGATTCAGGCAGAATATTTGTATAAATTAACTCAAGAAACTTGTTCGGTCCATTTTACTCAGACACAGCTGGCTGAATATCAGCCTTTCTGTAACTACCTAAAAAGCAAGGTTTCACTTTAGAAATTACACATTTTCCTTAATTAAATAAATCCATGCAGCTGTTAGTAGAGGGATACACATATGTAAGTGCAGATCTCCTGCTAGGCACAGGTATTTCAGCTTAAGCATATTGCTGCTTTAGTGCACTTAAAAATCAACAAAACCTGTTTTGTTCTGAGAAACGGCCATAGAAAATAAAGCCCAATCATACATGTTAAAACAGCCTGAAGAATCGTTAAAAGGGAACTTCACAGTTATTCATCAAGGGTGATATTTGGGTGGCTGTTTTATAACTGACTTAAGCATGTAGAATGGCATTTTAAATGTTCAATGGCTGCTTATAAAAGTGTCCGGAGTATATGCACCTTAAAGCAGGCACTCAGAAAACAGAGCACCAACGTCTATGTGATATACACAGAACCGTTCCTGGGGACGGAGAATAGGTGAAGCAGGGATGGCGCTTATGTGGGTATCTTATAAATTACATTGAATAAGCACTGACTCTTACTGGCACACACATGCACAAAGTTACTCCTGCCTCGGAGCAGGTCAAACTTTGTGCATGACTTTTCAGATAGGCTATTTTACAAAGGCAATGCAGTGTGTGCCTTCAAGTCAATGCTGACTCCTGGTCACCCAGCGGCTCCTGGGTTTTCTTGGCAGTGTGACGGGAAGTAGATTGCCAGGCCTTTCTTCTGAGGCAGTGGAGGGTTAAGTGACTTGCACAAGGCCACAAGGAGTGCTAGTGGGAATCGAACCCTGGTCTCATGGTTACCGCATAAGCACATATGCTGTCTTTATAAAACATACAAAAGAAATAAATAAGATCTCTCCTAGTACTTATATCACTCTAAGCAATAAGAAATCTTATTGGACTCCACAAGAGTTAACTGATAGAGGATCCTCTGGTTCAACTAAATCTCATTCATCATTGGTCCCAAAGGTTAATCAGGTTTTTTAGCACAGCAAAGGGTCAGTCAGTCTGCTGACCCCGCCTTTTGCATCCCAGGATGCACTGCTGGGGAGGGGGGGATGTCTGCCAAATAAGGAATAAGGGGGCGCCTAACCCTGCATAGTGCAGGGTTAGGCGCCCCCTTTTGTCATACTCTCTCCCCTGTCCCCTCCTCAAGTCCAACACTTCTCCCTCTTCTTCCCCTCTCCCCAAGCAGGTCCAGCTTCTCTTCCTCGTTCCCCAGTCCAGCATGTTCCCCTCTCACACCTGTCTTCCTGCCAGGGCTTTTTCTCGGGGTGTAGGAGCAGTGACTGCAGAATTGAAACAAGAAATGACCAGCACAGAACCTTTGTGGCCCTGTGCTGCTGAAGGCTCTGCCATGTCCCACCCCCATGTGGTAACAGGAAGTGCATGTCAGAAGGGGCAGGACGCAGCAGAGCCTTGAGTGACATGGAAGCACAAAGTCTCTGTGCTACTCATTCCTGTTTTTAGTTTTACTATCGCAGCCTCCCCCTATCTAGGGTTGCCAAATTTTTCACAGAGAAAAACCCGACACCTGTGGCTCACCATGCTCCACCCATTCTCCGCCCCTAGTCCCACCCCTGCCCAGCCCACAGTCCCACCCATGCTGCACCCCAGCCCCACCCAAAAAATTACCGAGGATAAGTGTAGGCTAACTCCCTTGGTCAGATAATAATTAAACTGGGAACCCCAAAAGCCAAACGCAAAATGTAGAACACAGTCCAGGTACACCCCCTCATAGCCCAATTCCAGTCCAGGTCCCCCCCCCCCCCATAGCCTATTTCCAGTCCAGGTTCCACCCCCCCCCCCCATAGCCCATTTCCAGTCCAAGCCCCCCCCCCATAGCCAACTTCCAGTCCAGGTACACCCCATTACAGCTCATCCAGTCCTTGGCCTCCCCCCCCCCATGACCAGCCCCGCAGCTGTCTGAGGTGCTTCAGAGGGAGCTGGGGAAGCCCGCGCGAGGCCCCGGCTCCCTCTGTACAAACGCCAGCGTGAAGATCCTTTTCCTTCATGCTGGTGGTTGTTTCTGTGAAGCCGCGAATGCTGGGAACAGTTAAAGGGCATTGCCTTTAACATTTCCCAGCAATCGTGGCTTCACAGAAACAGCCGCCAGCGTGAAGGAAAAAGATCTTCACGCTGGTGGTTGTACAGAGGGAGCCACTGGGGCCTCGCGCGGGCTTCTCCGGCTCCCTCCCCCGCGGACTTCGGGAATCGGGAGAAAAGCCGGTTTTTTGCTCTGGCCGCTCCCGATCTTGCGGCCAGAGCAAAAAACCGGCTTTTCAAGGGCCGGTTTTACATCTCTGCCGGTAGCCAGCCTGGCCATGGAAAAACCGGCCAGGCCGACTGAAAACCAGCCGGTTGGCAACCCTACCCCCATCTAAGATGCAGGTTTGAGGGAGCAATGCTGGACTGTGGGAGTGGGTGGGGGAGTGGGGAACAGAAAGCAGTGGCTGCCACGGCGGCAACAATAAGAAGAGGCGGCATAATGGTCTCATGACTAAAGAGACCAGGGTTCAAATCTCACTGGTGCTCCTTGTGTCCTTGGCCAAGTCACTTAACCCAATGTTGCGTTAGGTACAAACAGATTGGGAAATACTTACTGTACCTGATTGTAACTCACCTTGGAAACATGTGAGCTGCAAACCGCATAAGTGCCACTCACCAGGATATTCAGTGGCACTTACCTAGTTAGCGCTGCTGAATATCCCCTATTAGCCCATCTAAATGCTCTGATGCTGTCCAGCTAGCATGGGGGTGTTCTGGGGGCAGAGTGGGGGCATGGAGCAGCAGGTGCACCTACTCTTGCTGCCTTGCTGGGCAGACTAGATGGACCACACAGTCTTTATCGGCCGTCATATACTATGTTACTAGCACAAATCCTGTCAAAATTGTGCCTACATTGCAGATGCAGACATTATACGGTGATCTTAAACATGACTGGAAAAAAAAGAGAATACAAACTACAGATGGACATCTCCTTTTTGTCCAGTGTATTTTACTGGTGGCAAATCAATCCATGAAAGGAACAGGGAGGAAGTTGTGCAACCACTTAAAGAAGCAGGGATTTCCCTACCTGACATGCCTTCAGTGAAACCCTAAGAAACAACAAAAGGACACTTCCAAGTAGCTAAGAGTGACTTCAGGCAAAAGACGAACATGGAGGCACTCTGAAGAATTGTCGAAAACTGTGGACAGTGCTATTTGATTGATGGAAGGTTAGAGGAGGGTATAACAGAAGTCAAGCTGTGGTGGGAAATTAAATCTTTGAAGACTGATAAGGACTCAGGCAGTGATGGTTTTACCACCTAGTTTAAAAAAAAACTTTGCTGTCTTGTTGCTCAAGAGGGGGAGCTGGCACCATCTTTAATAATTGCTGGTGTTTCGGTCTTACAGAAGGTGGACAAGGATCCTACTTGTTGTACATCATACCACCCAATTTCATTCCTGAACCTTGATGAGAAATTACTGGCGAAGATGTTAGCAGAGAGGCTGAATGGTATCATAGGACACTTAGGGGTATGTTTACTAAACTGCGGTAAACGTACATAACGCGCGTTATGTAATGTTAATGATCATTAGCGCATCATAACGCGCGTTATGATGTGCTAACAATTGTTAACGTTATCTAACGCGCGTTATGATGCGCTAACGATCATAATGCCCCGTGGTGCGGTAAAACACCGCAGAAGGTGAAGAGAGGGCGGAGAGAAGGGGTCAGTGGGCGGAGAGTGGGCGGGGAGAGGCTCCCCTCACACTAACGCGCTGATTTTCAGGGCTGAATTCCAACGCGAATGAAAACCTGAGCGGTAGGTTAACCCTTAAACAAAGACATGGGGAGGGGTGACCTGCACGGAGCGGCAGGTGCACCTACTCTTGCCATATTACTGGGCAGACTAGATGGACCATACTGGTCTTTATCTGCCGTCATTTACTATGTTACTATTACAGGGGAGAGAAACCATTTCAGTGTCAGCAATGTACAGCCCAGGCAGGGAAACCAAAACAAAGTGATAAGTGTGATACATGTGCACAGAACAAAAGGGCACAGAAACACTGAAAATGACCCCAACAAACTGGAAAAAAACAATAACCAAGCTGGCCAATAGTGGTATCAATGAGAAACATCAACCTCTCCCCCCCCCCCCCGAGTAAGCTCCATAGAACAGATATAAATCGTGGAAGGGTCTATACTCCGTCCCCATACAAGGTGAATGAGCCCACAGTGAAATAGCGCTGCTCAGGGTTTTCCCCACCATCGGACAGGGTTCCTATGGCGTGCACATGTCCCGCAACATCAGGGCAGGCATGTCGGAACGGCAACTGGACAGATGCCGGAGAAGGGGATACAGAGGGCCACATGCTGTGGTGGAGCTGGGCCAGAGTGCGGACTAGGGTGATGCCTAGGTGGCCCATACGAATGCTGAAACAGCGGAGCAGCCAGACAGCAACTGCTGAAGGCCCAACATGGGCACGAGTGTGTTTCCCAATGTGTCACAGGGGATAGTACCCAACAGCTACCCCCAAGGGCACGGAACATTGGCAGGCGGGGCTGGGGGGGAGCGTGGACGTCTATGCAGGCACCCCTACCCCAGAACCCGCACCATAGGCAGCCGTCTACCTGCACAATGGATGGCCTGAGACTGCGCAACACCAGCTCCACCAGCAGAAGGGCATGTCAGCATGGTGGCTGAGGGATACTGGTGGTGGAGGGGGCAATGGTAGCTGGCCAGAGCAGACTGTGGCCTAGCCCTGTGTAGGTGGGTGCCATGCACTGCAACAGACAGGCCCTGTCTGACCAACAGTCATGGTATCACCAGGGAATGCACCATCTCTGTGATAACATGGTGGTGCAGTGCACAAAACCAGTGTATTCAGAAGCAGAAGGTCACAGGTTCAAGTCCCAGCTGTGGTTTCTGCCAACCCAGTCCTCATATTTTACCCACTACTATAACGTGCTAATACAGACAGAACCTTTCTTGCAGATGATGTAAACATGCCCAAAACACCTACATTTTACCCTACAGAGCACAGACACCATAAACATGCACATTACCTAGAGCAGAGCCTCCCAAATGCAGTCCTGGAGGGCCAAACACCATTCCGGTTCAATGCTGCCTCTGATAAAGATGCCTGTGCTGCATTGCTATGCGCCACCCCCATGGTATACAGATGTATCTCATGCATATTCATGAGGGACAGCATGAAAACCCGAACAGTGTTTGGCACTGCAGGACTGGGGTTGGGAACCTCTGTCATAAAGCAGCAGCCAACAGGGGCAGACACACCCGCACCCACAGGCCCCATTATCCAAAGCCTCCTGGAGAGGCAGGACTCTGGGCTCTGTGTGCATCCCCCAATACTAGCACTTGCATACCTTAGTAATGCCACCCTAAACCTGGGAATATGGTGCACATCTTTAAAGAGGTTGCTATGATTACTGGCAGATAGCAATTCCTAGGTTAAGTACAATTTTCTGAGTGAGCTGCATCATAGCAACCTTTCTGATGTCTGTGGAGTGTGCTACAGGTCTTGTGTCTGACAGTGTTTACCAACTTGGGGAGTGACTCCTACAGTATTGCGTACCATAGCCATGCCTGCCCTGTGCCCAGGACTGGTGTGGTGGCCTGGGCTGCCCAACACCTCTATATTTGCACAATGCTGGCATAGGTGTGGGGAGTGTGTGTCTGTCTATCCAGTGTGTGGTGGCTGCCAACACCCTCCACAGCCCACACTGCTAGCTCTGTTGCCAGTATTGGCCTGCCAATGTGCATAATGAGGAGCAAGGTACAGTGGGAAAAGCCTGGATATGGTGGCCTGGCCTGGCCGCATCTGCACAGGGCATAGGGCAATGGCTCGGACATTGTAGTGCCCGGTACCACCTGTACGGACAGGGTGGCCATAGCATGTCCTGCTGGGCGGTCACTCTCACCCTGACTGAGCAGTGACCATGGCATGGCTAGGTTCCCCCATAGTGCTATATAGCATTTCTCTCATGTGATATATATGGGTTTTCTTTTGGGGCCCAATCACTGACTTATCTGCTTGGTGTGTATGCTGACATCCCCGTTCTGGGTACATGCAGCTCCTCCAGGACTATGCACTATGGACTAGCTGGCGGACTGTCTGCAGCTAGTATGTGTCTTGCTGGAACACCTTGCAGGGTGCAGCGGCTGGAGGCTTGCTGCTGGAGAATGTCAGATAATGGTGGGGGGCAGCTGAGCATTTCCAGGCCTGCCATCTGTCTGCTACTGCGTTATGGATGTGTACCGCTCTGTCTGTTCCCCAGCAGGACTGGGGTTGATGGTCCCCTCTGCAGCTACCATTGCAGGGAGGTAGACTGTGGATCTATTGGTGGGTGACCCTGTTTCCCACCCTGAGCCCCAGAGGGTGGGTTGTGTGGTGGTACATGGTCTACCCATGGGTCCATACACCCCCCCCCCTTCACCTACAGCAGGTAACCATGGCACCAACACAGGATATACACTATTCTGGGTGCATCATCGCCCATAAGGACTAGACATGACTGAGACATAAAGCAGGGCACAGATGTATCCTAGGTGTGTCTAACGGAACTACCTATCACACACTGATGGGGACCTGCAGCATGGCATAGTTCAGCCATGAATGGTGCTGTGGACCTGGTGCTGGGCGCCCCACCTCAACCTCAGGGTGGGCACAGTACCCGCACAATGTGACTGTCTGTGGCAGTACCACACACGGTCTGTTCCCCCTACCTGGCCAAGGTGCTGTGGGGGTGCATACCCAATCTTGTGCCCATCTCTCGACTGCTGATTTGCATGTGCAGTGCATCATGGGTACGGGTGGGTTAACCCTATCCTGGTAACCACAGCAGACAGTTTGTGTGGTGACGTGCAGTCCTGCAGCCAGCCAGGGCTTTGTTCACAACCTTATAAGGTGTCCTATAGGGGACATTATAGGGTGCCTTGGCGGACAGTACACTTTATAATGTGCCCTATGGAGTGCGTTATGGGGTGCCTTATGCAGCACCTTAGGTTATGCCACCGTGAGGGTGTGTTTGCTGGCAGCACAAATTAAAATACATGTCAAATGCCAACAATCACTACTTAAATGTAAAGGGTGCTGCCTCAGTCAGCCTTATACATTGGGCCCACTGGGGAATCGAACCCATGACCCCTGTACCATCAGTCAGTGTTGTAACCATTGTACTACAGCTCTGTTGCTGTGATTGTATGTCTGCGCGCCTTCTTAAGATTAACGTGCGGTAACGTTCCCTGTAGCGCGCGTTCATTTATGGCGCCTTGTAGCGCGCGTTCTCGGCAACGATGTACCGCCCATGTCCTTATTTGGGGTTTCTGTCTCTAACGCAGCTCCTAACGCAAATCGCACTAACGCAGTTTAGTAAACATACCCCTTAGTGTAGGCAAATCAGTCGGGATTTATTCCAGGTCACCAGGCAGGGGACAATATCAGAAGGTCACGCAATCTGATTTGGTATGCTAGGAAGAGAGAGCTGCCATTACTCCTATTGTCTGTCAATACTAAAAAGGGCGTCTGACAGAGTGAAATGGGGCTACCTATTTACATTGCTACAAAAATTGGGTTGTGGGTCAAATTTCATTTGATGGAATAGGGCCTTGTATAGTGACCCTAAGGATTGTATAAAAGTGAATAGGAAATATTCAAACATGTTTCTCTTAAAGCGGGGCATGAGACAAGCTTGTCTGCTGTCACCCTTGCTGTTTGAACATAGAGTCCCTGGCAGTGAAGGTAAGGATAAAAGGTGAATTGAGGTGAGGGAGGGTCATAATAACATCTCACACTCGGCTGATGATATTCTCTTTTCAGTTGGAAATCTGCATTTGTCTCTGCCAATTATTGTGAAAAGTTAGAACATCTAGGGGAAGTGGTTGGCTTTAAAGTCAATATGAACAAATCCAAGATCTTGAATATTTCGGTACTGGAGTGTAGGGAGCTTCAACTTCAGCTGCCTTTGCATTCCACTATGCAGTTTAGTATAAAATATTTGGGTGTCCATATCACAGAAGATAGGTTGACATTATTTGGCTTGAATTATACTCCACTTTTAGGTATGATTAGTAAAGATTTCTTAATCTGGGAGTGATCTAGCTTGGCTTGACTTGAGAGAATTGTTGCCATCAAAATGGCGATCCTACTTTGGTTTAGCTATCTAGCTCAGGTGCTCTGTAGAAGTCTTTGGTGCAACCTCATTTGGAGTATTGTGTGCAATTCTGGAGACCGCAACTTCAAAAGGATATAAACAGGATGGAGTCAGTACAAAGGGTGGCTACCAAAATAGTTAGTGGTCTTCATTATAAAGCATATGAGGATAGACTTAAGGATCTTAATATGTACACCTTAGAGGAAAGGCGGGATAGAGGCAAGTCTTGCAGGACTACAAAAGGGGACTGTTACTTCTGGAGAGAGATCTGCAATTGTGAGTATATACTTCTGGGAATTTTCTAAAAGGAATTCTTTCTATTAAAACTAATTAATCTGTTAGCCCACTATTTTTTGTTAAATCAGTCAGGGCCTAGTAGCAGCAGTTTAAGTTTAAATTTAAAACACCTAAAAGAACTTTCTGGTTACATATCATGCCCAGCAGAGAGCTTGTAGTTTAAATTTAATAGTCACTCAGGGCCTAGTATCAGCAAAGTACTTTTAGTTTAAATTTAAAACACAGAAGAGAGCTTTCTGGTTTAATTTGGAACCCAGCAGAGAGCTTGTAGTTTAAATTTAATAGTCACTCAGGGCCTAGCATCAGCAAAGTACTTATAGTTTAAATTTAAAACACAGAAGAGAGCTTTCTGGTTAAATTTAGAACCCAGCAGAGAGCTTGTAGTTTAAATGTAATAGTCACTCAGGGCCTAGCATCAGCAAAGTACTTTTAGTTTAAATTTAAAACACAGAAGAGAGCTTTCTGGTTAAATTTAGAACCCGGCAGAGAGCTTGTAGTTTAAATTTCAAAATAAGTTAGAGCCTAGCAGCAGCAAAGAGCTATAATTTAAAATTTAAAATCAAATAAGAGTATAGCTTACCTCAGCAGCACAGGACAGGGTACTGTGTAGCAGCCCTCTGTTGCCATGGAGGAGAGAGGTCACGTGACAGGAGAGCATCACCCTGGTGTGGCAGGAAGTGATCCTGTAACTAGGACCTGTCCTCCAGGTGATGTAAAACCCTCTCGCACCGAGGAAGTTTCTCCAGGGCCATGTGCCCATGAGGGAAGGGTTAGGACAGCCGTTATAGTTGGTGATTCAATCATTAGGCATGTAGATAGCTGGGTAGCTGGTGGACGTGAGGATCGCCTGGTAACATGCCTGCCTGGTGCGAAGGTAGCGGACCTCACGCGCCACCTAGATAAGGTCTTAGATAGTGCTGGGGAGGAGTCTGCTGTCTTGATACATGTCGGTACCAATGACATAGGAAAATGTGGTAGGGAGGTTCTGGAGGCTAAATTTAGGCTTTCAGGTAGGAAGTTGAAATCCAGAACTTCCAGGGTAGCGTTCTCCGAAATGCTTCCCGTTCCACGTGCAGGACCCAAAAGGCAGGCAGAGCACCGGAGTCTCAATGCGTGGATGAGACAATGGTGCAGAGATGAGGGTTTTGGATTTGTTAGGAACTGGGGTACATTCTGGGGAAAGGAGAGGCTCTTCCGAAGGGATGGGCTTCACCTTAACCGGGATGGAACCAGGCTGCTGGCATTAACCTTTAAAAAGGAGATAGAGCAGCTTTTAAACTAGATAATAGGGGAAAGCCGACAGTCGCCCAAGAGCGGATGGTTCAGAAGAATGTATCCTTGAAGGATACTACCAAAAGCAGAGAGGTTCCAAAAAAGGGTAAAGTAGCCCAAATGCCCTCGAGTATGGAGCAGACAGAGCTTAAAGATCCCAAATTACCCATGTCTACCAACAGCCAAACTAATATGAATAAAATACAGTCTCTAAAATGCTTGTATGCAAATGCTAGAAGTCTAAAAAATAAGATGGGAGAGTTAGAATATATAGCACTAAATGAGAGGTTAGATATGATTGGAATATCAGAGACATGGTGGAAGGAGAACAACCAGTAGCCTAGTGGTTGAGGCAAGGTACTTCAGGCCGGAAGGACAGGGGTTCAAATCCCACTAGAGGACAGCAACCTTGGGCCGGAAGGACTGGGGTTTCTAGTCCCACAGGTGCTCCTTGTAGTCTTGGGCAAGCCACTTAACCCTCCATTGCCCATGTTCCCTGTAAGTATTAGTGTGTTTGTGTCTCATATCCCCACGTGTTAAATGTATCCCCCAATTGCGTTGTGACCACTTTGATTGAAGGATATGGCAAGATACAAAACTGTCTAAATATAATAAATAAATAAACCAGTGGGACACTGTGATACCTGGATACAAACTATATCGTAATGACAGAGCTGATCAAATTGGTGGAGGGGTTGCGCTCTATGTTAGAAAGGGCATTGAGTCAGAAAGGATTAAAGTTTTGCAGGAAACAAAATTTGCTGTAGAATCTCTATGGATTGAAATTCCATGTAAAAAGGGGAAGGCGATGGCAGTGGGGGTGTACTATTGACCGCCTGGCCAGAATGAACAAATGGATGATGAAATGCTCAAAGAAATCAAGGAAGCTAACAAAAGTTATAGTGCAGTAATAATAATGGGTGATTTCATTTACCCCAGTATCGACTGGGTCAGTGTCACGGCAGGACATGCTAGGGAGATAAAGTTCCTAGATGACATAAATGACTGCTTCTTGGAGCAGCTGGTTCATGAACCGACCAGAGGGGAAGCCATATTAGACCTAGTCCTTAGTGGAACACCAGATCTAGTGCAAGAGATAAGGGTGTTGGGGCCACTTGGCAATAGTGATCATAGCATGATCACCTTTGATTTAATTAGTGGAGGAGGGATAGTAAGGCAATCCACAGTACTACCTTTTAACTTTCGAAAGGGAGACTATGATAAAATGAGGAAAATAGTTAAGAAAAGACTAAAAGGAGCAGTTGCAAAGGTTAAAGACTTACATCAAGCTTGGGTGTTGTTGAAAAATACTATTTTGGAAGCCCAGACCAGCTATATTCCACGCTTTAAGAAAAGTGGAAGGAAGTCCAAGAAACTGCCAGCATGGTTTAAAGGGGAGGTCCAAGAGGCTGTTGTTGCCAAAAAAGCATCTTTCAGGAAATGGAAAAAAGAGCCAAACGACGAAACCTGTAAACAGCACAAGCACTAGCAAGTCAAATGCAAGGCATTGATAAAGCAGGCAAAGGGAGAATTTGAGAAGAAGCTTGCTGCGGAAGCAAAAACGCAAAATAATGATTTTTTCAAGTATATTCGTAGCAAAAAACCTGTGAGAGAGTCAGTTGGTCCATTAGATGATAGAGGCATTAAAGGGGCACTAAGAGGCGACAAGGCGATAGCGGAGAGACTGAATGAATTCTTTGCTTCGGTCTTTACTGAGGAAGATGTAGGGATGTTACCCATGACTGAAGTGGTATTTACAGGTGCGGAAGAATTGAAGGAAATATCGATACATCGGGAAGATATATTACAACTATTAGATAAACTGAAGAGTAGCAAATCACCTGGGCCGGATGGTATACATCCAAGGGTGTTGAAAGAACTGAAATATGAGATTGCAGACCTGCTATTAGTAATCTGTGAATTTTCATTAAAACCATCTGTAATACCTGAAGATTGGAGGATGGCCAATGTAACGCCAATTTTTAAAAAGGATTCCAGGGGTGATCCGGGAAACTACAGACCGATGAGCCTCACGTCAGTACCGGGAAAAATGGTAGAAACCATCATAATTACTCAGCATGTATTTGTTTATTTATTTATTTTTATTTACATTCTCTTATATACCGCGCTATTCTGGATCAGTGCGGTTTACATTGAACAAACTGAAATTACATTGAACAGGGCATTATAACTTGGAGATAACTATTTTACAGGGAACATGGGCTATGGAGGGTTAAGTGGCTTGCCCAAGACCACAATGAGCACCTTTGGGACTAGAAACCCCAGTCCTTCCGGCCCAAGGTTGCTGTCCTCCAGTGGGATTTGAACTCCCGACCTTCCGGCCTGAAGTACCTTGCCCCAACCACTAACCACTGTAGATAGTCATGGCCTAATGGGAGACAGCCAACATGGTTTTAGACAAGGAAGATCTTGTCTTACTAATCTATTATGTTTTTTTGAAAGTGTGAATAAACAGGTGGACAAAGGTGAGTCGGTTGATATAGTGTATCTGGACTTTCAGAAAGCCTTTGACAAGGTCCCTCATCAGAGACTTTTGGCAAAACTAAAGAGTCATGGGATAGGAGGCAGTGTACTACTGTGGATCAAGAACTGGTTAAAAGATAGAAAGCAGAGGTTTGGGCTAAATGGCCAATTTTCCCAATGGAGAAAAGTGAATAGTGGTGTACCCCAGGGATCTGTGCTGAGTCCACTGCTTTTTGACACATTCATAAATGACCTGGAAAGTGGAATAACGAGTGAGGTTATCAAATTTGCAGATGACACAAAACTATTTAAAGTTGTTAAAACCCAAGAGGATTGTGGAAAATTGCAAGAGGATCTTGATAAATTGGAAGACTGGGCATCAAAATGGCAGATGAAATTTAATGTGGATAAGTGCAAAGTTATGCACCTAGGGAAGAACAACCCAAACTATGGTTACACGATGCAAGGTTCCACATTAGGAACCACCACCCAGGAAAAATATTTAGGCGTCATTGTGGATAGCATGTTAAAACCCTCAGCCCAGTGTGCAGCGGCAGCCAAGAGAGCAAACAGAATGCTAGGTATCATAAGGAAAGGAATGGAAAATAAAACAAAAGATATTATAATGCCTCTATATCGTTCCATGGTGAGACCGCACCTTGAATATTGTGTGCAATTCTGGTCGCCGTATCTTAAAAAGGATATAGCGTTATTAGAAAAGGTTCAGAGAAGAGCCACCAAAATGGTAAAGGGGATGGAAGGATACTCCTATGAAGAAAGGCTAAAAAGGTTAGGGCTCTTTAACCTGGAAAAGAGACGACTGAGGGGAGATATGATAGAAGTCTATAAATTAATGAATGGAGTGGAATGGGTAAACGTAGATCGATTATTTACGTTATCAGAATATAGAAAGACTAGGGGACATGCAATGAAGCTACAGGGTAAACTATTTAAGACTAATAAAAGAAAATATTTCTTCACTCAACGTGTAATCAAACTCTGGAATTTGTTACCGGAGGATGTAATAAAAGCTGTTAGTGTAGCTGGGTTTAAAAAAGGTTTGGACAAGTTCCTGGAGGAAAGGTCCATAAACCATTATTAAGAAGGGACTCAGGATATCAATGCTTGACTCAGTACAAGCATTGCGGAACCTGTGTCTTTTGGGGAAACTGCTAGGTACTGTCAGACGCTTGCTACCCTTGTCCTTATTAGGCAGTCGCCTAGGGCGTGTGGTGCAAGCTGCCTTTGTAAAGAAAACTCTGTAGCCCTGTTTAAGGCAAAATTATAATGATGAGGATTTATTCCCTTTCCCGTGTGGATTTCTGTTTTTCCTCATACAGCAACAAAGGATTAAAGAAACTGTTTCTTCACAGCAAAATAACCAAAAGTCACCTTCTTTCAAAAACAGGTATAACAATGCTCTTACTTCCTTGATTAACATAAAGAGGTAATCTCACCCGAGATACAGAGCGTGCAATCCATTGGGCTATAATCAATGTCCTGATTAGTGCTCTCCCATTGCATCTGCTCAGCGTCTAAACTTGTAAGTGGGTAACACCTTCCACATCTTTCATTCACAGAACTCTCTCTAGAGGCAGCAGCTCTTGGGGCAAGGAACCGTTCTGTATAAGGGAAGTCCTGGGGACCTGTACTGGAGCCTATCTCTCTGAGGCTTCCCCCCTTCTTCCACCAAGGGTTTTCCTTCCAGCAATTAGCCTTTGCTTTTCTAGCCGAGCCCACCTCTTGCCCTCTGGAGAAATTAGTGTACTTAGCTTTGTTTCTTGGATAACCAGCTTCCACTCTTTCCTCTCTCAACCAGGCGCCTTTACTTGGGCTGTAGCCTGCTTTGCCATGAGAGTTCCTCTCAGCACTTGTCTGGTCTGGGCTGTGGTAAGCTTCAGGAAAGGCTTCCCTTCTGCTGTTGCTTACTGCAGGGACACACCTGATGCTTCCTGGTCCCAGCAAGCTCTCCTGCTTGTGACCTACGCCCTCCAGCTGCTTACTCACTCTCCTTGGGATGATGCCCCCTCTGGCTTGGGAGACCTGTGCACGAGCACCTCCCTTGCCTTCCAATGCACCTCCCTTGCCTTCCAATGCACCTCCCTTGCTTGCTCCTCCCCCTACTGGGATTTCCCAGCCACTTTTATCTTCCTGGCTCCTGCACATTGTACGTGCTTCCTGGCCCAGGTGGACGTGATTAGTTTCCTGGCTTTCTACTGCGTCACAGCCAGTGTAGGGAAAGTTTGTTCTGCTGTTTTCTGGAACCTTACAACCTGAAAATGCTTTCTGCCTAGGTGACTGTAAGGTAAGCTCTTCCTTTTCTCCTGTATCCATGGGCTCTGTGCTGGCCACTGTATCACAGTACATATGACCTAGATTGGCCACTATTGGAAACAAGATACTGGGCTTGATGGACCTTGGTCTGACCCAGTATGGTATATCTTATGTACGATATGATTGAGACGTTTAAATACCTCCGTGTCATAAATGCACAATGGGAGAGCCTCTTTCGATTGAAAGCAAGTTCATGCTTCGAGGGGACATGGGATGAGGGTGAAAGAGGATAGATTCAAGAGTGATATGCAGAAATATTTCTTTACGGAAAGAGTGGTGGATCCGTGGAATAGTCTCCCAATGAAGGTGGTAGAGATGAGGACAGTATCTGATTTCAAAAAAGGATGGGACAAACACAGAGGATCTCTAATGAAAAAAGGGGACTGTTGTAGTTGTTGATATGGAAGGACAGACTAGATAGGCCATGTGGTCTTTTTCTGTCATCATTTTTTCTATGTTTCTATGTTTCTAATTGAAATCCCAGCACATACATTGAGTTCTTTGCAAAAGAGTTTGATGAGATTTATTTTGAAGTGGTGATCTCCGAGGATCTCTAGGGTAGTCCTCTGTCACTCTAAAGTGTTTGATGGTCTGGGTGTTCCTGACATTTGAACTTATTTGACTGTACAATAGAATGTAGTAATTGAATAGCACAAGTGTGTACATAAGCAATGGGTTTATATTAAACACCACCGAAATATCAAGTTTGGGTCCCTAAGGGAAGGGCTTCGGGGAATGTGGTGGAGAATCTATTGCGACGCCCTTGCTTTGGCCTGAAGGCTTACAAGCAGAGAGTGGCCTTATAGTGTCCCTTTAAATAAAGCTTCCCTTGTTTGTCACCAGAGGGATTCTGGGACTTGTAGTTGGCTTACTTATATAAGGACAAATGTAGTTGTGAGACCGGTGGTTTAAGGCAGCAAGAAAATTTATTTTTTTGCGGGATTCCAAGGCATTAAAGCTCAAAACACAAAAGCCAAAGGATGCTTCTCCAACATAAGAGTAAATCAGGTTAACAGAGGAAAATGCAACAAAAACCTTCTATCACTGGCCAGCAGCTTTCATTCAAATAAACTTTCACAGAGCACAGCTTCTTGTGGTCCTTCCACATATCAGGTAAACTTTTTAACAGCTGCTGTTTTCTTTTCCAAACCAAACTTTTATTAAAGGCAGCTTCTTGGCTTCAGAAGCTCACATATTTAGTAGAACACAGACTTGGCTTTTTCCAACTCTTGGAAGTCACAGAAATTAGTCACTATATTGTTTCACAGTCTTTCAACCCTGTTCAACAATGCTCAGTTCTCCTTTAGACAAAAAGAGCAATCCATTGGTGACAATTCTGACTCAGCTTCTGGCATACAAGAATCCACCTGCATCTCTTCTATGGACACCGGGTACTTCTTACTTCCACCAGTTTTATAAACTTGCCCAGCCTTCCTGTCTTCTAAAAACTCTTGGAACTGCTTCAACAGCAAATCACCCTGAGAAGGCACACTTGTACTGGGAGGGTAAAGCTTCCTCTCTGCAAACAGTTTTCTTAATGCTTCTAGTGTTAAAAGCTCAGTTTCTCTGCTCTTATCTGGGTTTCGGTTCTCTTCATACATAAAACTATCCACCCACCTCTTAGCAGACGTTAGGTCTGGCTCCTGGACACTAGCGGAAGCAAACTGTTTCTCTGCAAGCTGTTCAGGTTTACATGTACTGGCTTTACCTTGGGGCGGGTCTCTCAGGCAGCTACTGATTCCTTTCCTCCTGATATCTTTCAGGCTATGGAACTCAGCCTTCTGGTGCCTTTCTCCACGCCTTCCAGATAGCTGCTCTCTTGAAAGTTTCCTTGGAACCTTTCTCCCTTTCCAGGATCTCTCAGAGTTTCTCTTTCGTATGCCTCTGTTGCTCTGTCTGCTCTGGCTACAGATCTATTCTTTCCAGCTTCTCCTGGACCTGCTGGCTCTGCTCTCTCTGCTGCGTCTCCTGTGTGTGTGTCTCCCTTCTCTCCTGTGTGCCCTGTGTGTCCCTTCTTTGCTCTGAGTGTGTTTTTAAAAAACGTTTGCTGCCGGGCACTCCCTTGCCTCTGCACAGGTGTGACCAATCATTGAGCAAGCTTGGCTCTACGTCTGAACTAGGGCGTGTCCTGGCCTCAGCAGAGAGCTGAGTTTTTTTTTTGCCTGCCTTGCAAACACTGTGCACAACTGAACTGTCACTTGTTTTAAAGGGAAAAACAGGGTTTTCTTCCACTTCCATCCAGGGGCGGCCCAAGGGGGGTGCGGGGCCATGTGCGGAGACTCAGTGCGGGGCCTCATTTGCATAAGTGGCCTTATTTGCATAAATATTTGCATAATGTTACCATACACTAACTTTTAGTAAACATGTCTCTTAATGAGTGTATGGATAAAGAAAGACTAAAAGATTTCTACATTACTATAATCCAGTGCCAACCGCCAGGCACATTAGGAACTACTACAAACGCTGCCCATTTAGAACCCATAGCAAACCCGCCGTATCCTGACAGCATTACCAGGACTCACAAAGCACCATACCCTACCTATCAAAAGGCAACACTGCAAATATTAAACCAATACATTTCAGAGAATACTGGGGAAAGAGAACAAGTGGCAATGTCAAATAGGAATTACATAAATAGAATACCTCAGCTCAGTTACACATGCAGAACATAGACCATCACCAAACAAGGAATCACAATTTAGAAACAGGAAGGCAATAATTAAACTGGGAACCCCAAAAGCCAAACTTGGAATGTACAACAACACTGTAGAAATAAAACTATAAATTAATTTCCTCTTGTACCAAACAAAGCGCAGACGTTAATGATGCACATTTCCCAGAGCTTTCATATTCCAGTTAATAAATTCAAAATAAAGAGATATATTTCTACCTTTTGTGCATTTTTTTCAGTTGCAATTGCTCCAGCCACTTTCTTCTGGTTTCTTCATGTTTTCTGCTAACTGTCCATCGTCTGCTGTCCATTTGTTCTTTCTTCTCTCTTCTAGTTTTTTTTTCCATTCTCTCTCTCTACATCTGCTTTGACATACTAATCTTTCTCCATTTGCTCTTTCCTCATTCCTATTTCATCCACACAAATTTTACCCCTCCATCCTCAATCCCCACTTACTCTCCCAATACCTGGCCAATTGTAGATTTTTCATCTCTCCCACACAAAATATTTTTCCCCTCTCCATTTTACTCTCCCAGCCCCATCCCATTCTAATCCTCCCCCAACATCAGCTCCCTTCTAGTTCCAGTCTCACCCAGCATCCATTCCCTTCTAGTCCCTGCATCAGCCCATTTCCAGTCCTAGCCCCCCATCAACCCATTTCCAGTCCTAGCTCCCCCATCCATTTTCAGTCTGAGTCCCTTCATCAGCTTATTTCCAATCCTAGCCCCCATCAGCCCATTTCTAGTCATTTCCTAGCCCCACCATCAGCCCATGTCAAATCCTAGCTCCCCTCCACTCAGCCCAATTCCAGTCCAAGCCCCCCATGAGCCTACTTCCAGTTCTAGCCCCTCCATGAGTCCATTTCAATTCAAGCCCCCACCACAGCCCATTTCCAATCTTAGCTCCCCCCAACAGCACATTTCCAGTCCTATCCTAGCTGCTCCATCAGCCCATTTTCAGTCCTAGCTCCCTTCCCTCACAGCCCATTTCCATTCCAAGCTCCCTCCCCATCAGCTATTTGCAGTTCAAGCCTCCCCTTCCACTCAGCCCATTTCCAGTCATAGCAACCCCCCAACCCATTACCAGTCCTACCCCCCCATCAACCCACTTCCAGTCCTAACCCCCCATCACCCCATTTTCAGTTTAAGCCCCCCCTATAACCCATTACCAGTCCTAACCCCCCATCAGCCCACTTCCAGTCTTAACCCCATCAGCCCATTTCCAGTCAGCCCCCCATAGCTCATTGCCAGTCCTAACCCCCCCCCATCAGCCCACAGCCCATTACCAGTCCTAACCACATCAGCCCTCCTCAAGTCCTAACCCCTCCCCATCAGCCCATTTCCTGTCCTAGCCCCCCATAGCCCATTATCAGTCCTAACCCCCCATAGCCCATTAGCAGTCCTAACCCCCCATCACCTCATTTCCAGACAGCCCCCATCAGCCCACAGCCCATTACCAGTCTTAACCCCCCCATAGCCCATTACCAGTCCTAACCCCCCCCAACAGCCCACAGCCCATTACCAGTCCTAACCCCTCCCCATCAGCCCATTTCCTGTCCTAGCCCCCCCATAGCCCATTATCAGTCCTAACCCCCCCATAGCCCATTACCAGTCCTAACCCCCCCCCCATAGCCCATTACCAGTCCTAACCCCCAACACCTCATTTTCTTACTGCCCCCATCAGCCCTCAGCCCATTACCAGTCTTAACCCCCCCCCCATAGCCCATTTCCAGTCCTAACCCCCCCCAACAGCCCACAGCCCATTACCAGTCCTAACCCCTCCCCATCAGCCTATTTCCTGTCCTAGCCCCCCCCCCCCCATAGCCCATTATCATTCCTCACCCCCCATAGCCCATTACCAGTACTAACCCCCCATCGCCCCATTTCCAGACAGCCCCCATCAGCCCACAGCCAGCCTTAACCCCCCCCAGCCCATTACCACTCGTAAACCCCCCCCCCCCATCGGCTTATCGCAAAATTTAAAAAAAAAAAAGCTGGCTCTGGCTGCTGCCGCTGCCGCCGTCGCGGCAGAATGAAGTGTCCCGCGGGCCTCCTCTGCTCGCTGAGCCCCTCTGCAAGGGCTTTCAGATTCACGAAGGGAGAGTGTCTCCCTCGCGTCTCTGTTAAGCCCGCAGGGGCTAATGGGAAATTTCCCATCTGCCCCTTTAGACGCGAGGGGCTGATGGGAAATTTCCCATTAGCCCCTGCGGGCTTAACAGAGACGCGAGGGAGACACTCTCCCTTCGCGAATCTGAAAGCCCTTGCAGAGGGGCTCAGCGAGCAGAGGAGGCCCCGCGGGACACTTCATTCTGCCGCTGCCGCGGCAGCAGCCAGAGCCAGCTTTTTTTTTAATGTAATTTAAAAAAAAGCAGAATGTTCTTTGCGCGGGGCCCCCTGAAACGCGGGGCCCTGTGCAAAAAACATTCTTGCTCAATGGACGGGCCGGCCCTGCTTCCATCTCTTCCTGGGGGCTCTCCTCACTATATACATCACGCTCTCTTGGAATCTGGATGAGTAAACAAAGTGTGCTAAGGAAAGGCAAATCTTATTTTCTTTCCACTCCTATTTGTATAATAGTGAATCCCCCCCAGGTTTTGAGAGTCAGGTTTTTCAAGTGTCAGAACAGAAGGGTTTGTATAAGCTAGGGCAACTTCTGGAGGATGGGGTGCTGAAGTCATTTGATGTTTTAAGGGATCAATATATCTTGGCTAGTAATGGCTTTTTTTCATTACTTGCAACTTATCTATCATTTTAACTCAAATTAGATAAAATAGGACTTGAAGAGGGACATTACCAAATTTGAGGAATTATGCAAGGAGGAGAGTAGAGTGAAAGGGGCAATGTCTAAACTATATTCTCTATTGGTGACAGCCCCACCAGGTAAATCAAAGCATATCTGTGATTGGGAGAGAGATCTGGGATCACCACTGTCTAAGAAGGAAAGAGCAGGGATATTTGAAAATGTTTCAAAGATATCTTTATCAGCTGCATTGGTGGAAAATGGCTACAAATTACTATACTGTTGGTATTTGACTCTGGAGAGGCTGAAGAAAATGTGCCTAGTCTCTTCTCTCTGTTGGAGGAGTTGTGGACATGTTGAGATGATGTTCCCTATTTGGTTGTTTTGCCTGGTGGTGCAGAGATATTTGCATGAATGCTTGCATTTTATTGAGAATGTGATTAGGATTCAGACTGATAATTATGTGCCTTTTCCATTATAAACCTGTGGGGTGGGAAAAGAACGTGTGCATTTTTGTGAGTGCTTGTTTGGGTGTTGCTAGACGTGAAATCACTAAGGGGTCTGTTTACTAAGCGGCGCTAGCGGCTTCCATGCAAAATCGGAGCGGGCCGCAGCTCCAATTTCATATGGAAGCACTAGCACCACTTAGTAAACAGACCTCTAAGCTTTGGAAGAAATGTGATATGCTGGGATTAAACTTGTTTCTAGAAAGAGAAAAGAACAAGCATTTTCTGGGCAAACTAATGGCAATAAAAGGGGGGTTTGGTCGATAAGTTAATTGAAACTGGGAACCATGTATATGTTGAATGATCAAAAAAATCCTGACATACATTTTGATGTTTACTGATATTTTCACTTCCCATTTAACACTTATGATTTTTTTTTGGGGGGGGGGGGAGGAGGGGAGGGGAATTGGTAGAATAGGTTAGATTGCTGCAGTGAAATGACCCACCTGTTGTGGTATGATGGCAAGGGGGATTCTGAGGGATATAGCTGATTTTGTATGTTTTATAAAAGTCTGGTTTGTAAACAATTTTTTAAAAAATGAAGTTATAAAAATAAAATAATAATAAGTGTATCATATGAGGAAGAATTTTAAAAAGGACGTCCAAGTGCAATCTGGGACATCCAGGGTGAAAACGTGCAGAAAAAAGTTGGAAATGTTTGTTTCAGCCTGATTTTAGAAACATAAATGTCCCCAATATGGACGTCCACAGTCCCATCCACATAGACATCAGCTAAAGAATATTGGGGTGGGAATGTCTGTAACATGCAAGGTTGCATATGGAGACGTCCAGTGGTGTGACAAATTGGAAATATGAGCCCCTATTCCCGGGCACAGTTAGTTGTCAACTTGGAAAACATATAGGAGTTTACTTCCTTCTCCACACCCTTTGGATGTCTGGCAGACAAAACGAGCACTTTTCAGCTGCCTATTCGTGCCTGAAGCAGGTATAAACATGGACGTGGCATGGGACGTACAGGATGTTTTTGCAATTGGGCGAGAACGTCCAGGTTCTTGGTAACACGCTGGACATGCCTACACCATGTCCCCATTCTGATTTGGACATCCTCACGCTGGGGACGTCCGCAGAACTAGCTTCTAAAATGGTTCCAGGGATGTCTCCGTGCTTTGGACATCCCTATGCCCATTTTCAGCCATCCAAAGCATGAACAGGGCTTCTAATATAGCCCCCATTATATGTACAACTGACTTTTAATTACATGTGTAACAACTGGCAATTGACAGTGCTTGTTAGCTCTATTGCAAACACCAAATACTACTTTTGACATAGTTATTCAGGGAGATGTAAATCCACTGCTGTTCCACCTCTCTTTTCCTGCACTCCCCCTTTTCAAAAAATACTTAAAATTTTGTTCACTATGCAGTCATGTAAATATGGGTTTACTAGCATTGCTTTGAAACACGCAGTTCAAAGTACAGTGGCCTATGTTAGTAATACAGTCAATACAGTTCAGAAGGGTCCTGCAAGCATTCTGAGTATAAATTAGAAAAACTCTTCCAATCCAAGCCAAATGGAGATTTTGCAAAAGGTAAAACCTTCACCAGAGTATGAATAGCAGGAACTATGCAACAAATGTAAGCTGCCTGCTTGTCTGAGGTGAATAGATATCCCAGGTCATAGAGGAGACAGGTTGATCGAACCCTGATTTTATCATATTACATACAATGCAATGGGTCAAACCAGGACTGGCTCAGCCTGCCCCTCATGACATGAAGCTATCTGATCTCTTTACGCTTTTTATTCAAAGGACGTAGGACTTCAAATAGTTCAGTTCAATTGGAAATAATATTTTAATCTAATCATACGGTATTGGAAAGATAGGAAAGTGGATGAACTTTACCTAGCAAGTGCCCCTGCTGTTCTCTCCACGGTGCACCTTTTCTGTCCCTGTGTAGTATGAAGGGAATCAGCAGAGCCTGGACTCTGGACTCCATTGAACCAAATCCAAACAGTATCAAGTCACACAGTGTTGATGATCTCTCCTAGCCTTAAAATAAGGACTTTTCCCTTTTTTCCCCCATATCCCTCCAGCCTTTGTTCCAAATCTCTCTTTAAGGCAGTTTAGCTACACATTTTTTTTTTTGCATTTTCCTTGCTCTGGGTATTTTGGAATGCCTACTCTGCTGTTTTGTACTGCTGTGTTTGTATTTTCGATGCATTATTTATCTGGACAATGCCTTTGCTGTGCTGTAATCAAAAGACGTTTAAATTGAATTAAAAAAATTGTTATCATTCAAGAAAGCAGAAAATATTAGTGGCTACCGAGAATATGCACAAGCAAATCAATGACCACAGGCACTATCACTGTGCCACACAAGAGCAGCTCCATGAGCTCTAAACCAGTGATTCCTAAACTGTCAGTCAAAATCCTCCTTATGGATAAAGAACCTTTCTCTAGATGAAAAAATTACATGGATGGTCACACTACAAGTGCACAGCAAGCCTGCACTTTTTGCCAGCCAAGTGTGGGAAGAGTACAGAGTTAGTTAATTACTTTGTTGCATACTTGTCCTGGTCAAGAGTTTAAAAAGAGTGAAGCGTTAACTTTGATGCTGACAAGTCTCACACCTCTCCTTACCTTTGCAAACCTGCATCTTCCTCCTGGATGGCATGCATCACTACCACAGATCTGGGCCTTCCTCGCTCACATCACTTGCACAGTTCTGGGTTTCTTCCCTCATCTCTGGTAAGCATCACTAGAACAGATTGGGATCTCTCTTCCTCATCTCTGGCATGCCTCATTACCAGAAACCCAGACCTACTTTGCTGTCAATCATCACTCCCTTCCTCCCCAAAGAGAACAACAAGAGGGCCAGAAGTATCCCACTTCTCCTCCTTCTGCCAACTCTGATTGGATAGAACTAAAGTTACTGTAAAACCAACCAGCAGGGGAGAGGAGAGAGGGTTGAAAGAAGCTGAGGTGGCACAGAGGGAAAAGAATGAGACGGTATTTGCTTTGGAGATTAGTCTAGAAGGGAAGAAGATAGTGAGTGGTAAACCTGGGTGCGGGCAGGGGAGACCAGATGAATGACTGAATCAGAAGGGGAAAAGCGGAGTAGATAAGGGAGAGAACTGATGAACCTGAGGGGGGGGGGGAGTCTAGCAAAGGTGAGCTGGTGGGGGTGGGACAATGAGAGGAAAGGGACAAATGGAGGGGGAGTGAATTTGATAGATCGAATCTAAGGGGAAGAAGTGAATGAGTGATCGATTCTGGGTAGTGGAGATGTGTGCCTGAGTCGAGAGAGATGGGGATAAGAGCCCTGGGGGCTTAGAGTGGATGAGTTTTGGGGTGATAGAGAGAGAGGGAATGAGTCTGGGCAGGTGGCCCAGGGGCAGGAAGGAGAGAAAGAAAATGAGCTTGGAAAACTTGACATTGATGATGAGAAACTGAGGGTGTGAACTTGGGTGGTATGAGAGAGGTGGTAAGTCAGCAGTGAGAATAAAAGAGTGGTTCAGTCTAGGGATAGGTTAACTTGTGGTGGAAGAATGAAGGACTACAAAAGGGGACTGTTACTTCTGGAGAGAGATCTGCAATTGTAAGTATTTACTTCTGGGAATCAACGGCTGAAATCGCAGCTTCGGGGGCGCTCAGGAGATCAGCGAAGAGACCGGAGCTGTGAGCAGGAGCCCCTCCTCCCTCCCATTGCCTGCCTATGAGAAGCCAGCATCAACGGCTGAAATCGCAGCTTCGGGGGCGCTCAGGAGATCAGCGAAGAGACCGGAGCTGTGAGCAGGAGCCCCTCCTCCCTCCCATTGCCTGCCTATGAGAAGCCAGCATCAACGGCTGAAATCGCAGCTTCGGGGGCACGCCCGCGCCTTGCGGGTCTGTGCCTGAGGGCCTCGCCAGAGGGCCCTTTGGCGTGGCCCTTAGGCGTTGGTCCGTGGCGTTCATCCTGAAGTGAGCATTGAAATCGTGGACTGGATTGTCATACGCTCATATTATGGTAACCTGCTGTTCCTCTTCTTTTCTCTACCTATTCTTTTGACTGTTTCTGTCCTCTACTCTGTCCTATCTTACAAATGGCGTTCCTTTCGTATTTCCGCAAATGATATATTATTGTAAACCGCTCTAATGCTTCGGCCTGAGCGGTATATCAAATTTAAAATAAACATAAACATAATTTTTCTAAATCTTGGGGGAAAAGAAATTCTTTAGATTAAAGCTGATTAATCTGTGAACCCCAGTGTATTTGTTCAATCAGTCAGGGCCTAGTAGCAGCAAAGAGTTTTCAGTTTAAATTTAAAACACAGCAGAGAGCTTTCTGGTTAAATTTAGAACCCAGCAGAGAGCTTTCAGTTTAAATTTAATACTCAGTCAGGGCCTAGTAGCAGTAAAGCACTTTCAGTTTAAATTTAAAACACAGAAGAGAGCTTTCTGGTTAAATTTAGAACCCAAGACTCCCTCTATCCAAGCAAGGACTGTAGGACTCCCCCTGGAGATTGGTCACAAATTACCTTAGAAGCACAGGACAGGGTACTGTGTAGCAGCAAGCTTTTAATAAGTCTTCTTTCCCTCCCTCCCTCCCTCCCCAACACCCACCCATCCCTGGGATAATCGTAGCTTTATAGGTGCTTAAACCTCTTAAAGGAAAGGAGGTGCCATATTCACTCTCAGGTGCAGCTGTTTATTCTCATCAGCATATATTAAGGACCTGAGATTAAACTTCAGGTGAACAAAGTACATTAAACATATTAGGTATAGTTTAAATATCTAAACACAACTTTAAAACTAAGATGCAGACAGCAGTCCAGCAGCAAGATGGGGGCTTTCCAGTCTTTTGCATTGAGTGTCACATGTATGATTTTCTCCCAGTTGGTGAGGGGTCTTACGTGTGCACAAGATGCAAAGAGCTCTTTGCTCTCGGGGGACGAGTTTGATCTCTGAAGGCTAGAGTAGCAGACTTCGGAGACATAAGGAAGACAGAGAGGTACATAGACGAGACCTACAGGGATACAGTTCTGAAGTCCCACCTCCAGTCTGGCAGCATCCCTGTTGCCATGGAGGAGAGAGGTCACGTGACAGGAGAGCATCATCCTGGTTTGGTAGGAAATGATCCTATAGCTAGGACCTGTCTTCCAGGTGATGTAAAACCCTCTCACATCGAGGACGTTTCTCCAAGGCCATGTGCCTATGAGGGAAGGGTCAGGACAGCCATTATAGTTGGTGATTCGATCATTAGGCATGTAGATAGCTAGGTGGCTGGTGGATGTGAGGATTTCCTGGTAGCATGACTGCCTGGTGCGAAGGTAGCGGACCTCATGCGCCACCTAGACACGCGCAGACATCCAAAGGTCCATAAATTAACGCGCACACCTGGTACACGCTGAGGGGTTAGTGCAGGCGAGCGAGTTTGACGGCGTGCATTTTTGGTGTTGAAGCGAAAGGAGGGTCAGAGGCAGGTCAGGCGTGGAGAGTGGCAGGGTTGGTGACCAGTGGGGGAGGTAGGTGGCTGGGTTGGTGAGTGGTGGGGGTGACAGGAGGCAGGGCTGGTGAGTGGCTAAGGTGGTGAGGACTGGGGAAGGTGACGGGGGCAAGGGCCACACGAGGTAAGACAGGTCCGGGATGCAGAGAGAGGACAGGGAGAGCAGGGACATGCTGCGGCTGGACATGATAGGTGGGGTGTCCGGGGAAATTGCAGGGCCGCAGTCCCCAGAGACGGGATGGTTGGTTCTGAGGCTGCCAGCCCATCGGGTATGTCTGACCCCACCCAGGAGCAGCCTGAGGGGCATACCACAGGCAAGCATAGGCGGACACCTGTGCCGGATGGGGAGAGGAAGAGGGCGATAAGATTTAGCCAGCAGGAAAACCACAACCTGCTGGCAAGTGTCCTCGAATACTATGAGGAGCTGTATGGGCGGAAGAGCTCACGTACAACTGTTAGTGTACGGAACCAGGTGTGGGTGGAGATGCAGGGGGCCATGGCACAGGCTGGGGAGCCACCAAGGGACCTTGACAGCCTCTGTAAGAGGTTCAATGATATCAGGAGGGGGGTCCGTGCACACATGACTGCATAACGCCGACATGCTAGCGGCACTGGCAGGGGCGGCCCCTTCATCCCATGCCTCATGCCCCTGGAGCAGCAGCTAGCTGAATGCCTAGGTCCCATCTATATCCATGGCCTCTCACTGGTGCTGGACACGGCTGACCCACAAGCAGGTATGTTTGAGACATGCAGCACACATACAGCTATCTACCATGCACACGCTGGGCATGCCACGGGGGGTAGCGGGCCCATGTCCTGGGAGCAGGTGTGTCCAAACTAGGAAAACATATACCTGAGTCCACACTCCCCATTAGTGTTTGCATGTGGAAACTATAGGGGATAGAATCAAACCTTCTACCCAAAACCTTCCACATATCTGTCTGACAATATGAGCTCCCTCCTAATACCCATTCATGCCTTGGGCAGATGTAGGCGTGGATATAGGTCAGGATGTCCTGGACATATCTGAGATGCGGTGAGGACATCCAAGGTCTGGGAGTACCCCACACATGCGTACTCCACGCTCCCAGTCAAACTTGGATGTCCGCACCCCAGATTTGGTTATGAAATGGGGCAATTCCATCAAATGGGTTAGTTCTGTGCATACAATGTGTGGTGGAGGAGGAACAGGGGGTGAAGAGGGAGCAGGCAGAGGGGTTTCTGTCCCTAGGGCTGACCAAATAAGAGAGACAGAGGAAAGCAAGGTGTACATAAATAAATATGTGTCTACGTTACAATGTGCTCTACGTCTGTGTCTGTGCCACCCCATATCTACTGTGTACCTCAAGTGTTCCCCCCCCCCCAAGTAACATCCAGGCCATCGAGGCGGCTGAGGAGGACAGTGGCAGTGAGCCTGAGCCAGTGGAGGTTGACAAGCTACCGCATGCAGACATTGCCATCAGCAACGCCCCAGACACCCCATGGGCCAAGGTGCTGTCTGAGGAGGTGGCCACCCAGGAGGATGAAGGGTCACCCCAGCAGAGCGGGTACACAAGCACCACAGTGGCTGGGGAGGGGCCCGACGATGTTGGGGTAAGCCCCACATTGCCACCGCCAGGGCCATCCACTGCAACAATGGGCACAGTGCCTGTCGTCCTCCTGGAGCTGCGGGCACATATGGCGTCGGCATGCAGGGATGCTGCAGGTAGGCAACTGGCAGGATGGTTGCATGTGCTGGTGTGGCAAACCAACCCCCAGACACAGCGGTGGGGTCACACACACGCATGATGACAGTGCCCCTCCACACATACATATGCCCCCCTGGCCATGTCTGGGGTGGTTGGTGTGGCTCAGTGGGGAATGGGCAGGTCATTCACATTGGAGTCTGGGCAACAGATGTCTCACAGGTCACCTTAATCCCCTCCCACAGGCACTCGCAAGGCGCTGATTGGTATATGAGCGGAGATACTTGGCCAGCAGCAGCTCCAGCGTGCCCAATGCCAGGCGGTGTGGGCCCTCATGTGGGCGGTGTGTGTGCTCCGCAGGGACATCAGGGAGCACAGCCTGGAGACACGGCAGCTGTGAGGGACTGCCGTGGATATCACAGCTGGCATAGGCCAGGTGGTGGATGCCCTCGAGGCCATGGTGGGACATATCTTGCGGCCTACAGCGGTGCCAGAGGTGGCGGTAGCAGCAGCAACAGCGGCAGCAAGGGGTGTGGGGGGTTGTGGGAGGGGGCGTGGGCATAGGCGGTCACACAGGCCATAGGTGTTTGACTGTAAGTTGGACTGACCACATTAAATGACACATTACCTTTGTTCACCAATGTGCACGTGTCCTTTTTTGGTGTTGGGGGTTCCCTGAGTGTGCAGTCCCAATTGGGATACCATGGTCATATGTGCCCTACCATGTTACAGGCTGGTGGGGTGTGTGCACCAGAGGCAGTTATGACAGAGCGGTCCACACATGCCCTATGTGCCATGTGTTAACGACCATACATATGCCTGGGGATACACCCCCACTCCCCCTGCCACCTGCTGTATATGTCTGCGTGTTCAGCCCACATTGTGGGGTATATCTCCCCTCTGTCCCCGCATATCATCCACATCAGGCTATCTACATGGATGATCTGTCTGTCAGACACACACCAGGGTCACCGTGGCATACTAAATGCACATGCTGGCCAGGCAGACACGACATACAAATATACCTAGCTGCCGTCAGTTGTTTACCCCCCTCCAGCACCTGTAGTGCGCCGCTGCTCCTTCAACCCACCAAACCCCATCTTAGTGAGTCCCACCGACTAACGCACTGACTGACACGTGGATCCCCGCATGCATCACATCTACGCTGCATCATGGGTACCACATCCGCACCTCCTCACCATCCTATCATGTGCTGCATCCCTGCTACAGACTGACTATCTGTGCCAATGTGCATGTGCCCATGTCTGTTGGACGGTGCTGCACATGGTTACATCACGATGTCAGCAGGGGATACATCCATCAGCGCACATGGTGCTCTACACAGCCTGTTGTGGGGCAGGGGCAATGTATGTTGCACAAATACACACTGGGACATGCACACAGGTGTCAGACTCACCACTACAGCATGTATGTACAAAGGACACATGACCATTGCATAATTTGACTGCCTACACAGTGTTTTAATAAATGTTTGTGTTGGTAGGTGCCATACAAATGTCATAACGTTAAACAAAACAACAGCCTCCCACAGGCGGGTCAACTTTAAAAACGGGTTCACATTTGGCATTAGCACAGCATGGACATCCATCTAACACGTTAGTGGGGATACATCTTGCTATTAGGGTTGCCACTGGGAGATGGCCACAGCTGTATATGTGGGTCACACACCCGGGGGCCTGCCGTGGGGGTAATGCTGGGGATGTGCCGTGAACATGCCATGGTAATGCTGGCGGTGCATCACCTCAGCCATACCCTGCACAGCAGCTGTCAGCTGCCTGATGGCATGGCCATGGTCGCTCAGGGTCCGCATAACAGTGCCCATCGCCACACACAGGAGACCCACACATTTGCCACCACATCTACACCATGTGGCTGTGGTCTGGGTGGTGGCATCTGCATGGGCCCTGTGCATGGCAATGTGTGGGGGTCCCACACCCGGTCTGACACCGTGGCCATGCACATGGAGCGGGTGGCAGGGGCCCCCAGTGTCCTGTGGTGGCGTGCAGCTGCCCTCAGGCACAGGTTCCCCGTCCCCACCCGCCATGGCCCACCCGTCCTCCCCACCCTGGCTGGACCCCTCACTCTCCCCGCCACCCTCCTCGTTTCCTGCTCCACCTCCACAGCACCCTCCGCCATCCCCTCCACCCATCCCTCCCCATCCTCCATGTATTCGTCCCTCACATCCATGGTATCCTCCGCCGCTGCTGGTATGTCCTCCACCTCCATCCCTCCAGTGGTCGCAGGGGGGCTGCCACCAGGTGGTGTGGGGGCAGTGGTCCCCTCCCCAGCATCTGCAGCCTCTGTGGAGAAGGCAGGAATGAACAGGGCATCATGCGTTTGTTACGGCACAGACACATTGTATGTGGCATCACAGGCTGCCGTGTCACTGGGACATGGTGCAGTGCAATACATAGGCTGGGACACTAACCATCACCCCCGGCCATTACCTCCCGCTGCATGCGGCGGAGGTACCCCGGGCAGTGTAGCTGCATCTCTGTCCTCTACCTGGGGGGATAAGCAATGTTTGCAAACATTAGGGCCCTGTATCCCTGCCCATGGCGAACCACATGGCACACATGTCTGCGTGCAATGGAGACCGCTCCTGCTGTGGGCAGCGCCACCTGCATGTGTGGGCATGAGGCTGGGCATTTGTGTTGTGACACCTACCTGCCCTGTGGGCCGCCTCACAGCCACCCCATGCCATGTCCCTGCCATCTCCTGCCATGACATGAGAGCAACATGGCATGTGGGGCGTTCCAATTGTGGTCTACAGGGGGTGTGACTCCATACCCTCAGTGCAGTCCAGCACACACCTCGGTGTTGGGCAGGCCGTCCCACATTAACAGGACCCATCACCAGGGGGGGTGGAGCTCTTTCAAGATGGCTACTGAGCGTTTCTTTTGAACTTATGCCGAAATGAAAGGGTAAGCTGAGGGCTTTTCCCTCAGAGCCTCAGCAACCTTCTGGCGGTCCTATGGATCATTTTGTCACTTTAACTCCGGACCAGAGAGCGGAGGTACGAGCCGGCTTGGCGGTGAATGGAAAAGAGACCGCTTCGCCGCCGTCGGATGCTGAAATATCTCTCTCCCCCGCGCAGAGAACTCCGCCGGCTTACCCAGCTTCTGTTAGCCCTACTCTGGCAGCTGTGACGTCTGCTTCTCCCGTCGTTGGGGGTGAGCCTGCCGTTCGAGGGAAGCTACCTGAGGTTTCGGCTTTACAGTCCCCTGTGGATTCCAGGGAGGCTGTGGATATTTCCATCTCGGCGGAACTCCCTGAGCTATCAGTTGGGGAACGGAGCTCCCAGGCTGCGTCCACACCGTTTCCTGTCTTTTTTTTTCGCTTATCCAGACCGGCGTCTTTTACACTTGAATCTATCTGGGAAGCCATAGCTGCTTTGTCTGGAGCAGTTCAATCTCAAACTGCAGCCTTAGCCCAGAATATCCAGGATAATACCTCACGTACACTTGAGAACGCTGGTAAGATTGAGTCTTTTGCAACTACCTGTGACTCTTTGGCGAGTGTAATATCTGATCATGGAACCCGGCTGGATTCTCTTAGTGATCAATCTTCAGCTGTTGTTAAGGACAATGGGATACTTCGGTATAAGATTGAAATCTTGGAAAATGCTGCCAGAGCCGCTAATTTGCGGCTCTTAAACTTTCCACAATCTCAGAGTGTATCAGCGATGGATATGTTCAAGAAATATCTGCACGAAGTTCTCAAAGTTCCTCCTGAATTGTTTCTCCCTTTGACTAAAGCTTATTATCTTCCTCGAGGGAAAAAAGACGCTGTGGCTTCTTCTAATGTTTCCAATATTAACTTTGATGTTCTCAATGTTTCTAACTTGTTGGAGGATACTGGGGGTGAGGGCTGTGTGCCGGCTACTATGATTGTGCAGTGTGCCTTAATCTCTGACAAAGATTGGCTCCTTAAGATGTTCTTTAAAAAGAGGCTGGAGTCCTTCAAGGGTTTGACTATTTCTATGTTTCCTGACTTAACGCGGGAAACGCAGAAACGGCGTAAACAGTTTCTACTTTTAAAAGCCGGTGTGTTGCAAATGGGAGGGTCTTTCTTTCTCCGATACCCTTGTAGATGCCTAGTGGTTTATAAATCTGTTCGGTATTATTTTTCTGATCCCTCGGATCCTGTTACATTTATTGATGCTAGGATTTCTACTGTTGATGCTTTGGGATAATTGTTCTCTACTTATTCGTGATATCTGGAGTACCTCTTAGTCATTTTGTGCTTTTCTTGTATTAATATCTTTAAGGTTAGACCATTCTACTCTTGTTTGGTCTTAGAATTCCCTTCTCCCCCCCCCCCCCCACTGATGTTGGACTGTATGGGAATCATGGGTATATTTTCTACTTGCTGTATCTTTTTATCTTTATACTCCTGTGTACATCTCATTTTCTGAGCAAGATTGTGCTTGATTGTTTTTCTTGCTGTTCAATTTGAAATTCATAAATAAATAATTTAAAAAAAAAAAAAAAAGGACCCATCACCATGTCGCCTGGACGCTGATGCAGCCTCTGTGGTGCATGCTCGGACACCTGGGGGTGTGGGGGAGCTGGTTACATGCACCAACATCAGCTACCATTACACCGGGATGCTTGGTGGACCACTGGAATCTGATGTGCTGTCTCCTGGGGATGTGGCGGAACCAGGAACATGCAACAACATCACCACCATAACACCAGGCTGTAGAATAGACACGTGTAGTCTGCTCTGCTGCCTCCTGGGGTTAGGGCAGAGCTGAGAAACTGCAACAAGAACAACCACCATAACACCAGGATGTAGAATAGACCTGTGTCGGCTGGTCTGGGGCCTCCTGGGGTTAGGGCAGAGCTGGGAAACTGCAACAAGAACAACCACCATAACACTAGGATATAGAATAGACCTGTGAGGTCTGCTCTGTGGCCTCCTGGGGTTAGGGCAGAGCTGAGAA
Organism: Ichthyophis bannanicus; assembly: GCA_033557465.1. Taxonomy (NCBI): domain Eukaryota; kingdom Metazoa; phylum Chordata; class Amphibia; order Gymnophiona; family Ichthyophiidae; genus Ichthyophis; species Ichthyophis bannanicus. The sequence continues at coordinate 1,403,077,253 of CM066033.1, read as the reverse complement.
ACTGCAACAAGAACAACCACCATAACACCAGGATGTAGAATAAACCTGTGAGGTCTGCTCTGTGGCCTCCTGGGGTTAGGGCAGAGCTGGGAAACTGCAACAAGAACAAGCACCATAACACCAGGATGTAGAATAGACCTGTGAGGTCTGCTCTGTGGCCTCCTGGGGTTAGGGCAGAGCTGGGAAACTGCAACAAGAACAACCACCATAACACCAGGATGTAGAATAGACCTGTGTCGGCTGGTCTGGGGCCTCCTGGGGTTAGGTCAGAGCTGGTAAACTGCAACAAGAACAACCACAGTAACACCAGGATGTAGCATAGACCTGTGAGGTCTGCTCTGTGGCCTCCTGGGGTTAGGGCAGAGCTGTGAAACTGCAACTGAAGCACCCACCCTGACACCAGGATGTTTGATACACCCCTGTGCGCAGGTCTGTGAGCATTCGGGGCCAAGGGTGCTGTTCCACAGATCAACAGCACCAACTAACACACCACCAGGATGACTGCTGGACCTCTGTCATCAGATATGATGCCTCCTGGGGATGGGGCAGGGCTGTGGTACTCCGACTGCAGCAGCTACCAGTGCACCATGATGACTACTTGACTTCTGTGATCAGGTCATATGTCTCCTATGGATTGGCCAGAGCTGGTAATGTGTCGTAACATCAGCCACCATGGCACAGGGATGCCTAATATAGCCCTGTCATGGGGGCTGCAAATCCTGGGGCTTGGGCAGAGGTGTGCACTGCAACAGGAGCAGCTTACATCACAACGCGCTAACCTCTGCACCTCTGCTTTCATGTCTATGGCTCCTGGGGATTGGCATATGTGCACACAGCAGCATACACAGATAGCTTGATCACAGGTTTTCCCACATACACGTGTCTCGCACATGTGGTACATATCTTATGTGTTTTGACTGCTGGATATTTTGTTGTACACCTTCCTTTTAGTGACCTGTCCCCATACACTTACCTCACGTGGGTAGTCTGCTACACAGTTAAAGCGCCTTGTGATGCGCACCCATGCCCTCCTGACGCGTTCCAAATCCTGGAGTTTTGAGGCGCATGGGAAGAGCCATGGCTGCCTGGTGCATATTAGGGCTGCCAGCTGTCGTAGGTCGGAGCGGCTAAAGGCTGGCTTGCGGGATCGCGTCACCATTTTGGGGGATGTCCATGTGTTGATGACGCACGCTGCGCATGTGCTGTATCATGCACATGCCGTGCCACACCCTACTACACCGCGCACACAACGTGTGCGCGTCACGGATGCCACATGGAAAACTATCTCTGGGGCCGCATGACTACACATCGAATACTGTGATTGGCAGCTATGGTGGCTGCCTTTAGTTTACAACATCGCATTACTTACGCCAGTTGGCCTGGACCGCATCTGCTGCGCCTCAGCTTTAGGTGCCTTATGACGTGCTTTCGGCAATGCAACGCCACGCCAAGCCTCTCTTTAGAGGCACGGGACGAAGGTTATATTGTATTAGGCTTGTGTCACTGTTTGTGGAGATTGTCTGACTGTTACTAACACTCATCTTGCTGTTGTTGCAGTGGGCATTCGAACCCATAAGCAGTGATTCTGAGGGCATCATATTAATCAGTGTGCTATGCCTTTTCTCACAGCACAGGCTGACTACACAGCAACTGCAGGTCAACCCAGTAAATGTCAGCTGTGCTTACCGGGGTCGGGTAGACCCACAGCTAAGGCACTTTACAGGGTACCTTAGGTTTTCCAGCTGAGGTGATGGTCCATTTTTGGTGGACACACTGATATTTGCTATGGGGTATGTGTACACCATCCTAATGTTGCCGGCAAAACCCCCAGCGATAATGTGAGCAATGCCATATAGGGAGGTGTGCATGCTGGCATCCACGTAGCATGCACTGTGTATCGCCCAATAGGAGGCGCGTTGGCTGTTTACGCGCGGTAATCTTAACTTTGTGGCAGCTCTAGGAGACGGTGTATAGAGCTGTAGCCTACTGGCTAATACAATAACCAACAAGCCAAAGGTCATGAGTTTGATCCCTCAGGGGTCTCATCTGATATGGCTGTCTGGGACAATCTCTTTTGCTGCATGTAACAGTCTGCACATCTCTACAATCTGTGCTGCCAGCAGAAACACCCTCGCCTCATTGCCATCATCTACTGCGCCCTATAGGGCAGGGGGGTGTCTGGACCCACATGTGGATTGGGGGCAACGCCTACAGACCCGCCCTCTCGGGGCCAGGGTGGGGAGAACAGGATCTGCCACCAACAGCCTAACACTCTACATCTTTGCAATGGCGGCAGTGGAGGGACATGATGAAGGGCTGTGGGACCAACTACCCCGGTCCTGCAGGGGAGAAGGCACCCTCCAAAGCACTGGATGCAGATCTGTATCACACAGGGCACTGGCAGACAGGCAGTAGGTCTGCATACACTCAGACTCCCCCCACCACCATCTGACATTGACCAGCAGTGGGCACTGTCAGTCTTCACCCTGCAAGGTGCTCCAGCCATACACACGCTAACTGCAGACAGTCTGCTAGTTAGTACATAGTGCATGTCCCTGGAGGAACTGTGGGCACCCAAAGATGGGATGTGAGCACACACACCAAGCAAGTATGTCAGTGATTGGGCCCCAGAACAGGGAACCCATAGATATCACCTAAAAGAAATACTGTATAGCACTATGGGGTACCCTAGCCATGCCATGGTCACTGCTCAGTCAGGGTGAGAGTGACCTCACAGCATGACATGCTGTGGCCACCCTGTCCGTGCAGGTGGTGGTCGGGCACTACAATGTCCCAGCCATTGCCCTATGCAGATGCATCCTGTCCAGGCCATACCCACAGTACCTTGCTCCTCATTATGCACATTGGCAGGCTAACACTGGAAACAGTGCAAGCATTGTGGGCTCAGTAAGGTGTAGGCAGCCACAACACATTGGGTAAACATACACCCACTCCCACACCTATTTCGGCATTGTGCATGGATAGAGGTGGTTGGCAGCTCTGGCCGCCACACCAGTCCTGGGCACAGTGCAGGCATTGCTATGGTACTCAATACAGTTGGGGTCACTCCCTGGGGTGGTATACACTGTCAGGAACAAACACTGAACCACAATCCACAGATATCAGAAAGGTTGCTATGATGAATCTCTGTCAACAAATTGTGTTTAACATAGGATGTGTTATCTGACATTAATCAGAGCAACCTTTTGATATATGTGTAATGTGTTCCCAAGTTTAGGACGGCATTGCTAAGGTATGCAGGTGCTAGTATTGGGAGATGCTAGTCTGCGCAGGGCCCAGCAGCCTGACTCTCCATGAGGTGTTGGATAGTGGAGCCTGTGGGTGTGGGTGTTTGTGCCGCTGCTCTAGGGCAGAGGTTCCCAACTCCGGTCCGGGTGGGCCAAGCACGGTTCAGGTCTTCATGCTGTCCCTAATGAATATGCATGGTTACATTTGCATACAATGGGGCAGGGCATGTAATTACATCTCATGCATATTTATTAGGGACATCCTGACAACCTGAATGGTGTTTGGCCTTCCAGGCCTGCAGGTGGGACACTCTGCTCTAGGGATTGCACATGTTAATGGTGTCTGTGCTCTGTAGGGTAAAATATAGGCGTTTATGGCATGTTTCATTTATCTGCAAGAAAGGTTCTGTCTTTCTTACCATGGTTTAGTACTGGGTAAACTATAGGGACATGGTTTGCAGGGGCCACAGCTGGGACTTGAACCTGTGACCCTCTGCCCCTGAACACACTGGCTGTGTGTACTGCACCACACTGTTGCCACAGAGACAGACCAATCCCTGGGGATACCATGACTGTACATCAGACAGATTGTGTCTGTTGCAGTGCATGGCACACACCTAAATGGGGCTTGGCTATGGCCTGCTGTGAGCAGCTGCCACTGCCCCATCCACCACCAGCACCCCTCCGCCACCATGCTGACATGCCCTTATGCCGGTGGTGCTGGTGGTGCGCAGTCCCAGGCCAGCCAGTGTGCCAGTAGGCAGCTGCCTATGATGTGTGTTCTCGGGTGGGGTGCCTACATGGACATGCGTGCTTCCCCCCGGCACCACTTGCCAATGTTATGTGCCCTTGGGGGTACCTGCTGGGTAAAATCCCCTGGGACACTGTGGGAAACACACTCATGCCCATGTTGGACCCTCGTCAGTTGCTGTCTTGCTGCTTCACTGTTTCGGCATTCCTATGTGCCACCTAGGCATCTGCCTAGTCCGCACTGTGCCCCAGCTGCACTACAGCATGTGCCGCCTGCAGCCCTCTGTATCCCATTTCCAGCATCAGTACAGTTGCCCTTTCCTATGTGCCCATTCTGCTGTCGTGGCACATGTGCATGCCAAAACAAACCTGCCCAGTATAAACAAGACAAAACCCTGATCACCGCTATTTCAATGTGGGATCATTCACTTTGTAGGGGGACAGAGAATAGACCCTTCCAAACATGATATCTTCTTTTTTATGCATTGTCAGTAGTGTTGCCTTATGTTTATCATTAATATCACTATTGGCCAGCTTGGTTATTGGGTTTTCAAATTTGGTTCTGGTCATCTTATCTGTTTATTTGCCTTTTTGGTTCCTGCACATGTATCACTACTATCATGTTTTTGGGTTTCCCTGCCTTTGCTGTACATTGCTGACTGAAATGGTTTCTCTGACCTGCAAATGTGCCTAGTGTGAGGTTTTCACTGGCGCTAATTTTCTGAGCTTCATTTCACGGTGTTAGTGTGCAAGGAGCCACCCCACACCCACTCTCCGCCCATTGACCCCTTCTCTCCGTCCCTGGGGAGCCTTCCTCCACCCTCTGGGGAGCCTTACTCCACCCTCTGGGGAGCCTTACTCCACCCTCGGCGCACCTTACCGCCGCAGCAGACATTATCGCCCGATAACGTCGCAGCTGCACCGTTAGCGCCATTTAGTAAACATACCCCTTAATGTGGACAAGTGCAAAGTCATGCACCTAAGAAAGAACAACCCAAACTATGGTTACATGATGCAAGGGTCCACATTAGGAACCACCACACAGGAAAAAGATTTAGGCGTCATCGTGGATAACACGTTGAAACCCTCTGCCCACTGTGTAGTAGCAGCCAAGAAGGCAAATAGAATGCTAGGAATCATAAGGAAAGGAATGGAGAATAAAACCAAGGATATTATGCCTTTGTATCATTCAATGATGCAACTGCACCTTGAATATTGTGTGCAATTCTGGTTGCAGTATCTTAAAAAGGACATAACGGAATTAGAAAAGGTACAGAGAAGAGGCACCAAAAGGGTAAAGGGGATGGAAGGATACCTCTATGAGGAAAGGCTAAAAAGTTAGGGTTCTTCAACCTGGAAAAGAGACGGCTGAGGGGAGATATGATAGAGGTCTGTAAATTAATGAATGGAGTGGAACGGGTAAACGTAGATCAATTGTTTATGTCATCAGAATATAAAAAGACTAGGGGACATGCAATGAAGCTACAGGGTAACCTATTTAAGACTAATAAGAGAAAATATTTTTTTACTCAACGTGTAATCAAACTCTGGAATTTGTTACCGGAGGATGTAATAAAAGCTGTTAGTGTAGCTGGGTTTAAAAAAGGTTTGGACAAGTTCCTGGAGGAAAGGTCCATAAACCATTATTAAAAGGGACCCAGGATATCGCTGCTTGACCCAACACAGGCATTGAGGAACCTGTCTTTTGAGTAGACTGCTAGGTACTTGTGACCTAGATTGGCCACTGTTGGAAACAGGATAATGGGCTTGATGGACCTTGGTCTGACCCAGTATGGCATATCTTATGTTCTTAGACTGAGGGAGGGTAAGAGGGGGTGAGTCTGACACGACATGAGGGGAGAAAAAGGATGATAGGTACATAGGTGGATGGAAAGGAAGGTGGATTAAGAGGGAAGGAAGGGAAGGAAAAGAAGACCTGACAGAAAAATAGGGGTGGGGAGGGAATGGGGAGTCTCAGACATCACACCTAGCCACTACTACCCACCCAAATCCACTCTCTCAGTTACACATCCACCCCCATTCATTCATACACACAGATTTCAACTATGCATTTGTAGATATCCACCTGCCTTACCCACTCTTAACACACTACATGCAGTAACTCACCACCCATTCAGGCACGTTATTCATTTACTACTCATGCAGTCACACCATTAATCGCTCACCTATCCCATCCATCCACACAGAGATCTCAACTATACACTTGTAGACATCACCCAGCTCACTTTCCAGGCTTTTGTGTCTCAAGAGTGATGACTACATCAGGGGCTGTCGCTACCGCCCGCCACCACCGCTTCGAAAAGAAATTAGCTGTGGGAACATTTCTCTGTTCCTGCGGCTCTGCTCTCTTTTAAACTGCTGGGTAACAGAGCTTCTAATCGCAAGAATAAGCATTTCCTGTTTCTCGTAAGAAAGGGGGGAAGTTGGGGACTAGAAGGGAGCTCACATGGGGGGTTGGGAGCGGAAAAGAGGGGAAGGAGGAGGCTGGAGGGAAGGTGGGGGCTTGAAGGGAGCTGACACCCAGGGATGGCACTGGAAGGCAGATGGACAGAGGAGAGGGTGACTGGAAGGGAACTGACACGGGAGGGGGCACTGGGACTGGAAGTTCGCTGATATCTGGGATGGTATTTGGATTAGAAGGGGCTGGACGATGGAGAAAGGGGGGGGGGGGACTAAAAGGGAATAGACACCAGTGGCGGTGCTGGGAATGCAAGGGGATTGACACTGGAAGATACTGGGAGGGGAGGCTGTAAAGAGGGCTGATACTGGGGAGCGTTACTGGGACTAAAAAAAGGTTGATGGAAGAAAATGAAAAAAGCAAGAAATGTCAGATGGACAATACAGTAGATCATAGAAAAAGAGCTAAGAGAAGACAGAAAAAAAACCAAAAAACTCAGATTGGGACCAGCATGATCAAAAATCATCAGATAATAAAGGTAGAAAAAATAATTTTATTTTCAATTTAGTGATTGGACTTTGCGCTATCTTTATATTTCAAACTGTATGGGGAAATGCCTCTCTTATTTGGTGTGGCACCGCATGCGAAGTCTGGCTTCTTGGGGTTTCATTTTAATTTTTGTCTACATATTTTTATTTTAGGTTATGGTCACTTATTCTGTACTTGGTGAGGGTCTTTGTTCTGAGTGTGCGAGCAAGGCCAGGTGCTCTGTTAACACGGAGTATGTACGCAGAGATCTGTACTGTAGTAATTTGACATGTACAGCTTTTCAAATAGGTGTATGGAGGTTTTGGGGACCATTGCAGTATTTGTAGTGCTTTTTTCTGGGTAGGCCCTTATTGCATGAGTTTTGGACCTGTATGCTGGTATGGTATGGTAGATTTGACATTGTAGATTTTCAGTGACTTTTGCAGCATTTTATATTAGCTCACAATATGCCTGTTACTGGAGAACGTTTATGCTGTTGTGAGATGACCAGAATCAGATTTTACTTTTTATTTTTATTATCACAGCCTGTTTGTATGATGCAAAGTATTTACTGCTAAGCATTTTTATTTTGGTTATGCATTTGATCTTTTGCTGCAATTTTCTCACAACACTGGATTTGAAGGAGAGGTTTAAATTAGACTTACCTGCTAATTGTAGTTCCTGAAGGAACTCCAGTCTAGTCCCAGAAACTCTGGGTTGTCATCCTCTTGGAGACTGATACACGTCATTCTTTGATGACACTGGTATAAGGACACAGGCACCGCCTCCTCACACTCCAGTTACCTATTGACAAAGCAGACTCACCGGAGCAACAATTAAGTTAGAAAAGACTCATAAAACTATTGATAGCTAACCTTATCACTAGAAAAACCCATAACTCTACCAAGTATGCGCTTATATTTTAACTGCTAAGGCTCTCTTGCTTCCCTTCCAGGAAGAAACTGACCATACAAAATTACCTCCCCGAACGGCAAAATCACCCCCTGAACCGGAAGCTCCACTGTTCTCTGTGTTCTCTTACCTGTGAAGTCTTCTGCTTCAGGCCCCCATCTTCCAAAGGACCGGGACGGGATCCGGGACTAGACTGGAGTTCCTTCAGGAACTACAATTAGCAGGTAAGTCTAATTTAAAATTCCTTATCGTCCCTCCAGTCTAGTCCCGGAAACTCTGGGGATGTAACACAGCAGTAAAAGAACTTAATGGGAGGGACCTGATAGAGCAGCCTGAAGCACCGCTGTCCCAAAACAGGTATCCCTACTCGCCTGAATATCCAGACAATAATGCTTGACAAACTAATTTAAAGATGACTACGTTGCCACTTTACAAATTTCCACTGCCGGAACCAAACTGTACTCTGCCCAAGAAGCCGTCTGCGCTCTAGTGGAATGCGCTCTTAAACCGTCCGGAACCAGCCTACCCTTCAACAGTTATGCTGACGCTATGGCCTCTTTTATCCACCTGGCAATCGACGCTTTAGACGCCGCTTCACCTTTGCGAGGACCCCCGAACAACACAAACAATCTATCCGACTTTCTGAACTCCGCCGTCCGACTGAGGTACCTTTTCAAAGCCCTCTGGACATCCAAACGATGCAACTGCGGCGGAGAGGAGCCCTCTGACGTGGTACGGAACACCGGCAGGGAGACTACCTGATTCACGTGAAAAGGAGAAACGACCTTCAGCAAAAAGGACGGAACCGGGCGTAAGAATACCTTTGAATCATAAAATGACAGGAACGGTGCCCTACAAGATAATGCCTGTAACTCCGAAATCCTCCTTGCCGAAGCAATGGCCACCAAAAATACTACCTTCAGAGTAAAATCCTTCAATGTCATCGTAGCCAAAGGCTCAAATGGCCATGTACCTAAGGCTGCCAATACTAACTGTAGATCCCACGCAGGAACTAGCTGCCGGCAGGGTGATCTCAAAAGCCCCACCGCTCTCAAAACATCTGGATGGGTGCCGAGCGCTTGCCCCTTAATCTTTCCCCTATAACAGGAAAGCACAGACAACTGCACTCATAAGGAAGCGGCCGCTAACCCTTTTTGAAATCCATCCTGCAAGAACACCAAAACCTGTGGCACTGAAGCTCGTAAGGCCTCACAATTCCTGTCAAAGCACCAAGCTTCAAAAATGCGCCAGACGCGAACATATGCCAAAAAAGTAGATCTTCTGCGCACTCTCAACAAGGTCGCGACCACCTCCTGCGAGTAGCCCTTAGCTCTTAACCTCGCCCTTTCAAGAGCCATGCCGTAAGCGAGAATCGAGCTACCTGAGGCATGAACAACGGACCTTGCATCAATAGATCCTCCCTGACCGGTAGCCTCCACGGCTTCCCAACTACCAGTCTCCGGAGATCCGCATACCAAGGCCATCTCGGCCAATCCGGAGCGATCAATATCACCAATCCTCTGTAGCATTCTATGCGGCGCACTTTGCGGCCTATTAACACCCAGGGAGGAAACATGTACAGAAGCTGATCGATTGGCCAATTTTGGATGAGAGCATCCAGTCCTTCCAACATTCTCTCTCTGCGCCTGCTGAAAAAGCGATCCACCTTCGCCGAATTGAAGGTTGCCATGAGATCCATTATGGGCGTCCCCCAGCGCCCCACTATCTCATTGTAAACATCTGGATGAAACGTCCACTCCCCGGGATCTACTTTACCCGACTCAAGAAGTCGGCCGCTACATTGTCCACCCCTGCCACATGTGCTGCCGACAGAACCTGAAGGTTTTGCTCGACCCAGCGGAATAACTGATCTGCCTCCGCCTCTAAGGGAGCACTGCTGGTGCCTCCTTGCCGGTTGATGTAGGCCACGGCAGTTGCGTTGTCCGAAAACACTCTTATCGCTGCTCCCCTTAAGTACCGCTGAAACTCCAGCAGCGACCGCCCCATTGCTCGAAGTTCCAACCTGTTGATCGACCAAGTGCTCTCCTGAATTGTCCATTGCCCTTGCGCGAATCGTCCCTGACAATGAGCTCCCCAACCTAGGAGACTTGCATCCGTCGTCAGTGGAACCCAGTGAGGCGTGTCCAAAGGCATGCCTTTTGCTAAGGCGCCCGGAAGCAACCACCACTGGAACGCTTCCCGAGTCTCCTCTGGACAGAAAAGTCTCCGGGATAGCGGATCGTTTTGGTGGGACCACCGTCTGAGTAACGCTCTCTGCAAGGGCACCAAGTCGATCGTCACCGCCATTGTGCCTAGGACTTGCAAGTAATGCCACTTGTCAGACGGCTGCCTGGGTGAGAATGTTCACAGTCTTGGCAAGTGCATATATCAATATGATTGGCAAGGGATTGTGGGCAATGCAGTCCATTCACACCAGACACAGCTGCTCACAATAAATAGTTGTGCTTGAGGGTAAAGCCAATAAGATATTTATTTATGGGGTTATTTCTCCCAACACAGATATGCTTGGTAGCACATAAATCAGGTTACTTGCTTTCAGTGTTAAACTTGAAAAAACAAAATCAGGAAAACAACATTTGAACTTATTAGGCAATCAAAGCAAAAGAAATAAGACCTGGTTGGTAACAAACTGGTCTTTTCTGTAGGCTTTAGCTAATATTTTCTTAGCAGTGTATCAAACAACAAACAAAAGCCACAAAGAAGAGAAAAACTGTTCTTTTCAGGTTAACTTCTTATATCTTCCCACATAGATTCAGAAGTGATTCCCTCAGAGCTCACAAGCAATTAGGTAAGGCTCAATTGCTAGCAGTTACCCAGCTGAAACCCCTTAGCTGGCTTGCTTTCTACTGCGTGGCTAGAAATCCTACTCAGGAGCTTTTCTGAGTAGATTAAAGAACAAGTTTGTATTTCTTTGTGATGGTTGTTGTATTTTATAACAGAAAATCACCAAAGGAGTTTAGACAGAGAGCAGTCCATATAAACACAGCCTTCATCTGCAACGTCTCCCCCTTCTTCAACAATCATGGGTTCAATATCATGGATTGGCACAGATGAATTTCTCAATGGAGCACTTTCAGGAGAATACTTGTTTCCCTGCTGTCTTTCAAGGTTATAGCTAGGGCATAGATCAGTGTTCATACATGAGCTTCCATTGCTGTTAGAGTTCCTCTCTATAAAGCCTGGCCGGTATGTAGTCCAGTTCTTATGTCCAGCCTTCCAATCCAGATCCCTGGACACTGGATCTCTCTTCACATACCTTCTGGCACGGGTCTTAGGGTCCCTTCCACGTGCAGCCGTCTCCCTCACAGGTACCGTCTGGAGATTCCTAGCTCTGCAGCACCATTCCTCTGGCTTTCCCCAGTCCAATGGTCTATGCTGGCCCTTGGAATGCCTCCCAGTATACGTACTGCTCCAGACTCCTCTAGACCTCCCAAAGGCTTTTCTCTTCCTTCTTCCAAAGGGTTTCTTGCCCTCTCTGTCCGTCCGGTTTGGCTTCTGCTTCTGATGATCCTCCAGATGAAACTGAGGATGAGGATCAAGATGAGGATAATTCTCTGTAGAATAAACTCTACCTTTATTCTGCTTAGATGAGTGCTCCTCCCTAACACAGCGCAGCTGTGCTGAATCAGGCCCTGCCCTTTGAGATGAGTGCTTGGGGATTACCTCATAGCCCTCCTGATTGAACACACGTTTCCCCACTTCAGCTCCTCTAATGGCTGTTGGAAACCTGGTGCATTCTGGGACTGGTAGTCTTTTATGGGAAAATTCTGTTTTCTTATTTCTACCAGAACTGACAGGTTGCTTGTTCAGAGTCACTTCACCTTTTCTATAGCTCCTTCCTGAGCTATGATAAGCTTCCTTATCACACACTCTGTTGGACGCGGCCTGTTGAGAAACCGCCGAATTAATTTTTGTAAGGCCACTGCCCGATGTGGAAGCAGAAACACCTTGCCTACCCTGGTATCGAAGCGCGCCCCCAGATACTCGAGGACCTGCGACGGTATCAGGCTGCTCTTGGCCACATTGACTACCCAACCTAACCTCTGCAGACAGCTGACCACCTTGGCAGTAGCCTCCTCACTCTCTACTTTGGACTTTGCTCGAATCAACCAGTCGTCCAGATATGGATGCACCAGAACACTGTTCTTCCTCAGCGCCGCCGCCACGACCACCATGACCTTAGTAAAGGTCGTTGGCGCCGTCGCCAGCCCAAAAGGCAGCACTCGAAACTGAAAATGCCCCATGGGCACCGCAAACCTGAGGAACGTCTGGTGCTCCTGACGAATCGGAATGTGCAAGTACGCCTCGGATAAATCGAGGGAAGTAAGGAACTCCCCTTTTCGGACTGCCATGATGACCGACCTCAGCACCTCCATATGAAAATGAGAAACCATGAGACACTTGTTCACCCTTTTGAGGTCCAAAATTGGGCGATATGTCCCTTCTTTTTTCAGAACTACAAAATAAATGGAGTATCGACCTAAACCGCATTGGTCTCGAGGCACTGGTACTACCGCCCGGAGATCTAGTAACCTTTTCAAGGTGTGTTCGACTGCCTCGCGCTTGCGATGCGCTTTGCAAGGGGATTGAACAAAAGCGTCAGTCACCGGTTTCCGAAATTCTAATGCATACCCCTCTCGAATCACCTCCAACACCCACTGATCTGACGTTATCTTGACCCAGGCAGCGTAAAACTCCTGTAGACGACCGCCAACTGCTACGTCCACCCGGGCCAGCCTGACTTCATTGTGACTTTCTCGTACCCGAAGAGGCGGCCGCAAAACCTTGGCTAGCTCCTCAGAACCCCCAAAAGCCCTGGTTTCGATAAGCAAAACGCCCCCTCTGACTCTGCGTGAACCTGGAGGAGCGAAAACGATGAAAATCCCTTTGTGGCATCCGCGCCATCGGCGGAAATTTACTCTGCTTCTGCTTATCCTCTGGAAGCCTTCCCTCCTTGGACCCCCCCAGATCCTTAACTATCTTCTCTAAATCTTCTCCAAACAGAAGCCATCCCTTGAATGGAAGCTTACTTAACCTGGCCTTGGAGGAAGCATCCACTGCCCAATTGCGCAGCCAAAGATACCTCCGCGCTGCCACCGCCGAAGCCATACTGTTTGATAGCCCCCTAATGAGGTCATAATGAATATCGACAAGATATGCCGCTCCGGACTCCAAACGAGCTGCCTCCCCGACCGAGTCCTCAGCTCATTCCCCCTGGATCCGCTGAGTCCATCGAAGACATGCTCTCGCCACCCAAGTCCCACAAATAGATGCTTGAATGGACAGAGCATTAACCTCAAAAACCTGCTTTAACAAAGCATCAAGCCTTCTGTCTTGAGCGTCCTTAAGAGCAGCACTCCCTTCTACTGGGATGGTCATCTTCTTGGTCATGGCAGATACAGACGCATCTACCTTCGGTGACTTAAAGATCGCCTTATCCTGTTCCACGAGCGGATAAAGACGGGACATTACCCTAGAGCCCTTGAGAGCCGACTCTGGCATGTCCCATTCTCCTTGGATCATCTCCTTTATAACTCTATGCATGGGAAACGCCCGTTGAGTCTTCCGATAGGCTTGCAAGAGCGGATCTTCTAGGGTAGCCTCCTCTACGGGCTCTGAGGCCGGCAAATTCAGTGCTTTCAATGTCTCCGAAATCAGGGCTGGTAACTCTTCCCTGTGAAAAATATGCATAACTCTGGCCTGGTCTTTGTGCTCCACAATCTCTCCTTCCTCCAACTCCTCGTCCAGCTTCTGATCGTGTTCCTCATCTACAGTTCGGACATCCTCCAAAAATTCTGACTGACCCTGTTTATCCATCTCCAATCGAGCTCTCTTCGGCGCTAAGGTCGAAGGTGCCACCGATAGAGGAGTCCCTGGTCTTTTGTGGCCCAAGTCGCCCCCCATGGGACCAAAGACCGAGGCCGAAGCATCTTTATGAGCAACTCCGAATGCCCTTTGAACAAGAGCCACAAAGTCCGGGGAGAAAATGGAAGCCAAGTCACTAGACAAGGGTGCCTGAGTTCGGGGAACATCAGGAGCCGTGGAAGGCCCTGGCACAGGTTCCACAGGATCCCCCAGAGGAGAGAGAGGTCCCTGAACCACCTCCTCCTGGTCCTCCGGGGTATCTAAGCGCTGTTGCTCTACAGTGGAAGCTTGGCTACAGCTCTTACAGATCCCTGCATCCGATACTATAGACCGCCTTACTCCACAGAGTAAACATAGGGTCTTTGCAGGCATCCTAACTCCTGGACCCTTTCAGCCCCAATTCGCAAATCGTCTCTCCCAAAACCAACAAACCTTTGATTTCCCGGTCTGCACAAGCCAGCAGAGACAGATGTTTCTTTTTTTTTTTTTTCAAACTAACCCAAAAGAGAGCAGGAGATCTCCCAACCTAAATCGCAGCAAAAGAATTAGAAAACGAAGCTTGTGCTCCACACCACTTGGCTTTGAGCCCCCCACTGCACCGCTGGCGTTTCCCACCCAAATGGAACGCAGCGTGAGGCTGCTGCTCAGTTGGGCCTAGCTGAAGCTCTCCTACTCCCAGAGGCGCTGCCGATGCTGGCAACTCTGAAAACTAAGTCAGGAGCGACAGCTTACCTCACCGATGAGAGCCGTCTGACTAGCCCCGTAGTGCAGAAGACCGCCGGGAAACCGCTGAGAAGCTCTGCTCTGAGCTTGCACTCCCTCGGCCAAGAAGATCTCGGCGGGAACCGCGGTTTCCGTCTGCCCTCACTTCCCAGTGCATGCAGGCACAGCTTCTGCGTAGCACTGGACGAGGCAGCTTAAAAAGGAGTGAAAGGAGCTCCGGTCTGCACCCCGGAGCTGTTTCTTCCTGCTCTCCACTAGCTCTCGTTAAGAGGCAGGAAGAAGGAAAGCGAGGCCCTCAGCAGCACAAAATTTAAAGGCATATACCCCCAAAATCCAACAACTCAAATACCTGACTTAAAATGAAAATAAATATACCCAAATTGAAAGGGATTATAACCCCCCAAAATAAACCAACTAACTAATACTAATGTCCTTAATTGTTTCTCTAGTGAGCCAGAGACTCTGGCTCATGTCCTCCAGCTGCTTGGAGACTGATATAACTGGAGTGTGAGGAGGCGGTGCCTGTGTCCTTATACTAGTGTCATCAAAGAATGACCTGTATCAGTCTCCAAGCTGCTGGAAGAGGATGACCAGGAACTCCTAACATACCCCCCTCTGACCCCCTGATAAGAAATTGTATAATGGCACTCGATGTATAGAATACTGTATTATAGCACATACTGTATCATAGCGCACTATGTACATAGTTCAACTAATCAAACACACTATAACTTCTCACACACAAATCATGATATAGCTGTCACTGCATGAAATTCACGTTCACCTCTTTTGATTGTTTTGCTGTGATACCGCCTTGATTGTAGGATAAGGCGGTATAGAAATACTGTTAAATAAATAAATAATGACAACCCAGAGTTTCCGGGACTAGACTGGAGGGACTAATATCGCTTGAAAAGAGTTCACAAAGCGGTTTTGGGGAAAAGGGGGGTAGGGGCAGCCAACATTAATATGAGGGAGGGGAGCCGATTTATAGGTTGTACGGGGGCTCTAGAATTAGCCAGAGCTCCGAAACTTTTATTTGACGTGACCCCATTTTAGCCGTTGAAAATTCACAAGAAAGCAGCCCTAGCACCAGCCCTGACTACATCCGATAAGAATAATTAGCTTAACAAACCCCACAGATTTATATATTTTTATGTTATTGAAATCTTAACACAACGAACGTGATGCAATTACGCTGTTCGTGTAGTAATTTGCTTTGGTACCATCTGGGGTCTTGTGAATTTTCAACGGCTAAAATGGGGTCACGTCAAATAAAAGTTTCGGAGCCTAAGCCATAAACACCGACGCGATTCCGTCCCATTCTGAAAGCCAATCTCCAGCACCCTCATTGATTCCGTTCTTCGGACAACTGCAGCTCGCCCGCCAATCGACACAGTCGAGTAAACAAACACGCCCACTTCCCTAAGAAATGGCTATAGCCAATCGGCAGTACGCTCTTGGCCCGAAAGGCTTACGTCACTGATTTTCTTTGAGTGAATGAACTTCCATACCAGCGGCGGTAGTAACTGCGGCTGCGCAGTGGGTGTGAATTACTGGATCGGGAAAATCACTTCCGTGGTGCAAAGGTTAAGCGTCGCTGGCAAAGATGGTGTTGTGTTTGTGTTCATTGCTGAGGTGAGAGCGTGTCTTGTCCGATGGGGCTTTGGTGTGGCGTTAGCAGCCTTTGCGATGGTTGGGTGTCTTGTTGTATATGGGGGAATCAGCGTAGCTGAGGCGCTTTGGCGGTCCCTGTAGAGATGGGTGCTGGGTTTAGTATCTGGGCTTGTGAGAATCAGAACTGCCAAGTTACCCAGCTCCTAAAAGGAGATTTTAACCCAGTTTTGGATTTCTGACAAACCTATCTCGGTGCATTACGGGACCTGCAGTAGTGATTTCAATAGGTAGAATCAAGGACTACAGCTATCACACTGCTTTAGAATGTAGGTTGAAAACCAGGAGTAGCTAATCTCCATCCTGTAACTAGGTAACTTGGCATCTCTGATAGACCATTTCAGACCTTCCCATTGCCCCTCTATCAGTGGAGGCTGGCACTTTAATCCAGTGTTGTGCTAGAAACTGACAGGGCAGTGGTAGGGAAAGGGTTGAATAATTCGGCTAAAAGGGGGGGGGGGGGGGGAAGGTAGTGGTTGAACATTGGGATTAATGTGCATATCTAACCAAAGTGGAAGAATTTAAACTAGCCAGAGCCGTTTTGTTTGATAGTGCAATAGTTGTCAGAGACATTAATCATTCCATACTGAAGTATATAGACACCTGCATTTTGAAATCACTTCAAAATCTGCAAAACGTTTATTTAAGTCTTCAAAGAAAAATAAAATTAACCATAAAGTGGATCTGTACATTTTCCTTTCCTTCTTTTTATTCTAGACTACTGGTTTCTTTGTTCATCCCAGGACTGTTGGTATGTGGAGCTGTTGTTATTTGCTTGATCTGGGGCATTCAAGTCTGGCTGCAACAGAAGAAAAAGAACTCTGAGGCAACAGCAAAAGATGGCAAAAGGCCGTTAGTGATTGCATTCTTCCATCCATACTGCAATGCTGGTGGTGGAGGGGAGAGAGTGCTGTGGTGTGCCCTACGAGCCCTTCAGAAAAGGTATCTTCCCATTTGAGTTCAGAAAACCAGGGGAAGGGGGAGAGATTGATGGGGAAGATTAATGCTGGGGAAGATTAATGCTGTCTAATTCTTTTGGTATTTTTTTTCCATCATATATGGGTATATCAAATTAATTGCAAGCTCATGCATACTGTGTAAATGAAAGTAGTCACAAGATCGGTCCATAAAGACCAAATGTTTATGGCCTGAAACTGATGACAGTTTCTATTTTCAAATTCATTTAGCACTTGTAAAAGGTGCCAGATTGGAAATTGGAACCCCCTGTTTAGTGCAAGCAGCAACAATGCAAAGTTACCCATACTGCCCTACCAGTGTGCCTCTGGTGAGACCAGCTTCAGGGCCAAGAAAGTAATTCGATCTGCCAATTAGTACCGAACTGTTGGTAATTGGACCATCCAACAGCATCCAAATGGTAATGTCTTTTAATCACTGACAACCTCAGCTGGATTTGAATTGATAACCCAGGAGTAAAAGGCTCTGTAAACTTGTGGCAGTCCTCTGTGCTCTCTGGTCCTGTGTCTGAGTCGTCATCGTGCTATCTTTATAACACATAAAGATATCTTCGGACTTCACTGTGGGATGGTATCAGCCATACTCTACCACTGAGGGCTATGATTGTTTACCTCTAAAACAGAACTCCTAGGTGAACATGGCACAGCCAGCAGTAATGAAATGGGAAATCCAAATGCCCCTTGGCATTTTGTAATGCAAATGAGTGTCACCCATTTCAGAGCAGCGCTTACACTCAGACTCCAGCTTCATCTCCTTTGTTTATTGTGTATTTCCATATCGCCCTACTGGACCAGTCCAGACAAGTGGGTGGTGTTCCCCTAACAGCAGTTTGGAGACAAAGAAACAATGAAAAGGCCAGGTTTCAATGCCATCACTCCTGTGCCTCTATTCACCTCAGCCACCAGAGGCCCCTTCAGTATTTGTTTGTCTCCCAAAAGATGGTGAATGGATTTTCCTCCTCTCTGTAGAAAATCTGAGGATTAAGAGGAAAAGAGATTGCACAGCCTGAGAGCATTTAATCAATGAAGGTTTGGGGCCAATTCCCTGGTTCCTCTGGTGGGAGGTAGGTTTTGCCTTTTCTTTAAGACATGGACCCAGGTTACTAAGGATCGCTGGATCCTAGACACCATTCAGTTCAGCTATGTCCTGAAATGCAGAGAGCCAATTCTGTATGCCTTCGTTATTTTCCCTTGTGGTTCTGCGATCAAGAGGGCCACTGGACAAGTTGCTATGCCTGAAGGCAGTGGTGTCCATCCCCCTGGATGAGCATGGCAAGGGCAGCTGTTCTATTTCATGATGCCCAAAAAGGAAGTTCTTTCCAGCCCATTGTGGACCTCAAGGGAGTCAACGAGCACTTGCGCATCCTGCGCTTCCGGGTGGAAACCTTGAGCTCCATGATTCAAGCAGTGTGTCAAGGGAAGTACTTGGCTTCTCTGGATCTGACTGAGGCATATTTCATATCCCGATCTGTGTGGATAAGCATAAGTATCTGCGTTTTTTGCTGTGCTTGGCTCTCGCTATCAGTTCACTGCCCTCCCTTTCGGGCTATCCACCCCAAGGACGTTCTCCAAGGTCACAGTGGTAGCGACTCTGGCGACAAGGGATCTGTATCCATCCTTATCTGGACGACTAGCTCATCTGAGCCTGTTCCTTTTCAGATGCATCTTGGTTGGCATCTCAAGTGATGTCCTTTTTGGAGAGCCTCATTTGGGTGATCAATCGGGGAGTACGCCAGCTGTTGCTTTTCCAGTCCCTGGAGTTTCTGGGTGCACGTTTTGACACTCGAGTAGGCAGAGTTTTCCTGCCAGAGGAGAGATTCAAAAGATTGTTGGATTGCCTGACCCTCTTCTGTGCGCAACAGACTCCCAGAGTCTGGGATTATCTTCAACTCCTTGGATTGATGGCAGTGACCATAGAGCTGGTACCATGGGCACGTGCTCACATGCGACCATTCCAGTAGTCCTTGTTGACTCGGTGGTCTCTGAGGTCTTAGGAGTGTGAGCGCAGGCTTCCACTTCCATTGATGGTGAAGGCCAGTCTGCGGTGGTGGCAGTAGCCCTGTCATCTGAGGAAGGGCATGCCACTGGACAATTTCTCCTGGATCCTGATGATGACGACAGATGCCAGTCTCTCGGGCTAGGGAGGCCATTGCCAAGACCGTACGGCCCATGGCCATTGGAACCAAAGGGAAGTGGTATGGTCCATCAGCCACCTTCAGGTGAAGGCTATCAGGTTGACTCCTCTGTGTTTCTGGACTCTGGTCAAGGGCCAGGTGTTTTGGGTGTTTTCAGACAATGCCACGGCAGTGGCTTATGCCAATTGGCAAGGCGGCATGAGGAGGGCTGGAGTAGCTCTGAAGATAGCTCTCCTTTTTGCCTGGGTGGAGAAGAACCTCCTAGCCTTGTTGGCCCAACATATTGCCAGGGTCGACAGTGTGGAAGTGGACTTCTTCAGCCAGCACACTCTGGAGCATGAGAATTGAGTCAGGAGGCATTGTCAGGAGGGTTGATTCTGCGCTGCTGGGGTCGCCCCGAAATGGATCTGATAGCGACCCACTTCACTGCCAAAGTTTGCCACTTCTTCAGTTGCCTCATGGAGACAGGGTACAAGGGTGTCATTGCCCTGACCCAACTTTGGCCAAGTCAGCAACTGCTGTACGTGTTTCCTCCATGGTCCCTGGTGGGGTGTGTGATTTGGCATATAGAACACCACCCAGGCAGGATTGTTCTGATGGCACTGGATTGGCCGAGGAGAGTATAGTTTGTAGATCTTGTGTGGCTCCTGTAGGCACTGCCTCTTCATTTGCCTTCGTCTTGGGGTTAATTGCGACAGGGACCGATTTTGTTCTGGAGGACCTGGCTCCCTTCTTGCTAAAGGCATGGCTCTTGAAAGGAGAAGGTTAGCACATAAGGGCTACTTTCCAGTGGTGGTCTCTACTCTGCTCAATAACGGAGGAGGTCTACCAAGCTAGTATATGTACAGATATGATGCCTCTTTGAGTGCTGGTTTAGCGCACGGTGGTTGGATCCTGAGGCAGCCAAGGTGTCCTCCCTGTTGGCCTTTCTACAGGATGGCCTAGAGAATGGCCTTTCCCTTAGCTCCCTGAAAGTTCAGGTGGCAGCTCTGTCCTGTTTCCAGTATCGGGCAAGTCTCTGATCTTGCACCTGGACCTCTCATGTTTTCTCCAGAGGATTCGGCATTTGCGTCCTCCCCTCTGTGATCCCTTGCTGGGATTTGTGTCTGGTGCTCAGGGCCCCGATGGCAGCACCTTTTGAGCCATTGAAGCGTGCTACTTTAAAGGATTTGACGCTAAAGACAGTCTTCTGGATCACAATTTGTTTTGCAAGGAGGATTTCCGAGCTGCAGGCTCTGTCTTGCTGAGATATTTTCTAAGGAGGCCTTTTCCATTCGGCCTGTGCCTTCCCCTTCTTGCCCAAGATGCTTTCTCCCTTTCACGTGAACTAGGTAGCCTGCCTGCCCTTCTTCCCTAAGAGCTGTGTCGGGAGAAGGATAAGATCTTCGCCTTTTGGATATCTAGAGGGTGCTCCTCTGGTACCTGGAGGTGATAAATTCCTTTTGTAAGTCTAATCATCTCTTTGCTCTGTCTGCTGGCCTGCACATGGGTGAAGCGGTGGCCAAATCAACTTTGGGATGCTGGATTAAGGAGGCCATTACCTTGGCGTATCTGTTGTGGAACCAGCCCATTCTGGAGGGTTTGCACGCCCGTTCTACCCGAGCACCTGTCCTCATAGGCAGAGCGGAGCTCAGTAGCCTCTGCAAACATTTGTTGGGCAGCAACATGTGCATCACTTTCCACTTTTGTCAGTATTACCTCTTGGATGTGGGTGAACATGACCTTTGGCTCAAGGGTTTTGCGAGCTGCTGTTTCTTCTTCCTGCCCAGTAGAGTTGTTGCTTTGGTACATCCCACTTGTTTGGACTGGTCTAGCAGGATGATATGGAAGGTGACATTTTTTACTTACCAGTTAATGTCCTTTCTTTGAGTTCTGCTAGACCAGTCTGGGGCTCGCCTCTGAAATTATTTGTTTTGTTCTTCTGCTAGAGTACTCTTGGGTCTGCTATGTATACTTGGCTCTGTAGGTTCATCTTCTACTGACAGCCTTCTGTTGATGCTTTCCTGTACATAGTTCTCTATTGTTGATTTACTCTTTGTTGCTCATAATTGAGGTTGTGTGAGGCTTGCCATGTTTCTCCCTTATGCTTTGGGACAAATGCTGAAGGGACCTCTTATGGCTGAGGCGAATAGAGGCATGGGAGTGATTCATTGAAACCTGGGCTTTTCATTGGTTCTTTGTCTCCACCAATCTGCTGGTAGGGGAACACAACACACTTGTTTGGACTGGTCTGGCAGGATTCAAGGAAAGGACATTAACTGGTAAGTAAAATGCCACCATAGCACATATGTTCTTAAAAAGTATTAGTAAGATACTTAAGAGGCCCTGCATCCTCTGCATGGAGCCAGAGAATATTTTAAGACTCATTTCATAGCAGTTTGAGCCATTCCAGCTTTTACTATGAGCATTGTCATCTCACACCTCAACAAGTAAGGAGCCCTGGTGTAAGCTCTTCACGTTAGGACATATGGAAGGATCTGCAGCTGCTGTATGTAGTACGAATTAATAAAAGTATTCCCTGCTTGCAGCAAAATACAATATTCTTACAAGAAGAAAAGTGAGTGGGGTTGGGACTGCTTTTGATTCACTATTGCTGTTTTTAATCACTGAAATAAATAGCTCTCCCTGCTCTGATGCTCAGTTTGATCAGCTGCAGCTAAAGACTATAGATTATTGTATTATAATATGGAATACAGCCTGCTGTAATCATTATGAAGAAGACTGAGGGAGAATGCCTCAGTGACCCTCTTATCTGACTGGAAGGTTATGAGAGCATACACAATCGGATTTCAGTACATTTAAAACTAACCATGCCATTGAGAGAGCACCAAACCAATTGGCACCTTGATTTTTTGACCAGAATGGTTTATGATGTGGCGAGTTATGTTAGCTTTAATTGCCCTGTATCACAAGTGGTTGCTGGGACAATAAATCTCCCCAGGCAACTGTCAGTACTACAGTTTTCACATGCACAATGGAGGAGAGTGCAGGGGACAGTTGAGAAGGGAGATGGATGGGTAAACGGAAAAGATGAAAGAAGGCAAGACAGACAGAGGAAAGGGTGGTGGAAAAGTGAATTGCAGAGGAGAACCAAATAGAATAGAAAGAGGTGGAGAATAATATGGAGGGATGTAAGACTTAACACCAGGTGTACCTCCAGAAATTCATTTTAAGTATTAAATTGTTTGCCTGCCATTTAAGTAAGTTCTTTGATTCACACCTCATCCCAATATGTTTTTCTGTAACAAGCTGACTTTGGTAATCATAAAGTGAAATGTTGGAAGTGCTGAGCATGGGTTTCTTTCTACAGTCTTACCAAGATATTTGATCGTTCTTTAAAAAAGGCTTGGGTTATGCATATGGAACGTGCTTCCAAAGATCAGAGTAATACAGCAAGTAGAACAAGAAGAACAGAGTAATAAGAGTTTGGAATTTTAAAGGGTCGGTCATTTGTTTGTTTATATAACAGCTGTTGGAACTTTTTGGTTCCTTTGGGAACATTTGCTGCAAATGGTAGTGCTGCTTTAATTATACTTATAGTGCATAAAATGGCAAATACTTAGTATTCAGCTAAACATAGAGTTCAACCGTTGAATTTCCTGTTGTGAAAAGGAAGCTTCAGTCAAACTTCTTTAATCTTTACAGGTACAAGGATGCCACCTATGTTGTTTACACAGGCGATAAAGATGTCACTGAAGAGCAGATTATAGATGGTGCATTCCGAAGATTTAATATAAAGCTGACTCAACCTGTGAAGTTTGTTTTTCTAGAGAAGCGCTACTTGGTTGAAGCTCAGCTTTACCCCCACTTCACCTTGCTAGGCCAAAGCCTTGGCTCTATCTTCCTTGGTTGGGAGGCCCTTGTAAAATGTGTTCCTGATGTATACATTGACTCCATGGGCTATGCTTTTACACTTCCTCTTTTTAAGTACCTGGGAAATTGCCATGTGGGTTGTTATGTTCACTATCCCACCATAAGTACTGACATGCTCTCTGTAGTGCGGAATAAGGACGTACGATTTAACAATACTGCTTTAATCACCAGCAATCCCATCCTTAGCAAGTTCAAATTGGCCTATTACTATATGTTTGCCTACATGTATGGATGGGTTGGTTCTTCTAGTGACATCATCATGGTTAATTCGACATGGACTCTGAACCACATTCTGTTCCTATGGAAGGCTGGAGATCGCACTAGTATTGTGTATCCGCCTTGTGATGTGCAGACGTTCCTTGATGTTCAGCTAAATGAGGAGTCTCAGACAGAGCGTGCGATTGTCTCTGTGGGTCAGTTCAGACCAGAAAAAGACCATGCCCTTCAGATCCGAGCATTCAGCACCTTTCTGAATGGGAAGAGTGCTGATCAGAAGATGCAGCTAAAGCTTATCTTGATTGGAGGCTGTCGGAACAAAGAAGATGAGCAAAGGGTAGCTAAGCTTAAAAAGCTTAGCAAAGAACTAGGTGTCGAGGTTGAATTTAAAATAAATATTCCCTTTGAAGAGCTCAAAAGGCACCTTGCTGATGCCACCATTGGTCTGCACACTATGTGGAATGAGCATTTTGGGATTGGTAAGTGGATTATATACCTAGATACGATTGCCAAGTACTGCTTTAACATAAGGTGTGTGTATATATTTACAGTTTCAGGCACTTCTAGACAAATTGTATGTTTGTCCGTAAGTAAACAGAAGCTGACACAAACTTCTTTGTGTTGTAAAGTTAAAACATGACTCTTTCTGAAGATTTTTATATATCATTACTATTTAACAGATTGAAAATGGCAAAAACTCTTTGCTCAACATTGGATTGAGATACGAAGGGAGATATTTTGGCTTTGCAGGGAAGTCATGGTATAAATTTATTACAGTTATAAATGTTTATGCACCTAAAATTATGCAAAGTTAATGTTGAACTTGTAGGGGAGATTATAATGGATGGAGAGTTCAGTATGATTCTGGACTCCTGCTTGGGTTACTTGGGGATGTTATATGTTGGGGTCATTCCCTGGTAGGGGTTGACTTAAGTTAGGTCAGGGGGCTGTTTACTGGTAGCTTAATGATTCTTTTGAGAGAGGAGGAAATATGTTGGGATATTAGAAATAACTATAATAGAATACGGTACTTTGAACTTAATGATAATGGGAGATGAGAGCTGGTGTGCTTTGGGATGCTTTCAAAATCTGATATAGAGGAAGTTTGTTAGGAAGAAGGTCCAGCTTTAGGAAATAGCAGGATACTCTAAAGAGGTTGGAGAAAGAGCATAGAAGAGATCCTTCTCCGATTATGAGGGTAGAGTTGGATTGGATGAGGGCTAGGTTGAAGGAGTTAAATTTGAGTGATATTAACCACAAATGTATTCAGACTGAAGCAAACCCATTTTGGGTTTTAGCAATAAGCCTATTAAGTTGTTGGCTTGAAAACCTAGGGCTAAAATAGGCTAATGTCTAGAAACTAAAAGTAGGGGGGGTGCTCTATGATATATGATAAGGCCATTAAGTCATGATTTTCACAGTTCTATAAGAATTGTACATGAAGGATATGTCAATTCAGGAAGAGAACATTAAGCTTACCTTGTAGTGATACCAGTATCTTCATTAGAGGCACGGCAGCATCTCAGCACTTTAATTATCCTCTGGAGGTACAGCAGGTAATGCAGAATTTACCAGTAAATAAGACAACTGACTTGATGGGCTTTCAGCCTGTTTTTATATAGAATTTAGCGTGGAGGTAGCTGGCCCCCTTACTGCACTCTTAATAACATTGTTCAAGCCATGTCTTTTCCCTCCTCAATGCTTAGGGTAGGCATAACGATATTTCCTAAGAACGGGAAAGATTAATCTCTTTGTGGATTCTACAAATCAATATTGCTTTTAAATATTGACAGATTCTTGCCTAAATATTGGCATCTAGGTGGTGGTTGATTCTCCCTGATTCATTTCATCATACCTGAGCTACAAGTTTCTGATACTAAAATAAGTCTTAATCTCACTTGGGCAGCACAACAAGGGAAAACACCAGCAATGGTGTTAGCTATAGATGCTGAAAATTCCTTTGATAGGAATTATTGCGATTTGTTTTTTAATTGCAACTATTCAGAAATTAGGGTTGGGGGTCGAATTTTATTACCTGGATAAATAAATTTATAGAAAGGTCGTGAGGCATGCATTAAGGTTAACAGGAGTGACATGCCAGAGATGGCCACTCTCACCTCTCTTGTTTGCTCTCACAGTAGAGCCACTGGCAGAAAAGATCAGAAGGAATAACTATATAAAGGGAGTTAGGATAGGGCAGCAGAACTGCAAAATTACTCT
Organism: Ichthyophis bannanicus; assembly: GCA_033557465.1. Taxonomy (NCBI): domain Eukaryota; kingdom Metazoa; phylum Chordata; class Amphibia; order Gymnophiona; family Ichthyophiidae; genus Ichthyophis; species Ichthyophis bannanicus. Next base: position 1,403,051,695 of record CM066033.1, on the reverse strand, counting down.
ATTCACAGGTGAGATAATGCTGACTGTCACACATCCGTTATTAATGCTACTGATTTTGATAAATGAGTTTCAAGTGTCTGACTTTAAAGATAAAATGGGAGTTTGTAATATGAATGAGTCCAACTGCAATGCTTAATCCAAAAAGGAGTTTCCCCTTTAAATAGGCTAAGCTTAGATACTTCAGGGTCCAAGTTACAAGTGAGCTGGCTAAACTTTTAGAAACTTAATTATACAAACCTCTTGTGGAGTTTCTAAGAGGATATGCATAAATCGCATAAGGGTTGTTTATACTGGTGGGGATGGGTAGCCACCAGTAAATCTTGGAAGTATATTTATTTTTTATCTGTTTTAGGTGTTGCCAGTGAAGATAGAGTGTTGACTAAAGTATAGAGAATAATATCCCAATTTTTGTGGAAAACATTTTTAGTCCAGAGTAGAAGACCAGGAGGGTTAGCGCTGCCTAATTATAGGTTGTACTACATAGCTGCTGAACTAAGCATATTTTAGAGAGGCAGGTGGGGCAGCATAAACCAGCAGTACAGGTAGAACTGGTATTCATGGGTGAATGTCCTCTACCTCCCCAGCTGGTCAATAGATAGAGTTAAGCACCAATGGATCAGTAATCATTTTGCATTGCACCTTAACCATATTTGGGGAAAAGGTGACCAGTTAGGGAGGAGTACAGAAGGAATTTGTCATGTTGGCTTCAATTAGATATAATCAAGATTTCCCACTGGGTAGAGAAAAGAGCATGTTTGCCAAGTAGGAGCGCATCGGTTTTGCCCACTTTATTCTATGGGGATGGTAAGAGGATAGTTTTATAAGGGGGCACATACTGTTAGGCACCAAGTGAATTCCTAACTGGGGATTATTTTAGTCGTCAATGTATTTATGTGGCTACATACATGTGTGACTTGATGGCTTATACTTTGCAGGTGGGCATGTGCACATGCATGTATGTAAATTATAAAATACTATAATTCCTCTTCGTCTCTCCAGGCCAGTCCAGGAACTCTTGGGTAGTCCACCTCCTCCAGCAGCTGAGGACTGAACTCTGAAAGTTTCTCTGACAGGCTATCCAGCTCCCCCTGGAGTCAGAGGCTCAGTCTTTCAGTCCTCAGCAGCTGAACAGGACGTTGCGCTGACAGGCGCCCTGGAGGGATGAAGAGGAATTGGGCAGTAGTGGTTTTTATGAGAGGCAGGAGAAGCTGATGCCTGGTTTTTGCCCTAGCTGGGTAATTAAGCCAAGGAACTGTTTGTGAGAGAAAGGTGAAACAAAATAAATAAATAAACCGGACAGACGGTCTTCCCCTGCCTCAGATATTACAGAGAGGCAGTAAAGGGCAGAGCCTGCCCTGCTGGGCTAAATATTGAGGGGCAAGGTAGAGGCAGGTTTCGCGGGTCTCGCTTTGCACCGTATCAAAGGGGTCGTTTTGTGTCCAGAGGGCAGTCCTTTCGAGGGGCTAGAGGGTTCGGCAGGGGGTACTTCAGTGCCCAGCAGAACTCTAATAAGAAGCCGCAATGAAGGGCAGCTGGCCCAGATGGAGATTACGGTAGGAGGACGTTTAAAGGAGTTCCTCTCCGTTTGGGACTCTATAACTACGGACAGGTGGGTGCTGGAGATCATTCACAAGGGTTATGCGCTGGCGTTCGTTCAACCGCTGACGGAGGCCTTCGTGAGGTCTCCATGTGGGTCTCAGGCCAAGACAGAGGCTTAAGCAACACGCTTCAGCGGTTGTTGCAGCTTCAAGCAGTCGTTCCGGTGCCCCTAGACCAGTGCGGATTAGGTCAATACTCGATTTATTTCATGGTTCCCAAAAAGGAAGGGTCTTTTCGACCAATTCTGGATCTCAAGCATGTGAACAAATGTTTGCGCGTACCACATTTTCGAATGGAAACCCTAAGATCTGTAATTCGGTCAGTGCAGCCTGGAGAACTGCTTTCCTCTATAGATCTAACGGAAGCATATCTGCACATTCCCATCAGAGCGGATCATCAGTTTATTGTGCTTTGCCGTGCCCATGGGGCATTTCCAGTTCAGGGCGTTGCCCTTTGGACTAGTTACGGCGCCGTGAACCTTTACAAAGTTAATGGTGGTGGCTGCGGCATTGTGGATGGAAGGAATTCATGTGCATCCTTATCTGGACGATTGGTTGATCCGAGCGGGATCGGTAGAAGAGGCGGTGGCCTCAACCAGATGAGTGGTACAGTTCCTGGAACATTTCGGTTGGGTTATCAACCAGGCCAAGAGCAAGTTGCAACCCATGACGCGCCTTACTTACCTCGGAGCCTTGTTCGACACGGAGATAGGGGCCATATTCCTGCCCAAGGACAGGATGCAAAAGATTTTGGATCAGGTAAGAGCCTTCTTGCGGTTGCAGGCTCCGACGGCTTGGAGACACTTGCAGCTGCTGGGGTCCATGGCGGCGGCCTTGGATTTAGTGCTGTGGGCCAGGGCCCATATGCATCCACTTCAGCGGGCATTGTTAACCAGATGGTCTCCGCAAGATCATCCTTTGTCCCGAAGGCTGATATGCCCGGAGGAGGTCAGCAACAGTGGTGGTTAGACCCGGGGCATCTTCAAGCAGGGGTGTTGTTGCAAGACCCGGAGTGGGTGTTGGTCACCACGGATGCCAGCCTTTTGGGCTGGAGGGCTCATTGTCTGACGCGGGTAACACAGGGCATCTGGTTGGCGGAAGAGAGCGGTTGTTCGATCAATCGCTTGGAGCTCAGGGCCGTACGTTGGGCGCTGCGGGAGTTCAGCGATCTGTTTGTCCGAGAACATGCGAACCGCTTTCCGGACTATCTGGTAACAGTGTCATATATCAACAGGCAAGGAGGCACGGGCAGTGTGGCACTGCTGGAGGAGAGTGAACAGTTGATGCAGTGGGCGGAAGCCCATCTGGTGGCTCTATCAGCAGCACATGTAGCAGGAAGAGACAACGTGCAGGCCGATTATCTCAGTTGTCATGTCCTGGATCCCGGAGAATGGAAGCTAAACGCGGCTGTGTTTCATGACATTACGCTGCGATGTGGGCAACCAATCATGGATCTGATGGCTACCCTCAGAAATGGCAAGGCGTCCCGATTTTACAGCAGGGGCAGGGAGCACATGTTGGAGGGCCTCGACGGCCTGGTGCAACCCTGGCCGGTGCGCAGTCTACTGTATGTGTTCCCCCCTTGAGACCAAGAGAAAAGCACAAATCCACGTGCCACTCAGACCCAGTCAAAAACGTGGAAGGCAAGGAAGGAAGTCTTTATTATTCACTCTTTTTACACAAAGCCAGGCCCGACACAGGCCGTGTTTCGCTTATGTCTTCATCAGGGGCTTTGGCTACAGCAACATATAAAAACATGTTAAATACATCAAATGACAAATAAAATACAAATAAAAAAATTGAAATTAAGAATAATAAAATACGAAAGTCATAACAGCACCCAATAACTTCACCCTTAATCAATAAATAAATACATCATTAAATACATAAATATAAGAATATATATAAAACATATATATAAAAATATATATAAACATATATATATAAAACATTTTTGTTAATAAAGTACAGCAAAAATATTGTTAAAACATACATATCTACTCGTACATAAAACATATTGATAACTCATGATCATAATTAAATATCAAATCATATGGATTTGAGACGTGACTTTTTTAAAGAAAAACATGGAAACTGTAATAATTTCTGAGATGACAAACAACATAAGCTATATTGTACCACAATTAAGAGACTTTCTCACCTGTATGTTTTTTTATATATTACCCTGCCACACTGCGAATTGCTACAGTAGAAAGACAAAAGGGACCATTCTAATAGGGTACTCACAACAAAACCATTACTATAAAAAACTTCATTTAATAAACAAAAATGACAATTAAAAAATATAAAAAATAATGCATAATAATTAATTAAAACCCCCAAAAATGGAATCAAGACAAAAAAATAATAAATGATTAAATAAATACTTAAAAAGGCACCAAGGGAAGCGCAACAGGAACGGCACTACCAACCATCCCCTCCATCTAATCACTCTACTCTAGTATCCTGACCCGCTGCCAGCTGCAATGCAAATATATCTAATTAAACATGCTTGCCTTTAAAATGGCTAACTCTAACCGATGCCGACATACAAACTCACATTGTGAAGAGAAACGCACCGCCTTTGAACGAAATATAAAGCTAAATACAGCTTAAAAAAACTTCTTCTTTTAACTTTAAAATCAGTCAAGTACTACAAATGTAATTCAACCCAACCTACTACATTGCACTGTTTCTTGAAAAACTTATTCTTTTAGCTTTAAAATCAGTGAAGTTCTACAAATGTAGTTCAACCCAACCTACTGTATTGCACCGTTGCTTAGTATTTACAAATTTAACAAACAACCTCGGACAATATTACCACCGTATATCTTATCGTAACCAGCCACCAAAGTCACCATTCGTACCACCAAATTCTATAAACAACACTTGTTAATTGCAGAATCCTTGCTGGCCGTGACTCACTTGCTACATGAAATTAAGGACGCCCGCAGTTGCGCGTAAAACCATGTAGCAAGTGAGTCACGGCCAGCAAGGATTCTCTGCAATTAACAAGTGTTTATAGAATTTGGTGGTACGAATGGTGACTTTGGTAAGATGCAAAGGTTTTTTATTTATGAAGTATGCGTTTTATGTTTTATGTTTTTTGGTGGCTGGTTACGATAAGATATACGGTGGTAATATTGTCCGAGGTTGTTTGTTAAATTTGTAAATACTAAGCAACGGTGCAATACAGTAGGTTGGGTTGAACTACATTTGTAGTACTTGACTGATTTTAAACATGCATATTTAAATGAAGCAGAGAGATTGGCTTGGGAGAAGGATCTGTGTCTGGTTCCCAAACTTGGGGTCAGGACTCCAAATGGGGTCACATCAGTGGATGAGGTCACAGAAACATGGTCATTTTCGCTGGAATTTCACTGTAATCTATGCCAAATAGTGGCAGTCACCAGTCAGCATGTGGCCTGTGAGCTAGTGAACATTCACAGGCCCTTGTCCCCACCTGAATAAGCTTCCTGTTAAACTGGAAACTCATGCCAAGTACTGGCATCTGCAAGTACACACTGACACAGAGGACCCTGTGCTGACTGCTGCTGCTTTCTGCTTTAGATGAGTGGAGGGAGGAGAAGGAGGCTGAAGAGCTGCTGTTCTGATTAAATCAGGTGGGGTCACATGGATTTTCACTTGCTTAGATGGGATCATATGGGATAAAAGTTTGGAACGCATTGATTTAGGTGAAGAGTTAACTGAAAAGCAATGGGAAACAGTATTAGACTTACCTGCTAATCATTGTTCCTTGAACTCCAGTCCAGTCCCGCACCTCTGGGTAGTGTACCTTTTTCAGCAGCTTGGAGACTGAGCATGTCATCTTTTGATGACTCCCTGTACTTATGAGGCTGGCACCGCCTACCAGCCCCAGTAACCTATTGACAAAGCAGACTCACAGGAGCAGCAAATAAGTAGTTAAACCAGAACAATAAAAGTATATCTAAATGACAGCTACTCCCTTCACCCCCTATCTCGAGGAAGGCCATCCCCCCTCTCTTTGAACAGGAAGGCTTACCTGAGGAATACCTGGGAAACGCCCTCTAACACAGAGTGTAAGACAGACAGCCTTTCCAGTCCACCCCCCCCCCCACCACACACACACTAGAAGCTGATCCTGGCATTCTCCTCGGCACCCCCTGACCCCTGTCATAATGCAGAAAATGATCTGCCTATGCAGAAGTGCCGAAACCTCTGAATGACCAAGGGTGGGATCCGGGACTGGACTGGAGTTCCTCAAGGAACTACAATTAGCAGGCAAGTCTAATTTATCTTTCCTTATTGTCCCTCCAGTCCAGTCTCACACCTTTGGGATGTAACAGAGCAGTTAAATTAACGGGAGAGACCTGCAACCCCAGCCTGAAGCACTGCCACTCCAAATCGTGCATCCCCCACTGCCTGGACATCCAGGCGATAATGCTTTGCAAAAGTATGGAGAGAAGACCACGTCGCCACCTTACAAATTTCCACTGGCGGCACTAAGCTATACTCTGCCCACAAGGCCACCTGAGCTCTTGTGGAACGTGCTCGCAATCCCATCGGCACCACTCTACCCTTCAAGATATAAGCCGACACAATCGCTTCTCTAATCCATCTGGAAATGGAGGCTTTAGCCGCCACTTCCTCTCCTTTGCACGGCTCCCCAAACAGCACAAACGAATGATCCAATTTCTGAAAGGACGCAGTCTTTTCAAATAACGTTTCAGGACCCTTCTGACATCCAACAGGCTCAACTGTGGACTAGCGGAGTCCATCCCCGCCCCTGTTAGGGTCGGCAGAGACACCGACCGATTTAAATGAAAACCAGTTTGGAGAGAAAGGAAGGCACGGCCGAAGGACCACCTTCTCCTGAGAAAAAGGAAGGGTTCCTGACACGATAAGGTCTGAATCTCCAAGATCCTGCGTTCTGAGCAATTCAGCACCAGGAAGACCAATTTTAGCATCAAGTCCTTTAGTGACGCTCGTCCCAATGGCTCAAAAGGCTCACTGGTAAGCACCACCAGCACCAGATTAAAATCCCATGGTGGCACTACTGCCCTCCTTGGTGGGCGAATGTGACTCACCACCCTCAGAAAGCGTAGCACATCTGGATGCATACCCAATGACAGCCCTTGAACCTTTCCACGATAACAGGAAATCACTTCCAGCTGCACCCAGAAGGAGCTTGCAGCTTGTCCCTTATCGAAACCGTCCTGCAGGAAGGACAAGATCTCTTGCACAGGTGTCGTGGATAGGAGAGACTGCCTATCGCCATACCCACATATATGCCAGACAAGTAGACCTTTTCCAAGCCTTCATTAAGGTGGCTTTCATTGGCCCCAAATAACGTTTTCGCCTCAGCTTCGCCCTTTCAAGAACCTTGCCATAAGTGAGAATTGATCCACCTGAGGCATGTTCACCGGATCCTCCTGAGCCGGAAGCTGTCATGGTCTGTCCACCATGGCCGCCTCGGCCAATCCGGGGCTATCAGAATGACAAACCCCCAGTGCGCCTCTATCTGCTGAACCACGTAGCCTATGAATGCCTAGGAGGGAAGACATAAAGGAGCACCTCCTATGGCCACCTTTGCGCGAGGGCATCCAGGCCCTCTGACATCCTTTCCTTTCTCCGCTGAAAAACTGGCTCGTCTTGGCCGACTAGAATGTTGCCATGAGGTCCCTGACTGGGTGCCTCATTGATGCACCACCTGCTCAAACACCTCGTGGTTGAGCGCCCATTCGCTTGGGTCCACATGCACCCGGCTGAGATAGTCCACCTTCACGTTTGTCGACTCCTGTGATGTGCGCCACCGATAAGCCTGGAGAGACTCTCCGCCCAGATGAACAGCCCCTCTGCCCCTTCCTCTAAGGCTGCGCTGCCTGTGCCCCCCTGACGGTTGATGTAGGCTACCATGGTCGCATTGTCCGACAGGACCTGGACAGCCTTCCCGTGCAACCAGGCCCTGAAGCTCCAGAGTGCCAGGACGACCGCCCGCATTTCTAACCTGTTGATGGACCAAAAGGGCCCCCTGCGAGCTCCATTGGTCTTGAGAAAACCGTCCCTCGCAATGGGGCCCCCCAACCGGTTAGGCTGGCATCTGTCATCAGCGGGATCCACATTGGGGACTTGAGGGGCATGCCCCCCCCCCCCGGCTCCCCGGAACCAACCACCAGCATAGTGCCCGCCTGGTCCACCCGGATCATGGGAGTTGTTCAGACAAGGGCTGACTCTGGTTGGACTACCATCTCAGGAGAGCTCTCTGCAATGGGCGAATTAGTGCTCTCGCCCACGAGACCAGTTCGAGTGTGGCCACCATGTTCCCCAGTACCTGCAGGTAGTGCCAAGCTGATGGCTGGGACCTCTGCAAAAACTGACACACTAGCTGCCGCAGCCCCTGTGCGCACTGCTCTGACAGAAAGACCTTTCCCATGCTGGTGTCGAAGCGCACTCCCAAATGCTCCTGAGATGGCACCAAATGCCAAGACTTTCCAGAAATTGAACCACTCTCCTCATTGCTGCTTTACTCTTGCTTCTGGACTCTGCCTGGATCAGCCAATCGTCGAGATACGGATGTACGAGAATTCCTTCCTTGCGCAGCTCCACCACTACTACCACCATAATCTTGTTGAAGGTACGAGAAGCCGTTGCCGGGCCAAATGGTAGCGGCTGAAACTGAAAGTGTCCCATTGGGACCGTAAAGCGAAGAAACTGCTGATGTTCTGACAGGGTGGGAATGTGGAGATATGCTTCCATGAGATCGAGAGACTTCAAGAACTCCCCCGCTCTTACCGCAACTATGATGGGACCACAAGGTTTCCATGCGAAAGTGCGACACCCGCAGACAAAAGTTCACACTCTTGAGATCGAGGATCAGTCAAAAGGAACCTTCCTTTTTGGGCACCACAAAATAAATGTTGTACCAACCACAGCCATATTGGTCCCTGGGCACCAGCACCACGGCCCATAGCTGCAAAAGCCTTGCCATGGTTGCTTTTACCGCCATTGCCTCGCCTCGTGTTTTACAGGGCAACTGAATGAAAGAATGGCCCACTGGATGCGTCCACTTGAGGGCATAACCCTCTCAGATGACCTCCAGGACCCACTGGTCTGACATAATCTAGACCAAGGTGGAGTAGAACTCCCGCAGATGGCCTCCTGTGGGAGGTAGGCCCACCTGGGCCTATCTCACTTCATTGGGGTTTTCTTGCTCCGGAGGAAGCGCTGGCTCCAAAGCTTCTGCCTGTACCCTGGCAACCCTTGCCCCCTGGAGGGAATCTGCCCCTCCTGGTATGGGACAAAGCGGGAAGCTCAAAACCATTTAAAGTCTCTCGGCCGCCCTCTCGACAAAGAAGCGGGGCAATTCTGCTTCTGCTTATCCTCTGGCAGATGGCCACCTTTGGACTCCCCCAAGTCCTTGACCAGCTTGTCCAGATCCTCCCCAAATAACAGCTTACCCTTAAAGGGGAGCTTACTAAGGTGGGATTTGGAGTAACTACCCAGTTCCTCAGCCATAGATAGCGGCGAGCCACTACCAAGGACGCCATGTTTTTTGAGAGCCCTCTAATGAGATCATAATGGGTGTCCACTAAGTAGGCAGACCCCCCAACTCCAATTTAGCTGCCTTCCCTCCGGCTGCTGAGACCAACAGAGGCAAGCTCTAGCTACCCAGGCCCCACAAATGGAGGCCTTTAAGGCAAGGGCATTGACATCAAACGTCTGCTTCAGCAAAGTGTCCAATTTTCTGTTCTGGCCATCCTTAAGGGCCGCGCTGCCTTCTACTGGAATTGTGGTTTTCTTGGTGACTGCCGATACCACCGTGTCAACCTTCTGTGGACTGAAATAGTTCACTCATTTTCCAGTAATGGATACAAGCGTGCCATAGCCTGTACCCTCTTGAGGCCTGCCTCTGGCAGGTTCCACTCCTCTTGGATCATTTGTTTGACCACTTTGTGTACCCAGAAAAACCCTCCTGTGGTTTCCATACCGCCTGAAGCAGCGGGTCCTCTAAAGTATCCTCTTCCGCCAGCACCCCTGTCGGCATGTTAAGGGCCTTCAAGGATTCTGTGATAAGCGCCATCAACTCTTCGCAACGGGACACTCAAACAACTCATGACTGGTCATCCTGTTCCGGGATCTCTCCTTCCTCTAATTCTTCACCCTGGCACTCTAGGTGCATGTCCAGGTCCTCACCATCCAGACCCTCAGATAGAAGAGAATCAAGTGCGCTCTCCCCTGAGAGCCGTGCCCTCTTGGAGGCTGTCTGTCTCACTCTCCTTCTTGTCTGCTGCTGTCTTCGTACCGTGGTCCTGTACCAGGGGCCCGCTCCCTGACCCATGTTGGTGCATGCAAAAGGTCTTGTGCAGCAGTAGTACGAATTCAGATGAAAAATCTCCTGGCAACCCTACCTCACTCTGGTTGGCAAGAGGCCAACTCCAACACCGTGAGCAGGGTCCCCTTTATTTCCTGGACCCCTCCCCACTCCTGCTTGGGAGGAGGGCCTTCCTGCTTTTTTTATTTAAGGCCGTGGCCTCCTGCTGACATCCCAGGCAGATGCTTTCATCTGAAACTATCCCCCGCTTGGTCAGGCAGACCAAGCATTATGATCTGGCTGGCATGGTGCTCAGGGTCTCAAACTGCTTACAGCTTAAGCCCCGCTGGATGGAAAGCCAAACCAAATCAGATAAATCAAATAAAATCAAGACAGCCGCCCAGAAACAAAGCCAGGTGAGAACCTACACTGAAATGTAATTTAAAGGTCGGTCTTCTAAATGAAAATAAGTCCAAATAAACAAAATAAACGCAGGAAACAGAGAACTGGCAAAAACTGCAAAGAACACTGTGCCCTACTTTCCCCTTCCACACGCCAGAGGGAAGGGAAAGGCGCCATGGGAAAAACGGCCCTGTTCCCGCACAGCCACGGCCTACCGCCAAATAGTTTCAGACCGTGCTGCACTCACATACTGCCCCAATTTCTTTCTAGCTGCCCCGAATTCAAACTGGTAACTCCAGATATGCCTGCCTTGAACCAGAATGACCCCGATCTTACCTCTGTGCTCCGGGGTGTTCGCACATGGCGTCTTTGCTTCCCCTTGCGCTCAGCCTCTCTGTATGGGCTTCAGTGATAAGGGGGCTGTACCAGAAGGCTGTCTTCTGCAATGAAGAGGTCCTGCTAGTACAGGAAAAGAAGGAAAATAAAAACCTATCTGCTTAGTTGTCTCTCAGTGAGTCCAGCACCCTGGCTCACTACCTCCTCCGGCTGTTTGGAGACTGAACATACTGGGGCTGGTAGGCACTGCCAGCTGCATAAGTACAATGGGTCATCAAAAGATGACATGTTCAGTCTCCAAGCTGCTGGAAGAGGTACACTACCAAGAGGTGTGGGACTGGACTGGAGGGACGATAAGGAATGGAGATCTATACAATAAGGAAACAAATTATATCAGTAACTAGGTGTAAGCACTAAGCCCATAGTGCAAATCCTAATGCATCTACCACCACGAGCCACTCTCCTAACCCAAATCTACTGAGCTAAGGTTTTCTTCAAATCTAAGAAAGCTGTTTGGGGGGGAAAAGAAAATATGCTTCACATTTATATAGGTAACAAAACATTTACAAAGATATCTGAGCCGAAAACTAGCTCCCAATGAAAGTGTTTCCAAGGGGGAGGAGTGGCCTAGTGGTTAGGACAAGGTACTTCAGGCCGGAGGGCCGGGGGTTCAAGTCCCACCTGGGGACAGCAATCTCAGGCCGGAGGGATTGGGATTTCTAGTCCTATAGGTACTCCTTGTGGTCTTGGGCAAGCCACTTAACCCTCCATTGCCCATGTTCCCTGTAAGTATTAGCGTATGTGTGTCATATCCCCTCGTGTTAAATGTATCTCCCAATTGACCGCTTTGACCCGGTGAAAAGCGGGATATAAATACAGCTAAAATAAAATAAAATAAATAAATGAAAGTGTTTCCTGTCTCATTGTTAAGAATAAACAACTCTGTTCCTGTGTAAGACAACTCATGTTAGGGTAAATTCTTAGGGTTTTACCTAAAAAGGCACATAGGTGTTTTAAAAGAAAAGGGAGAGTACTCTGGATAAATCAGACTCAAATATAATATTGACTAACAAAGTAGCCCTAGAAGAAACGGCAGTCAGAGTTCTCCAAAAAGTCCCTCAAATTTTGTTCTGTACAAGCATCCACCATTTCTTGTGAGGACTTCCCAAAAAGTAAACTTTATTAATCGGTGGTAATGTAGCCTCTGGAATTAGGAGAACCTCTTGAAGATACTCCCTGAACATCTCTAACAGAGAGATATTCGGTGCCTGAAGAAAATTTAAGACCCTCCAATTCAATCTCCACATTTTATTCTCAATTGCTCCAGTTTTTGGTGGATTACTACCTTGTCTTTAACCAGTTGAACAATAGCAACTGGGCCTCTTTAACAAAAGATTCATGTTGAGAGGAAGTTTGTGCAACAACTTGTACTAGCAATGAAACATTGTTGGCACATTTAAAAACAGTATCTTCAAGCTTTACAAGCATTGTCTAGATCAGCGTTTTTCAACCACTGTGCCGCGGCACACTAGTGTGCCGTGAGATATTGTCTGGTGTGCCGTGGGAAAAATTCCAATTTCATCCGTAACATGTGGCCTCGGCTCACAAATTAGGGTTGCCAACCGGCCGGTTTTCAGCCGGCTTGGCCGGTTTTTCCATGGCCAGGCCAGCTGCCGGCACAGTTGTAAAACCGGCCATTGAAAAGCCGGTTTTTTGCTCTGGCCGCAAGATCGGGAGCGGCCAGAGCAAAAAACCGGCTTTTGTGCCGAAGTCCGCGGCGCGAACGCGATCGCGATTCCCTATAGCAGTGCAGCCGCTGGTTCTGCTTTGTACAGAGCAGCGGCTGCACTACACTTACATTGAAAAGTAAAGAGAAACTGTCAGGAGCCCTCCGATCATGCAGAGCCCGAGGAAGTGATGTCATGGGGGCGGGCTCCTCGCAGGCTGTCTTTCCTTTTCAAATTAACTTTAGCTGCAATAAAGTTAATTTGAAAAGGAAAGACAGCCTGTGAGGAGCCCGCCCCCATGACATCACTTCCTCGGGCTCTGCGATGACCGGAGGGCTCCTGACACAGTTTCTCTTTACTTTTCAATGTAAGTGTAGTGCAGCCGCTGCTCTGTACAAAGCAGAAGCAGCGGCTTGGGCAGAGGGGGGGGGGGGATGTGTGTGTGAGTGAACCAGCAAGGGGGGGGGGGAGTGAATGAACCAGCAAGGGGGGGGGGAGGGTGAGGGAACCAGCAGTGGAGGGGGGTGGGTGGTGTGAGTGAACCAGCAAGGGGGGGGGGGGGGCGATGGTGTTAGTGAACCAGCAGGGGAGGGGGGGTAAGTGAGTGAGTGACCCAGCAGGAGGGATGAGTAAGTGACAGGGGGGTGGGTGAGTGAACCAGCAGTGGAGGGGGGGGTGGTGTGAGTGAACCAGCAGGGGAGGGGGGTTGGTGTGAGTGTTTGATTCCTATTCAAGAGAATTACTTTATATATAGTCAATATAGGCACAGAGGTAAATTTTTTTTAACATTTTCTAATGGTGGTGTGCCTCGTGATTTTTTTCATGAAAAAAGTGTGCCTTTGCACAAAAAAGGTTGAAAAACACTGGTCTAGATTGACTAAAAGGAAGGACTGGGGTTTCTAGTCCCACAGGTGCTCCTTGGGCAAGTCACTTGACCCTCCGTTATCTCAGGTACAAAAACATAGATTGTGAGCCCTTCGGGGACAAGGGAAAAATATATATACAGTACCTGAATGTATACCGCTTTGACTGGTAGAAAAGCGATATATAAGATTAGTTAAATAAATAAATAATCTCTGACAGAGCTTGACTCTCTGATGTGGGAAGAGTGGCTGGAGGGAGGAGTGGCTCAGTGGTTGGGACAGGTTACCTCAGGCCAGAGGTTCAATTCCCGCATGGGGACAAGTAATCTCAGAGGGACTGGGATCTCTAGTCCCATGGCCACTCCTTGTGACCTTGGGCAAGCCACTTAACCCTCCATTACCTCAGGTACAATTAGATTGTGAGCCCTTCGGGGGGACAAGGGAATAAAAAGTACCTGTTAGTATATACATGTAAACCGCTCTGATGCGTAAGTAAAGGGCAGTATATCAAATGCCTAAACCATAATAGGGAGGGCTCCCAGCTGCTTTCTGTTCCCCTCCAATGAACTTGGATTTGCCACAGCCCTGGTCCTCTCAGTACCAAGGCCACTGCTATAGCAGGTGTTGATGCAGGAATCGGTGATGTTGAACAGGTGGTGGGTTCCCTAATACTTCCGCCAGCTCCCTCCTGTAAGGAAGGAGACAATGAATCGATTGAAGAAGGGCTAGCGATAAAAGGCACAGAGCCAACTGGGGAACCAACAAGATGCTACTCTGGTTCCGATATTCCTTACTCTAGCGCAGGTGTCTCTCCATCAGCAGTCCACACAGCTGAGCCTTCCTTTGCAGCGTTCTCCAGTGCAAGGGCCTTCAGGAAGAGGGCTTCAAGCTTCTGCTGCCAAGCTGCTGAAGAGAGATCCTTAGTCAGTGTAGCTCTGGCTTTCCCTTTGCGTTTGGGAGCCATAAGGTACGGAGGAAAAAGGAAAAGAGGAGCTGCTCAAACGCTGACCACCTACGGTGCCGCCATCTTGACTCCGCTGCCACCCTTGTTACTGGAATTTTTTTGAAACTTAACACTGGAAATCTGTGAACATAAAAGGATGGGGAAAAGAGGGAAGAACTTATATTCCCCTGGATGGAGGCTTGTTTTTAAGGGACCGATCTGGCAGTGTTTAATGAGTGAAAAAAAGTGTTTGGTGTTATAAATGGAGTAAATAAAAACATGCACACAGAAAAGGAAAATAATAAAGTGAATATGGCAGGTGCAGAAGTTTGGACATCTTTCCAGTTGGTTCATAACTATTTTTTTAAGTTGCTAATAAGGCCCAAAATGTTTATTGACTTGGATACACAAATTCTCAATAAGTCAGGCAGTCAATTCCATGTTTGAACAAATACTCTTACCCTTCTAACCTCTGTTTTTTGACTGTTGTTCTTTCAACAATTATGGGCTTCCCTAAGCAGCTGTCTGAGTGTTTGAAAATGAAGCTAATATACTCCTACAAAGCAGAGGAAGGGACTGAGACCCATGCCAAGTAGTGACTTCCAGATAGCAGTTTTAGCTGTCGAAATCCTTATTAATAAATAGATGTTACCTGGGACTGTTGGAAGTCAAGGCAAGTTCTGGTAGAACTGCCTGAAAATTGGTTAGATTTGAAAAGCAGGGTCCATTGATCAAGGTTTCATTTTATTTGATATACTGCCTGTCAAGTGTTGCCTAAGCAGTTTACAAACAACCTACTGTAAAGTGTTTTTTTTTCCCCCACCAATCTTTTTTTTATTGATAAATTCAAAAAGAAAGTATTACACAATACACATTAGAAAACAAGGAAATAAAATCCAGTCCACATCAAGGGGAGCTTTAACAGAGAAAACCACATCATAAGAAAAGTAAATCTACAAATTAGAAATTTATGCAGAGAGAGGAGCTGCTGTCCTAAAATTTTCAAACTCTAATTTTCAACCTAATGACATGAAAATCCAAACTTTATATCATACCTGCGGATCCTGATTCACAAGAAACCTTTCTAATGATGTCTCCGAGAAAACATATTTGGTGCCCCCTAAAGTAACCAAACATTTACAGGGAAATTTAAGGAAAAAGGTTGCACCAATAGCTAGGACACGGGGCTTTAAAGACAAAAAAGCCCTACGTCGAAGCTGAGTTTGACTAGAGACATCAGGAGACACATTAATTTTCCCCACACAGAATTCAGCATTCTTATTAGAAAAATACAAACGCATTACAGAGTTTTTCTCAACCTTAGAAGAAAAGGACACCAAAAGAGTGGCCCTAGTAGTAATTACATCCTGAGAAGATTCAATAAAGGCAGAAACATCCAAGGAATCCAAAGGGGCGACTCCCAACAGACCCTCACCTGGAGACACCCCACCTGAGGTAAATAAAACAATTTAGTAACAGGTTTAGTACTATCTCGATACCCTAAGATTTCCATCAAATATCTATCAAACAAAATTTGAGGGGACAGCAAACAAGTATGAGGAAAATTTAAACATCTAACATTCATAGCCCTCAAATTATTTTCAAGCAATTCTTGCTGGGTATGCAAAATAAGACTATCTTTAATAAAAGACATAGAAGTATTCTGTAATGTATTACATTGGGTTTCCAATTTCTGAGACTTATTATCCAGAGCAATTATTTGAGAATCATGCTGGGCTAGCTTAGCCACAGAATCTTTTGAAAAAAACGAGACTTGAGACACCACAGAAATAAAGGAAGCCTCTATACGTGAGAGAACATGCCATACATCAGAGGGGGAAATATCATGTGAGTCCTCTGGCATAGTAGGCAATCCATCCCGTTGAGCCAAAACAAGATCCTCCGGAATCTGTAGAACCCATGGTAAAGAAACGGCCACAGGGTCTAAGGAACTCAAAGGAGGAGCTGCTGGAGATGACAAAACCAGTTGTTGTGGCGACCCCTCCAACAAAGATGAGGAAGTCACTGGGACAGAAGATAAAGTGTCAACAGGAGGGGCAGAGTTAATAACCCCCAAAAATGACACGGAGCTATCAGAGGGAAGCTGGGATCTGGCTGCAGCAATCCACACTTTATGCCTAAAGTGGTCTCACCATTTCATCTGAACCAGGAGGTATATTTACCTGTCTTTTTTCCAGGACCTCATGCATTAAGTGCAGAGAGGAATCTTCATACCCTGGATTGTAAAAGAGCACTTGCTTTCTACTTACAAAGGACACAACCACATAGAAAGTCCTCTCAACTTTTTGTTGCTTTTGATCCTTCTCATTTAGGACTTCCAGTCTCTAAGAGAACTCTGTCCAATTGGGTTGCTCAGTGTATTTCCTTCGCCTACCAGAGTAAGAACCTTTCCCTGGAGGGCCATGTCACAGCTCACAATGTGAGGGCCATGGCAACCTCTATGGCTCATCTCAACTCTGTGTCCATCGACCAAATCTGTCGAGCGGCCACCTGGGCATCGGTTCATACCTTCACAGCCCATTACTGCTTGGACAAGGACTCCCGCCGGGATGCCTTGTTTGGTCAGGCTGTTCTCAAACACCTGTTCCATACCTAATCAACTCCTACCCTCCATCCCTGACTGGATGCCTGAGATTCATGGGTGGAGGTGGAGCCCTTCCCAGGGACTCACAATCTGGGTGATCTCCCAGGCATCTCTAGCTGGGGAGTCCCCATATGTGAAGACTCATTCCTGCTTGTTCCTGGAGATAGCACAGTTACTTACCTGTAACAGGTGATCTCTGGGAACAGCAGGAATAAGTCTTCACAACCCACCCACCTCCCTTAGGAGTTGTATCTCTCTATCTATCTTTCCTTTCCTCTCGCTCTCTTTGTCTCAGCTTTAAAACTCAAACTGGAGAGAGGCAGTTAGGAAAGGCGGAAAGGCAGCACGCAGGCGCTGTGGGATGCTCCCAAAAGCTTTCCTTTTGGACGCTGGGGAGCGTTCCTGCGCAGGCTCCGTCGGTACTGACGATACCCATATGTGAAGACTTATTCCTGCTGTTCCCAGAGATCACCTGTTACAGGTAAGTAACTGTGCTTTACAGTAGGTTGGGGAGCGTGTGAGGAGAGGAGGTTTGCTGCCCGACCTTGTGCACCGTGTTGCTGTTGCTCTCTGCAGGCAGCTGGGAGCACCCGGTTCACCCACGTGGCACCTGGCCCCGATGTCATCCAGGGGGCCAATGCGGCCTGCTCCGTGGTACGCAGTAGCGGTGGTCGCATTCTGAAGGGGCACGTTCTAAAGGTGCCTGATAAGCCCCTTATGCGCCCCTTTGGCACTCGAGGAGCTGCGGAGCTGGAAGTTTGGAATGGGCAAGCGTAGGAAGCATAATCTGAATGCGAGTGCTGTGAATCCCAAGTTGGTTAAAGTCTTGGGTCCTATGGATCGGCATGTTGCAGTGAAAGATATGGAGGGTGATTTGATTAGTTCTGAGGACTACCTTGTCATGATGGAACCTTGTATAAGAAGGATTAGCCACTAAAGCTTGCAACTCACTGATACGGCGAGCTGAGGTGACTGCAATGAGAAAAATAACCTTCCAGGAAAGGAATTTCAAGGAGGTAGTGGCTAAGGGTTCAAAGGGTGGCTTCATAAGCTGGCCAAGAACCAGATTCAAGTCCCATGCCACTGGAGGTGGTCTAATGGGAGGTTTAGTCAAAAGAAGGCCTCTCATGAATCTTGCTATAAGAGGATGAGAGGAAATAGGTTGTCCATTGAGAGGCTTAAGGGATGCTGCAATAGCACTCAAATGGACTCTGATTGAATTTGTTTTAAGGCCTGCATGGGATAAATGCAGCATATAGTCTAGTAAAGAATTCAAAGGTATTGCAAGAGGGTTGAGACCCTTCTCTGCACACCAAATGGAAAACCTTTTCCATTTAAAAGCATAGGAACGTCTGGTGGAAGGCTTTCTGGAAGCATGAAGGATATCCTTCACTTGCTGAGAAAGGTGTAAATCCTGAAGGTCTAGGCCTTCAGCAACCAGGCCCTGAGATGAAGAGACTGAGGATTTGGGTGCCACAAGGTTCCCTCCTCCTGGGAGAGGAGATCTGGAGCAGACCCCAGGTCCAGGGAGGGAGCTTGAGAGAGATGCAGAAGTAGAGGGTACCACACTTGGCGTGGTCAATGTGGTGCTATGAGGATCATAGACCCTTTGTCTCTCTGAAGCTTGAACAGAGTCTTGGGGATGAGGGGAATAGGTGGAAAGGCATAGAGGAAGTCATCCCTGGCCTGAACTCCCTGACATGGAATCCTGGAACAAAACCGGGGAAGTTTGGCATTCCACGGACTTGCAAACAGGTCTATGTCTGGGGTCCCCCAAATCCGAAAAATCCTGGCTATCTGGTCCCCATGGAGGGACAATTCGTGTGGAAGCAGAACTCGACTGAGTGAGTCTGCCCAAGAGTTTTGAACCCCTGGAAGATACACTGCCATGAGATGGATTTGATGCTCTCTGGCGAAGGCCCACAATCTCAGAGCTTCGTTGCAAAGCGACAGAGAGCCAGTCCTTCCTTGCTTGTTCACGTAGAACATGGCTACCTGGCTGTCCGTGTGGATGAGGACTGTCTTGTAGCTGAGCAGGGTGTGGAAGACTGAGAGCCAGAAAGATTGCTCTAAGCTCTAAGAGGTTGATATGTAGAGATGTCTCCTGTGGAGACCAGATGCCTTGGGTCGCGAGATCTTGTAGATGAGCTCCCCAACCCTTTGGAGAGGCATCTGTTGTAAGGGTTGCTTGGGTAACACCTGTTGAAAGGGGGACCTCAGCAACAGATTTTGAGTGGACTTCCACCAGTGGAGGGACCAAAAGAGGCGACTGGAGGTTGCTATTTTATCTGACAGGCAACCTGATGCCTGGGTCCATTGGGTGGATAGGGTCCACTGAGCTGCCCTCATGTGAAGGCGAGCGTAAGGAACCACATGCACCGTGGATGCCATGTGGCCTAAGAGTTGTAACATCTCTCGAGCAGTTAAATGGGATTTTAACTGAATCTGGGAGGCTAACTGCACCAAGCGTAGGCAACGGGCCTGGGGAAGATAGGCCCTTGCAGTTGTGGTATCCAGTAAGGCCCCTATGAACTCTGGAGACTGAGTAGGGGTGAGATGGGATTTTGGAATGTTGATTACCAGTCCCAGATACTGAAGAACACGCCTTGTGCAGGCCAGGGAAGTCTGGGCCTCTGACTGGGATGGAGCTCGGATGAGCCAGTCATCCAGATATGAGAATACGAATATTCCTTGAGTGCGCAGAAATGCAGCTACTACTGCCATGCATTTTGTGAACACTCTTGGAGCAGAGGTCAGACCGAAAGGAAGCACTTTGTATTGGTAGTGCTTTCCTTGGTAAAGGAACCGAAGGAACCTTCTGTGTGTTGGATGGATGAGAACATGGGTGTACGCATCCTTGAGATCTAGAGAACAAAGCCAGTCCTGACTCTGGAGGTATGGAAGGAGAGTTCCGAGAGAAGTCATCTTGAATTTCTCCTTGCATAGAAACTTGTTCAATTCTCTGAGATCTAGTATGGGTCTGTAGCCCCCCGTTTTCTTTGGAATGAGAAAATAGGGGGAGTAGAACCCTGAGCCCTGTTGAAGAAGGGGTACTAATTCTATTGCCCCTTGGGCAAGAAGGGTAGCAATCTCTTGACCTAGAAGGTTGAGGAGAGATGTTGGAGAATTGAACTGTTTCACCATGGTGTGAGGAGGAAGGTTTAAGAAATGAAGTTTGTACCCATCTCGTATGATGGAGAGGGTCCATTGCTCTGCTGTGATTTGTTCCCATCTGGGAGCAAAGTGAGCTAACCTTCCTGGGATGGTGAGAGGCTCTGGATGTTCTAGAGACAGAAAGGCTAAGTTCTTTAGTGGAAAGTCAAAGGCCCTGAGGAGGCTGAGGCTGTTGGGCCGTAGCAGTCCTCGCAGCCTGAGGCTTGGCCTGTTTTGGTTGTTGCTGTCTCTTTGTAGCAAAACGACCTTGAGAAGAGGCCTGACCATAACCCGAAGAAAATTTCCCTTTTTTTGGGAAAGATCCTTTTTTGAACAACCTCTTGAAGGACTAGAAAGGGGGACTGTTACTTCTGGAGAGAAATCTGCAACTGTGAGTATATACTTCTGGTAATTTTCTAAAAAGAATTCTTTGTATTAAAGCTACTTAATCTGTGAACCCACTGTTTTTTGTTGGGTCAGTTAGGGCCTAGTAGCAGCAGTTAAAGTTTGAATTTAAAACACAGAGGAGAACTTTCTGGTTACATTTCATACCCAGCAGAGAGCTTGTAGTTTAAATTTAATAGTCACTCAGGGCCAAGTAACAGCAAAGTACTTTTAGTTTAAATTTAACACACAGAAGAGAGCTTTCTGGTTCCATTTAGAACCCAGCAGAGAGCTTGTAGTTTAAATTTCATAAGAAGTTAGAGCCTAGCAGCAGCTAAGAGCTATAATTTAAATCAAATCAGAATTTAGCTTACCTCAGCAGCACAAGACAGGGTACTGTGTAGCAGCCCTCTTTTAATAAGTGTTATTTCCCTCCCTCCCTCCCCACACCCACCCACACCTGGGATAATCATAGCTTTATAGGTACTTACACATCTTAAGACAGGAGGTGCTTTCAGGTGAAGCTCATTACCCAAATCAGTCATACACTAAGGACCTGAGATTAATTAAGCTTCAGGTGAACAAGATATATTGAACGTATTATGTACAGTTTTATTGGTATAAATAGCCATAGCAACCCCTAGTAAGTAAGAACTTAAAGATCTAGACACAAACTTAAAACTAAGATGCAGACAGCAGTCCAGCAGCGGGATGGGGGCTTTCCAGTCTTTTGCATTGAGTGTCACATGTATGATTTTCTCCCAGTTGGTGAGAGGTCTTATGTGTGCACTAGGTGCAAGGAGCTCTTTGCTCTCAGGGAACAAGTCCGTTCTCTAGAGGCTAAAGTAGCAGACTTGGAAAACATAAGACAGACAGAGAGGTACATAGACGAGACCTACAGGGATATAGTCCTGAAGTCCCACCTCCAGTCTGGCAGCACCCCTGTTGCCATGGAGGAGAGAGGTCACGTGACAGGAGAGCATCACCCTGGTGTGGCAGGAAGTAATCCTGTAACTAGGACCTGTCCTCCAGGTGATGTAAAACCCTCTCGCACTGAGGAAGTTTCTCTAGGGCCATGTGCCCATGAGGGAAGGGTTAGGACAGCCGTTATAGTTGGTGATTCGATCATTAGGCATGTAGATAGCTGGGTGGCTGGTGGACGTGAGGATCGCCTGGTAACATGCCTGCCTGGTGCGAAGGTAGGGGACCTCACGCGCCACCTAGATAAGGTCTTAGATAGTGCTGGGGAGGAGTCTGCTGTCTTGGTACATGTCGGTACCAATGACATAGGAAAATGTGGTAGGGAGGTTCTGGAGGCTAAATTTAGGCTTTTAGGTAGGAAATTGAAATCCAGAACTTCCATGGTAGCATTCTCCGAAATGCTTCCTGTTCCACGCGCAGGACCCAAAAGGCAGGCAGAGCTCCGGAGTCTCAATGCGTGGATGAGACAATGGTGCAGAGATGAGGGTTTTGGATTTGTTAGGAACTGGGGAACATTCTGGGGAAAGGAGGGGCTCTTCCGAAGGGATGGGCTTCACCTTAACCGGGATGGAACCCGTCTGCTGGCATTAACCTTTAAAAAGGAGATGGAGCAGCTTTTAAACTAGATATTAGGGGAAAGCCGACAGTCGCCCAAGAGCGGATGGTTCGGAAGAATGTATCCTTGAAGGATACTACCAAAAGCAGAGAGGTTCCACAAAAGAGTAAAGTAGCCCAAATGCCCTCAAGTATGGAGCAGACAGACCTTAAAGATCCCAATGTACCCATGTCTAACAATAGCCAAATTAACATGAATAAAATACATTCTCTAAAATGCTTGTATGCAAATGCTAGAAGTCTAAAGAATAAGATGGGAGAGTTAGAATATATAGCACTAAATGAAAGGTTAGATATGATTGGAATATCAGAGACATAGTGGAAGGAGGACAACCAGTGGGACACTGTGATACCTGGGTACAAACTATATCGTAATTATAGAGCTGATCAAATTGGTGGAGGGGTTGCGCTCTATGTTAGAGAGGGCATTGACTCAGAAAGGATTAAAGTTTTGCAGGAAACAAAATCTGCTGTAGAATCTATATGGATTGAAATTCCATATAAAAGGGGGAAGGCAATGGCAGTGGGGGTGTACTATCGAGCACCTGGCCAGAATGACCAAATGGATGGTGAAATGCTCAAAGAAATCAAGGAAGCTAACAAAAGTTACAGTGCAGTAATAATAATGGGTGATTTCAATTACCCCGGTATCGACTGGGTCAGTGTCACGTCAGGACATGCTAGGGAGATAAAGTTCCTAGATGAAATAAATGGCTGGTTCATGAACCGACCAGAGGGGAAGCCATATTAGACCTAGTCCTTAGTGGAACACCAGATCTAGTGCAAGAGATAAGGGTGTTGGGGCCACTTGGCAATAGTGATCATAGCATGATCGCCTTTGATTTAATTAGTGGAGGAGGGATAGTAAGGAAATCCACAGTGTACTACCTTTTAACTTTCGAAAGGGAGACTATGATAAAATGAGGAAAACAGTTAAGAAAAAACTAAAAGGAGCAGTTGCAAACGTTAAAGACGTACATCAAGCTTGGGTATTGCTGAAAAATACTATCTTGGAAGCCCAGACCAGCTGTATTCCACGCTTTAAGAAAAGTGGAAGGAAATCCAAAAAACTGCCAGCATGGTTTAAAGGTGAGGTCAGAGAGGCTGTTGTTGCCAAAAAAGCATCTTTCAGGAAATGGAAAAAACAGCCAAACGACGAAACCTGGAAACAGCACAACCACTGGCAAGTCAAATGCAAAGCATTGATAAGGCAGGCAAAGAGAGAATTTGAGAAGAAGCTTGCTGCAGAAGCAAAAACGCGAAATGAAGACCTTTTCAAGTACATTCGTAGCAAAAAACCTGTGAGAGAGTCAGTTGGTCCATTAGATGATAAAGGGGTTAAAGGAGCACTAAGAGGCGACAAGGCGATAGCGGAGAGACTGAATGAATTCTTTGCTTCGGTCTTTACTGAGGAAGATGTAGGGATATTACCCATGACTGAAGTGGTATTTAAAGGTGCAGAAGAATTGAAGGAAATATCGATACATCGGGAAGATGTCTTACAACTATTTAGATAAACTGAAGAGTAGCAAATCACCTGGGCCAGATGGTATACATCCAAGGGTGTTGAAAGAACTGAAATATGAGATTGCAGACCTGCTATCAGTAATCTGTGAACTATCATTAAAATCATCTCTAATACCTGAAGATTGGAGGATCGCCAATGTAACACCAATTTTTAAAAAGGGTTCCAGGGGTGATCCGGGAAACTACAGACCGGTGAGCCTGACGTCAGTACCAGGAAAAATGGTAGAAACCATCATAAAGAATAAAATTACTCAGCATGTAGATAGTCATGACCTAATGGGAGACAGCCAACATGGCTTTAGACAAGGAAGATCTTGTCTTACTAATCTGTTATGTTTTTTTGAAGGAGTGAATAAACAGGTGGACAAAGGTGAGTCGGTTGATATTGCGTACCTGGACTTTCAGAAAGCCTTTGACAAGGTCCCTCATTAGAGACTTTTGGCAAAACTAAAGAGTCATGGGATAGGAGGCAGTGTACTATTGTGGATCGGGAACTGGTTAAAAGATAGAAAGCAGAGGGTAGGGCTAAATGGCCAATTTTCCCAATGGAGAAAGGTGAATAGTGGTATATCCCAGGGATCTGTGCTGGGTCCGCTGCTTTTTGACATATTCATAAATGACCTGGAAAGTGGAATAACGAGTGAGGTTATCAAATTTGCAGATGACACAAAACTATTTAAAGTTATTAAAACCCAAGAGGATTGTGAAAAATTGCAAGAGGATCTTGATAAATTGGAAGACTGGGCATCAAAATGGCAGATGAAATTGAATGTGGACAAGTGCAAGGTTATGCACCTAGGGAAGAACAACCCAAACTATGGTTACACGATGCAAGGTTCCACATTAGGAACCACCACCCAGGAAAAAGATTTAGGCGTCATTGT
Source organism: Ichthyophis bannanicus (assembly GCA_033557465.1). Lineage (NCBI taxonomy): Eukaryota > Metazoa > Chordata > Amphibia > Gymnophiona > Ichthyophiidae > Ichthyophis > Ichthyophis bannanicus. The sequence goes on along the minus strand of CM066033.1, from coordinate 1,403,027,384 downwards.
GGATACCATGTTAAAACCCTCGGCCCAGTGTGCAGCGGCGGCCAAGAGAGCAAATAGAATGCTAGGTATGATAAGGAAAGGAATGGAAAATAAAACAAAAGATATTATAATGCCTCTATATCGTTCCATGGTGAGACCGCACCTTGAATATTGTGTGCAATTCTGGTCGCCGTATCTTAAAAAGGATATAGCGATTTTAGAAAAGGTTCAGAGAAGAGCCACCAAAATGGTAAAGGGGATGGAAGGATACTCCTATGAAGAAAGGCTAAAAAGGTTAGGGCTCTTTAACCTGGAAAAGAGACGGCTGAGGGGAGATATGATAGAAGTCTATAAATTAATGAACGGAGTGGAATGGGTAAACGTAGATCGATTGTTTACGTTATCAGAATATAGAAAGACTAGGGGACATGCAATGAAGCTACAGGGTAAACTATTTAAGACTAATAAAAGAAAATATTTTTTCACTCAACGTGTAATCAAACTCTGGAATTTGTTACCGGAGGATGTAGTAAAGGCTGTTAGTGTAGCTGGGTTTAAAAAAGGTTTGGACAAGTTCCTGTTGGAAAGGTCCATAAACCATTATTAAGAAGTGACCGAAGATATCAATGCTTGACCCAGTACAAGCTTGTGGAACTTGTGTCTCTTGGGGAAACTGCTAGGTACATATGACCTAGATTGGCCACTGTTGGAAACAGAATACTGGGCTTGATGGACCTTGGTCTGACCCAGTATGGCATATCGTATGTTCTTATGTTCTCTTTTTAAAAGGAGCAGTAGTAGACTTTGAAAGTCTATCTAAAGCAGAATTTTCAGCATCCATCTGGTTGGCCTTTGCTTGCCAATCTTTGCCAAAGAGGTTTTCCCCTGTACAGGGAAGGTTACCTAGACCATCCTGTACCCAGGATTCCAAATCAGAGGCTTGCAACCAAGCAACTCTGCGTGCACCTATGGCAATAGCCGAGGCTCTACTGGCACCCTCAAAAGAGTCAAAGGCTGCACGGTTGGAAAACTTGGATACATCCTGTGCTTGTTTAAGCCAGGTGATATATTCTTCTCTCTTATCTTCTGACATAAAAGGAGATAAGGTTTGCAGATGATCTGTAACTTCTTTTAGAAACATCCCCATATAGAGACTATAGGAGTTGATTCTGGCTACAAGCATACTGGCCTGGAAGATTTTCCTGCCAAAGGCATCTAGGGTTCTGCATTCTCTTCCTGGAGGAGCAGAGGAGTGCCTTTTTGTACTCTTGATCTTTTTCATAGCAGACTCTACCACAATGGAGTGGTGAGGAAGCTGAGTCTTATGAAACCCAGGACAAGGAGGAACACGATACATGGTGTCCAACCTTCGGGAATGAGGGGAAGTGGAAAGAGGAGTCTCCCATATGCCCAACATGTGATCATAAAGAATCTCATGTATTGGTAAGGTGGCTGCCTCTTTAGGAGCCTTAGGATATTGTAGGATATCTAATTTTTTGGCTCTAGGTTCAGTTTCAGAGGCCACTGAGATGGACAGGCCTTTGGCCACCTCCCTAATGAAGTCCTGAAAAGACAAGTCTTCAGGAGGAGACATTCTCCTTTTTGGAGAAGAGGGTTCCTGAGGAAGGATCCCCGATGCTTCAATTGAGGCCTCTGATGTATCAGAGTCTTCAGAGGAATCGAAGTATCGACTGTCTGGATGCTCTCGCAGAGCCCGATACGTGTACCGGGAGGTATCGACATCGGTACCGAGTCGGTACTGATGGGCATCACTGGATAGCGTACCGCTGCCGTCGATGCTGATGTCGATGCAAGCGGTACCGGTATCGGAACCAATTTCGGATCCGGTACCAGAATCGGTACCGGTACCGACAACGGGGTTTGTTGCGGCACCGTAGGCGTCGCAGCTTGTATGAATGCCGTGATGGCACGCTGCATGGTCAGAATATTCTGATCCATTGACGCCACCAATGTCTGGATGTCGGTACCGGTGGTAACCGCTGGTACCCCAGAACATTGTAACAGGTGATCGGTCGAGGCCGAGCCATCGATGTCAACCTGTGACCCCATAGGTAGAGCTTTGGAAGCCGAAGCCTCCCGCCGGGGTAATTTTGCCAGTGTGGATTCCTCAAGAGTAAGCCCGGGGGCATCTCGATACTTAGAGGGAGATGAACTCGTTGAGGACCGGCCAGATTTAAGTTTGGTTACCTGAGATCCATGGGATGAAGAAGCAGCCCTGGAAGACATCGATGCCACAGAAGCTGCATCGGAGGGAAACGGGGTACTGAGCTTGGCTGCCCGATTTTGTAATCCTCTCTTAGACATCATGGAACAGGACTCACAATCTGCAATGGAATGGTCAGGACCTAAACATTTTAGACACCAGTCATGGGTGTCCGTGACAGAAATAGTGCTGCTGCACTTCGTGCACTTTTTAAACCCGGAGGCGGGTTTTTCCATGAGGAAAATATATCTGTAGGCCTAAGGCCCCAGAAGAAAAAATGCACTGAAGTAAGAAAGAGTAGTTTTTTGTTTTTTGTTTTTAAAAGAAAGAAAAAAGACCGGAGGTACCGGTCCGGAGTCGAGAAGGCAGACACGCGACTAAAGAAAAATAAAAGAAAATAAGAAATTCTTCAGCGGTGACAGGAAACACGACCTGCTGGCTCCGCGGAAAAGAAGAACTGGAGAGAGGCAGCGCGCAGGCGCTGTGGGATGCTCCCAAAAGCTTTCCTTTTGGACGCTGGGGAGCGTTCCCGCGCAGGCTCCGTCGGTACCGACGATACCCATATGTGAAGACTCATTCCTGCTTGTTCCTGGAGATAGTTTATTTGACGTCAGAATAGTTTTGCACAGTTCATCATTGTTTACAGCAGGGATCTCCAGTTCTGATCCTGGAGGACCCAAACCAGTCAAGATGTCCTTAATGAATACGCATGAGATGTATTTGCATTGTGTTCAAATTAATCTCATGCATAGTCATTAGGGACATCCTGAAAACCTGACTAGTTTGGGTCCTCCAGGATCGGAATTGGAGACCCCTGGTTTACACAATAATGATCTGCATAGGACTGTTGTCAGAAGGAAACCAGATAACTCTTGTTATGTCATAGAAAAGTTTGCAAAAGAAAACCTCAAAAAGTCTGAAAATTTTTGGAGCAAAGTGCTTTGACGTGTTGAAATGAAAATTGAACTTTTCTACCACAACCACATAAAATGCACTTGAATAGATGAAGCATTTGAGAAAAAGAACACTTTGCCATCCCATAAACATAGGGGCTGTATCTGTTATGTTTTGGGATTGTGTAGCAGCCAGTGGCTTCTGCACACAACTCTGCATGTTAGAAATATAGAATATAATGACAGGTAAAAAAGACTTCAAAGGCCTTTTGTCCTTTCTGTTTCCCTAGTTACTAGAGCAGGGGTTCTCCACTCAGTCCTTGGGACAAACCTAAAGTTCTCAGGATAACCACAATTAATATGCATGAGAGATCTGCATATAGTGGAGGCGGTGCATGTAAATCTCTCTCTCATGCATACTGATTATGGTTATCCTGAAAAGCTGACTGGCTAGGTGTGTCCCGAGGACTGGGCTGAGAACTCCTATACTAGAGTATTACAGACCTTGCTTGATCTTCAGTCTTGCTTTCACTTCTACCACTCAACCCCCAGAATTTTCTCTGCTTGAATTCTGTTACCTTTCTGCCCCTATTGGTGGGAGGCTGTTCATGTATATGTCATGTACTGTATCTATGAAGAAATGCTCTCTTGTATTACAACCTCCTCCCCCCACCTCGTCTTACATTAGAACCCTATATTTTAGAACTTCATTTCTATTGACAATATGCTTGCTCTTTTTGACTATTTGGTATGACCCAGAAAGGACACATTTTACATTCTATTTTAGTAACCCAAGGTCTATCCATCCTTGGCATCCTGTTTCCAGTAGTGGCCAGTCCAGAACGCAGGTACCTGGCTGGCAAGTCCTAAGAGTAGATACGTTCCATATTGCTGCCATGGTTACTTCTTCGAGGAACATTTCAACCCAGCTATGCTAACTGCTTTGACCACATAGTCTGGCAACAAATTTCACAGTATAATGTTCATTGAATAAAAAAATACTATCTTTGGGTTGTTTTAAATGTGCTACCTGTGAGTTTTACAGTGTGTTCCCTAGTCCTGTATTTACCTTTCCCTCTTTACGCCATTCTACCACACTTGTGATTTTATAGACATCCCATCATATCTCGTCCCAGCTGTTTCTTCTCCAAACTGAAGACACTAACCTGTTTAATTTTTCTCCTTAGGGGGACTGTTCCCTTTATAATTTTGTTGCCCTTCTCCATACCTTTTCTAGTTCACCTAACATGTTTTATAAGATAGAGTAGTTTCCATTTTAAATGCATTGTTATTCTTGGGTGAGCTACTATTTCTGCATTGTAGTTTATCTAAGCTTTCCTTGTACTGACATCTGCCCTAGAGAATCCTGCTTGCTACCTATGAGCAGCCTTAATAGTTTCAAGAACAGGAGAGGGAACTGTCATATGGTGAAGAAGGGTCAGTGCTGTAGAGAGCCCAAAGGGTGAGGCTGGTGGAAGAAAAGGGAACAAATAGGAAAAGAGAAGAGACGGTGGGGAGTGGAGTGGATGCAGAGCAGCGCTGGCATCAGTTAGTATGCTTTGCTAGCTGGTTTTTAGTGAACTTTTCTGTATACAAAATGGTATTAAAGTAGAGAGAAGTATATTGCCAGCCACATAAGCAGAATTAGGATAGAAAATGCAAAGCATCAGCTTCACAGTTCAGGAATAAAAACGTAATATGTGAAAATACATTAGGAATAAATATCAAATTTGAATGACACTAAAAACTAGATCAGAGCTTCCTTATCCTGTCCTGAGGACTCTACATTCAGTTTCAGGATATCCACAAGGTCTATGCAGTTAGAGGCCCAGAGTCACTGCCATATATTTGCATATAATGGATCTCCAATGTATACAGATATTTCATGCATATTCAGCCTGGGTGTCCTGAAGACCCAAATGACTTGTGGGGTCCCCATAAGAGATTTGGTAAACTTTGAACAAGACAACTTTAGCATTGCCTTAGAGCAGTACTTGATATATCAAAGTTGGATTCTGGCAGGGCTAAGCTTATGTGTCGATGGGGCCATGTACTGGTGAATAGGACACATGTTGTCGCACTCTAGGGCCCTAGATGTCACAGCCCAGAGAGTGAAGAGTAAAACGTGCACTAGTGGATTGTAAACTTCCAGTAGTGCAACATTCAAACTCCTGAAAAGCATCATTGTTTGAACTGGATTTTCACATCTTTATTTTATAGTTGGTCCCTTTTTGATTTGTTGCACCTGAAAAGTTGGTCCTAGCTAGAAAACCGGGCAGCAGTGATGCTGTATTATGTATTCATAGAAAGCAAGAAGTTGATTTCTTGCAGGCTTTTAGGGTCAGTATAGAGCATAGTGATGATCGCTGCCTGCAGAAGTTATGTTGGTATACTGAAAGCTCTGTTATAGGTCCTGCTGCACTCTAGCTCTACAGTGGCAAAGTGAAATAACTTGGAATTCCCTTCAGTTGTGTAACATTGTGCGACACACGTGAAGGCAGCTTCTATGCTGGACTTCTTAGTAAATGAATTACTGGTGTTTTATTATTTTATAACCAATACCAAAAAGCAAAAAAACTGTCCTGTGTTTGTGGTTATTGTAAATCATAAATGAACATTTACATATACAGTGAAACAGTATTGAGAATGGGGCCTGAAACATTCAGCCTAACGAATGGCATGGCAGTGGTTATAGCACTCTGCAGAGCTATTCCTTTGCCAGTCTAGTTCCAGTTACTCAATATTTTCAGCCACTGTTTTGCATTGCAATGGCCATATCGGGGGGGGGGGGGGGGAGGAGGAGGTTTAGGTATCCTTAACATTATCACATTTCTAAAGATAAGATCATTAAAATATATTTTGCCTAGAATCTGGGTATCTAATTTGGGCCTGTAGGTTTCTTCAACTTTTAGTAGAGCTGGTTTTGGTCATTGATGGCACCTATACCCAAATGACATAGGAAGTTTCTCATGGTTTGTGTGTCAGCAGCAGTATTGTATGATACATTTTTTGGCTTGATCATTTGTGCATTCACGGTATCAACTTACTAGTCTGTCACAAAGTCTTACGTACAGATTTCACTAAATCTCATCCTCTATGCAAGAAAAGTGCCCTTCCTGTCTAAGCAGAGCGCACTGATGATAAAATCCTTGGTGTGGGGGCCTCATTTTGGACTTTGCTGGTGTCGGTGATGACGCACGTTATATCTCCCTGGAGCATACACTCAGGGACACTGCTTCCTGTTATCTTACCTTTTGGTGTCCTTTGGGGCTGAATCTAGATAAAGCTTTTCTACAGATGTCATGCAATTACTGGGCTGCTGTATGAAGGAGAAAATATTGATGCCAGAACATTGACAATATTAATTAGCAGAACAGCATCAGAACTTGAAGGGGAAACGAGAGGAGACCCTCTTCTGTGGCACAATTGGTGCTGTGCCAGCTGAAGGCACAGCTTCATCTGCTATCACCTTGACAGGTGGGCTCTGGTATCTTTTCCATAGATGCATCCGAGAGGTACTGTTTAGGGTGTAAAGAGAGAGGTAGCTGAGCAGCCCAAGACACCTTGGATTTGGTCTGTGGTGCTGAGGGAAGTAAGAATGACAAGAGTTCTCAGTAAGCCTAGAACTTTGTTTTCTGCCTCGCTAGTTGATGAGCGCAACTCAGTAGCATAAGTGAAAGTGGACAAAGACCAATTGGCCCATCCAATCTATTTTTCCTCTCCACACTGTAAGAGCATATCCTAACTGCCAGCCATAGAAGCATAATTGCTTATAAGATACAACTCCTTAGCCAAGTCAGTTTGTTGACTTCATTAGTTTACTTTTCTACCATCGCAGTTAGATGAGCATACAAGTTCCCATTTGTAATCCATGCTCCCCCACTCTTATGTCTAAACTTTGTAGAAATCTAAACAGCTACAAAAACTACTATGTGTGTTGCTGAAACAGCTGGCTGCCTAGGGCCTATGCCTTTGTCGGACAGTACCCAGCTACACCATCCTGATGCTATTGATTTCAACTTGGCTGCCCCCTATCCTGTGATGTCACAAGTCATATTTCCTTTATCTGCCTCTTGTTTTCTCTTTATTGCCTTGTTAGACTGGTTTTGACAGGGAACAATCTGATAGCTACATTGTAGCAAATTAAAAAGCAGGAGGTTGAGCCTCTTAATGCAGAGGGGGCTATAGAATGAGGCATCATGAGATGATGGTGAAAGGGCATAGATCGGAGGTTCTCAACCCAGTCCTTGGCACATACAGATGACTGGGTTGAGAATCCCTGGTAATAGACTATTGATCTTCGGGCCACATATAGTCATTCAGCATTTTACAATATCTGCAATGAAATATGCAGGAGAAAGGTTTGCATTACAAAGCTGCCTCATGTAAATTTATTGTGGATATCGTGAAAGCAAGACTGGCAGGGTGTGTCTCAAGGACCGATTTTAGAACCACTGGTGTAGATTCGGGAGTAATATAAGGAATTGTTTCTTTACAGTAAGGGTGAGGGAGACATGGACAGTATTAAAATCTAAGAAAGCATGGGACAACCACTGAGGATCTCGGATGGAGAAGAAGGAATGGTAAACCTGAGCAGGAGAAGGGTATGGGCTTTTTATGTTTTTTTTTTATCCTGTTTTGTTGTTGTTAAGTGCTGTCGAATCAGTGTCAACTCATGGCGCCCCTCTGGATAGTTGACCAAACTTTGTTCGGTCTTCAGCCAAGAGGCTCATTGTTGATAGAATGGTATCCATAGCTGCTGTTATTGTATCGATCCATCTCCTTGCCAGCCTTCCTCTTTTACAGTGACCTTCTACCTTGCCAAGCATGATGTCTTTCTCCAATGATCTCTGTCTTCGCATGATGTGTCCAAAGTATGAAAGTCGAAGTCTTGTCATCTGAACTTCTAAAGAAAGCTTAGGTTTGATCTCCTCTAGTACCGACTGGTTTGTTCTTCGGGCAGTCCATGGTATACACAGTATTCGCCGCCAGCACCATAATTCAAAGGCATCAATTTTCTTCCTGTCTATCTTTTTCACTGTCTAGCTTTCACATCCATATGATATAATATTGAAAATACCATGGCTTGAACAAGTCAAATCGTTGTATGGAGAGAGACATCTCTGCTCTTGAGAATCTTATCTAGGTCTTTCATAGCTATTCTGCCAAGAGCAATGCGTCGTCTGATTTCTTGACTGCTTGTTGCTTCTTTATTGATAGTTGATCCAAGTAGGTTAAAGTTGTTCACAATTTCAATTTCTTCTCCTTCAACGATGAACCTGTTGATTATGCCAGTTGTCATGATCTTTGTCTTCTTTACATTAAGGTGCAGGCCCACTTTGAGACTATGTTCTTTGATTGTGAGAAGCAAATGTTTCAGATCATCTTCACTTTCAGCCAGTAATGTGGTATCATAGTTGATGACTCTTCATACAATCCTGCTTCTGATTTGTTCTGCATATAAATTAAACAAGTAGGGGGAAAGTATGCAGCCTTGTCTTACACCTTTGCTTATTTTAAACCATTCTGTTTCTCCTTGTTCCGTTCAAACTGTTGCTTCTTGATCAATGTACAGATTGTGCAAGAGAATGAACAGGTGTTCTGGTATACCCATGCTTCTTAATGTGGCCCAGAGTTTCTCATGGTTTACACAGTCAAAAGCCTTGCTATAGTCGATGAAGCACAAATAGATATCCTTTTGGTATTCTTTAGTCTTTTCAAGGATCCATCTCACATCCGCAATGATGTCTCTTGTTCCTCGCCCTTTCCTGAACCCTGCTTGCACTTCAGGTAGTTCTTGTTCCAGGTATGGTTATAGTCTCTTTTGAATAATCTTCAGTAGAATCTTGCTGGCATGTGGGATCAGAGCTATTGTGCGATAATTTCCACGGTCAATTTCTTTAGTATTGGTATAAACACAGATCTTTTCCAGTCAGTTGGCCATGATGTTGTCTTCCATATTTCTTGACAGAGCCTTGTAAGTATGGTAACAGCTGCATCAGATTGCTGTAATACTTCTATGGGAATGCTATCAATGCCTGGTGCTTTGTTTTTTGATAAGGCTTTCATTGCTGTTTCAACATTTTCTTTCATCAGTTCAGGAAGGCCCTTAAACATTTCCTTTTCATCAAATATCTCACTGACAACACCGAACCTCAGTCCCACTTGAATAGCGAGAACTTCAGCAATAGTAGTAGTCAACCAGGCAAGCCCTCGCAACATGTGTCCCCAACAATGTAAAACACCAAACAGTACCCTTTTCTCGCTACGCTTCTTATGTATATAGTTTACCCTGTTATCCAAGTTCCATATCCTGTTAATTGTAATGACCAGACATATGCAATTTGTCGGATGTTTCTGTTCCATGTAAACCGCGCTGATGTTGAATAGTGCGGTATATAAGAAATGTTAATAAATAAATAAAATCACCAATGGTTCCCGATCATAAGGTACAGGTTGAAACGGCTGTTGGTCCACTTGATCTTTATCATATAAAAACTCTGTATATTCCTTCTGCCTTTTCTTGATCTTCTCAGCATCATTCAACATAGAACCTTGAGCATCTTGTAACTTCCAGATTGAGGCTGGAACTTTTTCTTTAACTCTCGTAGCTTTAGGAAAACCGATCTTGTTCTTCCTCTAATAGTTTCTGCTTTTATTTCCTTGCATGCATCATTGTAGTACTTTTCCTTGTCCTGTCTTGCTGCACGTTGGAAATCTCTGAGTTCTGTGATTGTCTTTCTTTCTCCTCTGGCTTTAGCTTCTCTGCGTTTCTGGGCAATTTTCAGAGTTTCTTCCGTCATCCATTTTGGCCGTTTTTGCTTTTTCACCTTTTGTAGAGACTTCTCGCTTTCTTCCAACACAACCTTCTTGATGTCATTCCATAACTCTTCTGGAGCTCTTTCATTTGTATCTAAAGCAGCAAATCAATTTTGCAGGCAGTCTTTAAATTCCAGTGGTATATTCTCAAGGTCATATTTTGCTGCATTCATGAGGGGTTTGCTCTTTTTCAACTTTAGCTTGAGTTTGCATACTAATAGTTGATGATGAAGAAGGCAAAGTAGTTGGAAAATATGGACTTGGCAACAGAAATGAAGCTGGAGAAAGACTGATAAAATTCTGCAAGACCAATGATCTATTCATCTGAAGCACCTTCTTCCAGCAACACAAGCGGCAACTGTACACATGGACTTCACCCAGTGGATTGTATAAAAATCAATTCCTTAGCGTCTCTCCAGTCCGGTCCCTTCTACTGGGTTGTGCCCCTCTACCAGCAGCTTGTGGACTGAGCACGTCATCTTTTGATGACCCTGGGGTATAAGTAGACAGCACCGCCCACCAACTCCAGTTTTTGTGCTCAGTCTGCTAGCAGCTGGTAGGGGTACAGCAAGCCAGGGATCTGGCTTTCTGGAGAGACTAGCTTAGTCAGCTTTTGGTTTGTTTTTCTTTTAATTTATTTCTTATTCATTTTTTATTCATTTCTTTTCTTTATTTATCCCATCTGGAGACTTCCCCCCCTCCCCCCCTTGGTGTGGGAGCGGTCGGAAGGAGGCCTTACCACCGCAGAGGGAGTTGGGCTGAAGCCGGTAGTGCTGGAGCCGTTCCCTCTCCCTCGCTGCTGAAGGGAGTCATGCCTTCCATCCTCCCGCCGCGGAAGCCCTTGAGGCGGCTGAGCGGGCGGTCAGTGGGCCGAGGAGCCGTCTGGTGTAGCGGCGCAGAGGAGCAGCGTGCACGTGGAGGAGGCTCGCGGCAGTGAACAGGAGTGGCTGCGGACCTCCGGAGAAGCGGCTCTACACACGGTCGCTGACCGTGTGCCGGGTAAGGCCCGCGTGTCGAGAGGTGAGTCACCCGCTGTTTCTTTTCTTCAATGTACGTGGTATGCGCACGCGAAATTTGCAGGGGCTGCAGGAGTCGTTGGTAAGAGGAGAGCTGGACGCTCAATTCAATAATTAACATCTCCTGCATCGACGAGCCACTGCGGGACTCAGGGCCCGCTTGCAGTCTGCAAGCATTAGTTTAAAAAAAAAAAAAGAAACGGCAAGGAAGGAAACGGGCAAGGTTAAGTAAGTGAGGAAGGGCTTTTAGGCCTGCCTCTGTTCCTGCCCGCTCATTCTCTTTTCAGTCCTAGGGCTTGCTGAGGTAATTTTGCCAGCTAAAGCCCAGTGCATGGTGTGCGGGTCCCGTAAGGGGGGAGCTTTAGACTCAGGCCTCTGTAAAGCCTGTATGGCGGAGGCGACCGTGGGGGAGTTGGGGAGCCGGCAAGATCTCCCTCCCTCTTCTTCCCAGGATTTGGGTGCTCCTTCTGGGGAGGTGGGACTTCCTGATTCCCCCTTGGGGTTGCCGGGGGACCCATCCACTCAGACACCTCCCAAGCCGGGTCCCTCGTCCGCGGGTCTGGAGTTGGCGGAGGAGGTGGCTGGTGACTTCTCTCCGGAGTTTGTGCTTCTCCTGCACAAGGCGTTTTGCCTCCGCAAGCAGGGGCGGCATGGGCAGGAGTCGGCACAGGTGGGGGCTCAGGCCCGGCAGGTGGACACCAGGGAGCTGGCGGAGGGTGGCCCGCTGTTGGCGAAGCGTCCGAGATTGTCGCAGGAGGAGGAGCCCTGCCCCCCATTGTCAGAGTCCTTGGAAGGGGATCTGTCTGACAGGGATGGGGGAGACGAGGAGGAGCTGGAAGTTGGTGAGATCCCTGAAGAACAGGCCAAGATTGTTCGGGTCTTCCGCAGGGAAGAACTGCCAGGGTTGATCGGAGAAGCCCTCAAGGTCTTGAACATGTCAGCCGGGAGTCCGGCAGAGGAGGAGGAGGCGCTGGAAGATCCTCTGATTCAGGCGGTCAGGAAATCTCAAAAGGTTTTCCCGGTTCATCGGGTGGTGCGCCAAATGATCCAGGAGGAGTGGGATCAGCCGGAGGCGGCCATTTGGGGTGCAAGGTCCATGGCTCGGCTGTACCCGCTACCGGAGGGTGAGAAGGAGTTGCTGCGCTCTCCCAGGGTAGACGCGGCAGTGGCGGCGGTCACCAAGAAGACCACGATTCCGGTCAAGGGCAGTTCCTGCCCTTAAGGATTCCCAGGATAGGAAGCTGGATACGCTGCTGAAGCAGGCCTTCGATGTCAGTGCCCTAGCGCTTCAGGCTTTGGTATGTGGGTCGCCCGGGCCTGTTTGCGCTGGTCCCAACAGATCCAGCTGGCGGGGGAGAACCCCGTTGAAGGCTCAGGAGAGGCAGCAAAGATTGAGTCGGGGGCAGCGTATCTGGCTGATAGCCAGTATGATCTCATTAGAAGCCTAGCGAGGAATATGGCCTCGGTAGTTGCGGCCCGGCGGTATCTGTGGCTCCGCAATTGGGCAGCGGACGGTTCTTCAAAGGCTCGTCTCGGTAGGCTGCCCTTTAAGGGCAAATTATTGTTTGGCGAGGACCTGGAGAAGCTGGTGAAGGAGCTGGGGGAGTCGAAGGGGGGTAGACTCCCGGAGGATAGACCGAAACAGAATAGAGCCCCTTCCTTAGTGAGGGCGCAGCCGAGGGAGATGAGGCGGTTTCGGACCTCTCGCTCCTCGTCCTTTCAGAGAGGCAGGTTTTCCTCTAGGGGACAGGGCTTCAGAGGTTTTCGAGGGGCAGGAAGAGGTTTTGGAGCCGCCTCCTCCTCCTCCTCGGTTGCCAGGAAGTCCCAATGAAGCTGCAGGGGCCCGGGGAGAGGACCTGCCAGTAGGGGGCAGGTTGGGGCGGTTCCTCTCCGCTTGGGCCCGGGTCACGACAGACCAGTGGGTCTTGGAAGTGATTCGAGAGGGTTATGCGCTCGAGTTCGCAAAGCCCGTATTTCCTTCCTTTGTTCTTTCCCCTTGCCGTTCTCCATCCAAGCGGGCGGCAGTAGAGGGGACACTCAGGAGACTGCAAGCACTGGGGGCGGTTGTTCCCGTTCCAGCAGATCAGCGCGGGACCGGACGGTACTCCATTTACTTTGTGGTGCCCAAAAAGGAGGGCTCCTTCCGGCCGATTCTGGATTTGAAAGGAGTCAACAGGTGCCTACGGGTGCCGCATTTTCGCATGGAGTCCTTAAGGTCGGTGCTGGTGGCGGTACGTCAAGGGGAGTTTCTGACTTCTCTCAACCTCACGGAGGCATATTTGCATATTCCGATCCGCGAGTCCCATCAGCAGTTCCTGAGGTTTGCGGTTCCGCAGGGACATTTTCAGTTTCAAGCGATGCCGTTTGGCTTAGCGACTGCACCACGCACCTTTACAAAGGTCATGGTGGTGGTGGCGGCGGCCCTACGCAAGGAAGGGATCTTGGTTCACCCCTATCTCGACGACTGGCTGATCCGAGCAAAGTCCGAGCAGGAGAGTCGAGATGCCACTCACCGGGTGGTGTCCTTTCTGGAGAGCCTAGGTTGGGTAATCAATGTCTCAAAGAGCAGGTTGGTTCCCTCCAGGGAGCTGGAGTATTTAGGAGCAAGGTTCGACACGGACAGGGGCAGGGTGTTCTTGCCGGAGCGCAGGGTAGCGGCACTGCGGGAGCTGCTCCTTCAGTTCCTGGCCTTGCGGGCGCCCTCGGCGTGGCACTACCTTCAGATGCTGGGGACCATGGCGGCACCAATAGAGCTGGTTCCGTGGGCCAGAGCTCACATGCGGCCCCTTCAGCGGGCTTTGCTCCGTCGGTGGTCCCACGAGAGACAGGCCTTATCGGTAACACTGCCCTGCCCGGCGTCGGTCAAGGAATCCTTGCAGTGGTGGCTCCTCCCCGGTCCCGTGGAACTCGGGATGCCCCTCGAACAGCCAGAGTGGTTACAGTTGAAGACGGATGCCAGCCTCTCCGGTTGGGGGGCACACTGCGAGGGCCAGATTGCTCAGGGACTTTGGAGCGTGCAGGAGGCACAGTGGCCCATCAACAGGTTGGAGTTGAGGGCGGTTCGCCTAGCCCTCAGGGAATTTGGAAGATGGCTGTGCCGGAAGGCGGTCAGAGTTCTTTCCGACAACATGACGGCCGTGGCATATATAAACCGGCAGGGCGGAACGAGCAGCCCCGCCTTGGAGGAAGAGGCGGAGGAGCTGATGGCTTGGGCCGAAGTCCATCTAGTGGCCCTGTCGGCGCAGCACGTGGCAGGATCAGAGAACGTGACGGCGGATTACCTAAGTCGACACAAGGTGGATCACGGCGAGTGGCAGCTTTCGCCGGAGATCTACCAAAGGATTGTGTGCAGATGGGGTTCCCCCATCATGGATCTGATGGCGACGTGGGAGTCAGCCAAAGCCAGCCGTTTCTTCAGCCGACGGAAGGAGAGGATGTCCGAGGGCTTGGACGCTCTAGTGAGAAGCTGGCCAACCGACGGCCTATTGTACGTGTTTCCGCCATGGGCGCTCATCAGCAGGGTCATTCAACGGATAGAGGCCCACGCGGGGCTAGTGATCCTTGTCGCCCCAGACTGGCCGCATCGTCCGTGGTATGCCGACCTCATGCGTCTTCTAGCAGATCGTCCATGGCGCCTGCCAGTGAGGGACGATCTTCTGTTTCAAGGGCCGATGCGAATGCCGCAGGTGGATCGATTCTCACTTACGGCCTGGCTATTGAGAGGGCTAGGTTGCGAAAGAGAGGCTACTCAGGGGCAGTGATCTCCACCCTGCTCAGTTCCCGCAAGCATTCGACCTGTCTGTCCTATGTGAGGGTCTGGTGTATCTTTGAGGCCTGATGCGTGGACAGGTCATTGAGGCCCCTCTCAGTTTCGGTGCCTGAGGTTCTGGACTTTTTGCAGGCCGGCTTCAACAAGGGCCTCGCCGCTAGTTCTTTGAGGGTGCAGCTGGCGGCGATTTCCTGTTACAGGGGCAGGATTCAGGGAAAGCTCTTGGGCGAGCATGCTGACGTAGCTAGGTTCCTGAAGGCGGTGAGGCGGCTTAGGCTGCAGCAGAGATCGTTGGTTCCTCCGTGGGACCTTAACCTCGTCTTGGACGCCCTTTCCGCTGAGCCTTTTGAACCCATCCAGCGGGCGTCTCTGAAGGATCTTATTCTTAAGGCAGTGTTTTTGGTGGCCCTCTGCTCGGCCAGACGCATTTCGGAGTTGCAGGCGTTATCTTGCCGTCCGCCCTTTCTGTTTTTTTTCTCAGGAGCGGGTGGTTCTCCGGACGGTCCCATCCTTCTTGCCGAAGGTAGTTTCGGCCTTTCATGTGAATCAGTCGGTTTTTCTTCCCTCCTTCGCGGTTCGCTGGGAAGGGGATGACGCTCGTTTGCGTCTCCTGGATGTGCGCAGAGCTCTAAAGCGATACTTAGCGCGCACGGAGTCCTTCCGTAAGTCGGAACGGTTGTTTGTGCTGTTTGCGGGACCGCGTAAGGGGGAGGCGGCAGCGAAGTCCTCCATTTCCAGATGGATCCGGGAGGCCATTTCTTCGGCTTACATTGTGAGAGGTAAACAGGTCCCGGCAGGGCTCCGGGCGCACTCCACTCGGGCTCAAGCGGCGTCGTGGGGGGAGTTCAGTCTGGTTCCTCCGCAGGACATCTGTAGAGCAGCGGTTTGGTCTTCTCTGCATACCTTTGCTAAGCATTATAGGTTGGACGTTCAGGCGTCTGAGGACGCCGGTTTTGGGGGGGCGGTTCTTCGGTCCGGCATTGCTGGGCCCTCCCGCTTTTGGAACTGCTCTGGTACATCCCAGTAGAAGGGACCGGACTGGAGAGATGCTAAGGAAAGAGTAATTAGACCTTACCTGCTAATTAACATTCCTGAAGGATCTCCAGTCCGGTCCCTGTTCCCTCCCAGATGTCCTTTTTCAGGTATGCTCGGCCCGAAGAATTAAGCGCAGTTGGGAGCGTTCGGTTGCTCCTCTGGGGCCTTTGCGGGACGGTAAGTTGGATGGTCAGGCGTCTCGCTGGTGCGAGCGGGCCAGGTAAGCCTTTCTTCTCCGGGGGCGATGGGAAGTTCTCCCGGGGGAGGGGGTCTCAAGGTTTTTTCCTGTGTGTTAAGTTTATAGTGCAGTTAAGTTTGGTATGTATTCACTTGTCTCTCCGTTAAGTCTGCTTTGCCAATAGGTCACTGGAGTTGGTGGGCGGTGCTGTCTGCTTATTACCCCAGGGTCATCAAAAGATGACGTGCTCAGTCCACAAGCTGCTGGTAGAGGGCACAACCCAATAGAAGGGACCGGACTGGAGATCCTTCAGGAATGTTAATTAGCAGGTAAGGTCTAATTACTCTATTGACTACATCTGTGGAAGTCAACGATGGAAAAGCTCTATATCATCAACAAACAAGACCTTACACAAGGGTAAATTTATCTATGGTCTCAAATGAGTAATTCTACAAATGTTATGTGACATTTGACATTCTCACTGAAGAGTCCTTTAGTGAAGATGATTTGATAAATGTTCACTTTTCATTTTTGCTTGTACATAGTAACATAATATATGATGGCGGATAAAGACCAGTATGGTCCATCTACCCTAACTTGGTTTGCAGCTTGTTGTGCTGTGAAGGCTTGTGTGCATCAGTGATGCTGAGAGCTATGCTATCAGTAGCTTAGCTACTGGCAGGGTCTCCCAAGATAGACAGGTCTCAGCTGAGATGCCAGACTAAGACAAACCACCCATCTGGGCAGCAGTAGAATGGGACAGTATTGTAAGCGGAGGATCATATTTCTATGACAAATGCAACAACACTGGAATTAAGTGTGCGGAAGAAAGGCTTGGCAGATCTACTTTGTATCTTGCCTTGAAAACCCAAAGGATAGTCACAAAACAAATTGCACTATAGTGCTGGAAGATGAGACCTCCAGGTTGGAAGATACTCAAATGGCTACTGGGGATAAGCTGAAAACTTCTCAGAGTAAAGCCAGCATTTATGATGTGGTTGGATCTGCTGATGTAGCTGCTTATGAAAAGAAAGAAGTTGCAAAGATATCTTACATATTGGGAAATGGATTGTATGAAGCATGAACCAAGGGAAGTTTGAGGTAGTCAAAAATGAAAAGGAACGTGTACAACTCGATCTGTTGGGTGTCAGTGAACTGAAATGGACTGGCTTTGGGCTCTCTGCATCTGATGATCATATAGTTTACTATTCTGGAAATGAAAGACAAAGAAGAAATGGTGTTGCATTTATAGTTAAGAAGAAACTTGCAAGAACTGTAATGAAATACAGTGCAGTCGGTGAACGCTTAATTTCTATTTGTCTACAAGGAAAGCCCATCAATACAACTATAATTCAGGTATATGCCCCAACAACAGATGCAAAGGAGGAAGATGTTGATGAGTTCTATTTACAAGTACAAGCTGAAGTTGACAGAACATGCAAACAGGATATCCTGATAGTCATGGGTGACTGGAACACAAACGTTGGCAACAAGAAGGCGGCAAAGTGATTGTAAAATATGGACTTGGCAACAGAACAAAGCTGGAGAAAGACTGATAGAATTCTGCAAGACCAATGATCTATTCATCTCAAACACCTTCTTTCTGCAACACAAGCACCAACTGTACACACACGTACTTCAACTAATTGATTATACAGAAATCAAATTGACTACATCTGTGGAAGACAACGATGGAAAAGCTTGATAACATCAACAAAGGCAAAACCTGGAGCTGACTGTGATACAGATTACCGACTACTAGTATGCAAACTCAAGCTAAAGTTGAAATAGAGCAAGCCATTCATGAATGTAGCAAAATATGACCTTGAAAATATACCACTGAAATTTAAAGACTGCCTGAGAAATTGATTTGCTGCTTTAGATACAAATGACAGAATTCCAGAAGAGTTATGGGATGACATCAAGATGGTTGTGTTGGAAGAAAGCAATAAGTCTCTACATAAGGTGAAAAAGCAAAAACGGCCAAAATGAATGACTGAAGTAACCCTGAAAATTGTACAGAAATGCAGAAAAGCTAAAGCCAGAGGAGAAAGAGAGGCAATCGCAGAACTCAACTGAGATTTCCAACGTGCAGCAAAACAAGATAAGGAAAAGTACTAAAATAACACAAGCAAGGAAGTCATTACAGCATAAAGATCAAATTGACTAACAGCCGTTTCTCCTAGTTCCGTTTCAACCTATACCTTATGATCAGGAACCATTGGTGATGAAAGAAAAAGTTGAAGCAGCATTGAAAGCCTTATTATCAAAGAACAAAGCACTGGGCATTGATGGCATTCCCCTTGAAGTATTACAGCAATGGGATGAAGCTGTTACCATACTTACAAGGCTCTGTCAGGAAATTTGGAAGACAAATTCATGGCCAACTGACTGGAAAAGATCTGTGTTTATACCAATATTGAAGAAAAGTGACCCGACTGTGGAAATTATCGCATAATTGCTCTGATCCCACATGCCAGCAAGATTCTACTCAAGATCATTCAGCAGAGACTACAACCATACCTGGAACGAGAACTGCCTGAAGTGCCAGCAGGTTCAGGAAAGGACGAGGAACGAGAGACATTATCGCTAATGTGAGATGGATCCTTGAAAAGACAAAAGAATACCAAATGGATATCCATATGTGTTTTATTGACTACAGCAAGGCTTTTGACCGTGTAAACCATGAGAAACTCTGGGCCACATTAAGAAGCATGGATATACCAGAACACCTGATCGTTATCTTGCACAACCTTTACATTGATCAAGAAGCAACAGTTCGAATGGAACTAGGAGAAACAATGGTATAAAATCAGCAAAGGTGTACGACAAGGCTGCATACTTCCCTCTACATCAGAGAAGCAGGACTGTATGAAAACAACCGAGGTGTGAAGATTGGTGGAAGACTCATCAACAACCTTCGCTATGCTGATGATACCACATTATTGGCTGAAAGTGAAAACGATTTGAAATATTTGCTTCTCAAGATCAAGGAATATAGTCTTAAAATGGGTCTGTACCTTAACGTTAAGAAGACAAAGATCCTGACAAGTGGCAAAATGAACAAGTTTATCGTTGATGGAGAAGAAATTGAAATAGTGGATGACTTTAACCTACTTGGATCAACTATCAATAAAGAAGCAACAAGCAGTCAAGAAATCAGACGACGCATTGCTCTTGGCAGAATGGCTATGAAGGACCTAGACAAGATTCTCAAGAGCATGGATGACACTCTCCATACAAAGATTCAATTTGTTCAAGCCATGGTATTTTCATTAATGTCATATGGATGCGAAAGTTGGACAGTGAAAAAGATAGACAGGAAGAAAATTGATGCATCTCAATTATGATGCTGGCGACAAATACTTTGTATACCATGGACTGCCCGAAGAACAAACCATTCAGTACTAGAGGAGATCAAACCTAAGCTTTCTTTAGAAGCTCAGATGACAAGACTTTGACTTTCATACTTGGACACATCATGCGAAAAGAGAGATCACTGGAGAAAGACGACATGCTTGGCATGGTAAAAAGTCAATGCAAAAGAGGAAGGCCAGCAATGAGATGGATCAATACAATAACAGCAGCTATGGTGCTAGTCTGTCAACAATGAGCCACCTGACTGAAGACCGAACACAATTTGGAATAAGTATCCAGAGGGTCACCATGAGTCGACACCGACAACTGCACTTAACAACATGGTCCATCTAGTCTGCCCAGCAAGGCAGTAAGAATAGGTGCACCTGCCGCTCCATGCAGGTCACCCTCCCCCATGCCTTTGTTTAGGGGTCTACCAACCGCTCCATGTAGGTCACCACTATTTGCCGAGATATAAGAGATAGTTAGGTTTATTTTGATTTTATCCTCTTCCTATAAATGGATCCACTGTATCTGTCCCATGCCATTTTGAATTTTGTCACTGTATTTGCCCCCACCACTTCCATCGGGAAGGCATTCCAAGCATACACCACCCTTTCAGTGAAAAAGTATTTCCTGACATTGCCTTTCAGTTTACCCTCTTGCAGCTTCAGGTTATGCCCTCTAGGTTTACAGCTTCCCTGTCTTTGGAAGAGGTTTGTTTGTTCATTAGTACTCTTTAAGTATTTAAAGGTCTGAATCATATCTCCCTGTCCCTCCTCTCCTCCAGAGCGTACATATTTAGGTCTTCAGGTCTCTTCTCATAAGTCTTCTGACACAGGCTCCAAATCATTTTGGTCGCCTTCCTCTGAACTGTTTCCAGCCTTTTTATGTCCTTTGCGAGATATGGTCTCCAAAACTGAACACACTATTCCAAGTGAGGCCTTACCAGCGACTTGTACAGTGTCATTAGTGCCTCCTCTTTCTGCTGGTAATTCCTCTCTGTATGCAACCCAGCATCCTTCCGGCTTTTGTTACCACCTTGTCACACTGTTTCGTTACCTTGAGATCCTCAGAAACAATGATTCTGAGGTCCTTTTCCGGGTCCGTGCACAATCTCTCGCCCACTATCGCATACAATTCCCTTGGATTTCTGCATCCCAAGTGCATGACATTGCACTTTTTCACAATAAATCTTAACTGCCAAGCATTAGACCATTCTTCCAGCTTTTGTAGATCTTTCCTCATGTTATCCACTCCCTCAGGGGAGTCCACTCTGTTGCAAATGTTCACGTCATCTGCAAAAAGACAGACTTTTCCATTCAGTCCTTCAGCAATATCAATCACAAATACATTGAATAGTACTGGTCCCAGGACCGAACCCTGGGGCATACCGCTAATCACCTTCCTTTCATCTGAGTGAGTTCTGTTTACCATCACATTCTGTCGTCTGTCAGTCAACCAATTTCTGATCCAGATGACAGAAGGTATAGCAGTTACAGCTTTAGATAGCAAATGTCTGGGGGTGTGGTGCAATGGTGGTGTGCCAGTCTGTGCATGGGATGTATAAAGAATAAAATTACTAAGCATGTAGATAGTCATGATTTAATGGGAGAAAGCCAACATGGATTTAGCCAAAGAAAGTCTTACTAATCTGTTAGTAAGCCAGTTGATATAGTATAGGTGGTTTTTCAGATAGCTTTTGATAAGGTCCCTCATGAAAAAGTCATGGGATTGGAGGCAGTGAACTATTGTGGATCAAAACTGGTTAAAAGACAGAAAGCAGAGGGTAGGGCTAAATGGCCAATTTTCTCAATGGAGAAAGATGAATGGTGGAGTATCTCAGGGCTCTGAGCTGGGCTAGCTACTTTTTAATATATTCATATATGATCTGGAAATGAGGTGATCAAATTTGCAGTTGACACAATTATTCAAAGTTGTTAAAACCCAACAGGATTGTGAAAAATTGCAAGAGGACCTTGATAAATTGGAAGACTGGATGTTCAAATGGCAGATGACATTTAATGTGGACAAGTGCAAAGTTATGCACCTATGAAAGAACAACCCAAACTATGGTTATACGATGTAAGGTTCCACATTAGGAACCACTACCCAGGAGAAAGATTTAGCTGTCATCGTGAATAGTATGTTGAAACCTTCCACCTAGTGTGCTGCGACGGCCATGAAAGCAAATAGAATGCTAGGAATCATAAGAAAAGGAATGGAGAAGAAAACCAAGGATATTATAATGCCTCTGTATTGTTCTATGGTGTAACCCCACCTTGAATATTGTGTGCTGATTGCCATATCTTTAAAAGGATATAGCGGAATTAGAAAATGTACAGAGAAGAGCCACCAAAATAGTAAATGGGATGGAAGGATACCCCGATGAGGAAAGGCTTAAAAGGTTAGGGCTCTTCAACTTGGAAAAGAGACAGCTGAGGGGAGATATAAAAGAGGTCTATAAATTAATGAATGGAATGGAATGGGTAAATGTAGATTGGTTGTTTATGCCATCAAAAAGTAGAAAAGACTAGGGGGCATGCAATGAAGCTACAGTGTAACCCATTTATGATTAATAAGAGAAAATGTTTTTTCACTCAATGCGTAATCGAACTCTGGAATTCGTTACCGGAGGATGTAGTAAAAGCTTTGTGTAGCTGGGTTTAAAAAACGTTTGGACAAGTTCCTGGAGGAAAAGTCCATAAACCATTATTAAAGAGGACTCCGTAAATCCACTGCTTGCCCCGGGACAAGCATTATGTAATCTCTGTGGCTTTCTGGGAACCTGAACGGGCACTTGAAGACCTGGGGGAGCTTCTGTGTGTGCAGTGTGGAGGTGTTTCCTCTGTGTGTGTGTGTGTATAGTGTGGAGTTGGAGTACATGTGTTGAAGTGTGTATGCACGTGCATGTGCTTGGAGGAGCAGAATGCACCTTTCAGTAAATAGGCATGATGCCCTTCTGTCCCCATGCATTCATCCCTTTAACCTTTCACTCCTCCTATCCCCTCGAAACCCTCCCCCCAACACTTCCATCCCCCTTCCCTTCATCCTCTTTCCTATTTTTTTTTTAGTTACTGGTCCTTTAAATATTGCAGTCCTCCTCCACCCCAGTCTAACTTTTTTAGCTCTCCTCTATCCCCCCCCCCTCAACTTACTGGTCCTTTAAAATATTGTAGTTCCCCTCCCACTCCCGTCTAACTTTTTTGTTGTTGTTTAAATTACAGGCCTGACTGACTCTCCTTATCTGCTTGCAGGAGATTGGATCCCTGCTGGTAGCCTGCTGCCTTCTAGGCAGCGATCATGGCCCTTCCCTCCTGTTCTGTCCACAAGGGTCCGATCCCCTATGGGCAGTGATCACAGTCCAAATGCAAGCTGTCTGCCCATGGGCATCCCATCTCCCACAGACAGACAGCTTACATCTGGGCTAAGCTTGATCACAGCCTTCAGCACATCTGCTTACAGGAGATGGGATCCCCGTGGGCAGCCAGAGCTGGTCCTGTTCCCAGCCCCAGGTGTCAGGTCTGACTTTTTAGTCACCATGGCAACCTCGCGCCTAGGGTTTGTCGAGCCCTGGCTTAGTGGTTCCATATCTGTTGCACATGTAGACAAAGAGGCAGGTTTACTAAAGGTTTTATCGTGGGTTAATAAAATTAACACGTGTTAAGTGTCCACAGCCCATTCATTTTCATGCATTAAATATGTCTCGAAGCCCCAGCAATTAGGATGTGTACGGGCAACAGACTGAAGCAGAATATTTTGGAGGAAATTTAAAATGTAAACTGAACTTTTAGCAACCACTGAAGAATTTCCTTATGGAGAGACTTATTCATGATGGTGTGCTCTTGCCTTTCTCTGCAGGAGTTGTTGAGTGCATGGCAGCTGGGACAATCATCCTGGCTCACAATTCTGGAGGACCTAAGCTGGATATTGTGGTGCCATATGAAGATGGTGTCACCGGATTTCTGGCAGATAGTGAAGAGAGCTATGCCGCAGCCATAGCTCACATTCTCTCACTGTCTCCACAAGAGAGGTTGCGCATCAGACAAAACGCTCGCCAGTCTCTCGACAGGTTTTCAGATCAAGCATTTGAAACCAATTTTCTGTCAGCTGTGGAACAATTATTTATATGAATGGAATGCAGATCTACGTAAAGCTAGATATTTATACGTGTATATGTAAAATATATATATATATTATATAAAGTCAGGCGGAGAAACTGAATATGTACATTTTTTCTAAAACACTTTTCCATAAATATTATTCTTTGTAGCATTAGTCTGTAGTATTTTTTTTTCAGCAACGTGTTTCTGGAAATGTGCTCTTGGGAGTCTGGAGGGCTGAAAATATCTTAACTCTTGTGTATAATAAAAGTCAGGAAGGCTACTGTCCTTCCTCTGCTTCCAGAAGCTATGTCAGAAGTGGGTATGCTACTTTAAAAAATAGATATGGCCAGTCAGTGGCCCAAAACCCCAGTCTTATTTCTCTTAGAATTGCAGAAAAACGAGGTAACTGAAGCTGATGGGGGAAACAATAGAGGATGGAGCAGACACACACGATGTAAAGAATGCCTGTGGAAATTTTATGTAGACCGAAGAATCTTTCCAATTTCAAAAGCAAATACTGTCTAGTTCTCAAACCAAAATCCTATCATTTATGCTGCATATTGTTCTAGTTATTTAATAACTCATTGTTGACATCCTGAGACAGCAAGTTCTGTTGGCCTGCTGATGAAAAAAATGGTCAGCAAGAGACTGACATCAAATTCCTTCTATGGGAGCATGACAGACAGTGTCTTTCATTGTGTAGGATTATACTATAAATGTTGTAATTGGGACTTTCTAGTACTTGTTTTAGGGGTATTTATGATTTTAGGCGTGTCCTATCAGTGCAGCATGCCTGTTGCTGTTGTCTTGTGTATTTGTATGCTTGTGTTTATGGACAGATTGGGAGCGCTTGCTGTGGATGCAATTTGTCTAGAATTTAGTAGGAACATTTCCTATCGAGTTTCCAAGGTACCTACCAAATTTCAGCCAGCTTCTAGCATGGAGAGATTTTACATACAGGACTGTGAAATGCACCTTTTTTTACATACAGGACTGTGAAATGCTATAACTGTGTGTAGCTTCCCTCCTGTGGTGTTTGGTATACCTTTCCAGGGCAAATTCTCACCCTAACAATAGAAAAGCACACAATGTAAGGGTTCTGGTGGATAGCTGTGGCAAAGTGCCCCAAGGACTTTACTGAAGTGGAGGGCACACACATTCACAAAAGCCTTGAAAGAAGCTTCCATGTTCACACCAAGTGAAATCTTCAAGGAATTTCCTTCAATTGGCAGCTTCCCCACTCCACATAAAATAGATACAGGAAAATATTTAGGGACTGTTAGGATCACTGCTTTTTATTTAAGATTTATTAAGTCAATAGACCGCTTTTCGGAGACATTGAGGTGGTGTATAATAACATTTTATCAGAATCATTTTCCACTTTTCTGGGGCCCTTGTTGAGCTACTTCTCTTCAAGGTCCTAGGCTGGGTATTCCAGATTTCTAATACAAAATTCTATCACAGGAATATAATTCTTAATAATCATCCAGGTTCATTAATCAGCACTTTAGATAATAACATGAGAATGGAGTGGAACGGCTTAACGTGGATTGGTTGTTTACGCCATCAAAAAGTAGAAAGACTAGAGGACACTCAATGAAGCTACAATGTAACCCATTTAAGACTAATGAAATAAAGCGTAGTTACTCACCTGTAACAGGTGTTCTCCAGGAGCAGCAGGAATCAGTCCTCACATATGGGTGACGTCGGCGCCGACGGAGCCCTCGCGGAGCAATTTTCCCCAGCTTTCACAGAAAGCCTTTGGGAATTGCAGCGCGCATGCGCGGTCGCCTTCCCGCCCAAGGGTGCCATCTTAGCCAGTCTGATGACATAGCTAAAAGACAGCATAAAAATTTGCAAAAAAACTTAAGCAGATGATTGCAACTCCACGGGGAGGAGGGAGGGTTGTGAGGACTGATTCCTGCTGCTCCTGGAGAACACCTGTTACAGGTGAGTAACTACGCTTTCTCCAGGACCAAGCAGGAAGTCAGTCCTCACATATGGGACTCCCAAGCTTAAGGCTACCGGAGACCCTAAGCACAAAAATGAGCTCCCTCGAGCTCGGCAGTACAGAAGGATGGAATCTTCGCTGACTTATTACCCACCGGTAGCCCCCATCCGGGATGGAGGGTAGGAGTTGCTCAAACCTCGAAGAGATTTCGGAGGACTGCCTGTCCGAAATCACTGTCTCTGCGGGACTCCCTCTCGAGACAGTAATGGACCGCAAAAGTCTGGCTCGAAGACCAAGTAGCGGCCCGGCAGATTTCTGCCAGCGGAACAGAGCGGAGGTAAGCCACTGACGTAGCCTTCGCCCGAACACAATGAGCCGTGACTCGACTTTCTAAGGAGAGTCCGGCTGCCCCATAAGCCCAAGCGATACAGTCAGCAACCCAGATGGACAGGGTACGCTTGGAGACCGGGAGCCCCAATTTATTGGGGTCAAAAGACACAAAAAGCTGAGCAGCTTTACGGTGCTCCCGCGTACGGTCAAGGTAGAAGTTCAATGCCCTTCTACAGTCCAGGGTATGCAGGACTCGTTCAGCTCGGCTGGAGTGAGGCCTGGGAAAGAAGGTTGGAAGTACCACCTCCTGATTGATGTGAAAAGGGGAGACAACTTTTGGAAGAAATTTTGGGTGAG
This sequence comes from Ichthyophis bannanicus, assembly GCA_033557465.1. NCBI lineage: Eukaryota > Metazoa > Chordata > Amphibia > Gymnophiona > Ichthyophiidae > Ichthyophis > Ichthyophis bannanicus. Next base: position 1,403,001,370 of record CM066033.1, on the reverse strand, counting down.
TCCGTAGGACTACCCTATTTTTGTAGAACCGAGTGAAGGGAGGATCAGACACGAGGGCCTGCAATTCACTGACGCGTCTAGCGGAAGTGAGGGCTATCAGGAATAAGGTTTTCCACGAAAGAAAACGCAGAGAACAGGTAGCCATCGGTTCAAAAGGCGGACAGGTGATCCGCTGTAAAACCACATTCAGATCCCAGTCAGGTGCTGGCGGGCGCAGAGGTGGTTTTAGTAGAAGGAGACCTCGGAGAAACCGTGCTACAAGAGGGTCGCTGGAAAGAGGTCTGCCGTCCACCGGCACATGGTGTGCTGACAGAGCACTGAGGTGGACCTTGACTGAGTTGGACTTAAGTCCCAGATTAGAGAGGTAGAGCAGGTACTGCAAGATCACCGACACCGAGCAGGAGAAGGGATCCTGAGACTGCTGTACACACCAAACGGAAAAGCGACGCCATTTAAGGGCGTAGCATTTGCGGGTAGAAGGTCGCCGAGACGCTAGGACGACCTCTTCCACCTCTGCCGGCAGGAGAAGGGGAGCAAGGACTACCCTTTCAGCCGCCAGGCCATTAGATTGAGAGATCTGAGGTTGGGGTGTAGCAGAGACCCCTGATCCTGTGTTAGGAGATCCGGATGAAACCCCAGAGGGAACAGATCCTCTACCGCTAATTGCAACAGGAGTGGAAACCACGGCTGTCTGGGCCAGCGAGGAGCCACCAGGATCATGGACGCTTTGTCCTGGAGAACCTTGAACAGAGTTCGGGAGACCAGCGGGATGGGAGGAAAAGCATAGAGAAGGTTTTCCGACCATGAGAGCAGAAATGCATCTGCCGCTACCCGAAGGGGATGTGGCTGACGCGAGCAGAAGCGAGGAAGTTGCCGGTTGAGAGGACTGGCAAAGAGATCCATCGTGGGGAGGCCCCACTTCAGAAAGAGTTTCTGGACTACCAAGGGATCCAGACGCCACTCGTGCGGCTGGAGTATCCTGCTGAGTTTGTCCGCCAGGCAATTCTCCTGGCCTGGGAGATAAACTGCTTTGAGAAGAATGCCGTGACTGACGGCCCAAGAGCAGAGCTTTTGAGCTTCTCGGCAGAGAAGGAAGGAGCCCGTGCCGCCCTGTTTGTTCACGTAGAACATGGCAACTTGATTGTCCGTCTGGACAAGGACGGACTGGTGAGAAGTCAGGTGGGAGAAAGCCTTGAGCGCCAGACGAATAGCTCTGAGCTCCAGGAAGTTGATCTGTTGAGCAGATTCCCACGCGGTCCAGAGACCTTGAGTACATGCCCCCTGGCAGTGAGCTCCCCAGCCCAGGAGGGAAGCATCGGTCGTCAGCACTTGAGTCGGCTGAGGCGACTGAAAAGGCATTCCGAGCACCAGGTTCGGCCGATGAAGCCACCACTGTAGGGAAGAGGCCAGCAGACTGGAGAGGCGCACTAAGTCGGCTAGGCCGCCGGTGGCTTGTTGCCACTGTTTGCGAAGGCACCATTGAGCCGGCCGCATATTCAGGCGAGCATTGGGGGTCACGTGGACGGTGGAAGCCATGTGGCCGAGTAATCTCAGGAAGCGCCTGGCGGAGACCAGGGACTGGCTGTGAAAACGGCCGGCTAGGTCCATGAGCCGTTGAGCCCTGTCGAGAGGCAGGAAAGCTCGAGCCTGAGGAGTGTGCAGTCTTGCGCCGATGAACTCGAGATCCTGTGAGGGGAGCAAAGTGGACTTTGCGAAGTTTATGACAAAGCCCAAGTACTGCAGAAGAGTCACCGTGCGGTGTGTGGCATTGGTGACTGCCGGAGGGGACGACGCTCTGATGAGCCAGTCGTCGAGGTACGGAAAAACATAGAGGCCGTGAAGCCTGAGATAGGCCGCCACCACCGCGAGACATTTTGTGAAGACTCGCGGTGCGGAGGACAGGCCAAAGGGCAGTACTCTGTACTGGTAGTGATTTCCGGCCACCACAAACCTTAGGTATTGGCGGTGGCTTGGGTGGATGAGGATGTGCGTGTAGGCATCCTTTAGATCCAAGGAGCATAGCCAATCTCCCTGCTGGAGGTAGGGCAGAAGGATTCCAAGGGTAAGCATCTTGAACTTTTCCCGCACAAGGAACTTGTTGAGGTTGCGCAAGTCCAGGATGGGTCTTAGGCCTCCTGTCCTTTTTGGTATTAGGAAATACCTGGAATAAAAGCCTCTCAGGTGGTGGGGCACCGGTTCCACAGCCTGGTCCTGAAGAAGACTTGCTAACTCCTGAAGGAGTAAGTCCCTGTGCAGAGGGAGTCGCGGAGGTTCCCCCGGAAAATAAGAGGGAGGGACCTGATGGAAGTGGAGAAGATATCCTTCTCGCACGACTTGAAGCACCCAGGCATCTGAAGTGATGTTGGACCACCTGTGGGCGAAGTGAACCAGCCGCCCTCCGGTGCTGGGAGGGACCAGCTGAGGGGGAGAGGCTATGCTGAGGAAGTCAAAAACCCCCACCCTGCTGAGCAGGGGCTGGTGGTGCAGGCTTGGGGGCTTGCTGCCTACGGGACCCGTTACCCCGTCCCTTGGCCTGCTGACCCTGTTGGGGAGCTGGAGGGGCCTGATATTGGGGGTAGTGTTTGTAGGCAGCCGCCTTTCTCGGGTAAAAGGACTTTTTTCCCGAGCCCTTCTTTTTCTGGGAAGGGGCGGAGGTCTTCCTAGAAAGCCTGGTCCTGGTGAGAGTCTCCGTCTCGATTTGTGCAGCCTTTTCAGCCATGGGCTTGCCAAAGAGGTTCTCACCTCTGCAGGGGACATCGACCAACTTGTCCTGCACCCAAGGCTCAAGGTCAGACCACTGAAGCCAAGCCTGTCGGCGGGCACCGATGCCGGCTGCGGCCACACGATCCGATGCTTCAAAGCCATCATAGGCTGCTCGGGACATGAATTTGGAGCATTCCCGAATACCAGATGTTAAGGCCAGGAACCTCCGCAAAGGTTCCTCGGACAGTCCAGCAGAGAATCCGGCTAGCTCTTTAGCCAGGTCTCGGAGATACATGCCCATGTATAGCTGGTAGGTCTGGACACGACAAGCCAGCATAGAGCCCTGGAAACACTTCTTACCAAGGCCATCCAGGTTACGGGCCTCCCTGCCAGGGGGCACCGAGGAGTGCATTTTCTGGCTCTTCAGCCGATGCATGGCCGATTCCACTACCATGGAATGGTGTGGTAGCTGTGCTTTTTGGAAGCCAGGACTCTTGCGGACTCGATAGATGGAATCGACCCGCTTGCTCAATACCGGCGACGAGGCCGGACTCTCCCACATGCGGAAGAGTAGTCGTTCCAGCATGGGAGGCACCGGTACAGTAAAGTGCTCCCGGGCGGGAGAGTCGTACTGAAGGGCGTCGAGCTCTTCGGCTCGAGGCTCCTCCTCGGGATCCGCCGGGAAGGCCAAAGCCTTGGCCATATCCCTGACGAAGTCCGAGAACCGGGCATCCTCCGGAGGGGACTGTTTCCGAGGTTCGGACTCAGGTGAGTCCGAGGGGACACACCGAGTCCGAAAGGAATCAGGTGACTCCTCCTCTTCAGACTCCCAGACAGACTCCGAGGAGGAATCAGTGGGGTCGGCTCGGGCAGGCGGAGGCGTCGGCCGCCCCGACGCCAAGGGAGTCGGCGGCGACGACCTCGGTCCCGAACGGGAGGCCGAGGGTGACCTCGACCGAGGATCAACTCGAGTTCGCATGGACTCGAGGATCGGCTCGGTCTCCGGGGTCGACTTAGACGTCGACGTCCCGGCGGTCGGGGCAGCGGCGCCAGCGAGGCTAGCGATCAGTGCCCGCTGCTGGTCCATGAAGGCAGATAGTCTGCTCTCCAAGGCCGTCAACCTGAGTCCGACCTCAGGTGACCCAGCAGTCCCCGACTCGAGCCCCGACGGCGGACCTCTCGGAGGCGAGTCCAGAAGGACCACAGGACTTACCCGAGCAGGCAACTCCGACTCCAGGTGAGGTCGCTTCGGGAGGTGCTCCTTCTCCAAAGACCCGGGACGGCCGTCGGGGCTATGCGACCTGGCCCTCGCGGAGCCAGGAGCGTCCACCGACGCCGCCCTCGCGGGTTTTGTCTTCCGTCGATGGTCTCCGGAGGGAGAACCCCTGTCGGAGGAGCTTCGGCGATGTTCAGAGCTGGAGCCTCTGGATGCCGAGGCCTCCGACGAGGTCCGGGTACGGCTGGGGTCAGCGAAGATTCTATCCCGCTGATGCCGCCGACTCCTCAACGCTTTGGAGGACATTTTGCCACAGGCTCCACAGATCATTTCTTCATGATCCGGGCCCAGGCAGCGGAGGCAATTATCGTGTGTGTCAGTGAGTGACATATTTCTGTCACACTGACCACACCGCTTGAAACCACTGGCAGCCATCGGGGGAAAAAGGGCCCCTGCAAGGTCAAAGGACCGGGCTGCCAGGGAAAAATTGAAAACGAAACTGACTAAAATCAGAAAAACCGAAAAATAAGGGAAGGACTCGCAACGGCGTCGCAAGTCCGGGCAGGAAAACGACCGGCGTCGAACCGAATTGAAAAACGAGTAAAAACTCACGAAAATCAACTTTTTTAGCGGGGACACGACGGGTACGTCTGTAGGGCTCCGCGGAAAAAAGAAGACTGGCTAAGATGGCACCCTTGGGCGGGAAGGCGACCGCGCATGCGCGCTGCAATTCCCAAAGGCTTTCTGTGAAAGCTGGGGAAAATTGCTCCGCGAGGGCTCCGTCGGCGCCGACGTCACCCATATGTGAGGACTGACTTCCTGCTTGGTCCTGGAGAATGTATTTTTTCACTCAATGTGTAATCAAATTCTGGAATTCGTTACTGAAGCTGTTAATGTAGCTGGGTTTAAAAAAAGGTTTGGACAAGTTCCTTGAGGAAAAGTCCATAAACCATTATTAAAGAGGACCTGGGAAATCTATGGCTTACCCAGGATGAGCATAGTGGAAGGTGTGGACTTTGGGTACCTGACATGGATTGGCCACTGTTGGAAACAGAATACTGGGCTTGATGGACCTTGGTCTGACCCAGTATGGCATTTCTTATGCTTTTATTGCCATACTGAGTCAGACCAAAGATCTGTCAAACCCAATATCTTATTTCCAGCAGTGGCCAATCCAGGTCACAAGTACCCAAATATCCCAAAAGTAGCCAGATTCCATGCTTACTTATCCCTAGGGATAAACAGTGACTTTTCCTAGGTATACCTTAATAACAGTTTATGGACTTTTCCACTGGGAATTCTCTACAGGGAGAACTATTCTGGCAGCTGGTAAAAAGAACCCAAATGGAGGGGGCCATACAGGACCTGGTGCTTAAACTGGAGAAAATGTTTGTTTGTTTCTGATGTTATAATGGATCATCCAGTGATCACTGGATGGTTTGATTCAGTATTAGTTCATTCAAAAGTGAGTATCCTGGCTTTAGGAAAACTAATTTTGCCATGGTGGGACAATACCTCAAGGAATCTTTAGCTGGATGGGAATAGCTGGAAGATGTAGAAAAGAAGTAAGCAAAACTGAACGGGAACATTTTAAGGGCAACAAACCTTTTTGTTAGGAAAGTAAATAAATGTAAACGTTACAGGCCACTTGGCTCTCAAAATAAGTAGCTGAAAAGGTGAGGAAACAGAGAATGGTCTTCATAAAACACAAGAGAACATAGAAAGAGGAAGATGACCATCAATATTTAGAAAAGCTAAAAGAAACTAGGAAAGTAGTCAAGAAAGTGAATATACAGATGGAATTAACAATAGCCAATGCAGTAAAATGGGGGGCCAAAAGATTTTTCACATATGGTAGTGACAGGAATAAGTGCAAAAGTGGTATCAGACTCGAGAGTGAATGGGACCAATTGGGTTAGATACTTGAGCGGGAGGTACAGGTAAATGGAGTTCATCCTGAGGAAAAGGGCATTAACAGTGGGATCTGTCCTTGGTTGGATTCTTTTTAACATTTTTGAAAATTATATTGTGGAAGAGCTATCTGGTAAGCTTTGCACATGATACCAAAATCTGCAATACGGTAGGCGCCCAAGAAAGTGTAGATATCATGAGGCGGGATCTAGTAAAGCTTGAAGACTGCTCAAGAATTTGGAAACAGATATTTAATGCTAAAAAATTCAGGGTTATGCATGTAGGTTGCAAAATTCCAAGGCAATTTGGTGTATTATAGTGAGTGAAGTACTTCTGTCCACGAAGGAGCAGGACTTGGGGTGATTGTTTCTGATGAACTTAAGGTGGCTAAACAGGTAGCAAAGGTGACGGTGAAAACCAGAAGGATGCTTAGGTGCATAGGGAAAGGAATGGCCAGCAGGAAGAAAAAGGTGATAGTGCCTCTGTGAAAGTCTTTGGTGAGACTTTATTTGGTGTATTGTGTACAATTCTGGAGACCACAGCTTCAAAAGCATATACGAGGTGTGATCAAAAAGTATCGAGACTTGTGTAGCTATATAACAATACATTGCACCATGATGCTATTAAGCATGCAGTGACTTAGTTATGTGCTTTGCATGTGCAGACTGTAGCGTGGCTGCAGCACAAGCAGTTTGTCAGATTTACGATGAACAGCATATTTGCATTAAATTCTGTCGGAGATTTGAACAGAAACCTATTGCAAGTTACAGCAAGTGTATGGCAATGAATGCATGAGTCATGCTCGAGTTTTATGACTGGTACAAACATTACCATGAGGGCCATCAAAGTGTTGACAGTGACGAATGTTCTGGAAGGCCGGCCATTCACAAGCAGGAATGAAGACAAAGTTGAAGCAGTACATGCCGCAATACGCTCAAATCGTCGATTGACTATCAGAGCTTGCTGAGGACATGGACATCAGTTTCAGGTTGGTACAGTCCATTCTTGCTGTCAATTTAAGGATGAGACATGTGTCTGCAAAATTTGTGCCGAAACTCCTGTCCCCTGACCAAAAAAAAGATAAGACTGTCTGTAGCCAGGGAATTGTTGGAATGCATTGAAAAGGACACACATTTCATCAAAAAGATTATTCTCCAGGACCAAGCAGGAAGTCAGTCCTCACTTATGGGTGACGTCGGCGCCGACGGAGCCCTCGCGGAGCAATTTTCCCCAGCTTTCAAAGAAAGCCTTTGGGAATTGCAGCGCGCATGCGCGGTCCCCTTCCCGCCCAAGGGTGCCATCTTAGCCAGTCTTCTTTTTTCCGCGGAGACCTACAGACATACCCGTCGTGTCCCCGCGAAAAAGTTGATTTTTTCCTTCGGCGACGCCGGTCTTTTTCCCGCCTGGACTCGCGACGCCGATCACGAGTCCTCTTCTTCTTTTTCGGTTTTTCTGACTTAGTCAGTTTTCGTTTCGGTTTTTCCCTGGCAGCCCGGTCCTTTGACCTCGCCGGGGCCCTTTTTCCCCCGATGGCTGCCAGTGGTTTCAAGCGGTGTGGTCAGTGTGACCGAAATATGTCACTGACTGACACACACGACAATTGCCTCCGCTGCCTGGGCCCGGATCATGAAGAAATGATCTGTGGGCCTTGTGGCAAACTATCCTCCAAAGCGTTGAGAAGTCGGCGGCATCAGCGGGATAGAATCTTCGCTGACCCCAGCCGTACCCGGACCTCGTCGGAGGCCTCCGCGTCCAGGGGTTCCTCCGACAGGGGTTCTCCCTCCGGGGACCATCGACGGAAGGTGAAACCCGCGAGGGCGGCGTCGGTGGACGCTCCTGGCTCCGCGAGGGCCAGGTCGCATAGCCCCGATAGCCGCCCCGGGTCCTTGGAGAAGGAGCACCTCACGAAGCGACCTCGCCTGGAGTCGGAGCTGCCTGCTCGGGTAAGTCCTGTGGTCCTTCTGGACTCGCCTCCGCGACAGCCGACGTCGGGCCCGAGTCGGGGGCTGCTGGGTCACCTGAGCTCGGACTCAGGTTGACGGCCTTGGAGAGCAGACTGTCTGCCTTCATGGACCAGCAGCGGGCACTGCTCGCTGGCTTCGCTGGCGCCGCTGCCCCGACCGCCGGGACGTCGACGTCTAAGTCGACCCCGGAGACCGAGCCGATCCTCGAGTCGATGCGAACTCGAGTCGATCCTCGGTCGAGGTCGCCCTCGGCCTCCCGTTCGGGACCGAGGTCGCCGACGCCGACTCCCTCGGCGTCGGGGCGGCAGGCGCCGCGCCCTGCCCGGGCCGACCCCACCGAGTCCTCGTCGGAGTCGGTCTGGGAGTCTGAAGAGGAAGAGTCGCCTGATTCTTTTCGGATTCGGTGTGTCCCCTCGGACTCACCTGAGTCCGAACCTCGGAAGCAGTCCCCCCGGAGGATGCCCGGTTCTCGGACTTCGTCAGGGATATGGCCAAGGCTTTGGCCTTCCCTGCGGACCCCGAGGAGGAGCCTCGAGCCGAAGAGCTCGACGCCCTCCAGTATGACTCTCCCGCCAGGGAACACTTTACTGTACCGGTTCCTCCCATGCTGGAACAACTACTCTTCCGCATGTGGGAGAGTCCGGCCACCTCGCCGGTCCTGAGCAAGCGGGTCGATTCTATCTATCGAGTCCGCAAGAGCCCTGGCTTCCAAAAAGCACAGCTACCACACCATTCCATGGTAGTGGAATCGGCCATGCATCGTCTTAAGAGCCAGAAGATGCACTCCTCGGTGCCTCCTGGCAGGGAGGCCCGTAACCTGGATGGCCTTGGTAAGAAGTGTTTCCAGGGCTCTATGCTCGCATGTCGTGTCCAGACCTACCAGCTATACATGGGCATGTATCTCCGAGACCTGGCTAAAGAGCTAGCCGGCTTCTCCGCTGGTTTGTCCGAGGAACCCTTGCGGAGGTTCCTGGCCTTGTCCACTGGCATTCGGGAATGCTCAAAATTCATGTCCCGAGCAGCCTATGATGGCTTTGAAGCATCGGCTCGAGTGGCCGCAGCCGGCATCGGTGCCCGCCGACAGGCTTGGCTTCAGTCGTCTGACCTTGAGCCCTGGGTGCAGGACAAGTTGGTCGATGTCCCTTGCCGAGGCGAAAACCTCTTTGGCAAGCCCATGGCTGATAAGGCTGCACAGATTGAGACGGAAACTCTCACCAGGACTAGGCTTTCTAGGAAGACCTCCGCCCCTTCCCAGAAAAAGAAGGGCTCGGGAAAGAAGTCCTTTTACCCGAGGAAGGCGGCTGCCTACAAACAATACCCCCACTATCAGGCCCCTGCAGCTCCCCAACAGGGCCAGCAGGCCAAGGGACGGGGTAACGGGTCCCGTAGGCAGCAAGCCCCCAAGCCTGCACCACCAGCCCCTGCTCCGCAGGGTGGGGGTTTTTGACTCCTTAAGCATAGCCTCTCCCCCCCCCGCTGGTTCCTCCCAGCACCGGAGGCCGGCTGGTTCACTTCGCCCACAGGTGGTCCAGCATCACCTCAGATGCCTGGGTGCTTCAAGTCGTGCGAGAAGGCTATCTTCTCCACTTCCACCAGGTCCCTCCCTCCTATTTCCCGGGAGAACCTCCACGACCCCCTCTGCACAGGGAATTACTCCTTCAGGAGTTAGCAGGTCTTCTACAGGAACAGGCGGTGGAACCGGTGCCCCACCACCTAAAAGGTCAAGGCTTTTATTCCAGGTATTTTCTAATACCAAAAAGAACAGGAGGCCTCAGACCCATCCTGGACTTGCGCAACCTCAACAAGTTCCTCGTGCGGGAGAAGTTCAAGATGCTTACCCTTGGAATCCTTCTGCCCTACCTCCAGCAGGGAGATTGGCTATGCTCCTTGGATCTAAAGGATGCCTACACGCACATCCTCATCCACCCAAGCCACCGCCAATACCTAAGGTTTGTGGTGGCAGGAAATCATTACCAGTACAGAGTACTACCCTTTGGCCTGTCCTCCGCACCGCGAGTCTTCACAAAATGTCTCGCAGTGGTGGCGGCCCATCTCCGGCTTCACGGCCTCTATGTCTTTCCATACCTCGACGACTGGCTCATCAGAGCAGCGTCCGCTGTGGAGGTCACCAACGCCACGCGCCGCACGGTGACTCTTCTGCAGTACTTGGGCTTTGTTATAAACTTCGCAAAGTCCACTTTGCTCCCCTCACAGGATCTCGAGTTCATCGGCGCAAGGCTGCACACTCCTCAGGCACGAGCGTTCCTACCGCTCGACAGGGCTCAACGGCTCATGGACCTAGCCGACCGTTTTCGCAGCCAGCCCCTGGTCTCCGCCAGGCGCTTCCTGAGACTACTCGGCCATATGGCTTCCACCGTCCATGTGACCCCCAATGCCCGCCTGAATATGCGGCCTGCTCAATGGTGTCTCCGCCAGCAGTGGCGACAAGCCACAGGCGGCCTAGCAGACCTAGTGCGCGTCTCCGAGCCGCTGATCTCGTCTCTCCGGTGGTGGCTTCAGCGGCCGAACCTGATACTCGGCATGCCTTTCCAGTCACCTCAGCCGGCCCGGGTGCTGACAACAGATGCATCCCTCCTGGGCTGGGGTGCGCATTGCCAAGGGGCACGTACTCAGGGCCTCTGGACCACGTGGGAGTCTGCTCAGCAGATCAACTTCCTGGAGCTCAGGGCGATCCGCCTGGCTCTCAAGGCCTTCTCCCACCTGACTTCTCACCAGTCCGTCCTTGTCCAGATGGACAATCAAGTTGCCATGTTCTACGTGAACAAGCAGGGGGGCACGGCTCCTTCCTCCTCTGCCGGGAGTCACAGAAGCTCTGCTCTTGGGCCGTCAGTCACGGCGTTCTCCTCAAGGCAGTTTATCTCCCAGGCCAAGAGAATTGCCTGGCGGACAAACTCAGCAGGATCCTCCAGCCGCACGAGTGGCGTCTGGATCCCTTGGTAGTTCAGAAGCTCTTTCTAAAGTGGGGCCTCCCCACGGTGGATCTCTTTGCCAGTCCTCACAACCGGCAACTTCCTCGCTTCTGCTCTCGTCAGCCACACCCCCTTCGGGTTGCGGCGGACGCTTTTCTACTCTCATGGTCGGGGAGCCTTCTGTACGCTTTCCCTCCCATCCCGCTAGTCTCTCGGACTCTTTTCAAGGTTCTCCGAGACAAAGCCTTCATGATCCTGGTGGCCCCTCGCTGGCCCAGACAGACGTGGTTTCCGCTCCTGCTGCAATTAGCGGTGGAGGATCCATTCCCTCTGGGGTTACAACCGGATCTCCTCACTCAGGATCAGGGGTCTCTGCTACACCCCAACCTCAGGTCTCTCAACCTAATGGCTTGGCTGCTGAGAGGGTAGTCCTTGCTCCCCTTCTCCTGCCGGCAGAGGTGGAGGAGGTCGTCCTAGCTTCGCGACGACCTTCTACCCGCAAATGCTACGCCCTTAAATGGCGTCGTTTTTCCGTTTGGTGTACCCGACAGTCTCAGGATCCCTTCTCCTGCCCGGTGTCGGTGGTCTTGCAGTACTTGCTACACCTCTCTAATCTGGGACTTAAGTCCAACTCCGTCAAAGTTCACCTTAGTGCTCTTTCAGCACATCATGTGCCGGTGGACGGCAGACCTCTCTCCAACGACCCTCTCGTAGCGAGGTTTCTCCGAGGTCTCCTTCTACTTAAACCACCTCTGCGCCCGCCAGCGCCTGACTGGGACCTGAATGTGGTTTTACAGCGGATCACCTGTCCGCCTTTTGAACCTATGGCTACCTGTTCTCTCCGTTTTCTTTCTTGGAAAACACTGTTCTTGATAGCCCTCACTTCCGCTAGATGCGTAAGTGAATTGCAGGCCCTCGTGTCTGATCCCCCTTACACTCGGTTCTACAAAAATAGGGTAGTCCTACGGACTCACCCAAAATTTCTTCCAAAAGTGGTCTCCCCTTTTCACATCAATCAGGAGGTGGTACTTCCAACCTTCTTTCCCAGACCACACTCCAGCCGAGCTGAAACGGTCCTCCATACCCTGGACTGTAGAAGGGCATTGAACTTCTACCTTGACCGTACGCGGGAGCACCGTAAAGCTGCTCAGCTTTTTGTGTCTTTTGACCCCAATAAATGGGGGCTCCCGGTCTCCAAGCGTACTCTGTCCATCTGGGTTGCGGACTGTATCTCTTGGGCTTATGGGGCAGCCGGACTCTCCTTGGAAGGTCGAGTCACGGCTCATTGCGTTCGGGCAAAGGCTACGTCAGTGGCTTACCTCCGCTCTGTTCCGCTGGCAGACATCTGCCGGGCCGCTACTTGGTCTTCGAGCCAGACTTTTGCGGTCCATTACTGTCTCGAGAGGGAGTCCCGCAGGGACAGTGCTTTCGGACAAGCAGTCCTCCGTAATCTCTTCGAGGTCTGAGCAACTCCTACCCTCCATCCCGGATGTGGGCTACCGGTGGGTAATAATTCAGCGAAGATTCTTTCCTTCTGTGCTGCTGAGCTAGAGGGAGCTCATTTTTGTGCTTAGGGTCTCCGGTAGCCTTGAGCTTGGGAGTCCCATAAGTGAGGACTGACTTCCTGCTTGGTCCTGGAGAAAGCGTAGTTACTCACCTGTAACAGGTGTTCTCCAGGAGCAGCAGGAATCAGTCCTCACAACCCTCCCTCCTCCCCATGGAGTTGCAATCATCTGCTTTAGTTTTTTTGCAAATTTTTATGCTGTCTTTTTTAGCTATGTCATCTGACTGGCTAAGATGGCACCCTTGGGCGGGAAGGGGACCGCGCATGCGCGCTGCAATTCCCAAAGGCTTTCTTTGAAAGCTGGGGAAAATTGCTCCGCGAGGGCTCCGTCGGCGCCGACGTCACCCATAAGTGAGGACTGATTCCTGCTGCTCCTGGAGAACACCTGTTACAGGTGAGTAACTACGCTTTAGTGGTGATGAAGCATGGGTCTATGGTTATGACCCAGAAACTAAGGCTCAGTCCTCACAATGGAAGACTCCAGACTCTCCCAGACCCAATAAAGCCTGTCAGGTGAGGAGCAATGTGAAAGTCATGCCACAGTTTTCTTTGATTACCGGGGTATTGTTCATCATGAGTGTGCTCCAAAAGCCCAGACCATCAATAAGGAGTACTACATCCAAGTTCTTATTAAACACAACAATTGTGAACTTCTTAAAATTAAAAACACTAAAGAATAAACATTACACCTAATATGAAAATGGGTGGGTTCTGGATGTTACTGCAGGGAGTAAAGGAAACAAATTACCAGGTAAGGTCTAATTTATCCTTGCTTCCTATCCCATGGCTTTTAATTTCCTTAGATGTCTTTCGTGAAGTACTTTCTGAAAATCCAGATACAGTGTGACAAAGCCATTATCAACTGGCTCACTCTTATCCACATGGCTGTTAATGGCTTAAAAAGAAATGGAGCCAAGTGGTGAAGCAAGACTTTCCTTGACTAAATCTATGTTAACTTTGCCCCATTAAACCATGTCTGTCTCAGTGTTCAATAATTTTGTCAGCCTTCACTTTATGCTTTCCTGTACATAGTTCTCTACTATTTGATTGCTTATTGTTCTACACATTGAGGTAGTGTGAGGCCTGCCATGTTCTCCCATATGCTTTGGGATGAATACAAGAGACCTCTGATGGCAGAGGTGAATAAAGGCATGGGAGTGATGTCATTGAAACCTGGGCTTTTCGCTCTCCACCAATCTGCTGATAGGGGAACACAACCCATTTGTCTGGACTGGTCTAGCAGGACTCAAGGAAAGGACATTATCTGGTAAGTGAAATGTCACGTTACTGTGATCATCACCCTCCAATATTTGGGTACTATAGACAATTTTAATAAAAGGTCACAGTCTACTGATATAACTGCCATTTATTTTGTGAATGAGTACGTCAGGCTGCATCTGTGGCCCTGTACAAATCCAGGCTAAAAACTCACTTCTTTGAGACTGCTTTTGGATCCTGATCACCTTAGTCTCCTCTTCACCTCCTATGTGTTTCCTTACCATTCCCCTAGATATATCCTAGTCTCCAGTTGTGTTGTCTGGATCAGCAAGGACTGTCTCTTACATTTCTCTGTACGGCTTGTAGTGCTATACAAATGATAATTAGTAGTAGTAGCAGCACTCTGGGGTGTATACCATTCAGTCCAGGTGATCGGTGGCTCTTTAGTTTTTTGATTCATTCAGATTTGTTTCAGTTCCTTCAAACTGCCACTATTAAATACCATGTCCAGCATGGTTAGTTCTGTTATATCTTCCTCAAAACACTGAAGTAAAGAATTCATTAGAGGCATGTTTACTAAAGGTTATTGCATATTATTTATAAGGACACAATTGCACTTAATGTGTGTTAACCTTCAGTAAGCATACTTCTTCGTCTTTAGGCTGTGGTTTTTTCCTCTCTGAGTGTCCTTTATACCCCTTCATCATCTAATGGCTGACTAGCTCACAAGCTTCTTGCTTCAAATGTACCTGGAAATGGAGAAATTAGACCTTACCTGCTAATTGTCTTTCCTTGAGTTCTCTCCGGGCCAGTCCAGGAACCTTTGGGTGGTCAACCTCCTCCAGCAGCTGAAAACTGAATTCTGAAAGTCTTGCTGACAGCCTAACCAGCTCCCCCTGTCAACCAAGACTCAGTCTACTATTGTCAAAACAGTCTAAACCTATGTAGCCCCAGCCAACTCAACAAGCAAACCCCTGTAGAACCTAACATATTCCATCCTACCTTTTTTTTGTTGTTGTTTTTTATATCATCCAATCTTTGGTTAATTTCTCTTCATTTTTGTTTTTGATTTTGTTTTTTAAATGGAGCCCCCCTCTTACCCCAGAAGGGCCCCAAAATCCACTGCTGATGCGCCTCCCCGTCCAGACCCCCAAACATCCCACAAACGGTCGAGCCCTTATCCTTGCCGAACCACTTGCAGACAAACCGGGAGGGCCCTGGACTGGCCCGGAGAAAACTCAAGGAAAGACAATTAGCAGGTAAGGTCTAATTTCTCCTTCCTCTTCATCTCTACGGGCCAGTCCAGGAACCTTAGGGAAGTACCAAAGCAGTACCTAAACTCAGGAGAGTCCTGCCACAATAGCCGAGGCCCCGACTTTTGCGTCGCCTCTTGCTTGCACATCCAAGCGATAGTGCCTTGTGAACGTGTGGAGCGACGCCCATGTGTCTGCTCGACAAATTCCACCGGTGGGACCATCGCGAACTCCACCCAAGAAGCCGCCTGGCCTCTAGTCAAATGAGCTTTGAGTCCTTCTGGCGGCGACTTACCTTGCACCAGATATGCAGTCCCGATAGCCTGCTTTACCCAAGAGCAATGGAAGCTTTTTGATGCCGCTTTGCCCTTACGGGGGCCAGCAAACAGAACAAACAACCTGTCGGACTTCCGAAACGCCTTTGTCTTCTAGAGATAGCGCCGCAGCACTCAAGCCATATCCACCTTTTCCCCTTCCCGGCCCTGAAAGGTAGGAAGCAAAACGGACTGGTTCAAGTGAAAACTGGAATTCACCTTCAGGAGAAAAGATGGCACCGGCCTCAAAATCACTTTCTCTGCTGAAAACTGAATGTACGGCACCCTGCACAAGAGCGCCTGCAGGTCAGCGACCCTCCTTGCTGAACACAACGCTACCAGGAAGGCAGTCTTCCAAGAAAACTCTCTCAAGTTGCCAGCTGCCGCTAGCTCAAAGGGAGGCCGTGTCAAGGCCTCCAGTACTAAGTTCAAATCCCAAGCGGGCACCACCTGTCTCACCGACGGCCTGATATTCTTAGCTGCCCTAAGGAAGCGTTGAACGTCTGGCAGCGAGGACAATAAGCCCCCTTGAACTCTACCCCAAAAGCAAGCCAGGGCCGCTAGCTGCACCTTGAGAGTGCTGAGGGCTAGTCCTTTTTTCTAGCCCCCCAGCAGGAACAACAATATATCTGGCAAAGCCGCAGAAAACAGCTTTACTCCATGCTCCTTACACCAAGCTTCAAAAATGCGCCAAACGCACACATACGCCTTCTAGCCTTTAACATAGTACCTATCACCGACGCCGAGTATCCTCTGCGCCGCAAACGTTCCCTCTCAAGAGCCAAGCCATAAGCAAGAACCGATCTACCTGGGGCATTAGAACAGGCCCCTAACTCAACAGGTTCATCCGACTGGGCAGCCGCCAAGGCCGATCCACTAGGAGCCACACCAGATCCGCATACCAAGGCCTTGTGGGCCAATCTGGGGCAATGAGAATCACCTTGCTGCTGTGCCCCGCTATCCTCTGAATGACCCTGTCAATCATTGGCCACGGAAGAAACACATAAAGCAGCTTGTTGCGTGGCCGAGGTTGAACTAGACCGTTGAGTCCTTCTGACAAGTGTTCCCTGCACCTGCTGTAAAACCGAGCTGCCTTGGTATTGCTGAGTGTAGCCATCAGATCCATAACCGGCTGTCCCCAACGCACTACAATGTCGTGAAAGACAGCCGCGTTCAGCTCCCACTCTCCTGGATCCAGAAAATTTAGACTTAGGTAATCGGCCTGCACATTGCTCTTCCCAGCTACATGCGCCGCCGACAGAGCCACTAGATGGACTTCGGCCCACCTGAATAACTCCTGACTCTCCTCCAATAGGACCACACTGCCCGTGCCGCCCTGCCTGTTGATATACGACACCATTACCACATTGTCGGAGAAAACGCAAACCGCTTTCCCCTGCACTAAATTGCTGAAATCTAAGAG
Organism: Ichthyophis bannanicus; assembly: GCA_033557465.1. NCBI lineage: Eukaryota > Metazoa > Chordata > Amphibia > Gymnophiona > Ichthyophiidae > Ichthyophis > Ichthyophis bannanicus. The sequence goes on along the minus strand of CM066033.1, from coordinate 1,402,984,874 downwards.
CGCTAAACACACTGCTCTGAGCTCCAAGCGATTGATTGACCAACTGCTCTCCTCTGTGGACCAGCAGCCTTGCGTCACCTGAGTCAGACAATGAGCCCCCCAGCCCAAGAGGCTGGCATCTGTGGTGACCAACACCCATTGTGGGTCCTGTAAGGGAACTCCTGCCCAAAGATGCTCGGGGTCCAACCACCACAGCAAACTGTTGCGCACCTCCTCGTGAAGGACCAGTCGCCAAGACAGAGGATGTTCCTGTGGCGACCATCTGGATAACAGAGCTCGCTGAAGAGGACGCATATGCGCCCTGGCCCACGGAACCAGGCCCAAGGCCGCCCCCATGGACTCTAGGAGCTGCAAATACCTCCATGCCGTTGGCGCTTTCAAGCACACCTGAACCTGCCGCAAAATCTTTTGTGTCATGTCCTCTGGTAGATATACTGACCCTACGCCTGTGTCGAACAAGGCCCCAAGGTACGTAAGGTGCTGCACAGGCTGCAACTGACTCTTTGCCCGATTGATTACCCAACCGAGTTCCTCCAAGAACTGAACCACTCGTTGGGTTGCTGAATCCGATTCCACCGGCGATGCAGCGCGTATCAACCAATCGTCCAGGTATGGATGCACCTGAATGCCTTCCTTTCGCAATGCCGCCGCCACCACCGCCATCACCATTACCTTTGTGAAGGTACGTGGCGCGGTGGCCAGCCCGAACGGCAAGGCCCTGAACTGAAAATGACCCATGGGGCCGGCAAAGTGAAGAAACCTTTGGTGCTCCGCCCTGATCGGAATATGCAGATATGCCTCCGTGAGATCTATGGATGAGAGCACCTCTCCCGGCTTCACCGCCCGAATCACAGATCTCAGCGTTTCCATCCAAAAATGCGGCACTCTCAAACAGCGATTTACCTGCTTGCGATCCAGAATTGGCCGAAAAGACCCCTCCTCCTTTTTGGGGACCATGAAGTAAATCGAGTATCGACCTAACCCGCATTGGTCTTGAGGCACCGGAATTACCGCCCGGAGAGCCAACAAGCGCTGCAGCGTGTCATTGACCGCTTTCCTTTTTGCCTGAGACACAAGGAGACACCACAAAAGCTTCCGCCAGCGGCTAAGCGAACTCCAGTGCATACCCCTCACGGACGATCTCCAGCACCCACCGATCCATAGTTATGGTGGCCCAGACAGAGAGAAACTCCTGGAGACGTCCTCTGACTGGAATCTCCATCTGGGCCTGCCACCCTTCATTGTGGCTTCTTGCAAGAGGCCTGCTGAGAGTTGAAGTACCCTCTGCTGAAGCCTCTAGCCCCTCAAAAGGACTGGCCTCTGGCCACAAACTGGCCTCTCTGGTAGGGTGCAAAGCGAGGCCCCCGAAACCTGCGAAAGTCTCTACCCTGACTCTTTGCAGAGTTCCAGGCCTGGTAGTTTTTGGCCGATCCTCTGGGAGATTGCCACCCTTGGAGTCTCTCAAATCCTTTACTATCTTTTCCAAAGCCTCCCCAAACAGCAGCTTACCCTTATAGGTAGCTCACTGAGACAAATCTTAGAGGAGGCATCAGCCACCCAATTTCTTAGCCAAAGAAATCTCCTAGCGGCCACCAGTGATGCCATGGACTTGGCAGAAATCCTGTCCAAATCATAAAAAGTGTCTGCTAAATAAGCTGCCGCGGATTCCAGCTTTGCTCCTTCTGAAGAGGCCTCATCCTCCTTGTCCGTACTCGCCTCACCTTGAAGCCACCGTATAGAAGCCCATGGCCACGTATGCCCCACAAATGGAGGCCTGCAGCGACAGAGCCAAGGAATCAAATGCCTGTTTTAGAAGCGCCTCCAACTTCCGATCCGGAAGATCTTTAAGGGCAGTACCCCCTTCCACCGGAATCGTAGTCTTTTTCGTCACTGCCACAACTAAGGCATCAACTTTTGGCATCTGCAACAACTCCTCCTGCGGAACAGGGTAAAGCCGCCCAATGGCCCGGTTACCCTGCAGGGTCGCCTCAGGACATTCCCATTCAGATTCTATCATTTGCTTAATCACTCTATGAACTGGGAAGCAGCGCTGCTCTGTTTTAAACCCCTGTAATAAGGGATCCTCCAAGGGTTCTGTGGGGACCGTAGGAAGGGCAATATTCAAGGCCACCAGGGACTGAACAATAAGAGCCCCTAGCTCCTCCTTACAAAAAACCCGGAACACATTTGGATCCTCGTCTGGGCCTATCTCTCCTTCCTCTAACTCCTCAGCCCAGGAGTCCAAACCTGCCTCAGACCGGATCTCCCCGTCTTCCAAAATCTGAGGGGCAGAGACTTGTGGCCCGAAGACATCAGAGCCTGTCTCTGGAGTTTTAGCTGCCTGAGAAGTACCCTCTCGAGGGTCCATCAAATTGCCCTCCCCCAACTGCCCTCCGTGCAATCTGGGGACAGCCACAGCACTGACATCCTGATCCCTTCTCAAACAAAAAGCTTGGTGCATTGCCAAAATAAACTCCGGCGAAAAAAAGGACTCTAAACCCTCCTGACCTGCAGGAAACTGACCCTGAACCTGGCAGCCCTCCGGAGTTGCTTTCTTAGACTTTCTCTTTTTCGCTGAGTTCAGAAGCGCGGGAGAAACGGCTGCCTCAGGTAAAATGGCTGTCGTTCCCGCCTTCTCCAACGTGCCGTGTGGCCTGCCAACCGGCTCCCACGACACCAGATTCGGGTCCATCAAACCGCCGATCGAAATGCTCCGTCTGATGCAAGTCCTGCAGAGTCCAAACCCCGACAATCTGCGGCGATTACCACACTGAAGACGGTAAGCATGCGGTCAAAGCTAACAGCCACCAACTGTTTCTCCGACGGCCCCAAAACCTACAACCGCAAACCGACCCACTAACTGCGACAAACACTGAAGTGCTTTAACTGACCCGCAAAATTTAAACCTCAAACTCTTACCTCAGCAAATCGCATACTGCTGCCAGCTCCCCTTTACACTGCTTCGAGTGGGAAACGGAGCACAGGCGTCAGAGGCAGAGGAGTAGATTCTGGGGCCCCCAGCTCCTACCTCAAACCCCGATCCATGGATCCTCCAAGAAGAGCAGGCTCTGCTCTCGCTGCCCCGCAATTAGAATTTTTTGGCAGCTGAGGACCGTCGCACCTTATTATTTTTTTTTCTCAATTGTCCATGAAATTTGGTTTTGCTATCTCTGCCCTGCTAGAGCAAGCAAAACTAGAATCGGTGCTATCTCTGGATTTGCTCTATTCGTCTTCCTTTCTCCTGGGAGCCTGTCAGCCCACGTCCTGTCCAACTGCTTAGGACTGAAAGACTGAGTCTTGGTCGACAGGGGGAGCTAGTTAGGCTGTCAGCAAGACTCTCAGAATTCAGTCCTCAGCTGCTGGAGGAGGTTGACCACCCTAAGGTTCCTGGACTGGCCTGGAGAGACAAAGAGGAAGTTTATGTTTTTAACTTTTTGGTAAGTTTCTTTTAAAATACGCTTTGCCTTTCTTATCAGTCCTTTATATTGAACAGTTCTTCTGCTGTTTCTTGTTTTTATTTATTTAGTCCTTTTTCCATTTTTTGAAAGATGTTCTTTTATTATACAAGCCTTTTTTTTTTTACCTCACCTCTTAATCATGCTAGTCGTTGCTTATCCCTCTTATATCTGGTCTGGGCTTCCAAGATAGCATCGTTGCCAGGAGTCAGTATAGACTTGACTGCACTTAACAACATCATCATTGCAATAATTAATACCCTGGTATCACAATGTCCCATTAGTTTTCGTCCTTTCACCAGCTTTCTGAGATGCCTACTGTATCTACCTCTTCTTTCTGCCACCTATTCTGACTTGCTCAGTTTATGGTTAAGGCTTTCAGCAAGTACTGGAAGTGTCAATGTCTCTAGATCCCAATTAGAAAAATCTCAGGATCACTTTTCATATAATACATAGGGAAATATGAGAATGGGGAAAGATTTCTCTTCCTCCTCAAAGAGACACTATTTCACTAAAGTCACTTCAGCCTGAGTGCTTGGGATGCACCAGGGCTTCCAGTCTCTCACAAGAACTGGATTTCTCAGTTGTTGAAGTGGAATGTACCTATGAAGTCCCACTCATTTACTCAAAGGCTACTCAAAAATCTCTCTTGCAGCTGGACACCTTCGGGCTATTTTCACTGAGTTCCATAGCCTTTTCTGTTCCCTACAAGTTCTCCCACCTGGCTTCTCCAGATACTCGTAGCTGGCCTAGGGCAGCTCCTCGCCCTCTTCAAGATTTGGCCAGTCATGCAGAGAGGCAACTCTTTTTGCTGCTTTCTCCGTAGCCTGATCTGTATTGGGCTCTCGGACCTTTTTCAGTGCGGGCCCATCTTCTGAGTGCCTCCTTTAGACCCAGAAACAGGGTCTTTTATATTTCCCTCCAAAACACTAAACAGATACACCCACTGCCTAGGGATGGATAGGCAGACCCGTCCTCCATTATCTCACACTAAAACTAGGGAGTCCAGAATCTTTTTTTTAACATGTAGTAGAACACCAAAATCTTCTCCCTCCATCTAACTTGTTTGTATATATTTGTTATATAAAAGATTAAGGGCCCTGTCTACTAAGTGTTTGTCCCATAGACACAACATCGGAGGAGGTGGAAACGGCATGTAGTGCTGGAGTATATTGGTAAGCGCTGTGTCATGGTTTGGGAGCCATCGCCACTGCTACAGGCCCTGGAGAGGGGTGACAGTGACGGCAATGGGTGCCTCTGGAGGGCTGGCACGCTAGGCAATCCCTGCTCTCACTATAGCCTTGCCCTTCTATAGATATATTCAGGGCTTTACCAAGCCATAAATAAGCCCTGTGCAACTTGCAAACCTGGTGCCTCCCCCCTCGACATCACATGTTTGTCATCTCCCCATCTTACCCCACACCTCTTCATCTCCAGCTAGCTCCTCCCAGTGCTGCCTGCCCTTGCCCAATCACTGCTTTTCCTGTACCCTTGGTAGCAGCAGAGCAGATCTCCAATTGAAAAAAAACATACAAGTCTTTCCGACTCCGTGCTTACATAGCTGGTTCGATCCCTCCCCCCTCTGATGTATGCTCACGTCAAAGGAGGGAGGGACCAGACCAGCTATGCAAGCATTGCGTCAGAAAGACCCATGTGGTGTTTTTTCCCAAATGGAGATCTGCTCTGCTGCCGTTGCTACCAAGGGAACAGGAAAAGCGGTGGTGGGGCAAGGGCAGGCAGCATGGGGGGGGGGGGGAGCCGAGGCTGGCGGTCTGCACGAAATGCGGCCTTATTTCTTTGCACCCTGTGCGGCTGCACTGCTAGCACAGGGCTAGATACGGTGCTGGATATGTTTACTCCTGCCTGCTTTGCTCCTTTATTATTTTGTTCTCCTGTCCCAGACTTTTTATCCCTCTCTTTGATCCCTTGTATATTGTTTCCTCTCTCCAGGTGCTTCTCTGTTTCCCAATTCCACTCTATGGCCCCAGTGTAGCAAGTTGCGCTACTCTTTAGCACAGTGGTTTACTCAAGATTTTCCCACACAAATCTTACACCCAATGCAGTAAGCATTTTTAGTATAAGATCATCTACGGTGAAATTACTGTACTAAAGGGTAGCTCAGCATGCATGCAAATCTCTGAATAACAAATTGCTCCCAATGTAAGAAAAAAAAAAGCAGGTCTAAAATTAGTTTGTTTGGTTTTCTTTTCTCTTAGCATTGAATATTTATGCCAGCTGGGGCTGAGGTAAAGATGAAATGTGGGAACAAAAGGATCATCCCTAGATCACTTCCTCTCATAAGGTCAGCTGAAAGAAGCACCTACTCCACTGAATGGCATTTCCTTCAGGTCATCCTCACTGGGAAACTGTTATGAACTACTAGAGGAAAGCAAAGGCACCTGAAGAACTTTGATCAGTTTTGTTACTTGAGCATAAAAATTTTCTTCCCGGCCACAAAATAGATTGGATCAAAATATTATCCAGATGTAACAAAAATCCCTTTCTTGAGCTGGCCCAGAGTTTTGTATTCAGGATACCTGCGTTTGATTTTGAGACTTGGCTTCTGCTCCACAAGCTGACCAGTACTGGAGATAGTGTAGAGGTACCGTAGAATGTGTAGCACCTTGTATGGAGCAAGTCCAAGTCATTGCACAATAGTGACATCTACTGGCTGGACTCAAAATATACAATCTGCAGTTCTTTAATCCAAGGATTTTTACTTTAATGGTTGGGCTATATGAAGAGAAGTGAATTTATAAAATGGGGGGAAAAAACCCTGGGTAGCTGCAGGTAAGGTCTTATGAAGCTGTAACACAATAGAGACTGGCTCTAATATAGCCAAAAGAAATTGCCAGTCCTCCCCCCCCCCCCTTAAAATCCCCAAAAAATTCTTACTTACCTGTTCATGGTTTAATGTTTATTTCTTTTCCATTCACCATTAGAAGTCATCATTCTTGTTCCCTCAAAACCTCTGAAAACAGGCCTATCTTAGGCTAGTGTGAAAGGGACGACTGCTTCAGGCTCCATGGCTGGATACCTAATAATGGCCCGAGTCAGTGTTAGGAAGAGGGAGCTGGGTTGGGTAAAATAGTAAATGATGATAAAATAAAAAGGTCCCCTCAACCCTTTTTCTAGCATTGTCCTCCATATCTTTCTAAAATCTGTTACAGTATCTGCCTCCACCACATTCACTGGGTAGGCCACTTCGGGCCTTGCCACTCTCAACCTGGAATCCCACAAGGCCCATACTCTAGCCTAGGCCCTCCATGTTTCACTACCAACTACTGTAATAATCCTCATATCCACCAGTGTTAGCAAAGCCATTGTAAAAACTCCAGCTTCATGTTACTGAAGTATGATTTTACCATGGTCCCTCCATGCAGGATCCATCCCTTCCCTACACCAACTCCATCTCAATGTGGAGGAAACAGCTAAAGTCAGTTGTTGACCCAGCTACTAGGGACACATGGAGCATGTGACCCAATGGTGTGCTAGAGGGCTTCACTTCATAGTCGGCTCAGTGCGGTGTGGAGATACCTATCCTGCCTGCCACAGCATATTATAGATTGTCTTTGTCTGTCGCCCTCTCTGTCTTTATGGTTTATTATGAGTTGGTATCACTGTATGACTTGTTTGCCCTTTCTCTACCTCCTTTCCTATCTGAACTTTGGCGTTCTATTTCCTGGTGTGCAGTGTCTAATCAAATTTTTATTGTACACCGCTAAATGCTTTTGCCCTAGCGGTATATCAAATGTAAATAAAGATAAAGATATTCAGCCATTGAGACTGCATCATTAACAATAATGGATTGTGTAAAAATGTTTTTGTTAATGTGTACTTTTTGTCTCCCTCACCCATTGTCTTTTCTTCTAAAGGCAAATGAAGCCTTTTGTGGAAAATGAGATGTTTTAAACTTCTGAATTAAAACAGACTAAGGGGCTTGTTTACAAAGCCACGGTAGCGATTTGCGATCGTTATCGGAGCTGCGGTAAACAAGCCCCTAAGAGAGAGATGGAAAAGAAGCACTTTTCCTAAGCTGTTAAATTCTTCAATAACGAAGTTCAGGTATGTTTGCACTTATAGTTTTTATTGGGGGAAGAAGGTGTCCATACAGCCCTCAGTGACTGCAGTCTGCCACACAACTTGGTGGACAGCCTGCTGGAACATTTTTCTGTAATTCATCTATAAGTTGAGCTGAGCGCTAGGGGTGGACCTACCCAAAGAATGTTCAAGAGTAATTCTGTCAGAAGAGAACTGGAAGTTCCTTTACGTTATCCATTCAGTCTTATTATCACTTATGAGTGTTTAAAAAAAAAGGTGACTTGCTTACCCAAAACCTTGCCAAGGAGACTGGCAGCTTTAGAGTAAAAGGACAATGCCTTGAAAGAAATACAACTTTTCAGTTCACAGTGGCCAAGCCTACTACTGCATTCTTCTGTCATTCTGAGGGATGTCATCCTCGCCCGTTATTCCACAGCACATATCTGAATGTTGGATGGAACAGGATTATTCTGCACATTCTCACAGTTTTTTGCAGGTGTTTCACCTGTTGATCTTGCTGTCTCTTCTGGGAGCTTCTCTCCCTCTGTTGGCTCCGTGGAAGTTTCCTGTTCAACCTGCAATTCCTTCCCCTCTCTTTCAGAGGCGACAACCTTTTCTAGATATTCCACCACATCGTCCCTCAGCTCATCTTCAGATTCTTCAAAGTTCCTAAAGTGATGGAAGAATAAAGAATAGAATCTCAATAACTGAAGCCCTAGAGACTAATTTTACAACAGGTCCGCTAGGTTGGAAGACCAAGTAGGTGCCTATTTTGAGGCCACTCTGTAAAGACACATTGGGCTTTCCACACCGTGGGCCAGCTGGGGCTGAAGCGGAGGCTACTGCAGAGGTGTGCTCATAGTTCTTAGAAAGAAAGGGCAACATCTGGTAACTGGAAGAAGGTTCTATTAAAATAGGGGGGGAAATCCTTGAGTGGTTGTGAATAAAGGCTCATAGTGTCAGAATCCCAGCATTGGTTCCGACTCAGCTGAAACAAACTAGGTTCCTCTGTTTAAACCTTCTCTACCCCTTAAAAAAAATGCTAGGTAGACATTTTGACCTGTCTGAATGTCACTTTCACTTAAGCCTCCCATATACTAAGAAGGCACAGAGACATTTGAATCGTTCCTGTTACAAGAAACCTGGTATCTAAGTTTTGTCCTCTATGATTGTAATCATTACTATTTTATGTGACTAAATGTCATCACTCTTAGCTAAAAATAAAAAAAAAAACCCTGAAGGGTCAGTCATCTCAGGTCACATTTTAGCCCTTTTATATATTTTACCAAAGGAAGAGATTGGGGTTGGCCTAGTGGCTCAGCAGTAAGTGCTGGGCATTGCCAGACAGAGGAACCTAGTTTAAGAGCCGGCTTAACCTTTAGGCAGACCAGGCAATCACCTAGGACGGCAGCTCCTGAGGCACAACATAAAGCAGCTGCATTTGGAACAATCTGATAGCTCATGACAGCCGCACAAACTCAAAAAACATTGTTTAGAAACGGTGACATCAAGGTGATCATAATTGTTGAGTCTGATTATCAAAATCGGGGGGAGAGGAGGGATGAAGGAGCCTAAAAGTTAATTAAGGGAGCTCAAGGCTGAAGGATCATTTAGGGCATCTAAAACACTTGCATTGGTCCTGCTTAGGCTCAATTCCTGGCCCAGGCCTTCCCATGCCACAAAGTTCACAGCTCCTGCTGAGGAGGGAAGAAACAGAATCATCGTACAGTGGCTCTATTTTGGTACAGTGGCTCATGATGCCTGGGTAAGGGCCATCACTATAATGATCAGACCAAAGTAAGCTGGGGGGAGAATGTAAAATAGGGAGGGAAAATCTGCAGGGGTTTGCAATGGAAGGCTTATGGTGCCAGACCCTGTGCTTGGTTTCAATTGAACCGAAAGCCCAAAGAAACATGAGGAAATTGAGGGATCAAAAAAGAGCTGTTCAAAAAATACTAGCACACGAAATCTGCATGACTTTTGGCAGAATCTGATATACAGGTTTACAGCAGGCTGTAGGCTTGTGATCAGGGCCGGCCCGTCCATTGTGCGATAATGTTGTTTGCACAGGGCCCTGCGCGAACACCATTATTGCATGCGGACGGCTGCAGAGGGAGCCGGGGAAGCCCGCGTGAGGCCCCAGCTCCCTCTGCACAGTCGCCAGCGTGAGGAGTCTTTTCCCTCACGCTGGCGGCTGTATCTGTGAAGTCGCAAATGCCCTTTAACCTTTCCCAGCATTCGCAGCTTCACAGATACAGCCACCAGCGTGAGGGAAAAGACTCCTCACACTGGCAGCTGTGCAGAGGGAGCCGGGGCCTCGCACGGGCTTCCCCGGCTCCCTCTGCAGCCCCTTAGACAGCCTCGGGGCGGCTCGGGGGGGGGGGGGCTAGGACTGGATGAGCTGTGATCGAGGGAGGGGGAACTGAGGCTGGAAATGGGCTCTGATGGGGGGGCTAGGACTGCAAATGGGCTGTGATGGGGCTAAGACTGGATGGGCTGTGATGGGGGGGCTAGGACTGGATGGGCTGTGATGGGGGCTAGGACTGCAAATGGGCTGTGATGGGGGCAAGGACTGGATGGGCTGTGATGGGGGAACTTGGATTGGAAATGGACTGTGATGGGGGGGCTATTACTGCAAATGGGCTGTAATGGTGGGGGGCTAGAACTGGAAATAGGCTGTGATGGGGGAACTTGGACTGGGGCTGTGATGGGGGGGCTAGGACTGGAAATGGGCTGACGAGGGGGCTGGAAATTGGCTAATGGGGGAGCTTGGAGTGGAAATGGGCTGATGGGGGGCTGGAATGGAACTGGAAAAGAGCATATGGGGGGCTAGGACTCGAAATGGGCTGACAGGGGGAGCTTGAACTGGAAATGGGTGATGGGCTGGAATAGGACTGGAAATGGGCTGATGGGGGCTGGAATAGGACTGGAAGCGGGCTGAGGGGAGTTGGAATAGGGCTGGAAATGGGCTGACAAGGGGGATAGGATTGGAAATTGGCTGATGGGGGAGCTTGGAGTGGAAATGAGCTGATGGGGGGCTGGAATGGAACTGGAAAAAAGCATATGGGGGCTAGGACCGGAAATGGGCTGATTTGGGAGATTGGGACTAGAAGGAAGCGGATGTTTGGTGGGTCTAGAACTATAAGGGAGCTGATTTTGGGGGAGGACTAGAAAGGGTTGGGGATAGGGAATGAGAATGGAGAGGGGAAAAGATATTTTGTGTGGGAGGGAAGAAAAGTCTACGATGGGCTGGGTATTGGGAGAGTAAGTGGGGATTGAGAATGGAAGGGTGAAATTTGAGTGGATGATAAAGGAATAAGGAAAGAAAAGGGGAAAAGAGCAAAAGGGGAAAGATCAGTTTGTTAAAGCAGATATAGAGTGGGAATGGAAAAAATCAAAAAGAGAAGAAAGGACAAATGGATAGCTCTCAGAAGACATGAAGAAACCAGAAGAAAGTGACTGGAACAATTGCAGCTGAAAAATAAAATCCCAAACAGAAGGTAGAAAACTACTTTTTATTTTGAATTTATTAACTGGAATATGTCAGGTCTGGGAAGTGTATATTACTAACATCTTCGCATTTTTGTTTAGTGCAAGCGAAAATTAATTTATAGTTTTATTTCTCCAGTGTTGTACATTTCATGTTTGGCTTTTGGGGTTCCCAGTTTAATTATCATCTTCCTATTTCTAAATTGTGATCCCTTGTTCTTTGTGTGGTGACAGTCTATGTTCTGCATGTGTAACCGAGGTATTCTGTTCATATTGTTTCTATTTGACAGTCCCACTTCTCTTTCCCCCAGTGAAATGTATTGGTATTCTCTGAGATGTACTGGTTTTAATATCTGCAGTGTTGCCTTTTGATAGGTAGGTTTTGGTGCTTTGTGAGTCCTGATAGTGCTGTTATGATACGGTGGATTTGCTATGGGTTCTAAATGATCAGTGTTTGTAGTACTTCCTAATGCGCCTGGTGGTTGTCACTGCAGTATAGTAATGTAGAAATCTTTCTTTATTCAGACACTCATTAAGAGGCATCTTTACTAAAAGCGCATGTTAACATTATGCAAATATTTATGCAAATTAGGTTCCTTATGCAAATGAAGCCCTGCAATTAATCTCCGCACATGGCCCCGCACCCCCCTTGGGCCACTCCTTCTTGTGATATTCCTGCACTGTGACATCTTTGCTGTCTTGGATACATCGGGCACAGCTCTCTGGTCCTATTTCAGCTCTGTCCATTTTCTGTTGTACCATTCAACAGCCAGAAGACACAGCGACAGGAGATATGTAATCCCCTCTTCCCTGTGCTAAGCTCTAGAGAGAGCATAGTTACTCACCTGTAGCAGGTGTTCTCCGTGAATAGCAGGAATAAGTCCTCTTGTATGGGTGATGTCACTGACAGAGACTCACACGGAACGCTCCCCAGCTTCTAGAATGCATGCCTGCCTTCCCCGCCTGCTGCGGAGCCATATTGTCCAGTATGATCACATAGCAGGAGCCATAAGGCAACTCCCCAGGGAGGTGGGAAGGTTGTGAGGACTTATTCCTGCTATTCACAGAAAACACCTGCAACAGGTAACTACACTTTCTCCGTGAACAAGCAGGAAATATAGTAGTGGTCAACATCATTGGCACCCTTGCAGTTCAACCCCTTAATGTCCAATAAAACATGACCAATGAAAAAATGAAATAGTAAGAAATTGTATAAAAACTGGGATATTACCAGGACATGATTATTATTCTTGCTCAATATAGACTCCCTAGAGGAGGAAGTGATGTCATCGGTCTAGATGGCAGCGTGAGCCGAGAGCTCCAGAGAGTATCCCGGAGATCGCCATAAAATCCCCACCCAGACGGAGGATAAAAGCGAGCAGAGAGAAGCAAGAGGCTGTGGAAAACAACTGGGAGAGAATGACAATGAGGAAAAAGGCGGCGGACCTCAAAGAGTTTGCCTATGCCGGCGGGCATGGAGACGGAGCGGAACACAAGATGGCGGCGACGAGCTCCACGGGCGGAGAACCCACAGAACAAAGGGGTGGAAGAAACGCGGAGGCGGAGGCTGGAGAAATGGTTGGGCAAAAGGTAACCAAGGAAGAACTGCAAGCATGGTTCGATGAAATTAAAGTGGAATTGGCAGCAGTCAAGTCAGAGGTTGGAGAGGTATGCGGGGAGCTCAGAGAAGAAGTGGGGGAGTTAGCAAGCAGAACAGAAGAACAGGAGCAGCATTTGGAGCAGTTGCAGACCAAACAGAATGAGGTTGAGAGGTTGATTCAAGAAATAGAGCAGTGGAAAGAACAATTACTGTATAAATTAGAGGATTTAGAAAATCGCACCCGGAGAAATAATCTACAAATAAGGGGAATCCCGGAGGAGCCAGAATTCAGCGACAGTGGGAAAGTGGCGGAGGCAGTGTGCAAAGCAATACTGGTGGAAGATGGCAGTGTGGAACAGATGGAAAAAGTGGAATTGGACAGAGCGCACAGGGCCCTGGGTCAAAGTAGGAAAAATAGACCCAGAGACTTGGTCATTTGTGTAAAGAACTTTGTGGTCAAAGAAAGGATTGCAGCGCGGATGAGAAGGTTGCGAGAGTTCAAGTGGCAAGGATACAAAATTGAAATCTTTGCAGAGGAGGAGAGAGATGTATTTATTTTATTTTATTTAGTATACATTTGTATACCGCTACTTCCAGCGATCAGCAGCGTTTTTTGAATACAGATTGGAAATTGTCAAATCATGACAGGAAAGTTTTGAGGTATAAACACATTGGTTAGACAGGAAAGCACAGCACACAGAGAACTATTTTACAGGGAACATGGGCTATGGAGGGTTAAGTGGCTTGCCCAAGACCACAAGGAGCACCTGTGGGACTAGAAACCCCAGTCCTTCCGGCCCAAGGTTGCTGTCCTCTAGTGGGATTTGAACCCCCGACCTTCCGGCCTGAAGTACCTTGCCCCAACCACTAGGCCACACCTATCACAAGTGTATTGAGGAAAGAGAATGTGAGATATAGGTGTCTGTACCCCTTTGGACTGTATTTCACTGTGGGGAAAAGGAGTTGGAGAGTGAGGAACTATGTGGAAGCAAAAAAGGCGTTGGAGGAAGCAGGATTCAAAGACAATGAGAAGGAGCAACAACGAAAGGAGCGTTCAGAAAAAGGACCCATGGGCAGGAAGGAGACAATGGGAAGCAGAGGAGGTGACAATTTGAACAGCTCCCAGAGGATGAAAGAAAAGCAGGACAGGCTGGCCCCAACTTGAAGGGATGCACGCAAACAGGAATTTGGAAAACAAATTAGAGGATCAAAGGACATTGGGGGTGAGGGAATAGCAATGAATAAGTTAAAATGTTGGTTAATTGCTAAAGAGTGGGGTGGAGGGGGGAGGGGGGAGGGGGAAAGAGTTGGGTGTGAAGTTATGGTGTAAGGAGTTAAAGTTAAGATAAGAATAAGGAATAGGAGGGAATTTGGAGGGGGGGTGAATGGATGAGAGAGGAGGGAGAAGGGGGAAGATAAGAAGGGGGAGGGGGGAAGGAAGCTAAGGTTAATAAAGGGGTCTGGGGGATAGGCGAAGGGGAAGCTCTGGATCGATGAGCACTACTCTAAAGGAGGCCTCAGGAGAGAGGGGGATGGTTAAGGAGAGGGAGGGAGGGGAAAGAGGGAGGGGGTCAAGGGAAGGAAATGAGGAGTTCGCAGGTGGGAGCACAGAAAATGACTGTTGTTACAATTAATGTGAAAGGATTGAGAACGTGGAGGAAAAGAAGGCTGGTGGAGAAAGAAGGGTGTAGACTGCAAACTGATTTTATATGTATACAGGAGCAGGAGGGAATGCTGCAAACTAAGAAATACCTAAAGGTAATATTAGCAGGCCAAAGAGCTGAAGCTAGGAAGGGAGGGGTGGGTTTAGTGGTTGGAGCAGGGATGGTGGATAAAGTGGTGGGAGAATACCGGGACAAAAGGGGAAGGTGTGTGGGAGTGAAAGTTCAGGTGGGAAAGGAACAAGTTTGGATCCTGAGTCTCTACGGGCCAAATGAGAAACAAGGGGAGTTTTTTGAACGCATACAGGAGGAATTGGAAAATATGGGGGACATCCCGATAATTTTTGGAGGGGATTTCAATTTGACGATAAATCCAAGATTAGATAACAGGGGGGGGGGGGGGTGGAGGGGATTGGGGAAGAGGTTAGACAGGGAAAAAATGCTAAGAATGAAGGAGGGACTGGGTCTTACAGATATATGGAGATGTAAAAACCTGGGGAGAAAACAATATACGTTCTATTCAGTACCTCATGACTCTTATAGCCAAACTGATATGATATGGATGGGGACAAGATGGATGAATAGGGTGAAAGAAGTAGAACAGGGGTCCATAACGTGGACTGACCATGCACCGGTGAGCGTGACATTCAATTTGGGGTATAGACATGAAGGGATAAAGTTTTGGAGACTTAATGAATCCTTACTGGAAGAACCAGAAACAGTAGGGAAAATAACAAAAGTAATAAAGGAATATTTGGAGTCCAATCTAAATGGGGAGGTGGGGTTAGGAATGGTGTGGGATGGATTAAAAGCAGTGGTAAGAGGACAGTTGATTGGGGAGGCGGCAAGGGTGAATAGAAAGAGGGGGGAAATAGAGAAACAATTATTGGGGGCGATTAGGAAATTGGAATGTAGTCACCAATGTGACAGAAAGCCAGAGGTATTATGGGAGCTACAACAGCTGAGGGGTAGGCTAGGGCAGCTGAGAGCCAATAAGATGGCCCACAAGCTAAATGTAATGAAGCAAGCTATGTTTGAGGGGGGGAACAGGGCAGAACGTATTTTGGCGCAAAGACTTAAAGTGAGGGCTTCACAGAATTGCATAGGTAGTATAAGGAATACATCAGGTAAGCTGGTGCATGGCAATAACGAAATTAGGCAGGCGTTTAAATACTACTATTCAAAATTATACAGCAGTGAGGTTCAGGAAGGAAAGGAAAAAAAGCAAGGATTATTTAGCTAAATGCGAACTACAATCACTCACCCAGGAAGAGGCGGAATGGATAGATAGGCCCATCGGGGAGGGGGAGGTAGAGGGAGGCCATCAAGTCCCTGAAAATGGGTAAAGCACCGGGGTTAGATGGGTTAATGGGGAAATTTTATAAAGTGTTCCAACAGGCCCTCAGACCAGTTATGGTGGAAGTGTTTAATGGGGTAATGGCCGAGAGGGGGTTACCGAGATCAATGGCAGAGGCGGGGATTACAGTGTTGCCAAAGCCTGGGAAGGACCTCATGGTGTGTGGGTCATATAGGCCAATTTTGTTGTTAAAAGTGGACGCAAAATTGTTAGCAAAGATTCTGGCAAATTGGTTGCAACGGGTAATGCAAACGTTAGTTAATCAAGATCAAACGGGATTTGTTGCGGGAAGACAAGGAGGGGATATCATCAGGAAAATCTGCAATTTAACGTGGGAAGTAAAGAGGACGGGACAAAAAGCAGTGTTCATTACGGTGGATGCAGAAAAGGCGTTTGATAGAGTCGAATGGCCGTTTATGATACAAGTGCTGGAAAAGATGGGGTTGGGGACTAATTTTGTAAAATGAATAAAGGCACTATTTGAGGCACCTAAGGCTAGAATAAGGATAAATGGGAGTTACTCTGAGGCAATTGAGTTGAAAAGCAGAACGAGACAATGTTGCCCAATATCGCCACTGCTATTTGCACTGGTAATAGAACCCTTGGCGGAAAGGGTTCGAAGGCAGGAGGATATTAAAGGAGTGAAGATGAATTCATGGGAATCAAAGATTGCTCTTTTCGCTGATGTCATTTTTACAGTAAGGGAACCGTTGATTTCATTACCGGTTCTAATGAAGGAAATAGAAAAATATAGTGTGGTGGCAGGGTACAAGATAAAATGTAGCAAAACAGAGATTTTGGGATTTAATTTAAATGAGGAATTGGCTAAGGGTTTGAGGGAGGGGTTCTCATTTGAATGGGTTAGGAACACGTATCGGTACTTGGGGATCCAAATGGAGAGGGACACCCAACATTTATGGGAATGGAATTATGTTCCATTGCTGAAGGAGGTGAGGAGGGACCTGCAAAAATGGAAGGGACTATATTTATCTTGGCTAGGAAGAATTGCAGTAATAAAAATGAATGTGATGCCAAGATTTCTCTTTTTGTTTAGTTCCCTCCCATGTACCAAGGTAATATTTGAAGCAAATTCAGAATTTAATGTTTAATTTTATATGGGCAGGGAGGGCTTCAAGGGTGTCTAGATATACGATGTTTTGTGATAAGGGGGAGGGGGAGATGGGGATTCCATGGATGGAAAAATACTATGTGGCAGCGCAACTAAGAGCTTTGAAGAATTGGCAGGGGACAGAAGAGATACCATTGTGGGTACAATTGGAACAGAAGGGGAAGAAAAGTGGGAGTTTGGAGGCATGGATATGGGACCCGGTAGCTAAGAGGGAGGAAGGGAAGGAGGGTAATCCCTTTAGAGAGTTAACAACGGCGATATGGTTGAGGGTTAAGGGGTTCCTCATGAGTGGGAAAAAATATTCAAAGGAAACAAAACTTTTGGGGTTGGGAGATTTTCAGCCCGGTAAGGAAGGGGGGGTATTTAAGGGGTGGAGGTGATAAGGGGTTAAAAATGTTAGGACAATTAGTAAATAAGAAAGGAGAGATCTGTAGCTTCATAAAGCTTCAAGAGGAGTATGGGTTGCAGGGAACAGATTATTATGCCTATATGCAGCTGGTGGATTATATATGTAGAAAGGGGGTACGAGAGGATATGAGGAAGGAGGAAAACAAATCTGAGGGAATAATGAGGCATGGAGGAACTAGGAAAGGGGTGATTGCTAACAGCTCCCCATAAAATTTGGCTAAGGAAAAGGGGAAGATAAAGGGAGAAATAGGGTGGGAGCAGGTATTGGCAGGAGAATGGCATAAAAGAAGATGGCAAAATATTTATAAATGGTCTAAAAAATTGGCACCGGGTACGGCATATCTAGAAAACAGTTTGATAGTGCGATATCAGGTTTATTGGACCCCCTGGAGATTAATGGTGATTAATAAACATGAAACGGGAGAATGTTGGAGGGGGTGCGGAGGAAAGGGGGATTTGAAGCACATAATATGGGATTGTCCAAAAATACAAAGGATGTGGAAAGCATTGGAGGGGAGAATGTTGGAAATGATTAAAGTAAAAGTAAATTTGATACCATCTATGGTGATACTAAATGAAATGCAGGAAGAAGGGAATAGAAATATACAAATGTTGACAGGATATTGTATTGTGGCTGTGAGGGGAGAGATTATGGCCCAATGGAGGCATAATGACGCTCCTACTATACAAGACATAATGAAAAGATTAGAAAAATTGGGGTATATGTGTGAAATTGCAGCTTATAAACAACATAGAATTAAAGAGTTCCAGGAAATATGGGGGCGGTATGAAGGCGGTATGGAGTGGAGGAGTGGCCTAGTGGTTGGGGCAAGGTACTTCAGGCCGGAAGGTCGGGGGTTCAAATCCCACTAGAGGACAGCAACCTTGGGCCGGAAGGACTGGGGTTTCTAGTCCCACAGGTGCTCCTTGTGGTCTTGGGCAAGCCACTTAACCTCCATAGCCCATGTTCCCTGTAAAATAGTTATCTCCAAGTTATAATGCCCTGTTCAATGTAATTTCAGTTTGTTCAATGTAAACCGCACTGATGCAGAATAGCGCGGTATATAAGAGAATGTAAATAAATAAATAAATTAAAGACTGGAAGGGGGTGGAATAGGGGGGTTCAGAGGGGAGGGGGAGAAGGGGGCTAGGGGGGAGGGGGAGAAGGGGGCTAGGGGGGAGGGGAGGGGGGAAGTTAAGGGGAAGGGAAATAGTAAAGGAATGGTTTGGTAAGGTAGGGTACTGTTTAGTATATATACAAAGAACGGATTGAAAAGAAATAAAAAAGAGGAAGAAAAGATGTTTAGAAGAATAAAGGGGAAGTATGAATGGTATATGCATATTGGAGACAAAGAAAGCGTGATTGTAATAATACTAATATGTTAAAAAGCTAAGAAAAAGTTCATTTACAAAACAAAAAATAAAAAAGGAAAAGCTAAATACAGAGCAGTGTACATAGTTATAGGGATAGATATGTATGGAGGGGAAAGCCATTATCATAAAAAGGGTTAAAAGCAGGGAAAAAGTGAAAACTCATGTATGTATGTATAATTAGAAAAACTGTTAGACATGACAAAAAAAAGAGTGTACACAAGTTGGTGACTATTTGTTGTTTATTTGCATATTTACATATGTATGGTATTACATAAGATGTTTGTATAAGAAGATAAATAAAAAATTTAAATTATTTAAAAAAAACCACAACCCATGTGAAAACACTTAAAACACCTATAAAAATTTATGATGAAAGACTTAGCTTTAGAGGTCAAACTTGCATGTTCCCATGCAATCGTCCATCATGCTTTATGGTCACTGACAATCTATATTAATGACCACAACCTCTCCAAAAGCAGTTGATGTCTCTTAGCAAACACAGTACTGCATTTAGAGCTTATTCAGTCTTTCAAAGCTCTGTCTCAATGCTCCTGAAAGACATCCCATGATGACATAGTTCCGAATGCTCACCCTCTCGCAGCGAGCTCCTTTTCAAAAACATGGCATATGACATATCCGATCACATGTTGAGTATATAACCTATTGGATCCCAAGAGGTGGAGTCATCCCCAAAGTTCCAATCTAAAGTAGACTCCACCAGTCTAATTCCTGATTTAGACTATAGGAGTTTACTGCAACTAATTTACAAGTCCAAGATTATTCCAATATCTGTAGTTTATGTTCTCTATTACCACCACGAAGATCCTCCGGAATCCAGTCAATAACTTGCCATTGCAAATCACTAAATGTGTGTTGATGATGCACATAATGACTGACCATCGGAGCAGTCATAACTGATTTACTTAGATGTGATGAATGTTCCCGTAAGCGATGACAAACAGGGCAAATTGTATGGCCTATATATTTCTTTTGACAAGGACAGCGAATCACATATACCACAGATGATTATAGGACATGATTACTGGCACCCTTATAAACAATTCAAATCAGTTTGAACAGAAGAACCACATTCCCACTGCAGTAAAATTAGACGCATACATTTATAGGTGAAGAAATGAAGCTTTGAAGGAAGAAAACACCCTTCCTTCAGTCAAATGTAGTGGAGGTTCCATAATGTTGTGAGGCTGTTTTGATGCTTCAGGAACTGGAGGTATGGAACATATTAAAAGAATCATGAAGTCTGAGGACTACCAAGGTATCTTGGAGCAAAATGTGCTACCTTGAGTCAGAAAACTAGGTCTGAGTCGAAGGTCATGGGCCCTCCAGCAGGGCAATGACTCAAAACATACATCCAAAAGTACAAAAGAATAGTTAAAAAATGGACCGTTTTAAACTGGCCAGCAATGAGTCCTGATCACAATTCAATTGAGAACCTTTGGAAAAAGCTGAAATATACCATTGATAAAAGGAATCCTGGAAACATTCTTGAACTGAAACAAATCATAGTTGAAGAGTGGGAGAAACTAACAGCAGACAGATGTACCAAACTTATAGATGGCTACAAGAAATGTTCGGAGGCTGTCGTCACTGCCAAGAGTTGTGCAATCAGATATTAATGAAAGGTGCTAATAATTTTGTCCAGATCATATTTTGTTTTTTTTTCTCAGAAATTACTACGTCTAAGTTGCACAGACATCTTTTTTTTTGGTTGTATATCTTTGAACATACTATTTAAATATGACTACATACAGTTGGAGTATTTCCAATTATTTCTCAAGATACTGTACATAACATACATAAAATGCAAGGGTGCCAATAATGTTGACTACAACTGTAAGTCCTCACATATGGGACTACCAAGTTCTAGGCTGCTGAAACCCAAGGAGAAAGAATAGCCCAACTGGGCATCGAGAACTGGAGAAGGCAGAAAGACAGGCAGGCTCGTCAAGGAACTCATCTGATGCAGTATCCACACTAGATATCAACCAAGGGAATTTTGAGCAGGTAGCTTGGATGGACCGAAGGACCAATGGGCTGAGTTGACCCTCAAGACCCAAAGAGATGCCAGAGCACGGCCTGGCAAAAATTGATGTCCCATCAGGAATCTCCAACCAGACAATAATGGGCTGCGAAGGTATGGGCAAAAGATCATGTCAAAGCTCTGCAGATCTCTTCTGCAGAGACAGAACGGACGTTGGCTACCAATGTAGCCATCACACAGACATGACGTGATCCTCAAGGCTCAGACCAGCAAGGAATACGCATGGGCGATGCAATCCGTGAGCCAGAGGGATAGCATACTCTTCAGAACTGTGACCCCTAGCCAAATGGAGTCGAAGGAGATGAACTGAGAGGATTGACATGTGCCTTTGTGTGCTCCAAGTAGAAGGCTAATGCACGCTTGCAATCCAGTGTGTGCAATACTGCCTCACCACGATTGGCATGAGGCTGGGGAAAGAATGCTGGAAGGACAATAGTCTGATTAAGGTGGAAAGCCACCTTTGGCAGAAAACGCAGATGCGTGCAGAGCACCACCGTGTATGAAGAGTGTGCGACCAGAGCCTGTAGCTTGCTCACTCGCTGGGCCGACATGACAGCCACCAGGAAGAGGACCTTCCAGGTCAAGCACTTCAGAGGGCACGCGTCCAGTGGCTCAAAAGGAGCCCACATGAGCTGACTGAGGACCACATTCAGATCCCACGCAACTGTAGGAGGCTTAACTGGAGGCTTTGAAAGAAGCAAGCTTCGCATGAATCGGCATACCAGAGGCTGAGTCAAGACAGGCTTTCCATTACAGCCACAATGGAAAGCTCCTGTCGCACCGAGGTGAACATGCACCAAGTTGGACTTGAGCCCAGAATTTGAGAGGTTCAAGAGGTACTCCAACAGTGGTCCATGGGGCAGACAAAGGGATTCAATGCTCGATCAGTGCACCAAACGTAAAACTGCTTCCATTTGAATACATAAGCTTTACGTGTTGATTCAATGCGAGATACTAGCAGGATCTCGGTAACACCCATGGAGAGGGCAGGCTCCATGAAGGCTACCTACTCAGCATCCAGGCCATGAGTGCTAGGGATCAGATGTTGGGATGCAACAAGGAGCCGCCCTCCTGTGGATGAAGTCTGGATCGGAGCCCTGGCAAAGAGTTTCCTTCTGCGAGAACTGCAGCAGTAGCAGGAACCATGGCTGTCAAGACCAGTAAGGAGCGATGAGAATCATGGATCCCCTCTCGGCCTGGAGCTTCAGTGGATCTTTGCGATGAGCAGAATCGGGGGGTAGGCATAGAGCAGCCTTTCCCCCAGTGGACCAGGAAAGCGGCCGGAGCAAGGCGATTGCTGGCCGGCCTCCAGGAAGAGAGCTGAGCTACCTGGGCATTCTGCGCCATAGCGAAGAGGTCCACGTCAATAGTGCCCCACTCCCGACAGATCCAGTCCACCACCTCCCTCTTGAGGGACCACTCATTTGGCTGAAGAACCCAGATGAGGCGATCTGCTAAGCCACTGCTCATGCCAAGCAAATATGTTGCCCTGGGATCATGCCATGGATCAGGGCAAACTTCCAGAGACAAATAGCCTCCCAACAGAGGAGGTATGAGCTTGTGCCCCCTTGCTTGTTCACATAGAACATGGCAACCTGGTTGTCCGTTTGGATCAAGACCACCTCATTCTCCAGCTATGCCTGGAAGGCACAGAGAGCATTTGCAGTACCCCGCAGCTCGAGTAAGTTGATATGATGGAGACTCTAGGCCCTGAGTGCGGAGACCTTCCAGGAGTATGCCCCAGCCAAGCTTGGAGGCATCCATCATGAGCAGTCTGCAGGGCACTGCTGGTTGAAATGGGAGGCCCTGACACAGATTTGTGGGCATGAGCCACCACATCGGGGACTGTGCGAGTGGCGTAGTGACCACCACCCTGTCCCGCAGGCACCCCAAGGCTGCTACCATTGCGTTTGCAAAGTCCCATTGAGCCTGCTGCATGCAGAGGCAGGCCTGAGGGATGACATGCACCATGGCCGCCATGTGTCTGAGGCTCTCAGCAGCCCACGGGCCGTGGTATGGCGCTGGTGCTGCAACGCACTCACCACCTCGATGAGACCCTGCAGGCAGTCTGCTGGCAGGAAAACTCTCATCTGACTGGTACTTAGGAAGGCCCCAATGAACTCCAGTTGTTGTATCAGCTGGAGATAAGACTTTAGATAGTTCATCACGAAGCCGAGGCCTTCAAGCACCTGAATGGTGAGCTTGGTGGACTGCCATACGTTGGCTGTTGTGGGATCTTTTATGAGCCAGCCGTCCAGGTATGGGAAGACAAAAACCTCCTGGGTCTGAAGGAAGGCAGCCACAGCCGTCAGGCACTTTGTGAAGACCCTAGGGCAGTGATGGCTAACCTTTTTGAGCCCGAGTGCCCAAACTGCCGCACAAAACCAAAGAATTTCCTCAAAGTGCCAGCACGTCATTTGCATAAGTGGTCTTATTTGCATAAATATTTGCATAATGTTACCATACACTAACTTTTAGTAAACATGTCTCTTAATGAGTGTATGGATAAAGAAAGACTAAAAGATTTCTACATTACTATAATCCAGTGCCAACCGCCAGGCACATTAGGAACTACTACAAACGCTGCCCATTTAGAACCCATAGCAAACCCGCCGTATCCTGACAGCATTACCAGGACTCACAAAGCACCATACCCTACCTATCAAAAGGCAACACTGCAAATATTAAACCAATACATTTCAGTGAATACTGGGGAAAGAGAACAAGTGGCAACGTCAAATAGGAATTTCCTCTTGTACCAAACAAAGCGCAGATGTTAATGATGCACATTTCCCAGAGCTGACATATTCCAGTTAATAAATTCAAAATAAAGAGATATCTTTCTACCTTTTGTGCATTTTTTTTCAGTTGCAATTGGTCCAGCCATTTTCTTCTGGTTTCTTCATGTTTTCTGCTAACTCTCCATCGTCTGCTGTCCATTTGTCCTTTCTTCTCTCTTCTAGTTTTCTTTCCATTCTCTCTCTCTCTCTACATCTGCTTTAACATACTAATCTTTCTCCTTTTGCTCTTTCCTCATTCCTATTTCATCCACACAAATTTTACCCCTCCATCCTCAATCCCCAATTACTCTCCCAATACCTGGCCAATTGTAGATTTTTCATCCCTCCTACACAAAATATTTTTCCCCTCTCCATTTACTCTCCCAGCCCCATCCCATTCTAATCCTCCCCCAACATCAGCTCCCTTCTAGTTCCAGTCTCACCCAGCATCCATTCCCTTCTTCAAGCCCCCCACTTCCCCTCAGCCCATTTCCATTCCAAGCCCCGTCCCCATCAGCTATTTGCAGTTCAAGCCACTCACTTCCCCTCAGCCCATTTCCATTCCAAGCCCCATCCCCAACAGCTATTTGCAGTTCAAGCCCCCTTCCACTCAGCCCATTTCCAGTCCTAGCAACCCCCCAACCCATTACCAGTCCTAGCCCCCCATAGCCCACTCCCAGTCCTAATCCCACCAGCCCATTTCCAGTCCTAACCTCCCCATCAGCCCACTCCCAGTCCTAATCCCCCATCACTCAATTTTTAGTTTAAGCCCCCCCAGCGCCTATCACCACTCCTAACCCCCCCAGCGCCCATCACCACTCCTACCCCCCCCCCAGCCCAGCGCCCATCACCACTCCTAACCCCCCCAGCCAGCCCAGTGCCCATCACCACTCCTAACCCCCCCCCAGCCAGCCCAGTGTCCATCACCACTCCTAACCCCCCCCCAGCCCAGTGCCCATCACCACTCCTCACCACCCCAGCCCAGTGCACATCACCACTCCTAACCCCCCCCAGCCCAGCCCAGACAATCACCACTCATAACCCCCCCAGCGCCCATCACCACTCCTACCCCCCCCAGCCCAGCGCCCATCACCACTCCTAACCCCCCCAGCCAGCCCAGTGCCCATCACCACTACTAACCCCCCCCCTCCAGCCCATCACCACTCCTAACACCCCCCAGCCCAGCCCAGCCCAGCCCATCACCACTCCTAACCCCCCCCCAGCCCAGCCCAGCCCATCACCACTCCTAACCCCCCCCAGCCCAAGCCCAGCCCATCACCACTCCTAACCCCCCCCCAGCCCAGCCCAGCCCATCACCACTCCTAACCCCCCCAGCTCAGCCCAGCCCATCACCACTCCTAAACCCCCCTCCAGCCCATCACCACTCCTAACCCCCCAGCCCAGCCCAGCCCATCACCACTCCTAACCCCCCCCCAGCCCAGCCCAGCCCAGCCCATCACCACTCCTAACCCCCACCCCCCCCAGCCCAGCCCAGCCCAGCCCAGGGAAAATAAAAAAAAAAAACAACCCAGTCTGCTGCCGTTGACGGGGCCGCCGCGGAATAATAGAGAGAGCCGCGGGGCCCCCCTGGACCCACCCGGCAGACCCTGTCCTCCCCGTAGCAGCTCTCTCTTTGGAGCTGCAGTCAGACGCGCCGGCTTGCAGAGCGCGAGGGAAGAGTTCCCTCGCTGCTCTGTTAAGCCCGCGGGGACTGATGGGAAGTTCCCATCAGCCCCCGCGGACTTAACAGAGTCGCGAAAGGGAAACTCTTCCCTTCGCGCTCTTCAAGCCGGCGCGTCTGACTGTAGCTCCAAAGAGAGAGCTGCTACGGGGAGGGCAGGATCTGCCGGGTACAGGGGGGCCCCGCGGCACGCTCGATTCTGCCGCGGCGGCCCCGACAACGGCAGCAGACAGGGTTGTTTGGTTTTTTTTTCGATTGCGGACCTTCCCGCGTGCCAGCTGCAAGGCCTTCGCGTGCCACAGCTGGCACGCGTGCCATAGGTTCGCCATCGCTGCCATACACTAACTTTTAGTAAACATGTCTCTTAATGAGTGTATGGATAAAGAAAGACTAAAAGATTTCTACATTACTATAATCCAGTGCCAACCGCCAGGCACATTAGGAACTACTACAAACGCTGCCCATTTAGAACCCATAGCAAACCCGCCGTATCCTGACAGCATTACCAGGACTCACAAAGCACCATACCCTACCTATCAAAAGGCAACACTGCAAATATTAAACCAATACATTTCAGTGAATACTGGGGAAAGAGAACAAGTGGCAACGTCAAATAGGAATTTCCTCTTGTACCAAACAAAGCACAGATGTTAATGATGCACATTTCCCAGAGCTGACATATTCCAGTTAATAAATTCAAAATAAAGAGATATCTTTCTACCTTTTGTGCATTTTTTTTCAGTTGCAATTGGTCCAGCCATTTTCTTCTGGTTTCTTCATGTTTTCTGCTAACTCTCCATCGTCTGCTGTCCATTTGTCCTTTCTTCTCTCTTCTAGTTTTTTTTCCATTCTCTCTCTCTCTACATCTGCTTTAACATACTAATCTTTCTCCTTTTGCTCTTTCCTCATTCCTATTTCATCCACACAAATTTTACCCCTCCATCCTCAATCCCCAATTACTCTCCCAATACCTGGCCAATTGTAGATTTTTCATCCCTCCTACACAAAATATTTTTCCCCTCTCCATTTTACTCTCCCAGCCCCATCCCATTCTAATCCTCCCCCAACATCAGCTCCCTTCTAGTTCCAGTCTCACCCAGCATCCATTCCCTTCTTCAAGCCCCCCACTTCCCCTCAGCCCATTTCCATTCCAAGCCCCGTCCCCATCAGCTATTTGCAGTTCAAGCCCCCCACTTCCCCTCAGCCCATTTCCATTCCAAGCCCCATCCCCAACAGCTATTTGCAGTTCAAGCCCCCTTCCACTCAGCCCATTTCCAGTCCTAGCAACCCCCCCAACCCATTACCAGTCCTAGCCCCCCATAGCCCACTCCCAGTCCTAATCCCACCAGCCCATTTCCAGTCCTAACCTCCCCATCAGCCCACTCCCAGTCCTAATCCCCCATCACTCAATTTTTAGTTTAAGCCCCCCCAGCGCCTATCACCACTCCTAACCCCCCCAGCGCCCATCACCACTCCTACCCCCCCAGCCCAGCGCCCATCACCACTCCTAACCCCCCCAGCCAGCCCAGTGCCCATCACCACTCCTAACCCCCCCCCAGCCAGCCCAGTGTCCATCACCACACTCCTAACCCCCCAGCCCAGTGCCCATCACCACTCCTAACCCCCCCCCCACCCAGCCCAGCCCATCACCACTCCTAACCCCCCCCAGCCCAGCCCAGCCAATCACCACTCCTAACCCCCCAGCGCCCATCACCACTCCTACCCCCCCCCAGCCCAGCGCCCATCACCACTCCTAACCCCCCCAGCCAGCCCAGTGCCCATCACCACTCCTAACCCCCCCAGCCCAGTGCCCATCACCACTCCTAACCCCCCCACCCGCCCAACACAAACCCTAACCCCCCCCCCAGCCCAGCCCAGCCCAGCCCATCACCACTCCTAACCCCCCCAGCCCAGCCCAGCCCATCACCACTCCTAACCCCCCCAGCCCAGCCCAGCCCATCACCACTCCTAACCCCCAGCCCAGCCCAGCCCATCACCACTCCTACCCCCCCCCAGCCCAGCCCAGCCAATCACCACTCCTAACCCCCCCTCCAGCCCATCACCACTCCTAACCCCCCCAGCCCAGCCCAGCCCAGCCCATCACCACTCCTAACCCCCCCCAGCCCAGCCCAGCCCAGCCCATCACCACTCCTAACCCCCACCCCCCCAGCCCAGCCCAGCCCAGCCCAGGGAAAATTAAAAAAAAAACCAACCCTGTCTGCTGCTGCCGTTGTCGGGGCCGCCGCGGCAGAATCGAGCGTGCCGCGGGGCCCCCCTGTACCCACCCGGCAGCGCCTGCCCTCCCCGTAGCAGCTCTCTCTGGGGAGCTGCAGTCAGACGCGCCGGCTTGCAGAGCGCGAGGGAAGAGTTCCCTCGCTGCTCTGTTAAGCCCGCGGGGGCTGATGGGAAGTTCCCATCAGCCCCCGCGGGCTTAACAGAGTCGCGAAAGGGAAACTCTTCCCTTCGCGCTCTGCAAGCCGGCGCGTCTGACTGTAGCTCCAAAGAGAGAGCTGCTACGGGGAGGGCAGGATCTGCCGGGTACAGGGGGGCCCCGCGGCACGCTCGATTCTGCCGCGGCGGCCCCGACAACGGCAGCAGACAGGGTTGTTGTTTTTTTTTTTCGATTGCGGACCTTCCCGCGTGCCAGCTGCAAGGCCTTCGCGTGCCACAGCTGGCACGCGTGCCATAGGTTCGCCATCGCTGCCCTAGGGGCTGTGACCAGCCAGAAGGGAAGCACCCGGTACTGGATAGTGCTGGCTGCCCAGCACGAATTGGAGGTACTGTCTGTGATGCGGGTGGATCGGAATATGCGCATATGCATCCTTCAGATCCAGGGAGCATAGCCAGTCATCTTGTAGGAGGAATGGGAGCAATGTCCCCACCAAGACCATTTTGAACTTTTCGTGCAGCAAGAATCGGTTGAGGTTTTGCAGATCCACAATGGGGTGGAACTAGGGACCAGGAAATATCTGGAGTAAATGTTCTGCATGATCTGGACCGGGGAAACTGGCTCAATGGCGAGGTCAGCTAACAGGGCCATGACCTCGGTCTGCAGGAGGCTCTGGTGCATGGGATCCATAGGGTACTACCTGGGATTGTAAGGAGTCAGAAGCTGAGTGAAATGCAACTGATAGCCACTTTGGATGATATTTAGCACCCAAGCGTCCGAAGTGATGAGAGGCCATCGCTGGACAAAGTGGATGAGCCACCCACCCGTGGGGGGACCTTGGCTGGCTATGTTCACGAAGATCCTGTCAAAAATGCCCACTCAGTTTTGGCTAGGGGGGCGGGTTGTGTCTGTGGGGGTTTTTTCCCTCCGCTGTGAGCAGGGAACGTGGACCTTAGGCTGCAGCTGGGATGGAAAGTACCTCTGTGGGCATGGGAGGAAAGCCTTTTTGGTTGGTGCTTTCTTCTGTGCAGGATCCGCAATCTTTCTGGAGAGCATGGTGAGGGTCACCTGCTCCTTTTCCAGCTCTTCAGCTTTTTCCTCTATGGGCTTGCCGAAGAAGATTTCACCCTGACAGGGTATGCTTGCGATTTTCGCCTGGACCCACTGCTCCAGGTCAGAGGACTGCAACCAGGCCATTTGCCGTGCAGCGATCTCCATGGCTGCCACCCTACCAGCGGATTCAAAGGCGTCATAAGTGCCCGCGACCATAAATTTTGAACAGTCCTTGCCATGATCTACGAGACCTCAAAAGGACTCGCAACGGTCCTCAGGGATGAGGGGAGTGAAGTTCTCAATGTCCAGCATGACATTCTTGAGGAACATGGCCATATAAGTTTGGTAGGCCAGGATCCAGGCTATCAGCATGGCACTCTTTGCCTGCTTTAAGGCAGACTCAACCATAATAGAATTGTGGGGCAATTGAGGCTTCTCAAACCCTGGGGCCTTCTGGACCCGGTACAGGGAGTCAAGCCGGTGGCCGACAGTTGGAAGGGTGAGCGGCGCCTCCCACAACTGCAGTAGCAGTCTCTGCAGGACATTGTGAACAGGAATCATCACTGACTCACGAGTGGCTGAGAGCTATTGGAGGAGTTTCAGTTCCTCCATCCTCGGTTCCGCTTTCAATTCCAGAGAAAAGGGGTAAGAATACAGCTAACCGACGACAGGCAGGTGAAAAACAAGTGAAAGCTCAGCTACACGGGCAAGAAATTCAAAACTTTTTTCCAGACTGCAGAAACATGTCCAAGGGGCTCCATGGAAAAAAGAAGACTGGAGAATATGGTGCCACAGTGGGCGGGGAAGGCAGGCATGCATGCGCAGTGTACCTCCCAAAAGCTTCTTCTAGAAGCTAGGGAGCGTTCCATGAGGGGCTCCATCAGTGACATCACCCATGCATAACTTACTTCCTGCTTATTCACAGAGAATGTTTGCATTCACAGCCCCTGTGGAGGGAGGGGTCCCAGTCATTGTGTAACAGTGACTCCTGAATTTGGGAAGCACAACTGCAGGGTTCTGGAAAAAGTCTAGATGCCTGACCCTCTCTGTCCTGCAATTATGCTAAGGGAGTTGGGAAAAGGATATTAAAATAGGAGGGGAAATCCCTGAACTGCTGTGAATAAAGGCTCATATCACTGCAGCCCAACAAACTGGATCCAATTGGGCTGGAAGCCAAAAGGAGCAGGAGGAAACTGTTGGGCAAAATAACACCTATTGGACTAAACTTTTCTTACTCAAAACTTGCTTACTGACATTTATTTCTTCGTGTACCTGACATACTGGATGTCTGTGAGTGGGTGTGACAGTGAATGAGTCAATGCTGTGGTGCTGAAAGAAAAAGCCACCCACCATGGGAAGAAAATACGTGAGAGAGTGAAAACAATGAGGAAGCTGAGAACCTACAGACGGAGAAAACTAAAAATAGGATGATGTGGAAAGGAACAGGAAACAAAGGCTAAGAGAACCTTCAACATCAAAGACCAGGAGGGGTCGGCCTTTGCACAGTGCAGGTTTGGAAAATCTGACCGTGTTACTCAGGGCTTTTTTTGAAGGGAGACATGGTGGTAGTACCGGCACCTATTTCATTGCCTGCTAAAATGGACCCATGGTCCTCGTGTATTAATTAAAAAGCCTTCTCAATGTGGAGGGGGGAGGAAAGAAAATGTAAATGGTTCCTGTTTTGGCCGTTTGTGGGTCTGCTATTACTGTTCAATTGTAATAATTGGTATGGCCATTATATGTGGTTTCCAGCATCAATAAACAGATTTAAATATAATGAAAGTGCCTTATATACTGTTTTTTCTAGAAAAAAAATACACTGGTGTTGATGAATTTTAATGCCGTTTAAATGGTTGCAAAGGAATAAATGCATCTTTCTCCCTTAATCTAGGAGAGCACTAAATGCAATTTTTATTCTTACTGACAAGGCTCTGGAATTTTGGGCTTAATCAGTATTCCAGTTAATGATGAGGTTTTTGGAAACCAAATGTCCCACCAAAGAACTCTGAGGGCTGACTCCCTTATTAGCCTTGACAGCACTAACTATGGTAAAATACCTATCTTTTTGTCCTCACAGCATTTTCTTGTTAATTTGACCCCTATTTTGCAGTCTTGCTGAGACATTGTGCCACTTGAAATGTTGTCTGAAGTGAATCCTGAATGTAGGTATTACCCAGGTCTCTCTGCAGTGCTCCGCCCCACTGTATCCCATTAGTGCTCCATGTGCCAGCGTGATATTCAGACTGACTTGCTCCCAAGGGGGTTTTACAGCCAGGACCTCAGGCACGCAGCTAATCTGTGACAGTGTGTCACAGATCACTTTCTTCTGCAAACTGTCACACAGCTCAAAACAGGACCAAACTATTTTTGTCATCAGTACTAATCATTTGCACACCGACTTGTTAATTTGATCTTGGTAGCATCTCTGTCACCAACAGCACTCATGATATAACATCATCAATACATGCAGGTACGAAACGTCTCAGGCTCTTCTTCAAAATTTGTGTCCACTTCAAATTCCTAATCCTTTGGATCTCCAGTCCTTTTCTTCTGTTTGTTTGTCGCCATTCAAACCCTTGCTTTTTCCCCTCTTCAGATCTTCATCAAAAGATATATCTAAACCATTTTTTTTTCACTAGGGATGTGCACACCAAAAATGTTCATGTTTAGTATTCGTCTCCAGACCCTGCTCGGTTAGTATTCATACACCAAATCATTTGTGTATTCAGCTCATTCATCCCCATTCAAGTCTATGGAGCAAGCTATTCTACAATGTAACAATGAGGCATTTCAAGCAAACCTTCATAAGACTTGCTGGCAGGCATCTGTAACAGAGGCAACAGCACTAGAAGCCATCAAGAGTGCCACAAACAGCACACAGCACCAGAAAACAGGCAAAGGGCACAAATAGTGGCAGGAAGACTAAAAACCACCATCAGAAGGGTAAAGTGACTCAAAAAGTGGAATGAACATCTCAAGGGAATGAAAAAGGAGAAAATGGCACCAAAATTGTCAAGAGAACACCAAAGCATTTTGAGAGGACTAAAAGGGCACCAACGTTGGGAGGAAGACTCCAGGGTATAGCTAGAGGCGTAAAACAGCAACAAAGCCATATGGCCAAGGCGTTTGAGTAAGTTAAATAAATGCTAACACTGGTGGCAAGGTGCAGGAACTAACACCAAAAGAGGACAATATGACACCTAGACTGGCTAGAAGACCCTAAAACATCTGAAGAGTGCCAACACAGCAGGAGTGGAGTGAGGTCAGCCAAGCAGTGCGCCTGCAAGTTAGACTCTTGGCATTGAGTGAGGACTTTTGTCTCAGCATAAGAATCCATGCTGAAGATCCCACTGGGCTGCAGAGAGGCCTCATGGACTGCTTGGAATAATATTCTGAGGGATTCAAAGATCAGAGGATCTTATGTTCTTATCATGTACCATGGTGAAGGCCCCAAAACAGTAGCCTCAGGGGAAACTGGCTGAAGCACTTCTGTGAGAGACCAGGATACCAGAGGAAGATCTCACGCAGCAGCAAGATAGACTGGAAAAACCCAGGCAGCAGGAGTGGAGTAAAGTCAACTAAGCTGTATATTTGCAAGTTAGAGTCTGGACACTGAGGACCTTTGTCCCAGCGTAGCAATCTATAGTGAAGAACCTCCCAGGCTGGGGGGAGACTTCATGGTTAGCTTGGAATGAGATGGTGAAGGATTTAGGTAAAGATCAGAGGATGCACTGTGGTGGAGGTCCCAAAAGCAGTGGCAATAGGTAGAAGGGGCAACAGTACCAGCTGTGAGAGCTCAAGACGCTGGAGTAAGGGCCAATACAGAAGTAAGACTGGTTGGACAAGCCCTAAAGAATAATACTAGTAGCAGTCAACAAGAACAGTAATGGAAATTTGAAAAGATCTCTGAAGAGAGAGTTTAAGGCTCATTGACAGTGTTAGGCCGCTTGTGTACTTTTGCCACACCAGGATGTTTTTCTTGGAGTCAGGTTGTTTGGAACTGCAGCACAAAGCCATTTATAGAACACCCAAAAAGAGCCAACTCATCAACAAGACAGGCTGGAAGGCACTAAGACACCCAAAGAGTGTCAACACAGCAGCAAGACAGACTGGAAGGCACTAAGACACCGGAAGAGTGTCAACGCAGCAGCAAGACAGACTGGAAGGCACTAAGACACCGGAAGAGTGTCAACGCAGCAGCAAGACAGGCTGGAAGGCACTAAGACACCGGAAGAGTGTCAACGGAGCAGCAAGAGATGCTGGAAGGCACTAAGACACCGGAAGAGTGTCAACTCATCAACAAGACAGGCTGGAACGCAGCAGCAAGACAGGCTGGAAGGCACTAAGACACCGGAAGAGTGTCAACACAGCAGCAAGACAGACTGGAAGGTTCTACCACCCAAACAGGAATACCTAAAGGCACTGAGGATTTCTGTCATGGAAAAAAAAAACCTGTATCTCTTCAGAAGGCACTTTTAAATGACAAGGAAAACCAATGTTCCAGGAGTAGGCAGGGAGGGGTGGGCGGTGACTTGCACAGAGCGGCAGTTACAACCACTCTAGTCACCTTACTAGGCAGACTAGATGGACCATACTGGTCTTTATCTGCCATCCTATACTATGTTAGGAGCAAACCCACCAGTCAGCGCAAAAGACTCTAGGCAGTAGGTACCAAAAGAGTTGCAAAACAGGAAAAGGATGAAAATTGCATCAACTTACTAAGAAACTAATTGATAAGCAATGAAACAAGATGACTGGAACAAACACTAAAGATATCAAAAGAGGGTGAAAACCGGCTGAATGAAAACCCCAGGGCACCCAGAAAGATGCAAAACAGAAGGAGCAGGAAGACTCATCAATAAAGGCACAGAGCAAGACAGAAAGAAGGGTGGCAGGAACCACCAAAGTCAGAAGAAGCATGGCAAAGGGTATAATAACAGTGGCATGAAGACCACAAGTCACTGAGAGAGGGGAAAAGCAGCAGCAGAGGTGACAGCACAATGGCGCAGGCAGTAGCAGCAGAGAGAGGAAAGGAGAAAGTAGGATTTTCTTCTTTGTAAAGTTTTGGCATGTAGGGCTAAAGATATTTACTTTATGTGGTCGTACAGGCAGCAGTGAGAAGCTCAACAGTGGATCACAAGAACAGGTCCTGAAGTGGCAGCACAGTGACTCAATCAGCAGTGGCAGAGAGAAACAAGGGGAAAGGAGAGGGTTTTTTTTATAAATTTCTTTTACACTTTGGCATGTGGGACTAAAGCTACCCATTGGAAATGAGCCACAGCCCAAATGAGCTCCCAAAAACACAGCAAGACACTGAAGGTTCAGAGTGTGAGCAAATGTTCTTTAGTGGAGTTCTATACTCCCCATCCCAGCCGCATGGAAATTAATAATAATTTATTAATTTATATTCCACCTATTCCATTCAGTTCTAAGCGGATTGCAAGTATTTCGGTTTCCAAGATTTCATACACGGTAATTGAAACTGACAATAAATCATAGAAAAGAATAGCCGCTCCAAATTACTCATCAAGATTCAAAAGTTTATCTAAAAAGATGATTAGGCAGATTACTAATTCCCTGACTAATTTCATAGCAGTTAATATAATCTTGATAGAGACAGCACCATCTCCGATTACTTTTCAAGATTTTTTCATTCTATAAAAAGTTCTTAAAAAACAAATGTCATAGCAGTTAATAGTAAACTTGATACATCAAGGGAAAAACAGCATCCACTTTAATTGTTTGTCAGAAATTTCCTAAATTAATACGTTTTCAAAGACTGATGGAAAGCTAAATAGATTGAACTTCTGATCTCTACCCATTCCATGCAATAGCTGCTCTATAATTGAAAAATATATCCAAAGGACATTGAGAAGAAAGTTCCTACATGATGGCAGTATCAGAGAATTATTTATTCCCAACTGAAGTGGTCTGGAAGCTGATTGTAACTGCACCATCGACGGCATATAAGCAGGACTACATCCATTCAAAATCTTAAAAATTAAACAAAGTAATTTAAAATCTATCCATGTGACTATTGGTTTATGAAATGGTTTATCTTTTTTTCCCATCTCTGCCCATACAAAATTATTTTGATGCAATATTTTGTAGTATTTGTAAGAGTGAAATGCTTTGGTGATATCACTTATAGCTTGCATCACAATTGAGGATAACCAAACAAGGGGAATTTTGTCTTTAGAAACACTACTTTTTCCACCAGTTCTGGTGCTAGCCATGAATGATGGGATCCCAAAATATCCCCCGTCATGGAGAATATACATTTAATCGGCATACTGGTTGGAGGGCAGGAAAGGAATCTGTGGTCATGACATCAATGGGCTGTCCAAGATAGCATGTCACTGAAATACTACTTGTGAAAGACTGGTCTCTTCTGCTTATTTTTATAGCCAGGGTTTTCTCTTACCAAATATTTCCCTATACTGCAGCTCACAAGGGACAGGCACATAAAAGTCAAGTGGGGGGGGGGAGCAAAATGGTAACTAAGAGGAAGCTGCTTATGCTACCACTACGGCTTGCTGACTTGCCTATTCTGCTTCCTCCCAGGCCTTCTGCCTCTGGGACTCCCTTTCCTCCACCTGAATCACTAGCTTCTCCTTCCAGTAAGCCAGTGTGTTGCATTGTGGATTAGAAGGCTTAGGGCAGCCATTCTGGCACTCATTCCTCCAAAGCATCCTTGAAGGGCTTCACGACTTCTATGAAACATAGAAACATGATGACAGAAAAAGACCACATGGCCTATCTAGTCTGTCCTTCCATATCAACAACTACAACAGTCCACTTTTTACCTTTAGAGATCCTCTGTGTTGGTCCCATGCTTTTTTGAATTCAGTTACTGTCCTCATCTCTGCCACCTCCACTGGGAGACTATTCCATGGATCCACTACTCTTTCCGTAAAGAAATATTTCCGCATATCACTCCTGAATCTATCTTCCTTCACCCTCATTCCATGTCCCCTCGTAGCAGAACTTGCTTTCAATTGAAAGAGGCTCTCTCCCTGAACATTTATACCACGGAGGTATTTAAACATTTCAATCATATCACCTCTATCCCGCCTTTCCTCTAAGGTGTACATATTAAGATCCTTAAGTCTGTCCTCATATGCTTTATAATGAAGCCCACTAATCATTTTAGTAGCCACCCTCTGCATCGACTCCATCCTGTTCACATCCTTTTGAAGGTGCGGTCTCCAGAATTGCACACTATACTCCAAATGAGGTCGCACCAAAGACTTATACAGAGGCATTATCACCTCCTTTTTTCTGCTAGCCATTCCTCTCCGTATGCACCCAAGCATCCTTCTAGCTTTTGCCGTCGCCTTTTCTACCTGTTTAGCTACTTTAAGATCATCAGACACAACCACGCCTAGGTCCCGCTCTTCTTTAGTGGACAAATGTACTTCACCTCCTATACTGTATTGCTCCCTCGGATTGCTGCAGCCCAAATGCATGACCTTACATTTTTTAACATTAAATCCCAGCTGCCAAATTCTAGACCATTCTTCAAGCTTAGCTAGATCCCTCCTCATGTTATCTACCCCTTCCTGGGTGTTTATTGCAGATTTTGGTATCATCCGCAAAGAGGCAAACCTTACCCGACAGCCCTTCTGCTATATCACTAACAAAGATGTTAAAAAGAATCGGACCAAGGACAGATCCCTGGGGCACAGCACTGGTAACATCCTTCTCCTCAGCGTGAGCTCCATTTACTTGTACTCTTTGTCGCCTCCCACCCAACCAATTTCTAACCCAAGCAGTAACTTTAGGGTCCATCCCTAGGGTGCTCAGTTTGTTTATAAGTCGCCTGTGAGGAACAGTGTCAAAGGCTTTACTGAAATCTAAATACACACATCTAGAGCTCTCCCTCGGTCCAACTCCCTGGTCACCCAGTCAAAGAAATCAATCAGATTTGTCTGACAAGACCTGCCTCTGGTGAATCCATGCTGCCTCGGATCCTGTAATCCGCTGGACTCCAGAAACCTCACTATTTTCTCTTTCAGCAGCGTTTCCAATAATTTACTCACCACCGAAGTTAAACTAACCGGCCTGTAGTTTTCAACCACATCCTTACTTCCGCTTTTGTGTAAGGGCACCACATGAGTCTCTCTCCAGTCCTTTGGCACCACTCCCGACTCCAACGAGGCATTGAAAAGGTCAGTCAGTGGCACTGTTCCCTCTAAGCTGTGCGCGTGTGCGCGCGCACACTCCTCGCCGAGCGAGCACACATACTTTATAACAGAGCGCACAAAAATTACGGTTCTGATTCTGGTAGAAAACAACACAGACGTCTTAAAATTTAAAAGTTGTTGTGTATTTACGGTTTTCACAAGTTCTACAATATTTTCTAGTGCAATCAATGTGGTGTACATACTATATTCTGATGTGTAGTCAAATTTTAAAGTATATAACTCCGAGTGTCGTTATGTGGCGCACAAAAATTTAACCTTCCTTCAAAAGTTGCACAGCTGATATTTTATGCGCACACAGCCTACAGAAAATTAGAGGGAACATTGGTCAGTGGAGTTGCTAGAACGTCCCCAAGTTCCCTCAGTATTCTAGGGTGTATCCCATCCGGTCCCATCGCTTTGTCTACTTTAAGTTGAGCTAGTTTCTCACTAACACAGTCTTCTGAAAATTGTTCAAGATGTCCCTCGCTTCTGTTCCTATTTGTGGGTGTTTTCTGAGGTCCTGCTCCTGGTTCTTCATCTGTGAACACAGAACAAAAATATTTGTTAAGCAATTCCGCTTTATCCTTATCAGCTTCTACATATTCCCCCCCTGCACCCTTGAGTCTGACAATACCACTTTTGCCCTTCCTCTTCTCACTAATATATCTGAAAAATGTCTTATCCCCCCAACCCATTTTATTGCATTGGCTATTTCCTCCTCCTTTTGACTCTTTGCCTTCTTGACTACTTTGCTAGCTTCTCTAAGTTTTTCCAAATACAGATGCCTGTCTTCCTCTCTCTGTGATCTCTTGTATTTCATGAAGGCCTCCCTCTTTTTCTTCACTTTTTCAGCTACTTCCTTCGAAAACCATAGCGGTCTCCTTTTCCTTTTGCCTTTATTTACCATTTTAACAAAAAGGTTGGTTGCCCTTAAAATACCCCCTTTCATTTTTGCCCACTGTTTTTCTACAACCCCCAGCTGTTCCCATCCCACTAACGACTCCCTGAGGTATTGGCCCATCTTCGCAAAGTTAGTCTTCCTAAAGTCTAAGATCCTCACCTTGGAATGGATTCTAACAGCCCTAGTCCTAATACTGAACCACACCATCTGGTGATCACTGGATGCAAAATGATCTCTCACTACAACATCAGAAACACTTTCACCATTGATAAGCACCAAGTCCAGTATGGCCCCTTCACGTGTGGGGTCTGTTACCAATTGCCTGAATAGTTCTCCCTGTAGAGAATCCAGGATCTCCTTACTTCTAGATGATACTGCAGCAGGAATGTGCCAATCAACATCTGGCATATTGAAATCTCCTATCAGTAGCACTTCCCCTTTCCTAGCAATGCTGCGTATGTCTTCAATTAACTCTCTGTCCACCTCTTCCTCTTGTGAGGGAGGTCTGTATATCACACCAATGCAAATAGATTTCTCTTTCCCTCTTTCTAGTTTAACCCACAATGCCTCCTCTCTCCCTTTTAAGCTCTGTAATTCCAAAGCTTTAATAGTAGTTTTTACATATAGTGCCACTCCTCCTCCCCTTTTCCTACCCTGTCCTTTCTAAATAAAGCATAGCCAGGTATAGTTACATCCCAATCATGGTTTTCTGTGAACCATGTTTCTGTAAATGCCACTAAATCCAAGTCAGCCACTCCCACCAAAGCTTCAACATCAGGGATCTTATTTCCCATGCTACGGGCATTTATACACACTGCTTTCCATATGTTACCCATTTCCATAAAGGTATTTAATGTATCACCTACCTGGGGGCTTTCTTCACCAATCCCCAACGAATCTAGTTTAAAGCCCTCTTCAGTAGATTAGCCAGTCTACTACCGAAGATGCGTTGACCTTTCTTGGACAGATGGATGCCATCTCTGCTCTGCAACCCTTGGAACAGCATCCCATGGTCTAGGAAACCAAAATGCTCTCGATTACACCATCCACGCAGCCATGCATTCATCTCCAGGATGCGAGCCTCTCTGCCTTGGCCTTTACCCTCAACAGGGAGGATTGAAGAGAACACCACCTGTGCACCTAACTGCTTCACCCTCTGTCCCAGAGCCATGAAGTCACTTTTGATATGTTCCGAGGTATACCTGGCAGTATCATTTGTTCCAACATGGATTAGCAACATTGGGTAATAGTCAGTGGGCTTGATGAGTCTCGGCAAACTCTCCGTAACATCTTGGATTTTGGCACCAGGCAGACAGCATACCTCTCTGGACATCAAGTCTGGTCGGCAGATGGTCTGAGTCATATTTGTTCAATCCTGGCACCCAGAGGGCTTTCAATAACGATCTTGGTCTTCAATGACCTGATGCTGAGCTGCTCCACTAACCTCTCTAGCATCTAATAAGTGGGATTCCGCCTGAAGCCAACATCCTGTATGAGCTGGTGCTCAGATGCTTCTGCTGTTTCCTGCTTTTCCCACAGCTCATGCCCACCCTTCACACTCTGGTGCAAATACCCTACTGTTTTTTATCAGTAGCTTCAGGACCGGACTACCGCTTCCCTTGCTCTGTTAGGCCTTGAGGGAGCTTTGGAACTCACTTTCATTTGATTTGTGTCCGAAGAATCCACATGTGAAATTTAAAAAGGAGATAAGACAATGGCTCTTCTAGAAGACATTCTCTCTTGATCGAACCACATACTCATCTTGCGTTGAGCTTCTGTTTCCTATTGTGGCCTCACTTTTTATTGTGTTGGTATGAAATGTGTGCTACGAATCCCTTTTCTTTTGTCTCGTATATTGTTTGTTTTTTGCCTTGTTTTATTTTGTCAGTTGTGTAATTCAGTGTTTAGGGTTTTTTTTTTTATCTTGGTGTTATAACCACCAACTGGCTATTGCTAGTCAAAGGGGGATATATCAAATAACAATAAACTAAACTAAACAACCAGGTGCAACAAGTGTGCAAAGCATCTGATACCATGAAAGCCGCCCCCTCCCCTTCTTTCACTGCCTTAAACATGTTCATGTCACTATTACAAAAACAGGAAGCATGCTACTTTCTCGGTGGCCTTCTATCTATCAGCTGCTGGCATGCCATTTCACTGGGGGAAGAGGCTAGGACCTCTGCTTGGGAAATTAATTTCTTTTTTTTCTGTAGCTTTACTGCCACTGCTATTTCCACTGCCAAGATCACGTTCCCAGCCTAGGATCAACACCCTCCCTCCTTGGAAAGGGTGCTGCTTCTGCAAATGATGCTGCAATGATCCATCAGCTGCCCTCTGCTAATGTGCCTCCTATGGTATTGCACTCTGCACACCATCCACAAGCACTTTAAAATGGCTCCAAACCTCTGAGATTTTACGAGACTTCCAAGCTACTTCCTTGGTAATAGGGTTGCCAACTGGCCGGTTTTCAGCCGGCCTGGCCGGTTTTTCCATGGCCAGGCCGGCTGCCGGCGCAGAGGCAAAACCGGCCCTTGAAAAGCCGTTTTTTTTGCTCTGGCCGCAAGATCGGGAGCGGCCAGAGCAAAAAAACCGGCTTTTTCCTCCCCACCCAGCGGGCTTCAGAGGGAGCCGGGTAAGCCCGCGCGAGGCCCCGGCTCCCTCTGAACAGCTGCCAGCGTGAAGAGCCTTTTCCTTCACGCTGGCGGCTGTTCCTGTGAAGCGGCGATTGGTGGGAAAGGTTAAAGGCAATGCCCTTTAACCTTTCCCAGCATTCGCGGCTTCACAGGAACAGCCGCCAGCGTGAAGGAAAAGGCTCTTCACGCTGGCAGCTGTTCAGAGGGAGCCGGGGCCTCGCGCGGGCTTCCTCTAAAGCCTCAGACAGCCGCGGTTTTGGGGGGGAGGCCAAGGACTGCCTGGGCTGTGATGGGGGGAGGGGGCCTGGACTGGAAAAGGGCTAGGAGGGCGAATTTGACTGGAAATGGGTTGTGATGGGGGGGGGGACCTGGACCGGAAAAGGGCTATGGGGGGGGGGGGGGGGGGGACTTGACTGGACTGGAAAGAAATGGGCTGTGATGGGAGGGGACCTGGACTGTAAAAGGGCTATGGGGGGGGGACATGGACTGGAAATGGGTTTTGATGGGGAGGAGGACCTGGACTGGAACGGGGCTGGGGGGGGGGGGGGGGACATGGACTGGAACTGGGTTGTGATGGGGAGGGGGACCTGGACTGGAAATAGGCTATGGGGGGGGAACTTGGACTGGAAATGGGCTATGGTGGAGGGAGGGGGGAACTTGGACTGGAAATAGGCTGTGATTAGGGGGCTAGGACTGCAAATGGACTGTGATGGTGGGGGGGGGGTAGGACTGCAAATGGGCTGTGATGGTGCGGGGGGACTCGGACTGCAAATGGGATGTGATGGGGGGGCCTAGGACTGGAAATAGGCTGTGATGGGGGGGGGCTAGGACTGGAAATGGTCTGTGATGTGAGGGCTAGCACTGGAAATGGGCTGATGAAGAGCTGGAATAGGACTGGAAATGGGCTGATGTGGGGCATGGGAGAATGGGATTAGAAGGGAGTGGATGCTGGGTGGGTCTAGAACTATAAGGGAACTGATTTTGGGGGAGGACTAGAATAGATGGGGAATGAGAATGGAGAGGGGAAAAAATATTTTGTGTGGAAGAAAAGTCTATGATGGGCTGGGTATTGGGAGAGTGAGGGGCTTGAGAATGGAAGGGTGAAATTTAAATGGATGATAAAGGAATAAGGAAAGAATTGGGGGAAAGAGCAAAAGGGAAACAATCAGTATGTTAAAGCAGATATAGAGAGAGAATGGAAAACATCTAAAAGAGAAGAAAGGACAAATGGATAGCTCGCAGAAGACACGAAGAAACCAGAAGAAAGTGACTGGAGCAATTGCAACTGAAAATAAAACGCCCAAACAGAAGGTAGAAAAATACTTTTTATCTTGAATTTATTAGCTGGAATATGTTTGGTCTGGGAAGTGTGTATTGCTAACATCTTTGCGTTTTTGTTTAGTGCAAGAGGAAATTACTTTATAGTTTTATTTCTCCAGTGTTGTACATTTCATGTTTGGATTTTGGGGTTCCCAGTTTAATTATTATATGACCAAGGAAGTTAGCCTACACGTATCCTCGGTAATTTTTGTGGGTGGGGCTGGGGGCGGGGCAGGGGTGGGACTAGGGGCAGAGAATGGGTGGAGCATGGCGAGCCACAGGTGTCGGGTTTTTCTCGGTGAAAAAGTTGGTAACCCTACTTGTAAGGACTGCTGCTATTGCTGCTGCTGCTGGCTGGACCCGAGGCTGAGGACAGAGGAGAGGATGAAAGGCCAGGGGCGTCCTTCCCACACTCTACTGTCTGCTCTACCTGTGGGATGATGATCTTGACCCTGGCAATGCCAGTATTGCCTCTTACCTCCTCACCAATTAGCACACTAACAACAAGATCTTCAAAATCTCTTTGGCCATTTAACTTTCAGTATCTGTTGATTTTGATGAAAATCCTACCCATGAGGATTCATCCAATTTTGTATGTACCAAAACCAGCCTCCCTCTACTGTCCAGAAGCTGAAGCCTGATGCAGTAATCAAAGGGGGTGGGCCTAGAGTATGCACCAGCACAAGAGCACCGGCGCCACATACATACATGAGAGCTGTGCCACAGTTCTTGCTGAGTAGGGAAGGAAGGTGGCAAACTCCAATCCAGATAGCAGTAGTAGCTATGGCTTGATTCACTGCCAGGACATGACCAGATGTGTAGTGTTACTGTTTCCACCAGTCCTTCCTGTCTCCTTGGGTGAGAGAGGAGGGTTATGCAGCTTGCAAATGCATGCCCTGTTGTAAAAAAAAAAAAAGGCGATTCTCAATTTATGCTGCTATTTCTGGGGGTGGGGTGGGTGAGGAGTGGAGCAGAGCTGGCCTGAGTAAGTGAAGCAAAAGATGGGGGTCGCAGAGCTGAAAGTTTGTCTTGGGTATCCAGTACCCTTGTGTCGGCTGTGCCTTCCTTTGCCCCTTTGTGGAGACGGGACCTGACACTTAATCTGTCACAGCTGATATGGTATTCTCCTCTTGAAGAAATCTCTCTTTAGCAGGGTGGACAACAGGAAGCTACAAGCATGCTCTTGGAACGGCCTGTCTCTTTGCCCTTGTGACACTGTTAGTCTCTTCTCCCCTCCCCTTTTTTTCCTTCTGCAACCATTTCCACCCTTATTTCCCAAGTATATTGATGCGACGAGACTAGATTAGAAGCTCTAAGGAGAAAGGTCTGTCGAACTCTTGTGTCTTTACAGTGCTGCAAAAGGCAGTGGCACTTTGGAATTCAGAAGTAATTTAACCCCAACTGTGATTTCTCAGATATTTAGGCCGAGCCTAGCAAATCCTCTTCAGTCACAGGTGCCCTCTGCTCTTGCTGCTGTTCCAGTCAGTTGGGAGAAGCTTTTCAGCAGATTGCAAGATGGAATCCTTTCTCAAAACCAGATTGGCTTTGAAAATAAAAACAAATCCTATAGAGATGTTAATTATTTTATGCTATACTATTGTTATACTAGCTGATTTTTTTTGTACAGCCAATGGATAAGAATGTTACAAAGAAATCATGTCTCTGTCTCGCTGTTTGTAAGACAGACACACTATGGGGGGTGTTTACTAAATGGCAGTAGCGGACTCCATGTGATATCGGAGCAACAGCCCCATTGAAATCAAAGGGGCCACAGCTCTGATATCGCACGGAGTCCGCTACTGCTGTTAAGTAAACACCCCCTATGTTACCATGACACTCAAACCTCTATGGCCTCCCTCTCACAACACACTCACTGATCCACTTTCCTGCTTGTCTGCATCAGCTAGCAAAGCTGAAAAACTTGAAAAGCTAAGCGTTGCAAGCATAAAGAGGCAGCAAGCACGCCTTTCTCCAGTTCCCTGTGTCCCTCCCTATCACATTGCAGATATTCCTGCCTCCCTCCCCCCAGAAAGTAACACTTCCTCCAAAATCAGATAGCAACTCTCACAAACTTGAAAAGACAGATAGCACAGCGTTCTCTGCTTGCAACAGAGAGGCGTGTTGTGCTCTCTGACAGATCTTTATTTTCTACTGCTTCTAAACTTCTGAAATTTTTGGCAGAATCACTGGAACC
Organism: Ichthyophis bannanicus; assembly: GCA_033557465.1. Classification (NCBI taxonomy): domain Eukaryota; kingdom Metazoa; phylum Chordata; class Amphibia; order Gymnophiona; family Ichthyophiidae; genus Ichthyophis; species Ichthyophis bannanicus. Next base: position 1,402,941,161 of record CM066033.1, on the reverse strand, counting down.
AGCTACCCAATTCCTCCTCTCTCTCTCTCCCCCCCCCCCCCCGCCCCCCTGAAAGCCTCAGAGAAAATGGATGTTTGTGCTGATCCTGGGCTGTGTCTTGTAGCCCCAGCTGTGACATCATCGCCTGTGGGATTTGGATAAATCAAGCAGAGATAAGCTTGCTAGCTGCTTGTCAAGAAGTTTCAACACCATAGGCTGAAGAGCCTCATGCTTCTGGCTGGTCCCCCATCCCGCACATGCCTTTTGCCTCCCCCACCCCAATTGGTTCCAGCATGTCTGGCCATGTGTGCGTATGCCACCCCTGTTTATGTAAATGTAAAGTCTTCTTTTGTGAAATAATAATAAATTCAAAATATTTTTTATATTTATGGGAAGACATCACCTTAGACATCAGCAAGCCGCAACAGAAGAAGAAAAGGGCAGAGTGCTCACACAACCTATGATAGTCCCACTCCTCCTTCCACTTGAGTATTTTGGTATCAAAGAAACTGGTGCAAGGGCTGCCACAGGGCCATTCAAGACATCAACTGACACACAGACCCCACATTGACTCTTTTCCCCTGTTGCTGGAGATATGAACATTGGCTGAAACAGGGCCAGACTCTCCACTAGGCAGACTAGGTGGCAGCTTAAGACAACAGACTGCCATAGGCAGCACAATACTGTGACCCCTCCATAAGTTTTTGAAGCAGTGGCTTTGGGCCACTACTTCTTCACCTACGGCAGGCCTTAAAGCATAGTTACCTGTAACAGGTGTTCTCTGAGGACAGCAGGAATCAATCCTCACATATGGGTGACATCGGCGCTGACGGACCCTGCATGGTAGCTTCTCCCCAGCTTTCAAAGGAAGCCTTAGGAAGATGTACCATGCATGCATGGTCCCCTTCTCGCCCAAGGGTGCCATCCTGTCTCAGTATGATGACATAGCTCAAAGGCAAAAATGACACAAAAAGCAACCCCACAGGGAGGAGGGAGGGTTGTGAGGACTGATTCCTGCTGTCCCTGGAGAGCACCTGTTACAGGTGAGTAACTATGTTTTCTCTGGGAAAAAGCAGGAAGTCAGTCCTCACATATGGGACTCCATAACTACAGGCTACTGAAAACCTGTAAAAGCCTGAGTGACCAAAAAAGGTGAGCCATGAGCAGCAGCAATGAGTCCTGAGAAGACAGACTCCCAAGCGGCCCAAGTGTCCAGTGAGAGCCAGCACTCCAGAAGTCTGAACACATAAAAGATCGGAGGGCAGGAGTTACCTATACCTTGAATAGATGACAGAGTACCACTTGGCGAAAGGCACTGTCCCTACGGGACTTCCTCTCCAGGCAGTAATGAGCTGCGAAGGTATGGACTGAGGACCAGGTGGCGGCATGGTAGATTTCAGACAGAGGAATGGAAGGCAGGTTTGCCTGCTCTTAGGCAAGGGCAATACAGTCTGCCACCTACGTGGACAGAGTATGCTTGGTCATTGCTCCCCCCAGCCAACTGGGGTCATAGGAGACTAAAAGCTGTGAGGCTTTGCAGTGGCCCTGGGTATGTTGGAGGTAGAAGGACAGGGCCCTTTTACAGTCCAGAGTATGAAGGACAGTCTCCACCCTGCTGGAATGAGGCTGCAGAAAGAAGGTGCAGAGGGGTTACCACCTTGGGAAGAAACTTGGGGTGTGTACGGAGCACGACTCTGTTCTAATAGAACCTCATATAGGGTGGATCCACCACCAACGCGTGGAGCTTGCTGACCCTGCGAGCCGACGTAACTGCCACTAAGAACACAACCTTCCAGGAAAGGTACCGTAGGTGGCAGGTAGCCAGGAGCTCAAACGGTGGGCCAGTGAGCTGTGACAGCACCACACTGAGGTCCAGACGGGAGGCTGGCGGGCGCTGGCAGGCAGATGGGAGGCTTGGACAACAAGAGACACCTCAGGAAGTGGGTCACAAGAGGTTTGACCTCCTCCACTTCCCCTGAAAAGTTGAAAAGGGCCAAGGCTACCCTTTCAGCAGCCAGGCCGCTAGCATCAGAGATCCCAAGTTGGGGTATAGGAGGGAGCCCTCCTCCTATGACAGCAGCCTGGGGCACTCTACAGCGGGACTGGAAGCACCATGGATAAGCAAAGGAGCAGTACGAACCATGGTTGCCTGGGCCACCGAGGGGCTACTAGTATCAGCAATGCCCTGTCATGTTGAACCTTGAACAACGTCTTGGCAATCAGCAGCGTGGGCAGGAAGGCATAGAGATGGCCCTCCATCCACGGAATGAGGAATTCATCTGCTGCCACCCAGGTTGGGTGTGGCTGCCTGAAGCAGAAGCGGGGCAGCTGGGTGTTGGCCAGACTGGCAAAAATATCCATCCGTGGAGTCCCCCAGAACTTGAAGAGCCAATAGGCCACTCTTTGGTCTAGCCACCACTCATACAGCTGGAGGACCCTGCTTAGCCTGTCCAACAGGGCGTTGTCCTGGACCGGCAGATACACTGCCTACAGGAGCATCCCTTGGCGGTTTGCATATAAGCAGAGAGCTACATACTCTCCTGCTTGTTGATGTAGAACATCACCACTTGATTGTCCATCTGGACCAGCACCGACTGGTGTTGCAGGTGGGGACAGAAGGCTCGGAGAGCCAGGAATATGTCCCGAAGCTCCAAGAGGTTGATCTGCTGCAGACTGTCCGTCTGCAACTAACTGCCCTGAGTGCAGAGGCTGTCACAATGGGCTCCCCAGCTTAACAGGGAGGCATCCGTGGTGAGAACCCTCTGGAGGGCGGGGGGGCTTGGAAGGGCATCCTGACCTGAAGGTGCTGGGGAGACCTGCCACCAGGCGAGGGAGTTGGCCAGTTGGTGGGTCACCACCACCCTGTCCCGCAACTGGCCTGTGACTTGGGTCCACTGGGAGCAGAGGCCACATTGGGCTGCCCTCATGTGAAGCTGGGTGTCCGGGGTAACATGAACTGTGGACACTATGTGACCCAACAGGCGGAACAGAAGGTGGGTGGACACCGAGTGTCGGCGCTGCATGGCAGTGGCCAGCACCCTGAGATGATCAGCCCTGTCCTGAGGGAGGAAGGCTTTGGCCTGAACGGTGTCCGGCCTTGCTCCTATAAACTCCAGACACTGTATCAGGAGGAGATGGGACTTTGGGTAGTTGATTACAAACCCCAAGTGCTGCAGGATGAGGACCAGCCAAGATCCCAGCAAGTTCCTTTGCCAGGTCCCTCAGATACATGCCCATGTACGACTGGTATGCTTGGATTTGGCAAATGAGCATTGAGCCCTGGCAGCATTTCCTGCCCAAGGCATCTGAGGCACGGGCCTCCCTACCCAGGGGCATTGAGGAGTGCATCTTTTGGCTCTTGAGTTGATGCATGGCTGACTCCACCACCAAGGAGTTGTGTGGTAGCTGTGCTTTTTGGAAGCCAGGGCTCTGGCAGACCCGGTACATCGAGTCCAGCCATCTTCTCACTATGGGCATCAACACGGCGGTCTCCCATATGCGAAGGAGCAGCTGTTCAAGGATCAGAGGAATGGGCACTGTGAGTGCCTCCTTTGGAGGGGCCTCGTACTGGAGGATCTTAAGTTCCTCTGTCTGAGGGTCCTCCTCTGACTCGATGTCAAAAACTAGTGCCTTTGCCATGTTCTGCACGAAGTTGAGAAAGCCGTATCCTTAGGCAGGGACCGGCGCAGGGTCTCCGGGGGAGCCGGGTCGTAAGGCACATCCCGGTGATGACAGGTGTCTGGGGATTCCTTGTCCTCGGTCTCCCAGTCCAACTTGCAGTCAGTGGAGGTATCGAGGGCAGTCTGGGCTTCAGGGTCAGGCCCTGAGCCCGACAGCCCCTGCTTCCCAGAGGCCCTGCGGTCAAAGCCATGGGCATTAATCAGGGAGGACCTCAGGCCCAACAACTGCGAATGATGTCGAGGAACATCTCGAGGCTGGTGGTGCCTGAGGATCGGCTTGATGTCCAGGGAAGTCCTCGAATTTGAGGGCCTAGTAGTGGGAGTGATTACCCGGAAGAACCGAGTATTAGAGCCTGCTGCTGGGCCATGAAGGCAGCAAATTGCGCTCCAAAGACGCCATCTTAGTCTCAAGGTCAGATGGCTCCATAGCCTTTGGCGCGGGCACTGAGAGACTCAGGTCTGGCACCGGCTCTGTCAAGGCAGAGTCCTCAACCAGAATGGCCTTGAGGGTCCAAGGCCAGTCACCGGATGCCAACAATTCCCATCGGGGTATTTTGGTCAGCCGCTCCTGCTCCTTTCCCTCGGACTTGTGATGGGGGCTGCAGGTCCAGGGCCCATGGGACTTGCCCACTTTCTCAGACTTGTCAGCCAACGCGGTCTTCAAGGGTTTCCAGCTCTTCTTGTGCTTTTCCTCCAGGGTGTTCTGACTGAAGGACTCATGGCCTCAGGGCTCCAAGGCAGCACGGTCTTCCTGAGGTTCTGCAGGGGGCCCTGGAGCGTGGTGTCACTGCAGACTCTGATGTAAAATCTGTCATATGAAAGGAGGATTCCCACTGCACCTGATGGCACTTTATGGTCATCTTCTTGCAGAGAATACAGTCTAAGGGGGGTCATGATCCTGCTCAAGACAGCGGAAGTGTGCGAAATTGTATGGGTGCATTGGTCACAGTGTTTAAAACCATTGACAGAGACCATAGTGGGGAAGACGGCCCCTGCAAGGTCAAAAGTCTCAGGCCCAGCCAGGGAAAAAAAGGCATGAAGGCAGTCGAGAAAACTTGAAAAAAAGAACAAAAATGGACCAGAGACGCAATGTTGAGGCAAGTGAGCTCGGGGGCAGGAAAGGGAACCGCTATGCGATTGGAGAAAAAGCGTAGTTACTCATCTGTAACAGGTGTTCTCCGGGGACAATAGGAATCAGTCCTCACATATGGGTGAAATCAATGCCGATGGAGTCCTGCGTGGAAGCCTCTCCCCAGTTTTCAAAGAAAGCCTTTTGGAGATGTACCATGTATGCGGTCCCCTTCCGCCCAAGGCTGCCATCTTGCCTCAGTCAGATGACATAGCTAAAGACAGCAAAAATGATAGAAAAGCATCTCCAAGGGGAGGAGGGAGGGTTGTGAGGACTGATTCCTGCTGTCCCTGGAGAACACCTGTTACACGTGAGTAACTACGCTTTTTCCGGGAACAAACAGGATTGTCAGTCCTCACATATGGGACTCCCTAGCTACAGCTACCAAAAACCTGTAGAAATGCCACGGGTGAGCTGTGAGCAGCAGCAAGTGAGTCTTAAGGAGATAGACTCTCAAGACATCCAAGTGTCCAGTGAGAACCAGCACACCGGTAGCCTGAAAACAGAAGGTCAAAGGGCAGGAGCTGCCTACACCCCGAACAGATGACAGAGTACAGCCTGGCTGAAGGTGCTGTCCTGTCGGGACTCCCTCTCCAGGCAGTAATGAGCTGTGAAAGTGTGGACTGAATCCCAAGTGGCAGCCTGGCAGATGTCCGACAGAGGGACAGAATGCAGGTTTGCCACGGATGTCACCATGGCCCTGATGCTGTGCCCCATGACCCGGCACTCCAGCGAAAGTCCAGCCTGCTCATAGGCAAGGGCAATGCAGTCCACCACCCAAGTGGACAGAGTTTGCTTGGCCGCCACTTGCCCCAGCAGACTGGGGTCATAGAAAATGAAAAGCTGTGAGGCTCTGAGGTGGCCCTAGGTACATTGAAGGTAGAAGGACAGGGCCCTCTTACAGTCCAAGGTATGTAGTATGGTCTCATCCCAGCTGGCGTGAGGCCACGGAAAGAAGGTGGGGGGCATCACCTCCTTATTGAGGTGGAAGAGGCCACCACCTTAGAAAGAAACTCGGGGTGCATGCAGAGCACCACCCTGTTCTTGTAGAACCTTGTGTATGGCAGATCCACCACTGGCACCTGAAGCTTGCTGACCCTGAGAGCGGACGTGAGTGCCACTAGGAAGATGACCTTCCACGAGAGGTACCATAGATGGCAAGCAGCCAGGGGATAGCACCACATTGAGGTCCCACTCCACCACTGAAGGGCGGAGGGGGGGCTTGAATAACAGGAGGCCCCGCAAGAAGTGGATTACAAGAGATTGGACAGAGAGGGGCTTGCCCTCGATAAGATGGTGGTGCGCCAATAGAGCACTCAGGTGCATCCTGACTGAGTTGGACTTCAGTCCTGCCTGCAACATATGGAGCAAATACTGCAGTACCTGCTGCACAGAGCACAAGAACAGGTTGATTTGCCGTTCCGTGCACCACACTGAGGATCTGCACCATTTGAAGGTATAGGCCCATTTCGTGGAGACCCTATGGGAGGCCAGGAGGACCTCATGCATCTCCCCTGGGAGGCCGAATGGGGCCAAGGCCACCCTTTCAGCAGCCAAGCCATTAGTGACAGGGACCCCAGATTGGGGTGTAGAAGGGAGCCCCTCCTCCTGTGACAATATCCCTGGGGCACTCCCCAGAGAGATCGGGGTCACCGTGGACAAGTGGAGGAGCAGCGGGAACCATGGTTGCCTGGGCCACCAGGGGGGGGGGGCAATCAGTATCAGCGATGCCCTTTCATGCTGGGCCTTGAACAGGGTCTTGGCTATCAGTGGCATGGGCGGGAAGGCATGGAGCAGGCCCTCCATCCATGGAATGAAGAACACATCCGCTGCCACCTGAGAGGGGTGCGGTTGGCGGAAGAAGAATCGAGGCAGCTGAATATTGGTTAGGCTCGTGAAGAGGTCCAGCAGGGGAACTCCACAGAGCTGGAAGAGCTGAGAGGCCATCCTTGGGTCCAACTACCTGCAGGGTGTCTAGCTAGGCTCCTATGCACTCCAGACACTGTCAGGAGGAGATGGGACTTGGGGTGGTTTATAACTGCAGGTGTTGTAGGATGCCAATGGTGTGGGCCATGGCCTGCTGCACCTTGGTGGCCAAGCCTTCTCTGATAAGCCAGTTGTCCAGACAGGGAAAGACGAAGGCCCCCTGGAGGCGGAGGTGTGCCGTGACCACTGCTAGGCACTTGGTGAAGATCCTTGGGTCGAAGGTCAGGCCAAAGGGTAGCACCATGTATTGGTAGTGGCTGCCTACCACCACAAACCTGAGGTACTGCCTGTGGTTAGGATGGATGAGGATGTGTGTGTACGCATCCTTTAAGTCCAAGGAGGATAGCCAGTCTCCTTGCTGGAGGTATTAAAGAAACATTCCAAGGGAAAGCATCTTGAACTTCTCCCTCACCAGATACCTGTTCAGATCCCACAGATCCAGGATAGGCCTTAGTTCCCCTGTTCTTTTTGGTACAAGGAAGTACCATGAGTAGAATCCCTTGCCCCAGAGGTGTGGGAGTATGGGTTCCACTGCCTTGTCCTTGAGAAGGCCTGCGAGCTCCTGCAGTAGCAAGGTCTGGTGGAGGGGATTCCTGGTGGGCTCTCCTGGGGAGAATGGAGGGGGAGTCGGCTCCAGGTGGAGGAGGTAGCCTACCTTGACCACCCATAGTGCCCAGTTTCAGTGGTATGGCTGGCCACCGGTGAGCAAACAAGATCAGACACCCCCCTTGGCCTGCTGGGGTGGGCCTCCTGGGGGTGGAGAGGCTATACCCAAGGAGTCAAAAACTCCCACCAGGCTGTGCCGGAGTTGGTGTCTGAGTCTTGGAAGGTTTCTGCTTACAAGGGCCATGCCCTTGTCCCTTGGCCTGCTGACCCTGCTGGGGAGGCCTGATACTGAGGATAGTTTCTATAAGCTCGTCCCTTCCTCACGTAAGGGGGCTTTTTACTCAGAGCCTTCATTGGGGAAGGATAGTGGTCTTCTTGGAGAGCCTAGTCCCCATCAGGAACTTGGACTCCAACTCTGCAGCTTTATCTGTCATAGGTTTGCCAAAGAACTTCTCTCCTTGGCAGAGGACGTTGATCAATTTTTCCTGAACCCATTGCTCTAGTTTGGAAGACTATAGCCAAGCCTGGTATCAGGCACTGATGCCCACCGCGGCTACTCTATCTGCTGACTCGAAGACTTCATAAGCTGCTCAAGTCATGAATTTGGAGCACTCTCTCATGGTAGAAGACAGGCTCTGGAACCGCTGGTGGGATTCCTTGGAGAGACCAGCCGAGAACCCGGCAAGCTCCTTCGCCAGGTCTTTCAAGTACATGCCCATGTGCAGCTGGTATGCCTGGATCCGGCCAATGAGCATTGAGCCCTGGTAGCACTTCCTCCCAGGGCGTCCAAGGTGTGGGCCTCCCTATGTGGGGGCACCGAGGAGTGCGTCTTTTGGCTCTTGAGCTGATGCATAGCAGACTCCACCACCATGGAGTCATGTGGCAGTTGTGCTTACTGGAAGTCCAGGCTCCGGCGGACCTGATACATTGAGTCCAGCAGTCTGCTCACAAAGGGCACCGATGCCAGTGTTTCCCACATACAAAGGAGCAGCTGTTCCAGGATTGGGGAACAGGTACTGTAAGTACCGTCTTCAGAGGGGCCTCATACTGGAGGATCTTGAGGTTCTCTGTGCAAGGGTCCTCCTCCGACTCAGTGTTGAATGATAGCGCCCTTGACATGTCCTGCATGAAGTTGAGGAAGGCCATATCCTCAGGCGGAGACTGGCGCCGGAGGGAGACGGGTTCAAGGGTACATCGTGGTGGTGAAGGGTGTCTGGCAATTCCCAGTCTGACTTGTAGGTTCCAGGGGTGATCCGGGAAACTACAGACCGGTGAGCCTGACGTCAGTACCGGGAAAAATGGTAGAAACCATCATAAAGAATAAAATTACTCAGCATGTAGATAGTCACAACCTAATGGGAAAATCAAAATATACACTTGTAAAACGTTCAAAGGAACCAAAAAACTGTAGTAAGCTTCTTTTTATATTTTATTTTATTTTGCTTTTCTTTGCATTCAAGGTATAAGATACAAAAACCCGGATTCCTCCTTCACTCTTGTAATATATCAAAAATTTCTTTGCAAAGATACATTTGGAAGAGAGGAACCCTCTACTGAACTCATTCAAGACTGCTTTTAAAACGGGTCTCGACGCTCTACTCCGGCGCCTATTGGCGTTTCAAACTTTTTCTTCAGGAGACCATATCCTATATATAAATAAAATTTACAATATCACATTAGCCTAAGATCTGAATATCAATAAAAACAATTATATTAACAGTATAATTCTAACAAAATTCTATGCTACTTACAGACATATTATGCTGCCCACGTTTCTCTCCTTGTTTCTCATACGAAAAAACGCCGCGCATGCGTGATGGTGAACCCATTGCTTATTTAAAGCCCTTCCTGATTATGTCATACGTCATTCTTACGCACTCCCTAACACTAGTGAATCTTAAATATACATACTTAAAGGGAAAGCTAATACCGTTATCAATTCATATTTAATTTAACAGTAACCTCTTCATGCTTAATATTGCCCCTTACTTTTACCCGGCCAATGGTGTTTCAATTCTACAAACTAACCTACATACACGAAATCCACTCAATGGACACATTTAACCCTCCTGGAGCAACTGTCTGCAATTTATGTATCCACCATTGTTCGCGGTGCAACAAGGTTTCATCTAGTGTTTTTCCTCCCCTAGGGACCTGGATCTGCTCTATCACAAAGCTGCGAAGTTGGTCAAAGGTTTGACCCTGAGAAAGGCAGTGTGGGACGATCGGAGCTTCTAACCGGCGGCATTTTAATTTGCTTCTATGTTCCCGTAGTCGCACTCGTAACGACCGGATGGTCTTGCCTACATAAAGTAATCCGCATGGGCATTTGAGTGCATAAATTACCGCTTCTGAAGCGCACGTCGTCTGTGTCCTAGAATAATATTTTTGTCCCTGGTGGCTGAAATACGATTGTTCTAACATAAGCTCACATATTTCGCAGCTCCCACAGCTTTTGTGCCCTTTAATAACAGATGGTTCTTTATTCGGGGGAAGTACCGCTGGGCTCAAATAATCCTTCAAATTTCGTCCCCTTTGCCAAACACATCTAATTGACTTCTCTTCTAAACCCGGCACTACCGATAATATATTCTTATGTTTATTTATTAGTTTTTGTAAGTTATAACTTAGTGGAGTGTATGGTGTAATAAAATTTATGTTCTCACTTTCATTTGTCTTTTGCCGTGCCTTACTAGAATGTGTTAACAGCGCCGCCCTATGATTATAGAGGGCCCTGTGATACGCCTTCTGTACTATCGTCACCGGGTATCCCCTTTTTATAAAATCCTTTTTCAAATTAACAGCCTGTTTTTATATTCTCGTGTACTCGAGCAATTACGCCGGTACCGTAAAAATTGTGAACATGGTAACGATTGTTTTAATTTTTGAGGATGTTTGCTAGAAAACTCTAAAAACGTATTTCTATCAGTGGTTTTCCTAAAAATCGATTTTTAGGAAAACCACTGATAGAAATACGTTTTTAGAGTTTTCTAGCAAACATCCTCAAAAATTAAAACAATCGTTACCATTTTCACAATTTTTACGGTACCGGCGTAATTGCTCGAGTACACGAGAATATAAAAAACAGGCTGTTAATTTGAAAAAGGATTTTATAAAAAGGGGATACCCGGTGACGATAGTACAGAAGGCGTATCACAGGGCCCTCTATAATCATAGGGCGGCGCTGTTAACACATTCTAGTAAGGCACGGCAAAAGACAAATGAAAGTGAGAACATAAATTTTATTACACCATACACTCCACTAAGTTATAACTTACAAAAACTAATAAATAAACATAAGAATATATTATCGGTAGTGCCGGGTTTAGAAGAGAAGTCAATTAGATGTGTTTGGCAAAGGGGACGAAATTTGAAGGATTATTTGAGCCCAGCGGTACTTCCCCCGAATAAAGAACCATCTGTTATTAAAGGGCACAAAAGCTGTGGGAGCTGCGAAATATGTGAGCTTATGTTAGAACAATCGTATTTCAGCCACCAGGGACAAAAATATTATTCTAGGACACAGACGACGTGCGCTTCAGAAGCGGTAATTTATGCACTCAAATGCCCATGCGGATTACTTTATGTAGGCAAGACCATCCGGTCGTTACGAGTGCGACTACGGGAACATAGAAGCAAATTAAAATGCCGCCGGTTAGAAGCTCCGATCGTCCCACACTGCCTTTCTCAGGGTCATACCTTTGACCAACTTCGCAGCTTTGTGATAGAGCAGATCCAGGTCCCTAGGGGAGGAAAAACACTAGATGAAACCTTGTTGCACCGCGAACAATGGTGGATACATAAATTGCAGACAGTTGCTCCAGGAGGGTTAAATGTGTCCATTGAGTGGATTTCGTGTATGTAGGTTAGTTTGTAGAATTGAAACACCATTGGCCGGGTAAAAGTAAGGGGCAATATTAAGCATGAAGAGGTTACTGTTAAATTAAATATGAATTGATAACGATATTAGCTTTCCCTTTAAGTATGTATATTTAAGATTCACTAGTGTTAGGGAGTGCGTAAGAATGACGTATGACATAATCAGGAAGGGCTTTAAATAAGCAATGGGTTCACCATCACGCATGCGCGGCGTTTTTTCGTATGAGAAACAAGGAGAGAAACGTGGGCAGCATAATATGTCTGTAAGTAGCACAGAATTTTGTTAGAATTATACTGTTATATAATTGTTTTTATTGATATTCAGATCTTAGGATAATGTGATATTGTAAATTTTATTTATATATAGGATATGGTCTCCTGAAGAAAAAGTTTGAAACGCCAATAGGCGCCGGAGTAGAGCGTCGAGACCCGTTTTAAAAGCAGTCTTGAATGAGTTCAGTAGAGGGTTCCTCTCTTCCAAATGTATCTTTGCAAAGAAATTTTTGATATATTACAAGAGTGAAGGAGGAATCCGGGTTTTTGTATCTTATACCTTGAATGCAAAGAAAAGCAAAATAAAATAAAATATAAAAAGAAGCTTACTACAGTTTTTTGGTTCCTTTGAACGTTTTACAAGTGTATATTTTGATATTCTACGTTCAACAAAATAGACCACAATTGAAACTATTGTGAGTTCACAACCTAATGGGAGACAGCCAACATGGCTTTAGACAAGGAAGATCTTGTCTTACTAATCTGTTATGTTTTTTTGAAGGAGTGAATAAACAGGTGGACAAAGGTGAGTCGGTTGATATTGTGTATCTGGACTTTCAGAAAGCCTTTGACAAGGTCCCTCATCAGAGACTTTTGGCAAAACTAAAGAGTCATGGGATAGGAGGCAGTGTACTATTGTGGATCAGGAACTGGTTAAAAGATAGAAAGCAGAGGGTAGGGCTAAATGGCCAATTTTCCCAATGGAGAAAGGTGAATAGTGGTGTACCCCTGGGATCTGTGCTGGGTCCGCTGCTTTTTGACATATTCATAAATGACCTGGAAAGTGGAATAACGAGTGAGGTTATCAAATTTGCAGATGACACAAAACTATTTAAAGTTGTTAAAACCCAAGAGGATTGTGAAAAATTGCAAGAGGATCTTGATAAATTGGAAGACTGGGCATCAAAATGGCAGATGAAATTTAATGTGGACAAGTGCAAGGTTATGCACCTAGGGAAGAACAACCCAAACTATGGTTACACGATGCAAGGTTCCACATTAGGAACCACCACCCAGGAAAAAGATTTAGGCGTCATTGTGGATACCATGTTAAAACCCTCGGCCCAGTGTGTAGCGGCGGCCAAGAGAGCAAATAGAATGCTAGGTATGATAAGGAAAGGAATGGAAAATAAAACAAAAGATATTATAATGCCTCTATATCGTTCCATGGTGAGACCGCACCTTGAATATTGTGTGCAATTCTGGTCGCCGTATCTTAAAAAGGATATAGCGATTTTAGAAAAGGTACAAAGAGCCACCAAAATGGTAAAGGGGATGGAAGGATACTCCTATGAAGAAAGGCTAAAAAGGTTAGGGCTCTTTAACCTGGAAAAGAGACGGCTGAGGGGAGATATGATAGAAGTCTATAAATTAATGAACGGAGTGGAACGGGTAAACGTAGATCGACTGTTTACCTTATCAGAATATAGAAAGACTAGGGGACATGCAATGAAGCTACAGGGTAAACTATTTAAGACTAATAAAAGAAAATATTTTTTCACTCAACGTGTAATCAAACTCTGGAATTTGTTACCGGAGGATGTAGTAAAGGCTGTTAGTGTAGCTGGGTTTAAAAAAGGTTTGGACAAGTTCCTGGAGGAAAGGTCCATAAACCATTATTAAGAAGTGACCGAAGATATCAATGCTTGACCCAGTACAAGCATTGTGGAACTTGTGTCTCTTGGGGAAACTGCTAGGTACATATGACCTAGATTGGCCACTGTTGGAAACAGAATACTGGGCTTGATGGACCTTGGTCTGACCCAGCATGGCATATCTTATGTAGTCAGTGGAGGAGTCGAGGTTGGGCTGGGGTGCAAGGTTGGATCCCAAGCCCGACCATCCATGGCCTTCGGAGGCTCTGCCAGCAGAGCCGCAGCCACTCATTGGGGAAGATCTCTGTCCCAAAGATCAGGTCCAAGATTGAGACTGATGTAGAGGATCGACTCGAGGCCGATGGTGCTCGAGGATTGGTTCGATGACTGGCGAGGTCCTCGAGATCGAGGCCCCTGTGGTCTGGGCAGATGACCAAGTAGAACCGGGCATGAAGACCCACTGCTGGGTCATGGAGGCAGACAAGCTATGCTCAAAGGCCGCCATTCTGGTCTCGCCCAGATGGTGCGGGCATAGAGGATCGCGGGCCCGACACTGGCTCTGGCGAGGGGATGTCCTCAACCAGGATGGCCTCGGGGGTCCGAGGCCAGTCACCAGAGGCTAAAGCTTCCTTTCAGGTGACCTTGGTAGGCCGCTCTCGCTCCGATCCCTTGGATTCGCAGCGTGGACTGTGAGACCAGGCGCGGGACTTATCCGCTTTTCCCACCTCATCCACTGATGCTGCCCTCGAGGATTTCTTCTTCTTTTTGTGTTCCACCTCTGGAGTGCTCCGCTCGGAGGACCCATGGCCTCGGTTGGAGACAGCGGGATCACTTTGAGGCTCCAAGGTCCCGGAAGGGGGCTTAGAGCGAAGTGTTGCTGGAGACTCTGTGGCAGAATCTGACCTTTGAAAGAGATTGTCGTGCTGCTGCTGATGACTCTTAATAGCCTTGAAGGACATCTTTTTACAGAGTCCATAATCCAAGGGGTTGTGGTCTACTCCAAGGCAGCAGAAGCAGCAGTCATATGTGTCAGAGAGACATGGTCCGGGAACACTGATCATACTTTTTGAAGCCTCTGGCAGAGACCATGGGAGGAAAAAGGGCCCCAGCGAGGTTGAAGACCGGGAAGCTCTGCCAGTGAAAAGGGCGCAAAACTGCACAGGTAGAAAAATAAGGGGAAAAAAAATGAACTCGAGACACGATGCTGCGGCAAGCGAGCTCAGGGGCAGGAAAGGCAACCAATGCAACTGGGGAAGAGAACGTCCAAGAGAAAAAACGGACTCTTTTTCCAGGGGAATCAGACACACATCCGGTGGGCTCCACAGAAAAAAGGAGACTGAGGCAAGATGGCACCCTTGGGCGGGGAGGGGACCACGCATGCATGGTGCATTGCCCAAAGGCTTTCTTTGAAAGCTGGGAAGAAGCTACTGCGTGGGCTCTGTCGGCGCCATCACCCAAATGTGAGGATTGACTTCCTGCTTGTTCCCGGAGAAAGCACCCACACACGTGCGTATTCATGGTCTGCCACTCCTGCCCCCTCTGTTGCAACTTCCTGTTGGAGCACCAGATTAACTTTTTTTTTTTAAGTCGGGTGGGGGGCTCAGGGGCCGCTAGGCCACCATGGAGTCACTTTCTGTCAGGGCACCAGCCCCCGACAGTATTTTGATGGCATCGAGGGTTTTTCCCAATGCCGTGATCGCCCCTGATGCCATTAAAATACTGTCAGGTGAGGGGATCAGGGCCGCTGGGCCACAAGGGATTTGCTTTCCATATTTTGATGGCATTAGGGGCTTTGTCTGATGCCTGGATCATCTAAGGAGAAGATGATCCAGGCATCTGGGAAAGCACCCGATGCCATCAAAATACTATCTGGTGCATGGACTAGAGGTTTAAGCCACCCCAGACCCAGGCATAGAGAGATACTGGCACTAAAGCTGGTTGCAAAATCCTCTACACTTGTCTCTGCATCAAGCACAGCCATTATTTGCATACCACTTTAGTATATGCAGCTCATTTGCCTACATTTAAATACTCTTGTCGTTAATTGTATGCTAGTTTTTCTGTCACTGTTTATGTGCATGTCGTCTCTTTTCTGCATTTGACGTTAACTTAAACATGCTATTTTCTGTGCTTAAAGGCCATACTAGTTTTCTGCATTGGCCTGTATGTGCTTACTTGAGGCAATGGAAGGTTGACTAGCCCAAAAACACAAGCAGCATCAGTGGGATTTGAACCCTAGATTCCACACCTACTGCTCTAACCTCCACTCCAAAATAAAACTAATTCAGGCTGGCTCTGAAGGCACGAGTTCACCTGGTAACCCACAGCTCAAGATACTGCAGAGTGAACTACTTTGGCGTCAGTTTAACTGTGTAATCTATGCATTGAACTATAATTTTGTGTTGAGTAGGTTGTAAAATTATAAAACCATAACTCATATAAAAGATAAGTTTATATATTTGCATTTTGCAAAGATTTTTAAAAATGTGTTAATAGGGTCTCACTCAGAAGTGCCGTCCGAGACTCGTGAGTCAGATTTCTGCTTCCCAGAACAACTGGGATTGAGGAATCTGCAGAGGCAGCAATCACAGTCCCCATGGAAAGAAAGTCTCAAGTTTTCCATGTCCTGGCATAGACATGGGAATTCCCATCTCCATGTCCTATCTAAAATCTACTTTTGTCAGGGCTGGCGCTAGTTGATAGGTGAACTAGGTGGTTGCCTAGAGTGCCAATGTTTATCAGTGGTGGCAGCAACTTGAAAACAGCATCATAGTGCTTATCAAAAGCCTCTGATGCTATGTGAGGTTTGTGCTTCTTCCCCCTCCGATGCAGACTTCCTTTTGCATGAGGGCAGAAGGAAGGCAGCAGGAATGAGTTTCAACTGGGGTGCTTCATAGCCTTGCATGGCCCTAGCCTTTCTGATTTATGCTGGAACTAAAGACCCACCTTTTCAGAGAACACTTTGAATGGGAACCAAATTGCCCATAAACCATCCCAACATATAGCTCTACCCACCTTCTCATACTAACTTCAAATGACTATGAAACCTAAATTGGAATTGTTCTTGATTAACATGTCCATATATCCTTATTAATCCAGTTATGGTGCTGGTGACAAATACTGTGTATCTCATGGACTGCCTGAAGAACAAACAGTACTAGAGGAGATCAAACCTAACCTTTCCTTAGAAGCTCAAATGACAAGACTTTGACTTTCATACTTTGGACACATCATGCGAAGAGAGAGATCATTAGAGAAAGATATCATGCTTGGCAAGATAGAAGGTCAGTGCAAAAGAGGAAGGGAAGGCTTCAATGAGATGGATCGATACAATAACAGCAGCTGTGGGTGCCACTCTGTCAGCAATGAGCCGCCTGACTGAAGACCGAACACAGTTTAGAACTATCCAGAGGGTCGCCATGAATCGACAACAATAATAACATTGTTAAAAACGGTTCTATGTAATTATCAGTTATTGTTAAAAACAGTTTCTTGTATCCATTTCATGTAAACTGCATGGACTTATACATAAAGCGGTATAGAAAAATAAACAAATAAATATTGTAAACTGTTTCGTTATATAGTATAAAAGGTGGTATAGAAAGTTTTAATAAACAAAGAGAAATCCCTTGTGAGAGTGAGAGTTTATCATACTTGGAGAGGGTCTGTTGCTGCCATGGTGGGGCTAGATGGAGAGTGGAAGAAGACATTATAAAATGATGGAAAACATATGAAAGATCATTACAGAAAAACATGTTTGACAAGGTTGAAGGGCAATGCAAAAGAGGAAGGCCAGAAATGTGATGGATCGATACAACAACAGCAGCTATGGATGCCACTCTATCAACAATTAGCAGCTTGACTGAAGACTGAACAGTTTAGGACAACTATCCACAAGATTGCCCTAAGTCAACATCAACTCAACAGCATTTGACAATACACACAGTAACGGTGAATGCTCAAGGCATCACATAGCTCAGTAGAGGTTGGTACTCATTGAACTGACAGTTCAAATGAGCCAGAGCAACCTCAGAGGACCAAAATATAATGTAAAGAGAGAAGTTTTCATGTGACATGTTATAGCGGGAATACATTGGCTTGGAGTTTCTACATAGCTCTCCATTTCTGAGTACAGAACATCTCAGTGCTTTTCAGTAACTGACTTACGTGTCGTCATCATCAGATCTGGGTTCAAGTCTTTCCTCATCCACGTCGGTGTCAGAGGTCACATCCGTTTCATTCTCTTCCTCATTAGTGTTTGGTCTAGGAGGCCATGGTGATAGCGTCCCATCTTAGTAAAGAAAAATGAATGGGGCGGGGATGTCACTAAAACCAAACTGCCCATTTTAAAAGCATTGATAATCTTTAATTCAGAGGTCATTTAAAACTACAGAAAACAATTTAATCTTATTGAACCACATTAGCACTTGTATGGCCCCCGTAAGGTAATTTTAGCACACCAATAAAAACTAAAGTATATGAAATGATGGATCTGCATTAAGAGGCCTACTTACTAAAAGGCATATTTAGAAAGGCCGAATACTGTATATGGTTGCAGCGACATCCAAATAAAAATGTCTGCAAATCTATGTCAGTCTCAGAGGAAAAGATGGGCATGTGTAAGTCTGATGTAAACTTGACATGTCTGCACCCCTCACCATGGACGTGTGCTGTAAATCAAAGACGCACAGAGATGGGCATCACCTGTAGTGGGAGATGCTATTTTACAAACAAAAAATTGACAAGGGAACCCCAGCAACTTACACTGTATGTACGGACATTTCAGAGCACACATGTGTAAATGTCAGCACTTACAGGTGTATCCTGGCCAGTTTGCAAACCTAAACATCCAGCCGCTCATCATCAATCATAGAGTACTCAATGTAACATGTAAAATAAACAGTGGGGGGATTAAGGGGGATAGTCCCCTTAATCCCTCCTGCACAGGGCTGGCTGGAACTAGCACTTCTTAAAAACAGACACGTGTCAGGGAGCAGGTATAAATGCAGACATGAACAATTTCTGTCTTCCGTGTGCATCCTCTATATGAACTGGGGGATACACGTGTATCCTTTTGTTCTGCCTTAACATGCCGCCGTTTAACTTGGACATGATCGGGATGAACATGTGTAAATTCTGAGCTTTCTAAAATGGCTGAGGTACAGACATGCGCAAAATGTGAATAAGCCTTCTAAAATAACCCCCTCAACCTCCATGGTAACTTTTGGGGATGTTACTGTCACTTGGGAGAAGGCGGCCATTCTCTTTAATGTGGGCAATGATCGCTATTGTTTCTTAATGGCACAGACAGGAATGTGGAATGTAGTTAAGTACCCCTCTGCTTCTTTAAACATGCTCTCTCCATGCCCATTAACTGCTGAAGCGATAAAAATTACCAAGGACATCTTCTGTGTGAGAAAAGGAGTCCGTAGTCAGCTCTGCCTCCGCCAGTGCATTCAGCAATGTCCCTGGGGCTGCGGGATTCCACTGTTTCCTGTTTCCTGGAACTTCTCCTACATCAGCCTGGCACCCTGCATAGCACAGGTAAAAAGGTACATTCCAGTCGTTATTCTCATTACTTACAACTTTCCAGTCGTCCATATTTTAATTCCTTGTTCGCTCTCAGCTCATTTCTTCCTTAAGTTCCCTGTACAATCTGTCACATAGCCTCTCCTACCCAATCTTTTAGCTGCCCTCATCAGAGGGGATAGCAAGTGTAAGGCAGAGCATGCCTAGAGTAGAGAGGAAGCCTAGGGACGATTGGGAGGGGGAGTGTGACTCAGCTGACCTTTGACCTGTAGTCAGTGGGAGGGGGAAGAAATGAAGAGATCAGCTGGACCACCGAGTACCTTTATCTGCAGTTGGGGGAGGTCAAGTTGGGTCACCAAGCCCCTTGATACTATGTCTGGAGGAATGTGTGGGAGGTTTTGGGACAATGGAGGCCTTTTAATTGTATGTCTGGCGGGAGAGGGAGGCCACGTCTGGGGTTCAGTTGGTGCATGGAGGCTTCTTGATTTGAGTGTCAGGAAAGCGTGATGATAGGCCCATTGTGATTCTCATATTTGTGTCGAGAGATTTTTTTTTTGAGAGGAGGAAGATGCAGAGTTATACCAACATGTTATTATGTCCAAGGTGAGCGTGTTAAAGGGTGAGCGGATTATGTTGAGCTCTTCCTTTATTGTTTATTAGATCCAAGCTCAAACCAAGTTACAGTACAGGCACTGCAATTATTTCCCTGTCTAAATGGACTAACAAGCCAATGGCTCAATATTCAGCCACCACAGTTAGTGTTTTATTTTAAAATGCTGGCCAAGGCACTGAAAAAAAGAGAAGTGGAGTAGCCTAGTGGTTGGAGCAACTGCCTAGTACCCAGAAGATCAAGGGTTTGATTCCCATTGGCACTCCTTGTGACCTTGGGCTAGTCACTTTACCCATCATTGCCTTGGGAGAAAAGGCCTGGCAATCTACTTCCAATGATACATTGCCAAGAAAACCCAGAGACAGCTGGGTTGCCAGGAGAAGGCACTAAAATGCTGGCCAAATAATATCTGGATATTTGGCACTGGTAGGCAGATAGTGGCTGGAGCTAAATGTGTTGGCTGGCATTGCTATCCGGGTACCAGTGTTATTCAGTTCGCTATCCAAATAAAGTTAGGACAGCCTCTTTGCTTTTTGTTGTCCTAACTTTATGCAGTTATCTGGATAGCGAACTGAAAATCATCGCTATCTGGCTAATTTACCATTCTGCTCACGCACCTCCGTAATACTATCCAGAAAGTGCCGCTGGATATTGCCAGAGAGCAGCTGGCTGGGGCTATCCACATAAGTGCCTTTGAATATTTACCCCCAAGTTGTACCTGAAGTAACATGTCCAAGGTCACAAGTGACATGTCCAAGGTCACAAGAAGCATCAATGGGATTCAAATCCTTACTTCCCCGTTTCTCAGCCCACTAATCTGTCTTAGTGAGCTTTTTTAAACTTCCAAAGCATTTGTATATGATTTGTCTACTACACCACACTACATTTTAGGGCACATTGTTTACTTATGTTTTATTACATCGGGATTCAAAAGAATAAAGTTGCATTGTAAAAATCTCAAGTTTCGCTTTGCCCGTCCACATTTTTGGCACTCAGCTACTTAAAAAAATATTAAAACAGCTTTCATTTCTGCACATCTTTCTTCAATATTTTTACCAAGGTTTTTTAACAACCGGATTTTGTTTTTCTCTCTGGGAATCTAAGTTGTGTGCAATGTCTCTGTGAAAAGAGTGGAAAAGTAGCAGAGTGGTTAGAGCGCTGGACTGGGAATCAGATGCATCAGCACTCAAATCCCACTGTTTCTCCGTGTGGCTTTGAGCAAGTCACTTAACCTTTGTTGCCTCTAGTACAAGCCCTACACCACCACCTGAATGCAACTTGCCTTGAACTACTACAGGAAAGGCATGAGCTAAATATTAGTTTTAAATTTAAAACTCAACAGATAGCTTTTAGTTTACATTTAAAACTTAGCCAAGGCCTAGTATCAGCAGGTAGTTTTTAGTTTAAATTTAAAACTCAGTCAGGGCCTAGTATCAGCAGATAGTTTTTAATTTAAATCAAATCAGAGTATATAGCTTAGCATAAAAGGAGAAATAGGAATACATTTTTTCTAGAGACCCTTACAAAGAGGACTTCCAGATAGGGAGCAAGACAGCTGTGAAATTGTTTCAAATAGGTGTTAAAGCCAAATGATAGATCAAAGGAGCAATTTGAAAGGCTCCCTCCATCAAAGTAAGACCTGTGTGAATCACTCAGGAAATTGTTAACCTTAGAAACACAGATCTAGGACCTATGTAGCAAGCCAGCCTTCACTAAGTGTAGATAGTCATGTTTTAATAGGAGAAAGCCAACATGGATTTAGCCAAGGAAAACCTTGTCTTGTTCTAAAGTTGTAAAGTGCCATCGAGTCGGAGTCGACTCATGGCGACCCACTGGATAGCTATCCTAAATTGTGTTCGGTCTTCAGTCAGGCAGCTCATTATTGACAGACTGGTACCCGTAGCTGTTGTTATTGTATCAATCCATCTCATTGCTGGCCTTCCTCTTTTGCGTTGCCCTTCTATCTTGCCAAGCATGATGTCTTTCTCTAAATGATCTCTCTCTTCGCATGATGTGTCCAAAGTATGAAAGTCGAAGTCTTGTTATCTGAGCTTCTAAAGAAAGCTTAGGTTTGATCTCCTCTAGTACCGACTGGTTTGTTCTTTTGGCAGTCCATGGTATACACAGTATTCGCCGCCAGCACCATAATTCAAAGGCATCAATTTTCTTCCTGTCTATCTTTTTCACTGTCCAGCTTTCACATCCATATGATGTTATTGAAAATACCCTGGCTTGAACAAGTCAAATCTTTGTATGGACAGAGACATCTCTGCTCTTGAGAATCTTATCTAGGTCTTTCATAGCCATTCTGCCAAGAGCAATCTGCCGTCTGATTTCTTGACTGCTTGTTGCTTCTTTATTGATAGTTGATCCAAGTAGGTTAAAGTCGTTCACAATTTCAATTTCTTCTCCTTCAACGATGAACCTGTTGATTATGCCAGTTGTCATGATCTTTGTCTTCTTTACATTAAGGTGCAGGCCCATTTTTAGACTATGTTCTTTGATTGTGAGACGCAAATGTTTCAGATCATCTTCACTTTCAGCCAGTAATGTGGTATCATCAGCATAGAGAAGGTTGTTGATGAGTTTTCCACCAATCTTCATACCTCTGTTGTCTTCATACAATCCTGCTTCTCTGATGATTTGTGCTGCATATAAATTAAACAGGTAGGGGGAAAGTATGCAGCCTTGTCTTACACCTTTGCTTATTTTAAACCATTCTGCTTCTCCTTGTTCCGTTCAAACTGAAGCTTCTTGATCAATGTACAGATTGTGCAAGAGTACGATCAGGTGTTCTGGTATACCCATGCTTCTTAATGTGGCCCAGAGTTTCTCATGGTTTACACAATCAAAAGCCTTGCTATAGTCGATAAAGCACAAATAGATATCCTTTTGGTATTCTTTAGTCTTTTCAAGGATCCATCTCACATCCGCAATGATGTCTCTCGTTCCTCGCCCTTTCCTGAACCCTGCTTGCACTTCAGGTAGTTCTTGTTCCAGGTTTGGTTGTAGTCTCTTTTGAATAATCTTCAGTAGAATCTTGCTTGCATGTGGGATCAGAGCGATTTTGCGATAATTACCACAGTCAGTTGGATCACCTTTCTTTAGTATTGGTATAAACATATATCTTTTCCAGTCAGTTGGCCATGATGTTGTCTTCCATATTTCTTGGCAGAGCCTTGTAAGTACGGTAACAGCTGCATCAGATTGCTGTAATACTTCTATGGGAATGCTATCAATGCCTGGTGCTTTGTTCTTTGATAAGGCTTTCAATGCTGCTTCAACTTCTTTCATCACCAATAGTTCCTGATCATAAGGTACAGGTTGAAACAGCAGTTGGTCTACTTGATCTTTATCATATAAAAACTCTGTATATTCCTTCCATCTTTTCTTGATCTTCTCAGCATCATTCAACATAGAACCTTCAGCATCTTGTAACATTTTAATTCGAGGCTGGAACCTTTTCTTTAACTCTCGTAGCTTTAGGAAAGCCGAACTTGTTCTTCCTCTAATAGCTTCTGCTTCTATTTCCTTGCATGCATCATTGTAGTACTTTTCCTTGTCCCATCTTGCTGCACGTTGGAAATCTCTGTTGAGTTCTGTGATTGTCTTTCTTTCTCCTCTGGCTTTTTTTCTTACTAATCTGCTAAATGTTTTTGAAGGTATGAATAAACAGGTAGACATAGGTGAACCGGTTGATATACTCTATCTGGATTTTCAGAAAGCCTTTGACAAGATCCCTCATGAGAGACTCTTGACGAAATTAAAACGTCATAGGATTGCAGGCAGTGTAGTATTGTGGATCAGGAACTGGTTAATAGATAGAAAGCAGAGAGTAGGGTTAAATGGCCAATTTTCTCAAAGGTGAAAAGTAAATAATGACGTACTGCAAGGATCTGTGCTGGACCTGCTGATTTTTAACATTTTCATAAATGACCTGGAAATAGGAATAACGAGTGAGGTGATCAAATTTGCAGATGACACAAAATTATTCAAAGTTGTTAAAACACAAGAGGATTGTGAAAAATTGCAAGAGGATCTTAATAAATTGGAAGACAGGGCATCCAAATGGCAGATGAAATTTAATGTGGACAAGTGCAAAGTTATGCATCTAGGAAAGAACAACCCCAACTACGTTTACACGATGCAAAGTACCACCTTAGAAACCACCACCCAGGAAAAAGGTTTAGGTGTCATCATGGATAATATGTTGAAACCCTCCGCCCAGTATGCAGCGGCAGCCAAGAAAGCAAATAGAATGCTAGGTATGATAAGGAAAGGAATGGAGAATAAAACAAAGGATGGGGAGTCACTTGATGCGGAGCTAAGGGTGAGACGCGTGGCTGAGGCTCTCCCTGGTCCCGGCGTGTAAAGTGCTTTAAAATTCACGGTTCTGACCCCCGGCAGAGAGATTGGAGGTGGGGTGTCGCATGGCGATGAAAGTGGACAGCAGGAAGACCGGCAAGACCCCGAGCAGTGCCCCAAAAGCAGCGAGAGGGTCCCGGCAGCCTACGATGACAGAATGCTTTACAGGGCAAGATGGCGGTGATGCGAGACCGGCGGCAGGCCCTGATATGCCGGGGAGAGTGGAGGTGAGTGGGACCGAGCTGCGTGGACCAGAGGTAGTGGCCCCCGAAACGGCTCTGGTGCTGGCTGCGATTAAAGAAAGCAGCAATGATTTGGCGGGCAGACTAGCCACTATCCAGGGGGAGCTGCAGGCGGTGCACACGGAGTTACAGGCGGCAGTGGGCAGACTCGAGCAGGCGGAGCAGAGGATTTCTGACATGGAAAACGATGTGCAGATGCTTAAGAGAGAGGACGCGAGCGACGTGGAGCAGCTAGAATGCTTGTGGGCTAAGGTGGATGATTTAGAGAACCGCTCGCGGCGGTCGAATTGGAGGATTCTGGGCCTTCCTGAGGGGGAGGGGGAGCCGGTCACTCCGGAACGTATGGAGCCTGCTGCAGTGTTGGTTTCAAGATCCCCCCCCCCTCCCCTCAGGCCTAGTAGTGGAGAGAGCGCACCGCGTCCCTGGGGGAAGAGGAATAGCACGGGACCGTCCGAGGCCAGTGTTGATTAAGCGTTTAGATTTTCGGCACCGGGACTGGATCTTGCGGCAGGTGCGGAAGCTGGGAGCGGTCCCCTACCAGAATGCTAAAATATGGATTTTTCCGGACTTTAGTGCTGAACTGGATAAAAAATGGCAGTCCTTTAGGGAGGTTAAGAGGCGCCTGGCTAGCCACCACATTCCTCAGGCCTTGCTCTACCCAGCGCGACTGCGGGTGGAGTGGAAGGGGGAGCGGATCGTTTTTGAGGAGCTGGCTAAGGCACAGGAGTTTCTGCGGCTGCATTTCCCAGATGATCCACCACTTGAGGGAGAGCGGAGACGCCTGACAGGAGGAGGGAGGCTGTGGAACTTTAAAGCCAAGAACCTTATGGATAGCTATGAGCAGAGTCATCGGAGAGTGGTGGAGGCCTTTGCGCAGGGTGATGAAGAGGAGGCCCGATCTGTTCTGTCTGGGCAGGACTGAGTGTGTTATTTTCATGTGTGCGGGGGGTGGGTTGGGCAGGGTTGCACTGTGGCCATGCTAGCTGTGTGTTGGGGGCGGAGGAGGGGTAGGAGTGGGGGGAGGTTGGGGCCAGGGGGAGAGCTTGGCCGGGGGAATGTGACTTCTGTGAGGTGTTACGGGCCTGGAGAGGGTGCAGGGGGTTACGGTAGGGCCCCCGGGGCACCGATAGGGACTTGGACCAGCAGTATCGCAGGGGGATGCCAGGTGCGGCGAGACACGCCGCCGGAGACCCCCCCCACCTTGGTGGGGCAGGCTTGCTGGTGCCCCTTGCAGATATCCCCGAAGGTGGATCCAGGCTGTTGTAGTTTGGTTTTGGTTGGGGTTTGGGGGGTAAGGATCGTTCAGGATGCTTGCACTGGGCTGGGGGGGTGGGGGAGGCTGGGCTAGTAGATAGGACTGTATGTAGGAATGAGTCTTAAGATTACGTCTTTAAATGTCCGGGGGATGCAAACACCCCGGCGGAGGAAATTGGTGCTGCAGGAATTGCCGCGCTATTCCGCGGACATTTATATGTTACAGGAGACCCACCTGACGAGAAGAGATATAGTAGGCTTGCGGATTCGGTGGGCAGCGGGGCAATTTCACTCCCCGGGGAAGTCCAACAGGGCAGGAATGGCAGTGGTGATAAGGCAGGGCCTCCAGTTCCAGATACAACGCCAGTGGAGGGGTACACAAGGTAGGGGAGTAGCGGTGGAGCTGCAGCTGGAGGGCCTGCAGATCTGTTTGGTCAGCGTGTATGCCCCCAATGCAGGGCAGAAGAGCTTTCTCACACACTTAGTTAAGAAGCTTAGTAGCTGGACCACCTACCCGATCATTTATGGAGGAGATTTCAATGCAGTGGTAGACCGGAATGAGGATCGCCTGTTGCAGGGGGATCGCGGGAAAGGGGGGGTAGCATTGCGAGCCCTGTTGGGTAAAGTCCGGTTGGTAGATGTTTGGAGGTGGAGGACTCCAGGGGTGCAGGGATATACCTGTTATTCTGCAGTATATGGCTCTTATTCACGTATTGATCATTTTCTGGGGGAGAGGGCAGCCTGCACGGCGGTGACCCGTTGTGAAATCGGGAGTATCACCTGGTCGGATCATGCGCCCATACATTTGTGGTTGAGGGTGGCAGACGCCGGGCGGTTTCGGGGAGCGAGTTGGCGATTCAATTTGGCACTGGTGGCGAAAGGAGGTGAGGATAAAGAGGTTTTGCAATTTGGCATGTCAAGCGCGGCACGTTGGAGATTGCTTGGGGGGAACAGACGTATATACGCCAAGGGACTTGGAGGCGGCACTCGTGGCTCCTTTTTCGCTGGTGGGGGTTTTACATGTGGACAGTGCACAACTGCCAACTCGACTTACACGTAACATTCTGTTAAATGCGATGAGACGTACTTGGCGACAATTAAATAGCTTCTGGCAACGGAACTGGCAGGTGTCAAGTTGGCTGCCCATACGAGGAAATGTGCAATTTTTGCCGGGGTCTGACTCCAGGGCGTTTCAGACATGGCACTTGCAGGGACTGAGACATTTAGGGCATGTAGTGGACCTTACTGGTAAATGCAAGCCATTTTTAGAATTACGTGAGGAGTTCCGGCTGCCTCCCACCCAATATTTTGCATACATCCAGCTTTCTCACTATGTGGCTAAGCTGCCCAGAGAGGAACTGGGGGTGGATAGGTCGGCGCAGATTATCAAATTTTTTGAGCTCGGGGGCGACACACCCCCAACGATAGCTGGGCTGAAGGCTAGGCTGGAGTGCTTTGGGGTCTTGCCGGATTATGGGAGGGCTGAGATGGCCTGGGCAGGAGAATAGGGACGGGAGGTACCGGCAGGCACTATTTGCATGGCGGTAGGGCAGATAGTGGAGCTGGTGGAGGGAGCGCGATGGAGGGAAATACAATATAAAGCCCTGACTTGAGTATATTTTTCACCTAGACGAGCGTTGAGGAGTCATATTACGCGAGATGGGTCTTGCCCTAGATGTTCTATATCATTAGCCACCCTAACCCACATGTGGTGGCAGTGCAGGCGCATCCTTCCCTACTGGTCCCATATTAGTAGATATATTATGAGATTGTTACAGCAGAGGTTTCCTTGGACCAAAGCTTTGGTCACACTTGATCAACTACATCGAACCCTTCCCATTGGGAGATGGGAGCGGTTATTGGTGCGTAAAGCATGTCTGGTGGGGAAGGGTCCGATCTTACATAGGTGGAGAGATCGTGACCCGCCCACGTTCTCGGAATGGCGCAATAGTTTCCATCAGCTGATGCTGGCAGAGCGCTGGAGGGCTCGGGGTTCAGTTAAGAGGTGGTCCACCTTTATGTTGATATGGGAACCCTATATTCAGAGTTTGGGGTCCCGTTGCCGGAATGAGATAGTAAATGTGGGATATTAAGGTCCAAGGGTAAAGGGAATGGATGGGGGGAGCGGGGGGAATAGGAGAGGTTCACTGTTGCTATTTATACATAGTTAGTGGTTGCGATGATGAGGGGAGGGGTTGGGGAGAGGGTGAAGGGGGCGGTGGGGAGGTTTGGTTATAAAAGGAAAAAAAGTTAACCACAATTGTATAAAAATGTGAATTGAATTCTGGTGTAGTCACATAACTGTATCTTGTTCTAGACTCAGCGGAGATAAGACTCCACTCTGCTGCGGCTTACTGTTTGAAATGTATTGGAAATTATGTTTTTGATGGTTAATAAATAAAGATTAAAAAAAAAAAAAAAAGAGGTTTTGCAGGCGGTAGACGAGTATGTGAGGCATAATGACATTGACGGTATGTCGCCTCTGATATTATGGGATGCTTTGAAGGCGGTATTGAGGGGGTTTTTTATGGAACGGGGAGCGTGGCGGAAAAAAGAACGGGAGAGGCACCGCCGGGAGTTAGAAGAGGTAATTAAGGTCTTGGAGGGGGAGTTGGCGCGGACTTCTTCTGGGGAGATCGCTAGTCGGTTGGTGCTGCGAAGGGGTGAGCTGCAGAGTTTTCTGAGGGAGGAAATCGAGGTGCTGGCCCGGCGTTCCAATTGTATGTATTATGCGAGAGGGGGGAAGATTGATCGTTTATTGGCGTATCAGTTGAAGCAGAAGAGAGAGCAGAATGTCATTTTGCAGATTAAGGATGGGCAGGGACAGCTGAGACAGGACCAATGGGACATTTGAGGACATGTTTGTCGAGTTCTACACGGATCTCTACAAATCGGAGTTTGCAGCGGCAGAGGAGTCGGTGGCGAATTATTTGCGGGGGAAGGTTGGGTCGGGGCTGACGGAGGAGCAGAAGCAGGTGCTGGACGATTCCGTGTCGGCCGAGGAGGTGGGATGTGCCATTCGGAGTTTGCCTCTTCATAAAGCGGCGGGGCCCGATGGGTTCCCGCCTGAGTTTTATAAGGCTTACTGTGAGAGTCTGGGGCCGCTCTTGGCCAGGTTTTTTAATGTGGCGTGAGAGACGGGTAGGGTACCGGAGTCTTTCTTGGAGGCTCATGTAACAATTATTCACAAGAAGGGGAAGGATCCCAGTCATCCAGGGTCCTATCGTCCAATTTCCCTGTTGAATACCGACGCGAAACTGTTGGCTAAGGTGTACGCTCTTCGTTTGCAAGCGGTTGTAACAGAGCTTATACATTTTGACCAAACGGGGTTCATCGCTGGGAGGCATGGGTCGGATAATGTGCGTAGAGTGTTAGATCTGGCGTACATCTGTGAGCGAGGGGAACACTGTCTATCTGCCTTTTTGGCCTTAGACGCTGAAAAGGCCTTCGATCGGGTTGAGTGGCCCTTCTTGCTGCAGGTTTTGCAGGCCTTTACTTTTGGTGGGGGCTTCCTCAGGGTGATTCGGGCACTGTATAGTGGGCCTACGGCGAGGCTGCAGATTAATGGGCAACTCACTTCGCGGTTTGTGCTGGGTAGGGGAACACGGCAGGGTTACCCCCTCTCCCCCTTGCTGTTTGCGCTCGCGTTGGAGCCGTTTGCGCAGGCGATTCGGATGAAGCCGGAGATACATGGGATATGGTCGGGAGGGGTGGAACATAAGGTGGCGTTGTACGCCGATGATACGCTCCTCTTCCTCTCTCAGTTGGAGGGGTCCTTAGCGGCGTTCCAAGGAGAGTATTGCGAGTATGCTAGTGTCTGGGTATAAATTGAATGTTTCTAAGTCGGTTCTCCTCCCCTTTCATGTGCCGGAGGGGGTGCGAGGGGTTTTGGAACGGCTCTACCCGTATAAGTGGGAGGCGCAGTCCTTGGGGTATTTGGGAGTGCGGATTCCCGTGCAGCACGCACGGTTGTATCAGCTTCATTTTCCGCCCTTGCTGCGGAAGCTGCAGGAGGAGATGTGGGCGTCGGCTGGGTTGACGCCCTCTTTGTTGGTACGGATCAATGTAGTGAAAATGAGTGCGCTCCCGCTACTGATGTATCTGTTTCTCATGCTGCCATGCCGGATTCCAGATGGGTTTTTTCGGGACCTGAATAGGGCGATTGCTGAGTTTATTTGGCATGGAAAGCGAGGTCGGATAGCTCTCAAAACATTGATGTTGCCCAGAGCGGCTGGGGGCCTAGCACTCCCTAATGGTAAATTCTATTATTGGGCGGCGCAGGTGCGGATGGTGTATTATTGGTGGAAGGAGCACCCGCATCAGCATTGGATTGCATTGGAAGCGGCGCAGGTGTCGGTGGAGCATATGGGGGCTGTAGCTTTCTCTGGTGAGCTGGGCAGATTGGAGGGGGTGCGGGCACATCCGCTGGTGGGCCCGACCGTGGAGATTTGGCGGAAGGTGTGTAGGCGGACGTCTTTTGAGGTGGCGGGGTCGAGGCTGGGGTTTCTGACCCAGGGGGGATTGTTCCCCCCTTATGTGATGGACCCCGGTAGGTTTAGCTGGCTTCGGGGCAATAGTATGGAAAAGGTACTGGATTTCATTGTGGAAAATAGGTTCCTGACGAGGCAGGAAGTTATGGAGCGATGTGGCCTGCGGCCGCCGCAAGGTTTTTGTTTGTTACAGTTGGAGCACTTTTTGGCAACTCATAGGGATCGCTTTCTGGGGGCCGCCGCAATGGCTCGAATCCTTCTTTACACATCCCCGTAGGCGGCAGGGGTTGGTGGCCCAGCTATATAGGGGGCTCCAGGGGGAGGTGCGGGGTTCACATCTATACCAGCGAGAGTGGGCCAGGGATTTGGGGAGGGAGTGGACTGAGGAGAACTGGGTAGCAATCTGGAATAATACCCCTAAAATTTCGATCTGCTTAGCGCATTTGAACACCCAGTATAAATGGTTATTTCGTATGTATTTCACTCCCAGCCGACTGTATGCTATGCACCTTAAAGATACAGCTGATTGTTGGCGGGGGTGTTTGGGGAGGGGGACCTTCCTCCATGTGGTCTGGGCCTGTGTCAAAATTCAAGTCTTCTGGGAGGGAGTGAGGGGGGTTTGCCGGGAGGTGACTGGGGAGCCCCAGGGGGAGGACCCCTCGCTGATGCTGCTGGGCTATACGGAGGGACCCCCTGAGGTCTGCTTGAACAAAAAGATGCTGACCAATTTTCTATATCTGGCGGCTCGGCTGGTTATTGCAGCGAAATGGAAGTGTGCAGAGGCCCCCAGCCTGCCAGAGTGGTATAGGAAGGTGGCAGACATAGGAAGGTGGCAGAGGGGGGTGGCGTTAAGCAGGGGCCGGTTGGAAGAGTTTCAGCGGATATGGTCCCCCTTGCAAGACTATGTCACTAGCTGGGAGCGCGAGGGGGTGTGTTAGGGAAGTGTATGGTAGGTGCTTGGGGCTGTGGTGCAGATGCTGGGCTGGGAAGGGGGATAGCGGACAGAGGCTGTTGGAAGGTGTTGGGGGACGGTCTGGGGCCTGTCGGTTCTCTTCCCTTCTCTTTCCCCTAGGAGGGCTGGTGGGAGCTGTCCTGAATGATCCGAGGGGGGGGTGGGTGATGGTTGGTGGTTGGCTAAGTTGTGATTCTGCATTGGCTATGTCACTGTTATCTTTGTTATTGATATGTACTTAATAAAGGAAAAATCAAAGTTAAAAAAAAAAAAAGGATATTATAATGTCTCTGTATTGTTCCGTGGTGCCACTGCACTTTGAATATTGTGTGCGATTCTGGTCGCTGTATCTTAAAAAGGATATAGCGTTATTAGAAAAGGTACAGAGAAGAGCCACCAAAATGGTAAATGGGATGGAAGTTTACCCCTATGAGGAGAGGGTTAAAAGGTTAGGGTTCTTCCACTTGGAAAAGAGACGGCTGAGGGGAGATATGATAGAGGTCTGTAAATTAAGGAATGGAATGGAATGGGTAAACGTAGATTGATTGTTTACTCCATCAAAAAGCAGAAAGACTAGAGGATACTCAATGAAGCTACAATGTTACCCATTTAAGATTAATAAAGAAAATAATATTTTACTCAACGTGTAATCAAACTCTGGAATTTGTTACCGTAGTAAAAGCCGTTACTGTAGTTGGGTTTAAAAAAGGTTTGGACAAGTTCCTGGAGGAAAGGTCCATAAACCATTATTAAAAAGGACCCAGGAAATCCACTGCTTACCCTGGGACCAACATTGTGGAACCTATGTACCTTTTTGGGAACCTGCCAGGTACTTGTGATCTGTATTGGCCACTGTTGGAAACAGGATACTGGGCTTGATGGACCTTGGTCTGATCCAGTATAGCATTTCTTATGTTCTTAAGTACAAAATAAAGAAATAAAAGAACCTATAAACCTCAAGGCAGAAAATCACCCTTTTTTTCTAGGCATGATGGCGAGGGCTGTGAATTCATGCCTAGCTCCTCCTCAGCCGCGGTAGGACAAGCAGAGAGAATGTCTGCCCCAGCTAAGAAGTGAAGGAGAGTCTGAGGGGCTCCTGCTTTCCACTGCTTTCGGTTTTCTGCAGCCTCGTTTCCAACTTTGCCAATTTCTATGAGAAAATAAGATCAGGAAAAGGGGAATTAATTGGCTGTTTTGTCATAAACCTATTTTGATATTGCCGATTATATGCCATTATATGCCATAAACAATTGCGGATGTGCCCACGGGAACTCACAAATAATTTGGCCTTGATATGTGCAGCGTGAGTCTAGGCTGACATTCATTGTTTAAGGGAGCAGATTCAGACATTTGCAGAAAATATTTCTGCTGACTCAAGTACCTGATTCTTGGAAATCAATTTCTCCGAAAGTTCTCTCTCTCTGATCTTCCCACAGCTTCTGCCAGTCTCTCTCTCCCAGCTCCCTGCCAGCCTCAAAAGTCAAAGTGTCATTAAATATGTCCACATCCTGAAATAAACAAAAAATAAAACGTAGCAGGAGAGTTGTACTTAAATTTGCTGTCTGCAAGGGCTGGGAAGGTTTAGGAGCACTGTGGGGGCGATGCATTGGAGCAGTGTTCTCAACCCAGTCCACTGGGACCCCCAAGGCCAGTCAGGTTTTCAGTATATCCACAATGAATATGCATGAGATAGATCTGCATACAATGGAAGCAGTGCATGGAGATCTATCTCATGCAGATTCATTGTGGATATACTGAAAACCTGACTGGCCTGGAGGTCCTAGAGGACTGGGTTGAGAACCACTGCATTGGAGACTGGAAAGGGAGGGAAGACAGCTGCTTCTACTTCAGCGGCCCCTGATGACTACAGAGGTGTAATATGGGGATAGTCTTAGAGGAAACCTCCCTCTAATCCTTAGGCCTAGCAGGGAGAGTACTTGTGTCACCAGGGCATAACATTTGAGTTGAAGAGATATATACACAGAAAAAAGAGAATACAATTTTAATACAAGAAATATGTCACTGAAATTAGACAATGGCTTTATTATTAAGAGAGGTGTCCTGGAATAGCCCAGATTTGCAAGTGTTCAATCCTCTGTTCAGAATCCTGGATCTCAAGGCAGGGCAAGCAAAAGCAAAATATTGCTCTCATGATACTGTTCTAACCAGCCGAAATGGCACTAAATCTTCAGAGGATGGAAGAGGCTCTCTGCACTATCTAAGCCCCCCATGAAAGATTGAGGAAGTGAAAGACAAGAGAACAGAACCAGCTACTCAAATACTTTGGATCTTGCTGACTGCAATCTGAGGCCTGTCAGATATGCCGAGGAAAGATTAATATGTAATGAAAGCAAAACATGAACTTGACTTGCTATCATTAGAACTGTATTACCTCATAGTCAAGGTTGGTGTTTTCTTCAATAAGGGGCCCATCTAAATTAATTTCAAATTTGATTCCACCCTGAATAAAAGAAGATAAACGTCTATCAAGATCCTCAAAAATTCATGAAAATACAAAGAAAGAAGTATCTGTGGTATGCGGAGACTAAATCATTTGAAACATATTTGCACATACACATTAATTTGACTTTCTTTTTGATGAAATGCCTCCCAGAGGTGAATTCCATTCCTTGGATTGCCAACTAGCACCCATATTCTGGAGAAGCTCTTCCTGTCCTGATTTGACCCTACTTCAAAGGAGGCACATTGCAAACCAGAGAAACCAAGGCTCTAATCCCGCTTCTCCTACCGACCTTTCTGTAATCTTGGGCAAGTCCCTTCACCCTCCACAGTCTCAAGTTCAACTTGGGCAGGGAAATAACTGGTGTACCTAAATGTAATTCACCTTTAGCTTGGATTTTGGAAAGACAAGTAATGTAACTAGAATCCAAGTAGTCGGGAAAGCAAATACACAAAAGAAAAATAAATAGCCAAGGCAATAAAAAGGAGAGATAAGACATTTTTCAGGTATGTTAGCAAGAGGAGGAAGTGCAAAAGAGGTATTGTCAGACTCAAGGGTGAAGGGGAGGAATATGCAGAAACTGATGAGGATAAAGTGTAATTGCTTAACAAATATTTTTGTTCTGTGTTCACAAATAAAGGGCCAGGAGCAGGAACTCAGAAAGCACCCACAAATAGGAACAGAAGTGACGGGAATCTTGAACGATTTTCAGAAGACTGTGTTCCTGAGGAACTAGCTAAACTAAAAGTAGACAAAGCGCTGGGGCCGGATGGGATACATCTGAGAGTATTGAAGGAACTTGGGGATGTTCTAGTGGCTCCACTGACTGATCTTTTCAATGCTTCTTTAGAGTCTGGAGTGGTCCCAGTGGACTGGAGAAAGGTGCATGTGGTCCCTTTACACAAAAGCGGAAGTAAGGATGAGTTTAAGAACAATAAGGTCAGTTGGTCTGAACTCTATGTCGAGTAAATTAATGGAAATGCTGCTAAAACAGAGCATAGTGAGGTTTCTGGAGTCCAATGGATTACAGGATCTGAAGCAATATGGGTTTTGCAAAGGCAGGTCTTGTCAGACAAATCTGATTGATTCTTTGACTGCGTGACCAGAGAGTTAGACCGAGGGAAAGCGTTAGATGTGGTGTAGATTTCAGTAAAGCCTTTGGCACCATCCGCAAAGGTGACTTATAAATAAATTGAGCACCCTAGGGTTGGATCCTAGAAGTTGATTGAGTGGGAGGGGACAAAGGGTACAGGTAAATGGAGCTCACTCTGAGGAGAAGGATGTTATCAGTGGTGTGCCACAGGGATCTGTCCTTGGTCCGATTCTTTTTAACATTTCTATAAATGATATTGCGGAAGGGCTGTCGGGTAAGATTTGTCTCTTTGTGGATGATACCAAAATCTGCAAGAATCTGGGGAGCAGACACCCAGGAAGGAATAGATAACATGAGGAGGGATCTAGCTAATCTTGAAGAATGGTCAAGAATTTGGCAGCTGAGAATTAATGCTAAAAAATGCAAGGTCATGCATTTGGGCTGCAAAAATCTAAGGGCCTGGTAGAGCATAAGGGTGAAATATTTCTGTCTATGAAAGAAGAGCGGGACCTGGGAGTGATTGTTTCTGATGACCTTAAGGTGGCTAAACAGGTAGAAAAGACAACGGCGAAAGCCAGAAGGATGCTTGGGTACACAGGGAGAGGAATGGCCAGCAGAAAAAGAGGAGGTGATAGTGCTTCTGTATAAGTGTTTGATGAGACCTTATTTGGAGTATTGTGTGCAATTCTTGAGACCATACCTTGAAAAAGATATACTGTAGACAGGATGGAGTTGGTGCATATGGTCCTCATATGGTTTATAATAAAAAACACTGCCACTAAAATGGGCAGTGGTTTTTATTATAAACCATATGGGGACAGACCTAAAGATCTTAATATGTATACTTTAGAGGAAAGGTGGGACAGAGGAGATATGATAAAGATGTTTAAATACCTCCGTGGCATAAATATACAGGAGGAGACCCTCTTGCATCTGAAAGTAAGCTCTGCAACGAGGGGACATAGGATGAGGGTGAAAGGGGATAGACTCAGGAGTAATATGTGGAAATATTTCTTTATGAAAAGAGTGGTAGATGCATGGAATAGTCTCTCAGTTGAGGTAGTAGAGACGAGGACAGTATCTGAATTCAAGAAAGCATGGGACAAACAGAAGATTTCTAAAGGAAAAAAAGAGACTATAGTAGTTGATATAGAAGGGTAGACTAGATAGGCCATATGGTCTTTTTCTGCCAGCATGTTTCTATGTTTCAATGGGCTTTTGAACTTTTTTTTTCTTAGAGAAATCAGCACCAAATTGCCTTGCATGTAGTAGGGTAAAACCACAGCTGGCTGGGCCTGCACAAAAAAATGGAGTCTGGAGGTAATGCTGTCTACCCATTCTGTCTCTAAATATGATCCCATGCTGACATCCTACAAGGATAAGATAATACGAGCTACACAGACTAGTCTTTCGCTGTTGCCATCTACGAGGTCAGTTCTTCTTAACCCAGTCCTGGAGGCACACCTAGCCAGTCATGTTTTCAGGTTTACCACAAGAAATATGCATGAGATAGATATCTAAACTATATAGGTGGTAATTCTGTGGCATTTTGCATGCATGACTGGCCTCATAAAATATCGACTGCTGTAAAAATACCCACTTTCACTTGAAGGTGCATACTTTGCCGGTAGGTACAGTCTGGTGCAGGGTCTGGGAGTAACATGGGTGAAGTTACCAAGTACGTGCATTGATTCTAAAAAACTTAATTTTCACACATTCATGTGAAGTTATGCACTTTTATATACACCTGCCATAGAGTAAGTGGAAATGTTCATGTCTCAAGGTGCAATCGCTGCCACTTATGCTAGTTATAAAATAGGCTTCGTGCAGTAGTCTAGGCGCCCTGTTATAGAATTACCCTCACAATGGATAGCCATTATGTCTACCATATCAAAAAAACACCGGCTGAAGTCTTCAGCCAATCTTACACAAAAACTCCAGCTATCAATTCCCTTTCACATAACGAAGTTATAATCAAGGTTCCCGAAAAACAGCCCTTTAATAAGCAAAGGACTAACCTCTTTTTCTATAGAGGAGAAAAGACCTCAGTAACACTGCGTATCTCTCTATGCGGCAGTTCACTCTTTGCCTGAAGGGGATTTGCTACCCTTTACCATCATAGCTCTAAAAATCTCCTCTAATGACTTTTTCCCAACACTATTTAATTAAATATCTTAACACTCCTTAGACTTACTGTCCAGCAGAACACTAAAAGTGGTAGCTCTTTTAAATACTCTCACAGTCAATCATGCTTTCAGCAGCAGCATAGTATTTCAGATTTGCTAAATTGCACAGCAATGAAAGTCAAAGAGATCATGATTAGTTTCCTGACAGTGTGGCATCATAGGAGCTTCTTTCTTCTGTTTCGATAAACAATACTTGTGCTCGGCCAATCTCTCTCTCAATGGGCGAGTAGTTTTGCCAATATGGAGTATGTCACATGGGCATTTCAAAGCATAGCCCACAGGGTCAGTCAGGCGCAAAGTCATAAGCTGCAAATGAATTGTCCAATCACCAATAATCACTCTATCACCTTCCACCATCAGACTACAACACGGACATCGATCACACTTAACATGTCCCGGTTTCAATTCATAGGGCATTCTCCGAACTGCTGGACAAAGATGGTCTCTTAAAGTTCTCCCTCACTGATATGCTATACACACATGATCTTTGCCCAGCAGTTTGGAAATACTGAAATACTGTGCTGGTGCTGAAAGCATGATCGACTGTGAGATTATTTAAAAGAGCTACCACTTTTATAGTATAGTGTAGAGTTCTGCTGGACAGTAAGTCTAAGGCGTGTTACGTTATCAAATTAAATAGTGTTGGAAAAAAGTAATTAGAGGAGATTTTTAGAGCTATGATGGTAAAGGGTAGCAAATCCCCTTCAGGCAAAGAGTGAACTGCCGCATAGAGGGATAAGCAATGTTACTGAGGTCTTTTCTCCTCTATAGAAAAAGAGGTTAATCCTTTGCTTATTAAAGGGCTGTGATTATAACTTTGTTATGTAAAAGGGAATTGATAGCTGGCATTTTTGTGTAAGATTAGTCATTATGTCTATCCATATGCCCAATACTTCCACCATTGATATAGCACCATTGTCAAGTTCACTAGTATAAGAACATAAGATATGCCATACTGGGTCAGATCAAGGTCCATCAAGCCCAGTATTCTGTTTCTAACAGTGGCCAATCTAGGTCACAAGTACCTAGTAGTTTCCCCAAAAGACACAGGTTCCACAATGCTTGTACTATGGCAAGCAGTGGACTTCCCGGGTCCCCTTTAATAATGGTTCATGGACCTTTCCTCCAGGAACTTGTCCAAACCTTTTTTAAACCCAGCTACACTAACAGCCTTTACTACATCCTCTCATAACAAATCCCAGAGTTTGATTACAAGTTGAATGAAAAAAATAGTTTCTCTTATTAGTCTCAAATGGGTTACACTGTAGCTTCATGGCATGTCCCCTAGTCTTTCTACTTTTTGATGGCGTAAACAATCAATCTACATTTACATGTTCCAGTCCATTCATTAGTTTATAGAGTTCTATCATAACTCCCCTTAGCTGTCTCTTTTCCAGGTTAAAGAGCCCTAACCTTTTAAGCCTCTCTTCATTGGAGTATCCTTCCATCCCCTTTACCATTTTGGTGGCTCTTCTCTGTACCTTTTCTAATAACGCTATCTACTTTTTAAGATACGGCAACCAGAATTGCACACAATATTCAAGGTGCGGTCGCACCATGGAACGATACAGCGGCATTATAATATCCTTTGTTTTATTCTCCATTCCTTTCCTTGTGATTCCTAGCATTCTATTTGCTTTCTTGGCCGCCACTGCACACTGGGCGGAAGGTTCCAATGTGCTATCCTGAATCATCCTGAAGCCCTTTTTAAAATTTGGTGTTATATTGATAAATTGCCAGTCCTCAGTTAGAGGGTCAGATTTTAATAATATGTTACAGATTCCAAGTAGCGAGTCTGCAGTTTCCTATTTGAGTTCTTTCAGAATGCTGTGGTGAATGCCTTCAGGTCATCTGATTTGTTGCTATTTAGCCTGTCAATTTGTGTGTTCTGGGGCTGCCGTGAAATGCCAGTGCCATCTATTTGTGTTGTTTTTTTTGTCTGCAATAGCTGTAAAGTGAGGAGGCAGAAAATTAAACTTATATACTGCATTTCTGCTCTCTCTTAAGAGAGATGTGCAGGGAGTGAGGTTTCTGGCACTGCCTTGAAAAATTAACATTTGCTGGCTTGTTATAAAGTGAGGTGGCTGAAAGTTAACAGTATAAGTGCATTTTTGACCTTTGTTACGAGACAGGAGCAGGGAATGCATTTTCTAAGGCTGCCTCTTGTTCTCCTTTTCTTCTAGGACAAAATTTTCACTTTGGTTGATTCACCAACTAGGTGAATTATTGATTTCTCATGACTTACATGAAGGAGTAGTCAAATGGTAGAGTAATGAACTGAGAAACAAAAGAGCCAGGGTTCAAAACCCATTAATGAATTTTGCGACTTTAGGAAGTCTCTTTATCCTCCCTTAGCTCAGATGCACCTTAAATTATCAATATGGCTTCTGATTTTCAGTTATAACCAGAAAATACCAATAAGATCCAACACAATGGGAAACTGGACTTTCCAGTTATAATCAAAACCCCTGAAAATTGTCTTCTCTTGCAGGGGGATCCAATGACGTCTCCCAGCTATTCCCCCTCCCTTCTGACCCAAAAAGCAGTAATGTTAGGTGGACAGAGCATCATCCCCCCTTCCCAGTCCACACCTACACAGTTCAATATTTTAAATTCAAGTCAGTGGCCCAGGAGCCTCAAGCTGCTTCCTCTTCTACTGTAGGCAGGGCCCGAATATTGTGTTTTAATAGTGTGCTGCACGCTTGGTCTCAGCTGCAGGAAAAATATTCAAGTGGCTGCAGTAGGCTGAAGAAATCATCGCTAATGGGGAAGCCTTGGGGCCGGAGCATAAGTAATACTCCTGCTGTGGCAGGTGAAGGCCTGTGACCCACGGTGTCTGACATAAGCAGGCCAGCATGGCTAGCTTGACCTGTAAATGAGGCCTGTGGAGAGGCATATAGGATTGCACATCCCCCAACATGCTGCTATTGTAAGATAGAACTCAGTAGAAGTATTGAATTAGCTTAGGTAAGCAGAACCAAAAGATGGAAAAATACAGAAAGACATGTTTAAAAGTTACTGATAAGAAAAAGGACATCTGCAAAGAAATAATTAGGAGTGCTGACAGATGAGTTGCAGAGCCCAGCTCCTCTGCACGCACAAATTGGTTCTATGGCCTTGAGAGTGTGAAAGTAACAAGTTGATGAACTGACCATTGTAATTGGGACTAGAAGGGGGGCATGCAGGTGTCATGCCCACAGAAGGGACATAATTGGATAAACTTATCAGTACCGGGACCAATGGAAGAGGTACGGGAGGTACGGGAGGTTACCGGGACCAATGAAATGTTTTTCTATACCTAGAATGGAACAAAAGTCTATAAAAGTTGTTGTAATGCTTGAAAACTTTGCTCAGCCATTTTGAAATTGACTGGTTCGAGACTTGTGCACAAATAAATGATTTGGACCTTCTGAACAGACTCCTGGTATCATTGGTTTGTCTGCGCTTTGCTGCTACATATTCTTGGTGCGTTGGCCGGGAAGTTGTGGAATCAAAGTGTATATAGGGCAATATACCACGACTTTCCGCCTCTATAGGCTTGGTCCTGCCGGGATCGCGCCCTTCCGACGAGGGCTGCTCCCTGGCGCCACCGGTCCCTTGTATCGGAGGGAGCTGGTCGGACCTCGGCGGGTGCCGGGCCCGGTTGGAGCCAACGCCTCGAACCCGAGTGAGGGGAGTCCGAGGTCCAACTCATGCGCCTGCTTGGGAAGTTTGAGGACCGGATCCGGTGAGTATAGTTTTGATTTTGGGTCTAGACAGAAATAGAAAGAGCAGTACTGCCATTGGAACTTGGAATTTGGAATTTGTAATCTCGAGATATTGGGAATTGGTAAGAGAGCATGATCAACTCTCAAGGAAGGGCCGAGTAACCCCGCATGGGAATTCGCCGGGTGAAACCCTTATCCTTATTGTAATTGGGAAAAAGACTAGTCAGAATAGATAGAAACGAATGCATTCTGGGATACGTTGCTAGCATGATTGTGTGAACGAAGTGTGAATGAGAGGTCTGGCAGCACGGACCAAGTGAAGGCGGACCCCTGAGTAGCGCATTTCCTGACCGGGCGACCGCGTTCAGGTCGCGAAAAGGGGGAAGCGATTGTCATCTTGTCTTGTTATTTGTACTCCTTATATGTTTCTAGGGCTGTGAGGACCGCTTACCCACGGTCCGCCCTCCTTTTCCCTTCTGTCTGTTGTTGCGCGCACACATCGAAATGGGAGGGGCGGGGTCTACTAGAAACACTCCATTAGAATGTATGATTGCACATTTTAAAGAGGGATATTCAGGAGATTATGGTATTAAAATGACAGCAGCCCGTTTGCAGATTTTGTGTACTAGGGAGTGGCCCGATCTAGACCCCATCTGGCCCCGAGAGGGAACGTTCAATGTAGAGATTATTCAGCCAATACACCGTAGAGTGCGGGTAGCGCACCCCGATCAGTACCCCTATATAGATTCCTGGTTAAGTATTTGTGAAGATCCGCCCCCCTGGGCGCAGCGCTGTTATGAGGAACAGTGCAGAATAATGTTAGCTAAAACAGATTCTAGACAGAAAACGGAACAGCCTAGAATGAAAGAGCAGGATAAGAAAGCCAAGAAGAAGCCCATCTTGGTAGATCCTGATTCCCCAGAAATAATCCTCAGGCAGCCCCGAACCCCAGGTCCAATAAGAGTAGCCCGGCGTCCTGCTCCAGAACCCCAGCGACGACCGGAGCGGGACCCAACCCCTGATCCACCTCCTGGAGGGGAAGAAGAGGAGGAATTAGCTGAAAGAGAAGAGGAGGACATAAAAAGTGAGCCAGAAGCGGAGATAGAAGAAGGAGAAAGAGAGAATCCCCCAGACGAGGAGGACAGTGTACAAGTAATTGAGAAAGTCAGCACTAGCGCTAGCACTAGCACGCCAGTAAAAGATAAACCCAAAGCAAAACCTGCTGAGAAAAAGAAAGTGACCCCTTCAAAGGCAATCACGACAATAACCCTTAGATCCCAAAAGACACCTACGACAGCCAAAATGTTTCCCTTACGGCAAGTCCCGGGAGTGCCCGTAAAGAATGATAATGATGAAGTGGTAGCGGGACCCCTAACTTATGTGTATATCCCTTTCTCTACAACTGATTTATTAAATTGGAGGTCGCATTATGCCTCCTATACTAGTAAGCCCCAGGAGCTGACAGAATTAGTAACTAGTATTATGGAAACTCACCAACCCACTTGGCCAGATTGCCGTCAGCTCCTGACCACCCTATTCACGACAGAAGAACGAGCAAGAATTAGAAAAGCAGCTATTGAGTGGATGGCAGAAAACCCTGTAGCTCCGGCACAGGGGCAGAATATAATAGACCGTCGGGAAGCAGCTCAGAGAGAATTCCCGAATGAAGACCCCCAATGGGATCCAAATACAGATGAAGGATCCACAGCCCTAGCCCGTTTTCGCCAAGGCTTTTTACAAGGCCTGAAAAGGGGGGGCCAAAAAGCTATGAACCTTTCCAAAGTTGCAGGAGTCATCCAAGGGATAGATGAGAGCCCAGCAGATTTTTATGAAAGATTAACTGAAGCATACAGAATGTATACTCCCTATGATCCCGAGGCACCAGGAAGTTTATGTATGGTGAATTCTGCTTTTGTAAACCAGTCACAACCAGACATTAGACGTAAATTACAGAAATTAGAAGGGTTTGCGGGCATGAATGCAACACAGTTACTGGAAGTCGCTCATAAAGTGTATGTGAATCGTGATACTGAAAGACAGAGAGAATGTGATAGAAAGATGAAGAAGAAAGCTGATTTTTTGGCTGCGGCCATAGTTGAAAAGAAAAGGGGAGGTGTCCCTAGTCGACGGAGTAGAGGAAGAGGGCGGGGTCAAGGCGGAGGCCGGACCCAGAGGCTAGGCGTGAACCAATGCGCCTATTGCAGAGAGGAAGGACATTGGAGAGATACGTGCCCGCAACTCGAAGACGCCCAGCAAGATGACGACAGTAGTCATCAGTGGCGAGAAGAAAGACGAGGCTATCCCCGAAGCCGAGGAGGAGCCAATCGAGAACAATTCCAGCGAGAGAGAGGAGGAGCCATTCAAGCATTGGCCACAACGACCCATGATGAAAATGACGTGGATTAGGACAGACCGGGCTCCAAGTTTGCTTTAGGTCTCCAGGAGCCTATGGTCGGAATACAAATAGGAGACCAAATTATGGACTTTATGGTTGATACTGGAGC
Source organism: Ichthyophis bannanicus (assembly GCA_033557465.1). Taxonomy (NCBI): domain Eukaryota; kingdom Metazoa; phylum Chordata; class Amphibia; order Gymnophiona; family Ichthyophiidae; genus Ichthyophis; species Ichthyophis bannanicus. The sequence goes on along the minus strand of CM066033.1, from coordinate 1,402,898,641 downwards.
ACAACATTCAGTAATAGACAAAAAGATAGCCCCATTTTCTACAAAAGCACTCACCATTATAGGAGCAACTGGTGCCAAAGCCACAAAGTCTTTTCTTCAGAATCGAATATGCAGTCTAGGAGGACAGCAAATAACTCATCAATTCCTTTACATGCCCGAATGTCCAGTGCCATTACTGGGACGAGATATGCTAGCCAAGCTCCAAGCACAGATATCTTTCTCTGAACAAGGAGAAATGCAAATGACAGTGAATTCCCAAACCAAACCAGCAGGAGTAATGCTGCTGACAGTGCCCCGAGAAGAAGAATGGAGGTATTACGTTGATGACTCCATCCAAGATACCTATTTTGAACAAACTTTAAAGAACATCGATGCACCACCTGGAGTATGGGCAGAAGGCAGTCCCCCAGGCCTAGCCAAGCATATAGCACCAGTGATTGTAACCCTTAAGCCTAGTGCTACACCAGTGCACGTCAAACAGTACCCTCTCCCAAGACCTGCAATTGAAGGCATTCATCGCCACCTACAAAGATTGCTCGAGTATGGCCTACTAAAAGTATGTCAATCCCCATGGAACACTCCACTTTTGCCAGTAAAGAAACCTGGGACAGATGATTATCGCCCAGTACAAGACTTGAGAAGAGTAAATGATGCAGTTGAAACTATACATCCAGTTGTACCCAATCCTTACACTCTTCTAGGACTGATACCTGCTGAAGCTACCCATTTCACTGTACTGGATTTGAAAGATGCATTCTTTTGCATAAGATTAGCCCCTGTAAGCCAAATATTGTTTGCATTCGAATGGCAGGACCCCATCTCTGGAAGAGGGGGCCAACTCACCTGGACAAGATTACCCCAAGGATTCAAGAATTCGCCTACCATCTTTAGCGCTGCACTGAATCAAGACCTTTCAAGCTATCCAGTAGCCCCGGGGAAGAGAGTGCTTCTCCAATACGTGGATGATCTGTTGATAGCTGCCATATCAGAAAGTGAATGTATACTAGCCACCAAAGACCTCTTGCAGTTACTAGATGAAGCTGGATACAAAGTTTCCAGAGCAAAAGCACAGCTATGCCAAAAAGAAGTGAAATACTTGGGTTTTCGTATTACCCAAGGAAGCAGAAGATTAGGCAGAGAAAGAAAAGAAGCAGTATGTAGAATTCCAACTCCAACAACCAGAAAGCAAGTCAGAGCTTTTCTGGGAGCGGCAGGATATTGCCGAATCTGGATACCCAACTTTGCCCAAATTGCCAAACCACTGTATGAAGCCACAAAAGGAGAAGAAAAGTCGCCACTGGAGTGGGGACTTGAGCAGGATACAGCCTTCAAGACGTTAAAGGAAGAATTGATGTCATCACCAGCACTTGGACTACCAGATGTCCACAAACCTTTCCACTTGTTTGTACATGAAGCACAGGGAAATGCCTTAGGCATGTTGACTCAGAAATTGGGAAATTGGGAGCGACCTGTAGCATACCTATCGAAACAATTGGATCCTGTGGCCAAAGGATGGCCACCATGCCTGAGAGCAGTTGCAGCTACAGCGCTACTAGTGAGTGAAGCAGACAAACTCACATTAGGACAGAACATACGAGTCACTGTGCCACATGCAGTCCTTGCCCTTATGGAACAGAAAGCAAATTATTGGCTCACCAATTCCCGAATGTTGAAGTACCAGAGCATGTTATGTGAAAACCCACAGATACAACTTGAAGTGAGCCATGCCTTGAATCCAGCTACTTTGATACCCATCAGTGAAGAACTCCCAGAACATGACTGTATCGAAGTCATGGAAACTGTGTTCTCCAGTCGACCCGACTTGACAGATGTGCCCATAGACAATCCTGACCAGATCTATTATGTTGATGGGAGCAGTCTCATCCTTGATGGACGACGCTGTGCCGGATATGCAGTCGTCACTCAACACGAAGTAGTTGAATCATCAGCTCTAGCCTCAGGCACATCAGCCCAGAAAGCCGAATTAATAGCACTTACCAGAGCATTGTTGTTAGGAGAAAAACTTGTGCAGAATGTATATACAGATTCCAAATATGCCTTCACTACCTTGCATGCCCATGGAGCTCTCTATAAAGAAAGAGGACTCATCACATCCGGAGGAAAATCAGTCAAGTATGGTCCCGAGATATTGATGCTACTTGATGCAGTTTGGGCCCCAACACGTGTAGCTGTCATGCATTGTAGAGGACATCAAGCAGGAAAAGGAGAAGTTGCTCGAGGAAATAGATTTGCAGATGCCTCAGCACGACAAGCAGCTATGACAGGACAGATTGCCCCACAAGCAATGCCGATGCAAGCAGCATTGTTTCCAGTACCTTTGAATCTATGGACCCCACGATATACCACCAAAGAATTGGATTACTATTGTAACAGAGAAGATGGAATACTGAAAGATGGATGGATTGAGCTGCCACCAGAAGAGGGCAGTCAACCTCCTGGACGAATAGTAATTCCTGAACTGTTAGGACCATCCTTTGTCAAAGCTTTCCACGAAGCCACCCACTATGGGAAGAGTGCTATGGAAAAAGCACTCAGACCACATTTCTACATCCCTCTGATGACAACCATATCAGCCTCAGTAGCACGTCAATGTCTAACCTGTGCCAAAAATAATGCCAAGCAAGGCCTTATAACAGCACCCCGAGTCCAGTCAGGAGGTGTCACCCCCATGCACAACCTCCAAGTCGATTTTACTGAAATGCCAAAAGCCAATGGATACCATTACCTATTAGTATTAGTTTGTACTTTCTCTGGGTGGGTAGAAGCCTTCCCAACCAGAACTGAGAAAGCCCGAGAAGTTACCAAAGTCTTAATGAGAGAGATTGTCCCTAGATTCGGAATTCCAGCAGTAATAAGGTCAGACAATGGACCCTCATTTGTCTCCCAAGTTACTCAGCAGTTAGCAAAAGCTTTGCAGATACAATGGAAACTCCACACTGCATACAGACCCCAGAGTTCAGGGAAAGTTGAGCGAATGAATCGTACCTTGAAAGCCCAGATGTCTAAGCTTTGTCAGGAGACACACTTGAAGTGGCCCCAAGTGCTCCCCATAGCTTTACTCAGAATACGCTCAGCTCCTGTAAAGTCAACAGGATTTTCCCCTTTTGAAGTTTTGTATGGTAAACCCCCACCAATAGTGCAGGGAGTCAAAGGAAGTTTAGCCCAGATTGGTTCAGAAGTAACCAGACAAGAACTCCTAGCTCTTAGTTTTGTTCTGCAGACTCTCCATACGTGGATCCAAGACCAGTTGCCTATCAACTTGACGGAACCCTTGCATCCCTATCAGCCTGGTACTGAGGCTGGAACCCCATTGGAAGGGACCGTACACCGTCATCCTGTCTACCCCAACTGCAGTAAAGGTAGCCGAGATCGACGCCTGGATCCACCACAGCAGAGTCAAGCCCGCCGCCGATCCTGAACCAGAGCAGTGGACAGCAGAACAGCATCTTGATGCACCCTTGCGAGTTACTCTGAGACGGCAACCAGCAGCTTAGACACTTCATCACAAGTGCTTTGCAGTAGCCAAGTCTTTCGAAGAGGATTGCTGTTTTCCATGCAGCAACAGTTTTGTTTCAACGAACCCAATTTGTGTGTGATTTGACACACTGCTTTGAGACTACATCGACTAAGCCAGACTTCACAAGCCAACTGAAATTGCTGAAAAGTTGGTCAATGTGTACTGGACATCTTGAGGATCTTCAATCAACACTCAGCATCCGTTAAATTGCTTCATTAGCAAACGGGACGAAGAATAAAGGACCGTCGTGATCAAGATCAGCAAGCTGAGGATTCAGAAGAACTCCAATCAACATCAACATGTATCTTTGTTTTTGCTTTACCTTGGTTGCCTTCTTTGGAGGTTTTGAACAGACTTATGCTTTACCTCCATGCACTGCTTGCATTACTTCTACTAGAACTGGACTGAAAGTAACTCAGACTTTGCTTTATCATTCTTACTATACCTGCAAGGGAACAGTAACTCGGTGTATCTATAACACCACTGAACTAAATGTTTGCACTCATGGCAAAATCAAAGCATGCTATAATCCGCATCAGAATCCATCCTATTACACGTTGGAAATAAGATGGAAGGATGCAGATGGACCTATATTAGCTGCTACACCACCACTTAAGGACATTACTAAACCTGCTGTTTTGAATTTTGATGCATGTAATGCCATTAATAGAGATAGTCAGTCCACCTGTGGTACATGGGAGAAAGCGTATCGAAATGACCATAAATATATGTGTCCAGAAGGTGCCACAAATTGGTGGAAGTGTACAGGTAAAACGGGATCAGGCTATAGTACTGCAACAGCGGCAGATTACTATTGCCCGTATTGGGGATGTGTTTTTTATGCTACCTGGAACACTGGTATAACTGATGAGAAAAAAGATAAACGGATGGCTACTCTAACCAAGCCAACCACTAATGATAAATGTCAGAAAGATGCTTGCAACCCCTTACACTTACGTATACACAATCCCCATGCATGGAAACAAGGATACAAGTTTGGTTTACGTATTGCTGGAGGAGCAATAGATCCAGGGACCATTGTGTATATCAGATTGAATACCCAAGCCCACAAGTCATCTAAATATCATATTCATAATACTTTTTATGAAGCCATGCATGTAAATAAGTTTGAGATCCCTCACCCCTCACAGAATTTATTTCTAGAATTAGCTGGAGCAGTAGTATCTAGTCTTAAGATCTCAGATTGCTATTTTTGTGGCGGAACCCAAATGGGAGACCAATGGCCATGGGAAGCACAAGAATTGAATTATTCTATGACGTACAATCAGACTGAATTACACAAGGCTACCAGTGAATGGGTGTTAGCGCACTCAATCGTTGGACGTCTTTGCTATGCCAGAACTGGACCCCAGTTCACCCAGAAGGTAGGACAGCTGGTCTGTCTTAGCCAGAAGTACTATAATGCCACGACCAAAAAGACAGCATGGTGGTCAGGAATCAGACATCCTGAACCTCCTAACCCATTAGCCAGATTTCCTGAACTTGCTGGTTTCTGGACTAACCTTGCCAAAGTCCAAGCCTGGCAAGCCCCACCTGGCCTATATTGGATCTGTGGAAACCGAGCATATGCGCAACTCCCGCCACACTGGGGAGGAGCATGTGTCTTAGGAACCATCAGACCTTCTTTCTTTCTTTTGAACACTGAACATGGAGAACAATTAGGATACCCTGTTTACACTACCCACCGACACAAAAGAGCAGTGAGACAGAAAAGAGAAGCCTTACAGATAGGCAAGTGGGAAAAGCGGCAAGGTGATGATTGGCCACCAGAAAGAATTATTGAGTATTATGGACCTGCCACTTGGAATGATGATGGTATGTATGGTTATCGTACCCCAATTTATATGATTAATCGTATTATTCGCTTACAAGCAGTAGTTGAAATAATAACTAATGAAACTAGTCATGCTCTTACGCTCTTAGCTAGACAAAGTACTCAGATGCGCACTGCTATATACCAGAACCGCTTAGCACTTGATTATTTATTAGCAGCTGAAGGAGGAGTATGTGGTAAACTGAATTTAACTAATTGCTGTTTGAAAATAGATGATAAAGGTCAAGTAGTTGAAGAAATTGCTAAAGATATGCAAAGACATGCTTATGTGCCAGTACAGACTTGGCACTCATTGAAATTTCCTAACTGGTTTGCTAATCTTTTCTCTTGGCTGGGAGGATTTAAGACTTTCATTGTTCTAGTACTAATCCTTGTTGCTGTTATCTTCTTATTACCATGTTTGATCCCATGTTGTATGCGTTCCATTCATAATGCTATTGATAGTACAGTAGAGCGGAAGACCGCAACTAAAATAATGGCTTTATACAAAGCTAGTCCTAGTCGAAATCCTTCAATCATGATGTGATTCTAATAAAAGTGATTTAACTCTCACACCTTATTAAGTAATAGGGTGAGATTAATCAAAGGGGGGAATGTGGCAGGTGAAGGCCTGTGACCCACGGTGTCTGACATAAGCAGGCCAGCATGGCTAGCTTGACCTGTAAATGAGGCCTGTGGAGAGGCATATAGGATTGCACATCCCCCAACATGCTGCTATTGTAAGATAGAACTCAGTAGAAGTATTGAATTAGCTTAGGTAAGCAGAACCAAAAGATGGAAAAATACAGAAAGACATGTTTAAAAGTTACTGATAAGAAAAAGGACATCTGCAAAGAAATAATTGGGAGTGCTGACAGATGAGTTGCAGAGCCCAGCTCCTCTGCACGTACAAATTGGTTCTATGGCCTTGAGAGTGTGAAAGTAACAAGTTGATGAACTGACCATTGTAATTGGGACTAGAAGGGGGGCATGCAGGTGTCATGCCCACAGAAGGGACATAATTGGATAAACTTATCAGTACCGGGACCAATGGAAGAGGTACGGGAGGTACGGGAGGTTACCGGGACCAATGAAATGTTTTTCTATACCTAGAATGGAACAAAAGTCTATAAAAGTTGTTGTAATGCTTGAAAACTTTGCTCAGCCATTTTGAAATTGACTGGTTCGAGACTTGTGCACAAATAAATGATTTGGACCTTCTGAACAGACTCCTGGTATCATTGGTTTGTCTGCGCTTTGCTGCTACACTGCAGCTCCCCTCTCTCTACCACACCCACAACCATACATGTGCACTTACTACAGATCTAAATATGTAAATAAAGGTAAATTAGACTTACCTGCTAATTGTTGTTACTTTACGTCACTCTAGTCCAGTCCCGGAATTTCTGGGATCACAGGTTCTCTGCAGCTTGGAGACTGAACAATCACAGTTGTGATGTCACCCCTATAACCCCCAGAGGTGATCACTTCTATCTTCAGTTTATTCAGTCTCCAAGCAGCTTGAACTTCTCTGAGCCTACTTGGGGCTCTAAAGAGGAACAATTAAGCATTTTGATTTTATTTATAAATATTTTTATTGTTTTTAACAAGCCTAGAAGCAGTGATATTTTACTTGTGCGCTGTATCTTTAAGAAAAGCTCATGCCCTCCCTCTCTCTGTGTGGGGAGGAGTTATTTACGGCCGCAAGAAAGGTGCTTGTATTTAGACTTCACATCCCTCCCGATCCTACTCTGGTTAGGAGAGGAGTGGAAACCGACTGAAACAAATCTTTACTTACTTAACGGTAATTCTTAGAGGCCTATAATTGATTTTAATGCCTCTGCCGCGGCTTCTATGGAAGGCGGATGTTGATTTATGCGGCATGGTTCCCGATCCTACATTTATTAGGAGAGGAGCAAATACAGATGCAAGTAAGGTGCTGTTTATATTTTGCTTATAAATTCTTTCTCTCTGCAGCGAAGATTTAGATCCGCTTTGCAGTTTAGATAGCCTTTTGTGAGAGGAGAATTATTTATTGGCGGTTAGTGCCGTTACTGAAGGCGCGTGGCGAAGGTGTTCCGCGCTAATACTTTCCCTCCTGCTTCCATTAGCAAATTATATTTAAGGCTTCTTTTGTCAAAGCCAAGCAAGCAGGACCTACCTTTTTTGAAGCAAATAAATTAGCCAGCTTGTAGGTAAAAGACCGTTTAAACTAGCGTTTTGAAATTCATAGAGCAAATGTTCGCTGCTTTCGCGTATGACGCACATTAATTATTTAATTAATTTGAATTAAAGATTGATTTAAAGTGACTTTATTTCTTTGGATTTAAAAAAAAAAAAAAAAGAGGAAAATAGCCATGCCTGGAAAACAGCAGTGTTTGCTATGTAGTGCTAAGAAAACGCTGTTAAATGAATCGGGATTATGTAAACATTGTTATCAAAAGAGAGCAGATCAGCAAAAAGCAGATAACACTATGGAAAAAGAAAAGCATTTAGCTTTGGGTAGAGATATTGATTCTCCACCGCAGCTTCTGCCAGAACCAGTGCCAGGTCCATCTTCAAGACCAGATGTTCCTGTGCCTGAATCTATAGACCTTCCTTCAGATCTTTCCAGTTTAACCTCTAACATTGCTACAGTCTTTTCAAAGCAACTAATTGCTCTTTTACAGAAAAATATAGCAGAACAACATAGGCATATTGAGGTACCGTTGGTTGAGTCAGGGGGAAAGCGTATTGCTCCTCCTTTAAAGGTGGATGAGATTTCTCTTCCTGCCAAGAAAGCAAAGTTACAAAAGACTTTTTCTATATCATCTCAGGAGGTTTATTCTGATCCAGAGGATGATATTGAAGAAGCTTTGGAGGAAGGGGAACTGGTAGAACAGGAAGACCAGTCCAGGATTGTGAGAGTTTTCAGAAAAGAGGAATTGCCTATCTTAATTGAAGAAACCCTAAAGTCTTTGAATATTTCAATACCGGAGGATTTGGAAAACTTGGACTTGGAAGATCCTTTATTATTGGCAGTTAGGAAATCACAGAAAGCCTTTCCTGTACATAGAGTTGTAAAAGAGATGATACAGCAGGAATGGGATGTTCCTGAAGCTACATTGCGTGGTTCTAGAGTTATGGCATGCTTATATCCATTGCAGGAGAAGGATTCTGAATTATTTAAGTCACCTAAGATTGACGCAGCCGTCTCAGCGGTTACTAAACGTACGACTATTCCTATAGAAGGTGGGGCAGCCTTAAGGGATAGCTATGATAGAAAGCTAGATACACTCTTGAAACAGATGTTTGATATAAATGCTTTATCTGTTCAAGCGGCAATCTGCGGAGCATGGGTAGCTAGAGCGTGCTTACGCTGGTCGCAAGAGTTACATACAGATATGGAGAGTACTTCCTTACAGGGTGCATCTAGGCTAGAGACTGGGGCAGCCTATTTAGCGGATATTCACTATGATCTTATTAGAGCTTTGTCAAAAGGAATGGGCTCAGTGGTAGCAGCCAGAAGACATGTATGGCTGCGTTCCTGGGCTGCTGATACATCTTCAAAGGCAAGACTTTCTAAGTGGCTGCAGTAGGCTGAAGAAATCATCGCTAATGGGGAAGCCTCGGGGCCGGAGCATAAGTAATACTCCTGCAGCTCCCCTCTCTCTACCACACCCACAACCATACATGTGCACTTACTACAGATCTAAATATGTAAATAACAGCTTTCTAAAATGCCGTAGGAAATTTACATTAGTAAAAGCTATGCAAGGCTTCTAAAATGATCTCGTCTGTTCCTAGATCATCTCCTTGCCCTCAAAATAAAATAGATATCACAGCAAGATTAGAAATATGGGACCCAAATTTAAAAAAAAAACAAAAAACTGAACTCCTAAATTTGTGCCCTATTTACATTCAAACTTAAGAGCCTTTTACTAAAGTGTGCTAGGTTTTTGCACTTAATGCCCATATAGCCTTAAAACTAATGTGCATTAAGTGCAAAATCTCTGCGGTAACTGGTAAGCAATGGGGCGGCAGCCACCGTTAACTGAGCAGTGGCGATATTGAGCCGCTGCCTGATTATCACAACACGGCAAAAGTCAGGCGCAGTTAAGGTTGCCCTAACTTTCGCTGCTGAAGCTAACCGGACCAATGTTGAATATCACCGCTGCCCATTTATCTTCATGGCAACCCAGATATGGCCCCGGCAGTGAATATCCGGGTCTAAAGTTGAGCCCTCATGGCTAGCCTCCGCCACTGAATATTGGGCCCATTAATCCTTTGACTATCAAGCTCACAATTCCTAAATATACTTTGTATGACAAAGCAATAAACAGAAGTGTTGTATCTGTTCCAAGTCATTTCTTCTTTTCACAGTAAGAAGAATGCAAAGTGATTATCCTGAAAAATAAACCATGATTTTGTATACATTCCAGATTTATGTCATTTTAGGATTAACGTGCATATTTTCAGTGTAAGAGTTGATGCAGTAAGAAAACCCTCCGAATCAAAATGCAGTGCTGCAATGTAAAGTTATACCAGAACCACTTATCAGTACACTAACTCACCAATGGCTGACGGTAACCTAAGCAGCAATCAGCACCCCACAGAAGATGTTTACTAGTTTTAATACTTAGAAATGAACACAACGGGGGCATGCTTAACATGGAAATGGGAATAACAAGTGAGGTGATCAAATTTGCAGATGACACAAAATTATTTGAAGTTATTAAAACACAAGAAGATTGTGAAAAATTGCAAGAAGACCTTGAAACACTGGGGGACTGGGTGCCCAAATGGCAGATGAAATTTAATGTGGACAAGTGCAAAGTTATGCACTTAAGGAAGAACAACCCAAACTACAGTTACATGATGCAAGGTTCCACATTGGGCGGTATATCAAATTGTTGAATAAACATAAACATAGGCGTCATCAAGGATGGCTCTTCAACCTGGAAAAGAGATGGCTGAGGGGAGATATGATAGAAGTCTATAAATTACTGAATGGAGTGGGACGGGTAATCGTAGATCGATTGTTTACGCCATCAAAATATAAAAAAACTAGGGGACATGCAATGAAGCTACAGAGTAACCTATTTAAGACTAATAAGAGAAAATATTTTTTCACTCAACGTGTAATCAAACTCTGGAATTTGCTACCGGAGGATGTAGTAAAAGCAGTTAGAGTAGCTGGGTTTAAAAAAGGTTTGGACAAGTTCCTGGAGGAAAGGTCCATAAACCATTCTTAAAGTGGACCCAGAATATCCACTGCTTGCCCCAATACAAGCATTGCGGAACCTGTGTCTTTTGGGGTAACTGCCAGGTACGTATGACCTAGATTGGCCATTGTTGGAAACAGGATACTGGGCTTGATGGACCTTAGTCTGATCCAGTATGGCATATCTTATGTTCTTATGTTTATTAAACCGCCCTAGCTATTAATATGGCAGATAGCTTTTAACGTGACCAGATAGCGAGTGCTAATGCATGCACACTGCAGATAATATAGCAATTTTCTGTTGTATCTGCAGAATGCATGCTATCTGCATGAGTGAGTGGGATTGGGGTGGAGACTGTGCGTGTCTGCAACACGTGGTTAGCGCGAGCCGCGAGCCTCATCAGCACTGTTGGATTTGCAGACAGCACGAGTGCAACGACCTTTCCTTCATGGGTGGTGCTAGCTGCATCCAGGCTGCTGTTGGACCGAGCTGTCTGCATGTTCGATATCTTATCTGCTGGGGAAATGCTCTGCAAGCCCCCAACAGATAACTCACGGTGTTTGCAGCTAATGCCGCACTATCTGCAAAAGTCTAACGCACTTTAGTAAACAGATCCTGAAGAATAAAACAATACCTTTGTACTGGAAAGGTATCACCCTATATATTTTTTTCTTTCAATCAACTAGATTAATATGAAAATCACACTATTTATCCACTATATATAAAGCAAATTGAAATATGTTTATGAAATTTAAATCTCTCTATTAAAGCATGGTAACCTTTTGCACTTACTGCTCTTTAGTGCATGGTACGTACAAAGGCTGTGTGCGTACCTGTTGGGTGCGTGCCCAGCATGTCCCCTGCACTTACTGCACAGAAAAGATCTTTACTGTGTGGCAAGTATATTCGCAATTAGCACAGGTGCACTTAACTGCACAAGTGACTGCTTGCAGTAAAATACCGTGCGCCAACTTGGTGGGCAATCCATGCCCATTCTCTGCTTCTATCCAGCCGAATAACACAGCTAGTGCTTGCTGTCATGCCAGATTATTATTTACCTTATGCCTTTCGAATAGTAGTTCAAGGTGAGCCACAGTCAGGTACTATAGATATTTCCCCATGCTTGAAGGACTTACAATCTAAGTTTGTACCTGAGGCAGTGGAGGGTTAAGTGACATGACCGGGGCCAGAAGGAGTGTCAATGGGATTTGAAAACCTGGTTTTTTTGGGACTCAGGTTGTTGCTTGAACCACTAGGCTGCTCCTCCACTCCTGACATATGCCATCACCTTTGCACACTAACCGCTTAGTGCACTTTGGTAAACAAGCCACCTAGTCTTAAAACTTGTAAATTACCGTAATTGGCATGCATTTACACTGATAAGTAAGGGTCTTTTATATATCTCTGTACAGCGCTGTGTACGCCTTGTAGTGCTATATAAATGATGAAAGCCGTAGTAGTAGGTTCTTCAGAGGGAACAGAGCAGAGAAACAATCATTAGCGTCTCTCTAAGACATGTAGTGCATCATCCTCTAGGGAAGTCTGGAATGGTCATGCAGTGCTGCGAGCTAACTTTTAAAATACTTTCCCCCATTGTCTAGTCTCATGTAGAGGACAAAGAGAAAGGGAAAAGGAGCTAAAGGGGGATGGGAATAAAGTGATGCTCGTTACCTTGGCTTTCTGGTTCTTTTCCAGGACTTTATCTTCTTCCCCGTTCTCTAACACGATTTGTGTTAAGTTCTGTTCGGCTTCCTTGAGAGAGAGAGAAATCCTGAACTGTAATAATGCAGGAATAACCCATTCTGCTGGATCACAATGCAGAAGGCCCTCTCTAGTATAGCAGGGAGACCTGATTTCTCTAGCAGTCCTGTCCATTTCTAGTCCTGGTGAATTCTGAAATTGGTGCCACAGCGCACACTGATTTCAGCCCTCACCCATCTCCCTAGAAACAGGCCCTTTCTTGTGTTACAGTGGGAAAAGGTGCGGAGGGTTCTCTCAAATGTGGTCTTCAAAATATGGAGTTCCACAAGGCTCACCCCTTTCTCCATTTATATTTAATATATTTTTGTCTTCTTTGGAAGAGGTTTTGAGCAATTTGGGATTGTTTTACTTTATTTATGCTGATGATATATCCAGATAGAAATTCCCATTAAAATATCCTTATTAAGTACATATGATCTACTCAAAGTTTGCTCTGATCTGGATGACAAATGATCATCTTAAGTTAAATGTGAATATGACAGTATTACTGTGGGTAGGTGTTGATAAAGATTCTATGCCGACTGTTGGTCCTATTGTAGATGACATGCGTTTAGGTTTACAGCAGACCGTGTAACGTTTGCAGATTATGTTGGATTCTGCTCTTATGTTTAAGTGACAAAGGGGCACGTCCAGGCCCTGGATGGCCCCGAGCAAGATGGGCCCGTTAGGACCCAATTCTGTACCATGGGAACAAAATGTTCCTGCGGCACACAGAAGTGGGCCTGAGGATGGCTCAGCGTGCCTCTGCCTGCCTGCGGGGAAGTCCTCCCTGCAGGCGCCCCTGGCTCCCGCGGCTTGGCCCCCCTCTTCCCCACTGCCCAACCCACAGATGGCCAGTCGGGGCCTGGATCAGGTGGCAGGGACCCCCCTGCACCCGGCCCCAGCCCCGATAGACCCACCAGTGCTGATTATTCCACTTTCCCCGCAGGACGTACAGACCGTGACCTGAATTGGTCCTGTACGTCCTGCCGGCTCGGCCCACCCCCGCTCTGCCCAGACCCCACCCCCTCCCATCCCCCGACAGCTCTCCCCGTCCTGCTGCTCTAGCCATGCGGGGAGAGCAGGAGGGGATATAGCAGCAGGACGGCCTGAAGCCCCGCAAGATCAGTCTCGGAATTGGGCCCATAATGGGTTCGTAGTTCCATTTTCTATCTCTGTATGATAAATCACATTATAATGTTCATATCTTTTGACTGCTTACTTAGACTGACAGAAGTGCTAATTCTCCCCTGCATAATTATTGTAATGCTCTACATTTAGGTCTGTCTCTGTGTTCACTTCTTCGACTCCAGATTGTAGAAAGCACCGCTGCTAAACTTATAATGAAAGCCACCAGATATGTCACTGCTACTCAACTTTTAAGGTCACTTTATTGGCTTCCTATTCAAGACAGAACTGAATTTAAATTATTGTGTTAAATTTTTAAATGTTTACATGGTCTGACCCTGGTTTATCTGCCTCTTTGATATCATTAGCTTGTCCGAGTCAAGTACGTAGGAGTATTCATTGCAATAAGTTGAGACTTCCTCCTGTTTTGGAGTTTAGAAAGGCTTCGATACATCAAGTTCAAGTTCATGTGGTTATATAAAAACTTTCTAGATTAAACAGCAATTATTTGTTTTATAATATTAGATATAGCCTTAAATGGTTCTTATGAGGTCTTGCATATGTTAAGAGGGTCATTTTGGAAGCCCTATTCATGCTTTGAATGTCCAAAAGTGGACACAGAGACATGTGGAGTGGAGGAGTGGCCTAGTGGTTGGGGCAAGGTACTTCAGGCCGGAAGGTCGGGGGTTCAAATCCCACTAGAGGACAGCAACCTTGGGCCGGAAGGACTGGGGTTTCTAGTCCCACAGGTGCTCCTTGTGGTCTTGGGCAAGCCACTTAACCCTCCATAGCCCATGTTCCCTTTAAAATAGTTATCTCCAAGTTATAATGCCCTGTTCAATGTAATTTCAGTTTGTTCAATGTAAACCGCACTGATGCAGAATAGCGCGGTATATAAGAGAATGTAAATAAATAAAAATCCAAAGCACAGAGGTGTCTCTCGAGCCGTTTCAGAAGTCAGCTCTGGGGCTGTCTTGCAGCATGAGGATGTCCAAGTCTGAACGGGGCATGGTGGAGGCGTTTCCAGGAACCTGGACATCCTCGCCTGATCTCACAGATTCGCATCTAAGTTTTAGACCTGCTTCAGACACCTGAATTACATCCAGAAGGTGTCGAGAAGAAAGCACTTCATCATCTCCAGTACTCAACACAATGTCAACAATAGCAGCAGTTGGCTTTGCACCCTGGCTACCCTCTTCCTAGCCCACTACTCTAACCATTAGGCTATTCCTAGAGGTCCTAATTCTGAAATACTATTCTGGGGATAGCTATGTAGTCACCCCCCCGCAGGCATGTCCACATTTGTGAAATTGTGTCTTCACCTGGATGTGCTTGCTCTTTTTTCCAGACATTCTGCAGTTGGACGTCCCTTCTAAAAGTTCCCTCCACATGCTCTGACAGATTGTTTTTTTAATCGTTTAATTGTGTGATTTTGTAATTAGGTAAGTTCTGATCATTATGGCTGTACTCCTTGAGCTTATGGTTAGACAGACTATAAATGCTCAGTTAAGCTACTGTAATCTAAACTAAACTTTGCAAATGGGTCCGGTTTAACAGTTCACTAATAAGTTGCTGTAAATTTTCTCGTTGGCAAGATCTCACCCTCCACATTCCCAAGGTTAGTTTTCAGGCAATACTGTTTCAAGAGTCTGGGATGAAAAGAGCACTCGCTGTTAAGTACACGTTATGTTTTTAATTGATGTGCATCATTTTGCTATCTCAGTGTGACGACGTTAAGGGGGTCTTTTACCCACAGACGCTGGCGGGCAGTGCGTGCTCTGGCATGTGCTGAAAGTGTGCTGGGACATGCGATAATTCCCCCTCTAACTGTGCAGCCCGCATTAAGGTCGCAGGTGGGCAGGTTAGGGGCAGAGAGTGGGCGATGGGAGCTCGGCACAGTTGGCACTGTGTTCAGACCACACACTCAATGCATTAGAATGGGTTCACTTAACGCCACCTCCGCAGGTAGTCTCAGATGCATTCGCATTAATGCAGCTCGCGCTAGGGGACAGTGCTCCAGCTTGCCCGTCGAGGAAACTCTTTCCAGGCCCCCGACAGTTAATGTGGGGTTGTAGCACATAACACACCATGGTTTCGGTGCTATTGGTGCATTACATGCAACAGCTTAGTGACCGTTAGTAAAAGACCCTCTAAGTGTTGTTGTGTGTGCTGAATGTGTTTCTTGCTAGGTGCCTTCCTCTGGAGTATCAGTCACATTGGTTTGAATCTGACCTAAAGTCCTGCAAAAGATTCTGATAACTGATGGACCTTAAAGATTCTCAGTCTAAAAGATTGTTATCAACGTTGATACCCAGGTCTTTGGCCAGTGTAGAACTCATATGGTAGTTGGCTGCAAATTCACCTTCAAAGGAAGGCCAGAGAAACAGCTGGAGCAAGGGGTCAAGTTTCACCAAGCCTAACCATGCAGAATCAAGAGATCAGCTAACAAGCCGTTAAATGAAGCTTTTCTATTGGCCTATCATTTGTGATTAACTTCTGAATTTATGTTCCTTTCATCAGTTTAATGCAATATGTGTTCATTCTAAGGGCCAGTGCAAGAGTATTGTGTCCTAGGTCAGGGGTGGGCAAGTCCGATCCTGGAGAGCCGCAGACCAGTCAGGTTTTCATGATGTCCCTAATGAATATTCATGGACCTATTTCCATACAAATGGAAGGCAGTGTATGCAAATAAATCTCATGAATATTCATTAGGGACATCATGAAAACCTGACTGGTCTGCGGCTCTCCAGGACCGGACTTGCCCACCCCCTGCCCTATGTGACCTTTCATCTTCGCACCTTTCAATGATCTTTCAAGCCCTAGGTCCCTCTCTCCCTAGAACCTGATCATTACCAATCATGATAACTTCAGCACCATCCCTCCCATTCAATTCGGTAAAAATATATAATTAAATACCAACTTTTAAATATTAAACTTTGTTTCATATACATACATGTATAAGGGAAATTTGCAATAACCATTTACCAAGGTACATGGCAATTTGAAAATTCCCCACCCTCTCGCAGGTAAACGTACACGTTGATGGTTCTTTGAGTTTGACTGAAGCTGCGCTTTGCAGAAGATGCCGCCCTTGACAATTGCCTAGTCCGTCTAATGGTTAAACGAGCCCTGTTCATTCTATACTGACTTAATGAAGGGAGTGAGACTCTTGAAGCGTAGTCATAAAAGTAGTAAATTCAAAATAAAAATGTGAGTGTTTGATTCATCTTTCCAAACAATACTCATGGTATCTTACATTATTATTAGTAATTCAGGAATAATTCCTTACACCAAGGACCTAAGTCTCAGAGGACATTGACTCAATTAAATGTCCAATTCACTCTATAAGTATCAAACCCCTATCTATAATGATGGGTGACGTTAATTGAAATAATGAACTAAACATGTATTTAAGTTAGTTCATTATTTCAGTTAACGTCACCCATCATTATAGATTAGGGGTTTGATACTTATAGAGTGACCTGGACATTTAATTGAGACAGTACACCTCATGAGAAAACGCCCATTTGGATTGTGCTTTACCACAAAAATCAGAGGACACTGAGGCAACAGGAGATAAAGTCGTTTGCCCAAAGTCACAAAGAATGCCAGCAGGGAAACTGGATTTTGACCCTAGTTTTCCTAGTTCACAACCCATTACTCTAACCACTAGACTACATTGCTTCTCAAACAACTAAATAAAATACTCATACCTGACCCAGCTCTTCTCTTTCAGGTCTGTCTGTGAAAGCAGGTTGTCCCCCAACATTCCCTTGTTTTACCAAGTATGTTTCTTCTGATTTCACTTTTGGGACCTCCTAAAATAAATTACAGCATGCAGTCAACAACATTAATGATTCGATGCATGTTGCAGGAGCATGAGAACTATCTGATACATTCAAGGAAACTTCCTGGGATTTATTATGCGTCTTTTTGAAATTGGAACTCAAGACAAGTTATATATTCAGGTTCATAAGTTACTTCCCTGCCCAAATGGGCTCACAATCTAAGATGTATCTGAGGCAGCAGAGAGTTAAGCGACTTGCCCAATGTCATAAAGAGTAAGGGGGAGAAGTGGGATTTGCATCTGGGCTTCAACGGTTCATAACTCGCTTCTCTAACCACTAGGCTATTTCTCTGTTTCGCTTCTTTAAGCATGTTCTGTTTTTCAGTTCTATTTCAGGTCCAAACGAATGCTTAGCGTATACACCTGTCTTGGAGCAGATGTAAATGCCAGTGTCCAAATATTTTTAAGTATTCATGTACTGTTATTCTAAAATCATAAATATCCCCTTTGTTTTTCACACTGTTTTCTACATCCCCCAGCTGTTCCCATCCCGCTACATTTTGAGGTATTGTCCCATCTTGGCAAAGTTAGTTTTCCTAAAATCGAAGACCTTCGCTTTTGAATGGATTTTATCAGCCCTAGTCCTAATACTGAACCACACCATCTGGTGATCACTGGATGCGAGATGATCTCCCACTATAACATCAGAAACATTTTCCTCATTGGTAAGCACTAATTCCAGCATGGCCCCTTCACGTGTGGGTTCTGTTATCAGTTGCCTGAATAGTTCTCCCTGTAGAGAATCCAGGATCTCCTTACTTCTAGATGATACTGCAGCAGGACGTGCCAATCAACATCTGGCATATTGAAATCACCTATCAGTAGCACTTCCCCTTTCCTAGCAATGCTGCGTATGTCTTCTGTTAAATCCCCGTCCACTTCTACTCCCTGTGAGGGGGATCTGTATATAACTCCAATGCAAATGGATTTCCCTTTCCCTCTTTCTAGTTTAACCCACAGTGCTTCCTCTCTTCCTTTTAAGCCCTGTAATTCTATAGCTTTAATATTATTTTTTTTACATATAGTGCCAATCCGCCTCCCTTTCTTCCTTCCCTGTCCTTCCTGAATAAAGTATAGCCTGGTATAATTACATCCCAATCATGGTTTTGTGTGAACCATGTCTCCGTAACTACCACTAAATCCAAGTCAGCCTCTTCCATTAACGTGTAAACATCTGGGATCTTATTTCCCATGCTACGGGCATTTATACACACCGCTTTCCAGATGTTACCCCTTGACCGGTTAGGGGGTGACTGAAAATTGCCACTAACCAGATAAAGTTGCCATTTATCTGCTTAGTGCTGACAGTATCCTCGGACCACCCCTGCATTAACTAGATTGTAGCAGGACGGTCTGCAGAGCTGTTCAGCAGCACTGTCTGGATAATGCAGCTTAATATTGCAGTCTGCACGCTTAGCTGTCTGGCCTCCAATTGGCCGGCCGGCCGGCTAGCTAACAGCATTGAATATTGACCCCTAGATACTTTGAAGAGAGATAAATCTCTTTTGTATATCAAAATGGGACTTGCTCAATTAAAAATACTTTACATTAAAATGTTAAATAAAATCAAAGTTAAAAAAAAATGTGTGTTTTGCTTTCAAAAGGTTTTTGAAGACTGCTTTTTAATTTCACAATGACTATACTACAGCGTACACGGTGCATTCAATGGGCTGGGAAAATTGTGTGAGCCCTGTGGTAGGAAAGCCATGTTTCTTAGGAAGTGTATCTCACCTTGGGTGCTCCTATTTTGACTTTCATTTCTTTCACATCTTGGTGATACTGCTGTCGAATTTGCTCTAATTGTTTCAGGTATTCCTGTTAAACAAGAAGCAGCAGGATGTTAAGCCGTGGAATGTATCTGGAAGAAATGTTTCCTTACAGAATTATATGGGATAAGCAGGTCTGGCTTTAGGAATAGGCAACTGACCAGGGAGTCAAAATTTGAAGGTGCCAAATACCCAAGATAAAGAGGGGCTGCTCCTGCTACTTTAGGACCAGGTCCAAAACCGTGGATAGCAGAGGAAGAATGTCTTTTATTGAACACCTTAAGCCAATGGCCTGCTACTTTAGGGCCATGTGCACATGCTTTTTAAAAGGAGTGACACGGAGGCCTTCCTCCGTTTCTCTACTGACTTTCCATCTTTTTGATTTCTGATACTCTTTGCACCCCCCCAGGGGCGGCCCAAAGTGGCTGCGGGGCCATGTGCGGAGACTCGGTGTGGGGCCTCATTTGCATAAGGGACCTCATTTGCATAATGTTACCATACACTAACGTTTAGTAAACATGCCTCTTAATAAGTGTATGGATAAAGAAAGACTAAAATATTTCTACATTACTATAATCCAGTGCTAACCGCCAGGCACATTAGGAACTACTACAAACATAAGAACATAAGATATGCCATACTGGGTCAGACCAAGGTCCATCAAGCCCAGTATCCTGTTTCCAACAATGGCCAATCTAGGTCATACGTAACTAGCAGTTTCCCCAAAAGACACAGGTTCCACAATGCTTGTATTGAGTCAAGCATTGATATCCTGGGTCCCTTTTTAATAATTGTTTATGGACCTTTCCTCCAGGAACTTGTCCAAACCTTTTTTAAACCCAGCTATACTAACAGCTCTTACTACATCCTCCGGTAACAAATTCCAGAGTTTGATTACACGTTGAGTGAAAAAATATTTTCTCTTATTTGTCTTAAATAGTTCACCCTGTAGCTTCATTACATGTCCCCTAGTCTTTCTATATTCTGATAGCGTAAACAATCGATCTACGTTTACCCGCTCCACTCCATTCATTAATTTATAGACCTCTATCATATCTCCCCTCATCCGTCTCTTTTCCAGGTTGAAGAGCCCTAACCTTTGTAGCCTCTCTTCATAGGAGTAGCCTTCCATCCCCTTTACCATTTTGGTGGCTCTTCTCTGTACCTTTTCTAATAACCTTCTCTGTACCTTTTCTAATATCCTTTTTAAGATACAGCGACCAGAATAGGTCCCCATCAGCCCATTTCCAGTCCTATCCAAATCCCTCCATCAGCTCATTTCCAATCCCAGCCCCCATCAGCCCATTTCTAGTCCTTTCCTAGCCCCACCATCAGCCCATGTCAAATCCTAGCTCCCCTCCACTCAGCCCATTTCCAATCCAAGCCCCCCCATGAGCCTACTTCCAATTCTAGCCCCTCCATGAGTCCATTTAAATCCAAGCCCCCACCACAGCCCATTTCCAATCTTAGCTCCCCCCAACAGCCCATTTCCAGTCATATCCTAGCCCCTCCATCAGCCCATTTCCTGTCCTAGCTCCCCTCACTCAACCCATTTCCAGTCCTAGCTCCCTCCCCTCACAGCCCATTTCCATTCCAAGCCCCCCTCCCCATCAGCTATTTCAGTTCAAGCCTCCCCTTCCACTCAGCCCATTTCCATTCCAAGCCCCCCTCCCCATCAGCTATTTCAGTTCAAGCCTCCCCTTCCACTCAGCCCATTTCCAGTCCTAGCAACCCCCCAAACCCATTACCAGTCCTAGCCCCTCCCATAGCCCATTACCAGTCCTAGCCCCTCCCATAGCCCATTACCAGTCCTAAGCCCCCCATCAGCCCACTTCCAGTCCTAACGCCCCCATCACCCCATTTTCAGTCTTAGCCCTCCATAGCCCATTACCAGTCCTAACCCCCCATCAGCCTACCTCAAGTCCTAACCCCCCCATCAGCCCATTTCGTCCTAACCACCCATCACTCCATTTTCAGTCTTAGCCCCCCCCCATAGTCCATTACCAGTCCTAACCCCCTCATCAGCCCACAGCCCGTTAGCAGTCCTAACCCCCCTCTCCCCATCAGCCCAGGGAAAATTTAAAATAACAAAAAAAAGCTGGCTGCTGCCGCTGCCACCCCCACTGTGGCAGCGGCAGAATCGAGTGCCCCGCAGCCCCCCCTGCCTGGCAGAGCCCTCCCTCCCTGCAGCATCAGCTCCCTCTCCGCGACGGATTTCTGTTAAGCCTGCCGGGGCTGATGGGAAACAGGCATTTCCTGTTTCCCATCAGCCCCGGCGGGCTTAACAGAGCCGCAAGGGAAAAACTCTCCCTTTGCAGCTCTGAAAGCCGGTGCTGAGAGGGAGCCGATGCTGCAGGGAGGGAGGGCTCTGCCGGGCGGGGGGGGGGGGGGCCGTGGGACACTCAATTCTGTTGCTGCCACTGCGGCAGCGGCAGCAGCCAGCTTTTTTTTAATTTTATTTACTTTTAAAGCAGAATGTTGTTTGCGGGGGCCCCCTGAAACACGGGGCCCTGTGCAAAAAACAGTCTCGCTCAATGGATGGGCCAGCCCTGCACCCCCCACCCCCCAATCCCATCTGCTGTGTGATCTTGCCCATGGGAGCCAAAATCTTAAATCTGGCCCCGGTGATAAGGAGTATTGGACAATATTATGCATCAGAATACTATGGAAGGCCAAGCTGGGGGAAGTAAGCCTTCCTCCTCTTCCTCGTTCTGCATCAGAAGGTTTAGGGGCCTTTTGAGGTAGGGGTGGAGAATAAGAGGTGTGGTAGGGATTAATCTTTAAGAAGACAGATGGGTGGCGTAATTCCAGGGTACGGGAACTTCTGTCAGCCCCGAATCACCTTTGGAGTTTAATGAGGGGGACAGGAGATCATGGAGGGTAGGAGCTGTCTGTTTCCCAATCATCTTATAATACTGGGTGGCAGGGAGGGATGTATAGATCTTTCCCCCCTTTCCCTCTCCTCTGGGCTTTGACTATCCTGCAGAAGGGAGGGCCAGCTTAAAATAAGAACTAGCCCATCTAATTTCATACCTTCAACCTAACCCCATCTCTTTGGTACCTGGTCTGCCTAGTGGTAGGGACGGTCCTAGGGTAGCACCAGCAGAGAGCAGGACATTCAGAGCTATACAATAGATTCTGACAGTCAAGATGGCCATAAGGCTTAAGGTTTGCCCATCCCTGGGGTCAGCCCTGGGTGGCATAATTGTAGGAGCTGCACTGTGCCGCTGTTCGGCAATCAGAGGCAGCACAATAGAGTCTGCATGACCATCACGGGGCCTTGAACACATACACGTGCTCTAGGCCTGCCATATCCTGTCCCTCTCAAATAGGAAGTTCAGAGGATGTTGAACGCAACAGGTCTTGACCATGCACATATGCTCAAGGCTCGCCCCTGCCACACAGACTCTACTTGAGTGCTATGGGGCCTGGCAGCGACAGCAGTGATGAGGTGGATGTAGGCCTGAAGAGGGGGACAAAGAGAAAGGGGAGATCAGATGCTAGACACCTGGGGGGAGGGAAAGATCATATGCTGGCCATGTCCTATTCCTGCATACTTTTACGCTTCAGCTAATGTCCTAAGAATCATTTTGCATGCACATATTGCCACATACAAGCTAAAATGACTTTATAATATTACTCCCCCCCCCATGTCTTTAGCTAAAAAAACACAAACATGTTCCCAATGATAAATGACTGATTTTCATTCCATAGTGAAATAACATGACTGGAACTCCTTGTAGTATTAGACTCTCTGTTACATCCAGTGCATGTGAGGAATGAGTTCCTTCAGTAGCTGGCTGAGAATGAGCCCCCCTTTTACCTGCTCTTTAACCTCATTTCTTCTTATATAGGCAGCTGGTTGCTCTGGTTTCATTTCCTCCTGCTGGATCTGGTTAAAATAAAGGTCAGCAGAGGATGGACGCAGCCCCTACAGATACATAGAATGGTTGAAAAATCAAATAGGCAAATGTCTCTACTGCCAAATTTTGATTGATGCTGGAGCACAGCCATCGCTGCCATGCCTTCATCTGGGCCTTGCACCTGAAGGGCGACAGGTCCTGAAGCAGCAACTCTGTTTCCATTAAAGAACTTCAGCGTAGGGCCTGCAAGCCCATGTGAGATGACAGGTCCTACAGTGCCCTGCTCTTGCCTGGGTTTCCATGGTGATAGTAAGCCTATAGAGAAGGAAAGGATCGCACAGGCCCGGAGCAGAAGTTTCTTGCTGGAAATGAAGTTGCTTCAGCAGGCCAGCTGCCCCTTAGGACAGTGGTGGAAGTGAGGGGGGTGAGGAGAGGAGGACCTGCACAAGGGATATCAGGGGAAGGTAGCATCCATGGTTTTAATTTGGCCCTGGGTTTGCATTCAGACCCATGGCCAAGAATTCAGTAAAGTATAGTTACTCACCTGTAACAGGTGTTCTCCGTGAACAGCAGGAATAAGTCCTCACATATGGAGGACCAACGGAGCCCATGGCGAATGCTCCCCAGCTTCCACTGAAAGCTTTTGGGAGTCACACCGTGCATGCACGCCTGCCTACCTGCCTGCCTGCCATTGCCATCTTCTCCAGGCAAGTTTCAAAGTAGTAGCCAAGAAAACAACTCCTCAGGGAGGTGGGAGGGTTGTGAGGACTTATTCCTGCTGTTCACGGAGAACACCTGCTACAGGTGAGTAACTACACTTTCTCCATGAACAAGCAGGAAGTCCTCATGTATGGGACTCCCAAGTTACAGCCTACCAAAAACCGAGGATGCCCAAGCTCAACAGGAGCAATAAAATTGGAGAATAGAGAGAACAGAAAGGTAGTGCCTCAAGGACTCCACCAATTCAGCATCTTCAGTGAACAGTGCACCGAGGTTAGCAACTTTTGCAGCTAGCCTGGGTGGACAGAAGGGCCGGTGGGCAGAAGTTGGACCTAATACCCAAAAAGATGCCGGAGCATGGCCTGGCCAAAGTTGCTGCCCCGTCAGGAATCCCCATCCAGACAGACGTGGTTGTGAAGGTGTGGACCAAAGACCACGTGGCAGCCTTGCAGATTTCCTCCATGGAGGCCAAGTGCAGGTTAGCAACTGAAGTGGCCATGGCTTGAACATTATGAGCCATGACATAACTCTCATGGCTCAGTCCGGCCTGTGAGTATGCCAAGGTGATACAATCCACCAACCACTGGGACATCATATGCTTAGAGACAGCTGTCCCCAACTTACTATGGTCAAACAAGACAAATGTAGACCGCCGGTGGGCCTTGGTATGGCCTATGTAAAAGGCCAAGGAACCTTATAGTCTAGCGTGTGCAACACTGCCTCCCTTGGTTTGGCATGAGGCCTTGGGAAGAAAGTTGGCAGGACAATCGACTGATTAAGGTGGAACTCGAAGACCACCTTCAGCAGAAATCATGGGTGCATTCGCAAGACCACCCAGTTCTAGAGGAACCTGGTGTAAAGTGGATAGGCCACCAGCGCCAGGAGCTCACTGACATGGTAGGCTGACATGACTGCCACCAAAAACAGGACCTTCCAGATCAAGTACTTAAGGGGGCAGGAATCCAGTGTCTCAAAAGGAGCACACTTGAGCTGCGTGGGAACCATGTTAAGATCCCAAGCCACCATCGGAGGCTTGATGGGAGGCTTCAAGAGAAACAGACCATGCATGAATTGAGCCACCAGTGGGTGAGCCAAGACAGTTTCGCCCCCTACACCATGATGGAAAGTGCTGATTGCTTTGAGGTGGACCCGAATGGAGTTGGATTTTAAGCCCGAGTCCAAGAGGTGCAGGAGGTACGCCAGCAAGCAATCCATCTTGCAGGAGAAGGGATTCAGCACCCTTCCCTCACATCAAGTTGCAAACCTCCGCCATTTGAATGCATGTCCGACATGTCGATTCCTTGTGTAACGCGAGGAGGGCATCTGTTACCCCATCGGGTAGAGCTCCGGCAGGACTACCCACTCAGCATCCAGGCTGAGAGGGCCAGGCAGTGGACAATGCAGTGCAATAGGGACCCCCATCCTAAGAGATGAGGTCCGGAGCGGAGTCCAGATGGAAACGTTCCTTCTGGGTGAGCTGAAGCAGCAGGGGAACCACGGCTGCCAGAGGCAGTATGGGGCAATTAGAATCATGGTGCCCTTGTTGGTCTGCAGTTTCAACAGCATTTTCACCATGAGGGGGATTAGAGGGAAGGTATAAAGCAGTCCCACTCCCCAGTGGAGGAGGAAGGCATCCGAGGCCACCCAGTCACTGGCTGGCTTCCTGGAGCAGAATCGATCCACTTGGGTATTCTGTGATGTGGCAGAGACCGATCGTGGGAGTGCCCCACTCCCAGAAGATGCGCTCCACCACTCTCTTGTGGAGGGTTTACTCGTGCTGTTGGAGGACTCTGCTCAGTTGATCTGACAAAACGTTGAGCTCACTGGTGAGGTAGGGCTTCCAGAGTTCCATTCTGTGACACAGCACAAACTTCCACAGCTGGACTACTTCCCAGCAGAGGAGGTACAGCCCCGTGCCTCCTTGTTTATTCACAAAGAACATTGCCACCTAGTTGCCCATCTGGATCAGGATGACTCGGTTTACCAGGTGTGCCTGGAAAGCCCAGAGAGCATTTGCTATGGCCAACAGTTTGTGAAAGTTGATCTGGTGCAGGCTGTCTTGCTTGGACCAGAGGCCCTGTGTCCACAGGCCATCCAGAGGGGCCCCCACCCAAGCTTGGATGCATCGGTCATCAGCGTCCTGCGAAGGGACTCCGCCCAGAATGGAAGGCACTGGAGCAGGTTGAGTGGGTCCAACTACTAGCCCAGGGACTCTAATAGCGGTGCAGTGACTGCTACCCTGTCCTGAAGGCAGCCCATGGCCAGCTTCCATTGTGTTCAGAGGATGCACTGTGCCTGCCAGATGGAGATGTGGGCCAGGAGAGTGATGTGCACTGTGGAGGCCCTCTGGACAAGCACCTTCAGCATCCCCCTGGCTGTGGTATGGTGCCGATGCTG
Source organism: Ichthyophis bannanicus (assembly GCA_033557465.1). NCBI lineage: Eukaryota > Metazoa > Chordata > Amphibia > Gymnophiona > Ichthyophiidae > Ichthyophis > Ichthyophis bannanicus. The sequence continues at coordinate 1,402,872,604 of CM066033.1, read as the reverse complement.
CACGTGGTCTAGTGGCAGAAACGCCCTGGCATGAGTGGTAGCGAGGAGGGCCCTGATGAACTCCAGCTGTTGTGTGGACTGGAGATAGGTCTTGGGGTAGTTGATGACAAATCCCAACCGCTCAAGGACCTGTATGGTGAGGTGAGCAGACTGCCAGACAGCATCTGAAGTGGGGCTTTTGATGAGCCAGTTATCCAAGTAGAGGAAGAGGAAGACTCCAATGGTACACAAATTGGTGGCTATGACTGCGAGGCACTTGGTGAAGCCCGAGACACAGAGGTGAGCCCGAAGGGAAGCACTTGGTACTGATAGTGCTGGTCTCCCAGCACAAATCTGAGGTATTTTCTGACTTGGATGGATCAGGATGTGTGTGTATGAATCCTTGAGATCCAAGGAGCACAGCAGGTCATCCTTTAGGAGGTATGGAAGCAGGGTCCCCAACAAGACCATCTTGAACCACTCGCACACAAGAAACCGGTTGAGGTTGGGGAGGTCTATAATTGGTCAAAAGCCCACTGTCTTTTCGAGAACAAGGAAGTACCTGTAGTAAAACTCCTTGCCAACCTGAGCCAGGAGAACAGGCTTGATGGAGAGGTCAGTCAACACGGTGGTGACCTCCTCCCACAACAGGCTTTGGTGCAGGAGGTCCATGGGGTACTCTCCTTGGATGAAGGAAGGAAGCAGCTGGGTGAAGCACAGCTGATAGCCCTGCTGGATAAGCTGCAGATCCCAGGCATCCTAGGTGATGAGAAGCCACCCGTTGGCAAAGTAGACAAACCGCGCCCCTACCTGAGGGGGATCATCAGCAGATATGAGATGACTGGCTATGCTCCCAAAGAACCCGACAAAAGCCCACCTCCCCCAGCTTAGGCTGCAGGGCTAGTTGGGTTTTTTGAGCCTTCTCCCTCCACTGTTGGCAAGGGGCCTGTGCCTTCGGCTGGGAACACTGGGCGCCGGGTAGTACCAGCGTGGCCATGGGTAGAAAACCTTCTTATCCTGGTACTTTTTACATAAGGGTTATGCATTTTTTCTCGAGAGCCTGGAGAGCGTCACATGCTCCTTTTCGAATTCGCCCATTTTCTCCTCAACTGGCTTCCCGAACAAGTTTTCCCCAGTACAGAGGACATTGGCCAACCTGTCCTGGCCCCATCATTCCAGGTCGGAGGATGAAAGTCAGGCCAGCCATTGGGCGCTGATGCCCATCGCCACTACCCTGCAAATAGATTCAAAGGCATTGTATGTGGCTTGCACGGCACACTTGGAGCAGTCCTTGCCATGGCCTTTCAGGGCGCATAAGGACTCGAGGCAGTCTAGAAGAACATGGATGGCAAACTCCACTAGGTCCAGCACGATGCCCTTTAGGAACATTCCCATATAAAGTGGATAGGAGAGGATCTGGATCCAAGATGGTGCTGTGATCAGACACACCTGTGGGATGCTCTGAGGTTTTCCAGGTCTGACGGCGGTGGTAACTTTCGTCCCAGTTATGGGAAAAAGAAAGGGGAAGGGGAAGGTTATATTCACAGATGGTGCCACTTCTTAGCATCTTCATCTTTAGATGCTTTTCGCAATCCTGTCAACTCCTCAATAGCGTCTTACCAGGGTCAGCCCATTGGGCATGCAACAGGCAGCAGTGAGAGGGCCTCGTTGAGCCTTACTGCACATACGAGGTGTGACAAAAAAGAAATGAGACTGTGGCAGCCACGCCCATGACTCAATGCCAATTGGCTAACCGTTTATGTCACTGTGTTCTGCAACATCTCGACACTATTCTGCTATAATATTTTTCATCTCTCTCACTCTGTTTTTCTTTTTTCAGTTTTTTTTGTAGCACACTGCTCCATCGCTTTGTCACGCAACTGGAGGTGGCAGAAATATGGAGCAAAGAATCAACTTGAAATTTCTGGTTAAGTTGGAGAAGGGCCCAAATGAGCGTCTCCAACTTCTCCAAAAGGCTTATGGAGAAGATGCAATGTCAAGGCCGCAAGTCTTCAAAGTGGCACAAATGCTTCAAGACTGACCACGAGGAGGTGGAGGATGACCCCCAAGTCAGGATGGCCTTCCACGACAAAGATGGCTGAGAACACTGATAGAGTGAACCAGCTGGTGTGGAGTGATTGCAGATTGATGGTGCGGATGATAGCTGAGCAGCTCAGCCTGAACAGGGAGTCAGAGTCAGTGTGGACCATCTTGGGGCAGGAGCTGGGAATGCAGAAGGTGTGCGCCGAGATGGTGCCCAAGCTTTTATTATATGACCAGAAGAAGCACCGGGTCAATGTTTGTCGAAACTTGCTAGAGAAGATCAGAGAAGATCCAGAGTTCATTGGCCAAGTCATCACAGGAGATGGGTCTTCCAGTACGACCGTGAAAGCAAGAGACAGAACCTGCAGTGGAAGACTCGACTGTCACCCAGACCCAAGAAGGCATGCATGTCCAAATCAAGGATCAAGGTCATGCTGATCGCATTCTTCGACCCGAAGGGAGTGGTCCATCATGAGTTTGTGCCTGAGGGTCAGTCAACCAGCACTTCTACCAGCAGGTCCTCAATCGCCTCCATGACCTGGTTCGGTGCAGCAGGCGGGCTTCTGTGGAGAGACAAGTTGTGGCTGCTCCACCAAGACAACGTACCCGCACACACCGCACTCAGTGTGAGGCAGTTCTTGGCCAACAAACAGATCACAGCTCTCGACCACCCTCCTTATTCCCCAGATCTTGCACCGTGCGACTTCTGGCTCTTCCCCAGGCTAAAAACTGTGCTTAAAGGAACTCATTTCACCTCTGTAGAAGAGATCAAGGCCACTATGACGAGGGAGCTGAGGGACCTCAAGGATGAGGAGGACTTTACCGAGTACTTCTGTACATGGCAGAAGCGAATGCAGAAGTGCATTAACTCTGGGGGGGATTACTTTGAAGGGGACAATTTCTCTGTAGATTTTGCAATAAAACATTTATGGGACAGTCTCGTTTCTTTTTTGTCACACCTCATATACCACCAAGAGACCCAGAAGTATTAGGTCTGCAGGGGGGTTGGAGGACTCCCAGATCAAAGTGGTTGGTGGCATCTCCCTGCCAGGAGGCTCTCCTGTAGCTGCGTCCTCCCCTCTTGTGGAAGGAAACTCAATGGGGAGTCTGGACCTTCCCTGACAAACTGTAAGTGAGATTGCACAGGGGAGGAGAGAGACTACTTCTGGGCTATTCCAGCGAGAGGTTGCAAAGCCGGGTGCAGTGACCATGGAGTCGCTCTGGGACACCATACAGGGGCATATCTCCTCAATGCAAGTTTTTTCTTCTCGATTCGTGGGTAGTTTAACTATTGTGTTTCAGTCAGTGGTTGAACCCTTAAATGCTGGAACAACTGTCTGTCAAATGTGATGCCAAGGAGTCCCAGGTCAATGCATCTCAAGTTGTGGGGGAAACCCTGGTCAAGGACAGAAATCTTACCCATCATTGGATGGAATACTAGAAGAACTGAGTACGCAAGAACAATCTTAGATTTTTGAACTTTCCTAAGTCTCCCCTTATCTCTCCTGTGGATATGGTTAAAAAGTACTTGACTGAGGCTCTTTGCATGTTATCTGAGCTGTTTCCCCCTCTGGTCAGGGCACAGTACTTGTCACTTGGGGGGAATGTTCCTGTGGGCAAACAAGGGAACTCTGAGGGGTTTAACCTCACGGAGATTTTTGAGTCCTTATTAGAAGTGGTTACTCAGAGGACTACTTTGATAGCCACAGTCACAATGAAGTTTGACAAAAATACTGTGTTCAGAATATATTTCCGCAACATTAATAAGTTGTTTTCTGGTTCTAAAGTACGTATATGTCCAGATCTATCAAGATTTATGCAAAAATGGTGCTGTGAATTCCTGGCTCAGAGACTCAGTCTCAGTTTCGCATTACATTTTCCTTGTGTCTATGTGGTAATTCTTGAGGGCAAAAACTTTGGGTTTTTTTTAACCAAGTCAACTTTCTGATTTCTTTTGGCAAAAATGGAGGTTAGGGTCCAGATTAATGCCCCAGGGGCAGCACTGTAGGGCTCAATAGAAAAGTTCTTTTGAGGGGGGCTTTGCTGATTTATTTTTGTTAATTTCCTTATTATTATTTCTTGACTTGGACCCATTTTCCTTAATGCGGTCTAATGGAGTATTTATCCTTGTGTAGCTAAATGCTTATGTTTCTGTTGTCATTCAAAGATTTCTGAATTTCCGATTCACTTTTCTTTTGAAGTGTATCTTTGAAATGATCAAAATTAAAAAAAAAAAAAAAAAAAAAGCTGGTAGGACAGGATCTGGCCCACCAGCATGGTGCTCTGAAAGCACCACCTCCCAAAGGAGTCCAATGTCCTGGCCTCCCACCCCGGGGGCACCAAAGAATGAGTTTTGGTGCTCTTTACACGCTTGAGAGCTGACTCAACCACTATGGAGTTATGCGGCAGCTGGGGCTTCTTGAAGCCCAGAGCCTTCTGGACCTGGTACATTGAGTCAAGCCACTGGCGGCAGGTAGGGACCATAAGGGGACTCTCACACAGCTTCAATAGTAGTCTCTGCAGGACATGGTGCACCAGCACAGTTACTGCCTCTTTAGCGCCAAAGGATACTGCAGGAGCTCAAGCTCCTCTGCTTGCAGCTCATCCTCAGCCTCAAGGGAGAAGGGTATGGCCTTCGCCATATCCCATATGAAGTCCTGGAAGAACATATCCTCTGGGGGTGACTTGCACTGCCCGTAAGGAGGGGACAGGTCTGAAGGTAGATCAGGAGACCACCTGTCCAAGATGGGCGAACCTTTATCAGTCTCCCAATCCTCTGATTTGGACTCTGAGAGGAAATCAAAGTACTGCCGGGTTTCCTCCTGCTCTGGTCATATGCGGTGGGCAGGTGGTGGTGGGAACTGTAGTGTTCCGCGCATGCATGGGGGTACCCGGGAACATCAAACCCCAATATACTGGACAAAGAAATCACCATGGGAACCGGTATCGATTCCGATCTCTCCCCCAATGCATCCGCTTCCGCTGGTAGTGCATGGGTTTCCAAAATGGGCTGGTCAGAGTATGGCAACGCCACCAAAGCCATCGTAGGGCTACATTTTGCAAGGCCAAAACCACTGCCATATAAGCCTCTCGAGCCCTCGGGCATTCTTCCAGGACCACCATCTTGGAGGGGACCGGGGCCGGGATAGAAACTTCGGCCACCGGTGTCGACACCTCTAGTGGGAACTCTGCGATGACAGGTTCATCGGGAGACATCTGGCAGCCCTCCAGGGCTATGGGGATTGATTCCTTCTGTCTTGGAGTTGATTCCTCACACCAGGAAAGCTTGGTGGGCCACTTCCAGCCCTCGCTGTCCGTATCGCACCAAGAAAGGCTGCGGTGCCGATGCAACCTTGGGCTTGTCCTGGTGCTCGGAGGTCCCTTTCGATGCTGACAGGGCTGATGTGAGGTTCCTCCTCACTGCAGGTTGGACATCAAGCTTCCACTTGAGGCCCTGGCCCCTCAGTTCCAACTGAACTTGGCTGTCCGGCCCAGATGAAGCCTCAGCTGGGCTCTGTGGCAGAGCTAACACTGGGGCCGAGGATGCTAAATCTGGCATTCCAAAAAGAGAGTCGTCCTGCTTTTCCTGGCCCTTCAGGCCCCTTCTTATCATCTGCAGGCATAGGTTGCAGGACATGGGCTGGTGGTCAGGTCCAAGGCACTGCAGGCACTAGTTGTGCCTGTCTGTGAACGAAATGGTGCAGCCACATTTCATGCACTTCTTAAAGCCACTCACTGGCTTAGATATGTCTGGGAAGACCACTTTAGCGAGGTCGAAGGCCTCGATTGTGAAGGCAGGAAAAAGGCCCAGACAAGGGAAAAGCAAAAAAGCACAAAAAGAAACAAAATGAAAATGAAAAAAAGATCTTCTGGGAGCTGATTAACCGACAACAGGTAGTGAAAAACATTCAAGAAAGGCAGATAAAAAAAAGAATATTTTTCCGCTAGTGCAGGACACATCCTGTAGGCTCCAAGGAAAAAAGGAGACTGGAGAAGATGGCACTGCGGTAGGTGGGAAGGCAGGCACGCATGTGCGGTGTGGCTCCCAAAAGCTTCCAATGGAAGCTGGGAAGCATTTTGCGTGGGCTCCACTGATGACGTCACCCATACGTGAAGACTTACTTCCTGTTTATTCACGGAGAACTTATATTTGAAGAGCAACATCAGGAGTTACTGCACGCCATTTTGACAGGCTGAGATCCATGCTTACTAAAATATGTTAAGCACTTCATGTAAATTTTACCATGCGTTAACTGTTGGTAGGGCCCCTGCTAACGGTTACCGCATACCGTAAAACACTGCTGCAGTTAAAAACAAAACAAAACATGCTAAGTGGTTAACATGGGTATGGGATGGGTTTGGGACGGAGGCTGGTGTGGCAGCTGGTGACAGCTAGTGTGTGATATGATGTCACATGACAGCTGTGACAAATGCCTTTAGCATGGATGCATTGATGCTACCTCAAAAGATGTATCACGGCAGCTGCCAGATCCTCACACTCGTGCTGAAAGCTGAAGTGCTGAACAATGGCAAACACTGACCCCCCAACCAATACCTCATCTTGACCAAACACAGCCAACTGGAAGGAGACCCCATTGTAGACCCACCCCAAAAGGCCCCCACCCCCAGGCACTCCTTGTGTCTATCAGACGGGGCAGAAGCCATCCCGCTTTCACTCCTGCTCTGATGCTGCCCAGGTTCAAAATGGTGGATCTGATCCTTAGCAGTAATTTGGGGAGGATCTAGGATAGGGGGTTGGGCTCTTAGATGGGGAGGGAGAAATGGAGCCTTTGGGGGGAGGGGGTCTACCGAGGGAAGCTTTGTGCTGAGGGGTGTTAGTGTGCACAGCTGCACGGCACTGCAGCTTTCAGCACAAATCTTTTTCTGCCGGGGCCTGCGTTCCATGGCTCATAGCCCAGGATACCTGCTGAGTTATGGAATGCAGGCCCATGTAATAAGCGTCTCTCCTGAGTGGTAAATGCAGGGCAGATGCTGGACACGTGGTGCCTCCTGCATTTACCAAACAGGCTTTGCACTTACTGCGCGCTGATTTTGTACATTACGCATGGTAGGAGCAAAACCTTACCACACTTTAGTAAACATGCCCTAAAGTATGTACACTGCTAGAAGACACTCTAACTTACCATCTGCTTTTCTACTTTTATCTTGTATTGTTGAGCTTCCCACCGTCTTTGAAGAAAATCTGCAGGCCTGAGGGAAAATAGCAACATTCAGCTGCAGCAGTACATGCGATGAAAATGCACCATCTAAATGGATGAATATATGCAAGATTTGAAACCATCTAAATTTGACACTTCAAATTATATGTTTTTTGTGCCGCTGAATATCAACCTCCATAAAATGGAATGCTTAAAAAGGGAGAGTAACTATTTGAATTTTAGGAAACAGCTTAAGACTTGCATGTTTTTAAATTTGTTTCTCTGGAGTGTTAGGTAATTCAAATTAAGGCAAGATTAGCTAAAGGTTCCGCTATTGTTCTACTATATTGATGGAACTGTGCTAAGAAATTATGGGGGTTATTTTACAAGCCCTATTCATGCTTTGGACATCTGAAAACGGGCATAGAGATATCCAACACACAGAGACGTCTCCAGAGCCATTATAGAAGTCGGGTCTGTGGTCTGAACAGGGGTATAGTGGAGGCGTGAACAGGGCATTCCCTGGACATCACAGCCTAATCTCAAAAATGTCCTGGACATCCAGAGTCACATCTAAGGTTATACCTGCTTCAGGCATGAATAGGTTTTTGCCGGAAAACATCCACAAAACAATTACAACGATAGCAGTAGTGGGATTTGAACAATGGCTTCCCTGGTCCTAGCCCACTACTCTAACCATTAGGTTATCCCTAGATGTCCAGGTTCTGAAATACTGTTCTGGGGATGAACGTCTATGTAGACGCCCTCACAAACATCCATATTGGGCACATCCATGTTTGTGAAATCATTCTTAAACTTGGACATGCCTACTCTTTTCAGACGTCCCTGCTTGGATGTTCCAGATCGCACTTGCAAAAAAAAAATACAAAAAGCACCCTACTAGCACAAATACGAACGTATTTAAAAGAGACCCTCAGATTGGGCAGAAACAGTGCATAAAACACTTAAACCATTGCCCAAAGCACCATCATCGGTCTCTAAAGTTTATTAAGTCTTATCAAAATCTTTTTATAAAACAATTTTTTAAAAATATATATATACTATAATAATCCTCTCACTTGGTTTTCAGCTTGACGTGCTGTGAGGGCTTGAGTGCATCAGTGATGCTGAGAGCTAAACTATCGGTAGTTTAACTACTGGCAGGGTCTCCCAAGATGGACAGGTCTCAGCTGAGGTGCCAGACCAAGACAAACCACCCATCTGGGCAGCAGCAGAATGGGACAGTGTTGACGGCGGAGGATCACATTTTTTTGCAACGGCAACACCACCAAACTTAAACTGCGCGGAAGAAAGGCCTGGCAATCTACTTCTGTATCTTGCCATAAAAACCCAATGGATAGTTACAACAAAACAAATTGTGCTATGGTGCTGGAAGATGAGACCCCCAGGTCGTAAGGCACTCAACTAGCTACTGGGGAAGAGCTGAAGACTTTTCAGAGTAAAGCCAGCATTTATGATGTGGTTGGATCAAAGCCCTCGGGAAGTCTGACTGCTGATGTAGCTGCGCATGAAATGAGAGTCAGAAGCTGTAAAGATGTCTTACACATTGGAACATGGAACGTACAAAGCATGAACCAAGGGAAGTTGGAGGTGGTCAAGAATGAAATGGAACGTGTACAACTTGATCTGTTGGGTGTCAGCGAACTGAAATGGACTGGCATGGGGCACTTTGCATCAGATGATCACATGGTCTACTACGCTGGAAATGAAAGACAAAGAATAAATGGTGTTGCATTTATAATAAAGAAGAAACTTGCAAGAACTGTAATGAAATACAATGCAGTCAGCGAACGCTTAATCTCTATTCGTCTACGAGGATTGCCTATCAACACAACTATAATTCAAGTATATGCCCCAACAACAGCTGCAGAAGAGAATGAAATTGAAGAGTTCTATGAACAAGTACAAGCTGAAATTGACAGAACATGCAAACAGGATATCCTGATAGTCATGGGTGACTGGAATGCAAAAGTTGGCAACAAAGAAGAAGGCAAAGTAGTTGGAAAATATGGACTTGGCAACAGAAATGAAGCTGGAGAAAGACTGATAAAATTCTGCAAGACCAATGATCTATTCATCTCAAACACCTTCTTCCAGCAACACAAGCGGCGACTGTACACATGGACTTCACCCAATGGATTGTATAAAAATCAAATTGACTACATCTGTGGAAGTCAATGATGGAAAAGCTCTGTAACATCAACAAAGACAAAACCTGGAGCTGACTGTGCTACAGATCATCAACTACTAGTATGCAAACTCAAGCTAAAGTTGAAAAAGAGCAAACCACTCATGAATGCAGCAAAATATGACCTTGAGAATATACCACTGGAATTTAAAGACTGCCTGCAAAATCGATTTGCTGCTTTAGATACAAATGACAGAGCTCCGGAAGAGTTATGGAATGACATCAAGAAGGTTGTGTTGGAAGAAAGCGAGAAGTCTCTACAAAAGGTGAAAAAGCAAAAACAGCCAAAATGGATGATGGAAGAAACTCTGAAAATTGCCCAGAAACGCAGAGAAGCTAAAGCCAGAGGAGAAAGAAAGACAATCGCAGAACTCAACAGAGATTTCCAACGTGCAGCAAGACAGGACAAGGAAAAGTACTACAATGACACTTGCAAGGAAATAGAAGCAGAAACTATTAGAGGAAGAACAAGATCGGCTTTCCTAAAGCTACGAGAGTTAAAGAAAAAGTTCCAGCCTCGAAATGGAATGTTACAAGATGCTCAAGGTTCTATGTTGAATGATGCTGAGAAGATCAAGAAAAGGTGGAAGGAATATACAGAGTTTTTAATTGATAAAGATCAAGTAGACCAACAGCCGTTTCAACCTGTACCTTATGATCGGGAACCATTGGTGATGAAAGAAGAAGTTGAAGCAGCATTGAAAGCCTTATCAAAGAACAAAGCACCAGGCATTGATAGCATTCCCATTGCAGCAATCTGATGCAGCTGTTACTGTACTCACAAGGCTCTGCCAAGAAATATGGAAGACAACATCATGGCCAACTGACTGGAAAAGATCTGTGTTTATACCAATACTAAAGAAAGGTGATCCAACTGACTGTGGAAATTATCGCACAATCGCTCTGATCCCACATGCCAGCAAGATTCTACTGAAGATTATTCAAAAGAGACTACAACCATACCTGGAACAAGAACTACCTGAAGTGCAAGCAGGGTTCAGGAAAGGGCGAGGAACGAGAGACATCATTGCGGATGTGAGATGGATCCTTGAAAAGACTAAAGAATACCAAAAGGATATCTATTTGTGCTTTATCGACTATAGCAAGGCTTTTGACTGTGTAAACCATGAGAAACTCTGGGCCACATTAAGAAGCATGGGTATACCAGAACACCTGATCGTTCTCTTGCGCAATCTGTACATTGATCAAGAAGCAACAGTTCGAATGGAACAAGGAGAAACAGAATGGTTTAAAATAAGCAAAGGTGTAAGACAAGGCTGCATACTTTCCCCCTACCTGTTTAATTTATATGCAGAACAAATCATCAGAGAAGCAGGATTGTATGAAGACAACAGAGGTGTGAAGATTGGTGGAAGACTCATCAGCAACCTTCGCTATGCTGATGATACCACATTACTGGCTGAAAGTGAAGATGATCTGAAAAATTTGCTTCTCACAATCAAAGAACATAGTCTCAAAATGGGCCTGCACCTTAATGTAAAGAAGACAAAGATCATGACAACTGGCATAATCAACAGGTTCATCGTTCAAGGAGAAGAAACTGAAATTGTGAACAACTTTAACCTACTTGGATCAACTATCAATAAAGAAGCAACAAGCAGTCAAGAAATCAGACGACGCATTGCTCTTGGCAGAATGGCTATGAAAGACCTAGATGCGATTCTCAAGAGCAGAGATGTCTCTCTCCATATAAAGATTCGACTTGTTCAAGCCATGGTATTTTCAATAACATCATATGGATGTGAAAGCTGGACAGTGAAAAAGACAGATAGGAAGAAAATTGATGCCTTTGAATTATGGTGCTGGTGGCGAATACTGTGTATACCATGGACTGACCGAAGAACAAACCAGTCGGTACTAGAGGAGATCAAACCTAAGCTTTCTTTAGAAGCTCAGATGACAAGACTTTGACTTTCATACTTTGGACACATCATGCGAAGAGAGAGATCATTAGAGAAAGACATCATGCTTGGCAAGATAGAAGGTCAACATAAAAGAGGAAGGCCAGCAATGAGATGGATCGATACAATAACAGCAGCTATGGGTACCAGTCTGTCAACAATGAGCCACCTGACTGAAGACCGAACACAATTTAGGATAGCTATCCAGAGGGTCGCCATGAGTCGACTCCGACTCGACGGCACTTAACAACAACAACAACTATAATAATCATTAAATTTAAAGAATAAGTAAAATACTTATCTGCCCAAAAGAAGCACCTGACATGAATTTATGTCTTTTTAAAACCAGCAGCAGCTGAAGTGTCATCTTAGGTCCAGGACACCTCTCATTTTCTACATCTTTTAGAGACTGTACCCGTTCCAGTGGAGCCCTTGGTCCTTGTGACCATGGATGTGAACTCCTTGTATATGGTAATTCCACAAGAACTAGTGCTAGAAGTGGCATAGGTTGTTTTGAACACTTCTCAAGTGAATCATAGTATTTCAGCATTATTTCTATTGGAGTTATTATTTCCGGTCTTGATGTGTAATTATTTTTACTATGAGGGTGACTTTTACCTATAGCACCATGGAATAGCAATGGGAGCTTCGATGGACCCTTTGCTCACTACCCTAGTAATGGCCTCATTTAAAGAATGTCATGTCTACAAGTTGGTTTATTATGAACACTAGGAGGGTCATTCTAAAAGGTTCAGTCGTGGTTTGGACGTCAAAATTATGGACACGTCTCCACAACCATTCCACAAATGTCGTTCGCAGATGTCTCCAGTATGGGGACGTTCAAGTAGGCACGAGGGTGTGGTGGAGGTGTGTCTGGGAAGGGGCAATGGACTTACATGTCCCCGTTTGATCCCAGAAGCAGCAGAGCAGTCTGCAGGCACGTGCATGTTTATTCCTGCTCCAGGCATGAACAGGTATCAGGAAAGTGTTTGTTTTCAACTTAAAACATCCAGAGAGTGTAGAGAAGATGAAGAATTAAGTGACAAGCTTTAGATTACAAAGTCCCACAGTGGGATTTGAATCCTGGCCACCCAGCTTTTAAGCCACTACTCTAACCAGTAGGCTGTTAGACATTTTGGTTCTGAAATACTCTCCTGGGGACATCTCTATAGACATATGATACACGTGCATATCAGGCACATCCACATTTCTGGAATTGTGCCTGAACTTGCACATGCCTGACTTTCTTTTCAGACATTCTGGCTTTGACGTGCCATTTGGAATGTGCCTCACTGTGTTTTGGTGTAGATTTTTAGATGATATATTTCTGCTATAGGCAGGTTCGTTGCAAATACTTCAGGAATTTAATGACTGGATTAATTCAATGGATGTCAATTTTAAATTTTCAATGAAGTTGTCTTTGGTGAGCATTGAGTTTTTGGATGTCCTCATTATGAAATCGGAGGGTGCTCTTCATACCACTCTCTATTGAAAGACTGTTGATTGAAACAGAGGGCGCTCTTCATACCACTCTCTATCGAAAGACTGTTGATTGAAACAATCTATTATGTTTTTGAAGTTTTCATCCTGTCCTTCTGAAAAGGAACTTACCTGCAGGGCAATTCCTGTGGTTAAAGAGAATTTGTTTGACTACTGCGCAGTTTCTTGAAAAAGCTAAGGAACTGCAGCTACGTCTTCAGCAGTGTATTTCTCATTTCTAAGGCATTTTGTTGGGCTAAAAATATAGAACATGATCATTTATTATTAAATAGACAATATTCGGAATGTGAAAGACTGGTGTATATACTTCCCTTTATGCATGGGATTGGGAAGATCACAACTAATTTGTGTTCAATGGACAACGCTATCTGCACATAAGGAGTTGAGTGAACCCCACTCATAGCATTGCATCAGGGTCGAAATATTGCAGATTGGTTAAAACTTCCCCCGACTGGGGATTTGACAGATTGTAGTCATGAGCCCTGTCATAATTGTCAGCGGTGTGCAAATATTATTTCTGGACTTGTTTGGATTCATCCAGGGACTAATAAGTCTTTTCGTTCTAGGCATTGATCATCATGTACTTCTAGTTTTGTGATATATGTCATCATTTGCACTTGCTCGAAGGCGCATTTGGGCCGTACAAAATGTCAGATTAAGGCATGTCTGAATGAGCATTCTAGCAGATTAAGAACTGGGGATGTTGCTGAGCTGTTGGTGGCCCATATTTTAGAGATATCTCATGATATTAAAGATTTTGCTTGACAAGTGATTGACATGGTGCCAGATACTTGAAATGGTGGTAATTGTGAGCAACTTTTAAATCTCCATGAACAACAATGGATTTATTGTCTTCAATCAATGTCACCTAATGGACTTAATCAAGAGATTGAATGGTCAATGGTCTTGTGTTTGCGCCCCCTCTGATTCAAATTAGGCATGTGTTTGTTGGTCCCTCCTATAAATTTTGCTGCCATTTCCTGTTCCTCAGCAATCGTGAAGAATGTTTTAAGCAAATGGTTGCTTAAAGGTGTTTCTGGTTTTGATAAGCTTTTCCCCTGAAGCAAGGCTTGTTTCTGAGCCTGAAACGTGAATTCATGTTGGGTGCTTCTTTTGGGTAGATAAGTATTTTGCATATTCTTTAAATGTAATGATTATTTTATAGTATATATACATATTTTTAAAAATTGAAAAAATTGCTTTATAAAAAGATTTTGGTAAGACAATGAACTGCGCAACTTTAGAGACCGATGATGGTGCTTTGGGCAATGGTTTAAGTATCTGATACACTGTTCCTGCCCAATGTGAAGGGAACAGTGTATCTCTAAAAATTTTAGAATTTGTGCTAGTAGAGTGCTTTTTGTATTTTTTGCGATTGTTATTCTAAAGCTACTCTTATAAGATCTCTTTGATTACTGATGCCAGATTGCACTTGGACATCATTTGTAAAATTCCACTTCACACGTATTATTTTATATTGTGTTTGACTTATGTTAGACTAATCCACTATAAACCATTTTTTGGTAAAATGTAACATAGAAGAGTATGTATGAATGAAATGAAACAAAACTTTTGTTGTTTGTTTACAGTTGTGAATCTTGTATTGAAGACACGTTCACTACCCTTAACTCTCTAATAGATAGGTATCTGTTAACATGAGCAATAAGTACAAGGCCTTGAAAGACTTTGAAATCCTAAAATCATTAATTTATTGACAGTATATTTAGTTCATGCTTTTTCACTGGCTTGTTGTAAAGAAATGGCAACAATGGCCTTCATGTTTGGTTGGCGAACATATGAAAGATTGGAATAGTATATGTCCGTATCAGTCCTAACCGAAATAAGATATCCCAAGAACCTCTTGGCTGCATTTTTTTTTCTTTTTCTCTCTCTCTTGCTTTTTCTTTTCCATATAGTGTACATCATGAATATTTCATGGTCAAGACACTGTCAAGGAATTGTAGCATTAATGCTACAATGCTGTGAATTTGGATACCTGTGTGATGGCATAGAGGGCGCCAGGTTGTGTAACTTACAGGTAGCAGCTGATACAGAACAGTATTTAAGAACATAAGATATGCCATACTGGGTCAGACCAAGGTCCATCAAGCCCAGTATCCTGTTTCCAACAGTGGCCAATCTAGGTCATACGTACCTAGCAGTTTCCCCAAGAGACACAGGTTCCACAATGCTTGTATTGGGTCAAGCATTGATATCCTGGGTCCCTTTTTAATAATGATTTATGGACTTTTCCTCTAGGAACTTGTCCAAACTTTTTTTAAACCCAGCTACACTAACAGCCTTTACTACATCCTCTGGTAACAATATTTGTCCTCTTTGCTCAGCACTACCAGGGTATAAGATGTGTTGCTGCTTTTTGCTGCCCCTCTGAAGTTTCTGCCCTTGACTGACACCTAGTTTGCCTCATGACTGAGCCAGCCTTGGACCTCGGTGCTGAATTTGATTTTGCAGGATGTAGCTTCTAGCCGTGGTCAGGGCTGGCTTTATGCTGCTGTTTTGTTGCCTGCCACTTCTGATCCCCCTCTGATGCAACTTTCTGTCAGAGGGGGGCCAGAAGCCGCCACTTTTAAAAGACTGCCGTCGCCGCCCACCTCCCCCCCCAAGACTACATAATCAGCAGCAGAGGGGCACAGCTGGGGTTTCTGCCTACGGTGGCAGAAACTCTTGGGCCGCTTGTCCATGGTATATTTCTAATGTTGTTTCTGGTCAGGAGCTTGCTACACAGTTAGTCATGTAATTGACTGAATCGACTGGTCAAGAATGGCATTATTTCTTTAGTTTGCAGTGGTTCACTTCTTTATTGATTGATTGCAACCAGCGGGTTTGAGAGATGCCTCCTATTCATCATAGATCCCAGAATTGCAGGCTGTCCCCTAGGATTGATAAAGACCAGCATGGCCCATCCAGTCTGCCCAATGAGGTACTTTTACTTTAGGTTGTAACTGCTGCTCCATGAATATTACCCCCACTCTGTGCTTTTTTTTGAAATGTAAAAGCCATTTGCGTTTTGCTTTGAGTAGGAATGCCATTTTGAATTCAGTCACTGTTTTTTGTCCACACCACCTCCATTGGGAGTGCATTCCAGGCATCCGCCACCCTTTTTGTGGAAAAGGAACTTCCTGATGTTGCTTTTAAGTTTGTAGCTTCATTTCATATCCTCTAGTTTTATAGCTTCTGTGTCTTTTAGGCTTGTTTGTTTAATACCTTTCAAATAGTTAAGGGTCTATATCATGTTTCCCGTCTCTCTTTTCTTCTGGGATATACTGTACATATTCAGGTCTTCAAGCCTCTTCTCATACGGCTTCTGGTGCAAACCGCATACCATCTTGATCGTTTTTCTCTGTACTGCTTCAACTCTTTTTACATGCTAAGCGAGATACAGCCTCTAAAACTCAACAAGTGACCTGTATGGCGGCATTACCAGCACCTCATTTCAGCTGGCTATGCTCCTTTGTATGCAGCTTAACATCCTTCTGACTTTGGCCACTGCCTTTACACATTCACGTTGTTTTGCCTCTGAGATTCTCAGACACTGTTGCCCTGAGATCTCTCTCCTGGTCTGTACATGTCAACCTCTCACCCCTATTGCGTACAGCTTCTTTGGATTTCT
Organism: Ichthyophis bannanicus; assembly: GCA_033557465.1. Taxonomy (NCBI): domain Eukaryota; kingdom Metazoa; phylum Chordata; class Amphibia; order Gymnophiona; family Ichthyophiidae; genus Ichthyophis; species Ichthyophis bannanicus. The sequence continues at coordinate 1,402,856,161 of CM066033.1, read as the reverse complement.
GCAGCTTGAGTGCATCACTGTGCTCTTCTTCATATTAAATCTTACCTGCCAAGCATTAGACCATTCTTCTAATTTTTGTAGATAATTTCTCATGTTCTCATTGCCTTTCGGAGTATCCTCCCCGTTGCAAATCTTTGTGTCATCTATAAAGGTAAACTTCTCCTTCCAAACTTTGACAATGTTGCTCACAAAGATATTGAACAAACTGGCCCTAGGACCAATCCTTGAGGCCCTCCATTACTCATCTTTCTTCCTTCCGAGTGAATTCCATTTACCACCACCATCTGTCATCTGTGTCTGTAATCCAATTTCTAATGCAGTTCACTACTTTGGGTCCTAATATCAGGCTGCTCAGTTTGTTCATGAGCCTTCTGCGAGGAAGAAGTATCAAAGGCTCATGTTTAAGATTTATCTATGTCCACTATGCAATATATTAAATATCCTGGGTGTTGGCTTTCAGCTGTTTGCTAACAATGCCATCTATTTTTTTTTTATTGATGTTCTTTGATATACTGCCTTTTGTTATGACAGTGGTTGGGGTCTCCAGCTGCATATTGAAGAACTATTTGAAGTTGAGTATGACCAAGTCAGAAGTTCTATTCCAGGACTCTCTTCCAGATACAAAGCAGAGTAAGTAACAAAGCCTACATTAGGATAACAATAGGCTAGACCATTCAGTAAAGCGTAGCACAACCATAAATTCCCAGTAGACAGAAGCGAGGACAGACAATAAAAAAACCCAATAAATAGTTGCCTGCCAAAAAGGGCCCCAAGTTGTGGCTAATCTAAATGAGAAAGGTAAAAAGCTTTCTGGAATAACCAGGTTTTAAGACCTTCTTTGAACCTCTTGTAAGAGGATTCTAGCCTGAGATCAAGGGGTAGTGTGTTCCATAGAAGAGGAGCAATGCAACAGAAGGCAGTATTGCAGGAATGTTCCAGGTGAAGTCTCCTATGGGAGGGAACCACTAAGCAAATACCTTGAGAAGATCTCAAGGATTTGGTAGGGGATAAGGAATTAGGTAAGAAGATAAAGGAATAAACCTGTGTAAACAAGATTTGTGGGTGAGCATAATGATTTTGAATTGGATACGGCACTTGACTGGTAACCAATGTTGCTTAAAGAGTAAAGGAGAAATATGGTTGGTTCTCCTTGCATATATATCATTTTGACGGCTACGTTTTGAATAATTTGAAGGCATTTAATCTGATAAGATGGGGCATCTACAAACAATGAATGTCAATAATCAGTCTTATTAATAACAAGAACATGGAGAAGAATCTTCAGGGATCTAGAATCCATAAATGATCCCAAAGCTTTAATTCTGCGAAGTGCAAAGACGGAATCCTTTACAGCTGAGGAAATGAAGAATGAAAAGGATAATTTGCTATCCAGAATCACACCAAAGGATTGACAGAGTCCTTAAATGGTAAAGGTGAATTTTTGTTCCTAAACATTCTGATTGGTTGAGGTTTCTAGCTGGAAGTTGGAAAACTATTTGAAGTTGAATATGACCAAGTCAGAAGTCCTATTCCAGGACTTTCATCCAGTTGGCTTGCGGCAATATTGTTCTTCCTTTAGTCTGAGGTGGTGTAACTCAGAGTAATGTTAGACTCTTAGTTGACCATGAAATCCCAGATTAAGAGGGCTGTGGCCACATTCTTTTTTAAACTGCACTTACTGGAGCTCTCCAATTTTTGGACTGTTTCACAAATAATGATTCCTCCTTGCCTCAATTATTTTAGTGCTATCTACTTTGGTTTGCTGGCTATCTATACATAATTTTTGTAGCTTATACAAATCACTACAGCATTGTTTATTACTGATTGCTCATGACACAATCATATTATGTCAAATGTAGCGTTCTTCACTGACTGCCCATTTCCCAACATTTATTATTTAAATTTGCATTTCTAGTCTTTAAGGTTTTGCAATCTGCCATGCATTTGGCAACTTAATGTTGCCTTGATTTTGTATCAGAGGTGCTGCACTCTATGCTTTTCTCCAACAACACTTATAGAGATGCACTCTTCTAAGTCTATCACACTGTTTTTTATACGAAGATGGATTTTTTTTTCTGTAGCAGGTCCTTAGCTGTGGAATTCCTCTCACTAGAGTAGCAAGTTAAAGTTGACGTACTTATGTTCAAGAAATTCTTAGAGGCTTATTTATTTTCAACCACCTTTGGAATTAACATATGATTGTTGTTTTGTCCTGGTTTCTTATTTCCTGTTTTGTCTTTTTTTTATTAGGATTTTGAAATGTATGTATTCATAAAAAATTTAAAGAATTCTCCCCTTCATCTTTGTCAGGGGTGAAGGGGAAGAATATGTAGAAGCTGATGAGGGTAAAGCACAATAACTTGACCAACTGGGTTAGAAATTCGTCGAGTGGGAGATAAAGGGTACAGGTAAATGGTACTTATTCTGTGGAGAAGGACATTACCAGTGGCATGCCATAGGGATGTCCTTGGTTCAATTCTTTTTAACATTTTTGTAAGTAATATTGCAGAAGAGCTATCTGGTAAGATTTGCCTCTTTGCAGATGCCACCAAAATATGCAATAGGATAGACACCCAGGAAGGTGCACATAACATAAGGAGGGATCTAGCAAAGCTTGAAAAATAGTCAAGAATTTGGCAGCTGTGATTTAATGCTAAAAAAATACAGGGTCAAGCATTTGGGCTGCAAAAAGCCAAGGGAGTGGTGCGGTATAGCGGGTGAAGCATTTATGTTCATGATAGATGAGCTGGACCTGGGGGTGATTAGTTTTTAAGATCTTACCATGGCTAAACAGGTAGAAAAGGTGATGGTGAATGCCAGAAGGATGCTTGGGTACACAGAGAGAGGACTGGTCAGCAGGAAAAAGGAGGCGATAGTGCCACTATTTGGTGAGACCTCATTTAGAGTATTGTGTGCAACTCTGGAGACCACACTTTCAAAAGGAAATAAACAGGATGGAGTCTGTGCAGAAGGTGGCTGCCAAACTGGTCAATGGTTTTCATCATAAGGCATATGGGGACAGACTTAAAGATCTCAATATATACACTTTGGAAGAAAGGCAGGAGATAGGAGAGACAAGAGACATTCAATACCTCCGTGGCATAAATACATAGGAGGAGAGCCTTTTTCAACTGAAAGAAAATTCTGCAATGAGGGGGCATAGGATGAAGGTGAAAAGAGATAGACTCAGGAGTAATTTGCAAAAATACTTTTTACGGAAAGAGTGGTAGATGCATGGAATAGTCTCTCAGTGGAGGTAGTAGAGACAAAGACCGTATCTGAAGTCAAGAAAGCACAGAACAAACACAGAGGATCTCTAAAGGGGAAAAAAAGAACCATAAATTTTAGTAGTTGGGTATGGAAGGGCAGACTGGGTAGGCCATATGGTTTTTATCTACCAGCATATTTCTATGTTTCTTAGAAAGGTAAGAAATATCACTGAAGAACGAAGAGTAACAATTACACAGTAGTTACTCAATAAACTGTCATCATGGGAATGAATATATTCATAGGAATGAATATAAAATAGAGAAACAAAATACTAAATATATGACGTCAACTTCTACCCAGGATGCCAAAACTTATATGGCAAGGAGAAAACCCCCACTCACTGCACCCTTTCAGACAGAAATCTTCCAACTGTGGTGGATCCAAAAAAGAGTAAACTTATTCCCTTGAAATGTCACAAAACATTTATGGAGGCAACATAAATAAAAAGTGTCTCCGATTGCCAAAACTTGTGGTTTCAATTAAAGAAAGGCTTTATGATGCAACTGAGTAGAGCAGGCTACATCAATAAAAATGTGTATCCTCTGTCCAAAAAAATACTGCTCTTAACCTTCAAAATCATTAACAACCAGTCTTCCTTCCATCTGCAAACATTATACATACATCTCAAACCAATAGATCAAGAAGACAATGCATCAAAAATATTTTCACCATACTGCATGAAAGGATGAAAAGTAACCAACAGGCAGGCCCAAGATCGTTTCAACTCTAGGCACCAAGCTCTGGAATATCAGAAACATCACCAAACTGATCAACTTCTGGAAACATTTAAAGACTCACTTATTCACAGAACATTTTGGACCCACCACATAACATGCCCTACTCCCCCTTACCCCCCACCTCCACTATCACTCCCTCCCACCCACCCTATTCCCCCTTCCCCCCACCTACAGTACATGGCATAAAACTGTACATAGTCAAAGCTCAATATATATAGCATATCACAATGTTTAATTGTATCTTCCTGTATTCGGCGCTCGTTTCCCCCCTGTACATAATTTCTTGTTGATTGTAAGTAAATGTAACCATTGTTCAATGTGCATCACTTTGACTTGGTGAAAAGCGGTGTATGGGAAAAAACAAGTTAAATAAATAAATTGAGGCAGGTAACTACCACTGAGCCGGACCAGGGGCTTCTTTCTGCCTGTAGTACTCCTCAGCTCTTTCGCTGATGCGAGAAATCTGATGATGTTGCTGTCCGTACTGTCGGTTATGGATGTTGTTAAGCTGATCGTAATAGTGATCATAATGTCCGTGGAATCGGGCAACTGCTGGCCTTTCAGCTGCCTCCAGTCTGGGCCTCCAATTCTAGAAACAGAAGAGCAGAATATCATCAGCTCTGTGCTCTGCAAACCAACCGCATGGAGAAGATAGAGCTGCAAATGATTTATTTTCTGATTGTCCTCTCTTTGCTTTTTACTCTCCTCTATTACTGATGCAAACTGTCCATTTCCTCAAGGCCACTCCTTCTGTACCATTAGCCTCTAGCAAGCCCAACCAACTCTTGCCTAGTCCAACCTACGGTAGCTTAGTATCTTCGTATGAACAATCATAAAAGGTTGAGGTAAATGATATTATCTACAGAATTACAGCTAGATCCAGTCTATTTTGAAATGGTTAACCTATCACTTGGTGAGCTATGTTTGATGCACATAGTTGTTTACTTACAGAACTTACACATCACCGATTTGTTGATCAGAAAATTGTTAATCGGATACTATAAAAATAGAATCTGCAAAATGATGTGCATTAACCAGCTATGATGACTGATAAACTGTCAAAAAGGTGTAAAACAAACCAACTATAAAAAAGAACCCTAAAAAATGCATATACCGGGCCCTTTTACTAAAGGCGTGCACTTACCATGCAATTAGTAGCAATACTACACGCAGTAAGTGCATTCCTCGTGTGCTATCAGGGGCATGTCTGGCATGTTCCCGACAGTTAGAATATGGTTGCAAATGCTAACACACGGCGCACTTAATGCAAGTGTGCCTAACACCACCCATAAAGTTGTCAAGTGCACTCACACTGCCACATTGCCACTGAACGCTCGGCAATTGCCCTCATACGAGCTGCAATGTGCTCTACACGCCCACACTCCATCCATCCCCCACTCCATCATGCGATGGCCAATTATTGTGAGTTTTAACACACAATCGCTGGCATGCCCCCATGATAGCGTTCTCAGCTGCCAGTTGCCACACATTAACCAGTTACACGCTTTAGTAAAGGAGCCCTTAAATTTGTTACAAAAGTTTTTCAGAAAAAAATATTTTTAAAAAATTAAACACAGTACAAACTGCATCATGAAGAGGGAACAAGATATTATGACTTATTGATAAAGAGTTGGCAAACCTCCTTTCCACCTTCTAAAATTTGTTTAACTTCTCCCAAGTAAAGAGTATCAAAATGAATGTAGGGTGGTTACTTTCTAATTGTAATCTACGCCTCCTGGGAATGGAGGGGAGCTAACCAACTGGCGCATCTTCAACCTCAGACTGTTTAATTTTTACCTACTCTTTTTTTTATATGATTTTTATTTATTTTATATACCACTTATAGTAACAAAACATCAAGTAGTTTACAATAAAAAAAATCACAATAAAATGCTTCCAAAGTAAAATACGCAGAATAAAAATGTACAAAGAAAGTAAGCCACAATTCAAACTAAGTGGAAGTGATGTGCCACCCAGCTCACTATAATAAAGAAAAAACAGTTACCACAGCAATATGCTAAATATGTAATGGTAACATTTAACTAAAGAGATGACTTGGAGCAAATGCAATAAAATCCAATTCAAGTTATTACTATGTATAATATTATACTATGTATAATATTGCACTGTTCTGCTATATTGTTGTTTAAGTTCCTTGTTTTTACTCAACTAATGTTTAATGTAATTCAATATTGCAATGTTCTGCTATATTGTTGTTTAAGTTCCTTGTAAACCGCCCCTGATCTCTGGAAGGGGCGGTATAGAAAAGCACTGAAATAAATAAATAATAAATAAATATGTAATTAAATTTCAGTTAGAGTAGTAGCTTTTCTTTGGATGTCACCATCAGACAGGCTTTCCCACAGATCTCTATCTTCTGTTAGGGGCATGTCTACCAAAAAGCAATAGACTTTTGCAGCTAACTCCAAGCTTTAGTACTTTTTCTCCATACAGCTCCCCCTCTTCCTCTGCTTCCTCCTTTTCTCTCCAGTCACATCAGTCTAGGCGTTGCATTACACCCCTTACTCTTCAATGGTTTCTGCCCTCAGCCAGTTTCTTTTCACCTGATTTCACCTGATTTCACTTCACTTTCACCTGACTCACAGGTCCGGTCCTGGAATACTATACAGTATCTTCCGCCCTTGATCAATTAGCCTCCCTTCACCCGGTGCTAGCCTCTTGCGCCCATACTTCCCACCACAGTACCATCCTGACCTTCACCTCCATCGAACTCATCTTCGCCGCGCTGTCTCTGGCGCAGACGGCCCTCTCCAGAATCTCTTCATAGTTTCCATCAATTCCATTGTGAATACCCTTCCATGATCTGTACTGCGAAGCAGTCCTACTACTCCAACCTGATCCTGCCATCTACCAACTCCTCCCATCAATTATATTCCATTCTGCATTCTCTCTCTGCCCCCAGTACTTCCCCTCCCTCTTCTTCCACCCCAGATTCCGCCAGCCTAGCTGCCTTCTTTTCCAGCAAAGTTCTCTCTCTGTTCTCTGTGTTCCCAGTTTGCATCCCACTCTCTCTCCAGACTCCCTAACACCTCTTCTGTCATCACCCCTGCCAGTACCATCCCTGTCACACACCTGGTCTTCATTCTGTTCAATCTCATCCATTGAACTATCCAAAGCACTTTCCTCCTCACACAAGACCATGTGCCCATTGGATCCCACCCCCTCCCAACAGCTACTTGAGCCCTCCCTTGCCCTTCTTCCACTCATCCTCTCAATGTTTAACTCCAGTCTTTCCACCAACACCTTCCCTGCCTCTTGGAAGCCTGTCTTGGTCTGTCCCATCCTCAAAAAGCCCTCTTTAGATCCCGCTGTTCTTGCACACTGCTGTCCCATTTCCAATTTGCTGCTCCTGTCAAAAGTCCTGGAAAAACTTGTCTTCCCTCACTTACATAAGAAATGCCATACTGGGTCAGACTAAGGTCCATCAAGCCCAGTATTCTGTTTCCAACAGTGGCCAATCTAGGTCATATGTACCTAGCAGTTTCCACAAGAGACACAAGTTCCACAATGCTTGTACTGGGTCAAGCATTGATATCTTCGGTCACTTCTTAATAATGGTTTATGGACCTTTCCTCCAGAAACTTGTCCAAACCTTTTTTAAACCCAGCTACACTAACAGCCTTTACTACATCCTCCGGTAACAAATTCCAGAGTTTGATTACACGTTGAGTGAAAAAATAATTTTCTTTTATTAGTCTTAAATAGTTTACCCTGTAGCTTCATTGCATGTCCCCTAGTCTTTCTATATTCTGATAAGGTAAACAATCGATCTACGTTTACCCGTTCCACTCCGTTCATTAATTTATAGACTTCTATCATATCTCCCCTCAGCAGTCTCTTTTCCAGGTTAAAGAGCCCTAACCTTTTTAGCCTTTCTTCATAGGAGTATCCTTCCATCCCCTTTACCATTTTGGTGGCTCTTCTCTGTACCTTTTCTAAAATCGCTATATCCTTTTTAAGATACGGCGACCAGAATTGCACACAATATTCAAGGTGCGGTCTCACCATGGAACGATATAGAGACATTATAATATCTTTTGTTTTATTTTCCATTCCTTTCCTTATCATACCTAGCATTCTATTTGCTCTCTTGGCCGCCGCTGCACACTGGGCCGAGGGTTTTAACATGGTATCCACAATGACGCCTAAATCTTTTTCCTGGGTGATGGTTCCTAATGTGAAACCTTGCATCGTGTAACCATAGTTTGGGTTGTTCTTCCCTAGGTGCATAACCTTGCACTTGCCCACATTAAATTTCATCTGCCATTTTGATGCCCAGTCTTCCAATTTATCAAGATCCTCTTGCAATTTTTCACAATCCTCTTGGGTTTTAACAACTTTAAATAGTTTTGTGTTATCTGCAAATTTGATAACCTCACTCGTTATTCCACTTTCCAGGTCATTTATGAATATGTCAAAAAGCAGCGGACCCAGCACAGATCCCTGGGGTACACCACTATTCACCTTTCTCCATTGGGAAAATTGGCCATTTAGCCCTACCCTCTGCTTTCTATCTTTTAACCAGTTCCTGATCCACAATAGTACACTGCCTCCTATCCCATGACTCTTTAGTTTTGCCAAAAGTCTCTGATGAGGGACCTTGTCAAAGGCTTTCTGAAAGTCCAGATACACAATATCAACCGACTCACCTTTGTCCACCTGTTTATTCACTCCTTCAAAAAACATAACAGATTAGTAAGACAAGATCTTCCTTGTCTAAAGCCATGTTGGCTGTCTCCCATTAGGTTGTGACTATCTACATGCTGAGTAATTTTATTCTTTATGATGGTTTCTACCATTTTTCCCGGTACTGACGTCAGGCTCACCGGTCTGTAGTTTCCCGGATCACCCCTGGAACCCTTTTTAAAAATTGGTGTTACATTGGCGATCCTCCAATCTTCAGGTATTAGAGATGATTTTAATGATAGTTCACAGATTACTGATAGCAGTTCTGCAATCTCATATTTCAGTTCTTTCAACACCCTTGGATGTATACCATCCGGCCCAGGTGATTTGCTACTCTTCAGTTTATCTAATAGTTGTAAGACATCTTCCCGATGTATCGATATTTCCTTCAATTCTTCCGCACCTTTAAATACCACTTCAGTCATGGGTAACATCCCTACATCTTCCTCAGTAAAGACCGAAGCAAAGAATTCATTCAGTCTCTCTGCTATCGCCTTGTCGCCTCTTAGTGCTCCTTTAACCCCTTTATCATCTAATGGACCAACTGACTCTCTCACAGGTTTTTTGCTACGAATGTACTTGAAAAGGTCTTTATTTCGCGTTTTTGCTTCCGCAGCAAGCTTCTTCTCAAATTCTCCCTTTGCCTGCCTTATCAACGCCTTGCATTTGACTTGCCAGTGCTTGTGCTGTTTCCAGGTTTCGTCGTTTGGCTCTTTTTTCCATTTCCTGAAAGATGCTTTTTTGGCAACAACAGCCTCTCTGACCTCACCTTTAAACCATGCTGGCAGTTTTTTGGACTTCCTTCCACTTTTCTTAAAGCGTGGAATACAGCTGGTCTGGGCTTCCAAGATAGAATTTTTCAACAACACCCAAGCTTGATGTACATCTTTAACCTTCGCAACTGCTCCTTTTAGTTTTTTCTTAACTGTTTTCCTCATTTTATAATAGTCTCCCTTTCGAAAGTTAAAAGGTAGTGCTGTGGATTTCCTTACTATCCCTCCTCCACTAATTAAATCAAAGGCAATCATGCTATGATCACTATTGCCAACTGGCCCCAACACCCTTATCTCTTGCACTAGATCTGGTGTTCCACTAAGGACTAGGTCTAATATGGCTTCCCCTCTGGTCAGTTCATGAACCAGCTGCTCCAAGAAGCAGTCATTTATTTCATCTAGGAACTTTATCTCCCTAGCATGTCCTGACGTGACACTGACCTAGTCGATACCGGGGTAATTGAAATCACCCATTATTATTACTGCGCTGTAACTTTTGTTAGCTTCCTTGATTTCTTTGAGCATTTCATCATCCTTTTGGTCATTCTGGCCAGGCGCTCGATAGTATACCGCCACTGCCATTGACTTCCCCCTTTTATATGGAATTTCAATCCATATAGATTCTACAGCAGATTTTGTTTCCTGCAAAACTTTAATCCTTTCTGAGTCAATGCCCTCTCTAACATAGAGCGCAACCCCTCCACCAATTTGATCAGCTCTATCATTACGATATAGTTTGTACCCAGGTATCACAGTGTCCCACTGGTTGTCCTCCTTCCACCATGTCTCTGATATTCCAATCATATCTAACCTTTCATTTAGTGCTATATATTCTAACTCTCCCATCTTATTCTTTAGACTTCTAGCATTTGCATACAAGCATTTTAGAGAATGTATTTTATTCATGTTAATTTGGCTATTGTTAGACATGGGTAAATTGGGATCTTTAAGCTCTGTCTGCTCCATACTTGAAGGCATTTGGGCTACTTTACTCTTTTGTGGAACCTCTCTACTTTTGGTAGTATCCTTCAAGGATACATTCTTCCGAACCATCCGCTCTTGGGCGACTGTCGGCTTTCCCCTAATATCTAGTTTAAAAGCTGCTCTATCTCCTTTTTAAAGGTTAATGCCAGCAGCCTGGTTCCATCCCGGTTAAGGTGAAGCCCATCCCTTCGGAAGAGCCCCTCCTTTCCCCAGAATGTTCCCCAGTTCCTAACAAATCCAAAACCCTCATCTCTGCACCATTGTCTCATCCACGCATTGAGACTCCGGAGCTCTGCCTGCCTTTTGGGTCCTGCGCGTGGAACAGGAAGCATTTCGGAGAATGCTACCCTGGAAGTTCTGGATTTCAACTTCCTACCTAAAAGCCTAAATTTTGCCTCCAGAACCTCCCTACCACATTTTCCTATGTCATTGGTACCGACATGTACCAAGACAGCAGACTCCTCCCCAGCACTATCTAAGACCTTATCTAGGTGGCGCGTGAGGTCCGCTACCTTCGCACCAGGCAGGCATGTTACCAGGCGATCCTCTGTCCACCAGCCACCCAGCTATCTACATGCCTAATGATCGAATCACCAACTATAACGGCTGTCCTAACCCTTCCCTCATGGGCACATGGCCCTGTAGAAACTTCCTCGGTGCGAGAGGGTTTTACATCACCTGGAGGACAGGTCCTAGTTACAGGATTACTTCCTGCCACACCAGGGTGATGCTCTCCTGTCATGTGACCTCTCTCCTCCATGGCAACAGGGGTGCTGCCAGACTGGAGGTGGGACTTCAGGACTATATCCCTGTAGGTCTCGTCTATGTACCTCTCTGTCTGTCTTATGTTTTCCAAGTCTGCTACTTTAGCCTCTAGAGAACGGACTTGTTCCCTGAGAGCAAAGAGCTCCTTGCACCTAGTGCACACGTAAGACCTCTCACCAACTGGGAGAAAATCATACATGTGACACTCAATGCAAAAGACTGGAAAGCCCCCATCCCGCTGCTGGACTGCTGTCTGCATCTTAGTTTTAATTTTGTGTCTAGATCTTTAAGTTCTTACTTATTAGGGATTGCTATGGGTATTTATACCAATAAAACTGTACCTAATACGTTTAATATACCTTGTTCACCTGAAGCTTAATTAATCTCAGGTCCTTAGTGTATGACTGATTTGGGTAATGAGCTTCACCTGAAAGCACCTCCTGTCTTTTAAGATGTGTAAGTACCTATAAAGCTATGATTATCCCAGGGGAGGGAGGGAGGGAGGGAAATAACACTTATTAAAAGAGGGCTGCTACACAGTACCCTGTCTTGTGCTGCTGAGGTAAGCTAAATTCTGATTTGATTTAAATTATAGCTCTTAGCTGCTGCTAGGCTCTAACTTCTTATGAAATTTAAACTACAAGCTCTCTGCTGGGTACTAAATTTAACCAGAAAGCTCTCTTCTGTGTGTTAAATTTAAACTAAAAGTACTTTGCTGTTACTTGGCCCTGACTGACTATTAAATTTAAACTACAAGCTCTCTGCTGGGTATGAAATGTAACCAGAAAGCTCTCCTCTGTGTTTTAAATGCAAACTTTAATTGCTGCTACTTATCCTCCTATATTGACTCCACTAACTGTCTTCATCCTCGTCAGTCTGGTTTCAGAATGGATTACAGCACCAAGTCTATCCTTCTCTCCCTTTTAAACGAGCTTCACGTAGCGCTCGATCATGGTGACTTTACCCAGGCCATCTCCCTGGACCTTTCTTTGGCCTTTGACCTGGTCAACCACCCTACCCTCCTCACTCATCTTTCCAACCTTGGGATACATGGCACTGTCCTAAGGTGGTTCTGATCTTTTCTTACTGCACACTCCTTCGCTGTTCTCTCTGGGTCCTCTACCCTGCCCTCCACTTCCCTCTCCTGCGGTATTCCAGAGGATTCCGTTCTGTCGCCTCTTCTCTTTAACATCTTCCTGAAGCCTCTTTCCCTTCTAATTCAACAATCCGGTAGTTCAACAAACTATTACGCTGATGATATTATCCTTCTTTGTGGTGCTGACCCATCCGCTCTGATTTGGCCCCTCTGAATTCCTGTCTTGCTCTCATTCACTCTTGAATGTCTGCAAACTATCTCCATCTGAATCCTTCCAAATCAACCGCTATTTGGTTCACTTTTGGTGCCCTCCCCCCTCGCTGGCCCCATTAATCTCTTCTGTCACTATCCCGCTGGTCGCATCACTTCACTATCTCGGTGTTATCCTGGATTCTTCTCTATCTTTTGCAGATCATATTTCCTTCATCATCCATCGGTCCTTCCATTGTTTGTGTCAAATCCGAGCAGTCTGCCCTTTTTTGTCCATCTCCTCTCTGACTACACTTCTTCTTTCCTTGGTTATCAGAAGAAACGATTACTGCAATGTTGCTTTGGCTGGCTTACCCCAATATCAATTGCAAAAACTTCAACTACTACAAAACACCGCTGCTCACATCCGCACTTATTCCTCCCACTTCGGTCACATTACCCCACTACTCATCCATCACCATTGGCTTCCCATCAAATTCAGAATTCAGTACAAAATATTTTCCTTTGTCCATAGAACCATTCACACAGGGACCCCATTATACTTTGCCAATCTTCTCTGCTTTCATACACCCCCACTGCCTCTTACACTCCCCATTAACATCCACCATTAGGTTTTTTCCCCCACTCTCGAGGCTCGCCTTGAGCATACGTGTTGCTCTGCCTTTTTCTTTTTAGATCTCGTCCTTTGGAATTCCCTTCCCCATACCCTCTACTCAGAGTCCTCCTTCAATAATTTCAAAGCCATATTGAAACCTCAGCTCTTTCAAGTGGCCTTCAACCTCCCCATCTCCCCATCCTGGCCATCCTGTTCTACTATTTCTACCTTCTGTCCCCTAACCTATCCTGATGCTCCTTCCTCCCTATCCCAAACTCTCTCCCATTTTAAGTGTGTCTGACTACTTTTCTGTCTCCTCCTCTGTCCTATCAGATAATGGTGTTCCTCTTCCTCTCCTGATTTCGCAGTCCCTCCTTTATTGTAAACTGCCCTGATGTCTCTGTCTGGGCGGTCTATCAAGTATGCAAATAAAGACGAAGATAAAGATAGTGCTGTGTTAGCTGCAAAAGCCCCAAGGTATCTGTTGGGGGTGTGAACAGCAGTTCCCCAGCAGATGCTGTGGTGAAAAAGCAGTTATTGCGGTCGGCCAGCACCTCAGATGCATATATCGCCACCCATTAAGGTTGTGTTAGGTGCATCCACTGTATCTGCAACTTTGGGGATTACCATGTGATGTTTACATTCATGGTAATCGCACGTTCCAGGGACAGCCACTTTGTGCCTAAGCCTGCAACTACAGCACGAAATGCAGACATCACAAAAAATTGCTGCAATGTCTGCATTTGTCCTGCATTAACTGCTACCGTGGCGTGATCATCCTGAATTATCACCACAGTAGCAGTTAAAGTGCTTTGGTAAACATGGCCCTTAGTGTGCTTTCAAATGAAGCCTTTTAAGAGGCACTAGTGGTAGCAGTATGTTGCACTTTCAGGTTGAATTAAACATATGGGCCCCTCTCTGCTTTGGTGGGATCTCAGTCAGATTTTTGACCTACTAAGCCTTCTTCCAAGTTGGCTTCAAGTGGAATAATGACTTCTCTGAATAATGACACTCAGCTCCTATCCAGATACTGCCAATGAATTTACGGACAATATTTAAGTGCCGCAGCTGACCACTATGGTGTTTGAATATCAGCCTTTTTGAATATCGAGCCCGCTATTTATTTCCGTGTTTATCAAGCTCTTTCACATGGTCTTACAATATTTGATACTGCTAACTATGAAAAGCATGGCTACAGTGACTAATGTATTCTCTCAGCTTGTTCTTGAATGGGAAGAGTTGACAGGCTGAGAGGCCTGTGACGTGCCAGCCCTTGTCATTTGCATACTGAATTCAGCTCAGCCTTTCTCAAAAGTTTATATACCTCCATCATATCTCCCCTCAGCCATCTCTTTTCCAGGTTGAAGAACCCTAACCTTTTTAGCCTCTCCTCATAGGGGTAATCCTTCCATCCCCTTAACCATTATGGTGGCTCTTCTCTGTACCTTTTCTAATAACGCTATATCCTTTTTAAGATACGGCAACCAGAACGGCACACAATATTCAAGGTGCGGTCGCACCATGGAACAATACAGAGGCTTATAATATCCTTTGTTATATTCTCAATTCTTTTCCTTATGATTCCTAGCATTCTATTTGCTATCTTGGTCGCCGCTGCACACTGGGCAGAGGGTTTCAACATGTTATCCACGATGATGCCTAAATCTTTTTCCTGGGTGGTGGTTTCTAATATGGAACCTTGCATCATGTAACTATAGTTTGAGTTGTTCTTTCCTAGGTGCATAACTTTGCACTTGTCTATATTAAATTTCATCTGCCATTTGAACATCCAGTCTTCCAATTCATCAAGATCCTCTTGCAATTTTTCACAATCCTCTTGGGTTTTAACAACTTTGAATAATTGTGTCATCTGCAAATTTGATTACCTCTTTCGTTATTCCTATTTCCAGGTCATTTACAAATATATTAAAAAGCAGAGGACCCAGCACAGATCCCTGGGGTACTCCACTATTCACCTTTCTCCATTGAGAAAATTGGCTGTTTAACCCTCCACTCTGCTTTTTAACTTTTAATCAGTTCCTGATCCACAATAGCACACTGCCTCCTATCCCAAGACTTTTTATTTTCGCCAAGAGTCTCTCATAAGGGACCTTCTCAAAAAATTTCTGAAAATCCAGATACACTATATCAACGGACTCATCTTTGTCTACCTGTTTATTCACACCTTCAAAAAAACATAACAGATAATAAGACAAGTCCTTCCTTAGCTAAAGCCATGTTGGCTTTCTCCCATTAAGTCATGACTATCTACATGTTCAGTAATTTTCTTCTTTATAATTGTTTCTACCATTTTTCCAGGTACAGACGTCAGACTCACTGGTCTGTAGCTTCCCAGATCACCCCTGGAACCTTTTTTAAAAATTGGTGTTACATTGGCCATCCTCCAATCTTCAGGTATTACAGATGGTAGTAGGACTGCAATCTCATATTTCAGTTCTTTCAACACCTTTGGATGTATACCATCTGGTCCATCTGGTTCATCTGGTGATTTGCTACTCTTCAGTTTCTCAGACAGCTGTAATACATCTTCATGGTATATCAATATTTCTTTCAATTCTTTTGCGGTATCACCTTTAAATTCCATTTCAGTCATGGGTAATATCCCTACATCTTCCTCAGTAAAGACTGCAGCAAAGAATTAATTCAGTCTCTCAGCTATGGCCTTGTCCCTTTTCTTAGTGCCCCTTTTACCTCACTATCATCTAAATGATCCAACTGATTCTCTCACAGGAGTTTTGCTATGAATGTACTTGAAAAAGTCTTTATTATGTGTTTTTGCTTCCACAGCAAGCTTCTTCTCAAATTCTCTCTTTGTCTGTCTTATCAATGCCTTGCATCTAACTTGCCAGTGCTTATGTTGTTTCCAGTTTTCATCATTTGGCTCCTTTTTCCATTTCCTGAAAGATGCTTTTTCGGCAACAGCAGCTTCTCTGACCTCACCTTTAAACCATGCTGGCAGTTTTTTGGACTTCCTTCCACTTTTCTTAAAGCAAGGCATGCAGTTGGCCTGGGCTTCCAAGATAGTATTTTTAAACAACACCCATGCTTGATATAAATCTTTAACCTCTGCAACTGCTTCTTTTAGTTTTTTCTTAACTATTTTACTCATTTTATCATAGTCTCCCTTTTTAATGTTAAAAGGTAGTACTGTGGATTTCCTTGCCATCCTTCCTCCATTTATTAAATCAAACGCGATCATGCTATGATCACTATTGCCAAGTGGCCCCAACATCCTTATTTCTTGCACCAGACTTATGTTCCACTAAGGACTAGGTCCAAAATGGCTTCCCCTCTTGTCGGTTCATGAACCAGTTGCTCCAAGAAGCAGTCATTTATTTCATCTAGAAACTTTATCTCCCTAGAATGTCCTGCCATGACACTGACCCAGTCGATACTGGGGTAATTGAAATCACCCATTATTATTACTGCGTTGTAACCTTTGTTAGCTTCCCTGATTTGCTTGAGCATTTCATCATCCATTTGTTCATTCTGGCCAGGTGGTCGATAGTACACCAACACTGACATCGCTTTCCCCTTCCCCTTTTTACATGGAATGTCAATCCATAGAGATTCTACAGTGTATTTTGTTTCCTGCAAAACTTTAATCCTTTGTGACTCAATGCCCTCTCTAACTTAGAGTGCAACCCTCCACCAATTTGATCTGCTCTACCATTACGATATAGCTTGTACCCAGGTATCACAGTGTCCCACTGGTTGTCCTCCTTCCATTCTGAGATATCAATCATATCTAACCTCTCATTTAATGCTATATATTCTAACTCTCCCATTTTATTTTTTAGACTTCTAGCATTTGCATACAAGCATTTTAGAGGCTGTATTTTATTCATATTAATCTGGTTATCAGTAGGCAGGGATAATTTGAAATCTTTAAGCTCTGTCGGCTCTGTACTTAAGGGCACTTGGGTTACATTTGTCTATATTCAAACCTCTGTCGATATGCCCTAACTTCAATCTTTTGCTAGTATCCTTCAAGGATACATTGTTCTGAACCATGCACTCTTGGGCGACTATTGGCTTTCCCCTATTATCTAGTTTAAAAGCTGCTCTATCTCCTTTTTAAAGTTAATGCCAGCAGCCTGGTTCCATCCCGGTTAAGGTGGAGCCCATACCTTCGGAAAAGCCCCTCCTTTCTTCAGAATGTTGCCCAGTTCCTAACAAATCCAAAACCCTCCTCCTTACACCATCATCTCAATCACGTATTGAGACCCCAGGGCCCTGCCTTCCTACATCCCTTACTTCACCAATTCAAAAATTTGTGAAACCGCTGCATATCTAGCACCGCTTGTTTAATGCGACTTAACAGTTACAACTTGTGCTGGCGATATCTAAAGGGCTCCAAATAATGTTGTCCATTACCACATAAATGACCATTCTGCCCAGCATAAATCAACAATTAATCTTTCAAAATTACTCAGCTGGAATTGTACTTGTGGTTCCCAAATATCAATCTCAATTGGGTACTGCAGCACAATGCCGTGTTTCAAGCTCCATGTCTTCTTGGCTCTTCCTCAAGCAATTTAACCCAATCGTACTTCCCCTTCCGGTTTTATATCTCTCTGGATGATCTAACAGCAAATAGGTTGAGTACAAATAATTGAGGTGTCCAATTAAGAACAATATCTGATGGACATAAGAACATAAGATATGCCATACTGGGTCAGACCAAGGTCCATCAAGCCCAGTATCCTGTTTCCAACAGTGGCCAATCTAGGTCATACGTACCTAGCAGTTTCCCCAAAAGACACAGGTTCCACAATGCTTGTACTGGGTCAAGCATTGATATCCTGGGTCCCTTCTTAATAATGGTTTATGGACCTTTTCTCCAGGAACTTGTCCAAACCTTTTTTAAACCCAGCTACACTAACAGCCTTTACTACATCCTCCAGTAACAAATTCCAGAGTTTGATTACACGTTGAGTGAAAAAATATTTTCTTTTTTGGCAAAGTAAGGGATCCGCACCATTGTAAGCGATTGGTTTTGAGGGGGCGCCTTTGTGGGTGCTTGCTTTATATAGTTAAGGCTATTTTCAGCATTTTTATAAATTGATTAAAAAGGAGGGTCTACTGTGAGAGAGGGTGACCTCTCAGGGTAGGCAATCTGACAGTAATTGTGATTAGGATGAGACTTATTTAGATAAGCATTGGGTGGTATGGTTTTGAATGGATTTTCACCTTTAATTGTGAATAATCACTTCCTGGCAATGTCCCAGTTTTTATACTATTTCCTACTATTTCCTTTTTTAATTGGTCTTGTTTTATGTGATTCTTTTATGTGTAAAATGTGTGTGCATACATAGTCGAAAGCCATTTCTCTGGCCATTTTTTTTAGGAGATACTGGCCATTACGAGGTGGAACTGCAAGGGTGCCAATAATGTTAACCACAACTGCACTATACTATTTCTAAAGTATATTTATGTCTATTGGCCATTTCGCCCCAATTAATAATTTGGTTGTAAACAGACATGGCTTATGTTTGAATGGTGGTATATCAAATCTCAGTAAATAAATGCATAAATAAAAATGTCAATGCAAATTGTAGAGGAACCCCTGTGTCCTTCTAGGCATCTGTCTATCAATGATCCTCAGTTAATCAGACTAATGGGGCTTGCCTTTGGGTGGTGCCAGGCCATGCACAGACACTCATTGTGAGGCCTCATCAGCATAAATATCTGCATAAGTCAGTAGGGACCAAAACGTGGGGCCATGTGCAGAAAACATAGTGCCTAATATTCAAAGGCATTTACACAGTTTGCAGACCTGCAAACCGTGTAAATGCAGCGCAGTGGGATATTCTGCGGCACTAGCACGGTTCGTGCTGTTGAATATCTGTGGATGCCGCTGCTCTGCTCCTTGAATCTAACCGGTTAGCATCAAGGCGTTCTGGGAGTGTCACCCGAGGATAACTGGTCAGCGGTGATATTCAGCCACTGCGCAGTTATCCCTCGGCAGAGAAAGTTAGGCAGAGAAAAGGCTGACTTAACTTTCGCCGCTGAAGCTAAAAGGGCAGCATCTGACTACCATCTTTATTTATTTAGTCAGATTTAATATACTGTTTTATCATTAAATTAAAGTGGTTAGCACATCAAAAAATCAAGAGGGGGGTTATAGTGTGAAAACATGCAGTGGAAACATCGGCATGAGTGTGGTGGGAAGTGTGAGAGATTAATTTGAGTTTTATACAAGTGAGCTAAGTACAGGTCTATATACAAGTGAGCTAGATACAAGTGTGCTATGTACAGCACTATATACAGTTCATATGGGTTGCAGGGTTGGA
This sequence comes from Ichthyophis bannanicus, assembly GCA_033557465.1. Lineage (NCBI taxonomy): Eukaryota > Metazoa > Chordata > Amphibia > Gymnophiona > Ichthyophiidae > Ichthyophis > Ichthyophis bannanicus. Next base: position 1,402,836,707 of record CM066033.1, on the reverse strand, counting down.
TAGGGCAGAGTCTGGTTCAGGTGATGTTGTTATAGTGTTCCATGAAGAGTTTTGTTTTGAGCATCTTTCTGAAATCTTTGATGTCCGTGGCTGATCTCAGATCATTAGGGAGAGAGTTCCACAGGGTGGGTGCCACCAGGGACAGTGCTCTTCTTAAGTGCCCCGTCTTGATTTGACAAATTCTCTTGGGGTGGTGATGGTGTCTGCGGTTCCCTTTCTTCTGGGTCTGGTGCATAGGTCAGCTTTTTTGAGAGGTTGCAGGCTGTCAGCTGAGATGTTTTGTCTTATTTTGAATATTTGTATTGGATACGGGAGCTGATTGGGAGCCAGTGGAGGTGGTACAGGATGGGTGTAATGTGGTCGTGACCTGAGCAGCCTGTTATTATGCGGGCGGCGGTGTTCTGTGCCAGCTGCAGTGGTCAGAGGGCCTGTTTTGATAGCCTGAGGTAGATGGGGTTGCAGTAGTCTAGTGTGGGAGTGATGAGAGCTTGACAGACTGTACGAAAGTGGTCCTATGCGAGAATGGGTTTGAGGCGCCTGATGGTTCTCATTTTATGGTAGGCGTTTCTTGTGGTTCTCGCAATGTGGGCTTGTAGGTTTAGGTCCTTGTCGAGAGCCACTCCGAGGTATCTCACTTCAGTCTTTACTGTTATTGTGATGTCGTTCAGTTTGATGGTAGATGTAATTGAGAAGGTGGGGTTTCTTGAGATGAATAGTGCTTCTGTTTTGTTGTGGTTTATGGATAGATTGTTTTCTAAGAGCCAGGTTGTCATTTTCTGGAAACAATTGGCTAGGTTGGAGTAATCGGGGGTGTCCAAGTTAATTGGGGTGAATATCATGATGTCGTCGGCGTAGATGGTGTATTGAATCTTGTGGTTCTTGATGATGGAGCAGATTGGTTGTAAGTATAGATTGAATAGCAGGGCGGAGAGGGGTGAGCCTTGTGGGACGCCCTGGGTGGCTCTCAAAGGCTGGGAGTTATCTGAGCCGCATTTGACTTGTAGCTGTCTGTCGGTAAGGTAGGATGTGAACCAGTTCAAGGTGGTGCCATGTAGTCCAATTTCCTGTAGTCTAGCTAGCAAGGTTGTGTGGCTCACTGTGTCAAATGCTGCAGAGATATCTATGAAAATCATGAGGACTCCCATTTTGATGTTGTCAATAGTCCGGATCAGCTTGTCAAAGAGTTGAATTAGCAGAATTTCTACCCCATGGTTTGGTCGGAAGCCATGTTGATTGGGGTCTAGGGGGGCATGGATGTCTATGTCGTTCTGGAGTTGATGTTGGACTGCCTTTTCGATGATCTTGGACATGAGGGGGAGGCTTGAGATGGGTCTGTAGGCAGTAGGGTCAGTTTTAGCTACTGTGGATTTCTTGGGGATGGGGCGTATTGTAGCTAGTTTAAGTGCGCTTGGCATTGTTCCTGTAGTGAGAGAGTTTTGAATTATTTTGTGAATGCACTGGATCAGATCTGTTTTTTTGCAGCTTTGATCCATGTTATGGGGCATGGATCAGTAGGGGCAGTGCTGGTGTTGAAGGTGGTGATGATGTTTGAGATCTGCTCCTTGGATGGGATGCTGAATTTACCCCATCTTTGGTTGGGATGAGAGGGCTTGTTGCTGCTGATCTCTTTGTTGTCCTTGGTGGGGGCTGTGAATTTGGTCTTGAGTGGTCTGCGAAGGTCTGTGGATCTATTTGCTGCTCATTTCTGTTGTAGGGTTTGTTGGTGAGGGTCTTTACTAATTCGAAGAGTTTGCGAGGTTTGTTAGTAGACTTCAGGATCAGGTTTGTGTGGTAATCCTTCTTCTGTTGGTTGATGAGGTTGTTATATTCTTTTTGTTTCAACTGGTATAAGTCCTGTATGGAGGCTGATTTGGTGCATCTCCATCGGTGTTCAAGCCTTCTTAGCGCTCTCTTTGCATTGCGTATATCCTTGGAGTACAAGGGGTGGAGCCGGGTCTGGTGCTGTGTGGTTTACGTGTATTGGGGGTGGTGGGTCTGGCGGCATTTGTGATGGTGTTGTTCTAGTTTTCTATTTGTTCATTTATGTCCTCTGAGCTGGTGTGAGGAGGGGTAGCGTGTCTTGTAAGACTTTTTCCTTGTTGAAGCTTTTGAATCTCCTGGTTGTGGGTGGTTTATCTTGATGGTTATTGTTGTTTATTGTTTGTAGCTGGAATTGTAATAGGTTGTGGTCCGACCAGGGCACTGGTGTGATTGAGGGTTTTGAGATGGAGTTTCCTTCTGTTAGGTTGTTGGGGGCGAATATGAGGTCGGGGGAGGATCCGCATCTCTGAGTGGGGGTATTGATCATCTGGGTGAATTGTAGTGAGTTCATACCTGCAAGAAAGGCTTCTGCATCCTTGTTGTTTGTGTGTCTAAGGTTGAAGTCTCCGAGTACGAGCAGAGGTTTGTGGAGGTTGTTGACAGCACATATAGCTTCCAGTACTGAAGATGGTTCATCTGTTGGGGCATTCGGTGCTCTGTAGGTGAGGAAAAGGGTGAGGTTCTTGTTTTCTACGATGATTGTGTTGCAGTGACTTGTAGATGTGGTGGATCTGACTGAGTTTTAGGTTGTTCCTTGTGATGATCAGGACTCCTCCTCCTCTCCTCTCCTTTGTGTGCGTGGGCAGTTGTATGCTGTATGGGTGGGGGGCACTAGTTGGTTGAGTAGCACGTTGTCCGTGGGGGTGAGCCAACTTTCGGTGATGCAGAGTATGTCTGTTTGCTGGTGTTCCATGTGATCAGCGATAGTATTGATCTTGTTTCTTACTGACCTGGCATTGATGAACTCTATAGAAATATTCATGGGATGGTTTGGTGTATGTTGAGCCTTTCGTGTGGGTGTATGGGTGCTGTAGTTGGGTTTTCTTTGTTTGCTCGGTTTGTGACTCTGGTATTGGAGCTGAGTGGGGTCATAGTGGTGGGTGTAGGTTAAGTGCTGTGGAGGGGGTGTCCACAGTGTGTAATTAGCATTAAAGGGTGTGGGTGAGTGGTGTGGGACGAGTTGTGTGAGTAGGAGAAGGATGGGGAGGTACAGTGCCATTGCCATGTTGGATTACCTTGCAATCCTCTTTTCGATCTCCTCAGTTGGTTTGTGTTTGGTGCCTTCTGGATGAGGATCATTGGTTGTATCTCCTGTTGTGCCCGCCTCCGTGCCGCACCTAAGGGCCACGCCAAAGGGCCCTCTGGCGAGGCCCTCAGGTGTGGGCGCGCCAGCCTGTGGCACTTCTCTTATGGCATCCTCCCACTGCCCCGATTGGGCAGGAGCTTCTGAGTGGGAGGATTTCCCGCTCAGGCGCTCTACCCCGATCGGGGGAGCTAAGCCCGTTGTGTGCTGGCCTGGGGGAGGTGAGTGGGGCTGCTTCTCGTTGCCGGCGGCGCTTCTCTTATGGTGTCCTCCCACTGCCCCAATTGGGTAGGAGCTTCTGAGTGGGAGGATTTCTTGCTTAGGCGCTCTACCCCGATTGGGGGAGCTAAGCCCGTTGTGTGCTGGCCCGGGGGAGGTGAGTGGGGTTTTTCCTGCTTCGGCAGCCAACCTGGATATTCAATGCCAATGGCCGAATATAGCCCCGGCATTGAATATCTAGGTTTAGAGTTCCACGGTGACAGCTAACTGCTGTAATCACGCTAGCTGCCACCGCTGAATTTTGGGCCCACAGCGGTTCATGTGTAGGGCTGGCCCTGCAGATTAAGGAAAACTTTCATCTGCTTTCCTAATCTATTAATCATGTACCACTAGAGAGATCAGACAGAAAGTAAATACAAGAATACTGCCATTATCAAGGTAATACTGCTGTTCGATAAGCTGTAATAACGAGAAAGGAGACTCAGCTGTGGCGTGGTAAATGTTTCCATTAAATCTGCCACAGAGTGGTGGTGCTGATTCTTTTGAAAGCAGCTGCATATTTCAGGCTGGGTTAACAGCATGTCTGTGTACAGTGCACACTTACTTTGGAAGGGGGCGGCTGAGCCCTCGAAGGAGGTTTCCATTCGTTTTTCCTGACAGGAATCACCGGCCTGAGTCTTGAGGGAAGGTTCTCTCGCATTCTTCCTCTCTGTGCTCTCAGAACTAATTAGAAACAAGTTTAGAGGAATACAGTGGGTTGGTATAAAAGATAACTATTTCTACCTACTCACTTTACATCGTGTGGTCAGATAGTTTTAGAGTGTTTCTGGTTTGTTATTAACAGCTCTATAAAAGTAAATGGTCATCGGACCGTGACATCCCTTGGTTTCCCACACCTGCACCTCTTCTTGTACGCTACACCGCTGTTGGCACACAGTGGCTTTGCAGACAGAAACCGGCATCTATAACCTGCTTACTCTAACAATAAAATAGTTCCTTTTTAAAATCAAACTGTTGGCAGCCAAAAATAATCCAGATAATCGGCAGTGGCATCCAGATAGTGGCTGGAGCTCAGCATCAGCAGCATTTCTTGGATTAAGGCATTATTCGGCCACTTTGCTGTCCTGGAGTTATGTGGAGAGTTATCTGGATAGTGGGCAATGGTCACTCTGCCCTTGCTTTACCCACAGACTGCCCCAGTGCTATCTGGATCATACCACTGAATATCACCAGTAGCCTGGACAGTGGAACCTTTCGGGACCATAGGTGCTGCTGTTCAGATAAGTGTCCCTGAATATTTACCGCTCTCTCTTTTAATCCACACATTCATGTCAACGCACAATGCTAACTGATGAAATATTGCAGAAATACTACTACTACTATTGAGCATTTATATAGTGCTACCAGCTGTACACAGCGCTGTACAGGACATGTAAGAGACAGTCCCTGCTCGTCAGAGCTTACAATCTAGTCACGACAAAACACAGAAGTCAAGAAATCCATGGTGATTCCACCGAAGGTACTGTAATCAGGGCTTGCCCAAGATCATCTGACACTCTAGATGAATTTCAAGCATGCAACACCCACCATAGTAAAGCATCTGCCCTCCCCCCTCCCCCTCCCTGTATAGTGACTCCCATCCACTTGCATAACCCTTCAGGTGTCCATAATTTTCATTCTCTTCAGCCACCCAGGTATCCAGCATCTCTCCTTCCCTTATGGTTTATGGTTTAGGCATTTGATATACTGCCCTTAACTTTTTGCATCAGAGCGGTTTATATGTATGTATGTACTAACAGGCACTTTTTATTCCCTTGTCCCCGAAGGGCTCACAATCTATGTAACTGAGGCAATGGAGGGTTAAGTGGCTTGCCCAAGGCCACAAGAAGTGGCCATGGGACTAGAGACCCCAGTCCCTCCGGCCTGAGGTTACTTGTCCCCATGCGGGAATTGAACCCCCAGCCCTCCGGCCTGAGGTAACCTGTTCCAACCATTGAGTCACTCCTCCCTCACTGTATCTAGCATCTCTTTCCCTATCGTCACCCCTCCCAAAGTCCAGCATCCCCATTCCTACCCCCATCTAGTCCCGAATCTCTCCTTTCCTCCCCCTCCCCTGCCACATCCAGCGTCATCCCCCCTCCCTCCCACTGCCACTGCATTACCTCTGTCCTGTACTCTGCCCAAGCCCAAATCAGTATGGTAGTAAGCCTTTGAGTATCTGCATCACCAGGGCTGGTACAGGCAGGGCCAGCCCATCCACTAGATGACTGCCTAGGGTGTCCGGCCTGGGTGGTCAATGGCAGTGGCACACATGACCAGCTGCGACGTCCACCCCCACCCCCCTCCCCAGCTGCAGCCAGTTCCATTTGGGAAGTGAGACGGGCAGCAGCAGCAGTATTTCCAAAAGCGGCAGCTTTTTGCTGCCACTTTCTTACCTGCGGCAGGCCACGTCCTTCAGCACATATGGCCTGATGATTCTGACCCCCCCCCCCCCCAACAGAAATTTGCATTGGAAGGGGATCAGAAGCGGAAAGCCATGTGTGCAGAAAAACGTGGTTTGCCACCGGCAAAAAGCAACCGCTTTTGGAAATACTGCTGCTGCCACTGCCCGCCTCCTCCTCCCAAGATGGAATCAGTGGCAGTTGGGGGTGGGGGGGCAGCGGCTGCTGGGGGGGACGTCGAGGCTGGGAATTCTGCCTAGGGAATGAGTATTGGGTGCCCTAGGTGAATCTTTAGTCTTAGGCTCTCCCCTACCCTGAGATTTTGTTAATTAAATTCAACAATCATGAAGCACCAACCCTTCCAACAACAATCCTGTGAAAATGCAGAACCGGACGTCATGTTTTTAAATATGAACCTTTGCTTTGTACGCATGTGCCTGCCCGCTTTCCCTGCAGGGGAAAGGATGTGCCAATGGCTGCCAAGAGCTGTTGCTTTGCTTTGACTGCTGCCGTTCCTCAGAAGCTGCTGCAACTTTCTGTCGAAGGGGATGGGATGCGGCAAGCCTAGAGCATGGCAGGGCAGGTACTCAAAGGTCTGCTGCTGGCCCGGACCGGAATATTTCAGCACAGGAGCAGTTTTCATTCCAAACAGCAGTCTTGTCACATTTTAGTCTTTCTACAAAAAAAGTGAATATAATTTTGCCTTCCCGTCAGGTTATCATCTCTCATAGCAATCCATGACTTCTCCTTTGCACTGTTCTGTGCTATGTAAAGCTTTTATGGCGACCAGGGGCGGCCCAAGGGGGGTGCGGGGCCATGTGCGGAGACTCGTGTGGGGCCTCATTTGCAAAAGGGACCTCATTTGCATAAACATTTGCATAACGTTACCATACACTAACTTTTAGTAAACATGCCTCTTAATGAGTGTATGGATAAAGAAAGACTAAAAGATTTCTACATTACTATAATCCAGTACCAACCGCCAGGCACATTAGGAACTACTACAAACACTGCCCATTTAGAACCCATAGCAAACCCGCCGTATCCTAACAGCACTACCAGGACTCACAAAGCACCATACCCTACCTATCAAAAGGCAACACTGCAAATATTAAACAAATACTTTTTAGGGAACAACAATACATGACCTACTGGGGAAAGAGAACAAGTGGCAATGTCATATAGGAATTACATAAACAGAATACCTCAGCTCAGTTACACATGCAGAACATAGACCATCACCAAACAAGGAATCACAATTTAGAAACAGGAAGACAATAATTAAACTGGGAACCCCAAAAGCCAAACTTGGAACGTACAACACTGTAGAAATAAAACTATAAATTAATTTCCTCTTGTACTAAACAAAGCGCAGATGTTAACGATGCACATTTCCCAGAGCTGACATATTCCAGTTAATAAATTCAAAATAAAGAAATAGTTTTCTACCTTTTGGGCATTTTTTTTTCAGTTGCAATTGCTCCAGCCACTTTCTTCTGGTTTCTTTGTGTCTTCTGCTAACTCTCCATCCGTCTGCTGTCCATTTGTCCTTTCTTCTCTCTTCTAGCTTTTTTTCCATTCTCTCTCAGCATCTGCTTTAACATACTAATCTTTCTCCTTTTTCTCTTTCCTCATTCCTATTTCATCCACTCAAATTTTACCCCTCCATCCTCAATCCCCACTTACTCTCCCAATACCCGGCCAATTGTAGATTTTTCTTCCCTCCCACACAAAATATTTTTCCCCTCTCCATTTCACTCTCCCAGCCCCATCCCATTCTAATCCTCCTCCAACATCAGCTCCCTTCTAGTTCCAGCCCCACCCAGCATCCCTCCCTTCTAGTCCTCGCATCAGAACATTTCCAGTCCTGGCCCCCCATCAGCCCATTTCCAGTCCTATCCGAGGAGTCCTTCCATCAGCTCATTTCCAAACCCAGCCCCCATCAGCCCATTTCTAGTCCTTTCCTAGCACCATCAGCCCATGTCAAATCCTAGCTCCCCTCACTCACCCCATTTCCAATCCAAGCCCCCCCATGAGCCTACTTCCAGTTCTAGCCCCTCCATGAGTCCATTTCAATCCAAGCCCCCACCACAGTCATTTCCAATCTTAGCTCACCCAATACCCAATTTCCAGTCCTATCCTAGCCCCTCCATCCACCCATTTCCTGTCCTAGCTCCCTCCCCTCACAGCCCATTTTCATTCCAAGCCCCCCTAACCCATCAGCTATTTGCAGTCCAAGCCCCCCTTCCACTCAGCCCATTTCCATTCCAAGCCCCCCTTCCCATCAGCTATTTTGCCGTTCAAGCCCCCTTCCCCTCAGCCCATTTCCATTCCAAGCCTCCGTCCCCATCAGCTATTTGAGTTCAAGCCTCCCTTTCCATTCAGCCCATTTCCAGTCCTAGCAACCCCCCCAACCCATTACCAGTCCTAGCCCCCCCATAGCCCATTACCAGTCCTAACCATCAGCCCATTTCCAGTCTTAGCCCCCCCATAGCCCATTACCAGTCCTAACCCCCCCATCAGCCCACAGCCCATTACCAGACCTAACCTCATCAGCTCACCTCACGTCCTAACCCCCTCCCCCCCTCTCCATCAGCCCATTTCCAGTCCTAACCCCCCCTCCCCTCAACAGCCCAGGGAAAATTTAAAACAAAAAATAAGCTGTCTGCTGCTGCTGCTGCCGCCGCCGCGGCAGAATTGAGTGTCCCGCGGGCCCCCCCCCCCCTGCCTGGCAGATCCCTCCCTCCCTGCTGAAGTCCCTCTCCACGCAGTTTTCAGAGCCGCAAAAGGAGAGTTTCTCCCTCGCGGCTATGTTAAACCCGCCAGGGCTGATGGGAAAGTTCCCATCAGCCCCGGCAGGCTTAACAGAGCCGCGAAAAGGAAACTCTCCCTTCGCGGCTCTGAAAGCCGACGCGGGGAGGGACTGAGGCGGAGAGGGAGGGCTCTGCCAGGCAGGGAGGGCTCTGCCGGGCAGGGGGGGCCCCACGGGACACTTGATTCTGCTGCTCGGTGTGTGTTTTTATTCATTTTGTATACATTTTTATAGATTGGGGAGTTTTAGTAGGAAGTTGGATGATTATCTAATCATAATTTTTATTCACATAGAGCACATAAGGGCTAAGAACCGATCCCCTGAAGAAACCGAGGCAGTGAAACGCTACAGCGGTACCTGGGGGGAGCATTGGGATCGTTGAAAAATAAGAAAGGAGCCTAGTAACGAAGATTTCAAACTAATTAGAACAAGCAGAAAGCTAAGTATTATGATTTTACAGAAATCAACTTTTGCCACTAGAGCTTTAAGAAAATTTTGACAACGTATATGAACTAGTTGTCTGGGTAAAGCCACAAGATTGAGAGCAACGGTTTTCTGCAATAGAGCTCCTCACTCAAAGAATATAAGTGAAGGTCGTTGATTCTGACTACTCCTTCAGGCGCCATGCAAAGGGAAGGTCGGCATCAGGCACTGGAGGGGGCCAAAGCCCAAACAGCCTTGTAGTGTCTAAGGTTTAGCTCAGCGCTGTGGGAGCCATTGTTCTGCTGCAGGCCCTGGAGAGGTGAGACAGCAATAGCAATGGGCTGCACTTGGACTACTGGTGCTCTAGGCAACTGTCTAGTTTGCTGAATGGTTGCACTGGCCCTGAATATAGATATCCAAGAGAGTTTAAGGGGTCTTTTACTAACATGCGCCAAGGTGATGCACATAACACGCCATCATTGTCAAGCTATTATGCATTAGGGGCAATACCATTGCGTTAACTGTCGGGGGCGTTGAAAGCAGTTCCCCAGCGGTTAATGTGGAGCTCTGTCCCCTAGCGCGTGCTACTTTAACACAGGTGCACCTAATGCCAGCTACTGAGGTGGCATTACATGAACCCCTGCTAATGCAGTTAGCACACGGTGTGAACACAGCACTAACTATGCTGAGCTCACCATGCCCACTCTCCGCCCTTAACCTGCCCATCGCAGTTCACCACGCCCACTCTCCACCCCTAACCTGCCCACTCACGGCTCACCACACCCACTCTCCACCCCTAACCTGCCCACTCGCAGCTCACCACGACCCACTCTCCACCCCTAACCTGCCCACTCATGGCTCACCACGCCCACTCTCCACCCCTAACCTGCCCACTCGCAGCTCACCACGACCCACTCTCCACCCCTAACCTGCCCACTCACGGCTCACCACACCCACTCTCCACCCCTAACCTGCCCATCGCAGTTCACCATGCCCACTCTCTGCCCCTAACCTGCCCACTCACGGCTCATCACACCCACTCTCCACCCCTAACCTGCCCACTCATGGCTCACCACACCCACTCTCCACCCCTAACCTGCCCACTCGCGGCTCACCACGCCCACTCTCCGCCCCTAACCTGCCCACTCGCGGCTCACCATGCCCACTCTCCGCCCCTAACCTGCCCATCGCAGTTCACCACGCCCACTCTTCGCCCCTAACCTGCCCACTCACGGCTCACCACACCCACTCTCCGCCCCTAACCTGCCCACTCACGGCTCACCACACCCACTCTCCGCCCCTAACCTGCCCACTCATGGCTCACCACGCCCACTCTCCGCCCCTAACCTGCCCACTCGCGGCTCACCACGCCCACTCTCCGCCCCTAACCTGCCCACTCGCGGCTCACCACGCCCACTCTCCACCCCTAACCTGCCCACTCACAGCTCACCATGCCCATGCCCACTCTCCACCCCTAACCTACCCACTCACGGCTCACCACACCCACTCTCCGCCCCTAACCTGTCCACTCGCAGCTCACCACGCCCACTCTCCACCCCTAACCTGCGCACTCGCAGCTCTCCACACCCACTCTCCACCCCTAACCTGCGCACTCGCAGCTCACCATGCCCACGCCCACTCTCCACCCCTAACCTACCCACTCACGGCTCACCATGCCCACTCTCCGCCCCTAACCTGCGCACTCGCAGCTCACCACGCCCACTCTCCACCCCTAACCTGCGCACTCGCAGCTCTCCACACCCACTCTCTGCCCCTAACCTGCCCATCGCAGCTCACCACGCCCACTCTCCGCCCCTAACCTGCCCACTCGCAGCTCACCACGCCCACTCTCCACCCCTAACCTGCGCACTCGCAGCTCTCCACACCCACTCTCCACCCCTAACCTGCGCACTCGCAGTTCACCATGCCCACTCTCTGCCCCTAACCTGCCCATCGCAGCTCACCACGCCCACTCTCTGCCCCTAACCTGCCCATCGCAGCTCTCCACGCCCACTCTCCGCCCCTAACCTGTCCACTCGCAGCTCACCACGCCCACTCTCCACCCCTAACCTGCGCACTCGCAGCTCTCCACACCCACTCTCTGCCCCTAACCTGCCCATCGCAGTTCTCCACGCCCACTCTCTGCCCTTAACCTGCCCATCGCAGCTCACCACTCCCACTCCCTGCCCCTAACCCGTCCACTCACGATCCTAATGCAGACTGCACATCCTGCGCCAATTGTCATGGCCCTGCAATAGCAGCATCATGTGTCCCAGACGCCATCTTTGTGTGCCAGAACACACATTGCCAGCTAGCGCCCATTAGTAAATAACACCCTCAGTCTTTGTTGCTGATAGTTTCAGTACTGTAAGAGAACATGTAAGTAAGGCCAAAATCAAGACCTCAACAAAGAAATCCCAAAACAGTGTTTGCAGGTGACTTAGGTGGTCTTATCACTCTTTCTTTGCACCCTTTTTCAAACCTTTTTTAAACTACTTAATGTGCTTAAATTGACTTCTATGACTTTGTCGTCTTTTCAATGTGAGAAACTTAGATGTCCTTTTATTAAATGTGGTAACTGTTAGTGCAGAGATTTGCATACTCTTATGGCTCTGGGTAATCACTAACACACGCTAAAAGCAGCCAGTGTGGTAAAACCCTAGGCTAACGGCTTTGAGTACAATGGTCCAGGAGTGGGGCGGAGAGTGAGGAGTTGGCTGCTGACAGCATGCAGGATGTTGCCACACACTGGCTGTCACAATTGCCAATAGTAGGGCTAGGCTTAATGCCAGCGCAAGAGGAAGCCCTAAGTGCAGCTGTCTAGCAAAGGAAAACAGGATGTTGTGGCCAGCATGGCACCCCATCCCCCCAGCAGTCACCCTCTGTCACACAAGCCCCCACAAAACACACACCCACTCTGCTCGTCTGTGCAGCACAAACTCTCCTGATTACACTCCCTATAATCACCCCCACCAATGATGAAAACCCCACATGAGCACAACCCCCAAAGCATCACTTCTTCAGCACCCCCACAGAAAGCAAAAGCAGAGCCCCCCCCCCAGACCCTCCCCCAAACAGACCACACATGCATACACACAAGGCCATAATCCCAACCCCCTGGGTCTTCACTGGAGCATCCTGATCTCTAATGATCTTCAAGGCAGGAGCCACTCCTACTCTGTCTGGTGTGCTATCCAAAATATCAGCTTTCAGTGGTAGTCTTGTGGTACTACTGTTAGGGGTCAAAGCCACCATTTTCAATGTCGCAGCCGCCAGGGCAGGAGTGGAGAGGAACCATTTCTGAAACAAGGGATGCCTGAGGTGAGTCCTGGGGGGAAGTTTGGATGTTGGGGGGAGGGTCGAGGTTAGGGCTTTGTATAGGGTAGTGTCTGTTGGGGGGGGGGATCTGGAAGGGTTTTGCCTTCTGGTTACCTTTGCTTTCCTGGGGATGATGCTCAGGGGAGATTCTGATCATTGGGGGAGGGGTGATTGGGAGAATATTGCTGCCACTGTTGCTTGCTTCTGTGGCACCGGGCATGAGTTCTCTGCCTTGGCAGGTAGCGCCGGTATTCCCACACTACCCACTGAGGGAGGGGCTGCAGCTCGCATGTAGTAAGTGTCTGCCCTGCTTGCTAAATGCAGAGCACATGCTGGACACCCTCTGCATGTACCACACCCGCTCTGCACTTACCCCACCTTGACTTTGGCAATTAAGGTATGGCAAGTGCAAACATCAAGCGGATTTTAGGAAAAGGGCCTCATAGTTATTATTCTGTCAGAATAATATCGTTCTTAAATCTTCTTTTCCATTTCTATGCTGTATTTTGGATCCTGATACAACAGAGAATCTCATTATCAGTTTATTTGAACAATGCATATTTCACCCAATCTCACATCCTGAGAGGATTACAAATCAACATTTAAAATAATAAAAAGACAGTCAAATATATCCTACAAAATAACCCAGACCACAGGCTTTTGACCCATAAACCCTTATCATACAACAAATTCATAGTGGGAGATATTCAAAGCGATTAATGAAACAGCAAAGCTGCTGAGTGTGTTAATCATGCTGACTGGGATATTCAGAGGCACTAAAACGCTGAATATCCCCAGGTGCCCTTACTTCCCGATGCCAGCCGGCACTATTGAGCCGCTGCCCGATTCTTGCAAAGCAGTGAAAGTTAAGCACATGAAAGGCTGGCCTAACGGTCACTGCAGAAGCCGACCAGGCAGCGTCTGCATATCGCCACTGCCCAGTTCACGTCTTTGCTATCCGGCTGACCCGGATCTTCAATGCTGGTGGCTAGATATGACCCCGACATTGAATATCCACATTCGCCACCACTGCTGAATATCACACCCATAGTATCCAATCATGCTCAAGCGAGCAAAGTAAGATTATCTGTGCAGAATCAGATGCCGTTCAAAACAAATACGTTTTAACTTTCTTTCTAAAAACAATCAGAACTGATTCATCTCTGACAGCAATCGGCAAAGTATTCCACCTGCTACTAAAAACCTCCTGTTGTGGGTTTACATTCTAGGTACTACGTTCACTGTGGGAACAGGTAGCGGATTACATTGTGACACAAACAGACTACTGTATGTGAGGAAACATATCAACAAAACAATTTTCTTTAAAACTTTAAATAAAGCACTTGGTGTTCTAAATTCAGCTCGCTCTTCTACTGGAAGCCAGTGCAAGGATGCCAGATATGTGGTACTATGTTCCTTCTGAGAGATTCCCATCTATAAACGAGCTTTTAAATTCTGGACATATTGTACTGCCCTCAAATAAGCTGTAGGTAATTTAATATGCAATAAATTACAATGATCTAAAAGTAGCAATAGCAAGCTCTGGTGTACAGTATGAAACTCGTCATCTGATAAAAATGGCCTCAACCTTCACAACATTCATAATTTATAATTACAATTTAACACCACTTCTCAATTGAGATTTCATTGAGAGTTGAGAATGCAATCAACTCCTAAAACCTTGAAGGTTCTACTAGAGAAAAACTAAAAGGGTTTTACTGTACAATAGACTGTTCTGAACGTTCCAAAAACTACCATCTCCTTGGCAGTAAGGTGTTACGAGAAGCGTCTCTGCTGGACAGGATATGAAATTGCCTTGAACTTCTACCGGAAAGGCATGAGCTAAATACTATGACTAATCTTCCGTCAAACTCTGGGAACCCACTGACCAAGAAGGAAAACCACAGAGGCCTGGTCTCTAGTCTTAGCTGGTGGGTTGGTTGCTATTGCCGTGTCCTCTTGCTGTAAAACCTTTGGAACCCTTCTATTCTAGGTCTAGAATGGAGACCCCCACTGCTGATAGATTGCATTGACTATTTCTCTCATTTGTTCCCATTTGCTAAGATGTACATCAAACCTTCTGGATCAGTCGGTTTGTTTGCACATGATGTTTGCATTCGAATGATCAAAATGCTCATGATGCACCTTTTCTATCACCCTGTTTGCTGAGGTATCTCTATTTGATAGATGTGTGAGATGTATGCCACCCTAAAAAAAAAACACACATTTGCCATCGTTTCTGGGGACATGCGGTGATCGATTTTGGTTCCCTAGGCTGTCCTTCTCAGTATCACAGAAAAAACTGTCCCTTAGAATAATTGAAGAAATCCAATGAAAATATATTTTGGTGTTCCCCATGGGTCCGGGGATGCGAATTTGCTTTAAATAGGTGAAAGTACACACGCCGCTATGAAGACATGGGGCGTGTCCTATACCCGTGAAAGCATACATGGTATTATGGGAAAATGGGATGCAAGAAAGCACATTATTAGGAGTGGAAGTATGCACACAGTCTGTGTCTGCTGTCAGAGGAGTGAGGTTATGCCCACAGAAGCTGTTTTCCCAGTCACTTTGAATGGGCAATTTCACTAGTGTTACTGTAACAATCTTGATCAATTGAAAAGTCAAGAATATTTGAAAGGTATTAATGCACTGAATGGTGCTTTCATTTCCAGTGTATTCATGTGATGTGAACTTTCTTAAATGATCTTGAGCAATCTTGTTTGTTAAAACTGCCCCCCAACCTCTCTTGACTTGCATAGCTTCTGATGTGCACCTGTTCAAAAAGATAGTGCCGTAGACTGATTTTTGTTCTAATTTCTCTGTTTGTTTGTTTTTACCAACTCAGAGACATCTTTACTTCTGAAGATAACTTTATGCAAAATGAAAGGTCAATACTGGGCATTGGCGAGTCAAATATCTAGAGGTCTGAAGTGAATGAAATGAATGGAATACTTTGTTGTTAGATTGTGTTTTGATAGTAGGGTGTTAAAAGGAAGTATTCTGTCTTTTTTTTTAAACTTTCTTTTCACTGGCAAAATTTGCTGTAATAAACATTCTCGTTCAAACATGAGAGAACAAGAACAGTGCCACCTGCTGCTCTTTTATTGGCATCGACCCTAATGAAACAATTTAAGAAGTGATGCAATATGCCTTTTATATTTACTAATAAATATAATTAAATTGTTTAGATGAGATTTGGCTCATGCCTTTTCAGTAGCAGTTGAAGGTGAGTTATATTTAGGTACAGTAGATATTTCCCTGTCTTGCGAGGGCTTACAATCTAACTTTGTATTTGAGGCAATCAAGGATTAAGTGACTTGCACAAGGCTACAAGAAGCAATAGTAGGATCTGAACCCTGGTTTCCCTAGGGTTAGCCAGCTCACTGACTCACTGCTTTAACCATTACACTATTCCTCCATTATCTCGCCCAGTCACATAACAAATTCACCTCTAGATTGATTATCTCGGGGGGGGGGGGGGGGGTTACTTCCACTTTATTATTTTACGCAAAACTTGCTGCAGAAAACAGGGTGGTCATACAATACAAAAAACAGATTCTAATAAAAAATGTAAAAAAGGAATAAAAGCATGGCATTTCAATAAGACCTTTGATTGACGTTAAATTCACTGAATGCCATTTAATTTCCTCAGTTCATTTTCATTGTACCTGCCATAGAATCACCAGGGTTGAATTGCATTCCCCTATCCTACTGTTTCACAATTATATGTACTGTCAAATGTGATTATTGTTGTTCTATGCATTCTCCCTACCGCTGGATTGATGTTTGTTTGTTTAGTCTGTAATATAGACCACTCAGTGTCTTTTAAAATTTTTGTAAACCACTATACTGTAAAATTCAAACAGCAGTAAAACAAATCATTTGAGCATAGAAGCAAACAGATCTCTGGCTCTAGCTGAGAAAGCTATTGAAAAGAAGCCACTTCCACCTGCATGCAAACAGGAAATAGGCAATGTGCGTGGTGAGAGTGGAAGTAAACAGCCTCACAGCACCACAGTTTTAAGGTAAGTGCTGCGGGGCTGTTTGAGGCCATTGCCACCATTAGTGGTCCCAGAGAGGGGTGGCAATAGACTGCCCCTGGGTTGGCGCTCTAGGCAGCTGCCTAATTTGCCTGATGGTCGTGCTGGCCCCGAATGGGTACATCTCAGAATAGAGGATGGTCAGCTAGTTGCACAGATGATCTTTTTTTTTTTTTTTTATTGAAAGGCTTCCAAAGAATACATAGAATCATACACCACAAAGATCTTCAAAAAAGATGCAACAGTAATAACATAACTTCAGATCACAACAACATGCAACAATATGCCTTCATTTTTGCAGTTTTAAAATAAGGAAACGGGGAACAGTAACCCCCAACCTCCCTTTCTCCCCCCCCCCCCCGAAGCCTCCCTAACCCAAGACCCCCCCCCTCCCACCCAACCTCCCAGTCCCTCCAACTATGGCTTGTTAGTGTTCAAGTACAGGAAGGTGGCAAGCAAAAGGCACAGATGATCTTTTATACTCAAACTCTGATTTTTGAGAAGTGTAACAGTTCTTGGACTTTGTTCTCCCCTATGCAAGGAGCATCCATCAATTTATCATGAAGATCCTCACAAAGCCCGGAAGCTCTGAGCCACACTGTTTGGCTGGCTGCAATGGCTCTTGCTGAAACTTATCACTCTGTAGGTAGAACATACAAGGTGATGCTGAAGGAGCTGGTTCAACACAGTCGTTCAGATGTCTCTTGATCTCCTGAGGGCTGCTCTGAACCAAGGCATGTTGGTAATAGCGCATTTGTAACTGGTAAGCTATTATCCAGAGAGCTAGCATCAAATTGTGATACTCCTCTCTGCCAACTCTGTCCAGCATTTTGGACTCTTCCTAGAGGGGCTTAATTTGGTTTCTTTGATATGATGGATTGATGGGTGTGTATGGCCAGGAGTGAGTTGGAATTCATACTTCATGTCCAAGCGCTTGACGCAGGGCCTTTTGAGAGGAGTTTGCCATATTTGGAAATGCAAATCCTGGAACATCTGGTGTAGCAGGACTGCAAGAGTTTCCTTGGGTGCGTTAATAGATTGCATAGCAGAATCAAAGTCCTGTGCCATCTCCGATACAGAAACGACTTAACCAATTTTGTAGGAATTTAGGTAGGACACATTGTCAACTTGAGATATTTGAAGGTCAGGGGAATCTTCCCCCTCATAGAGCAATGCAGTCTCGTAGTTATCTATTTCTCCTGGCTCTAGTGGACTGACACTACCATGTTGGTTTGGGTCTACAAGGAGAGGGTTCAACCAAGAAATATTCAGGGGACTCTCATCCCATATGAGAGGGGCGAGGCAACAGTTCATAAGGAGGAGGTACCTGAGATGAAACAGGAGGTACCTGCTGAGGGGGGGGAGCACACATTTGCACTCTGGGGAAGGGCAGACATTTGTTTAAAAAATTCTGTATAAGTTGGAACAGGGCAGCGACACTGTTTTCCCATAACTTAGGGGAAGGGGGTCAGTATCAGCTTCTGAAGAACTGTCATTAGCTGAGAGAGAGATACTGTCTTGATTTGTGAGGAAGAGCACTGCAAAAGCATATTCCCTTCTTTATGAAAAGAAATTGAAGGTAAAATACAATTTGTTTTCTTGTGGGAGTGCTTTAATTTTTGAGCTTTCCTTTTGCCATCAGGTTTGGTGGCTTTAAAGAGCTTTGTCCCTTTAAGGGACGATGAAGCGGCTGATGTAGAGAAACTCTCAGAAGGGGGTGGGGGAGGGGATAGAAGGTGCAGAGGCATGGCTATCTACTTTACCAGAAATTTGCCTTTGGAGAAAATACAGACCATGGTACTTTAAGCAAGTCTGCTTGATTCTTGAGGCATTTTATTGTCCCGGCTGCTCCCCAATTTTATTGGCAAAAGCACTATCACTCCCTATAATGGATGCTGAAGCAATTTCGAGGATTCTGATATTGCTTTTCCCTCTGACGCAGACATAAAGTTTCATAAAGGTGTGGAAAGTAAGGAACAAGCGTTTGGTGGGCTGCATGAAAAGACAAGATGGAGCGGGAAGTCCACTGTTAGTGAGCAAGGCAGCCACTGCACATGTTCAGGGGAGCTCCTAAATTTCTCCTCGGCATGATTGGAGAGCAAGAGGTCTGGATC
This sequence comes from Ichthyophis bannanicus, assembly GCA_033557465.1. Lineage (NCBI taxonomy): Eukaryota > Metazoa > Chordata > Amphibia > Gymnophiona > Ichthyophiidae > Ichthyophis > Ichthyophis bannanicus. The sequence goes on along the minus strand of CM066033.1, from coordinate 1,402,818,213 downwards.
CAGGTGACAAAGCGAACGCCATCCAAGTATGGATCCACACCACACCTTGGCACGGAGAACAACGCAAACTGCAGTTACACAATGCAAGGTTGCAAATTAGGAATCACCTCCCAGGAAAAGGAGCTAGGCATCATCATGAATAACATGTTGAAACCCTCTGCCCAGTGTGCAGCAGCGGCCAAGAAAGCAAATAGAATGCTAAGAATCATAAGGAAAGGAATGGAGAATAAAACAAAGGATATTATAATGCCTCTGTATCGTTCCATGCTGTGACTGCACCTTGAATAGTGTGTACAATTCTGGTCACCGTATCTTAAAAAGGATATAGTGTTATTACAAAAGGTACAGAGAACAGCCACCAAAATGTAAAGGGGATGGAAGGATACCTCTATGAGGAGAGGCTTAAAAGGTTAGGATTCTTCAGCTTGAAAAAGAGACAGATGAGGGGAGCTATGATAGAGGTCTATAAATTAATGAATCGAATGGAACAGGTAAATGTAGATCGGCTGTTTACGCCATCAAAAAACAGAAAGACAAGGGGACGTGCAATGAAGCTACAATGTAACCCATTTAAGACTAATTAGATAAAATATATTTTCACTTAATGCATAATCAAACTATGGAATTTGGTGCCGGAGGATGTAATAAAAGCTGTTAGTGTAGATGGGTTTAAAAGATGCTTGGACAAGTTCCTAGGGGAAAGTCCATAAACCATTATTTAAGTGGAATGGGAAAATCCACTGCTAACCCCTGGGATAAGCAACATGGAATCTGTCTATCTTTTGGAAACCTGACAGGTACTTGTAACTTGGATTGACCACTGTTGGAAACATGATACTGAGTTTAATGGACCTTTCATCTGACCCACTATGGAATATAGCATAGTTACTCACCTGTAGCACGTGTTCTCCGTGGACAGCAGGAATAAGTCTTCACGTATAAGTGATGTCACCGACAGAGCCCCACGCGGAAATGCTCTCCAGCTTCCATTGGAAGCTTTTGGAAGGCTCCACTGTGCATGCGCACCTGCCTTCCTGCCTGCCGCAGCGCCAGTAAAATATCAAGGCTGTAGCCTAGAAAACGCCTTCTCGCAGAGGTGGGAGGGTTGTGAGGACTTATTCCTGCTGTCCACAAGGAACATCTGTTACAGATGAGTAACTACGCTTTCCCCGTGGACAAGCAGAAATAAGTCCTCACTTATGGTAGTCAAGCTCCAGGCTACTGAAAACCGAGGTGGCCAAAAGCCCAAAAAGGCAACAGAACTGGAGAAACAACAATAACAGCATAGGTAGTCTTCCTAGGGGCCTTGACTGATTCAGCATCTTGAGCTTACAACTTCACTGAGGAATATTCTTTTTGGTAGCCTGGACAGATAGAAGGGCCAGTGGGAACAAGCTGGAACCTAATTGCCAAAGAGATGCCAGAATACGACTTGGCCAAAGCTGCTGTCGCGTCAGGAATGCCCATCCAGATAGTAATGAGTTCTCCTCCAGAAGAACATGGATACCAGAACAAGAAGACAGATGCACCAAAACCTACTCAACAAACCAATCTGCAAAACTAAAAGCTCACAGACTACCTGCAACAGAACATTCTCAATCTATGGACCCACAAACTGGAATGCCCTCCCAAGCAGCCTAAGAGCCATCAACGAATCAACCGAATTCCAAAAGAAATTAAAAACACTTCTCTTTCATGATATTTCGGAACTGACACCCAAAACTCCCACCCTTAAACCTCCCAACTCGAGGGCCTGGGGAAGGTGACAAGCTGCGTCTCAATCTTCCCCATTTTAGCCTCCACCTGTTTCCCATAGAAGTTTGCTCCACAGCAAAGCATGTCTGCCAGATTATCCTGCACCCTCTGCTCCAGGTCCAAGGTCTGGAGCCAGGTGAGCAGACGGGACCCAGTGCCCACCACTGCAGCCCTGCAGGCTGACTCAAAGGCATCATAAGCTGCCTGGACCATGTACTTGGAACAGCCTTGCAATGGCCCACCAGGGCATGGAAGGCGTTCAAGTGCTCACAGGGGATGAGCAAGCCAAACTTGGCCAGATACAGCAGGATATCTTTCAGGAACATGTCCATATATAGCTGGTATGAAAGGACCCTGGACACCAGAATGGTATTCTGGAAGTATCGCTTGCCAAAGCAGTCTAAGGTTCTCACCTCCCTACCTGGGGGTAATGAGGAATGAGTCTTCTGATCCTTCTCATGGCAGACTCCACCACCAGGGAGTGGCGTGGAAGCTGAGGCTTCTCAATCTCTGGGCCTTTTGGAACCAGTGCATGGAGTGGAGGAGTATCCTAGTGGTTAGAGCAACAGCCTGGTACCCAAGAGATCAGGGTTTGATTCCCACTGACACGCCTTGTGACCTTGGGCAAGTCAGTTTACCCTACATTGCCTCGGAGGAAAAGGTCTGGCAATCTACTTCTGGTCATACCTTGCTAAGAAAACCAAGGGGCTGCTGGGTCACCAGGAGTCGGCATTGATTTGACTGCACTTTAAAAAAAAAAAAAACACCGAGTCAAGCCTCCTGCTGATTGATGGCACCATGAGGGTGTTCTCCCACATCCTTATTTGCAGCCTCTGTGGGATCTGATGCACTGATACCATAACAGCCTCTTTGGGGGCTGAAGGGTACAGGAGGATCTCCAGTTCCTCCACCCTAGGCTTGTCCTCTAACTCCAGGGAGAAGGGAATGGTCTTGACCATATCTCCCATGAAATCCTGAAAGGACATGTCCTCTAGAGATTACTTCTGCCATTCATATGGAGGAGAAGGGCCCAATGGGAATTCAGGGGATCTGCTCTCAGACACCTCTGATAGTGCCTCAGTCTCCAGCCATCAGAGTTTGACTCTGAAAGGAAGTTGAAGTAGCGCTGGGTCTCCTCCTAGCGCTGTCTCTGGCTACACAGAGAGGCCGAGCGTTGATAGGACCAATGATGCACCGAGTGCTTCTGCAGTCTCATCAGGACATCAGACCTTGAAAAGCTCGAGAGGGAGATGGCTGTGGGAACTAGCATAGATTCCGATCACTGGCCTAATGCGCCTACATCGGTGGGCAGCGCATGGGTCTTGGGGATTGGTTGCATGGGCTGCGGTGACAATGCCCTAAGCCCTGAGAAACCAGCTTGTTGCATGGCCAACAGTACCACCATATGGACCTTCAGAACCCAAAGGTGTTCCTCCAGGACTGCTGTCTCCAAAGGCATTGGGACCGGAATTAAAACTTCGGCCACTGACTTCAGCACCCTGTTGAGGAATCTACGATGGTAGGGACATCAGGGGATACCCGGACACTTTAGTAGGCTGCGCCTCACCAATCGCTCACCACGTCGTGTCGGGAAGGGCTACGATTTCGATGCACCTGGGTCTTGGCCTTGTGCTCGGATGCTCCCTTCGACGTCACTGAAGTTGATAAAGAGTCCTTCCTCGATTCCAGGTGAAGGTCAATGAAAAGCGGGCCACCGCTACCCCTTGGTTCAAAGTGCGCTCGAGCACCCCTCTATTACAATACCTCTGCAGAGTCGCACGAGGACATCAGGAACAATGTCAGAGCCGAAGATGCTGAATCCAATGGCTCGAAGAGGACTCCCTCTGCTTCTCCCGTCCCTTCAGGGCCCTCTTAGCATCTGCAGGCATAGATTACATGAAGCAGCCTGTTCTCGGGACCCAAGCACTGAAGGCACCAATTGTGCTGATCAGTGACTGAGTTGGTCCTGACACATTTGGTGCACTTCTTAAAACTGCTGGCTGGTATCTTGGACATGTCCAGGAACACAGCCCTAGCAAGGTCAAAACGGCTTGATGTTTCCAGCCATGGTGAAAAATATATAAAGCAAAAAATTGGGAAAAAAATAGAGAAAAACAGAGCATCGGCACCTGGGTCAGCGCTACTGATGACAAGTGATGAAACTATGATCAAAAATGACCCACAAGGGAGTAGAAACCGAAAACCTTTTCCGACAATTGCAAGGATATGTCCTAGGGGCTCAGCAGAAAAAGAAGACTGGAGAAGATGGTGCACAGCAGGTGGGAAGGTAGGCACGCAAGCAAGGTAGAGCCTCCTTAAAGCTTCCAATGGAAGCTGGGGAGCGTTTGCGTGCGGGGCTCCATCGGTGACATCACCCATACGTGAGGACTTACTTCCTGCTTGTCCACAGCACTATGTACCTTTTGTAGTGCTATACAAATGTTCAGTAGTAGAAGTATTTATTTATTTATTTACATTCTCTTATATACCGCGCTATTCTGCATCAGTGCGGTTTACATTGAACAAACTGAAATTACATTGAACAGGGCATTATAACTTGGAGATAACTATTTTACAGGGAACATGGGCTATGGAGGGTTAAGTGGCTTGCCCAAGACCACAAGGAGCACCTGTGGGACTAGAAACCCCAGTCCTTCCGGCCCAAGGTTGCTGTCCTCTAGTGGGATTTGAACCCCTGACCTTCCGGCCTGAAGCACCTTGCCCCAACCACTAGGCCACTCCTCCACTCCCATAAAAGTAGTACTTATGTTCTTATGAATGAGAGTGAAATCTCCCCTCTCCCCTACACCCTATCCCAAGGTTTGTGGAGTTAACTAAGGGATTATTATTTAGCTGGCAAGCAGACGTTACAAACTCTTGCAGTGTAATATGATCCATCAGTGGGTAACTGGGCAACTGTTGTAATTTGCAGTTAGTTTTTATTTGAAATACTGCCTATCTTTTGTAATCTAAGTGGTTTACAATCAAAAATATAGGAGAGGCCAGGGACAGACAGATAGATGACATAATGACATAAGAGATTCAGGGATCATTGGAGATAAAACAAGAGGGTATAACATAGCAATATGGTTAGAAACAAAATGAAGGAGGGAGTTGAAGCGGTATTTGGGTTGCAGCACGCCAACAGTGACACCCCTGCTAGTGATCAGGAAAAGCCAGCTTGTAACAGTGTGTCTGGAGCCGAGACCGGAACTCTTTGCTTGAGGTTTTCAGCCTGGTATCCAATGGGAGTGCGGGAGCCGTAATGCAGAAACAGAACTTTCCGGTAACCTCTAATCGGATGCTACAGTAAGAGGGAATAACCAGGAGTATGCCGGGAAGAACGAAGCATGTTCTGGGGGCTATAGGGGCTAGGAAGAGGAGCTAGGAGAGTGGCTAGGAAGAGTAGAAGATCTGCTGTACAATCATGAGAATATTAAAGGGGATCCTATAGTCTATGGCTCTATTAAAGCCAAAAGGATTTACATGGAAGGCAGGGCATTCAAATTGCTGACTTTCGCTTATGGGTAAAAATCATATATCACTTTTATTTACACATAAATAATTATATAACGCTAAAGATAGAAATATATATGTTGGAATATACATTGGAGAAAGTGAAAAGGATTCAGGAATGTAGCCAATGGGAAAGCCAACCCCAAATGAAAAGGACGGGAGTATGCCTTAGGTTCTCAGTCCAGTCTGATTAACTAGGATTAAGGAAGGGGAAAACTGGCACCTATTTTCGCCATCTCCCTGCCTAATTCTTGGTCTTTGGCTGGGGAGAACTGAGCTGCAATCTAATGAACTCTGACAACTGGAATCACTCAGAGTTGGAATCCATAAGAGCTAGAACTACTGAATATGGACCTAGCAGGGATGCAACTCTGGTGATGAAAGCCCTTCCCAAGGAGGAAGGACCTGCCAATTTTTGAGCTCCTAAGAGGCACTCACAGCAGAAGGAATCTGGCAGCCCCTCCAAGCAGAGAGAGGGCCATCAGTGTGATGGTGAGTACAGCACCGACCTCTCCATGCAGAGGGAGGCCCAGCATTAACCTTTTCTTCATCTCCCCAAACCGTAGGGGGACAGGCTCACTCTACACAAACGGGGTGAAAGGCACCTTAAGACCTTTTGTCTAAAGGATGGCATATACAAACTGTGGTATGAAATTCAAGCATGATAGAGTGAACTCACCCCCAGAGTTTGGAGAGAGGAAGGGAGGGATTATTACTTACTTGAAGAGCTCAGTTGAAATCAGGGCTGGAATCTGGCACTATGAGTCATCTGCAACCATCCAGCAATTTTTCCCCTATTTAACACCCTCTTTGCTTCAACAGTTTTGTCATTGCAATGGCAGTCCTAGGCCAAGGGCTGTAGGTCTGGATGCCTTCTGGAACCCTGAAGTCATGGGCCTTCAATCTAGCCACTACGTATTGCTCTTAAGTAATAACCATCACTGAGTCCTCCCAGGGGACTGTGAATGCTACCTCCATAGAATCCTCAGCCCCAATCAACCCGAGATCCAACTCAAAGACTAAACCAGGGACCCTTTGAATAGCTGAGTGCAGCACAGCTGCTGAGTCAAGGGGCTGCTTCTCCTTTATATTTTCAAGTCTTACCATGTGCCGGCCTGGCTGCAGAAGGGTGGAAAGCAGGATTAGATGTTCCAGGCTTCTTCCTGTGTATGACAGTATGACTGAATTCTTCCTGGATCAACTGTAAAACATATATTGCAGCAGCACACTTAGCAATACATGAAAAACAATATTTAGAGGAAACTTCAGGAACTCTGTTATGTGCTAAATAGTTGGTAAGCAGGTAATCATTCCGTGCTTATTTCAGAGGAAGCAGAAATGTAGCCAATTACTCCTGGTATGTAAAGGAATCAAACCATCTTAATGCACCCATTCTTCTAAAAAAACATGTCCTGCTGCTTCAGGTTTAAAAACAGTATGGAGGTAAAGCAGCACTGTCAGACAGAAAAAGATATCAGATAAGGATACGCATGAGCAAAAAATGTTTGATTTATTTGCATTTTTTTCTCCAGTTATTGGGTGTTTTTTCAGTTTGTTCCATTGATTTTAATAACGTTATTTGTACATGCATTAGAACTTTAACATGTGCAAATCAATTGCTAATTCGTAGGCTTATGTGCGTAGAATCAATTTTGCAAAAGCTAACATTTTAAAGGCACCCAAATGAACTGAACGTATGCTAATGAATGCACATCCTTAATATCCGATGGAATTATCATGCAACTAAGAGGAGGCACCAGGATGAAGACGACGAAGGAAAAGGTTCAGAGAATGGCTACAAAAATGATACAGGATCTGCAACGCAAAACAAGAGGCTTAAGACACTCACGAGGGCTAATTTTATAACATAAAACTAATGCCTATTTTATAGGTACTTATTTAGATGGGCAAATAAGCAAAAGGACAAGAGTTGAACTCCTGTGGACTTTCGCATGGTGGTCTAATTAGTATTGGACTACTGTAATATAGTTTATTTGGGTTTGCTGTTAGCTGTATTATGATCTTTACAGCTTATACAAAATGCGGCTGCACAGAATATATTTCATTTGCAGAAAACAGATCATATTTCTTTCTGTTTCGTGGAACTACATCGGTTGCAGGTACAACAGCGCATGCTTTTTAAAAGACTTTGCTTAACTCACAGAACTTAAATTTAAATGCCGATTTTGAGACTGAACTGACTATATACAAGTAAGTATTCCAACCCCGACATCAACTGTTTGTTTCACTGTCCCCTCCCCATCTCCCCCCCCCCCACCTCTCCCAGAGCACCAGCCCCTTGTGTTCCATCTCTCACTTTCATGCATATTTGTCACTCTCCCCAATATGACACTTACTTTCAACCCCTTTGCAAATACTCTGTATATTCCTACCACCTTCACTCCTGCCTCTTTAATTACTTTCCCCCTTCCTCTCCATCTGTCCCCCATCTCCTTTTGCCCTCCTTCACCCACCACTTTTCAAAAGGCGCCAAATCCCAGTAATAGGCAGGCAGACATAAGAACATAAGATATGCCATACTGGGTCAGACCAAGGTCCATCAAGCCCAGTATCCTGTTTCCAACAGTGGCCAATCTAGGTCATATGTACCTAGCAGTTTCCCCAAGAGACACAAGTTCCACAATGCTTGTACTGGGTCAAGCATTGATATCTTCGGTCACTTCTTAATAATGGTTTATGGACCTTTCCTCCAGGAACATGTCCAAACCTTTTTTAAACCCAGCTACACTAACAGCCTTTACTACATCCTCAGGTAACAAATTCCAGAGTGTGATTACACGTTGAGTGAAAAAATATTTTCTTTTATTAGTATAAAATAGTTTACCTTGTAGCTTCATTGCATGTCCCCTAGTCTTTCTATATTCTGATAACGTAAACAATCGATCTACGTTTACCCGTTCCACTCCGTTCATTAATTTATAGACTTCTATCATATCTCCCCTCAGCCGTCTCTTTTCCAGGTTAAAGAGCCCTAACCTTTTTAGCCTTTCTTCATAGGTACTCCTTGTGGTCTTGGGCAAGCCACTTAACCCTCCATTGCCCATGTTCCCTGTATGTGTGTCATATCCCCTCGTGTTAAATGTATCTCCCAATTGACCGCTTTGACCCGGTGAAAAGCGGGATATAAATACAGCTAAATAAATAAATAAATAGGAGTATCCTTCCATCCCCTTTACCATTTTGGTGGCTCTTCTCTGAACCTTTTCTAAAATCGCTATATCCTTTTTAAGATACGGCGACCAGAATTGCACACAATATTCAAGGTGCGGTCTCACCATGGAACGATATAGAGGCATTATAATATCTTTTGTTTTATTTTCCATTCCTTTCCTTATCATACCTAGCATTCTATTTGCTCTCTTGGCCGCCGCTGCACACTGGGCCGAGGGTTTTAACATGGTATCCACAATGACGCCTAAATCTTTTTCCTGGGTGGTGGTTCCTAATGTGCAACCTTGCATCGTGTAACCATAATTTGAGTTATTCTTCCCTAGGTGCATAACCTTGCACTTGTCCACATTAAATTTCATCTGCCATTTTGATGCCCAGTCTTCCAATTTATCAAGATCCTCTTGCAATTTTCACAATCCTCTTGGGTTTTAACAACTTTAAATAGTTTTGTGTCATCTGCAAATTTGATAACCTCACTCGTTATTCCACTTTCCAGGTCATTTATGAATATGTCAAAAAGCAGCGGACCCAGCACAGATCCCTGGGGTACACCACTATTCACCTTTCTCCATTGGGAAAATTGGCCATTTAGCCCTACCCTCAGCTTTCTATCTTTTAACCAGTTCCTGATCCACAATAGTACACTGCCTCCTATCCCATGACTCTTTAGTTTTGCCAAAAGTCTCTGATGAGGGACCTTGTCAAAGGCTTTCTGAAAGTCCAGATACACAATATCAACCGACTCACCTTTGTCCACCTGTTTATTCACTCCTTCAAAAAAAAAACCATAACAGATTAGTAAGACAAGATCTTCCTTGTCTAAAGCCATGTTGGCTGTCTCCCATTAGGTCATGACTATCTACATGCTGAGTAATTTTATTCTTTATGATGGTTTCTACCATTTTTCCTGGTACTGACGTCAGGCTCACCGGTCTGTAGTTTCCCGGATCACCCCTGGAACCCTTTTTAAAAAGCGTAGTTACTCACCTGTAACAGGTGTTCTCCAGGAGCAGCAGGAATCAGTCCTCACTTATGGGTGACGTCGGCGCCGACGGAGCCCTCGCGGAGCAATTTTCCCCAGCTTTCAAAGAAAGCCTTTGGGAATTGCAGCGCGCATGCGCGGTCCCCTTCCCGCCCAAGGGTGCCATCTTAGCCAGTCAGATGACATAGCTAAAAAAGACAGCATAAAAATTTGCAAAAAAACTAAAGCAGATGATTGCAACTCCACGGGGAGGAGGGAGGGTTGTGAGGACTGATTCCTGCTGCTCCTGGAGAACACCTGTTACAGGTGAGTAACTACGCTTTCTCCAGGACCAAGCAGGAAGTCAGTCCTCACTTATGGGACTCCCAAGCTCAAGGCTACCGGAGACCCTAAGCACAAAAATGAGCTCCCTCTAGCTCAGCAGCACAGAAGGAAAGAATCTTCGCTGAATTATTACCCACCGGTAGCCCACATCCGGGATGGAGGGTAGGAGTTGCTCAGACCTCGAAGAGATTACGGAGGACTGCCTGTCCGAAAGCACTGTCCCTGCGGGACTCCCTCTCGAGACAGTAATGGACCGCAAAAGTCTGGCTCGAAGACCAAGTAGCGGCCCGGCAGATGTCTGCCAGCGGAACAGAGCGGAGGTAAGCCACTGACGTAGCCTTTGCCCGAACGCAATGAGCAGTGACTCGACCTTCCAAGGAGAGTCCGTCATCCCCATAAGCCCAATAGATACAGTCCGCAACCCAGATGGACAGAGTACGCTTGGAGACCGGGAGCCCCAATTTATTGGGGTCAAAAGACACAAAAAGCTGAGCAGCTTTACGGTGCTCCCGCGTACGGTCAAGGTAGAAGTTCAAAGCCCTTCTACAGTCCAGGGTATGGAGGACCGTTTCAGCTCGGCTGGAGTGTGGTCTGGGAAAGAAGGTTGGAAGTACCACCTCCTGATTGATGTGAAAGGGGGAGACCACTTTTGGAAGAAATTTTGGGTGAGTCCGTAGGACTACCCTATTTTTGTAGAACCGAGTGTAAGGGGGATCAGACACGAGGGCCTGCAATTCACTTACGCGTCTAGCGGAAGTGAGGGCTATCAAGAACAGTGTTTTCCAAGAAAGAAAACGGAGAGAACAGGTAGCCATAGGTTCAAAAGGCGGACAGGTGATCCGCTGTAAAACCACATTCAGGTCCCAGTCAGGCGCTGGCGGGCGCAGAGGTGGTTTAAGTAGAAGGAGACCTCGGAGAAACCTCGCTACGAGAGGGTCGTTGGAGAGAGGTCTGCCGTCCACCGGCACATGATGTGCTGAAAGAGCACTGAGGTGAACTTTGACGGAGTTGGACTTAAGTCCAAGATTAGAGAGGTAAAGCAAGTACTGCAAGACCACCGACACCGGGCAGGAGAAGGGATCCTGAGACTGTCGGGTACACCAAACGGAAAAACGACGCCATTTAAGGGCGTAGCATTTGCGGGTAGAAGGTCGTCGCGAAGCTAGTACGACCTCCTCCACCTCTGCCGGCAGGAGAAGGGGAGCAAGGACTACCCTCTCAGCAGCCAGGCCATTAGGTTGAGAGACCTGAGGTTGGGGTGTAGCAGAGACCCCTGATCCTGAGTGAGGAGATCCGGTTGTAACCCCAGAGGGAATGGATCCTCCACCGCTAATTGCAGCAGGAGCGGAAACCACGGCTGTCTGGGCCAGCGAGGGGCCACCAGGATCATGAAAGCTTTGTCTCGGAGAACCTTGAAAAGAGTCCGAGAGACTAGCGGGATGGGAGGGAAAGCGTACAGAAGGCTCCCCGACCATGAGAGTAGAAAAGCGTCCGCCGCAACCCGAAGGGGGTGTGGCTGACGAGAGCTGAAGCGAGGAAGTTGCCGGTTGTGAGGACTGGCAAAGAGATCCACCGTGGGGAGGCCCCACTTTAGAAAGAGCTTCTGAACTACCAAGGGATCCAGACGCCACTCGTGCGGCTGGAGGATCCTGCTGAGTTTGTCCGCCAGGCAATTCTCTGGGCCTGGGAGATAAACTGCCTTGAGGAGAACGCCGTGACTGACGGCCCAAGAGCAGAGCTTCTGTGCCTCCCGGCAGAGGAGGAAGGAGCCCGTGCCCCCCTGCTTGTTCACGTAGAACATGGCAACTTGATTGTCCGTCTGGACAAGGACGGACTGGTGAGAAGTCAGGTGGGAGAAGGCCTTGAGAGCCAGGCGGATCGCCCTGAGCTCCAGGAAGTTGATCTGCTGAGCAGACTCCCACGTGGTCCAGAGGCCCTGAGTACGTGCCCCTTGGCAATGCGCTCCCCAGCCCAGGAGGGATGCATCTGTTGTCAGCACCCGGGCCGGCTGAGGTGACTGGAAAGGCATGCCGAATATCAGGTTCGGCCGCTGAAGCCACCACCGGAGAGACGAGATCAGCGGCTCGGAGACGCGCACTAGGTCTGCTAGGCCGCCTGTGGCTTGTCGCCACTGCTGGCGGAGACACCATTGAGCAGGCCGCATATTCAGGCGGGCATTGGGGGTCACATGGACGGTGGAAGCCATATGGCCGAGTAGTCTCAGGAAGCGCCTGGCGGAGACCAGGGGCTGGCTGCGAAAACGGTCGGCTAGGTCCATGAGCCGTTGAGCCCTGTCGAGCGGTAGGTACGCTCGTGCCTGAGGAGTGTGCAGCCTTGCGCCGATGAACTCGAGATCCTGTGAGGGGAGCAAAGTGGACTTTGCGAAGTTTATAACAAAGCCCAAGTACTGCAGAAGAGTCACCGTGCGGCGCGTGGCGTTGGTGACCTCCAGAGCGGACGCTGCTCGGATGAGCCAGTCGTCGAGGTACGGAAAGACATAGAGGCCGTGAAGCCTGAGATGGGCCGCCACCACCGCGAGACATTTTGTGAAGACTCACGGTGCGGAGGACAGGCCAAAGGGCAGTACTCTGTACTGATAATGATTTCCTGCCACCACAAACCTTAGGTATTGGCGGTGGCTTGGGTGGATGAGGATGTGCGTGTAGGCATCCTTTAGATCCAAGGAGCATAGCCAATCTCCCTGCTGGAGGTAGGGCAGAAGGATTCCAAGGGTAAGCATCTTGAACTTCTCCCGCACGAGGAACTTGTTGAGGTTGCGCAAGTCCAGGATGGGTCTGAGGCCTCCTGTTCTTTTTGGTATTAGAAAATACCTGGAATAAAAGCCTTGACCTTTCAGGTGGTGGGGCACCGGTTCCACCGCCTGTTCCTGTAGAAGACCTGCTAACTCCTGAAGGAGTAATTCCCTGTGCAGAGGGGGTCGTGGAGGTTCTCCCGGAAAATAGGAGGGAGGGACCTGGTGGAAGTGGAGAAGATAGCCTTCTCGCACGACTTGAAGCACCCAGGCATCTGAGGTGGTGCTGGACCACCTGTGGGCGAAGTGAACCAGCCGGCCTCCGGTGCTGGGAGGAACCAGCGGGGGGGGAGAGGCTATGCTTAAGGAGTCAAAACCCCCACCCTGCGGAGCAGGGGCTGGTGGTGCAGGCTTGGGGGCTTGCTGCCTACGGGACCCGTTACCCCGTCCCTTGGCCTGCTGGCCCTGTTGGGGAGCTGCAGGGGCCTGATAGTGGGGGAACTGAATGTAGGCAGCCGCCTTCCACGGGTAAAACGACAACATTCCCGAGCCCATCATTATCTGCGAAGGGGCGGAGGTCTTCCTAGAAAGCCTAGTCCTGGTGAGAGTCTCCGTCTCAATTTGTGCAGCCTTATCAGCCATGGGCTTGCCAAAGAGGTTTTCGCCTCGGCAAGGGACATCGACCAACTTGTCCTGCACCCAGGGCTCAAGGTCAGATGACTGAAGCCAAGCCTGTCGGCGGGCACCGATGCCGGCTGCGGCCACTCGAGCCGATGCTTCAAAGCCATCATAGGCTGCTCAGGACATGAATTTTGAGCATTCCCGAATGCCAGTGGACAAGGCCAGGAACCTCCGCAAGGGTTCCTCGGACAAACCAGCGGAGAAGCCGGCTAGCTCTTTAGCCAGGTCTCGGAGATACATGCCCATGTATAGCTGGTAGGTCTGGACATGACATGCGAGCATAGAGCCCTGGAAACACTTCTTACCAAGGCCATCCAGGTTACGGGCCTCCCTGCCAGGAGGCACCGAGGAGTGCATCTTCTGGCTCTTAAGACGATGCATGGCCGATTCCACTACCATGGAATGGTGTGGTAGCTGTGCTTTTTGGAAGCCAGGGCTCTTGCGGACTCGATAGATAGAATCGACCCGCTTGCTCAGGACCGGCGAGGTGGCCGGACTCTCCCACATGCGGAAGAGTAGTCGTTCCAGCATGGGAGGAACCGGTACAGTAAAGTGTTCCCTGGCGGGAGAGTCATACTGGAGGGCGTCGAGCTCTTCGGCTCGAGGCTCCTCCTCGGGGTCCGCAGGGAAGGCCAAAGCCTTGGCCATATCCCTGACGAAGTCCGAGAACCGGGCATCCTCCGGGGGGGACTGCTTCCGAGGTTCGGACTCAGGTGAGTCCGAGGGGACACACCGAGTCCGAAAAGAATCAGGCGACTCTTCCTCTTCAGACTCCCAGACCGACTCCGACGAGGACTCGGTGGGGTCGGCCCGGGCAGGGCGCGGCGCCTACCGCCCCGACGCCGAGGGAGTCGGCGTCGGCGACCTCGGTCCCGAACGGGAGGCCGAGGGTGACCTCGACCGAGGATCGACTCGAGTTCGCATCGACTCGAGGATCGGCTCGGTCTCCGGGGTCGACTTAGACGTCGACGTCCCGGCGGTCGGGGCAGCGGCGCCAGCGAAGCCAGCGAGCAGTGCCCGCTGCTGGTCCATGAAGGCAGACAGTCTGCTCTCCAAGGCCGTCAACCTGAGTCCGAGCTCAGGTGACCCAGCAGCCCCCGACTCGGGCCCCGACGGCATCGGGCCCGACGTCGGCTGTCGCGGAGGCGAGTCCAGAAGGACCACAGGACTTACCCGAGCAGGCAGCTCCGACTCCAGGCGAGGTCGCTTCGTGAGGTGCTCCTTCTCCAAGGACCCGGGGCGGCTATCGGGGCTATGCGACCTGGCCCTCGCGGAGCCAGGAGCGTCCACCGACGCCGCCCTCGCGGGTTTCACCTTCCGTCGATGGTCCCCGGAGGGAGAACCCCTGTCGGAGGAACTCCGGCGACGGTCCGAGCTGGAACCCCTGGACGCGGAGGCCTCCGACGAGGTCCGGGTACGGCTGGGGTCAGCGAAGATTCTATCCCGCTGATGCCGCTGACTTCTCAACACTTTGGAGGAAAGTTTGCCACAAGGCCCACAGATCATTTCTTCATGATCCGGGCCCAGGCAGCGGAGGCAATTGTCGTGTGTGTCAGTTAGTGACATATTTCGGTCACACTGACCACACCGCTTGAAACCACTGGCAGCCATCGGGGGAAAAAGGGCCCCGGCGAGGTCAAAGGACCGGGCTGCCAGGGAAAAAACCGAAACGAAAACTGACTAAGTCAGAAAAACCGAAAAAGAAGAAGAGGACTCGTGACCGGCGTCGCGAGTCCGGGCGGGAAAAAGACCGGCGTCGAACCGAAGGAAAAAAGAGTAATTATGAAGAAAAATCAACTTTTTCGCGGGGACACGACGGGTACGTCTGTAGGGCTCCGCGGAAAAAAGAAGACTGGCTAAGATGGCACCCTTGGGCGGGAAAGGGACCGCGCATGCGCGCTGCAATTCCCAAAGGCTTTCTTTGAAAGCTGGGGAAAATTGCTCCGCGAGGGCTCCGTCGGCGCCGACGTCACCCATAAGCGAGGACTGACTTCCTGCTTGGTCCTGGAGAAATTGGTGTTACATTGGCGATCCTCCAATCTTCAGGTATTAGAGATGATTTTAATGATAGTTCACAGATTACTGATAGCAGGTCTGCAATCTCATATTTCAGTTCTTTCAACACCCTTGGATGTATACCATCCAGCCCCGGTGATTTGCTACTCTTCAGTTTATCTAATAGTTGTAAGACATCTTCCCGATGTATCGATATTTCCTTCAATTCTTCCGCACCTTTAATTCTTCCGCCTAAGCCACGCCATATCCTGAATGTAGAGAACCTTTTTGAACACTAAGCACAGATTCGGTATTTGGGTACTTCCCAGTGTTGGGCCAAGGTCAACTGTGCCCCAATGAATAAATACCGCTCCCAATTGTTCTTCCCTAGGCCACCCTCTCCAATCGCTCTGTTAAATAAGGCTACAAATGGATCTGGTGACACTTGTCCCATTATCTGGGATAGCGCCTCAAACCCCCCCCCCCCCCTCTCCAATAAGGAAACACCTTGGAGCTGGTCCACCAAATATGTACATAAGTACCACATAGAACACAGGATCCGCCAGCATAGCCCCTCACCCACTCCCATTGTTTGCACTTTCTGTTTTGCACCATACCACCTATAAAACATTTTGTAATTGTTTTCTATGAGATAGGTTGCCTGCAACCCCTTGCAGAATGATTGAAAAATCGGGGCCCATAACGATTCATCCCCTTTCCACCCCCTCTGAAGGGATAATCTGGCTCAGGGATAATTTGGCTCAGGTTTGCTTTATATGCTTTATATGACTGCACCCTTGCCTGCCTGTTAGCAAGTATACACAAGCATCGTATGGATGGCACAAAAGACAAACGTGTGGGCTATGGAAGAGAGAGTATTTGCGGCCTGCTATAATAAAGCCTAAGGAGCCATACTTTGGACAGAAGTGTGCAAAGGATAGGCCCAGGCTGAAAATAGGCCATGCTAGATGGGAACTGGTGAGAAGAAATACTCTAGGCCCTGAAGATTACAAAATAGTGCCAAAGAAAATGCTACATCATGTACAGAACAAAGGAAGCAAGGAGTTGCAGTCACTGTACAGATAAGCTGGCCTTGTAACATGAGCTACAAACAACCTGATAATTAAGGGAGGATCCCAGGGAAGAAGCCTTTGCAAACCTTTGCAGACAGCTCTGACTTTTGCAAGCAACACTAGCAAACCTTTTGCAGACAGCTCTGACTTTTGCAAGCAACACTAGCAAACATTTGCAAACAGCACAGCAGCTTTTGCACACGGAACAAGACTTTTGTGCAGGAGTTGCTACAGGAGGTATAGGGTATATAAGAAATCAATCACAGAGCTCAGGGCGGCCTTCTCTTTCTCACCACTGTGGAGAAAGAGAACGCTGCCCGTACTCAGATCCCTAAGACAGACTTGTATCTGTGCTTACAGCTTTTTGCTTGTACTAAATAAAAGAGTTTTTGCTGACAAGTAACTGTGATCTGAGTCCTTTTGTTTTTTCCCTCCTGGTGTATGGCTCCCATGTGCCCAGGTAATATTGGCGACTACTGGGTATACTTTGTAGGCGAGACCAGCCTACACCCCCCTCCCTCCCAAGTCTCTCAATCATTGAGCAATCAGCCTACCCTCTCCCATCCCTTCATCTCTTAGGGCTTTATACAGCCTTAATAAGCATCCTTTCATGGCTTCCCCCCTGAAAATGGACTCCAGCCTACTCTCTTCCCCTTCCCAACCGGCTCGTACTAACTGCTTCACGTAATGATATACCTGTGTGAATTGAAATATGTCCGACCACGCCAAATCATATTTCCGCTGGAGGACCCTAAATTTCACACATACCTTTCTCTCTAGAACTGCCCAATATTCCAGAGCCCAATCTCCTCCCACTTTTTAAACGTTGCATCCATCCTCCCTGGCAAGATGTTTACACTAAATCTGAGGGGTGTGAGTCTAAACATCTCTTGCCCCTTAAACAATCATCTCCTTTACCACCCACATACCCTTAGATTGAGCCCCCACTCAGGGGTTAATATTTCCAGCCTTTCTACTTTCTTCTCCCTCCCCACATATTAGATACCACAAATGACATTCACACACTGATCCCTGTTCCAAATGAACTCACTCCTTCTACTCATTAAATTGCCACTCCACCGCTGCTTGTAGTTCCGCAGCATCGTAATATCGTTGCAAGTCGGATAAAGCTAGCCACCCCTCCTCCCGTGCACTGCACAAGGTTTGCCAGGCCACTCTAGGGCATAAAAACATAAAAAAATGCCATACTGGGTCAGACCAAGGTCCATCAAGTCCAGTATCCTGTTTCCAACATTAGTCAAGTTAGGTCACAAGTACCTAGCAGTTTCCCCAAAAGACACAGGTTCCACAATGCTTGTATTGGGGCAAGCAGTGGATTTCCCGGATCACCTTCAATAATGGTTTATGGGCCTTTCCTCCAGGAACTTGTCCAAACCTTTTTTTAACCCAGCTACACCAACAGCTTTTACTAATCCTCCGGTAACGAATTCCAGAGTTTCATTATGCGTTGAGTAGAAAAATATTTTCTCTTATTAGTCTTAAATACTGTAGGTTACATGTAGCTTCATTGCATGTCCCCTAGTCTTTCTATATTTTGATGGCATAAACAATTGATCTACATTTACCCGTTTCCACTCCATTCATTAATTTATAAACCTCTATCATATCTCCCCTCAGCAGTCTCTTTTCCAGGTTGAAGAGCCCTAAACATTTTAGCCTCTCTTCATAGAGGTATCCTTCCATCCCCTTTACAATTTTGGTATTTTTCTCTGTACCTTTTCTAATAATGCTATGTTGCTGTTGTTGTTGTTAAGTGCCATCGAGTCGGAGTCGACTCATGGCGACCCTCTGGATAGCTATCCTAAATTGTGTTCAGTCTTCAGTCAGACGGCTCATGGTTGACAGATGCTATAGTCTTTTAAAAATACGGTGACCAGAACTGCACACAATATTCAAGGTGCAATCACACCATGGAATGATACAGAGGCATTATAATATCCTTTGTTTTATTCTCCATTCCTTTCCTTATGATACCTAGCATTTCATTTGCTCTCTTGGCCGCCGCTGCACACTGGGCGGAGGGTTAACATGTTATCCACAATGACACCCAAATCTTTTTCCTAGGTGGTGGTGCCCAATGTGAAACCTTGCATCGTGCAACCATAGTGTGGGTTGTTCTTTTCTAGGTGCATAATTCTGCACTTGTCCACATTAAATTTCATCTGCCATTTGGATGCACAGTCTTCCAATTTATCAAGGTCCTCTTGCAATATTTCACAATCCTCTTGGGTTTTAACAACTTTGAATAATTTTGTGTCATCTGCAAATCTGATCACCTCACTCATTATTTCCCTTTCCAGGTCATTTATGAATATATTAAAAAGCAGTGGACCCAGCACAGATCCCTGGGATACTCCACTATTCACTTTTCTCCATTGGAAAAATTGGCCATTTAGCCCTACCCTCTGCTTTCTATCTTTTAAACAGTTCCTGATCCACAATAGTACACTGCCTCCTATCCCATGACTTTTTAATTTTGCCAAGAGTCTCTCATGAGGGACCTTGTCAAAGGCTTTCTGAAAATCCAGATATACTATATCAACTGACTCATCTTTGTCTACCTGTTTATTCACACCTTCAAAAAAACATAACAGATTAGTAAGACAAGACCTTCCTTGACTAAAGCCATGTTGGCTGTCTCCCATTAAGCCATGAGTACATTTGTTCTTTATAATGGTTTCTACCATTTTTCCAGGTACTGACGTCAGGCTCACTGGTCTGTAGTTTCCCAGATCCCTTTTTAAAAATTGGCGTTCCTCCAATCTTCGGGTATTATAGATGATTTTAATGATAGTTCACAAATTACTAATAGTAGGTCTGCAATCTAATATTTCAGTTCTTTCAACACTCTTGGATGTAAACCATCCAATCCAGGAGATTTGCTACTCTTCAGTTTATTAAATAGTTGTAATACATCTTCCCAGTGTATCGATATATCTTTCAATTATTCTGCAGCATCATCTCTAAATAAAATTGAAGTCATCGGTAACATCCCTACACCTTCCTCAGTAAAGACCAAAGCAAAAAATTCATTTAGTCTGTCTGCTATGGCCTTATCCGCTCTTAGTTCCCCTTTTTACCCCTCTACCATCTAATGGTCTAACTGATTCTCTCACAGGTTTTTTTTAGCTACAAATGTACTTGAAAAAGCCTTTATTACGCGTTTGTGCTTCCACAGCAAGCTTCTTCTCAAATTCTCTTTGCCTGCCTTATCAATGCCTTGCATCTAACTTGCCAGTGCTTGTGTTTCCAGTTTTCGTCATTTGGCTCCTTTTCCATTTCCTGAAATATGCTTTTTTGGCAACAGCCTCTCTGATCTCAACTTTAAACCATGCTGGCAGTTTTTTGGATTTCCTTCCATTTTTCTTAAAGTGTGGAATACAACTGGTCTGGGCTTCCAAGATAGTATTTTTAAACAACGCCCAAGCTTGATGTAAATCTTTAACCTTTGCAACTGCTCCTTTTAGTTTTTTCTTAACTATTTTCCTCATTTTATCATATTCTCCCTTTCAAAAGCTAAAAGGTAGTACTGTGGATTTCCTTGCCATCCTTCCTCCATTTATTAAATCAAACGCGATCATGCTATGATCACTACCACCAAGTGGCCCAAACACCCTTATCTCTTGCACCAGATCTTGTGTTCCACTAAGGACTAGGTCCAAAATGGCTTCCCCTCTTGCGGTTCATGAACCAGCTACTCCAAGAAGCAATCATTTATTTCATCTAGAAACTTTAACTCCCTAGCATGTCCTGCCATGACACTGACCCAGTCAATACCGCGGTAATTGAAATCACCCATTATTACTGTGCTATAACTTTTGTTAGCTTCCCTGATTTTCTTTGAGCGTTTCATCATCCATTTGTTCATTCTGCCCAGGCGGTCAATAGTACAACCCCACTGCCATCGCCTTTCCCTTCCCCTTTTTTAAATGGAATTTCAATCCATAGAGATTCAACAGTTTCCTGCAAAACTTTAATCCTTTGTGACTCAATGCCCTCTCTAACACAGAGTGCAACCCCTTCACCAATTTGATCTTTTCTGTCATTACGATATAGTTTATACCCAGGTATCATAATGTCCCACTGGTTGTCCTCCTTCCACTATGTCTCTGAGATACCAATCATATCTACCTTTCATTTAGTGCTATATTCTAACTCTCCCATCTTATTTTTTAGACTTCTAGCATTTGCATACAAGCATTTTAGAGGCTGTATGTTATTCATATTAATCGGTAGGCAGGGGTAATTTGGAATCTTTAAGCTCTGTCTGCTCTGTACTCAAGAGTATTTGGGTTACTTTTGTCTTTATTGAAACCTCTCTGTCGATTTGCCCTAACTTCAGTCTTTTGCTTGTATCCTTCAAGGTTCCACACAAACCTCAAGAACTCTCTCCGCCATCTTTTAAACCAACTATCGAGAACCCAAACAAGGAGGGAGCGTAACAGATACAAAACTTGGGCAATATCATCATCTTTAAACTATTTATCTGCCCAAACCATGATAATTGGAGCTTTTTCCATTGCTATAGTTCTGCATACAACTTCTTGCACAGTGGCTTGAAGTTCCTGTCAAATAAACAATGTGGTTTCGCTATAATAATTACCCCCAAATACTTATTCTCCAGGACCAAGCAGGAAGTCAGTCCTCACATATGGGTGACGTCGGCGCCGACGGAGCCCCCATGCGGAGCATTTCCCCAGCTTTCAAAGAAAGCCTTTGGGAATGTAGGCACGCTTGCGCGGTCCCCTTCCCGCCCAAAGGTGCCATCTTGCTCAGTCTCCTTTTTTCCGCGGAGCCCTTCGGACGCCTGTCCTTGTCACCCGTGGAAAAAGTTGATCTTCTGCGTTGGGTCGAGTATTTTTCTTCGGTTCAACGTCGGTTCTTTTCCCGCCTGGACTCAGTACACAGGTGCCGAGCCCGGTTCTCTGTTTTCGGTTTTTGTCCTTAGAGACTGCGTTTGCGCCTTTTTTCTTTTCCCTGGCAGCTCAATTTTTTGATCTTGCAGGGACTCTTTTTCCCCCTATAGCTGCCAGTGGCTTTAAGAAGTGTGATTGGTGTAAGAAACAGATGTCTCTCACCGACACACACGACTGCTGCCTCCGGTGCCTGGGGCCAGACCATGATTCTACGGTCTGTAGCCCCTGTGGCAAAATGTCATCCAAGGCTTTGCGGAGCCGTCAGCACCAGTGTGAGAGGATCTTCTCCGAGTCTGCCTCTGGACGGGTCCGGACTTCATCAGAGGCCTCGATGTCTCGGGAGTCTGACCCCGAGCATTGTCGGGGCTCCTCTGAAAGGGAGTTCCCCTCGAGGGAGCACCGAAGGAAGAAGAAACCCGCGAGGGCGGCGTCGGTGGATGCTCTTGGCTCTAGGGCCAGGTCGCATAGCCCCGATCGCCGTCCCAGGTCTTCGGAGTAGGAGAGGCCTGCAAAGCATCCTCGTGTGGAGTCGGAGGCCCCGAGTCACGTGAGTATGTAGTCCTCGTGGACTCTCCTCCGGGGGAGCCGACGTTGGGCCCGACGCCATCGGGGCCCGAGTCGGAGGCTGCTGGGTCTCCTGAGCCAGGTTGATGGCCTTGGAGAGCAGATTGTCTGCCTTCATGGAACAGCAGCGGGTGCTGATCGCCGGTCTCACCGGCGCATCTGCCCCGACCACCGGGACATCAACGTCCAAGTCGACCCCGGAGGCCGAGCCGATCCTCGAGACCATGCGATCTCGAGTGGATCCTCGGCCGCGATCACTCTCGGCCTCCTGTTCGGGACCGAGGTCGTCGACGCCAATTCCCTCGGCGTCGGGGCGGATGGCATCGGTGCCCGCCCACTCGATTCCTCCTCGGAGGAATCGGCGTGGGTGACGAAGGAGGAGGAGTCTCCTGACACCTTCCGGACTTGGTGCGTCCCTTCGGACTCACCGGGATCCGAACCTCAGACAAGGTCCCCACCCCCCCCCCCCCCCCCGGAGGATACTAGGTTCTCGGATTTCGTGCGGGACATGGCCAAGGCACTGGCATTCCCGGCGGATCCAGAGGAAGAGCCTCGAGCCGAGGAGCTCGAGGCTCTCAGTATGACTCTCCTCCCAAGGAGGCCTTTACTGTGACGGTTCCTCCGATGCTGGAGCGGTTGCTCTTCCGCATGTGGGAAGCGCCGGCCTCGATGCCGGTTCTAAGCAAGTGGGTTGATTCCATCTATCGAGTCCGCAAGAGCCCCGGGTTCCAAAAGGTGTCTCATTTTCTCAGAGGCCTGCTTCTGCTTAAGCCTCCTATTTGTCCACCGGCCACTGAGTGGGATCTCAATGTGGTCTTGCAGCAACTGACTCGTCCATCTTTTGAGCCAATGGCAACCTGCCATTTACGTTTCCTCTCCTGGAAGGTGTTGTTCCTTGTGGCACTCACCTCAACCAGGCGTGTGAGTGAACTTCAGGCCCTGGTTTCGGATAGGCCGTATACCAGGTTCTATAAGAACAGGGTAGTCTTGAGGACTCATCCTAAATTCCTTCCCAAGGTGGTGTCCTCCCTGCACCTCAACCAGGAGGTAGTACTTCCGACGTTCTTTCCCAGGCCGCACGCCAGTAGGGCAGAAACTGTCTTGCATACCCTGGATTGTAGAAGGGCGCTGTCCTTTTACCTAGAATATACGCAGGGGCATAGAAGGGCTTCTCAGCTCTTTGTTTCCTTTGACCCTAATAGACTGGGGTTGCCTGTAACTAAGCGTACGTTGTCCATCTGGGTGGCAGACTGTATCACCTGGGCGTACAGGGCAGCCGGCCTCTCCCTGGAGGGTCGAGTCACGGCCCACCGGGTCAGGGCGAAGGCCGCATCAGTAGCTCACTTCCATTCTGTTCCGTTGGCAGACATCTGCAGGGCCGCTACTTGGTCTTCAAGCCAGACTTTTGCGGACCACTACTGCCTCGAGAGGGAGTCCCGTAGGGACAGTGCTTTCGGGCAAGCGGTACTCCCTAATCTCTTTGAGGTTTAGGCAACTCCTACCCTCCGGCCCTGGTGTTGGGCTACCGTTCAGGGTTGGTCTCAGAGAAGATTCTCTCATTGTTGCTGAGGCTCTAGAGGGAGCTCTATTTTTCAGCCTGGGTTCCTGGTAGCCCAGAGCTAGGGAGTCACCCATATGTGAGGACTGACTTCCTGCTTGGTCCTGGAGAAAGAGTAGTTACTCACCTGTAACAGGGGTTCTCCAGGAGCAGCAGGAATCAGTCCTCACGACCCTCCCTCTTCCCCTTGGAGTTGCAGTTGTATATAGTTCTTTTTTTTTTTTTGCTGTCTTTTAGCTATGTCATTTGACTGAGCAAGATGGCACCTTTGGGCGGGAAGGGGACCGCGCATGCGTGCCTGCATTCCCAAAGGCTTTCTTTGAAAGCTGGGGAAATGCTCCGCATGGGGGCTCCGTCGGCGCCGATGTCACCCATATGTGAGGACTGATTCCTGCTGCTCCTGGAGAACACCTGTTACAGGTGAGTACCTACTCTATTTCCTCCTTCACCCAACAGAAGGGAAAGGTAGACTGACTATGCTGCACTTCCGGTTTTAATGTAATGCTTACAGAGAGGGTGCGGGGCCATGTACGGAGACTCGGTGCGGGGCATCATTTGCATAAGTTACCTCATTTGCATAATGTTACCATACACTAACTTTTAGTAAACATGCCTCTTAAAGAGTGTATGGATAAAGAAAGACTAAAATATTTCTACATTACTATAATCCAGTGCCAACTGCCAGGCACATTAGGAACTACTACAAACACTGCCCATTTAGTACCCATAGCACACCCGCCATATCCCAACAGCACTACCAGGACTCACAAAGCACCAGACCCTACCTATCAAAAGGCAACACTGCAAATATTAAATCAATACATTTCAGAGAATACATGACCTACTGTGGAAAGAGAACAAGTGGCAATGTCAAATAGGAACTGCATAAACAGAATACCTCAGCTCAGTTACACATGCAGAACATAGACCATCACCAAACAAGGAATCACAATTTAGAAACAGGAAGACAATAATTAAACTGGGAACCCCAAAAGCCAAACTTGGAATGTACAACAACACTTTAGAAATAAAACTATACATTAATTTCCTCTTGTACTAAACAAAGCACAGACGTTAATGATGCACATTTCCCAGAACTGACATATTCCAGTTAACAAATTCAAAATAAAGAGATATTTTTCTACCTTTTGTGCATTTTTTTCAGTTGCAATTGCTCCAGCCACTTTCTTCTGGTTTCTTCGTGTCTTCTGCTAACTCGCCATCGTCTGCTGTCCATTTGTCCTTTCTTCTCTCTTCTAGTTTTTTTTCCATTCTCTCTCTACATCTGCTTTAACATACTAATCTTTCTCCTTTTGCTCTTTCCTCATTCCTATTTCATCCACTCAAATTTTACCCCTCCATCCTCAATCCCCACTTACTCTCCCAATATCTGGCCAATTGTAGATTTATCTTCCCTCCCAAACAAAATATTTTTCCCTCTTCATTTCCCTCACCCAGCATCCACTCCCTTCTAGTCGCCGCATCAGCCCATTTCCAGTCCTAACCCCCCCCTTAAGCCCATTTCCAGTCCTAGCCCCCCATAAGCCCATTTTGTATCCTATCCTAGCCCCACCATCAGCCCATTTCCAGTCCTAGCTCCCCCATATATTTCCAGGCCTATCCAAGTCCCTCCATCAGCTCATTTCCAATCCCAGCCTCCAATCAGCCCATTTCTAGCCCTTTCCTAGCCCCACCATCAGCCCATGTCAAATCCTAGCTCCCTTCACTCAGCCCATTTCCAATCCAAGCCCCCAATGAGCCTACTTCCAGTTCTAGCCCCTCCATGAGTCCTTTTCAATCCAAGCCCCCACCACAGCCCATTTCCAATCTTAGCAACCCCAACAGCCCATTTCCAGTCCTATCCTAGCCCCTCCATCAGCCCATTTCCTGTCCTAGCCCCCCCCCACTCAGCCCATTTCCATTCCAAGCCCCCCTCCCCATCAGCTATTTGCAGTTCAAGCCCTCCTTCCACTCAGCCCATTTCCAGTCCTAGCAACCCCCAGCCCATTACCAGTCCTAGCTCCCCCATAGCCCTTTACCAGTCCTAGCTCCCCCCATAGCCCTTTACCAGTCCTAAGCCCCCCCCCATAGCCCATTACCAGTCCTAAGCCCCCATCACCCCATTTCCAGTCTTAGCCCCCACACAGCCCATTTCCAGTCCTCGCTCCCCATCAGCCCATTTCCAGTCTTAGCCCCCCCATAGACCATTACTTCCTAAACCCCCCATCAGCCCATGTCTTGTCGTAGCCCCCCCTCCTCCCATTGCCAGTCCTAACCCCCCCATCAGCCCATTTCCAGTCCTAGCCCCCCATAACCCATTACTAGTCCTAATCCCCCCATCAGTCCACTTCCAGTCTTCCCCCCCCCCAATAGCCCATTATCAGTCCTAATCCCCCTCCACCCATCAGCCAGGTAGATTTTAAAAAAAAAACTGGCTGCGGCTGCTGCTGCCGCCATGGCAGCGGCAGAATCAAGCATCCTGCCGTGGGGCCCCCCTGCCCGGCAGAGCCTCCCTGCAGCATCATTCAGTTCGAGTCACAAAGCGCAGGCTTTCAGATCCGCGAAGGGAGAGCTTCTCTGACCTTCTCTGGGAAATCCCATCAGCCCCGGCGGGATTAACAGAGCCGTGAGAAAGCCCGCACTTTGGGACTCGGGAGCTGATGCTGCAGGGAGGTTCTGCCGGGTAGAGGGGGCCCCCCGGGACACTTGATTCTGCTGCTGCCACGGCGGCAGCGGCAGCAGCAGCCGGTTTGTTTGTTTTTTATCTACTTGGGCTGATGCAGAATGTTTTTTGCGCAGGGCCCCCTGAAACGCGGGGCCCTGTGCAAAAAACATTCTTGCTCAATGGACGGGCCGGCCCTGAATGCTTAAGACTTCCAATTTAAATGCATTCATCTTGAAGCCTGAGACTTTACCAAAGCTCTCTAGTTCCTCCATGACTCCGCTCAAAGAGCGCTCTGGTTCTCCTAGCGTAAACAACAGGTCAATTGCAAACACTGACAATTTATACTCTGGGTATGCCCCCTTCAATCCCACAATATCGGCCCTATCTCTTATCCACTGTGCTAGGGGTTCCATAGCTAAAGCAGATAACAGGGGTGATAGTGAGCAACCTTGCTGTATGCCTCTCTTTAGCAGAAAGGATTCTGAGTAATCCGCATTCATTTTAAGACACGCTCTGGAGTCTGTATATAGTTACCTGAATCCATTGTTGGAACGTTCCTCCCAAGCCCACCTTCTCCAACACTTGAAACAAATAGGGCCAATACACCCTATCAAATGCCTTTTCGGTATCTACAGATAGGAGGACCGCTACTTTCCCCTGACGCCTAGCATCTGTAATTAAATTAAGCACCTTACAGATGTTATACAGTCCCTGCCTCCCTGGGATGAAGCCGACTTGGTTGCCATGCACCAATTTAGGCTGTAACCAATTAGCCAGTACCTTGGCGATTATTTTTTAGTCTATGTCCCAAGCAGGGAGATGGGTCTGTAGGAATCACACAACGTAGGGTCTTTCCCTTCCTTATGTATTAATGTTATCCCTGCCACTCGCAATGAGGGGGCATGCTCCCCATTTGTAAAAAGCTCTTATACACCTTGGACAGGAGATCTACCATTTGCTACCCAAACATTTTATAAAACATATTGGTACAGCCATCTAAGCCCAGTGCCTTAGTCTGAGCAAGCTGGTTAATGACCATTACAATCTCAGCATCTAAAATAGTCTTCCTAAGGTTCGTTGCTCATCCTCCAAGAGTTGAGTAAGAGTCCACCCCTGAACATATGCTCTAATCTGCTCCTCTTCCCCTTCCCATTCGAGAGTGTAGAGATTAGAGTAAAAGGATAAGATAGATCTCTGAATCCCCTCCTGATCCGATACCAACACACCCTCCTTATTCTTGATCTTCCAAATTGTATTTTTTACCCTTGCCATTTTTAAACGAAATGCCAGCAACCTCCCGGCATTGTTACTATATTCAAAGTAGTCTTGCCTAAGGAAATCAAGGTCCCTTTTTATTTCCTGTAACTGTACCTCTCGTGTAGTTGTTTATGAAGCTCTTCCTATTTGTCCCTCCCTATTTTTAACATTTTGTCAATCTCACCAATCTCCTTATGTAACCATTCCTTAAGGCGCTCCCTCTATTTTTTCTTGTAGAACCCCTAGTTGATCAAATGTCCCCTAATCACTACTTTCGTGAGTCCCAAACAATACCAGGTGAGCATTCCCCATTATCATGTGTCTCCAAATAGTCCTTTATGGTCTTACTAATTTGCTGACTGATTTCCAGGTCCTCCAGCAAAGAATCATTGAGCCTCCACATCCCCTTCTTCTTCTCCTGAGGTCCCATGTTCATCTCCACCCACACTGTGGTGTGATCCAACCAAGTCCTGTCAGCTATCTCACTGCCCCAGATCCTCCCCTCCAGTTCCTTAGAAATCCATACATATTCAATTCGGATGTAGGTGTCATGCATCCCCAAATAAAAAGGATAGTCCCAGTCACCGGGTGTTGCGTCTTCCACCCATCCACTAATTCAAAGGTTTTTACAAAAGTATGTGGCCACATGTCTGATTCGACCCTATCCCCCTAAATGTATCCATCCCTGGGTCCAGTACAATATTAAAGTCCCCTCATAGAATAAATTGTCCCTCTACAAAACCCCCTAATTCCTGCTATAATTGCTCAAAGAACAAACCCTGCACTTCTTTCGGGGCATAAACACGCCCCACAGTTAGTCTTTGGCCTCCCATGTTAATCTTAATCAATACAAATCGGCCCTCTAACTTTTAGCATATCTATCATCTTGACATTGATTCCAGCTGCCAACGTTATTGCCACTCCCCCCGTTTTTTTCCGTATTGTATTGGAAGGACATCATATTAATGGGTATTTCTTATGCGATAACCTAAATTCCTCCCGTGGCAGTAAACGTGTTTTCTGTATGCATATCATCTGAAGATGCAAGCACAATGCCTCCTTAAACAGTAACAAGCTCATTCCTGCTACTCGTGCCCCCTCCCACCAGCTTCTCTGCCGATTGTAGGGGGAAGCTAGATGGGGGCGGGAAAGGGGAGGACCGGAGGGAGGGCGGGAAAGGGGAGGATCGGGAGCAGTCACCAGCCCTGGAGGTACAGGGCCGATTCTAATGTCGGCCCTGTACATCCAGGGCCGGCGATTTGTATGGGGAAGTTATTCCACCTCTGAGGTGGAATAACTTTCCTGGACATCGGGGATCGGCGGGTCTGGGGCCGGGAAAGGGCAGCAGGGGGCAGAGAGCATTCCCTGCAGCCCGAATGGCCCTGGGAGTGTTTGTTCCGGCGGCTAGGATTTAATTTTTTAAATGAAGCAGTGGTGCCATGGCAACCGGACACCATGGTGCCGCGGCTCCATTTAAAAGCCCTGACTAAGTTAGTGGGGCTTGTCTTGTATGTACAGACCAGGCAGAATCGCAGTCCCGGCCTGCGCGTACAGGACTGATCGTGATTCTGATCCTGTGAGGCTAGGCGTGCCCCGTGGGATCAGAATCGCGATACCCTCTGTACGTCTGGTTCAGACTGGATGTACAGAGGGCATCTATGTCTGGGATGGAATCGGGCCTTAACTGCCTTTTGGTGGGAGAGTTAAGCCCTCTTATGTTAAATGTACCAATCCGTATATCACCATTCTGTATGCGTCATAAACCCATTCCCTTTTGTCTGGTGCTCCCTCTCCCCTCTTTGCCCCCTCTTCCCCCTATCCCCCCTCCCCCACTCAGTCTCCAACCTTCCATCTGGTTCCACTCACTCCAACATAGCCCATAATCACGCCTTATGCCCCCCCCCCCAAACATTCACCCTGTCTTATCCCTACTCTGAACACCATAACATTTGACAACAACCCACATTAACCTTCTTTAACTTTAACCACCTTCACCAGCAACTTTTATCACAACTCCCAACTTTGTTCCACCTGTCCATCCTTCTCACATGAGGCGCTGACCACTGTAACAACCCAACAGTCTCATCCACAGATACCTTCCTGGCCTTCATCCAGGCTTGCTCCATTCTTACACCCCCCCCCCCCCCAATCACTCTAGCACCGCACTCTCTTGTCCCCCTGCCTTGATCTTTCCCTTCTAGGTCTCGCTGTCGCTGGATGATTTATTTCCGCCGTCATCTCTGGTGCAGCCGGCAGGTTTGTCCAACCCACCTCCTGAAGGACTTTAAGGCTCTCTGCCCCTTTTTGTATCCTAAATGTCTGTCCTTGCAGGGTAAATTGCATCCCAAAGGAGTAAATCCATTTATATATTACATTCTCAGCCCTCAGTCGTTGCATGACAGGGCGGAAGTCTCTCCTTTTACGCATTGTGATAGCCGAGAGATCCGTGTACAGTTCCAGCTCCACATTGTCCCACTTGATTTTCCCTAGTTTCCTCGCTACCCGAAGGATAGTTTCTTTAGAGGCAAATTCATGCATGCACACCAACAAATCTCTCAGTTTGCCCTCTCTAGGCTGACCTGCCGTTCGGTGAGCTCTCTCCACTTTGAAACACTGCGAGTCCAAATCTAATTGAGCTTCTTGGGCCACAGATCTGCAGATGCATTCAACCAGTTTGTTGTAATCCACCACTTCCTGCATCTCCAGTAGCCCCCCTAAAGCGAATATTACAGCGTCACGATCTGTTCTCTAAGTCCTCCAGCTTATTTAGTAACTCCTCCTGTTGCTCTGATATGTTGTTAATGTTCTTTTGGATCCCAACCAGAGCCTCCACATCAGCCTCAGTCTCCTCTGTACGGCCCCCAAGTTCATGGATCTCAGATCGGATGTCAGACATCTATGTTTATATATCCTCTTTCAGGCCTTGCACATCGTTTCTTAATTCTTTGAAGCCTTTTTTTTAAATTTCCTGCCGCAGTGCGCTGCTCTCTCCATCTAACTCCTCTATCCGTCCCATGCACCAGACCTCAATCTTCCCGCTCACCTCGCTCTCTTTGTTTGCCATTTTGTGGGAGCTTCCAGAGGTGCCATCTGCGGTTTTAAGGGCAAAGGACTTTAAATCCGGTCCTGCTTTCTTTGCTGCGCTGGCCACTCCTCTGCCACTGATACGGGCTTCCTTTCTTCTGGGTCGTCATCCCCAACAGAGTGGCTAGTTCAGGGATTGTTGCTCTACTAACTCGGAAGCTCCTGTTTTTAGGTGGCCATCTTGGTAGTGACGTTACCGGACCCTTTGTTGCTTTTAAAGTTAATTTATTTCTATTCTACAGTAGATTCCTCTCTCTTCCATGTTTCTACATATCTTCTCCACATAAACTTCAGGCAGGAGGGTCAGCAGCAGGGGCCACCATGAATGTGTGGACTCTTGATACTTTGATTGTGCCTCCTCCCCAAGACTGGATTTAGGCATAGATAACATAGGCAACTGCCTAAGGTGCGAAATTCTAGAAGGTGTCAAATACCCAGGACAAAGAGGAGCCTGCTTCCACTTACTTTACGGCCAGGTGCATATGCTGCTCTAAAGGAGCATCACTTTGGCACTATGGCCTTTCTCTGCTCCTCTTCTAGCTCTGGGATCTCTGACAAGGGCCAGCCCCAGAGTTTGTTCAAAGTGTTGGCACCCTCAGCAAACCTTATGCAACCCCCCCACCCAGCTGTCAGAATCTAATGTTTAGCTTTAAAAGGCCTGCTCTTTGCCGCCGCCGCCGCCACCACCACCCCCCCCCCCCCCAGAAGCTGCTACCCTAGGTGACTGCCTAGTTTGCCTAATGGTTGGGCCAGCCCTGTCTCTGAATTCACTCCTGGCTGTCTGGGATCTGCTGTGTGATCTTGCCTATGTCCAGAAATATCTTAAATCCCATCCTGTTCCTCTCCATCAGTGCACTTCTTTTTTATATCCAGAAGCACATGGGGCTAGCAAGAAATATGATGGGACCAGCAGTGCAAGCTTTGACTGTGCCTCAACCCTTGCAGCTGGTCTCTTTCTGCAGGTCGAGTGCACACAATATCAAATCCCTAACAGACATGTCTTTGGTGGCCCAGCGGAGACAAGATTTGGCTCTGCATTACAGTTTATAAAGGCCCAGGCAATGAATTCTCTTTCAAGAGAAGAAAAAACATTGAGGGCTTATAAGAAACTTTTAATTCGGACACAAAATTTAGCGCTGGGTCTAAAATGACAACAGGAAATGGGAGGTGGCTCTGAGGTTTGTTGAGACAGTCCAGCAGTAGTGCAGCAATGCCTCATTCTACCATGTCCTATACCAGCGATGGCGAACCTATGGCACGCGAAGGCCTTGCAGCTGGCACGCGGGAAGGTCCGCAAAAAAAGAAAAAGCTGGCTCTGACTGCTGCCGCGGACGCGGCAAGGGCAGAATGCAGCGTCCCGCGGGGCCCCCTCCGCCCGCTAAGCCCCTCTGCAAGAGCTTTCAGATTCGCGAGGGAGAGCGTCTCCCTCGCGTCTCTGTTAAGCCCGCAGGGGCTAATGGGAAATTTCCCATCAGCCCCTTTAGACGCGAGGGACTGATGGGAAATTTCCCATTAGCCCCTGCGGGCTTAACAGAGACGCGAGGGAGATGCTCTCCCTCGCGAATCTGAAAGCCCTAGCAGAGGGGCTTAGCGGGCGGAGGGGGCCCCGCGGGACATTGCAATCTGCCGCGGCAGCAGCCAGAGCCTGCTTTTTTTTAAAAAAAATTTGCCAGGGGGGGTTAGGACTGCTAATGGGCAGGGAGGGGGGGGGGTTAGGACTGCTAAGGGGCAGGGAGGAGGAGGGGGGGTTAGGACTGCTAATGGGCAGGGAGGAGGAGGGGGGGTTAGGACTGCTAATGGGCAGGGGGGGAGGGGGGGTTAGGACTGCTAATGGGCAGGGAGGAGGGGGGGTTAGGACTGCTAATGGGCAGGGAGGAGGAGGGGGGGTTAGGACTGCTAATGGGCAGGGAGGAGGGGGGGGTTAGGACTGCTAATGGGCAGGGAGGGAGGGAGGGGGGGGTTAGGACTGCTAATGGGCAGGGAGGGAGGGGGGGTTAGGACTGCTAATGGGCTGGGAGGGGGGGGGTTAGGACTGCTAATGGGCAGGGAGGGAGGGGGGGGGTTAGGACTGCTAATGGGCAGGGAGGGAGGGGGGGTTAGGACTGCTAATGGGCAGGGAGGGAGGGAGGGAGGGGGGGTTAGGACTGCTAATGGGCAGGGAGGGAGGGAGGGAGGGGGGGGGGTTAGGACTGCTAATGGGCAGGGAGGTGGGGGGGTTAGGACTGCTAATGGGCAGGGAGGTGTGGGGGTTAGGACTGCTAATGGGCAGGGAGGGAGGGAGGGGGGGGGTTAGGACTGCTAATGGGCAGGGAGGGAGGGAGGGGGGGTTAGGACTGCTAATGGGGAGGGAGGGAGGGAGGGAGGGAGGGGGTTAGGACTGCTAATGGGCAGGGAGGGAGGGAGGGAGGGGGGGGTTAGGACTGCTAATGGGCAGGGAGGGAGGGAGGGAGGGAGGGGGGTTAGGACTGCTAATGGGCAGGGAGGGAGGGAGGGAGGGGGGGTTAGGACTGCTAATGGGCAGGGAGGGAGGGGGGGTTAGGACTGCTAATGGGCAGGGAGGGAGGGAGGGAGGGAGGGAGGGGGGGTTAGGACTGCTAATGGGAAGGGAGGGAGGGGGGGTTAGGACTGCTAATGGGCAGGGAGGGAGGGAGGGAGGGAGGGGGGGTTAGGACTGCTAATGGGCAGGGAGGGAGGGAGGGGGGGTTAGGACTGCTAATGGGCAGGGAGAGAGGGGGGGGTTAGGACTGCTAATGGGCGGGCAGGGAGGGAGGGAGGGGGGGTTAGGACTGCTAATGGGCGGGCAGGGAGGGAGGGAGGGGGGGATAGTACTGCTAATGGGCAGGGGGTGGCTTGGGGACGGACTGCTAATGGGCTGGGGGGGTTAGGACTGCTAATGGGCGGGCGGGCGGGGGGGGGTAGGACTGCTAATGGGCTGGGGGGGTAGGACTGCTAATGGGCTGTGGGCTGATGGGGGCTGTCTGGAAATGGGGTGATGGGGGTTAGGACTGGTAATGGGTTATAGGGGGGGCTTAAACTGAAAATGGGGTGATGGGGGTTTAGGACTGGAAGTGGGTTGATGGGGGGGGGCTAGGACTGGAAATGGGCTGATGCAGGGACGAGAAGGGAATGGAGGCTGGGTTAGGCTGGAACTAGCAGGGAGCGGATGGGGGGGGCGGCTGAGAATGGGATGGGGCTGGGAGAGTAAAATGGAGAGGGGAAAAATATTTTGTGTGGGAGGGATAAAAAATCTACAATTGGCCGGGTATTGGGAGAGTAAGTGGGGATTGAGGATGGAGGGGTAAAATTTGAGTGGATGAAATAGGAATGAGGAAAGAGCAAAAGGAGAAAGATTAGTATGTTAAAGCGGATGTAGAGAGAGAGAATGGAAAAAAAAACTAGAAGAAAGGACAAATGGACAGCAGATGATGGAGAGTTAGCAGAAAACATGAAGAAACCAGAAGAAAGTGGCTGGAGCAATTGCAACTGTGTAACTGAGCTGAGGTATTCTGTTTATGTAATTCCTTTTTGACATTGCCACTTGTTCTCTTTCCCCAGTAGGTCATGTATTGTTATTGTCTGAAATGTATTGGTTTAATATTTGCAGTGTTGCCTTTTGATAGGTATGGTGTGGTGCTTTGTGAGTCCTGGTAGTGCTGTTAGGATACGGCGGGTTTGCTATTGGTTCTAAATGGGCAGTGTTTGTAGTAGTTCCTAATGTGCCTGGCGGTTGGCACTGGATTATAGTAATGTAGAAATCTTTTAGTCTGTCTTTATCCATACACTCATTAAGAGACATGTTTACTAAAAGTTAGTGTATGTTAGCATTATGCAAATATTTATGCAAATTGACATGCTGGCACTTTGAGGAAATTCTTTGGTTTTGTGCGGCAGTTTGGGCACTCGGGCTCAAAAAGGTTAGCCATCACTGTCCTATACCGAGAGCCCATGCTCTTTCTGCTTACTGGCAGGGATAGCAAATCGGAAGGCTACGGACTATGAGTTAGCTGTCAACATATTACAGCCACATACAGACAAATAAGACACGCATGATGATTTCTTCAACTTGGTTGCCATGGTTACCTAAACATAAAATGCACTAAAAACAAAGCAGATATAATTCATACATTAAAACCATTTAAAAAATACAAAATCTTGCAAATCTCATTCTAGAAAATCCCATGTGATCAACTGTTCCTAATTTTAGTTTAAATTCCTTGGGATTCTGGAGGTGATAGTCCCAGATCTTTGAAACAGAAAGAGTACTGGCCTGTCTGGGATTCCTTAAGGCGAACAATGCATTTGACCTAGAGTACAAGGCTTACCTCAGGGCTAAGGTGTTTGGCTATGTACATCCGTAGGAACGGTTTCCTTAATATGGAATTCACTGAGGGTCGATCCCTTGGCGAGATTTTGAACAACTGGGAAATTAACCCACGCACGTTGTAAGAATATTTTGGAGAGATTGCAGCATAATGTCCTTGGCAAATCTTCAGTACCAACAGGCGCAAGCTCTTAGCTTCAAACTGGCAGCAAGAAAAAGGGATCCAATCAAACATTAAGATACTGAATACGCCATACTTACATGATATTAAACAATTCATTTAAAGCTTAACTAGAACAATTCTCTTTATGTGGCAAACATATATAGCACATGAGGCCAGTGTGGCAATCAAGAACCACAGTTCCTAAGAGCCACGCTTACTAACGCTTAGCGCACATTAAACGCATTAATGCATGCTACGTGTTGCCGTGGCGCCACTTAGTGCATGACAACATCCATTAGCACACGCTAAGCTTTACTAAACATGACCTTAAAATAAAAAAATCAGCGCTGTTAATTATGTTTCTAAAGTTCTTTTTGACGCTTGATTTTTCTAAATCTTGTGTCGTGCCCGCCAGTCACCTTGCGGCTGTGAGTTTGGTTCTGCTGTATTAAGTATTGCACTTAGGTTCCTATTTATCAGAGATGAGTATTCATTTGCGTGCCTTCATTTAGTGCATGCAAAATCAATTTCATGCACATGAACCTAAGAATTGACAGGTATTACCGGTAAGTTGATTTGAGTGCATTATAAAGTTCTAATATGTGCTAAAAAGTTTTTTCTTAAACCATCTTCCTGAAACGGATCCAAACAAACCATCCGAAATATGAGAAAATTTCTGAAAATTCTGCCTTTGCCTATTTACTAAGCAGTGTTGGGTATTAATGTGGAAATTAACTCACGCCAACAGTTAGCATGGCATCTTAGCAGCTGTTATGCTTTAATATCTGTGCTAGTCTCCTAATATGGAAGGAGGTATGAAACGGATGGAACTGCATCTTACAGTTAACACAGAGGTAGTTACCATGTGTTAACTGCTACCATAGCCAGGGCCAGCCCTTCCACTAGGCTAATTAGGTGGCTGCCTAGGGCGGCCAGCCCAGGTGGACAGCAGCAGCAGCACAGGTTGGTGGCAGAAACAGCGGTGGTGGCACACATGGGCGGCCACTGCCGTCCCCCCCCAGCTATCGCCGATTCCATTTGGGGGGGGAGGCGGGCAGCAGCAGTAATTCCAAAACAAACAGCAAAAGCCACCGCTTTTGGAAATACTGCCGCTGCCCGCCCCTTCACCCCCCAGACAGAATCGGCAAAAGCTGGGGGAGGTGGTGGCGACCGCAGCAGCTGGAAGGGGGGGCAGCGAGGCCGGTGTTTCCGCCTAGGGCGGCAGAAACCCTTGGGCCGACCTTGACCACAGCAGATAACACACCTAGTTAAAGCCATCTCAAATGGCGTAGCTAATTACATCTCACTACCTGCCATTCATCTAACCTAATGTACATCAAAGGATTTTCCTCTTTGTTAACTGAATAGCAATATGCAGGGAACATATTGAAAACACCATTGCTCAACAACTACAGACACATCTTGAATATACTAATGCCCTCCACCCCTGCCAATCTGGCTTCTGGTCCGGGCACTCAACAAATACCACTCTTATGTCCTTACTCAGTAAGGTTCATCACACTTTCAATCACGGAAACATCACCCTCACTGTCTCCCTTGATCTATCCTCAACTTTCGATCTCATCGATCATGATCTTCTCTTGGCACGCCTGCACGATATTGGTCTCCGTGGCACTGTTCTAAACTGTTTCAATTCTTTTCTCTGCCAGCGCTCATTTACGGTCACCATCAGGTAATCTTTCTTCCTCCTCTTACCTCCTCACTTGCGGCATCTCTCAAGGCTCAGTTCTGGCCCTTTTCCTGTTCAATATCTTCCTTGCACCTCTGGATCTTCTAAGTCAACAATTGGGCATTTCCACTTACTTTTATGCAGATGATATCCTACTCCTTCTCCATACTGATCGTTTCCATCCTGATCTATCATCAATAAACACCTGCCTTTCTGATGTGGCCACCTGGCTGAGCGACAAACTTAACCCTTCCAAAACCACTGCAACCTGGCTTTCGGGCCAATTAGCCCCTCTCACTGTTTCTCCGACTTTCAATGGTTCCCTCATTGTCCTCACACCTTCATTCCATTACTTGGGCATTACAGTAAACTCTGCACTCTCATTTCACACACACATTCGCTCACTTGTTCAAGGTTCCTTTCTGTTCCTTCGGCGCGCAGACCCATCCAGTCTCTCTTCTCTAGTTCTGCTCTGGTCACCCTGATTGTCTCTCTTGTTCTTTCTCATCTTGACTATTGTAACTCCGTTCTGGCCATTCTCCTTCTTTATGAACTGAACCGTCTTCAACTCATTCAACACACAGCAGCTAGATTGATATTCCACGCATTCCGTTTCAATCATGTAACTCCTTTTATGCATCATCTACATTGGCTCCCTATATCCTACCATGTACAATTCAAAATTCTTACCCAGGTTCACAAAACATTTCATACCAGTAGCCCTCCATATCTCTCTTTGGTTATCCTACTACACACCTCTTATCATTCACTTCGCTCACTTCATATGAGCCGTCTTTTCCTTCCCTCCCCCTCTCAGGCACATCTGAAAACCACTCGCCATTCAGCCTTTTATTTCCTGGGCCCTTTTCTTTGGAATAATCCCCCACCCCAACTCCCTCTGGAACCTACCTATAACAAATTTAAAACTTTACTCAAGACTCCTTTGTTCTGTAGAGCCTTCGACCTTCCATCGGACCTTTCCTGATTCCTTACAGCTGATCATGGACACGCCCATACGTCCTGCCACCCTAGACGTCTTTCCTTGTGTCTCCTCTATAACCCCTCCTTGTGTTCGCCATCTCGTTTTGTCTCTCTTTTCAATTGAATTATGGAGTTCTTTTCTGGCTTTTAAAATTCATTTTTTTATGTAAACCACTCTGTTGTCCCTACTAAGGGCGATATATCAAGTTTAACAAATGAAATTAAACTTTTTCATCTAATGTGCGTTAATTTTGGCAATTGCCATGCATTATACAAAATCTTAACACACGCCAGCGAATAGGCTCTTTAATGCTAACGGCCGTGACCAGAGAGGAGAGCAAAGGAGCACGGACTTCATCAACAGAGCAAAGATCAACAATTGCTCCAAGACTGCTCGTGCGTACAGGCTCAGAAGACCACTTCTGGTATTTTCCAGGCCTCCCAAAACTAACTTAGTGGAAAGTTGCAGAGAAATAACACATAGCTTGTGATCGACAGCAGCAACTGCAAAAACCAACCATACAAATGAGAAAAGACAAAGGAACTTTGGACTTGCCGTTATTCTATCAGATCTTTTCACAACCATATAGTTGCTCATTTTATTCATATGAGAGGGTATCAAATGATATCTGGATTTTCAACATGGCTCAAATCAATGGATATATCCAGCGAGAATTACATCATGGGTCACAGTCTGATCATTTGCTCTCACAGGCCTTTTTTTATTAT
The DNA here is from genome assembly GCA_033557465.1 of Ichthyophis bannanicus. Lineage (NCBI taxonomy): Eukaryota > Metazoa > Chordata > Amphibia > Gymnophiona > Ichthyophiidae > Ichthyophis > Ichthyophis bannanicus. The sequence continues at coordinate 1,402,779,994 of CM066033.1, read as the reverse complement.
TTACACCGCATAGTGTTAAAACCATTTTAAATCTGACAAAACAAATCTTCAAGTTTCAGAAAACTATTCTTGAATAATATGTAAAACATGTTTCTTTAAAACAAAACACTTAGATTTCAAAGTCACCAGTTGCTTTAAAACATTAGCAGCCTTGTATTTTGGTTGATATTATTCTACCAGAAGCACGTATGGGGGCCAACTGATCATCTGAGAAACTCCCCACCCATCTGATCTACAGGAAATAGTCCATCAACAGCCAGTAAATCTTAGAGGCCCTTTTACTAAGTGCGACTAACCGGTTCACACACGTTTTAACATGCAGTAGCGGGCAGCTGAGAATGTGTGTGCATGCCGGCTACTGCCCGCTAAAACTCAAGCTAAGGGGCCATCGCAGGCTAAGGAGGGAAATGGACAGGTTAGAGGCAGAGTGGGGGGCGTGGAGAGCACATTGCTGTTAGCGTGAGGGCAACTGCCGCATGCTCAGTGGCAATTAGCATGAGTACACATAACGATACCACTATGGGTGTCATGAGATTCGCATGCATTAACTGTGCCACACATTCTGGTATGTGATTGTGCACTAACAGCCGGGAACATGTTAGGCACACCCCCAACAGCGCACAACGGTTGCACTTAGCAAGCATTACTTTTGCCGCTAATCGCACAGTAAGGGCACACCTTTAATAAAAGGACCTGTTAGTGCATCACTTGCAAGGATAATTTAGGAGAATCCCTCTGAGACTGCAGGAGTAGGTAATATCTACATTTCTGTATAAATATACTCTATAATCTGATCGGTATTCTATTTATAATAAATATAATATAATAGTCTAATTGGGTGCCTTTTTGGTCTCCAAGAATGATTTGGTTTTATTTGAATAAAGTAAAGTGGTGTGGTTGCAAAGTTAGTACACTTTAATGGTTGAAAATTAAAAGAAAAATGAAAAAAGAAATTAAGGTGATAACATTTTATTGGACTACCTTAATATTTCATGTGAGAGTTTTAATATTTTGGCATTCTTAGCATTTCTCTATCTAATTCCCCCCCAAAACTGTTAACGACCCCTGTTCCACACAGTTCTCAGTAACCTATTTCTTTGTCTTATGTTACACATCAGTCTGGCCAATGGGGTACTCACAGGATGTTTCAAAGTGCAGAGCTCATATAAGATACAGCCCAAAGACCAAACATCTCTGTTGGAGAAAGCAATTAAGTTGTTAGTGGGAGAGAATCAACAATAAACATCCTAAACAGAAAAGAAGGTAGGACTAGCTAGAAAAGAGAAAGTGCTACGTCTGAAGAATCTTCAAAAGAAAGGCTTGTACAATACTCATCCACCAAACCGCATCTCTTTGTGTTAGACAGAACAGTGTAGGAACGAACATGTCCTTATGACAAATGTCCAGTAACAGAGTTGGTTAATCTTAGATGATATGTCAGAAATGCTCTTCTATTTTTATAATTGTGATATGAATCACACTAATCTCTCTGATTGATTCTAAAGTGCTGGAGTGGGCATCATCAGATACCAACAAAAAACCCCAAAAACGGCACACAAAAATCAAAAAGACAAAACCAAAAAGACGTGGGATACCCCAATGAAAGACAGGCCAGTCTGAGGAAAAATAAATATAACAAAACGTAGAGGAAAAAAAGACCTCAGCAGCCCCCAACCTACAAAAGGGAGGACTCAAGTCTCACACAGGACAACAATGCCACAATGGTGTAAAGACTCAGCTTACATCAACGATCATAGAAAAAAAACCTCTACAAAAATACCAGACTGATACTGCCTAACATAGGTATGGAGTGTACACAGCGTTGTGCTCAGCGTGATGTAACAGTACAATGCAATGTAAAACAAAGGAAAATGGAACTTATCTGCTGCTCCAATCTGCTGCTCCAATCAACAGAAGATGAATTGAAAAGCTCAGTTGTCAAACGGCTGTGAGGCGAAACATCTGATGTCGGGGCTCCCACTTCATTGTTTGTTCTTGCCGTTTGACAACTGAGCTTTTCAATTCATCTTCTATTGATTGGAGCAGCAGATTAGAGCAGCAGATAAGTTCCAGTTTCCGTTGTTTTACATTGCATTGGACTGTTACATCACGCTGAGCACAACGCTGTGTACACTCCATACCTATGTTAGGCAGTATCAGTCTGGTATTTTTGTAGAGGTTTTTTCCTATGACTGTTGATGTAAGCTGAGTCTTTACACCATTGTGGCATTGTTGTCCTGTGTGAGACTTGAGTCCTCCCGTTTGTAGGTTGGGGGCTGCTGAGGTCTTTTTTCCTCTACGTTTTGTTATATTTATTTTTCCCCAGACTGGCCTGTTTTTCATTGGGGTATCCCACGTCTTTTTGTTTTTGTTTTTGTTTTTGTCTTTTTGATTTTTGTGTGCCTTTTTTGGGGTTTTTTGTTAGTATCTGTTGATATTAGCCCCTTGAGGGAATTCGTTTTATAGTTGGAATGGGCATCATGGCATTCCTCAATTGCACAGTTCACTAAGGGGATCATTATAAAAGTCTCAGTCGTGATTTGGATGTCTGAAGACATGCATGTGGACGTCCAAATCACAGAGACGTCCCCAGAGGCGTTTCACAAATGGCTTTTAAGGGCATTGAGGGTGTGGGGACATCCACGTAGGTAGGGGGGGCATGGTGGTGGCATGTCTGGGGAGGTGCAATGGACTTCAGAAATGTCGAGGACGTCAGTTACCCTGTGTATGTTTAGACGTGCTCCAGACATGAATAAGCATCAGGAAAGTGCTTGTTTTGCCGTAAAAAATCTTGAGGATGTAGAGAAGATGGAATGTTAAGTGACTAGCCTAAGATCACAAGGAGCAGCACTGGGATTTGTACCCTGGCTGCCCTGGCTCCTAACCCACTACTCTAGCCATTAGGCTATTAGACATCCCTGTTCTGAAATGCTATTCTGAGGAAATTGTGCCTGAACTTGGACAAGCTTGCTTTTTTTTTTTCAGAAATTCTGGTTTGGATGTCCCAGATTGCACTTCCTTTGTAAAATGTGCCTTCAAGCATCATAGGAATGACAAAACTGAGAGCAGGGAAAGGAGAGCTAAGGAAAGAGGATTACAGATGGTGAAGGCAACCTGGACAAGGAAGAAAGGAGGGAAATTATCGTGGCTTGCAGCAAGCCCCACTGCAAGCTGAGTGGAATTTTTCTGGGTTTTTTACATCAAGTGCTTTGTCTTTTGTCTCTTAAAAAATTGACATTTTTGTTATTTTTTATATTTGATGGGTTGGTGTTGGGTTTATTTATGTATTTGCTTTTGTATAATTTATTTAATTTTATTTATTATTTATTTAATGTCTCTTTTATACCGCGCTATTTAACATCAGTGCAGTTTACATACAAGCTTAGCTTATACAGTGCAGGCTAACCTGCACTGTATTTACAATGAAACAAGTGCTAAAACTTGGATAACACTGGGGGAAGTATTTACAGGTAGGAATCACATCAGGTGGGAAGAGTGACTTTTACAGAAGTGGGGTATATACATGCTGCTATATACAAGGTGCGCATAGTCGTGGATGGCGCCACTTTTACAAAAGCGGAGTATGTACATGCTGCTATTTACAAAATACGCATATTCGGGGATGGCGCCACTGGGAGAGGACGCCTCATTGCATGCTGGATGTGTTGGTGTGGCGGAACTGGTGGAGGGGGATGGCTGTTTGTGAGCTGTCAGAGTAGTGTTTGAGGAAGAGGTGGTGCTTCAGTGCTTTCCTAAACTGGGTCAGGTTGGATATTGCCCATATGCTGGGTGGTAGGGCATTCCAGCATCTGGGTGTACAGAACCTAAATGCCCTGTTTATTGTTGCTTGGGTGCATTGTGTTATTGCTTTCGGGATTACCAATGTGTTGACTGCTGCGGGTCTTCTGGATCTGTTAGAGGGTGTAGGGTGGATAAGCTCCGTGAGGGAGGTGGAGGAGAGTCTGTTGATGGCCTTGAAAGTCAGTAGTAGGGTTTTAAAAGAGAGTCTGCCGTGGATGGGGAGCCAGTGGAGATGTTTCAGGATGGGTGTCACATGGTCATTCCTGGAAGCACCATGTAGAACTCTGGCCGTGGCATTCATTGCGAGCTGGAGTGGGTTCAGGGTGGATTGCGGGAGCCCTTGTAGAACGGCATTGGCGTAATCGAAATGTGGGATAACCAGCGCTTGATAGATTGTCCGGAAGTCATCCGGCTCCAGCAGGGGGCGTAAGTGCCTGAGTGTCCGAATCTTGTGGTAAACTGCTCTTACTGTGTTGCTTATGTGAGCCTTCATGTCCAGGCGTTGGTCTAGTGTGAATCCAAGGTAACGGATTGTGGATTTGGTTAGTAGCTCCGCTTCCTTGACCTTTAAGTAGGCAGGAGGGGTGAAGTTTTGGTTCCTTGTAATGAAAAGGACGTCTGTTTTCTTGTGCTGTTATTCAAAGGTTTTGAGTCTGGAGCCAGTTGGATACTGCGTCAAAACATTCTGTCAGTGGGAAGAGGTCTGGCTGGTCAGTTGAGAATGGCATGTAGAGCAGTACGTCATCGGCATATATCAAGCAGTCAACATTGAATGATCGGATGAAGGAACAGATGGGCTGCATGTATATGTTGAACATCAGGGCGGAGAGGGAGGACCCCTGCGGAACACCCTGCCTCTGGTGGAATGGTTCTGATGTTGAAGCACCGGATCGTACGTGCTGCCATCTGTCAGACAGGTATGATTTGCACCAGCTTAGAGCAGTGTCACGAATACCCTTCTCCTTAAGTCGCACCAGGAGGAGCTCATGGCTTACTGAGTCAAATGCCGCGGCTATATCCATAAAGATAAGGGCAAACCCTTGACAGGTGTTGTCATTTCCAGCAATTATGTTGCTGAAGAGGGTGGTGAGGAGTGTTTCAACACCATGAGATTCCCTGAATCCGTGTTGGCAAGGGTCGAGTGGAGCGGCAGTCTCAATGTGGTATTGTATTTGGCATTGGACTTCTTTTTCAATTATCTTGGCAAGTAGTGGTAGGCTTGATATAGGCCTGTAAGAGTCGACCTTCTGGGGGTCTAGTTTGTTGTTTTTCAGCAGAGGTCTGATGGACGTGTGTTTGAGCCTTTGCGGGAACGATCCTATTGAGAATGACAGATCCATGAGTCTGGCTATGAACGGGCTAAAATCCCTCCGTAGCGCTTTTATCCAGAAGGCAGGGCAGGGGTTGGTTTGTGCAGTGGTGGTGTTGATGGCAGCGGTGATGTTGATGGCAGCAATAGTGTCTTCAATGCATTTCTTGGATGGGGTGGAGAAGGTGGTCAGTGGTGTTGGGTAGGGTGGCTCCTGTGCAGCGGTGGGTGCTGTGGACTTATCGGTCTGGCATAATTTTGATTGCAGGTAGTCTGCGAATTCTTGAGGCTGGATCTCGCTTGGATGGTTGGGGGATGATTCTTTTGTTAGGTTCTTGACTAAAATGAATAAGTCGTGTGGTTTGCTTAGTGAGGTGTGGAATTGCCTCATTTTCTCTGTTACTGCTTTGCGGTGTCTTGTCAGGTGAAGGTTATATGCCCTCTGGTCTTCAGAGGAGCGTGATCGATGCCAGCGTCTTTCCAGTTTCCTCAGATGGAGGAGTGACGCTCGCAGTTCCGTGGAATACCAGGGTGTGGCGGTTCGTTTTCTTGGAGGCTTGTTTGAGGGTGGGAGTTGGGCAATGGAGCTAAGGCTATTATCCCAGCTTGAGATCAGTTCATCGAGGCCGGGTGCTGACAAGGAGAGGAGTGGGAGGGTTTTACTCAAGATAACTTCTTTGTCAAAAGGTCAGAATCTTCGTAATGTGCACTAGGGGTGCTGGCCGGACTTCTGGGGCTCTTGTGGCCTTAGTTGAGCACAGGTATTTGGAATCTGATTAGTTTGTGGTCCAACCAGGGTACTGTGGTAATGGACAGTATGGGGTCATGGGTTGAGTCGACAGCTGACAGTGAAGCGAATACCAGGTCCAACTTGTTTCCCTTCACGTGGGTAGGTTCATTGACTAGTTACCTGTATCCTAGTTCCTTGAGAGCTTCAAGGAAGGCTGAGGCTTGTGTGACTTGCAGGGCTGGCAGGTTGAAATCGCCGAGTAACCAGCTTGGGGTGCATGGGTTCAGGGCGTTACAGGCAAGGTTGATTATTGTTGCGAGGTCATCGGGGGAGGTTGACGGGGCTCTGTACAGTAGGTTGATGGAGCACTGCTTGTTGGCTATGGTGATTGTATCGAGTTGCGTTGTGCTGGTGGCATTGATCAGATGGAATTGGAGGTCTGTTTTGGTGAGGATGAGCACTCCACCCCCTCTTCTACCGTCTCTATGGCAGGTGTAGATTGAGAGATTGGTGGGTAAGAGTTGGTTGAGGAGGACCGTGTCAGCGCTGGATAGCCACGTCTCTGTGATCAGGAGTATGTCGAGGTCATAGAGGGATATCATGTCTGAGATAGCTGGCCATTTCTTGTGGATTCAGCATGCGTTTATGAGGGCACATTTCAGGTTTTGGAGGCGGGGGTTTTCCTCTTCTTTGGCTTTCTTGGCATGTTGAAGCGCGACGTGTAGTAAGTGGGGGTGGAGAGTGCATGTATTTTCCTATGCCTTGTGATGGGGGGCACTTGACCATCTCCTCCCATGGCTCTGTAGGATTGGTATGTGATTGTAGGTAGGAGATAAGGCCAGTGTGCTGCTTAGCCCTCCAGAGAGGAGGTAACAGCAAGCTATGGCAATGAGGGAGGGCACCATTATGGAAGGCAGGTAGATCAGGCAAGTAGATTTTACTATCACAGGCAGGTACTACAGGCAAGCAGGTACAACAGGCCCAGGTTATGCTATCACGGGCAGGTACTACAAGCAAGCAGGTATAACAGGCCTAGGTTATGCTATCACAGGCAGGTACTACAGGCACGCAGGTACAACCGGCACCGGTTATACTATCATGGGCAGGTACCTCAGGCAAGCATTTACAACATGCACAGATTATACTATCGCAGGCAGCTATCACAGGCGGGTAGGTATCACAGGCATAGATTGTACTAATGTATATAATTTTTTGTAAATAGTTACTTAGCCTATATAGTTTACCTTTTTAATCCCAACTTCAAAAACCCCTGTTACTTGTAAAATGCATTACAGTTCTCTGTATGTATATGTTTGTTTTATGTAAACCGCGCTGATGACAATAGTGCGGTATATAAGAGATGTTAAATAAATAAATAAATAAATAAATACTTAGCAGAGGCAGGTAAATCGGATGCTAGTTCTCACAAGTATGGTCAGCAGCTAGCTTTCGTGGGTTTATGCAGTGGATAATGTGGTTAGGCCTTAGTCTATCTACTTTTCTGGTGAGCGTTGTCTTTCGGTGATTTTTGTAAGCAGCTTATTTGTTTGCTCTTGGGGATTTTTGTCTCTAGTTCAAAGTAGAAGAAAGTGTACTTACTCACCAGTAACAGGTGATCTTCGGGAAAAGAGTAACAGGTGATCTTCGGGAAAAGAGTCTTGGGAATTAGGAGAATGGGAGGGAAGCCATAAAGGAAGCAGTGTCCCCAGTGGAGGTGAAAAGCATCCATCTGCTGGCTATCTGATGTAGGAGTTCTGGTACAGAAATGAGGAGCTTGGCATTCTGAGGAATGGCGAAGAGGTCTATCTCTGGAGTCCCCCAGGTCTGAAAGATGTAGGATACTGTGTCTACATGGAGGGACCATTCGTGGGGAAAAAGGATCAGACTTAATTTGTCCGCTAAGACATTGTGTTTGCCAGGAAGATACACCGCTTGGAGGTGAATGTGATGATCTATGGCAGAGGTACTCAAATCCAGTCCTGAAGGGCCGCAAACCAGTCAGGTTTTTGGGATATCCCTAATGAATATGCATTAGATATATTTGCATGCACTGCCTCCATTGTATTTGAATCTATCTCATGCATATTCATTAGGGATATCCCGAAAACCTGACTGCTTTGCGGCCCTCCAGGACTGGATTTGAGTACCTCTGATCTATGGCAAAGGACCAGAGATATAGAGCCTCCTTGCAGAGGGACCAAGAACCTGTTCTGCCTTGCTTGTTCACAAAGAACATGGCCACTTGGTTGTCGGTTTGGACTAGGACTCTGTGGTAATGTAGGTAGTCCTGGAAGACCCTTGAGAGCATTGAAAATAGCTTGAAGCTCCAGCAGACTTATCTGGAGTTGAGATTCTTGCTGTGACCAGAGGCCCTGAGTGGAGAGAGATCTGAAATGGGCTCCCCGGCCCAGTTTGGATGCATCTGTCGTCAGGGTACATTAATGTGGAGGCATCTGAAAAGGTGACCCTACAAGGAGATTTTCTGGGGAACACTACCACTGGACAGATGTGATCAAAGGGGTAGGAGACTATTATTTTGTCTCAGAGGCAACCTGAGACTTGAGTCCACTGGGAGGCCAGAGTTCATTATGCTGTGCGCATGTGCAGATGGGCATAGGGAACTACATGCACCATTGAGGCCATATGGCAGAGAAGTTGTAGCATTTCTCAGGCAGTGAGATAGTCCTTGAGACATGCCTGAGATGCAAACTGATTGAGACGAGTGCAGTGGAGTTGGGGCAGAAATGCCCTTGACTGTGAGTGTCTAAGAGGGCCTCTATGAATTCTAAAGTTTGAGAGGGGACAAGTTGTGACTTTGGAAGATTTATGACAAATCCCAAGTGTTTTAACACCTGCATGGTGCGTGAGAGAGATAGGCTGGCCTCCTGAGAGGTGCTTGCCCTTATGAGCCAGTCATCTAAGTAAGGGAAGACAAATATCCCTAGAGTCCTTAGAAATGCGGCTACTACCGTCATGCACTTTGTGAAGACTCTTGGGGCAGAGGCGAGGCTGAAAGGTAGGACTCTGGTGGATGCTTAGAATGCCCTCCCAATGGAGGTGGTGGGGGCAAATACGGTGACAGAATTCAAAATGGCATGGGACAGACACAATGGATCCATTTATGGCAACAGAATAAAATCCAAATAAACTGAACCATGTAACTTCTCAACAAATAGGGGTGTCCTGCATGGAGCGGTGGGTTCACCCCTAAACAAAGACATGGGGAGGGTTGGCCTGATGGGCGGCCTGCACAGAGTGGCACCTTCTCCTGCCATCTTACTCTGGCCTTCTTAATGGGCAGACTAGATGGACCATACTGGTCTTTATCTGCCATCATTTACTATGTTACTATGTATTGATAGTATCTTCCCTGAAACATGAAGCGTAGGAATTTTCTGTGTGTTCCAGATGAATAAGAATATGAGTGTACACTTCCTTTAGATTTAGAGAACAGAGCCAGTCCTGACTGGAGATAGGGGAGAAGAGTCCCTAGAGAGACCATCCTGAACTTCTCGTGAATGAGAAACTTGTTTAGGTCTCTGAGGTCCAGAATGGGCCTGTATCCCCCAGTTTTCTTTGGAATGAGAAAATAGGGAGAATAGAAGCCCATCTCCTGATGGGATGTTGGAACCTCTTCTATGGCACCCTGCAGTAGGAGAGAGGTGACTTCTTGCAGAAGCAGTGAGAGTGGGCTGAAAATGGAACTCTCTTAGTGAGTTGGGAGGGGGTAGGCTTTACAGATGAAGTCTGTATCCCTTTCGTACTATTGTTAATGTCCACTACTCTGAGGTGACGAGATGCCATCTGTGGGTATAATGGCAGAGTCTGCTGGGAATGTGGAAAGGGTTGGGATTCTCCAGAGGCAGGACAGCTATGTTCTCTAGGAAGGAGTCAAAAACCTGGAGCAGCCTGAGCCTGCTGAGCTGGCTGCGTCTTAGGAGTCTGAGCCTTCTTTTGATGTTTTGGAAGCTGTTGTCCCTTTTGAGGAGCAAGATGCTGACATTGAGAAGCAGGAGTATAAGAAGAATAGTATGTCTTCTTTTTATTAAAGAAGGCCTTTTTTGCTGCTGCCGCCTTTTTAGCTGGGTTGGCAGTAGATCTGGAGAGCTTATTTAGGGTAGTTTTCTCAGATTATAACTGAGAGGCTTTGTCCTGCCAATCCTTGCCAAAAAAGGTTTTCTCCGGTGAAAGGGATATTAACCAGCTTATCTTGAACCCATTGTTCAAGATCCGATGCTTGGAGCCATGCAATCTTGCGTGCACCGATGCAGATCGATGTAGCTCTGCTGGTGCACTCGAAGCAATCAAAAGTTGCCTTGTTGATGAACTTTGAGACGTTCTGCGCTTGCTTTACCAGGGTAAGATAGTCTGCTCTCTTGTCATCCGAGAGAAGAGGAGACATTGGCTCTAAATCCTTAGTTACCTCTTTGAGGAACATACCAATGCAGAATATGTAAGAACTGATTCTTGCTGAAAGCATGGAAGCAACGTCGACCAAAAGCATCAAGGATTCTCGATTCTCTAACCGGAGAGTTAGAGGAATGTGTGTCTGCACTTTTGATTTGACACATTGCCAATTCTACCACCATGGAATGGAGCAGCAATTGTCTCTTTTGAAAACAGGGACATTCCAGTACCTGGTGTCGAGCCATCGAGTATGGAGAGAAATAGTAAGAGGTGTCTCCCATATACGAAGCATGAGGTCATAGAGTATATGGTGAATAGGCAGCATAGTTGCTTCTTTAGCAGCTGTTGGGTATTGAAGAATTTCCAGTTCTTCAGTCCTAGGCTCTTTCTCCAATGTTACTGTTATGGACAGGCCCCTGGAAACATCGCAAATAAAGTCTTGAAAAGACACGTCCTCTGATGGGGATATGCGACGTTGTGGAGATGGGTTCGGGTCCTCCAGTAGTCCGTAGGTCTCGAGTATCGGCTGATTCATCATCCGACAAATCGGAGTCTGAAGACTCAACATATCGATGGGCAGGGTTTTTGCGCTCTGTGTGAACTTGGTACCGATCTAAACCAGCACTTTGAATTTGTGTAGCCAGAACCTCAGTACGGGAAACGGATTTGAGGGCTGACATGGAAGGTAGCGTGGTAAGCAGTAGGAAAGTCGATGCAGTTTGTATTGGTGCCAACGTCTGTGAAACCGACTGTAAAGGTTTTACTGGAACTGAAGATGCCAGTAAGGCCGCTAAGCTCCGCTTGATGGCCAGTATGCATTGATCCATGGAGCTTGCCGATGCTTGAGTATCAGTACTGGAAATGTGGGCCACGATCCCTGAGCACAGCACCAGGAGCTCTCTGGAGGTAGAGGCCTCGGGAGCATCCTAGGACCCCACAATGGCTTTGGAGGAAAGTTCCTACTGCCTGGGTTGTTTGGCTTCAGGCTCGATGCTTAGAAGGAGATCTACCCTTTGGGGGGGGGGGGGGGCGGCCAGTCTTCGATGAAGACTTATATTTTGATACCTGAGATACATGGGAGAAGATGAAGCTCTCGAAGATGTCGATGCTAGAGAGACAGCGTCAGAGGCAAAGAGGGTGTCCAACTTTGCAGCTCGATTCTGCAGGCCTCTCTTCGTCATCTTCCTGCAGAGAGGACAATCTGAGGGTTGCTGATCAGGCCCTAGGCATTTTAGGCACTAGTCATGGGTGTCGGTGGCCGAGATGGTACTGCCACACTTGGAACATTTCTTAAAACCACTGGATTAAGATGGCAATGATGTGCCTGAAGAAAGTGGAACTTTATTTTTCTCCATTTTTTTTCTGAAGGAAAGAAAGAACTGATGGTAAGTCGGTATTAGAATTGACAGGAAGGCAGACGCGAACCACAAAAATATGAAAAACAGGAATTTTCTGCGGTGACAGGATTTGCTTCCCATCGGATCCACGGAAAACGAAGAACTAAGGAGAGAGAGCTGGAAAGGCAGGAAGACAGCTAAGCAGGTGCAGTGGGATGGTCCCAAAGGCTTTCCTATTGGACGCTGGGGAGCATTCCCACGTGGGCTCCGTCGGTACCGACATCACCCATATGTGAAGACTACATTCCTGCTTATTCCTGGAGATAGCTAATAATACTTCTGAGATATTAGTTCCTTACTTCCCCACCCCAATTCCCACTTACCACCATCTTCCAGGGCAATTGCCAGGTTGCATCCCTCCTAATGCCAATCCTGACATCTGCTGTCTTTTATTTTGTACAGTACGGGGGAAATGCATTTCTATTTCTCTTCTGTTGCGCTACATGCAGCGTCTGGCTTTCTGAGGTTTTAGTTAAATTTTTGTCTATATATTTCTCTTTTCGTTTTGTGCTCATTTATTGATGAAGCCTATCTGTATTATGTGTGTGTGTACAACCAGTGCTGGGTATTCTGTTAGTATGGAATTTCTGTTTAAGAATGTATAACAATCATGCTTGTTCAGTTTGCACATTGCCCTCTCTGTAATTATTTTTAGGGGGGGTAGGGGCAGAACAGGGGGTGGGGCAAGGGTAGGATGGGGCAGGACAAAGGCATGGGCAAAGCATGGCTAGCCACAGGTGGCAGTTTTTTCTCTTTTAAAAAGTTGGCAATCCTACTAGTGAGTTTAGATACCAGCTGCGTTACATTACTCCAGTGGTATGAAGCCCTCCCTTTGTGCAGGACCTGTGGCACAATGACCCAGCTACAATATGAAAGTGAAATTTCACTTACCGTTAATTTCCTTTCCTGGAATACTGCTAGACCAGTCCAGACAAACGGGTTGTGTCCCTCTGCCAGCAGATCCTGGAGACAGAGAATTCTACCAGAGCTCTGATAGGCTGGACTCTGGTGATATGGATCTACCCCTAGGGGTCTCCCTCAGTATAGTCTGTAAAGCGAACCCAAACCAGAACTACAACGTAACCATAACACCACCGAAGGTGGATTCCGATTCAACTATGTACAAAGGTGCTAAAATCATCCCCAGAATCGAAAGGCTGCGAAGAAAACCAAAACAGCCGTAGGCTCCGTAGGCTTCTTTGGCCAGGCATACTGAAAAGGGATGAAAAAGAGAACGGCGGCTCCACTGCACTAGCAGGACTGCAACTGAAAGCAGGGTGGGTCCTGGACTAGTCTTCCATGTCATACTGCTAGACCAGTCCAGACAAACGGGCAGTACCCAAGCTACCGACTTTCAGGGTGGGTCCAATGCTGCCGACAGCACTGCAGCTCCAAAACGACCCTCCTGCCGAGCATGGACGTCCAACCTATAGTGATGGACAAAGGTGGACAAGGACGACCAAGTCGCCGCCCGGCAAATGTCGAGAGGAGCTACCTGAGAACGTTCAGCCCAAGATGCCGCTTGAGCCCGGGTGGAGTGCGCCCGGAGCCCCACAGGCACCGGCTTTCCTTGCAGAATATACGCTGCTTCAATGGCCCTTCGTAACCACCTAGCAATAGTGGATTTGGAGGCTGCGGATCCTCGCCGAGAACCCGCAAACAGGACAAAGAGATGATCAGTTGTACGAAAAGAGTTAGTTACTTTAAGATACTGACAAAGAACCCTCTTCAGGTCCACTGCACACAAATGACTATTTATTTATTTATTTTATTTATTTAACAACTATTTCTATACCGCTCTTTCACAAGTATCAAGTGCGGTTCACAATGAACAGTGTGTTGTATGGTATGGATAGTATCATACCAAGTCATTTTACATAGAACAGATGAACTAGATACAGATAACGGTATAGATTTAAACAGTAAATTATTAAACTATTATAACATATATACATAGTAAATATATACAAATTGTATCATATGTCGCGTGTGGTTGTATACTTTATGTAGGCTTCAGGAACGTGGGTATATGTTGTTTGAATTGTAGTAGTTAACCTGCGTCTCTTTGTGTCGTCTGGCCAGTCTCTAATCCTTGGTTGTAATGCAATGAAAATAAATGGGTTTTCAGTTTTTTTCTAAATTCCTTTATGTCTGATAGTGAGCGAATGTTGTCAGGAAGGTTATTCCAGAGGATAGGAGCTGAGTGTGAGAATGCTCTCATGTTGGTTTGTTTTTTTGCCTTTGTGTAGTCTTTTGGTACTGCTATAGTGTTAGTGTTTCTACTTCTTTGTGATCTTTTATCTATTTCTATCTTGATGAGTGTATTGAGTATAGTTGGCGCTAAGTTATTTATTAGTTTAAATGTTGTAAGTAATATCTTATATTTTATTCTGCTGTGGATAGGTAGCCAATGGAGTTTGGCTAATGTCGGTGTGATATGTTCAATTGAGCTTATATTCATTATTATCCTTGCTGCGATGTTCTGAGTTAGTTGTAATTTTTTAATATTTTGCTTTGTGATGCCATTAAGGATTAGATTTGCAAAATCAAAGTGTGGGGTGATGATGGCTTGTATTATGGTTATGAAGTCTTGTAAGTGGATTAATGGTCTTAGTTGTTTCAAGGTCTTAAGTTTGTAGTGTATGTTTTTTGTTAGATATTTTATGTGAGAGTCCATGTTAAGTTTATTGTCAAGTATCACACCCAGGTATTTTATTTCTTTTTTTATGTTGATCTCATGGTTATCACTGGAAGACAAAAAAAGAGGTTGGTTGACATGAAACGGAGTAAGCACCTTAGGTAAGAAAGAAGGGACTGTCTGAAGAGAAACTCCCTCCGTAGAAAAGGTAAGATAGGGATCCCGACAAGAGAGAGCTTGAAGCTCGGAAATTCGTCGCGCTGAGGTTATGGCTACTAAGAACACCATTTTCAGCGTTAAGTCTCGAAGGGGACATGCCCTCAAAGGCTCAAAAGGCGGAGCCACCAGAGCACGGAGAACGAGAGCGAGATCCCAAGAAGGAACCACTGGACATATCAGGGGCCGTAAGGTCTTAAACCCTTTGAGAAAGCGCGAAACATCCACGTGCGATGCAATAGAATGCCCCAATATCGGTCCTCGGAAACAGGTTAGGGCGGCAACCCGCACCCGTAAGGTCCCGAGCGCCAGGCCCTTATCGAAGCCGGCCTGCAGAAAGGACAGAATGTCCGGGATGCCGCAACGCCACAGCGAAACCTTGCGCATCAAACACCAAGACTCAAAGAGCCGCCACACCCGAGTGCATGCCAAGGACGTGGAAAACTGACACGCTTTGAGCATGGTCGCTACCACGCTAGACGAATAACCCTTACGAGCTAATCCGCGGCGCTCAAGAGCCAGGCCGTAAGCGAGTAAGGAGCCGGGTCTTCCATAAGGATTGGCCCTTGGTGCAGGAGCCCCGGGAAGGCCCCCAGGCGCAGAGGCGGCGCTCGAGACAGACGTACGAGATCCGCATACCAGGGTCTGCGAGGCCAATCCGGTGCCACTAGAATCACTGGGCCTCGATGTTCCCTGACGTGCTGGAGAATCTTGCCGACCATGGACCAGGGAGGGAAGACATACAGAAGAAGATGCGTCGGCCACGGCTGAGATAGGGCATCTATCCCGAGTGACCCGTTGTCTCTCCAACGGCTGAAGAAAAGCGGAGCTTTGGCATTCTGCGCCGTAGCCATAAGGCCCATCGCCGGCCGGCCCCATTTGTGCACAATGGACTGAAAAGGGTCTGACGCTAGAGCTCATTCACCGGGATCCAGAGTATGCCGGCTGAGGAAGTCGGCTGTGACATTGCTCTGCCCCGCGATATGTTGTGCCGAAATCACCTGGAGATGTCTCTCTGCCCATGGAAGGAGAAGACTCATTTCCTTCGATACTCCTGGACATTTCATGCCCCCTTGGCGATTGATATACGCCACCATTGTAGCGTTGTCGGATAGCACTCGAACCGACTGATGCCGCAGAAGAGGCTGGAACGTCCGCAAGGCTAATCGCACCACTCGCGTCTCGAGGCGATTGATGGACCACCGAGCCTCCTGAGGAGACCAAGTTCCCTGTGCTGTGTGCAAGCCGCAGTGCGCCCCCCAACCGGAGAGAATGGCGTCCGTCGTCACCAGCACCCAGCGTGGTGTCTCCAAGGGCACTCCCCATAGGAGATTGTGGGACCGGAGCCACCAGCGGAGGCTTAGCTTGACCTCCGGAAGAAGAGGCAGCCGAACCTGGTAGTCCTCCGACACCGGCGACCATCAAGACAGAAGCGCCCTCTGCAAGCCGCGCATGTGTGCTCTCGCCCAAGGAACTAGGTCAATGGTAGCTGCCATGGACCCCAAAAGTTGAAGGTAGTCCCAAGCCCGAGGCGCCTCCTGACTCAGAAAGAGGCGGAGCTGGAGTGAGAGCTTCTGGAAGCGAACCTGCGTGAGGAATACGCGCCCGCGGCAATTGTTGAAGTGAGCTCCTAGAAAATCAATCTCTTGAGACGGTTGGAGGCAACTTTTGGTGCGATTGATCACCCATCCCAGGTTTTCCAAGAAAACCACGATGCGGGCCACAGACTCGCGAGCTTCTGGCAGAGTCGGCTCGGATAAGCCAATCATCTAGGTAAGGATGAACTTGGATTCCTTGCTTGTGCAACGCAGCTGCCACTACCACCATTATCTTGGAGACAGTTCGGGGAGCTGTAGCCAACCCGAAGGGCATGGCCCGGAACTGAAAATGCTGCCCCAGAACTGCGAATCTCAGGAACTGCTGGTGTTCGACCCAAATGGGGATATGAAAATATGCTTCCGCGAGATCGAGCAACACTAAAAACTCGCCCTTGCGCACCGCCTGGATCACGGATCGAAGGGTTTCCATCCGAAAATGTGGTACACGAAGGCTGCGGTTTACTCCCTTGAGGTCCAGGATGGGGCGAAACGAACCATCTTTCTTGGGCACCACAAAATAGATGGAGTACCGACCCAACCTTCTTTCATGGAGGGGTACTGGGCAAATGGCGTTTAACAGAAGAAGACGCTGTAGTGTGGTATGAATGATCCATCTTTTCTCGGGAGATCCTGCCGGAGAAACCAGGAAAACTTCAGGAATAGCCCGGCAGCACTCGAGAGAATAACCCCGAGAAACACTGTTGAGTACTCATTGATCGGAGGTGATTTGCGCCCACTGTCGAGAAAATAAGGCCAACCGTCCTCCTACCGGCGGCAAAATCTCGAGTGGGCCTCCCATCCCGTCAGCGGGAGGGCCGCGCGGATCCGGAGAACTTCACCGAGGAAGAGTAGGAGTCTGAACCCTTTCAGGCTCCCCGAAAGGACTGCACCCGCTGTCCATAACGATTGGATGGCGCTGCCGGCATAGAGGGCTTGAAGGAACGAAACCTCCAGGAGTCTCTATTCCTGGAATACTGCCTGAACATCTGCCCCCTTGAAGACCGGCGAGAAGATGACTTTGGCCTGTCCTCCGGCAAGCGCTGTGGCTTAACCTCCCCAAGATCCTTTACCAGCTTGTCCAGTTCTTCCTCGAAAAGAAGCCTTCCCTTAAAAGGCAATTTGGAGAGCCGGGCCTTGGAAACGACATCCGCGGCCCATTGGCGGAGCCACAGCCTTCACCTGGCCACCGTGATGGCCGCAATCGAGCGAGCCGAAAGTCGCAGCAAATCATAAAAGGTATCGGCCAAAAAAGCCGTAGCTGACTCCAGGCGACAGAGACGAATCTTCAGGTAATCGTTGAATCCAGCGTAGCAAGGCTCGGGCCGTCAGTCCACCACATACCGTCGCTTGAAGAGCTAGGGAGGACGAAGAAAAGGCCGTCTTCAGGAGGTTTTCCGCTTTCCGGTCCTGCGGATCCTTAAGCGCAGCCCCGCCTTCGACCGGAATGGTGGTGTCCTTCGGATACGTAAGCCAGTGCTCCAGGACTTCTGGGGACCAGACATACAACTGACCCAGGCGACGAGCGTTGCGCAGCGGAATGTCCGGTGAATCCCACTCCCAGGATACCATTAGCTGCAATTCTGGTGGAAATGGAAACGATTTCAAGGGCTTACGAATGCCCTGTAAGATGGGATCCGCCTGAAATGGAGCCTGAGGAGTCTGCGGCTCAGGAAGACTTGAAAGGCGAAGCGCCTCTGACACTTGCCCAATTAGGGTGGATAACTCCTCCTTACGGAACAGTCGAACATCCTGTGAGTCCTCCCGTGCTGGACTAGACGAATCTGATGGAGAATACTCCGCATCCTCACGATCTGAGAGCTCCGCAGAGCCCTCAGCCAAAGACCTGTCATCCTCCGGGTTCAGATACTCGTCCTCAGCCGAAGACCTGTCATCCTCCGGGTTCAGATCCTCGTCTAGCAGGAACGGGCTCCCTTAAGGCCAATAGAAGGACCGCTTGCGGGCAGCAGAAGTAGGCATGAGTTCCTGGGCCCCGGACAGCTGCACCGCCGCAGACGCAGAAGAGTCAGCATGCCACAGCGTCCAAGCTTGGCGAAATAGCGCTAAGAGGTGCTCCTCAGAAGGCAGAGCAGCTTGCGAAGGAACTAGGGGAACTTGGAGAGACACCGGTAGAGTCCCCTGAGAGTCTGCTGAAGCTGACGAGGGCAGCGGGCCATCTAGCACAGGCAAATCAGAGACTGTAGCCCCTGGATGTGGCCCGGCCGACGAAGACTCCCCCGGGTGAGCAAAGCAGGACGTGCATAACCGATTCTGAAGTTCCTTCTGCTTCTTGTGACAAACAATGCACCTCTGCAGTGAGGAAGGCATTGTGAGGCTATAAATGAGGCGCTCTGCTTTATTAACTACAGCGCGCTGTGCAAACAATTCCCCCAAAACCAGAATCCATTTGAAATAACAAGCAGCAGGGAGCTGCCACCGCAAAGGAGGTTAACAGAAGCCAACAAGAAATCCTGTGCTTCCTGCCAAAAACAGAGCTCCGCGGCGATTCAAAATGGCCGCCGACAAGCTAAAGTTATTAAAAAACTTGAATAAGTACAAATCCGGCAAAAATTACCCCAAATAGGTAAGCAGAGGGAAGATAGGAAGTCAAGACCTCCTCAGCTGCTGACAGGAAAGATCAAAAGGCAAAAATATCGATCGTGCCGTCGCGTAGCTGCAGGAGCCGGTGATAGAAAAAAGAAGCTGTACTTACAATGCCTGTTAGTGCAGAGGAGCCAAGGGCAGCGTCAGAATCGTGACAGATGCCAGACCACTAAAATCAGAGCCAAATACTGACTTTAGGAAGCCCTTCATCCAGCTAGCAAGCCCTCGTGGCCAGCTGCTGGGGATTCTTTCAGGCAGCAAACTCAACTGTTAGACACAGGAGCTCAGCTGCAGACACCCTGGTCCAGAGTGAATCACACTGGGACAACAGGAAATTTAGATTTATTTCCCCCAAATTGGTTTTGAAAGGATTTTGGAAGGGAAACAACAAAAGGCAACCAGATCTGCTGGAGACAGAGAAATACTGAGGGAGACCCCTAGGGATAGATCCATATCACCAGATTCCAGCCTATCAGAGCTCTGCTAGAATTCTCTGTCTCCAGGATCTGCTGGCAGGGGGACACAACCCGTTTTTCTGGACTGGTCTAGCAGTATGACATGGAAGAGCCCTGATAGTCTATGCCTACGATGCTTTTTTATTTGTAGCCGACTCTGCAGTCTGGAATGCTCCCGTGGAGCTTTGGCAGGAAGCAGATATCTGATTTTCTAGAAAAGGGTTAAAGCATACTGCTTCCTGCAGGAATCTGGGCCAGAATGGCAATTTAGGCTTTCAATATCTTTCTATTTACCTTGATCTATTAGAAATGGTAGCACTTTGCTTCACCAGAATATCTTTTCTGTCATCCACTGTCTGTCTAGACTATCTAGACTTTATGTGTACTATAAGACTGTATTTTATGGAAACAAAATCTGCTGTAGAATCTATATGGATTGAAATTCCATATAAAAGGGGGAAGGCAATGGCAGTGGGGCTGTACTATCGAGCACCTGGCCAGAATGACCAAATGGATGATGAAATGCTCAAAGAAATCAAGGAAGCTAACAAAAGTTACAGCGCAGTAATAATAATGGGTGATTTCAATTACCCCGGTATAGACTGGGTCAGTGTCACGTCAGGACATGCTAGAGAGATAAAGTTCATAGATGACATAAATGACTGCTTCTTGGAGCAGCTGGTTCATGAACCGACCAGAGGGGAAGCCATATTAGACCTAGTCCTTAGTGGAACACCAGATCTAGTGCAAGAGATAAGGGTGTTGGGGCCACTTGGCAATAGTGATCATAGCATGATCGCCTTTGATTTAATTAGTGGAGGAGGGATAGTAAGGAAATCCACAGTACTACCTTTTAACTTTCGAAAGGGAGACTATGATAAAATGAGGAAAACAGTTAAGAAAAAACTAAAAGGAGCAGTTGCAAAGGTTAAAGACGTACATCAAGCTTGGGTGTTGTTGAAAAATACTATCTTGGAAGCCCAGACCAGCTGTATTCCACGCTTTAAGAAAAGTGGAAGGAAGTCCAAAAAACTGCCAGCATGGTTTAAAGGTGAGGTCAGAGAGGCTGTTGTTGCCAAAAAAGCATCTTTCAGGAAATGGAAAAAAGAGCCAAACGACGAAACCTGGAAACAGCACAAGCACTGGCAAATCAAATGCAAGGCATTGATAAGGCAGGCAAAGAGAGAATTTGAGAAGAAGCTTGCTGCGGAAGCAAAAACGCGAAATAAAGACCTTTTCAATTACATTCGTAGCAAAAAACCTGTGAGAGAGTCAGTTGGTCCATTAGATGATAAAGGGGTTAAAGGAGCACTAAGAGGCGACAAGGCGATAGCGGAGAGACTGAATGAATTCTTTGCTTCGGTCTTTACTGAGGAAGATGTAGGGATGTTACCCATGACTGAAGTGGTATATAAAGGTGCGGAAGAATTGAAGGAAATATCGATACATCGGGAAGATGTCTTACAACTATTGGATAAACTGAAGAGTAGCAAATCACCTGGGCCGGATGGTATACATCCAAGGGTGCTGAAAGAACTGAAATATGAGATTGCAGACCTGCTATCAGCTCTGTGAACTATCATTAAAATCATCTCTAATACCTGAAGATTGGAGGATCGCCAATGTAACACCAATTTTTAAAAAGGGTTCCAGGGGTGATCCGGGAAACTACAGACCGGTGAGCTTGACGTCAGTACCAGGAAAAATGGTAGAAACCATCATAAAGAATAAAATTACTCAGCATGTAGATAGTCACAACCTAATGGGAGACAGCCAGCATGGCTTTAGACAAGGAAGATCTTTTCTTACTAATCTGTTATGTTTTTTTGAAGGAGTGAATAAACAGGTGGACAAAGGTGAGTCGGTTGATATTGTGTATCTGGACTTTCAGAAAGCCTTTGACAAGGTCCCTCATCAGAGACTTTTGGCAAAACTAAAGAGTCATGGGATAGGAGGCAGTGTACTATTGTGGATCAGGAACTGGTTAAAAGATAGAAAGCAGAGGGTAGGGCTAAATGGCCAATTTTCCCAATGGAGAAAGGTAAATAGTGGTGTACCCCAGGGATCTGTGCTAGGTCCGCTGCTTTTTGACATATTCATAAATGACCTGGAAAGTGGGATAACGAGTGAGGTTATCAAATTTGCAGATGACACAAAACTATTTAAAGTTGTTAAAACCCAAGAGGATTGTGAAAAATTGCAAGAGGATCTTGATAAATTGGAAGACTGGGCATCAAAATGGCAGATGAAATTTAGTTCAAATCCTTTTTATTAAGGTTTTCGGTAAGAACCACAGAACAATAACATCATCAAACTAGACAATAACAAAACTGTCCATATGTCAAAGGGATAACACAACTCCACCGTCAGGCGTATAAGAGTACAATAGCTACAGCAGTATAGGTAACAATAGTGCCTAATGAAGACAGTCCCGTCTTCTGAGGGACAAAAACCCTTTTCCCACCCCCCATCCCCCCTTCCACCCCCCAACCCTCCCCCCCAACCTCACCCAGCAGACACACAGGGGATATAGGGAGCGTAGGGAATGCAAGAAATAAGTAAGCTACAGTTACAGAGATTCAGAAGGGGAACCGGAGAATACAGGCACCCACAAACCTAGAAAGGGAGAGCAACTGCCCCAGGTCAGAAGCATACAGTTGTTCGCACTCCCGGCCATTCCAGAGTGCCCCCCTTGGGAGCCATGCTATACATTCAATACTACACTGCGCTCTCTGGGCGCGAGGTGGTTAATGACTGGAGACCATAGATCCAGGAACCTATCCCAGTGTTTGCCGCCTTGCTGCTTCGATGTTAACTTTTCCATGTACATCAACTCCAGCAAGGCTTGCTCCCACACCAGGCTCCTCGGTGGCGTGGGTTCCACCCAGCGACTCAATAAGGCCTTCTTAACAAGCAAAAAGCCTCTCTCTAAGAGTCTCCGCTATGCCGGGGGGGGGGGGGGCAGCTGAGCTGAAGAACCCCACTCATGAAATAAACACACATCCTGTTCCAAGAACCCCCCCTATTCCCAACCAGCCTTCCATCTTTGCGCAAGCTTGCCCCCAGAGGACCCGCACTGCAGAGCACTCCCAAAAGCGATGTAAAAGTGTACCTACTTCCCGCTGACACCACACACAAAGGGGGGTTGGTCGCAAACCTGAATAATACCGAAATTAGACCTTACCTGCTAATTGTCTTTCCTGGAGATCTCTCCGGGCCAGTCCAGGAACAAGTGGGTTGTCAATCTCCTTCAGCAACTGAGGACTGAAATCTTAAACTTTGAAGAGCTGGTATCTGACTCCCTCTGCTGGCCACTTCCAGTCTAACCTTAACAAAGCAGATGAAAAAATTAATGGCCAAAAACCAGCAGAAAATGAGAAAAAGGGAAAATACGAAAACGCAGCAGCCTCCCAGTGATGTGATGGAACAGGCAAAAAACCAGGTTTCTCACCGGGGTTTTTTTTTTTTTTTTTAAATAATTATTTATCTAATCATTTGTCTCAAAATAACCAAGAAGATAAAACGTAACACATGAACGAGAAGCCATGAGTGAGAACAGAAAAAACAACACATGATAAGCCATGACGCGGACGCCACCACCAGCCGTCGAGAATCCTTAGGTACCCGCGTTACACAGAAATGTGACCAAAAAACTGTGATCAAAAAACATGGGTGGGTCCTGGACTGGCCCGGAGAGATCTCCAGGAAAGACAATTAGCAGGTAAGGTCTAATTTCGGTTTCCTGTTCGACTCTCCAGGCCAGTCCAGGAACAAGTGGGAAGTACCAGAGCAGTATCTAACCACGGGAGGGACCGAACAGGCATACGAGGACGACCGACGCCCTCACACAGGCCTAGCTCTCGGCCAAGCCCTCAAGCCTGCAAAGTTTCGCAAACGCGGAAGCGAAGACTACGGAGCTGCTTGACAAAAATCCACCGGCGGAACACAAGCATATGCCGCCCAAAAGGACACTGGGGTGCCCGTAAAACGATCACGAATATCCGTTCTCTGCGCCCTGCTAGAACAGCCCAATCGCTGGTCCACCAACGGACGACTAGAAGCGGTTGCGCCCTTCCGAGACCCGGCAAAGAAAAAACCGTTCCGAGTCCCAGAAAGACGTAGTGTTTCAGAGGAGCTCCTGAGCCATCTAAGAACATCGCCAATGGGAAGATCCCCGACCCGAAAGGAGGGGAGAGCGATAGACTGAGTAATAGAGAAGTAGAGACGATCTCCGGAAGAAAGGAGGGAACCGTCCACAACCGCATTCCATCCTCTGAAAAGTGTAGATAGGGAGCCCTACACAATAGAGCAGAGAGATCCAAACTCCACCTCGCGGAACGGAAAGCCCCGAAAGAGGCCATCCGTAAGAAGATCCCCAAGCGAGAAAGCGCTGCCTGGGAAAACAAAAACGAGGTCGCGCCACTTCGTAAGCAGTGAAGACAAAATCTACAGTGGAACCCCATCGCGAAGAGGGGATCGAAAGTACTGAACCGCTTGAAGAAAAAAAGGAAAAAAGGAAGCCGTGCTGAAGGAGCTGGCGACGAAGCCCGCTCACACCTCTGCGAAAGAAAGAAATCACCGCGAGGCGCCTTTATCCAAACTGTCCGGAATAAAAGACAGCACGATCGGAACTAAGGCATCGCTCGGCCGTAGTTCAGCTCTCCGCAGCAAGACCTTGAAAGACGCTATCCACGAACCAAAGCTAGGGACTTGGAACGTCTGCAATCCCGCAGTTCAGAGACTATGACCGAAGGCGAAGACCCTTACCAGAACCACCGGTCCCCGCTCAGAGCCAAGCCGGAAGAGCAAAGCAATCCACTTCGGGCATGAGTCGAGGGCCCTGGAACAGAAACCCCCCCTCGAGGGATACCACCAAGCTTGGTGGATGAGAAGATGCCCAAAATCCGCATACCACGCCTGCTAGGGCCAAACTGGTGGAAAGATAATCACTAGGCCGCAGCGACCTGCCATCCTCTGAAGCACTCTATTGACCATCCTGCGGTGGCCATGGCTTTCCCAGCCCAACGAGACCATCCGACATGCGCATCCTGCGCTTGCGGCAGATCCCGAGAAGCTTTGGCCCCGCCGAAGGTAAGCAGAAGAACCACTATCGGCTGCCTCCACCACAGGGTCAGATCGTGAAACACCACAGCGCGCCGTGACCAAGCCCCGGAACCAGCACAGGCGTGTGGAGTAAAGCAGGCTGTAATTTTATTAATTTATTTATTTATGTATTTTTTTATATTTTTATTTTTTATTTTTTATTTTTTTTTGTTTCTGCCGCTGACCGGGCTAGGGAAAGCACTTCTGCCCATAACCTGAGCTGCAGACTCCGCTGCAACAACTCCGCGCCGCCAGTGCCGCCTCGAAGAGAGAAAAAAAGACACCGACAGCGCCTATTCCGAGAAAAAAACATGCCCATCGCCGTCTGGGAGCAGAGCTACCGGAACCCCACCAGATGAAAGGAAAAATTCTGGATCTCCGGTGCTCAAGCCCCCGTGCAATGATGCCGGACTCTGATCTCCGCAACCGACGAAACTGACAGCTGTCGCAACCAACACCCCGGCGGGCTGGCTTAAGGGAAGCCCTGCACTCAGAAGAACCGGCCCCGGCCACCACCGGAGACTATCAGAGACGACGCGCAACCGGGGCAACCCGTATGCCAAGGGCAAATCTGGAGGATTGCAGTGCGATAACCACACTCGCTGCAACGTCCGCATGTGAGCCCTCGCCCACAGAAGGAGGCCGAAGGACTCCACCATGTACGCAAGGAGCAGCAGCTAGCGCCACGCCGACAACGCTCGAAGATGCAAGAAAGCTTGCACCAGGACAGGAATGGCAACACGGAGCCTAATAACAGAAAAAATACCTCGACCTGTACGGTGAAAAAACGCCCTTAAGGAGAGGAATCTCGAAACCGGCCGCAACTGAACATCGGCTCGATGGGGCACCCAATGCCGGAGCTGCAGGAGACGGAGACTCCTATACCAGCGGGGTTCGAAGTAGCCAGTTGTCGAGGCAAGGGTGCACGAAAAAAACGCCCGCTGTCTGTAAGGCCACCGCCACTACTACCAGCAGTGAGTAGCTGACGTCACCGGAAGTGCTGTAGTCTGCCAAAGAGAACTGGTTGGGTGGTAGAAAGGTGCGGGGCGTCGCAGCCAGGCCAATCGGAGAGGCTGAAAAGCGGAAATGACCCGTATACCCCGCAAAATGGAGCAAGACGGAGAAGCTCCGGCCGTTATACAAAGGCATTAGTAACCCTAGGAGAACCTATAGGGTTATGCCAGCTTTTAGCTGTTTGTACCCTCTAGGCCTCCCCACACTGAGATTTTGTCATTGAAATCCAAGTATCATATTTACAATACCAGCACCCAGACAGAAGGAGCCTAGAAAAACACAGTATTGGACATCACACTGCCACACATTAAGCTAGTAAGGCTGTTTACCCAGGCCCGTGGCCAGTTCTCAGTGGAAATGAGAGATCTGCAAACTTCCCAGCCTTCCTGCAGATAAAAAACATATACCAATGGTTTGAGTAGGGGAAAGTGCAATCTACACCCCTTCCTATGGCCAATCTGGCCAAGGAGTAACAGAGAGGAAGATTGTGAAGCAAGCTAAGAGCTCCTTAATATTATTATTCCGTACATTGCCACAGCAATGGGCGACTAAGGAGAGATACCCCCCCGAGAAGCGGCGGGCATACGACTGAAGGATTGCCTATGGGGTTAATGCTTTGAGCAAACTCTGGGTGTATCCGGAGGGCTAATTGCAAAGGTCTGGAGAGTGAAAGAAAGTGAAAGAGTCTAGCATAGAAAGACTCGCAAGGGCTTCAAGTACCAACTGAGGAAAAGAGAAAAAAGCACAGTTATTTACCTGTAACAGGTGATCTCTGGGAACAGCAGGAATTAGTCATCACATATGGGTACGTCGGTACCGACGGAGCCCGCGCGGGAAAGCTCCCCAGATTTTCAGATTAAAAGCTTTTGGGGCCTCCCACTGCACATGCGCGCTGCCTTCCCGCCTTCCTGACCAGCTCTCGTCAGTTCGAGTTTAAAGCTGAGACAATAGAGAGAGAGGACAGGAAGATAGATAGATAGAGATACAACTCCTAGGGGAGGTGGGTGGGTTGTGATGACTAATTCCTGCTGTTCCCAGAGATCACCTGTTACAGGTAAGTAACTGTGCTATCTCCAGGAACAAGCAGGAATAAGTCATCACATATGGGGACTCCCTAGCTAAGATGCCTGGGAGATCCCCCTCCAAGGGTAAACCATCTTCGCATGGATCTCAGGCATCCATCCAGGGAAGGTGGGCAGGAGTTGTTCAAGTATGGAACAGGTGTTTGAGGACAGCCTGACCAAACAAGGCATCCCGGCGGGAGTCCTTGTCCAAGCAGTAATGGGCTGTGAAGGTATGAATCGAGGCTCAAGTGGCTGCTCGACAGATCTGATCTATGGACACAGAGTGAAGATGAGCCATAGAAGTGGCCATGGCTCTCACATTGTGAGCTGTGACATGGCCCTCCAGAGAAATGTTCTTACTCTGGTAAGCAAAAGAAATACACTGAGCGATCCAATTGGAAAGTGTACGCTTGGTGACTGGAAGTCCCAAATGAGAAGGATCAAAAGCCACGAAAAGTTGGGAAGACATTCGATGTGGTTGAGTCCTGTTGAGGTAAAAGGCAAGAGCTCTTTTACAATCCAGAGTATGAAGGTTCCTCTCTGCACTGGATGCATGAGGAGCCGGGAAAAAGACAGGTAGATATACCTCTTGATTAAGATGAAAAGGCGAGACCACTTTGGGCATAAAGTGGGGATTCGTCCTAAGGACCACCTTATCATGATGAAACCTAGTATAAGGTGGATGAGCCACTAAAGCCTGCAGTTCACTGATGCGGCGAGCCGAAGTGACTGCAATAAGGAAAACAACCTTCCAGGAAAGAAATTTGAAGGAGGTAGAGTCCAAAGGCTCAAAAGGTGGCTTCATAAGCTGACCTAGAACTAGGTTCAAATCCCATGCTACCGGAGGAGGGCGGATGGGAGGTTTAGTTAGAGTCAGGCCTCTCATGAAACGTGCAACAAGAGGATGAGAGGAGACAGGTTGTCCATTTATAGGTTTTAAGGATGCTGCAATAGCACTCAAATGGACCCTTACTGAATTTGTCTTAAGGCCTGCATTTGAAAGATGCAGGAGATAGTCCAAGAGGGAATTCAAAGGAAGTGCTAGAGGGTCAAGACCCTGCTGAGCACACCAAATGGAAAAACGTTTCCATTTGAAAGCATAAGAACGCCTCGTGGAAGGTTTCCTAGAGGCATGAAGGATATCTGTCACAGGTTGAGAAAGATTAAAGTCTTGAAGACTTAGGCCTTCAGTAACCAAGCTCTGAGATGTAGGGATTTGGGGTTTGGGTGCCACAAAGTCCCCTCCTCCTGAGACAGAAGGTCTGGCGCAGCTCCCAGGTCCAGGGAGGATCCCTGGGAGAGATGCAGAAGTAGAGGGAACCACACCTGGCGTGGCCAGCGGGGAGCTATGAGGATCATAGTCCCGTGATCCCTCTGGAGCTTGAACAGAGTCTTGGATATTAGAGGAATGGGTGGAAAGGCATAGAGGAATTCCTGACCCCAATGCAGGAGGAAGGCATCGTGGGCCTGAGCTCCCTGACACTGAGTTCTGGAACAGAACCGGGGAAGTTTGGCATTCCACGGACTTGCAAAGAGGTCTATGTCCGGGGTCCCCCATTCCTGAAAGATTCTGCGTATCTGGTCCATATGTAGGGACCATTCGTGTGGAAGCAGAACTCGACTGAGTCTGTCTGCACGAGAGTTTTGAACTCCTGGAAGATACACTGCAAGAAGGTGAATTTGATGCTCTCTGGCGAAGGCCCATATTCTGAGAGCTTCGTTGCAAAGCGACAGAGAGCCTGTCCCTCCTTGTTTGTTTATATAGAACATGGCTACCTGATTGTCTGTCTGAACTAGGACAGTCAGGTTGACAAGGAGGGTATAGAAGACCTTGAGGGCAAGGTAAATTGCTCGCAGTTCCAGGAGGTTGATATGAAGGGTGGCCTCCTGTGGAGACCAAGTGCCCTGAGTGGAGAGGTTCTGAAGATGAGTTCCCCACCCTGTTTGGGAGGCATCTGTTGTGAGGGTTGCTTGGGGCAACAAAGGTTGGAAGGGGGCCCCCAACAACAGATTCTTGGTGGATGTCCACCATTGGAGGGACCAAAATAGACGGCTTGAGGTGAGTATTTGGTCGGAGAGCGCTCCAGATGCTTGAGTCCACTGGGTGGCCAAGGTCCATTGAGCTGCTCTCATATGCAGACGAGCGTAGGGCACCACATGTACCGTGGAGGCCATGTGGCCCAGAAGTCGCAGCATTTCCCGGGCTGTCAAATGACTGCTGGACTGAGCTTGGGAGGCCAAACTCAGCAGGCGTTGGGCCCTGACCTGAGGCAGGTAGGCCCTTGCAGTGATGGTGTCTAACTGGGCCCCTATGAACTCGAGAGACTGAGTAGGGATTAGTTGAGACTTGGGAAGGTTTACTACCAGTCCTAGATACTGCAGAAGACGCCTTGTGCGGTCCAGGGAAATTTGGGCCTGGGACTGAGAGGGAGCTCGGATGAGCCAGTCGTCCAGGTATGGGAATATGAAAATTCCCAGGCCTCTTAGAAAGGCAGCTATGACTGCCATGCATTTGGTGAACAGTCTTGGAGCAGAGGCTAGACCGAAGGGGAGTACTCTGTACTGGAAATGTTTTCCCTGAAACAGAAATCGAAGGTATTTTCTGTGGGATGGGTGGATGAGTATGTGTGTATACGCATCCTTTAGATCTAGAGAACAAAGCCAATCCTGACTCTGAAGGTATGGAAGGAGAATGCCCAGAGAAAGCATTTTGAATTTCTCCTTGAAAAGAAATTTGTTCAATTCTCTCAGATCCAGAATTGGTCTGAAGCCCTCTGTCTTCTTTGGTATTAGAAAATAAGGGGAGTAGAATCCCGTCCCCTGTTGAAGAAGAGGGACCTCCTCTATTGCCCCCTGGGCAAGGAGGGAGGAGACTTCCTGACCCAAGAGGGCCAGGAGAGATGGGGGAGAATTGAACTGCCTCACCATAGTATAAGGAGGAAGGTCGGAAAAATGGAGTTTGTAACCCTCTCTGATGATAGAGAGGGTCCATTGCTCTGATGTAATTTGCTCCCATCTGGGAGCAAAGTGAGCTAACCTTCCGGGTATGGTGAGGGGCTCTGGTTGTTCTAGAGCCAGAAAAGTTAAGTTCTCTAGGGGCAAGTCAAAACCCCTGAGGGGGTGGAGCCTGCTGAGGCGTAGCAGACGCCGCAGGCTTTGACCTTGCCTGTTTAGGTTGCTGACGTTTAGCAGCAAAACGAGGCTGAGAGGATTGTTGGCCAGTATTTGTGGAAAATCTGGACTTCTTGTAATAAGGCCTCTTAAAAGACTTCTTCTTGGCAGGAGTGGAGGTAGACTTAGAAAGTCTATCTAAGGTGGCATTTTCTGCATCCATTTGAGTGGCCTTAATTTGCCACTCCTCACCAAATAAGTTCTCACCTGTACAGGGCAGATTTCGTAAGCCATCTAGGACCCAAGGTTCTAGATCAGAAGCCTGGAGCCAAGCAAGACGTCGGGCTGCTATAGCAATGCCCGAAGCCCTACCAGCACCCTCAAAGGAATCAAAAGCTGCCCTGTTGGAGAACTTTGAAATATCCAAAAGGTGTTTCACTAAGGAAATGAACTGCTCCCTCTTATCCTCAGGGATAAAGGGGGCAAAATGCCGAACTTTTAGAGCGATTTCACTGAGAAACATGCCCATGTAAAGACTATAGGAATGAATCCTGGCTATAAGCATAGTAGCCTGGAAAGTTTTCCTGCCAAAAGAGTCTAGAGTCTTACATTCTTGCCCTGGAGGAGTAGAAGAGTGCCTTTTGGTACTCTTTATCTTCTTCATTGCAGACTTCACCACAATAGAATGGTGAGGCAACTGGGTTTTTTGGAAACCAGGAGAAGGGGGGACACGGTACATGGTGTCCAACCTGCGAGAAGAAGGAGACAATGTTAGAGGAGCCTCCCATAAGTCCATCAAGTGTTCTTGAAGGATTTCATGGATAGGCAGGGTGACTGCCTCTTTAGGAGACTTAGAGTATCCTAAAATATCCAGTTTCTTTGATCTGGGTTCCTTTTCAGAGGATGAAGCAATAGAAAGACCTTTAGCCATTTCTATGATGAAGTCCGGAAAGGACAAATCCTCTGGTGGAGACATTCTCCTGTTAGGAGAAGAAGGCTCCTCAGGAAGATCAAGGGAGAACTCATCAGAAACATCAGAGGAGTTAAAATCCTTTGAAGAAGCAGAGTATCCTCTATGTGCTTCCAACGCACGATACGCATACCGTTCGGTATCGACATCGGGCGTACCGGGTATGGGATCGGTACCGGGCAAAAGCCCGGATCCGGCATGCGGAACCGATCTGCGTTTGGAAGACGATGGCCTCGGTTCCGGTATGGAAGCCATTACCGGAACCGGACCCGGTACCGCTGGCTGCGGTACCGAGGGCGTAGCAGCATTAATAAAAGCCAGAATGGCCTGCTGCATGACTTGGACAGTAGTGCCCATAGACGCCACTGCTACCTGGATGTCGGTACCGGTATGGGCCGGTACCCCAGAGCAGTACAACAGGTGATCTGTCGAGGCCGCGCCATCGATGTCAACCTGTGACCCCATGATTGCTTTGGAGGCCGGAACCTCCCGCCGGGGTTTTTTGGCCTGGGCAGAATCCTCGAACTCAGAATTAAGAGCCTCTCGATCTTTAGAAAGAGATTTGCTTTTAGAGGATTTGCCCACTGGAGTTTTGGTTACCTGAGATCCATCCGGAGAGGAAGACCTGGATGACTGTGATGCTTCTGAAGGAAACAGCACATGGAACTTGTTGGCCCGGTTCTGCAATCCACGTTTCGACATCTGGGAGCAGGATGGGCAGTCCGGTATGGAATGGTCAGGTCCTAAACATTTAAGACACCATTCATGGGTGTCTGTAAGAGGAATGACAGCACTGCACTTGGTACACTTTTTAAAACCAGGAACTGGCTTCTCCATGAGGAGAATTTGTGTAGGCCTGAAGGCCTAACAAAGTACCAAGCTGTGCTGAAGAAAAGAAAAAAAAAAATATTTTTTTTTTTTTCAAAAGAAAGAAAGAGAGACCGGCAGTACCGGTTTCAGAATGGACAATAAAATTAACAATTTCTTCAGCGGTGACAGGAACACGACCTGCTGGCTCCGCGGAAAAAAAGAAACTGACGAGAGCTGGTCAGGAAGGCGGGAAGGCAGCGCGCATGTGCAGTGGGAGGCCCCAAAAGCTTTTAATCTGAAAAGCTGGGGAGCTTTCCCGCGCGGGCTCCGTCGGTACCGACGTACCCATATGTGATGACTTATTCCTGCTTGTTCCTGGAGATAATAAATTACACCACCAAATGGAGGTGGGAAAAAATCAAGAAAGAACGCAGCTTCAAAGAAAAGATGCAGATCTGAATAAAAGTGTAGGGCACGAATTATGGCGTACGCTCAAACAAGAGCAGGAAAAATTCGTGAGTAACAGCAATCACCGTGGAACACGGACGTAGCTATGGAAAAAGCATTCCATAATACAGGTTAATCTAAGCAAGCCAAGCCGGAAATAAAACTACGTCCTTTGAACCTGGACAAGACAAACAACACCCCAGACTCCCTTATAGCCGCCAGCCAGTATGTCTGAGAAAGAGATGTTTGTCGTCTCTATGCATAACACCGAAAAAGATTGTGCAATCCTTGGCCCCTGTCGACATGCCAAATGAGGCAGCAGTTATGATGAGCGCGACAATTAAGGCCTGCTAGGGATGTGTTTTCATATCAGGCAACACATCAAGCAATATACAGAAATATAAACTACTTTGGTTTATTTTACAAAGCAAAATAACATGCCATGGAAACTTTAAAAAAAGATATAAGTAGGATATGTAATGCCTCAGCCAGATATCTTCATTGGGCACTGTGGGGGATTGAACCCTTGATCCCTGCATCATTGGTCAGTGTCTGAACCATTGTGCTGTGGTTCTGTGGCTATTACACAGTTTCAACAAAAACAAAAGATAAGAAAAAAGGATCAATTTACATGAATGAGACCACAAAATGTGACAGTCAGCAGTACATATGCTGTTAAAAGAGGTTCAGAACCCAAAACTGAAGCAGCAATACCAATTTCACAATAGATAGCCCAAAAAGCCCAACACTGCCGCTGTGATTGTGAGGCCAAGAATAGTGTTTACACCAAACCAATGATGTGGAAGCATCTGAGAAACCAACTTATGTGTTTCATTCACCTTTAGTTCCATTAACCTTCCGCAGTTCTAAGCAATCACTGCCGCACAGAACACTAATATATAACAATAGTATCCAATTCACTCAGAGGTACCAACAGCAAGGAAAAATGACTGTGCCTGTAGGCCATAGGAACAGTGTTAGCCAGGGCTGCCGTTCCCGCCAAAAATAAACCGTTGGAGAGGCCTGCTTCTGAGACAGTAGCTATGCTTACAAGGCCTTACCCCAAACGGAGCAAACCGAAATCCAACATGAAATCCCACCAAAAAAGGAAGAAAGAAAAAAGCCCTGTTCAAACCGACTCCTGAGAGACCGCCGCGGGAAAAATAAATGTCTACCAAACGCCAAGAAAAACATGGCCGCCGGCACCCCCAACACCAAGAAACCAACTGAAAGAAAAAATGACCAACCTTAATAAAAAAGACTTCTTCTCCTGCAGCTCCTGGCACCCACTGCTAGTGGGGAGGGAAGCTGAGCCCCGGAGGCAGCAGGCAGGTATCTGGGGCTCCCAGCACCGCACTGCTCTCTGCTATAGTAAACGGAGCTGAAAGTGAGACAGGCTCTGCCTCTTCAGCCCCGTGCCTCGGAGTGCCGCTACAAATTTGTCGGCTGCAATGTACATTGTTAGGAACCCTGCTAGGGCCCCCTGCTATGTACCAACGCTGAAATTACACAAAATAAAACAAAAAGAAATAAAAGTTATAAAGCTTAAGCATCTGAAAGTGGGAGCCAGCCAGGATCACGTCCTTCAGCTGCTGAGGACTGAAAAGACTGGAAGTGGCCAGCAGAGGGAGTCAGATACCAGCTCTTCAAAGTTTAAGATTTCAGTCCTCAGTTGCTGAAGGAGATTGACAACCCACTTGTTCCTGGACTGGCCCGGAGAGTCGAACAGGAAAGGCCCATTTATTAGTAGTGTAAGCTCTCCAGAGGAACTTATACTGCATCTCCTGTAAATAGATCCAATGTGACCCTTGTTTAATTCGCCCAAATGCATCTTTCAAAAAGTCCACTGTCAACCCCTCCACCCCATCGCTATGCCATCTGCCCACCAACTCAGAGAGAGGAGAGTCATCTGCCCTCGGATAAGTGAGCTGCCAATACTCCTGCCTTCCCCTGTCCCTCTCCATCAAAATCTGTAGGGTTTCCCGAGGGGTCCCAACATCGACTCGCGCCTCAGCCTGTGCCTGTCCCCGGAGGCTACTGAGATAATGTCGCACCTGCAAGTATCCATAGAATTGGTGTTGGGGAAGTTGAAATCGTGCCGACAAGGCCTGGAAGCTGTCAATGGACTCCCCCCCTGGGATGCAAAGATCCCCTAGACACAGCAACCCCCGCTCTGCCCATAAATGGAATAAGTTATGCTGAGGCAACCCCGGGGGAAAGTCAGGATTTCCCACCAGGGGGAGTAGGAGCGACCACCTCGAATTCCAACCTAAGTGGGAGCATAGCGCTCGCCAAGCTGCACGCATGGCACCCATATACACATACACCCCCCCCCTCCCAATTCGCATCGCAGATAGGCGCTCCACATGTAATACATATAGACAGTGATAGGGAGCACATAGCCAGTTCAACTGACGTGC
Source organism: Ichthyophis bannanicus (assembly GCA_033557465.1). NCBI lineage: Eukaryota > Metazoa > Chordata > Amphibia > Gymnophiona > Ichthyophiidae > Ichthyophis > Ichthyophis bannanicus. Next base: position 1,402,745,903 of record CM066033.1, on the reverse strand, counting down.
CGGGGAGCACCCCCCACTTTCCCCTAAGAGACCCCAGAGGTGACGAACCATGTACCAAAGGTTAAAGTGTCAGAGGGACGGTAGACCTAACCCCCCTTCCTCCGCCCGCCGCCGGAGAGCCTGGAGCGGAATCCGCGCACGCCTGCCACCCCACAAGAAAACCCGAAGGAGACCATCCAATCGGTTCCAATTTTAAGCGAGCACCCAGAGAGGCAGCAACCGTAGGACATACAACCATCTGGGGAACTCAACCATAGTAAATAGAGCAACCCTCCCTTTCAGCGATAGGGGCAACCCTCGCCAATGCCTGAGCACTTCCTTGGTCTTATCTAGCAATCCAGGAATATTGGCTTGGTAGAGACTTTCGGGTCTGTCAGGGAGCCAAATACCCAAGTATTTTAAGGAGCCTGCGGCCCACACCAGTGGGAAGGCTCCCTTCCAAGAGGACTTCACTCGCCCGCCCACTGGCAGATGAAATTTAATGTGGACAAGTGCAAGGTTATGCACCTAGGGAAGAACAACCCAAACTATGGTTACACGATGCAAGGTTCCACATTAGGAACCACCACACAGGAAAAAGATTTAGGCGTCATTGTGGATACCATGTTAAAACCCTCGGCCCAGTGTGCAGCGGCGGCCAAGAGAGCAAATAGAATGCTAGGTATGATAAGGAAAGGAATGGAAAATAAAACAAAAGATATTATAATGCCTCTATATCGTTCCATGGTGAGACCGCACCTTGAATATTGTGTGCAATTCTGGTTGCCGTATCTTAAAAAGGATATAGTGATTTTAGAAAAGGTTCAGAGAAGAGCCACCAAAATGGTAAAGGGGATGGAAGAATACTCCTATGAAGAAAGGCTAAAAAGGTTAGGGCTCTTTAACCTGGAAAAGAGACGGCTGAGGGGGGATATGATAGAAGTCTATAAATTAATGAACGGAGTGGAACGGGTAAACGTAGATCGATTGTTTACCTTATGAGAATATAGAAAGACTAGGGGACATGCAATGAAGCTACAGGGTAAACTATTTAAGACTAATAAAAGAAAATATTTTTTCACTCAACGTGTAGTCAAACTCTGGAATTTGTTACCGGAGGATGTAGTAAAGGCTGTTAGTGTAGCTTGGTTTAAAAAAGGTTTGGACAAGTTCCTGGAGGAAAGGTCCATAAACCATTATTAAGAAGTGACCGAAGATATCAATGCTTGACCCAGTACAAGCATTGTGGAACTTGTGTCTCTTGGGGATACTGCTAGGTACATATGACCTAGATTGGCCACTGTTGGAAACAGAATACTGGGCTTGATGGACCCTGGTCTGATCCAGTATGGCATATCTTATGTTCTTATGTAAAATTTGCTATCTGCCAAGTGCTAGGTTTAGGATTGGCAGAATAAAGATTTTTTTTTAATAAACACTGGCAAGGTATGTGTTTTAGGGCTATCAGTCCTCTTTTATAAGGGCAGGGCTTCCTTTTGGGCTCCTCCAAGTTATGGTCAAGAATTTGGCAGCTGAGACTTAATGCTAAAAAATGCATGGTCATGCACTTGGGCTACATAAAAACAAGGGGGCAATACATGTACATGTCTATGTCCACCCAAAATCACTAATTGTTGTCCCTGGTGATGGCCCCACCCTATAAAATACTATCCCCCCAAGTTATATGTTACACCGCTTTGACCCGGTGAAAAGCGGTATATAAATGCAGTTAAATAAATAAATAAAATAAATAAAACAGTGTAGGGGGTGAAGTACTTCTGTTCACAAAAGAAGAGTAGGACCTGGTCATGATTGTTTCTGATGATCTTAAAGTAGCTAAACAGTTAGAAAAGGCGACAGCAAAAGCTAGAAGGATGCTTGGGTGCATAGGGAGAGGAATAGCCAGCAGAAGAAAGGAGGTGATAGTGCCTCTGTATAAGTCTCTGGTGCGACCTCATTTGGAGTATTATGTGAAATTCTGGAGACCGCACCTTCAAAAGGATATAAACAGGATGGAGTAAGTACAGAGGGTGGCTACTAAAATGGTTAGTGGTCTTCATTATAAAGCATATGAGGACAGATTTAAGGATCTTAATATGTATACCTTAGAGGAAAGGCGGGATAGAGGTAATATGATAGAGACATTTAAATACCTCCATGTCATAAATGCACAAAAGGAGAGTCTCTTTCGATTGAAAGCAAACTCTGCTATGAGAGGACATAGGATGAAGGTGAAAGGGGATAGACTCAGGAGTAACATGTGGAAATATTTCTCTACAGAAAGAGTGGTAGATGCGTGGAATAGTCTCCCAGTGGAGGTAGTAGAAACGAGGACAGTATCCGAATTCAAAAAAGCATGGGACAAACACAGAAGATCTATGGAAGGGCAGACCAGATAGGCCATGTGGTCTTTTTCTGCCGTCATGTTTCTATGATTGTATATCTTCCAGGTATTTTGATTTTTAGGGATTTTTGACCGCTTCTGAGGGTCAGCAGAGAGTAGGGCATTCCAAGCTAAACAATAAATTCTGACAGCCGGAGGGGACATACGGGTTAAGAATTGCTTAGGATGCCAATACTTTGAATCAACTCTGGGACTGGCCCTGATTAACTCACAATATGCTTGGTATTGAAAGAGATTTGTTCTCGTATGGTAAGTTCTGTGGGGAAAGTTTTAGCTCTGCTCTGCTCTGTACAGATTGTTGGGGAAGGGGCCAGCGGGTGGGGTTTGGTGGATGCAGACTATATATTGGATTTAATGCCATATGGGAGAACATATGTGTGTTGGAGGGGCCTGAGAGGGGACTGCAGCTGAATAACTGCTGAAGAGTTCAACCTCTTGTATGACCCTCCCCCCCCCCTTGATACAGCCTGCAGATGCTAAAGCCTGCACTGTTGCCCTCTCTGCAATTATTTTTATGGACAGGTCAGGGGTGGGGTAAGGGGTGGGCATGGGAGGAGCATGGCTAGCCACAGATGACGGGTTTTTCTCTTTCAAAAAGTTGGCGATCCTAGCTATATAAAAACTTGAAACATCCATTAAAAACTGCTCTGATACTCCTAGAAGACTTCTATAACTACTCCCAGCATCATCATCTCATTCTGTGTGACACTCATGACCTACTTTTCCATCCAATGACAGTATATCCTTTAAAATATTTTAAGTTCTCTTACCCTGAATACTTCCCACACTGAGCAGAGACTTCACACATAGATTCAGATGTAGTGTGCCGCATCAGGGAGGTAAAATAGAATTGTGTGAGGAGGATCAAGGAGACTCACGTTTTGTTGTTGTAGGGTCGATTCTCACATATCTCGGGGGAAAGGTAGTAGGGTGTTCCCACACATGTCCGAGCAAGTTCCATTGTGCTACCATGAGAAAGTGACCAGAGGAAAAAACATTACTATGCGTGCATGCCGTGGTGGAAAAGGAAAACAAGCAGTATAAGAGGAACCCATGCTTCTACCATTTCTGAAGGCAGTGGAAGACAAGAAAGAGGCATTTTATAGGAGATTTCTTCACACGTTTGCTTCTCATGCCTTTAGGGCTCTTTTATTAAAGTAGTTAAGCACTTAGCGTATGAATTAATGCTTACAGTCACGGCCTCTCTTACACCGCTTTATGTTGATCCTCTATTACGGGCTTTTTTTAAAAAAAAATATTTTCTATCAAGACCATGCTACTAGCCATTTATTATGAGGCAAATACACCTCGCTATTAAATGTTTTAAAACATTTGGGTACAGTTTTTCAAATTCAGTAGGTTTTCCCTTTGACCTCCTCTTGACAGGAAACAAAAGCCCTCTTTTTAAAGAGAACAGGAGCCCATCTCCAGCTGATACTCTTGAGAAATTGCTGCAGCACTGTGACGTGCTTCAACTTTATTGACCAAGGCAAGTACCTGCAAAGGTACTGTCATTTACAACAGCTAAGGGCTGGTGTACGTGAACATCTCTTCCCATGGCTTTCAATACCATCTGTATGCTGATGACTCCCAGATCTACCTCTCTACGCCTGAACTCACTCCGGCAACCCAGACCCGGATCTCTGCCTGCCTTTCTGATATTGCTGCCTGGATGTCTCACCGCCGCTTGAAATTGAACATGGCTAAGACTGAACTTCTCATCTTTCCCCCTAAAACCTCCCCCCTCCTCTTCCTCCTTTCTCAGTCTCTGTGGATAACTCTGTACTCCTTCCTATTCCCTCGGCCTGCAATCTGGGGGTTGTCTTTGACTCCGCTCTCTCTTTCTCCACACACATCCATCTCGTAGCTAAGATCTGCCGTTTCTTTCTCTATAACATTAGTAAAATCCACCCCTTCCTTTCTGAACACACTACTAAAACGCTTATCCACTCTTTAATCACCTCCCGTCTTGACTACTGCAACCTACCCCTTGCTGGTCTCCCTTTGAATCATCTCTCTCCCCTTCAATCTGTTCAACACTCTGCTGCGCGGCTAATCTTGCGCCATCCTCGTCATGCCCAAGTCACTTCATTGGCTCCCTATCCGTTTCCACATTCAGTTCAAACTTCTCCTGCTGACCTAATAAATGCATTCACTCTGCGGCTCCTCAGTACCTTTCATCTCTTATCTCTCCTTATAACCCCCCTCGGGAACTCCACTCTTCTAGCAAACTGCTTCTATCTGTGCCCTTCTCTTCTATTGCTAACTCCAGACTTCGCTCCTTTCACCTTGCTGCACCTTACGCCTGGAACAAACTACCTGTGTCTGTACGCCAGGCAGCTTCTCTAACCCTTTTCAAGTCCAGGTTGAACGCTCACCTCTTTGCTGCTGCTTTTGGATCTTGACTCACCTGATCTCCTTTTCTATCCCTTGTTCTACCCTTGCCTACACCTTCCATGTTTTGTGTTTTGTCTTGACTAGATTGTAAGCTCCGATGAGCAGGGATTGTCTCTTACACGTCTGTGCTGTGCAGCGCGGAGTACGACTGGTAGCGCTATAGAAATGCTGAGTAGTAGTAGTAGTGATCACACCTCAATTTAAGGTGCATTCTCTATCACTTACACTTGTATTTTATAAAGTCAATTATGCGTGTACTTACCCTTATAAAATGGATGTAAAACAGGCACATGAAAATCAATTTACCCTCTTAATGGTCAGTGAAAGGATTTTCCTCTGTGGTAACTGCTGGGCATACTCCCAACAATCAGCGCAGAGCGTGAGCAGTATAAGTTTTGCAACCAATGCACAGTAATTGCTACTACAACTATGTATTATTTGCATAGTGGTACAAGACGTAGGAGGCATTGTACATAAACTCATAAGAAACAGCTCCTGCCCCACAGAGCAACAAACAGAAGAAATGGGTGGAGGGTACATTTTGAGGAAAATGATTAAAAGACACATGGGTGTTAAACAGAGAAATAAGGGGGTCGGAATCCAAAAGCAGCTTTAAACCTCTCGGCAGACACACTCCAAGACATCATAACAAGGGATATCGGCGATAGACCAAGAAGGACCAATAATGACAACATGATCGACACGCCTGCAGGTTATCACAAAACTAAACAAACAACTTCAAGAAGAGCTCCTTCACTACTGGCATCCACACTTTGGAACTCTCTCCCAATGAGCCTGAGGGCATTAAATGACATCATAGATTTCCACAGGCCCTTAAAACCCTGCTCTTTACAGAAACCTATGAGCAGACAGACAACGGTCTCAACCCAAACGGTAATGCAACTACCTCCGCCAACTCGATACCCACTCACACCAACTAGACATACGAGTTCATTGTATAATGTTAAATGTAACCCAAATTGTGCTGTCTTAATGCTGTTAAGTACCCTCATGTTAAGTGTAACCCTCCAATTGTGATGTGACCACTTTGATTGAAGGATAAGGTGGTATACAAATCTGTCTAAATAAATAAATAAAGAGGTGGGTGTTTAGACTGGTTTTGAATAAAACCGGAGATGGAGCTTGTCGCATTGACTCAGATAGTTTACTCCAGGCATAAGACACAGCAAGGTAGAAAGAAGAGTCTGGAGTTAGCAGTAGAGAAGGGCACAAAATGGCGATGTGCCTGATGAGCAGAGCTCCCAAGGAGGGTTGTAGAGAGAGATAAGAGCAAAGATCACGAGGAGCACTTGTAGGTCAGTAGGAAACGTTGGAAATATAGGCAGAAATGGATAGGGAGCCAGTGAAGTGACTTGAGAAGAAGGGTTACGTGAGCATAGCAACACCAGAGGAAGATTAGCCGTGTAGCTGAGTTTTGAACAGATTGAAGGGGAGAGAGATGATTCATTGGGAGACCAGTGAGAAACAGTGCAACGGGAGAGTGTATAAGGGTCTTGGTAGTGTGTTCAAAAAGGAAACATCCCACAAGTGCAACCCCTGCTCCCATTACTGAGGCCAGTCCCAATACCTCAATGGAGGGGCATGTTACCATTAACAGATAAGGACAGCATAGGTTTCCCACAGTTTGTTGCTTTCCCTCCTTTTCTTTCCCCTTGGGTTTTAAGAGTGGCATTTCATCTAGACTCTTAGTTCAGTTAAACATCCCCTGACCCAGATGGCACAAGCTGTGAAGGCGGCTGGAGCCCTACCAACCCCTCCAGCTTCATTTCTACCCAAGATGAATCCCAGAAAGGACCTGGATTATTTCTTAGTGAACTCTCAGTGGAGACCAGCAGGACCACAATTTTGTTTAAATTTCTATTAAAATAGGAGACAGGTAATGATAATAGGTGTTTGAAATGCATGAACCAGTAACATTATTGGCTGAATTCATGCTGTTGTTGATGTCTCATTTACAAACTATATTTGGCATTTTGTGTTGTTAAGATATTTAATAACTGATGCTGTCCAAGTTTATATTGTTTTGTGCACTTTCAACTCTGTGATTTAGGTATTTTATAGAGGTAACATAGGTGCTATGTGCTTTATAAAATAGGCTCCTATAATTTATTTATTTAACCAGACTTCTATACCGCCTTATCCTTCAATCAAAGTGGTTTACATTGTAACTTAAACTGTGTACAACGAACTAGGACCAAAGTGGTTGGCATGCAGGGTACTTAACAAAGAATAACCTATTTACAGTTGGGCTTGACTTATTTACAGTTTAATCATGTTATTATTTCAAAGTGTACAGTTACAAAGCAGAATAGGGATGTCTGATGCTTGCTGGAGCGCTCTTCTGGGATGCCCTCCTTCCCTTCTAGACTTACTCTCTTTGGACTGGTAAGGGCTGCTACAAGAGTATCGGGTACCTTACATAAGCCTTCAGCTTTACGTCCCCAGTAGTGCACAAAAGCTCTTGCACAACTCGCATATCAGAACCCTGTCCCAGTTCTACCCAAACTACAGACCCGGGAATGGCTACATGCAGATCGTGTCGATGTAGACACAATCACACCCCTGCAACTGCAGAATTTTATGCGAGGCATTTTCCATGTGTAAAACATGATTTAGGTGTGGAAAAAGCTTTACAAAATTACCCCCAATATGACTATCTGCAGTGAGCAGATGGAACCATTTTCTAGGGCATTCTCCTCTAGGGGTGGCCACGATGGTACAGTCCAAGGTGTTAAATAGAGAAGCTCAAGAATATTCTGGCCTGAAGCAAGGCCAGTGCAAAGGTACCGGATAGCTTGGCAAACCTTCAATCTTATGTGCGCCCCCCCACCGCCTGAGATTTTGATAATTAAACTCAACAATCATGATCATTGAAACACCACCTCTCCGACAACAATCCTTTAAAAATGCACAACCGGACATCATGCTTTTAAATATTAACCTTTGCTTTGTATGTTTGTGTGCACCCGCTCTTCCTGCGGGTAAAGGAATGTGCTGATGACTCAGTTTGTGGGGCTGTCAAGATCTAGCATTTTGCTTCGACTGTTGCTGATCTTTGCCAATACTCAGAAGCTGCTGTCCTAGGCGACTGTCTTGTCTTGCCTAAGAGTCGGGCCAGCCCTGGCCAGAAGGAATAGGTGGTGAGAGTGGAAAAGGTCAGACTCCTGCCTCTTAGTCTGAGGAGGCAGAGGGGAGAAGCAAGCCTTCGGCCTCAGAGCTCCTGCAGTGAGTGCAGAGGTCCACACAGTCAAGTCCCTGTGGCGACGTTTCCCCTGGGATCCAGAGTGAAGCAGAGAGTACTCTTTCTCTGAGTGCTTAAACCTCTCACTCGGGCTCTGTCTTTCATGAGGAAAGAGGACCCTGATCTAGTTCCAGCAGTGCGTGAAGACCTATGCAGACGTAGCGAGAAGTGTGTGTCAGGCACCTATCCAGATGGAACAGCCGTGCCGAAAGTAGAGAGTGGCTCTTCTGCTCGTTTGGAGAAACAGGTATAACGGGGTCCTTGGGGAATTAGGGACGCTAGTACTCAACGTAGAGCCAGCCCAACCATTAGGCAGGGCTAGGCGGTCACCTAGGGAACAGCTTGAGAGGGCTGGTAAGGCACGGCGGCAGTCAAAGCAAAACAATAGATTGTGATGTCCCATTAAGAAGGTTTACAGGACTGTTGAGGAAGGGGTGGTGTTGGGATGATGATGATTGTTAAGTTTAATTATCAAAATCTCAGGGGAAGGGGAGGACATAAAGCTGCCGGCTTACCCGAGGCACTCAATACTCATGTAGCAGCCCTTATGAATCCAAAGGAGTAAATCTAGAAGGGAAGGAGGGTTCCCAGAAGAGTGTTCCAGAAGGGTGCTCCAGCAAAGATCAGAAATCCCTATTCTGCTTTCTAAATGTACACTTTGAAAGTTGCAATTAACATCTATTTTGCTTTGAAGAAAATTTTTCCCAGTGAAGACTTATTTATGGATTCCAAATATTGCATACGGTGTTTCCTTGGAACAGTTTCAGTCATAAGCCTTGTGCTATGAAAGAAAAATCCATCCCCCATCAGGGGATTTATACCAAGATTTGCCAAGTGCCCAGTAGGACTTAACCTTGGTATTGAGTGGTGCCCCTCAGTCTTACAAAGCACCTGTCATCTAGACTTGACCTAAGCCTCATTATAAAGAACTGTACATTGCAAGAGTATTCATTTATTCATCTCCAGGGGTAAATGGACCTGCCTGGCAAGCGGCTGCATAGTAGGACGCTTAATAAACAGCCAGAAAACGCATACACTTCACAATGTATGACAGCACCTCCATGGAAGCTCTCAGCAAAGCAATAAGAAGGATCTGCAAATATCCAAATTACATAGAGATTGCTGAGACTCCCCGAATACCCATCTGCTATCAAGATGATTGATAATTCCTACTAGTGCAGTAAAAAGTGCCTGGCTGCCTACGCGGTCCATTAGGCAGCTTGAAGGGCAATAACGAAGAAATAAAAGTCTGTACCTGAAGGTAAAACAAAAAATCAATGATTCATGAAGTCCAAAGAACATCGGTAGCATGCTAAAAGTAAACCTCATCAGAATGTCTAAAGAAACTGGATGTGATGAAACAAATTGAAAAGCACTTGCTCTAAGCATTACACAATGGTGTGCTTCACCGATGGAGTGTGTGCTTGGGTGTGTGAGTAAAGGGTGCAGTTGAGACTCGCAAAGGGTTTAACGAATGGATGGAGGGGGGTTAAGCGATTGAATGAATGGTGTGGTTATTAGTAGGTGGTGGGGCTCAGTAAGAGAGTGGATGGGAGGGCTGAGAGAATGAGTAACAGGGAGCTAAGCAGGTGCATGCCAGTAGGGGCTATTAGTGGTGCTTATAGACTGAGTGACTTTTGCGTGTATTATGAGTGGTGGAGTGAACCGATGGGGTTTATAAGTAGCAGACAAGCTGAGTGAGTGCATGGGGGAGGGGATTTATAAATCTCAGACTACTCCATGAATTAATGAAGGACGTGAGTAAACGAGTCCACTAGTAGTAGTGGGGTGAGTTGACTGACATAGTGCAAATAGAATGCTTGGAATCGTAAGGAAAGGAATGGAGAATAAAACAAAGGATGTTATAATGCCTCTGTTACGCTCCATGGTGCAACTGCACCTTGAATATTGCATGCAGTTCTGGTTGCTGTATCTTAAAAAGGATATAACGGAATTAGAAAAGGTAAAGAGAAGACCAGCAAAATAGTAAAGAGGATGGAAAGATACCCCTATGAGGAAAGGCTTAAAAGGTTAGGGCTCTTCAACTTGGAAAAAAGATGGCTTAGGGGAGCTATGATAGGCTATAAAATAATGACTGGAATGGAACAGGTAAACATTGATCGGTTTTTTACTCCTTCAGAAGTAGAAAGACTAGAGGACATGCAATGAAGCTACAATGCAGCCCATTTAAGACTAATAGGATGAAATATTTTTTCACTGTCTGCATCGAGGCCATAGTTGCAGCCTTCCCCTTCTCTTTTGCCCGTAGGGATCCCCTCTCCTACAGCCAGAAAAGAAGAGCACAGTTGCGATTGTGACAAAGACCTTTTCTTTCTGCCCACAGGAGAACGGATTCCCATGAGCAGAAAAAAAAGAGCATTGCCATGATTGCAGCAAAGATACCTTCTGTTTGGCTGCGGGGATCCGATCTCCCACAAGCAGACAGGCGTCTTTGCTGCGATCGCAGGATTCTCTTCTGTTCTGCTCGCAGGAGATGGATCCCCTTGGGCAGACATAGGGGGGCCATCCAGAGGGGGCAAGAAATCCCAGGTGCCAGATGTAAATTTCTGGTCACCATGGCATCCTGGCACCTGGCATTTTTCAAGTCCAGTTTAAATTCATCTGTTCGATTTTTAAAATTTTGCACTCGGTGGTGTCGAGTGACCTTCAATTTTTTTCTTAGAGCCTTACCTCCCTGCTCGGGTATTGTGCTCTGCCTCGCAAAATGTATTACAAGTTCCTACAATGTTAAGCTTTGAAAAATGATTGCACATAACAGAGTTTTCTTAGTGCAAAGTCCTCAGCTCTGGAACTCTTTGTCCTCTGTATTACAGGAGCCACAAGTTTTAGTATCATTTCATAAGGGTCTTAAGACTTTTTTTTTTCTTCTAAAGCTTTTGATCTCTAGATGGGCCTTGGAGATTATTTTTGAATGTTTGTATCTTTGTTGTGTGTTTGACATGATAATTACACATGTGAGAAGTGTAAATGATTGGCAGATAAATGCAAGAAATAAAATGTGCAGTGGTGATAAAATGCACTATATTTAAATTCTTCTAAATAGTTAATCAAGCACTAATGCAATTAGAAAATTCAGTGGGACAGCCCCTCATAAAAACATAAAAATATCCATATAATTATATGTATGTGGATTTTCAGCCAGCCTATCCATATAAGTTCAACTTTTGAATACACAATCCTAAACTCAAATGAATAAGTAATCTCTTTAAAATTAGGACTGCCGTTTATGCAGTGCACAAATATGAGAATACCCTTATCAGGGTAGCAGCTGAATATTGCTGTTCTCAGTATAAGCATAAGCCCTGCCCCTGGAAAGCCCATGAACATCTCTCAAATTACAGGGATACATTTTGCATCTATTTAGCAGCCTGGTAAATTTAAAACTAAGTATTTCGGTGGTCAGCACACGATGCGGACTACATAAGGGTGTTTGAATCAGGGCCGGCACTTCAATTGAGCAAACTAGGTGGCTGCCTAGAGCGGTAACATTCTGGGGGCAAAAAAGGGCACTGGCAGCGAGCTGCAGCCATTTTACATTTCCTGGTGGATTAAAACTCCGTCAGTCACCATTTCTGGCAGGAGGAAGAAGTGCGCTTACGAATACCTCAGCTTCCCCTTCAGCATTGACTGTGGTTACACTCTCTGAAAACAGATTTTTATTTATTTGATTGACAGGAGAGGTTTTTTATTAATACCGTACCTAGAATATTTCTTTTTATGAAGACAGAGGGTGGGCAGAAATTCCTTTCACCGTCCACATGCAGGATGCGCAATGATCTAAGGTTGGCACCAAAGAAAAGATCTAGCTGCGGTTACCAGCGTCAGTTCATGCTCATTCAGGGGTGGCTCAAGGGTGATGCTGGACTATATGCAGAGGCTCAATGCAGGGCCTCATTTGCATAATTTAATTTATTTTATTATTTTAAAATATATATGTTGCCCATCTAAAATTTTAGGCAGCTTTCAAAGGAGCCCTTCACAGATCTCTTTTTTGTCCTGGCAATGACTTAGGGGCATGTTTACTAAATATTAATGTGCATTAGGTGCCACTGCACCAATACAAATAAATGGGTATTGCTGCACTTAGCGCACATTAACATTTGTGAACGCGCCTCAACCTTTAGTAAACACGCCTCTTAATGAGTGTCTGCATACCATTTGCATGGGCAATGAGGATAAGGAAAGGCTACCAGATTTCTACATTACTGTACTCCAGTGCCAACTGCCAGCCACCTTAGGAAGTACTATAAACACTGCCCATTTAGCGCCCATAGCAAAACCCACCGTATCATAACAGCACTACCAGAACTCACAAAGCACCAAACCCTACCTATCAAACACTGAAAATATTAACCCGATATATCTCAGAGAATACCAATATATCTCCTACTGGGGAAAGAGAACAAGTGGGACTGTCAAATAGAAACAACATAAACAGAAATACCTCAGCTCGGTTACACATGCAGAACATAGACCATCACCAAACAAAGATCAAGGGATCACAATTTAGAAATATAAAGACATTAATTAAACTGGGAACCCCAAAAGCCAAACTTGGAATGTACAACACTGGAGAAATAAAATTATAAATTAATTTCCTCTTGTATTAAATAAAACGCAAAGACGTTAGTGATGCACATTTCCTAGAGCTGACATATTACAATTAATACAAAATAAAATATTTTTTTTCTACCTTTTGTTGTTTGGGCATTTTATTTTTCAGTCGCAATTGCCCCAGTCGCTTTTTTCTGCTTTCTACATGTCTTCTGTTAACTCTCCATTGTCTGCTGTCCATTTGTCCTTTTTTTCTCTCTTCTAGTTTTTTTCCATTCTCTCTCTACATCTGCCTCTAACATTCTGATCTTTCCCCTTTTGCTCTTTCCTCCATTTCTTTCTTTATTCCTTTTTCATCCACTCTAATTTCACCCTCCATCCTCAATCCCCCATTTCCTCTCCCAATACTCAGCCAATCCTAGATTTTTTTCCCTCTCACACAAAATATCTGTTCCCTTCTCCCAGCTTCTTTTTTTCTCCCGACAACCCACCCTCTTCTAGTCCATCCCCAGCATCTGCTTCCTTCCAGTCCCATTCCCATTCTCCCGTCCCCAGCATCAGCCGATTTCCCATCCTAGCCCCCTCCCCCCCCCCCCCCCCCCAGTATCAGTATTCCTCCAGTTCCAGTCCCTCCCAGCATCAGCTCCTTCCAGTCCTTCCATCCCCCACAACAGCCCTTTTCCAGTCCTGGCCTCCCAGTATCAGCCCCCATCCAGTCCCAGCCCCTCTCAGCATTATCTACCTTTCAATAGCAGTCTCCCCATCCCCCAACAATAGCCCATTTCAGTCCCCAGTCTTCTTACAGGGCCAGTGGCTCTCTCCTCCACTCCCCCCACCATATGCCCCCACACCACAAACAGCCCCGAGCCATGGGAGTAAACTGTGTTTTCCTTTACTCCCGCTGCTGGGATAAGTTGCAATCCGGCGGCGTGCTGAGTGCCAGGAGGTTAAAAGGGAGCACTTCCTGTCTTATGCAAGACAGGAAGAGCCTCTGTTTAACTTCCTAAACGCAGCAGCACCGGTATCTGTGACTTACAGCTGCAGGAGTAAAGCAAAATGCTGCTGTTTACTCCCACGGCTGTGCAGAGGTGAGCCATGACGCCAAGCTTCGGGCATCACCGGCGCCCTCTGAAGCCAGTCAGGGATGCGCGGAGCCCCCCGAGGTGCAAGGCCATGCGCAGGCAACATTCCCGCACAATGATCAGGCCGGGCCTGTACTCATTACCGACTGTGGTCTAGAAGGACTATCAACATAGCAATCCTGTTTGTTCTAACATCTCATTAGACTCATAGGGCCTGATATTAAAAGTGATTAACATGGTTAGCAGAGCTGCTACCCACATTAATCACGGTGAACGGGATATTCAGCAGCATTAATATGGTTGCTGGTGCCGCATGCCCCGATGCTAACCAGGCAGCCGTGATACTGAGCCACTACCTGGTTAGCGATTCGCAGCACAGGAAACTCTGACCTAATGTTTGCTGCATTTCACTAACCAGGCAGTGGCTCAATTCACCACTGCTCACTTAGCAAGCAGCAAATGTGGCTAACCTGCATATTCAATGCTAGAGCCACACATGACCCCTTCACTAAACATCCGGGTTTAACTTTCAGCGCTAATGGCTAGCCACCTTAGCAATGCTAGCCACTGACCCTGAATTTCAGGCCCATACATACAGTAGATCATTGGCCACTCATTACCAGGCTTTCCTAGTGTGGAATGAAGATTCTGTTTCTTAATAAGCACTCCATGTCAAATAGTATGTGTTTCCAGTTATCAAACTTTCTTACTCTACTTACCAGACACCTGACAGTATTTGACAGAAAAAAAAAATAGTACAGTATGGCTGTGAGTGACTCAGCAACAACGTCCAGGGTAGATATGCTTAGTCATTTAGCCTAACCAAATGAAAGTTTCTAAAAGACAACATTTGTCACATAATCCAAGTAGGTGTGTGCAGCTAAAAGCGATATATCAAGTCTGGAAATAAAGATACAGTACCCCCGACCTTCCTCCCCACCACCCAATGCTTCTCAGACTCCTCTCAACAGCCCCAGACTCAAACAGAACAACTGTAACTAAAATATAATCCCCTACCATAAAAACAATCATGTAAAACAAAGAAATAAATATAAAAATAACACTTCTGAATAGGAAAAAAATGAAAGGCATAAAAAACAAAAAAGTAAAAAACAATGCTTACTTGTTCAAAACTCTTGCTATGCCAAAGTCTCCAAGTTTTGCTAACATTCCATTATTGCTAAGAAAAATATTCTGCAAAGATAGAAAACATCGGTTTAGTTGGTGCTTCCCACTAGTAGCACACCTTCAGCTAGAGGTACTAGCGTGTGCTACCTTGTTAACGTGCACTAACACCATTAACGCATATAGCATAGTTGCTCACCTGTAACAGGTGTTCTCCAGGGACGGTAGGAATCAGTCCTCGCAAATGGGTAATGGCGGCGCCGGCAGGGCCCTCGTGCGGGGCAATTCCCCAGCTTTCAAAGAAAGCGTTTGGGATTGCATCGCGCATGTGCGGTCCCCTTCCCACCCAAGGGTGCCATCTTGCTCAGTCTTCTTTTTTCCGCAGAACCCAACAGACGTGGTCCTATGTCAAATTACATAGCTAAAAAGACAGCAAAAAGAATAAAAATCGATAATAGGACTGCAACTCCAGGGGAGGAGGGAGGTTCATGAGGACTGATTCCTGCTGTCCCTGGAGAACACCTGTTACAGGTGAGTAACTATGCTTTCTCCAGGAACAAGCAGGAAGTCAGTCCTCACATATGGGACTCCCTAGCTATAGGCTACCGAGAACCCATAGCTGAAGAATGGCTCCCTCTAGAAGAGCCGCAGCAGCTGTGATAGGAATTCAGCAGAGACGCAACACCCCCGGTAGCCTGACACCAGAGGGCCGGAGGGTAGGAGTTGCCTAAACCTCAAATAAGTTACAGAGTACCGCCTGGCCGAAAGCACTGTCCCGTTGGGACTCTGCATCCAAGCAGTAATGGGCTGCAAAAGTCTGGCTTGAAGACCAGGTGGCAGCCCGGCAGATGTCTGCCAGCGGAACAGAGCGGAAGTGAGCCACTGATGTGGCCTTAGCCCTGACACGGTGGGCCGTGACTCGACCCTGCAACGGGAGGTCGGCCACCCTATACGCCCAGGCAATGCAGTCTGCCATCCAGGTGGACAACGTGCGCTTGGAGACATGTAGCCCCAGCTTACTGTGGTCATAAGAGACGAAGAGCTGAGGAGCCCTTCGATGCCCCCGTGTACGCTCCAGGTAGAAGGCTAATGCCCTTTTACAATCAAGTGTATGCAGAACGCCTCTGCCCGGCTAGCATGCGGTCTGGGAAAGAATGTTGGAAGAACCACCTCCTGGTTGAGGTGGAACGGAGAGACCACTTTCGGAAGGAACTTGGGGTGGGTGCGAAGGACCACCCTGTTTCTATAAAACTGTGTGTAGGTCTTTCTGAAACAAGGGCTTGTAGTTCACTCACTCGTCTGGCAGATGTGAGTGCCACCAGGAAGAGCACCTTCCAGGAGAGGAAGCGTAGATGGCAAGCGGACATCGGCTCAAAAGGTGGGCGAGTAAGCTGTTGCAAGACCACATTCAAATCCCACTCGGTTGCCGGAGGACGAACTGGGGGTTTTAGTAGAAGTAGGCCCCTGAGGAATCTGGACACCAAGGGGTGAACCAAAAGAGGTTGTCCTTCCACTGGAGAGTGGTGTGCTGAAAAAGCACTCAGGTGGACCCTGACCGATTTAAACTTGAGGCCTAATTCTGAAAGGTGAAGCAGGTATTGCAACACCACTGGTACAAGACAAGAGAAAGGGTTTTCATTGTGCTGGTTACACCACACCTCAGACCTACGCCATTTGAAGGCACAGGATTTTCTAGTGGACTGCCTTCTTGAGGCCAGTAACACTTCTTCTACGTTCTTAGGCAGGAGGAGAGGAGCCAGCACTACCCTTTCAGCAGCCATGCCATCAGGTTGAGAGACCTGAGGTTGGGATGTAAGATAGTGCCCTGCTCCTGGGACAGGAGGTCGAGCTGTGTCCCCAGAGGGAGTGGGGTTTCCACTGCCAGCTGGAGGAGAAGCGGAAACCAAGGTTGTCTTGGCCATCTGGGAGCTACCAGAATGACAGAGGCCTTGTCTCAAAGGATTTTGAATAGAGTTTGGGCCACCAGAGGTGTGAGAGGAAACACATACAAGGAGGCCCACGGACCAAGAGATTAGAAAAGCATCTGCAGTCATCCTTTGGGGATGTGGCTGTCTGGAGCAAAAGTTGGGCAACTGATGATTCTGCAGACTGGCAAAGAGATCTATGGACAGATGTCCCCAGCATTGGAAGATCTGCTGGGCTACTTCCGGATTCAGCTGCCACTTGTGAGGTTGGAGAACTCTGCTTAGTTTGTCTGCTAGGAAGTTCTCCTGACCTGGCAGGTAAACTGCTTTGAGAGACATACCCTGTCGGATTGCAAAGGAGCAGAGGTCCAGTGTCTCCTGGCACAGGATACGGGACTCCGTCCCTCCCTGCTTGTTCACGTAGAACATAGCCACCTGATTGTCTGTCTGCACCAAGATAGACCGATGTGAGAGAATGTGACAGAAGGTTCGAAGAGCTAGGCGTATCGCTCGAAGCTCTAAGAGGTTGATTTGTTGCGTCCTCTCTTGAGGAGACCACAACCCTTGAGTGCATGAGTCCTGGCAATGGGTTCCCCAGCCCAGCAGGGATGCATCTGTTGTCAGCACTCTTGTGTACGAGGGAGGCTGGAAAGGCACTCCCTCAAGCAGGTTGGATGGCTGAAGCCACCAGGTCAACAACTTCAATAGTCGTTTGGACACTCTTATCCTGTCTGAGTCGCCCTGTGGCTTGCGTCCACTGATCCTGGAGGCACCATTGAGCTGTCCTCATGCGGAGACAGGCATTTGGGGTCACATGAACCATGGAGGCCATGTGTCCTAGAAGGCGCAGAAAGTGCCTCGCTGATATCTGAGACTTGTGGCTGATTTGGTGTACTATCTCCAGAAGCCTCTGTGCCCTGTCCTCTGGCAGGTAAGCCTTCGCTTGAAGGGTGTCTAGCCTTGTCCCTATGAACTCTAAGTTCTGAGTAGGGAGCAAAGTGGACTTTGCTTGATTTATGACAAAGCCTAGATGCCGCAGTATGTTGATAGTGCGAGCTGTGACCCGATGGGCCTCTTGAGGCGACGGGGCCCTGATGAGCCAGTCGTCCAGGTACGGGAAGACAAAAATTCCCTGTTTCATGAGGAAGGCCGCCACTACCGCCAGACACTTGGTAAACACTCTGGGGGCAGAGGCTAAGCCAAATGGAAGTACTCTGTACTGAAAATGGTTTCCTCCTACTACAAATCTGAGATATTGTCTGTGGTCTGGATGTATGAGGATGTGTGTATAGGCATCCTTCAGGTCTAAGGAGCACAGCCAATCTCCGTGGTAGAGGTAAGGCAGCAATATTCCAAGGGAAAGCATCTTGAACTTTTCCCTCACCAGGAACTTGTTTAAGTTTCGCAGGTCGAGGATGGGCCGGAGGCCTCCTGTTCTCTTTGGTATCAGAAAATACCTGGAGTAAAAGCCTTGTCCCTGCAGGCTGTGGGGCACCAGCTCCACCGCCTGATCCTCTAGAAGACGGCATACAGGGTCAGCCGTCCTCCTGTGCGAAGCCTCACCCCAGGTTAGAGAGAGACTATGCTGTGGCAATCAGAAACCCCCTACCGGCTGGGAAGTGACCGGTGCCTGAGGTTTGGGGGTCTTCTGCTTACGTGGGCCATGCCCCTGTCCCTTGGCCTGCTGCCCCTGTTGGGGAGCCAGGGAGGCCTGGTGAGTGAGGTAGTTGCAGTAAGCAGCACCCTTCCTTGGGAAAAAGGGCTTTTTACCCGAGCCCTTCTTTTTAGAAGGGGCAGAAGTCTTCTTGGAGAGTCTTGTCCGGGTCAAGTACTCGGACTCGATTTCAGCAGCCTTCTTAGTCATGGGTTTGCCAAAAAGGTTGTCACCTCAGCAAGGGACATCGACCGACTTGTCCTGAACCCATGGCTCCAGGTCCGACATTAGCCACGCTTGGCATCGGGCACCGATGCCGGCTGCGGCTACCCGGGCCGAAGCCTTGAAGCCGTCGTAGGCTGCTCAAGACAAACTTCGAGCACTCCCGAATCCCAGTGGACAAGTTCTTGAAGCGCTGCAAGGGTTCCTCGGAGAGGCCAGCTGAGAACCCGACAATCTCCTTTGCCAGGTCCCGTAAGTACATGTCCATGTACAGCTGGTATGTTTGGACACGGCATGATAGCATCGAGCCCTGGTAGCACTTTCTGCCGAGGGCGTCCAGGTTCTGGGCCTCCCTGCCAGGGGGCACTGAGGAGTGCGTTTTTTTGGCTCTTGAGCCTGTGCATGGCCAATTCCACAACCATGGAGTTGTACGGCAGCTGTGCCTTTTGGAATCCAGGGCTCTTGCAGACTCGATAGATGGAATCGACCCGCTTGCTGAGAACCAGCATCGAGGCCGGCAACTCCCACATGTGGAGCATCAACCGTTCCAACATCGGATGAACCGGTACCGAAAGGGCTTCCTGAGGGAGAAAGTCATACTGGAGGGCTTCGAGCTCCTCGGCTCGAGGCTCCTCCTTGGTGTCCGCAGGGAATGCCAAAGCCTTGGACATGTCCCTGACGAAGTCTGAGAACCGGGTATCCTCCGGGGGAAACCTTCTGCGAGGCTCAGACCCCGGCGAGTCCGATGGGAGACACCGGGTCCGGTGGGTGTCCGGGGACTCTTCGTCTTCTGTTTCCCATGCCTAGTCCTCCGAGGAGGAATCGATGGGCTCCGGCCATGAGGGCTTCGATCTCGACCGCCCCGACGCCAAGGGCACCGGCATCAATGACCTCGGTCCCGAACGGGAGCTCGAGGGAGACCTCGGCCGAGGATCGACTCGGCCTCCGGGGTCGAGTTGGATGTCGCAGTCCTGGTGGTCGGGGCGGATGGAACGGTGAGACCAGCCATCAGCGCCTGCTGCTGCTTCTCCATGAAGGCAGACATGCTGCACTCCAAGGCCGCCATTCTGAGACCGAGCTCAGAAGGCTCCGCAGATTCCGGCTCGGGTCCCGACGCCGTCGGGCCCGATGCCGGTTCTCCCGGAGGAGAGTCAACACGGACAACAGCAGATACCTTCCTCGGCATCTCCAGCTCCGTGCGACATCCGAGGTAGTTTTGCAGGCCATTCTGACTCCGAGGACCCGGAGCGGCGGTCAGGACTCCACGACCTGGCCCTTGAGGACCCAGGCCGATCAGAGGCATCCAACGACGACGCCCTCGCAAGTTTCTTCTTCCTTCGGTGTTCCCGCGAGGGAGACCCCCCACTCAGAAGACCCCCGACGATGCTCGGAGTCAGATAGCTCCCGAGACGTCGAGGCTTCTGAAGAGGTCCGGACCCGGGTGGATGCGGACTCGGAGAAAATCCTTTCACGCTGCTGCTGCCTACTTCTAAGTGCCTTAGAGGACATTTTGCTACACGGGCCACAGACCTTCGGGTCATGGTCGGGCCCGAGGCAGCAGTCATGTGTGTCGGTGAGAGACATTAATTTTTTACACCGATCACACTTTTTAAACCCACTGGCAGCCATTGGGGTAAAAAGGCCCCTGCGAAGTCCAACGACCGGGTTGCCAGTGAAAAATAAAAAGAGCGCGAACGCTAGTCACGAAGGACAAAAACTAAAAATATGACCGGACTCGATACCAGTATACTGAGCCGAAGGCGGGAAGGGGAACTGGTGTCGAACCAGGAAGCTGAAAAAAATAAATCAACTTTTCTACTTTTTCCACGGTGAAAATAGGACCACGTCTGTTGGGTTCTGCGGAAAAAAGAAGACTGAGCAAGATGGCACCCTTGGGCGGGAAGGGGACCGCGCATGCGCGATGCAATCCCAAAGGCTTTCTTTGAAAGCTGGGGAATTGCTCCACACGAGGGCTCCGTCGGTGCCGACATCACCCATTTGTGAGGACTGACTTCCTGCTTGTTCCTGGAGAATATTAGTAATTAGATCCCAATGCATAAATTGGGACCTGCTGTGCATCGACAGTATTAGTGGTACGTTAGTAACTCTAGCTCATAGTGCCTGAGTGCCCAATTTGCCAAGCTTTTCTCCTATAGACACAGAATGGGAGAAAAGCTTTAGTATCTCAAGCTCTCGGGGTTACTGGATATGTGTTAATTCATACAAAAGCATGTGTTTACTACCTGTGCCTTTATGTCCCGATGTAAGACTTTCCTGTCATGAATATGTTTCAGTCCTAAGGAGATCTGCACAAACCAACCCAGGATCTATCATTCAAGAGAGAGAAAATATGCATTCTCAGTGTACAAAGGTAATTGTCCTTTGAAACAGCTTTTCCTGAATGCAAACCAGAGGGAACACAAATGCCGTATACAATGGTAAAGAACAAGGTTATAACAGATGAGGTGAAAGAATGGAGCCTTTGAGTCACAAGCACACATGTTGCTCGACACTGGGATCCTTGCCCTCAGGCAGGGTCTTGGGGGCTGCAATCGAACACACAAAAAGAAATGAAAAAGTGCACATGTGGAGGGTAATTTTATGAAGGTGGCACAAAGTTAAGGTGCATTTTAAGGCGCCTAAGTTAAGCCTGTTATATAAAGACAAGTAGGCATCTACTCGTCTTTATAAAATATTAGAATAAGTGGTATAACTGTGCCTATAGTGCCGGTGGCCATTGCATAACTTGCTTTGAATATCACCCAAAAATTACTCTTCTGCAAAGGTTTAATCGATTTAAATTATTCAGCATCTCAAGGCACTGATTTTCTTTTGTAATAAATTATTCCTCAGAAAGCAGTCCTCTACCTGGTCTTCTTCAAACAGCACACCACGCTGCAGATTAATTCTTCTCATGAGATCACCCCCATCGCAGTACTCCATCACAATACATAGTGTGTTTTTCTCTGTAAGGAAATTGCTTGATTAGAAAAATATTTTAAGCCTCAATAATTTTATAACTGTCTATTAGTTCTTCTTAGGGGCCTTTTTACTAAAAGGTGCTAATCAGTTAGCGTGGGTTTCAGCACACTTAACCCCGCTCTGTGACCAATGCTACCTGTTAGCGCAGGACCAGCAGAGTTAACATGGCCCAATAGCCATGCTAACTATGCAACACGCATTGGGTTGCAAGTGGATGGGTTAGGGGTGGAGAGTGGGCGGGGTGAGTGCATGCTAACTGCAATGCGAGCAATTAGCATAAGTGCACTTACCGCCACCTCCACATGTGAAGATATGTCCACCTGCGCTGATTTTGGCCCATGCTAGGGAAGGCTGAACTGCATTAACTGCTGGGAACATGCTTTCCATGCCCCTCAAAGTTAATGCAATGGTGTTGCACCTAATGCGTTATGGTTTTGAGCACTAAGGGCACATTAGGTGCAACACCATAGCACCCTTTAGTAAAAGACCCCCTTAGATGTGGGAATTACAATATAAACCAACAAAAAACAAAGCTATCACACCATAAACTAAAAATTTAATTTAATTTAATTTTGTAAACTCCTTTTTCTGGAGTGGAGGAGTAGCCTAGTGGTTAGAGCACTGGCTTGGTAACCAAGACTCCTTATGACCTTGGGTAAATCACTTAACCCTTCACTACCTTGGAAGAAAGGCCTGGCAATCTATTTCCGATCACACTGCCAAGAAAACCCAGGAGCTGCTGGGTCACTAGGAGTTAGCATTGATCCAAAGGCATACATTGCATTTTGCAAACTCCTTTTCTAAACCAGTGCTCAAGGCAGAAATACATTTTAAAAAATATTTATCAAACAAATCCAAAAATATCCATATAAATATCCATAATAAAATAAATACAAATGGTAACAGTTATAAACATTTAAAAGCACAGTACAACAAATAGAAGAATAAAAGCAGGTAAAAGAAAACATTTAACTGAACACTGATTACAGCATAAAATACAGCTAAAAAAAATAATATGATGATAAAATATCATCAATTCAACATTTGATTAAAACCCCCAGGAGTATGTTAACTAAAACATGGTAGCCTTTTGCAGCTAACACTGGGCATCAGTTACAAAAGCATCGTGGTAGCTGCAAAAGTCGCTCGTTACCTTTTGGGGATGTGCCCAGCATTTCTCCAGCAGATAACTTGGTGAAAATGCAGGGATCGCGGTGAGACGTCATTGAGGTGGCATTAGCTGCATCCATAATGTCTGCAAAACGTGCAGTTACTATGCACTGTAACTGCATGTTAAAGGTACACCCACTCTCTGCCCACCCCCCACCCACTCGCATTCCTAACATGTGAAATGCAGCTATCGTGGAAAATTGCCTGTGGCAGCTGCATTAGTCCCATATTAGCTATCTCCATGGCACAATTTTCCTGCGTTAGTGCCACGATGTCAGCTGACAACCTTTAGTAGACATAGCCCCACGTTTTTGTCAGTTATCTAAAACACAAATAGGAGGTAATTTTATAAGTGCACACAGGTAAGACGTATGCGCATACTTTGCCTGGATTTTGCCAGATTTTCAGAGTGAAAGTATATATGTACTTCTGCTTTGAGAATTACTCCATACAACCATGAGTCCTACACTTACATCTGCTCTTTGGACAAACTGTATGCATGCAAGCTTACCCACATACCGGGCGAACAATTTAATAAAAGCCCATTTCCCTGGAAATGCTTTGAGAATGATGCATTACAGATGGCTAAATTATGTTCTTTGGGAAGGAAGCTCTATAACAGGCGCATACTAGAGAAGGCTTTCATCTCATGCACCACTTGATCAAACCAGCATGGCTTCAACCCCAAACACAGTGTGGAAACACTCCTCATACTGCTCCTAAACACATTAATCACAGGCATAGACAATCCCAAACTGAGATACATACTAATCTTCATTGACATCAAAGCAGCATTTGATACAGTCAACCACACAAGCATGTTAACAAGACTACAAGAAATAGGACTTGGTGGCACTATCATCAACTGGTTTACCTCCTACCTAAAAAACAAGGCAATCTAAGTTCATCACCCAAACACAGGGAATACCACAAGGATCAGCATTATCATCAACATTATTCAATATATACCTACAACCTCTAACAGAGATAATAAAAACACACAAGTTACAATACAAAATATACGCAGATGATATTATGATTTAAACAACCTTCAACACTGCAAAGCCCAAATACGCAATGATAAACTGTATGGAGGCAATGACACATTGGCTACAAAAGCAAAACCTAACTATAAACTACAAAAAAAATGGAGGTCCTACACGTCACCAGGAACACAACATTTACATCACTGGCTACAACAAAAACAATGAACTCATAGTCAATAAAGAAGTCAAATACCTTGGAGTCATACTAGATCAAGTACTAAACTTCCAAGCCCACATAAACAAGACATCCAAAATAGCATACTACAAAATAAGGACACTAGCCAAACTCAAACCGCT
Organism: Ichthyophis bannanicus; assembly: GCA_033557465.1. Taxonomy (NCBI): domain Eukaryota; kingdom Metazoa; phylum Chordata; class Amphibia; order Gymnophiona; family Ichthyophiidae; genus Ichthyophis; species Ichthyophis bannanicus. The sequence continues at coordinate 1,402,721,783 of CM066033.1, read as the reverse complement.
TCTCAGCAACAGTGACTTCAGAACAGTTTGTCAGGCAATAACAACACCCACTCTAGACTACTGTAATATAATTTACCAAGGACTCCCAAAGCATGTAAAACCACCACTCCAAACAACTCAGAATATGGCAGCAAGAATGATCACAGAAACCAACAGAAAAAACAGATAACACCAACTCTGATTCAGCTTCAGTGGCTCCCGATACAAACACGCACCAAATTCAAAACTATACTCAACATATTCAAAATCATAAATAAAATACCCCCAGACACACTACAACCATTATTAATCACGGATCCTGAAAACAGAGCAAAGCAAACTACACATAGAAATCTTCTCCTCATACCAAAAACAAAGAAAACATACAACCAATCAACATGCAACAGAGCATTCACCATCTATGCAATGACATTATGGAATGCACTTCCAGAAAACATAAGGGGCATAAAGGACTTATCAGACTTTAGAAAAGCATTAACAACGCATCTTTTCAAGGCCACTACAGACTGACATAATGCCAACCAAACCAACTGAAAAGCAATCAAACCTAACTGTAAACCCTTACACCACACACTGTTACCCCAAGTAATAATAGATTATTGTTATCAACCCTAAAATCAAACACTTACCGAGATCCAGCTTACTAAGCATCTTAAAAGTTAAAATTAAAATGAGATCAAAGGCATCTAGGCAATCGTGGCCTTTTCATTTATTTTTCTTTCTGCTAGCCTCAGAACATCCTAGGATTCATCAATTCTTGTACTCCTGCAATAACTTCAGTTTATTATGCACAGATTTGCCTTCAACCCCTCCCAATCAACCAACCTTCAAAGGAAGCAAAGAAGGTCACAATGTTTGGGTGCTTCATCTTGGCCAAGAGCGTAACCTCCTTACGAGATGCTTCTTTTTCTTTTAATGGCATCTAGAAAGGGTAACAATATATCATCTTCAGTCTGTGTGTGTGTTTTACTCCCTGTACTGTGGTACATCATATTACCTTGGTTAGGCTGACTTCCTTGATAACACATTGTTGGTTATCTGATTTTCTTTTCACCAGGAATGCTTTTCCGAAAGATCCTTCTCCTATCAACTTAATTATGTCGTAATTATCCATTATTACTCAGCTTTCCAACAACACCTGAAATAAAAAAAAAGCACATAAAACAAAAGGTTCAGCCAGACGTCATTTGTATAACGTGTAACTACTTTTCTGTTAGCCATACAGATGTAAATAGTTAATACTGTTATCCAAATTGAGCTACCTGTTATATGTAATTACGGTGTAATCCCCCACCGTAAAACACCCCGATGTTCCATGTAAACCGCACTGATATCGAAGAGCGCGGTATATAAGAGAAATAAATAAATATAAATAAACTAAGAACTCCATATGGTGGTTTATTACGACCACATTTTTGTCCATTTTTTCAGCAATTTTAAGATTAAAAAAATTCAAGAGTCACAGCAACCTTGGCACTTTGTACCTACCCATTTTCAAAGATTACAAAAGTCCCACAATTACATGAGATAAGGAAGATTAGATACCTTTGTGTATAGAGAAATAATGCAATATTCCCCAGAACAGCCCCGAAGAATCTTCACCCCTATTAATCCCAGATCTATTCAGAACCGTATGTCAGGCCATGATCACACCTATCCGAGACTATTGCAACATTATATACCAAGGTCTCCCTAAATATACCCTTCATCCCCCACAAATGGCCCGGATACTGCAGTAAGGATAATCTACGGAGCCTCTTGTCGAGTTCACATCACTCCCATACTACGACAACTCCACTGGCTCCCTATCGCAGCAAGAATCAGATACAAAGTGCTTGTCATGACATTTAAAGCCTTTCACAAGGAATCGGCTACCTGCCTCCAAACCTTGATATTAGGATCCAAGAATGAGAGACTACGAAGACACAGCACCATCAACCTACTCACCGTCCCATCACAGAAGCTTAAGAGCAAGCAGTCCACTTGTAACCGTGCATTCGTCCTTTTTGCACCCACACTACAGAACTCCTTACCTCCAAACCTAAGAGCATGTTTTGACCAGAGTGACTTTTGAAAGAAACTGAAAACATACCTCTTCCAGGATCATTTCAACAGATCTTCAGCCCAAGAAACACACCCTACCTAGCAGCCAGTTTTCTAGATGCACACCCCACAGTTACACAAACTGCGCAATGTATAAATACTGATTGATTGCACCCTCATGTCACCTTGTACATAATTACTGTTGCCTTTTACATGTTTTGTTTCACTGTAAAACAAGTGTGCATTTCGATGCCCTGTTAGGTTTGTTATCTGTAAACCACTTTGAATGGTAGAAAGGCAGAATAAAAATAAGATTAAATAAATAAATACATTTATGCCAATTATATTCTTCTGTTCCTAGTATTTCTATGTACCTCATCCAACTTGCCATTCATGTTTCTAACAGCTACAAGAGTAACACAGCAGCTGACAGAATAAAAAAAAGATTACACAAATCTAGCCCATCCAGTCTGCTCGGTTATTCCTGTCCCCAATACCAAAGACAGGGGCGGCCCAAGGGGGGTGCGGGGCCATGTGCGGAGACATGGTGTGGGGCCTCATTTGCATAAGGGCCTCATTTGCATAAATATTTGCCTAATGTTACCATCCACTAACTTTTAGTAAACATGCCTCTTAATGAGCGTATGGATAAAGAAAGACTAAAAGATTGCTACATTACTATAATCCAGTGCCAACCGCCAGGCACATTAGGAACTACTACAAACACTGCCCATTTAGAACCCATAGCAAACCCGCCATATCGTAACAGCACTACCAGGACTCACAAAGCACCATACCCTACCTATCAAAAGGCAACACTGCAAATATTAAACCAATACATTTCAGAGAATAACAATACATGACCTACTGGGGAAAGAGAACAAGTGGCAATGTCAAATAGGAATTACATAAACAGAATACCTCAGCTCAGTTACATATGCAGAACATAGACCATCACCAAACAAGGAATCACAATTTAGAAACAGGAAGACAATAATTAAGCTGGGAACCTCAAAAGCCAAACTTGGAATGTACAACAACACTGTAGAAATAAAACTATAAATTAATTTCCTCTTGTACTAAATAAAGCGCAGATGTTAATGATTCACATTTCCCAGAGCTGACATATTCCAGTTAATAAATTCAAAATAAAGAGATATTTTTCTACCTTTTGTGCATTTTTTTTAGTTGCAATTGCTCCAGCCATTTTCTTCTGGTTTCTTCGTGTCTTCTGCTAACTCTCCATCATCTGCTGTCCATTTGTCCTTTCTTCTCTCTTCTAGTTTTTTCCATTCTCTCTCTACATCTGCTTTAACATACTAATCTTTCTCCTTTTGCTCTTTCCTCATTCCTATTTCATCCACTCAAATTTTACCCCTCCATCCTCAATCCCCACTTACTCTCCCAATACCCGGCCAATTGAAGATTTTTTTCCCCTCCCACACAAAATATTTTTCCCCTCTCCATTTCACCCTCCCAGCCCCATCCCATTCTAATCCGCCCCCAACATCAGCTCCCTTCTAGTTCCAGCCCCACCCAGCATCCGCTCCCTTCTAGTCCCTGCATCAGCCCATTTCCAGTCCTAGCCCCACCATCAGCCAATTTCCAGTCCTATCCTAGCCCCACCATCAGCCCATTTCCAGTCCTAGCTCCCCCATCTATTTCCAGTCCTATCTGAGTCCCTCCATCAGCTCATTTCCAATCCCAGCCCCCCATCAGCCGATTTCTAGTCCTTTCCTGGCCCCACCATCAGCCCATGTCAAATCCTAGCTTCCCTCCACTCAGCCCATTTCCAAACCAAGCCCCCAATGAGCCTACTTCCAGTTCTAGCCCCTCCATAAGTCCATTTCATTCCATGCCCCACCACAGCCCATTTCCAGTCCTATCCTAGCACCTCCATCAGCCCATTTCCTGTCCTAGCTCCCCCCCACTCAGCCCATTTCCAGTCCTAGCTCTCCCATCACAGCCCATTTCCATTCCAAGCCCCCCTCCCTATCAGCTATTTGCAGTTCAAGCCTCCCTTCCACTCAGCCCATTTCCATTCCAAGCCCCCGTCCACATCCCCATCAGCTATTTGCAGTTCAAGTCCCCCTTCCACTCAGTCCATTACCAGTCCTAGCCCCCCATAGCCCATTACCAGTCTTAAGCCCCCCATCAGCCCACTTCCAGTCCTAACCCCCATCACCCCATTTTCAGTCTTAGCCTCCTCATATCCCCCCCATCAGCCCATTTCTAGTCCTAGCCCCCCACAGCCCATTACCAGTCCTAACCCCCATCAGCCCATTTCCAGTCCTAGCCCCCCCATAGCCTATTACCAGTCCTAACCCCCCCATCAGCCCACCTCCAGTCCTAACCCCCCACTCAGCCCATTTCCAGTCTTAGCCTCCCCTATAGCCCATTACCAGTCCTAACCCCCCATCAGCCCATTTCCAGTCCTAGCCCCCCCCATAGCCCATTGCCAATCCTAACCCCACCCATCAGCCCATTTACAGTCCTAACCCCCCCATCAGCCCATTTACAGTCCTAGACCCCCCCCAATCCATTACCATTCCATTACCATTCCTAACCCTCCTCACCCCCATCAGCCCAGGGAAACTTTAAAAGAAAAACAAACTTGCTGCTGCTGCTGCTGCTGCCGCCATGGCAGCGTAAGAATCAAGTGTCTCCTGCGGGGCCCCCGCCCGCCCAATTACAGAGCCCTCCCTCCTGCCCAACAGAGCCCTCCCTTGATCACTTTCTTTGGCGCAGCTTTCTGAGCCGCGAAGGGAGGGTTTCTCTCTCGCGGTTCTGTTTAGCCGGCCGGGGCTGATGGGAAACAGGAAATGCCTGTTCCCATCAGCCCCAGCGGGCTTAACAGAGCCGCGAGAGGGAAACCCTCCCTTTGCGGCTCTGAATCTGAAAGCCGTGCCAAGGAGAGTGATCGAGGGAGGGCTCTGTTGGGCAGGAGGGAGGGCTCTGTAATTGGGAGGACGGGGCCCCGCGGGAGACACTTGATTCTGCCGCTGCCACTGCGGCAGCGGCAGCAAGTTAGTTTTTTCTTTTAAAGTTTTCCTGGGCTGATGGGCAGAATGTTGTTTGCGCGGGGCCCTGTGCAAACAACATTCTTTCTCAATGGACGGGCCGGCCCTGGCCAAAGATATACAGTATCCCAGCTGTCAGCCATGGTGTCTGACTGCTTCCCATCTATTACTCCTTATCCAGGGTTTTCTCCTTTGCACTCCGCCATTCTTTGTCATTGAATATATAAAGGATCCCCCTACTTAGTTGATACCCATGTGATGGTCTTTTTTATCAAGCATTTTTATGTTATATTCTTACATTTTCTACTGATAGTAATACTACTTCTACTTCTACAACCCTATTAAATCTTTTTAAAGCAATGATCATAGAAACATACAGAAGGCAGTTCTCAAGGGCCTCACCCAGGTAAATAGTTTTTTAGCTGGGGAAAATGGCCTAACCAAGCATTGCCCTCTTCCAATGTGGCTAGAAGCATGCATTTTCTTTCCTTAACTCCCATGAGTCCAAACGAGTGGGATAAGTCCTCCTCCAGCAGGTGGAGACAAAAAGAATTTGTCCACCTCCCTATAAAATTGGTATAGCAGGGAGGCGTGCCAGTATTTCTCGAGACAAAGCATGAATTATTTATACCTATTTACTTCCTGTATTTCTCACCTCTGTGTCATGTTCATCCCATTTTCTCTCTGTTCCAAACTCCTTCAACATTTCTTTGCTATGGGTGGGATTCTTGACTGGTCTGATGGGACTAAAAGAAAGAAAATGACAAAGTAACCATAATTTCATCTTCCTTGTTGTCCCTGCAAGACCAATCTAGACAAGTAGTGATATACCTAAGTGTTAACCCCTGAGAGTGGGCTGAGTACGTGGCAGCCCACAGAAACTGCACCACAAAGACTACCGATTGCCTTTGTGTTTGCACGTCTAGTCTACGAGTATAATGCTTTGTAAAAGAGTTCAAGGATGCCCAGGAAGTTTCCCTGTACATATCCCCTGGATGCACTGCTTTTGCCTGTCCAGGAAGCCACCTGTGCTCTTGTGGAATGTGCCCTCAACCTTTTGGGCACTTCTTGCTTTTTCCCTATTATACACAATTTCTATAGTTTCTTTTATCCATCTGGATAGTATTGCTTTAGTCCAGCCAAAATGTCCATCCTTTCTTTAGTCCTGAATGCAATACAAAAAACCTATCCATCCTCTGAATTCCTTCATGACATTGAGACCTAACTATATCCAAACAATGATGTTGAAAGCTGTGTTTTCCCTCCTGGTTCACTAAAGCTTCGTAAATGCACCTTTGTTCACATGGAACTGTGATGCAACTATTACAAGAAAAGAGGGCACCAGCCTCAAAATAACATTAAAGCCCATAATCTTCAAATGTGGCACTCTATATGAATGGGCCTGCAACTCTGATCTTTTCCTGGCTAAACACATCAGACCCAATATTTATTTCATCCACTCAAATCCATGCTCACCAACCCTTAACCCCAAATATTCAACTCAAATCCATGCTCACCAACCCTTAACCCCAAATATTCAATCCCGGGGTCATATGCGGCCCTAGCATTGAATATTCAGTGATCGCCACACACACCGAAAGTCGCAGTAGCTTACCAGGCAGCAGCAATATTGCTCCTGTGCCTAAAAGATAGGCTGATGGGGAGGAGTCTGCTGCCTTGGTATATGTCGGTACCAATGACATAGGAAAGTGTGGTAGGAAAGTTCTGGAGGCTAAATTTAATCTTTTAGGTAGGAAGTTGAAATCTAGAACTTCCAGGGTAGCGTTCTCCGAAATGCTTCCCGTTCCACACGCAGGACCCAAAAGGCAGGCAGAGCTCCGAAGTCCCAATGAATGGATGAGATACTGGTGCAAGGAAGAGGATTTTGGTTTTGTTAGGAACTGGGGAACATTCTGAGGAAAAGAGGGGCTCTTCTGAAGGGATGGGCTCCGCCTTAACCGGGGTGGAACTAGGCTGCTAGCATTAACCTTTAAAAAGGAGATAGAGCAGTTTTTAAAATGGATAAAAGGGGACAGCCAACAGTCGCCCAAAAGGGCATGGTTGAAGGTTACTAGCAAAAGATTGAAGTTAGGGCATATCGGCAGAGAGGTTCCAATAAAGACAAAAGGAGTCCAAATGCCCTTGAGAACAGAGCAGACAGAACTTAAAAATTCCAAATTACCCCTGCCTACTAATAGCCAGATTAATATGAATAAAATATAGCCTCTAAAATGCTTGTATGCAAAGGCTATAAGTCTAAAAAATAAGATGGGAAAGTTAGAATATATAGCACTAAATGAGAGATTAGATATGATTGGTATCTCAGAGACATGGTGGAAGGAGGACAACCAGTGGGACACTGTGATACCTGGGTACAAACTATATTGTAATGATAGAGCAGATCAAATTGGTGAAGGGGTTGCCACTCTATGTTAGAGAAGGCATTGAGTCACAAAGGATTAAAGTTTTGCAGGAAACAAAATTCACCATAGAATCTCTATGGATTAAAATTCCATGTAAAAAGGGGAAAGGGAAGGCGATGGCAGCGGGGTGTACTAGGCCAGAATGAACAAATGGATGATAAAATGCTAAAAGAAATCAGGGAAGCTTACAAAAGTTACAGCACAGTAATAATAATGGGTGATTTCAATTACCCCAGTATTGACTGGGTCAGTGTCACGGCAGGACATGCTAGGGAGATAAAGTTTTATAAATTGTTTTGTTATTAATCCAAAAAGTTACTATGTAAAAAGTTAAACAACTGTTCTATGTAAAATGTTCTGTTATTTGTAAACTGCCCCGATCTTTGAAAGGAGCGGTATAGAAGAATCTAATAAATAAATAAAAGTTTCTAGATGAATGTCTGCTTCTTGGAGCAGCTGGTTCATGAACTGACCAGAGGGGAAGCCATTTTGGACCTAGTCCTTAGTGGAACACAAGATCTGGTGCAAGAGATAAGGGTGTTGGGGCCACTTGGCAATGGTGATCATAGCATGATCACGTTTGATTTAATAAATGGAGGTGGGATGGTAAGGAAAGCTACAGTACTACCTTTTAACTTTCAAAAGGGAGACTATGATAAATGAAAATAGTTAAGAAAAAACTAAGGGGAGCAGTTGCAAAGGTTAAAGATTTACATTAAGCATGGGTGTTTAAAAATACTATCTTGGAAGCCCAGACCAGCTGTATTCCACACTTTAAGAAAAGTGGAAGGAAGTCAAAATAACTGCCCCCATAACTTAAAGGTGAGGTCAGAGAGGCTGCTGTTGCCAAAAAAGCATCTTTCAGGAAATAGAAAAGGAGCCAAATGATGAAAACTGGAAACACCACAAGTACTGGCAAGTTAGATGCAAGGCAGTGATAAGGCAAGCAAAGAGAGGATTTGAGAAGAAGCTTGCTTTGAAAGCAAAAACGCGTAAAAGGGGCATTAAGAAGGGGCAAGGCCATAGCAAAGAGACTGAATGAATTCTTTGCTTCGGTCTTTACTGAAGAAGATGCAGGGATGTTACCCTTGATTGAAATGGTATTTAAAGGTGATGCTACAGAAGAATTGAAAGAAATATCGATTCATTGGGAAAGCGTAGTTACTCACCTGTAACAGGTGATCTCCGGGAACAGCAGGAATTTAGTCTTCACATAGGGGTATTGTCGGTACCGATGGAGCCTGCGCAGGAACGCTCCCCAGCATCCAATAGGAAAGCTTTTGGGAGCATCCCACAGCGCCTGCGTGCTGCCTTCCCGCCTTTCCAACTGTCCCTCTCCAGTTGAGTTTATAGCTGAGACAAAAGAGAGAGAGATACAACTCCTAGGGGAGGTGGGCGGGTTGTGAAGACTAAATTCCTGTCGTTCCCGGAGATCACCTGTTACAGGTGAGTAACTATGCTATCTCAAGGAACAAGCAGAAATGTAGTCTTCACATATGGGGACTCCCTAGCTGCAGATGCCAGGGAGAGGGCCCTTGGAAGTTGTTAGCCCTTGTGAAAGGGCCATACTTCCCCCCATGGATCTCTGGCATCCTACCAGGGACGGTGGGTAGGAGTTGATTAAGTCTGAAAAAGGTGTTGAAGAACAGCCTGGTCAAACAAGCCATCCCGGCGGGAGTCCTTGTCTAAGCAGTAGTGGGCTGTGAAGGTATGTACCGAAGCCCAAGTAGCTGCTCGACAGATGTCGTCGATAGACACAGAGTGAAGATGAGCCATTGAGGATGCCATGGCTCTCACATTGTGAGCTGTGACATGGCCTTCAAGAGGAAGATTCTTACTCTCATAGGCAAAGGATATGCACTGAGCAATCCAGTTAGATAGAGTTCTTTTGGAAACTGGAAGTCCCAAATGACTAGGATCAAAAGCAACAAAGAGTTGAGAAGATTTTCTATGTTGCTGTGTCCTTTGCAAGTAAAAGGCCAAAGCTCTTTTACAGTCCAAGGTATGAAGGTTCCTTTCTGCACTGGAGGCATGAGGCCTTGGAAAGAATACAGGAAGGTAAACCACTTGGTTTAAATGGAAAGGCGAAACCACCTTTGGCGTAAGTGTGGATGAGTCCTAAGAACTACCTTATCATGGTGAAACCTTGTATAAGGAGGATCAGCCACTAACGCTTGCAATTCACTGATGCGACATGCTGATGTGATTGCAATGAGAAAGATGACTTTCCAGGAAAGGAATTTCAAAGATGTAGTGGCTAATGATTCAAAGGGCGGTTTCATGAGCTGCCCGAGCACCAGTTTTAAGTCCCATGCCACCGGTGGTGGCTTAAAGGGAGGATTTGTTAAAAGAAGGTCTCTCATAAATCTCGCTATGAGAGGAAATAGGTTGTCCACTTAGAGGCTTGTAAGAAGCTGCAATAGCACTAAGATGGACTCTTACTGAATTTGTCTTGAGACCCGCATTTGACAAATGAAGGAGATACTCCAGTATCAATTCCAGAGGTATCGCAAGAGGGTTAAGACCCTTCTGCGAGCACCATATGGTAAACCTTTTCCACTTAAAGGCATACGAGCTCTTGTGGAGGGTTTCCTAGAAGCATGAAGGATATCCTTTACCTGTTGGGAAAGATTAAGATCCTGAAGTTCTAGGCTTTCAGCAACCAGGCCCTGAGATGCAGAGACTGGGGATTCGGATGCCACAGCATCCCGTCCTCTTGGGAGAGAAGATCTGGAGCGGATCCCAATTCCAGAGGCAGAGCTTGAAAGAGATGTAGGAGGAGAGGGTACCACGTTTGCCATGGCCAACGTGGAGCTATGAGGATCATATGACCTCTGTCTCTCTGAAGCTTGAATAGGGTTTTGGGGATGAGGCGAATGAGTGGGAAGGCATATAGGAAGTCCTGACCCCAGTGAAGGAGGAAGGCGTCCCTTGCCTGACAACATTGAGCCGGAATTCTGGAACAGAACCGGGGAAGTTTGGCATTCAGCGGACTTGCAAAGAGGTCTATGTTTGGGGTTCCCCAAATCTGAAATATTTGGGAAACCTGGTCTGCATGGAGAGACCATTCCTGTGGAAGCAGAACTTGACCGAGTTTGTCTGCCCAAGAGTTTTGAATGCCTGGAAGATACACCGCAAGGAGATGAATCTGATGCTCTCTGGCGAGGGCCCATAGTCGCAAAGCTTCGTTGCATAGCAACAGAGAGCCTGTTCCGACCTGCTTGTTCACATAGAACATGGCTAGCTGATTGTCCATTTGAACTAGGACTGTCTTGTAGCTGAGCTGGGCGTGAAATACTCGAAGAGCAAAGAAGATTGCTCCGAGCTCCAGGAGATTGATGTGAAGACAGGCCTCCTATGGAGTCCAGGTACCCTGGGTAGAGAGATTGTGCAGGTGGGCTCCCCATCCCACCTGTGATGCATCTGTTGTTAGGGTGGCTTGGGATAGGGGTTGCTGAAAAGGAGACCCCACCAGAAGGTTTCTGGGTGATTGCCACCATTGGAGGGACGAAATAAGACAGTTTGCGTTTGTTATTTTGTCCGACAGGCAGCCTGAGGCCTGTGTACACAGAGTGGATAAAGTCCACTGGGATGTGAGCATATGGAGGCGAGCATAAGGAACCACATGCACGGTGGATGCCATGTGGCCTAGCAATTGTAGCATTTCCCGAGCAGTGAGACAAGGTTTGAGCACTGCTTGGGAAGCTAGTTGTACTATGCGAAGACAGCGGGGCTGCGGAAGGAAAGTCCTTGTCTGTCTGGTATCCAGATGAGCTCCTATGAACTCTAGAGACTGAGTGGGAGCAAGATTGGATTTTGGGAGGTTTATGACTAGTCCCAAATACTGAAGGATTTGCATTGTGCGAAACAGAGCAGAGCTGGCTTCTGGCACTGTAGGGACTCGAATGAGCCAGTCGTCTAAGGGAAGACGAATATTCCCAGAGTGCAGAGAAATGCTGTTACCACAGCCATGCATTTTGTGAACACTCTTGGTGCAGAAGCCAAGCCAAAGGGAAGAACCTTGTATTGGTAGTGCTTTCCTTGAAACAGGAATCGGAGGAATCTCCTGTGATTTGGATGGATGAGAATATGAGAATATGAGTATACGCATCCTTGAGATCTAGAGAACAAAGCCAATCCTGACTTTGAAGGTATGGCAGCAGAGTTCCTAGAGAGACCATTTTGAATTTCTCTTGGAACAAATATTTGTTCAATTCTCTGAGGTCTAAAATGGGTCTGTGTCCTCCTGTTTTCTTTGGAATAAGGAAATAGGGGGAGTAGAACCCTGTACCCTGATGGGGAATGGGTACTTTCTCTATTGCTCCTTGAGCAAGGAGCATTGTGACTTCTTGACCTAAGAGACTGTCGAGAGAGGTCTGAGAATTGAACTGTTTTACAATTGTAGGAGGGGGCATGCTGTGAAAATGAAGCTTGTACCCCTCTCGTACAATGGACAGAGTCCAATTTTCTGCTATTATTTGGTACCATTTGTGGGCAAAATGGCATAACCTGCCTGGGATGGTGGAGGGTTCTGGACCATTCAGGGGCAGGAAGGCAAAGTTCTCTAGGAAGGAGTCAAAGCCCCTGAGGAGGCCGAGCCTGCTGAGCTGAGTGAGGTTTTGCAGCTTTTGGCTTCTTTTGTTGTCTAGGTTGTTGCTGTTGTCCCTTTTGGGCAGTCTGACCTGGACGGTGTCCCTGTTGGGTATAGGAAGGATAAAACTTATTTTTCTTATTGAAAAATGGTTTCTTAGAGGATTTTTTCCTTGCAGGATCAGCTGTAGATTTGGACAATCTATCTCATTAGCCTTCTCCTGCCAATTCTTGCCAAAGAGATTTTCTCCTGTGCAAGGAATGTTTCCTAATTTATCCTGTACCCAAATTTCCAAGTCAGATGCCTGAAGCCAGGCAATCTGAAGTGCACCAATGGCAATAGAAGAGGTTCTGCTTATGCACTCAAAACAGTCAAAGGCTGCACAATTTACAAATTTGGAAACATCCTGAGCATGTTTGACTAGAGTAAGATAGTCTTGCCTTTTGTCATCAGGAAGGAGGGGGGCTCAAAAGCTCCAAGTCTCCTGTGACCTCTTTAAGGAACATTCCCATATACAAGATATAGGAACTGATCCTAGCTGAGAGCATGGAAGCATCGACGCCCAAAGGCATCGAGAGTCCTACATTCACGACCTGGAGGATTGGATGCATGTCTCTTTGCACTTTTCATCTTTTTCATGGCTGATTCCAACACCATTGAATGGTGTGTTAATTGAGTTTTTTGAAAGCCAGGACAAGGTGGAACTTGATACATGGTATTGAGTCTTCGAGAATGAGGAGATGTGGTTAAAGGTGTTTCACACTTCCTTAGCATAAGATCATGTAAGATCTCATGAATAGGCAGAGTAGTTGCCTCTTTGGGAGCCTTAGGGTATTGGAGAATTTCCAACTCCTTTGCCCTAGGCACTTTTTCAGCAGCTACTGTGATGGAAAGACCTTGGGCCACATCACGGATAAAGTCCTGAAAGGACATATCCTGTGGCGAAGACATTCTGCGCTGAGGAGAAGAGGAATCCTCGAGAAGTACTCTTGTATTGGCAGAGTCTTCGGAGTCTTCAGACTCATCAGAGGATTCAAAATACCTCCGATCCCGGTGATTGTGCAAAGCACGGTACTGGTATCGATCGAAGTTGGCATCGGGTTGTTCTGGTACCAATCTGTCGATGCCAGAGACAAACGTATGACTTGGTAGGGGTAGCATACCTGCCGATGTTAATGCAGTCAGTACCGGTTCCGGTACCGGTGTCGGTACCGGTTGAGATGTCTGAAGCGGTTTCAATGGTACCGAAGCCGTGAGAAGAGCCACTAGACTGCATTCAATAGCAAGGAATCTCTGGTCTATTGACGCTGCCGATGCTTGGGTGTCAGTACCGGTAGAAGCAGCCACAACCCCAGAGCATGGCACCAGTAGTTCTGCCAAAGTTGAGGCCTCGAGAACATCCTGGAACCCCCGTTAGTGCTTTGGAAGCTGAAGCCTCTCACCGGGGCACTTTTGCCTGTGAAAATTTCTCAAGGGCAACGCCAGGGGCATCTCGATATTTAGAAGGAGATCTACCCTTTCAGGACCGGCTAGATTTATGTTTAATTACCTGAGATCCATGGGAGGAAGATGAGGCCCTGTAGGACGTCGATGCAACAGACGCCACGTCTGAGGGAAAAAGGGTGCTAAGTTTAGCAGCTCGGTTCTGCCGGCCCCTTTTTGACATCATTCCACAGGAGAGGCACTCTGAAATAGAGTGGACAGGACCTAAACATTTGAGACACCAATCATGGGTGTCGGTGACGGAAATGGTACCGCCACATTTAGAACATTTTTAAAACCTGAAATAGGTTTTTCCATTGGGCCTAGTGCCCAAAATGGCGCCTAGCAACAAGGAAAAAAGTTTCTAAAGTAAAACACCTCTCAGAAACTATATACTTTTTTTTTTTTTTTTTTTTTAAAGAAAGAAGAAAGAAACCAACCGGTACGGTATGGCGTCGAAGGAAGGTAGACGCGACCACAAAAACAAAGATTAAAGACAAAATTTTTCTGCAGTGACAGGGTATGTGATCTGTCGGCTCTGCAAAAAATGAAGAACTGGAGAGGGATAGATGGAAAGGTGAAAAGGCAGCACGCAGGCACTGTGGGATGCTCCCAAAAGCTTTCCTATTGGATGCTTGGGAGCGTTCCTGCGCAGGCTCCATCGGTACCGATGATACCCAAATGTGAAGACTACATTCCTGCTTGTTCCTGGAGATGATGTATTACAACTATTTGATAAACTAAAGAGTAGCAAATCACCTGGACCGGATGGTATACATCTGAGGGTGTTGAAAGAACTGAACTATGAGATACAAATCTACTATTCGTAATCTGAGAACTATCATTAAAATCATCTGTAATACCTGAAGACTGAAGTATGGCCAATGTAACGCCAAGTTTTAAAAAGGGTTCCAGGGGTGATCCGGGAAACTACAAACCAGTGAGCCCGACATCAGTACCGGGAAAAATGGTAGAAACCATTATAAAAAACAAAATTACTGAACATGTAGATAGTCATGGCTTAATGGGAGACAGCCAACATGGTTTTAGCCAAGAAAGGACTTGTCTTACTAATCTGTTATGCTTTTTTGAAGGTGTGAATAAACAGGTAGACAAAGATGAGTCAGTTGATATAATGTATCTGGATTTTCAGAAAACCTTTGGCAAGGTCCTTCATAAGAGACTTTTAGTGAAAATTAGAGTCATGGGATAGGAGGCAGTGTACTATTGTGGATCAGGAACTGGTTAAAAGATAGAAAGCAGAGAGCAGGGCTAAATGACCAATTTTCCCAATGGAGAAAGGTGAATAGTGGAGTACCCCAGGGATCTGTGCGGGTCCGCTGCTTTTTAACATATTCGTAAATGACCTGGAAATGGGAATAACGAGTGAGGTAACCAAATTTGCAGATGACACAAAACTATTCAAAGTTGTTAAAACCTAAGAGGATTGTGAAAAATTGCAAGAGGATCTTGATAAATTGGAAGACTGGTCATCCAAATGGCAGGTTAAATTTAATGTGGACAATTGCAAAGTTATGCACCTAGGAAAGAACAACCCAAACCATAGTTACACAATGCAAGGTTCCACATTAGGAACCACCACCCAGGAAAAAGATTTAGGTGACATTGTGGATAACATGTTGAAACCCTCCACCCCGTATGCAGCGGCGGCCAAGAAAGCAAATAGAATGCTAGGTATCATAAGGAAAGGAATGGAGAATAAACAAAGATATTATAATGCCTTTGTATCGTTCCATGGTGCGACCACACTTTGAATATTGTGTGCAATTCTGGTCGCCTCATCTTAAAAAGGATATAGCGTTATTAGAAAAGGTACAGAGAAGAGCCACCAAAATGGTAAAGGGAATGGAAGGATACCCCTATGAAGAGAGGCTAAAAAGGTTAGGGCTCTTCAACCTGGAGAGGGCTGAGGGGAGATATGATAGAAGTCTATAAATTAATGAATGGAGTGGAACGGGTAAACGTAGATCGATTGTTTATGTTATCAGAATATAGAAAGACTAGGGGAACATGCAATGAAGCTACAGGGTAAACTATTTAAGACTAATAAGAGAAAATATTTTTTCACTCAACGTGTAATCAAACTCTGGAATTTGTTAATGGAGGATGTAGTAAAAGCTGTTAGTGTAGCCGGGTTTAAAAAAGATTTGGACAAGTTCCTGGAGGAAAGGTCCATAAACCATTATTAAAGGGGACTCGGGATATCCACTGCTTGACCCTTTACAAGCATTGTGGAATCTGTGTCTTTTGGGGAAACTGCTAAGCACTTGTGACCTAGATTGGCCACTATTGGAAACAGGATATTGGGCTTGATGGACCTTGGTCTGACCCAGTATGGCATATCTTATCTTCTTAAGTTTTTTTCTCGCCTATTTTTTAAGTGCAGGTCACTAACTGGGCAGCGTGCAATATCGCCACTACCCAGTTAGCGGCAGTCTCTGCCTCCCCTCCACCCTAGAATGCCCCAACATGCCCTGATGCTAACCACATAGCAATGGGGCATGTAGCGGAGTTAGAAGGGGATATCCAATAGCACTTGCATTGTAGACATTTTTTAAAACCCAGTTTGGGCATGTTGTAGCTGTTGATTGTAGGAGAGAGCTGAAAATCCATCTTGAGGCAAGGCGGAAGAAGACTGACTGACCGGGCTAGGGGCGGACCGGGGAGGTGGGGCCACCTCACACATGACCAGAAGCTTCTGAGCTAGAGAGCTCTTCTGTCATGGCGCCGTCGGATGACGTCACCAGGTGTGGCTGACACATCCTGCTTGTCCTAGGAGAATTCTTTTCTCTGTCTCCACCTGCCAGAGGAGTTATCCCCACTGATCTGGGCAGTCTGTCAGGGACAACAAGAACGTCTCTTTTCCAGAATTTTCAAGGCAGAGAAAATAATAACTACAAGAAAGCAACAATAATTATAATAAGAAAGCGAGTGCAATGGGTCCATCTCACAAACAGACCATATGAAAAGGAAGCTGCTTAGCAGTTAAATAGGTTCTCTGTAGACAGAAGGATAAATCAGCCACAGACATTGCTGACATCCTTAGAATGCTCTATAAAGTTTCTCACATGAACTAGAAATCCCAGCAATAGGGGCGGAGGAAAACCACCGGTATAATACAATTGTGGTCAACATTATTGGCACCCTTGCATTTTAGATATGCTGTGTACAATATCTTGAGAAATAATTGGAAATCTTCCAACTGTATGTCATAATATTTTAATAGGGTTCAAAGGTAGAAACAACAAAAAAGATGTCTGTACAACTTAGATGTAGTAATTTCTGAGAAAAAAAAATATGACCTGGACAAGATTAATGGCACCCTTCTCTAATATTTGGTTGAACAACCCTTGGCAGTGATGACAGCATCCAAATGTTTATTGTGGCCATCTATAAGTTTCATACATATTGTCTGCTGGTATTTTCTCCCACTTTTCAACTGTGATTTGTTCCAGGTCATGAATGTTTCCAGCATTCCTTTGACCAATGGCAGATTTCAGCTCTTTCCAAAGGTTCTCGATTGGACTGAGATCAGGACTCATTGCTGGCTAGTTTAAAACAGTCCATTTGTTCCTTTTTAACCATTCTTTTGTACTGTTGGATGTATATTTTGGGTCATTGTCCTGCTGGAGGAACCATGACTTTTGACCCAGACCTAGCTTTCTGACACTAGGTAGCACATTTCACTCCAAAATACATTGGTAGTCCTCAGGCTTCATGATTCCAAGCCTCCAGTTCCTGAGGCAGCAAAACAGCCCCACAACATTATGGAACCTCCACCATATTTAACTGTAGAAAGGGTGGGGGGTTTTTTTCCTTATAAGCTTAATTTCTTCACCTGTAAATGTATCGCTGGTCTGCATTGACAAAGAGTCTCAGGCAGTTCTCTTGTCTTCACTATTGTGAATGTTGCTATTTTAAACTCGAGCACCATCATTCATAGGTTAATTCAAGTCATGTGAGTAATGACAATTATTCACTGGTGCTTCTAAAATCGGAATGTGGTTCTTCTGTTCAAACTGATTTGAATTGTTTATAAGGGTGCCAATAATCATGTCCTGGCAATGTCCAAGTTTTTATACTATTTCCAAATATTTCCCTTTTTAATTGGTTTTGTTTTATTTGATTCTTTTGTGTGTGCATATATAGTCTAAAGCCATTTCACTGGCCACTTTTTCTTAGGCACTATTGGACGTTAAGGGGTTGAACTGCAAGGGCGCTAATAATGTTGACCACAACTGTACGTAGCTGGAGTGTAAGAAGGAATAGCTCTTGTTAGGGAATGAAAGGCAGAAGCATTCCCCCTAACCCTTTCTTTCTGATAAATAATTACAGTAAAGACTAGGGAATACTGTATCTGATAAACCTCCAAAGTACTGCAGAAAGTTTGTTACCTGGAACTTTGCAGAGGGCAGAGTACTCATTCACAATTGACGTTCAATCTACAAATGTTTAATATATGCTCTACCATCAGTTTCTTTAAGTATTTAGTTATCTCTTGGGTGCAGCAAACAGGAAGTCGGCATCTGGAGGTCCAAGGGGGCAGAAGTAAAGAACCCCGCGGCACTAAGTTTTAAAGAAGCGCTGTGAAGCTGTTTGCGGCCATTGCCACTGCTGCAGGTCCCAAGAGGGACAGTAGCAACAGCGCCCCTGGAAGGCTGGTGCTCTAGGCGCCCGCCTAGTATACTTAATGATAGTGCCAGCCCTGCCTGCGATAAGAAAATCATCAAGAATTTCCTGGTTTTGGACTCTGGAACCCTGCTGCTAATAAATTCCTCAAAGACAACCTGGACTGGTCTGAGAAAAAGGAAAGTCATCAAAATGACAACTAGTGATGCTGAAAGAGTGCTCAACTCATAGCTGGATAGCTAACAGAAAAATAAAGTGAGATGTTTGCTGGATAGGAGCCTCTCTATGATGGTTCTGGGTCTGATTTTAGAGGCAGCACAGGCTGCAAGGGAGGGGGGGCACCATTTGGGCTAACCTTTGATTTATACATGAAACCTATGATTTACATCAAATAGAAAATCATATTTCATATATATATATATATATATATACATACATACATGCACACACATATGTATCTATATAGCTACATATATACAAACTACCAATTATATATATTAGAGTTGCCAAGTTACCCAGTTCTATTGGTGAGATTTTAAAACCAGTCCTGGATTTCTGACAAGCTCATTCTGATGCATTCTGGGTCCTGCAGCACCAATTCCAATGGGTTAAAATCACAAACTACAAATACCATACTGTATTGCAATGCAAATTTAAAACCAGAAATGGCAAGAAATCTCACTCCTGAAACTAGGTGACTTGGCAACTCTGAACATAAGAACATAAGATATGCCATACTGTGTCAGACAAAGGTCCATAAAGCCCAGTATCCTGTTTCCAATGTAGGTCATAAATCCCTAGCAGTTTCACCAAAAGACACAGGTTCTATAATGCTTGTATTGGGTCAAGCAGTGGATTTCCCAGGTCCCCTTTAATAATGGTTTATGGACCTTTCCTCCAGGAACTAGTCCAACCCTTTTTTAAACCCAGCTACAATAACAGCTTTTACTACTGGTAACAAATTCCGGCACCGGTTTTACTTTTATTTTAAATTACTAGCACTGTCTCACTCTGAGATGCAGGAACTGTGGCTGCCAGGCGAAGGAGGGGGCAGGAAAGAAGCTGACACAGAGGGGAGGGTGGAGGCAGGAAAGGAGCTGACATGGGGGAGGAGATGGGGGCAGGAAGGGTGCTGACATGAGGGAGCAAGGTGGGGGCTTGAAGGGAGCTGACAAGGAGGGGAGGAGGGGGCTGGAAGGGAGCTGATACCTGAGGATGGTACTGGAGGGGGATTGGAATGGTGATGACACTAGGGAAGGGAGCTGAAAAGGGGGAAAGGTGGTGGCTGGAAGGAAGTTTGACATGGGGGGGAAGGAGAGGGCTGGAAGGGAGCTGATACCTGAGGATGGTACTGGAGGGGGACTGGAAGGAAGCTGACACCTGGGGGTGGGACTGAGGGAGCTGACACTTTGGGATGGGACTGGTAGATGGCTGGGTAATGGGGAAGAGGCTGGAAGGGAGGAGGCACTGGGACTGGAAGGGAGCTGACACATGGGGATGGCACTGGAAGGAGGACGGACAAAGGGTAGGGTGACTGGAAGGGAGATGACATGGGTGTAGGCAGTGGGGTGCCACTGGGAGTGGAAGTGAGCTAATACCTGTGATGATATTTGGACTAGAAGGGCTGGACAGTGGGAAAGGAGGGGGACTGGAAGGGAATGGACACCAGTGGCAATGCAAAGGGGTTTGACAATGGAAGGTACTGAGAGGGGAGGACTGGTAAGGGGGCTGATACTGTGGAGGGATACTGGGAATGGAAATAGGCTGAAGGAAGTGAAGAAAACAAGAAACAACAAGAAATGGCAGATGGACTATAGACCATAAAACGAGAGCTAAGAGAAGACAGGAAAGCAGAAGCCTCAGATCGGGACCAGCATGATCAGAGAATAAAATGGTCAGACTACAAAGATTGAAAATAAAATTATTTTTTCTATTTAATGATTGGACTTTATGCTATCTTTATATTTTACACAGTATAGGAAACTGCATCTCTTATTTATCCGATGTTGCACTGCATGCGGAGTCTGGCTTATTTATTTATATTTATTTACATTTTCTTATATACCGTGCTATTCTGCATCAGTGCGGTTTACATTGAACAACTGAAATTACATTGAACAGGGCATAACTTGGAGATAACTATTTTACAGGGAACATGGGCTATGGAGGGTTAAGTGGCTTGCCCAAGACCACAAGGAGCACCTGTGGGACTAGAAACCCCAGTCCTTCCGGCCCAAGGTTGCTGTCCTCTAGTGGGATTTGAACCCCCGACCTTCCGACCTGAAGTACCTTGCCCCAACCACTAGGCCACTCCTCCACTCCACTCCACTCCCCACTTCTTGGGGTGTCAGTTGATTTTTTGTCTACAGAGTGTTATTTTTACTTAGATTGTAGTCACTTATTCTGTCCTAGGTGAAGGTCTGGATTCTGAGTGTGTGACCGAGGCCAGGTGTTCTGTTAACATGGAGTTTGTACATAGGGATCTATACTGTACTGCAGCAATGTTTTGTTAGTGAGATGACCAGAATCAGATTTGTTGAAAATATATTGAGTTCTGTGGGTGAATGTCCTACTTCTGCTCTGCACCCATTGTCGAGGGGGGAGTTTTCTGTAGATGCAAACTATATATTCAAAAAGAAAAAGTGAGAACCATAACACAGTTTATAACAAAATAAAAATGAGTTATAATTTAGTTTTATAAACTGTGCTGTGGTTCTCACTTTTTCTTTAGTTCCTTGGTGTGCAAACATCTTGCATTTCCTCCTATAATCTAATCTGCTTTTTGGTTTCGTTCAGTCCCTGATTAGAGTGTTGAGAAAGCCCCCCTCTCTCCCACACTATGGGCCATTTCATCCCTGTCTCAGGCAGAAGATTGCCTAAGGAGTGGGAGAGGAGATCTCCAACAGAGCCATTTACCTATACAGAGCAGGCTGATTTGGGAGATAGAGGTTGGCCATCCTTCAGGAAAGGGGGAGCCCCCCCTCCCCATGACAAAACTCTGCAAATTCTGTCTGGATAAGCAGAAGCCCTAGTATAACAAGTTGGTGGAGGCTGAATGAATGCTTTTAGCTTGTTTCTGACACTAGTGAAGTGTTTCTGCTAACTCTTTGTTTGCTGTACACACAGGATGGGTATAAAACAAGCAGAGTGGGGGAGGGAAGCTGTGACTTTTCCCTGAAGGCAGAGACTGAAGCCTTAGTTCAGCCCAGCTGACTACAATCTCTGAACTGGAGCAATCTGTAAACTGTACTGTAAAAGTACTGAGGAGGACAACATTTTACACCATATTTAATGGCCCAGTGTTTCTTATTTGCTGAGAAAGAATAAACTATTGAGGCAGCCATGAGGCTCTTACACAAGTGATCAGCCGACCCTTCCCCCCAAGCCATGAGGCTCTTACATAAAGTAATCAGCCTGCTAAGAGAAGAATTTAACATTTCAGTAGACACCCTTCCCCCACTCCAGGTCTGAGCACAATATCCCCTTGCCCAGAAATCAGCAGACCAGAGCACACCGGTTTGGACAGGTCACTCAGGTACCTTCCCCAGGGGCTGCTGATTGGTGGACAGGAAATATCTGAGACTAATGGGTTTGTAGAAATGAGTTTGAAAATGTACAGTATATAAGGTATTGTAGGACATCCCTCGTGGCTCAGATTTTTGGGGAGCTTGCTGGTTTCCTCTATCTGGGCCTGTGCGCACATTAAAAGTTCCTGTTTGCATTCCAGCCTGTTTGTGAGTTTTCCTTCTGTGGGTGAGTGATTGAATAAGAGCTTTTCACAGCGTTTTGCTATAACATTTGGCACCCCAGGTGGGACCCTTTTAAATTAAATTTAAAAAAGCCTCTCTCATCACACCCACGGTGGGAAGACTACTGCTTTTTGCAGGATCAGGCCTCCACCAGTCAAGGACCGGCCCCTCCAGGTGATTAACGGTCCTTGGCGCCCCGGGCCTCTTTGTGCTCCGGAAGGACACCTTGATTTGTCTGGTCAGTCGGTCCCTGTGGCTGACCGCCCCGATTGAAAAACCGGCTGGATAGACTGGCATCCAAACTCTCTGTCTGATCAGAAGTTCTGGTGAGTACTACTACTTTACTGTTTTACTGTTTTGGGTAGTCCTCTGTTTCTGTATCTGGAAATCCTGGTAAAATTCTGTGAACCTGTCGCGGCACGATCACCCGCAGCGAGCATTCCGAGTAGGGGTCCTGGGGGGGCTCTGAAAACCATTGCTCGTCCTGTCTGTATCTGGTATCTGGTAAATCTGGTTGAAATTCTGGTAGGAATGGGGGGGGGGGCGCGCTTGCGAGTGCCGGTAAATAAACTGCAGTATAAATTCAACTCTGCCACCTCGGGTCCCTTAAAAGTATTTAAAGCGCTGCCAAAACTTCTTAAAATGACCAAAAACATTAGCACTTGACCCCCTTCAATGTGCTTCTAGTGTTGGGGCTTCTCTTGTGCTGCCATGTGCTTGTGGTGTTGAGGGCTTATTTTGTGCTAGTGATCCTGGAGCTCCATCTAGTGGACATTAGAAAAATAGCTAGCTATATTTCTCATATTACTAATATCCTCATGGTAAAAGTTAAATCCTATGATACAGCTAGAAAGAGTGTGTGTAATGTGTATTTGTAACAGCTGCTACTGAGGGAAGAGAGTGTATGAGTATTCCGCTGCTGAGACGTCTCTGTTTTCTGTTTTCCCTCTTTCTGTTTTCCCTTTGTGGTCCTGTGTGTTTTGTGCAACCAAACTCTGCCTGTTGCCTGGATTATATTGTATATTGTATTCCCAGGAGTGAGATTGGAAAATTTACACTGAACATTGCATTCCTTGAATAGAGATTATAAGACTTACACAGTAAATATTGATTAGTAAATTGTGATTAGAGCATCTGGTAAGGATGATAAATTGTAGAGAATGAGCATAAGGACAATTTTCCCTATATAGATTCATGGCTGGCCATATAGTTAATGTGCTGTTATGTAGAAACTGTTAGTGTCCCTGTGTTTAGTTGTGACATTAGGGAAAGATTAGGGAAAGAAAGTTTTTTATCCAGAAATTAGGGCTTTATATTTCAGGATTGATTTTGATACTCTATCAGTAAAAGGTGAAGTTCTTACAAATCGCCCCTGTGTCCCCAAACAGTGAAAAACACCAGGTCTACTGATTGCAGGAAAGGGACTGTTCCCTGTAAATAAAAGGGAACAGTATGTAGACGATTGTACTGGTGTCGCAGTGAAGGAAGAAAATTGCGTTGTTTACTGCATATCCAGTTTCATTGCTATGTTTCATGCATGATCAGTGGTCAGGGAAACCAGGTTTTGTTTGGGTCATGCCTCTCAGCGGTCAGTGGGGGATGGTTGGAACTGCTGAGCTTGTTTACATAACTACAGAAAGATACTAGGAATGAAACCCTTGAGATAGTTTGCATAGCCATAGAACGATACTGGGAGGATTTCCTTCTTCTAGCAGATGAATGGAGGCCCATTAGAAAGTGAAGGAAGACCAATTGCTTTATTTAAGCATATCCAGTTTCATTACTATGTTTCATGCATAGTCAATAGTCAAAGAACCAAATTTTTGATCACACCTTTCAGCCGTGAGTGAGGGGCGGTTGAAACTATTGAGATAGTTTGCATAGCTATAGAAAGCTACTGGGAGGAGTTCCTTCTTCTAGCAGATAAATGGAGGCCCCTTAGAGAGGACAAAAGAAAAAATCACCTAGGAGTCTTTCTCATAGAGGACAAGAACACACACAATTCACTAGGCCACACCTAGCCTGCAAACAATCCTCTTGTCATCAAATTTTAATTGTTAGAGTTTTGAGCTTCTAGAACCATGGGGGGTGCCTCCTTTGAGCATCCTCAACTGTCGCTGTGAAGCAAACAAAGGCTTGAAGAAAAATCCTTATAAGATTATGAAGAAATGAAGATTTTTTAGGCTTGTTCTTTTTAAAGCCTGAATATTTTTATCTCTGGTAACATATATTTGGTTTTGGACTGTTTTACATACCAAATTAAACAAGTTAATACTTCTGCATTGATATGCCATCTTTGCACAACCTTTTATTCTGCAGACAGTAAATGCTGTTTTGATGATTGCATTCTTTCTGCATTGGTACATTAAAAACTGCCGATTGAGCAACTGTATTCATTTTTCTGGTACTACACGATGATTTATTGCCATTCCAGGTTAGCAACCAACAAACCTTTTATATAGGAACACAAGTATCAGTTTCATGCTTGTTTTTTTTGAACTGCGTAGGATTCAAGGTAATTACTTTGCATTGTTAAGCACTGTGCTGACACAAATGATGAACAGAACCGTAACATCATAGAGGCTCATACACTATTGGACCTGTTGGGAAGTAATTTCAACTGTGATTCTGTGTATTTGAATTTTACACATGGGGTCCAGAGAGAAAAAGTGTACCTTGTTTTGAGGGTTTCTTCAAGTTTTCACGGAGTACAGTTATATTATACCCGCCACTGTGAGACAACAAATCTTTTTAGTTTATACACTGGACACTTTGTTACAAAAATACACGCAGCTTAGCAGTACATTATGTAGAGGGTCCAGTATACACAGCAATAACCTACAACGCACCACATTAGTACATATGTATGCGATTGGTGGAATGATGCTAGCGTCAGCAGCGACGTGGATCCACGCGCCGGGAGTGTGGTCGAGGGATGAATGTGGGATATTAAGAAGTATTAGGGACTTGTGATGGACATTAAACTCGATGAAGGTACTTTGAAGTATGGCGTATCTGCGCTCAATGAATATGTAAACAAAAAAAAAAAAGAAAAAAAAGAGATGAGCATTTTATTCCTGAATGGGGCCTGGAGCCATGTCACCAAATTGCAATCCAGGGAGCCCAGCGGAGGGAGGTGGCCGGTGTCCAGATGGAGCAGACCATACCGAGAACTAAGTGCTGACCAGCGCTGAGATGTGTGAAGGAGTCCCTATCTGGATCAGTGTGTCACATTGAAAAAGGGCCAGGGTGTCTGCCTATGAGAATGAGAGGTTCAAATTTTGAGAGAAACAGAACTTAAACTTCAAAGAGGGGTGGAGCACACTGCGAGGTCTGGGGAACTGCTGAGAGGCAGGAAAAAGAACTATTGGACTGACTGGGGGGTTTGGGGGGTTTCTGTGAATGATTGTATTGTTATCCTTTTAATATTGTTTTCTTAGAAAGTAACTGAAATCTACAAGCTATTTCGGCTTCAGCAACTGCAATACCCACACCAGCTCAAGTTTTTGCTGTACTAGTCTCAGAGGTTTCTTTATCACATTATTAAGCACTGCTGCTTTTGACATACTTTCATGTTATGTGTTTTCAATATTATTGACAGCTGCAAGAAAATGAGGTTACAATGTATGTTGTCTCTAGGGAACGTACCAGAAGCTGCTTTTCTGATGACCCCTATCAGTCTCAAATGTTGCTTGTCCATTGCCCTTAGTGGGATTACCTTGGCCCCATAAACAAGAAAAGAAAAAGAAAAATTGGGAATGACGGGAAATTGGCTGATAGGTATGTCTAGTATGGCTGCATCCTTGCCTGAGGCTGTACTACATTATGATGGCACGAAAAAAGCATGTGGGCTAAGAAAATGAGTACCCAGAGCCCAGCACAAGAGTAAAGCCAGGGGGAACCATACTCTGAGCAGAAGTGCACAGAAAATGGACCCAGCTAAGAAAAGACAGACCAGGCCTGAACAGATTGAACAGGCATGAGCAAGCTGGGCAAGCCTGGACAAGTTAAACAGGCCAAACAAAGCTGGTGATACAAAAAGTACTCAATATGCCCTGAAGACTACAGTGCCAGTGATTAATGAAGCAAAGGGAATGGCAGGGTGCAGCCAGGAAGACTCAACACTAGCAAGAATAAAAGCCATTAATATGCTGATAAGGGTGGAGCCCAGGGAAAGAGCCTTTGCCCCAAAGGAGAGAGGCCTCTGCAGACTTTTTGCACACGGCCCTCCTTTGTCCCAAAGGAAAAGAGGCCTCTGCAGGCCCTGCAACCTTTTACAGTCAGAACAGCAACTTTTGCACACGGAACCAAAATTTTTGTGCAGGAGTTGCTATAGAGGGTATAGGGGATGTGTTGTTGTAAACTCACTGATGCAAGTGTTTCCATTGAACACTCTATCCAAGATCTAAGTGATCTAGTTAATCATATTACTACCCCGTCCATGGGTCCTGGGTGGTTTATGAAGTGGTTCAGTTGGCTAGGGGACTAAAAATCCCAGTGGTAGGGGTTCTTTTTATTTACTGCTATGTGCCATCTGCCATGTTGTATCCCCATTCTTTACCGCTTCATTACCACCACCCTTGATACCTGGTAGAACGCACGGCGGTTACCACTGTCATGGCCCTGACCCAATACACCCCTCTGCGGCTTGCCTCCAGTAATACAGCCCTCAACCGCCTCTAGCGGTTGAGGTCTCACTTAAAAAGGGGGGAGGGAGGCAGCCATGAGGCTCTTACACAAGTGATCAGCCTGACCCTTCCCCCCAAGCCATGAGGCCTCTTACATAAAAGTAATCAGCCTGCTAAGAGAAGACATTAACATTTCAGTAGACACACTTCCCCCACTCAGGTCTGAGCACAATATCCCCTTGCCCAGAAATCAGCAGACCAGAGCACACGGTTTTGGACAGGTCACTCAGGTACCTTCCCCAGGGGCTGCTGATTGGTGGACAGGAAATATCTGAGACAAATGGGATGTAGAATGAGTTTGAAAATGTACAGTATATAAGGTATTGTAGGACGTCCCTCGTGGCTCAGATTTTTGGGGAGATGCTGGTTCTCTATCTGGGCCTGTGCGCACATTAAAAGTTCCTGTTTGCATTCCAGCCTGTCTGTGAGTTTTCCTTCTGTGGGTGAGTGATTGAATAAGAGCTTTTCACAGCGTTCGCTATAACAATATTACTGTGGTCTTTAGAGCTTCAGGGTTGTTTATTGTCCAGCCCAATGCATGAAAACAATACTATTCAAAATTATTTGTAATGCTGACTTTAGTTTTGAAAACAGTCCTGCTGCGGCGAAAAGAGTCAGGAAAGGACACACGGAGTTTCATGGGAATACAAGCCAAAGTTATTGTACTAGCACAGGACCACAGCGGAATAATTTCCAAAAACTCCTGAGCCCTGAGTCAGGGGCTGTGCAATCCTTATATACTCAGGTCATATCATCAGTTTATACCTCTTCAGGTTTCTGACTGGTGCTCCCTTGGGTGTATGCCCAATCATATTCCCTTAGGTAAGGGGCTATCCCTTCCCCCTACAGCACCAGAATTGAAACCAGAAACCTAAGAAAGAGAACAAAGAAGAGAACGGGTGAGGGGCAGCCCCTCCTGTGGGCTTCAGATGGCCACAGATGGCCTTGGAGTACAGCACAGCCCTTCTTTGGCCGTGGTCTATGCAATTTGCTGCATGTGCATATTTACTAGCCAGGGGCTGAATTCCTTTATCCCGAGGTGACTGCCACATTACCCCCTTTGATTCTTCCACCAGCGGAAGCATGGATGCATAATAAACACAGCTCCAGGTGGGACAAAAATTATGATCATGGGCTCCCGGTCCCGTACAAGATGGGGCCCTCTGTGCTACGGTTGGACAACATATATTTGTCATTGTGTGGGTATGTGCGGTCCCAACTAATAGAGCTGCACCCTGCCCTGGGCCACTTGTTGGCATTTCTGGCAGCGCAGGCATTAAAGAAAAGGGAGGTCAGGCTAGTAGGGGAGGATCTCTTAGTGGAGTTCAGAAGACGGCAATCAGCTGAGAGAACGAACCTCGAATACCGATAGGTGGGGCTAGACCGGGGGTCATAACATGTTGCGTTTTTCCCTGGTACGTTGCAAATGGTAAGTCTGTGCCGTTGTGATGGCACCGGGTAGTATTTTGAGAGTTACAGACGTAATGGGAATGGTTATACAAGGGTCTGGGTGACTGTCTGGCCAATTTTAGTTACCTTTAGACAGGGGGCATAGGCAGGCGGGACTGCAATGGAGGAACCCAAGGCTACTGCAAAGCCAATAAACGCACATATGTTAAACATCGACAGCTACAGTGATATGAACTGCTGTTAAGGTTTAAAAAAATAAGTCCTTCTTCTTTCCAAAGCTTCTGCTGTACGTAGACCTGTCAGCTACCAGTAGTGACAGGAGTAGGGATGGAGGTTCCAATGGGGTCGATTCGATGCCAGCGCCAAGGTGAGACGTAAAGGAAACCCAGGATGTTCTTCAGAGGTCCAAGGGTCGACTTCTCATCCGCTGCTGGTTTGGGTCTACTGTGATGTATCCATGGAGCGAGTTCTACCACCTTTACTGCAGTGGGTGTTGAGAGTAAGACAATGTAGGGCCCCCCTCCACTGGGGGGCAAGAGGGTCCTTTTTCCACTCCTTGACCCACACCTGGGTACCAGGCAGGAATGGGTGCAGGGGTTCGGTTAGCGAGACAGGCGGCAAGCGTCCTGAACCAACGTGCGGAGACTCTGCAAAACAGAACTTAAAGCTAACAGTTCCTGCCTAGTAATTTCTGACCCACTATAGCCCATGTCCCCCTTTATACCCTGGACAATGTGGGGTAGCCTCCCATACAAGATTTCAAATGGGGATACCCCTAGGCTTTACTACTACTATTAAGCACTTATATAGCGCCACACACGCAGCACTGTACAGTCATACAAACAAGAGACAGTCCCTGCTCGTCAGAGTCATGCTCGTTGGAGCTTACGATCTAGTTGAGACAATACAAAGCATTAGTCAATTCGGTGCAAAGCACAGTATGGTCTTTATAATTCGGTCATGAAAATTGACGGGAGGTTAAGATAAAGGAAGAAAGTCAGGATCTTTGGTTGGGGAGGAGCGTTATACTGAGGAGTGCTATGGGTAGAACTTGGAGCCACTTCAGATGAGATTCCTGGCAGAGCTTTGAGAGCTGGGCTTTCAATGTACGGTTCACACGCTCTACCTTTCCTGAACTTTGGGGGGCGGTAGGCTGCATGCGACTCTCAGTTAATCTGTAGGGCATGGGCCAGCTGCTGGGTAACCTGAGACACAAAAGATGGGCTGTTATCTGAGCCCATGACAAGTGGCATACCAAACGGGGGAATAATTTCATGAAGGAGGGCCTTGATGACTTCCCTTGCTTTTTCAGGTTAGTGGGAAATGCCTCTACCACCCTGAAAAGATACAGACCAGAACTAACAAATAACGGTAGCCGTTTGCCCGAGGCATCTCAGTGAAGTCTACTTGAATGTTTTCCATTGGCGCTGTACCTACGGACTGAGTTCCTGGAGAGGGCAGGGGGACCCTGTCGCGGATTGTTCTTTGCACAGGTCAGGCACCACTGGGTTACTGAAGTGGCCAAGGGCCCAAGCAGGGAGATGTAAAAAAAAGGGGCCTCAAAGCCTTTTCCATGGAGGTTTTTCCAAAATGGGTAGCCTGATGGAAGGCTTTAACAAAAGCGGGGCCCAGGGATTAGGGGATAACAGTGGGGCCAGGTGGAGGGTTCATACAGCTACGGAGGTAGGATTATCCAGCCTTGGTCATTCAGAACTCCCCCTTCCTCACAGCAAAAGTAATCCAGCTCATCTGGGCGTAGCGGGGCACCCAGTGGCTAAGAGGCACTGGAAACAAAGGGGCCGGGACAGGGCAATGATCCCTCAGTGAGGGCAGCTCTCCTGGCAGCGGCATCAGCCATAAGAGATGCCATACTAGGTCAGACCAAGGTCCAACAAGCCCAGTATCCTATTTCTAAAAGAGGCCAATCTTTGTCACAATCAAGGTTCACTCTAATTTTCTGTAGGCTGTGTGCGCAAATACAGCCACAGTTTACTTACCTGTAACAGAGGGATCTCTGGGAAATAGAAGGAATAAGTACTTCACATATGGGTACGTCCGGTACCGACGGAAGCCTGCGCCTAGGGAACGCATTTTTTGTTTGTTTTCCCCAGCATCCCAATCAAGAAAGCTTTTGGGAGCATCCCACAGCGCCTGCGTGGCTGTCCTTCCCGCCTTTCCCAAACTGTCTCTCCTCAGTGGAGTTTCATAGCTGACGGACAACAAAGAGAGAGGAGAGAGAAAGAGGAAAGGACAGATAGATAGAGAGTTACAACTCCTAGGGGGGAGTGGGTGGGGTATTGAAGACTTATTCCTGATGTTCCCAGAGATCACCTGTTACCAGCCGTAAGTACCACCTGTGCTATTCTCCAGGCAAACAAGCAGCGAATGGAGTTCTTCACATATGGAGGACTCCCTCGCTATAGCTCGCCAGGGGGAGATCCCATAAAATGCGTTGTACCGTGGAAACAGGACTGCAACTTCCCACACATTATGGATCTCTGGCATCCCATTGAGGGATGGTGGGTAGGAGTTGAACAAAAAGAGGAGCGGTAGGAAAAAAACAGCTAACCTAAGGGACTACAGGAGAGGAAGTCCTTGGTATATATGACGTAATTACCTATTAAAAAATATTTGAAAGTAAGCAAGAAAAATACACAAATATGGGAGAATCCACACCTAGTGGATTGCAGGACGAGTAGAGCACGGTGTGGGTCGGGAGGGTTCTACTGGAGATTCAGTTAGAGGAATCCTCAAGGTCACGGGGACCTCACGGCCGTGAAGGTGAAGGTCCAAATCTGGAATTGGCAGGGTGACCCAATTGTCATACTTGGGGTAGGAGATAAGAACCGCGAAGGGTATCTTCAGTGGAACAGCTTTATGGGGCGCAAAGGGGGAAGGGGAAAAAGATTGACAACTCTTTGGCAGATACAGAGTCATTAAACATTTAGGAGTAAAGTAAAAAGAGGAGAAAGACTGAACCGATTTGGGACAAACCTAGACCAGTCCTGGAGGGGAAGAGCAGGTGGTATGGGAAAAACACACACCCCCCCGGTCATTCCCAAGTAGGACACGCATGTTGTGCGGGAACATTTTTTGAGCTGTAAAAACCTCGCGGCAAAACTACTGAAGATCTACGCTGTCTTTCCTAGCTGAGTGAGAGATAGGAAAACGATATTGAAGATGGTACTTCAGGGATAGCGAGGAGGCGGTCGACATAGAGACATAGGTAAAAGTGGCGAGGCTGTCAAGTACCCCACAGTAGTGGTGGGGGTGCACCCCCATCACCCCCCCCTACCCCCAGCATACTGAGGGGAACAGCCTTCCCCCCCCCCCCTATGAAACCATATGCCCCCCCACGAAGCTCCACTGTCTGGAACCTCCTGGGAAGGTATTAACACCTTTTATAGCATAGAGCCAGAGTTCACAAATACCAGATCTACTTATAAAGAAGCATCTCGACAAATCACATAAATACATTCCCCTCGACATACACATATAATATATATATATATATATATAGGGGCATAAACATATCGCACACACAGCTTACAGACATATGTATTATACGAAAATAATAGAGAATATATTACAATACATGAATACTGTATGTCTGAAGATACCTGTCTGCAACTAAGCCATATAAGAAACAGTAACATGAGAGATGTGACAGGAGGGAGGAAAGATTCATCTAATAACAAGAAAGGTGGAACCTACTTGAGAAGATATATAGAGAGATCTATTTCCTCCCGGGCTAAGGGGAACGGCACTCGCAGGAGAGGAAACCGCCTATCCACGTGATTTGAAATAACAACCCCGGATGGTTGCGGGTGATGAAAAAAAAAAACAGAGCCCGGTAATATCAGTCTGTAAAGCCAGCAAGTCCTGAGTCTTGTAGAACTATGCGATGGTAACATGGACAGAAAAAGCATAGGAGAAGATACCAGGATGACCCACTGGAGGCGACACAGGGGTATCCATGACACCGTATACTAGTAGCCACCCCATTATGTGCTGTCCATAAAGGAGTAGCGATAAAATCCCCCCGCCCAGCGACACCCCCCCCCAAGCTGTAAGGGAAAAAAACAAAGAGCATATTCCCTAGCAGGATTGGAAAACTCTTTGGACATTCATGCAGAAAAGGCTTATATCCTGTATTATAACAGGAGACAACAGACAGGTGTGGAAAACCCTGCACAGTCGATGGACAAATGATTGGGCGACTAAGCCTTTTCCAACCATATAGAATTATTGTCAATCAGAGACAAAATATTCCTATGCTCTCTAGCAAGGGCCAAAGTCGTGAAAAGCCCCCCCCCTCCCCCTCTGAAAGAATTGCCAGGCGCGGTCATTGTAGCAGGCAGAATTAGGAGATTATAAACTGACTGTTAGGTCCAGCTGTGCTCGCCAAATCCAAGAAAGTGGACTGGAGTGGCAAAAGAAAGAGAAAAAGAAAAAGACGGAAAAAGGAAGATAATGGAGAAGCCTGAAGTGATTAAGGATTATCCAAAGATAGATGAAGCACCTATCTGGAATCATCCATACTAAGGCTAGACAGAAAGCTAGTGGGAAGATCAGAACTGGACAACTTGTGGGAAAAAAAGTACCAGTAGTTCAATCACTGGATACTCCTCTGCCGATGGGCTGGCACAGCTGCTGTGAAAGAGACAGCAGATGAGAATCTACTGGTGTAAAACAGATGAGAAAATCAGGACAAACGGGAGAGGCAAAAATTCCTCGCTTTGGCCCTGTCTGAGGAGCTGCCCAGGGAGAAAAGAAGGGGAATGAAGTTATTCAAGGAAAAAACTCTACACTGGAATGAAAGGCTAGAGAAGCTCTGCCAGTATGGTACACTCATTCAGGGGAAACCAGGCACTCTGGATGAGAGGGTAGAGCCAAACAGGAGCTGAAGGGTGACGTACCAGTATGGGGTAAGGGTTGCTGAAGGGAAAAAATGTTAATGTTGGAAACAGTAAAACTATCATGGGATAGTTGTTAACTCACTTCTTGGTAGGAAAGAAGAGAAGAAATCTGTAACCCATAGACATGAAATATCCTGACAGCTCAGCATATCTAGGAGGAGAAAACGATGTCCTGAAGAAAAGGAAACCATAGGTGTTAAGAGCTTTGAAAGAAAATACAGTGAACCACAACTTCTGCTAAGAAGAAGTTAACTGTAGGTTGCAACCTTCAGGCACAACATATGGTTGCTGGGTTTGTTACAGCCTGGCTAGAGTTTTGGATTCTTCAGACCAGGACGATAGGTGTCCCTGCTTGGGAACATCTGGATGATGGGCAGGTAGAAGAGTGAAACCTTCTTTTCTTAGGGAAAGAAGGATTTGGTAGGACATTTCCTACCTCACTGGGGACGGAGAAGGCTTAAGGATGGTCCGCAGAACCAGGAAAATTCAGTGGAGCAAATGAGCAAACTGACGTAAAGCCTCCCTATTGCAAGAAGATTTTTCTCAAGTACAATGGAGAAATTACCCAGTCCTGTGTTGTTGTGACATCTGCTCAAGTCTGAAGCCTGGAGACAGGCTCTACGTCGTGATCCTATGGCTATAGCAGAGGTTCTGGCTAACAGGACTCAAAAGATGGTCTAGAGAAGCACGAGGAGAATGAAAGCAAGAGAGATTCTGGGTATGACTAAGAAGTATGGAATAGGTCTGCAGCCTTGGGCTCCTGATCGAAAAGGGAGTCAAAAGAGATAATTTCTTTGTGACCTCCTGGAGAGATAGATCCATATAAAAAATAGTAAGAGATAAATCCTTGTTGCCAGCAGAGATGTTTGGAAGGTTTTGACGTCAAAAGGCATCAAGTGCTCTAGATCAGTGGTCCCCAACCCAGTCCTATGGGGACCACCGGCCAGTCAGGTTTTCGGGATATCCCTAATGACTATGCATGAGATATATAGCATTAGAGATATCCTGCCAACCTGAATGGTTTGTGGACGCTCCAGGGATGGATTTGGAGACCCGGCTGCCCTAAAACTCTGTCCTTTAAGATTGTGAGTGGGCAAGGTGCAGATGTCCAAGACATCAAAAAGGTTAGATAGAATTTGTCACAGTACTCCGCCCTTCTCACCACCACCAAAAAATTGTCTATTAGACACGTTGTTGGTGGTGGGGAGAATCGAGGAGGAATGTCTGACACCATTCTATATACCCTTGCGATGTCTAGGACCTCTGTACCTTGCCCACTCACAATCCTTAAAGGACAGAGGTGTAAGGCAGGGGTCTCCAAGTCCAGCCCTGTTCGCAGGGCCACAAACCAGTCAGGTTGGCAGCGATATCTCTAATGCATATATATCTTATGCATAGTCATACGGGATATCCCGAAAACCTGAATGGCCGGTGGGCCCCATCAGGATCTGTGTTGAGGGACCACTGCTCTAGATGCACGGACCTGGCGTGAAATAGAAGAATGCTTCTTCTTCGCTTTTCACCTCCTTCATTGCTGATTTCCACTAACAATGGAATGATGGGGAAGTTGAGTTGTCTTTGAAAACCTGGAGAGGGGGGCACCTGATAAGGAACATCAGTTGCGTTAGAAGGTGAGGAACCCTTAAAGGTGTTTCCCATATTCTCAGAGAAAGATCCTGCAAAGAATGATGTAAAGGGAAGCAGTATATGTTCCTTTTCTGAAGGAGAAGAGCCTAGAGTAGGATCACAGCCAGGGAGAGGAATAGACAAGGAATGTGACAACATGTCAAGGAGAAACTTCTGGAAAAGAAGGATCTCCTCCAATGGGACCCCACTATCACCTGCGATAGGCTAAAGATGGAAGCAGCAGCCTGGGCACCAGAGGAGGTTAGTGTCACTGGCCCGGTGCAGAAAAATAAGAGACGCAAACTAGATGGATACTAAGGTACTGGGCAGTCACGATTTGAGGACAGGCAGACCTGACCCACCCGCTCGTCCATGCAAGGTAATTGACTCCAAAACTAGGTATAGGAAAGGATGCGATCCTAGTCCGAAAAAAAAGCATGGAAGTGGCTTGGTCAGCGATGTTACTGCAGGAATCGACATCGATACCGATACCTTTGGCCGGAATCGGAGGCGGAAATGCCATCGAAAAACAGGACAGCGGAGGTTGCTCAAGCGGGTAGGGGTAACAAGGCAACCAAAAAAACCCTTGGGTGAATATCCTCGCGTTACTAGCGCATCGGATCATGAAATAAATACGCGTCGGGTTCAGAGATGCGTCGGTACCCTGGTCCTTAGACTAGATCTGGATTCCAGAATCTGGCAATCGAAGGGAGCGAAGTCTATGCGATGCATGTAGGAGGGTACGGCAATCGGTGGGTGGTTATCTGCGATGCCTGTCGATAGCCGGAAAGTCAGTCTGGGACGTATCGGACCGTCACGAAATCCGAGGTACCGAGGACGCCAGGTGACTGATCCCTGGTGAAGAGTGAAGCACCTCCACACCGGTGACGATGCCGGTGGGGGTATGGTATCGGTACAGCTCGAAGCGGATGGACCACCCACCGAGCATTGGCTCAGATACTGGAAAGTCAAACTGGGAGAGTATCAATCGGTCCCGGAAGGTACAGAGGACGCCAGATGACGAACCCTGGTGGAAGAGGTGAAGCACTCAACAACAGGTTTGCCGATGCCGGGGTACCGGTACCGGCTCGAAAGCGGGGATGCCACCACCGAGCAGGGCTCAGGTATGTTCTGTGAGGGTGTGAGCCCCAGGAAAAACCTGAAACACCTGAAAGGCTTTGGAGGACGAAGACTCACGCCGGCGGTTTTGAAAGCCAAACGGGTCTTGAGGGGCAAAGGGGCATGAGCCGTCATCATGATCTGGCATGAGAACTACCACTCAAGGATGGGGCTAGTCTTAACAGGACTGTTTGTGGGTTACCTGAGCCTGTAGAGAAGAAGTGGTCGGGTGGCCTGCCCCTGGCCGGGCAC
The DNA here is from genome assembly GCA_033557465.1 of Ichthyophis bannanicus. NCBI lineage: Eukaryota > Metazoa > Chordata > Amphibia > Gymnophiona > Ichthyophiidae > Ichthyophis > Ichthyophis bannanicus. The sequence continues at coordinate 1,402,685,811 of CM066033.1, read as the reverse complement.
CTGGTATCGAGGGAAACTCGAAATGGAAAATCTCTTCTCATAAAATTGTAGTCCAATGGCTCCGGAGGAAAAGGTCAGGACCCAAACAGGTTAGACACCAATTGTTGGAGTCTAAAAAGAAAACTGCATTTCCACAGTTAAGGCACTTCTTAGAAGAAGGTTCCATGATGGAGAGCCTTACAGGCACAAAAAATTTAAGACAGAAACTGAGGGAAAACTTTCCCTGAGTTTGAGAAAAAGAAAAGAAAAAACCCACCGGCGGTACCGGTGTAGGCGGGAAAAACAGCCGCGACCACAAGAAAAGAAGAATTAAAGAATTAAAAAAGAAATTTTCTCGGTGACAGGAGTACGGTCCTGCCGGCTCCGCGGAAAAACAACGAAAACTGAGGAGAGACAGTTGGAAAGGCGGGAAGGCAGCACGCAGGCGTGGTGGGATGCTTCCAAAAGCTCTTTGATTGGACGCTGGGAAGCGTTCCCGCGCAGACTCCGTCGGTACCGATGTACCCATATGTGAAGACTCATTCCTGCTTGTTCCTGGAGATAATATCAGCTGTGTGCAGCTTTTGAAGGAAGGTTACATTTTTGTGCGCCACATAACGACACTCGGAGTTATATACTTTAAAATTTGACTACACGTCAGAATACAGTATGTACACCACATTGATTTTAATCAATTAAATGAAATAGATGATTACTAAATGAAGCGGGAAATTTCTAGTAATTACAATCATAACTTTTAAATTTTAAGACATCTGTGTTGTTTTCTATCAGAATCAGAGCTGTAATTTTTGTGCGCTCTGTTGTAAAGTATGTGCGCTCGCACATGCGCACAGTCCCTTTAAGAGGGACCAGTCTAGGTCACAAGTACCTAGCCATGTTTCCCCAAAGCCCAGACACAGGTTCCCACAATTGCTTGCTACTGGGCCGTAAGCAATGGCGCATTATCCATGGTCCTCTTTAATAAAGGGTTTTATGTGACGTATTTCCTCTCAGGAACTTGTCCAAACCTTTTAAAAACTCACAGCTACACTAACAGGCTTTTATTATATCCTCCAAAAGATAACAAATTCCAGAGTTTGACATTCAACGTCTTGAGCTAAAAACATTTTTTCCCTTATTAGGTCCATGGGGGTCGGTTTCCCTTGGGCAACCTCCCCTCCACCCCTCTCTGGTGGCACCCAACAGTGGCATTACAAGCCAACTTGGCCTTTGCGGGCCCCCCAGAAACGGCACATCTACAGGGGAACAGGATCTCATCGACCCATATTTTTATGCGGTTTCCCTAATCGATTTATCTAAACCCTCGCTCTTTGTAAAGGGCTCCATGAGGCATGCCCCAAGGTAGTGAAGGCCCATATTTGGAGTCAGTGCGTACACATGTTATCCACAGACCCTGCCCCTAATAGTAAGGCTCTAGTACGGGCCACCAGGTTCGACCTTCTAGCTAGGCCGAAGGCTTCCCGGGGGTCAAGAGGTCGCAGGACTCTATTACCACACATAGGGTCACAGATACCATCGCGCATCACCTTGCCACGCACGTTGACCATTTTGCGCTATAAAGTTGACTCCCCATCCCACAAAATAGGTTACATCTGGGCCGTCTTGATGAGGGAGGGTACCGTCAAGTCCGGGCGGGCTGGAGGAAACACAGTATCCATAACTTTCCAGCGCTAGTCATGGTCAGGGGGTCCAGGACCCGCAGGTATGCAAGCCATGTGGCCGGGACATTTTCAGGGTCTGGAGCAGTAGCCTCAAGTCATGGATTTTCACACAACCATAAACTCTGGTACTTGATGCATCCGAGAGTTAGCATGAAACCAATAAGTTTCCCTTTGTGTTCCATGCAGTCAGGACGGGTGGTTAGGGAACTGTGGACCCTGTAGGTTTCTGGCCCGAGTTAAGTTTCGTTCTGCCTCATCCACCAGGAGTTGACATTTTCACCGTGGCTGCAATGCGCCCGCAAACCACGGGAGGCCCATCACTTTGAGCACAACACTGTTGATCCAGGCTTGTTTTTAGACAAATAGGCCGACAGGAGACATGGCCCAGCGAACCAAGGGCCTGAGTTAAGGACTCCGCAAGGCGCACGGCGTGTTATGAAGCCCTATCCGGGGGACCTCATAAGGACACAGAGGTGGAATGGTTTTTCTGGTGACATTTGGAGATCCCTAAGGCTTCTGTGATGACATCCAGAAGCCCTCTTCAGTGCCCTTGAAGAATGCCGATATCTTTGGTTGGAGCCTCCCACTCCATGAGCCGGGGCCATTTCTGCTCCTCCGTTGTGCCCTCGTAGAGAGGTTTGGCCATCAGTGCAAAGTTTGGGATCCATGATGCAGACAGAACCTGCAAGCCCCTATGAAAGGCCCTCAACTCCTTCCCATGGTCCTGCGGGGATTTCAATGCCGGTATAATGAACACTGGGGCCTCCTTTCTTTCAGGACCTAGTCGGCGGATCCCGGTGGACAGGTGGAATCCCAGGTCTACTTGACCTCCGTATTGCGCACAACTGACAACCTTGCTTTTAGAACGAGACCCTGTATCCTGCCTCCCGCCCAGGAGCTAAAGCAGATCATTGAAGTGGCATGTCCGCACGCACTTTTCCCCGGGAGTCCTGCAGCCGACTAAGAGCGTCATCAATGTACTGCAGTAAAAATCATTTGATCCTTCTGCCAGGAAGTGAAACGCGAAGGTAATTTGCTAGTGTCTTGACTGAGAAGCTGCACTGTAAAAGAGCGAATGGGCGAGTTCTTTGAAGCCCTGAGATGCTAATCGGCGTCCAGGTAAGTTAGGCCCCGTGTTCCGGTGATGGGCGTCCCTAACCCATTCAACAGGCAAAACAGAAGGTTGGCTGGCTGTGTTTGTTTTTTTTTTTTTTTTTTTTTTTTTTTTTTTTTGTGTGTGTTTTTTTACAGAGAGCGCGCAAGCCAGCAAGAAAATAGAAAATATCTTTAAGTCTAATACTGACTTAAAGTGCGCCGTGTGGCCTAGGCAGGGGGATCAGTCCTCCCAGCGAGAGCGTAGCCGCGGCTTTGGCCGACTACAGCGACGTGTTATGGCAACGAGCTGCATCATTTACCCCTTCTCAGGTCTTGGACCGAACATGCATGATAATCCCACGCCCTAGGGCACTTCTTGACAGGAGAGCGATGGTGGATGTATGCCCACTGAGGGTGTATTGACATTTCGCAGCAGTGCCATATTCAAGTGGTTTTCTCAAATGCTGCGCTGGATACATACTACCGCACAGGCCGCAGGAATGAGAGGGTATTGTATTCAAATAGTACCGGGTACCGCCCCTGCGCTGCCAGGGTGACAATAACATGGAGACGGGGGGGGTGAGCATTCTTCGCACAGACAAGGAATGGAATTTTCTTAGCCCCATACTTGGCTCCTCGCAGCTGGCGGCAGCAGGGCGATACCGGGTGGAACACGTGAGAACTGCAGGTCTCTTTTGCGGTCTTGGCGCGGCCTAGAACGAGGGATGGTGGTACTGCTAGAGTCGCCAATCCTACTCACGGGCG